>JARCFY010000002.1:146314311-148814311 GCA_029233225.1 Lepidodactylus listeri | reverse complement strand
AGGGATCTGTCGAGGATGGGCGAGTGGGCATCAATGTGGCAAATGGGGTTTAATGTGGCCAAGTGCAAAGTGATGCACATTGGAGCCAAAAATCCTAACTATAAATACATGTTGATGGGGTCCAAACTGGCAGAGACTGACCAAGAGAGAGATTTTGGAATCGTAGTGGATAACTCAATGAAAATGTCGAGACAGTGTGTGACTGCAATGAAAAAGGCCAATGCTATGCTGGGGGTTATTAGGAAGGGAACAGAAAACAAATCAGCCAGTATCATAATGCCCCTGTATAAATTGATGGTGTGACCTCATTTGGAGTACTGTGTACAGTTCTGGTCACCACACCTCAGAAAAGATATTATAGCATTGGAAAAAGTGCAGAAAAGGGCAACTAAAATGATAAAAGGGTTGGAACACTTTTCCTATGAAGAAAGGTTGAAGCGCTTGGGGAAACGATGGCTGAGGGGTGACATGATCGAGGTTTATAAGATAATATATGGGATAGAGCAGGTAGAGAAAGAAGTCCTTTTCTCCCTTTCTCACAATACAAGAACTCGTGGGCACTTCATGAAATTGCTGAGCAGTCAGGTTAGAACAGATAAAAGGAAGTACTTCTTCACCCAAAGAGTGATTAACATGTGGAATTCACTGCCACAGGAGGTGGTGGCGGCTACAAGCATGGACAGTTTCAAGAGGGAATTAGATAAACATATGGAGCAGAAGTCCATCAGTGGCTATTAGCCACAATGTATAGATAGGAACTCTCAGTCTGGGGCAAGTGATGCTTTGTATTCTTGGTTTTTTTTGGGGGGGGGCAACAGTGGGAGGGCTTCTGGCCCCCACTGCTGGACCTTCTGGGGGCACCTGGTGTTTTTGGCCACTGTGTGACAGAGTGTTGGACTGGATGGGCCATTGGCCTTATCCAACATTGGCTTCTCTTATGTTCTTAAGTTCTTAAGAAAGGATAGTTTTTCTTTATTTCTCCTGGTCAGTACACTTTGGACAAGAACACCTTCAGTTTCAGCCTCTCATCGGTTAGATGTTGAGCCTCTTTGCCCCTTGCTTGCCTTCTGTGTTTCATCTTATATAGGACCTTTCTTCTTCTCTCTCTTACCTAGGCTTGGAGTTGTAGCAAGTTAACCTTTCTGAAATTAATCTGTTCACAATAAGTTAAATGTACCTACATGAATATGTCATGTAAGATGTGCTTCTATTTTTGTAAGTAAAATTTCTTTCTTTTGTTACCATTGCAATCAGATCATCTTTGTAATTTGTTTCAACAGCAGTTTCCCTTAATCAGGAAATGTGGAGGATCAAGGCTACTGAATAAAGCTTCTGTGCTTCCAAGGCAAATGATTTTGTTTTTACATTTCACCCAATAGAAGTAAGGGTGCAAACAATTCTGGCAACTGGTAGGAGACTCACCTTCAGGTGTGTGTGTGACCTGGAAGTGACATCATCACACTGCCCGCAACATTCTAGTATTTGCCCCAACCTCTGTGTTTTAACCATAGGGTTTGAAGCTAATGCTAGAGCATCGCCTGATATGATGACATCATTTCCAGCTTGTGATGGATGCTACGTGCAGGGATGCTTTGGGGCCGGAGTGAGGCGGAGCAAAGCCACTAGGGCAGCCACGGGCCAAATCAGATTCTCTGATCTGATTCGGCCCGCTGGCGAATTGCTGCCTAAATTCGGCAGCAACTTTAAAAGCGACTGGAGGGGAGGGGGTTTGAGGGAGAGGCTCCAAACTTGCAGGGTAGCTGCTGGGGCCTCTCCTCGAAATAACCACCAAGTTTCAAGAAGATTGGACCAGGGGGCCCAATTCTACGGGCCCCCAGACAGGTTGCCCCCATTCCCTCCATTGTTCTCTATGGTAGGAAAAAAGTAACATTTTTTCCCACCATAGAGAACAATGGAGGAGATGGGACAACCTGTCTGGGGGCCCATAGAATTGGACCTCGTGGTCCAATCTTCTTGAAACTTGGTGGGTATTTCGAGGAGAGGCCCCAGCAGCTACCCTGCAAGTTTGGAGCCTCTCCCTCAAACCCCCTTTCCTCCAGCCCCTCATATACCCTATGAGTTTTTGCCATTGATTTCAATGGCCCATAGGGTATAATGGGGCTGAAACTGACATTCCCTTTCTGACATACTTCCGGTGATGTCAGGGGATGTGGCATATGCTAATGAGTTATGCTAATGAGCTCCTGCACCTCTTTTTCTACGAAAGGATCCCTGGCTACATGTACATTACAACATCAGGATGGTACTCATGGCATTCAGAATTGCAAATGAATACAGAAGAGCCTTTTGGGTTGACTGCCAGACAAAATTCCAAGGAGAGTGGTCAACCTTTGGCAGAGGGGAAAAACATTGGAATGTGGGCAAGTTATTCGTAGCTGAGCTGTACACCTGACTCATTTCACGTGTAAATAAGCCTGGAGGAACCTGAAGAATCCTCTTTCCTTGTTTCAGGGATTTAAATGGGGGGGGGGGGGGCTAAATAAATGAGAACATTGGAGAGAGAGAGAGCGCTCCTAGCTGGTTCATCTTCAGCATTTCCAGCATGACAAACGTGAGGTTCAAAAAGCTAAAGAAGCCACATTTAATGAACGCAAGGAAGAGAGGGAAAGCCCCCTAAATGCTTGTTCGGCGCAGCTTGACTGTGGAGGCTGCCACAAGCTTTATTTAAGGAAATTGTCTCTTCTGTTTATTCAACTCATTTTCATCTGAATAGAAATCTGTGTCTCTGAGCTGGGCTCTCTGATGCTGCAAATCCACTCCGCCAGCCTTTTGGTCCTATTGATTTGTGTGTCAGCGGTTCAAATGGGGTATTTATACTGTGGCTGAAACACCTAATAAAAATTTAAATTATAGCTTTAAAAAGAGGGGGTGGGGTAGAGGAAAAGCCAAAAAAAGGGTTCAGACAGTGACAGAGAAAAATAGTAAAAAAACAGTGAGATTACGGCAAGAGAGGAAGGCAGGGGGTGGGTTTTTCTTTAGAGTTTTTAAGAACAGAACAGTCCACAAGAAACCCAGGGCTGCTGTGGAAATGGCAGTCCTGAGTTAAATCCCCCTTTCTTCCATCACACGTGTCTTGATACAGTGCCACTCATTCTTTACCTGCCCCTTATTCACAATTCTTCTCTAGCACTGACAGTCCAAACTAGCTGTTACCGTGTCTGTGGGTCCAACCCCCCCATGGTGGTTTTGGCATTTGAAAAGGCGGGCGTGGGGGGCGGCAAGATCTCCTGGTCCTGCTGTAGCACTGCCAACCTCCAGGTGGCCATTTCCTGGGATTACAACTGACCTCCAGACAACATGTTCCCTAGAGAAAATGGCTACCTTGGAGAATGGACTCTGGCATTACTTCTGGCTGAATTCCCTCCCTTCCCCAAAGCCCACCCTCCCTAGGCTCCACCCCCCAAATCTCTAGGAATTCCCCAACCTGGAGCTGGCAACCCTATCCTGCTGTGCTGTAGGCCTGTGACATTTTCAAACGACCCAGGTTCACCTTTAAAATGGCATCATCGTCCATGGGTCAGAACGATAAGTGCTGTAATGTCTAGTTTGGCCCTCAGCCCGATGGAATCAAGCCCTGGGGAATCCTGGCACGTATGTATATAAAATATTTATATCCCACCTTCCCTCCCGACACTCAAAGTGGGTAACAATGCAACATTGTTTCCATACATCAGTGAATATTGCATGATCACTGCGCTTTAGCAGTCATTTGCTATTACTTCCTTAGGCACTAGGCACTAAGAACTGGCAGGATGCTCAAGTGACTCCCTTTACGTGTCCACTGTGATGAGGCAACAGCAAACCTTGGCCTTACTTTTGGGATCCTCTCCTCTTCCTGCTCTTTTGCCCTACCCTTTCCCTGTAACCAGCTGGGATTCTACCAGCAAAGTTTAATTCTGGGTATAAGCTTTCTGAAGGAGTCTGCATGCACACGAAACCTTATACCCAGAACTAAACCTTGTTGGTCTTAAAGGGGCCACTGGACTCAAACGTTGTTCTTTTGCTTCAGACCAACACAGCTACCCACCTGAATCCTGAACAGAGTTATTCCAGTCTAAGCTCATTTGTTTCAGTTGGCTTGGGCTACAGTAGCACTGCACAGGATTGCACTATAATATACACAAGGTAGAAGGTGTATGTCTTTCTACAGTTACCCATGGCTGTTCTTTATTGCTTTAATGGGCCATGTTCATAAGGGAAAAGCTATAATTAGCACCATCTCCCCTTCCTCAGGTTTCAAAGGTGGAATAAAATTCCCTCTTTGTGGAATATTACTAGTTAAACGGATATGCATTAAGAATTTACACATGTTTATGTGGAAGTTATTTTCACTATGTTCAACAGTGCTTTCTCCTGGTAAAGGGCACATAGGATTGCATCAGCCTTAGCTTAATAATGCTGGATGCTGTAGTCCAAGACTCAAGTATGTGCAAGAGAAGAAGAGACTGGATTTATACCCTGCCCTTCATTTGAGTCTCAGTGGCTTACAAAGTCCTTTCCATTCCTCTCCCCACAACAGAAACCCTGTGAGGTAGGCGGGGCTGAGAGAGCTCTGACAGAAACTGCTCTTTCACGAACAGCTCTGACAGAACTATGGCTTGCCCAAGGTCATCCAGAAGCTGCAAGTAGAGGAGTGGGGAATCAAACCTGGTTCTCCCAGATTAGAGTCCGCACACTTAACCACTACATCAAATGGGATCTGATGAGAAATTCCCACTACTGCCATCAGAAAGCAGGCTTGGAAGACATAACCTGATGCAGGCTGGTATCAATGATGGAAGATGCAGATTGATTGTGGAATTGCACACATTTTTTGAAATGTGGGACTGAGCAGAGTACTGTCAGTATAACCATTTCAGGGCTTGTCAAAGAAGTGAAGATCACAGTGAGTGGTGGGTGGAAAGGGAGTGAAATGAAAACCAGGAATGACAGGATGAAAGATGTTCCTCACCACAATCTCTGCCATGCCTCCGTCAGAGCAGACAAACCCAGCCCCTTATTTATTTGAGGGAGTTATACTACACCTACTACACCTGTTGGGGAGGGATTTAAGAACATAAGAGAAGCCAATGTTGGATCAGGTCAATGGCCCATCCAGTCCAACACTGTCACACAGTGGCCAAAAACACCAGGTGCCCTCAGGAGGTCCACCAGTGGGGCCAGGACACTAGAAGCCCTCCCACTGTTGCCCCCTCCAAGTACCAAGCATACAGAGCATCACTTGCCCCAGACTGAGAGCTCATATCTATACCTTGAGGTCAATAGTCTCTGGTGGACTTCTGTTCCATATGTTTATCCAATTCCCTCTTGAAACCGTCCATGCTTGTAGCCGCCGCCACCTCCAGTGGCAGTGAATTCCACGTGTTAATCACTCTTTGAGTGAAGAAATACTTCCTTTTATCTGTTCTGACCCAACTGCTCAGCAATTTCATTGAGTGCCCATGAGTTCTTCTATTGTGAGAAAGGGAGAATAGTATTTCTTTCTCTACCTGCTCTATCCCATGCATAATCTTATAAACCTCGATCATATCACCCCTCAGTTGTTGTTTCTCCAAGCTAAAGAGCCCCAAGCGCTTCAGCCTTTCTTCACAGGGAAAGTGTTCCAGGCCCTTTGATCATTTGCACCCCACCTTTACATCTTTATAACCCACCTTCATTTCTTGTGGGATTCATGCGCCACCTTTATACCACTCCTTGCTTTGTACCCCCACCTTTTTTGTTGCACAAGTACCCAAGGCAGTTTACAGATGTAAACGACTTAAGACAATAGCAAACTGCAAAAATGGCGAGTATGTAAGAACCCCCCCCAGTTTTTTTTTTTTTTACAACAATGTAAAACACATACTCAATTGAGATAATAAAAAAGCAACACTGCAGAACTGTCGCACGATGAGGAAGCTGATGATTCAGGGCAGCTGCAAATAAAACAGCAGTAGCAAAAACAAAGAATCTTCAAAATAATGAATGTTGGTAATCTAAATCCCAGGCCGTGCACATTTATCTAAAATCACTCGCAGCAGTAACAGAAGGCGGGAAGTTGCAGTGGAGGCTGAAAATAAATCCAGAGGATCTGATAGCTCTCTCACTGCAAAAGAGGGAATGGAGAAGTCACCAACTCAAGTGGGTGCAAGGCAAGAGGGTGTTTTGAGGGTGGCGACAGCCCCATCATGTGTTCCTGAGGCAGCCCGGGTCACTGAGTGCCACAGAACAGGTGGCAGCGGAGGAGGAATGGTGCAGGTAGCATTGGGAGGTGCTCAAAGGTGATGGGAGGAAGAGCCTTTTGAGACTCTCAAGCAACAAGAGGAACCCTTCAGTAAAGCACAAATTGCTATAGCAACTAATTCAGGCAACGTATTGCGGCAGAGTAATGCCCAAAGTGCAAACTAGTGGTGGGACTGGAGTGCTCCACTGTGTTATCAAATGGTGGCTGCAACATTCAACTGGTGGCCTCGTCAAGTGAATTGACCGACATGGCTAGGATGTTAATATTAGGTGTGCGCAAACACTCCAAAAATGCACGTGCAGTTTTGTAAAAACCCAGTGTGGGCCTTTGAGTAGTTTGCAGATCTTTTAGAGCACATGAGGTTCTTACATATAACACCAAACCCAGAAGGTTTTTCAGCGTGACTTCCACTCAACGCACATCTCCAAAGGTGCCATCTGACTCCGTCCTTCTCCCCGAGTCTGTGTTTATGCTGAGCACATGAACCACACCCATTTATTAACAAGAGAAGTGAAATACAGCCACCTTGCCAGACGTGCTCACAATTTTCAGACAGATTTTTTTACTCTTGAGTTTCAAGCCACCCCCTATCTGCATCGTTCTACTTTGGGTTCTGTTTCCTAATCCAACTTAATGAGGGACTCACAGTTTTACATATGTAGGTACCCGTGGGTGGGTGGGTGGGAGATAGATAGATTTGAAAAGGGCCTTACAAGTGATCTTATCCAATTCCCTGTGTAATGCACATGCACAGACACTCAGTCTGCATATGCAGTTCCATAAAAACCCAGTGCATAGTTGTCTGGCGGCAGATATTCAAGTTGTTCAGGCAAAACAGACCTAGTAATTGGCTCACGTCTGATGGACAGGGTTGAACATGACAGGATAAGCTTTCGCGTGCATGCACGCTGTGTCTGAGGAAGTGCGCTTGTACACAAAAGCTTATACCATGAATGAAACTCTGTTGGTCTTAAAGGTGCCACTGGACTCAAACTTTGTTCTGCTCCTTCAGACTAACATGGTCACTCCTCCTGAATCTATCTTAGAATCATATAGGGCTGCCAAGTCCCCCGGGGGGGGGGGGATTCAAAGGTCCCTGAATCCACCGGTCTGGATCCGGCTGGTGGGGGGAACCCGTAGTGGCCAGATCAGGCCGACATGCCCGGCATGATGACATCGCCCGGAAGTGATGTCATCACGTTGGGCACATTGCCAGGCAATGCCCTAGCAACCGACCTGAAAACTCTATGGTACCAGACTGAGACCAGCTCTCCCCCACTTTTTAAGGTAAGTTACTTGGCAACCCTGGAATCATAGAATCATAGAGTTGGAAGGGACCTCCAGGGCCATCTGGTCCAAACCCCCACAGAATGCAGGAAATTCACAATTACCTCCCCCCACACCCCCAGCGATTCCTGCTCCATGCCAAGGAGGAGGGGATGGTGATGATGATAGGATTTATACCCTGCCCTTCACTACCCAAAGGAGTCTCAGAGCGGCTTACAATCCATCTTCCAGGATCTCCTCTTTGTGGAGTTGGGTATGGTAAATTCGACTGTCTAACATGTTTGCTGTGCAAAGCGTGGCATCATGAGTTCACATTCCTTCAAGGCAATATCGGCAAAGGGAAATCAGTTTCAGTCACTTGATAACTCATGCTACAGCTGATCATTGTCTTTGAGAGCCAAAGAGAGGCGGTGGCGGCATACCCGCGACCAGGTCACAAGAGCATCCTATAGGACGTTTATGAAAGCCTATGAGATGGCAACCAAGGCAGCTAAGAAGGAATTCTATGCTGCTGAGATTGCGTTCGCAAGCTCACGCCCAGCCCAATTGTTTAGAACAATTCGGTCCTTAACAGTCCTGCCACAGGGCAGACCAAATGCTAGGGAATTGGAAATTGGCTGTGAGGCATTTACGAGCTATTTTGCGGACAAAGTCTTGACACTCCGCCGTGATCTCCCCGCCACAGTTGATACAGTAAGTGAACTCGAGGCCCCTTGCACGTCTTCGTCTCCAGGCTTAGATGGGTTTGGCCCGCTTGGTCTTGAGGAAGTGGACAGACTACTCGTGACTGTGCGTCCAACCACGTGCATACTTGATCCGTGCCCGTCCTGGCTGATTAAAGCTGGCCACGAGGGGTTATGAGGTGCCGCCCGGGAAATTATCAACACCTCCCTCTTTGAAGGGAGGTTCCCGGGGGCACTCAAGGAGGCGATGGTCCGCCCTCTCTTGAAAAAAACACATCTGGATCCGGCCGAATTGGCGAACTATCGGCCGGTATCCAATTTGCCCTACTTGGGCAAATTAATTGAGAGGGCGGTGGCGTTACAATTACAGGGTTATCTGGATGATGCTTTGGTCTTAGACCCCTTCCAGTCCGGCTTTCGCCCAGGATATGGGATGGAGACAGCGTTGGTTGCCCTTACTGATGACCTTCGGCGGCATCTGGATTGAGACGGTGGGGCGGTGCTGCTGTTGCTCGACCTGTCAGTGGCGTTCGACACGGTCGATCATCAGCTGCTGGCCCATCATCTCGCCGACGTGGGGATACAGGGGCGGGCCTTGCAGTGGCTCGTTTCCTTTCTTGAAGGTCGGGGACAAAGCATGGCGCTAGGGGAGCGGCAGTCCAAGAGGCACCCACTTGAATGTGGTGTGCTCCAAGGGGCAGTGCTCTCCCCAATGTTGTTCAACATCTATATGCGCCCCCTTGCCCAGATTGCCAGGAGGTACGGGCTGGGATGTCACCAGTATGCTGATGACACCCAGCTCTATCTGATGTTGGGCGGCCAGTCGGACTCTGACCCAGAAGATCTTAACCGGGCATTGCACGCCATAGCTGGTTGGCTCAAACTAAGCAGGCTGAAATTGAACCCGGTGAAGACAGAGGTCCTGTGTCTGGGGCGGGGCTGTCTGGGGCGGGGGCTCCCACTCCCGAACTTCAATAGAGCACCATTGGTGCCTGCGTCACAGATAAGGAGCTTGGGAGTGCTCCTGGACCCCTCCTTGTCAATGGAGGCCCAGGTAGCAGCCACTGCTAAGTCGGCCTTCTACCATCTTCGGCTGGCTCGGCAGTTGGTCCCCTACCTCGACCGCGATGACCTAGCTACAGTGATCCATGCGACGAGACTAGACTACTGTAACGCCCTCTACATGGGGCTGCCCTTGGTGCAAACCCGGAAGCTGCAGCTAGTGCAGAATGCTGCGGCCAGGCTAATGATGGGTCTCTCAAGGCGGGACCACATCCGGCCTGTGCTAGCGGCGCTGCACTGGCTGCCGATAGCATACCGAGTTCGCTTCAAGGTGCTGGTTCTTACCTTTAAAGCCCTATATGGCCAGGGTCCAACATACCTGAGGGACCGCCTTTCCCCGCATATACCCCAGAGAGCACTTTGGTCGGGGTCGCGTCACCAACTCCGTGTCCCAGGCCCTAGGGAGGCCAAGCTTACTGGGACCAGGGCCAGGGCCTTTTCGGTGGCGGCTCCAACCTGGTGGAACGAGCTCCCAGAGGAGATCAGGGCCCTGCGGGACTTGATGCAGTTCCGCAGGGCCTGCAAGACGGAGCTCTTCCGCCAGGCTTTCAATTAGGAGCCGCCACCAATAAGAACATTAACAATAACAGCAGCGACACCACAGTGTGACCTGGCCCTGAACGCAGTCCAGACCTGATGGGCATGGTTGGATGGTCCCTAATCTGATAGGACGCCATTGATTAATAAGACTGGAAGCACTTTTTTGAAATTGGTAATTTATTTGTAATTTTGGATTTTTATTGTTATTTATTGTTACTGTTGATTTTAATCTGTTTATGATGTTTTAACCGGCATGTGCCCTTGTAAGCCGCCCTGAGCCCGCTTGCGGGGAGGACGGGGTATAAAAATAAAGATAAATAAATAAATAAAATAAACTATGAGATTGGGGTGTTGTCTGATAGAGCTGTTCCTGAGTGAGTCCACAGATTAGCAGTTCCTTAACACTGGAAAATAGAAGGAACTGTCTATACATGATTAACTATGTCACTACTGAACACGGGGCAGGGCAGGGCAGCAGCACCCAGAAGAACAAAAACCATAGTGTGAGACTAGACGAATGTGTCAGGGAACACCCCACAAAGAACACTCACAAGAATGAACAAGAAGCCAGGGAGACAGGCCCAGCTTCACTTGCCACTGAAACATGCAATTCCCCCCACCCCCCGTGGAGCTTTACATGGTATAGTCCAGGAAAAAGCTTTTTCACTTGATTCTGCTGAATTCTATAAACTGGTGTGTGTGACTGTGTGAGACAGAGATCACACATTGGTCTGAAGCAAGAAGAACAAGTGCACTTTCTGTAGCCAGCTGTGTTCCCTTCAGAACAGAGAATTGGTTTCCTTTGTATTCTGTCTGCTGTGTAAAAGATGTTGCCATACCGATGTGGTATTCCAGAGCACCTTTGACAGAGGTGGCAAATGGAGCCCATCCCTCCGAGGTTCCAAGCTGTTGTAATTATTCTCGGTCAGGACCACTCTAATGTGTAGGTTGGGGGAGGCAACGTGTTTGGAAAAAAAAACCATGGCTCTTAATAATGTGTGGAAAATCCCGTTTTTGAGGTAGAAAAAGGATTTGAATGATGCCAAAGAGTGCTTGCAAGCAAAACACGCCGTACTGCAGCATCCAGTCAATGCCTGATAGAAGATTTACGGAAGCTCTGCTAACCAGAAACAGAAAATTAAAATGTGTGTCCCGCAAATTAAAGCAGTGAGCTTGGTGTGCTTGGGGCAAGGGCACTGGCACAAGGGTGGCTTTTTGCTAGTCCAGTGGCATTGCAAAACAAAAAGCCCCACTTCTTTGGGAACATTTTAGCACGGCGTTCAGAGTCACATGTGTGACTCTGAGCAAATGGAGGCATCACATGTGGCATGCCCTCCTGAGTTAGATCAGGAACACATCCATTAGGTGGGCTGCATCCTAGGGCAAATATGTGCACCGGGTTGGGTGAGATTGAAGGGAACTAGTACACCGTCATTCACAATTTCTATAAATGATTTTGCTGTAGCTGAGCGGAGAAGCTATCCCAGCTTAGCTTCAGTGCCTTGCCTGACATAGGGTCTTTTTGGGGTGGAGGGGAGGGTATCTAAAACAAGACTTAGAGTCTGCTGTACAAGGTGTTTGAGTTGCTGTTCTTCAGGTGGTGCTGAGAGATGACTGCTCTGCCCCTCTGGTCTGTGGGGCACTGCAAGACTGTACTTGCCCCCTGCGATGTTTACCATCTACACAAAGATACTGGGGGAGGTTCTCCAAGGTCCTGGGATAGAGGATCCCCAGTATGCCAGTGACTGCCAGCTCTGTCTAGCCTTTCCATCTAACTCTCAGGGGCGGGGTTCCCCCCCCCCCCCCCAGATTGGCGGTGCTTGAGGTCAGTGGCTGTTGAGAATGAGCACATTGAAGGTGAAGCTAAACAGCAATGAAACACTGTTGCTTGGGAGTATGCCAGTGTTGCATTCATGGTGAAGAGTTGAGCTTGCACTTTGGACATGGTCTGGGATATCTCTCTGCATCTGGGCTGGGAGAGAGATCCAGAGCCGGTTCTCTGTCCGAGCCATCTGAGCAAGCACTACCCGAAGGAATCTCAGAGCAGCTTACAATCCCCTGTCCCTTCCCCACCCCACAACAGACACCCTGTGAGGCAGGTGGGGCCGAGAGAGCTCTTCCAAGGACTGCTCTTGAGAGAACAGCTCTGAGAAAACTTGTTACTGACTCAAGGTTATTCCAGCAGCTGCATGTGGAGGAGTGGGGAATCAAACCCAGTTCTCCCCGATTAGATAAAGGTGAAGTATAAATGAAGTAAAGAAGTGAGTAACTAAGAAGCGGGGAGTAAGTCAGAAGTGGGGAGAAAGGTGAGGTATAAATGAAGTAAAGAAGCGAGTAACTACTAAATAAGTAATCCCACTTGAGCTGTTTGGATGTTCAAACATCTTAGGCTAGGGTTATACGTTTTGGCTAATGGAGGGCAGTTGTCAGAAGTAGCATCCCTTGGTCTTCTCCTCTTCCTCCTCTCTGTATTTCGGCAGGCGAAAGATATTCCATCACACTGTGCTGTGGGTTTCCCTTCCTCTGCCTCACCTCACCTCACTGGCTGCTGCCTGCAGAAGTACGGAAACTCTTGATGCATAATTTATCTTGTGAAATGATCTACAGTCAAAGCTGAGGAGGCCTGTTCTGTGGCCACCCTAGAGCTGTCTGGAAGCGAGCGAGTTGGCTGTCGTCCATCCTTTCGGCTGTAACGGGTTTGCGATTTGATATCCACAGTGACAAATTAAGTTATTTTTGTAAAGCCTAAAATGTTCTAAGTAAAATGTTATTTTTAAAATTTCTAGAGCGTGCCATTGCTGACAAATCTGAAATTTGGCTTTCTTTTGATACCATATCGAGACAAGGGCTTCTTGGATCCTCACTCATAATTGGCCAGTCTGCCCCACTTCTTAAGTTTGGGGACCACTGGCCTAGGGGAATCTGTCTCTAGGAAAAGAAAGAAACCTGTTTTAGATTTGCTCAACATGTATTGTTGTGTGTGTGACATGCTATTGGGTTGCTTCCGACTTTTGGTGGCCCTATGAAACAGTGATCTCCAAAATGTCCTGTCGGTTGCTGGGTGACCTTCCTCAGGACTTGCAGACTGAAGGTCATGGCATCCAGTGTGGTGTAGTGGTTAGGAGTGCAGGCTCTAATCTGGGAAAACTGGGTTTGATTCCCCACTCCTCCACATGCAGCGGCTGGTGTGACCTTGGGTCAGTCATAAGTTCTCTCAGAGCTGTTCTCTCTCAAGAGAGCTCTCTCAGCCCCACCCACCTCACAGGGCGTCTGTTGTGGGGAAGGGACAGAAAAGGAGATTGTAAGCAGCTCTCCTTCAGGAAGTGAAGGGTGGGGTATAAATCCAATCTCTTCCTCCTCCTTCAATTCTATCTTTGGAAATTCCTGGAGATTAGGGGAGAGTGCTTGGGGAAAGTTGAATTTGTGGAGGGGGGAGGGGAGCTCAGCAAAGATCTGGTACCATACAGTTTGCCTCCAGAGCTGCCATTTCCCTCAGGGAAACTGATCTCTGCAGTCTAGAAATCAGTAGTCATTCCAGAATTCCAGCCCCCACCTGGAGGTTGGCAACTCTGCAGACTACCAGAATGAGAAATGGCTTCAAAGAGCTTTAATAGGATGAGCAACTAAAACATCTTGATTAGCACTGTCTAAATCTTGTTCTAGCATTAATTAAGGTCTTGATCTTAAGGCGACGCCACAGATGACTAATTCCTCAACACTGTAAACTATAATGAAAGGTCTCCCTAAATTGTAAATTCTATCCATTCAAGTGCATCCCTAACAGAGGATTAGCACCAGGAAATTTCTCAGTATTGCCTGGGCTTCTATGGTTGATTCATAGATTTCTTAGCAGCACACATCTGCCCCCCCCCCCCATTTTAGTGGGGAGTGATTAAAGGAGTTTGGGCTCATCAGCACACCAACACACCATTGGACAGAGCAGTGTTTCCCCTCTTTTGATGGGCAGATGTTGCCAGCAGCCAGAAAAGAGATGATTTTTTTTTTGGTGGGGGGACATATATTGCCTTCCAAATTGACCCAAACACGATCTGCCTGGAAACTTGGCTGAGTAAACTGCACCCTTACCTCAGGGCAAGTATCACTGATCATAATAGTCCTTCCTTCTCAGTATACATATGTAGGATCAGACTGCAGAAGTCAAGAGCTTTTTGGCTTGATCAAGGGGAAAAATGTAAAAGAAAGGGTGGGGAATTCTGGGTACGTGTCTGCTAACGGCAGAAGTTTGGTGTTATGGTTAAGTGCGCGGACTCTTATCTGGGAGAACCGGGTTTTGATTCCCCACTCCTCCACTTGCACCTGGCTGAATGACCTTGGGCAAGCCATAGCTCTGTACCAGCTGTTCCCTCAAGGACAGCTTGGGAAAGAGCTCTCTCAGCCCCACCTACCTCACAGGGTGTCTGTTGTGGGGAGGGGAAGGGAAAGGAGTTTGTAAGCCGCTCTGAGACTCCCTTGGGGAGTGGAGGGCAGGGTATAAATCCAATCTCTTCTTCTTCAGCTGCTGGATGACCTTGGGCAAGGCATAGTTCTGTCAGAGCTGTCCTTGAAAGAGCAGTTCTTGAAAGAGCTCTCTCAGCCCCACCTACCTCACAGGGTGTCTGTTGTGGGGAGGGGAAGGGAAAGGTGTTTGTAAGCTGCTCTGAGACTCCCTTGGGGAGTGGAGGGCGGGGTATAAATCCAATCTCTTCTTCTTCAGCTGCTGGATGACCTTGGGCAAAGCATAGTTCTGTCAGAGCTGTCCTTGAAAGAGCAGTTCTTGAAAGAACTCTCTCAGCCCCACCTACCTCACAGGGTGTCTGTTGTGGGGAGGGGAAGGGAAAGGTGTTTGTAAGCTGCTCTGAGACTTCGAGTGAAGGGCGGGGTATAAATCCAATCTCCTCCTCCTCCTCCTTTTCTTCTTCTTCTTTCTTATCATCCTATGGCAGGTACAGAGGCTTGAGCATAGGAAAAGGCACAAGGCTTTTGGTAAGAGCCAAAGGGGCTCTGAATAGGGTCATCAGGTCCAGTGGTTGGGAAACTCCTGGAAATTTGGGGACTGAGCCTGGGAAGGACAGGGACCACAGTGGAGCCCAAGGCCATAGAGGCCACCTTCCAAACCAGCCATTTTCTCCAGGGGAACTGATCTCTATAGTCTGGAGAGGAGCAGCAATTCCAGGGCATGCCCACGTCCCACCTGCAGGCTGGCATCCCTAACTCTTAACCTGTGGCTCACGGGCTTTGGTACTGAGTGAGCCCGCCTGCTCAGTGTTTTCAGGACCAGTCAGTGTACTTTCTGTTCTGTTTATTTAAACCCAGAGCCTCCGCCAGGTAGCTCATAAGCTGCCAATAGATCACTGGCTGCTGCAGGAACAGTTCGCGCATCCCTTAGAGGACCCAGGGAATGATTGAGAAAAGATCTGCTCTAAGCCTTTAAAAACAAAAATGGGGGGGAAAGTTTACTTTATAGGATTTTCCTCTGTGCTGCTTAGCTTGATAGCTTCATTTCTGTTGCTCTTCTTCTAGCCCCGTGTTGCTGGATCTGCAATGGAAGAAAGCTTGGTAACCTGCCAGGAGGGGAAGAAACTCTGGGTATTTTTCATTACTCGGAAGCAGCTCTCATTAAAGAAAAAGGCTGGCAACACTGACTGTATTTTTGGTATTGTTGGAAGCTGTTTTGGGTCCCCAATGGGGAGGAAAGTGAGGTTTTAAAAAATGTCTAATCAATACATTGCAGCAGGGCTTTTTTTTTTTTTTAAAGCAAAACTGGTGCTGTAACTCTCAAGAGAAGAAGAACAGGAGATTGGATTTATATCCCAACCTTCACTACCCGAAGGAGTCTCAGAGGAGCTTACAATCTCCTTTCCCTTCCCCTCCCCACAACCCTGTGAGGTAGGTGGGGCTGAGAGAGTTCTGAGTGAAACTGCTTGTGAAAGAACAGCTCTGAGAGAACTTGTTACTGACCCAGAGTCACACCAGCAACTGCATGTAGAGGAGGAGTGGGAAATGAAGTTTTCAATCTGTATCATGAAAACGCATGAAATTTTAAAACATTATTAAAAGAATTTTGTTGAAGAAGTTCCAGAACTCCATTCCAGTGCGTTCCCCCAGGAAAAAAAGCCCTGCGTTGCAGCATTTAAACTGCAAAAAGTAAGAAAGGTGCATCACAGATACATGTGGAAGAAAGGGTTTCCCTCCCCCTCTGAATGGCTGAGAGGTAGGGTTGCCAACTTTGGGTTGTGAAATACCTGGATATTTGAGGGTTGAAGCCTGAGAAGGGCAAGATTTGGGGAGGGGAGGGGCTTCACTGGGGTATAATGCCATAGAGTCCACTTCCCGAAGTAGCCATTTTCTCTAGGTTAACCGATCTCTGTCATCTGGGGATCAGTTGTAATCCCAGGCGATCTCCAGCCACCACCTGGAGGCTGTATCAAAACACAAACACTCCGTGAATAATTTATGAACAAAAGTAGAAAGAATATATTAACCGAGAGACAATTTTAACAATTCTTAACTGTTCAATTATTTCTCCAATGCAAACAATTGTATTAATTTCTTAAAGGGTTAGGATCCAACAGTACTTAATACGAAAGACAAATTTAAATAAAGTTTTCCAATCTTTTGTATAAAATGCTTCAGGAGAGCAGACGCTTCAAAAAAGTGTAAGTTCCACACAGGGGTCATTTCGTAGAAAAAGAGGTGCAGGGGCTCATTAGCATAACTCATTAGCATAACGTATTTGCATATGCCACACCCCCTGACATCACCAGAAGTATGTCAGAAGGCAAGAAAGAAAGAAGCGAGAAAGAGAGAGAGAGAGAGATGAAAGAGAAAGAAAGAAAGAGCTGGCAGAGAGGGGACAGCTACTAATCCAAGCCTAAGAAATACCACTATTCTGGGAGGATAGCTTCAGTGGTGGCTGAAGGCTAGTCGGAGGAACAAGGACATTTCCAGGGGACAGGGTCATTTTGCTGCAGCCATGACACAAGTAGGCATTCCCCCGCGGGGGGCGGGGCGGGCTGGCACCAACTCCCAGAGCTGCACTCCCCCAAGCTCCTGCTCGAAAGGACCCCTGGTTCCACAGGAAAACAAAGTTCCACGTTCAGGGAGTAACAGCCATTCATGGTGAGCTTCAGTGCCGTGTTCGCTTCCTCAGATAGCTGCTACTTTTCTAGCTGTGAAACTGGAAATACATTTCTATGACATACTTATTACTTATAACAGATTTGCCATTTCCCCAGCTGTCCAAACATACATATTTACTCAAAAGATAATTTAACAATTCTCCTTATGCCAGTTTTCCAAACCCAGTTACCCCATACTGTTCTGTCTGTCGACAAGGCTTCTACAATACTGTGCTGGTTGGCAATCAGGATTCCACTCTAAGAATGTAATGGACCTCTGATACAACCTCCTCCTGTGAGCTCTCTTTTGCTTATAACCACCTGGAGGTTGGCAACTGTAGGGTGATGCCTGTGGTGGGGAATTTGGGAAGGGATCTCACCTAGAATCTATGGCATTCCATAGAGTTTGCCCTCTGAAGCAGCCATTTTCTCCAGGGGAACTAATCTCTGTCATCTGGAGATCGGTTGTAATTCTGGGAGAGATCCAAGATCTACCTGGAGGTTTTCAAACTGATAGGCAGAAACCCCCCCCTGCCACCACCACCACCCCGTCACGTTCTCCCTTTTGCTCCCCACCCCTTCATTCTTACGCTGCAGGACTTGTTGACAAGAGTTAAACCAAGTTATTTTCTTTAAACAGTTGGTGCTCTGTTTCTCTGCATGTTTGAACTCTGCCAACAGGACTAAAAGCTCTCAAGCTACCACAATATAAGTGGCTGTTTCTCCTGACTTTTTAGCTCTAATGTGGCCTTTTACAATAGCGGGCAGAGCAGAACCTGATTAAAGAACCTTGCCTGGCAGATTTTCAGTACTAGCTGACTCCACTCAGTGGGAAGGAAGTCTAATAATATTTGGGATTTCTCATAGGTTACTTAATGACCCCTGATTATCGCTTGATGGCTGTAACAAACCCAGGCAGTTGGAGGATATGGCATCCATTACAGTTACAGTGGTATACAATCTATATAGTTTTGTGATGTAGATAAGGACTATCTCCCCCCCATCTCTAAAACAGGCATAGATCACCCTCCCAGAAAGATTAATTAATTAACCCTCCCAGAAAGGGTTTAATTAATTAACCCTCCCAGAAAGATTAAAGATACATTATCAAAAGCTTATGCTGGAATTCTTTAGGATTAAATATATCTTCCTACCTGCTTCCTCATTTTCCCAGCCCTTTCCTTGTCCATAGAAACACACCATCGTAACCCTTCTATGCAAAAAGCTCTTTGCTAATTGCTACTGGTGTCAAATAAGCTCCACGCTAGTCACAGCTGAGAGGGAGAGTGACAATGATTAATTTAATTAGTGTGTGAAATTGTTTTAAGTCGGGCTGCCCATGGATGCCATGGAGCCATTGCCACCTTTCTTGGCACCCACCAAGTGTTTTGAGAAAGTGGGCACATTTGCCCAGCAAGGGCTCTTAATGGCGCTGGAGATTTGATTGGCTGTGTAGATTTTTTTTGAAAATGTAGCTTTGGCAGCTGCTTCCACCACCACACAAGGATCTTCACTGTGTGACTGAAGGTAAGCTATGGCAGCCATTTTGTGCTGGCTCCACCTCCTTCAGCAGGCATTTTGTGGCAGCTATTTTATGACTGTGACCACTATGATGTGTCAGAATTCTAGATGTACCCACTGGCTCAAAAAGGTTGGGGATTCCTGTTTTGAGGCTTATTGCTATGGTACAGGGTCACCAGAATACGTGGATGATGTCTGGGGCCTTCATGGCCCCCCAAAGTCTGTTGGCACTGTTCCCCTCAGATCAGTTGTCCTGGAAATACGCAAATGACAACCCCCTTATTCTGAACAGCCGCAAAAACTCATCAATAGTGACTGAGGTAAGAAGTAAATGTTTTCACTGTGTTTGGGATCAATTAGAACACAATCCTAAGCATGTTTGTGGAGAATCCTTCTCAGCCGTGTTCCCTCTAAGCTGAGTTAGTGTGAGCTAGCTTGCAGTTTTTTAGCCTCCGGCTCACACATTTTTGTCTTCGCTCAGGAAGGATGGCTCCAGAGCAAACTAATTTGGGCAGTAGCCAAATTGCTGGCTCACCACTTTAATGCCTGAAGGTCACAAAGTAGAATTTTTGCTCACAAGACTCCACAGCTTAGAGGGAGCATTGCTACTCAGGCCTATTCAGTGGGCTTACAACCAGGAAAGTGTTCTTAAAATGAATACTTTGGCCATGCAGTACTTTATCTACTCCCCCTCCCCAATTTAATTTGATTTCAAGAAACTGCTCAGCAAATACAGTAGGAGTGAGGGCATGAAACACTGCAGAACAACCAGCCCTCGTGATTGTATGAGAATACATTTAAAGCAGGACAGATGAAGGGAGAAATTTTTTCATAGATTTTTCTCCTTTGGCATCTGTTATGACCCCCATATCATAGGCGGGATTCTGCTTAGGGTAACAGTACACAAAAGCGATAGCATGCGAGCCAGGATGCTTTTAAAGTAAGGAATAAATCTTCACTTTGTCATCACACACTCCCTAAATCATTTCTGTTTCCAGCATTCCTCTCCTTAACGCTGCCTCCGAAAAGCACTTATACTCCAGAAAATATCGTTTTGAGTTTGTAGGTACAGCTGTTATCGAGATCAGATGAGCCACAAAACATTTTAGAAAAACTGTTTGACAGTGAACTTAAAAAGGTGCATTTTGTAAAGTGCAGACGTGGTGTGGGAGGGGGAGAGGGGGGAGAGAAAGAGACACCCTTCATTGGTTTATTTGAAACGGTAGAATGAAGAGTGTCGACAGAAGAGAGAGATAGGTATGGGATTTTGACTGGGGCTTGATTGAATTTGCTTGATGCTATAGGAAATCGAGGCTGATAGGAGGAAAACAGCGGCATCTCTCTTATCTTGACAAAGAGGTTCAGAAACCGCACATGCAGGTCTTTCCCCTTTCTGGGGAAAGATTATAGGAATCCTGTGTGTTCCCTGGCCTTGGGAGTGATTAGACCGCACCTCACACAGATGTTGTTTTAGTAATTTGTTTAAATTAAGTGAGTTAGGCGTGTGAGAGCAAGCAGGCATCTTATTAGAAATGGTTGCTTATGGTTGCAGAGGAAATTCTGGGATTGGGAGGTGGTGTCTTGAAGAGTGGAGTTTGAGTAGAAGAGTTAGCTCAGTGTGGATCCAGTGCCATTCTACATGTAGCTGCTGGTGTGGTCTTGGGTCAGTCATAGTTCTCTCAGAGCTGTTCTCTCGAGAGCAGTCCTCGAAAGAGCTTTCTCAGCCCCACCGACCTCACAAGGTGTCTGTTGTGGAAGGAAGGGAAGGAGATTGTAAGCCGCTCTGAGACTCCTTCAGGTAGTGAAGGGCGAGGTATAAATCCAATCTCCTCCTTCTCCTCTAGTGGAACAGATCTCTGGAGTTTGGACATCAGTTGTAATCCTGGGGGAAACCTGGGAGGCTGGCTACCCTGCTTCAGTCTTTTTTTCCATTTCTTAAAAGAAACAGCACAGTCTCAGATCTCTTTTGCTTCTACTGGGAACCTCAAAGCTGCCCAGCTGCTTCCTTCAGTTTTATCCCATTAGACAGGGTGTGAGCAAATATTAATAGCTGATAGCTACTAGCCAACAAGAGGGCTGCAGTGGCTCAAGTGGTTAAGATGCTGAACTGCAGATCGGAAGGTTGGTAGTTCAGCAGTTTGAGACTTGAGTGCCACGTGACGGAGTGAGCTCCCATCTCTGGCCCCAGCTCCTGCCAACCTAGCAGTTCGAAAGAAATTGCAAGTAGATAAATAGGTACTGCTTCGGTGGGAAGGTAACAGCGTTCCGTACTGAAGAAAGACGAAGAAGCTGCCTGCCTGTCCGCTCTGTGGTGAATGTGCAGCAGTAGTCTGATCAGTCAACCATGGGGCGAGGTGGGATTAGGTTGGCGTGTCTGATCAAAACTCTCTGGAACTATTTGGTGTGGCCAGACCGTGCCAAGCCTTTCACCTGACTGCAGCCCATGAATCATTCTTGGAATAAAAAGGGAAATTTATGGCCATTGGCCACTTTACCCTGACCTGGATGGCCCAGGCTAGCCCAGTCTGGTCAGGTCTCAGCATTGGCCCTGTTTAGAATTTGAATGGGAGACCACTAAGGAAATCCTGGGTTGCTGAGCAGAGGCAGACAAATGGCACAACCACCTCTGTTAGTCTCTTGCCTTGAAAACCGTACAGGTCCACCATAAGTTGACTGCAACTTAATGGCACTTTACACACACACACAGAGACACACAGACACAGACACACACAGCTACTTTACAGTATGCTCTGCTTTGTATACCAGGACAGGCATCGGTAGAGCATAGCAAGCTGAGACTGAAACTCTCTGGCACTGATTCTCAGCTTGAGAGTACCTATTAAAAATCCACCAATCCCTACTTTGTGAAATGGTGATGGGTATGATCCAGGCATCCTGCCACCTTCACAACAAGACCCTCTCCTGCTCCTGTGTGTCTGTGCCACAGCGGTATTTCCCCCATGGCAACGCCTACCTCTTCCGCTATGGCGGGAGGGCATACTCACCGGTCCCAGAGGCTCTTTAACAGGGTCAGTGGATAAGGAGGACAAGGAACTCTCATTGTTCACAGCTGCTGAGATGTGTATTGTATCAAACTGTATCAAATAATGACAGTCCCATCCATTTGTGATTGGTCTAAAAGATTACGGATGATCGCTGCCATGTCTAATTTATCCGAGGGCACACAATAGTATACAGGGCATTAATTGTGTAGATAAATGGGCCCTCATTGTTCTGTTTTGAAATGATAAATACCAAGAGAATGTTCATCCTTATGTGCTCCTTACACCATGACAGCCCATTTGTATATCTTCTGTCTCTCTGAATGTATTGCGTGTGTGTTTGTATAATACATGCCTCAGTTTTGGGGGATTTTTTTTGGGTTTTTGGTTTTGCTTTTCTCGTGCGCAAGACGTCAGCATTGACATCTGAAGTTTGCCCCATCCATTTTCCACTTAGGAGTGCTCGGTAAGTGAAAACCAAAAAAGAGCCCAATAAATAATTAGATGAGGGCACTTTAGAAATGGAGAGTTGTTCCATTTGCATTTAGCCAGGGCATGTGACTGGGTGACATAATTATTCTTCATTTGTCTAGATGCCTAGGATTTGAGAATTGATTGGCTAGTCGATAATAATGCATTTGAACATGGAACTCTGAATGCTTTCAGAAGAGAGAGTGTTGTGTCCCTGGTTACAGCAGTTCTTTAATTAACACACCATGATCCATTAACTTAAAGAAGCTAGCGGCTCTTTTCTCCGCCCCTCTCTCCGCTCTTCCTTTAGGCTGGCATCAAATGAAGGACCGTTCTAAACAGCGTCAGTCCATTACTTCTCTACAAAACCTGAAATGGCTCAGACCTTCGTGGCACACACTCAATTAAAAACAAAACAAATAGGCCAACAGCACAGATGAGAGGCTCCTGGAGCGTTAATTTAGATGGATGGGCTTCATTTATCTATGGGTCGCACCCTCTTTACCTATGATTTTCATTCCCTGATGCAAAACTGTTTTTTTCAGTACTGCTGTTAGGATTGCCAGGTCCTACCTTGCTCCCGGTGGGGGGCTCCAGGCTTCTGGTTGGGATGTTCTGGTGCACGTGCGCTGCGATGACATCACGTCATCACGTTGCCAACGTCGGGGGGTGATGCTCTAGTTTTTGAACAAAACTCTTATTTTTTTTTTGCCCTAAAAATCATAGAGTTTGCCCAAAAACTAGTGTCACTCTTGACATCAGCAGCGTGATGACATCACTTCCGAGTGACATCATCATGATGGGGACATTGCACAGCAACATCCCTGTTCAGGGGTAGGGCTTCCTCCACCAGCCAGCAGACCAGCAGTGGATTGGAGCCCTGAAGACCGGGGGATCCCCTGGCCAGACTGAGGGACTGGCAATGCTCCCTCTAAGCTGTGGAGTCCTATGAGCAAAAATTCTGCTTTGTGAGCTACTGGCATTAAAGTTGTGAGCGACCGATTTGGCTGCTGCATAAATTAGTTTGCTCTGGAGCCACCCTTCTTGAGCTAAGACAAAAATGTATGAGCTGGAGGCTAAAAAACCTGTGAGCTAGCCCACACTAACTTAGCTTAGAGGGAACACTGGCCCTAACTGCTGTGGGTCTGCAAAAGCAAAGGGAAAGATAGCAACCATGTTCTCTGAAAAATTCAACACTAGGGATGTGCAAGGAAATAATATTTGGGTTGTTTTCAGTTTCTTTAGATCAGTGATTGCCAACATGATGCCCTTGGTCCTTGGTGCTGCCTTGGTGCCCATTGATACATTTTCTGATGCCAGTTTGCTTTTTCCCAAAGCCAAGAACTAATTGTAGTTTTCTTCTATGTTGCTGCAGTAGGAAATGTTTCAGAAGACTTCAGAAGGCATCCCCTTTGGGTTTGCAAGAGGTTCCCATTTGTCCCCACCATAGATAGGTAATTAGACTGGAACAGGTAATTAGACTGGAACATATCAACATTTTGCATTCCTGCCCCCCACAGTAGCCATTTTGTTATTGGCCCAGCCTCCCATGGCAGCCATTTTGTGGTAGCATTCAGTATCGTTTCTCAAAATTGCAAAAATGCTTACAGGCTTAACAAGTTATGCCTCACAAAACTTTTAGCAGAAAATTTTCAAGGGGGCCTACATATAGAAGCAATTGAAATTATGTAATGCCATATAAGAAAAATGATTCAAATAACCTCCACAACAAAAGAACAACAGAGACATGGCAACAAAACTATCACCCAAATCAATAGCTACAACTGGAAAACCAACAGTTATGGAAAGATAAAGGAATGAGAGAGAAACCAACTTAGCACAAGCAACACGAAAGAAACCCAACAGGAAGGTGAAGTGAACAGTAAAGTTCTCATCACTCCTTAAACTAGACGGGCTAGAAGCCACAGGAGCTACGATGGAGAGGCAGTTCCAAAGAAAAGGTGCCACAGCAGAAAAGTCCCTGGTGACCATCCAAGGCACCTCTGAGGGTGGAGAACATGGAGATGGGGCTGCTGAGGTGGGGTGCAATACAGGGACAACATTCTGGGGATCGTCACCCTGGGAGCTAATGGAGCTCAGCAGGTCATGCCAATTGTTTTCATATGTTTGGGTTGGATTTCGATGGGGTGAGGGGGCCCCAGTGGGAATCACTGTCTGGGGTTCCTTAATGGTTCTCAGCAGTGCTGTGTGGAGAAGAGCCCTCTATAGAAGATCTTTACTGGCTGTCTGTCTGTCTGTCACTGAGGCTCCTCCCCTTGGAAGATTCACTCTCCCACAGACATCACGTCATGACATCTCAGCAATTTGACCTTCCTTTGAATGTTACTATAGTAGACTCATTCACAGGGAGAAAGAAGAAGAGGAGGAGGAGATTGGATTTATACCCCACCCTTTACTACCCAAAGGAGTCTCAGAACGGTTTACAATCTCCGTTCGCTTCCCCTCCCAGCAGCAGACACCTTGTGAGGTAGGTGGGGCTGAGAGAGCTCTCTCGAGAACTGCCCTTGAGAGAACAGCTCTGAAAGAACTTATGACTGGCCCAAGGTCACACCAGTAGCTGCACTTGGAGGAGTGGGGAATCAAACCCAGTTCTCCCAGATTAGAGTCCACGCTCCTAACCACTACACCAAACTGGCTCAGTGCTTTACAGATGTGAAAAGTTTATATATCTGTAAGAGGGAAATAGTCTTGTAGAGGAGCTAGGAAGAGAGAATGGTCACGGAACAGATGTGGGGCTGCCCGTGAAAACAGTCCAGAAACTTCAGCTAATCCAAAATGCAGCAGCCAGGCTATTGTCAGGGGCAGGGTATGGGTATCATTTCACCCCAGTGCAGATAGATCTGCATCTACACTGGCTGTCCGTTTGTTTCTGAGCTCAACTCAAAGCGCTGGTTGTTACCTTTAAAGCCCTAAATGGCTTGGGACCGGGGATCTTTGAAGGACACCTTCTCCTATGTTGTCCAGCCCAGCAGTTAAGACCTACTTCACGAGCCTTGCACTCCGAGCCTCTCCCTTCAAACCGGTGACTGGGCTTCTTTTCAGTATCAGCACTTCTCTCATGGAGTGTTCTTCCCCTTGAGCAGGGAGGCCAGGTCTCCTGTTTTGGTGGGAGACTTCCTGTCCCACATTGGCACTTCCTGCCACAGTTTACATAGGTGGTGGTGGGAAAACGGGGAAGCAGTCGGCAATGTGATGTCGTTATGTCACTTCCATTGTGACCTAGAAGTGACATAACGGTGTCACGTGACACTCTAGCATTCACCCCAAACTCTGTGGTTAAACTATAAAGTTTTGGGTGAATGCTTGATCATCACCCCTATATGGTGATGTCACTTCCTGGTGATGTCATTGCAAGCACAAACACACACCCTTCATTGGGAGTCTCTTGCTAGTTAGCAACCTTAAACTGGCAACTCCACCCTTCAGGCTCCCCTGGTGCCTATGCTGCTCTCTTTCAAGCATCAGACGAAAATGCTTCTGTTCGCGCCAGCTTTTGAGTGGTCTTTTAACACCACTGTTGTTTTAAGTTGCTCATTAGTCTGTGCTTTTATGCTTTAGAAGGTCTGTCATGTAGGTTTTTAATGCTGGATTTTGATTTAACAACTTCCAATATTTTGTTTTTATTCTGTTTTGTTTTGCAAGTCCCCTTGGGCAGGTTCCCTAGAGAGGCAGCGTAAAGTTTGCTAAGTAAATAAATAAACAAACAGACCTTTAATAATTTGACCCTCCGGCCATGCATGTTTCCACCCCTGTAATCAATGCCGGCTGAGATATTTTTGCTTACCATCTGGAACTTGGTAAATTGAAAACAAAGCTGTATTTTGGTGTCCTTGCAGGATGGCCTCTGTGGCTTCCTAGGTGCGATCCAGTTACTCTCTCTCCCCTGATCCCACAAATGAGGCCTCCTCTTTTGCGTCGCACATTGCTTAGGCAGTCTAATTCCCAATCTCCACGTCTCTAATGCAGACACAATAATTACCACTGGCCTTGATGAATTTGGGGGCAGTAATTAAAACACCTATTGATTTCCTACTTTTTGGATTCCCCTATCATTAGAAAAACAACGAGGTGGGAGCTGGGATAAATAACCTCAGGAATGTAATCTCTAGATGGAGGCTTGGTCAATTTACCATTAGCTGGGATCTGCAACCTGGGTGTGCATGAGAGAGGGAGGGAGAGAGAGAGAGAGGGAGAGAGAGAGAGAGAGAGAATCATTTTTATATGGTTAGATGCCTGGACTTTGATAACTTTTAATGTTTGTTCTAGTAAAGAATCAGCTGGTAGGTTAGAATGAGGGATTCTCTTATTATGGATGGATCAGCCATGAATCTTTCACGTAAGACAACATGAGGACATACGAGAAGCCAGTGTTGGATCAGGCCAGTGGCCCATCCAATCCAACACTCTGTCACACAGTGGCCAAAAATACCAGGTGCCATCAGGAGGTCCACCAGTGGGGCCAGGACATGAGAAACCCTAGATTTGAGACTCCTTTTATTGTTGGCATGAAATCCTCATGTCATATATATTAGGGTTCACCAATGGGATATCCCTGACTAAATTAACCCCCCCCCCCGAAAGATATCATTTGTCCCTCCAGTTGCTATAGAGCAGTGACTCCTAAACAGGTGCTTGTGGGACTCATGGCATTCCCAGTATGTTTCCTGGCACCCACTTCCTTCCTCTCCAAGGCGCAAAGAGCCAATCCTGGTTTTCCATCTCTTCACTTGGGGAGGCCGGGGCATGGCTTGGACCCTCCCAATATTCTGCAGAAGGTTCCAGTATTTTGGGATTGACCCCATCCTCAAGGCAGCCATTTTGTCGTGGTTCCTACTAGCTGATCTCAAAATCCCAAAAGTGCTGACCTGCTCAACAAGGTTGAAGACCCCTGCCATAGAGACTAAACAAAAAAAGGCCAACAAATGTGGCAGCCCTTTGCTAGCAGACCAGTTTAGGGGTGAGGGTTAGGGTGCCATCCTGAATGGGATGAAGCTCATGTTCTCAAGGTTTGCCATTTCAATCCCCTTTCAATGCACTTTGCAACTGGATTTTACTGGGTAAAAAGCAAAATCTAGTTAGAAAGAGCATTGAAAGTGGATTGAAAGTAGATTATTTGGTATGTGTGATCGCAGCCCATGTGAGTGGCCACTCATTAACACAGGAAGCCCCGCTCAGCAGCAGTCTGGAGCCGCACAGGGTCTTGCACTGCCCATTGACCATTTTAAGAGCACAGCAGTTGTATTCTGCTCAGGATGTGAACTGCTCGGGTCAGAAGCGGGGGGGAATTAGAGGGAACATTGCCCATCGGTCTTTATGTTTTAACCATATTCTGTTTCTTTGTGCCTGCTGCTTCCTGTAAAAGTGCAAATGTTTTTCAATGTTATTTATGCAGCAGTTGCATATCAACTGCATAGAAATGGTGTCAAAATGCCAAAAAGGAAACAAAAGAAGTCAAACTCTATAGTTATAGAATTGGGCGGTGGAAAATTCATTCACTGTTACTGCAGACTCCTTTCTGGGTACCAGTACTCAGGTGTGTGTCAAGAATCTTACTAGGTTGCCCATTGTGACCACATTTTGTCTTCCCTCCGTGGAGCAGCAGGAAGGAAAAATGGGAAGATTAGCACCATGGTGGCACTTCTGGTTGACCAGGTAGAAGTGGCACAGCATCCCTGTTGCTCAATGGAGAAGTTCCACTGTGTCGCTGATGCTGTGATTTCACTTCCAACCATTCAACTGCGAGTTAGGTCACAATGTTTGTGCCCCTTTTGGGGACTGTGAACAGATGGCGGGCAACCCCCTGGGCATGGAGCAGGGATCACTGGGCATGTGGGGGGAGATGAGTTTCCTGCATTGTGCAGGGGGTTGGACTAGATGACCCTGGAGGTCCCTTCCAACACTATGATTCTGATTCTGTAATCCTAGTCCTAGTGGAGGGGAGGGAAAGGAATCCAGGACAGCTCATTCCTCACCTTGTCCAGCTGGATATCCTTTTAGCTCCGCGATTGACAATACTTGAAGAATTCTAAAAGACTGATGATGAAGCAGGACTGCAGGAGCCATGCAAGGCCCCTCTCTCCTAGATGTTTAATCTCTAGCAAAAGTAATGTTTTCTGCCAATTTGCTGGGGAAAGAGGGTAGGCTAATAGGCTTGTAATTTCCTGGCTTACCCTGGATGCTTTCTGTGTTGTGTGTGTGTGTGTGTGTGTGTGTGTGTGAAGTCCCACCAAGTCACTGCTGAATTATGGTGGCCCTGTAGGGTTTACACGGCAAGAGATGCTCAGAGGTGGTTGGCCATTGCCTGCCTCTGCATCACAACCCGGGTATTCCTTGGAGGTCTCCCACCTCAATACTAGCCAGGGCTGATCTTGCTTAGCTTCCAGGATCTAATGAGATCGGGCTAGCCTGGGCTATCCAATTCAGGCCACTTATTTTATGCATTTGGTTACAGGTCAGTTACCTTCTATTGCTCAGTCAGAAGGCCAGTTTTAGTGCTGTTGCAGTGTGTTTGGATTGGAAGATCAACTGTTTCTGTGTTTTAAACTTTTAGATGCTTGCCGTACAGCCCACTGACTTTAATTTTTAATTTGTGCCTTAGAGCATCATGTCTGGTCTATCTGTACTTGACACGGTTGTGATGCCCACCCTGGAAAAATAAGGCTGTTCTAGCATGGCTGTCTGCCCAAGATCTTCCGAGGTGAAGACTGATGCTAAGCATTCATTGAGCTTCCCTGTAATCTCCCCATCCTCCTTTAATGTGCCTTTCATTCGTTTGTTACCTAATGATCCAAGTATTTCCCTGGCTAGTTTTCCTGATTATTTAAACATTTTTAAAAACGTGTTTGAATGTTCTGCAGTGCTTTTTTTTATTTGCTTGCCTTAGCGTTTGGTTTGCAAGCGTCTGCTCCTTTTTTATTTTGCTCTTTTGGGCGAGATTTTTGCTCCTTGCTTTTTATATGGCTTCTGGATCTTGCCCATTAGCCACGTACAATCACACACACATGCAGTTATTCGGCAACCAGGCCTGACTGTGTGACTATCTTGCAAGTATACTTTCACGACAAAATTAGGCATATCTCTTGTCTAATATGTTAAATATGCCTCTAAATGATTCATTCAGACAGAAGGAAGTTAGGGCACACGTCACCAGGAAGCTATCCTGTTTGAATTCTATTTTGGTGAATGGGAGCTGCACTACAGCACTGTGGTATTTCCATTCATATAAATGAGGTGTGCATGTATGAATGTCCTGGTGGGTTGGACACGAATGCTGGCTGACCCCTGTAGGCTTTCGGTCCAAAGCATACTTACTATGAAACAAATCTCAGTGAGACTACCTTCCCACGAATCTGTTTTAGGCTCATGTTGCTGCTATGAAGATTTATTTATTTTTATTTCTTGGACTTCTATCCCACTCTCCTCGCGAACGGGCTCAAGGCGGGTCACAACAGGAAACCAATACAGTATTCAACATAAGAAGTTTAAAACGTCATATGAAAATCCAACCAAAGACTCATAAGATGGCGATACTTCAGTTTCATGTGTCCTGGCTCTGCATTGGTTTGAAAGATACAGGTCAGAAACCAGGGTCTCTGGCTATAACAATTCATCAGCTTAGGTAGGCGGTATGAGCAGGAGGAGCCGAAAAGTTGTTGGATGTCTGCTGCCTCAACTAAAAGCCTGCTGGAATAGCTCCGTCTTGCAGGACCTGCGGAACTGTAAGAGATCCTGCTGTGGGGCCCTGATCTCGAATGGGAGCATATTTCACCGGTTTGGGGCCAGGGCCGAAAATGCCCTGGCTCTAGCTGAGGCTAGTCGGACGTCCTTCTAGCTAAGGGGTCCCCAGCCTTGTTCAACCTATGGGCACTTTGGGAATGTTGAATACAGGTAAAGGCCACCACAGCAGAACAGCTGTTATGCTGTTATGTATTGGGTTAAATGCATAACTTGTAAGCCTGAGCTTTGGTCACAGCTCCATAGACTGTTAGCATCCTAAAATATGCAACTGCATTGGATGCTGTTGCAAACAGACCAATCCGGAGAGACTCTGACTTTCGGCGGGAACAATTCCCATTGGTCCCAGGCACTGATCTGTGATTGGACATTATTGTTCCAGGAGGCGTGGTTTTCCTGGTTCAAACGGTGTATGGTTGGCTTGTTCTGTTGTGTTCTGAGCTGAATAAAGAAATCACTTGTTTGCAAACCTGCCTCGATCTCAGTACATAACTCATGCTTGCACAACTGAATCACAAAAAGTTGGGAGTTTCCATGGAATGTCAGGAGGTTCCAAGTTGGTTCTCTCTCGTGTCGCTAGTATTTCTCTCACATTCTTGACTGTTCCAAGCATTTCTCAGACATTCTCTTAATAATTTTTACAACACCCTCATTGTGACAGGTCAGGACTATTCTTCCTGTTTTGCAGCTAGTGACGCTGACACTAGGAAAAAGAGGATGTAGCCTGGTGAATACATAGTAAAGGCAGAGTTTAACCTTCCTGGATCATAGCTCAGTCTTAGCTAGGATGCTGCAGGCCTCACAGGTTTGGCAGGCAAACACCATATTTGAAATCCACGATAACTTATGAACTCAGCTTTTGAATGCCCTCCCCTCTGCGCTGCCCACCTCAAATGACTGTCTGACAGCTTTGGGGCTGTGCAGTTGCTGTATGGTTTTCGTTTGATTCCCTTCTGCCCTGCAAGCGGCTTCTGCATCTGCTCAGTAGGTGAAATCCATTCTGGTTGGGTTATATGATGAACAAGTGTGAGGAGGGTACTATGTCAGTGCAGCAACATGCGTGTGTGAAACAGCCTCGGCAATAACGCAGACTCCGTAGAAAGAGGTGGTGGGACTTCCATGCGGCCCGGATTAAACTTAGGGTCCAGCAGCACCAGTATCGGAGACTGTGTGACAACTGGTGCAATCTGTTTTTAATTTCTTGTTTTAACGTGTTTTGATTAACTATTCATTACTGTTTCCTTTGATGCTGTGGCCTAATTGTTTGTTGTGATCTGCCCTGAACCCATTCACAGGGAGAGCAGAATATAAATCTGAAAAATTTAAAATACAATTTGGTTCCTAATTACTGGTTGACCAATTAATTTTTCTTGCTGTTTATTGATAATCATATCAATAAACAGCAAGAAAAATTAATTGGTCAACCAGTAATTAGGAACCAAATTGTATTTTAAATTTTGTATTTTAAAAAATTGTATTTTAAATTTAAATTTTGGCTTTCAGGCAATAAGCAGTGGCAGCTTTTTGAGCCTTATTTAATGAAATAGAGGACCAAAGGTTATCGGCATACTGATGACGCCCAAAGCAACAGGCTGTCTCAGTTAATGGTCTCACATTGATGTTGAACAACATCGGGAATATTCCTGAACCCCGTAGAACTCCACAGGCAGCAACCCACAAGGCAGATTCACATAACTTCCTTCTGCCACTGCCCAATTAAAACCACGTGAACACGCATCCCTTAACTCCCATGCCACGTTCCAAACATCTCCCTGAAATTGTATGGTCAAGAGAGATTACAAAGAAAAAATGCTGTAAACGGTATAGCCAAAGGACCAGGAAATGCAGGAAGTATAGGGTGAGATGTAATCAATTCAACTGTAATCAAGAAAAAGGAGAGGAAATTTAAAATGGCAATAATAGGAGATTGTGTTTGCATCAACAGCGGCTGTTATGAATGGTCTGGGCCCTTTTTTTGACTACATTTGGATTTTATATAATTACATCACACCCTGTATTTCCCACGTTTCCTGGCTGCTGTTTTCCAGTTTTTTCTTCATAGCCTCCTCCATATGCATCTGCCAAATGAAGGTGCACCACATGCATCTGATGAAGTGGGTTCTAGCCCACAGAAGTTATGCACATGATGAGCATAACATGTAGCCTGATGCTCAGAATCCCTAGGCCATTGGTTTCCCAAGTCTTCAGGCCCGATTTTCCAGCAAAGCCACCCAAGCTACTGTTTGGAGCAGCACAGTGAGGAAGGCACTCAGGTGCTATGGAGGCTTGGCTCACTCACAGCTACTAGTGGCATGGAAAGCAACTGACATTCCCCCCCCCCCCCCCCGGATTGGCCTGGATCCAGGGGCTGACGACATGAGTCCTGGAAGTGACAAAATACCTAGAACCAGCCTTGTAAATCTTACCTCATTAGTAACATTAGCCGAGCTACTCTCTCGCAATTGCCTCTCTGCAATATGGGGGATCGTTATACAGGGCCGCCTTACTGAGTTAATGTTTCCATTGTCTTTTGACTATTTAAAAAACACTACATCAGAGCTGCCTGAGATCCCAGAGAGTTGCTGCCAGTTGGAGTAGATAGAACTGGGCTAGAGGAATCAATAGTTTGATCTATGTGCATTGACATAGTCCCACTTTCTTTGAGCAATCTAGAGGGATTGTATGGTGTACTAGGCTGTGTCTCCACACCCTTTTTGCTCTGTCTTTTCTTCCAAATTGGAACATTTTTATTTAGCATCCTTGTGGCATTTTTCCTCTAATAGTCTGCTTTCCAGGATTTCACATGCGTTGCTTTGATCTTTCCCCGACCTGCTTTGCTACAATCATTTTTGGAAGAACACTATAACACAATAACCCTATAACAATCTATTGCTGTGATCTGCTAGTTCCTCTGTATCCTCTAGCTTTCTTTCTTTTCTTTTCTTTTCTTTAAAAAAAAAAAGCCTATCTCCCTTTTCAGTGTGGAGACGTAAGGCAGAAACGGCAGGCAGTTGTTGTCTAGACTAACTGGAAAGGAATGGGGAGGGGAAACTGCAAGATGGCTGGAGCTGAGTGGGAATTCACTGCTCTACTGCTTTACGTGGCTTTGGCCCACAATACTATTTCCAGGTTGGACAGAAGTAGGATAAACCTGAAGCAAAACTCTTCCCACAAAAAAAGAAGAAGACTGTTTTGAAATGTTATTACACTAAATCAAACCACGGGAGCCGTTAGCTTGGTATGGGCTACTTTGATCATCATGAGCTTTTCAGTGTCTCAGGCAAGCATCTCTCAGCACTACTGCTTGAGCGGTTTTCACTGAGGATGCACCGGAATTGAAGCTGTCACTTTCTATGCATCAGGCATTACCACCAAGCAATGGTCTTTAGACACTCCAGATCTGGTTGTACCAGAACGTGATGGAAGAAAATGACCATCAGGTGGTATAACTTCTCAGGCAATATCCTCTTTGCTTCTGGAGGCTTCAGCGATTAATAGCAGTACCATTTAAGCCATTTCCATTCATGAGATCCAGTGACAAGAGAGTCACCGGTGAGAAGTGGATCTTTTTAGGCATCTACACTTGCAGATGAAATGGAATAGCGTTTCCCCACACATCTGGAAAGCAGGCCCTATGATATCTTATTTTGGGAGCAGACACCTAATAATGGAAGCCTCCAAATCAATAAGCAATTAATGGGAAAGGGGAAGATAAGACGGCATAATATTTTCTCAATCATTTATCTTTCTAAAGAGGCCAACAGATGGTGGCGGTTACTTTCCTAGCAATTTAGCAGCTGCAGACTAGTTTCTAGCCACGAGCAATGGTCCGACAGAGCATGCTCAGAGCAACCAGGCCTCCCACAAAGCCCTTGGGCAAATGGTATGGCAAAGCACAGGTTGTATGCGCGTTGTCATTGGGGTACCTGTAAGTACCTGCACTGTTGCATTCTGGACAAGCTGTAGTTTCTGGGTCAGTTTCCAGGGTAGCCCTGCATAGAGCAAGTTGCAGTAATCCAGCCTTGAGGTGACTGTTGCATGGATCGCTGTGGCAGGGTCAGGGCTAGAAAGGTAAGCGACTAACTGCCTGACCTGGCATAGTTGGAAAAACACCAGCCTGATAACATTCACCACTTGGCCTCCCTAGTTAAGGAGGGATCCAGGAGCACACCCAGACTCTTAACGGTCGATGCTGGTGTTAGTGGTACACTGCCAAGAGCTGAGAGTTCACACCCCACCTACCTCACAGGGTGTCTGTTGTGGGAGAGGAAGGGAAGGTGATCATAAGCTGCTCGGAGACTCCGAGTGAAGGGCGGGGTATAAATCCAACTTCTTGTAGCCACTGATGGACATTTCCTTCTTGACTCTCTCTCTCTAATACTCATTACACTGTTGTATACCAAACACCCCACATTCAGTCCCTGACATCTGAAGTTAAAGCAGAGCTTAGACCCTGGAAAGCTGCTGTCAAAAGAAGTGGACAGTGCTGGGTTAGATACACCAATGGTCTGCTTTAGGTGGTGGCAGCCACAAGCATGGACAGCTTCAAGAAGGAATTGGATAAACATATGGAGCAGAGGTCCATCAGTGGTTATTAGCCACAAAGTATAGATAGGAACTCTCAGTCTGGGGCAAATGATGCACTGTATTCTTGGTGCTTGGGGGTGGCAACAGTGGGAGGGCTTCTAGTTGGACCTCCTGATGGCACCTGGTATTTTTGGCCACTGTGTGACAGAGTGTTAGACTGGATGGGCCCCTGGCCTGATCCAACAATGGCTTCTCTTATGTTCTTACGCTTTCATGTATGTTCAAGAGACACACCAGTATAAGTAGCCAGTTTATCAGTAGTACTCAATGAGCAACAACTAATGCATGCTGTGTGCTTGCCAACGGATGTCTTCTAGTTTAGTTCGAGGTGTCAAAATATGCACAGCATGTGCTATGAGGTCAAAGACCGATTTCCCACAAGGCGCTGCCCCAGCGTCATTCTTCCCTTTTCCCCGATTGTGTGCTTGAATTTCCCACTATTTGCCACAGGGCACATTTTGACCCACAGCTCCGCCCAATTTTCCCTGCGGCTTCAGTGATCCTCAAAAAACGGGATCACTGAAGCCACGGGGGAAATCGTATGAAGCCGCGGGTCATAATGCACCCTGCGGCAAATAGTGGGAAATTCAAGCACACAATCGGGGAAAATGGACAGGGGAAAGCATACCTGCAGGATGGCAGCTTTCCAGTAAGACCACAGCGAGGCTGGGCTATGGGAAGGGAAAGACTGGGTTTGTCACATCTCATTTCAATCTCTGCTTCAGGTCGAATTAACCCAGGTAGAGACTGTCTCATTTAGTTTTATTGATATACCCCACTTTTTTTCCCGAAGGGAACCGAAAGAGGCTTACAACATTAGCCCCGTCTTCATTTTATCCTCACAATAACCCTGTGAGGTAGGTTAGGCTGGGTGGGTGTGATTGGACCAGCTCAGCAAACTTCCATGGCAGAGGTGGGATTTGAACCTGGATCTCCCTGATCAGGTTTGACACTCGAACTACCGCACTGTACTGGTTCTCAGAATGCATATTTCCATTGATAAGGCTATGGCTTTCTGGGAAGGCTGGCAGATACATGTGAAATTATCCTTTCCAAGCTTCCTCTGATGGAAGGATGGAGTGTTCCCTCTAAGCTGAGTTAGTTTGAGTTAGCTCACAGTTTTTAAGCCTCCGGCTCATACATTTTTGTCTTAGCTCAGGAAGGATGGCTCCAGAGCAGACTAACTTATGCAGTAGCCAAATCACTTGCTCACAACTTTACTGCCAGCAGCTCACAAAGTAGAATTTGTTCTCACAAGACTTCACAGCATAGAGGGTGCATTGGTGGAGACTGGCAATGGGTTTTAAGAGAATACATGTTTGATACTAGAGTACACCTTAGGTGTACATACTCAGATTTTTTTTTGATTCACTTTTGCCCCTGGTTGAACAGATATTTCCGGTTTGGAGAGCATGAAAAGCCTGTAAAACCTACTTACTCCAGACCACAGTGGGATGAGTACATACTAGGACTACAATGACATTTACTGCACTGCTCTTTCTGAAATTGCTTCCATGTGTCTGTGGCTGAACGTCTTTCAGTACAGTCTTAAGCAGAGTTACCCCCTTCTAAGTTAATAGGAGCTAATGAACCCAAAATGGTTCAGCTCTGCTTAGGATCACATTTCCTCCCTTCTTTTGCATGTTTTCCTCTGCAGTCTTTCCTTGCTGTTGCCCCTTCCTCCACTGCTATTAAAATGAGAGAAAAGACCAGCAGCAAAACCCTATGCCTGATCTTCCAGAGGTAAGCATGTACAAGCAAGAATAGATGCAAAACTGGGCCAAGGTCCCTCTTTCATTTGGTACGCAGAGAGGCTTATTCAACACACCGTCACATCAGCCAAAGTTGTGCACTATTCCTTCTACCATAAGGAATATTAAAAATTAAACCAAAGTTAATAAAAAAAACCCACAGGCAAAAAAACCCATTTGCCTCCTTCAACATGGGAACTGACACACCGAAGGAGAAGAAGGGTGGCTCTTACATCCAGTGCTCCCTCTAAGCTGTGGAGCCCTGTGAGCAAAAATTCTACTTTGTGAGCTACTGGCATTAAAGTTGTGAGCCAACGATTTGGTTACTGCATAAATTAGTCTGCTCCGGAGCCCTCCTTCCTGAGTGAAGATAAAAATTTGTAAGCCGGAGGCTAAAAAACTGTGAGCTAGCTCACACTAACTCAGCTGAGAGGGAAGGTCCTGGCCCTTTCCTAGCCCCTTGGCAAAGCTGTGTGCCCAGAGAGGGGAGAGGGGTCATTCCACTGCAGATGGTCTGCTAGGTTGGCAGGAGCTGGGGTAGAGGCAGGAGCTCACTCCATCATGTGGCACTCAGGTCTCGAACTGCTGAACCATCGGCCTTCCGGTCTGCAGTTCACTATCTAACCTCTGAGATACCATTGCCCTTTTGTGTTACATGGTGTGTGGGTTCAGTTTTGTGCTACAGGCAGTTTTCTGGAGACTTCTGGAGGGAGTTTCTGTTTTTGGGGGGGGGGGGTTCCCCCCCCCCCAAATTTCACCGCTGACCCTCAGTCTGTAGCTTTCAGAACTTTTCTTGAGACAGCTAGTTCTCTCCAGAGTTGTTGTAATTGTTTCCCATAATTGCAAGTGTGTGGTGTGCACCCTATTGCACTTAGTGTGGAGCAAAGCTGAATCAAGATTCAAAGTGAATGAGGGAAAAAAACACATTTTACCACATGCTGACACTCCCCATGCAGAGAAAATGAGATCCTAATGCAGCACCTTCCACGGCATCTGTGACAATTATAGCTGTCTCTGACTTGCAGAAGGCTGAAGATGTCTTGGCCATTACTCTGTGGGTAGTCCCATCTGTAGGTACCACCTGGGCTTCTTAACAGGGAAGCCAAATGGCCGAACAAAAATTGGCTCTAAAAAAACAGCAGAAGCGTGCCTTGCAGATCTGAAGATGTGAACCCATCTTTTTGACTCTCAAAACAGTATCTCAAAATTTTGCCTCACAAAATAGTATCTCAAATACATTTTTTTTTTTAAAAAAGCATCAAAATGTCGCATACAAAACAGGCTTGTATTAGCATTATAGACAATCGATCTGGATATTGGTCCATGCTCAAACCATATTTCATACTCTGTAGTGTTACAACATGCCAGAATTTGAAATTCAGTTTTAGAACCCTCTGTTGAAAGCAGTCATCTTTGGCAATCAGGAAGACAGAAACGTGTCAGTCTGGAATCCTACAGAGGCTATGAGACACTCAAGGAAAGCGCCTCTTTTGTAAGTTTAATCTTCTGTTTCCTGACAAATGGGTTATGTTGGCAGCTGATGGAGGAGGGGACAGCCATGGGAAAGCAGTGCAAGAATGCATAAACACAAAACACATGCAATACAATTTAGAAGAGAAAATATTAAATATTCTGTCTTCCTCACCTCATTCTTCCCATCTCAGCTTCTCTTTCACTTTCTCCAATTCTTTTCATTCTTCCACTTTCCCCTTTCTCCAAAATGGCCTCTCTTTACCTCTTTCTTTCAGTGCTCTTCAGTCCTCCAGGAGTTTTCTGTATGGTTTTAACTAATGTGCATCACTGTGTCACTTCTGGCACATCTGCATTTACTTCTGAGTGTACTGATGGAGATACTGAGCAAGCTCCTCCAACCCAAAATTAGAAGAAGAGGTGGCTTGCAAGCCTCAGAGACAGTACCACTGCCCCAGCCCACTCTTGTCCAGGTTTCCGTACATGATTGACACTTGGTTCTAATGGGAGGTTAAGGTGGCTCCTTATTTTATTTATTTACTTATTTATGGCTTATGTGGTGGCTCCACTTCTATGAGGCACGGAATTATAACCATAGTCTTTTCCCCATCAGACAGAAGTTGTAATATTTGTGGCCTGTAATAATATCATTTTATGTCCTGTTTGCACATATATTTCTAAAACTTTTCTTGTGTGCATGTACCTTTGATTCCCTCAGGCAACCTCTTTCCTTTGAATACTGGCCAGTTTAGTGGTTAAGGGCATAGGCAGCCTGGAAAGGTTTGGGCAGGGACTTGAATTCATTGGGAGGGGTTTGACAAGCTACTGTTGCTTACTGGGGTTGCCAGGTCCTGAGCATCTTTTTATTTATTTAAAACAGTTATCAGCTGCCTATCTTCCTTATGGAGCTCAAGGCTTCCTTACAGAGCTTAAAACATCCCCCCAGAGATTCACGGGGAAGGACTTGGTGATGTCGCCATAGAATAGCAACACTAATGGTAGGACTTTCATGCACCACTAGGAAAAGTGCCACATGGTATCTGTGAGGAGAGGTAAGCATGTGACCTTGAAGCAGGGCTGCCAGGTTGGATTTTTCTGCCAGCGGTGGGTGGGAGGAAGCCTTCTGGGAGTGGGGGGTGGTGGTGGAAGATGCCATCATGTGCAATGATGTCGGCACAATGACATCACAATGACATCACATGGAAGTGACGTCATCACGTCGAGGACATCACATAGCAGCACTCTAGCATTTTGGCCAAAACTCTATGGTTACCATAGAGTTTTGACCAGAATGCTAGAGCATTGCCATGTGATGTCCTCAGCATGATGATGTCACTTCCATGTGATGTCATCACACCGCCAATGTTGATGCATGACGTGCCTGTTCAGGGGTGGGGCTTCCCCCACTGGCCAGCAGGCTGGCAGTGGGCTGGAGCCCTGGAAATCAGGGGAACCTCCACCTGGGCAACCATAACTTTAAGAGACAGAGTCACCATGGTTCTTTTTTAAGTTAAAGGGCTCATGAGAATTAACTACACACTAAACGTAACCTGACAGGAAGAAAGTTAACTCATTTGAAATGTGGAGTTGGAGGACAGTTTTATGGATATTGTGGACTGCCAACAGATAAATCAGTGGGTTCTAGATCAAATCAAGCCTGAACTCTCCCTAGAAATTAAAATAACTAAATTGAGGCTATTGTAATTTGGTCATATTATGAAAAGACAATAATGCTGGGAAAAGCTGAAGGTGGCAGGAAAAGAATAAGATCCAAGATGAAATGGATTGACTCAGTCAAGGAAACCACACAGCTCTCAGTTTGCAAGACCTGAGCAAGGCTGTTAAGGAAAGAGCATTTGGGGGGATATTAATTCACAGGATCACCATAAGTCGGAAGCAACTTGACGGTACTTAACACACAAACAAATATAACCTCTATAGTCAAGCTGTTAGTGCTCTGTTATTGCCTTCTGTCAGTAGTTACTACTAGCAGGCATGCGCAGTAGTCTTTTAAATAAGCCAAAGACCAGAAGCTACTTTGGTACCTCATATTAAGGCCAATTGAAATAACTCAACACACTGTGGAAGCTTTTGAGTTCTTCATCAGGCTGGATATTTAAAAGCAAGAAAAGGAGTGGGGGGAGAATCTTTAGACCCTCATTGTGGGTCCTCTCTGCATCTGGACAGAAGGGAGCGAGTGCAGAGGAGAGCAACGAGGCTGATCGAGGTCCTGGAAACCAAGCCATGTGAGGAAAGGCTGAGGGACATGGGAATGTTCAGTCTGGAGAAGAGGAAGTTGAGGGGGGGGCATGATTGCTCACTTTAAGCCTTTGAAGGGCTGTCACTTAGGTCGTGATCAGACCGGCTTCTTGATCCGGTGTCGCCACTTCTCCCCTCCAGTTTTAAAAAGTGTGTCCAGACGTCAGAGGAGATATCCCGCATTGCAGTCATCACTATCCCAGGGTCACTGCTGACTTTCCTGACATTGGAGAAAGTCTGTATTTTGTGGAAGCTGTTGTTATCACCACACATTTCCGGATGTCTGATCACTACAGCGCGAAGTGAACCCCCTTGGCAAGTTTACTTCTGGCACCATTTTTTTAAAAAGCAGATAGTGATATGCACATGTGCGCATGAGCGCATAGATGCAAAAATGTATTCACATTCACCCGAGTGTCTGGAGGGCAGACTGTGTGGTGTCTGATCGTGTCACTGCAGAATAAATAAACCCGGGCAATATTTGAGGTGTGTCAACAACGCGATAATCACGCTGTCTGACCACAACCTTAGACGAGGGCAGGGAGCTGTTCCAATTGGCAGCAGATGATAGGACTCACAATAATGGGTTTAAATTAAAGGTGGGAAGGTACCAGCTGGATCTTAGGAAAACCTTTTTTTACAGTAAGAGTTGTTCAACAGTAGAATCAGCTGCCTAGGGAGGTGGTGAGCTCCACCCTAACTGTCAGTCTTTAAGCAGCGGCTGGACAAGCACTTGTCAGGGATGCTCTAGGCTGATTCTGCATTGAGCAGGGGGTTGGACTAAATGGCCTGTATGGCCCCCTTCCAACTCTGTGATTCTGTAGTAGGATGGTTTGTTGATCACACTGAGCACAGGCTGTGGCTAGCTTATAGCACATTGTTCTCTCCCTGTGCTGGGAAGAATAAGCAAAAAATGGATGCCATTCCATTGAAAATAGAACAACAGAAGCTTCTCTGATGTTGAATGGATGATGCACACCCCTTAAAAAGAAGTATATGGGCAGATGGATTTCAGTCAAAAATCTGTAGAACAAGCCCTAAAACCTGAGTCTCAGGGTCAGAAGGTTGAGAAACGGCTATCGTATTTGCACTGAACTGCAGACCAGAAGGTCAATAGTGTGGCAGTTTGAGACTGTGTGCTGCATGATGGAGTGAGCTCCCATCTCTGGTCTCAGCTCCTGCCAACCTAGCAGTTCGAAAGCAAGAAATTGCAAGTAGATAAATAGGTACTACTTCGGTGGGAAGGTAACAGTGTTCCATGCGCCTCAGTGTCTAGTCATGCTGGCCACATGACCATGGAAACATCTTCAGACAGTGCTGGCTCTTCAGCTTGGAAACAGAGATGAGCACCGCCCCCAGAGTTGGATTTGACTGGCTTTTGAGCAAGGGAAACCTTTACCTTTACTTTCCCTTAATATGGAGATAACTTTGGCCTAGCTTAAAGGAAAGGGATTGTGTTTGTTAGATAAATACCTTAAATATTATGAACATTTCCAATATTAAATTCATGATCCTCCTGCATTGCATTCCTCTTGGGGGGGGGGGAGATTCAGATGGGAAAACTTACAAGAAAAGCACAAGTTGTACTGTGTGTCTGAATGAAGCTACATCGGCTACATCAAGAAATTAGTACAGTAAGAAATGAGTACTACAGTAAGAATGCCAGTAAACAAAATTAAACTCATTAAAATTGAAGAGGGCTTTTTTTTTTTTTTTTGCCTACGGTGTGACAAATAGCGTGATAATGTCAACCTCTATGGCATGGCCACTCCATGATAATGTAGCTTTGGTTTATGGTTTTTGTTCCCTTTTCTTCCCTCCTGTCTTATGCTGAATTTCAAAAATTGAGTCAACACTGACATTTGCATAGGAATGCTGGCAATCCTAGACAAATCTGTGACTGTTTAATGTCTCAGGGATACAGCAGAAAATGATAATCATCACTTAAAGATAATGATAAACAGTAAATGATATGCCCCCAAACTGTGGAAATAAGAGTCCTATTTTTGAACACTGAACACAGGGCATGTCAGCATATGTCAGCGTTTACCAGATTTTGGACAGCTGCTACAAGAAGTATGTGCATGTGTGTGAGAGAGAGACAGACAGAGAGAGAGATTCCCGCCAGCCTCAAGTTTTTAATCTATTTTTGCGTATGTTGGCGACGTAGATGCACCCTCATCTCTACCAATTCATTAAAAACATCAGGAAAGTGGGAGAATAATTGGGCACATGTGCACAATTTGAAAAAAAACCCTTATTCATATAATGGTTTTGTGGTTTCATAGTACTTCACATATTTATGTTTTGTAGCCATTCTTTTAAATTTCCCATAAAGTAGGTCCAAATTGTTACATTCATGTCACGGGTGGGGGTGGGGGGAAGGCTGAGAGTCACAGGAGCTTCCGAATCGGTACTTTGCTCCCCCATCTGCTGTACTTCCTCCCCTCTGTATTGCATTTATTGCATTATTTGTCTTTGCAGCTGCATCGAAATCTGTGCCTCTGTTGGCTTTCCAGCGTACAGAAAAAGCCACCCTTTAATTGTTCCCTTCATCAAAGCAATTAAAGGACCTTCAGCAATTCCCCAGCTGCTCCTGGGAAATAAAGCAGGGTGCTGTCGCTCGAGTCTTTGTAGGTACATCTTGACCTGACTGACAGGTTTGCATATAAACAGCCAGAACTCATGAAAACAGTTTTTAATCTACTTGAAAGGCTCAGTGTCTGTAGAAAATTGAGTTCCCTGCAGGGGTGTGGGGGGGGGGGAATGCTTTCTAAGAGCCATCTCATCATATGAACACACTCTGTTCATTGCTTGAGATTCTCCCCTCCCCACCTGCCCCTTGGAAATACTGCAGGAAGAGGTTTGTTCTGAGGTTCTTTGCACTCACTGCACCTAAAACCCCATTAAACAGCATGAAATCCAAACTGTTGTGCAGTGTTGAGTGTCCCAGGCAAGCCTAGAACTGTGACATAAATATGAAGGAATCCAGCATTGTTGTACATTTATACATGATTTTATTTACTCATTTATTTAAAAGCTGCTTCCCCAAGGTATGAACAGCACTCTTCATGTTCTGTAGAACAAACTTCAGATTCTCTTACCAAGACAAATCTCAGCTTCAAAAGAACTTTACCTTCTTGACCTGGATAGCTCAGGCAAGCCCGATCTCGTCAGATCTTGGGAGCTAAGCAGAGCCGACTCTGGAAAGTAATTGGAAGGGAAACCTCCATGGAATACCAGGGCTTGGGATGCAGAAACAGGCTATCAAGCCTCCTCTCTGAAATGGCCAAACCCCACCAGCGCTTGCCAGAAGTCACCATGACTTCCAGGCATGCAAGCACATACACGCACAAGAACGGTATTAAATTACTTTGATGATAATGTGTGAGGTTTGTTTGGAACCTGATAAGTTGTGCTTACATGGAGTTTCCAGTTCTTTGGGAAGGAGTGATGTAGCGGTAGGAAGGGGAGGCATGGTTAAGGTGCTCTTGATACATATGAATAAAGGAGCATGACTGAGGGCCCTTGCAAAGAGGGGCAGGATGGTGGAAGCGCCAAAAACCATCTAGGCTAGGTACAGGTACAGTTTATCATAGAATTGAAAGTTAAAATCATAATTACACACAGGCAAGGAGACATATGGAGACTGGGCAAATGAACATTGTAGAGGCTTAAACAACAGTACCATGTAATAAGACTAGCATTTAACACATCTCATCTACAGCATTGGAAGTGAATATCTGGCCACAGACATACTCTGCCTTCTGTTGTCCAACATCTGGGTGAAGCCATGGTACCTTGGCAAAACAGTTGCTTTGCATGCAGAAGGTTCCAGGTTCAATCCCTGGCATCTTCAGTTAACAGGATCCGGCAGTAGGTGATATGAAAGTCCATTGCCTGAGATGCTGGGGAGCGGCTGCAAATCAAAGTAGACAATTCTGAGCTTGATAAACCAGTGGGCAGCTAAAATAAGTGGCAGTGGCTCAGTGGTAGAACATCTGCTTTGCAAGCAGAACACTCAGTTCCTGACATCTTCAGTTTAACAGGGTCAGATGATGTGAAGTATTTCAATTCAAGAACCTGGAGAACTACTGCCAGCCAAACTAGACAATTCTGACCTTAACAAGGGAAGGCCTGGGAGGGAATTCCATATCCCTCCCTCCACTGCTGAACCAGCAAGGCTCCAGGCTCCAGAACAATGAGCCCAACAGCTGGCAACCTCCATGTGGCCCCAATCCACAGATTTAGCTATCCACAGATGGGGGCATGGGTAGCTATTAGAATACAAGATCATCTCAGTATAAGGTGGCTTCATGTTTTCATGTCCCCTCCCCGCCATTATTATTTACATTGTTTATAATCTGCCTTTCTTACTCGGACTCAAGGTGGATTATAAAGAGTGAGTCAATACAGTCAATGGGATGGGACATTCAGTGAACAATGCAACAGGAATTAGGGTTATAAAACCAACCAGAAGTCTAAAAACAGAATGGAAGCAAAGCGCAAGTATTAACATGATGCATGAAATGATGCAAAAATCACATAGGAGGATCCTAGTTTCAGCAAGCTATGCACAGTAGCATAGTTTCAGCAAGCTATGCATAAGTAGCATAACTTATTCAAGTAACTTTGTGAATCATTTAGTACGGTACAACTCTATTGCCTGCGTAGAAAAAACCTCCTGAATAATTCAGCTTTGCACAGTTTGGGGAAAACCAGAAGAGTGGGAGCCTTTCTGATCTCCTCAGGCCGGCCGTTCCATAAGGTGAGGGCTGCAACAGAGAATGCGCCTCTATGCGTGACTCTTCTCTGGTTCTGTACCTTGAGTGGTCACCCATACGTCTCTGTACCCTCTCGGACTCTCATCTCATAGCCATTTAGCCACTGACCTTTCCCGAAGATGGGGTAACTGTCCCTGTTCCCAGCCCTGCTGGGTGATTAGCCTGAGGAAGCCACTTTCATCATCAAAGTGGGGCCTGAGTATGCTCATCTGGCCCATTCCCAAGGACAAGCACAAAACTACTATGTTCCACATGTCCTCTTCACAGGGAGAGTACTGAGGGCAGTGTAATCTATATATATATAAAAAAGAAAGTCCCCTCACCGTAAAATCAACGCCCAGGCCAAACTGCTGGACTTAGAAACACCAAATTTGGGGAGAGCGCTCCTACCTTAGCGTAGGTGCTCATTAAGAAGGGATTTTTAGAAATTCAACCCCTAAGTGGATCAAAAGGGGGAAAATGTGCTCCCCCATTGATTTCTATGTGGCTGCCTCCTTGCACCCCCCACTCTCTGATTGGTCAGCTGCAGAGCTCAACATTCTGAGGTTAAAAAAAAAACAGTTACAGGAGACTGCAGAGAGCTAAGGACAGTTGAGGAAATCAGGAATGGCTAGCAACCACCTGTGAGGTGCAGTGATGCTGCTGGCCCAGTCTCTCCAATGGCTTCCAACACACTCCCCCTCACCTCCTACACCTAACAGGTGGTGTCTGTCAAGTGCAGCAGCGGTTGCAGGGTGCTTAAAGCCGTGAGGGAGCCCGCCCCAGCAATAACACCTTAGGGATCCTGCTGGCCTCACCTCCACAGTGGCTTCTAATAGTCCTCCCCCTCCTACACTGGACAGGCAGCTGCCTGTCAGGTGTAGGAGAGGAGGTGGGATGCTTACAGCTGCTGGGGTGGTTTGCTCAGCAGGATTACCTTAGCCCTGCTGCTGGCCCAGCCTCTTGGATGCCTTTAAACATAATCCCCCCCCCCCCCCCACCAAACAGGCCGTCAGGTGTCAGAGCAAGGCCAGGGTACTTTAACGCTACAAGGAGGAGGCAACTTAGGAATGCAGCAAAGACATTTGCACATAGTACTCCTGCAGGGCACTGAGCTGCGCAGGCAAAGTACCAGCAAGATCACCCTGAGGCGCTCAGAACAACACAGTCTCCATATGAGCAAAACAATCCAGGAACACCTGTAGAAAAGCCATCACTTTTGTTGAAGGTGGCAGGAGCTGACTTATCAGACGACTCCTTCTTAAATGGGCAGTTCTATGTTGCCTGCTTCAAAGTGAGCTCATGAAGCAGCCTGGTGATCCTAGCACCTGAGGGCAGAACCACCAATGTGGTCTACAGAGGGGTCCTTCAGCAGAGAGGAAAAAAACTGTACGTATGTCTCACTTCATTTTTTACACTACAGTCTTCTCCATTAGAATTCCTACAACAAATCTAACATTTCAAACTTCACATCATCAGTATTATAACTGGATTTATGGAACTTAAGTGCCATAGCAAAGCATGTAACTTCAGGCTAGTATCTCACTAAAACTGTCAGCCAAGCCTGCACTGGAGTGAGGGAAGACCAGCCAGGACAAGATGCAGCCTCCTAACAAGGTCTATGTTTTCCTTTTTCCTACAGTTCCTTGTTAGTATGTGGAGGCAAAAAGAGAGAGAGAATCTTTACATGTCTATTCCTACATTTCTCTCTTTTCCACATCTTCCTTCGTTTTCTCTCTTTATCTTATGATCTGCCGTTCATCTATCCCAACTTCTAATTCCTTTCCCCCTTTATTTTTTAGTGTTAATGTCACCTCAGTCATCCTGGCTGGCAACATAGAATGTATTTAATAGTAGTATAGAAGAAAACCTCTGTTAATATTGTGGATAGAAGGGGGAAGTTAATATTTCCCCATAATCTATTAAAGTAGTACAAGGATGCTATCCCTCCCCCTCTACCCTTAATAGGGTAGCCAGGTCTTACCTTTGTTTTGTCTGAGGGCGTTGGGGGGCATCCCGGAAGTGGGCAGGGTGTTGTATGACGTGATGATGTCACCTGGAAGTGACATCATCGCACTGGTGACATCACATAGGAAGCTCTAGTTCTGGGACAAAGCTCAATGATAAAATCGGCCTCAACACTATAGAGTTTTACCCAAAAACTAGAGCATCCCTATGCAACATCACCAGTGTGATGACATCACTTCTGGATGACATCATCACACTGCATTTGGGGTAGGGTTGCCAGCCTCCAGGTGGGGCCTGGAGATCTCCTGCTTTTACAACTAATCTCCAGCTGACAGAGATCAGCTTCCCTGGAGAAAATGGCTGCTTTGAAGGGTCGACTCTGTGGCTTTGTACCATGCTGAGGCCCTTCCCCTCCCTGAACCCTCCTCTCTCCTGGATTCACCCCCAAAGTCTCCAGGTATTTCCCAGCCCAGACCTGGCAAACCCTAATTTGGGGGTGGGATTTCCCCTGCCTCCAACGGGGGCTTGGCAAGCCTAACTCTTAACATACATCATAATAAATGTTAATCTACCTCAGTAGTAACAAATGAGGAACAGAAATTAGAATTTATTTATTTACTTACTTTATATCCCCCCTTTATCTCCAATGGGGGACCCAAAGCAACTTTCACTGTTCTCCTGTTCTCTGTTTTATCCTTACAACAACCTTGTGAGGTGGGTTAGGCTGAGAGGGAGTGATGGGCCCAAGATCACCCAGCAAGCTTCCATGGCATGAGTGATGATATGGACCTGGGTTCCCCAGATCTTAGCCTGATACTTTAACCACTAGAAACCTTAGTTTCTACTGCAAATAACATGGGGGCCTGGAGATAACGGGGCCAAGATATTCTAGTTCCTTTTGGTTTTGGCGCTAGAATTCCCATGATCATCCTGAAGCTGGTGGCCCAATTTTGACTTTCCTAGTTTTATGTTCTGATGAGTTAATGCCTGCCACAAATGGACAGCCAGCTGGACATGTGGATCCTTTTATTATCATAGATGCATGCTAAAAGCCAGCCAAGTAGGGTTGGCAGGCCCCCTGGTTTGGTGGGGGTTAGCTGCTTTTTGGGGGGTTTATCCCCCGCCTGGCCGGCTGGCCGGTGGGGGAAGCCCCGCCCCCAAGCCCCAACACCCACAGCGACCCCTCTCCCTTCTCTCTTGAAAGACCCCTTTAAGTGCTCACAGCTGGCAGGAGTCTCCATGGGGGCAGGGCTTGGAGCTAGGACATCCCTAGCATGACATCATCACATTGGGGAGACCCTGCCCCCTCTGGGAATGCCAACCAAAGCCCCCCACTGGGGACAAAGATGGACCTGGCAATCCTACAGCCAAGTGATTTGTTTTCTTAGGATATTTGGTTTGGATCAGGGTCGTATGGGGGGGAGGGTAAATGGGATCTTTGTCTGGGGGCCCATGGTGGCTCTCTGCAGCACTGACTATGCAGGTACATTAAGCCAGTATTATAGGGTTGCCAAGTGTTCTTAACTTACCGGCGGGGGGGGGGGGGGGAGTCCTCCGTCGTCCGGGAGTTTCCCGGGTGCGCGCGCAAAGCGTGCACGCCCGGCGACATCACGTTGGGGAAGGGGGGTGGGGTTCCCCTCGCCGGCCGAATGCTGGCCGGCGGATCGGGAACCCCTGTAGCGGGGGATCCCCTGCCCCCTGGGCTGACTTGGCAGCCCTACAGTATTATCATCCCCACCACCCCACACTGCAGATGGGAAGGGGGGTAACATTCAGAGAAAACAGATTACCTAAAGCTACCAAGTGAGTATGTGATCGGAGACTAAAATGTAGGATGTTCTGGTTCTCAGCCTAGAGGCCTAGTCAATACTCTGCCTCACAGTGATATCCTCTGATAGAACTATCATTTCCTATGAGCGCAGATTTTCATTTTCCCTAGAACATGATGGTATCTAATCAAACAGATTTCTGAAGCACTAGAAAAATTGTCCAAACATGTTTGCCCAGAAACAAGAAGGGGGAAAAAAATCCGGAACATCTATACTTGTGGGTAAAAATAGCTCTATGATTTCTCTTTGATGACTGAATTGTTTAAACATTTCTTCAAGTATTTCTACCTGGCCTTTCTCCCCCAGTAAAACGTGGTTTACAAAAGGCAGAAATACAATGCAAATAAAAAAAAAGAAAATACAAAGAATATAATAATACTCTAAAACCTGAGCGTGCCCGGGATCTGCTGGCCTGGATTATTCAGGAACCTCCAAAGGAAGTTTAGAAAACTTATTGAGGGCCAAAAGTTAAAAACTGAAGTAAGTATAGACAAAAAAGTGTTTATTTCAAAGACATATAAAAACCTAATAGGGGCCCAAATAAAGCCTCATAAAATGTTCAAAGTTACAAATGCACAAAAAAGAACAGGGTATGACCTGACACGTTTCGGTTCACAAGAGCCTTCTTCAGAGGTCAAATAGTACAAGCAGTAAAGTCCCTGTTACACACCTAAGGCAATAAACAATTAATAATATAGGACCAAAAACATATACTGGAAATAATATCAGTACCGGTATCTACCTTTCAGTTCAGGTTCCTAAGAGTGCAAGTAAAATGGCCTTATCAGGGACAATGTGCCATCAATATTTACAACTACTTCTGACACAAGGCCAGATATATTTGTGGCCCCAAATTGAAATCCTTTGGTGTGTCATTCAATTCCATATTTGGAATGTTCCAGTTTTGGAGGTAGGGCTTCCCCGCTGGCCAGCTGGCTAGTGGCGGGCTGAAGCCCCCAAAATGTGGTTTCCCCCAGCATTGCTGGGGGAATGACAACTTTAGGGAAGTAGCAAAATTGGCCCTGGCTGTGGGGCCTATGCCTTTCTGTCAGTGACTGAGGGTTTCGAACCGGGATCGGCAGAAAAAGCAATTCCCTCACAGTGGGCTGGCACTCACCAGAAGGGCCTTGTTTTGAACGATGAGGCGCCAGCTGTGACAGACAGCCATTGACAGCAGTGAGCACAACACAAGGGACCGGTAGGATTTTATCTCCAGAATTTCATGTATGCTCATGTCAGATTAATTTATCTGGAATAACTACCCACTCAGTGCTCGAGTAATCATTCTCACTTAACACAACTTACAATTGCAGCTTTCTAGTACATGTGCATGCATTTAAAGAACAGAAAATGATGTGTTTTGACTGTGACTATGAGAAAGTGGGTGAAGCATGCAATTGAGCTGTGGTAAGGGTTCTTGACGATCCAGTTCTATAAGCTAATTAGCTCACATTTCTTAATGGGTCTGCCAGGGCTACCTTGCCATTCATCCACACACACACCCTGCCAAAAAAAAAAGCAACATCTGGTGAGATCCATGGAGCGATTTCACTGTGTGTGCACCACTTGTGTTACCACTTCACACATTGATTTTGCCAAAGAATGTGTAAACCCAAACTATGAACATACATTAAAATAACATTTATTTGTTATTTATAATATGCAAATGATGACCTGTGAAAAACTCACAGGTAAATTCCCTCACTGGCCCCAGTTTGGTGTAGTGATTAAGTACACAAACTCTAATCTGGGAAAACCGGTTTTGATTCCCGACTCCTCCACATGCAGCTGCTGGTGTAACCTTGGGTCAGTCACAGTTCTCCCAGAGCTGTTCTCTCAAGAGCAGTTCTCTTGGAGGTCTCTCAGCCCCACCCACCTCACAGGGTATCTGTTGTGGGGAGAGCAAGGGAAGGAGATTGTTGTAAGCTGCTCTGAGACTCCAAGTGAAGGGCAAGGTACAAATCCAATCTCTTTTCTCTTCTAACTCTTCTTTGTCTTCTGGCTGCTGATTCCTGCCAGCTAGGGTTGCCACCTGGAGATCTCCCACTATTACAGTTGATCTCCGGATGACCAGCATCAATCTATGGCATTATATACCCTGCTGAGGTCCCTTCCCAAGGCTCCTCCCCCAAATCTTCATGAATTTCCCCACCCAGAGTTGGCAACCCTACTGCCACCACCCACCTTTCCTCCCACTTCCACCTCCTCCCGTCTTTTTGCTTCTATATGCTACGTTTTCTTCCCCCTTAGCCCCAGCATTGGTCCCCTTCCCCACCACCCCTTGCCCTTCTGCTGCCCCCTCTTTCCTCAGTCTGCCCAACCTCCCCTCCTCCTGGCTACTCTTCCTGCCTACCCATCCCTCTCCTGTCTGCCCACTCATACTCCCCCCACTTCACTCAGTGGGCCAACTACTCATCAGCCAGCCCCCTAAGCTCAGGCAGCAGCTCACCTTTTCCTTGCTGGCCTGAAGTGGAGGCACCAGCAGCAGCTTTTCCTTTGCACGCCCAGCACACATGGTGGGGGGCAGTGATAGCTCCTCCCTGCTCCTCCCCATCACTCTGACCTCCAGAAGAACTCACCAGGCAGCCTGCTTGGCTGAAGCGCTGCCACCTGTATCTGGCAGTGGCTCACCCTCTTCAGGGGATAATGGCAGCTGTTGCTCAGTGGTGGAGCACCAGCTTCACATGCAGAAGGTCCTAAATTCAGGCCCAAACGTCTCCATTTAAAGAATCAGGTATTATAACAGTAATAATTGTATGGCATTGTGTGTAGAATAGCCAGGAGATCCTAAGATGGCCTGGCAGCCATAAGAATCAGGTAATATAATAATAATTATCATATGGCGTTGTGTGTAAAATACCAGGAGATCCCAAGACTGTCTGGCAGCCATAAGTTCTAACTCTTTTAGCATTATGCACCACTAGGTGGCAAGCTAGACTTGTTTTGAAGGCAAGAGATGTTTCAGAGGTGGTTTGCTATTGCCTGCCTCTGTGTCACACCCTGGTATTCCTTGGAGGTTGTCCATCCAAATAGCTTCAGAGATCTGATGAGATCGGGCTAGTTTTAATAGGGCTTCATTGGATGATCTCAAAGCTTGAAAGGAATCATGAAGACATTCCTGGAGATAATCATCCCAAACTGTTCAGCTATTTAATAAGACATCTTTTGAACTATGGCTGGAAAACAAATGAAGAAGAAGAGGAGGAGGAGGCGGAGAAGAAGATTGGATTTACACCCCACCCTTCATTACCTGAAGGAGTCCCAGAGCGGTTTACAATCCCTTTCCCTTCCCCTCCCCACAACAGACACCCTGTGAGGTAGGTGGGGCTGAGAGAGCTCTCTTGAGATCTGCCCTTGAGAGAACAGCTCTGAAAGAATTTACGACTAACCCAAGGTCACACCAGCAGCTGCATGTGGAGGAGTTGGGAATCAAACCCAGTTCTCCCAGATTAGAGTCTGCGCTCTTGACCACTACATCAAACTACACCGAAATTAGTGCTGCTATCTCAAATGGGATCTCTTCCTCCTGGTTTATACCCACACACAGCCAAGAATCAGTACTGTGAACCAGCTCCCTGCACCATCTTAGAAGGAAGCCTCACTTATGGCACATAACTTTAATCCCACCTTGAAGCCATAGCAGCATGAACAAGATTTGCTGGTCTACATTTTCCACAGTTGGCCCAACTGAGGAACTAACCAAACCTGGGGAAAGTTGCCACTGCCTGCAGATCCAGGAGCAACACAGAATCTCTCCCCCCTCTTTCCTTCATGCACCAAACACAGCCTCTAACTGGACTCCAACAGGGAGATGGCAGAGAGAGGCAAAAGTTCACTGCCAGATGCTGTCCAGAAGAGAGCTTTCCGCACATAGCCCTATCCTGAGAGCTGGCATGAAATGGACAAACAAGGATGCTCTGTGATTCTTCTGCTGATCAATGGGAGGCAGCAAACAGGAAGTGCAAGAAGAAAGTACTTCATTAAAAGTCATACTTCAGTTCACACTGAGAAGATTTAGCACAGCCATCATGGCCTTGGCACTGGGGTCACTCTGCTTTCCACAATGATCTCTGGACTAGCTGCATCTAAAATCGGTTCTCCTGAATATGTGGCTTACTGATGCTCATTACTTTGATTTAGTGCACTAATCATGTATAAGCCTGTTCACAAAGAAGCATCCTGAAGTCCCCCAGGAGATACGGCTCATACACCAGTTGAACAGCTTTACTTGCAGACATCAAGTGTTTTCTGGCATTTTCTATTGGCCTTCTAAGAACCTTTGGAGTTACCAGTAAATGTCAACATTCACTGCATTTTTGACAATACACATGTTTTTTACATGGGCATGACTTGGGTTGCCAGCCCCCAGGTCCCAGCAGGGTTTTCCCCGCTTTGGGGAGGGCTGCAATCTGCCGCTGGCCAAATAGGGACATCGTTGGGCAATGTCCCCAGTGTGATGATGTCACCTGGAAATGATGTCATCGCAAAAGTGACGTCATGTGCAACGCTCTGGTTCCTGGGCATACTCGATGGTTTTGAAGCGAAAAAACCCATATTGTTTTTGCCCCCAGACCATTCATTCATTCATTCATTCATTCATTTATTATTTTCGATTTCTAGGCTGCTCTCCCCGCTATTGCAGGCCCAGAGCGGCTAACAAGACTTGGCCAAACCAAGATTCATAAATACAATAAAAGTTAAAACAGTTAAAACATTATAAAATTCCCTGTTAAACATGACAATTTACATACAGTGCAAAACAATAAAATTAGGTGGCGTACCGTCTGTCCCAGCGTTTTCAAGCCCCAGTGTCTAATAGCACTGGGGCTAAATGGAATTGTCTGAGGCCCCTCGTTGGTAAGCATAACATGGGGGGAGAGGAAAGAAGGCGTCAGCCCCTATTCATATGCCTGGTGGAAGAGCTCTGTCTTGCAGGCCCTGTGGAACTTCATCAGGTCCCGCAGAGCCCTGATCTCTTCCGGGAGCTCGTTCTACCAGTGAGGGGCTGCCACTGAGAAAGCCCTCCCCTTAGTGGCAGTAAGCCTGGCTTCTCTGGGGCCAGGAATGACCAGGCGGTGTTGGGCCCCAGACCATAGTGTTCTCTGGGGTATATATGGGGGAAGGCGGTCCCTCAGGTAGGTCGGACCCAGGCCATTTAGGGCTTTAAAGGCAAGCACCAGCACCTTGAAGCGAATTCGGTACGCTATAGGTAGCCAGTGCAGCACCACCAGCGCTGGCCAGATGTGCTCCCATCTAGGGAGGCCCATCAGCAGCTTCGCTGTGGCATTCTGCACCAGCTGCAGCCTCCGGATTTGTGACAAGGGTAACCATAGTGTCATGTGCGACATCACACAACGTGATGATGTCACTTCTGGGTGATGTTACCACATCAGGACATTGCCCGACAACATCCCACCCACCCCTGGAATGCCCCGTAAATCTCCCCCCGCCATGATGGCGAGGAGACCTGGCAACCCTAGGCATGCCCCATTGGGGAGCCAGCATATCAGTTCTTAATGTATTCCTTCAACCCTAAAACCTTCTCTGTGCCACTGTTCTAGGCTTACCAGTAATTCTTTCTGATGCCCACCAACACTCATCTGGTTGACTGGCAAAAAGAGGGGGCAGCGATCTGTCTAGCCATGCAATAATGTCACTTCTGGCATGACCTGGAAGCTCTGGGAAAACCATAGATTTTGGGGGAGAGGGAAGAAGCACTGCCGGGTTGCACTGCCACCACTTCTGGGTCATGCCAGAACTGGCATCATTGCATGGTGATGGAGATCACTGCCCTCTGCAGTAAGTGCCCCCCCGCCCATCTGCTCTCACCACACCCTGTCCCGTTGTAGTGGTCCTCCACTGTGGAGCATATTTGCATTAGGTGCATCCACTCATGCAAGATACGTGCCTTACAATGAACTCAGAAGTACATCGTGCCAGACAAAAGCACTACACAGAAGAGCATTGCCTCTGCAGTGGATGAAGAGGGGTGCAAATAGAAGCCAGGCTTAGGATCCAATAGACAGGGCTTTCTCAGTAATGGCACCCCAGGTGTGGAATGCTGTCTCCTTTGGAGCTTGCCTGGTGCCTACTCTGTAAGAATTCAGGCACAAGGCTAAAATATTTCTGTTCATCTAGGCTGAATCTGTATCCCATCTTTTTAGGGTTTTTAAGAAATACATCCTGGCTTGTTTCCCTGCCTATCTGATGGCTTTGTGGCCTGCTTTTGTATTCCAGAGACTGTTTTATTCTATCACTCTTCATGGAGACTGGGATGGTCTTCGTGCCAGGGGACTCGTTTTGCTGAATCGCTTTGAATGGTTTTATAATGTTTTCAGTGTGCATTATTTGCTTTGACTGAATTGTTTTTTAATGCTTTGGCAATGTTTTTAACTTGTATATTTTACTGTTATATTTCTTCTTCTTTGTACGCACCTTGAGCAAGTACCTGGAGTGGCGAGATATTGAAATGCTTCCCTGTAAGTAGACAGATAAATAAAATTGACACACAACTTGCCATTCATTTCAGACTCAAGTGGGACATTCCAGCTCTGTCCCCCCTCCCAATGCTGTCTAAAAAGCAAAATTGGGGGGGAGATGCTACAAGTGAAGAGGAATGGAGGAGACTTCTGAACCCTTCCCCCCCAATCATTTTCCAGCTCAAAAAACATCTGTCTCCCCTTCCCAGCTTTATTTTCAGCTGAGTAAGGAAAAGAGGCGGCTTTAAGCAGCCCCTCTCTACTCACGCTGTTTCTCCACTTCAGCTTGCAACCTGGTTCAGTTAGTTTAAATTTGTTTAACAGGTGGACAGAAAAATAGAGTGCTTCCTGAAAGGTACAGTTAGAGCCTCAATGCCTAGCTTTTAAAACACAAGGAAGGTGCTGTGGAGCTTTTACCATTTGTATAAGCTTTTTGCTGGAGAGCTGGCTTTATCTCCCTGGTCTGTGCTTCCCTCGCTTTTAAGAAAGTCGTGATCTTAGGCTCCAACCTGCAATTTTTCGGCCTGCAGTGCAGAGCAGGAAGCGTAGATAAAGAGCGTTGGAGCGATAGTGTCCAGTGCCCATGCTGCTCTGTGCTGAGACCATCCTCCGCGTCCAGCAGAGAGGGGAAAGCTAATCTCAGCAAGCTCCGATAACAAGAGCAGACCAATTTGGGTAGTGGGTGTCGAGAAGGATCACAGAGTAGCAAAATTGCGAGCGGCCATACTGCTCAGGGGAGGCTTCGGATTTTATGCTTGGACCCATTTTTTTACTTTGCAGTGGTGTTTCATTAGGGCCATGGGCAATGCTCCCTCTAAGCTGTGGAGTCTTGGGAGCAAACATTCTACTTTTTGAGCTATTGTCATTAAAATTGTAAGGGGGGATTGGGGCACTGCATAAATTAGTTTGCTCTGGAGCCGTCCTTCCTGAGCTAAGACAAAAATGTATAAGCCACAGGCTAAAAAACTGTGAGCTAGCTCACACTAACTCAGCTTAGAGGGAACACTGGCTGTGGGAGTATATTTGTGGAAGTCTGTATGAATATTTTAGTGTTTTTTTAGTTAAGGTTCAAAGGGGGTGTTCGGATAGAAGGTTCACTGTGATCTGTCAGGCCAGAGGACAAAAGCAAATGTGTTTTCTCAGAACCAATGCTAATACTGCTACCAGTTGTATATCTCCTGTGGCTGTATTTGTGATTTGTGGGATGCTTGATTCCCACAACAGCCCCAACAAATGAAAGTTATTTACATACAAGCTGCATTGAAATCAAAACTAATTGAAATCCTATTAATTTCAGTGGAACTTGAGCGTGACTAAGGCTGCGCTACTGTAGGCACTTCCTTGGCAGTACGGAATGCAGTTCACTTCCAAATAAGCATGCATAGAACCAGACAACATCTCTCTCTGGATTGGGGCTCCTGTTTTCTTTTTAAACATTGAAGTGAAGTGTGAAAGTGACAAACTTGTGTTAGCAAACATATACAGTTCTCACAGGAAAGGTGTCTTCTTTTTCTTCAAGGATTGTCAGTTGTCTTTGACACTAGAGATGCTCGAACTTCCACTTGTTTGGCTCCTGTGCTGATCCCCAGTCATGATCAGAGAGCCAAGCGGTCAACAGGCTGCTCAGCTGCTGAAGACATGCCTGTTACAGTTTGGTGACTGATTCCCCCCCCCCCACAACAACAACAGTCCTTACACTTTTTATTTGTTTAAAACATTTATTAGCCACCTTCCTACCTAATGAACTCAAGGCGGCTTACGGTGCAAACAAAGCAATAACCAGAAAAATATGTCTACAAAGGAACTTAAAACCACAGTTTAAAATAGAAAAAGAAAATCAATCAAATGCCATACTAAATAAAACTAGGGTTGCCAGACCTCCCCCCCCCCCCCGGTGTGAGTGGGGGTCTCCCAGTTTTGGTGCTCTTCTCCCCTCCATCACCCCTCTTAGGATAGGAACCTGGAAATCATCACAGTGTGCCTACGAAAACTGGAAGCGACCTAGGCACGTTGGGGGGGGGCATACTCTTGTTTTAGGACACACACACTATGATTTGAAGCAAAATCTACCATAGAGTTTTGCCCCAAAACCTGAGTGTCACCCCTTGGTGTGCCTACATCACTTCCAGTTTACATAGGCAGGTCACGATACTCCTCTCCACTCCCGGAAAGTCCCTCCCCCTCCCCTGCTGGTGTAACAATCAGACCTGGCAACACGAAATAAAACCATCTTCAGCTGCCTCCTAATGATCAAAAGTAAGGAAGCCAGGTGCAGCTCCTTGGAGAGATATTCCGTAATTGTGGGGCTGCCACCAAAAAGATCCTCTCTCATGTACCCATCAAACGGGCTTCTTTGAGCAGTAGGACAGTCAGGAGGGCCTCTCCCTGTGGTCTTAATTCCAATACACCCTTTTTGCACATATGTGTCTCACATCCACAGCCTGATGGATTTAGTTCTCCTACACCTTGGCTGCTGCTTATTGCTGCTCCATGGCAAATAACTGTAGGGTTGCCGGGCCTGGCCTGGTAGCCAATGGGAGATCCAGGGATGGGGACCACCCCAGAAGTGACATTATACCTCTAGGAATTGCTGGAAACTCTATAGAAGGTAAAACCGTAAAGGTTTCAGCAATTCCTACAGAGGACTGACATCACTTCTGGGGTCTTCCGCTGGAAGTGGCATCATGCCATAGGCTTGACAGCCATTTTTTTTTTGGCAGGAAATGGGAGCTGGGTTGGGGAATCCCCAACAGGGGACCGGCAACCCTCGCACCCGGCATATAAAGCACTCATAAACAGTCTGTTTAAAAAACTATGCTGTTCGTCATTTGACCTCACCAATGACAATGTTAATGGTTGCTGATCTGTTTGGGCTGGCAGCATTTTGCATGTGATGGTTTTACAAAGACCCGTGGGAGTTGTAGTTCATCCCCCCCCCATCTATTCTGTTCTTTCTAGTGGTTTGGCATATTAAAAACTGAAAATAAAAAGTCAGTGACAAATATCCAAGCATGGGGAAAGACACCAGTCTTCCCTGGTAGTGTCCTATCCAAGTACTGACTGTGGCCAGTCCTGCTTAGCTCCCAAGCCCTGAAAAGCTCAAGCCAAACTGGGCTATTCAGGCTGCTCAGTAAATACATATAAGAGCAATATCCAACTTAAGCATTTACATAGAATCCACTTGATCCAGCATATTGTTTCAAGTTCTGTGTTTGTAAATATCATGAGAAGTTTTAAAAAGCCAGGGATTTAAATGTTTTAAAAATATCCTTAACTTTTTCTAACCACTCCTCTTTTCCTTCTGTGTATTTCCTTGTTTTCCAAACCCCTGTGAAAGCAAGTCTTGCAGAGTTTTTCGTATGTCAAGCAATTATTTGTTTGTCTCATGGGAATGAAACTGCATTATTAAAAGCTGTCCGCATCCTTAACCACAACTCTGCACACCACCAGCTGTCCTTGTAGAAACCCTCTTGATCAAATGATGATAAAGGAGGAACAGGGATGGGGAATGAAGGAAGGTGAGATGCTGTATTGATCTTGAAGTGACAATAGTCAGTAGGGAATAGGCAGTGTGGTGGAGGAAAAGATGGGGCCGAATTCAGAGGAATGCGGAGGGAGAGTAGGAAGGCAATGTGAAGACACAGAATGATAACAAGATTGCCAACTCTGGATTGGGCAATTCCTGGAGATTTGGGGGTGGAGCCTAGGGAGGGCAGGATTTGGGGAGGGGAGAGACCTCAGTGGGGTTGAGGCAGTGGGCGCCTATATATGGCCTCCTGGAGGTTGCTGTCACCCATCTGTCACGTGTCTACTGACCACTGACAAGTGGCCTCTAACTTTCGGGCCAGAAATTTATAGCCAACTGACGCTGTTTCAAGATGTACTCATTGTTTTGATTGTTATTATGTTTTATCATGTTTTAATGTTTAATGTTTTAAACTGAAATTGTTTTTATTCTAATGATATTACCTGCCCTGAGCCCACCTGTTGGATGGGCGGGATATAAATGCAAATAATAAATAAAAATAAAACCATATAGTCCGCCCTCCAAGATATCAATTTTCTCCAGAGGAACCGGTCTCTATAGTCTGGAGATGAGTTGTAGTTCCAGGTGTAGGAATGGGCACGAACCAGAGCAATGCAATTCATGGTTCATGGCTGAACCATAAACTGACTGAACCACAAGGTTTGTGGCCTTGCAACCCCTGTTGAAAGGGACTGGCTCCAAACCATATCCTGTGCTCTGAAACTTTTGCAGAATTCATCCACAACCTACAGTGGAATCGGCAGGCACAAGACTGGCTCACACAGGGCTGAAAATGTTCAGGGCCCTGAATAGGGTTGCCAAGTCCTAAAATCTTACTGGCGGGGGGAGTCCTCCTGGCGCCGGGAGCTTCCCTGGCGCGCGCGCTTGCATGTGCACCATGACGATGTCACCGGAAGTGACATCATCACGTTGGGGGCGTTGCCAGGATTGCCTCTCCCCCAGCCGTGGCGACGCGGCTCCCATGGGCTCACTACTAGGAAGCAGCGGCTGCCTCCGAGGTGGGCTGCCTCCTGCTGCTCCGGATACAGCAAGCGCCAGAAACAGGAAACTCATCCCGAGGATGGCGGTGCACCAAGAAACAAAGAGAGAGGCGAGTGCGCAATCTCCCGACCCTCGGCAACTGCCAGAGCCCTCTGGTGGCTGCTCGGCATTGGGACGTCATCCTGACAGGACGACTTTGGGGGTGGGGTTCCCCCCGCCGGCCGAATGCTGGCCGGCGGATCGGGAACCCCTGTAGCGGGGGATCCCCCACCCCCCGGGTTGACTTGGCAGCCCTAGCCCTGAACCTCTGAGACAGCTTCACAGCCATGGGTGTACAATGAAAAGCAGCCAGAGTCTGAACCAGATGAGAGATTTTTCCATGGAAATTCCCAGCTTGGACCCTAGAAAACGGAAACTGAAAACTGCCTGCCTGTTTTTGCACATGAAGGAGAAGTGGAAAAAGCAGGATGTACAGCAAATATTAAGGGGTCCCCAAGCGACCATCCACAAACCACCACAAACTGCTTTAAAAGTTTATGGAAGATCATGATGTTAGTCCTGACATGAACTTTGGTTCACGAACCATGAACAGGGCAAAATTTGTAACAAATTTTGCTTTGCGGTTCGGTTCATCCCTAGCCCTATCCAGGAGACCTCCAGGTTCCACCTGGAGGTTGGCAAACCTAAGTGGTAACACAAGAAAGAGAGTTAAAAAGAAAGAGGGGAGCAGAATAAAGGGTGGTCATCCTTTGGGGGAAGTCCCCTGGCTGCCTGTGACAACGAGGCCTTTGGTAATGCTGCTCTGATGTACATAAACAGTGGCATGTTCTTAAAAATAGAAGGGCTGCTGATGAGAGCAGCACATGAAAGGTTATTGATGTCTGCCTGTGGGGAAGAGCCAGTCCCTAGAAGTTGCATCAAAGCCAATTGATTCTCACCCCCTGCCACAACCCACCCCTTCCTGCATCTCTCCGGGAAAGCTCTGGCTAAATGTGACTCGCTGGCAGGCATTAAAGCGTCTTAATGAAAGGGCACCAGCTGCTGCTCTCTTCCAGCCTGGGCACTTCTGCATCTTGCACCGGAGCCCCCCGAAGTATTGCACAGGCCAAGACAGAGCTGAGCTACAAATCTCCAGCCTCTTGCTAACAGGCCTCATGTCTGAAGTCCGAGAAAGCCTATTCCAAGGCAGCTAAAGTAGGATTGCTCTTCTTCAGCGACAAAGATCTTCCAGGTCTGTGCTCAAAAGACATTTGTTTGCCACAGGAGGTGGTGGCAGCTACAAGCATGGACGGCTTTAAGAGGGAATTGGATAAACATATGGAGCACAGGTCCATCAGTGGCTATTACCCACAAGGTATAGATAGGAACTCTCAGTCTGGGGCAAATGATGCTCTGTATTCTTGGTGCTGGGGGGGGGGGGGCAACAGTGAGAGGGCTTCTACTGTCCTGGCCCCACTAGTGGACCTCCTGAAGACACCTGGTATTTTTGGCCACTGTGTACTTGAAGATGGTTATCATATCACTTCTCTGTCGTCTCCTCTCCAGGCTAAACATACCCAGCTCCTTCAACCTTTCCTCATTGGACTTGGTCTCCAGACCCCTCAGCATCTTCCTTGCCCTCCTCGGGACACGTTCCAGCTTGTCTATATCCTTCTTAAATTGTAGTGCCCAAAACTGAACACTGAATACTGTAGGTGAGGACTGGATGGGCCATTGGCCTGATCCATCATTGGCTTCTCTTATGTTCCTATCTATGACATTTACATCAGATGTGATTGGTTTGTATCAAATGCCCGTTTTTGGTACCTTTGCTGTAGAGACGTGTGCAATAGGCAGGCCGGTGCAATTTGTGATTCATCAGCCAAATGCAGCCTTCCGGTTATTATTACGGCTTGACATTTCTCCCACACAAACACGGAGTTTTATTCAGACCTTACATTCAGCTTGGTGGGTCACAAGTCATGCAGACCTGGGCTGGAAGGATATGAGAAAGAGAGAGAAGGCTGTGCAGTGTACCAAATCTATCTATAATCATGTCATTGTGATCCTGTTTTCAGTTCATATCATTCATATGCAAATCACCTCATGCATATTCTGAGTTCCGCTCCAGATTTCAACCCTTCCAAGCTCTGTTCCAGATGCCACATACTGGAAAGAGAGAGAGAGAGAGAACTGCAAAGATGTCCTAGTTAATTTCTTCTTCTTTTGTTTTAATTTTGTGTGTGTGCGCGCGCACTCAAACCTGGAAGTCATGGCAGCCACTGGTGACTCCTAATGGGGCATGGAGGATGTTCAGAAAAGTGGCTAGATAGCCTGCCTTTGCCTCTTGGCCCTGGTATTCTTTGGAGGTCTCCCTTCCAAATACTAGCCAGGGTCGGCCCTGCTTAGCTTCCATGATCTGATGAGATTGGGCTTGCCTGGGCTATCCAGTTCAGGGCACATCCTAGTTAATTTCAGGTGGGTAGCTGTGTTAGTCTGCAATAGAAGAGTAAGGTTTGAGTCTAATAGCACCTTAAAGGCCCACAAGATTTCCAGGGTACAAACTTTCAAGAGTCCAATCTCTCTTCATCAGATGCCCCTTGGTCAGATGAGGGGTGCTTTGACTTGTGCAAACTTGTACCCTGGAAATCTTGGTTCTGCATTTAGGTAGGAAAAATCAAATGCATAATTATAGGATGCGGGAGACTTGTCTTGGCAGTAGTATGTGCAAAAAGAACCTAGGGGTCTTAGTAGACCATACACTGAACATGAGTCAGCAGTGCGATGCGGTAGGTAAAAAGACAAATCCCATTTTGGGCTGTATCAACAGAAGTATAGTATCTAGATCATACAAAATGATGGTATCCCTTTACTCTGTTCTGGTTAGACTTCACCTAGAGTATTCAGTGTTCAGTTTTGGGCATCATAGTTTAAGAAGGATATAAACAAGCTGGAAGGTGTCCAGAGGAGGGCAATGAAGATGGTGAGGGCTCTGGAGACCAAGTCCTGTGAGGAAAGGTTGAAGGAGCTGGGTATGTTTCGCCTGGAGAGGAGATGACTGAGAGGTGATATGATCACCATCTTCAAGTACTTGAAGGGCTGCCATATAGAGGATGGTGTGGAGTTGTTTTCTGTTGCCCCAGAATGTTGGACCAGAACGAACAGGTTGAAATTAAGTCAAATGAGTTTTCGGTCAAACATTATTTAGAGCAGTTCCTCAGTAGAACAGGCTTCCTTGGAAGGTGGTGGGCTCTCCTTCTTTGGAGGTTTTTAAACAGAGGCTAGATGGCCATCTGACAGTAATGCTGATTCTGTGAACATAGGCAGGGAAACATAGGCATGCCCAGGGAAATGCCAGTCACCACTTTAGTGTCAGGAAGCAATTTTCTCCAGGCCAGTTTGGCACAGGAGTCACTGAGGATATGTATGTGTGTGGGGGGAGTATTTGTGAATTTCCTGCATTGTGCAGGTGTTGGACTAGATGACCCTGGAAGTTTCTTCCAACTCTGTTGGGCTTCCAGACTCAAGTCATGTCCTAGTCAGCCACCTTAAATAAAGAAAACATGGCTTAATAGAATATAATAAACATAAAACCAAGTTGGCTGGGAAGAGCTGGCAGTCCTTGTATTTGGTCTCAGAACAGCCTGATGGAAGCAAGTGTAGGGACCAGAGCACAGAGCCTTAAAAGCGGATGACAGAAACAACATTAGCAACAAGATGCAACCTTGACGTTACCCCTCCCCCTCTTTTTCTTTCCAAAAGCTGAGATTCTTCTCTCTCCAAATTAGGTTCCAGATGTGATCATCTGCATCAGCTGTATCTCCAGAAACTGAATAGATGTATATCCATGGGGGTTCACAATGTACTACACAGCAGGCCGCCTTAAAAACAGGGTATACCTTTACAGCAGCCAATATTCTTGAGCACTCAAAATGTAATTAAGATAGGAAAAAGAGATGGCTCGGCTGGGAGCGCTCACTTTTCTCAAGGAAGGCTGATCAAAGAAAATTTGCGGGCTGACGGAGCCAAGTTGGCATAAAAAGCAACAAATTTAGCCACTCCATGAAAAATTAAAGGCATGTAGAAAATAGCTGGATACTCCCTGGGTCCTGCAAATCCATGTGGTAGCAGCCGAACCACCCACACTGATTTTAGGAGACATGCATCAAATTGGACTAGAAATGATCAGACTGGTATGTGAGTCTCCAAAAGAAACTACCTCACACCTGGACAGCTGCTGTTTGTCCGATTGTTTGCTGCAGAAATCCAAGATGAGAGCCTTGTCAAAATCCAGCCTGGGACTAGGGAGATGTAGGGCTGAAATCCCAGCTTCCCCTTGAAGGGCCTAGTACGACCTGGGGCCTGTCATAAGTTTCTGCAGCTGAACTAATTAGTGAGGGTGAAGTGGAGGAGGTGAGAATCGTGTAGGCTGCTCTGAACTCTCTGGTGGGATAAAAATTTGAGAGGGCTTTTCTGTGCAGGTAATGGAGTTGCACGGTACAAAATGGCTTTACAGACTTGCTTGGATAAATGATTAGGAACTGTGGTCTGTACAGCTGTGTACAGCTGATTGTAAGTAGGATCCTATTTATGCGATTTCTGTATCTCCTATTTATGTAATTTCTGTACCTCTTAATGTGTCCTGTGAATACTCATGCTATGCTTCAGTTCCTTTTGGTGGTTCTGGAAATCCAAATTAGGGTTGCCAGCTCCCAGGTCCCAGTGGGGGTTCCCCCACTTTTGGGGGCTGTGGTTTGACGCCAGCCTGCTGCCTGGGGGGAACTCCACCCCCAAATAGGGACTTTGTTGGGCAATGTCCCTGACATGATGATGCCACCCGGAAGTGACATCGTCATGGTGGTGATGTCATATGTGACGCTCTGGCTTTTGGGCAAACTCTATGGTTTTGAAGCCAAAAAAACCCATAGTTTTTGTCCAAAAACCAGAGCATTGCATGCAACATTGCTGACACGATGACATCACTTCTGGGTGATGTTATCACATCGGGACATGACCTGATGATGTCTTGCCCATGCCCAGAACACCCCCCCCATCCCCTTTGTCATGACAGCCTAATCCGAATGCATTGGTTATTGAATATCCCATTGTGTCAACTGTACTGACCTGCTATGTATAATGCGCCTTGAGTCTGTCTGAGAAAGGCAGACTGTAAATAATGTAATTTAAAAAAAACTATGATGGTCCGGTTTGGAAAATACCTGGGGACGGTTTGGAAAATACCTGGGGACTTTGGGGGTGGATCCAGGAGAGGGGGGGGTTTGGGGAGGGGAGAGGAGAGGCCTCAGCATGGTGCAACACCATAGAGTCCACCCTTCAGAGCAGCCATTTTCTCCAGGGGAGCTGATCTCTTGTCAACTGGAGACGAGGTGTAAAAGCGGGAGATCCCCAGGCCCCACCTGGAGGCTGGCAACCCTATATGATGGGGCAAAAATAGAATACATGGAGGAAGCATAGCTCAGTGCATGGAGGTCCCAGGTCTATTCGCCAGCATTTTAGGGATCAGGGCTGGGAAGGAGCCCTTCCTGAGATACTGGAGAGCTTCTTCCTGTTAGAGTGGCAGGCAACAATGAACATAATAGACCAGTATCCGTATAAGGTTGCTTTTTGTGTTCACCTTCCCCCCCCCAGGGGCTCAGAGAGGCTGGTGAGTGGGCAGCGGATGAGTAGTTTCCTCTCCTGATATGTAGTAGCCAAGAGCTAGCCCCTCCCCTCGTCTGTTAAAAAAAATCCACAGAACATGTTCAAAAGCTGCAACAATGCAGGCTTCTGCAAACCTGAGAGAAATCCCAAGCCTGCAGAAAAAAACCATTTCTCAAAACAACTTGTGGGGTAAACAAATATTTTAAAAGTTTCAAAGTGATACCTGTTGCGAGCACAGACAGTTGGGGGGGGGGAATATCCCGGGAGTTTGAGCAGCATTTTGGCTTGCTGTGACAGCCCTAAATTGCACCAGGAGGAAGTGTAGGTGGGGGGTGGGGTGGAGATTGATCCACCATTGTGGGGAGGAGCCATTGGGAATGAAGGAAAGCAGAGCTGGAGCCAGAAGGTGTGGGGGCGCGGGGGGGGGGGAGTGGAGCTTGACCCAAATGGTGGGAAGTGGATGCCAACAGGTTTTCCCTCCCTTGTGATTCCTGATCCCCCCCCCCCCCCCCCAGTTGTTTTAGACTGAACTAGTCTGAAGTTTAGCTCTGGTCTGGATGGCCCAGGCTATCCTAGGGTTGCCAAGTCGTACTCACGTACTGGCGGGGGGGAGGCCTTCTTCGCCTGGGAGGCTCCCTGGTGCGCGCGCAAAGCGCGCACGCCCGATGACGTCACCCGGAAGTGACGTCACCACATTGGGGGCGTTGCCAGGGCAACGCTCTGGCAATTGCCCCCAAACTCTATGGTACCATAGAGTTTTGCCCCCAACGTGGTGACGTCACTTCCGGGTGACGTCATTACGCTGGGGAAGTCGTCCAGGCTGGACGACTTCGGGGGTGGGGTTCCCCCCGCCAGCCGAATGCTGGCCCGGCGAATCGGGAACCCCTGTAGCGGGGGATCCCCCGACCCCCGGGCTGACTTGGCAGCCCTAGGCTAACCCGATTCCTTCATATCTCGGAAGCTAAGCTACGTTGGTCCCGTTTAGTACTTGGATAGGAGACCACCAAGGGAGTCTGGGGTCGCTACACAGAGGCAGGGAATGGCAAGGGTTGCCATACGTCACCTGCAGCTTGACAGCACTTCTCACCACCAGTCTGAAGTCCAAACCAAAAAGTCTGCTGAAGGACTCCAGGGGGCTATGGAGTTTAAAAACAAACTCAAAGAGACGTGATGCAAAATAAAAAGGGATGGGGAAATGAATGAAATTCGGTATGCACCCCCCCCCCCCCAGTTTATGGATTACAGAAATCTTGAGGGGGGGGGGAAGTGCTCAGTTTTTATGGACTTCACTGGTAACTTTACTACTAATAAGGTAGGTTCTAGAGAGTATTCAGCTATTCCCAACACATGCGATCTAACCTTAGGAAATGGGAAAGTGGATCTAAGCATGATTATGAGGCTGGAAGCTGGCGGCGGGGGGGGGGGGGGGACATTGCCTCAAATAAATGTACGTCTGGATGAATGGGAAGACAGTTCAGCCTTGGTGGCCTATTCAGACTTTGACCTGAGAGTGGTTAAAGCCGCCAAGAAAGACACCACAATTTTTCTAATGAGTCCTCCTGCACTGCCGTTTTGCCTTTAGTCCCTCCTGTAGTACAAATAATAGGGTATAATTATTACAGCAGAGAGAACAAGGGGTTATTTATGTCAAGGCTTCCCAGACCTGCATTGTGTGCTTATCAATTGCACAGCAGTTTTACCCTTTAATGCATGCTAATAAAATGTTGCCATATATTTACAGATGGGAGAGCCCCCCCGTGGCTCAATTCACAATCCGCTTTATTGGCAAGAATTCAGAAAAGGCCTGTCTGTTTTCTGCGAATTCGCGCTTGGAATTATCACCCCAATAATCTCTTGGTGGGGGTGCTCAAAATGCCACCCGCACTCACATTATCCTAATTGCCCTCTAGGTGCGAGTTATCATTTGGTTTTACACTCCCTCCCTATCTCAAAGCACTAGCCAAGGCAGACATTCAACGCTCTCCAGACCTCCAAAGATAGCTGGACTGTTTTAGAATTGAATAAAGGGTAACAGCCACATAAAACATGTGTGAGAAACAAGAGAATTGACTCAACTGCTGAAGTGTATACAAGATTGTCCTATTTTATCCCCGCAGCAACCCTTTAAGATGAGAAAGTTGAGAGAGAGAAAGACTGGCCCAAGATCTCCCACTCAGCTGTAGGTGTCGGTGTTCCCTCTAAGCTGAGTTAGTGTGAGCTAGCTCACAGGGTTTTTAGCCTCTGGCTCACACATTTTTGCCTTAGCTCAGGAAGGATGGCCCCAGAGCTGACTAATTACTGCAGTAGCCAAATCACTCATTTACAACTTTACTGCCAGTAGTTCACCAAGTAGAATTTTTGCTCACAAGACTCCACAGCTTAGAGGGAGCAATGGTAGGCGCATTTGTATGTTTGACGTAACACAGCAAATAGCAGTTCATGGGGACCATTTCAGGCTGGGAAAATTCTGTGGGTGCAGTGTCACACACACACACACACGCACACACCATCCTTTGCACAGCAGTTCCATTCTGAATTGGGACTTCACATGCCTGGATTTTTAGACAGATAGGAACTCTTGGGTCTCTGTTCACAGAACACCAGTGGAATCTCTCATACGTGAGCGGGCTTTGAACCCAGGTCTCTCTGGTCTCTCCCACTAGCTTTTAACTTCTTTGCCACTTAAGAAAGAGGCGTCAGAACAGAAGGAGACGGGAATTCGGAGTAAGGCAGAGGACTGCATAGAGTGGCAGCAATGGAAGAATGGGTCTCCAAACATTATACTTGTTCTTTAGAAGCAAAGAGAGGAAGAAGGCAAGCAGGGGGTTAACAAAACTGAGTGAGTATTAACAGGGTAGAGCTGGCATAGGGTCTTCCACCATAGCGTGGGAGCTGGCAAGCCTAGTCCACAGAGAGAGACACTTTTGAGGGGAGGATAGGTAGAAGGTTTCACGTGTTCTCCTTCACCCATTTCTCCCCTGACCCAAGACATACCATGATGAGGGTAGGAAGCATTATCCTTGCTCTGATTTTACTATAGATATTGCCACACAGTCAATCCTAGGGAGAACAGGGATCTCTAAGCAGAGTGGAGGGAGGCCTGCCTGCCTTCAGCCCCTCTCTGAACTGAAGCCTGTCAGGGCCAAAAAGGAGTGGCGCGTCCGAATGCTTGCTGCTCCCAAATCCCAAACCTTTGCCCTTCAGACAGAGTGAGGCTGGCAACACTAAGCCAATGGGATATGACTATGGCTTATTTTGGAAAGCAACCCAAAGTTGTCGTTTAATGATAGCATGGTTACTGTCATTGTCTGAATGCAGACTATTCCCTGAACAAGCCATCAGTTGTGGTCTGAAGCTGGTTTCTTAATCACAGTTAGTCTTAGCTGTGTTTTTTTTCCTGATATTTGACTACAGGTATCTTGGTCTGAACACAAACATCTTGACAATGTCCCAGAATGAGGACAATGAAACTAGCAGGTTGGCAGGTTGGGTGGGTGAACAGACAGAGCCCCTCAGCACTCTCCCTCCCTCCCTCGAGTCCTTGCAAGGCCAAGGGGAGCTGCGCCTCAACAGCGGCTCCCTCCTACCTCAGGCCGGCCACAGAGCGTGCGAGCGGAATCAGCGAGAGCACGCCACTGTTCTTTCTCGCATGCGCAAACGCGTCCCGGAAGGTCAGCCCAGAAGGCACATTTCTTTCATTGAAAAAATCCCGCGGCACACCTGACAATATCTTGCGGCACACCAGTGTCACGGCACAGTGGTTGAAAAACACTGATTTAGTGTGTGTGACCCCAACCTACGTTTAAAATAAACCATGACTTTATATTATGTCTGAACTCAGTGGCAGTGTCTGAAGCTAAAAGAGGGTGTCTTTGCTCTCACTCTAGCATCTTTTGGTTAAAAACAGAGGGGAGGATAGAACCTGGCAGCAGAGGAAAAAACAACTGCTGCCACTGGTAAGTGGATGCCCACGCCAAAGAAATCACTGAAAGGGACACCCCTGTTCCCAGAAAAATGGAGAAGGACATCTTGGATTAGCCCTAAAAATTAACTCTAGAAAAACCTGAAGCAAACAACAGTTACCTACAAAGGACATTTTGATTCTCTCTGTTTTACCAAACACTAAAAAGTCAATTTTTTTGTGTGAAAGCTGTTTTCTGTCTCTCTCATTTGCTTTCTGGTACATAAATTCAGGGGTCATTTCGAGTGGGAGCTCGGGGGAGCTCAGTTCTGGGAGTTGGTCCCATGGGGGAATGCCTGCTTGTGTCATGGCTGCAGCAAAACGACCCCGTCCCCTGGAAAGGTCCTTGTTCCTCCGACCAGCCTTCTGAAGGCTTCAGCCACCACTGAAGCTGTCCTCCCAGAAAAGTGGTATTTCTGAGGCTTGGATTAGTAGCAGTCCCCCCCCTCCCTCCCTCTCTCTCTCTCTCTCCCTCCTTTCTTTCTTGCCTTCTGATGAACTTCCGGTGATGTCAGGTGGTGTAGCATATGCAAATAAGTTATGCTAATGAGTTATGCTGATGAGCTCCTGCACTACTTTTTCTGCAAAATGACCCCTGCATAAATTATGTGACTCAGTTTTGCTAACAGCAGTGTGCATGATTCACCCAAAGTTTAAATATGTTAACGCCCTTAGATTTCAGTGAGAGAGACTTAAACGCATGCTAAACGCTTCCATTGATATCAAGGGCTTTTGAATGGACTATTAAAAATATCTCATTTTTTTCTCTGTCCAACTGTAAGATTAGTCATTCCATTCCCAGTTAGATGCTAACTTCACTTTGGCAGTTATAAGCAGATCTGTAATCAGTTCCTCCTCCTGCCTGGCAATAAGAGGAGAAAAAGATGATGATGATATTGGATTTATACCCCACCCTTCACTACCCAAAGGAGTCTCAGAGCGGCTTACAAACTCCTTTCCCTTCCCCTCCCCACAACAGACACCCTGTGAGGTAGGTGGGGCTGAGAGAGCCCTTTCCAGATCTGTCCTGGAGAGCAGGGGCGTTGAGTTTTAAATTGCCGGGGGGGGGGGGCTCTTGCATACGTGCACGCTGGGACCATGTCCCCGCCGCCTCTCCCCCCGGGCCTGGCCACTCCTCCCTCCATCTGTCCAGGGGCCCAGAGGCAGGAGTGGCCAGGCCAGGGGGGGGGGAGGCGGTGATAGTGGTGGCCAGCCGGCAGGCGGGAGGACGGGTGGGCCTAGGAAGGGCCCGGTGGGCGCTCCATTTTGCCGGGGGTGGCTGAGCCCCCCTGGGAAATTTCAGGGGAGGCTCGAGCCCCCCCCCCCCGTGGTTGACGCCTATGCTTGAGAGAACAGCTCTGACAGAGCTTTGGCTTACCCAAGGTCATCCAGCAGCTGCAAGCGGAGGAGTAGGGAATCAAACCCAGTTCTCCCAGATTAGAGCCTGTGCACTTAGCCACTACACCAAACTGGCTCTCCTCTATACCAGGGGTGGCCAACCTATGGCTCGGGAGCCACATGCGGCTCTTTCACACATATTGTGCGGCTCCTGGCAGGGCGGCTGGGGAAGCAAAGGGGAGGTATGCTTTTTCTCTCTTTCTCCCTTCCTTCCCTCCTCCCTCCCATCTATTTGCTTTCCTAGTTTCTCTCTCTCTCTTTCTTATAACTGGTTTTCCTCGTTTGTTTTTATTTTTGGCAGTCCCATTTAACGTTAATAAAAAGCAAATTTGCATATTTTAAAAAATAAAAACGTGTGTGTGATATTTGTTCCTGTCTTGCGGCTCTCAGGCATCTCTATGTGGCTCTTACGTTTATTCTATGTGGCTCTTACATTAAGCAAGGTTGGCCACCCCTGCTCTATACTATCCTCTATATAGCCTGAGCAAATCATATCCAAAGGTTAGGGAGGGGCTGCGGTTCAGTGATAGGGCATCTGCCTGGCACACAGAAGGTCCCCGGTTCAATCCCTGGTATCTCCAGTAAAAAGGACCAGGCAGTAGGGGATGTGAAGGACCTCTGCCTGGGACCCTGGAGAGCGGCTGCCAGTCTAAGTAGACAGCACTGACCTTGATGGACCAAGGGGTCTGATTCCGTATAAGGCAGCTTTATGGGTCCATGTCTTCAGTGGCATAAGGCTGCTGCTTTTGAAAATCCCACCGCTATGCTGCAACAGGACTACCTACAACTATCACCTCAATTTCTATTACGTCACTTCCAACAACTACAGATCAAATCAATTATCTTTTGATTTGTTAGGGCCTTATCTCATCTGTATAAATTTTGGATGATTTTATTTCAATCCAGTTGAGATGCCTATCTCGAATTCCCCCTGCCAATGGGTAAAATGAACAGTTGCCCCATGCCTGGGCATTTCTGGCTCTCACCTGGCGGGATAACCTGCCTGAAGAGAGAAAGCAGGTTCCCCCACATGTCTCATTATGCAGTGTGTGTAAATCAGAATTGTTCCTGCAGGCATTCTTATAAAGGAAATACAATAGTCGTTTTCATGATCTGTGATGTAATCCGCCTAGAATCTCAGTGAGAAAGGTGGACTATAACTGAATTTTATATAGAACAAATTTAGAGTCCAGTGGGGCACCTTTAAGACCAACAAAGGTTTATTCAAGGTACGGGCTTTTCGTGTGCAAAACACACTTTTTCAGATACAGCGGAATGGGAGGTAAGGTTCAAACTCAAAGACGGGCTGGACAGAAAATTACCATGTAACATGATGAAGATGTTTTAAGCTACGCAAAAACAGAATTAAATAACAAGCTGAGGTTATAAAATCAACAGTTGTAAAGCAATAAAGATGTCAAAAATAAATGGAACCTTAGCTTGGAGGGTCTGACTAGCAGAGGACTGATAGCTGCAGCCACACGTTCTTGGAAGTCGCGCTGTCATCGCAGTCGTTTTCAACTGGATTGCCTTGTCCACACGGGCATATCCAGTTGCAAAGGACTGCTCTTGAGCAATGACAGCGCACTATCCAGCATCGTGAGGGTGTAGCCTGTACCTTGTGTCTGTACCTTGAGAGTCTATACCTTGAAAGCCACTTTGGTGTAGTGGTTAAGGAGGTGGACTCTAATATGGGAGAACCAGGTTTGATTCCCCACTCCTCCACATGCAGCTGCTGGTGTGACCTTGGGTCAGTTACAAGACCTTTCAGAGCTCTTCTGTAAGGAGCACTCCTCAGAAGAGCTCTCTCAGCCCCCACCTACCTCACAGGGTGTCTGTCATGAGGAAAGGAAGGGAAAGGAGACTGTAAGCTGCTCTGAGTCTCCTTTGGGTAGTGAAGGGCAGGGTATAAACCCAATCTCCTCTCCTCCTCCTCTGCTCTTGCTGAAGTGCATTTCCTTGCATTGCTTTTTTTGTGTGGGGAAGGCAAACGGCAGGAGAGCAAAGATTGACATGCATTGCGATCTCCCTTCTGGAAGAACAGAGATGAGAAACAGCAGGAGAAAGACAGAGCCTCATCACAGCCCATCTCATACAGGGCTGCTTTACACATCCTTCTCATCCGGTGTGTTGAAGGGGGAAGGTGTGCCCACTCCCACCGTCAGAAAGGAGGTCAGTGGCTAACTGAGGATGGGCCTTTCCTGTGAAATGCCCTCCCTCCTGCTGCATGGCTGGCACTTCCTTGTTTTTGTTTCATGTGCCAGGTTAAGGTCTTTCTAGGGCTAGGTTTGCGACCAACTAAACGACTGCCTCGGCTGGCACCGTGGCAAGGATACACAGATGTATGGCAGTGGCTCCCAGCTATCAGCGGCATGGGAAGGTGACTGGTATCACCTCCGGGGCCTGCATCAGTGGTGGCTGAGACCAAGCCAGACCCTTGTGGTGCTGCCTTAGGGGCTTGGACTCAGCTGCTGGTTGAGCAGGCCCAGGTGTTGATTGGTGTTCCTTGCTTGGGATAACCTTGAACAGAACACAGGAGTTCCTATTTAGCCAGCCAAGCCAATGGCTAGTTCATGTATGGTTGTGTTTACATCTTTTTATGTTCTGGTTAGGTAAGTACTGGTGGTCTTGCAGATGCTTTAATGCTAATATTGTGGGATAATGCTTTAACGCATGGTGAGCAGAGTGGCAGTGCAGCAAGGGAACGGGGGAAGTAGAACTACATCAGGATGCACGAGGACAGGCATGCGTGAAAGGCCAAGTGCGCCGTACTATAATGTGCAGAAGCAGTATGTTGAAGCAACCTTTCGAGCAACCACGAATGGGCCGATAAGCAGTCGGCTAAGAGATCACAGCTGGCAAACCAGACACGAGCTGAACTAGCAGGATTCCAGCATCCTTGGAGTAGGAATCTGATCCATAAAGTTCCTGGTGGGCACAAAATTCATCATGGCGATACAGCCTAGCTCAGCTCACCGTCACCTTGACTAGGGAATCCATCTGTTGGCACAGCTTATGCCTACCTGTGGTCCTTTGCATAACTACTAAATCAGGAGCAGCCCCGCCCGCCTTGAAAACACAGCTGCCGTCCAAGGGAGCTTCCTATTAATGCTGGATTCCCCCGCAGGCTAGCAGGCAGAGCATAGAACATCCAGGTGGAACGGCCAGGGGAGTTTTGGTGGACAAAATGTAATTACCTAGGCTGGAAGACGGCCAGCTCGAATGCTTCACACTTTTATGAAAAGCGCCGGGGATTTTTAATGACATGCTCAGGAAAGCTCACGGGGTGTTTTTGCGGCTCATCAGTAAGACAGTAACTCTCCTTGGCCTGGCGCCAGGAAGCAGCACCTGAGGGGATGATCAGCTCCATGCCAGTTCTGAAGGGAAGGAAGATAAGTACTCAAGATTCATTATTTGCAGTATTTTTAACTTCTTCTGTGTCTACCATGGAGTTTAGAGGTCTTCGCCAAGGTCCGTGATACCCTTAGGGGTCTACAAGCATTCCTTAGGGGTTCTGCAAAAACCAACAGGCTCCCACCTCAGCCTCTTCACTTCCCACATGCTAAAATATCTCAGAACCAGATTTTGCTTATGAAATTTGTACTTCTTAAAGCGGTTACATGTTACCAAAGGTTTAGGGGGAGGGTGGGTGTTGAGAAATGCTGGGGTTCGGCAGAATGGTGGTAGAAAGTGTCATCCAGTTGCAGCTGATGTAGGAGCGTCAAACATATGGTCCATGGGCCAGAAGCAGCCTGTCCAGGGCTTTTGTCCAGCTCGCAAGCAACTGATTGCCTTTATTGCCACATGACAGAGGCTATGCACTATGTCCCTGGACACTGACCCAGTGATAATGCGCAACGAGCAGTGGAAGTGGGAGGGTGGACATCAGGGAGATAAAGAAAATACTGTAAGAATGTTAATGTTTTAAGCACGCTTGTATTCTGAGTAAAAAAAAGAATATTGTTAGTTGGGTTTGCCTGCGTCCTTTAGAAAGTTTATATCTCCGGTAGAGGGCATTACATTTTACAGCACACATGGCCCGGCCCAACAAAGTGATATTTTTGTCAGATCTGGCCCTTGTAACAAATGAGTTTGACACCTCTGCCATAAAGGTTTCCAAGGCAAGAGATGAGCAAAGGTGGCCTGCCATTGCCTGCCTCTGAGTGGCAACTCTGGACTTCTTTGGTGGTCTCCCATTCAAATACTAACCAGGGCTGACCCTGCTTAGTGTGAGACTTCTGATTAGATCCAATAAGTCAGGCCTTGTAGTTCAAAACAAAGTCTTTATTTCTTAATGGTCTTTCAGGAACACTTGCGTTGTTAGTGATACCAGATACAGAAGAGGAGGAATTGATATAGTAAATTCAAACTAGAGTAAAAACGCGGGTACCAATGAAAAAAGAACAAACAAACGCCAAAATGTACTACCATTACTTTCTCAAGGAAAAGGCGCGTAAGCAGAGCTACTTTCCCATCCCCGGCCCTGTGGGGTATTTTTTTCTACATGCATTCCCATGCAAAAGACACCTGGAAAAGCGGAGGCCCAGTTGCCCAAGGTTACAAGTGCAGTAGCAGAGATAACATGAGTCTAGCAAAATATCTGAGCTCATTCTAGTGAAGGAGGGGTGAGGGGGGAAAGGAACCGTCAGGGCAGAAGCTGATGCCGATCTTCCGCCAGGACCTGCAACCAGGATAGAGAAGCAAAACATGACAGGGAACCTGACACTTAGTTTCCAAGATCTGATGAGACCAAGCTAGCCTGGGCTATCCAGATCAGGGCACTCTGCAGAATAGCATGGAGCATTACCGGGGTTCCTCAGCACTGAAAAGGGTTGCAAACTGGTGGCATGATTTACAGTTCTGCTTGGTTTATAGCCATGGAGCAAGATGGATAGACTAGAGGGAGTTCTGCAGAGCCACATCCTCTGGTTATTTCTCAGTAATCGTTCATGAAAAAAAAAACTCATTTATTTTCTGAGATTTCTCTCCAAGCTCATAATGTTCATACAGGTGAACTGATGTGCATGAGGATTGTTGCATCATTCCCGGGAATTGTAGCTTGATTTTGTACCATGCACAGAACTGAAGGTGCAGCAGAGAAAGATGCATGGCTTGGACATTCACCCACTTTATTAGTCCACATTAGGTTTGCCAACAGGCCCGACGAAAAATGGTCCCATTCCTTTAATAGATCTTTAATGTGAGGAAATGGGCCGCTGAAGTTTTTCATGGCATGGAGGTAAATAACATCCCATTGAGACTTTTAAAGGGACAGGACAGCTTTTCTTCAGGCAGTTAGCAGCCCTAACCACAGTAACATCTTGTAACTTATATCTCAAGTTGTAGAGTTTTTATGTAGTTTTGCAGTGTTATGAAAATAAATGATTAACTCCAGTAACTTTAGTCTTGCTGTATCTCCATTGGCTCCCAGGTTGTTTCTGGGCTTGATTCAAGGTGTTGGTCACCTTGAAGTCCCATACAGTTTGGAATCAGTATACCTTTAGGATCACTTACTCCCAAACAACCCTACCATTGTCTGAGGCCCTGCTTCAAGTAGGGTTGCCAACCTCCAGGTTTTCACTGCTGTTTTTGAGGTTTTTGCGTTTGTATTTTACTTCGGGGTTCAATTTTTTTATGGTGTGTTTTATAATCTTTTGCTTGTGCTTGTTAGCTGCCCCGGTGGCCCTCACTGGACTGAAATATGGGATATACATTAATATTAAAGCTCTTTTGCACAGAAACCTGCAAAGCAGCTGGCCCTGGGCACCTGCAAAACATGGACTGGGCATGTAAGAGAATCTCATTGAACATTCAGAGCTGGAGAAGAGCTTCTGAGGGAAATGGTTACCAATTCAAAATCTAACCCAGCTTTGCAAGGTGGACACATTTGGATACCAAAACAAGTAATTACCAGCCCTGTTGCTATTATTTTTTGGTGTAGGTGTCTGCTTCCCTCATCCCTTTTGGTAAGGGCCAAAGTGTGCAGTCAGCTTCTGTTTCTGAGCTGTAACTCCTTCAGAGTGCGAGTGGGGAGGTCGGTGGTTGCATCTCTTGGGTCCGTTCTGCTAACATTGTCACCTTCCTCAAGCGCAAGGTACCCTCCCCTCAAGCAAGAAGGTGCCACCATGAACAGAACAGATCTTTAGGAACTAACCCAGGGATTCCAAAACATGGATGTTCCACATTAAAAAAAAAAAAATCCCTTACTTATAAAAATCTAACATGTCAAGGAGGCTGCTAGACTAAAATTCATCTCCCTGGCATGATAATCTTCGTAGTCAGGGCTATTTTGGGGCAGGAACGCACAGGAACGGAGTTCCGGCTGGCTCCTGAGTTGGCCACACCTACAACTAAAACCTCTGGCATGCGTGGCTACAGAGCACACTGCCCTCCCCACGTTACACACACGAGGGAAAGGCAGCATCTTAAAATGCCGTCTTTCCCTCTGGGAAGCCCCTTGGGATTTCCTTGTCAATTTCACTCCCCCCCCCCAGTCAGCTGAGAGTGAAATTGACAAGGAAAAGTCTCTCTCTGCCTTCCCTTCTCTAGCTGACATGTCGCAGCTGGAAAAGGGCAGGCAGGGGATCCAGGCACATTGAAAATGCCTTTCCCTCCCTGATCTGGGGGAGGCAGAGAAAGGCATTTAACCATGCCCCCCCTGCACTTCTCCGAGTCTCTCCGCAATAGTAGAGAGGCTCAGGGAAGAAAGGGGCATATGTGCATGCCTGCCTGCCTGCCTTTCCCCAGCCTGTCCACCGCGGCGGGCAGGCTGGGGAAAGAGGGCAGGCATGCAGACATGCCTGGGTTCCCCTCCTGATCTTCTCCAGGTGTGAGAAGATCAGAAGAAGAACCCAGGCATGTTGAAAATGCCTTTCTTTCCCTCCCTGATCTAGGGGAGGGAGAGAAAGGCATTTACCCATCTCCCCCCCCCGCACTTCCCTGAGTCTCTCTGCAAAAGTGGAGAGGCTCAGGGAAGGAATGGGGTATGTTTGCCTGGCTGCCCTCGGTCTCCCCAGCCTGCGCGCTTTGGTGGGCTGGCTGAGGAGATCGAGGGCAGCCAGGCAAACATGTCTGCTTCCCTTTTCGATCTTTCAGATGGGGGGTAGGAGACTAGAAAGGCTACGCTGAAGTTCCCTGGTTGTCTGGTTGGGGGGATAGGAGACTAGAAAGGTGATGCTGAAATGCCTGGGATTTTCAGATCCCAGGCACTTCAGCAACACCTTTTCCTGTGGGGCAGAGAAGCTCAGGGGGGGAAAGAGGCAATCTTCCATGCCTGCCCTGTGCTTTCCCAGCCCCCTTAACATGCTAATGAACTGTACTGTCAGGGGTGTGGCCTAATATGCTAATGCATTTCTGCTGTTGGGTGTGGCCTATTATGCTAATGAGTTCCTGCTGGGCTTTTTCTACAAAAAAAAGCCCCGTTTATAGTACAGGAACAAGCTTTAAACTATTTATTGCCCAGTCTGAAATCACACAGTCCAGAAAGAGGCACAGGGAATGGAGTCCACGTTTTGACTCTAACTAATGCATCTTCTGCAGGTTGCCTCCAAAGCTAAGTCCATGAGCTGGGCCTCAGAAGAGATGGAGGATGTCCAGAGGCCATCAAATATAAAACTTTTGTGTTGAGCAAGACTCTTTGACACACCTTTATGCAACCTTTTCTGAGAACTAGAATATAGAAGAACGGTGAAGAACGGTGTGTTCAAACGGGCAGCTAATCCCGCCATTGACCCGGCTCTAATTTGACCTAGATCTTTTTAATCCAGCATTGCACGACCAGACAGCTCCCCTGTGAATCACTTTACCTCATGTGACTCTGCAGTGGATTGTCTAGATGGCATGTGCATGTGCTTATGTGCATATGTGCCTCACCATCTGTGGACATCACATGTTTAAGCGATTATGTGCACATTGCTAAGAGTTTTTTTAAATGGCCGTTCGAGATGGTCTGGAGACCATCCCTATGGGCTGATTGCACGCTGGTGGAATGACCTGACAGTGGAAAGTCCGGCATTGGCCCCTTGGCCAGCTTTAGACTGGACTTTAACCACTATCTTTTAAGTACGGATCCCTGATGGGGATCGACGGGCTACTAATGAAAACGGCACAATTCCCAGATGTTGAGGTCTGGACGTGGACTTTAAATCCAGCAGGCACTCGTGCCTGGCGCGGCTCAAAAGAGCTGTCTGAATGCACCCAAAGCTGATCTCAGTGTAAAGCTGATCTTGGGGTGGAGCTCTTACATTTCAGTCAGGGAATCACTTGACCCTCACCACATATATTCAGAGTTCTGGCAACTATTGTAGGGTTGCCAGGTCTGGGTTGGAAAATACCTGGAGACTTTGGGGGTGGATCCAGGAGAAGGCGGGGTTTGGGGAGGGGAGGGGCCTCAGCATGGTCCAATGCCGTCGAGTCCACCCTTCAAAGCAGCCATTTTCTCCAGGGGAGCTGATCTCTGTCAGCTGGAGATCAGTTGTATGTATGCCATTAAAGGTTGTGTATTGTGTGTGTGATCAGTTGTAACAGTGGGAGATCCCCAGGCCCCACCTGGAGGCTGGAAACCCAAAACTAGTGGGAGACTGGGGGAGGGACGTAGGGGGCAGCCTCAGCAGGGAATGATGCCATTACAGTCCACCCTCCAAAGCAGCTATTTTCTCCTGAGGATCTGATATCTCTAGTTTGGAGATCAGTTGCAATTCTAGGCAGTTTCCAAGCCCCACCTTGAGGTTGGCAAACCTAACGCTGGCATAATTAGAAATGGTAGGAACAACTTAAGAAAGGGAGTTAGGAAAGTCCTCGTGCTTTTCTCCTTTCACAGACTGTCAGATGAAACTCTTTGGGTGGGCCTTTTTGGAAACCAGCGTGCTATTTTTGATCTCGTCTTATAGACACTCTATTCTTTCTTAATATTTTATTATTGTTATGTGTTGTTCTTAAATGTTCAAGTTTTATTTCGCAGTAGCAGATAAGGGTGCCAGACCATGCTTAGCAACAGGCCGGAGCTTGGGGTGTGTGTGTGAAATGTGCACTGCCACATTGTTTCCAGGGGAAATCCGGAAGTGACATAGGGTAGTTCTAGAAATTACCAGAAACTCTATAGTAAAACTCTCTGTTTCTCCCCGGAAATGATGCAGAGGCACTCAAAATGCCAAAATTTAATTTAATTTTTTTTCCCCTGGCAGCAGACGATGAGCACTGCCAGTGTGCTAGGGTTGCCAAGTCCTTCCTGGCAACCAGTGAGGGATGGGGGGGCCATAAGGTTGCCAGATCCAGGTCGGGAAACTTCTGGAGAGTTGGGGAGTGATCTTGAAGAGGACAGGGACCTCAGCGTGGTACAATGCCATAGGATTAGGGTTGCCAGCTCCGGGTTGGAAAATACCTGGAGACTTTGGGGGTGGAGCCAGAAGAGGGTGGGGTTTGGGGGATGGGAGGGGCCTCAGCATGGTCCAATGCCATATAGTCCATCCTTCAAAGCAGCCATTTTATCCAGGGAAGCTGCTCTCTGTCAGCTGGAGATCAGTTGTAAAAGCGGGAGATCTCCAGGCCCCACCAGGAAGCTGGCAGCCCTACATAGGATCCACCCACCAAAGCATCCATTTTCTCCAGAACTGATCTCTGTAGTCTGGAGATGAGCTGTAATTCCACGAGGCTGACATCCCTATCGGAGCCCTCCCTAGATGCAGAAGAGAGTTTTGTACAGACTAGGCCTTAAACCCTGTAAGGAAAGGAAATCCCACAGCTGGTATCAGCAATTTATCCCATGATCGGACTACTCATATTCTGTGTTAGGGAAGCTGTTTCCTTGTCTCTAGCTAATGGAATTCGTTTTCCAAATTCCTTCCAGAGACCTTCTGTTCATGTTGTATTATTATATCTGCCTCCCTGTGGATATAAAACACAAATTTCACCAGCTTTTTTTTTTTTTAAGGAAGATCCTGAAATATTTGCAAGGTCCAAATTCCCCAGATAGCTGGCCAAGAACGAAACAGATTGCTTGTTGCAGTTGTAATTGCAAGCTGCTCTGACTGTCTCAATTAATCAAAAAGTTTCTTTACTTACTGCAGTTATACCCCAGCTTTCTCCCCAGTGTGGACCGAAAGCAGGTTACATCATTCCCCTCTCCTCCATTTGATCCTCACAACAATCCTGTGAGGAAGGTTAGGCTGAGAAGGTGTGACTGGCCCAAGGTCACCCAGCAAACTTCCATAGCAAAGTGGAAAGATTCAGACCTGGGTCTTCCAGATCCTAGTTGGACTAGGGTTGCCAGGTCTGGGTTGGGAAATACCTGGAGGCTTTGGGGGTGAATCCAGGAGAGGGTGGGGTTTGAGGAGGGGAGGGGCCTCAGTGTGGTACAGTGCCACAGAGTCCACCCTTCAGCAGCCATTTTCTCCAGGAGAACTGATATCTGACAGCCGGAGATCAGTTGTAAAAGTGGGAGATCTCCAGGCCCCACCTGGAGGCTGGCAACCCTAAGTCATACACTTTTCACAACTATACCGCATGTGGTGCAGTGCGAAATTTATATAAAGTTCATTTGTTGCTGCCAAAGTTGCTGTTCAAGGGATGTGAAAGCACATCTGCAATCCAAGAAATACTTCCCTGTGAGTAATCCACAGAAGAAAATGGGACTTACTTCTAAGTAGACCTGTTTAGGATTACTCCTGATTCATCCTCTGTTCTACTTTCCTGTGCTTTATCATCCTTGTTCACATCCATGGTTCCTTGACCTGCTGATGTTTGTGAGAGTGAGGAGGACACTCTTTCTTGTTGCTCAGGACATTGATAGATTTGCCAACCTCCAGCTGCTGCCTGGAGATCTCCCAATATTACAACTAGGGTTGCCAGTCCCCAGGTCCCAGCAGGGGTTCCCCTGCTTTTTGGGGCTTCTGCCCACCAACAGCCAACTGGTTGGTGGGGGAAACCACCCCCCTAAACAGCCACATCCAGGTGTGACATCCCCGATGCGACAACGTTACCCAGAAGTGACATCATCACATTGAGGACAGTGTGCAATGCTCTGAGGGTAAAACTCTATGGTAAATTTGGCCTAAAACTGTAGAATTTTGCCCTTAAGCCAGATATTTCCCAACCCAGAGTTGGCAACACTAGCCACTGGACTTGTTGGCAGAGTGCAGATATGCAGTAAAGCAGAGCACGAGCTGTTTTTTTTTTTTTTTTTGACCATCAGAAAAGGAATTTTATTTAACAACACCAAGACAGCTAACTGCATCTCCAGTTGACCAAGGCGAGTAAACTTCAGTGGATGATTAATTCCTGCCACAGCGGGTCTGAAGCTATGAGTGTTAGGCTCAAGATTCTTGAAATTCACAGGCACTGTGTGTTCTGGGAATCAGCAGGAATTCGTCCATATCCAAGCAGGCAGCTTGGCTCTTGAAAGCGGTGATACAGTTCTCAGCAGGGTGGAGGGTCCGGGCATACAGGAGGATCCTCTGGTAGCCTTCGTCCGTTTCCTTGACCATGATGAAGTCGGGACATTTGGTAGAGAACAGCTCCGTCCGCATGTGGGGCCGGCCTTCTGTAGCCAGATCAGCACTCTGCTCTGTAACCAAGTAGATCCATGATCGGGGAACACACTGGCCTGTCTTCAGTCGGATGGCCGCTCTCAGCTGCAGCTGCTCTGGGTTGTTGCTCTGGGTCATGCAGAACTTGATGCCGTCGGCAGTGGTGAAGGTCTCCAGTGAGGAGGGGGATGCCGAAGCTGCTGCTATGAAGAACCAGGTGCCAAAGTACGAGCGGGACCGCCTTTACGTACTCTCGTCGAAGGAAGCGGAAGTTCCGCCATCTTGGAGACGAGGCAAGTCCAGAGCACGAGCTGTTTAAAGAATAAAGTCAGTTTATTAAGAAGAGAACAAACTTTGTAAGAAAGAGGAGAAAGAAAAAGAGAAATCTAAGTAGCCAGGAGAGAGTCAGTAACAGAACTGTTCTCATCAGAAGCAGGAAAAACCCCAACTGAGCCAATCAGAAGACAGGAAAGAGATTATTTGAAAATAGCAGGAAGTCCCTAATCTCACTATGCTAACTAGTTGTCCCCTCTGCTGCCCCCTGCAGGATGTTCTTGTTGTCTTTTCTAGCTGTGCACAACAGACCTTGCATATTCTAGCTGTGCACAACAGACCTGATGCTCCCTCATGTTGAGATGCAAATCCCACTGAAAGATATGCAGATGATAGGGTTGCCAACTACAGCTTGAAAAATTCCTGGAAATTGGGGGGCAGTGCTTTGGAGGGCAGAATTTGGAGGGAGGGAGGGAGCTTAGCAGGGATATGATGCCATAGGGTCCAACTTCCAAAGCTGTCGCTTCTTCCAGGCAAACTGAAGTTTGGAGATCAGCTGCAAATCTGGGAGAAGTCCAGTCCCCACCTGGAAGCTGGCAAACCTAGATACAAATTCAAGTGCTGATTTGAATGCAGATTTCATACTTCTATACAATAAGTAAAAAGGGTAAAGGTAAAGGTTTCCCTTGCTCAAAAGCCAGTCGAATCCAATTCTAGGGGGTGGTGCTCATCTCCATTTCCAAGCCAAAGAGCCAGCACTGTCTGAAGACATTTCCTTGGTCATGTGGCCGGCATGACTAAATGCCGAGGTGCATGGAACTCTGTTATCTTCCCACTGAAGTGGTACCTATTTATCTACTTGCAATTTCTTGCTTTCAAACTGCGGGGCTGGCAGGAGATACAATAAAAGTAGTATACCCTATGGCAAGGAAGCATTGGTCTGACAGCTTAACATTCTCTCTCTGCCTTTCAGCACCTGCCCCCTTGGCAAACCATTTCCCATCTTTTTGCCAAGGGACGCAGGAAAGGAAAAACTGTATCAGAAAAGAGGGGTCTTGTTTTGCTGAGGCAAAATTGCCTATGGAATGCTCCCTCTCAGCTATTGGCTCATCAGTACTTTATCTGCATTTAAGAGGAAAATGTGACAGAAAAACAATCGCAAGGTAGCTATTTCGGGCTGTTTCCTGCAACCCTCCTTCCATAGCAGAGTTGCCCATGGAGCAAGGGCTGTGCAGACCCCCCCCAACTCCCCTGAAATTTCCCTGGAGTGACCAATACATATCACTCCATTAGAAAATATTCATTTCTTAGGACCGAGTACAAGAGCTGCTATGTCTTGAGTAAGCTCTTGAGTTCATCAGAAGAACATCAAGCTAGAAATTTAGCACAGAAAAATAAAAATCTCAGACGAGGGGGAGGGAGACAAAAAGACGTTGCCAGGCACAACGAAATGCCCCAGTCTGCAGTTTGCAATCTTCTTAAAATAGAATGGAGGAGGTGTTAGGCAGACTGTGCCTGGTACAAAAAGATCTCTGGTTACAGCAAACTGTGCAGGGGTGAAGGAGCAACCGAGCCTCTCCTTTTGAAATATAAACACCAGCAGTTAAATCATATAAGCTAAAAGTGTCAGCTGTGAGCCCAGAAAGTTTATATCTCTCCTCTGCCCTGAACTTACTGGGTAGCTCTATGCCAGTCACTATCTGTTGAGCCTTGTCTTGTGCCTGCATATCGGGGATTAAGAATCCTGGTTTACCTTACAGGAGTGTTGTAAGAATGAGTGACGTAATTAGGGTTGCCAAGTCCGGGTTGGAAAATACCTGGGGACTTTGGGGGTGGAGCCAGGAGAAGGTGGGATTTGGGAGGGGAGGGGCCTCAGCATGGTCCAATGCCATAGAGTCCACCCTTCAAAGCAGCCATTTTCTCCAGGGGAGCTGATCTCTGTCAGCTGGAGATCAGTTGTAAAAGCGGGAGATCCCCAGGTGCCACCTGGAGGCTGGTAACCCTAGACACAATTTGGATATGGAGTGCTTTTAAAGCACTTCTAAAAATGCAAGATATTCTTCCAGACTTTCGTTTGTTTGTTAAATTGTAAGCTATCTTGCAAGTCGTCCCCCCCAAGTGTATAAAAGATGCTTCTATTTTAGGGTGGCTCTTGTGTCTGATTTTATTACTTTTACTCACTCTGTTCCACATTCCAAATGATCACTGGCACTGAGTGGTGTTACTATGGTTGCCAGCCTCCAGGCGGGGCTAGAGACCTCTTGTTTTTACATCTGCTCTCCAGATGACACAGATCAATTCCTCTAGAGAAAATGGCTACTTTGGAGGGTGGACTCTATGGCATTATGCCATGTAGAGTCCCCTCTCTTCCCCAAACCCTGCCCTATCCAGGCTCCTCCCCCCAAGTTTCCAGGTATTTCCCAACCCAGAGCTGGCAACCCAGGATGGTGGTTTTCTTCAAATCAGAATGCATTAGGAGCAGATTCCAGGGGGGAAGGGTAGTTTGATTAGACTGCAGAAAGAATATTGAAAATATTTACATTTCTGTACATTTTCACATCATTGAAATCTCCGAATACAGATGAGCACATTATGGGGGCACATTCCTTGCAGTAAAGCAGCAAGGCAAGGTTATCTCGAAGTTTCAGACACTGGAACCCTATGAAGAGCCTGTGTTTTTTTAAAACCATTGGAAGAAGACAGTCTTCTTTCTATAGTCACCCATAACTATGCATTTATATTTTTCCCTTTAACCACTAAAAGTCCTATTCAATTATTCCAAGGTCTTCACTTGGGGAAAAGGAAAAGGAAAAAGCCTTAGGCTTGGAGCTGGTAGGAAGACCCCACTGACAGAAGAGTTTTCTGTTACAGGAGCCAGACTTCCTTGACTCCCCCCCCCCCCCCGAGCCCCAAAGGCTGTGCTCCTTGTAGTGAACAGAGAACCTCCAGAAACTACAAGAGGGCAGAGTCAGAAGTCTGCAGTGGGACTGGGGAATCAGCGAAGATTGCCCCTGTTTCCACCAGTGAAAATTCTCTGCTGGAGCCAACCCTGGAAATGTGGCTGTCATAGTGGAGGAGGAGTATTTGCACAGCTTTCCTGCTGAGGTGCAGTCAGGGCTGGACTTTGGGGCAGAAGTCTGGAACCCCAGCTGATAGGATCAGTGGGTCCCCCCAAAGCAGACTTTGATTTTGTGTTTGATGTATGTTTTCAGCAGCCCCCCCCCCCCCCCGAACTATCATGTCCACACTTAGGGTTGCCAGGTCTGGGTTGGGAAATACCTGGAGATTTGGGGGTTGGAGCTTGGGGAGGGCAGGGTTTTGGGGAGGGGAGGGACCTCAGCAGGACGTAACGCCATAAAATCTACCCTCCAAAGCAGCCATTTTCTCCAGGGGAACTGATCGATTGCAATAGCAAATCTCCAGGTGTCACCTGGAGGCTGGCAGCACTACCCACACCCTGCAATGCTCCAACTGCACCTCGGCTTGCCTGTGTGTCCCCCAAACTCCTTTCTTCTCTTTTCATGTTTCTTTGCAACAACATCCCCCTAGTCTTTGCAAATGGTCTCACTTGAATCTCCCTCCTTTTCTCTGGACTCTTCAGGCCCCTTCTACTTCCCTCTTGGCTTTTGTTGCCTGTTTGGATGCCTCTGAAAGGCCCTATTTATTGCATTACACAGTAATATGAAGAGAGACTCTCTTTCTCTCGCGGCTGCAGATGGGTACCTTGTTCAATCCAAGTCCTGTTTACTGCCGAAGAATAACAATGAACTGGGACATTGCAGGGACACAAGCGAAAGAGCATCTCTGTTTTTCAAGAGACGTCGCCATGTCTGGGGCCAAAATAACTTCACTTGTTTTATTTATAAACTGGGAGGGGGGCTGGCTGTGAGGTGCATACAGATGTTGTTGCAGCTGCCTCTGCTCTGATGGCACACAGGGCTTATCTGTGATTTCAAGCCTCCTCGAAAGGGACAGCAGTCCCTTCTGGCCGAGGACTTCGTTGTTTCCAGCAAGAGTCTCAGAGGCCGTTATAAGCCCCCTTTCATACTGCAAATGTGTGAAGGGCTCAGTGGTTAGAATGAAAGTGGTGAGGGGCCTTGGGGCTTTGGGGAGTCTCAGACCTGTTCAGCAGACCCTTCTGGATATTCTCTCCATCTGCAGACATATTCTGCAAGTACTTGTGCTTTTTCTGCGGGAGCACTCCTTCTATGGAACGTGCGGCTGAAAAGAGTCTGGAAGTCACCTTCACGATCCGTGTTTTGGAGGGACAGCGAAACAGTTTTTAGACGGCCTTCTCTGATCTGATACGATTAATCTGTTCCTGGTTTTAATTTGGGCATTTGGACTCTTTTTTTAAAAAAATGCGTTTTGTATCGATCGCCCCTGTGGCTTGTTTGGTTTTAAACTTGTTGATTAGATTGTAAGCCACTTGGACTTTTGGGATAGGGCAGGGTATAAATATTGAAAGAAATATTTGGGGGAAGATGTCCAGTGGGAGCCCCCAGATACTGTGAAGGATACTTCTTCTCATTTGGTCTCTGAATACACTTCCCATTGGGGATTGTCCCATTATCCCAGGGTAATCCCCCCATTTCCCAGTAGGAAGAAGTGGCTGGCGGCAGCAGAGGGAACAGAGGGCAGAGTTCTGTTTGGCCCTGCCCATACTTTGCTTCTTCCTTTAATGTTCTCTTTGAGCAAACCTGCTTGAAATTCAGGTTTTCTCAGGGTAGTGACTCACGGCATGCCCCTGTTGGTCTGCGGTTCACAGCAAATGCAGTGCCACACAGTCTGCTCTGTCACTGGGCTTGGTTATAACAAAGACCAGAGGTCATTTTGGTTCACTCTTGATGGCAGACCCACACCAAGCACTCAGGAAGGCATAGACCTATCACTGGCAGTGCTCATGCATGGGACTCAACAGGTGATCATCATGACTTGCGTGATTATGGTGGCTTGAAAAACTGCCTTTGGATACACAGAGACTGAGGTGGCTGCTTATACAGTGCCCTCTCCTGTATGGGGGCACAAGTTGATGTCCATGGCTCTTCTACAGCGCCAGTTATTTGGCCATGACCCCCATGTAACTGCTTGGTATGGGACTCAGGTTTGCTCCCAGCCATGAGCCATATGGGAGGTGGCCAGCAGCATCCTCTCCTGGGCTTGCACCATGAGTCCAAACTAGGGTTGCCAAGTGACTTACTGGCTGTAGCAGTGGAGCGGTGGTCCTATTCCAGGACATTTGCATGTGCGTGTGCCGCGATGACATCGCCCGGAACTGACGTCGTCATGCTGGGCACGTCACCAGGCGACACTCTAGCAATCACCCTGAAAACTCTATGGTACCATAATGTTTTCAGGGTGATTGCTAGAGCGTCACCCGGTGATGTGCCCAGCTTGATGACATCACTTCCGGGTGACGTCATCACGCCGCGCACGTCGGCCCGATCTGGCCACTTCAGGGGTGGGGTTCCCCCTGCCGGCCGGATCTAGACCGGCAGATTGGGGGCCCTTTTAGCGGGGGAAGCTCTGCCCTCCTGGGGGACCTGGAAGCCCTAGTCCAAGCTAAGGCCCTGCGGCAATGTCACAGGGGCTTGGCTTGGACCTGTGGCTTAGGTCCAGGATGAGATGGGTATGCCTTATTTGTGGGGACAGAACACCTTGAATCAGACCAGCTGCTCTATGAGAGTACTGCTTGGCCTTACCAGTCCCCCCCCCCCTTTATGTGCTACTGTAACCTCAGCTTGTGGGCTCTGTGGGCCAGAACTTGGAATGAATCTTGCAGTAATTTAAAAGAAATCAAACGTTATTACTTTTCACTTAACATCATGTAACAAAAACGTAGGTCTTAATAACACAACCGAACAGTGATCTTTTAAAGTCCAAAACAATTAACTTTCCCCTCCTTCACAGCTTGTCGCCCCCACAGTCCATCTCTTTCTTCTTGCTGGTGGCCCAAGAAGTCTCCAGCTGAACACTCTGTAGCACCGGCTTCCAAGATGAAGGTCCCAAATGAGCTCCCCATTGGATAACACAGCCCTTAGACAAGGCGATAAGGGCCCGTGATTAAGGTTCAAGCTCCTCAGCAGGGCAGTCTCGCTTCCCTCCTTTGCTTTCCACACAGTCTGCGCCCTTCTGCATCTAGAGGCTTCACCCCTTCCTGGCTCATTCAGTTGGGTGAGAGCCAGTAGTGGTTAGGAGCATGGACTCTAATCTGGGAGAATTGAGTTTGATTTCCCACTCCTCCACATGCAGCTGCTGGTGAGACCTTGGGTCAGTCACAAGTTCTTTCAGAGCTGTCCTCTCAGGACCTGTCCTCGAAAGAGCTCTCTCAGCCCCACCTACCTCACAGGTGTCAGTTGTGGGGAGGGGAAGGGACTGGAAGCTGCTCTGAGACTCCAGGTAGTGAAGGGTGGGATATAAATCCAATCTCCTCTCCTCCTCCCCCTCCTTCCATTCCTAGCTAGGGGTTGCACTACTATCAAGGTAGTTGCCTGGAGGTTGCTGTCATGTGCAAGCTAGTCCTGGATTTGCACTTCCAGTCCTTAACAGGCAATTCAGTCCAGTAAATTGCAACAAATCTGCTGATGAGTGGACCTGGTTGCACTAGCAGATCTGGAGCAGACTGCAATATCTGTCTATGGAAAATATCTATAATACCATGAAATGATATAGTAACAGGGGCACACCCAGCCCATGTTATTGTATCGTTGCACAGTACTGGAGATATGCCCAAGTACTTTTAGCCACATTCATTCCAGTGGTGTTTGCTTGAGACTTTCCGATTGAAATAAGGGGAACTTAAAATTACTTACTGATCCCCCCCCCATGCTGCTGAGCTTGGGTTGGCAGTTGGGTTAAGAAATCCCTGGAGATTTGGGGGTGTGGAGAATGGGAAGGATGGGGTTGGGGAGGAGAGGGACCTCAGGGTGGTGTATTGCCATAGAGTCCAACCTCCTAAGATGCCATTTTCTCCAGAGGAGCTGATCTCTGGAGATCAGTTGTAATTCTGGAAGATCTCCAGGCCCCACCTGGAGGTTGGCAAGTCAGCAACCCTGTGCTAAGCACAATGTGAGGCCTTAAGGAGACTTGGGGATTTTGTTTTATTCATATTGCAGGGGCGGCTGCAGATAAAACGCCACCTCCGCGGCTACTTTTCAAAGGGAAAGCTCCACATGAGTCTAGTGCACTTTGAACCCCAGCATTCTGGCTTACATTCCCTGCCCCTCAGCCTCTGAGGCCTTACCATTGCACCAGAAAGCTTTTATCAACAGCTATTTCAAAAAATTTCAAATAATGGATTTTCCCGGTGCCCTGGTCCAGCAATCATATCTAATGGCAGCTTTTACTTTTCCATAGCAGCCTCTCTCTAGCCCCCCATTGCTAAAGACATTTTCAGGATCATCACTGTTGTCTTTTGGTCCAGAGGTAGCAATGCTGTCTCTACAAAATTGTGTGGTATGTCAGACAGGAAGAAGCAGTCACTGGGGGGGGGGGGGGATGTCTGCAAATCTGTAGTATCGTAGTGCCGCTCGAAAGAGCCACTGTGGCCTAATAATGGACACAGTGTTGAATGGGTACCTGATGAGACCTGAGTTCAAATCCTTACTTGGCTCAGATGACTCACTGGGCAAGCCTGGGAAAGTCACTGCTTCTCAGATGGGACTGGGGAAACACTAGGGTTGCCAACCTTCAGGTGGGACCTGGAGATCTCCCAGAATTACAGCTGATTTCCAGAGGACAGAGATCTGTCCCCCCTGGAGAAACTGGCTGCCTTGGAAGGGGGACTCTATGGCATCTGGCTGAGCCCCCCCAACCCTGCCCTCCCCAGACTCCACCCCAAAATCTCCTTGAATTTCCCAATCTGGAGCTGGCAACCCTATGAGAGCCCCAGTGGGCCCCCAAACTAAGAGTCTCTCTAGGCCTCCTTCAACACATCCATACTCAACCCAAACATTATACAAAAGTAAATCACATGATGTTCCCAGGTCAATGGAACCTCAGGATGAGCTGGACTCCTGTAATTTTGTCCTGAGGTTCTCCCCCCTTCCCCGTCTCAGCAGCCCTATCCTATAGCTTGTTGTGATCATAAAACAGGGTAAGCGCCATACGAATTGTCTGTAATGCTTTGAAGGAGGAATGAGATAGAGATGCAATCTAAAGAATTTATATCTATGAAGCCTGAATTCTGAATACCTTAGGATTGAACTCTAGTACAGGAGTGAACCGGGAAGTGAGAATAGCCCTGGAGCAAGTCAAGTGGAGTGGCCCCCACTGGGCTACAAGCCACCACTGCTGGGCCACTCAGCTCTGTGGGGCCAGCAATGGGGTGTTCCTTCATCCACTGCATCATCCCCCAAAGTGGAAGCAGTGCAGGACGAGACAGTTGGTGAGCTGGCCCCAGTGCCATGACTACTGTTGCCAGGTCCTACCTTGTCACTGGTGGGGAGGGGTTGGGGGCATTCCTGGAGGGGGCAGGGGTGTCGTGTGAAATGACATCATTGTGTCAGCAACATGAGGTCAAAACTCTATGGTTTGAGGGAAAATATACCATAGAGTTTTGTCCTCAAATCAGAGTGCCCCCACAACTGCCAACATGATGATGTCACTTCTGGGTGACATCATTGCACTGGGAAGTCACGTGGTGATGTGGCTGTTTGGGGGCGGGGTTTCCCCTGCTGGCCAGCTGGCAGAAACCCTGAAAACTGGGGGAACCCCCGCCCAAAGCTGCGGACTGGCAACTCTAGCCATGACTGATGAGGGGTTCAAGCTAAGAGGCCCGTGAGGCTTGGGCAGAGTTGCTGGATCTTGATTCTGCTGGCTCCTGGCTACCAGAGGCCCTCCAGGTCAGCGGCCCACCAGAAAAGATCCCCGTAAGTTAAATCACCAGTCCGCTTTTGCTCTTGTATTCGGTGCCCAATGGACATTTTGGATTCTTCACTTTATATTTTTGAAAAGATCATCACATTTTGAATCTGTTTAAAAGCCATTCACAGATTTCCTGTATTTGTTTACTCTCTCTCTTTTTTTTAAAAAAAAGTTCAGATTGCTTTGCGGCTGGTTGACTAAGCTTGATGTATGTGTGTGTGCATTTTATATTCTAAATGTTGCATCTTCCCCTAATTGTAAGTATGCAAACCAAATTAAACGCATTTAAGAAACGACGGCTAGAGTGATCTAACATGAGCCGGGAAGCCCTTGCTTCAGTGCTTGCCTCAGCAATGAATTCCCTTTGGTGACTGGTTTTAAACAAGCCACTCTCTCTCCACTGCAGCCCCTGTCTGCAAAAGTTGGAGAAAAGACTGACTCACAGGGTTGATTGATGGCAGGAAGGTTGCTAAAAGAAAGCTCGGAACACACAAAAGCACAGTAGAACTGCAAAATATTATTAAACATGTCTAATCTCCATAACATCCCCATCACAGGAGGTGGGGTTTTGTAGTGCAGATGTCTGAATCAAAGGCTGTGTTGCCCTAATTGTGTCTCTCAGATCCCCCTCTATGTAAAGCAGAGAGAATACCTCTGGCCTTTCTTCTTTGGTTGCCGTAGGCACAATGTTGGATTCCAAGCACTTTCTTTACCATTGTGACTCTCGCCCATTGCTGCAGACTAGTTCCTTACCTAAGACCTGCAACCAGCTGCTTGGGGTCCCATAAGGAGTGGGGTGTTGGCACTGTGTGTGGAAAGTCTATTCAGAAAGACAGTTTAGAGAGCCAGTGTGGTGTAGTGGTGACACTCATTGTGAGATTAGGATCTAGGAGACACACACACTGCTTTCACACACGTTGAATAATGCTCTCTTGGTGCACCATAGCCATCTTTCACACCTGGATTTTCCTGGCCGTAGTGCATCGAGAGTGCACGATCCAACGATGTGTGAAGGCAACCTGGCCAGATTTGAGATCTCTGGCTTGCCATGGAAGCTTGCCGGATGACCTTGGATCTCTTTCTCTCTCCCAGCCAACCCGACAGGGGTTGCTATGAAGACAAAATGGAGGAAGAGAGAACAAGGATGTGAGATGTGTTGGGGAGCACAGGGGGGTATAAATACTATCTAACTAAATCATAAGCACATGTATTGTCCTTGCTGGGTTGTTCTGAGGGGACCTCTGATTTCTAGATGACCCTACAGGTCCCTTCCAACTCTCTGATTCTTTGAGAACAGCAGAGCGAGGTTGCCGAGGGCTTTCTGAATTGAAGGGGGGAGAGAACGGGGCAGGAACGGAACGGCTGAGGAGGGACACTGAAAGAGAAGACTTCCTGTTTCGAAAACTTTCATTGGGCTGTCCCGCCCCATCATCAGGTCCTTCCCAGAGCTGTGCCACCACCATTTGGAAAAAGAAAAGCGCTCCGGAGGCATGCCAGCTCCTATGCAATTAAGCTGTCTCACAGATGCTGGTGGCCTGGGGGGGAGATGTGCCTACAGTTTGCACGCTATACACCAGGGTCTAAGATGAACCCCAGGTGGGGCTTGGAGGGCAGTGTACATTACCGTACCTGCTGCTTTGGGCAGCAAAATACCTTGAGCCTGAGGAAAGGATCAGGGCCTCTAATTTGAGGCCAGGTTTGGCTGTGGTAGCCTTTTCTTAAATCTGCAGTTGGGGTGGCCAGCTGTTGGTACCTGAGCAGCTTCGGGGATGAAGTCCTGGGGGCTGTGGCGGGCCAGGGGATTGGAGCTAATTGTCCTTATGGGTGATGCAGGTAAGAGTGGTGGGCTGAGGATTTGCTTGGGTTCTCATATGGGTGTGTGTGTGTGTGTGTGTGTGTAAAAACCCTGCAGGAACCAGCGTGCCAGTCGGCTAGAGTGGCCCCCACAGCTGCCACTCCAAAACTCAGGGCTCGTTGGTCTTTTTCTCTTTGCTGCCTGGTCTTCTGCAGTTGAATAGCATGTCTGTGGGGAGTGGCTGTCGAGGAAACACGCATGTTGCCCTCTTACACAAAGCAGCGTGCGAAATGGGCCCCCTGGCCTGAGCACATTAAGGTACATGCCTACATGAAAGAGTTCAGATAGGCACTGTTGCTAAAAATGTTACGGCAGTTTTTTATTCAGTAACATTGTAGCTTTACACAAACATAGTTTAGCACTTGTCCCAAATTTCTGTCTTTTACATGTGCAAACAATTAAACAACTGGCCAATCATTTTTTTTAAAAAATACTTCTGGCCCAGTCCGCCCGCCCCCCCCCCCCCCCCGGACAGTTCTTCTTGGCACTCTTTGTCCTGTTTGCTTTCATAGCAGCCCTAAGTGTGGGTAGACAGAGAGAGGGTTTAGACGCAGCATCGCAAGTAATCCAGTTACAAAAAAGGAAATAAATTATTTTCAGTATCACGTGGCATGCACACAATAATTAAAAAATAGGTATTTCGAAATCTACTTAGAAATAGGAGACGGAGAAAGGACCCCCCTGAATTCAGCCAGTTTTGTGGGAGAACAGAATGAATTAATCTTGATGGCGCGAAACTCAAGAATTTGTCACAGTATCTGGAATGTCTTCTGTAATTTATTCCCCAGCCACCCTCCTGCCTGCATCAGAGAATGCCATCTAGCATAGTTATAGACCTGTGTGAGATGCCTACATCTGACAAGTGTCAGGAAGATGGTGGGATTTTCTTTTTGCCTTAGATAATTTTTGCACACAGACACCCCCCCCCCCCCTCATATCTGAGACAGCCAGATCCACATGAAGGGCTAATTCAGATCCTCTTCAAAAGATCACAAGGCTCATTCCCGTCCATAAATGTAAACTGCATACTCACACAGTGTCTTTTTTGCCCCAGAACTGTGCAGGGAAGAGAGAGGGTATTCAAACATCCAATCTCCCCTCATTTTCTCTACTTGAAACCGGGCTTCTGGGGCCATTTCAGATTGGGGAAATTGTTCAGGACAAGGCAAAGGATTAAATCCCTTCCTCTTGTGTTGTGGTCCCAGTATGACTTGGGCCCCCACATTCCTGATATTTCAAGGGGAGAGAAAGAACTGCCAGCATCACCTGCAGCCCCAGGAAGGTCCATTTGGGATACTCCTAGAGATTGGGGGTGGAGCTTCAGGAGGACAGGAACCTCAGTGTGGTACAATGCCACAGAGTCTGCCCTTGAAAACATCAATTTCTTTTACCCTGACCTGGATAGGCCAGGAAGCCTGATATCGTCAGATCTCAGAAGCTAAGCAGGGTCAACTCTGGCAAGTACTTGGGTGGGAGACCTCCTTGGAATACCAGAGGCAGGGGCAGGCTTTATTTAGCCACCTCTCTGAATATCCTCCAGGCCCCCAGTAGGGGTCAGTCACAAGAGGTCACCACGACTTCCAGATGCACACACAGTCAGTCAACAGAGGTCGCCATGACTTCTACGGTACATATACACATACATGCACATATAAAAAACCATCAATTTTCTCTGGAGGAACTAATCTTTATAGTTTGAAAATGAGCTGTAATTTTGGAAGATCTCCAGGTCCCACCTGGAGGTTGGCATCCCTTGGCCAGAGTGCCAATCTTGGCTAGGGGAAAACTTTTCAGTACGCACACACACAAACATGCTCACGGTTAGTGAAAAGCCAATTTAGGGAGGCTTATGCAAAGGATTTCCATTCTCCATGCTCATGTGGGGCTCTTTTGAACTAGGCACTCTACTGTTCAGCGTTGGAACAATCAGATACAGCCCTGAAGGATAAAAATGCTGCTTGATGCCCCCGTGAGGTAATCTGACAAGAGTTAGTAAATCTCTTAGCGTATTCAGGAGTTGCTGAGAAACAGATGGGTAGAGAGCTGTTTTGTTGTCTACACAGCAAGCGTGGACTACACAAAAGAACTGGGTACTTCACTAATTTCCTGGATGGGGCCTTTTTAAAAATAATGGATGCTAGCCAGACCTTGGTAGCACAGTCTCAGTTTATGACAGTCCCCCAGGTGCTGATCACAAATTGCTGCCTCAAGTAATTCTCTCTTTGAATGGCATTCCTGCCACGGTACCGAGCCTGAAGGAATGCCTTTGTGGCAGCAGAGCCCAGAGGGGGAAACTACAGCCCTTAGAAGCATTTCCTCTGGGTACATTTTACCTTTTTCTGATACCAAAAAGGGGGGATGAAATCCTCTCAGATGTCTATTGTAAACACGTTGGCTCTCAGAAGTGTTTGGAGACAGGCACTCTTTTTCTGTCTGAGGCGCCAATTCTGAGCACACGCCACCCAAACGCCTCTCTGTCAGCGTCTCCGTCTTTATGTTTCTTCACTTTCTGGGTGGGAAGGGAATCCTAAAATGCGGGATTTTGTTGCGACGGCAAGCGGGTGAGATAAAAACGGAAAGGTCTCATCAAACACCCACCCTCATTTTTGCATCTCACTGATCCGCCCTGCGGTAGAGCCGAAGAGCTCAGAGAACCCCATTCTCCACTGTTCTCGGAAGAGGACCCTCAGATGCTAGTGAGAAAGGCGCTAACTAGCGCTGCTGGAGGCCCGCAGGAAATAACGCTACAACATTCTCTACCAACTGTCTCTGCTTCCCAGGACCGATCTTGTTTCCTGGTACTTGCCCTGGGTCATTCTCCTTCCGTATTTTATCTCTGTTTTTGCCTTTGAGGCAACTTTTTTAGCACGAGTTGTTAGACTTTTTGTTCTTCAAGGTTCAGCTCTCTTCCCCAAGGTTGCTAAAAGATAAAGAAGTAGACATGCCATTCATCTCTAGTGTCAGTGGAGACACATAAACACTAAGGCCCCGTGGACTGTGGGTTTCACACATTGCAGGTGCTGGTATATTCTGAACTGTTGGTAACCTAGGGATGCCATCCTCCTCCAGGTGGGGCCTGGGGATCTCCTGGAATTACAACTTATCTCCAGACTACAGACTTTAGTTCCCCTGGAGAAAGTGGATGCTTTGGAGGGTGGACGAGGGTTGCCAGCTCCAGGCTGGGAAATACTTGGGAGATTTCTTGGGGTGGAGTAGGGTTGCCAGCCTCCAGGTGGGGCCTGGAGACCTCCCGCTTTTACAACTGATTTCCCTGGAGAAACTGTCTGCTTTGAAGGGTGGACTCTATGGCATTGTACCATGCTGAGGTCCCTTCCCTTCCCAAACCCCACCCTTTCCTGGATCCACCCCCAAAGTCTCCAGGTATTTTCCAACCCAGACCTGGCAACTTTAGGGTGGAGCCTGAAGAGAGTGTGGTTGGGGAGGGGAGGGACTTCAGTGGGGTACCATACCATAGAGTCCACATTCCAAAGCAGCCATTTTCTCCAGGTGAACTGATCTCTGTTGCCTGAAAATCAGCTGTAATCCCAGGAGATCTCTAGCCACCACCTGGAGGTTGGCAACCATAAAGTGAACTCTGTGGCATTATACCCCACTATGGTCCCTGTCCTCCCAGGCTCCACCCCAAAATCTCCAGGGGTTTTCCAACTTGGAGCTGGCAACCCTAACCCTCCACCCCCTGCCAGTAGCGGGTGGGGGGACCTGGCAACCCTATCAAGCCTATTATATGATAATCATGCTTTTCTGGTATGTCTTGAATTGAAAGCACAGTCCTTTCAATAAGATCATAAAAAGAGCCCTGCTGGATCAGACTAATGATGTATCAGTAGTGGAATCCTAGGCAGAGTTCCATGGAATTACAAGATAAACTTCATTTAGGATTGCACTGTCAATCACTTGCTGTGTGGAAGTACTGTTTGTGCATCTGGAATATACTGAGCATCAACTTCAGTGAATGCCCTGAAATTCTAGTACTATGGAAAGGGAGTAAAAAGTTCTCTCTATCTGCTTTCGCCACCCCATGAATAATTTTATAAAATTCTACCATGGTTCCCCCCCCCCCCCCCCCCCCCCCCGGGCATCTTATTTCTAAACTGAAAAATCCTGGACCCTTTAGTGAAAAGAGAAAAGATCATTGAGTGGCTTCACAAATGTTCAATGTGACTAGACTATCATCTCCTGCATTTTCTAAGCGTAGGCTTACTGAACATTCTGGAAGTATTACTGAGAATGTAGGAGGTAGAACATTCTTCCTTGGCATTGACTATTGCTGAAAGGAACTGATTCCAAAAGACCAGCTTTGTTAAAAGCTCCCGGTGCTGAAGCACCCACGAGTTCTCACTCATCTACTGCTCACCAGTCACAAGTGGGGAGCTGATTTTTCATTGGGCACTTCAGCTGTTCATAAACAGCTCGAGGCAGTGCAGCAGGTTACTGTCCTTGTATTCAAACAGTACAGTACAGCTTAGTCAGAAGTATTTAATGCATGCGTCTTCTCACACAGCCTGATGGGAGTTCTAATTTCTCTCCCCACAGACCTATCAATTGCTGCATATCAATCCACACCCAATAGTTTAAAAAAAGAGCAAGCAAATAAGTAAATGAATGCAAGTCTGCATCCTATTACTGTGCTCTGCAAAGGCTGAAGTGCTCCTCCAGATCAAGGAGCTTTTCTCCAATAGATGCCAGCGGAGGAGCGTAAAAAGTGGCACACAGCAAACAGGAACCAAAGCTAATGTTAAGGGCTTGGCTGATGGCCATCTGGCAGAACAGTTTCATTGAATGGATGCCTGAAATATGTGCATCACGTGTATATGTGGTAAATTTACCTATATAAATAAAAGTGCATTATCAATTGTCCTGCCCTAATTTTTTCCCTTGTGGTTTGGGGGTCCTTCAATGATAATATTGAATACTTGGAGGCAATGCTCCCTCTAAGCTGTGGAGTCTTGTGAACAAAAACTCTACTTTGTGAGCTGCCGACATTAAAGTTGTGAGCGAGCGATTTGGCCACTGCATAAATTAGTTTGCTCAGGAGCCATCCTTTCTGAGCGAAGACAAAAATGTAGGCACCGGACTGTGAGCTAGCTCACAAAAAACTGTGAGCTCGCTCACACTAACTCAGCTGAGAGGAAACACTACTTGGAGGTGGTGGATTAAAGGTCAGAGGTTTAAATTAAAGCACATCAGGTGCCTTGTTTTGCCAGTCTTTACTGGTGAAAGTTCTTCTGAGGTAGGTCAACCTTGGTCTTCGTTTGGGGGGGGGGGGGACTGAAGTGGAAAGAGCACAGCTTGACTAGCTGTGAGGCTTCTGTATAGACAGCAAGAGATCAGACCTTTGTTGTTGAAGCAAAGTTCTTTATTGTTCTAATACTGCAAACAGGTTCTCGAATATTTGTTAGAGATGCTTAATGAAATACAGACAGTGCTAATATACTCTCAGGTTTTAACTGAACCCTGATCCTAAGCCAATCAGGGCAAGAGGGTAAACGTGGGAAAAAGTACAAGGGACTGTTGAGGTTCCCACAGCAAGGTGAGAAAGTTATAAATTCCCTTCTTGATCTGAGTGACCCACATGTGTTAACCTAGGCACAACATCTCCAGGCACCCGGCCATAAAGAACTCTCAAGGTTTTAACAACAAGATAACATACGCTGGCCCGGAAAAAGGGAGGAGGGAGTGCAAGGGAGTAACTGCCATTTGTTTAGAGATGACGCCTAGGACTGTGGGTCGCCATCTCCCGCCTAGACATTGCAACATAAACCAGAGCAACTAATATACTTCAAAGCGACATTTATAGCTCTATGGAGGGAGGGGGAATCAGGCAGATAAGGGGCACAAGCAAGGGTCTGTGAAAACAAAGGAATCGAAAGCGAAAATACAGAAAAGTACAGAGGCATCATCGTCAGAACAGAGGCATCATTGTCAGATCCTGACACTAGCCTACTGAGGTCATAGCAGGGAAAAGGTTTCAACAGGGGGATTTCCTGATGTGTTGCTCAGTTATCCCACCATTTACACTGACATTCATAACAGTTGGTAGCCTAGATGATTCCATACTCGACATCTGCCACGAAAGCTAAAGCAGTCCATGGTACGATGGAATATTTCCTTTTCCTAATGCCTCCCCTTTGAATGTTCAGATTCAAAACCTGAATGGTAACTGGGAGTTTTATTGATTTTCTTTGGCAAGATTTTTGTCGCAGCTTTAATGGCATGGACTTCCAGAGAAGTCGATGCCCAGGGTCTCCTGCAAATCCATGTCACTCTCAATAATGCATATCCCGTAATAGTTCTCTGTCACTTGCCATTCTCATATACAGTAACCACCATCTTCCTGCAACGAAACCTCTAACAAGCTGTCAGACTGAAGGCAACTACAGGAAGCATAATGTGGAGCTATTCTAAGGAGACAGAGCCTCGTTCTGCCTGCGCGTGGACCTTCCGATTTTAAAAACAGGGCAGTGGAAAGGGATTTGCAGGCTGGCTAGTAATTTACATTCTTCCAACTACTGCATGCAGTGATGCAAATTAACTACAATGGCGATTCGGTGGGTTACCGGCATGCCCCCATTCCCCACCTGACTACACATTCCTCCCCACAATGCTCAGTCTCAAGTCCCTTCCCTCATCTCGAGTTCCCACTAGTGAATTGGATTAGTCACATTCTTAATTAACTGTGCCAGCACGAGCTCTATTAGGTATTAAATGTTTGTCACAATCCAATTAAAAAATCCATCTCAGCGGGGCAGGTTTTTCCAAGTTGTTGCAGATTGATGTGATGTGTTTACAACTCTTTCTCTCTCTGTGTGTGTGTGTGTTGCATTTCCCCCCTGTCAAAAAAGATAGATGTGGCTGCCAACCTGAAAGGGGAGTTGTAATGGGGACAGGTGTGAGGCCCGAGTGGGAAGCGATCGGTTTCATTTTCCTCCACAGGTCACTGGATGAAAGCACTTGAGTTTCCTCTTCGCACTTATCTACCATCTCTAAGTCTCCATTTTAACCGCTGTAGCAGACCACCTATGAAACGACAATAGCAGTATATTTTCAGGGGTGGCGAAGTAAGGCAGAACTTTGAGTTCGGTAGACCAGGTTGCTGGCAGAGAGTGAGGCTGGTGAGCCAGCACGCTGCTAAGCTAGAGAGCGGAGCCAGCAGGCAGAAGAACAGGGAGACAGAGAAGCAAGTCAGGGCAGTATGATGATAGTGTGGTCCATAAGTAGGGTTGCCAGCTCTGGATTGGGAAATACTTGGAGATTTTTGGGGTGGAGCCTGGAGATCAGTTGCAATCCCAGGAGATCTCCAGTCACCACCTGGAGATCGACAACCCTGTGTTTCACACACTGGCCAGCAGTTGCATTAGTGCATAGAGGGCAAGGCCTTTCCCTGATGTTGCCACTCAACAACGGCTCTTCAGATGTGGCAACATCAGGTGTTCCCTTTAATCACTGTGGGTAGTAGCGATTGATGGACCTCTCCTCCATGAATATGTCTAATCCCCTTTAAAGTCATCTATGCATGTGGTCATTACTGGCACTGAGTTCCACAGCTTCGCTGTGTTTGTTGCAGCAGCAATAAGAGTTCAGTGGCACCTTGCAGACTAGAAGATTTATTATCCCATAAGCCTTTGTGGGCCAGAGCCCGATTTGTTCAGTGCGGGAAGCAATCCTGTAAATCGGTAACTATACATATCATGAGGACAGAGATACAAAGGTGACTTTTTTTTTACAAAATGAGGCCAAGAGGTCAAAGAATGCAAAAAGACAGCTGTAGCTGTGCCATAGTACAGTGCAGAGCACAACAGAATACAAGAATCCAGTCGATGTGAGTGAGGCCCACTCTTGAATCGAGACCATTCAATGGAGGGGGAAGTGATCAATAGGCATTGTGAGATCAATAGTGTGAATAATCATCACTTAAATTAGGGCGATCATTTTCTGCAGTGAGCTAGAAAATTCCCAGGATCTACTGAGGCTAAATCCCAGACTTCCGTCATTGCCTCGATTCTGACGTTACCTGCCTAGAGTGAAGAGTTTGCTGTCAGACAGCTGTAGGTTACACGTGCTCCTGTCTCCTCAGTTTGCTTGGCAGCCGTTCTTTAGCAGCCCAGACCATTTGCAGAGTACTTAACACACTTTCATCCTGCCTCTGCTGAGTCTGAAGATCGCGGTTGCATAAACAAGGGGAAATACTAATTTGTTTCCTAACGGTTAAAAACCCAGATCGAAAAAGGCTCATGAGTTAAGTGTGTAACAACAGTGAATGGAGATAATGACGAATAAATGGATGAGAAAATGAATGAATGCTACTCATTCATTTGTTGGTGCTGAGCAAAGAAAGGTTCCACCGATCATTGATGGCTAAAGGAGAAAGGAGAGTCACATACAGTCCTGTGCAGGATTTCTCCAGTGTAAACTCATTGATTTTAGTGGGTTTAGACTGTTAAGACTGTTTTTTAAAACAGCCACGGTGGCTCAGTGGTTAAGACGCTGAGCTGCAGACCAGAAAGTCGGTAGTTCAGCAGTTCGAGACCCTGGTGCTGCGTGATGAACTGAGCTCCTGTCTCTGGCCCCAGCTCCTGCCAGCCTAGCAGTTCAAAAACAAGAAATAGTAAGTAGATAAATAGGTACCACTTTGGTGGGAAGGTAACAGCGTTCCATGCACCTCGGCGTTTAGTCATGCTAGCCACATAACCACAGAAAAGTCTTTGGACAGCGCTGGCTCTTTGGCTTGGAAACAGAGACGAGCACCATCCCTTAGAGTTGGATTCGGCTGGCTTTCGAGCAAGGGTAACCTTTACCTTGACTTTAGACTGTTTCGTCATAGTCAAGTTTATTACGATCAAAGATCAGTTACATGTCGAAAAATTCTTAGCTAAAATACATTAGAATTAAAATTGGAGCTAAATACAATACATATAATAAATATAAATAAAATGCCTTAGTTAGAATAAGTACATTAAAACAGGATCAAGTTCTTGTGCCTAATCAAACACGCCAAAGCACAAAACCTTGCTACCTTGGAAGTGATTTCATTACAGCGATTGGCAAGCAGAGAAGTATAAAATTGCTTAGATCTGCCTGGAAATCTGGACATAAATGGAGTAATATATGAAGACTGGATGTTCTGGTAAAGCCGACAGTGTAAAAGGACATGTGTGATTGTCTCTATTGATCCAGACTGACAAAGACAGAGACGTTTCACATATCAAATATGAGCTTAGATTCCAGTAACTTCTCACAGGATTGCACTGCCAGAGCCTTTGTTTTATCATGAGGCAGTAGGAGGTGGCCATGGAGTCACCAGACTTACGGCTGCTGTGTGGGTAGTTTCTGGTTTGGGTGCAGGCATCATTGGTCTGCTGGTTGCCTGTAACCAGGGACCTGGATACGGGTGGAGTAGCATACCTGGATGCTGGACCCTGAAGGAGAAGAGTGTAGTCCCAAGGATACCCCTTGCTTGCCTTAGTCTATTAAGGCAAGAAGTATTATTTTGATGTCGTACGCCTATTATTCCTTTCCATCATCTCTGAGTTGTTCTGCTGTCACGGACAGAGAATCCCCTTGATTCTCTCTCTACTGAAGGTGGCGAAATGGACACCCCAGATTCCCCCCCTCCCCTGCCTCGTTCATTTGTTATATTGTCGCTTTGGTGCTCGTTCATCATCACTCCACAATGCCGTTGGCTTAGTTCTTCATGGGAGACTCGTAACGTTCATTGCCCCTTCTATCATCCATTTCTATTTCTACCATCTCCTTTGTAAAGGAAGGGGAGGTGGGTGGAGCGGAAAGAAGATAGACTGCAATTGTGCACCACATCTCGAAAGGCAGCCTTCTCCTGATTTATGTAATGCCAGTCAACTACTTTTTGCCTTCCCTTAATGCAGACCGAAATCGTGCCCTGGGTTGCTGATCGTTGTTTCCCGCCTCCCCCCACTCCCCCAGCCTGAGTAGCTGCAGTTAATTTAGAACCCATCAATGGGAATGAGTTGTTCAGATTGCTCCTTTCCTTGCATGTGTCAGCACTGAATTAGATCACCATTAGGTAGTAACCTGTTTCCTACTGGTATTAGATGTCCCTGACATCCCTCATAATTCTCCATAAACACGAATGTCCTACATAATTCTGCACTTCTGCCTGGACCCTTGGGATGTCTTTCTGGAAGCCCTGCAGTGAGAAATGTCATTGATTTCTCTCTGGTCTCATTCTCCTCGTCTCATTGTAAACCGTTACAGGACTTTTCCTTCAGCCCGAGGTGATATAGAGAGTGATCCTCCAGGTTTCCGGAGAGCAGCAAGGGAAGTTGTTTAAGTACAGTTAACGCTGAAATTCTGCTTGAAGTGCGATTCCGATCAAATCTGGAGGTTCCTCTTCATGCAAAAATCTGAAGAATTTTGATGGAAGTCAAATTTGAAAGCCAATGAAATTTTTAGGAACAGACCTTTTGGGGCAAGTATCCAAATCCAGTTAGCTGTGCTGCACTGTGACATCTTCAGTTTTCCTGCATGATCCCTGTTTCACTAAGATAACCATGTTATTGTTTTATTTATTAAAATATTTATATCCTACCTTCTTGTGGCTCAAGGCGCTGGTAAGTCAATATGGATGAGTTGCCCAGGGTGCTGAACAACTCGAATTACTTCTCCAGTGCTGACCTGTGCAGGGAAATAAGGCCGTGGTCACACGGTCAATTTGATCGGGTTTCACCACTGTTCCCGCTCGCATTTAAAATTGCCCCCATCTGTCTCCCGCACTGAAGTGGGCTCACTCGCGCAATCCTCCTGGTTCCCTAGAGAGTTTTCCAACACCAGGAAAATCAAGTACTTTCTGGACATTTGCGCTTTGACTCTGCGATTTCGCTGATCTGGACAGCCATCTCTCACAATGATCATGATTAGGTTGTCTGAACGTCTTTCTCGCAGTGTTCCCCCCCGCAAGCTTCCACTATTGTGCGCCATTGTGCATCATTGTGCGCATGAGCAATCCTGCACTGAATAAATTCAATGTATAAATGTTCAAGTACACATATAGACTCCAGCACTCAGTTGTACATCACCAGTTAATTTTGTTTGCTGTTGGGGTGGTGGGGAACCTGCAAAAAGAAGGGAGTACAATGAGTGCCAGTGGGAGCGGTAATTCGGCCATGTGCACACGCGCAAAGCCAATTTTTTAAAAAAACCACGCCACCACTTGGTTTTCTGGACGGTGCCCGGAGCCTTGTCGTGCAATGCAAGCAGTTCCGGGAAGGGTGTATGATCATCCCAACCCCCCCCCCCCCCGTCAAAATATTCCTGATCAAATCTATAGTGAGAACAAATCGGGATAAGCTTGCTGTGTGACCACACCCTTAGATTGGCATTTTCCCTTTGCCCAGTCCAAGAAGTACCGCTCTTACTCTAATTTGGGTTTGTTTGCCTTCAGTTCCCTGGACGATTCCTGATTGGTTGGAATGAGAAAAGTGGAGAAAGCAACCCTAATCAGGAAAAGAGAGTCGAAGCCACAGCAGATAGAACAATGCAGTTTCAATTGAAGATGTCCATGGGCCCACTTAAGGAAAGTACTATTCTGACCCCCCCCCTAAAAAAGTGAACATTCACTAGAGCATGTTTTAGACAGCATTGGAAAGTTCCCATTCATTTCAACAGGGTTTGTGCTAGAGAAATTTGTGGTGGATTGTTCCCGTGGTCTTCTCTCTACATGCAGAGATTCAATAGCATCTCTAGGCAATTTGACCCCTGCCTAGCCAGCAACTAGGAAGCATTTTGTAAATGTCTGATCTAATCTGCTCACATCCACTCTTATTTTCCCTCTTGCGATGATTCTATTGAAACACTTCAGAAGATATGAAAGCCGCCGTACTCTTGGCTGTAACGAGAACGTATTTAGTTTCTCCAGCATTTCTTCCGATGACATGCATTCTGAATACTGTTAACTGGTTTTAGAGCTGAGCTGAAAATACAGTTTTCGTGGACGTTTTTGGCAATGTCACAAAACACCTTTCCCCTTTGGTGCCTTTTTAGCACTCCTTATCAGAAGGGTCCCTTCATTGCCTTCACACGCCCTCACTCCCAATAGGCTTCAGTAACATCATCAAGTAGCTTGAGTTGATTGGCTAGGCAGTATTGATTGGCTAGGCAGTATTGATTGCCTAGGCCCTTTCGAGTGGGCTCACCCCAGTAATTAAGGAAGGAAGTAGAATGAAGAGGCAGAAAGGGGGGAAATTACCAAAATGGTGAATATCAGCACAATCTAAGGACTTGGGGGGGGGGGGCATTACCCCAACTAATGATAACGTGTTATTTTTTCTTGATCTGACACCATTTTATGTAATTTTATTATTTATAATTAGTGTTCTGTGGCGACAGCTTCCAAATTTCATGTTAGTGTGCTTGCCAGCAGTCACTGTCCCATGCTATGTATTTTAAAAATATCACAAGTGAGTAATCTATCCCAAGTTATAGTTTTACTCTGTAGGTTTTCTGGGGATCTTTCGATGCATCTGTCTGGTGCTGAGGCTGAGGCTGCAGAACAGAGGATGCTGTTAGATCTGCAGAAAAGCAAACTCCAGCAGTGACTAGCTTTGCATTGCTCTGTCTGGTCCCCTTTGTCAGGTCTCCCCTGGTGAAACTGCTGCCTGTAGATTGCATTTGTCCCGGTGTGATGTGTTCACATCACATCAGCTGTGACTTCTTATGCATGGGGAAACAGATATACCGCTCCACTTTCCAGCCTCTCTGTGATATTAACATTGTGTTCTGATACCAGCTACGTAGCTGAAAAATGTCTCTTGACAGGGAATGTGGTGTAGTGTAGTGGTTAAGAGGATGGACTCTAATCTTGGAGAACTGGGTTTGATTCCCCACTCCTCCACATGCAGCTGACAGTGTGACCTTGGGTCAGTCACAAGGCCTTTCAGAGCTGTCCTTGAAAGAGCTCTCTCAGCCCCACCTGCCTCACAGACAAAGGAGTCTGTTGTGGGGAGGGGAAGGGAAAGGAGTTTGTAAGCTGCTCTGAGACTCCTTTGGGTGATGAAGGGCGGGGTATAAATCCAACTCTTCTTGTTCTTTTTCGTTTTCCTCCACCACCACCACCTGGTGGTTCCGGGCCCGAGGGACGTCCACTTAGCCTTGACCAGGGCGAGGGCTTCTTCAGCTCCTGCCCTGGCCTGGTGGGACATGCTCCCATTTGAGATCAGAACCCTGCAGGACCTAGTACAGTTCTGCAAGGCTTGTAAAATGGAGCTGCTCCGCCAGGCCTTTGGTTGGGGCAGTGGGCATTCAATCCATCCTGCCCCCCACCCGGCCTGTCAATGGCGCTGTTCATGACTTATTCCATGAGGCATGGGTTTTGGTCTTATCTGCTATTGCTGTTTATTGTTTTATTGTTTTTGGTTTTACGCCGTGAGCCACCTGAGCCCATTTTTGGAGTAGGACGAGATACAAATTCAATAAATAAATAAAATAAATAAATACGTGCTGCCACACACACGAAAAAGCTAAATCCAGATATTTTCCCAAGGTGTGTTCCTTTTCCTACAAACTTAAGCAATTGAAAATGTGGAGATTACTGCAACTGGAATTCCAAAATGTCACAATCTGAAAAGCAAGAAGAAAGGGAATTCTGGTAATTATACCTAATAGGTCAATGTTTGACTACATTGTTTACTTTGTAACCCAATGCAAACTTACTGCACTCTCAGCCCATTGATTTCAGCTGACTGAGACTGGAGTGACTCTCAGTGTGGGCATGTAAGAACACTTTCCCGGGAGTAAGCCTTACTGAATTGATCTGAGCAGACCAGTCTAGATTTGCTCTCTCTGCTTATGATTGCACTGTTAATGTGATGATAACGTTTGTTTCCAGACAGAGACCCTGAGCCAGTGTCAAAAGAATGACTGCAGGTTATTGAAAGAATGTCAGTCCTTATCGTTCAGCATTTTAATTGCAAAATCATACCATTACAGGCAGATGGAGGAGGGAATGGGATCTTGGTTGGCAAGCAGTAAGTAAGGGGCAGGGATTAAAGACTGAACATATGTAGCTGTGCACCTAGCTCGGTAAGGTCTACTCTGGGAGTCCACCTAGCCCGGTAAGGTCTACTCTGAATAGCTGTGGTTCTCCAGCTTGGGTGTTTTTCCCAGTCCTACTGCCTAGAATCTTTTTACTGTGAGATGGCAAGAACTGAACCTGAGACAAGTTCTACCCCTGATGAGGGCTACCAGCTCTGGGCTGGGAAGTTCCCGGGGATTTGGGGGTGGATCCCGGGGATGGCAGGGTTTGGAGAGGAGGAGAAACTCAATGGGGTATAATGCCATAGAGCCCACCCTCCAAAGCAGTCATTTTCTCCAGGGGAACTGATCTCTGTTGGTGTAGTGGTTAACTGCGCGGACTCTAATCTGGGAGAACCGGGTTTGATTCCCCACTCCTCCACTTGCAACTGCTGGTTGACCTTGGGCAAGCTGTAGTTCTGGCACAGCTGTTCTTGAAAAAAGAGCAGTTTCTGTCAGAGCTCTCTCAGCCCTACCCACCTCACAGGGTGTCTGTTGTGGGGAGGGGAAGGGGAAGGAGTTTGTAAGCTGCTCTGAGACTCCCTTGGGTAGTGAAGGGCGGGGTATAAATCCAATCTCCTCCTCCTCTTCTTCTTCTGTAGTCTGGAGATCAGCTGTAATTCTGGGAGGTATCCCACCTCCCACGTGGAAGTTGAAAACGGTACCCTTAAGATACAGCTCTTCCCAACCCCAGCTATGGGGAGTCATTAGAGAGGAACCTGTGGAGAAAGACACATTTCCCCTTGTCATCCCACCCACTCCCTTGGTCAACTGCTTGTAATTGCAGAATCTTGAGCAGGCAGAGGTGTTGGTTTTTAAACCTTTACAGTGGAGGAGTAAAAACTTACTCTTTTTCTTGGGGTGGGGGACAAGAGAGAAGAAGAAGAAGAAGAGATTGGATTTATACCCCACCCTTCACTACCCGAAGGAGTCTCAGAGCGGCTTACAATCTCCTTTTCCTTCCCCTCCCCACAACAGACACCCAGTCAGGTAGATGGGGCTGAGAGAGCTCTTTCCAGAACTTCTCATGAGAGAACAGCTCCGTAGTAACTGACCCAAGGTCACACCAGCAGCTGCAAGTGGAGGAGTGGGGAATCAAACCCGGTTCTCCCAGATTAGAGTCCGCTCTCCTAACCACTACACCAAACTGGAGAGAAGAATTTTTGCATTTAATTTTACTTTACATGTTTTTGCATTCCTGTAATTTAGATGTTGGATTCCATAAGTGGCAATGGCAGAATTTTGGGTCCCCAGAATAGATCTTCCAATGTGGCTGTGATGCAGGGGGGAAAAGTGCCATTGCATTTCTGTTGGTCAGAAGAGGGGTGTGTGTGTGAAGAAGACTGGAAGCCCTCCTCCTCACTTCCTAATTTGCCTGTCACTGGCTTAAAAAGAAATATTTATTCAGCTAGTTGTGACTGCTTTCAGTCATCTGCACAGCCTGTGGCAAACAGGCCTCGCTAATGGAGTAATTGACAACCAAGTCCTTGATTTCCTGACAACATTAAATTTTCCACACCCGAATGGCAAGCTCACTGAGCTGAAGAGCCTGCTCTGAACAGCAGAGTGATGCATGCCAGCCAACTGCGCTCAAAGCAAGCCAATCACCATTCCTGAGTTCTGCCAACTACCCATGCAGAAGAATAGGTGGGCAAGTTGGTAGAATGGATGGCAATGTTTTAGACCAGAGCCAAGGGGGCCAAGTTTTTGAATGTTGCCCATGTTTATAAAGAACAATTCTTGGAAACAGAAAACCCACACAATAGACAAAAGGAATGGGCTAGAACCTATCTCCCTGATGTGATAGTTTTCTGCTTGTGGGGAAGTTTTCTGGCGCGGGAAGCATTCAAAAGGGGTTTCTCCCCACTTACCGTGGCCCATTCTGCAGGGTTTGAATTCCGTCACATTCTATACAGTGCCCTGCAACCATCCCGTATTATGAGAGGCAACTCTTCTTTCTTTGGTGCATTTCAGTCCTGAGGTTGAGAGACCTGGAGTTAGGAATGTGTGAAACTTACTAGAGACGTATTCAGGTGAGTAGCCGTGTTGGTCAGAAGCAGCAGAACAAAGTTTGAGTCTAGTGGCACTTTTGAGACCAACAAGATTTTATTCAAGGTGTAAGCTTTCATTTCGTTTCGTTTCGTTTCGTTTCATTTATTTATTTATTTATTATTTTCATTTCTATCTTGCCTTGCCAGGCAAGCTGGCTCAAGGTGGCTTACAACATTAAAATGCAATAAAACAATAAATGCAGTATTAAAAACAAAGTCAAATACAGATAAAACAATGCAAATGATGGTGACATTCAGAATAGAATCCGATTGTAAGGCAGCATCCAGTCTCATAGGCCAGAAGATGTTCCTTTGGCACTTTGGTCAGTGGTGGCTCCTAATCAGAGGCCTGGTGGAAGAGCTCCATTTTACAGGCCCTGCAGAACTGCATAAGGCCCCGCAGGGCCCTGATGTCCTCTGGGAGCTCATTCCACCAGTGCGGAGCCGCCACTGAAAAGGCCCTGGCTCTAGCGAAGACCAACCTGGCTTCCTTCGGGCCAGGGTGCTTCAGGCGATGTTGAGACCCTGACCTCAGTGCTCTCTGGGGCACATACAGAGAAAGGTGGTCCCTCAGGTCGGCAGGCCCCAGACCATACCGGGCTTTAAAGGTCAAGGCCAGCACCTTGAACTGGATTCATGTGTAAAACATGCTTATTCAGACAAAACTGGAATAAACTCTCAAAAGCTAGTTAATGAGGGGGGAAAGGGGGGGGGATAAGCCATCAGGAGAGGCCACTCAGAGCCCAGATGCATATGTAGAGCTGAAATTGGGATGGGTGGCCAGTAGGATCAATGGATGGCAGGACATTAGCATGTAAATGCAAGAGTTAACAGATTGCTGTGAGAATGAAATTGGAGTCCAGCAACACCCAGAAGAAAAAAAACAAGATCAACCCTGTGGACCTGTTCTCTCTCTCTCTCTCTCTCTCTCTCTCTCTCACACACACACACACGAAAGCTTACACGGTGAGTAAAATTTTGTTAGTCTCAAAGGTGCCCCTTGATGCAAACTTTGTTATGTTAATAGCTACATGACACTGCTCTTTTTTTTTTTTTTTTAAACAAATTAGAGCTGTCTGGAATATTTTCCGGCTTCAGTTTGCAGGCTGAAAATATTGATGGCAAAATATTGATAGAACTATTTAGGGATGCTTGGACACCCGCCGGTTCTGCTCACGTCCTGTTTGCCAGTTGCAAACAAGGAGCCGGTTTTTCAACAGCGGGTTGGCCAATCTGTTCATGGCTATTTGGCAGGGTTTTTTTTCTCTCCACATAATGCCTTCCTAGCAATGCAGAATGGCATAATTGACTTTCCACACATGCCCCTTCTCCCCCTGCCCACTTCAGCTCTACTTCACTGGATCTGCCATGGAATTCCTCACTGCTCCCTGATTTCGGGCCCTTTACTGTGCTGAGATAGTAGGCAAAGCGTTGGAGAGGGCTGTGGGAGTGTGCGAGAGAGCTCCAGGGCTTGGTGCATGGTGATAATGTCACTGCCATGTAACACTACCTCGGGGCTCACTCTCTTCCAGAGCCAACCCAGAGGTTAGATTAATTTCTCCCCAAACCTCATGGAAATGAATCTGGCTACTCCTCAGTAACTGAACTTCTTCTTACTTCCTTCAAAACCAAGGAGGAGGTGCAGCAACCACCGTTTTTCCTGCTGCATAATGTATTGTTGAAGGTATGACCTCTGAATCACAACCTGCCAAGCATAAACTCAAGGTTTAAATAGTGGGATCCATGGATCAGCAGACTCACTACTAGTGAACAGCTCTACTTTATTAGTGACTAGGAGTAAGGCCCGTTGTGGGGATAAGGCAAGGCTGTCTCAAGTCATTTTGCTGCCTCAAGTGGGTAGTATGGGAGGACAGCCTCATGGTAACAGGTATGGTTCCCTCCACCCCTGACTTATGTATTATTTGGGGTTATGCAGTGGCAATTAAGGTAGAAAAGCACCTCCTCCTATGTCTTCTGGGTTCCAAGAGTCTGGAAAGCTGTTCCATAGCCAGGTACAGGGTTGCCAACTCTGGGTTGGGAAATACCTGTAGATTTGAGGGGTAGAGCCTGGGGAGGGCGGGGTTTGGGGTGTGGATGGACTTCAGCAGGGTATAAAGCAGCCGTTGTCTCCAGGAGAACTGATCTTGGTCATCTGGAGATCAGTTGTAATAGCTGGGAAATTTTCTGTAGGGGAAATGATGTGCTACGGCTGCAGAACACGATGATTGGCAACTCCAGTGACCGTTGGAGGGAAGATTGGGAGATGTATTTTACTTCAGAACACATTCAATGACTCCTAACAGCAACAGCAAACTGTTTAGAATGTTAGGGGCAAAGGCTAATCAGGCTGCATATGCAAATGATCTCTGTGTTCCAACTGGCTATGGGGGGTGGGGGGAGAGGAACAGCAAAATGTTTAGAATGTTGGAGGTGGGACTCAGGCAACGCAGCCAGTGGATAAGGACAGCTTGAGTGACACATCCTGGAACCAACTAATTTAGGAGCGTGTGGAATGTTCAGGAGAGTCCATGACCAAAACATAATTATTATATAGAGAGATTTCAGCAAGAGCAAGACAAGACTCTAGAGCCTCAGCTCCATTTAAATAGCATGCAATTGTCACACCCAAACACCCCCCTCCCAACGATAGGCTATTTACATAACATTACTTCTTGATTGGTTACTGCCAGAGTCCTGATGGGCTATTGTTCTTAGGCTCCAAGCTCAACCAGTCTCTAGTAGCACAGTCCTGCAATGTTTCAGTCCCAATACATAACACTCCCACCTTCTTTTAACACAGAATGTCTAAGTGAACGTTAAGGAAACAGTAACCCAATCAGAACTATCGCTGCCTTATCTTGGGCCTGTACCAAAACGGTTTGGAAGGCAGCCTTGCCGTATTGGAGACTGGCTCTACTGTGAATAATTCTGTATTTGTATTTTTTAAAAGGGTCTGTTAGACATAAACTCTACAATATTTGGAGGCCACACCACCAAAGTTACCTTATAACTCTGCTTTTGGGGGGTATTTTTTTCATTTGTGTGCCTGAAAGTCATGGCAACCTCTGGCGACTCCTACTGGGGTATGGAGGAAGTTCAGAGAAGTGGCTTGATAGCCTCTGCCTCCCGGCCCTGGTATTCTTTGGAGTTCTCCCATCCAAATACTTGCCCGGGTCGGCCCTGCTTTGCTTCTGAGATCTGATGAGATCAGGCTTGCCTGGGCTATCCAGGTCAGGGCAGCTTATAACTCTGCTTTCCGACAGGCCCCTGTACTCAAAGCCTCAGCCTAGAGCAGCCAAACTCCCCGTTGAAGCAGGAGATTTCCCCACTCCAAGCTCCCATTGCCCTCCCAAAAAATTCTGGAAAAGAACAGTCTTCACTCAGATTAGAAAGAAAGTCCTCCCATAAACTCCAGCCTACCTGACTTTGGCTAAGGATGGCTCATGTAGGAAAGCACCATGCATGGATCTCAAATCCCAGGCAGATTAGTATGGAAGACAGTGGAGCTAGAGATACTTTGGATATAAGCATTAAAAGTCAAAACCAGCATCTTGAATGGGGCTCAGGAACGGATTGGAAGTCAGAGTAACGGCAGCACCCCTGGCTCGCTGTGCTTGTTCTGGCACATTGGTGTAAGAACCCTTGGGGCCACATTTTTTTTGGGGGGGGGGGTGTATTTTTTGTGTGTATGGGTGTGTGTGTGTATTTTTTTGTATTTTCATATGTGCATGTGTATGCGCATGTGAGTGGGTGTGTACACCTGGAAGTCATGGCAACCTCTGGTGACTGATGGTATTCCAAGGAGGGGTCCCATCCAAGTACCTGCCAGGGTCGACCCTGCTTAGCTTCCAAGATCTGACGAGATCGGGCTTGCCTGGGCTATCTAGGTCTGGGCTTTGCAGCCACATTTTGAAGCAACTGCAGTTTCTGAACCTCAAGGACGGGCCCACGTAGAACACATTACAGTCTTCTAATGTGGATTTTTCAGATGCATATAGTCAGGGGTCAGTTCATAGAAAAAGAGGGGCAGAAGCTCATTAACATAACTTATTTGAATATGCCATACCCCCCGACATCACCGGAAGTGTGTCAGAAGGCAAGACCCACCGCTCAGGCTCCACCCCCAAAAATCTCCAGGTATTTCCCAACTCAGAGCTGGCAAGCCTACCTGGAGAAAAACTGCTTCAAAAGCACACAAAAAAATACGCATGTAGGGACAACACAGACGACAGCAAGAACAAGCAGCAGCCCCCCCTGCATTGCCACAAGTGCGGGCTGCTGGGAGCGGGGTGCCCTATAGCCGGGAGGCTGCTAACGAGGGGGTGGGGCTGCTGCCCAAGCCCAGCACTCACTCCTCAGACTCAGAGCTGGAGACCTGGGTGTGCTGGAGCTGCGCTGGCAGCAGAGGAAATTATTGCTGTGCACCAGCACGCACCATAGAGGGAACTGGGCTCGGAAGTGAGGCTCTAGCCCTGGGCTTGTTACTCCCAGAACGCCGTTCCTGCTCGTCCCCCCTCGAAATGACCCCTGCATACACAGGACACTTTTTGCTTCAAACTTTAGTTTGGAAAATGGTTTCAAACCTTGTCCTCTCACCCTGAGATTTAGGTGGCGGCCCTTTAGGAGGTGAAGAGGGGGCTTTGTGAGGGAGAGGATCAGAAAATGTGGGGGAGGTTTGCAGGGAAAGGGGAACACTTGCTGAGTGCCTGATTCAAGGGAAAAAAACAGATGAAAGCGTCTTCTGTCAGAAGAATGTGCCTCCACTGGTAGAAGAGATTTGTGGAATCTACCGCCATGGTTGGTACCATTTTTCATGATCTCTGTTCATGGGAAACCTGCTTTCCGGCATTCCATCCTACTCTGTCGTGTCTAAGCAATGGAACCCAAAGTGGAGCTATGCAGATAACTGGCTTCATTCGCATTAACTATGCAGATAACTGGCTTCATGGGCATTAATTAGGGTTGCCAGCTCTGGGATGGGAAATTCCTGGGGATTTGTGGGGTGGAGCCTGAGGAGGGCAGAGTTTGGAGAGGGGAAGGACTTCAGCGAGGTGTAATGCCACAGAGTCCACCTTCCAACGTGGCCACTTTCTCCAGGTGAACTGATCTCTGCTGCCTGGAGATCAGCTGTAATCCCAGGAGATCTCTAGGCACCACCTGGAGGTTGGCAACCCTAGCATTGATCCCAAGAGTGTCATTAGGTAGACCCCTTTACTTTCTCAAATGGTTGCCATTTGCTCTAAATTTTAGGGTTGCCAACTTTTGTTTGGGAAATTCCTGGTGACTGGGAGGGGGTGCCTGGGGAAGGCAGAGTTTGGGTAGTGGAGGGACCTTAGCGTGGCATAATACCACAGAGACTGCCCTCCAAAGCTGCTGTTTCCTCCAGGAGAAATTATCTGTGCAGTTTGGCATTCAGTTGTAATTCCAGGAGTACTTCAGGCCACACCTTGAAGTTGGTAACCCCAGCTCTAATGGAGGAAACTACAGCATTGTGTTTGTGCACAGTGTGTGGCAGAAAATCTTTCTGAAGTTACTGACACTGGACAATGCAGCCTTTGTGGTCTTTATTGTGCAAGACCACGCAGTGTATGGCTGCATAGCAAAGTTTTTTTAGAGGCTAATTTGAAGCTGCTCATTGGTCTGTGACTGTAATCCCCAGATATGACAGGAAATCTAATTAATTAATTATCATAAGGCATTGTGTGTAGTATAGCCAGGAGATCCGAAGACTGTCTGGCAGCCTTAAGTTCTAGCTTATTAGTGTCATGCTAGGTGGTGAGCTAGATTTATTTTTGCGGCTGGGAGATCTCTGAAAGAGCTGTGTAACTGACCGGAAGTCATCCAGCTGACTTTGTAGAGGAGTGCGGAATGGAACTCAGTTCTCCAGATTAGAATCCATCCCTCTTAACCACTATACCACGCTGGCTCTCGACAGGAAATCTTGACGGTACTTAATGCTGGAAATCTGACAGCAGTAAAGCAGAAAACCTCAGTTTTGGAGCTGCACAAAGTGCTCTTTTGGAATAGCACTTTTTTCCCCCCTGGAACTGCTTGTTTTGTGTTTGCACATTAAAAGAAAAACAAGCCCTGGGGCCCAGAATGCACAGAGGTGCACATATCCTTTGCCTGACATGCTAGACTGTATATAAAACCCTATTTCCGATGATTCACCACACAGTAGTGTGACCAAGAGCGCCATCATGAGCTGACTTTACACCCTTCTAAACTGACTGACTTCAGTGAATTTAGAAGGGTTGTATCTCTGCTGAGGATGATACTGCTGGAGACAGAAGTCAGTAAGACTGGAACACTTACAGATAAACAGCTGGAATTCTTATTCAGAAAGGAAAGGGTCAGCAAACAAGGAAACAGTTCAGAGTTAATGTAATTGGCTCTCATTTAACCCCTCTCTTTGGTGGTGTACCCATACACACCCCACTTTCTCCCATTAAAGAGAATGTTAGTCACTCATCTCAATACACAAAAGGAAACTGCTGTCCCTCAGGACATGTGTATCAAGTGTAGAGGTGAAGTTGTCAACATCCAGATGGGACCTTGAGATCTCCTGGAATTGCACTTGATCTTCAGATTACAGAATGATCAGAGAAAATAGCTGCTTTGGAGGGTGAGCTCGATGGCGTTATTCCCTGTCGAGGGTCCTCCTCTCCCTAAACCCCACACTCCCCAGACTCCACCCCAAATTTCCAGGAATGTCCCAACCCACAGTTGGCCACTCAAGCAGAGGGCCAGCCCACCACTAATGACCATAGGTGAGCCAGCTCCCACTGAGAGGCATTTTGAATCATACAGGCCTTCATGACACATCCACATACTTCTCAGCCCTCAGACTGGCAGACATTTTGCTAGTATATAATAAACGCTTCTTCATATACGATGACATTTCATCTGTGGGTAGGTTTGCCAGGCCACCGCCAGCAAACCTCCAGAAGCATTTAGGGGACACTGATGTCAGTTCTGATGAAAGCTGGAAGTGACATCATGGGATGCTCTGGGATTCTCAAAACTCTGTGGTAAAACCATACTAAGGGTTGTGTTTTTTTGCAAATCCTAGAGCATCTCATGATGTCACCTCCTGTTTTCACTGGAAGTGACATCAGGTCTCCCAGGACCTTTTTTGAATTTATTCTGAGCCTTTAAAAAGATAATTTTGTCTTTTTATTTGTGTATAAGCCTGCCTTTCTGCCAAGCAACTGAAGAAGAGTTGAGCTGGAAGTTTCAACAAATAAAAACAATGGCCTATATCCTACCCCTCTGTTCAGCAAAGTCTGACATTTTCCTCCACCCCTACCAGCTTTCTTCTCATTTCAATGGCTGTTCTACCACAAGCAGAAGACTCCTTAAGCAGAAGAGCCACAAGGTCAAAGAAGACTCTGTAGGCTGGAGAACGGCTTCAAATGTTGCTGAACAGGGAGTTAGGATAACAGGCCGTTGCTTTTATCCTAATTCAAGCCAGTACTTTGAGCCTTTTAATGTTTTGACAACCAAAATAACTGGAAATGAGGGAAATCCTCAGGGCTACAGGAAAATACATGTGGAGTCACTTATTCATCTTGGAAACAGCTGCAGTTGCCTTCTGTGGAAGGGTGGTCTATGACTCATTTCCTTCCCAGCACTCAGCAGCTATCCAAAGTTCTATTTGTGTGTCTTGTGAATGGGCTGATTTATTGAAATGGCTGGGGCTGAGGCAATCGGTCTGCCACAATAGATCAAGGCGGGCACGCAGAGCCTATCACCACCAGGCTACTGGTTGAAGTCCAGCCATTGTCTGTCACCCGCTGCCATTTTGCTCCTTCTATAGAAAGTGTCCTTGGTGTCTGTTAGATGGATTTGCAATCCAGACCTTTGCCCTAGCTGACACTGAGGTCATGGTCAGCCAGGAGCCCTGACTTTTCCTCAGCTGCCTTGGGCTCTGACTTATAAGGGGCGGCTTCAAGAGGGGATTAGATAAACATATGGAGCAGAGGTCCATCAGTGGATATTAGCCACAAGCAGGGCTATTTTTGGGCAGGAACGCATAGGAATGGAGTTCTGGCTGGCTCCTGTTGGCCACACCCAGCAGAAACTCATTAGCATAATAGGCCACACCCAACAGCAGAAACTCATTAGGATTGGCTACATTAGGAGTATGTGGCCTAACATGCAAATTAATTCCTGCTACAAAAAAAGCTTTGGGTTTTGACAATAAACCAGGTAAACAGAATAAGAAGCAAAAGGTGGATGTGGCTGGATGACCACTCTTTTGGTAACATGGGGGGGGTGGCCTAATATGCTGATAAGTTGCACTGTCAGTGGTGTGGCCTAATATGCTAATGAGTTTCTGCTGTTAGGTGTGGCCTATTATGCTAACAAGTTCCTGCTGGGCTTTTTCTACAAAAAAAGCCCTGGCCACAAGGTACAGATAGGAACTCTCGGTCTGGGGCAAGTGCTGCTCTGTATTCTTGGTGCGGGGGGGCAACAGTGGGAGGGCTTCTAGTGTCCTGGCCCCACTGGTGGACCTCCTGATGGCACCTGGTATTTTTGGCCACTGTGTGACAGTGTTGGACTGGATGGGCCATTGGCCCAATCCAACATTGGCTTCTCTTATGCTCTTATGTCAAGAGTCCCACGGCTAGGGAAACTTAAATCTACCTGTGAAAAATAGACTAGTGGGTTAGCAGCCTGTTGGAGTGCCATGTAGGCATGATGGTATGCCTGGACTGTGAGTTATGGATGTATATATCACCACGGCCTCAAGGTGGCAAAAGACTGCCACTAGGGCTTGACTGAACTCTCCTCTACCATACCACATTCTCCCCAGAAACTGTGTTCTGTGATTTTGACAGTAAATATTTCCCCAATATATTTTGATACCGCTTCAAGGTTAGATTTCAACTTCAGTACCTGAACATCAGAATTTGAAATTTTTTTCAGACTTGTAAATGCTTTGAGATTTTTGTTCTACTTCAAATTGCCACAGAATTTTCTACAAAGTGAACTTAGGAAGTTCTTGTTCAGGCAAAAGCACCCAAGAAATTGCATAGGTGCTAAAACAATTTTTAATAAAACTAGCAGGGGAAAAACCCCTCCTCAGGCAGGTTTTGAACAGTTCTAAGTAATAGGTAGCTGAGAAGATCTTAGAATGTAGGTTGCCCATAGCCCCATACCTCATGAATTTGCATGGGGAGGAGTTACTTGGGTTGGGTCCCACCAGCTGTGAGATCCCTTATCCATTCTTCAAAAAGTGGTAAGGAATGATTTGGGGTCTAAACCTTGTAATTTCCACAGAACTCAATTGGTTCTCTCCGGGGGATACATGGGAGTGGAAACCCAGTTACTTGTTCTTCCACAAAGAGTGGCTCTCTGAGACATTGTCCTAGCCACCAGGTAAGTCCCATTAATCACAAGGTCTGACAACAGGGGCTCTCCGGTCATAGTCCAAAAGTCACATTCCAGGGTCCAATGACAGAATCAGAAGTCAGTCCAAGGTCACAGTCCAGTGTCATTTTACATATTCCAAAAGGCAGAGTCAAAAGCAGTCCAAGGATCAGATAACAAGAAGTACTACAAAACAGGTCCAGCAAACTGCTATATCAACAAAACCACAGACAAGTCCATCCCACACTGGCTACAGTGTCTCTGCAGCCTTATAGAGGGAGTTTCCCTCCAGGTGACACTGGTTCCCTCGTCCTGCTCTTCCCTACAAGCTGACTCAGATACTTGACTCATGAAGAGGACTGGGTCCCAGCTCCTGTGGTGACATATTGGCCTCTTCTAGCACTTCCTCGGGGGGGGGGGGGCTACCGGGAACATACCCCTGCACCTCCTCCATGCCTCAGCCCTAGCCCTTTGCCTCCTCTGCTCCTGGGGTGCTTCAGGAGACAATGGTAGGTCAGGTCATGGGGAGTTCCATATTGGAGCCTCCAACCCTGAGGGCCCTGCTGGTTCAGGTGGGTGGTATTGGTACTGATTTAGGGTCCTTTGGGGAGGCCTGGAGACCCCAGCCTCACAGGAAGGGTCTGCCAAGGCAGGGCTTGGGAGCGGGTTTTCGTCTTCCTCTGATGAGAACTCATCCTCCCATACTGCACCAGGATGGTCCATGACAGACATCTGGGCTGCCAGTTATGCCCTATTTTCTTATCTATGAAATCTGTTATTGCTCTTTGGGGATCTTTCTTTTGCTATTATAACTGGCCAGTCCTGGATACAGTGTGAACGACTGTAAACTGTAGGGCCGAAAGGTGCTGAAATGTATCTACAGTAGACAAGATTGCAAAGAAAACCTCAAATTATACATGATAACAGCAGTGACCTATCAGAAAAAAATGATCATCATTTTGCTAGAATACCATGGTCCCAATTAGGATGTAAATGAATAGAATCAAATTTTCTGGTAATTCCAATTCAGAAATGTCATGTTGGAGTCTCTCTTGGAAATCTTCTTGCTGAGTAATGGTAAGCCACAGAATATTCTAAAAGAGTGAAATGTGCTCCCACTGGGCTCTGCAGTTTGCCATTTTTTTTTTTTATAAAGGTTGGATTTGTGTCCATTGCCATTTGGTGTAGTGGTTAAGTGCGTGGACTCTAATCTGGAAGAACAAGGTTTGAGTCCCCATTCCTCCCCTTGCAGCTGCTGGATGACCTTGGGCAAGCCATAGTTCTGCCAGAGCTTTTCTGGAAAAAGCAGTTCTGGAAAGAGCTCTCTGAGCCCCACCTACCGCACAGGGTGTCTGTTGTGGGGAGGAGAAGGGAAAGGAGTTTGTAAACTGCTCTGAGACTCCGAGTGAAGGGTGGGGTATAAACCAATCTCCTCCTCCTCCTTTTTTTACATTACAATGCCACCCTCACAAAGGAGCACCTCACAAAGGAATATTATAGGCAGTGAGAGAGCCAACACGTTAAGGCAGGCTGCCTCCTTCCTCTTCTTAACCCAAACCTAGTCACATGTGGCCATGACCAGGACAGCCCAGGCTAGCCTGATCGCTTCAGCGCACGGAAGCAAAGCAGGGTCGGCCCTGGTTAGCCCTTGGATGGGAGGCCACCAAGGATGCCTGGGGTCGTGATGCAGAGGCAGGCAATGGCATACCACATCAGAATGTCTCTTGCCCTGAAAATCCTATGGTGTTCTCATCAATCAGCGGCAACTTGAAAGCACTTTCCACCACCAGTTTGGTGTAGTGGTTAGGAGCGCGGACTCTAATCTGGGAGAACCAGGTTTGATTCCCCACTCCTCCACATGCAGCTGCTGATGTGATTTTGGGTCAGTCACAAGTTATTTCAGAGCTGTTTTCTCAGGAGCAGTTCTCTCAGAGCTCTCTCAGCCCCATCCACCGCCCAGGGTGTCTGTTGTGGGGAGGGGAGGGGAAAGGAAAGGAGATCAAAAGCTACTCTGAGACTCCTTTGGGTAGTGAAGGGTGGGGTATAAATCCAAACCCCTCCTCCTCCTCCTCCTGTTCTTCTTCTTCTTCTTCTTCTTCTTCCAAGGAAATTGACCTGTTTGTCATCTGAGGATATTAGAAGGGCATTATTGCCTGGTGGTGAGGTATACCACAATGAAGAATGTGCCAGTCAATGAACCACTGATGGTATGGCTGACTTTATTAGGTCCTGTCATAGGGCTGCTTGAGGAATGGGCAGTCTGGCCATTTAACTTACAGAAACAGTTCCTGGTGGGCCACTGCCACAGAGGGGTGTTGGCAGCCAAGAGTAAGCGGAGCCAAGTTCCAGCAGCTCTGCCATTGTTGCAAGGGCTATTTGGCTGTGACTCTTCACAAGTAACAGCGATCATTGTCGGTTCTCCAGTTGTCTTTTCCCACACGACCACTGGAGGCAAACAGGGGAACCTGTTCTCGTTGCCAATGGCCTCATCCGAGCTGAGGGTCCCCTGCGGTGCCGCTTCACACTTGAGTTGTTGCTGGGCCATCTAAACCTCCCAGCCTGCCCCAGCAGGACAGAATCCATGGTATACAGCACCGAGATTTGCCAGTCTTTCACCAGGGACACCTACAGTTTCTGCAGTTCTGTAGGGGTCCTGGCAAAGGCCCCCACATCCAGAAAAGCAGTAAACCAAACAGTTGAAAAGCTTATCATACCCGATGTAACCTGTTTATAAGACAACCCCTGATGGGTTATCTGACTGCGTGCCTAGTTTACAGTAGAGAGGAAATGGAATGTAACAGAACTCACAGAGATGGTGTAATTTAAGAGTTTGGCGAGGAAAAAGTAAACTCCCCTCTGGGAAATGTGACCAGTAACATTTCTCTCTCAGTTTTACTGTCGATCTATCTAGTGCATTTGTCCAACTCTTCTTCTAAGGTACTCAGAGACACAAACACAGTAACCTTCACTGTTTTATTCTCACCAGGGGCGTAGAGTTTTGTAAATTGGGAGGGGGGGGCTCTTTAGCACACACACTTTGCATGCATGCTCACTGGGGTGATATCCCCCCCCCCCCGGGAAACCGCCGCACCTCCCAGGCCTTTCTGAGGCCCGCCAGCCATTGCTGCCGGTGCCTCCCTCTCCTTCCCTCTTTTCCGGGCGAAATGCCCAGCATGGTGACGTCACCCAGAAGTGACGCCATCACGCTGGGCACATTGCCAGGGCGACGCTCTGGCAATCGCCCTGAAACTCTATGGTGCCATAGAGTTTCAGGGCGATTGTTAGAGCGTCACCTAGCAATGTGCCCAGCGTGATGGCGTCACTTCTGGGTGACGCCAGCATGCTGGGCATTTCACCCGGAAAAGAGGGAGGGAGAGGGAAGGAGTGGCCAGGGTGGGGGGAGAGAGGCACTGCAGCAGCAGCTGCCGGGCCTCAGAAGGGCCCGGGGAGGCATGGCGGTGAGGCACAGTGGCAGGTGCTACGTTTTCCTGGGGGGGGGGCTCAGTCCCCCCGGGGAATTTTGAGGGTGGCTCGAGCCCTCGAGCCCCCCCATAGTCTACACCTATGATTCTCTCAGAAACCTTGTGAGGTAGGTTAGGAAGGAGTTCAGTTGAAGAGCCTCCGAGCTCAGTTGAAGAGCTTCTGCTTTGCACACAGAAGGTCCCAGGTTCAGTCCCCACCATCTCCAGTTAACAAGGCTGCAGGTGATGGGAAAGCCCTCTGCCCGAGATCCTGGGTAGCTGCTGCCAGTCTGATTAGGAAATACTGACCTTGATGGACTAGTGGTCTGATTCAGTATAAAGGCAGCTTCATATGTGTGTGTTCATGTATGAAAGAGTACGAGACTAGGATCTCCCAGTGAATTTCTTTTTTCTTTTTAGTATTTGTGTGTGTGTGTGTGTGTGTGTGTGTGCGCACGTGTGCGAGTACACGCCCTGGAAGTCATGGTTGACTTCTGGCGACCCCTAGTGGGGCTAGGACATTTCAGAGAGGTGGTTTACTATTGCCTGCCTCTGCCTCCCAAGGCCTGGTATTCCTTGGAGGTCTCCCATCCAAGTACTTGCCAGGGTTGGCCCTGCTTAGCTTCTGAGATCTGATGAGACTGGGCTTGCCTGGCCTATCTAGGTTAGGGCATCATCCCATGAATTTCATAGCAGAGTGGAGACCTGAACTGTACTCTTCCAGATATTAGTCTGACATATTAACCCTGCACTGTTCTGGCTCTCTCTTGCTTTCTTGTGCTCACATCACTCACATCTTACTTCTAGGGAAAGACCCAAGAGATTTGAGGGGCTGTCTGGATCTTCTTCCCTTTCTAAGGGAGATGGGCCTGAACTCCAGCTTGAGTTCTAGCTCCAGATTGGGCACAGTGGATGAGTGGGTAGATCTTATCGGGCTGTTTCCTGAAAACAGGGTAACGTTGATATTTTAAAACTAATTATATATGTTCAATGGAAAGGGGGAAGCTTCTGTATGTCTCAAGTAATGACGACTTAATGAGTTTCTGAGGAGCTCCAGACTTACCAGAATATAGTTTGAAAGCTTCTGGGCCCAAGCCCTCAGGGGAAGACGCACCACTGGCCCAGAGGGGCTGGAAAATAGTCTTCCATGCCGTGTGTCTGTGTCTGTGTGTGTAAGTGGATTCTGTGCTAGTGATTTCACAGTACCTCCTGATCTCTAGGCAAAGACTGTGGCACTCAGTCACACAGCTAGGCATGCTCAGCTAGGCCAACTTTAACAGGGTTCTCAGAAAAAGGAGCACAGAGAGGTCGGCTGAGTGAGATACGAAAGGACTGTGCAAACGTGGGGGGGAGAACCCGGTGGGAATGATCTCATTTGCAGCAGAGGCTGAAAACATTTAATCCCCTTAAATTTCTCTTTATTGATTGAGGCTTTGCAGCTAAATCACTTGCTATAGAAATGCATTTGCTTCCTAGTGCATTAACAGACCAAAGGTGTGTGTGTGGGGGGGGGATCTCTCACGTGTGTGAGCATCGGCACCGGGGCTGACTGGAGTTCTGGGAATGCCCTCGGCAAGGCCCTGAGGAAATTCCAGGGTGCATCAGCTGAATCTAACAGGATTGGGGAACAGGGCCTGAATTAGCCATTTACCCATAAGGCGATTTCATTCCTCGCATTGTTAAACATTGGAGGGTTCAGATGGCTTACGGTCCTGGCTTCTGTTCAGGGAAGAAAGGTGGTCTCTGATGTGTGAAAACTGAAGCCACACAAATCCTTTCCCTGCCTGTAGTCTTGGGGCTACTTGGGCATCTAGTAAAAAGGCTCAAAATGAGCAAGCAATAGATGGTCAGTTATTAAAAATAATATGGACTGATGTAGGAACACAGCTGAGCCAGCATTAAGCCCCACGTTTAAAGCCCCTTGATTATGGCAAGAGAAGTTTATGAATATACCAAACTAGAAATTAAAAATTTCTAGAAATTCTTTTTGGTGGGAGGTTGTTTCCCCTTACCCCTAATCTTTCCTGAACCCTCTCCACCAGTCTTCACATGTCTCTATACTAAATATGCCAGTTAAAATAACTGGGATTTAAGAACATTCATCTTTGGCTTTACCATACCTGCAACGTTTTGTTTTCAGGGTGGCTTTTTTAAAAGGCCAGGCATCAGATTGCTCAGAGGCTTAATGAGGGCAGCGTGCCAGGCAGAACGGCACCCTCACAATTCCATTGGCTCTGCAGTCCAACACAATAAAACATCTCTAGTTTTTGAGTACACAGGGAAGAGGGAGAATTTATTTGTATTTGTTTGATTTTTAAAAAAAAAATACCCAACCTTTCCATCAGTTCCAAGGTCATCAAATGAAAGGTTATCATGAAATGATAACAAAGAAGTTCAAAGCCAGAAACCAACTCTAAAACTTGCCGGCTGATATATTCATGCTCTTATGCTCACTAGCACGTGTGGCTTCAAAACAGAATTGGATACCCAAAGGCTGGGGGAGAGAAAAAAATTCAAGACAAAGTTTTATGTAGTCGAATTGTCTATTTTTAATAAAAATTACTGAATAATTATATTCTTTATTCATTTTCAGGCCTTATAATCAACCTTCCCTGGCATTAACATGTGTTTTTATGTCACAGTGTGCACATATGCAGTAATTTGACCACTGAGGAAGGCCTTGGTGGCCAACGCGTTTAGACCTGTTTTAATGTGGTTCAGGGTTATTAACCTAGAGATATTGAATTGTTGGTCTTGTTTTATTGGTTCAAGGCTCTTAACTTAGAAATATTGAATTGTATCATGTTACATAGATTCAGGACTTCTTAATCCAAATATATACTGCTTCAAGGGCAGAATGTGCCTGTGTTTTTCAAGTAGAGTTTTAGTGCACCTTGGAATAAATACACATATTTTGTTTAATTTATTTCTCATAATTTTCTTTCACCCACCTTCGTGTACCAAACTTTGTGGCTTTTTTGGGTTGGGTTCCCCTTTCTGTTTTGGTTCAAAACTGAATTGTCCATCGATGGTTGTCCCCAAAATCTCCAGGTATTTTCCAACCCAGACTTGGCAACCCTGCTCCAGGTCCACCTGTGCCCACTCATGCCACCCAGACCCAACCCAGGCTTCATATAACTTGCCCAGCACCATGGGTCCTCTGCAGGACACGGGCCCCTGAAATGGCTCCCTCTAATCCCTCCCCCTCCCCGGCAGTCTTGGGATGAAGGGAAGAACAGAGAAACTCAGTTGCAGACAAAAGGCTTCAATGCTAGGGGATGCGTAGGCCTTCTAGGGGTGCTGTCTTTTGAAACCCAAAAATCTTGTTCCTGGGTTGTCTCTAGAGGTGAATCTGTCTGGGACAGGGCAGTACAGGCCAGAACAGGTCTGGTTCTAAATTCAGGGGGCAGAGCCTTATGGGTTTGGGTAAGTCCAGGGACTGAATTCAGACTAGTTTTAACAAATGCGGAGCTGGAACATGGTGCTTTTTTGCTGGGTCCAAGAGGTAGCATCAGAGTATGGTTGCCAACTCTGGTAGGGTTGCCAGGTCTGGGTTGGAAAATACCTGGGGGCTTTGGGGTGGATCCAGGAGAGGGTGGGGTTTGGAGAGGGGAGGGGCCTCAGCATGGTCCAATGCCATAGAGTCCACCCTTCAAAGCAGCCATTTTCTCCAGGGGAGCTGATTTCTGTCAGCTGGAGATCAGTTGTAAAAGCAGGAGATCTCCAGGCCCCACCTGGAGGCTGGCAACACTAAACTCTGGGCTGGGAAATTCCTGGAGATTTGGGGTGCAGGGCCTGGGGAGGGCAGTATTTGTGGAGTGGAGGGACCTCATGGATGTGATGCCATGGAGTAAACCCTCTGCCTGTTCCTCCAGGGGCACTGATTTTTGTAGTCTGAAGATTAATTGTAATTCCAGAAGAACTCCAGCCCCATCAGGAGCAAAAGCTGTTTACTATCAGAGCAAAAACTGTCTGTTCATGCAGCTTTAATGGAAAAGGTTGAGGAGTTCTCCTTGCTCTTCTAGCAACTGCCCCAAAAGCAAAACCTCAGCCAGGCCATTGTTTTCTTATTACTTGGCAGCCCTCCTTGAAACAAGGGTCAGTCCTCCACCAGATGATATTTGGGAGTTTTCTGAGGTGAAAATGCTTCTACATAAATTTTCAGTGGACTCTGTAATATATGATAGTTGACCTCAGTTACACAGCTGGCCTGACAGCACTGATGCAAAGACTGTCCATATGAACTAGGGTTGCCAAGCTCCTGGTCGGGGCAGGGGATCTCCTGCCCCCTGCCCTCATTGCCCCCCCCACCATTCAGAACAGTGGGGAAAGATTAAAAAAAACCCCTCTGAACCCCAGCTGTAGGATACCATCACATCACTTCACTTCTGATAAAAAATCAGAAGTGAGATAGGGTGGCTCTAGGAATCATTGGAAACTCTATGACAACTCCTAGAGCTATCAATCTCACTTCTGTTTATAGTTACTGGAAGTAGGGTTGCCATCCCCCCGATGGGGGTGGGTTTCCCCCCAATTTTGGGCCCCCAAATCTGCCACTGGGCAATTGGACAGCGGGGGAGCCCTGTCCTCAAAGAGCCCTGCTGTGCCTGGCATGATGACATCACTCAGAGGTGACATCATCACGCTGGGCACGTCACTGGGGGATGCTCTGGCATTTGGCTAAAATCTCTATGGTAACCATAGAGTTTTTGGCTAATTGCTAGAGTGTCCCCCTCATGACGTGCTGAGTGTGATGATGGCTCCTTGGGTGATGTCATTGCGATGCACGCGCTTTGCACATGCGCAAGAACATCCAGGGGAGCAGGCTGGAGCCCCCCGCTGGCAAAAGGTAGGGACCTGGCCACCCTAACTGGAAGTGATGTGATACTACAACCAATGTCATCCCCCCCATATCTCTACTCACAGCCCTCTCACAAGTTACCAGGCCTGGCTACCCTTATGTGAAGAAGCTAATACACATAATGAACAGTGCATTTCAGCTGCTATAATGCCTATGTAAGGTTGCCACTTCTCCACTAGGGACAGGAATCCTCTGCTCCCAACTTTTCCCTGCAGCTGCTCTGAGCGGCAGCAGGAGAAAAATAAAAAAATGGCAATTGGGCTGACAGCTGGACATCACTTCCAGGGCAACCTGGAACTGAAGTCATGCCTCTCTAGAATTGCTGAAAGCTTTATGGCAAAACCATAGTTTTGGGGGCTTCCTAGAGAGGAGTGATATCACCTCTGGATTTTCATTGGAAGTGATGTCATGCCATTGGTGACAGCAGATACCCTATCGTCCCCTCATCCTGGTTGCCTCCATACCTGTGTGAAGCCCTTGGAGGCAGAACTGTTTCCCAGTGGTCTGCGTGGGGGCTATAGCATCTAGAATACCTCAGTTGGAAGTAGTCTGGCAGGTGAGAGTCTTAAGCATTAACACCAGTTGAAATGTGGAGGCTACATTTTGTTCTGCTCTAGGCTTCTAGCAATCTCGGGATCCCATTGTGGGATGGTGAGGGGGTAGGGTTGCCAGGTCCTTACCTCACTCAGGTGGGGGGGAGCTTTCTGGGAGTGGGGGGCGGGGCGACGCCGCTGCATGCAATATCCCCGACACGGTGACATCACATGGGACTGATGTCATCATGCCAGCAACGTCATGCAGTGACGCTCTGGTTTTTGTGCTTGAACCATAGAGTTTTGCCCCAAAACCAGAGCATCACCATGTGGTGTCCCCAGCGTGATGATGTCACTTCTGCATGATGTCATCATGTCAGGGATATTGTGTGGCATCGTGGCTGTTGGGGGCGGGGCTTCCCCCCAACTGGCCATCTGGCTGGGGGTGGGCAGGTTCCCGCAAAACCAGGGGATCCCCCACTCCCACCTGGGGACTGGCAACCCTATGAGGGGTTTTTGAAAGAGATCTTGTCTGACTGGAACAAGCTGTGAGCCCAGGCAAGATGACACCAGAAACCAGAACTCCAGAATCCAAGAGAAAGGAGGCTCTGAAGATCTGGCCTATGGCAGCAAAATATTCTGGTGCATGCGAGTATAACATATTGTTGCTGCTTGCAGCCATGATACGGTGCTTTCTGTGGATTTGAAACAGTTTTACTTGATCTCAATAGTCGTTATCACAACTGGGGAAGATAGGAGAGAAGCATTGTCCCTTGGTTATAGATGGAGGCTTGAGGGAGTTGGTTTCCTGAAACCGCTTGGTAAGTTCATGAAAGTGGAGAGATTTTAACCAAGCGCCCCTTGGTTTGCACCTCAAAACTAAGCCTTTATACTCCTCTAACTCTTCAGCCAGCTTTGGACACCTTTGGAAAATATTTACCCAAAAGGAAGATGACCCTGAATGTAAGACAATCCTTTAAAAAAAAACACGCTGTGAACATAAGTTTCTTTATTACTCTACAAAACTCTAACTTGTATGTGAATTTAAGATGGCCTCCTCTTTTTCTCAACAACACATGTGGGAAAAAACCACTAGTTTCCTTTACCAGTAGGGTAAATAGGATACTGTAGAAGGTTCTGCTGTAGCGTTCAGGAAGGCCGTGGCTCCCTCCTTCCATGGGAAAGACAGTACATATATGTCTTCCTTTCCCCAGGTAGCCTTCCAAGGAAAAGCACAATCTGTATTCACCGTTGACCCAATGTGGAATAAATTACCTACATCTCTGGGCTCTCTTCCCATTAATTTCCTTCGCTTGTAGTGAGCACTTGGGCTCTTCTGTATCACTCATAGGTATTTTACTGTTCAGCCATCTTTAAGGGAAGAGTATTCCCAATATGGCCCTTGCAACCTCGAGCTCATTTCCCAGGGTGCTCTTGAGGAGAGTGAATGGGGAGGGGGGAATGTGAGCTTCTATTGATCCCCCCAGAGGATAGTATCTGCTGCTCCTGAGGATTTGCTTTCATGCAATCAATCAAAATGTGTTTATCGGGAAAACATGTCTGACCGAGACAAGTGTTTCAGCAACGTAAACAAACAGGAAGGCAGTAGAAAGCAATGAAGAAAGAGAGAAGAGGATGAAGGAGGGAGAAAAAGAGGGGAAGAAGGAACGATAAGAAGAAAGGAAGAAGAAGAAGAAAGCAAGAAGGGATTGGGGGGGATGGATAAGAAGGAAGGAAGACAAGAACAATGCAATAGCACACTACTGCTGACCAGCGATTATTATTTAGATAGTGTAAGCAGTCTCTATGATGTTTGGTGTAGTGGTTAAGTATGTGGACTCTATAATCTGGGAGAACCAGGTTTGATTCCCCACTCCTCCACTTGCACCTGCTGGATGACCTTGGGAAAGCCGTAGTTCTGGCATGGCTGTTCTTGAAAAAGAGCAGTTTCTTTCACAGCTCTCTCAGCCCTACCTACCTCACAGGGTGTGTATTGTGGGGCGGGGAAGGGAAGGGAAAGAAGTTTGTAAGCCGCTCTGAGACTCCCTTGGGTAGTGAAGGGCGGGGTATAAATCCAATCTCTTCTTCTTCTCTTCTTCAAACAAAAAAATGACAAGCCCCCCACCCCCAGTTAACCAGGCTCTCATTTCCTTGCATTTTGCTTCTTTCAGCCTCTGACTAACCTTGTTTGCCATAGAAATAAATCAGAGACAGGTAACATTCTAGGACTTTCCCCAACCTCTATGGTAAAGATCCCTAGAGCATCACCCAGAAGATTCCTAGAGCATCAACCCTCCAACATCATCAGATCTCGGTATCTAAGCAGGGTTAGCCCTGGTTAGTGTTTGGATGGGAGACCACCAAGTAAGTCCAGAGTTGTGACACAATGGCAGCATCTCTGAACATCTCTTGCCTTGAAAACCCTACAGGGTCACCATTAGTTAGCTGTAACTTGATGGCAACCCCCCCCCAAGAAACAAAAAACCCAACATCTCATGATATCACTTCTGGTTTCCACCAGTTCCCTCCCTCTAATTGCTCCCGGGCATTTCTGTCTGCAGCCTGGCAACCCTGCCCATGCCTCCCCAACATACCTCTCAATGACAGTTGGTAGGCTGACAGTGTGATATGTTTTCTAGAAACAACTCAAAAGTGGCATGCTAATTTGATGCCAGGCACTGTGCCATGAGACGGCCTGCAAGGGAAACCAGGGCTCTCACTGGATTGCATGAGAAAAGACATGCCCGCAACATTGCCAAATTCACTAAACTGTCCTATCCTGTTTGATGTCATGAAAAATAACGCAGAAGCTCAAAGTGCTCATTAGTAGCTAAGTTATCAATGAAAAATTGGCACTCCATTTGCAGCTGGTGAACAGAACGTGAGCCTGAACATCCCTGATGAAGTTGCATCACATAAAATGCAGGGATGTTATGTTTTAACAAAGAACAGTTACTAAAAATAAGGAACATGTGGCAAGCTTAGCTAGTCTCTTTGCTGCCTGCCTCTCTCCCTCTCCCTCTCTCTCCCTCTCTCTCTCTCTCACAATAAGGCTGGCCTTGACACTGCCATTGGGCCCCCAAATACAGTAGTTTACTTTCCCCCACCAAAGTGAACAACAGTCATTCACTTATGCGAAAAAGGTATCATATCAAGTGTGTTTGGGGACACAGAAGACTGTCTCTGGTAACTCCAGAGTCTGCAATATAGGGCAGGTTTCACTTACCCCCCCCCCCCCCAGTATATGGTGGGAATTGTGTCTCTAGTTGCATAGACCCACATCTGCATAGAAGAAGAAGAAGAGATTGGATTTATATCCCTCCCTTCACTATCCAGAGGAGTCTGAGGGTGCATTCAGACAATCCCGCCATTGGCCCGGCTGTAATTTGATCTAGATCTTTTTAATCCAGCATTGCATGACCAGACAGCTCCCCCATGAATTGCTTTACTGTGCGTGACTCCGTGGTGGATTGTCTAGATGGCATTTTTTTAAAAAAAAATCCTGTTTGTGCACGTGCATAAGTGCATATGTGCCTCACCGTCTGCGGATGTCACATATTTAAGCAGTTATGCGCACATCACTAAGAATTTTATAAAATGGCAGCCATTCGGGATGGTCTGGAGAGTATCCCTACAGGCTGATTGCACGCTGGTGGAATGACCTGACGGTGGAAAGTCCGGCATTGGCCTGTCAGCCAGCTTTAGACCGGACTGTAAGCACTATCTTTTAAGTATGGATCCCTGATGGGGATCGATGGGCTACTAATGAAAGCGGCACGATTCCCAGATGTTGAGGTCTGGATGTGCACTTTAAATCCACTAGGCACTAGTGCCTGGCGCGGCTCAAAAGAGCCATCTGAACGCACCCTCAGATTGGCTTACAATCTCCTTTCCTTTCCCTTCCCCTCCCCACAACAGACACCCTGGGAGGTAGGTGGTGCTGAGAGAGCTCTTTCGAGAACTGCTCTTGAGAGAAGAGCTCTGAAAGGACTTGTGACCGACACAAGGTCACACCAGCAGCTGCATGTGGAGGAGTGGGGAATCAAACTGAGTTCTCCCAGATTAGATTCTGCGCTCCTAACCACTACACCAAACTGGCATCGATCCCCTTCCCCAACCGGGGCAGCTGAGCCATGGTAAAGTTGTAAGTAAGGATTTGCTTGTTTGAATGTCTCCACCTAGGGGTGCAGAAAAATAGCATGCCAAGGAGAACGCTATGCTAAAATTTATCCTTAATTATCAGGGAAACGTTTTGATTTCTTGCAAAGGAAGTTTTTCCATGCAGAAGCCTTCAAACATGTAACTGCATCTGGAATCATCTGTGGAAAGGGTTACTCCTTAATCCTCCTGCCTCTGTAAACTGGACATGGAGCACCTTAAAGAGAGACAGAGATGGGATCCAGGAACTGAGTTTCTTAAAAAAAAAATCAAAGTAACACACTGACCTTTCATAGGATCATTTCATGGGAGCTGTGGAGGTGGAAAATGTCAGGGAGAGAAATAATGGGTGGGATCTGATTAAGGCTGGAATGCCATTCGCCCTTACTTGGCAGTAAGTCTCATGGATTCAGTGGACCTGCCTTCCAGATATAGGACTGGTTTGTGTGTGCGTGGGGGGGGGGGGGGGGGGAGAGACAATGTTTTGCTTGGTAAGGAAAGGAAATATGGAGAGCGGCACCCAGGGCAGGGCAGGGGGGAACAGGTGCAGTTTCAGCAACTTAATCAAAGCAGACAGTTCTCCTATACTGTACCATAGAAGCAAAGGGAGAAGCCGGTACACTATCAAAGTGTTTAGCTAACAGGGCATTATTGATGTTTTCATTGTTTAAGGAGGGATGCAGTTCATCTCCCCTGACTCCTCTGCACCTGTCTGAGTGGGAAACGGCTGTTTGCTGGCCAATAAAACATCTAAGCATTAGCTACCAACCAGATCCCCCTTTCTCCTCTCCACTGTACCTAGGGACAATCGAAGTCAAATTTACTAGAAGGCGGGTAAGTTAATGTTTTCCTGATGAAAACTCTCCCCAAATAGTCTGTAAACAGCAGATCAGCTTACATTCAGCACTCTGAATAGCTCTAGATACATTGACATAACTGTGGCCATCTTCGTCACTGTGGTTGCAATCACACACACTAAATAACCCACTTTCAATCCACTTTCAGTGCACTTTCCAACTGGAACTGGCAAAATCCAGTTGGAAAGTGCATTGAAAGTGGATTACTTAGTGTGTGTAACCACAGCCTTGGTGAGTGGCCAGAGGTTTTAATAATAGAGTTAATGTTCCTGGGTATCTGTAAGCTCAAAGAAACTAGATGAAAATCACATGTCTCATTACATGTATAGAATGTGACTTGTGAATTCCTGCAGCCTCAATTTACCTTGGGTCCATGCAGGGAAAGGAGAGAATGTTTAACCCTGCACACGTTTTTGCTATTTGAAACTTATCTCTTTGCTTTGTTATTTCAGAAGAGAAAACACATGCCCTTTAAACTGTTCACTTTTGGCTTTGAAATACCATTGGCAAACTGAGGAGCCCAACTTCAAATAGCAAAACTGAGTGGCAGCTGAAGGGACTAAACACACTCTCTCTTCTTTGCACAGCCCTGAGGAAAATTAAGGTTTCGCATCAGTTTACTCTTTATGGGCAAAATGAGATGCATGAGCCCTGAGTCCCTCTCCAACTTTGGCATGTAAGACCCATCAGAGTTTGGGAAAGTGACACCTGGAGGGGGCATATAAATTATTTGGACCCAGTTTTGCAGTCTGAATTTTAGAGAAAGGGAATTGGGAGTCCCTAGCTAGCTAGAAAATAGATTTCAGCCTCAGTGGGTGGGGCGATGCAGAATTAAAAGCTGTGCTACTTGCTGGAGGAGTGTTATTTGCCTCTGTTATGCACTGCTTGTATACTTCTATGTAAAACTACTGTTTACAAAGACATTCTAACAGTGCAATCCTCAGAACATTTTCCGGGGTGTAAGCCTCATTGAATATACCTGAGTATGATTCTGAGTAGACCCACTGAGGATCGCTCTCCAAGTCTCTAGTGCTCTTTTGTTCAAGGGAAATTGAATGTGTTTTGTGCTACCACTGGACTTCTCACTATTTGGCAAAGTGGGGAGTGTTTTGCACATGCACGTCCCAATTCAGTGATCACAAATGCACCCCGAATAAATGCTGGTCTATGCTGCACTGATTATTTTGCACAAGCTCTACTCACTTTTTATGGCTCAATTCTGTGTGTGATGTTTGACTTTTTGACAGAATTTGAAATTTGGGTGGTTTAAGAAGGATGGACAGGTACACAGGCAGAGGAATAGGAAAGGAGGCCACGGAATAGTGATCAAGAGCCATGATCTGTGTACCAAGCAGTTCTACCTGCTAAACAACATTTCCTTTTGGAGACACTCTCCACAACAGTGAGGGCAGGAAACTTGCTTGCTGTGATCTGAAAGGTGATAACAATATTTATTTGTTTAAAATACTTCTGTGCCCACTTTCCTCCTGAGCATCTCAGGAACCCTACACAGGTAATGTCCATATGTTTGGTGTAGTGGTTAAGTGCATGGGCTCTAATCTGGGAGAACCGGGTTTGATTCCCCACTCCTCCACTTGCACCTGCTGGATGACCTTGGGCAAGCCATAGCTCTGTCACAGCTGTTCTCTCAAGGACAGTTCTCTCAGAGCTCTCTCAGCCCCACCTACCTCACAGGGTGTCTATTGTGGGGAGGGGAAGGGGAAGAAGTTTGTAAGCCACAATGAGACTATAAGTGAAGGGCGGGGTATAAATCCAGTTTCCTCCTCTTCCTCCTCCTCTTCTTCTTCAAACATAAAAACAGCTAAATATTTTAAATCCTGCACAATATAGCAGATTTCTTGTTGAATTAGTCAGGCACAAGAATGTGGGCAACAGAGTCCAGAGAGGCAATGTTAATCAGGCAGACCCCCTCTCTTTAGTGAGAGGCAATGTGGAGGAGAACACCCTCATTTTACAGCACCCCAGGAACTCACATGCCAGGCAGACTTGACCTAAGTATAAACAAGATGGATCCCAGACAGGCAGGCCTCAGAATTATGCCTACGCAAACCCCCTGGAAGGTGTGACATCTTGTTCTGACCCAGCTGCAGCCTCTCCCTCCACCCTGACATCTGCATATGCGGAACAAAGGACCTGCATCTCCTCAGAGCTAACACTATTCAATCGGGAAAGGGAAAGATCTAGGGTTGCCAGCCTCCAGGTGGGGCCTGGGGACCTCCCGCTTTTACAACTGATCTCCAGCTGACAGAGATCAGCTCCCCTGGAGAAAAGGGCTGCTTTGGAGGGTGGACTCTATGGCACTGTACCACGTGGAGGCCTCTCCCCTCCGCAAACCCTGCCCTCCCCTGGCTCCACCCCCAAAGTCTCCAGATATTTTCCCACTCAGACTTGGCAACCCTATAAAGATCCCCGTAAACCATAGATGGAGATTCCTGCTAGTTACCTCCCTCTTGCAAAGCCATTTTGTCTCCTTCGCCAATTCCCCAACTAAAATAGGAGGCAGGCCCCTTTGGGGGCAACACAGAGCATTTGAGGTAACTGCAGGAGTTCTGTAAAGACAGGCCATGCTCTGTGTTTTCCTGTCGAGATGAAGGCCGAGCGCCTGCTGTTTTCATTTCGGATCCCTGAAGTTGTATAAGTTATAGCTTGCTGTAAATTAGTAGCAGGCATCAGATGCTGGAGCAGTAAACACAGTCTTCACTATCCCAACCAAACTCTGTCTTTTAACCAAGGAAATTGTTTGTTGCATCCCGTTTGGACTATATTCAGAATTCCATTTCTCTTCTTAAACCCCCATCTAGCTTGTACCAGAGTTTGTATATCAAGCCCCCAACTACGATTTGTTCTTCCTCTTTTGATTTTTAAATCAAAGTTGCCTGAATCAGCTACATCTGACCAGAACACGAGATGGTGCAGAATAGTCATTGAACTCTTTCCCCTTCAGTTATTTGATTAAAATATCCATGGAATCCACAGCTTTGGACCAGGAGTAGAATTATGTGACAGAATGCTTCTCCAAATACACTCAAAACGTCCTGCAAATACATATAAACACATGATGCTGCCTTATAGTGAATCAGAATGCTGGTCTACCAGGGTCTCCAACCATCTTCAAGTACTGGAACCATCAGGGCTCAATTTCAACAGGAACGCACAGGAACGCCGTTCCGGCTGGCGTCGGAGCCTGCCCCACCCCCTCCCTGCCCAGCCTGAGCTTTTTACACTTAAAGGGAAAGTTCCTGCAGAGAGCCAGCAGGAAAATGCTCCACCGGGTGCTTTCCCTTTAAGAGCAAATGAAAGCCCCGCCCAGAGATTAAGCACAGGGGCTAGGCTTTCTGCATTTAGCTTGCCCTCGTTGCATGGCTTTCCCTGCTCCAGTAAGTGGCTCTCCATTCTCTTTTCCCTATGTCTCTCTCTCTCTCGCCCCCCCACCTTTCTTTCTGTCTTTCTTTCTTTCTCTCTCTGTACCCACCTTTCTTTCTTCCTTTCTCTTTCTCTCTCTCCCTCCCCCTTCCTTTCTCTCTCTCTCCTCCACCTACCTACCTTCCTTCCTTCCTCTGTCTGTCTACCTTCCTTCCTTCTTCCTTCCTTTCTCTCTCTCTCCCCCCCACCTACCTCTTCCTTCCTTCCTTCCTTCCTTCCTTCCTTCTGTTCTTTCTGTTTTTATAAAAAAATTATTGAAAAGGGGGGGATGTAAAAAAGCAGAGAGCCCAGGAAATGCTGGTTTTGACAATATCTTTAATTTTTGAGAATCTCTTTAGTTTTCTCATGGCATCTTCTGCTTAAGAAAAGTAACTTTGAAGCCTGAGTTCATTGTTGTGTCTTGTTGGGAATGGCTTGCAAATATATGTGTGTCTAAAGTCTGTATTAAAGTGATTTGGTGCTTACTGCCATGTAAGAGAAAAATCTGAAAAAGTAGCTTCATTGTTGTGTGTGTTGTCAGAACACTTGACTGTTGCATGGGGCACTTTGGAAGACATCTGCAGAGAAACAGAGTTGTAACTAAAAATGAGCATGGTCAGCTGCACTTTGGAGATTGCCTGTTTTGTGACATTTAAAAAAGTGGACAGAGCTTCTGAAGATGATGATTGTCCCTCTTCTCCTGCCACTGGACTGACATCTGCCTTTAATGGGCCAGCAAAGTTATGTTCTTAAACCTCCTAATAAGAGAGATTTCCGCTTCTGAGGAGTTCCAACGATTGGTGATCTTGTGATGGTAGTGATACTTTTATGTGGTAAAGACCACCTGTTCACAGGGTAACTTTACCTGTGGGACAGACTCTGCATGGTAACCACTCCACTGGTACATAATTGCTTGTAAAAAGTATTATAGTGTAATAATTCAGGTGGGTAGCCGTGTTGGTCTGAAGCAGCAGAACAAGGTTGGGAGTCCAAAGTTTCATCCAAGGTATAAGCTTTTGTGTGCATGCACATGTCTTCCATCTGAAGAAGTGTGGGTGGCACATGAAATCTTGTACCTTGAATAAAATAGTCCACAAACTACTCCCATCCAGTGCATCCACAAACCTAGAAGAAGAAGAGATTGGATTTATACCCCGCCCTTCACTACCCAAGGGAGTCTCAGAGCGTCTTTCAAACTCCTTTCCCTTCCCCTCCCCACAACAGACACCCTGTGAGGTAGGTGGGGCTGAGAGAGCTCTGAAACAACAGCTGGAACAGAGCTATGGCTTGCCCAAAGTCATCCAGCAGGTGCAAGGGGGGAGTGGAGAATCAAACCCGGTTCTCCCAGATTAGAGTCCATGCACTTAACCACTACACCAAACTGGCTCCTAGCGTTGTTCTGCCAGTAAACTAGGGTTGCCAACTCCAGGTTGAGGAAATCCCTGGAGATTTGGGAGTGGAGGGTGCAGTTTAGGGGAAGGAGGGACCTAAGCAAGGCATAATGCCATGGACTTTCCAAAGCAGCCATTGACCTGATCTCTGTAGTTTGGAGCTCAGTTGTAATTCCAGGAGATCTCCAGACCCCACCTGTAGATTGGCAACCCTAAAAAATCATATTCAGCGTACTAGTTCTGCAGGAAGGCAACCTGATTTCCATGGGAACCTAACCCTTAGGAATTGATTCCAATCCAGTGTGGGAATAATTGTTGGACATAAGATATTGGTTCAGGCAAGGTTTTGTATAGATGGGAAAGAAAATAATGTTTTTATTGGTTTTGTCAAAACTGTTTTGACAACAAGGTAAACTGAATAAGAAGCAAAAGGTGGATGTGGCTGGATGACCACACTTCTGGGAACACTGGGTGTGGCCTAATATGTTAATGAGCTGTGCTGTCAGGGGTGTGGCCTAATATGCTAATGAGTTCCTGCTGGGCTTTTTCTACAAGAAGAGCCCTGGGAACCATTAAGTACTTGAAGGGCTGTCATACAGAAGATGGTGTGGAGTTATTTTCTGTTGCCCCAGAAGTCCAGACAAGAACCAATGGGTTGAAATTAAATCAGAAGAGTTTTCAGCTAAACATTAGGAAGAACTTCCTGACAGTTAGAGCGGTTGCTCAGTGGAACAGGCTTTCTCTGGAGGTGGTGGGTTCTCCTTCTTTGGAGGTTTTCAAACAGAGGCTAGATGGCCATCTGACAGCACTGTTGATTCTGTGAACTCAGGCAGATCATGAGAGGGAGGGCAGGAAGGGTTGCCTCAGTGCTTAGTTCTTGTGGCCCTTTTTTACATGCCCAGGGAAATGCTGGTTGCCACTTTGGGGCCAGGAAGCAATTTTTCTCCAGGCCAGTTTGGAGGGGTTTTTTTTTTTTGTCATCTTTTGGGCATGGAACGGATTACTGGGGGTGTGTGGAGGAGGTATTTGTGAATTTCCTGCATTGTGCAGAGGGTTGGACTAGATGACCCTGGAGGTCCCTTCCAGCTCTATGATTCTATGACCAGTATTGTCCGCTCCAAGGGTCACCAACGCATGGGCACCATAAATTTTTCCTGACACCCACCAAGTATTTACAGAAAGTGGGCGGGACAACATGGGGCTTTTGCCTAGCATGGCTTTTGATTGGACTTTGGAAACCTGATTGTGCAGATTTTTAAAAAACATCACTTCAGCAGTAGCTGCCACCACAACACAAGGATCTTCACTGCATGACTGAAAGTAAGTTTTTAAACCATGAGTTCATTTCAAAAGGCATCCTACCAGGGGTCATTTCGTAGAAAAAGAGGTGCAGGAGCTCATTAGCATAACTCATTAGCATAACTTATTTGTATATGCTAAACCATCTGACATCACCGAAAGTATGTCAGAAGGCAAGAAAAAAAAAGGAGAGAGAGAGAGAGAAAGAGCTGGCAAAGAGGGGACAGCTACTAATCCAAGCCTCAGAAATACCGCTATTCTGGGAGGATAGCTTCAGTGGTGGCTGAAGCCTTCAGAAGGCTGGTCGGAGGAACAAGGACCTTTCCAGGGGACGGGGTCATTTGCTGCAGCCATGACACAAGCAGGCATTCCCCTGCGGGGTGGGGTGGGGCTAGCACCAACTCCCGGAGCTGAGCTCCCCTGAGCTCCTGCTTGAAATGATCCCTGCATCCTACTAAACAGAGCTTCTGCCTCAAAAGTTGAAGGGTTACTGTTAGAGTTAATGAGTTTAGAGTTTCTGCCATCACCTTATTCACTGACACTTTCCAGTTGGCTTCACCTCCTGCAGCAGCCATTTTGTGGCTGACTCTCCCTCCCATGGCAGTAGTTTTGTGGTTGTGCCCACAACCCTCTGTTAGAATTCCAGAGGTGCCTACATGCTCAAAATGGCGGGCGATCCCTGTGCTCCTCTTACTGGCAGTGGCTCTCCAGGGTCTCAGGATAGGCATCTCTCCAGGTAGTTGTCAGGAAGAAGGAATGCATTGCAGCATTTTCCCTGTTGGGCAAGATTTTTCTGTGTAAATTCATGTAATTTCCCACTTGAAGTGGTACAGTCTGCTCTACCAGCTCAAGATTACAGCACCTCTTTCTGCCATGTGTGTAAATCTAGACTGAGTCCAGAGATGTCTACAAGAACAACTACTCAGGATAGATTTGTTTTGTAAGGGGAAGGCATTTCCCAAGGGTATTGCTCAGTATGGTGATTCCACGGCCGTTTTACAATGCTGATTTTACACCTTGGCCCTTAACTCATCCACTCTCCCCTTAACCTTGCGAGGGGAGCCATTATCATTCCCATTTCACAATTTGGAAACTACTGATGCTGAGAGATTGATTTGTCCGAAGCTGGCCGTTAAACTCATGTCAGAGTTGCAACTTTCAATTGAGAATTGATTTATCTGAGGTATGGAGAGCAAAAGGTGGTAGGTGGAGGCTGAGAAACAGAGAGAGAGAAGGACAAAGAGAGAGAATAGTTTGCCTGATGATGAAACTGATTTTCTGGACTATTTTCTACTGGGCTTCATGCCTTTTCATGCCTGATTGTCTGTCTGGCAATATATGCCTGGAAAGAAACAGGGGGACTTTATTTTATTTAGATATTTATACCCCACTTTTCTCCCTAGTGAGGACCCAAACTGACTTATATGGTGTTGCCAGCCTCCAGATGGGTTGTCAGACAAAGTATACACACCGTGAAGTATGACAGAAATTGCAATTTATGTAAACAATTGCAATTTTTGTCATATTTCACAGTGTGTATACTTTGTTTGACAACCTATCCCACGATCTCTCTGCTTTTGTAATCTCCAGCTAGGGGCTGGAGATCCCTTGGAGTTACAACTGATCTCCAGACTACATAGATAGCTTATTTATTTAAAACATGTATTCCACTTCCCCTGCAGAAAATGGCTGTTTTGGAAGGTGGACCAGATGGCATTATACCCTACTGAGGCCCCTCCCCTTCCTAAAGCCCACCTTCCCAGACTTCACCCTCAAATCTCCAGATATTTCCAGACTCGGAGTGGGCAACCCCAGGCTTATGTCATTCTTCCCTCCTGCCCCCCATATCTTCAGAACAGCCCTATGAGGTTGGTTAGGCTGAGAGAGAGTAACTGGCCCATTGTCACCCAGCAAGCTTCCACTGCAGTGTGGGCATTCAAACCAGGGCCCCCAAAGAGCCTACACCATCCTGCCACTCTACTATCCTTCTGATTCTCCTGGATCTGTCATTGGCTTCTGATCCTATCAATCATGCTGTCCTTATGCGATATCTTTCAATATAAGTAGTGAGCCCCAGCACTTCCCCGCCTTCCTGGAAGATAGATTCAGCAAGTAGAGCTCGGAGCCAGTTTGGTGTGGTGGTTAAGTGCACGGACTCTAATCTGGGAGAACCGGGTTTGATTCCCCACTCCTCCTCTTGCACCTGGCTGGATGACCTTGGGCAAGCCATAGCTCTGGACCAGCTGTTCCCTCAAGGACAGCTTGGGAAAAAGCTCTCTCAGCCCCACCTACCTCAAAGGGTGTCTGTTGTGGGGAGGGGAAGGGAAAGGAGTTTGTAAGCCGCTCTGAGACTCCAAGTGAGTGAAGGGCGGGGTATAAATCTAATCTCTTCTTCTTCTTCTTTAAGTGCGGTGGACTCTAATCTGGGAGAACCAGGTCTGATTCCCCACTCCTCCACATGCAGCCAGCTGGGTGACCTTGGGTCATTCACAGTTCTCTCAGAGCTGTTCTCTCAAGGGCAGTTCTCTCAGAGCTCCCTCAGCCCCACCTACCTCACAGGGTGTGTGTTGTGGGGAGGGGAAGGGAGAGGAGATTGTAAGCCGCTCTGAGACTCCGAGTGAGTGAAGGGCGGGGTATAAATCCAATCTCTTCTTCTCTTCTCCTTCTCTCCCCCACCCCCCCAGCGGTTGAGCAGTAGGGTTCTGCAGAGCTGTCTTTTGGCCCTCACCTTCTGCCAGCTTTGTTGATACACCACCCTTTCCTTGGCAAGAAATTATCTTGCTAAATTTTCCCTTATTTCTGACAAATTAAAGATAGACTGTTGAAGTGTGTTCCAAGTTGGACTGCCTTTGAGATCTCTCAGAATTGTTCGCTGGTCCCAACCATGGCAGCAAGGATGTTAAAAGACACTATATAACATTGTTTCTATATTAAAAGGATTGTACTGACTTCCAGTTTGTTATCAGGTTTGAAGTGCTGGTGCTGTCCTGTAAAATCCTAACTATTCTGGGGCTAGGGTATACGAAGGACACCCTCCCTAAATATGCACTTGATCATCCATTAAGGTCTTATTCAGTGGCCCTCCAGGTATTCCTGACCCTTAGGTGAGGATGACAGGGTCTGCTCAGTGGAGGAAGTTGTGCATTTGTGTAATATTCTTAGGTTCTCCTCCGTAAATTTAGCACCCAGATGAAGACCTCTTTTGTTTGTTCTTCTTTGGGGGTGTGTTCAGACGGGCAGCTAATCCCACTTTTGGCCCGGCTGTAATTTGAGCTAGATCTTTTTTTTTTTTTTGTAAAGAAATTTTTATTTTTCAAAAAAAAAACATCAAAAATAATACATTTACCTTATACAAATCCCTTTTTCCATATTATATAACATTTTGTTCTATTTGTACATTCTATTTTTATCTTGTTTTGGTGGTTTCCCACCACCTCTGAAGCATAACACATTTTCCATTTTATTCAAAATAGTAATACTTATATCTATGTTTCATTTCTGGTGACGGTTATATATCTTTAAAATACTTATACACCAATTCTTATTTTCTATACTCTTTTTGATCCAGCATTGCACGACCAGACAGATTGCCTGTGAAGTGCTTTACTGCGCGTGACTCCCACGGTGGATTGTCCAGATGGCATCCATTGTAAGGAGCTGCGCGGTCAGCTTTTTTTAAAAAAAAATCCTGTCTGAGCATGTGCATATGCACTTCACCATTTACTTGTTTATCCGCGCATGCACGGACTAAAATGGTAAAAGTACTGTCAACAGTACCTTTCTCTAGGTACCTTTTCAGTTTAGAAAGTTAATAAAATTCAGGGGACCTTCAGAAACATTTAATTGTTCAGATCGCTTGAGTGGAGCTCTGGGGACATTGCGCGTTTAAGGGGTTATGCGCGCATTGCTAAGAGTTTTTTTAAATGGCGGCCATTCAGAATGGTTTGGAGACCATCTCTACGGGCTGATTGTGCACTGGAGGTACGACCTTATAGTGGAAAGTCCGACATTGGCCCGTCGGCCAGCTTTAGACGAGACTTTCACTACTATCTTTTAAGTACGGATCCCCGACGGGGATCGATGGGCTACTCATGGAAGCGACACGATTCCCAGATGTTATGATCTGGATGTGCACTTTAAATCCAGCAGGCACTCATGCCTGGCACGGCTCAAAAGAGTGCACCCTTGATTTAGCTGGCACTTTGTGGATTGGTTTTATCCCCAATCATGACCTCGTGCATCACTGACCACCCAGCTGACTGGTGTTTGCAGTGCTAATAGGGAAGCAGCCTTATACTGAGCCAGATCAGTGTTCTATTAAGGTCAGATTCAGGTGGGCAGCTGTGTTGGTCTGAAGCAACAGAACAAAGTTTGAGTCCAGTAGGGCACCTTGAAGACCAACAAAGTTTTATTCTGGGTTATAAGCTTTCACATGCAAGCACACTTCTTCAAGCCAGTGGCCTTCCAGAGTCTCAGGCAAAATCCTTCACATAGGGTTGTCATTTGTCTGGTGGAAGTGAGGGATTCCCCAATTTTGTGGGCTTCTGCCCACCAATGACGCAGGCACATCACGTGTGACATTGTGGGGTGACACTCTGGATTTTGGGCGAAACGCTATGGTCTGATGCTGATTTTACCATAGAATTGCCCAAAATCACCCCCGATGTGCCAACATCACTTCCAGATGACGCAGGCATCTCACATGTGACATCACTGTTTCAGGGGGAATGGGGGGTGATGTCCCCCCATCTCTCTGCCAGTGGGTGAAAGGGACCCGGCAACCCTACCTTCACATGACCCGAATGGAAGATGCAGGGATTGAATGTGGGGCATTCTACATACAAAGCTTATACTCTATCTCTGAATCACAGCCCCGACCCAAAGGGCTGCTGTTCTGCTTTTAGTTTTGAAACTGAGTTGATCTATTTCTCATCACATTTATTGTTTTATTTCTGGGTTGTTCAGACTTAATGGTTCTGTAGGTTTTGATTACTGTAAGCTGTTTGGAACGAACTGGAAAAGTGGGATATAAATACTTTTAAGACCAGCTGGTGAATTTGAAGCAGAAGTGAGAATCCAACCGGGGATTTCCTGCTTCAGTTTCTAGATCATCCAACACTCCTTGTTGCTCATTTATTTTCAATAATTGGGCACTAAGACCCTATCCCAGGCTTCTCTGAAATAAGGGGATAAGTGCAGAGTCTATATTTTTAAAATAAACATCGGGCACACAACGGCCAGGAAGTGGGGTCGTAAACAGAAGGTGTGCAAAGCCACTGCAGTGCAGACGGCACTCCTGTTTGTACCAGGCCTCGGGCTCTTAAAAGGTCTCCAAGCCATTTATACAAATTCTGCTGCATTATTCTTTACCAGCCGGCGCTTCTGTGACGAGATGGCATGCCTGATTAGGAGAACAGAGCTGTACCGCGCAGGAGATTAAGGCTGGAGGAGTGAATTAAAAAAAAAAATACTGTATCTGTTTAAAATGCAAAGGGAGTTTAAGCAGAGGATGTAGTTAATCCAGTTGGCTTAAAGCCAGCCTACCAAGGTGAGGAGCCTTTCTGTTTGCAGATGTACCACGTCACACATGTACCAATGGGTGATGAGAATCTCAGGTTCTGAAGGTGATATATGAGTAATTATTTATGATGGGCCCAGACGGAAGTCCTTTACTCTCCATCGCTTGAGGTGGAAGGGAGGCATTTGCCCCTTGGCCACTATAGGTAACATTGACATACCACCTTCTTCACCCAGTTGGACAGTTTGAAATAAGCACGCTGCAGGTTTGCTGTGGAGGGTGGAGAGGGGCATATGCCCACTGGGTGGAGTGGTATCCTGGTATGAAGGTGGAGTAAGCATCTGTGTGGCACTTATCAGCTATTTAGTCCCTACACACTTCACCCTTAGGCTGTGGACACATACGCTAAATAATCCACTTTCAATGCACTATCCAAATGGATTTTGCCAGTTCACACAGTAAAAATCCAGTTGGAAAGCGCACTGAAAGTAGATTATTTAGCGCGTGTGACCGCAGCCTTAGAGTAACAATGTGCACTTGAAACTCATTGCTGCGGAGCTAAATGGGAATTCTGTCCTTCCCTTGTCCTTGGCCAGCCCCCAAACATGACTTTTTCTTGCCCGCTCTGCAGTGCCTTCCCTGGGACTTCACCTGCTTACAGCCCTTCACGACTTAAGGGCTGGGATCTGTTGAGCTGACTTGATTCTGCGCACGTTGTCTCATCTAATCAGGCAGCCCCCTGTCTGAGTAAGGTCAAATAGATCACAGCTAGGCAGGCTACTTCTGCTACGCCAAGGCACCTTCCTAAGATGAAACAGCAGCTGTAGGGTTTCGCCAGAAGTCCAGGGTGGTTTGGGGTAGGCTGTTTCCCCTTCAAAGTACTCCAGATGCTTGTACTATGGCAGCAGGGGAGTAGCCCCCCTCCCAGAACCCCTGTTCCACACATTTGTGTCATGGACTCTTTGTAAATCCAAAGGAAGTTAATCCACATTTGTAGGGCTTTTTTTCTGGGGGAACACACCAGAACAGAGTTCTGGAACCTCTTCAACAACATTCTTTTGAAAATGTTTAAAAGTTCATGAGTTTTAAGTATACAGACTGACAACTTCATTGCACTCTTGAGAGATCCGACACCTCTTTTTTTTTTTAAAAAAAGGAAGCCCTGCACATTTGGCTTCTGTCTGGCCAGGCAGCTACACAAAAGGAGGGAAGCAGTAACAGAAGGACTGCTTGATCTCTGCCAGAGTCAGCCTGCTTCTAACTTATAAGTGTCTTAGTTCAGCTAATAAACTTAAGTCCCACAATTCAGTTCATTAATAATGGTGTAGCCTTAGCCCAAACCAAACTTTTTTCATTGAGTCTTATTTCTGGGCTATAGGAATAAATGGTTCCTCCGTACAGGCCCGAAGCGCACTCCCACTTAAAGTTAAGAGATAAACAGACAAGGCCAGCAAAATTTCTGTCACTCCAAGTTCAGAACCTCTGACCATGTACAGAGGGGCTGAGTTTTTTAAAAAAATGTAAAGGACCTAAGAGACAAGTACCTGTGTGATGATGCACAGCATGACCTTCATTTCTGACTGAAAACAGTTCTTAAAACATATAATAACAGAGTGCCATTCAGTATGAATAGAATCCCCGCCCTCTCCGAAGAATATTGATGTGTGCCGGGTTGTCTGATCACTGAGGATGAAGTCTACAGTATTCCCTGGTGAGGGGCAACAATAGGATAGTGTTCCTTTATTGGCTGTATACGTTCTCCCAAACAGACCATATATCTGCAGTGGATGGGATCTGAAACCGCTGCTTGGCAGCCTCCAGGTGGTAGCTGGAGATCTCCTGGGATTACAACTGGTCTCCCGGGATCAGATCACCAGGAGAAAATGCTCTGCTCTGGAAGGTAGATTCTATGGCATTGTACACCAATGAGGTCCCGCCCCTCCCCAAACCCGCCCCTCCTCAGGCTCCACCCCCAAATACTCCAGGTATTTCCCAACCCAGAACTGGCAACCCTATTGTGTGTGCGTCTATTTTTGTCTCACTCGCCTATAAAACTAGGAACTGGTGTCACCCAATGAATTGACGGGCAGTAGATACAGGGCAGACAAAAAGAAGTGATTCTTTATTCAACAAAGATAGATTCAGGTGGGTAGCCGTATCTGAAGAAGTGTGCATGCCCACAAAAGCTTATACCCAGAATTCAGCTCTCTTGGTCTTAAAGGTACCACTGGACTCAAACTTTACTCAACGAGTAATTAATATTTAGAATTCACTGCCAGTGGGTAAAAGTGATGGCCACAAGTAGACCTGTGTTTTAAAGGGGGTTAGACTTTTTCATGGAGGATAAGTCTGACAATGGCTTCGAGCCATCGTGAATAAATGGGACCTCCACAGTCACAGGCAGGAAACCTCTGCATACCAGTGATAGGAGGCAAGGTCAGGGGAAGGCCTTGGCCCTCCAGAGCTACTGCGGGACCATTGTGTGAAACACAGTACTGGAGTAGACGGACCCCTAGTCTAATCCATCTTTTCTTATGTTCTTAACGATTAACAAACTTGATTTCACTTTAATTCTCTTATTAAAGAAATGAATGCATGTTTTCAGGAAAACCAAAAGAAAATCGACTCTGAATCTCCCCTTCCCCTTTGGAAATCATTACTACTTCCTTCTGCCCAACCATTCATGGGATGCTTTGGCTTCCACTGTCATTACACCAAGCAAGGAGAAGCAGTTACAAATGGAGGTCTCTGCTCTGCCCTCCTTGGCAAAGTTCTTAATGTGGAGATCAGGGAGCACAGCTTTCATTAACACAGCCCAAAGACCACTTAACTCAGCCTGAAGACCATTTAACAATGGACTTGGCTGTGTACTTATAGGAAAATTTGGCTGGAACTAGCCAGATCATAGGAGCAGATGCATGGAAGTTGGCCAGGGGATGGAGATGCTGCAGAGTTAGCAAGTACAGAAGATGATTCAGGGGTTGGACCACTTTTCCTGTGACAAAAGGCTAAAGAGACTGGGGCTTTTCACTTTATAAAGAGGATGCCTAAGGGCCAACCTACATAAGGTGCTTTTTAATGAATCAGGTCCCTGGGAGTGTCCGTTCCTCAGTCCCAAGCTGAATCAGCCTCCCACAGAGTTTTAAAAGGATGTTCCCCCAGGCTGCTGTGTGGCTGCAGGAAAAGTGAATCCCGGACAATGCTCCCTCTAAGCTATGGAGTCCTGTGAGCAAAAATTCCACTTTGTGAGCTACTGGCATTAAAGTTGTGAGCAAGCAATTTGGCTGCTGAATAAATTAGTTTGCTATTGAGCCACCCTTCCTGAGCTAAGACAAAAATGTGTGAGCCGGAGGCTCGACAACTGTGAGTTAGCTCACACTAACTCAGCTTAGAGGGAACACTGGTCCCGGACCCGACTCGTTAAAAGAGTCTTATGTAGTGTGGCCCTAAGGAGAGACATAAAAAAAAAGCTTATTTAATTATGCTTGGTGTGGTGAAAGTAGACAGAAAGACACCTTTTATCCCTCTCCTGTAATACTCAGGGGAACCCAGTTAAGCTGACGAGCAATGGGTTCAGGAGGACAGACAGACGGAAGTACTTCTTTACTCAACAAGTGATTAAATTGTGAAAATTGCTGCCTGTAGACGTGCTTCGTGACTGTCATGAGCACAGATGATTTTAAAAGAGATGAGTCAGAAGAAGAGGCCCATCAATGGCTGCTAGCCATGGTGACTAAAGGGAACCTCTGCATCTGGAAGTGGCAGACCCTCTGAACGCCACTGCTAGGAGACAACATCAGGGGAAAGTCTTGGCCTTTGTGCCATGTACGCTGGCCCTCCAGGGCAACTGAGTGGCTACTGTGTGAGGTGGGATGCTGGACTAGACTAGATGACCCCTGGTCTGATTCAGCAGGGTGCTGCTTATGTTCTGCGGCAGACTAGGGCTGTGGTCACACGGTCATTTTGATCGGGTTTCACCACTGTTCCCTCTTGCATTTAAAATTGGTGGTCAGGTGCCCGTATCCGTCTCCTGCACCGAAGTGGGCTCACTCGTGCAATCCTCCTGGTTCCCTAGCGAGTTTTCCAGCACCTGGAAAATTAAGTACTTTCCAGATATTTGTGCTTTGAATCCGTGATTTCACTGATCTGAACAGCCATCTCTTGCAATAATCGCAATTAAGTCATCTGAACGTCCTTCTCATGATGTCCCCCCCCCCAAGCTTTTGCCATTGTGCGCATGAGCAATCCTGTGCTGAATAAATTCAATGTATAAACGTTCAAGCGCACATATAGACTCCAGTGCTCAGTTGTACGTAGCAGGTTAATTTTGTTTGCTATTCGGGGAGGGGGGACCTGCAAAAACAAGAGAGTATGGCGAGTCCTAATGGGAGTGGTAATTTGGCCATGTGCATATGAACATGTGCAAAGCCAAATTTTTGCCAAATCCTATCTGGACAGTGCCCGGAGCCTCGTCGCGCGATGCCCGGAGCCTCATCCCAACCTGAAAAAAAATATTCCTGATCAAATCTATAGTGAGAACAAATCAGGATAAGCTTGCCGTGTGACAACAGCCTAGTAGTAACTTACTCCTCTGGTGCTCTTAACGGGGGCAGTTTACAATGATAGTAGTTTTGATTGCTTTGATCAGTGCATCAAGCGCTTTTTGCATCTATGCCATGGCAGCATTCAGCATGCCGGCTGACTGGGTACCTGCCTCACACATGTTTGGTCAATAGGTCATCATGGGATGTCTGTTCTAGAAGCACCTGTGTTGTATGTGCTCTCTTTGTGCCTGTTGGGTTGCAGCATTCTTCCATAACTTCTTTCCTGACCTCGGCCTCCCCGTTTCTCCCCCCCCCCCTTTTCTGTGTTATATGGTGTGCATGTTGGAGCCTGAGAAAGTGTTGGTGAATTTACTTTCAGATTCCTAAAGTCTCACAGCTTTCTCCTGCTGGATTTTTTTTTGGGGTGGGGGGGGGGGGGCTTCCCAGTGTGTTGAAAACAAAATTGACCAAGGCTTTCTTTGCTGCTGTAAGCCTCGGTCAATTTCATTTTCAGTAGACTCCTGGAGAGAACTCTGTGTATTATTTAGGGTACCCAGTGCAGCTGCAGGCTAAGAATGAGATGGAATTGGCCAAGTCTTTCTTAGCTGCAGAGGGGCACCCCTTTGGGAAATACATAGAACAACCAACGGGCCGTGAGGGAGGGAGAGAGTGCCTGGTTGTGGAGTGCTCATCTCTGACAAAGATGTTTATTTAAGTTAATTTTTGTTGGAGGGACAGTCAAAACATTTCTGTTTGGTGCTCTGGGCAAATGAGTGAGGAAAGGGAGGCAACAGCCAGGGCAAAGGATTGCAAGCAAGGTGAGGTGTGCAAAGATTATGATCTAACCTAGGGCATTCTCTAATGCTAAACAAACAAGCAAACAAAACCACCCTGAGCATTCCCTCCCCCCCCCCCCCAAGTGTCCACACGTGCTGGAAGCAAGTTCTGATCCAAACCGGGGCCGACTGAGCATTCCTGAGCAACACGGATACCTGGGCAGCCTGAAAGAGCAGCCACTTTGCTGCTCTACGTGTGCACGCCCGAGGAGGCTCAAATCCCTTTACTGAGAGAAAGGCTGACAATTTAGAGCATCAGCAGCACCTCTGTGCGTGGTTTATTACGGAACAAAAAGGTAACCACAACAGAGAGACGAAGCAGTTACGTATTGCCTAAGTGTAAATTAATTTTAAGTACATCCCAGAGGGGCCCTTCTGACCTTGTAAAGGATCACTGTGTCCTCCTCCAGTGTAAATGGCAAAATGCCGGAGATGCAAGACAGTATCCACCATGATCTTCTCCCCTGCTCCGGGGGGGGGGGGGGGGGGGCTTTCTCCACATCCCTTTTGAGCTTACAATACTGTGCTGGAAAGTGGAGGATGAGGAGAGAAGCACACGCACAATATGCCTCTTGGCCCAAAGCTTTGTCTGGAAGATAAGTTGTTAATACCACAGGGGGCAGCTGCAGTGCCGTTCTTCATATGCTTAAAACCTTTGGCCAGACCCAGCTCCTGTTGGCTCATCCTCACTTAACGACCCCGCCCTGGCATCTTTCTCTGCAGAACCACAGCAGGGCCGGCACGTTCTGGGAAAGAACACGCATTTGCTCATAACATTCATCCTGCATTTAATTCTGTGTTTAGGGAAACATGAGAGATACATAAGAAAACTTGGCTTGATCTCATTTCCAAGGGCCTGATGTGCTTTGGCTTCATCACAATTAGATTAAAACCAGTCTGACTCCAGAAAAAGAGCACCATGTTGGAGTCGAAGGCTGCAGATTTAATTTTGGGCGATTCTTACCTGAAGGGACAACTGGACTCCCCAGCACAGAGGGTGGAAGTAAGGCTGCAGAGGGGTTGGGGGGAGGAGAAGGGGACGAGGCTGTGTGTACAGCAAGCCTCCCCTCATCCTGAATACAGCATCAATTGAACCCACCCACACACCAAAAAAAAACCCCATGCAATTTACGAATATATATTTACATCAGGAGAAGCATCTTAGAAATGGAGGGAGGTGATAGTGATCATTAGCATTGATCTGGCGTGTTTGCTCAAGGCGCTTCGCAGACGGTTGCTCAGCACTCTTTACAAAGAGCCCCACAAAGCAGCGAATGGGTGGGGAGCGAAGGCAGAAGTCCCAGTGGCTTGCTTTGGGCTGCCTAGCAGGGTTGTGGATGAAGTCAGATTCGAATTGGGGACTTTCTGGCTCACATTCAAAACCACGATCAGGGCCTTGAGATATTTTTTCAGCCTGAGCAACATACATCTTTCCCCTCCTGGGACATCCTGCTGTTGGGTAGGTCCAAACCAAGTCCCTGGATGGTGACCACGAGGTGGGGCCACTCCCCTCACCTGCTGTGGATGGCCGGGCTTGAGGTGAGCCCTCCAGTTCACTGGCACCTCCTCAATGTGCTGATGAGGAGGGGATGAGAAAGTGTCGGTGAATTTCCTTTCAAATTCCTAAGAAGCATTTTTTCTCAGGAAGCAGTTTTTCTCCAGGGCAGTTTGGCCGGAGATCCTGGAGGGTTTTTTGTCATTTTCTGGGCTTGGAACAGCGGTCACTGGGTGTGTGTGTGGGGGGGGGGGAGGTATTTGTGAATTTCCTGCAGTGTGCAGGGGGTTGGACTAGATGACCCTGGAGGAACCTTCCAACTCTATGATTCTATGACCCAAGCTGGTACTTAGGGGTCTTGGTGAGGGAACTCACCCTGAACATGGTACCATGCCATTTCTTAATGTAGAGCTCTGCAAAGCTGCCCTCTCCAGAGCTGGCCCAAGGATTTTGTGCACCCTAGGCTAAGGCCTCCAAGCTTTCTCCCCCCCCCCAGCTCTGTGGCTATGCTCCTTGACCCCGTGCCAGACCATGGCAAGAAGCCACTGCCTGCTCTCCTCATCCCCTGGCAGCAGAGTGCATCCTGGAAGTGGGAGGCAGCAGGGCCTTCCCTCCTAGCCCCATGTAGCACAGCAGGAAGCTCCCACTCACCTCTCCCCCACCAGTCAGGTAAGGTGAGGTGCAGCAGAGAGAAGGAGAGACGGGTCTGGGCCAGGCCCCGCCCCCCTGATGGATGGAGGGAAGGAGGAAGAAGGCTCCCTACCAGCTGCCCATTGCAGCTGCCACAGGGAGCCAGTTTGGTGTAGTGATTATTCCCCACTCCTCCACATGCAGCTGCTGGTATGACCTTGGGTCAGTCACAGGTTCTCTTAGAGCAAGGCAGTCCTCAAAAGCTCTCTCAGCCCCACCTACCTCACAGGGTGTCTGTTGTGGGGAGGGGAAGGGAAAGGAGATTGTCATACCGCTCTGAGACTCCCTCGGGTAGTGAAGAACAGGGTATAAATCCAGTCTCTTCTCTCTCTTCCCCTTCAGGAGAGCAGCTGGGCTGGTCATCGCCCTAGGCAAGTGCCGAGGGACGCCAAGTGGATAGACTGCCCTGAGGCATCTTCCTTGGCTTCTGATACCTCAGCCTTTTAGGACTGACTGATTTGATCTCCTTGCAGTCCAAGGGACTCTCAAGAGTCTTCTCCAGCACCATAATTCAAAAGCATCTATTTTTCAGCGCTCGGCCTTCCTTATGGTCCAGCTCTCTCAACCATACATTACTACTGGGAATACCATTGCTTTGACCATGAGGACTTTTGTTGGCGGGGTGATGTCTCTACTTTTTATTATGCTGTCTAGGTTTGCTGTAGCTTTCCTCCCAAGGAGCAGGCGTCTTTTAATTTCATGGCTGCAGTCACCGTGTGCAGTGATCTTGGATCCCAAGAACGTGCAGTCTGTCACTGCTTCCATGACTTCCCCTTCTATTTGCCAGGGAATGATGGGGCCGGATGCCAGGACCTTAGTTTTTTTTTTTTTTTTAACATAATTTTATTAATTTTAAAATTTTCAAAACATTCACATTAACATACAACTTAACAATAAACCTTATTACTTCTATAAACAACTCAAAATGGTTTCTCCTTACAATGTCCATTCTCTACGAATGAAATTATAATAATTGGTTTGTTGGGTTAGTGTAGTCGTTTCCAATATTAATTCGATTTTGTTCAAAATAGGATGCCAACGTCCGTAGAACGAATATATGTCTTTATGGGGTTCTTCTTTTGCCAGTCTATCTGAGATCTTGTCCATCAACAAGTGGTCCCAAACTTTTGAGTACCAGGTGTCCAAAGATGGTAATTGAGTAGTGTTCCAACGTAATGCAATCGCTGTTTTCGCCGCTGATAAGAGTATTGTTAGTAATTCAATAGTATATTTTGTTAGATTTACTCCCTCCCAACAATTTAGTAAGATAATCTTGGGTTTTTTGGGGATAACATGTCCCGTTAACTTTTCAATTTCTAAAATAACTGTTTGCCAAAATTGGGAAACCATTTCACAATCCCACCAACAGTGAAAATAGGAACCAATATGATCACAACCTCTCCAACATTTGGGGGACAACTTGGAATTGATTTTGTGTAATTTCAGAGGTGTCATATACCACCTTGTAATAATTTTAAATTTTTGTTGCTGAATATTAATAGATTTTGTAGAGGCTGCATACGAGGCCCATACTTTTTCCCAAAACTTAACAGGTAATTCTGTTTGAAGATCTTTTTCCCAAGGCTGAACATAAGAGGGTAACACAATGGGATAAGGGTCTATTAGGAGGCTATATATCTTAGATATCAGACCTTTAAGACCAGGCATAGCTATTAGTATTTTTTCAAATTGAGTAAAGGGACGAGTACAAGTTGTTTGCAAGTCTGCCGTTTGGAATAAATGTTGTAGTTGTAAATATTCGAACCAGGGAAGTGTCTTCCCAACTTTGTTATCTAACTTAGTTTTTTCCATTAATTTGTTTTTGCAGGTTACATCGTATAAGGTATTCAATTTTGCATCCTTCCAAAGAGGAAATGAGGTTAAATTGAGTGCTGGGAGAAACCAGTTTTGACCTCTATAAAAAGAAAGCAGTGATATCCCGGGGGCTAAAAATTTACGTTTTGATCTCCATACTTTAAATAGAGCTTCCACTAACGGATGAGTAATATTGGTTAAAGATTTATCTATTTGCTTGACCCATATAACTGATTGGTATTTTCTGTCACCTAAAAATTGTTCCTCTATTATGGTCCATTGAGGTGGTGGATCAGCTCGTGTAATTCTAATCATAAAAGACAAAATAGAGGCTTCATAATATTTTGAAATGTCTGGAAGAGCTGTACCACCTAAACGAGATGGACGCATCAATGTTTTTAAATTAATCCTGGGCCTATGGTAACTCCAAATAAATGATGTCCATTCACTCTGCCACCTCTTCAATTGAGAAGGCTGTATAAAAAGTGGTATGGTTCGAAATAGATATAAAAGCTTTGGGAATAAAAATGTCTTTATTGATACTATTCTTTCCAGCCATGACAATTGTTGGGTATGCCATTGTTCTTGGAGGATTTTGAACTTTTTAAAAGCATCCAAGTAGTTCGCTTTAAATAGGTCTTTAATATTTAGTGGGATTCGTATCCCTAGATATGACCAACAATTTGTGATCCATTGATAGAAGTAATTTTGACTAATATATTCCTCCAAACTTTTGGACAAAACTATTGGATATATTATGGATTTAGATATGTTAACTCGAAGGCCTGAAACCTCTGAAAATTCTTTTAGGGTTGATTCAATTGAAATTAGCGAACGTTGAGGGTCAGAAACATATAAAACAAAATCATCGGCAAACAAACTAATTTTAAATTCTTTTTGACCAATTTGGAAGCCTGAGATAGTTTTGGATTGGCGAATCTTGTTGGCTAATGGTTCAATACATAGCGCAAAAAGCAAGGGTGACAATGGGCACCCTTGCCTTGTACCTCTATACAATGAAAAATCCTCTGAACTTGAGTCATTCACCGCCAACTGAGCCCTTGGAGATGAATATAGCGCCTGTATCACTTGTTGAAACTTAGGTCCAAAATCCATTAGTTTTAGAACCATTTTTTAAAAAAGGGGTTCAACACTGTCAAAGGCCTTCTCAATGTCTAGTGCTAAAATACATAGATCTTGTTCTCGGGATATCCCTGAGTAGATTATACCCAATGTCTTATGGATATTATCAGCAATATGTCTTCCGGGGATAAATCCTGACTGGTCTGAATCAATATAGCAACTTATAAATCTATTTAATCGTAAAGTCATAATTGTAGAAAATAATTTATAATCGCAATTTAGCAAAGAAATAGGCCTAAATTGTTGAGGGGTGATTGAGTCTGGACCTTTTTTGGGAATAACTATGATCTTTGCCTGAGACCACGTCTCAGGCAACTGTCCTGTGGTCAGGACTGAGTTGCATGTGTCTTGAAAGGGAACAGTTAGGGTCTTAATAAATTTTTTATAAAATTCTATAGGAAATTCATCCTTACCAGGAGTCTTATTAGACTTAATATGTTTCAGTGCCAAAAGTATTTCAGAGGTAGAAACCGGCTCTTCCATAGCTTCTTTGTGTTCTGGTTTTAATATTGGGCATAATTTGTGAGTTGATAAATAAGAATTAATTTTGTCAAGCTTGGGATTTGTAGAGGTATATAAAGTTTGATAATTTTTAAAGGTATAAAGAATATCCTTTTCAGAAGTTACTCTAGTACCTGTGGGGTCTAATAAAACATTCACCCTTCTGGACGATTGTTTTTTTTTAATTTCCATGCCAGAAGTTTGAGGGATCTAGGGTGGTTAAACCAAAACTTATGCTTTAAATATAAAAGGTTTTTTTGGACTTGGGATGTTTCCAGAGACTCTAATTTCTTTCTTTCTGTGGTTAAAAGTTTGTATATTGATTTTGAGCATGTTTGTTTATGTTTTTGTTCTAAAATCTTGATTTTGGTAGTGATTTCTTGTAATAGTTGATTTCTTTTTTTATTGTAGGCAGCTGACATTGAAATCAATTTGCCCCGCATAACGGCTTTCATGGCATCCCAAACCGTGTGGATAGGGACTCCACAGGAAAGATTAAATTGAAAATATTCTTCAAGTGCCTTTTCTAACTCTTCACAATACAATTGATTGAATAATAAATTTTTGTTAAAGGACCATGATCGTGTGGTGTTTGTTTCAGGGTTCAATTCTAAATAACATTCCAGCCAAGCATGGTCTGAAAGGGTTCAGAGACCAATTTCAGTATTTTGAATTTGATTGGTTAAGGAGACTGAAGTAAAAATGTAGTCAATCCTTGTGAAAATGTCATGTTTAGGGGAGTAATAAGAAAAGTCCTTTACTCCTGGATGTTGTAATCTCCAGGTATCTTGTAGATTATATTGTTGCATTAGTTTGTGAAGGGCTGTGGTAGTGTTTTGTTTTTTACGGGTAGATTTGGGTGAGCCAGGTTTAAAAGAACGGTCCCAGAATGAGTCTACTATTAAATTAAAATCACCCCCTATTAATACATGTCCTTCTTGGAAAGATTCCAGCTTAACTAGTGTTTCTCTCAAAAAAGATTCTTGGTTGTCATTTGGGGCATATAACGAAACCAATGTAATCAATTTTTGGTTTAAGAGACCTTTAATGAATATAAATCGACCAGAAGGATCAATTGTTTGGGCTTGGCAAGTAAAGTTGAGATTTTTTGAAAATAATATTGCCACACCTCTTGATTTTGAAGAGCCTGGGGCACAGTAATGTAATGGATATCTTTTATGCTTAAAAATTTGAGTGTTAGGGTCTTTCTGATGTGTTTCTTGTAGTAGGATTATGTCTGCTTGCATTCTAGCCAAAGCCGTTGCCAGCTTCTTACGTTTAGGGTTGTTGTTTAGTCCCCTACAATTCAAAGATATAATTTTTAACTTGTTATTATCCATCGGAGTACCATAAATTTTGATTTTCTATTGACCCAAGGCCTCTGGTTTCCACTCGAACCATCCAGGATGCATCAGGTATAGTGAACCAGTCACAAAAGCCCCGAGTCTTAACACACACATATTGGTCTGACACCTTGTTTCTTTGGCACTGAAAGTCTCCCATTGCAAGGAAATTAAAACCAAACCAAAAATACATCTTAATTACTACAATAACTTTAACTTTTGAAAAAACCATTAAACAATCCCCAATCTAGGGGTTTGAAACAGACTGCTCGTCCTAGTATACTAGGAACAAAGCAAGCGTACTGTTCTTAGTACAGCACACTGACTGCTTGCAGGGGGGGGTGTATTACTTGTCAGTCCCCCTCCCCTCCGAAAAGAATTCTTAAGAATTAATTAATCTCCTTTTTTAAATTAAAATAATTAAAAGTAAGGTTACAGACATATATATGTGTTTTAATACATTCTCTTGCCTTCAAATAATAAATTAATTATATAACTTAAGTAAAGTAAATAATAGTTAGTTTTCTTCACTTCCAATGAAATATACTTCTTTATATTTCTTTTAGCCTAATTTATAATTAATAAACATAACATTGATTAACTATAACATATAAAAATTGGTTAACTTCACCTCTCTTTATATTTAGGTCTCATAATTAACTGAAAATAGTTGGTTGACTTCACCTTAAAACAATTTTTTACACTAAGAATTATAGTTAACTAAGGTAACCTTATATAACTATGCTACGAAATAAAAGTAAGGTTACTTCACCTGTCTTTATATTAAAGTTTCATATTTTTAAATAACCAAAATAACCTTGGTTTACTGCATTGTTCAGCAATAAAGTGTCATATGACTTCTTTTTTCATTACTTTGTGATTTCATACTTAAAAGAAAATTGGTTAACTTCACCATAAAACAATCTTATTTACTTCCATTTCTAAAAAAAAGCAACAGTTCTATATGTTCATTATTCTTTGTTTCACATGGGCTCCTATCTATTTAAACTATTATCAATTTACTTCTCGTTGGGGCCTTCGGTGTCTGTGGCTTCGAGACTGCCAAGAATAGCACCAACAGGTCAGTTCTGCAAAGGGATTTTGTAAAATAAAGTCATGTTAGATGTTTAGGGCGATGGTTAAATCTTTTCCAGCGGGGATTAAGCCTTGCTGGGAGCGATTGGTTGGAGGTCTCTGAGTCGGGTTGAGAAGACAAAGGAGGCTCTTCAGTAGAGATGCCCATCGCTGCCAGGAGTTTCTGCCCACTGGATAGATCCGATGCAGTAAGTCTTAGGCCTTGATGGTTTACTAAAATTTCTGTTGGGGATAGCCATCGGTAACGGAGATCGTGGTCTGCCAGCGTTTGTGTGATTGGTTTTAAGGTGCGACGGTGCTGGAGTGTTTCAGAGGAGAGATCCATAAGAATCTGCAGTTTTTGGTTTTGGAAGGTGATTCCTCTGTTCTGTCTAGCCTTACGAAGAACTGCAGTTCTTGTGGGGACATCTCGAAAAATTATGATAACGTCGCGATGGAAGGACCCTGACCGCCGCTGATTAGAGCCCACACGGTAGGCATTCTCCAGGAAAGGGGGAGGGGAGGAAAGTTCCTCTAACCCAAGAGTTTCTGTGAGCCATGCAGAAAGAAAAAGTTTTAACTCAGACTCACCCTCACAATTCTCCGGCAGTCCGCGAACTTTAAGATTCCGTTCTTTCACTTTATTCTCCAGAATCATAATTTTAGTTTTGGACCAGAGTTCCTGCGTCTGTAACTGCCTAATGTCTTCTTGTGACGCAATAGAGTTTTCAAGTGCTGCTTCAGCTGCTTGAGCCACTTCTGAGAGTGTTTCGGTAATTGTTCTGAGTTCGTCGGTTAGAGGTCTAATTGCAGCGTGGATCTGGTCGGCTATTGTGGTTTCCAGGTGTTTTATTGAGGCGAAGAATTCTTGACGAGATATAATCGTTCTGTCGTCGTTCTGGCCCTCGTCTTGTGCAGCGTCGGCCATTTTATGAGCCGGTGGAGAGGAGTCGGTCTGAGTAGGCCGGGTATCTTCTTTTGGAAAATATTGAGTTAACTGTTGAGGTGTTGTAATCGATTTTTTCGTTTTGGCTGAGCTGGACTTTCCCATACCCAAATAGGGCAAATAAGCCGATCAAAAAGTGAAAATAAAGGAGATTATGGGAGTCTTAACGGAGGGGTGGGAAGGAGCTAAAGCTTTATGCGTCCGTCCTCGCCGCTCTCCAGGCTCCGCCCCCCCACCTTAGTTTTTTTGATGTTGCATTTCAAGCCAACTTTTGCATTTCAAGCCAACTCTTTCACCCTTAGTTCCTCTTCACTTTCTACCATTAGAGTGGTATTGTCTGAATATCTGAGGTTGTTAATGTACAGTAACAAAATGATGGACAGTAACAAAAGGTTCTCTCAAGAGCAGTCCTCAAAAGAGCTCTCTCAGGCCCACCTACCTCACAGGGTGTCTGTTGTGGGGCGGGGAAAGGAAAGGAGATTGTAAGCCACTCTGAGACTCCAAGTGAAGGGCGGGGTATAAATCCAATCTCTTCTTCTTCTAGTTGTACAGTTTCTTTGGTTGCATATTCCATCTTTTTAAGGAGAAAAATTACACACAGTCTGTCCTGCTGAATGCCACTATTGCCTCCCAGACAGAGATCCTGCCTGCTTATCCCACCCAGGTTCAACCCCAAAATCATTCGAAAACGAATCACATGACTTGCTAGACTCCAAGGACCTGCCCTGCCCATGTTATATCATCTGTGTGAATGAAGGGACCTGGTTTACCACTCCTCCACCCATTGAAGGCCAGTACATATTGCAAACCAGGCTCTGATTAACACAGGCTATTATTTATGTAGTTTGTCATTGATGCCAAATACACTATAATCCTGGAGAAACTGGATGTCCTTTTGAAAAGTACATGTAATGTTTACTTATCACCTAAAACGCATGCATCAGGGCAATGTCAGAATGGAGTACTGGGAACAGCCTTCCACTGATCAGCTACTCAATTAAATAATGATACTTAATCAAAAACACTAATGAACTTATCAATAAACACCACAGACATGAACATCAGAAGCCTTTTGCATTGCCAAAGAAAATGCAGACACATTGGGTTGATTCAAACGGAAGTTACTAATTCTTCAACATATTTTCTTAATAATTTGATAAGTATGAACTTCCTTATTTGTCGAAACTGTATGTCCCTGTTTACTATATTAATAATATCTTGACTGGATCAAATTGACCTTCCTCATAAACATGTTTTTTCCAGGTAGAGAGACCATCTCTCTTCCCTCTAAAGAAATCGCCACTACCTCTGACTGATTGGAAACCCTTGTGATAAAATACAGATTGGTGAGACGGGGACACAAAGTATATCCTTGGTTTCCCCTGGCACTTTCGAGATGGGGTTAATAAAGCAGTTGGGTGATAAATCACAGGCTGAGGACAGACTGGCAGAATGAAGTGCAAGGGAAGCGGGGCAAAAGAACCCAGGCCAAGTTGTTGCGGGCCTTTCCATTTCACACTGCATAGACTGATGCGGGACCATACCAGGAAGGAGGCAGAATGGAGCATTCACACGGTGGGGGCGGTGCAGTGGCACGCAGCTTTGGTCCGTCTTGCTGACCTGTGTGTAGGCGCATGGGCGCATAGGCACATGAGCGCAGCAGCTGGATCAGTGGGTTCACATCACCTGCGCCGCTTGATGTGCGGCTTATTTGTGTCCACACTGCCAGGAAGCAGGATGAACGCACAACCAGATGGTTTGACTCCAGTTTTACCAGGTACCTTTTAAAAGTGGGATGAAAGAGCTTCAGGACCGGGTGAGTGCAGCACGGCAATGCCAGGCAGCTGTGGCTGTGTAAACAGGCTCTCTTAATCCGCTTGCAAAGCGGGCCTATATCGGCCCAAACTGCCAGTCTGAACTCGGCCACAGACTTTGCATGGGGAGACTCCGGCCGCGGTCACATGGCCCTTAAATGCGAGAGGAAGGGCTATTTCCTCCTGCATTTAAAGGGGCCGTCTACAACAGCCACAGAAAGTCCCGCGCCGAAGCAGGCTCAAAGGCGGGTTCCTCCCGCATTTTCCAACCCTGGGAAAATTGACAGTTTTCCCGGGAGTCGCGGGAGGAACCCGCATTTGAGGTATCTGGACAGCCCTCTCTTGCAATCATTGTGAGAGCAGAGCTGTCCAGATGGTCCCGTCGGCCATTCCCCCCCCCCCATTTTACACTTGGGCGCTTGGGCAGTCAAGCGCCCAAGTGTAAAGGGGGGGGGGGGACCCCAAACTTACCAGGCAGCTGGCAGGTCCTTTGCTGCTGCTTCTGCCGCTGTGGCCACCTCCTTCGCCACCTCTTCCGTGGCCGCCACCACTTCCGCTGCTTCTTTCGCCGCCACCGCTTCCGCCGCCGGCGCTTCTGCCGCCGCTTCTGCTGCCGCTGCTGCATCTCTCCCCGCTTTCTGATGCTTCTCCAGCCGCTGCTGCCATTGCCCACCACCACCAGCCGCCGCAGGGGTTGGGATGTGTAGACACCCCAACCCGAGGTAGAAAAATGCAGCCCCTTTGACTTCCGGTAAGACTTGCGATCATGGCGGACGTGCTCCTCCGCAACTGCGGGGAGCGCGATCCGTACCCGGCGGGAAGAAGGGGCTCCGGACTGGTGCCGAGCCCCCAGAGACCCCAGTGAGGGGGCTCTGTCTGAGGTGGCCCGAAGGGGATCTCTCCCTACGGTAGCGACCGAGGGATCGAGGTCCCTTTTCATCACCCCCATAGGTTCCCCCGTCCGTGGGAGCCGTATGGCTAGAAGCGCAAATCCATGAAGCAGCAGAGAGTGCGAAGCTTTGAAGCTGGAACTTATAGTTACGCATGGTAAAAACAAACAGAACACAGCAGGAAAGGCGGGTGGAGTGAAACCCCCCCCCCTCGACATCGGCATACTTACGAGACTCTTTAAGTGGCGTTACTGCATGAAAAAAAGTACGTTCGGCTTGCTAGATGGCAGCATCGCGCTTTAGAGGATATGAACTTTAAAAAGTTATAAGCGCAGTCGTAGAATTTGCTTCTTTCGTCCATGTTATCTAACTATCAACAAAAAGCGCAGTCTCAACAATGGCGGGGAAACCGAAACCTTCCCCCAAACTAGGAAGTACAGCTCCGAGTTCAAAGGTTGATACCACAGAGATGAGCACCGTGTTCTCCTCGTTATTGCGACCTCTAGTGGACCAAATGACAGCTCTCAACGTCAAGATGGATAAAATGCAGCTGGAACTGAAGGAGTCGAATAAAACCACAGAGAAGCTGCAGCGAGAACTTCTGGAAGTTAAGACTTCAGTAAAAAATCATGATTCAAGGCTACAAAAAGCGGAGAAAGAAAAGGCCTTCCATTCTGATCAGCTCTTGAAACTACAGATGGAAAGATCGAATTTTTTCCTAAGACTTCAGAATGTGCCAGAGGATAAAGGAGAAGACCTTAAAAATCTACTAAGTGAAGCGCTTTAACCAGTAACAGGCTTAAAAGCAGCGAAAATAAAAAGCGACATGGATATGGTTTATAGAACCTATCCAGATTATACCAAAAAGAATAGCCTGCCTGGTGAGATTTTGATAAGGTTCTCCAAAAAGTCAACAAGGGATGTGGTGCTTAGGACCACAAATAAAGCGGTTCTGAAGATCAAAGGAAAAGAAGTTAAAGTGATGAAAGATATTCCATTTGAATAAGGAAAAGAAGGAAAGCCTATGGAAAACTGACAGCTTGGCTACAGTCTATTATCTACAGGTGGAACGTTCCGGAAGGACTGAGCTTCAGCATCAAAGATAAAAAATATAAGATTGACTCTGTTCAACAGGCAAAAAGTTTTTTGGAAAAAAGCAAAGAAAAGAAAAAAGAGAGAGACTCAGATGGTTCGCTGGCATCGCAAGAAAGTATGTATGGATTTGATAGCTCAAAGAGTGAAGAAGAGATTTCTGACTCGGAAAAAGGAGCAGCAGCTCCAAAGGTACAAGAAGAGACTGTTAAGACAAGAAGAGGACGAAAGAAGAAATAAGGGCTGAATTGTTTTTGTTGAAAATTGCACTTATATATTTCATATAATTTGTATAATTAAGCATTCCTCCAAAAGAGCATGTCTGTCAAATAGCTGTTTTATTTTTCTTATAGCATCAGTAACAATGTTAATTGAAAATTAACCAAGGTTTAAAATGCTTCATATGTGTTAGTGGTAAGGTAATATTAAGCAAATACTAAAGCACACTCTGTATAAGGTAAATGTAGCTTAGAAAGTAGCGATGTAGATGTAGTAATAGAGAAAATCAATAAAAATCTTTAAAAAAAAGAAAAGAAAAGAAAAATGCAGCCCCTTTAATCCAGAAGGGCTCCCGGATTTAAAGGGGCCGTGTGATCGCAGCCTCCAAGTTCTTTCCCTGGCTCTCCAGCTAATGGCTCCCAAGCAGAAAGACTTGGGGCGGGGGGGGAGATCTATCCAGAATCTGTGGACAGCTGCAATGAGGTTGGATGGTCCAGGATACCTGGACCATTGTGTGCCAGACTGCTCTTTATATCCTAGGAAAAAATAATCTCATCCAAATGTTTCAACTTCTGTCCCCCCCCCCCCCCCCCCCAGTGTAGCTATATTTATTTCAGGACTAGGTTGTGGCAGGATTGCTGGGGCCTCTGCTCCCTGGCTTTCCTTTTTACCACTGCTCAGGGGAAAAAAAATAGCCCTGGGGCTGATGGTGTGACTTCACTTCTGGGGAAAACCTGGAAGTTATATCAGTCCTCAGCACATACAGATCAGGCTAGCCCGCCATGAAATTCCAAGTTCAAGCCCCAGAATCATTAGCCTGGTTCAGTCATTATGATTTTGGTCTTTCATCCTCACATCCCAGAAGAGAGCACTACCCATGGTCTTCCCAAGATGGGCGATCTCCAGTTTATGTGACTAGGACAGTACACACGTTTACTACATGTGTACATGCAAATGCATATCCTCAGATACAGGGGTCATTTTCAAGCAGGACCGCACAAGAATGCCGTTCCGGTAGTAACAAGCCCAGGAGTGGGCACATATGGTGATGCGCTGTGGAAAAAAGCAAAAGCATACTAACTTGATCTGTATTTTCATGCTTGTTGTAGGGTAGCTTCCCTGCAAGAGCAAAGGAAAGCTAAAGTGTCTTTTGTCAAAGTGTAAAGGTGGCTCACCAGCTCTGAGTTGGGAAATACCTGGAGATTTTTGGGGTGGAGCCTGAACGGTGGGTGTTGCCTTCTGACACACTTCTGGTGATGTCAGGGGGTGTGGCATATGCAAATAAGTTATGCTAATGAGTTATGCTAATGAGCTCCGGCACCTCTTTTTTTTACAAAATAACCCCTGCAGTCAGATATATGGATTTCTGATCACTTCTGCTAAAGCTGGAAGACACACATGTTCCCATATTCACACAAAAGGGAGACCGTGGATATTACGAGGATTTTTCATGGTGTACTTTCCTTTTATGCATGACTGGATAATTGTAAAGACTGAAGGAGGCTCTTGACACTGGAAGCAAAATTTGCTCCCAAGCCGAACACAGTCTGTCCCCCATTCCCCCTCCCCGCTGCCAAAGAGAAAGCCAGTTGTGCAGGTTGTAATAAATGAACACTGCCAAACTCTCCTGCTGTATCACAAACGTTCTCCTGTTGAGATGGTTTATAATAGCGCTGTGCCATATTTCTGTGGGTTTTCAATGCAAAAGTTCTGTTTCAAAAGAGGGGGGTTGAAGCTCCCCCTGAAAGATGAGACAGTCCTGGGGAGGGGACTGTATTTTGTGCTGAACCATGCATAGAGCAGTTCTCTCTCCTCGACTGCTGGCAAACACTTTCCCAAAAACGGGGGTGAGGACAGGACAGTGCATCACCCTGCAGATCCCTTGATTTGAAGGAGCCACTTCTCTGTTAAAGGAGGTGATCTACAGCATAACCAGCACCTCTCCCTTCTTTTAGCGATGGCTTTGCAAGGAGCTTTGAAGGAGCCACTACTCTGTTAAAGGAAGTGATCTACAGCATAACCCACATCTCTCCCTTCTCTTTGCAGTGGCTTTGCAGTACTCAGGTTGGGTTTGTGTTCCCACCCTGAGTCAAACACAATCACACGTGAGTTGTGGATTCTCCTTAATTCCTCTGTGTGCAGGACATAATTAGGATCAGGACTGTGGTACATGTGGGAAAGGGGGTTTCAGTCTTTCCTGCTGCGCCCATACACACCATGGTTGTGATCCCAGCTGAGCAGTGCATGTACAGGAATTGAGAAGAACCCCCAATGCACATGCAGACAGTTGTGTTGCATGCCCCAACCAATACTCCCTCTAAGGTGTGGAGTCTTGTGAGCAAAAATTCTACTTTATGAGTTACTGGCATTAAAGTTGTGAGTGAGCGATTTGGCTACTGCATAAATTAGTTTGCTCTGGAGCCATCCTTCCTGAGCTAAAACAAAAATGTGTGAGCCGGGGGCTAAAAAACTTTAAGCCAGCTCACGCTAACTCAGCTTAGAGGGAACACTGCCCCCAACCTGTGTATTTTGTAATGTGTGAAGCCGGAGAATCTCCTTGTGTCAAGGGGCAGTGGATGCTTCCAAGGAGCAGAAGGTTTTCTAAACTTACTGTGGCACTCGAACACATGAAGCTGCCCTAGACTGAATCAGACCCCTGGTCCATCGAAATCAGTCTTGTCTACTCAGACTGGCAATAGCTCTCCAGGGTTTCAGGCAGAGTTTGTTCACATCATCTATGACCCGATCCTTAATTCGAGATGCTAGGGACTGAACCTGGGACTTCCTGCATGCAAACCCTTCCCAAGAAACATCCCCAAATCTCCTCCAAAGAGAAAGAAACTTCTCTCTTTTTCCCCACAGAGGCAAATGATTTTTGTGAAACCGGCTCCCCTTTCCAGTTGAGCATCCATTTATAATCCCAAACACAGTTGCTAAAAATTTATTTTTATCAGAGCCCGGTGAGGGTTTTTGATAAACTGTGAACATCTGGCAGGTAGGGGTCTCTTCACATCTCCTTTATTTAGGGCTGTCACTTCGTCTGCTGCAGCAGCCTGGCTGTTGCTTATTTGCATATTCCCAATGTAGGCAAATCTAAGAGCCAGGCTGCACTCCTTACAAAAGAAACCTGTCCAACAGGAGCCAGTCGGAGCAGCCAGTCAGTTTCCAGGTGTCAGCCCGGCTTTGATTCCACCACCCAAAGTGATTTCATCCAGCATCTGTCAGTGTCACATGATCATCTTCACAAGCGCTTGACTCTGGTTGCTTGCTTCCAAGCCAGGCATATCTCATCCCTATCTTCACAAGTCTTTATCATTCATCCTCCCTGCCTGAGTAACAATTACGGCATTTATCCAAGGTGGTGAGTCATGAAGAGCAGGAAGGGCTGGGGGGGGGTTAAATAAGACCTTGTTTTTAGTGAAAGTCTAAAGGCTTTATTATCATCACAAGTGATCCATGCTCCCTCTGAGGTCCTTTCGTGGCTTACAGTGAGTTGCATGGCCTGAGATGCTGTGGGAGATGGGAGCATTTCAGATCAACGCACTGTAGCATGCAGCAAAAATCTGTGTGCAAGTAGCCCCAGATGTCTAATTATTATTTTAAGATTGATTGTAATGGTTCAACTCTTTCCAGCTTTCAAATGGCGCAAGAGGGAGGAGAGGTGATTTCCCCTCAGTTCCTCACTTCATGAAGGCCAACTCCCATCATGAATGGCTTTTTGTCCGTGTGAGTGCCCCAGTCCCTGATACAGTGTATTGGGGTACCAAAAGGGATTGCTAGGGGGTGGGGAAGATGGGGATCGATCTGTGTCCACCAGCAGAAAGCTAGCTGGCTGGCTGGATCTAGTCCAGTTTTCTTTTTTAAAAAATAGATGGTGTACCCACTGGCTTATCAGTTGTAATTTATTTACTAAAACATTCATACTTCCCCTTTTGCCTTGGCTCAAGTCTTGATCGTTTCAGGGCCTTTCTAGTGACTGACTGGAATGCTGGCATGTGAGAGCAGGTTTATGTACTTGACTGGGTAGAATGTTGTTATCACACGTTTTCTCTGGTATCTTTGTAAGGGAAAAGACTAGAGATAAAGAGCACTCACGGAAGGGACATCCCTCCAGGATGAAGAGGCCCTTACAACCTCTTCATACATGCTCAATACAGCTGTGGGGAGGGGCCATCACTTAGTGCTAAAGCATCTGCTTTGCATGCAGATGGTCCCGGGTTCAATCCCCAGCATCTCTGGCTAAAAGGCTCTGGTAGCAGTAGTGGCAGACCGACATTTCTGGGACCCCGAAGCTTGAGCTGTTACGGAGGCCCCTTCTCAACCCGCAACAATAGAGCAACATTCAACAGGGTCCAAAGGGCCTTGCTGCCCTCAGAAGGACCTCGAGGCCCAAATGGTGGAGAACAGGGTGGTGGGGTGGAGCCCTTGAAAATGGGAGGTTTAGAGCATATTCTAATGTCAATATTAAGTACTTCAACCCATTGGCTTATGATTTTGTCACTAAAATAGCCTTATTTTAATAACAAACACTTTAAAAAACTCCATCATTTCTGTTGAAAAATTCACTCATTTAAAAAAAAAGTTGCTTCAGGGCCTCTCCAGGATTAGGGCCCCTGAAGCCTAAGCTTCATTAGTCTCATAGTCGATCCACCCCTGGGTAGTAGGTGATGTACCTGAGATAGGGTTGCCAGGTCTGAGTTGGAAACTACCTGGAGACTTTGGGGGTGGATCTGGGAGAGGAGAGGGTTTGGGGAGGGGAGGGGCCTCAGAATACCATAGAGCAGGGGTGTCAAACATGCGGCCCAGGGGCTGGATCAGGCCCCCAGAGGGCTTCTATCTGACCCACAAGGGACTGGCTGTCTCCTGCTTCTTCTTCCAGTTCTGCTGCTGCTGCTGCTGCATCATAGCTTGCTTTCCCAGACTCTCTCAATCGCTCAGGAGAGATAGATAGGCAAGCTTCTGCTCCCTGCACTGGGCTGAGGCTCCTCCCCCTCCCAGATTGCTACAGCACAGACATTTTGATGCAATAATTCAGAGCAAGAAGTGTCAGTTATCAGAGATGGTTAAATAAACAAAATATTGCAAGAATGCTAATGTTTCAAGCATGTTATTATTTTAAGTTAAAAAAATTGTGTTTGTGTCCTTTATAAAGTTTATATCTCTGCTATATGGCATTTACATTTTATGGCATTTTATGACAAAGTCCAATTTATGTCAAATCTGGCCCTCCATAACAAAACGAGTTTGACACCCCTGCCATAGAGTCTACCCTTCAAAGCAGCCATTTTCTCTGGGGAAGCTGATCTCTGTCAGCTGGAGATCAATTGTAAAAGCAGGAGATCCCCAGGCCCCACCTGGAGGCTGGCAACCTGAGACCCTAGAGAGCTGCTGCCAGCCAGAAAAGAGAATACTGATCTCGATAGACCAACAGTCTGACTCAGGATAAGATACCTTAAATAAAGGGGCTGTTCCTCAGAGGCAGAGCATCTGCACACCATCCCCAGCATCTCCAGTGAAAAGGGTCAAGTAGTAGGTATGTGAAAGGACCTCTGACGGAGATCCAGAAAAGCTGTTGTCAGTCAGAATAGACAATACTGACCTTCCAGAACAAGGGGCTCCCTCTAAAGCAGTTTCATGTATTCTCAAACACGCAAGAAAGAATGTCTGAAAAATACGTGGATACACCCACATACTGGATCTAAGAAATGAAGCTGGGAGAGTTGCCAGGCCTAGACTCAGTCTCTTTCCCCCCTTCCTTGCCAAACAGCTTATTCCTGCCCAAAAACAGCCCTGAGGAGATAAATAGGTACTGCTTTGGTGGGAAGGTAACAGAATTCTGTTGCCTCAGCGTCTAGTCATGCTGACCACATGACCATGGAAAAAGTCTTTGGACAGTGCTGGCTCTTAGGCTTGGAAATACAGATGAGCACTACCCCTTAGAGTCAGATTCGACTGGCTTTCAAGCAAGGGAAACCTTTAACTTTAATGCACTTATCAAGCAGAAAATATGTATTTGTTTCTTCCCAAAACTTATACACCACCTCACCAAGGCTCAAGGAGGCTTACAGGTAATTAAAACCATAAAGATGACAGTGAGAAATATATCAGGAATTCCCCCAAACCAGATTTTTTTAAAAAAACAGGTGATATACATCAACACTAATACAGAATCTCATTTTTGTACAAAGGGCACAGGGGCCCCCGTCCTCTGAGAATAATGGGTTTTACTGCTTCTCCAAAAAGGCTATCTGCTTCGGTCCTCCTTGAGGAGGTCATTACACAGCCAGCATGGAGTAGTGGTTAAGAGCGGTAGACTCTAACACAGAGAATCAGGTCTGATTCCCCCACTCCTCCACACAGCCAGCTGGGTGACCTTGGGCCAGTCACAGTTCTCTCAGAACTCTCTCAGCCCCACCTGCCTCACAAGGTGCCTGTTGTGGGGAGAGGAAGGGAAGGTGATTGTAAGCTGCTTTGAGACTCCTTAGATTAGAGAAAAGCAGGGTATACAAATCTACTCATCTCCTTCACGGATCTGGAATAATTGTCCGGCGGGCCGTAGCGAAGCACAGTTATAGATCTGCCTCTCAAGACTCAACTACATATTATGGATTTTCCCATGTTTATTTTAAATGACTTTTTTTTCCCTTTTGCAAATACAGCCTGAGGGGGATTACTTTATCAAGGAGGAGAACGGCACTGGGAGAGAGGGACACTTAATCCTTCCCTCCCCTGTTATTTTCTCCCCAGGAAAAACTACCCAGATATCTTCTTACGTCTGCTGGAAAAAGTATAGGAAGCAGCCAGCAACTGTGCAGGCCCCAGAGGGGTTGCCAGTCACCCCCCTGATACCACTAGTGGCTGAGGCCTTGAGGTGCACCAGACCCCCCCCCCCCCCCCAATTGGGCCACCACCAAGCAGTCACTTGGGTAGCTTGGCCAGAGAACCAGTTGGGTATGCACCACCAGTGGATAATACCTTATTTTACGAGGCCATGCCTGCAGAAGCTCCCTGCAGGAGCGTTGTCACACCAAGCTTAAAATCCGCTGACTTGTGCAAGAGATGGATGAACCAGATAAAGGGCAGCTGGCATATAAATGGCTGAGATGGGACGAGTGAACAGCGTTGACAGGGAAACGAGACAGAGAGGAAGTGAGCACAGAGAGAGAGAGAGATGCTCAAGAACAGCAGAATAAAACGGGGGGGGGGGAGAGAGAGAGAGAGAGAGAAAGAGAGCACATGCAGGGAGAACAGATCAGTACAGGCTCAAAAGCCATTGCCTGCCTTGCATGAAACCGACATATCTCCATCGCCCACAAGTGAGGACACCCTTGATAAATCCAGAAGGATTAACGCCTGGAGCATTTGATGGCCTGCTCGTCATCGTCTGCTTTGAAGGCATCTTTCTGTCTGGCAGAGGCGTAATCTCAGCATAGGTCATTCCGCTTGTCACTTGCAGGCAGTGGATTGCAAGAGGGTGGTGGGAGACTGGAATGAAAGGAGGGTCATCTTGAGGGTGTTCAGTTCGCAAGGTGGGGGACAACTGCCTCCTGGGATCCTCAAGGCATCACGATGCACAACAATGCATTGGATAGACATACGTGCATATATTTCCTTTAGGCAAAAACCTTCTTGTTCCAAACATACCTGTCCTTTCCTGGTCTTTCCCATCACATTGGACAGGAAGATGGAAGCGAAGGGAAAAGACTAGCTGTTAGACCATATTGAGAAGTGGTTACAGTGGTTAGTGAATCGTACTGGGCTCTAGAAGACACAAGTTCAAATCCCATCTCTGCCATAATAAACCTTGTTTGGTCACTGTCTCCCTCTCTACTAGGGATGGGCACGAACTGTACCACAGACCTAATTTTTCCATGGACCAGGGCCCAGTTCATGGTCTGTGAGCCCAGTCCGTGGCATCCCACCAACACAGACCTCCCCCGCGTCCATGACCCTCCCAGGAGGTTTGTAAGGTCCGTGTCAGAGGGGCTTGCAAAAGCCATTTAAAGGGAATGTGTTCCCTTTAAATGGCTTTTGCAAAGTTGCACGGCACATGAGTGAAGGTTGAGCAGCAACTTCACCCACTTCTGGTTCATGCATTCCTTTTAAATGGCTTTGTAAGCCGAATGGCATCATGTACCAAACGAACAACCCGGTCAGTTAAACATGGAGGTTTGTGGTCCAGGGGTCCATAAACCCCACAGACCTCTGAACCTCAGTGGACCACCATGTTTCTGGACCGTGCCCACCCCTACCCTCAACCTAACTCACTTCACAGAGTTGTTGTGAGGATGAAAAGGAGAAGGGGAGAACCATGCACGCTGCCCTGAGATTCTTGGAGGAAAGGGGGGATATAAATGTGCTAAGTAGGGAGAAGTTGTTGATTGAAGAAGGTGCTAAAGTTTCCAGGTATGAGGAGTGCGGTAGGGAAAACCTCAAGGCCCCTTGGAATCAGCCAGAGGGAAGGATTCTCATCCAGTCCCTTCTGGTTCTTCTCCTTTCTTGACCATGGAGAATCACAAAGGTTTGTACAAGATTGCCTCCTGTTCCTTATTCCTTTGTTTCAGGAACACTCATATAAAAGAAGAGATTCACCGTAATGGCTCAAAACAACTTAAATTCAGTAAACTACTAGGGCAATTAATTCTGAGACAAAAATAGTAACATTCCATACGACAGAACTAGTAATACTCAAGATATTCTTTTCTTATGATCTCTCTTCTCCTGTGCTCCACCACGGCAGCTTTGCTCATCTGAGCAAACCCCTCCACAGGTGCCCACCTACAAATGGGGTAGGATCAACCACCCGTATGTGTGCATTCTGTCTTCTGGCCCCCACCTTATGGAATGGCTGGGCATGAGGAGGTCAGGAAGGCTCCCCCTCTCCTGGCTTTCTGCAGACTATGCAAAACTGAATTATTCAAGAGGGCATTTTTACATAGGTAATAGGGCTGATTAAGGACTGTGGACTACTGTGCGTAGTTTGTACTGTCGTCGGATTCTACTATTTTATTCCTGTATCATTAAACGTGTCATGTTAATGCTTATGCTTTGCTTCAGCTCTGATTAGGTAATCAAGAAGCCGAGAAAAGCCAAACCAAAATGAATAAAATACTAAGATTAATACCAAAAATAAAAAATGAATACATGCATTTTAATGGAATAGCATGCCTCACTGTAGCATCTCCTAATGCTGAAAAATTATTAAACAGGATAATGACACAACATAAGGCTATCCAGTAAGTCACTTTCAAAAATCGCCATCCTTCCTTGAAGCTGATTTTCACCTGGCAATTACACTATTCGCTTGGCTAATGAGGTAATAATTTGATAAGGATGACCTTTCCAATTAACAATCAAGGATGACCTTTCCAATTAACAAGCAAGGCTTCATCCCTAAGAAGAAGCACCTGAAAAGAATTCTTCCAGTTCAACCTTATACAGATTACAAAACTGTTAGCCTCCTTCCCTTACAAGAATTAAAGGGAAAGGACAGTTAAGCCTGATCATCCATCCATCCATCCATCCATCCATCTCTCCATCCATCCATCTCTACAGAATAGACCTGACTAGGAGAGAGGAAAATATACACATTTTAAAAGGATATTCTGATTGAATGTAGCAGATATGATTTTCTTCTGAAAAATCTATAACTTTTTAACCAATTACTTCCAAAAATATTAGTAGTAATCATGGAATGAGTTAACATAAAACCTGACCTTCCATATATAATGAATATCCATTCCACAGATTTCTGCAATCCAAATCCTATTGCATTGTTTGTTGGATGTCCCTTCCTGTTGATTGTATTGACTCACTCTTTGTAATCTGCCTGGAGTCTTAGTGAGGAAGGTGGATTATATTTAGCACAGATAAATAAATAAATGTTGGAGCTTTTTAAGTGGCATTTTCCTCCCCCTCTTCCTACCTCTGCCTTTCAAATATGGCTCTCTGGGACCATTCAAGGAAGTCAGTACATTCATAAGTAATTTTTCTGGCTCCCTTGTTTCAGCAGTACTTCACTTGGATTCAGGTCTTATCACAGAATCACAGAGTTGGAAGGGGTCATACAGGCTATCTAGTCCAACCCCCTGCTCAGTGTAGGACTAGCCTAGAGCATCCCTGACAAGTGTTTGTCCAGCCGCTGCTTAAAGACTGCCAGTGAAAGGGAGCTCACCACCTCCCTAGGCAGCTGATTCCACTATTGTACAACTCCTACTGTAAAAAAGGTTTTGCTAATATCCAGCCGGTACCTTCCCACCCTTAATTGAAACCCATGATTGCAAGTCCTATCCTCTGCTGCCAACAGGAACAGCTCTCTGCCCTCCTCTAAGGGACAGCCCTTCAGATACTTCAAGAGAGCAATTATGTCCCCCCCTTCTCCAGACTGAACATTCCCAAGCCCCTCAGCCTTCCCTCCTAGGGCTTGGTCTCCAGGCCCCCGATCATCCTCGTCACTCTCCTCTGCACCCTCTCCATTCTGTCCACATCCTTTTTGAAGTAAGGCCTCCGAAACTGCACACAATACTCCAGGTGCAGCCTGACCAATGCAGCATACAGCCTCATGTACCCCCTCAACCTCCTCTTCTTCAGACTGAACATTCCCGAGTCCCTCAGCCTTTCCTCATAGGGCTTGGTCTCTCTTTATGGATGAGGAAGCCTGTATCAAAGGAAGTAGTTCTTGTGGGGAACTTGCCTCCAAAGTAGACTCACTGTTTTCTCTTGCTAGCTTCCTTTTTGTAGATTCCTGGTAGAGAAATGTGTGTGTGTGTGCACATGCACAATCACACAGAGAAATTCATTTTAAAAAATCAGCTTCCTTCAATGTTCCTCAGGTGCCTAACCCAGTCAGGGACCTCCAGAGTTACCATGGAGTTCTACTTTAAATGGTAGCCCCTCTAGTACTCCATATGCTTTTCTTGCTGGTCTCTTGCTCATCCGTTAGTAAGATGCAGATAGCAGCTCAGGCAGGATAATACCCTGTATGTTCTACTTAACATGAACTTGCACAAATTGTACCCTACCCTATCAAGCCAAATACAGGCTGCCAATCATATATTTGCACGATCTGTCAGTATTCAGCATACCCACTGTCAGGGCCAGTTCAATGTGTTTTGTTTCCCTAAAAGGCGTACAAGTATCACCTCCTAGGCCTGCACCACTGTTGGCCAGGCAATGCCACAGACTGGCAAAGGGTAGTATGGGACTCGGAGGGCAAACCCTTCACCTCTCCTGCTGCTGGTTCCTGGGAGGAAGCTGAGTCCCTGCAGTGCATCAGCACCCTTCTCACTGTGCTGTCCCAAGCTGTCGCATGGATGGCTTGGCAGGAAACTGGACCTACCTGCCACATTTGCAATCTCAGATAGCAGTAACAAGAGATTTATCAAACTTCTCATGGGCTACCATACCATACTTGGCTGGTGGGATACAAGTTTATTTTGTCTGAACACACAAGAACACCTGAAGATGCTTTTTACTGAATACAAACATCTAGGGTTGCCAGGTCCTTCTTCTTTGCCAACGGGGGACTTTGGGGAGCATTCCTGGAGGGGGAGGGGGTGTTGTCAATATGATGACATCACCAGGGATCATTTCGTAGAAAAAGAGGTGCAGGAGCTCATTAGCATAACTCATTAGCATAACTTATTTGCATATGCTAGACCACCTGACATCACCGGAAGTATGCCAGACGGAAGAAAGGAAGGAAGGAAGAGCTGGCAGAGAGGGGACAGCTACTAATCCAAGCCTCAGAAATACCACTATTCTGGGAGGATAGCTTCAGTGGTGGCTGAAGCCTTCAGAAGGCTGGTCAGAGGAACAAGGACTTTTCCAGGGGACAGGTCATTTTGCTGCAGCCATGACACAAGCAGGCATTCCCTTGTGGGGGGGGGGGCTGGCACCAACTCCCGGAGCTGAGCTCCTGCTCGAAATGACCCCTGGACATCACACAGAAGTGACACCATCATGCTGGGAACTGGTGCCCCACATGCCCAAACTCCAAGCAGCGAATTTACCACTGGAGTTCAACTCCCCTCCTTCTTGCAAACAGCACTTAGAAGGGCCCTTTAAATGCTGTTTGTAAGAAGCGGGGGCCACGCACGCCTGAACTCCAGTGGCGAATTCACTGCTTGAAGGTCAGGCGTGCAGCCAGAGGCTACCCTTCTCCCTCCCTCCTGCAAGATTTAAAGGGCCCTACAGCTGATCAGCAGGTCATGTGCTCCCGCTGATCAGCTGGAGGGCCCTTTAAATCATGCAGGAGAGGAGGGAGAGGGGTGGCTGCCAGTGGTTGTTCTTGGGGGTGTGGCTTCCCCCCACCAGCCAGCTGGCCGGCGGCAGGCAGCCCACAAAATCGGGGGGATTCCCTGCCCCCACCTGGGGACTGGCATCCCTACGAACATCATTCTACCCAGATTCGTGTTGACTAAAGCCCTTAGAACAACACATTCTTATCTGTGGAAATTGAGACAATTAAATCCCAGGAAGAGAGAGACAGTTTATGGTGATCGATTGAGCTGAGAAAGGAAACTGAACCCCAGACTTACTGCAGCATTTGGTCCAGCTTCAAAGTGCCACGATGAATAATAATTGGTCTTTCTGTCTTGGCACTCTAATTTCCATTATGCAGATTTTTGAAGTGATTGGTCAGGAGCAGGCATGGAGGGAAACTTTGCACCCCTAAATTCTAATTCAGGATTCCCCAGTGTGGTGCCCATGGGTGCCATGGCCACCCCCCCCCCCCCCAGTATTCTCTTTGGTGCCCACCAAGCTTTTCAGAAAGTGGGCAGAATCACTATAAGGCAGGGCTCATTTTTTGGCTACCCTGATTCAAATGAAAGGGGTTTCCATTGGAGAATCAGGACTTGTAAGAACTTTTATTGGTCAGTGTGTGGTTCCATTCCCCATTCAGGCTTTCCTTCTTCCCAGGAGTTGTGAGCAGGGAGGTATTCTATTTGGCTTGTGGCAGCCATTTTGGGTTTGGCTCCACTTCATGTGGCTGCCATTTTGGAGCTGCATTCACCATCCCCTCTCAAAATTCCAAAGGTGCCTGCAGGCACAAAAAGGTTGGGGATTCCTGTTCTAATCGGTTTAAAAAGGGGACTCCAAGATGCTCAATCCTGGACCCATTTCCAGGAGGAGAATGCTGAGATTCTTTTTAAGTACAAGATTAGTTAATAAGAGACTTTTTGTATTCTTTTCAGTATTCTGCGTACCTCATTCAGTTATCTGGACCTCGTAGGATTTATGTTTAGTTATTAAAGATTTATTTTACTCATGATCTTTGGGTGTGGTTGATTGATGCCTCTTTTACTTCAGCCCTGCTAGTATATGATTCTTTCTCATTCAAAGCATCATTATTGCAACATTGGCTGTTGCTATGTCTGCTGGCAGAGAATTCACCGGAAAAACTGCTTCGTAAATGAATGATCCAAATTTCCGGTCAAAGATCTATGGCTACTGCTATTAGATGACTCATCAAAATGTCTTTTGCCCCCCTGCTTGGAGGCCAACTCGAGATAACTACCCATCCCATGATTTCATTGTGCCCACTTGAGGTTTCATCTGGCCTTTTCAATTAGCTTTGTTATCGTCTTTCTCCACTTTCTATGCTAAATTCTTATACAGTTCTCCGTCCAAACTTTATGACAGACAGGGATGAATGCATTTTATTTACCATTACAGTTGCCACTCAGTCCCCCCCCCCCTTCCCCTGCAAAATTTGAAGTGAACTTCAGTTCCCTGATCAGGTAAAGCATCTAAAGAATTCCAAGAAAAGCTAAAAGAGTTTTGATAAGACTAGTAGAATTTTTGTACAGAGGTGGAATTCACATAGCCCTATTTTAATATAACTAGAATTTATCTCCCTCATTTTTAAATACACAAAATGAATCTGTGCCTCCTTATTCACTCCCCCCCCCCCCCCCGATATACAAAATGTCTCAACTATATGTAGCAATAGCATAATGTGGCCTGATGCTGACATTTTGGCTGCAATCACACACACTAAGTAATCCTCTTTCAATCCACTTTCCAACTGGATTTTGCCAGTTCACACAGTTGGGAAGTGGATTGAAAGTGGATTGAAGGAGGATTGAAAGTGAATTATTTAGTGTGTGTGATCGCAGCCATAGATTCAGCAAATAAATATTTAGTTAGAATGAGACCTGAGTTGAGCAAAAGCTTGTTTGGGAATTTCGCCATCTTGAAACACAGGGGACACACACAAAAAGGAATTGCCGTTTCTCCTCAGTTTTTTACTGCAACATCCTGATCACACTCCCTGCTACTACTGTGCTGGTTTTAAAAAAAAGTTTTATCCACAAGACACCAGAATCACTCCGAACTGACTTCAGATTTAGGGTTTCCAACTTAGCCCGGAAACTTGGGGGGGGATGGACCTGGGAGTGATTTGGGGAGGGACTTCAGTGGCATATAATGCCATACAGTTTCCCTTCCAAAGCAGCCATTTTCTCCAGAGGAAATTATCTCTGTTGTCTAGAGATTAGTTGTAATTACAGGAGATCTCCAGGCTCCACCTCTGTGTGTGTGTGTGTGTGTGTGTGTCTGTCTGTCTGTCTGTGTGTGAGAGAGAGAGAATATGTAGGGTTACCAGCTCTGGGTAGGGAAATACCTGGAGATTTTGGGGGTGGAGCCTGAAAAGAGTGGGTTTTGGGGAAGGGAAGGGCTTCAGTGGCATAGAATGCCATACAGTCCACCTTCCTAAGTGGCCATTTTCCTCAGGGAAATTGATTTCTGTTGTCTGGAGATTAGTAGTAATTCCAGGAGATCTTAGGGTTGCCAGCCCCCAGGTGAGGCCTGGGGATCCCCTGTTTTTACAACTGATCCCCAGCTGACAGAAATAAGCTCCCCTGGAGAAAGTGTCTGCTTTGAAGGGTAGACTCTATGGCATTGTACCATGCTGGGCCCCCTCTCCTCTCCTCTCCTCTCCTCTCCTCCCCACCCCAAACCCCACCTTTGCCCTCATCCGCCCCCAGTCTCCAGGTATTTTCCAACCTAGACCTGGCAACCCTAGGAGATCTCCAGGTCTTACTTGGGGGGGTGGGGGTGGCAACCATTATGTATTCAGTGTAACAACTTTGGGGTAAAAAAATTTGAAACCCAGATGGGGACAAAGAGCAGCAGGGGGCCACGAGGAAGGGATGGCCATGTAGCTCCTCACCTACTCCTCACTCATAAATACCTCCTCTTTTCTGCACCCCTAGGCCCTGGATCACCATTGTCTATGGAAACTAGAATTGTCCACACAGACTTTGCTCAGACATTGTGCATAAACTATGGTTTGGCTTATCAGGAACATGCTGCAGGGCTTGCATTCTTCCCAACTCCTTCCTTCCTTCCTTTCTGTGCACATGCCTTTTTCCTCGTTCATTTTGTGACAGTACAGTGAGTTCCTGATTCTGGTTGGCAAACAATTATGGTTCATGTGGGATTGGCCATGGTGTCTGAACTGGTCCATGATTGCTGCAACGGCAGAAGAAAAGCTGGGGCAGGCCTAATCTGACCTAGTCCAAAGGTGCTCTCCAAACTGGAATGTTATCATCTTGAGATGGGAAACTAGGGGTGCCAGTTTCCACTTGGGACCTGGGGTCCCTTGGAATTACAACTCATCTCCAGACTGCAGAGATCAGTTCCCCTGGAGAAAACGGATGCTTTGGAGGGTGAACTCTATGGCTTTGTACCCCTCTGAGGTCCCTGTCCTCCCCAGGCTCCACCCCCAAATCTCCAGGAATTTCCCAGCCTGGATCTGGCAACCCCCCACCCCGGGGAATACTGTCCTGTCTGGGGCCTAGAATAATCTAGAAAGGTATTTTCCCTTTTCGTGTTCTACTCTGCTGGTTTTGTTCTTCAGATAGTTTAAGCAAAGGAGGTTGAAATGTCCTCTGAAACAGAGACCATAAAAGCATAATGCACCCACCCAAAACGTTCAGTTTTTTTGGTAGTGCTGCCAACAGTGTGTAAAAGTTGAATGAAACTTAAGCAGGAGTTTGTAAACTGAGAGTTTTAGTCCAGGCAGTGGAGATTTTGCGCTAGATGTGAACAAGGTCCACCAATTATACAATATTAAGTTCTCATTTATTAAGGGCTTGGGAAAAAGCAAATAAATGATTAATAGATGTTTAATAAGGGGCTGTTCAATAATTATAGATTGTTGGGGAGCTGTGTGGGTTGTTTGTAACAAACGTCTGAAGCGTGTCATAGGGGTAGGCTAATTGTATGTTCCGCTCACGCTTCCGTCGTACGCCTGGCTAGCTTTAGATTAGACAGGGTAGAAATCTACTATTCTGTGCATTAGGGCATCGGTGCCCTACATGGGAAGCCCTTTCCTGCCCCTCCACTGTTTACAAATTGATTGATACTCCCACATGCAAAGTTTTAGAAATCACATTAAGATACTTCATCCAGTTTCATTTAGCTAGTTTTTGTTATCACTTACATCAGTGCTGAATCCTTTGCAGTATCGTAGGAAGCGCTTAGCGATCTCATGCATAGATGGTGATGTTTGAGTGTAGATTATAACAGTTTGTCAGGGGGGAGAGGCATTCAGTAATGTTCATGTTTAGGTTAACTATAATGTGTGAAAGAACATGGGTTTTTCTGCATGGTTGCAATAAAGTGGTGAAAGGCAGGGTCTAGATCTGATGGTTTCCAGTGTATCTGATGGTTAAGAATCTTACTTTTCATTTTTAAGAATGACCAGGTGTTTAGTCCCCATGGTATTGGGTAAGGTATTTGTTAAAAGGCAAAGGGAGCAGGAGGTGATGCTAGAGGGGTGTGTTGATTGGAGGGCTGTGTTGATTGATTCAGAGGAAAACACTTTTTCACCTCTAAAAGACCCTTGCCTCTTTCTATTGACCCCTGATTCTGATGCTCAGGGCCTGCCTACATTCTCTCCTATTCTTCTCTCATTGATAATAGTCAAACAGTGCCAGCTCAGGACATTCAGCTGCCTGAGTTGGATCATAAAATGGTGACCGTATTGTTGGTCATCCCCACAGACAGGGGTCCTTTGGGGCCGGAGCGAGGCGGAGCACAGCTCTGCCAGCTCAGGAGGGGCATTAGGGCAACCACGGCATTAGGGCAGTAACATTTTTTCCCACCATAGAGAACAATGGAGGGAATGGGGGCAACCCATTTGGGGGCCCATAGAATTGGACCCCCTGGTCCAATCTTCTTGAAACTTGGTGGGCATTTGGGGGAGAGGTCCCAGAAGCGATCCTGCAAGTTTGGAGCCTCTCCCTCAAACCTCCTTTCCTCCAGCCCCTCATATACCCTATGAGTTTTTGCCATTGATTTCAATGGCCCATAGGGTATAATGGGGCTGAAACTGACGTTCCCTTTCTGACACACTTCCAGTGATGTCAGGGGATGGGGCATATGCTAATTAGTTATGCTAATGAGCTCCTGCGCCTCTTTTTCTACGAAAGGACCCCTGCCCACAGGGATAGTCTGTCCCCCACTTAGGGTTGCCTGGTCTCTCCTGGCCGCCGATGGGGGTGTAGGTTTGCCAGATCCAAGTTGGGAAACTCCTAGAGATTTGGGGAAGGAGCCTGGGGAGGACAGGAAACTCAGTGGGGTACAGAGACAAGACACTTTGTAGTGTTAAATTCCAATCATCCTTTGGGCTGATGTTACACAAACCAATAGGATTCATTTTACAGAGCTGTCAGGACAAATGAGGATGCTTCAGAGTGAGGGACAGCAAGGGAAATGTAAAAGCAAACGTTTTCACAAGGAGCGCTAGAATGACATCAAAAAGAAAAGCATTTGCCGGCTCAATTAAAAATATTTGTGAAAGACAGTGAGCAGTCTCAGTACAGCACCACCTGAAGCTGGTTAGTTGTAAACAACTTCATATAATTCTAGATTATTTTAGCAGCTGTTAATACCCAGAGACCAGCCAAGAAGTGATTTATGTCTTCCTTGTGGAGACTGGATGTGCTCGGACAACCATTGGTATGGCTCATGTCGTGATCATGGGTTGTGATTTGCTGGGCTTTTTGGGTTACACAGGGACAGGTCAGACAGCACACCAAAGGACTGTGCAGAAGTGACAAAAAAAAACCCCTCATCCACCAAAGCTGCCCAGCTCAGTGTCCAAGCTGGGTGCTAACAGTAAGAACAAGAAGAACTGGTCTGAGGCTCATCTCACAAATAGCATGTGGCAGTTGAGCATGGTGGTATGTTTGCCTGGTGATTGTGTTCACTGCAAAGTCCCCAGTGTGTCTAATGGAGACCAGGGACCGTGCGAAGATTCAGAGCAGAGCTCACAAAGCTGCCTTATACTGAGTCAGATTACACAATTTGGCCTACTGTGGTCATCAATCTTGTCGGATTTCACTGGTAGCAGCTCTCCAGGGTCTTGGGTGGAGAACGTCAATACTAGCTATGTGATTCTTCTAACTGGCAATGCTAGGGATTGAACTGACCGTCCACATACAAGGCAGAGGCTCTTCCATTCAATCGTTGCCCCTCATTTAATCTGCTTCGGCACTTGGTTTCAGCTTCAATGCCTGGCAGCAACTCTCCAGAGTCTCAGGCAGAGGCCTTTCGCATCAGCGTTTTTACTGGTGATGCTGTGGATTGAACCTGGGACCCTCACATGCCGAGCAGACGCTCTGTCACCCAGCCCCAGCAGGCTTATAACTTAATTCCCACACTACAGCATCAAGGTATCTTTCAAGACTGTGGCTGCCGCTCCCTGCCTTTCCCTTAATTCAGAATTCGTGATGCAATCTGTCCCTCTTCTAATTTTTATAACCTCTCTCATTAAGTCAGCTCAGCTACTGTGGGAAGCCCCAGTAATTAAATAATTTGGGTTACAGAATATTCAATTAAATGTAATTACACGGGCTATCATCTTGCCTGCCCCCTCCCTCAACCCCAGCTGCATCCCTGCTCGAAAGGAACGTGGGTGGACGTTCCCCTTCTTTGATCCTGGGGAGAATGATATTGGGGTAAACAAATTTTGGGGGTTTGGGCACAAGAACCTAGGGTTGCCAGGTCAGTTAGAAAGGCTGGAGGGGGACATTCCAGGAGTCGGAAGCGTTGCCCCTGACATGCCAATGTCACTGGAAGTGATGTCGCGCACCATCCCTATGTCACCCGGACGTAACATAGAAAAGTTGAGCAAAACTCTATGGTAAAATCACCCTCAAAACATATAACTTTGCCTAAAAACTTGAGCGTCACCTCACAGCATACCCCACCCTTCACTACCTGAAGGAGTCTCAGAGCGGCTTACAATCCCTTTCCCTTCCCCTCCCCACAACAGATACCCTGTGAGGTATGCGGGGCTGAGAGCGCTCTCTCAAGAACTGCCGTTGAGAGAACAGCTCTGAGAGAACTGTGACTGACTCAAGATCACACCAGCAGATGCACGTGGAGGAGTGGGGAATCAAACCTGGTCCTCCCAGATTAGAGTTTTCCGCTCTTGACCACTACACCAAGCTGCTTTAGGTTCTCATTGGAGAGAAAGGTGGGGTATAAATAAAGTAAATAAATAAGTAAAGAAATTCTCAATTCCCTATTTTATCCTTACAACAACACTGAGAGTGAGTGGCCCAAGGTCACCCAGTGAGCTTCTGTGGCAGAGTGGGGATTTGAACCTGGGTCTCCCAGATCCTGGTCTGACACTTGCGCCATGTTGACATGCATCCCCAGCATGAACATTTTACCACCCTTTCATGGCTCATCAGAAACGGAAGGAAGTCAATGAAGGATAAAACACTCTTTGCCACTTGACAGGACAATACAGACAGCAAGTTCACTTGGGAATAACACGGAAACCATAGTAAATTTACCACACAGCAAATGGCCATCTGTATTCACCCAGACAGAGACTGCTCTCAGAGGCCCCAATCCCCAGCCTCTGCTCCTTTCTGGTAACAACAAGACCCCTTTCTAAGACTATTAGCACTATAAACTAAAAGGGCCTAGTAGTTATTGATTATTTCTTCCTGAGGGAACCTGAGAACTGCCTTTCTGTGAGATTCACATCAGACACAGTGGAAGTTCTGTATTCAAAACTCCCAGTGACTTAAAAAAAAAAAACACCCTTAATTTTCAAGCACAAGGCAAGGGGCTCATTTACATCAGGACCACATGGGATTGATAAACCCCTTCAGTGCATGTCTGAGGAATACCGAAGGATCTCTAAGAGAATTCTCAGCACATTACCCAACTACAGTTTCCAAGATTCTTCCCATTAATCTCCACTGAAGAGGAACAGAAGTTGAGACATTGGCATGAGCTATTATTTATTTATTGGGCTTTTTATCCTGCCTCCGGGCCGAGGCCAGTTTATAAATACAGCAACAATTGACATAACAAAATACAATGTTAAAATTCAGTATAAAACCATAATAAAATAATAAAGTGCTAGTAATTCACAACATAATAAAGTGCTAGTAATAATGATTAGGTAATTCAGTCATTCCTGATGAAGAGATGGAGCAGATATATTCACCATTGTAAGAGGCTACCGGTTGCATCTCTGGGTGAGTCTCTGCTCGCAGAGAACCTCCTTCCAAATCATAGTAAGCCCACATCAATGATATAGGCAGTGTTCCCTCTAAGCTGAGCTAGTGTGAGCTAGCTCACAGTTTTTTAGCCTCTGGCTCACACATTTTTGTCTTAGCTCAGGAAGGATGGTTCCAGAGCAAACTAATTTATGCCACATCGCTCACTCACAACTTTAATGCCAGTAGTTCACAAAGTAGAATTTTTGCTCACAAGACTCCACAGCTTAGAGGGAGCATTGGTTATAGGTAGAAACATAACAGGCTAATCTGAGGTTGGGTCATCCGTACTCTTCCACACACTGAAAACCAACCTTAGGACCTTAAGCACAAAGTGGGCATCTCCAGTTTTAATTCAGAAAAAAAAGTATGCTTCAGCTATCAGAAATCTGGAAAGCACTAGACTAAACATTATGGTGTTCAAGGGAACTACTGCAATGATGCCAGCAAATTCTAAAGAATTTGAGCCACCACCACTCTGTGCGTGAATGAACTCAACAAGGAACACAGTTGGCCATGTTTCAGCGATTAGAGGATTAAGTGGGGTCAATCAGCACAGTTTTGTAGCCTAGAGAAGAGCCAGGAAGACTCGAGTTCAAATCTCCAATCAGCCATAATGCTCCCTGAATAGACTTTGTCCAGAAGATTAAGCTGGGAAGTGCCCTAAGCATGTTGGAGATGGGGGATGTAAAATTGCATGTTTGTATTTCATCAAGGTGTGCTCCAAAACTGGGATATGGGATAGAGCTGGGATATGGCAAGATCTGAATTTCAGTCATTATAGAGTTAACACATTTATTATGATTCTACCTGGAGACCCGACCTGGAAGTGCAACCTGGCTCAGAGCCAATCCTGTATGTTAATTGGTGTGTTTGAGGAGCTGATTGGATGGTTTTAATTTACTAGTGTTTCGGTTGGCTAAAGAGCTTGAGCTTCTTCCTGTTAAGGTTCTAGAAGAGAAGTTACTTGCTCAGCAGCCTCGCCCCTAGGCTTTTACCTTTTTCCTCTTAGAGACCATTACCCTACTTTGCTGAATAAATATGTAGTTTAGGACTTTGTTATTTTATTAGAACTTTCCCGTTTCCCCTCTTCCTAATAGTTTTAGATAAAGAACTTTATTTAGATTAAGAACTCTAGTCTCTGTGCCTTATTACCCAACAGGTAGCACATGCCTGAGAGATGCTTGCCCTTTCCTCAGCAGGTGGGCCACATTTTCTTGAGACAGCGCACTCCCCAGGTCCAAGACTGTGGCTTTCCCACGGCGGACAGGGAAATAGCTCCTCACTGCATCCATTTTTGCCATTCATGCAGTCGTCCAATACGAGAAAATCGAATTTGGCAGCCGTTGCCAGCAGTTTCCAAGTTAAAACTCAGGCACACGACTGTGGCATGCCAGCAAGTGCAAGTGATATCATCCATGTGAGCTCAGAACAGCTCCTCCCTGTGGGCTTCCGCCGCCCTTGGACTCTCTCGCCTCTGCAGGCAAGAGCCATGTGGTCACAGCAAGACAAATGGTTGAGCAACCAGCCAATTAAAGCCAGCAGCAGTCAGGCACTGAGATGTCCTGTCTCTCACTGTCCCCATTACACAAAGACCTGACACTGGGTTAAACCTGTTGAGCAGAAAAAGCAGCACATCGGCTGACAGGGGTGATGTGTGTTTTCTTCTCCTGTTTACTGCTTTGCTCTGTTCCATGGGGACAGCTAAAAACCCAATTGAGAATGATTGCTTAATGGACAGGAGAACACCGGATACTGCAAAGTATAAAGAAGGTTACCAGGGATCAAGTAAGAGGGCAGCCTCTGCTAAGCTGGGAAGCACAGCTCTGGAGGAAGAAATTACTTTCTGACTCTCACGCTCACTCCCTGATCCGCAGACTAACAACCAGCCAGTTGTTTATCAACATGGATTCAAGATGCAAGAGATTTGGGTTCCATTCACTCTTCAAATTCTAGTAGCTCATTTATCTGATTTAGACGATAGAAAATGTTTATTCTCCTCTGGCAACAAATGGGCCCCAAGGTGTTAGCCATGATGCAGTGCAATCCCGTGCAGACTTATTCCAGTCTAAATTCCACTGATTTTAATAGGCATAGACTGGAGTAACTCCTTTTAGAACAGCACTGTTAAGGAGCAGGTCTACTTGCAACTAAATCCCATTGGGTTCAGTAGGTACTATGCAAACCACGTAGGTATGCATAGAACTGCAGTCTTAGTCTTCTGAACAGGGGTAGCTGCTAGATTTTATGCTCTGCTGTGGATGTCATGTTTCCCACAGTGGTCTTTGACCACATTTAGAATCTGTATGCAACAACAGTGCCGTGCAACATGACATCAGGCACCTCTAGGTGGCTGTTACAATGGGCAGATTAGCAGATGGCGGTGTAGCATGAAGGGACTGGCGGTCACTGTATACACATGATATTGCAAATGGACTCATTGCCAGCAGTGCCTGAGTGTATGTTTGAGAGCTACAATAGTGCCCTGGGTTCATGAGTATCCCCAAGCCTTGAAAATCTTTATGGAGCCTTTTGGAACTTCTGGGATTTTGCAAATAGGTAGCATGCACAGCCATAAAATGGCTGCCATGGGTGTCTGTGGCCAACCACAAAACATTGGAAGGCTCCAAGCTAAGCATCCATCTAAGACAGAGGCAGCTGTTTCCAAATGGGTGCTTCCTACAGACACAAAGGTGATGCCTCCAGAGCTCTTCTGAACCACTTTCTGTTTCAATACAGAAGCCAGGACTGGAGGAGAAGGAAATGTGCATCAGCAAACACATTGGTAGATGCCACATTGGGGTCCATTGCTTTAAATGCTACACCACACTGGCTGTATGGCTCAGAGACCATGGCAGCTCCCTAGGCTAGGTGTTGCCCACAGATCTGGAGGCTCCCAGGTCAAGCAGCTGTCTCTCTAACATTTGTTGAGCAAGAGGATGAAATTCTGGCCCGACACCAACCCTAGGGAAAACCTGCCCCTTCTCCGAGTGTCTCCCCTTGTGGATAAAGCAGATCCTTAAAGCAAGTGGCTTTGAGAATGGAGATCTCCCGTCTGCTGTTAATTTGGCAGCATTTTCAAGAAGGATTAAGTTTTTGCAGGTAAATTTGGTGTGAACCAGCTGTGGAGGGGGGAGATGTGAAAGACGATCTAAACTGAGAAATTAAATGCTTCCTTGGAGAGGAAAGACTGCAAGGCTCTGCAGGAGGTGTTAGCAAAACAGCCTGGGCGGGAGGATGAGGGTGGGCCTAGAGAAACACTTTCCTGCCTTCGAGGAGAAAGTGGCTGTCAAGGAAGACGTGCAGCCTTAAATAGAGGCTGGGTGAATCGCTTCTCCTGCCAAACCCAATCAGCAGTTTCCAAATGTGTATTGGGGGAGGCATTGTTGAAACAGATGGAAAAACCAAAACCGGGGGACTAAAATATAACGATCTAAATGCTTCACGTGCCAGGTCTTAGACTGAAAAGCCAGGATGTCTCTGTCTGGATTTTTTTTATTCCTTGCCCTTTCTCCAAAGAGCTATGGGCAGCATCCGCGGGTTTCCCTTTCCTTTTTATCTTCACAACAATTCTGTGAGGGTAGATTAGGCTGAGAGGGCAGAACTGGCCCAAAGTCACATGACACGCTTCGCAACCAAGTGGGGATTTGAAACACAGGTCCTAGATTCTAACCATGACGCTACCATAGTCTGGTGAGGGCAAAAGATTATGATGAGGTTTGCATTGGAATTGGGCAGCCCTATGAAATTCAGAAGCGACACCTGTAAAATCGGCTGTGTGTGCAAGAGAGAGAGAGAGTATGAGTGAGTGAAGGAACAAACACAGACCTGCACAATTACCAGCAATAAATTGTAACATGCAGTTACCCTCTCTACTTCTAAATAAGGAGATAAAGTACTTTATTTATTTATTGACTTAGTTTATACCCCACCTTTCTCCCCGATGGTGACCCAAAGTGGCTTACATTGTTCTCCTCTCCTCCATTTTATCCCCCACAACAGCCCTGTAAGGTAGGTTAGGCAGAGAGCTTGTGAGTGACCCAAAGTCTCCCATTCAGCGTCCATGGCAGAGGAGGGATTCAGACCTGGGCTTTCCACTTCCTAGTCCAGCACTCTAATCACCACACTGGTTCAAAACTGTTGGTCTGTTGCACATGCATACATCTTTATGGAAGGTTGCCAACCTCCAGGTGGTAGCTGGAGATCTCCTGGGATTACAACTGATCTCTAGATGGCAGAGATCCATTCAGCTGGAGGAAATGGCTGCTTTGAAAGGTGGACTCTCTGGCATTATATACCAACTAGGAATAAGGCCCATTGTGGAAATTAATACAACAGGCTCTAGAAAGAGGCTCTGGGAGAGTGCCAAGCCTTGCACACTCAGCATCAATTTGCTGTGGTGACCTCAGCAGGATATAATGATACAGAGTCCACAATTTTCTCCAGGGGAAGATCTCTGCCATCTGAAGACAAGCTGTAATTCGGAGTGGAAAGGGCCTTTTACTGACAATTTGGGGGGTGGATCCTGTGGAGGGCAGCATTTGGGTGGGGATGGAAGGACTCAGCAGGATACAATGCCATAGGGTCTACCCTTTAAAGCAGCCATTTTCTCCAGGGGAACTGATCTCTATCATCTGGAGATCAATTGTAACAGCGGGAGATCTCCAGGTCCCATCTGGAGACTGGCAACACTAGGGGGAAAGTCAGCCACACAACAGGGGGTTGAAGAGAATGGTTTGATGGTTGCTAGCCCACCTCATTAGCCAGCCAGCCATGGTGGAGCTAAGCAAGAGACAGAGCCATTTTGTTTATTCTGACAGGAAAGTGGGCAAGTTGGCAGTGGGTGGGGGAAGGGGTTATGCTGAAAGTCCATTGTCTTTTTACTAACAGAAGCAGCCACTGAGGGGACAATTAGACCCACCTGACAGTTGGTGGAGGAGAAAAGTGGACCCAGCACCCAGTCCATCCCCTTCACCGGCTCCCTCCAGACTGAGGCCGAGATACTGGCTGGCGGCTCTGTGAGTGGGACTGAGGCAACGCAGCATGGGAATGCAGACAGTGGCCAGGGACCCCTTTTGAGTGGCAGTTCTTGCAGCCAACTGATTTTGGTGCCCCATGGAATGTTGCCACCCCAACTGGCTTTTATATAATAAGGAAAGGATGAGGTCCCTTCCCAAACCTCGCCCTCCTCAGGCTCCACTCCCAAAATCTCCAGGTATTTCCCAACACAGAACTGGCAACCATAGATGTAATGCATCTCTGTGCAGGTGGGTACACTGGTGCAATATTTGCTTCTGCACACACTATTTAAAAATGGCACAAGATACCAAATTGTTGGATAAACAACACAATGCCATTCTTATTACCACCGACAGCTGCTGGATTAGTTCTCTGCTGCTGTTCCCAAACCACCTGCCACAAGCCCCCAGCACCGGCCAGGGATCCCCTCTGCCCCACAAACCCAAGCAAGCTCCAAATTGCATGAAAACAAATCACATCCCTTATCCAACTCCCCAAAGTGACCCAGGCAGCTGCAGTCTTTTCCCTCTAGTTCCCACCCACCCCCTTTGACATCCCTGGCTGTTCCCCAGAATCACTTTCCTCCATGTACCATTCATAGAGCACTTTGATTCCTCTTTCCATTACACCTCGAGCCCAAGGTGTTCTTCGTAGTTAATGGAAGGTGGGCACATGACTACGCTGGAAGCAAAGCAGAGGAGAGACTGTGTCCTGCAAGACAGTCCTGGAGAAGTGCCAGAGGAGCTTGCATGCCAAAGGACCCAGGTTCAAACCCAGAATATTTGGTTAAAGGGACCAGGTAGGGACCAGGTGGGACCTGCGGATCCCTGGGAATTCCAGCTCATCTCCAGACTACAGAGACTCATTCCCCTGGAGAAGTTGGGTGCCTTGGAGGGTGGACTCTATGGCATTGTGCCCCACCGAAGTCCCTGTTCTCCCCAGGCTCCACCCCAAATCTCCAGGAGTTTCCCAATCTAGATTTGGTAACCCTATCCCCCATCCCCCACCAGTGGCTGGGGGACCTGGCAACCCTAATAGTAGAAGGCGATGTGAAGGCCTCTTCCTGAGACCTTGCCAAGCAGCTGTCAGTCAGTCCACTGACCTTGCTGAGCAAATGGGCTGACTCAAGAGAAGGCATCTTCATGCATAGATGACAGAGCTTTTAAATGAATCCGTTCCATAGCTGCAAATCAAGGAGAAAGGTGCCATTTCTCTCGTGTGCTGTTTTTTGTGTGTGAGAGAGCAAAAAGAAGGTAGCTTTATATGGGGGCTTTCTCCACCAGCATTTTGAAGTGGTACAGGCCTCCTCCAGGAGAACTATAGCACATGAGATTTCTGGCATGGAGCTTGGCTTGGTATCTGCTGTGCTGTGAGGCAGACCGGCCAGGGTAGGTGAATTCCCTTCCTGCTATCCCCACTGCAGATCTGCATTCCTAGGGAGCTCTGCCTCTCTGATACATAATAGGAGTTTTAACAGAGCCGCTCTCTCCTGTGAACTCCAGCTGGGAGTCCCCATAGGAGCAGGGCTTAAAACTCCCATATCTCATGTGCTTGAACAAGGCTGCATTTCCAGCTTGGGAAAGCATAATTCCTGACAGCTCAGCAATAACTGAACACGCCGGAGCTGAAATGAACATGCAGAAGAAAGAGCAACAGGGGAGCCTCAAATTCTGACTCTGATTGGTGCGCAAAATATCGTGACCTATCGGTTTATGGCTCCTCTTCTTTTAATAGAGGTTTAATGGTTGGAAACGAGCAGCTTATGGCTTTTCATGGCATGGAGGTAAATAATCTCACCGAGGAAATAACATCCCAGTAAGCTTCTGCTAAAGGGACAGGATTATTTCGCCACTCCAAGCAGTTGGCAACCCTAGTTATTTCAGATCCCCAATATGGCTCTGTGCAAGAAATGAAAACATTATTTTCAGCAATTAAGGAGCAGGCCAGTAGGAAGGCCACACCCATTAAACCTCCCCCTGTTTGGTACGACTGGATAGGCACTGGGCATGCTACCTGGGCCAACCTCTTAATTTTCCTAAGTGGCATAAAATAATGTCTCCAGGAGGAACCACAGAGCTTATTTTCAGCTCTTCAAGTCTGCCCAGGGAGTCATTTGTGTTAAGTAGATGTTTATCCTCTTAGGAATATTGTAATATATACATTAAATTCAGGATCCACATGTTTGTTAGCTTTGTAAGAAATGTGCTGATGTGTCTAAACATCCAGGATTGCTTACTGAAGGCCTGGAATCATAGAATCACAGAGTTGGAAGGGACCTCCAGGGTCATCTAGTCTAACCCATGCACAATGCAGGAAATTCACAAATACTTCTCCTTCCAGACCCACAGTGACCGCTGTTCCACACCCAGACCCCAAAGTGGTAATCAGCATTTCCCTGGGCATGTAAGAGAGGGCCACAAGAACTAAGCACTGAGACAACCCTTCCTGCCCTCCCTCTCATGATCTGCTTAACTTCACAGAATCCACATTGCTGTCAGATGGCCATCTAGTCTCTGATTGAGTACCTCCAAAGAAGGAGAGCCCACCACCTCCTGAGGAAGCCTGTTCCACTGAGGAACCACTCTGTCAGGAAGTTCTTCCTAACGTTTAACCAAAAACTCTTCTGATTTAATTTCAACCCATTGGTTCTGGTATGATCTTCTGGGGCAACAGAAAACAACTCTGTACCATGGTTATCATATCACCTCTCAGTCCTCTCCTCTCCAGGCTAAACATACCCAGCTCCTTCAACCTTTCCTCATAGGACTTGGTCTCCAGACCCCTCACCATCTTCGTTGCCCTCCTCTGGATATGTTCCAGCTTGTCTATGTCCTTCTTAAATTGTGGTGCCCAAAACTGAACACAATACTCTAGATGAGGTCTAACCAGAGCAGAGTAAAGTGGTACCATCACATCGCGTGATCTGGACACCATACTTCTGTTGATACAGCCCAAAAATGGCATTTGCCTTTTTAGCAACCACATCACACTGCTGCCATGTTCAGTGTATGGTCTACTCAGACCCCCTAGATCCTTTTCGGACATACTACTGCCAAGCCATTGTGTTTGTGGAGTCACCGAATGCAGCTGTGGCACATCTGTCAGAAAGGTAGGAGAAGACTAGTAAGATGGGCTGTGCTCAGTTCAAGTTTAGGGATAAGAGCAAAGGTCACGTACCTGTGGGTTCTGTACAGATATCTCCACTTCAGTTTATTCCTCCCATGAGAGAAACAAATTAATTGTTTTTTTTAAAAAAAATCAGACCATTTTCTGTTTTTTTGTGCCGATACCCATTCGTAAACATGTGCATGTGTTTTTTTTTCAGAGCTATTGGTGCATCGGCTATATTTGAATAGCTGTATTTGAATTAAAATGGAGTTTAGAAAGGATATAAATAAAACGGTGTAAAAGTAGCACCAAGAGGTTGCCGTGAACAACAGTACATAAAATAGCAGGGCATTAAAAGGTCTCAATACAAGACCAAGAGCTTAACCAGCCTCAGTGGCCATCTGAAGAAGGCAGTTTTTAAAGGGCTGGGGAACAGGGGCCATACTGAAGCAAGGGATTTGCCATAGCTCGGAGACAGCTAATAACAATTACCCGTGCTGAAGAGTCACTGTTCTTACCTTCCTCAGTATGGGTTCCCTAAGCAGAACAACTCCAGCAATGAGTGTGGTAGCATCAATAGTGCACGGAAGTGCCCTTGTGCTGCCAAGTTTACAGTCTTCATCACCGATCACAGCTGATACCTCTTGTCATTTTATAGCATTTACAAATATGAATATATATAGCTACTGAGAGAAGAACCAGTTCAAGGTAGAGATGGTCAGATTCTCCAAATACAATAAGAAACCAAGTAGGGATCTGTTACCCTACTATTTATGTGTTTAGCCCCACTCCTACACTCTGTATCTAAAATTCCAGGAGATTTTGATGGTAGTGCCTAGGGAGGGTGGACTTTGGGAATGATATGAAGTCACTTCCAGGTGATGATCTAAGAATTTCCTCTAATCTCCATGGCAAGGACCATAGAGAAGGGGTCCCCAACCGGTGGCCCACAGGCCTTGTGCAGCCTCCGAGCTCTTACTGTGTGGCCCTCCAGCCTACGCTTCTGCTGCTGTCACCCTCAAGGCATTTCCCCTCTGACTCATACTGTTCTTCCTGCCTCAAGAGGCACCATGTACTTCTGTTCTTCCTGAACCCTTTCTTGCAAAAAGCCACAATAACAACATTGTGCCTTCTGGTCTCCATGGTTCCGTCTGTCAGCCCCTTTTGGTCTTATCCTCCGCACTGGCATTTTGGCCATTTTGGCTGCTTCGTTAGCCAGCAAAGCTCAGGTACCTGTACCACTGCAGAAACCATATTCTTGAAGGTGTGTAAATCAGTAGAAAATCTCGGCCTGAGTTGGGATAAATTGAAAAGCATCACAACGGATGGTGCAAGAAATATGGTAGGAAGTAAAACTGGGGTAGTTGCAAGAATCAGTGAAGAGATACTGAAATTAAATGGTATACTTCCCATGCAACTTCACTGCATCATCCATCAGCAAGACTTGTGTAGTAAGATTCTTCAGTGGGAAAGTGGGATGCGTATTGTTGTGTCCAACATTAATTACATCAGGCATCACGACCTTACTCATTGTCAGTTTCAAAATTTTCTCTCAGAGATAGATGCAGGATCTGGAGATGTATTGTACCTTGCAGAAGTCAGGCAGCTTAGCAGAGACAAAGTCCTCAAATGTTTTTTCAGTCTTCATCATGAAGTCAATGTCTTTCTCAAAGAGAAAAGAAAAGGTCAAGAAGTACTTTCTGACCCTGGATGGATTTTTGATTTGGCTTTCTTAACTGATAATGGGAATTTTCAATTCAGTGTTGAAAGACACATCAAAGCACTGAACCTATTGCAGGTGGAGTTCTAGAACAGATTGATTGGTTGCCATAAGCATGGACAGGAAATAAGAATGTTTCAGAATACATTTGAAGTAACTCCGGAAGAGGCAAGTAACTTTTTTCAGATGGAACTAATTGATTTGCAAGCCAGTGATCATCTCAGAGAAATTTACAAAGGAAGTAGTCTGTTAGGTTTCTGTTCTGGTCTACCTGATATATTTATCAACCTGAAGAAATTTGCTGCAGGCATATTCACAGTCTTTGGCACCACATACATCGGTGAACAAAGATTTTCCAAGATGAAAACTGTGAAATCCAAGTGTAGGTCAAGACTTACAGATGAACATTTTCATGACATTTTAAGGGTTATCTCTCACAAACCTTGACTTGGACATTAATGCTTAGGCTAGCAGAAAGCAGCCAGAAAAATCACACTGACTAGGTAAGAATGTTGTAGCTAGATAAAAGGATTCCATGCTGAAGTATTGCTCCAAAATGGATTGCGTTCAAGTTAACAGTTCTTCATTGACCTCTGAAAGTCTACTTTTGATCTAAATAGATAGGTTAATAATTTCGTTACATTTTGATTTAAGATGAGGCCCTCTTTAGGCGTGGGGCACTCTAATGCAGCCCCCATATGCCAGACGGTTGGGGACCCCTGCCACAGAGACATGGGGAAATTCCTAGAGTGTCACCATAGAGCCCAGTCCCCTCACTCCTTAATTTATCAAAGTGATGGGAGGTTGAGGCTGAGGGCAGGGGTGTTACCCACCTCAGGCAGGCAAATGGAAAGCTCATCTCTGGGTTAGTCACCATACATCTCATTGGGCCCAGCCCACAGATCATAAATATATTGTCAGAGAGATTTGAGCCACACAAATGCCAAACAGAGTTACCAGGATGCAACCTAGAGACCCTGACTTTACTTTTAACATAATGGGCGTAGTGAGACATCTCCCTGCCTCCCCATTCTTGTTCTGATCCTTCTGTTCATTCTCCTCACCCCAACAAAGTCTATCCGAGTCACAGTTGCACTAGCAGACTGGAGAGGAAGGTAAGTGGGAGAGATTAGGGGAAGGTGTGGCAGCCATGAAATCTCCCACTATATTGTTCTTTAGGTTGTAGTCCAGCAACTCCAGCACAAATCTGTGAACAGGGTTGCCAGCTCTGGGTTGGGTACTACCTGGAGATTTGGGGGTGGAGCCTGGAGAGGGACCTCAGCATGGCAGCCAGCAAAAAAGGGATTGATCACCATCTGGACTGGTTGTTTTATTAGTGCATTGTAATAATTTTATCATGTTGATTGTATTTTATCTGTTTTAATGCTGTAAATCGCTCAGAGCCTGCTTGCGGGGTTAGGCAGTTCAGAAATCTAATAAATAATAATAATAATAATAATAATAATAATTTTAAAATAATGGTATAGTGCCATAGAGTCCACCCTCCAAAGCAGCCATTTTCCCCAGGGAAACTGATCTTGATCATCTGGAGATCAACTGTAATGGCGGGAGGTCTCCAGGTGCCACCCGGAGGTTGGCAACCCTACCTGTGAAGGAGTACCTCAAACATCTCGGCAAAAACTGGCCACCTTCAATCCTGTGAACATCCATGGCAGAATTCAAGACAACAAGGCCTGGGATCACATGCTTAGCTCAAAATCATTCTGCAAAGCCGGTTGGATTCAATCATAGTTTCATGAATAATTCCCAGTGAGTTTCATATATTTTCGTCGGAGGAAGCCAAAGAAACACACACGCAAACATCATTACAGAAACTCCAGCATGAATCATCAACAAGAAAATATCAAAATACTAATGAGAGTCTAACTGTTATAATGCATACCTGTAGCGAGCACTGAAAAGTCAATTTATCGAGAGCAGGAAAATCCCAAGGAAGTGTCAAATCAATTAAAACAGAGGACAAAAAGGGCCAAAAATCCTAGGGATTATAGATAAAGTCTCTATGAAAGAGGACCCACCAGCACATGTGGAGGAGGGGACATCTCACACACATATCCTTTCCATGAAGATGGATCCAGGTAGTCAGCCATGTTGGTCTGAAGCAATACAACAAATTTAGAGTACAGTGGTACACTTTTGAGACCAACAAATGTTTAATCGAGGTATGAGCTTTCATGTGCAAAGCATACTTTATCATACCTTGGCTCAGGACAGACTGGCAGTCTGGCCCACTCTGCCTCCGCTTTAAAAGCGGAGGCAGAGCGGACATCCAGACTGCTGCATCTGCCCTGTGGAGGCGCCCTGGACTTACCTTGTCCAGCGGCGCGCTCCTCCCGCAGCAGCCAGGCACCACTTCTAAGTGGTGTCCCAGCAGCTGCGCGTGCGTTCCACCCACTTCCGGCGGGTGTGAACACGTGCGGAGCTGCACGGCATCCTGCCGCCACTGCCAGAAGCCGTCCGCAGTGTGGACGCTGTGGGCGGCTTCCTTGCGGCGGCGGCTGAACACCACGCTGCGGGGGAGTTCGCCCTGGCTTGTTCTGCCACACTCCGGTAGCGTGGCAGAACACCTGTCTGTCCTCAGCCCTTGAATAAACCTTTGTTGGTCTTAAAGGTGCTATTGGACTCTAAATTTGTTGTACATTTGTTGTACATATCCCTTCCCTCTTCCTGCCAGCTCTAGATCTAGCTTCCTCTCCCCCACTGCTGCTGGCTCTGGTTTTCCTCTCCCTGCACCCTGTCTGGCCCCCATCAGTTTTCATGAGGAATCTGTGGTTGCTACAGCAACCCAAAAATGCCACCTCCACTCTGATTATTTGCTTTTGAGGGGGGGGAGTCCTCACAAAATTAGCATTTTTCCCAAAGACAGATTTTTCAACTGGGTATTCTACTGAGTTTGCAGAAACCTAACACTGTTGTCATGGCTGGCCCAATTGTACAGATTTGGCTATCTGCATGGAGGTCGGCCTTTCATTACTAGAGGAGTGATTGTTAAATATATATATATTTTTAATCTGTTAGCTCCTAATAAACATACCACATGAATACAGATGTTACCTGTTACAACATCATCAAAGGACAGTTAGATTGGAGACCAGTAGCACCTTAGAGAGCAACAAGAGTTTCTGGGTATCAGCTTTCAAGAGTCAAAGCTCCCTTTGTCAGACAGAGAGTAGAAATGTAGATCTGAGTCCTCCTTTTATCCTAATCAGAAGGTGGGAGCGGGTTTGTAAAGAATGCTTGTAAAAGATGCAAGATACAAAGTATGCTGTCATCAGCTTGGTTAGAGCAGAGGGGAAACTAATATCATCATAGGGAAATTGTAATTTAGAAACTCCATCCAGGTATACAGGGACTGGCAGAAGGTTATCTAGGACAGTAAAGAAAAGCCCCACACCCCTGGAATGAATATGGGGTACCTCCTAGCCATCTTTAAATCAGCCACAGCATCTGTTTTGCTTCTAACTTTTGAATTCACTGAGACCGATTTCCCACAGCCGCTGCTCCGCCCCCGCTTTTCCCTTTGCCCGGATCGTAAGTGTCAATTTCCCACTATTTGCCACACGGGCGCATTTTGCCCCAGAGCTTCGCCCGATGTCTAATTGATCCTCAAAAAACAGGATCGAGTAGACATGGTGGAAATCGGGCGAAGCTCCGGGGCAAAATGCGCCTGTGGGGCAAATAGTGGGAAATTGACACAATTGGGGCAAAGGGAGGAACGGGGGCGGAGCAGCGGCTGTGGGAAATCGGTCTGAGACATTTTCTCATTATTGTCTCACCGGATGCTAGCAAAAAAGAGATTTAAAACAGGCATATGTTGAAGCGAATCAACACCTGTGGGTTCTCTACTGTCTTTTGTTGTCCTCCAGAGCCAGTTTGGTGTAGTGGTTAAGAGTGCAGACTCTAATCTGGGAAAACCAGGTTTGATTCCCCATTCCTCCACATGCAGCCAGCTGGGTGACCTTGGGGCAGTCACAGTTCTCTCAGAGCTGTTCTCTCAAGAGCAGTCCTCAAAAGAGCTCTCTCAGCCCCACCTCCCTCACAGGGTGTTTGTTGTGGGGAGGGGAAGGGAAGGGAGATTGTAAGCTGCTCTGAGACTCCTTGAGGTAGTGAAGGGCAGGGTATAAATCCAATCTCCTCTTCCTCCTCCTCCTGATGCCAACTTTGGAGGGCCAATTTACCTGGAAGTAAGCCCCATTGAACATGTGTGATGAGACATGCCTAGGAAGGCACAGCCCTCAGTTTGCAAGACCGGAGCAAGGCGGTTAACAATAGGACGTTTTGGAGGACATTAATTCATAGGGTCACCGTGAGTTAGATGCAACCTTGACAACACTTAACACGCACATGTGATTGCACTAGAAGGCACTGAAGTCACCTATTCATACCTGTCTTTACAAAGAGCAGAAATTTGCTTTTGCATTAACCCTAGAAGTTAATGTTGTTGGAAATACGTGTGTGTTGCAAGGTCTAATTCAGTCAGGGTTCATCCGTTTACCTTGTGTGCTATTGTTTAGACTGACCTGGAAGGAAACCTGGCACAGAGCCAATGGAAACAAAGCCCCTGAAATTGAAGTCTGTTTACTCACAATCCTTGGTTAATGTATTCAGGTGATTTCCTTCTAGGGGTCAAGAAGAAGAAGAATCTCTGTTGTTGTTGTTGTTGTTGTTGTTGGGGACCATGTGGTCAAAGTGTAAAGATGTAGTTCTAGGGGTCTCTGTTATTTTGTAGATTTCCCTGTGAACCCTTCCCTTAGAAATAAAGATTCTTACACAGAAAGAAATGCCTCCCATCCAGTGAAGCAAAGATCCATTGCAACTTCTAAATATCTAAGTATTTTTTGCCAATTTTCCCAACATGTTCATGCTATTTCTAATACTGCGGTGCTACTTCAGCAGGGAGGAAAACCAGCTGAATTTCTTCCTTCCTCCTTCCCCAGGGTGAGGAGTAATGGCTATCCCATAATGCCTTGCACCAAGTAAGACAGCATGGGGGACATTGCTTTTTAAAAGGGATGCTTAGGCCGACCTCTCGATACTCAGGAGGACAGGAGCTGATTGATTTATCTGTCAAGCCAGTTTGCACTGTCTCCTTCGAAACACCCTGGGGGCATCAGCAATAAACCACTGGATCTTCCAGTGGTAATTGTCACTCCCAGTTGCCACAGGTGAAATGAGAAGTGAGCAGCAGCCCTGGAGTACATCCAGCAGGACTTTCAGCAGGAAGCCACCGGTAAAGTAACCCGCTTCCTGGGGGGGGGGGGGGGGGGGGGGGGACACACTCCGGGGATGGAAGTCTCAAACGAGCAAAGGGCAGCCCACTGTTTCCCTCTCCCACAGCATTGCAAAGAAGGCTCAGGTGTAATTGGAAGCAGTTTGGATTGCTATTACTCAGAAACATGGGACAAAAGTGTGAATCGTGTGCCATTGTTGTTTAATTACACCATAACTACCAATCTATTACCCAGCAGTCAACCACTTGAGTCCATTCTAATTACAAACTCCTCGCCATTCTTGGGGAATGAATGTGTCCAGTAGCAATCCCCCCCCCCCCCCCATAATTGGGCACTGCGGCTTGGGAGAGAGAGCAAGAGCCATGCTGGCTTTGTTACCGCTTGGCTAGTTACCCTGTCATTATTCTGAGGTCTCTCCCGTGCGAGTGATTTGTCATTTCATTAAATGATGAATGGTTACCTGGCAAGATCAGAGCTCCCTTCAAAGATCCGCGGCCTTTTGTTTAAATTGGATCCTGCAAGGGAAAGCTCTCTACTTGCAATACAAAAACAAGGGCTGGGTCCTGAAAATCCTTTATCAGATGCAAGCTGCCAGGCCAGCTCAGTCTCAAATCTGCTTCCTCTGCCATGGGTCTGAGGCCTGTCGGGTCTGCTTAGCTTCTTGACACACGAGGAGTTAGTTGCTGCTGTCAGGACTGCTGTGCCCTCAGCCACTGGAAAAAAGGAGAGTCCTGGGCACCAACTCGCAGTGTTCCCTCTAAGCTGAGTTAGTGTGAGCTAGCTCACAGCTTTTTAGCCTCCGGCTCACAGATTTCTGTCTTAGCTCAGGAAGGATGGCGCCAGAGCAAACTAATCTATGCAGTAGCCAAATGGCTCACACACAACTTTAATGCTGGTAGCTCACAAAGTAGAATTTTTGCTCACAAGACTCCACAGCTTAGAGGGAGCATTAAGTCCAGGATACCGTCCTAGCTGATGTGGGGGGACGGGGGACAGTGACACAGAGAACAGTTTGATTTCTCGATACTGGGGCTGAAGCTGTAAGTAAGGATGCTAGCCTCCAGGTGGGACCTGGGGATCCCCCGGAATTACAGCTCATCTCCATACTACAGAAATGAGTTCCCCTGGAGAAAATGGATGCTTTGGACTCTGAATGTGTCAAACTCATTTCTTATGAGGGCCGGATTTGACATAAATTGGACTTTGTCGGGCTGGGCCACGTGTGTCAGAGTTTATATCTCTGCTACCTGGTTTTACATGTTATGACACACATGGCCCAGCCCAGGGGCGTAGACTTTGTAAATCCCCGGGGGGGGCGGGGGCTCTTTTGTGCACGCGCGCCAAGCGCGCGCGCGCCTGGGACCATGTCCTTGCCTCGGGGCATGCGGGGGGGGGCGCAGATGAGCGTAGTCTCGGCGGCGCGGGACCATGTCCCTGCCGCCTCTCTCTCTCCCCCCCCCGGGAGGCAGGAGGGCAGGCTGGGGGTGGAGGGCAGCTCATCCCCAGCCAGCTCAGGAGGGCAGAAAATCCTGCTTGCTTAATTTTTTTTTTTAATAAAGATTTTATTATTTTCAAGTAAGAAAAATAGACAACACAGATATACAAAGAAAAAAGAAAACATACCAGGAATTTCCCAACCCAGAGCTGGCAACCATTAATAAAAGTTCCCACTTTGCCGGAGACCCTGGAGAGTCACTGACAGTCAAGGAAGACACTGCTGATCAATACGGACAAAGGGTCCGACTCCATAAAAGAAAGGGCCAGATGTTCATTTTATACTGCTTGATCGTTGTCACTGCTATATGTAAGGAAAATCTGGGCAGCCCGTGCTGATCCCAAAAGCTGTAGAAACCAGGCCACCCAGACAAGAAGGGTTGAGTCCTTTCCAGAACATCACTCATCATAAAATTAGAACATGGTGCAGAAGTTAGTGTCAGCCTAGGATCTGGGAGAATCCCGACTCTGCTATGGAAACTTGCTGAGTGATCTAGGGCCAGGTACACACTCGCAGCCTAACCTAACTCACAGAGAGGTTGTTGTGAGGATAAAATGGAGGAGAGGCAAATGACATAATCTGCCTTGGGACCTCACTGGGGAGAAAAGAAATTGGATTTATACCCTGCCCTTCACTACCCAAAGGAGCCTCAGAGCATATCATAGTCTCCTTTCCCTCCCTCTCCCCACAACAGACACCCTGTGGGGTAGGTGGGGCTGAGAGAGCTCTTTCGAGGACTGCCCTTGAGAGAACAGCTTTGAGAGAACTGGTGACTGACCCAAGGTCACACCAGCAGCTGCCTGTGGAGGAGTGGGGAATCAAACCCGGTTCACCCAGATTAGCGTCAGCGCTCCTAACCACGACACCAAACCCTTCTACAAACTGAACATGATCAGCTAGGGTTGCCAACTCCGCGTTGGGGAATTCCTGGAGAGTTGAGGGTGGAGCACGGAGAGGGAGCTCAGAGGTGTAGAATGCCTCCACATTCCAAAGCAGCCATTTTCTCCAGGGGAACTGGTATGTACAGTCTGGCGATCATTGAAATTCTGGGATATCTCCAGGCACCACCGGGGGGTTGGCAACTCTACTGCTACTGCATTTGAGAGATGACTGCAGTTGGGAGCAATGTTCCCTCTAAGCTGTCTTGTCTCTTTTTCTGAAAATAATAAAAAAAGTATTTTTTAAAAAATAGGCTTTGGAGTCTTATGAGCAAAAATTCTACTTTGTGAGCTACTGGCATTAAAGCTGTGAGTGAGTGATTTGGCTGCTGCATAAATTAGTTTGCCCTGGAGCCATCCTTCCGGAGCTGAGACAAGAATGTGTGAGCCGGAGGCTAAAAAGCTGTGAGCTGGCTCACATTATCTCAGCTTAGAGGGAACATTGGTTGGGAGTCAGTTAAATGTTAAAAAATGGTGTGTGTGTGTGATCTGTCCCCCTCCCCCGCGCTTCTCCTATCCTGGAAAGAAGGCTCTCACCGGCTGCTGCCCAACTGTCCTTTCCATTTCACACCAGAGAATCCTGGGAGCTGTAGTTCGCCGAGGGAAACAGCAACTCCCCGGCTTCCCCGCTCTCTCCTTTCCTGGAACTACAATTCCCAGAACCCTCGAGGATCCTTCCCCCCCCCCCCCCGTCGTCCTCCTGCGTTTCAATGCTTTCCTGCCTTTCTCCCGGACGAGGCTCTCGATGGCTCCAGTCTGCTTATCCCCTGCACCCGAGGGCGATGGCCTGCCTCCCCCCCTCCCTCGAGCCGGCCCAAGGAGCCCCGTTCCCATTAACCGGCGCTGAGCACGATGGCTGCTGATTGGCTGCGCGGGAGGCAGCGCCTCGCCGTCCCCCCCCCGCCGCTCCCCCGCCGCTCCGTCCGAGTTGCTGCCGAGGGACTCCTGAGGGGGAGAGCTGAACGGACCATGTCCCCACCACCTCTCTCCCCCCCCCACCCCAGGGAGGCAGGAGGGCAGGCCAGGGGTGGAGGGGGCGCTCCATTTTGCCGGGGGTGGCTGAGCCCCCCCCGGGAAATTTCGGGGGAGGCTCGAGCCCTCGAGCCCCCCCGTAGTTGACGCCTATGGCCCAGCCCAACAAAGTCCAATTTATGTCAAATCCGGCCCTCATAAGTAATGAGTTTGACACCCCTGTTTGGAGTTTGGACTCTATGGCATTGTGCCCCACTGAAGTCCCTGCCTTCCCCAGGCTCCACTCCCAAATCTTCAGGAGTCTCCCAACCTGGAGCTGGCAACCCAACCCCCATCCTCCACCAGGGCTGGGGGACGATGACCTGGCAACATCTATCAGTCAATATTAAGCAAGTCCCAAAAGCAGAGTGAATATGCCATGAGACCCAATACTGGATTCACTGGGATGTCATCTTTCCAACTGCGTATTGAGTTAGGAATAAACTAGGAAAGAGTGAACAGTACTTGGTCCAGACAGGCAGAGCAAAGGGAGGTTTCAAGCAAACACCCCTGCGCCACATAGCAAAGCCCTGTTGACACTGACAGAAGCAATTGCAGGTATGGGGCACACCTTGGTGCAGCCTGTGTTTAGGGATCCTCCACATCTACCTATCATACAGAGGCCCTCTGGTTTGAGCCAGCCCTGTGTTGGAGCTTGATCACAGCATGTGCAATATAGCCAGTGACTGTGCCCCCTGGCTTAACATAAACTCTGAAACCCGTACTGCTGGTTGGGACCGGAAGGATTGATCTCAGCAAATCTTGTTCAGGGGAACAGCCATCAAGATGTGCATCAAGGTGCTCTTTGGAATGCAGATGCTGCCAGTTTGGTGTATTGGTTAGGTGTGCAGACTTTAATCTGGGAGAACCAGGTTTGATTCCCTACTCCTCCACTTGCAGCTGCTGTTTGACCTTGGGCAAGCCAAAGTTCTGTCAGAACTGTCCTTGAAAGAGCAGTTCTTGAAAGAGCTCTCTCAGCCCCACCTACCTCACAGGCAGTGTTCCCTCTAAGCGGAGTTAGTGTGAACTAGCTCACAGTTTTTTAGCCTCCGGCTCTCACATTTTTGTCTTAGCTCAGGAAGGACGGCTCCAGAGCAAACTAATTTATGCAGGAGCCAAAGCACTCGCTCACAACTTTAATGCCAGTAGCTCACAAAATACAATTTGTGCTCACAAGACTCCACAGATTAGAGGGAGCGTTGCTCACAGGGTGCCGTCGGAAGGAAAAGGAGTTTATAAGCTGCTCTGAGACTTCGAGTGAAAGGCAAGGTATAAATCCAATCTCCTCTTCTTCTTCTTTCTACTCCAGTAAACGGGATGCGCCTCTGGGAGCCACATCAGAAAGTGCATTCCGTAATGACATATTCCTCCCCAACCAGACCGGGCAGGGGCTTCTGCATCCAGTCCCAACCCCCTCCCCCATCAGCTTGCATGAGAATTTGTACTTACAGCTGCTGGTCATTTCCCCCCCTCTGACAGAAATTCAACAGAACAAGTCCTGAGAAGGGTTTGGAATAGTTGTCTGCATCAGCCAAGCTACAACATCTTGGAAACCTTTCAGACCAAGGCAGCATCCCTCCACGCCATTCCCCCTGCCCACCAGTTCTTAAGATTCTTAAACCTCGAGATTCATTCCATGCAAGCCTACCAGTTTCAAACCCCCCCTCCCCGCTTTAGAAAACTTTTATGCACCATTAATTGCTATAGGAAGCGTAGCCCTGATACAATTATATCCTAGCTCAGTACTGAGTCATGCAACCATTTAAGAAGTCGCTGAAGTGGTAGGCTTTCCTCCCACAGACATTGACTCCCTGCATGTGAGCAGGAGGCTGTTTCACAATAATTGTGACTGCGGCCCAAGGAACATGGTTTGTGCAGCGCATTCCAGCTCTTGTGGCTTAGAGAAGCAATACGGCACGTGCTCACATCAGTGGTGGGCTACGACATTATTAGATGCATTCAGTGGACTGAAAGCCGGCATCACGTGCATTTCTGTTCTAGATCAGATGATGGTTGGGTGAGGTCTGGCTTTCTGTGTGAAGGCAGTGAATTCAAAGGAGCAGCTCCCACAGAGGCTTGCCAAAGATATATCAATGTTCCCTCTAATCTGTGGAGTCTTGTGAGCAAAAATTCTACTTTGTGAGCTACTGGCATTAAAGTTGTGAGCAAGCAATTTGGCTACTGCATACATTAGTTTGTTCTGGAGCCACCCTTCTTGAGCTAAGACAAAAATGTATGAGCTGGAGGCTAAAAAACCTGTGAGCTAGCTCACACTAACTCAGCTTAGAGGGAACACTGGAGGGAAATTCTAAAAACTAACTAGATTGGAGTCCAGTTAGCACCTTAGAGAGCAAGAAGGGTGGTTTTTTTTTTTTGCGGGGGGAGTATAAACTTTTGAGAGTCAAAGCTCCACACATCAGATACCAAACAGAGAGCTATGACTCTCAGAAGCTCATATCCTGTCCAAATCTTGTTGGTCTTCAAGGTGCCAACTGGACTCAAGTCTCGCTGTTCTGCTGCCGACCAACATGGCTGCCCTCTGAAATGAATCTAAAAACTAGGTTTGCCAACTCTATGGCGTCCCACGGTTTCAGAAGCAAAGGATTCTGGGGGTTGCTGCTGTAGCCATGGGAACCAGAGTAGAGGTGTGTTTGTGTGCGCTCTCAGCTTCTTACAGAGAGATGGACACAACTCAGTTCCTGTTTTAGAAATGCTTCAGGCTGACTTATGCTGTCCAGTCTCGGTGTCTAAAGAGCTCCAGGCTGGAGAGCAGAGTGGGTTGTCAGGAGTTCAGCTCTGCTCAGCTTTTGTGCGCTGTACCTTTTGGTCCCCGGAGGATCTTGTTTGGAGCATAAAAAGCTTTGAGGAGGGCAGCGGAGCCCCAGCTATGCCAACAGTTTGAGACAGTGGGCCAGTGTGGTTTGTTTACCCAAGACTTGATCTGCCACTGGCACTTTGTAATAACAGCCAACCCACAAACATCTGGGTTAGGGTCCCAAATACAGCTGAAACCAGGATATGAAATGTTCCAAACTTGAAACTGACATTTCAAATTCAAAATTTGAAGTTATGTTTTAAGTGTGATCCCCCCCACCTCCACATTTAGAATTTAAGCACTTTGGATTGTTGGTATCTCTGCACTTGTTTCCGCAAAGCACCCCACATGAACTGTCTGATACTGTCACAGCTAAACTAATAAACTCCACACCGGCTATCAACTTATGTCAGATATTAAATACTGTTGGATTTTAGCTGTGAAATACAATCAAATGCCCGGCCTTTTAAGAAGGAAAACATGGAACTGCATAGTAGCATGTGATTGTATTTTGAGCACATAGCCTGCACCACTACAGCACAACACATCTGTGGAACCTGCAAAGAGTGCTTTGGCAAGGATAGGAGAACTGGGTACATTCGGTGGGTCTGGGGTTCCACAGGAACCGGGACTACTTCCTTCACTTTTCACGTGTCTATCAGTGACTTCTTTAAATCAGCTAACACAACTTTGTGCAAATGGACATTTTGAACTGCGCAAATGTTTGTTTGGAACAGCACTCCCCCCCACATACATACAACTGCACCTTTTGTATCTGGTTGCACATTTCAAATACGATGTACTGTTGCACACCTGCCATAAAATACTGCCAGGTATGCAGTACTTTTGCCTGGTAGCCAGACCACTATGCAAACAGCACATATATATGTGAATGAATCCCCACAGAGCACAACAGAGCTCTGCTTCCCACACCACACTGTGCATGCAGATACCACACCGGGCTGTCACAGATAATGGGAGACCTGTATGCGCCTCCCATATCCCCATACACTCCTTGGTTCATTAAATGAATGAAGGGAACAGGCTAGATTGGGAAATTAGAGTTGAAAACAAAACTTGTATTCCCCTTTATGGCCTGGAGCATTGGGTGCCCACCCATACACACATGTGGTGGGCACGGAAAGAAGAATCTCAGCCTTTTCCACTCTATGGGAAACCCTTAGCACATAGGTGCTGCAACTGTGTTGCATCGGATTGGGTGCCACAGATTAAAATCAAATACTGTAGGGCAATGATCACCAGCATGGCACCTGGGGGCACCATGACACTTGCTCTTGTGTTTCGTGGTATATTCTTCCTTCTCTTGACCCATAAGATCTTGAATGGAAAAAGAACCCCCCCCCCCCGAAAGTTTGGGTCACTCCCTGTCAAATGACTGACTAACAAAGTTCAGAGTTTGTCTCCTGTAGGTGGGTCACAGCCACATGGCCAGGGCTTGGCCATTAGGGATGCCTACCTCCAAGACTTTTCCCAGAATTTCAGCTGATTTCCAGACTACCAATATCGGTTCCCCTGGAGGAAACAGCAGTTTAGGAGGGTAAACTCTATGGCATCACATCCCTGCTGAGCTCCCTCTCTCCTCCAGATTCAACCCTCCTCAGGCTCCACCCCCAAATCCCCAGGAATTTTCCAACCTGGAATTTTCAGTCTTATTGGCTGTAGACACATAGGCTGTACTCACATGCTCCTTTAGATCTGACATAGGTGCGAATGCCTGAAGAATCTAAAGGAAGCGATCAGACAGTAACATCTGGGAAGCGTCCCGCAGTCGTCGGCAAACCATGCTGCTCCGCCATGGAAGCGGAGTTAAAAGACACTGGGGAAAATCTGGTGTTATCCAGATAAGGCGGGCCACCAGCGGACTTTCCCCTGTCTGATCACTCGAGTACGCTCTCATACCATTGGGATGGTCTGATCAGGCCATCCCGACTCTGTGCCATTCCCCCCCCCCCCCAGTATGTGCATCATTGCATACTCCATAGGGGGCCCTCAGTGCGGAGGTGTGATTCCTTGCTTATGCACAAGGGAAACAAATGGCAAAAAAACCAGGACTCACCCACAGTTGTGTCTGATCACACAATGATGTGCTAAGCCTGCAGCTTCAAAGGGCTATATGATCTTGCAACTGCATGTCAAATTCCTCCAGCGGAAATAGCCTTTCTTCCCTTCCGCTTTAACTGGTGTGGATGACCGCAACCATAGTTTCTTATCTCTCTGGAGTTAGAAACCACTCTTTGGCCAGGCAAGGAGCAACACCCTGGGGTTCAGTTTACACACAGCCTCTCTTCCTCAAACCAAAAACTCAGTCCCAGAATTTCTCTTTCTTCTCAGAGAAGAAGGCGTTTCAGAAGATCCCAGGTGGCGTCATCTTTGCATCTGCAGTGAGCACACATTCAGAGTCAGCTGCTTCCATCATAGAGGAGGATGGGCTTGGAACCTTCCAGTGTTTTGAGATTGCCTCTTTCCCCTGTGGCAGCCATTTTGTGATTGTCTCTCCCCCGGCATCCATTTTATGGTGTTGGCCACTACCCTTTCTCAAAATTCCAAACTCCCCCTTTCTTTATGGCCAGAAAGTGGTTGGGTCAAGAAAGTGGAGCCATAGGGTGTCAAATGCCTAGGGTGTTCAATATTCTGTGAAAATGTGGCCAGTACACAAACAGAGAATGTTTGGAGAATATTCAACATCTGGAGGCAAATTTCTTCTGCCTTTAATTCTGAGGCAAGGGACATCATTTCCACACTTGCTTGACCCCTGAAGCACCTTTCCAAAAACAAATTAAGCACCAAATTTATTTTATCATACCTCAACAACATCTTATAGCAGCAATTTCTTTGCCACTGTTTGGTTTTTTTAATTTCAGATTCTAACTGGGGACCTTTGGCTTGTCTGGCGTGACTAGGAGAGGCATATTTGAGTGGGCAGGCAATAGCCTTGACATCTTTTTAACTGGCAGAGATAAAAGCCACGGCTGTAGATTTCGAGCACCGTCTGCAATATTTCTCTCTCAAAACTCATTAGTGAGATGGGAATTTTGGAGACACCCGCTGAAAGATTAAAGAAAGCCTGGCGAGACTGCAAGGGCAACAATCTGTTGAATCCATTTGCAAAAATCAATGCCGTTCTTTATCTAGGAAGGGATTCTTCCCCAACAATTAATAGATTAAATTAGATAGACGCCAGCAATGAAAGAAGTCAAACAGAGTCGAGATCTAATTTAAATCCTCCAAAATTGAAACTGTTTCAGCTGGGGGGGGGGGGGGGTTCCTGCAAAAATTGCTTTTCATTTCACTGTTTACATACAATCAGTTCCAGCTCAAATGATCTGATGATGGGGCACTGCACCGGCAGATAGGGAAAGGGACATATATCCGGTGGACGGAGGAAATTGCCAACGTTATTTTGTACATTTGCAGGCAGTGTGGTTTGTATTCTGTACAGCTGAAGATCCCCTGTGTAGGATTTAACATGCCAAGGATCTTTACGAGATCTGCACCTTTAGAGGGTCTGCCAAATGTATTTGGATGAATTTGAGAACTGACACATAATGGTTTCACATAAGAGAAGGTATACTCCCAGGTTCCTAGGATTGTCAGCTCCGGGTTGGAAAATATCTGGAGATTTTGGGGGTGGAGCCTGTGGAGGGTGGGATTTGTGGCGGGGAGGTACCTCAAGGCAGTGTTCTCTCTAAGCTGACTGTGAGCTAGCTCACAGTTTTTTAGCCTCCAGCTCACACATTTTTGTCTTAGTTCAGGAAGGATGGCTCCAGAGCAAACTAATTTATGCAGTAGCCAAATCGCTTGCTCACGACTTTAATGCCAGTAGTTCACAAAGTATAATTTTTACTCACAAGACTCCACAGCTTAGAGGGAGCATTGTCTCAAGGTATAATGCCATAAGAATCTGCCCTCCAAAGCAGTCACTTTCTCCAGGAGAACTGATCTTGGTCACCTGGAGATCAACTGTAATAGCAGAAGTTCTCCAGGTGCCGCCTAGAGGTTGGCAACCCCGTTCCAAGCCACCAGACCTCAGTGAGGAAACTGCCCTCTCCTTTCCCTCACAGAGGAAAAAATCCTTTGCTTTGACTGCTGCAATGATCAGTGAGAAAGAATCACAGATGTACAGGGCCGTCCTAAGCAGAGTTGGCTCCAGTGGACCTGGAAAGGTGTTACTGTGCTTAAGAACTCACGGTAAACTCCCAAAGCAGGAGCTTAGTCCAAACTTCCTACTTCTTGAGGAAGTGAGAAGCTGGAATCAAATAAAGCTACTTGAGAAGGTGTCCAGGAGATTGGTGTGAACAGCAAAGGAGTTGTGTCTCACCAAAGGATGTTGACCATCTCTCTCCTGGCTGTATCATCTCCAGAAGCCTGAAACCATCGCGAATGAGCAACTTGCCCATTGTCAGATCTGCATTTGTTTTTCAGTCAGTGAAAGGGAGCAGCAGTAGATTCAAGACAAGACAAACGGAATTGATTTCTTCCCACCATGCATAACTGATCTATGGAATTTACTAGCCCAGAGGTGGGAGTGCCTACCTGGTTTAGAAAGCCTGAAAAGTAAATTGGACTAATGGAGGATAGGTCTATCAGGGCTCTTGGGGATTTTACCTAAATGGAACTTCCATGTACCCTGCTGGCAGTGTATTTCTGAATATCAGGTACCAGGGACAAAGAGGCAAGCAAGGACCATTGTTTCCTTTAGGCCCTGCCTGTGTGGGCTTCTTCCCCTTCCAAAGCAGCCATTTTCTTCAGGGGAATTAGACCAGCTGTAACTCCAGATCTCCAGCCACCTACTGGAGGTTGGCAATCCTACTTCTGCACACATTCTACCTCATACCTTTTTGGGGGTATTTTCTTTGTCTGTGTGTGTGTGTGTGTGTGTGTGTGTGTGTGTGTGTATGTGTGTGTGTGTGTGCATGCACCTGGAAGTCATGTCGACCTCTGGTGACTGATCCCTATCCCTGGAGGATATTCAGAGAGGTGGCTGAATAAAGCCTGCCCCTGTCCTCCCGACTGCTGGTATTCCAAGGAGGTCTCCCATCCCTGCTTAGCTTCCGAGATCTGTCAAGAGCGGGCTTGCCTGGGCTGTCCAGGTTCAGGGCACATCCTACCTCACACTTAATCAGAAATGGCGCTCTGTGAATGTGAAATGTTTGCTTATGGTAATGAAGGGGGGGGGAAGATTTATATTTATTGAGATGTTGCAGGAGTTGGAAAATATAGTAGTTGGGGTTTTTTTTGTTTTTTTTGTTTTGTTTTTTTAAAAAAAAACCCTGCTCTCTCTCTCTCTGTATCTCTCTTTTTCATTATTTTTTAGCATTTCTGTCATGACATTTCTGAATTAATCTCAGCAGGCAGGGAGCTCGAATTCTAACAATAGGCTGCAGCTCAGGGGGTTTAGTCAACATCTCCCACTCCCTTTGAATATTTCTGTCATGTTTCACAGGAGCTGGGGCCACAGCTCGGCAGAAGAGCACAGGCTTTGCCTGAGGAAGGCCCCGGCTTCTGTCTCTGGCACATCTTCATTTAGAAGGATCTCTGGAAACGCGATTAGAGCCGCTATCCATATGTGTGCTGCCTGCGCAAGCGGGAAGTGCTGGGGCTTGTAAACAGAAGGCTTGAGATTGCCTGGAAATAGAGCCTCTCCTACAGGGCTATGACAAATCTCTTATCAGTTTATACCCTGTTTTCCCCCGAAAGCATCCTGGGAAATGTAGTTTGGTGCTGAGAATCCTCCGGGGGGAGGGCACTCTAGCCATGTCATGCACTGAACTCAGCAGTTCTAGGATTGCCAGCTCTGGGTTGGGAAATACCTGGAGAACTGGAAGGTAGAGCCTGGGGAGGGCAGGTTTTGGAGAGGGGAGGGACTTCAGCAGGGTATAATGCCAGAGAGTCCACCCTCCAAAGCAGCCATTTTTTCCTAGGGGAACTGATCATGGTCAGTTTGGTGTAGTGAGAGCCAGTTTGGTGTACAGAGCCAGTTTGGTGTAGTGGTTAAGTGTGCGGACTCTAATCTGGGAGAACCAGGTTTGATTCCCCACTCCTCTACTTGTCATCTCTGCTGGATGACCTTGGGCAAGCCATAGTTCTGGCACAGCTGTTCTTGAAAAAGAGCAGTTTCTGTCAGAGCTCTCTCAGCTAGGGTTGCCAAGTCCCCCTGGGGGGCGGGGAAAACCCCAGTCGCCCGCCGTTGCCCGCCGGCTGGGATCAGGTTGCCGGGGGGAACCCCACCCCCAATCTGCTGGGCTGAGGGGACGTGCCCGGCGCAGTGACATCACCCAGAGGTGATGTTATTGCGTTGGGCACGTTTCAGGGGGGACGCTCTGTAATTTGAGGAAAAACTCTATGGTTTTCCCAGTGACATCATCGCGGCACACACAAAGCACATGCGCGCCACAACACTCCAGGACAAGGACGGACTCCCCCCGCTCCAGGACGAGGTAGGACTTGGCAACCCTGCTCTCAGCCCCACCTACCTCACAGGGTGTCTGTTGTGGAATGGGAAGGGAAAGGAGTTTGTAAGCTGCTCTGAGACTCCAGTGAAGGGCGGGGTAAAAATCCAACCTCCTCTTCTTCGTTGTCTGGAGATCAACTGTAACAGCAGGTGATCTCCAGGTGCCACCTGAGGGTTGTCAACCCTAGGCAGTTCCCTGGGAATGCAGAATGGGGATTCAGCTGGTTCAAGTACATAGTGGAGATACCAGCAGCAGTTCATGGGATGGGGGCACAGGAAGAAGAAGAGACTGGATTTATACCCCGCCCTTATACCTCTACCCAAAGGAGTCTCAGAGCGGTGTACAATCTCCTTTCCCTTCCCCTCCCCACAACAGACACCCTGTGAGGTAGGGTGCGGCTGAGAGAGCTCTTTCCAGAACTGTTCTTTCAAGAACAGCTTTGAGAGAACTGTGACTGACCCAAGGTCACGCCAGCAGCTGCAAGTGGAGGAGTGGGGAATCAAAGCTGGTTCTCCCAGATTAGAGTCTATGCTTATCACCAGTACACCAAACTGGCTCTCATATATATCTCACCCTCCACCAGTTTGGTGTAGTGGTTAAGTGTGCAGACTCTAATCTGGGAGAACTGGGTTTGATTCCCCACTCCTCCACTTGCAGCTGCTGCATGACCTTGGGCAAGCCATAGTTCTGTCAGAGCTGTTCTCTCAAGGACAGCCCTAGAAAAGAGCTCTCTCAGCCCCACCTACCTCACAGGGTGTCTGTTGTGGGGAAGGGAAGGGAAAGGAGTTTGTAAACCACTCTGAGACTTCGAGTGAAGGGCAGGGTATAAATCCAATCTCTTCTTCTTCTTCTCTGCTGAAGGGGAGAGGGCTGCAGCACAGTGCAGGCAGGCAACTACTGACTGGCTAGTAGGATCTAGTGCCAGCAGGGGACATCATTGCCCTTCCCCTTCCTCATCAGAGGCATACAGTGGTGCTGGCTGGGAGAGAGGTTTATAAAATTATGCATGGAGGCAGGTAGGATGTGGACATTATAATACTTTCCCATCATACTGCATCCAGTGTACTTGACGGACAATAGATGCTGGATGGACAAAAGGAAGTACTTCTTCAATCAATGAGTGATTACATTGTGGAATTCACTGCAAGTGGATGTTGTGATGACTCATGAGCACAGATAACTTTGGAAAGATTGATATATGGTCTCGTAAAGTATGGTATGCAGTACTTATGGGTGAAATCGCTTTTTATAAGAAAACGAGGGAAGGAAAAAGTGGAGCATATTTTTGAGGTATGATACTCATTATTGTACTGGAAACCCAATGAATGGGTAAAAGAAACCATCTTGAGATACATTTGAAGGGGGGAAAACAGAACAAAATATAAATACAGGGTAGATCTAGGAGCATCAGCAGCCGGTATTATATGTAGATTTCCCCCCTCTTTTTAGCTGTTACGTGCTATAGATTAGGAGATTAAGATAGGATTTTGTATTTGGGGTGTGTGTGGGGGGAGAGAGAGGCCCCTTTCTTCTTTGTATACGCATTTAGAAAATAAAAGTAAACTTTAAGAAGAAAGTACTGGACCGATTCATCGGGGGATAGGTCTATCAATGGCTACAAACCATTGTGAGTAAAGGAAACCTCCATAGTTAAAAGTAGCAAACCTCTGAATACCAGTTCTAGGGGGCAACATCAGGGAAGGCCTTGACCTCTGTGCCCTGTTTGTTCAACTCTCAGAGATGCAGGTTGTCCAGTGTGCAATACAGAACTCTAGGCTAGGTGGATCACTGGTCTGATTAATATTTGTTTGTTTGTTTGTTGTCCACCTTTCTCACTGGGACATAAAGCAGATTACCCAGAGTGAGTCAAGACAATCAACAGGATGGAACATTCAATAAACACTGCAATAAGATTTGGGTTGTAGATCCAACCAGGGGAACTGAAGCAAAGCATAAATGTTAACATGACAGATTAAATGGTGCAAGATTATACAACAGGAGACAACCCACAGCAAACAATATATAGTAGTACAGTATGCAGTCCCTAATAATCGCCCCAAGAAACTTGGTGAAGCTTTTTGTAACAATACTATCCCGCTACCTGCCTAGAAAAGCCCTCTTGAGTAATTCAGCTCTGCATAGTTTGTGGAAAGCCAGGTGAGTGGGAGCCTTCCTGACCACCTCAGGCGGGCCATTCCGCAAGGTGGGGGCCACAGCAGAGAAGGCGCAATTATGGGCAGTTGCTGATTTCACCGGTTTCCAGGTTGGGACATGAAGAAGGCCTTGCTCAATAAGTGAAGCTGTCGTGGTGGAGCATAGGGGAAGAGATGGTCTCACGGGTATGAGGGTCCAAGACCCTGAAGGGCTTTGTATGTGACATCCAATAGAATCATAAAGTCAGAAGGGACCTCCAAAGTCATCTACTCCAACCCCCTGCACAATGCAAGAAATTCACAAATACCTTCCCCCCACCCACCCACCCCCAGTGACCCCTTGCTCTGTGCCCAGAAGAGGGCAACAAAAACCCCAAACAAACCCCGCAACCCTCCAGGATCCCTGGGCAAACTGGCCTGGAGAACAATTGCTTCCTGAGCCTGGTAACTGATCCGGCACATTGCCTTTTAATTTCTTATCCCATGTGCCCCACCCTACTCGCTGCTGCGGGTCAATATCAAAAGGTTCTGGGCCATGTCCCACCATAAAACCAAGCTCTCTGGCTGATCCCTGGTGATCTCTGGCTCAGATAACATTCACTGAAAGTGAATGCAGGTGCTGTGCCCCTCGGGGTCTTAAAGAGGGGCAAATGTGCCTGCCCTAGGTGAGTGGCCAGTAGCCGATGACCAGGCGCCACTGCTTTAAGCAGGGGTCCGTTGGAGCGGGAGCGCACAGGAGCGCAGCTCCGGGAGTGAGGAGCCCAGGGGGCGGGCACATGACCAAGCCCCGCCCCCTCCTCGGCTTCCCCAAGCAGTGCAGAGGCGCAGCACCCCGGGGAAAGCTCTGCATAGTTTGTTTTTATTGTTTTTTTTTATTGTTTTTAATGCTTTGTTTTAATATTGATAATTTTATCATTGTTCCTTTTATGACTGTGTGCTGCTTTTCCAGAGACTTGCTCAAGGTGGCATATAAATTTTCTAAGTATACCATTTTTTATCTGGGCACATGGCACATAAGGACTGGAGAAATTTCACCAACCCTTCAGCAGCTTCCACCCCATCAGTTTGGTGTAGTGGTCAGGAGTTGGACTCTAATCTGGGAGAACCGGGTTTGATTCCCCACTCCACCACATGCAGCTGCTGGTGTGACCTTGGGCCAGTCACAAGTTCTCTCAGAGCTGTTCTCTCATGAGCAGCTCTCAAAAGACCTCTCTCAGCCCCACCTACCTCACAGGGTGTCTTGTTGTGTGGAGGGGAAGGGAAAGGGATGGGTGGTACACATGTCCTGGGTATCTCAAGTCTACTTGAAACCTGGTGGTTTCAAGGGAGCAGGGAGAAAATGAGGGTGTGTTCTTTACGCTTATTTTTTTTTGCACAAAGTATTGGATGGGGAAGAGAATGGAGGAAGAGCAGGTCAGTTTCACTCACCTGTGGAGTGGAGCCTGAGGGGTGGGTGTTGCCTTCTGACACACTTTCGGTATGTTAGGGGGTGTGGCATATGCAAATGAGTTGTTCAAATGAGTTATGCTAATGAGCTCCTGCACCTCTTTTTCTACGAAATGACCCCTGGCTTTAAGGCCTATATATCCAGCTTGGGATGGGAAAACTAGAGGATGAGGAAATTGATGTGACTTTTTCTTTTTTTGGAAGAAAAAGATTGACAGGGTTTAGTGCAGAGGCAGGAAGTTATCGGCACACCGATCAACACACTCCAAATCAATCCCCGAGTCAGCCAAGAGCCTCCTTAGGAGGCACGTACGGCAAAGGTTCTTTTAAGCGATTACCTCTGAGTGCAGTAGAATTGGTTGCCTTCCAGAAAGCATGGAAGAAAACATGCATTAAAACCTTGGGGGATATCTTTAATTGGCCCCTGCAGACGGAAGGCGGTGGTAGGTGAGGTGGTCCGTTTCTCAGTAGGTGTGGGACTGGGACGTCCAGCACGGGTAGAAATAGGGACGATGAGCCTGGGATCAACCCGAGCAGAATCCATTGGGGTTATGACCCCTCTTAAACATATGCTGGCTGGTGTAGTTGCTGCTGCCTGTTGCGGCTGCTGCGATGCTGGTCCAAACTTACTGGTTCCTTTAACAAGGTGTTTAATACACTGCACGATATTAACCCTGGAACCAGCTTGCAATTGTAATTGAGACGTTCACACCCCACTCTTCTACCCAATGGGGACCCAAAGTGGCTTTCAACATTGTTTGCATCACCCCCATGTTATCCACACAACCACCATCCTGTGAGGTAGGTAAGGCTGAGAGTGTGTGATTGGCCCAAGGTCCCCCAGCAAGGTCCCCCATGTCAGACTGGGGCTTTGGATCTGGGTCTCCCAGATCCTAGTCCAACAGTTTAATCACTATACTATGCTGACTTCAAGTCTCAGTTGTGGAACGGGTAATAATAACGTTTGTACGGCATTGTGTGTAGAATAGCCAGGAGATCCTATGGTTGCCTGGCAGCCAGAAGTTCTAGCTCTTTAGCATTATGCACCACTAGGTGGCGAGCTAGACTTGTCTTTAAGGCAAGGGACGTTTCAGAGGTGGTTTGCCATTGCCTGCCTCTGCTTCAAACGACCCTGATATTCCTGGGAGTTCACCCTTCCAAATACTAGCCAAGGCTGATCCTGCTTAGCTTCCGAGATCTGACGGGATTAGGCTAGTCTGAGCTATCCAGGTCAGGGCAACTGGAACAGGTGATATAAAAGTATCTCTGAGCATAGGCACAGTGCCTTCCCCGGGCCACTGCATGACCGTTAGAAGCTTCCTGGGGAAATGGCTTACTAATATTAGAGGGAGAATGTATCCAAGTGATGAAAGTCCTCAGGATTTTAGCCTCAGCAGTGTTCACATTCTAGTCCTTCTCTAATGCCAGTAGCACTTAATGAAGTGGAGGTGGCCATGGTTAGTATTTGGATGGGACACCACCAAGGAAGTCTGGGGTTGCCATGCAGAGGCAGGCAGTGGCAAATCACAGTCAATATGTCCGTTGATCTTTCATTCCCCTTTTGTAAGCAGGTGTTATTATCACCCCCACTGTGATGTATTGGGACTGAAACATTGCAGGACTGTGCTGCCAGAGACAGCTTGGAGGCGAAGAAGAAGAAGAAGAAGAGAAGAGATTGGATTTATACCCCGCCCTCCACTCCCCAAGGGAGTCTCAGAGCGGCTTACAAACTCCTTTCTCCTCCCCTCCCCGCAACAGACACCCTGTGAGGTAGGTGGGGCTGAGGGAGCTCTTTCCCAAGCTGTCCTTGAGGGAACAGCTGGCACAGAGCTATAGCTTGCCCAAGGTCAAGTGGAGGAGTGGGGAATCAAACCCGGTTCTCCCAGATTAGAGTCCGCGCACTTAACCACTACACCAAACTGGCTCTCTGAACTGAACGACAGACCAACAGGATTCTGGCAGTAACCAATCAAGGTGTAATGTTATGTAGCTAGCCTATTGTTGGGAGTGGGGGGTGTTTGGGGTGTGGACATTGCATGCAGTATAACTGAGCTGCGGGTCTGGACTGCAGCCTTGTTGTTGCTGAAATCACGGAATAAAGTAGAGCTGATCACAAGACTTGGGAGTCTGTTCATCCATGGAGCCCACTATTTAACACCCACCCCAGTAAAACATTAAGAGAGCGCATGCTATGCGACCGACATCCATGCAACAGGACTGCTAAAATGAAAAAGTCCTAGATCCCACACCATAGATGTGCAACAAGGGTACTCTAATAATGCCATGAGCTGCCATTTCAGACAAATTTTCAAACACATTTCAGCCTTAACTTTCTTTTCTGTTTCGAGCCATTCATCATGCCATCGGCGACCTCTTTTGTGCACGAGGCTCAGTCCACATTCTGCTGTCCTCTTCTAGCTATATGATCCTATTCACGTCTCCTTCTCCTGCTTTAACCTCAGGTTAATTTGCAGGCAGGCTAAATCAAGATGCCCTCCCTCAGGCCCAAACAGGGGGAAAAACCCCAACAACAACCCTGCTGCAAGACAATGAGCAAGAGATGAGGAAAGCCTCCCCGTTCTTCTCCCTGGATCCCAAGAGCTATACCTCGGCAAGCATCTGGCTAAGCTATTCATCAATCAGCCGCACCTCCGAGGGGAGAAAAGGGGGTTTGGAGTGCAGCTGGTTAGCGGCTCGGAGCTATTCTGCTACATTCCACTCCCCCCCCCTCCCTTCCACCAGGTAATGGGATGGGAAGAGGGTTACGGCTGTCCTGATTCTCCCCATCTGCTGCCAAGAAAGATAGAGTGGTGAATCCAATATTTGCTCTCGCTGGGAGCGAGAGATAATCAGCCCAGATGCACCGCTCCAGAGTACAGCCTGCTAGCTGTCATGTCACAAAGCAAAGGAGAACACGGGCTAATGCCACTGTAATACTGCAGCTTTCACACTAAAAGTTCCTCTCTTCTCCTTTTCTAGCTCTTGCCTCTGGTTACTCAGCATGGGCATGCATCGCAGGGCCCGGCATTTGTAAATTGGCTTGGCTGTTCCTCAGCAGCCTCCTCGCTGTTAATGGCTGGCGTTTCAGGGGTCAGAAACTTCTTCCCGGTGCAGATTGGCACATCCGTTTCTCATTAAGAGAACTTTCAAAGGCTGGTCATTGGTTAACCCCCTAGGTGGGCTCGCAGACAGTGGCTCAAAATCAGGGCTGAATGATTCTGCACAATTATGGAATCAGGTGGTAGTGAACATACTGGGAATCTGTATCCCAAGACTCCTAGGTTTCTTGTTTACATTAAGGTTCTAGCCCTCATGTGTGCCAGTTTGGTGTAGTGGTTAGGAGCACAGACTCTAATCTGCGAGAACCAGGTTTGATTCCCCACTTCTCCACATGCAGCTGCTGGTGTGACCTTGGGCCAGTCACAAGTTCTTTTAGAACTGTTCTCTCAGGAGCAGTTCTTGAAAGAACTCTCTCAGCCCCACCTACCTCACAGGGTGTCTGCTGTGAGGTGGGGAAGGGAAAGGGATTGTAAACTGCTCTGAGACTCTTTTGGGTAATGAAGGGCGGGGTATAAATCCAATCTCCTCCTCCTCCTCCTCCTCCTCCCATTGAAAAGACCTTGTGAATTCTCAAGTAAAAGAGGAGACAAAGGGCTAAACTGCATGTAAGGCTGAGGATTCATAATGGGATCCCGAGATGTGTATTTTAGCTTCAAAAGCAACAACCCAGGAGCCACGCGGTGTGAGCTGGAGCCATGGCACTGAGCTGCTCAACCATTCAGAAATGTCCCCCTCCTAGGCTACTTCTAGGTCAGAGCAGGGGGAGGGAGCACAATATCAGGAATCCCAGATCTCATTTCTTAATGAGTTACTAACCCTCACGGTTGTAACCATCTACCTTTTCTCTTCCATAGCTCAAAGCAATCCAGATGGGAAAGTGAACCCTCCTCCTCCATCATTACTAGATTGCCACCTGGAGATTTGTGAGTGGAGCCTGGGGAGGGGAGGGGAGGTACCATGCCATGGACTCCACCTTCCAAAGTAGCCTTTTCCTCCATTTTGGTCATCTGGAGACCAGTTGTAATAGTGGGAGATCTCCAGGTGCCACTTGGAGGTTGGCAACCCTAATTACTAATCACTATATTTCCCCCCCACACACACACTGATTTTTGCACCTAAAATACAAATCTGGGCATCCAGCACAGGATCTCAGCATCATATGTGGCTTGGTCCTAGTATTTCCAGGGTTTAGAAGAGGGACTACCATGAATACTTCTTTGCCCTTCACATGCCTTTCAGAAGGAAAAGAAATGATGCAGGAAAAAAAAGCAAATATGTAAACACTAAGTAATTTGCATACATCGTGCAAGAAATCCCTTATTTCTTGGTGCAGAGCATCTATTTATTTGTTTGTCTCAGAGCAAAATGAGTATATGGGGGACTCTCTGAAACGACCCTTTATGGGCTTATGCCTTCCCGGGAACTTTCTGCGGCTCGGAAAAGTAAATTTGACCAGACTGCCGGGATGGCTGATCCATCTGTTGCGGCATTGTGCTGTCCAGTGAATCTTCAAAGCCTCGGGTGGGGGACATTCTCGGCCCAGCTGTCCAAGACCCTTCTCCTTGCCCATGCTGTGGACAGAACCTCACGTGCTAGGCTACTGTGCTATGGCCCCTCCCCAAGCCTCGCTCTTCTGCGTAGCAACATTTCTGGTGAATCGGAAGGAAAAAGGAGACAGGAACAGGAAGGAGGTTTCCTTATTTAGCAGAGTTGTTTTTCCACTGGCCCAGTGACCCAGATAATTCAAGCTCTGGCTTTTAATGAAAATGTTAAAACGGCCCACTTCGTGTTGCCCCAGCTGGCCGCAGTACTGGCACTTCTGTTTGGGAGTGATGGCCGCAGCCCCTTACTGATGGCCCAGGCATATTGGAGTGTCTGATCTTGTGCGTGCGTGCGTGTGTGAGCTCGGCCAGAATTGCAGCGGCGGAAATCAGCTGTCTCACAGGCCTGGTTCTTATGGGAGCAGCTGCAGTCCGGCTCCTTCCACAGCTGAGGAGGAATTGCGAGGAGCTTCGGATCACAGGCTCCCCTCGCACAAGTGTTAACCGAGCTTAGGGTTGCCAGCCTCCAGGTGGGGCCTGGAAGTATTCCGCTTTTACAACTGATCTCCAGCTGACAGGGATCAGTTCCCCGGGAGAAAATGGCTGCTTGGAAGGGTGGACTTGGTGGCACTGTACCAAGCGGAGGCCCCTCCCCTCCCCAAACCCCACCCTCTCCCGGACCCACCCCCAAAGTCTCCAGGTATTTTCCAACCCAAACCTGGAAACCCTAACCGAGCTTCCTCTGGTGCAGTTTTAGGCTTGGCACAGTAGGTTCTTGTGGGAGTAGGTCCTCGGTGAGTGGGGGGATTCACACAATACGTTTTGAACAGTGGATAGAAAAACCACTCAGCGTGACTTGATGAAAGGGTTATAAATGGCAAACGGTGCAGGCACAAAGCTAAATGGACTGTATTCCTCCACAGTCTGCACAGAAGCAGCATTCGGGAAAGGACTAGGCCCAGGCTTGGGGTTGCCAACCTCCAGCTGGTAGCTGGAGATCTCATGCTACTGTCACTAATCTCCAGGCGACAGAGATCAGTTCCCCAGGAGAAAAGGGCCACCTTGGAAGGTGGACTCTATGGCATTGAAGTCCCTCCCCTCCCCAGACCCCACCCTCCTCAGGCTACACCCCCCCCCCCCAAATCTCCAGGTATTTCCCAACCTGAAGCTGGCAGCCCTACCTATGCTTCTTATTAACCCAACCTGTGCTTATTATTAAATACTATATATTAAATATTTATCCTCCAACCCCACAAAATAGGTTCTCAGCCTTCAATGAAAGAGTGGTCATTGAGGCCATTCCACATGTCGATGCATGTGGGTTTCCAGATATGCTTGTCTCAGTTTCTACCTGACATTTTACCTGTGCACAAAAAATCTTGTGCCTTGTTCTCATTGAGGTGGTAAACTTGTGTCTGGGCTGTATATCAAAGTGGAGGTTTGTATGACTGAATGTTCCTGTGTCCCCTCCACTGCATGGCAGGGGAAAGGGTTCTAGTCTAGGTTTCTCCTTGATCTGCTGGTTTTCTAGATGTGGAGATTACTGGGGGGGGGGGGGTGTTAGAAAAGTATGTAGGCATGAGTCTCACCTGCGCACTGAAATGGTAACGCCTAGGCAGAGTTTCACCTCCTCAAGGAGAACTTGACATCAGCTGCACACCTAAAAATGTGCGATTTGCCTGTTGAAGTTGGAATGGTACCCATTGTTCAGGACGCAGGGTTTCCATTAAAAATGGCATCCCTGTGTTAACTCCCCGCCACAATCCCTTGTATGGTTCAGAATTCTTTACCCCACATTGTGAAGTTGTCCATTTCCCTATTCCAGTGGCAGCAAATAATATGAAATGTGGGTGGAGAAATGCAAAATGTGAAGCTGTTACACCACAGGGGTTATGCTGATGCTTCAAATTATGAGGCAGAACTGAATGCAAAGGAGTCAGACGGCTTTGGCAGTAGCCCCGTGTCCCCACATAAGCACAATGGGTTCCCTAAGCCTTTTGTAAAGCGTCCAAGGGCCGGTCGACCATAGACCCAAGGGCAATGTTTTTGGCCATCTGGGCTAATGGCACTCCTAATAACACGCTCCCAACAATAAACTTCATTGAATAGAATGGGGCTTACTTCTGAGTCGATCTGCTGCAGATCGCTCTCCCTTCTTAGCCAGTGGCACTGACTGGCTTTGTTATCTATCTGTTCTTTTTGGCTGCCTTGTCTGGTTTGGAGTTTTACACATTTCTAGCCCCTGGGTTAAATTGCGTTGTCACATTTGTGGTATGGTCTGTGTAACTTCGGCACTGTTCCATTATCGCGCAGCAAAAATTCATTTTACAGCTGTGATATAATCAGGAACCGGGTGCTGTGTGTTCTCGGGCACCTTAGGGAATATCCACATGCACAGGATAGAAGAATCTTCTGTGGTGCAGAAAGAGAGGCCCCTCATAAAACTTCCTGTATGTAAGATTATAAGGGGAGAGTCGAAAGCTTTGGGAAACCGTCTCTGGAGTCTGTGCAGTTTAATACTCAACCCCTCCCCCCTGCGCGCACACACTACGGACACACACACATTCCCCGAATATCAGTTTGTCAGATTCAGAATGCAAACTTTCAGGGAAAACATCATGATTTGGAGTCGCCAACTCCAAGCTGGAAAATTCCTAGAGATTTGAAGGTGGAACCTTGGGGGAGGGGCCTATAATGCCATAGACTCCAACCTCCAAAGCAGCCATTTTCTCTAAGCAAACTGATCTCTGTAGTCTGGAGATGTCGTAATTCCAGAAGACAGCCAAGCTCCACCTGGACGTTGACAACCTTAATTGTCCCATGCATTCAAATGTGAAATGTATTGCTAAATGCGGGTATTCCAACTGAAAATTCAGAATTTAGATACTGAATTTTAGTCCCGTTTAATGGACTATTCCCCGAGTGCCGCGTGACTAACCTAGCAGTTTGAAAGCAAGAAATTGCAAGTAGATAAACAGTGGTAAGGTAACAGCGGAAAGGTAACAGCTTCAGTGGGAAAGTAACAGCGTTCCGTGCGCCTCTGCATTTAGTCATGCCGGCCACATGACCATGGAGAAGTCTTTGGACGGCGCTGGCTCTTCGGCTTGGAAACAGAGATGAGCACTGCCCCCTAGAGAGCAGATTCGACTGGTTTCAAGCATGGGAAACCTTTACATTTACTAATGGACTATTCATACAACACCCTGGCATGTAAGCAGTACACAGTACAGGGAATGGGATCCTCCTCCCTAGACATAGGCTGTAGTCAGACAAGATGTTAGATCTGACTTTGTTGCTGTTGCCCTGTGGATTTAAAATGCAGGTTCAGACAGCAACATCTGCCTCTCGTCCCCCAGTCATTGGCACCCCGTACTTACCCGTCTTTAAGCTGGATTTCCTAGGCTCCGGGGAAAGTCTGGTCTTTACAGATCTTCATGGACTCACCTTGCATTTCTGGATGAATGATCCCTCCACTGCGAAATGCAGCCACGCATACAGTTCTGCCCAGGGCTTTTTTTTGTAGAACTCATTAGCATAATAGGCCACACCCAACAGCAGAAACTCATTAGCATATTAGGCCACACCACTGACAGCACAGTTTATGAGCATATTAGGCCACACCCCCATGTTACCAGAAGAGTGGTCATCCAGCCACACCTACTTTTTGCTTCTTATTCTGTTTACCTTGTTTGTTGTCAAAACCCAGGGCTTTTTTTGTAGCAGGAATTAATTTGCATGTTAGGCCACCTACCCCAAAGGTAGCCAATCCTAATGAATTTCTGCTGTTGGGTGTGGCCTATTATGCAAATGAGTTCCTGCTGGGTGTGGCCAACTCAGGAGCCAGCCGGAACTCCGTTCCTGCCCCAAAATAGCCCTGGTTCTGCCTAACCACAATTTTTTAAACTTCAGTTAACCATGAGCACATAAGTGCACATCCGTCCCAAGCGATTCTGGAAGTATCAGGAGTCCCCGGGGGGTGTTGTGTTTGGGTGATGACTCCCCCCAAAGAATACCTCTCCCCTGTGTTTGGGGTGGGACACAGTTGGAAATACTCCCTGTTAAGGCTCCCATGTCGGTGACCTTAACATCCAGGTTTGCTTCTGCGCATGCACAATTTTTTGGAAAAAAATTTAAAAGGCTGTGGGCTGCCTACTCCCTGGGTGCCACACAACAGGCATGTGGACAGTCACCAACCAGGGTGAGCATGCAGTGAAGAGGACTGGATGTCTGATCAGAAATCCCCAGGATTAAAAAACCTGGATCAAAAAAGAGGCACGGTCACAATTCAATAGAACACCATCTAACCGCAGCCATAGACCCTCCATCATTTAACTCCCCCTCTCCCTTCATCCTCCAAAGCAGACGCCTGGCCAAGTTGCTTTGCCCAACAACTTTCACACACCCTGGAGGCTAGTTGGTAAGGCTCATCTTTGGTTGCAGGGCCTTTGAGTGAGCCATAGGATATGCTTCTCATCTCCTTTCAGATGGGCATAGAAGGGGGAGATCAGCTGTGACGTGAAATGGGCTGAGACATGGAAACAGCCCTGCATCAAGCTGTGCCAAAGGGCATCTGTGGGGCCGATAGTGCTTTGGGTTGCTGAGATGTGTCCCGTCTTTAGCGGCAATGGGTGTAGGCTCAGCTAATGAGCCTACACCCATTGCAGTTGACTGCAGCCCACCACTGTAGTCCATGTCCTAAGGCTTCCAGCTCTGGCTTGGGAAGTTCCCAGAAATCTGGGGGCAGAGCCTGGGGAAGGAAGAATGAGTGGGGACAGGATTCTCCAAAGCTGCCCTTTCCTCCAGGGAATTGGTCTTTGTCGCCTGGAGAGCCACTGTTATTCCAGGGGATCCCCATTCACCACCTGAAAGCTGGCAACCCTAGTGGAGCCCAGCAGACTCTGCAGCTCTGTCAGCACAGAGGGAGCCATGTGGCTCAGCAGGTAAGCCAGTCTGCCCCAGCCGTGATGGGCCACCTGTCTTTCAAAAAAATCTGTCTGCCATTACGGACCTACAGACAGACTTTTGAAAAACCCCAGAACTTAGGGTTGCCAGGTCCCTCCTGGACCCTGATTGGGGTTGGGTTGCCAGCTCCAGGTAGGGAAACTCCTGGAGATTTGGGGGTGGAGCCTGTGGAAGACAGGGGTACAATGCCCATAGAGTCCACCCTCCAGAGCATCCATTTTCTCCAGGGGAACTGATCTCTGTAATCTGGAGATGAGCTGGAGTTCCAAGGGATCCCCAGGTCCCACCTGAAGAAGAAGAGGAGTTGGATTTTTACCCCGCCCTTCACTCAGCGTCTGAGGGTGCGATCACACGGACGTTTATTGCGGGCCTCGCGGCTGTTCCCCATTGCAACTAAAGGGGCTGACTAGACGAGCCGCATCTGTCTCCCGTCTCGAAGCCGCCGCCCCCCCCCCCCCCGCACTCGAGCCCGCTTTTCCAACCACCAGGAAAAACAAGTACCTTCCGTTTGGAAAAGCGGGCTCGAGTGCGGAGGGGGGGGGGTGGCTTCGCAATAAACATCCATGTGATCGCACCCTCATAGTGGCATACAATCTGGCATCCCTACCGGAACTTAAAAGGACAGAGTTTGAAAACTCCTGCTCTGCTATATTACCATCCATTCAGCATTTCCCCTACTTATTGTCCAATCGTCCATCTTTCTGATGTACTTCACTGGACATAGCAGCTTCTCTTTAAGGGGGTGATAAAGCTGAAATGGTCCTAGCCTCTGCCCCGGCATGCCCATTGCTCCTCTTCCAAAATGTTTTGCCACTGGCCTTCTGTTCTTTCTGACATATTTGTTCATTAGCAACGGAATACAGATTGCCGTGGAAAGGGTCTCAGGGCAGCGCTGCTGGCTGGCTGGCGTGCCATTAACGTCACAGCACACGCTCCTGGCATCTGGGCAACGACAGTACTGAGTTTCTTAATGGCCTTGGGATGCAGATGGAAACAAGCCATTATGTACATTAAGTCTGAAGGATGGCCTTTAAAATCAGCAAGGCCAATATAAGGGAGAAGGAGGCCTTTGACTGCATGAGCGTCATAATCCTTGGGCTCGCCACTGCAGGTTGTGCAATTTGTGTAATCATAATGTTAAGATCCAGTCACAAAAATTCTCCTATCTCAGGCAAGGGAACTGTTTCGTTTGCCATTTGGTATCTGGGATGCTGCTGCCATGCATGTTATCCTGCACACTCTCAGCTTGCACATGCCACTCGGTAGAGGCACGTCTGCTTGCGTTCTTGCTCACTGACTACCTGGGTGTCCAGGGTTCTGCAACAACATACATTTCTTTGGATTTACTCCCCAGAAATTGCTGCTGGAGCATCACACGTTTGGCCCCCTGGCCACTTGCCCTTCCTCAGTCCTTGCTCCAGGCTGTAGCTGATGTAAGAGACCAAAACCATCCTGCATGATTCCCACGTACGCATGAACACACTCACATTTCTCCTACCCCTATTCATATGTAGAGAATGATAACTAAATATAACATGGCCAGATCTCAGAGAACTTCACAGCAAGTTAAAAGTGCAGGGAAATAAGCCGGAGATACACAGATATAATATCAAAGCAACCATTAGAGGGAGCAAAATGTGCAGAAAGGGGGGGGGGGGAGAGACGCAATACAAACATGCAAGTGACAAAAACAAGAATGCAGAAAAGCCTAAGATCTAGGAAGACAACAGGTCTTTGGATGTGGTGGCTCTCATGTTATGGAATGCCTGCTGAGGGAAATCAGTTCACCCCCTTGGCTATGCATGCAGGGGCACAGGTTTGGCTGTTACCTCACTCTGGGAGATGCATGCCCCCCTAGGTGTTCATTCACCCATCTCTCTTTCCCCTAGACCTTTGGTTCACATTACTTCTTTTGTTGCAGTTTTATTCTTCATTTTGGAAGTCACTTTGCGTAATGGGTTTCTGTAGAAAAGTGACTAAGAAATTTAATTAATAATGAGGGACCAATGTAGTGTGTAGGTTTCAGTTACCCAGAACAGCCTCCAAAGAGGTCATCCCTTTCACTATTAGATGTAATGATTATTATATATTCTGTTAACAGTTAATTCCTAATTAACCTGGATTTAGTATGCCACTGGACATGACGTCCGGAATGAATATAGATGTTCTCCACTGCTACATTATAATCATTTGAAAACTGCAGCATAGAAACACCTTCAAAATATATCAGGGCTGGCAGAAAACAATTGACTTGATAACCTACCCAGTCTTTGAAACAGCTGCAGCATCTCTTTTATCCCTGAGCTTCTAACTCTTTTATGTATTTTTCCACTATGGTCTCACTTTAGTGCTAGGAAAGGGAGGGAGGGAGGGAGGGAGGGAGGAAGGAAGGAAGGAAGGAAGGAAGGAAGGAAGGAAGGGATTTAAAATCTGCATATATTTAAGGAAAATGGCCACTTCGGCGGGTGGACTTTATGGCATTACACCACACTGAGGTCCCTCCCCTCCCAAAAGCCCGCACTCCTCAGGCTCCACCCCTGAATCTCCAGGTATTTCTCAACCCAGAGCTGGCAATCCGGGGGGGGGGGGGCATCTTACACTTATGAAGCTGCCTTATGTTGATCCAGAATAATAGTCTTTCAGTGGTTCTCTAGGGTTTCAGGTAGGGGGTCTTTCACATCACCTACTACCTGTTCCTTTTTTAGATGGAGATGCTGGGATTTGAAATTGGGGCCTTCTGCATGCAAAGAAGATAATCTGTCATTGAACTGCTCCCCTGCCCCCTCCTTTACTGCTCAGATTAAAGTGCAGTCAATTACTGCTACTAGGAAAGACAGGTATGAATACACCTTCAGTGCCTAGTTCCCCCACTTGGGATAAGCAAAGAGGCAGCTCACTCAATTCTACTGTTGGGCCCAGAAGGACACAACACAACCCCTGATGATGTGGACATGTTGTTTTCTCCAAGGGGACCAATCTCTGCAGTCTGGAGATCAGTTATAAAAGCCGGAGATCTCCAGGGCCCACTGGAAGGTTGGCAACCCTGCCCCCTTGCTGCCCCCTTTGTTGTGGCATCTCTTTCTGTGCAGACATCGTAAAGCCCTGGCTGGAGCTAAGTGCCATGGTAGGATGCTGTAGGAACCACAATGCATGCCTTACCACCTGCCTGAAGATTAGGGCTTATAGCTGAAAAAGGACTATACTAATGGAACATATAAAGAAAACATGAAATAATGCAAAATTATCAATTTAATACAATAGATAGTAAATAAACGTCCAAGAATAAATCAACAACGAAGCATCCAGTAAGTTTGTTCGTTTCTGGCAGTCTTCATCAGGCGAGGACCATCATATGACTATTAAAAATACAATATACAATATGCAAAGTTACAAAGACATTATCGGTAAAATTGAAAAAACGATTAACAAATACTTTAAAAGCTTACAATACCTTCATATGTAACTAATGGAATGACATCCAAATAACAATCCTTTAAGGTCAGGCTAGTCCAACAGTATCAATTTTTCTATGGACAAACAGTGCCAGTAATTAATCTTACAACACATTTGCATTTAGAAATACATAAATGGCTTACAAAACTAAACATAGGTTGTAGAGTTACCATACTGGCATCATACAAGGAGCATTCGTAAGTGGTTATACATAGCTGGGAAAGCTTTGCAGTGTGATACAATGTGCATCAAGCATTCATTAAGAAGGAAACCAGAGCCAAAGTATCTGCCCTGTATCTTAAAGGCGAACACAAAAAAACTATACAGAGAAGTCTTTATACAAAGCTAGAAAAATCCAAGGACATATTCAGACCAAAGGGGTGGTAAGTTTTTAGTCTGTATATCCAGTATGTTTCTTTTTGCAATAGTTTCTTCCTGATATCCACCTTGTTATACCTGGACATGCAGGATTTCCAAACCAAAAACTTGAAATCCTCCAGCTTATGCTGTTTCTCTATAAAGTGTAAAACCAAAGGAGCCTCTAAATTATTCGACCCAATACGAGATTTACGTTCTGCCATGCGAACCCTCAATGAACGCATCGTGACCCCTATGTACTGCATTAAACAGGGGCACTAGAGATATACTAGCTTCTTTGATCCACAGTTGGTAAAGGTCTCAGTCGCTTTCTTAAAGCCACTAGCTGGAAAATTCAAAACCTTGGTTTCCCATACTAATGGACAGACCAAACTGCCATGACAACAGTAGTGTCCCTTTAAGGGATTCTCCAAGGGGATGTCTCTAATGAGGTCCGTACATGTTGGTGAATCTCTCAGGCTAGAGGTTTTTCTGAAGCCTATACATGGTTTAATGGCATAGCCCGGAATGTCTTTCAAAATGTGCCAATGTCTATTAATTATTTTCTTAATAGAAAAAGCGAATGGAGTATAGTCAAAAACAAAAGTAAGAGGCATAAAGGGTTCACGATCAGCAGCATCAAACAATTCTGCCCCTGGTTTCATAGCAGCTCTTTCCTGTTTTCTTTATATGTTCCATTAGTATAGTGCTTTTTCAGCTATAAACCTCTTCCCTGAAGATTAGGGCTGCCAGCTCTGGGTTGGGAAAGACCTAGTGATTTTGAGGGTGCAGCGTAAGGACGGTGAGGTTTGAGGGTATGCTTCTATGGGGTATGCTGTAGATTCCACTTTCCAAAGCAGTCATTTTCTCTAGGTGAATTGACCTCTGTTACCTGGAGATCACTTGAAATCCCATCAGATTTCCAGCTACCACCTAGAGATCTGTCATGGGATGGTGGAGGTAGCTAAGAAACAGGATGCAGGGACAATGAAGGGGCATGGGAAGTGACAGCGATTCGGGGGTGGGGGGTGGAACATGGTGGCAACCAAACTACTCTTTGTCTAAAATGTACACTTTACTAATACTTTGGTCAAGTTAAAGATTTTTAATTAATGGCCCATTCGCCTTTGAATTAGTTAATCAAACAATAAACGTAAATAAATTTGCATGCCACCTGCACCTATTTGAGATACCGATGGGCACGTGAGGCATCTTAACAATGTAATGAACAAAAGCTATTACTCCTCATTCAAATGAAAGGCCATCTTTTCTATTATAGCAACACCCGAATTAGGGATGCAGCAGCAGCTCAGAGGGTTTGACATGCAATGCAGGTGTTATTGTTCTCCTTGTGTGGCAATTATCCCAATCCTCCTTAGGTCCAATTCTATCCAATTTACTTTATGTCACAAGAAAAAATTGGCTGTTGGACGTGCAGGCTCTGGAGGAAGCCAGACAGAAAGTGTGGCTAATAAAGACTGAGTGCACATGGGAAGGCACATTTGAACGCAACCGTCAACACTGCATTTGGCGTCTTGCAGCGCACGTTCCTATTCATAATCTGCGCAATTAAACATGCGTGTACTGTTACACCTGAATAAACTGTTTCCACGGCTGCCTTTCCAGATGGCGAAACGTTCAAGAACCTAACATGCGTCAACATTCTTTGGGAAAATAGCATATTGTTGCATTTTAATAAATGTTTTTGAAACAAGTAAATTCTTTGAAAAGATGATGGCTTGAGGAAGTGGTGAGAAAAAGCAGGTAACTGTGGAGATAAAGGAACTTGCTTCCAACTCCCTTAGCAGGAATCAAAGTAGCCTTTTAAAAATCAGTACATTTACTGTAGAACCACAGCCACGGTGATTAGAATTGATTTGTTTAATATTCTGTTTACGGGATTTTTATCCCACTTTCCAGCTAACAAATGGGCTCCGAGATGCTTTGCAGAAAGTAAAATACAATAGAAACGCTGCTGGGGAAAGAGATTCTCAGTGGAGTTTTGCTCCAGCTACGGGGCACGTGCTAAAATGTGCTAGAATTTGACCTTGTCAATTAAAACTGAATCCCGTATTGGTTAACTGGCAGCAGCTTTAGTTGATGAACCAGCATGTGTGGGGATTTTGACTGGTGAGGTCAAATAGTTTATCACTAGTTCATAGCTAATCGGTAAATCTACCAATTAAACCAATCCACCCCCCAAAAAGTCAGATTTTCCCTGCAGAGGAAGAAAGCCGTGGGCCTGGTATCCAGTTCAGAGGGGTGGGATTTTTTTTATCAGAGAACCACCTGCAGCTAGTGTTGCCAGCTCTGGGCTGGGAACTACCTGGAGATTTTGTGGGTGGAGCCTGAGGAGGGCAAGGTTTGGGGAGGGGGAGGGACCTCAGCATGGTGTAATGCCACAGAGTCCACCCTCCAAAGCAGCCATTTTCTCCAGGGGAACTGATCTTGGCCGCCTGGAGATCTATTATAACAGCGGGAGATCGCCAGGTGCCACCTGGAGGTTGGCAACCATACCTGCAGTAGAGAAGGGGTTTTAAGTACCTCTTCCTTTACAGCTGCTCCTACCAAACTCAGCCCCCCCTCCCCCCATGGCTGCATTTTGAAACATATTCAGGATACAATCCATGGACTCACCACATCCTGCTAATGTTCCAGCCCTGCTGATGATAAATTCTGGACTCCTCCACATTGGGATTGGGGGAGAGGAAACAGTGCTAGAAGAATCTACGTTACCCCACTCTGGAGACAAGCTATATTGAGCTGCTTTTATGGAGGGTAATTGTGTTGGAAAATGGAGAGTTCAATAAAAGAAATTCAGTACCACTGTCAGCACAGCCGTCAGTGTGAAATATCCCATCTTTCTCTCTGCGATGCCTGCTGGGAAGGAGAACGTGGTATTGCAGGGAACAGAAAGGGTCCTGGAATCCCAGCAGCTGAGAGGGTGGCCCACCGTGCCTGCCCAGGCAACCCCCCTCCTGCATTTTAAGTTATGGGCAAGCGTCATGGCCATTGGGTTTATGGCAGTCAGATTTCAGGCTTCAGTGACAGACTCCTACGCCCGCCTGCCTATTTTGTCTCTAGTCTTAAGGTCTTTATTCTCAAAAACAAAAGCAGGGGAATGCATCACTGTGCTACAACTCAAACCAAGTGGAGCTAAGCCAAATGACAGGCACAAATCTTAACTGCTCTTCACAAGGGTTTCTCTCCCCCCCTGCCCCCCCTAAGCAAATAGATCTTTTCTTGTATGCCTTTCATGCTGTTTTGCATGCTGTCTCTTGCTCAAACAGAAGACTGGAGCTTCCAAAGTCTCTGCCTATGGATTTCAGTTTAGTAAAAAGGCCTTGATAAAGACATTATCAGGTCCTGCCTCAGGCATGCAGGGCCAGAATTTGGGGATGTAAGAGGTGGTACCTGCAGATCATGGTGTTAGCCGAATTGCTTTAGTTTACGTTTAGCAATCAGCAAAATACCGGGGTTCTTGCCAACTATACCAGGGTCCCACCCCTCCCGGGAATTCTACAGGAAACAGGCACGTGAGGCAGATGGCAAATTAAATGCTGTTTACTGAATGATGTTGTTCAAGCACACAAAAACAGATTCTCACACACATACACACAGGTCTAGGGAAATAAAGATAGAAAATAGCACTGTTGCAATTTGCAGGAGTTTGTTGGTGGGGAAGCAATACGTTACCTTCCTAAAGAGGAGTTGTCCGACCGAAGGAAGAATTGGATGGGGAGAAAAATAGAAAGACTATGGGACACGAGGCTCGAACCTGCGAGACCACGTGGTTCTCTCTGATCCGGTATTCAGAGATTTAAAGATGGAGGCAAGGGTATGGGTATAGGAAGCTGGGCATAAGGGGTAGTAAAGCAGATAGGGGACGATGGCTCAAGAGACCGATTGCCTCTGTGCAAGGTCTTTTATTAGGTGGTCTTGGGGGCTGGCTGCGCATACCACATACCATTAACACACCTACTAGGCGGTCCATTCGTTACTGACCCTACTATAGATTAAAAGTAAAAAGTGGGTTGGTGGCCAATATTGCAAAACTATGATCTCACCAGGAACACACCTTGGGCAAGGCCCGATGACTCACCTGGGCCACTTCTATTGTTAGTTAATGGCTCTGGCCGACTGGGTGATGGCCCAAACATTAGTTGCTAGGCAACTGCGTTAGCATAATCCATTTAGCCATGTTGGAGGGGGCAGGGGTTGACCAGCGGGTTGAAACAGAAATAAACCTCATGTCAGAAGGAGTCTTTTGTCTCTGTCTCAGGTGAACTGTCTGGGGTGTCAGCCTCCTGGCATGGGCTGGAGCCTTCCCCTCTAATGAAGAAAGCACATGGCCCTTCCAATATTAGCAACCCAAGTTCAAGCTTATGAATCTCAAAATCCATAAGAGCACTTAAAGTGCCTTGCTGGCCAACAATGGGGATACAGCAAATAGCAAAATCTCTTGAGGCAAGCAGAACATCCCCCTCCAATCACACGCCCTAGTTCTGGCCTCTCACCCTGAGATTTCATTCCTTCCCCTGGAGGCCTTGAGCATGCTAAAACCAGATATGTCTGCCTCAAAACTGGAGCCCTGCCTATTCTACTTATCTTTGTAAGTGCCATCAAGTTGCAACCAGCTTATGGGGACCCCAGCGAGGGCCTTTGAAGGCAAGTGAGAAGCAGAGGTGGTTGGCCATTGCCTTCCTCTGCAGAGTCTTCTTTAGTGGTCTTCCATCCAAGTGCTCAGCTTCCTAGACAGGGCTAGGCCATGCCACCTTCATCCCCCTGCCCCCTTGCCATAGTCTAGCACCACATTAGCAAAGCAACTCCAGATAGTCTAGAGCCCCATGAGCAGAGTGACTCCTGATTGTCATGCAGGGTGGAGGGAACATCAACATCCCATTGCAGGCCAGGTTTGTTTCCATTGCAGGCCCATCTTTCGAAAAGCCCAGCTGTTTCCACACAGCCTCTTGCAACGTCTGGAGAGTCCGTGTGGCGTCTCCCTGTTGGAGTTTGCAGTTCAGTCACTTCAGTCATGAAAGAGTTAAACTGATTATGCATGTTAGTTAGCTTAGAACCAATTAGATCTTAGGCATGTATTTCCCACCAGAGAAAGGGAGGTGATATTCCTAATGAGTTGGGATTGGGGCCAGCTATTGGATGATCTATTTTATTTTTTGGTAAAAAAATTTTTGCATCTTTGTGTGTGTGTATGCGCGTGCCCATGCCTGGAAGTCATGGCGACCTCTGATGACTCCTAGTGGGGCACAGAGGAATTCAGAGAGGTGGCTTGATAGCCTGCCTCTGGGTCCCGGCCCTGGTATTCCTTGGAGGTCACCCTTCCAAGTACTTGCCAGGTTCAGCCCTGCTTAGCTTCCGAGAGCAGCCAAGATCGCGCTTGCCTGGGCTATCCAAATCAGGGCGAGGATGATCAATTTTATCGGGCTGCTACCTGTGCTTTGTCAGGTAGACAGGAAAGGAGGGGGCTTGGGGAAAACCACCCTTCTATTACTCTGCTGAATCCCCAGCGCTCCCCCTCCCTCCCTGCCTCTCAGCCGGCAGCTAACTGCAGAAGTAGTAAGCAGTGAAGTAGGTGCTGTCGTCTCCTCTCTCTCGGCTGGACTGAAGTGGCCAGGCTCTGAGAACAAACGGGGAGGGGGGGTGGTAAGATGCAGGCAGACAAGGAGCTCCGGGGAGCAGTGAAAAAGGAGAAGCCGGCAAGGCAACTGGGGGGAGGCCGTGGGGAAGACAAAAGAGTCTTCTTGTACATCGCCCTTAAGCGTGGGTGCAGAGCTGTCTGCATACTCACTCATCCGCACAAAATTGAGGCTTCAAGTATTCCTTCCCTGCCAAGGGTGGATTAATGCTGCCAGCCTCCGGTGGGCTTTGTCGGAGCTGCTGCTGCTGTCAGTGCAGCGTATGCTGCCGGGGAGATTGTGGGCAAAGAAAAGGCGTCAAGCACTCACACCAAAGGGCCCAGCAAGCTAGCCAAAGGCTGGGGGTCCACTGGCACATAAAGGACACTCTGTGGAATCTTCCAGTAGCGACAGATCGCACAAGTGCAGCAGATCTGGAAGCTGTATGTGAGAGGAGTGTTCCCTCTGAGTTGAGTGAGTGTGAGCTAGCTCACAGTTCTTTAGCCTCCGTCTCACATGTTTTTCTTCGCTCAGGAAGGAGGGCTCCAGAGCAAACTGATTTCTGCAGCAGCCAAATCACCCGCTCACAACTTTAATGCCAGTAGCACACAAAGCAGAATTTTTGTTCACAAGACTCCACGGCTTAGAGGGAGCACTGTGTGAGAGAATGGCATGGATTGGTCTGCTGGGGTCACCTTTCCCTCCAGCCCAGGAGGATTATGGGTTACTTTGCAAGTTCCCCAGCAGCCCTAACGACTGAAGATGCCATCCTCTCATTTACAGAGCGCCAGGTTTACAGAGCAGGACAGAAGCAGACGCAGATGAGGAAAGGGAGTATGGAAACCAGGCTGGCTCAAGCCATTCTGCTGCCCAAGCGCCCTCCACCCATGCTGCCCCAGTGCAGCCAGGGATGGCTGCCTGGTTGGGGCGTAACCCCCCCCCCCCCCCGCATCCCCCTGCAGGGCCCAGAACATGCTCCTGAGGCTGCATCTCTGAAACCCACCCTGGTCTTGGGCAGTGGCAACATGGGTCTGGGAAGGGATGAGTGGCATAAGCTGCACCCATTGCATTTGCAGCCATCACCACTCTCTGCCCATCATGTGCCCAAAATAGATGTTGGGGTCACTTAGTTGGTGAATTAACCCTGTATGGCAAAGTAGCTTGGCACTCAGTTATGGTCAGGAAATACATGAAGGCAGAGGGAACTCCAGGTCCCAGGCTCCCCAGCAGGTAATGCTCACAAGCATGCACATCTAGCATTTCTGAGAGTTTCTTGTTAAGGAGAAGCCCAGCAAGGTGTCTCTTGTAAGCCCTTCCCACCATCCTGGTGACCTCTTTCTTCTACTCAAAGGTGACGGTGGTGGGGTGGCTCTTGAGAAAGGTGGGATATTGGTTGTGGCAGAGGACCTTTCAAAAAGGATGCTTTTTGCAAGTATTTTCAAGGAAAGCTTGCCAAAATAACGAGTATAAACGAAGGAGAGCGGAGGAAAATTGGTCCATCATGACTTCTGACCACTAGAAATTCTGTTCAGCGACCTCCCTAGCTTACCAGGCATTACTCCAACATTTCCATGCAGAACAGCAAGTGCTAGAAAGTTGAAATGAAACTGAAAGCCAAGTTTTATCCCAGATACCACACTCAGTGGCTTTTCTGTGTTCCTGTGGGATTATAGCCTCTGCATAGCCCTGTCTAAAACCAGGGTGTTGCTTCCTGAGGCATCTCACCTCTTGCCGCCCTCTAGCACTGACCAGCCTGTTTTTGAATCTTGGTATATGCTACAGAGCAATAGTGACCTTGTATCAGTGGCTACTAGCCATGGTGCATAGGGGAACCTCCATATTCAGAGTCAGGAGGCGATATGAAGACTTCAGCCTCTAGGCCCTGTTGTTGGCCCTTCAGAGTAACTGGTTGGCCTCTGTCTGAAACAGAATGCTGGAATAGATGGACCACTGGTCGGATCCAGCAAGTCTCTTCTTATATTCTTATGCACTTGTCTCTGTCCTGTTTTATATTGTGAGTCCCTGCCGATCCATAACAACCCCTCCCTCCCTTCCTGTTCTGGCTTGCTCTTTCTTTCATCCCATGGATGGTCCCTCACTGTATTTCAGAAGCACTGTTTGATCTGGAGTGATTTAAACTTTTAGACCACCAGCACTGCATCTTGGAGTGCATAAAACATATGGCTGCTTATACAAAGTCAGAGTATTGCTCCATCTAAATCAGCTTTGTCTATTCTAAATGGCTCCGAGGTCTTGGGAAGAGACAGGTATTTTCCAACACGTGGTACCCTGGGATCTTTTGAGCTGGAGATGTCAGAGACTGAACACAGAATTTGTACATGCAAAGCATGCTCTCTATCACTGAACCATAACTCATCCACTGTCTCCCGCTTCCCTGAATGGTTTTCTGGAGTCCCACGGGTGCCTACTGATTTCCCAGGCTCACAACTGGGGGGGGGAAATATTTTCATAGTTCTTCACTGTTCTTTGTTTCCTGAAATTAAGAAAAGTAGTTCTAAAAAACAGCTGAAACACTGGTCTTCTAAACTGCAACTAGGATTACTAGATTCTAAACTGGACGCCCACCTATTCCATGGCAGCTGTACTTCATTTAGAATTGCCATGATTCAACTGGAATGACAGCCTGGCATAGGATTCTGGGCAAGGTCTGAACTGACTTGGAACAGTGGGTGATCAATTGGAAGCTGCAAGATCATAGTACAGGGAGCAGGTCAGTGATAACAGACACACAGTTTCCAGACTGGCCAGTGAGAGCCAGGATTGCAGAACTTTGGAGAGCTCCCCTGGGCAGCAGGAGTTGCTCTAATGAAATAACTACACAATATACTCAACAGGTGCTGGGTCACGGATGTGTGAGTAAACTCACAGTTGGATGTCCATTGAAGGAACTCACCTCAATAAGCGCTCATTCACTCAGTGCTGTAAGGGTGTCCTGCAAGGGAGGAGAAGGAACTTCTGGTCTCTCTCCCATTGTGCTTTTGCCAGTGGAAAGGGTGGTACTTTTCACCCCTTTTCTCTGGCTCCATTGTGTCCTTCCTAGGGAAGGTAGCCAGGCTAGGAGCAGTTCTCCAAAGCTTAGCTGAATGCCTGGAAACTGAACTGGGGAGGGAGAAAAAGGCTGCTTAATCTCATTTCCTCTCTTCAAGATCTGAGCCAAGAACCAGTTGCACTCTCTACCACATTCTGCCAGGATCCCCCTTCCCCCAGGGCTGGATGTCTGATTCAGCCTCCTCATTTAGGTTTGAGCTGCCAGACTCATGTTCAAGGTCTGGTAATGATTCACCCTCCTCCTCAAAAGGAATTTCCAGTGAGTTCAGGGATTGTGATACCACCAGGGAAGATGTTGACTAGATATGGTCATCATACCAAGAAGTCCCATGTTCAAATCCCTTACAAAGTTTTCTGGGTGATTTTGGGCCAGTTGCTGTTTCTCATCCAGTCTTACCTCGTAAGACTGTTGTTGTGAGGATAAATGAAAAAGAAGAGTTGGTTTTTATGCCCCACTTTTCTCTACCCTAAGGAGTCTCAGAGCAGTTCACAATCGCCTTCCCTTCCTCTCCCCACAACAGGCACAGCAGGTGGGGCTGAGTGAGAGAACTGTGACTGGCATGAGGTGACTACCCTTAAGAGGGCTCTGAGTGGCTTACAATTGGCTTCCCTTCCCCTCCCCACAATAGGCACCTTGTGAGGTAGGTGGGGCTGAGGGAGCTCTGAGAGAACTGTGACTGGCCCAAGGTCACCCAGCTGGCTTCACATGGAGGAGTGGGGAATCAAACCCAGTTCTCCAGATTAGAATCCACTTAACCACTATACCATGCTGGCTCTCAACAAATGTGGTGGTGGAAACTGTGCATCTTCCTAGAGGAAAGGCAGAATAAAAATATGAATAATGAATGAAAAAATCAGAGGGAAATTATAGGGAGGGGGACTCCAGTACTGGTGGGGTATTGGCTTGTTGGAATGAACCCCAGTGCTGCTAAGGTCCGTATTTCTGTGCTCCAGGCAGGAGAAGTGGGTGGGATTTCTATTTGTTTTTGTTTTTTTTCTTAAGTCTTAAAACCTTTTGAACAATGCACGAGACTCTCCTAGCCTAAACATCTATTAATGTTAATTCAGTGAGGAAAGGAAAGGAGGTTACCGAAACTCAGCAATCAAAATTAAGTGACTGAGAAAGCCAGACACTGAGAGTTGACCATAAATTGAAGGAATTATGCAGATTGCACAAATTATGCTAATACTACTTGATTGTGGACACAAATGCCAATCAGCATCCAGGGAAATATTTATTCAGTGCAGCACTCATGGTTGAGAGGTCCTCATGCAAAAACAGTGTATTAGCAGCACAGAAGCTCAAGCACCCGCTGATTCAGCTCACGTTTTACTCACCAGTCACAAGAAGAGAGCCAGTTTTATGTCAGGCAGTTCCAGCTGCTCATGAGCAGGTCAAGCCTGTTTGGCAGGTTACTTTCTGCAGATTCAGAATGCACAGTGCAGTCTGCAGTATTTCATGTGTGTTCTCACAAAGCCCTATGGTAGTCTTAGTTTCTCTCCCTTGCACAGAGCTGGCCATAGCATAAGGGCTTACTCCTGGCACCAAACCCAGGACCTGAGGTTTAAACCAATAAAGACCTAGTTCCAGATAAACACCGTTTTTATGTTTAAAGAACACTCATCTTGCAGGTTGAAAAAATAGTGGTCTGCACCACTCAGCAAAGCTTGAAGCCTTCCTCCTGGTTAAAGAGGGCTCTTCCAGTTTAAGTAAACTCAAGTCCTGAGCCAGCACCTTTCTGCTGTGGTTAAATGGCTAAGGGTGAACAAGCTGAAATTGAATCCTGGTGAGACAGAGATTATGTTGGTTGGGAAGGTCGAGATCTTGAAGGACATTGTGCTTCCCACTTTTGATTGGGTCAAGCAGACACTCACTGGCTTAGCTAAGAACCACAGGGCTATACTGGATTCAGAAGCAAGTTAATTACAACTGAAAAAGATACATGCTCCAGCTACATTTAGCTCAGATGATGCCCTCCTGCCTTGATCCAGCCTCATGGATCCATGCTATATTACCTCAAGTCTGGACTACTGTAATGTACTCTAAATAGGTCTGCCCTTGAAGTCAACTTGAAAATGTAAATTTTGGACTATGGTTCAGCATCTGCATTGCATGCAAAAGGTCCCAGGTTCAAGCTCCATCATCTGTAATTAAAAGGACCAGGCAGGCAGTAGGTGATGTGAAAGACCTCACCCTGAGACCCTGGAGAGCTGCTGCCAATCTGAACAGACAATATTGACTTTGACAGCCCAAATGGTCTGATTCAGTATAAGGCACTTTTGTCTGTATGTCCACAGGCTAGTTACTGTTGGAAGTATGCATGTCATACCCATTCTGCAGTCACTCCCATGGTCATGGACCACTTGCTGGGTTCAATTCAAGGTAGTTGTTCTCACCTACAAAACCCATAATGGCCTTGGACCCACATACACATCAGACTGCTTCTCCTGCTATGATCCACCATAACGGCTTTGCTCATCTAGCAAAACCATCTGAGGATGCCACCTTGCAAATGGGTACCTTTGTCAACTGCTCATCATGCACATTCTCTGTGGTAGCTCCAACCTTGTGGCATGGCCTGTCTGGGGAGGGCAGGAAGGTTCCCATGCTTCTCTCACTCTGTAGGATGCACACAACCTAATGTTCAAGGGGGCGTTTTTTAAAAGATACTAAAACTGTAGAAGAGTGAAAAAGTTTGGTGTGTGTGTGCTTTTTTAATGGAACACGTTTGTGCTCTACTGCAACTATTATTGTAGGCATCATCTTGCTTCCACTGCATTGTTTTTCAACTGTTTATAGCGTACATCTGAAGAAGTATGCGTGCACATGAAAGCTTATACCATGAATTAAACTTTGTTGGTCTCAAAGGTGCCACTGGACTCAGACTTCAGACCAACACAGCTACCCACCTGAACTGCCTAGAACAGTTTGTTATTCACATTGTTTTACTAGATTCTGTACTCCTAGTCTGGTTGCATTTTTCATTGATTGTCTTATGATGTCTGCATCATTTTATTAATCTGCTTTAATGCTTGGCAAAGAAAGGCAGGCTATAAATAAAGTAACTAACGAAATAAGTGGCTTTCCTCTGGCCCAAGCTGGAGGAAGGAGCCTTAGGCTGGAGGAAAACTTAAGACTCTGCTGAGCAGAGTTGTTGAGTGCAAATCGGTCATTTATGGCACGTGGAATCTGTGCACAAGCCCATGGCCCACTCTTTTTTTTTTTATATATATAAATTTTTATTGATTTTTCCCTATAACTACAACTATAACGCTACAATCTAAGCTACATATACCTTATACAGAGAGTACTTTATCATATGCTTAATACTACCTTATTACATAATATAATTATGAAGCATTTAGAACCTTGGATAAATTTCAATTACTTTGTTACTGCTACTATAAAAAATATCAAAACTATTTGGCAGGCACGCCCACCTAGAGAAATACGGTTAATTAAACAATTTATAATACATAAGTGCAATGCTTAATAAAACAGTTTAATCACTATTTCTTCTTTCGTCCTCTTCTTGTCTTAACAGTCTCAACTACTTTTGGAGCTGCAGCTCCTTTTTCCGAGTCAGACACTTCTTCTTCACTCTTTGAGCTATCAAATCCATACATGCTTTCTTGCGAGGCCAGTGAACCATCTGAGTCTCTCCCAGTTTTCTGCTCTTTGCTTTTTCCCAGAAATTTTTTCGCTTGTTGAACAGAGTCAATCTTATACTTCTTATCTTTGATGCTGAAGCATAGTCCTTCTGGAGTATTCCAACGATAGATGATAGACTCAGACTGGAGCCAAGATGTCAATTTTCCATAGGCTTTCCTTCTTTTCCTTATTTCAAATGGGATATCCTTCATCACTTTTACTTCTTCTCCCAGGATCTTCAGAGCTGCTTTGTTTGTGGTCCTAAGCACCACGTCTCTTGTAGATTTTTTGGAGAACCTTATCATAATTTCACCAGGCAGGCTTTTCTTTTTAGTATAATCTGGATAGGTTCTGTAAACCATATCCATATCGCTTTTTATATCCGCTGCTTTCATGCCTGTCACTGGTTCAAGTATTTCACTTAGCAAATTTTTAAGGTCTTCTCCTGTGTTTTCTGGCACATTCTGAAGTCTTAGGAAAAAATTCGATCTTTCCATTTGTAATTTCAAAAGCTGATCGTGGTGGAAGGCCTTTTCCTTCTCTGCCTTTTGTAGTCTTGCGTCTTGGTTTTTTACTGAAGTTTTTACTTCCAGAAGTTCTCGCTGCAGCTTCTCTGTGGATTTATTCGACTCTTTTAGTTCTAGCTGCATTTTGCCCATCTTAACGTTGAGAGCTGTCATTTGGTCCACTAGAGGTCGCAGTAACGAGGAGAGCACCGCACTCATCTCTGTGGTATCAACCTTTGAACTCGGAGCTGTACTTCCTAGTTTGGGGGAAGGTTTCGGTTTCCCCGTCATTGTTGAGGCTACGCTCTTTGTTTATAGATAGATAAGATGAACGAAAGGAGCAAATTTTCAAACAGCACTTATGTCCTTCTAAAGTTTATATCTCCAAGTGAGCGATGCTGCCATCTAGCAAGGCGGATGGGCTTTTATTCCTGCAGTAACGCCACGTAAAGAGTCTCGTAAGTACGCTAGTTCCGGAGGGGGGGGGTTTCACTCCTCCCGCCGTCTTCCCGCTATGTTCTGCTTTTCTTACTTTAGACTCACGTTTTCTCCATGCGTAACTGTCAGTTCCAGCCTCATTGCTTCGCACTCTCTGCTGCTTCTCGGGTTTGCGCTTTCAGCCATACGGCTCCCACGGCGGGGGAACCTATGGGAGTGATGAAAAGGGATCTCGATCCCTCGGTCGCCACCGTAGGGAGAGATCCCCTTCGTGCCACCCCAGGCAGAGCCCCCTCACTGGGGTCTCTGGGGGCTCGGCACCAGTCCAGAGCCCCTTCTTCCCGCCGGGTACGGATCGCGCTCCCCGCAGTTGCGGAGGAGAGCATCCGCCATTATCGCAAGTCTTGCCGGAAGTCCGCCCATGGCCCACTCTTGGCCTTCTGAGCACATCGTGCTGCCTTATACACGGTGCCTGTGCCTGGGATTGAACATGAGATGAATGAGGGAGCTAGGCTGCATAGTGAGAACTAGGCTGTTGGTGTGGTTGCCAGCCTCCAGGTGGTGCCAATGACAATAGGGAACCCTTAGCATATGAGTATGGCTGCAAATAACACCCACCAAGGGAAGCCCATCAACAATTCACAGCTGTATATGATCGTAACTATATATTGCATTCATTAAAGTACAAAGATGGGTTAGTGGTCATAACCAGGGGTCATTTGGGGCAGGAATGCGCAGGAACGCCATTCCAGGAGTAACAAGCCCAGGAGCGGGCACATATGGTGATGCGCTGTGGGGAAAAAAGCAAAAGCATACTAACTTGATCTGTATTTTCATGCTTGTTGTAGGGTAGCTTCCCTGCAAGAGCAGGGTCTTTAGTGAGGGTCATTTTACACCTCCCCTCTAAAGTAGTTTGACTGCTGTCTTTTCCTGTGCTGATTTCACAGTGGTGTGAAATTTCACTCCAGGGGGTCTAAGTGCACTAATCAACAGCAGTTGTTTAAAGCAGAATGAAATCGGTTGCATACTAGCTTGACCACAGGAGGGCAATTAGTAGATGTGGACATTTCAGTAGCAGCACGGTTTCACACCGCACAGAGGTGTGGGCAGGGTTTTTTGGAACTAAAATGATTCCAGCAGGAAAGTCAGATGTAAAAACAGCCTTAGTGTAAAGCTGGCTCACCAGCTCTGAGTTGGGAAATACCAGGAGATTTTGGGGGTGGAGCCTGAGTGGTGGGTGTTGCCTTCTGACACACTTCTGGTGATGTCAGGGGGTGTGGCATATGCAAATATGCTAATGAGCTCCTGCCCCTCTTTTTCTATTAAATGACCCTCATAACCCAATGAAATGTATAAACATATATCCAACAGATTGCTCATATCAATTATACATTATTGGCAACAAAAGAACCTGTTCAAATCCAGTCCGCTGTAGTCCCGCATATAAATAGTGTCCATAGACCTCCAAACAGAAAATGATTGCAGCAGAGGACACCCACTGTGGAAAGAATAACAGCCGTACGTCTCTCCCAAGTGGTAGCTGGAGATCTCCCAGAATTACAACTGGTCTCCAGATGACAGGGATCTGTTCCCCTGGAGCAAATGGCTGCTTTGGAAGGTGGATTCTCTGTAGAGTTGCCAGCCTCCAGGTGGGGCCTGGGGATCTCCCGCTTTTACAACTGATCCCCAGCTGACAGAGATCAGCTCCCCTGGAGAAAATGGCTGCTCTGAAGGGTAGACTCTATAGCATTGTACCATGCTGAGGCCCCTCCCCTCCCCAAACCCCACCCTCTCCTGGCTCCACCCCCAAAGTCCCCAGGTATTTTCCAACCCAGACTTGGCAACTCTAACTCTGTGGCATTATACTGTGCTGAGGTCACTCCCCTCCCCAGCCCCGGCCTCCCCAAGCTCCACCCTCAGAATCTCCAGGTAGTTCCCAACCCAGAGCCCTGCAACCCTAGCTGGGGGTTTCTTCCAGCCTGCTAATGAGTATATCTGACTACAGTGTATTCCACGTTCCTGGGTCCCAGCCATACAGAAACCAGCACATTAGATGTCTTCCTGTCTCTAGACCTGACAAAGACAGAGCAGATCTGTTGCTGCAGTCCTATATGACTTCCAGCAGCAGTGGTCTCAGGCCTCCCTTGAGTACCTCCCCCATCGTTTGCAAATACCTGCTGTAATTCTAAAGGTTAGAAACACACCTTTTCAGCTGATCAGCCCCTTGTCTAGTGAACTGAACACGCTAGATTCCATGCAAGAAGTCATACAGGAAGCAAATAGCTTTGAAGAAGAAGAGATTAGATTTATACCCCACCCTTCACTCAGAATCTCAGAGCAATCCTTTCCCTTCCCCTCCCCTCCCTACAACAGACACCCTGTGAGGGAGGTGGGGCTGAGAGAGTTCTTTCGAGCACTGCTTGTGAGAGAACAGCTCCAAGAGAACTTGTAACCAACCCAGGGTCATGCCAGCAGCTGCATGTGGAGGCGTGGGGAATCAAACCTGGTTCTCACAGGTTAGAGTCCACACTCTTAACCACTACACCAAACAGGCTCTCAGTTTGCTTTGCAAAACCAGCTTTGTCTCTGGGGTATCCCTGTTGCTGTTAATACCAGATGCGTCCGGTGCTGCCAGAATATTTTAAGAGCAACAGCACCTGTAGGGATTTCAGAATGTCCAAGCCATCCATTTCATAGTTTCATCCTTTCCTGTACGGGACGCTAATTGGAAAACTGTAAAAGGTATTTTTAAAAGCTGGACAGCTTCCGATCTGCCCCAGTTTGGTTTGTTTTCCCAGAGGCCTGATGATGTTTGGGAAGGAACAATAGTCATTACGGCAATCTCCCCTCCCTTGTATGCTGGCAGCGATCATTTTGCAGTATGGTAATAGTGAGTAGAAAGCTTGCTATTGCTAAAGGCTTTTGATTTTGGCCTGTTCTGTTCATGGCCAGCACTATACCCGTTACACCACACACTTTGCCTGCACTGGAGACATTTTACTGAATCGGCTAAGCCAACAGCTTAATAAAGATTCCCCTGATGGACACTAAATGATACTATCCCCAGACGCGTGCCAGGAATTCCCTGTTGGTTGCTTTAAATCTAAGATGAGAAACACTGTAGTTAAAAAGAAGAGCAAAAGAACCATCCTGCAGCTCCTTCTAAAAAGGCAGGGAACGAGATCTCGAGTCTAGACATGCCTTCCCTACATGCCGCCCGCAGCCATATTGACCAATAAGTTCTTCCTTTCTCATTAATGAGCTTCGTTCGCATCACTCCATCTTTGCCAGCTTGCCTGGCTATATCCAAATCAACAGTAAATTGCAAGGGAGAAGATCTTTAATTACGATAAAGAAGCTTCAGGAGAACGGACAAGATGAGAGGGGAAATTACACAAGGAAGGAGTAGGAGTCTCCGATCTATCTTGGGAGCCAAGGCTCCTCTGGGAAGGGTGAAGGTGGTGGATGTGTGCATAGAAAGGAGGAGGCCAAGTGGTCCCCAGAATGAAAACCACATGTAGTGGTTAGGAGCACAGACTCTAATCTGGGAGAAATGGATTTGATTCCCCATGCTTCCACATGCAGCTGCTGGTGTGACCTTGGGTCAGTCACAAGTTCTCTCTGAGCTGTTCTCTCAGGAGCAGGCCTCAAAAGAGGTCTGTCAGCCCCACCTACCTCACAAGCAGTGTTCCCTCTAAGCTGAGTTAGTGTGAGCTAGCTCACAGTTTTGTAGCCTCCAGCTCACACATTTTTGTCTTCGTTCAGGAAGGATGGCTCCAGAGCAAACTAATTTATGCAGTAGCCAGATCGCTTGTTCACAACTTTAATGCCAGTAGCTCACAAAGTAGATTTTTTTGTTCACAAGGCTCCACAGACTAGAGGGAGCATTGCTCACAAAGGTTATCTGTTGTGGGGAGGGGAAGGGAAAAGAGATTGTAAGCCGCTCTGACACACCTTTGGGTAGTGAAGGGCTATTGGATAAATCCAGTATCATCTTCTTCTTCTTCTTCTCCTGCATGCTAAATAGTTTGCAGGTATTTTCTGTCCCAGCCCTCTGCAGAATCCCCTAGGACTGGACGAATGGTTCGGCCTGGCACATGGAGGACTATAGGGACCTTTGAAATACAGGTGCAAGCACTGCATGCCGACTGAAAAGCTTCATACCAGCTGTGTTCTTTAGAGGCAAGGTAAAATAAGAGATTCTGATCTCAGCACTAAAGCTAATTAAAAAGTGGGCTCAGTCAACTAGAGTTGTTCTCTTCAAATCAATACGGTAATAATAATACAAATCAAAATAATGAAAATAATTAACACGGGAAACAATTGATGCCTTCTCGATACATCATTCACAGGCACTGTTTTGAGATGGCACAATGCAAGTCAGCAGTTTGGTTCTGGAACCGAGGCAGGAGGCTTTTGTTAAAACTGGCGTTTCTTTAAATAGTTGCTGCTTTATTTCTTCACCAACAGAAATGAAGCAACCCTCCTTTCAGCATCTCAAGGGACAGGCATCCTGGCCCTTCTTGTGAAGGGGCAGACCCATCAGGAAATGTCTGAGGGGGTGATGAGGGAAGGACCACCAGCAAGCTTGCTGGGTGAACATAAGTACATAAGAGAAGCTAATGTTGGATCAGGCCAATGGCCCATCCAGTCCAACACTCTGTCACACAGTGGCCAAAAACACCAGGTGCCACCAGGAGGTCCAGCAGTGGGGCCAGGACACTAGAAGCCCTTCCCAGCTTGGATCAGTCAGAGTCTCGGCGTAACCCACTTCACAGGGTTGCCATTGGAATAAAATGTTCTCGGAGTTCTTTGCAGGAAGGGTGGGATTAAAATGTGCTAGGTAGAAAATGGCATTGGAGGTGAAGCTGTCCTTCAAACTGAGCTCTGCTGAGTCCCCTTTGCTTAAACCCACATTCAGCTCATCTGTCACTGAACGTCCCCCTCCACTTCTTTCCCTCAGGACATGGAACGGTCCTTTTGGAATGAGAATTCTCACATGAGCCGTTTTATAAGCCGGGACTGGAGGGCCCTTGGTTCAGCGGTAGAGTACACACTTTGCCTGCAGAAGGTGCCGTGTTCAATCCCTGGCATCTTCAGGTTAAAAAATTAAGTAGTGGGAGTTGAGAAACACCTGTCTATGCCCATGCACCTGGAGACTTGCTGCTAATCCAAGTGTCACCCCATGTAATGATGTCACTTCCGGGTGGTGCTGGCTGTGATGTGATGGCCTCAGGGTGATGCCGACTGTCCCCCAGTTTCCACACCATTTCCCCCTGGCCACCCAGATGAGTGGCAGTGGGAAGGGCCAGCAGGGTGTGGGAGGTCTCCCAACGAAGATGGAGAACGGGCTATGCTACCAGCTTCAAATCCCCACTCTGCTTTCTATTCTACACCACTGAAAATTTTAATAGTCTCTTAACATTGGTTCAGCTAGCTCAGCGTGGTCTATTTTTTCTCCATGGTCACCAGCAAGGAAAGGTCTCCCCTAACATTTGCTTCTCCTTTAAATGGAGGTGCTTGGGACTGAACCTGGAACGCACAACCACAAATCCATATTCCCTTTCTAGAAACATGGTTTTAAGAGTACTTGGAAAGTTCTCATACCTTGTAACAGCTGCCAAAACATCTATAGCTGCTAGTTGGAAATGCCCCAAAGCACCTACACTTCATATATGGCATCGTACGGTACGGGATATGTACATAATGGAAAGAATTACATATAAGATGAATCGGTTTGAAAATAATCCTCCTTCCTCAAATTTTGTAGAAGTGTGGCCAATAATATTGAACTATTTGGTGCAGACATGGGAGTGGTTCCCCCCAAAATGGAAGTACTTAACTGAGATGCAGTATTAAGGATGTTTATAGGCTGCAAGATGTGATGTTTGGTTTTGCTTACTTGCTTTCTGTTTCAATTGTCTTTGTTGTTTGTTAGGTTATTTTTTGTAGAATTTTTCATGTTTGGGTATTTGTTGGTTGCACTAAATACAAACTGTCAAAATCCTTTTAAAAAAAGAGTATTTGACAAGAGGATGCTAAAACAATGGTGGGGGCGTGCTTTGTGAAAAACTCGCAACCCCCCACTTGGGGGTCAGGGGGTTGAAAAGATGGAGAAAGGGTTCACAGATTCAGAGTAAGGGCAGGAAGAACTGCCCTCACTTTGAGTTGGCTTCGTGATGTCATTGGTTAGCCAGATCAGACCCTATCAAACAATCGTCCTGCACCAGAGTCCAATTTACTGCGTACAAAGTTCCTCCTAGAAGAGAGAGCAGATGACAGATTACCCGGCTACTGGCAGTCTGAAATCTTGCTTGGGATAATTACTGTGCGAGCAGAGGCAGGTGAATTTGAGGATGGGAATGACATCCTGTCAGGCCCTAGCATGTGTCCCTCTCCTTTGGTTTTTCATCGCTCAGAACTAATCAGCAGTTCTTTGCGCTTTTAGGAAGCGGCAGTTCAGCCGTTAGGAATGAGCAGCTGAAGTAAAATGCCAATTAAAGTCCTGTTTCGCGGCTTCATGGAAAACCCTCAAAGGGGCAGGGCTTGAAGTAAGTCCCACTCTCTCCATCTCTTCTCCTGACATATTGTGGGTTCTTTATGGATTCGAGTCAGTCATTCCTGAAAGATTTTGTAGGACTCCATTTCAAACTTCTTTCCTTCTGTCTTGGTTTGCCCACTGAGCAGCTCCTGAATACTTGAGAGGTTTCTGAGGTATACTCATTGAATGGCACATCGTCTGCCCATATTAGCCAGACCTGTGGGGTCTCCCTCTGGCCTGCTGTGAACTGAGAATGTGCCAAAGAACCTATCTGTAGTTGTGGCTGTGGGCAAGGTCACTTTCAGGGGAATTGTCCTCCATTACTCATCTTCTTACTGAGTCACTCCTGATAATTTGTTGAGTATCGTTTTATCCCACTTTTCCTGCAAGGAATTCAGGGGAGCATGTGCCACAACAGACCTGTGAGATAGGCTAGGCTGACAGCAAACAAGTGGCCACTTCCCCTCCTGGCTGTTCCATCTTCCCCCAAGGCACACGAATGAAAATTAAACACTGGGTGGGGTGGGGGGAACAGCTAAGATTCAACCTGAATCATACCAGTGACTTTTAACAGCAAAGTCTTGGGCAGAACAGGCACATTACGACCAGGAAACCTTCTTACCATTCCCCTCATCCACTTGCATCAATCCAAGCTCCAGATCATCTCTCGGACATGGATCCTTGCCCAAGGTTCATTAGTCACTACCTCTGGCCGATGTACCCTTTGGGCTTGAGGTCGCTATATCCCAACCAACAGGGCCCTCCTGGCCAGGAATGGCACCTCCCTTGTCCCACAGAGGATCTGATTAATTCAGACTAGGGATGGGCATGAGCTGGGAGAAAGGGGGAGCCAAACTGGCCATTTTAGTTCGAGCATTTTTGGCTCGGTTCAGTTTGGGGTTCAGTTTGGAACCACCCTGAACCCCAAACCAAACCGGAATTTTTGGGTTCGTGCCCATCGCTAATTCAGATTTCAGTTCCCACACACCATACCACCTATTCTGCTCCTAGGCTTCTTACCCTTGGGAGCCAGTTATCTGTGGTTGCCAGCCTCCAAGTGGTGGCTGGAGATCTTGCACTATTACAGTTGATCTCCAGACCGTCAAGATCAGTTCCCTCGGACAAAATGGCTGCTTTGGAGGGTGGACTATATTGTATTATACCTTGCTGAGATCCCACCTCTTCCCAAACTCCACCCTCCCCAGGCTCCACCTCCAAAATCTCCACATGTTTCCCAACCCAAAGCTGGCTGTCCTACAACTACCCACCCCCTTGCTTTGGCCTTTTATCCTCCTCCTCCCTGCCAAGTCCACAACCTATGTCTCTTGGCCTAGTCTTAAGCTAGGCTTTACTCCTGAAGAGTCGTATACTCTAAAGAGGGCCTTTGTTCAGGTCGGGATGCCAAGCTCAGGTGGGACCTGAAGGTCCCCTGGAATTACAGCTCATCTCCAGACTACATAGATCAGGCCCTGGAGAAAACGGATGCTTTGGAGGGTGGAATCTATGGCATTGTACCCTGTTGAGGTCCTTGTCCTCTTCATGCTCCATCCCCAAATCTCTATGAGTTCCCCAACAATCCAACCCCCCCCCCATTTCCTGCCAGTGTCCAGGGGGGTCCTTGCAATGCTCGAGGACACTAATACTGGTAGCCATTCCCCCGCTGCCACTTACTTACCCTTGGAACCCAGTCCTGCCTTTCTGTTCTCCCAGTAGCTAAATTATGGCCTCCTTGGGGATTGTTCCCAGGCTCCCTCATTGCATCTAGACGGATAAGCTTCATGGCAGCAGATGGGGATTTCAGCCTGCATCCATGCTGGCTGTCTTTCTGATAAGCTACTATAGATCCCAAGGCTCCCCAGAACACAAACTGAAAACCACTGCAATAGTAAATTAGGATATGGGGGCCATCAAAACTCCTAATACTGATGGGTGCAATTAGTAGCAGTCATAAGAACAAAGAAAACATAAGAGAAGCCAATGTTTGATCAGGCCAATGGCCTATCCTGTCCAACACTCTGTGTCACACAGTGGCCAAAAACACCAGGTGCCCTCAGGAGGTCCACCAGTGGGGCCAGGACACTAGAAGCCCTCCCACTGTTCCCCCCCCCCCCCCGTCAAGCACCAAGAATACAGAGCATCACTTGCCCCAGACCAAGGGTTCCTATCTATACCTTTGTGGCTAATAGCCACTGATGGACCTCTGCTCCATATATTTATCTAATTCCCTCTTGAAGCCGTCCGTGCTTGTAGCCGCCACCACCTCCTGTGGCAGTGAATTCCATGTGTTAATCACTCTTTGGGTGAAGAAGTACTTCCTTTTATCTGTTCTAACCCAACTGCTCAGCAATTTCATGGAGTGCCCACGAGTTCTTGTATTGTGAAAAAGGGAAGGAAGTACTTCCTTATCTACCTGCTCTATCCCATGCATAATCGATCATGTCACCCCTCAGCCATCGTTTCTCCAAGCTAAAGAGCCACAGTCAAGTCACAGACTTAACTAGGATTGCCAACTATCCTGAAAAACAAGACCAACACTGATCAGCAGGTGGACATTTTTCAGCTATGGAGATTAAATTGCCTGCCAATGTCTGCAGGGTAAGTTGCCACCAGCCTCCAGGTGGTAGCTGGAGATCTCTCACTATTACGACTGATCTCCAGGCGACAGAGCAGTCCCCCTGGGGAAAATGGCTGCTTTGGAAGGTGGATTCTATGGCATGATACTGCATTGAAGTCCTTTCCCTCCCCCAAACCCCTCCCTCCTCAGGCTCCACCCCCAAAATGTCCAGGGATATCCCAACCTGAAGCTGGCAACCTTAAGAAATACACAGGGTCAAGCCAGGAGCCATGAAGGTGTACCAGCAGGGGTTTCAGCAGTCTTAGAAAAGCAGGAATTTTTGGCCGAGAAGAAGGAATATTCGCAGTGACAATATATTTTTGTATATTTTGAAGCCACGTGAGTAGGATTTTCCCACCATTTAAAAAAACTGGGGAGGGACTGAAATATACACAATATGGGTAACTCTAACCTAAAGTTATTTTTTAAAACATGTAATCTGTGGTGTACAGGGCTAATACTACCACCCACGAGAGAAAAATGTATACAGGGTTTTTTTCTCCTGGTTCTTCTGTGACTGTTTGCAGCCCCAATGATCCAGCTCTCTACTCCTCCACGCCACCTTATCTGGCCCTGCAAGCAGTGTGGGAAGATGTAGATCACGGCCCTGTTGCCTAGGCAACATGAGGATGCTTCCCCAGCTTCCCCACTGATGGCGTGACTGCAGTGCAATGTGGGAAAAGAAGGATTACTGTCTTGTTGAGGCTATGGCCAACTCTCGTCTCACTGCCCTTGTGCACTGGGCAAACTTTTCCCACCTTCAGAGTCACCTCAAGGCTTTAGGAAAAGAAGGTTCCAACTTTACGGCCTGCCTACAGGTCTGCGAAGTCAGAGGGTATATTTTGGCACCCTAGTGCATTTGGAAGTATATGTATGAAATTAAAACCATCCAAAAGCCTCAGTTCTATTCAAAAAGAGATCATTAACAATATGTCCCCTGTTACCGATGGAGCCGCAAACTTCTGCAGCTTACGATAACCGACATACGTCTAATTTTTTTCCCACTTGAGACAACAGAGGGATAATAAGATTTGAAGGTAGAAACCATCATCACTTTAATATGCATAGGTTTTATTACCTAGCCTCACAAAAATGTATATAGACTATTGCGTTATAATGCAGAAACAGCTCATATATTTTGGAGGAAAACTCAGAAAATGTAGCCCAACTGAGTAATTGAGGAGTAGCCATAAATTTGGATATTAAGTTAAACTTTATGCAGCAGTGAACTTCTCAGCAGAACATAGTAAAGCTGCAGCCCAAGGCAACCTAACTCCTGAGTAAGTCCCATTAACTTCAGAAAGAGGTTGCAGGTAGCACCAAATTGGTCGAAACCAAAATGCAAAACCAAGAGGTTTGCTTTGAATTGCAGGACAATTAGTTTTTCTAGTATACCTTTAACTGATAGCAAAGACAGCTCCTCTTTGCTTTTAAATCAGTGTGAGACAGACTGAATGAATATAGCACAGCCAATATGTTCTGTTTCAGGAACTCTTCAGTAACGGTTTCTGTCAGGCATTTCACACAGAACTGTATTAGCAGGGCTCCGTTGGGGCCGGAGCGCGCCGGAGCGCCGCTCCAGGAGAGAAGGGGCCGGGGGGGCGGGCCTCCCCCGTTCACCCCCTTTCTCCCCCAATCACTGTCCCCGGGGCCGCGGCTGGCCGCCGGGCCCCGGCGAAGAGCCCCCTCCCACCGCCAGTCACCAGCCCTGGGGCTGCGGCTGGCCGCTGGCCCCGCTGGAGAGCCCCCTCCCTCGCCCCGTCCCTCGCCCCGTCGCCTTCCCTCGCCCCCTCCCTCGCCCCGTCCCTCGCCCCGTCGCCTTCCCTCGCCCCGTCGCCTTCCCTCGCCCCGTCCCTCGCCCCGTCGCCTTCCCTCGCCCCGTCCCTCGCCCTGTCGCCTTCCCTCGCCCCCTCCCTCGCCCCATCCCTCGCCCAGTCGCCTTCCCTCGCCCCGTCCCTCGCCCCGCCTTCCCTCGTCCCCTCGCCCCGTCGCCTTCCCTCGCCCCGTCCCTCGCCCCCTCCCTCGCCCAGTCGCCTTCCCTCGCCCCGTCGCCTTCCCTCGTCCCTCGCCCTGTCGCCTTCTCTCGCCCCCTCTCTCGCCCCCCTCCCTCGCCCAGTTGCCTTCCCTCGCCCCGTCCCTCGCCCCGTCGCCTTCCCTTGCACCCTCCCTCGCCCAGTCGCTTTACCGGGGCTGCGGCTGGCCGCCGGCCCCGCTGGAGAGCCCCCTCCCTCGCCCAGTCGCCTTCCCTCACCCCCCTCGCCCAGTCGCCTTCCCTCGCCCTGTCCCTCCGCCCCCTCCCTCGCCCAGTTGCCTTCCCTCGCCCCCTCCCTCGCCCAGTCGCCTTCCCTCGCCCTGTCCCTCGCCCCCTCCCTCGCCCAGTCGACTTCCCGGGCCGCGGCTGGCCACTGGCCCCACTGGAGAGCCCCCTCCCTCGCCCAGTCACCTTACCCGGGGCCGCGGCTGGCTGCCGGCCCCGGGAAGAACCCCCCCACACTCAACAGTTTCCCGGGCCCAAGGGAGGGAGAAGCCGGGCCTGAGTGGCTTAACGCCACTCAGCCCAAGCAAGGGGAGGGGGGAAACGCCAGCCCTAGTGGGGAGAAGCGCCCCTCCCTCCCTTCCTTCCTCTCTCCCCCCACCTACCTACCTACCTACCTGTTCCTTCCTTTTCCCCCCTTTCTTCCCCTTCTCCCTTCTCCCTCCCTCTCCCCTTCCTTCCTTCCTTCTTCTCTCTTCTTTCTCCCCCAACTACCTACCTACCCTTACTGTTCCTTTCTTTCTTCCTCCTTTCTTCCTCCTCTCCTTCTTTCTTTCTTCCCCCCTCCTTCCCTCCCTCCCTCCCTTTCTTTTCTTTCTTTCCTTCCTTCCTTCCTTCTTTCTTTCTTTCTTTCTTTTTTCTTCTCTTCCCCCCTCCTACCTACCTACCTTCCTGTTCCTTCCTTTTTGCTTCCTTCCCCTCTCCCTTCCTCCTCCTTCCTTCCTTCCTTTCTTCTCTCTCTCTGCCCCCACCTACCTACCTGTTCCTTCCTTCCTCCCTTCCTCCCCCCTTCCTTCCTTCTCTTCTCTCCCCCAACTACCTACCTACCTTACTGTTCCTTTCTCCGTCCTTCCTTCCCCCCTTTCTTCCTCCCTCCTTCCTTCCTTTCTCCTTCCCCCCTCCCTTTGCTTTCTTTCCTTTTCTTTCTTTCTTTCTTTCTTTCTTCTCTCTCTCTCCCCCACCTACCTACCTACCTACCTTCCTGTTCCTTTCCTTCCTTCCTTCCTTCCTTCCCCCTCCCCTCCCTCCCTTCTTGCCTTCTGACACACTGCCCATGACGTCAGGGATGTGTGGCCTTTTGACACTTCCGGTGACATCAGGGGGTGTGGCATATGCAAATGAGTTATGCTAATGAGCTCCTGCACCTCTTTTTTTACGAAAGGGACCCCTGTGTATTAGTGCCAGTTTCCTAACAGAACATATTGACCCTTTCACACAGAAATGTGCCCCTCCCACTGGGAAGCGTTCCTGAGCCACTTTACCTTGAAACCTCCTCCCAAGCGTTCTTCAGTTCTTGTACTGGTCCTGAAGGCCTATGGGGTGCTGTGTGAAATGCCCCCGAGTCTCATGTAAAGTAGGTGGTCCAAATCAGCCAAGCAACAATATTCATTGCTGATTATGTGTATCATAAAGCCTCAGCCAGGCCTCCATCCTAGACCTGAAATAGGAAGGAGCAACTTCTCCCACCCCTGTTCAAACAAGCCCAATAATATTCCCTGACAATGACTAGGCAACTAGGTGGCAACTGCAACTGAACCTATATTACCTTCCATGAATTTCCAACCAGGGTCTAGCAACCATAGGGGGCTCTTTACTCAGTTGGGTTGAGGAGTCTTACAGCCATGTTTCCTAAAATGTGGGTCAGGACCCAAAAATGGGTCACAAAACCTCCACAAGTGGGTCATGGGCCAGCCCTCCAAAATGGCCGCCCCTGCTCTTTCCATTGTTCTGTTTTGTGCCTTAGAAATCAAGATCTGACCCTGGAATGAGTACCTTCTGTTTTTTCTTTGCTGCATTCACATGTTGATCAAGATTAAAAACAAATCAAAACACCATGGGCCCATCCTGGATGGGTCCCCATAGAAAGTAAATTTGGATTTGTGGTTCACTGTTCTGAAAAGGCTGGAAATCGCTGCCTTACAGGACTTGGCTTCTGTAATCTGCCTCAGGAATTTAAGCAGGCACCTTTGATACTTTGTGTACATTGCTTGCCTGTGTTGTGAAAGATTTCCCTTGCAGAACATGCAAATTTTGACACGAAAATTAAAAGCTGTGACAATTCAGGTCAGCCCAAAACCACACAGGCTCATTTGGCATTCACTTCATTCTGCCTGGCCTTTCTTTTCAACACCGACTGCCTGCTTTGCTCATTCCTCTGGGAGAAGCCACCTGTATGCTAACCATCCCCTCTCCCCAGGCATTTTTTTTCACGGCTGACTTACGGCAACCCTGCAGGCAAAAGACATACAGAGGTGGTTTCCATTGCCTGCCTGCCTGTGTGTCGCAAGCCTGGATTTCCTTGGTAGTCCCCCATCCAAATGCTAACCTGGGTTGACCATGCTCAAAAAAGATATTAACAGCATTGGAGAAAGTTCAGAAAAGAGCAACTAAAATGATAAAAGGGTTGGAACACTTTCCTTATGAAGAAAGGTTAAAGCTCTTGGGGCTCTTTTCTCCCTTTCTCACAATACAAGACAGGGACATGGAGGAGGCTACACTGTGCATGCACTGTGAATCCAACATTGGCTTCTCTTATGTTCTTATGCTTAGCTTCTAGGGTTGCCAGCCCCAGCTAGCAGGTGGGGAAAACCCCTCTCCTAAACAGGGATGCTGTTGTGCAACATCCCCAATGCATTGACGTCCCCCAGAAGTGACATCATCACATTTGGGACATTGCATGGGGACACTCTGGTATTTGGGCAAACTCTATGGTTTTCAGGGTGAAAAGTAAACTGACAGTGATCACACAGTAAACGTTACAAAATCCAAAAAAAAAACCCATGCCGCAAGATGCTAAGAAATTTACTACGGAGTAACACCAAAATACAGTAACAGCAATAGTAATCAGACTGCATCTGCAGTACTGCAAAATTCAGCAAGCTAACCCGTAATACACAGGAAAGTTTCCAACAATCCAACAGGTTGTGTACATTGCTTGCCTGGAAGGCCTGAATAGTTCAACAGGTTAAGTCTACAATGAACAAAGCTTTTAACAATCCAGCAAGTTCTTTATGAACTCACATTCCAGTGTTTGGTTAAGACCAAAAGGATAATATGATAAAAGGCAATGGATCCAAAAAGCTTCATATATCCAAAAGACTTTTACCACCTACGGCTGATTAGGCAGCTGGTTCCCTTCCTCAAACATGATGACCTAGCCACAGTGATTAGGGCTGCCAAGTCAACCTGGGGGGCGGGGGATCCCCCGCTAAAGGGGTTCCCAATCCGCTGGCCAGCATTTGGCCGGCGGGGGGAACCCCACCCCCGACATCGTCCAGCAAGGACGACGTAATGACGTCACAGGAAGTGACACAGCACGTTGAGGGCATTGCCAGGGCGACGCTCTGGCAATCGGCCCAAAACTCTATGATACCATAGAGTTTTGGGGCGATTGCCAGAGCATCGCCCTGGCAACTCCCCCAATGTGCTGCATCACTTCCAATGACGTCGATGGGCGCGCGCGCCTGAAGAAACTCCGGGCGGCAGGAGGACTCCCCCTTGCGGGTGAGTTTTCAATACTTGGCAGCCCTGACAGTGATCCATGCTATGGTCACCTCGAGACTAGACCACTGTAATGCTCTCTACATGGGGCTGCCCTTGTCTCAGATCCAGAAGTTGCAGCTGGTACAGAATGCTGCAGGCAGGCTGCTGATGGGTCTCCCTGTGCGTGACCATATCCGGCCTGTGTTGAGGTCATGGTACTGACTGCCTATAGCATACCGGATCCGATTCAAGGTGCTGGTGCTGACCTTTAATGCCATATGGTCAGGGGCCTGCCTACTTGAGGGACCGCCTTTCCCCATATGTGCCCCAGAGGGCACTGAGGTCAAGCTCACAACATTGCTTGACTCTCCCCGGTCCAAGGGATGTTCGGCTGGCCGGCATTAGGGCCAGGGCTTTCTCGGTGGCGGCCCATACTGCTGGAACAAGTTCCCAGATGACATCAGGGCATCAGACAGGGCTGGCTCTTTGGCTTGGAAATGGAGATAAACACCACATCCCTAGAGTTAAATTTGACTGGCTTTCAACCAAGGGAAACCTTTACCTTTATTAGGGAGGAAGGCAAGAGTATCAGTGTTTTTAAACATTATCTCTAATGGATGGACTAGCCCAGAGCATCTGTTCTGCCCAGCACGTCTCCAGGAAAGCACCCTCCTCCTGAAAGCGAAGCTGAAACCTTGGCTGCAACTGGTTGCCTGTCAAAGTACAAAAGGCCCTGCCTGGGACTGGGAGAAGTTGGGTAACTTCTGTCCTTAGAAAGGGCATGCAATTAATATCGAGACCTTTGTGCTGAGCGCCATGTCAGAAGGTGTGTGGTCAAGGACATGTTCATTTGAAGAGGAAGGAAGTGTTTGTTTATGCTCGCTATCTTTCCCCAGCAAGAAATTAGCATGAGGCGTCTCTTGCTTTCAGAAAGAATATATCTTGGGGTCCAGGCTGTAAAATAAATGTCAGGGTAGATGGTTCTAAAAAATAAAAATATAAAAATGCCTGCAAAATAAATTTCAGCATGGCTGAGGAATATAGATGAAGTGCTTTCCTTGAGCAAATCTGAAAAGTGCTAAAATGACCGGGGCGGGGGGGGGGGGGGGGGGACGGGACGTAACGTGCTGGAGAGGGAAGGGAAGGGAAGTGCGGCCGCAAGGGGCGAAAGAGACATCATGGTATAATTTGCCCTAGGTAGAGTGGTGTAGAAGCCTGAGCACTGGATTTAAACTGAGGCCTGAACTCAAAGCCCCACCCTGTCACAAAGTTCACTGTCTCATAGGGTTGCCAACTCTGAGTTGGGAAATACCTGGAGATTTTTTGGGGGGGGAGGGAGTCGGGGTTTGGGGAAGATAGGGACTTCATTGATATATAATACTATAGAGCCCATACTCCAAAGCAACCATTTTCTCCAGGAGAACTGATCTCTCTCATCTCGGGAGGGGGAGGGGGAGGAGAGTGGATTTATACCCCACCGTTCATTACCTGAAACAGTTGACTTACAATCACCTTTCCCTTCCCCTCCCCACAACAGACACCCTGTGAGGAAGGTGGGGCTGAGAGAGCTCTTTTGAGGACTGCTTTTGACAGAACAGCTCTGTGAGAACTTGTGACTGACCCAAGGTCACACCAGCAGCTCCTTGTAGAGGAGTGGGGAATCAAACCTGGACCTCCCAGATTAGAATCTGCACTTCTATCCACTACACCACACCCGGAGTAGTGGTTATACCAGGAGATTGCCAGGCAACACCTGGAGGTTGGCAACCCTAGCTGTCCCACCTTGGCTGCATTGCTCTGCCTCCCAGTCTACTCTACCTTCCAGGGTTGTTGTGAAGATGAAGTGGGGGGAGAGACCACATAAACCACACTGTGCTACCTAGAAAAAGGATGGGATGTAAGCTTAGGTAAAATGCCATGGGAGAGCTGGATCTATCCATAGAAGGAGAATTCTCTGTTAAATCTGTCTGGCTCCATTGAATGCTGTCCTTCCTCTAGGAAGCTGAGGGTGAAATAAACATTTCTTTTCTCTTTCTCATTGGAGCCAAAAATCCTAACTATAAATACACGTTGATGGGGTCTGAACTGGCAGAGACTGACCAAGAGAGAGATCTTGGAGTCATAGCAGATAACTCAATGAAAATGTCAAGACAGTGTGTGACTGCAATGAAAAAGGCCAAAGCTATGGGGTTATTAGGAAGGGAACTGAAAACAAATCAGCCAGTATCATAATGCCCCTGTATAAATCGATAGTGTGACCTCATTTGGAGTACTGTGTGCAGTTCTGGTCACCACACCTCAGAAAGGATATTATAGCATTGGAAAAAATGCAGAAAAGGGCAATTAGAATGATAAAAGGGTTGGAACACTTTCCCTGTGAAGAAAGGTTGAAGCACTTGTGGCTCTTTAGCTTGGAGAAACGATGGCTGAGGGGTGACTTAATCGAGGTTTATAAGATTATGCATGGGATAGAACAGGCAGAGAAAGAGGTATTGTTCTCCCTTTTTCACAGTGCAAGAACTCATGGGAACTCAATGAAATTGCTGAGCAGTTGGGTCAGAATGGATAAAAGGAAGTACTTCTTCACCCATAGAGTGATTAACACATGGAATTTACTGCCACAGGAAGTGGTGGCGGCTACAAGCATGGACGGCTTCAAGAGGGAATTGGATAAATATATGGAGCAGAGGTGCATTAGTGGCTATTAGCCACAAGGTATAGATAGGAACTCTCAGTCTGGGGCAAGTGATGTTCTGTATTCTTGGTGCTTGATGGGGGGGGGCAACAGTGGCAGGGCTTCCGGTGTCCTGGCCCCACTAATGGACCTCCTGACGACACCTGGTATTTTTGGCCACTGTGTGACACAAAGTGTTGGACTGGATGGGCCATTGGTCTGATCCAACATTGGCGTCTCTTACGTTCTTATGTTTACAACAGTCCTGTATGGGAGGCCATCCTGAGAGGTCTTACAAGGAACTTCATAGCTGAGTGTAGGATAGGGTTGCCAGGTCCCCCTTGGCCACTGGTGGGGGATGGGGGGCAGGGTTGCCAGATCCAGAGTGGGAAACTCCCCACTGAAGTCTCTCCCCTATGCAAATCCTGCTGGTCCCAAGCCTCCACCCCCAAAATCTCCAGGAATTTTTCAACCCAGGAGTGGCAACCCTAGCCCAAGCTACTCCGCCCCAGCAAAGGTGTATTTAGCCTGCAGAAGAGATGACTGAGAGGTGTTTTGATCACCATCTTCAAGTACTTGAAGGGCTGTCAGAGGGAGGATGGTGTGGAGTTGTTTTCTGTTTCCCCAGAAGGTTGGACCGGAACCAGTGGGTTGAAATTAAATCAAAAGAGCTTACAGGTAAACATTAGGAAGAACTTCCTGACAGTTAGAGTGGTTCCTCAGTGGAACAGACTTCCTCCGGAAATGGTGGGCTCTCCTTTTGTGACCTTAGGCAGATCATGAGAGGGAGGCCAGGAAGGGTTGCATCAGTGCTTAGTTCTTGTGGCCCTTTCTTACATGCCCAGGGACATGCTGATTGCCACTTTGGGGTCAGGAAGCAATTTTTCTCCAGGCCAGTTTGGCCAGGGATACAGGAGGGTTGTGGGTTTTTTGGCCATCTTCTGGGCATGGAGCAGGGGTCACTTGAAGTGTGTGTGGGGGGGGGAAGTAGTTGTGAATTTCCTGCATTGTGCAGGGGGTTGGACTAGATGACCCTGGAGGTCCCTTCTAGCTCTATGATTCTATGATGTCTCCAGAGGTGAAAAGAAGCCAGTAATGGCTGGCACAGAATACCACTACAACAGTGGCCAAATGGGGCCTTCGATCTTTTGCTCTGATCCACCCAAGAACAAGCAGTACTCTGAAAACGGATGGGACCCTGGGATGGAATATTTGGTGCTGTTTTTTATATAGTCAGGAAGATGGATGTGCTTTTTATTTAAAAAATCCCTTTCACATCTCGGGAGATGGAGACGGAACACTCGACCTTTGGGCAAAGCTGCCGCTCTTTCTAACAGGCTTGGCAACTCAGCTCTCGAAGCTGCCACTGTGCCTTCTGACAGATGTCATTTGCTGAGGGAATTAATTGCCTGAGAAGCACAATCGGATTGCTGAGGCCCTTCAAGCGCTGATGCCATCTGCTGGGTGGAGTCTCTGAGGGCAAAGAGATAGAGACAGGTTTGATGGCACTCTCCAAGGATCTGCTAGCTTCAGACAGCCGGCAGTGGCAAACAGGCCTTCCCAGGGATCTCTTGTTTATTCCTGGCTTCTTTTATCAGTCCCAGAGGACTGCAAGGTAACAGCTGGCCGGGATTCATCTGCAAACAGAGAGTGGGGAATTAGAGGCAGAGCCGGTTCTCCAGGCAAGTGACTCGAGCAATGGCTTGGGGTAGCACAGAGAAGGGACTTGAGGGGTCCATCCGGCTCTCAGCCACCAGCAGCACAGCAGGTGACTGGCATATGTTTTTGGGCCCATGCCACTGCCGCCTGGACCCAAACCAAGCCCCTGTCATAACATTGGCCCTGGAGGTTCGGAATATAATTCGCTCAGGGCTACAAAATTCTTTCAGCCAGCTCTGATGAGAGGGGAGAAAACCCATGTCCAGTGAATTCCCATGGAAATGCAAACCCTTCAACAGAAAAGCGTAACCTGATGAGGTAGAGCCGTAGGGCTGGAAGTGACCTAAAGGGCATTTAGACTTTAATAATAATTATAATTATTGTATGGCAGTGTGTGTAGAATGGGCAGGAGATCCTAAGATTGTCTGGCAGCAAGAAGTTCTAGCTCTTTTAGCATTATGCACCACTAGGTGGTGAGCTAGACATGTTTTTAAGGCAAATGATGTTTCACAGGTGGTTTGCCATTGCCTGCCTCTGCATCACAACTCTGGTATTCCTTGGAGGCCACCCTTCCAAATACTAACCAAGGCTGACACTGCTTAGCTTCCTTGATCTTACGGGAGCGGGCTAGCCCATGGTTGTGATTTAAGGCATGGGCGTCAACTAGGGGGGGGCTCGAGCCTCCCCCGAAATTTCCCGGGGGGGGGGCTCAGCCACCCCCGGCAAAAGGGAGTGCCCGCCGGTGGCCAGTCAGCCGGCCAGCTGGCCGTCGCCGCCTCTCCTTCCCCCCCACCCCGGCCTGCCCTCCTGCCTCCCTGGGGCGGGGGGGGAGAGAAAGGCGACGGGGACATCCCTTTGCTCAGTGTGTTCAGGAAAATGTCCGGGCAGAAGGACCCGAAAGGGGAGCCGCAAGCCAAGAGCGGCTCCCCTTTGCGCAGAAGCGCGGCCGGCGCGCAGCTCACAGCACCCGCCCCGCCGAGGCCACCGTCCAGGAGCCTCAGCAAGGCGAACCAGGGCAGGAAACGCAGCTCGTCGCCGAGCGGGGACCCGGCCTTTTCCTCCCGGGCCGCCTCCTCCTCTTCCTCCTCCCCCCCGAAGCGCCACTGACCCGAGGCCCCGAAGACCTTGGCGAAGGCGCGGTGGAAGGGGCAGCAGGGGACCAGTGCCAGGAGTTCCACGTCGTGGCACTCCAGGCCGCCGGGGGCCTCCTCCGGGCCACCGGAAAGCGGGTTGAACCTCACGGCCGGGAGGCTGCCCTGCCGCTGCGAGGCTTTGTTGGGCCAGCGGAGTCCAGCACCGTCGCCGCCGCCGGGCTGGAGAACACGAATGCGGAGGTCTGGCGAGAAGCTGCCGGCAAGCAGGGCTGCCGGCAAGCAGGGCTGCGCGCTGGGACCAGTCGGGGCGCTCCGACGCCAGCAGGAACGGGGAGAAGATCGCCCCGTGGCAGAGGACGACGGCCGGGATCGATGACATGCTCCCGCGCGCGGCAGTCAGCTCATAAAGGAGCACCTCACAAAGGATTATTATAGGCTGCGAGAGAGCCAGCACATTAAGATGGGCTGCCTCCTTCCTCTTCTTAACCCAAACCTAGTCACATGTGGCCATGACCAGGACAGCCCAGGCTAGCCTGATCGCTTCAGCGCACGGCAGCAAAGCAGGGACGGCCCTGGTTAGCCCTCGGATGGGAGGCCACCAAGGATGCCTGGGGTCGTGATGCAGAGGCAGGCAATGGCATGCCACATCAGAATGTCTCTTGCCCTGAAAATCCTATGGTGTCCTCATCAATCAGCTGCAACTTGACAGCACTTTGCACCACCGGTTTGATGTAGTGGTTAGGAGCATGGACTCTAATCTGGGAGAACCGGGTTTGATTCCCCACTCCTCCACATGCAACGGCTGGTGTGACCTTGGGTCAGTCACAAGTTATTTCAGAGCTGTTCTCTCAGGGGCAGTTCTCTCAGAGCTCTCTCAGCCCCACCTACCTCACAGGGTGTCTGTTGGGGGAAGGGAGGGGAAAGGAAAGGAGATTGTAAGCCGCTCTGAGACTCCTTCGGGTAGTGAAGAGTGGGGTAGAAATCCAGTCTCCTCCTCTTCCTCCTCTTCCCCTTCTTCTTCTTCTTCTGGTGGAGGCAGCCCACAATGTTTAAACTGCTTCCCTCCAGCCTTGCAGGCTGTCCAACCAATAGGGGAGTTCATAGAACCATTTTGTACTGGAGACTCAACCCCAAACGTTCCCAACCACCTTTCTGGGCATCTAGGGCTTGTCCCTCCAAGAGCATCCTGGCTTGGCAGTTCGGAGTAATTATTTTGTTTTTTCTGGATACAAAGAAGCAATGGCGTTCTGTAGGGTTTCTCACCTCAGCAACATCCCTCCCACCCAGATGGACGGTGCTACCTATCTAAAGCCCAGGATTCCCTGTGTTTGCCGCACAGCTTGGAAAGGGTTTGGCATGAGCTGTGCGTGCGGCGAAATCAATCTAACAAAATGTATTGCATTAGCCATAGGCCATTGCGATCGATGAAGAGCAACATAACATGCATCAGGGAAATATGGCTCAGTGATCATTCCGATATATCTGCATAGCAATCCACTTCACGGGTTTAACAGCCTTATCCCTCAGCCTGGCTGCTGTCACAGCAACCTTGCGGGTGACAGCCCGTTCTTCTCTGCTAAGAAGGCGCTCACATTTCTGATCAAGAAACGTGGTCATCTGGCAGTTACGGTTTCCAGCACAGGTATTGTAGTCCTGCTTCTATGGACCCTTATTCCAAACCCTCCTCTTTCTGATTCTGTCTGATTCACTTTCCATCAGAGAGAAAGATTGATCGGTGGCTGGATGTGCCAGTCAGCCTGGAATTTAAGATTGAGGATTCACAACTGAATGCGTATCACACTGAGTCCAGTGTTCCCTGTAAGCAGAGTTAGTGTGAACTAGCTCACAGTTTTTTAGCCTCCAGCTCACACATTTTTGTCTTAGTTCAGGAAGGATGGCTCCAGAGCAAACTAAGGTATGCAGTAGCCAGATCGCTCGCTGACAACTTTAGTGCCAGTAGCTCACAAAGCAGAATTTGGCTCACAAGTCTCCACAGCTTAGAGGGAGCTTTGATGGAGACCAGGACAGCATCACCTGCAGAGGGGCATTCCATCGAAGGCAACAGATCTGGATGCTCATTCCACCAGCACGGCATAGGAATTAGTGTTGGACTAAGACCTGGTTCAAATCCCCGCTCTGCCATGGAAGACACACACTCAGCCTAACCTACCTCACAGGGTTGTTGTTGTGAGGATAACATGGAGGAAGGGAGAATGAGTTTCTTAAGTTGCTTTGACTCTCCGCTGATGAGAACAGCAGGGTATATAAAATAGCTAAATAAATAAAAGAAAGGATATTCCAGATAACTCCATAATGCAGAGAATGCAACGAGGAAAACAATTCTGCTGAAACAAAGCGAGAAGTCTGCTGAAAAGAAATTCTGCCTAAGTTGAGGGGGGTATCATGTCTTGTCTGAACCTGATATGATATGCAATTATCTCACAATCAGCGAATGAACCCACGGATGACTGCTGCTACTGGCAGATGCTCTCTGGCATGGCTGCTATTTCAGGTTTTAGTAATGGTCTGAGGCTGTCATGAAGTGGCAGGGGCCATAGCTCAGTGGCAGAGCACCTGCTTTGCACATAGAAGGTCCCAGGTTCAATCCCTGGCATCTCTTTTTAGCCAGGGTGTCAGGTTGCAGCGAGGAAGTCCCAAAAGCCACTGCCAGTGCAAATAGATATGACTTGACCAATCAAGTATAAAGTACCTTTATACCTTTGTATGTACATTCTTGGCAAACCCAGCACAGGGGCATTGAGTTTTGGAAATCCGGGGGGGGGGGCTCCTTAGCGTGCGCGCGAAGCAGGCGCGCTCGCTGGGACGATGTTCTTCCCCCCCCCTCCAGGAAACTGCCCCGCCTCCCCGGGCCCTTCCGAGGCCCGCCAGCTGCTGCTGCCGGTACCTTTCTCCCCCCCCCCCCCCGCCACCCCTTCCCTCTCCCTCTCCAGCAGCGGCCACCGGGCCTCAGAAGGACCCGGGGAGGCGCGGCGACAGACGCTCCGTTTTCCCGGGGGTGGCTGAGCCCCCCCCCGGGAAATTTCAGGGGTGGCTCAAGCCCTCGAGCCCCCCTGTACTCTACACCTATGCCCCAGCATGAGACCCAGCATGGCATAGTGGTTAGATTGGGAGGCTCAGGTTTGAATCCCCAGTCTGCCATGGAGGCTTGTTGGGCCAGTCTCGCTTTCTCAGCCTAACCTAACTCACAGGTTTGTTGTGAGAATAAAATGGAGGAGAGGAGAACGATGTAAGCTGCTCTGGGTCTATACTGGGGAGAAAGGCAGGATACAAATTAAGAAATAAATTAGGGTTGCCAGGCCCTCCCAAAGAAAATATGAACATAAGAGAAGCCATGTTGGATCAGGCCAATGGTTCACCTAGTCCTACACTCTGTGACACACAGTGGCCGAAACCCAAGTGCCATCAGGAGGTCCACAAGCAGGGCCAGAACTACAGAATCCCTCCCACTGTTGTCCCCCAACCACCAAGAATACAGAGCAGTCCTGTCCCAGACATAGTGTTCCCTCTATACCTTGTGGCTAATAGCCACAGATGGACCTCTGATCCATATGGTGATCCAGTACACTCTTGAAGCTGCCTAGGCCTGTAGCTGCCACCACTTCCTGCGGCAGTGAATTCCACGTTAATTACTCTTCTAATCCTACTACTCATCAATTTCATTGAGTTCTCTATTGTGAGAAAGGGAGACAAGTAGTTCTTTCTCTACCTTCTCTATCCCATACATTATTTTGTAAACCTCGATCATGTCACCCCTCTATCATCGTTTCTCCAAGCTAAAGAGCTCCAACCTTTTTAACCTTTCTTCATAGGAAAGGTGTTCCATCCCCTTGATCATTTTAGTTGCCCTTTCCTGCACTTTTTCCAATGCTATATTTATTTTGAGGTTTGGTCACCAGAACTGTATACAATATTCCAAAGGCGCACAATAGATTTATACAGGGGCATTATGATACTGGCTAATTTGTTTTCGATCCCCTTACCAGTAATTCCCAGCATAACATTTGCCTTTTTTTATTGCAGTTGCACTCTGAGTTGGCATTTTCAGGGAGTTATCTATCATGACTCCAAGATCTCTCTTCTGGTCAGTTACCACCAGTTCGGACCCCATCAATGTAGATTTATAGTTAGGACTTTTGGCCTCTATGTGCATTACTTTGCTCTTGCCCATGTTGACCTTCATTTGCCATGATAATACTCCTTGACCACTGGAGGATGATGGGGGGTAGAGTTGCCAACTCCAGGTTGGAAAACTCCTGGAGATTTAGGGGTGGAGTTTAGTGGGAGGAGGAGGGACCTCAGTGGGGTACATTTCCATAGAGTCCACCTTTAAAGGATCCATTTGCTCGAGGGGAACTGATCTTTGTAGCCTTTTGTAGCCACAGTGGCTCAGTGGCTAAGATGCTGAACTGCAGACCGGAAGATTGGTAGTTTGGCAATTCAAGACCCAAGTGCTGCGTGACGGAGTGAGCTCTCATCTCTAGTCCCAGGTTTCTCAGTCTTGTGATTCTTGATGTCAGATTTGTGTCCATTTATCCAACCTAGCAGTTCAAAAGCAAGAAATTGCAAGTAGATAATTGGGTACCGCTTCGGTGGGAAGCTAACAGTGTTCTGTGCACCTCAGCGTCTAGTCATGTCAGCCACATGACCACGGAAATGTCTTCGGACAGCACTGGTTCTTCGGCTTGGAAACAAAGATGAGCACTGCCCCCCAGAGTCGGATTCAACTGGCTTTCGAGCAAGGGAAACCTTTACCTTTACCTATTCCTAAAATAAATAAAATAAAACAAATTTCAAAAGCAGCAGTGTAGGTCAAAAATGTGTGTTATATCCTTCTCCTGCCAGCCCTACAGTTGCTCCTGCCCTCCAAGTTTCAGGTTTTGAGCAGATGAGCCACCAAGCCTTAGCTGGAAATGGCATGACAGGCACCGAACTTTCTGTGTCTGCTGCTCTCACTGCGTCATGGACTCACTTTCAACAGGGTGAGCCATGTGCATCTGGCAGAATGTGGCTGGCTAGCCGAAGGGTTCGCTGGGGGGCTGCATCCAAGCCCTCAAGAACAGCCAGCAAGACCATGGCTGCATCTGGGGACTTGCTACTCTAGACGAGTCTTGAAAGAAGAAGAGAAAAAGACATTGGATTTATACCCCACCCTTCATTACTTAAAGGAATCTCAGAGTGGCTGACGATCTCCTTTCCCTTCCCCTTTCCACAATAGACAACCTGTGAGGTAGGTGGGGCTGAGAGAGCTCTGAGAGAACAGCTCTGAATGAACTTGTGACTGACCCAAGGTCACACCAGCAGCTGCATGTGACAGAGTGGGGAATCCCAGACTAGAGTCTGTGCTCCTAACCACCACACCAGACTGCCTAGTCATGGCTACACCACAGACATAATCCCCATTTCTCTCCCCGTTCCTCTCCCCAGATTGTTCTGCAGAGGTGGGGGGGGGGGGGAGTGGCCACAGATTCGTAACAGCAAACTCTCACCAAATTGATATGAGGGTCAAGCGGTATGCCCAGCCCGGGGACATGCCCGGGGATTACCCTCACACTCAGGTGGCAAGGGAGACCACCTCGGGGCATCCACCCTTGTGGGATCCAGAGACCTGTCATCCCAAGGTTACCAGTGGATCATCGACTGGCAGGCGGGTCAGTCGATGAATTGGAACCGGTACCCCATGCTGTGCCAAAGCTGACTACAGCTGTAACCAGTAAAGTTGTGGCCAATTTTATTCCGCATTTTTCTGAAACCTTGAGTGTGGGTGTATTATTTCAACTGAAGCCTAAATGGGATTGACATGTGTTGGATACGGAAGGGCCTCTTTGCCTTTGGCCCCTGCCTCACCCCTCCCCTTGGCACTGGGGCCGCAAAACAACATACCAACAGGCATTATAGCCACGGCCTGGAAGCTGCAATCTTGTGGATGCATTCCTGGGAGAAAAAGCCCTTGAAACTCGGTCAGAATAGCTGCAGCCCTGGAATCCTGCAAGCCAGCCGCACTTGGCCCCTCTTCCTAAGACTGCCCTCCTCTCCCCCACCTCTTCTCCCCTTGCTTTGATGTGAGTTCTGCCCCGGGGAGCTCATCAGTATTCCCAGCTGCACGCCAGCCCAATTAGGAGCGATATCTCTTTCTCCCTGAAGGGTTGATGCTTGCTTGGTGTCCATCTCTCTCTTTATCCTTTCGCCCAGCTCACTCATCTCCCTATACCTCTTGGCAGCTGCGTCTCCCTCCTTAATGTTTTCCATCCATCTCGTGGCTTATTTAACTGCCGTGTGTCTCTGTCACTTTCCCATTGTATGGTCATCTGTTTGTCTCCCTTTACAGTCACTGTCCAGAGGCGCATTCCCCACCTGCCTCCCCCAGCCTTTTAAGACCTTCCAATTTATATTCTTATCCTTTGCCTTCTTCCCTTTCCCTCCCCACATCAAACTCTCCAGTCCATTTATCAGCCTTGTTTACACGCCTTGCCATTCTGTAGGCACTCTACTTAGCACAAATGCACTCTTCTCCCCTGGCTTCTGTGCCCTTGCACTGCCCGTGTCAAGCACACTACTCATCAAAAGATCAGTTACCGCCATCGAAGCAATTTCCAGGGCCACTGTTCACCTGCTGCTGGCACTGCCAGCAAGTCCCCGTCAATGTGCGGAGAACAGCAGGACTTCCGGCAAGACTTGCGACCATGGTGGATGCGCTCCTCCGCACCCGGCGGGAAGAAGGGGCTTCAGACTGGTGCCGAGCCCCCAGAGACCCTAGTGAAGGGGCTCTGCCTGGGGTGGCACGAAGGGGCGATCGAGGGATTGAGGTCCCCTTTCATCACCCCCATAGGTTCCCCCGTCTGTGGGAGCCGTATGGCTAAAAGCGCAAAACCGAGAAGCAGCAGAGAGTGCGAAGCTTTGAAGCTGGAACTTATAGTTACGCACGGAGAAAACGTGAGTCTGAAGTAAAAATAAACAGAACACAGCGGGAAAGGCGGGTGGAGCAAACCCCCCCCCCTCGAGACTGGCATACTTACGGGACTCTTTACGTGGCGTTACAGCATGAAAAAACGTATGTTCAGCTTGCTAGATGGCGGCATCGCTCTTTAGAGGATATGAACTTTAAAAAGATATAAGCGCAGTCGTAGAATTTGCTTCTTTCGTCCATCTTATCTAACTATCAACAAAGAAGCGCAACCTCAACAATGGCGGGGAAACCGAAACCTTTCCCCAAACTAGGAAGTACAGCTCCGAGTTCAAAGGTTGATACCACAGAGATGAGCACTGTGTTCTCCTCGTTATTGCGACCTCTAGTGGACCAAATGACAGCTCTCAACGTCAAGATGGATAAGATGCAGCTGGACTTGAAGGAGTCTAATAAAACTACAGAGAAGTTGCAGCGAGAACTTCTGGAAGTTAAGACTTCAGTAAAAAATCATGATTCAAGGCTACAAAAAGCGGAGAAAGAAAAGGCCTTCCACTCTGATCAGCTTTTGAAACTACAGATGGAAAGATTGAATTTTTTCCTAAGACTTCAGAATGTACCAGAGGATAAAGGAGAAGACCTCAAGAATCTGTTAAGTGAAGCGCTTGAACCAGTGATGGGCTTAAAAGCAGCGGAAATAAAAAGCGATATGGATATGGTTTACAGAACCTATCCAGACTATACTAAAAAGAAAAGCCTGCCTGGTGAGATTCAGATAAGGTTCTCCAAAAAGTCAACAAGAGATGTGATGCTTAGGACCACAAATAAAGCGGTTCTGAAGATCAAAGGAAAAGAAATTAAAGTGATGAAAGATATCCCATTTGAAATAAGGAAAAGAAGGAAAGCCTATGGAAAACTGACATCTTGGCTTCAGTCTGAATCTATTATCTACAGATGGAATGTTCCGGAAGGACTGAGCTTCAGCATCAAAGACAAAAAATATAAGATTTGACTCTGTTCAACAGGCAAAAAGTTTTTTGGAAAAAAGCAAAGAAAAGAGAAAAGAGAGAGACTCAGATGGTTCGCTGGCATCGCAAGAAAGTATGTATAGATTTGATAGCTCAAAGAGCGAAGAGGAAATTTCCGACTCGGAAAAAGGAGCAGCAGCTCCAAAGGCACAAGAAGAGACTGTTAAGACAAGAAGAGGACGAAAGAAGAAATAAGGGCTGAAATGTTTTTTGAAATCGCACTTATATATTATATATAATTTGTATAATTAAGCATTCCTTCAAAAGAGCATGTCTGTCAAACAGCTTTTTTATTTTTCATATATCATCAGTAACAATACTAATTGAATATTAACCAAGGTTTAAAATGCTTCATATGTATTAGTGGTAAGGTAATATTAAGCAAATGCTAAAGCACACTCTGTATAAGGTAAATATAGCTTAGAAAAGTAGCGATGTAGTAGTAGAAATAGATAAAATTTTAAAAAAATGTGCGGAGAACAGCAGACAAACTGCGTAAGGACCCGATTGCACTTGCTATGAGATGAGCTTGCCATAACAGAAGCAAGGATGGACTGGTCGTTTAACCTACCAGGGAAGTTCTGGGTGGGCTGCTGCCCCAGGGGGCCACTGGGAGCCAGGAGCAAGCTGGGCCAAATGGACGCTGTGATTCTGCCAGCTCTCTTAACATCTCATTCGCCCCTGAGCAGAAGCCAGTAGATGTTATGCTGTGCTGGTTTTGGTTTTTAAGCCACCGGACTGAAGACTAACTGAAGACTGACGCTGAACACTATGCCAAAGGATAAGGTTTCCCTTGCTCGAAAGCCAGTCGAATCTGACTCTAGGGGGCGGTGCTTATCTCTGTTTCCAAGCCGAAGAGCCAGCGCTGTCCGAAGACTCCTCCATGGTCATGTGGCCGGCATGGCTAAACACCGAGGTGCACGGAACGCTGTTACCTTCCCACCAAAGCGGTACCTATTTATCTACTTGCAATTTCTTGCTTTTGAACTGCTAGGTTGGATAAATGGACACAAATCTGACATCAAGAATCCCAAGACTGAGAAACCTGTTTTTTAAAAAAATACTTTTTATTTTTATTTTTAAACAAGTTGCATTACAATGAAAATCAATACGAGGTAGGCATACATTTCAGCTCTTAAAAGTGCTAATAATACTAGGTAGTTACATTTTTTGTATCTTCAGCAATTCTAACAATAGAATGATCTAACATCGATAGTCTATGATATCATTATATTCCTTTCCCTTCAGAGAGAAATCATGACTTCACTTAGTGGGTCTCACTTAGGATTAGTACCAGCTCAACAATGTTTTAGCTTTGGATATGGACCATTGTTCTCCCTCTATGGCATCATTATCTAGATACTGTGTGAATCGTGACCACTTGCCCAGAGGGTTTTCTAGAAAAAGGTTTGTATCTGTGTTTTTTATAAGAAGTGAGTGTTTCTCTAGCATGAAGAATTCCCGAACTTTTCTATACCATTGTGATATTGTTGGAGGGAGTGCTAGCTTCCAATTTTGGGCTATGACAGCTTTAGCTGCTGTTAGTAGCAGAATAATTAATGGCTTACCCTCAGGTGATCTCTGATCTTTGGGCCATATGCTCAATAATATTACTTTTGGGTCTAGATTTAATTTGTGACCCGTGTTTTGTTTGATTTCATATACTACCTTTTTCCAGAAGTCTGCTGTTTTTTCGCAGCCCCACCAGAAATGATGGAAAGATCCCTTTCCCCCACATCATTTCCAGCAGAGAGGGGATGTATTGGATAGCCAGTGTGACAACCTAATTGGCGTCAGGTACCATCTATATAGCACCTTGTATACTGTCGCTTGTATCTTTTGGGACCTGGATACTCGGTTCGCCGTACGCCATATTTGTATCCATTGTTCATCATCGATGGGCTTTCCAAGGTCTTTATTCCAAGCTGTTTGATATGCTGAAGCTCCCGTGTCCCTGCTTTCTAGCACTACTGAGTATATCTTAGAGATCAAACCCTTTTTTGGGAGATCTTTGGCACTCATAAGCCTTTCAAGGTCTGATATATCTGTGCGTTTGGCTTTTATGTTCTGGGTCTCGACCAAGTGCTGGACCTGGAGATACTCATGCCAGGGAAGAGTACTACTGGTTTTCCTTTCCAATTCATTTTTGGTTATTCTTTTCCCTTTGTGGGCGACATCTTGCAGTCTCATCAGTCCTGCCTCTCTCCATGCCACAAAAGAGTTAGGTGTCTGGGCTGGAGGGAACCAAGGTTGTCCTGTGAATGATCGTAGTAGTGAGTCTATGCTAACTAACCTTGCCTTGTTGTTGTACCAGATTTTCAGTGTATTGTATAGGAATGGGTTTTGTTCTTCTGTCCTGTTGGAGAACACACCAGCCTTCCCAGACATTCAGTGGGTGACCTCAAAGTAGCTGTTTTATTGCAAACGAACTTCAGGAACAGACTGGAAAGGGAAATTGCTGAGTTGCAAGTTATTACAACACTCAGAACAATGGAATCCCCAGGACTTAACAGGGATATCGTTTCTGATCTCACTACATACGCTAACCTCATTCAGTCCTTACACCTGTATTCTCACCAATCCCACAGAAGGGCCATACATCCTCTTTGTTTTATTTCTTATTTGGAATAGTAGATTAAAATAGTAGATGGTAATGTAATGTAATAAATACTAGAATATAATGTAATTTTGAATGGTAGGTCGGAATTTATTTCTCTGGCCTGGGAACAGGGGAGGTCTCTACACAGCCAATCGCCCCACTTCAAAGCAGAAGATGCTGTAACCTTAAGAGGAAACAGATGGAATGTAATAGCAAGATCTTAGCTAATTACGCTCAGCATTCCACAATTAAGGATACATCCACCCATCAATCTCCAATTTTGACATACTTATTTCCTTCACTATGTTTCCCCCTGGAATTAAACCCAAACAAATGGTAACCATATAAACTAAGCTTGTTATTCCTGTTTGATCCTTGAATCTGTTAAACATCTTCATTATGTTGTATGCTAATTTACTGCTCTCACCCTCTACCTATATGTATGGACTGATAATTTCCATTTCATTGAATCTGAAGAAGTGTGCATGCACACGAAAGCTTATACCTGGAATAAAGATGCCCCTGGACTCAAACTTTGTTCTGCTGCTTCAGACCGACATAACTAACCACCTGAATCAAACTGAAGACTGTTTCACATATTACACAATGGAAAACCTGAGTGTGCCACCAACACAGAGTCACAACCAGTCCCTAACAAGCGGGTGCAAGTTTGTCCACACTCGCTGTTCATATCAGGTTTTCAAGTGTCTATCTAAAACATTTTAAGTATACACCAAAAAATACACAAAACCCCTATTAGTAAAGTGGGGAGGATGCCTTTGGATCTGCACTTCCCACAATGGAAGCCGCAGGTTGTTTGGTGTTTCATAAACACACATAAGCCCATTTTACAGAGTGTGAATTAGGGGTCCCGATTACACGAGCGAGATAATCTGGGAGGGAAGTGAGGCTATTTGCTCCGGAGTAATTTGACCCGCAGTTGCGTGATCACACAGTTCTGTGAAGCTGCAGGCACAACCCGCCACTGTGTGATTAGACGCCATCACGGGTGAGTCGGGTGAGGGTTTGCCATTTCCCCCCGATGTGCTTAAACAGGGGATCGATGAATCACATCTCCAACCTGAGGGTTTCCTATGGCAGTATGCGATGATGCAAATACTGAGAAGTGTGTGGGGGGGGAAGGCATGGCGTCGTAGTAGCCTGATCAGACTATCCCTGATGCCACAAGTCCACGCTGGAGTGATCAGGCGGGTAAAGTCCATCTGCAGCCCATAGCAAACCTGTTTGATACTGGACTTTCCCTAGTATCTTTTAACTCCCATTTCTTCAGCGGAGAGAAACGGGTTGCCGACGGGTGTGGGACGCTTGCCAGATGTTCTGGTGTGATCACACCCTTAAAATCCGCATGGCATTCATGCCTATCGCGTGGCTAATTCTGTGTGTGATCGGGGCCATTATATGGCATTTCACAGTGCGAGTCTTTGCCTTCTAAAATTCTTTATTTAAAGATTTTTCCCCCACAGAATCCCAAAGTTGATGTTTCCTAACGTAGGAAATATGTTTGAGAAAAGTGCAGATCGTGGCTACAAATGTCGCTGTTGTCCAAGAGGGTCCATACCATCAAGCCTGAATTGAGGTGCCCGCAAGCCGGGTACAATCACCACCTCCCACCCCACCCCTCTGTTTCCGAAATAGTGCAACATGGCTTCAGTCTCCTGGGATACAGTTTCCTTTTATGCAGACCAACTTTGGATAGGATTGCCGTGAAAGCCATTAAATTTTAATTATAAACCAAATGGTAATATAAGCCCTTGAAATATGCTATAATATAAATGCCAAGTGTAATTATTTCTATTCTCCTTCTTCAAGAGAGAGAGAATTTGGAAATCCAGTTCCATTACTCACAACTAGCCTCAGGTGAAACTGCGCCTTCTTCCCATGTTCAATATGGGCTTACCTTTACGGAACTGCCAAACGGGTAGCTGAGATCGAACATGCAAATTTTGTTGAATGGCTCAGCAATCAGGCAGAAGGGTGTTAATGTATTCTGTGGCTAGAGATGGGCAAGCTCACCCTAGCTTTCCTCCATCTTTATTCTTCTACTTCCTCTCCCACAATGCACTGTGGTCCCCCAGAGGTCTGGTATTAATGCTGGGTGGGAGTCTATTTAAACCGAACAACTGGCTTTAGCTGACAGCCAGACCCAACACAATTTTTTTCTCAGTCTAGGGTTACCACCTCCAGTTTAGGAAATTCCTAGAAATTTGATGGCAGTGCCTGGGAAGGCCCAAGTTGGGAAGGGACAGAATTCGGCAGTGACCTGATGCCATAGAGTCTACCCTATGAAGCTTCCACTTCCTGCAGGGGAACTGATCTCTCTAGTCTGGAAATCACTTGTAATTCTTGGAGGAGTCGTGGGTTCAACCTGGAACCTGGTAACCATACTTCTACCTCTCTTGCCACCATGTTTGGGAACATGGATCAGCTAGGGGAACAGACCTGAAACAACTCACAAGTTTGGGTCTGTTATTCTTGATAAAACTTTTCAGCAGGGCTGAGCAATATTCTGTGAGGTGTTGGTACTCTTTGCAAAAATGTTACGCTTCTTCATTTACATTGCCTTCAGGGACATCATCACCTCACCAAATCTGATTGGTTGGGTGATCCTTGTGTAAGAGAAGGGAATGAACTGTTTGACTGATCCAAGAAGCAGGTGGAAGCAGTAACTAGGGATGGGTATGAATCGGGAAAATGTAGTTCATGAACTGAATCACAAACCAAACCAGGAGGTTTGTTTGCAAACCAAACTGGTTTGTGGTTCATGGCCCCACAAATCTCATTGAAAGTGACTGCAGTCCTTTTAAACAGGGTTTGCAGAAAGCCCAAAAAACAGCCGAGCAGCTTGGAGTGCCTCCCTGCAGCTCAGCTGTTTTTTGGGCTGTCTTCTGCAGTCCCTTTAAACTTTAAAGGGACTGCACAAAACAGCCCCAAACAACTGAGTGGCAGGGAGTGCCTCTGCACTGCTCAGCTGTTTTTGCAGCTTTCACAGGAAACAGAATAGGGGTTTGAAGGGACTTGGAGTCCCTTTAAACCCATGCTTTCTGCTCTATCCTCAAATCGCCACAAACTGTTTTAAAAGTTAATGGAAGTTCCATCCTGATGGTAGTCCCATCACAAACTTTGGTTCACAAACCATGAACAGGGCAAAATTTGTGACGCATTTTGCTTCATGATTCGGTTTGTGCCCATCCCCAGCAGTAACTGGGTCAGGAAAGCTACTGCCCCTGCCAAAAGAATTAATGGCACCAAGCAAGATTGAAAAGGAAATTGTCTTTCAAGATAAATGTCTTAATTGTCTTTCAAGATAACTATCTCACTCAACTAGGGTTGCCAATGCCAGATCTGCAAATTGCTGGAGACTTTGGGTGTAATGGCCTGGGGAGGGGAGGGTTCCAGAAGGGGAGGGAGCTTGACAGAGGTGTGATGCCATAGAGTCACTCTCCAAAGCTGCCGTTTCCTCCAGGCGAAATTATCTTTGTAGCCTGGAGAGAAGTTGTAATTCTGGGAGAACTCCATTGTCCACCTGGAGGTATAGATACTGTTCCTTTCCAGTAAGAAAACTGAAATCAGAGAATATCTTAATTTCATTCATTGATGCTCCACCTTTCTGCCCTATGAGGATCCAAAGCTGCTTCAGCTGTCCTCCTCTCCTCCATTTTATCCTCACAACAACCTTGTGAGGTAGGTTTGGCTGAGAGTGTGTGACAGACTCAAGGTCACCAGCAAGCACCCATGACAGAGTGGGTGGGGATCCTCGTTTAACACCCACCCACGACACCACACTATACTGGCTCTACATCACCTGGCGCAACTCTCTAGATGACTCATGTTTCCACTACCACTTTATACCCAGTTGCCATTCAGGTTTGATGGCCTGAGCAGTGCCAGTTGCTGTATCAAGCTGGTTTGGGCCCAACTGGCAGTTGGCCAGCGCTAGCATCTGTGCTTGACAGCCAGCGAGCGGTTTCTTGCCAGCTTCAGCATCAACATTTGCTCTGCCCAGACTTGGAGACTCGCCAGACCTGCAGACGGCAGCCTGTGATCCGTCCTCAGGGCTGCCACATTTAAGGTTGGAAATTTATGGGTTCCTTTATTAATGTTCATCAAGTTTGCAGTGGTTAATCCTGGAGCCCTTTGCCCACTTAGCAGAAAATAACCCATTAGTTTAGCTACGGCATGTGCTTTTGGCTCCCCTCCCACCTTGTTCTGTCGTGGTGGATTTCTCCGGCTTCTCAACGAGAAGCAAGTTGGCACCCAGGAGCCGATGATGGAAATCCATTCCTCGCATGCCCATGGAACAGCCTGCAAAGGATTTAATTGACCATTCGCTGTGCATTTATAATCCTCCCTGCCCCTAGTTTGGCAGATGGACAAGTAGGAATCTGATTGCCGCATGCATACAGCTATATCAGTGCGTGCGTGACACCATTGTTCAGCGTCTTGTCAATAGGAACCCCTTAAGCAGCTTCATTGCCCCCAGGGCTTGTTAGCAAAACTGATGAGTGCAGACATTGTATGGTCTTGAGTTTGATTTCACTGAAAGCAGAGGTGTCAGGAATCTGTAATTGTCTGGCAGAGTTGAGGAGCTGTCCGTTTGCATCCCTCTCATGAGGCTGCCTGATATGGAGTCAGATGATGGGTCTATTGAGGTCAGTCTTTCTGTTCCGACTGGCAGAGCTGCCCTGGGGTCTCAAACGGAGGTCTGCCCCTATCACCTGCTACCTGGTCCTTTAACTGGGGATGCCAGGGATTGAACTTGGGATGCCAAGCAGATGTTCTGCTACTGAACCATGGTTCCTTGGAACCTTATGAGCAGCCCTGCAATGAGAAGAACAGTAATGGTGGCTATATTTCCCTGAAAGCATAGATGTTGCAAACTTTGGGGCAAACAGATTGAGCAGATGAACATACTGTCTTCAGCATCCATGAACTGAGTTTTGGATCTCATCTCACCACTCTCCAGCTTGAGCAGTCACTGAGCAGCTTTACAGATGTGCAGTAACTGTGGTGGTTCAGTTTCGTTTCCTTCTGCTTTTGTATCTTCGCTGTTGATGAAATTGATTCTCCCCCAGGGTCATGGATGCTTGGGTCTAGTAGTTAAATGGTGTTGGGGGAGAACTATAGCTACCATAATGCAAACGTACATGCATGAAATAACTGTGATGAAAACAAGGCTTAAACAACAAACTGTAAGACTTGTTAAAATTTTCAGTTTTCGTTTGTAATCCCTGACCAACTAATTTTCTCACTGTTTATACAATTGGCTGCCAAGTGGAGAACAGCAGGAGCAGGTCTGCGGGGGAAGGAGGAAACTAGGACTCCCATCAGACCATATGAGAACAGACATGTGTGAAATGTGGCCAACTGCACTGTACTGTATTCTTTAAATATGCAAAAAGTAACCTGCGAAACAGGCTCAATCTGCTTATGACCAGCCAAACTGCTCAGCAAAAAAACTCCAGCTTCCTGCTTGCATTCGGTGAGCAGGATGTGAGCTGAACTCTGTATGTCCCTGCACCATGAAATCACAAAAGAGCCAGTTTGGTGTAGCGGTTAAGTATGTGGACTCTAATCTGGGAGAACCGGGTTTGATTCCCCACTCCTCTACTTGCACCTGCTGGATGACCATGCGCAAGCCATAGTTCTAGCACAGCTGTTCTTGAAAAACAGCAGTTTCTGTTAGAGCTCTCTCAGCCCCACCTACCTCACAAGGTGTCTGTTGTAGGGAGGGGAAGGGAAAGGAGTTTGTAGGCCTCTCTGAGACTCCCTTGGGTAGTGAAGGGCAGGATATAAATCCAATCTCTTCTTCTTCTTCTTTTTTAGAGACACATATTCTGTGTGTGGTGGAAATGTTTTAAGCCAACATTCTTTGCCCTGAAACACATGTGCAGCAAATAAATGTCCATGCCGCTTTGACCTAACTGTGGAACATTTTGCCTATCCTCATCCGAAGGAAGTGCAGTCTCAGTCCATACAGGACAGTAGAGAGGCCCAGTAAGTTGGGCCAGAGCTCCATACAAACTGAGTGTGCACCTAGAGAACTTCCCAGAATCCTTTGCAATGCACAGGGGTCTTGTGACTGACAAGTGACAGACCAGTTGTACAAAGCAGCAGTAAACTGTAGCCTGGCATGTAACCTGTAGCCTTTGCATGAAAATCCGTCCCTCCAGCCTTCAACCAATTGATTTCTTGTTCTTTCTTTGTTTCCGTTAAAAGAAACCAGAATTGATGTTGAACCGCTAGAGTTTGAATGGCTTATATAAGAGCCATTAGTGGGAGGAGAAGGTTCCTAAGAGCTGCACGAGAGGACGTTCTCCTAAGAACCATGACTCTGTTGACTTTTTTGTTCAATGAAAAAAGCACACGCACACACTGCATCCCATGGCTAAAAATACAAGCTGATGCAACAGGAGCATAGGTTAGCTGGATGGATGACCATCTGATCTTTAAAGGTCCTGCTTGAACGAGAGTTCTGGAGAACTCAAAAGCTTGCTTATTGCTTGGCGTCGTTTTAGTGGGCCCCCACAATAAAAGGTATCGTGCGGCTTTTGTTTTAAGACTTTGCTTTGGACCAGGATAGGTACTTGGGACAGTATTTGTAGATCTCCCAAGTAAGGTCCCTCTTTAGGCATTAGAGAACTTTCCTAAAGTGGAGCCTGGTGTGCCAATCTGCATTTTTTAGCAGTCATGTTCTGTGACAGATTGCCCCGTCCCAGTGTCCCTAGTGTCACAATGACCACACCATTCTTAATGGAATTTTGGGTGCAAGTTTAGCCTGTTTTCCCACTTTGAGTTCCAGTAGAGAGATCCCACTTGATATCCACAGAGATGCAGGGCCAAAGGTAGCTTATAGATTTTTACGAGAAGTTCAGGCTACGTTTATCTTTCTGTAAACCTAAGTATTCATACTAGAAAGGAAGTCCCATAAAAGGTAGAGGCACTGACCTCTGAGTAAACATATTAAGGACTGGACCATTTACTCCTCCCTTTCGGGGAACAGGAGTCCATGTTGGAAATAGAAGAACACTCCCATACCAAGCCAAAGGTGTGTTTGGCCCTGTGGCCCAACATCCTGTTCACAGCAGAGGCCGGGCAGATGCCACAAGCCATGAAGAGCGCAACTGCTGTTTAACCCCAGTGTATGGGATTCAGAGACACACCGCTTCTGAACATGGAGGCACGATCTCACTAGCATGGCTAATAGGAAGGAAACACACAGTGCAGGATCTCTGAGAGGGATTTCTGTTGCTAAGTGAGGAGCTGGAAGATGCTCTGCCTTGTTTTTAGATGCTCTGAGGCGTGCCATCAGGGGGAAGCCGAGTCTTGGTATTTTATAGCCCATCAAGCAAATACCCTGACCTTTCCCACTGAACACCTCTGGGGCTAGGAGGGCCCACAAATACATGGCAAATGGCATGCGGAAAAAGGAAGGCTGCCTCTTGCAGAGCCCGCAGCAGATTTTTATACTGTGAGATTATTTATGGGCAAAATCTTCTTCCTGTGTATTGAATGTGGTCCCCTGGGAAATGCTTCTGCGCAAGGCCTCATTGATATGAATAGGAGTTGTGCAGAAGTACAGCTTCCAGTCATTTCAGCAGAGCTTGTGCCTGGGAGAAATTCTTGGAGGAAGATGTCCCTTTTCTGGCTGTTTCAACCTCAGTCATCTCTCTTTCTCTCTCACACACAAACACCCTAAGGCAGGGGTGTTGAATTCATTTGTTACGAGGGCCGGATCTGACATAAATGAGACCTTGTTGGGCCGGGCCATGTGTGTCATAAAATGTAATGCCAGGTAGTGGAGATATAAACTTTATGAAGGACACAAACACCAAGGTTTTTTTTTTACTTAAAATAAAAACATGCTTAAAACATTAGCACTATTGCAATATTTTGTTTATTTAACAGTCTCTGATAACTGACACCTCTTGCTCTGAATTACTGCATCAAAATGTCTCTGCTGTTGCAATCTTGAGTATGCTGTTCAGGTGTGTATCTGTAGGCTGCAAACCTACTTTTGATTTTTTGACGTTCACCACAAAAATCTCATGCTCAGAGTTCTGAGTCTAGGACCCAGGGGGAAATATGAAATGGCTGAGCAATTGAGAGAGTCTGGTAAAGCAAGCTATGATGCAGCAGCAGCAACAGAACTGGAAGCAGGAGATGGCCCGTTCCAGGGCGGGCCTGATAGAAGCCCTCTGGGGGCCCGCATGTTTGACACCCCTGCCCTCAGGGCCTCTCTGTGCCTGCTATAGATTGTGACATTTTTAGAGATGTGGTAGTGGCCATTGACTTCAGAAAGGGATGAGAGAAGTACATGGAAGAGCTGTTTCAGTGAAACAGAGCCTCCCTCTTCAGAGGCAGTATACCTTTGAATGTTAGGAGGGAGCCAAAAGTTGCTGGTGGTGGTTGCCTTCCTGCCTTGTTTGGGGGTTTCCCAGAGGCATTTCGGAGACCACTGTATGACACTGGATGCTAATCTTGATGGATGCTTGGTCTGATCCACTGGCATTCTTCACATTCTCTTTTTTATGAGTAGTTGTAGCCCTAACAGCTGGTAGGGAGCAGGTTTCAGTGGGTGCAGTTCCAGCCTTCAGGGTGAGCCAGCTGGGCTCTTAAACTCCTGTATCCCAGTGTCTTGGGGAGAGCTTAGTTCAATACAGGCAGTACCGGTCTTACCTTAGGGAGGCTCTTTAGCTTGGAGAAATGTTGGTTGAGGGGTAACATGATCAAGTTTTATAAGATTATGCATGGGATAGAGCAGATAGAGAAAGAGATACTTTTCTCCCTTTCTCACAATACAAGAACTCGTGGGCACTCCATGAAATCGCTGAGCAGTCAGGTTAGAACAGATAAAAGGAAGTACTTCTTCACCCAAAAAAGTGATTAACACGTGGAATTCACTGCCACAGGAGGTGGTGGCAGCTACAAGCATGGATGGCTTCAAGAGGGAATTAGATAATCATATGGAGCAAAGGTCCATCAGTGGCTATTAGCCACAAAGTATAGATAGGAACTCTCAGTCTGGGGCAAGTGATGCACTGTATTCTTGGTGCTTGGGGGGGGGGGCAACAGTGGGAGGGCTTCTATTGTCCTGGCCCCACTGGTGGACCTCCTGATGGCACCTGGTGTTTTTGGCCACTGTGTGACAGAGTGTTGGACTGGGTGGGCCATTGACCTGATCCAACATTGGCTTCTCTTATGTTCTTATGTTCTTATAGGGTTTTGTGGAGCTTTCCCACTAGGCTAGTGTTGCCAACTCCAATTTGGGAAATTCCTAGAGATGGGGGTTGGAGTCTGGGGATGTTGTGGTTTGGGAAGCTGAGGGACCTCAGCAGGGCTTAATGCCACAAAGTCCATTCCATTGCAGTATATGAAGACCCAACCCTGAGCAACCTGCAGTAGGATCCCCAGCCAACTAGGGAGCTGAGATCAACCGCAGAGATTCAGGATTTGGGAAGGGAGGTCAGAAGATGGGGGAGGCAGAAGACTGCCAGTAGTCTTTCTACTTACCACCAAGGTAGGGTTGCCAACCTCTAGGTGATAGTTGGAGATCTCCTGCTATTACAGCTGATTTCCAAGCGACAGAGATCAGTTCACCTGGTGAAAGATGGCCACTTTGGAAGGTGGACTCTCTGGCATTATACCCCATTGGGGTCCCTTTCCTCCCCAAACCCCACCTTCCTCAGGCTCCACCCACAAAATCTCCAGGTATTTCCCAGCCCAGAGTTGGCAACCCTCCACCAAGTCCATGCTAGAGGAGGCTGATCAGGGACATGGCTTTTCACAGCACTGTGGCAAAGAAGCTGAATGGCTGTACCAACCCAACTCACATTCTGCCTACAAAACCAGTTGTTATGCAAGTCCACAAAATGTGTACAAATCTGCCCATCTTGAATAAGCTCAGCCTATATTTACACTTTGTTTTTGTTTTAAGGCAAGAAACACCAGGTCAGCAAGAGGTATGCATGAGTGAGGGACAGTATGGGCTCGGAACTGTGATAAGCAGGCACAAGAAGAAGAAGAAGAAGAAGAGATTGGATTTATACCCCGTCCTCCACTCCCCAAGGGAGTCTCAGAGCGGCTTACAAACTCCTTTTCCCTTCCCCTCCCCACAACAGACACCCTGTGAGGTAGGTGGGGCTGAGAGAGCGCTTTCCCAAGCTGTCCTTGAGGGAACAGCTGGTACAGAGCTATGGCTTGCCCAAGGTCATCCAGCCAGGTGCAAGTGGAGGAGTGGGGAATCAAACCCGGTTCTCCCAGATTAGAGTCCGCGCACTTAACCACTACACCAAACTGGGCAGGGCAAAGAGCCATACTAGGCACAGGAAGCCCAATCCAATGAACTACTAGAGCCATGTGCATGCAACCCCTTCATGCTTTCAAATATATAGCTATGAGGACTAGAAACCTGAGCCTGGGGCAAAGGCCAAAGGCTAAGACTGAGAAGTCAGACACTTTGAAGTATCATAGTAGAATCCCCTGGCTTGGCTTCTAAGCTGCATGAGTGCAGTTACACTAAAGGAAAAAGAACGTCTGCACCTCTGCATTCTCAGATAGGGTTGTCAGGTCCCCCCTGGACACTGATGGTGAATGGGAGGTAGCATTGCCAGCTCCAGGTTGGGAATCTCCTGGAGATTTGGGGCTGGAGCCTGGGGAGGACAGGGATCTCAGTGGGATACAATGCCATGGGGTGCACCCTCCAAAGCATCCATTTTCTCCAGAGGAACCAATTTGGAGTTTGGATGTGTTTGGAGGTGAGCTATAATTCCGGGGATCCCCAAGTCCTGCCTGAAAGCTGGCATCCCTCAAAGCAGGCTTATTTGCTCCCACTCCCCATCATGCTCCTTCAGGCTGATGGATCCAGAAGGACGGTGTCGGGGACAAATTGGGGATCTGCAGCCAAGGGGAGTGGAAATTGGCAACAATTGCCCCTCCCCCTCTGCAAACAAAACCACTATTCTGTTGGAGGAGCTGCTAGTGCATTGGAGGGGTGGGGGGGGGAAACGGCCACATAGGATCTGAGCTCTGTTGTAAATCTGCATTCTTAAAACTGCAACGATCCCTGTTTAGCAGGTCAAGAGCAAAACAGTAATTCTGTTACCGGGGTTATTAATTGTTGTAGCTGCTGCTGTTAATCAAGCACCACCAATGTACACAGAGCAACACGCAGCTGTAGGCTGAAGCGGAGTTACACCCTTCTCAGTCCACTGAAGTCAGTCAGCTTAGAAAGGATGTTAACTCTGGGTGATTCGGCATCTGGCATTCACTCCACATTTTCTCAACTGGGGGACAAAAGTGCAGCTCAAAACCACATTCAAATATCTTGGGGCAGCGCCATACTGGCTGAGAAGTCACCCCTGAACAGCCATAAATCTGTGCAGAAGGTACCATAAAATTCGATGATCAAAGAAAGTGAAAGCAGCATGCAGTGCAGAGGGGAATTTCTGTTCCAACGTGGGTTTCATAAAACAATGGAGGGGAAAGCCAATGCAGAATCACGCTATGCTTAGGACCGCACTAACAAGCGCAAACGAGGAGCTCTGGCAGAGCTTGCAAATAGACTTAACTTGTATCTTAGGGCCGTATAGAGTAGGGTTGCCAGGTCTGGGTTGGAAAATACCTGGAGACTTTGGGGGTGGAGCCAGGAGAGGGCGGGGTTTGGGGAGGGGAGGGGCCTCAGCATGGCACAGTGCCATAGAGTCCACCCTTCAAAGCAGCCATTTTCTCCAGGGGAGCTGATCTCTGTCAGCTGGAGATCAGTTGTGAAAGTGGGAGATCCCCAGGCCCCACCTGGGGGCTGGCAGCCCTAGTATAGAGCCTCGTTGTGTCTCATGATGCCACCCACGCACAAGAGCGCCAGAGGAGGTAAAGTTTCTGCCTTCGCGTTACGTGGCTCTGTTAGCTCAGTATGCTAAGGGCCGGGTGAAATATGAACAAACAGATTGTTTCTGCCTTCAGCGCTATCAATCCCATACCTTGTGTCAGCACTAAATCCCGTGCAAATAATAAAAACAAACCTCCCTTGCATTAAATCCTGAGCAGTCCATTAAAAACTGTGTACACAGTGAAACAAACAGATGATTAAATAAGGCCTACAACAGTATTTCTATAATATACCTCTCTAAATAACGTAACGGAAAAGGCCCATTCAGAGCTGATTAACCTCGGTCCGGGAAGATCATTTATATCAAATCATTACGCCCAGCTGATTAAAAATGAATTAATTCCTACAGAAAACCATTTCCAAACACGGCCTCTCCTCATAAATCCAGCATCAGAAAGCCGGGGGGGGGGGGGGGGGGGGAGACCCAGAGTCTTATAATGCAGAAATCTACAGTCAGAGTCATAAATCAGTACAAAGACCTAAGAGTGCAGGTCGTCTGGGGAACAGTCTGGGAGCCCCCAGTCCTATGCCACTTGTGAAGTTCCCTGCCTAGAACTAGGGTTCCCCTGCAAGCTTCCTTGAGTGCCCCATGGAAGAGTGGACCAGAGGCATTCATAATAACAAGACCAGTTATAGCAGCCCAAATCTGATGTCACTTTGTTGCCCACTAATAGAAGTTCCCATCCTTTGATGCAGCAGGCCTAGTACTGCAAGAGTGAATTTATGAATGAGGACCAAGTTAGCTGTGACCAGGGCAGCTGTTTTGTGTAGTCACATATCTGCTCCCTCCGTACAAAAAGTGAGGGCAGACAGTCTGAGTTTTACCATAAAATATCACATGGGTGAGGGGAACTACCTCTTGCATCTCCCCAATGCTCCACTGATTCAGGAACTTCTCCCCCAGCTCCCCAGCCTGGCTCACTTCTGTTATCAGAGCGGGATTGGGAGAAAAGTACCTGCAGAGACAGAGGATGGGGAAGAAACAGGCATTATTGAGCATTCAGTTCACATCCTGCTTCCCAAATGCAAGCAGGGAGCCAATACATTGGCCAGCTGTTCAGATGTGTCCGAACGAATTCAGAAGTATTTGTGGTGTCTTCTCACTTGAGTCTGGTGCTTTTTCGCAGCAGCCACCCCCCGCTCATCTAACACCACCTTCAATTTTAAAATGCACAGTGTTAAAAGGAAAAAAAACCCTCCCATTTGGGCTTTTTGAACTGAAATCTACTTCTAGTATTTCTGTGTGCCATTGGTGTTTGTCCATTAACCCAGCTAACCCTGAACTCATTTCTTGCAATCACTTCTCAAATGCGTAGGTCTGGTTGCCCTTGGCAGCCCTTTTAAGAGCAGAAAGGAAAGATATGAATGTTGTAAATAAATAAATCCGTAATAAAAAGCAGGCAGTTCAGTCTAACTGATATTGATCATTGAAAGGATGCATCTGACTGTGCATGGGCAAAGAGGGAACAAACGGCAAGCGATTCCGTGCTGTGCAATACAGATAGGCCACTTGAATGATCTGACCATGACTCAGGGTGATAACACACCTCATCAGATTGAGAAAATGTACTTCAACTGGGCAAAACCAGCCACAAGCTGCAGCAGGAGCCCCTATGTAACAAGCGGTTACTGCGCAGGTGCAAAGCTGCTTGATCCAAACTTTGACCATAGTCTTCAGGGGGATCCAGTTAGGAGCTCACTGTGCATATAATTTAGGTGGCTGAGCAAGGCAAGTTTGCCAGGTGATAGTGTTCATGTCAAAGTTCACAGCATGCCTAGGAAGTAAGGAAACCCTTCACCTGCTCACAGATATTGTTGCAAATACTAGACACCCTTTGACTGTGGCCAGATGGGCAGTTTGGCCCAATATAGTTGCTCTTCCTGTACGGATTAAATGAGCTCAGTCACACAGCCACATCTGGCAGCTGTTCCCCAGTTGTACTCACCCCATTGTAAAAGGGGTTGGATACAGAGGAAATAGCCAGCACAGAAACTCTGGTGCTTACAGATCCCCGTGCAGTCACCCCTCGTGACCAAATGTCTGAATGTGGGGGAGCGCACACAAAACAGATTGGCAGTCTGAACCCACCAATCTGTTCCAGGTGGCTTTTGTCTTCCCCTGTGCTGCGGTGCACATAAACCTAGGCAGTGGCCAATAGGTTAATGGGGGTCCAGGAAGGGATTCCTGAAATTCCTGACCGAGGAGCCGCTTTGGTTGTGCACATGCACCAGGGAGACTTTTTAAAAAGTAACCTGAACCACACTATGTGGATAATGCGCTTTAACACTGTGCATGATCCACCGCGGCCTTCACGTGTTATAAAGGCACCTTGGTGAGGTGCCTGACTGGGATTCTCCATTCCCAATTGAAATGGAGAGGTTTGCCCCATCCCCAAACCACCCCAAGCTTCCAGTCTGACCCGCAACCTTCTTGTCCCTGGATTATTATGTGAATGGGGTAAAACAAACAACAGGTCTGGCTGTCCTGTCATGTCTGATTTGGGTTTTGAGTTCCATTGGAAGGAAGGAAATTCAGCCATTCACCATCTGTCCCATTCTGTTGCTGTTTATGAACATACAAAGCGGACTTGTCCTGAGGCTCAAACAACAAGATACGGATAAGGGTGCCACGAATTTCAAGGCAAAAATATTCAAGGGTCGAACTTCCCATGTTCAGTAGAGATTATCAGATGTCAGCCTATCACTGGCTCCGTTTGGTTTGGCATCAAACAGTTCAAACACCTGCTGAACAGATTTGCATTCCCCCCCCCCAAAAAAAAAACTATGCATGCATGAAAATGCTGCCAATCCAAACAGATCAGCAGCTATTAACATCACTAAGGTCTACATAGACGAATGCCAAACAGCAGGATTTTTTTTTTAAAGCACACCATTTATTCATGACTGATTTGTACGACTTGTGGTTTAACTGTCTATTTAAACAATTGCCTGCCAAGCAGAGCAGTGGTGCAGCAAGGACAGTGGGAAACTAGAACTCAGTCAGGCTGTGTGAAGCATGCGCGTGCGCAAAAAGCTGACTCTACTGTGCTGCACTGTTGGAATGGAATATGGTAGAGCAACCTGCTAAGCAGCGATGAAAGGGCTGAAAAAACAGTCTGTTGAAAAGTTGTCTCCCAGTTTGCAATTGATGAAACAGGAAACGAGCGGAACCATTGCGTGTTTGAGCCTCCCTAGTTACAGGAAGCTCCATGTCATGGAATGAATGTTCATTCTATGATTCACTATGAAGTTAGATTCAGGTGGGTAGCCATGCTGGTATGAAGTAGCAGAACAAAGGCTGAGGACAGGCTGGCAGTATAAAGCAGAAGGGAGGCGGGGCAAAAAGATCCAGGCCGAGTTGGTGCGGGGATTCCCAGTTACACTCCACCGACTAATGTGGCTCTATACCGGGGAGAAGGCGGAATGGAGCGGTTGCACTATGGGGTGGCCCCTGCCGGCAACACAGTTGTGCACTGGTTTGGCTTGCTTCGCCAACCTTTGTGTAGGTGCATGGGCGCATAGGTGCATAGGCACAGCAGCAATCGGAGCAGGATCTCGTGGCACCTGCCCCCACCCCGCCCGTTTCCAGGATGCTCCTCACACGCCTGCCATTTTGCCAGACTGTCTCCCAGGAGGCTGTGGGCTGGGAGCTTTAACTCCACTAGGTCCCCACGGGTGGTCATGCGCTCAAGCGCACAGTATGCATGGGCGGCTATGCGCATCCCTGCCGGATCAGCAAGTTTACATTACTGGTGCCACTTGATTGAGGCTTATTTGCATCCACACTTCCAGGAAGCGGGAGCAACACGCACCCAAATGGCTTGCCACAGGTTTCACCTGATACTTTTTAAAAGTGGGATCAAAACACTTCAGGAAGGGGGTGAGTACGGCATGGGAATGCCAGACAGCTGTGGCTGTGTGAACCAGCCCACTTAATCCACTTGAGAAACGTGCTTATATCGGGCCAAACTGCCAGTCTGAACTCAGCCAAAGTTTGAACAATGGCACCTTTAAGACCAACAAAGTTTTATTTAAGGTGTAAGCTTTCATGTGCAAGCACACTTCCTCAGACAAACTGAAACAAGATATCCTCAAGCCTTACATACAGGAAGATTTGGGAGGGGGGGTTTGGAAGTGTCAGGAAGGACCAGTCAAAGTTAAGATGCATAAGTGAAGCTGAGATTGGATCAAGGCAGCAAGATCAATGAATGGCAGCTAACAAACAGATGTGAGAACGAAGCCTGAGTCCAATGGCACCCCCAAGACCAAGTTAAGCAGATTGTGAGGGGAAGGGGGAAGGAAGGAAGGGAGAGAGGGAAGGAGGGAGAAGCTAGTGCTTAGCTCTTTTGGCCCTTTCTTATATGCCCAGGGTGGTCCCAACCACTTTGGGGTCAGGAAGGAATTTTCCTCCAGGCCAAACTGGTCCAGGAAACCAGTTTTTGCCTCTGGGGATAGAGCAGGCAGCGCTGGGGGAGGGAGGGAGGTAACTGTAAATTTCCTGCATTGTACAGGAGATTGGACTACTAGATGATCCTGAGCAGGCTGCAGGCCAGAACAGAGGATGGGCAGTCTAGGCAAGCTTGCTTTGACTTGGTCCTTCAGAAGGAAAAAAGGTGAAGCTTTGGGAAGAAGGTTTTGTTAGAAAATGACATAGGTTAAGCAGCCACTTGTGCTTACTTGTCACTGCCTGCCCAGTTTAGGATTGCCAGCTATTCTGGAGAAAAATGTCCTGCCCCTTTAATAGAGGCTTGATGGGATGTTATTTATCAGATGGCTTTATTGATTTCCATGCTGTGAGAAGTTTATATTTTCCATTTCCATGCTTTAGGCCCCTATAAAAGGCCTCTATAAGGACAGGACTTTTCTCTCCAGGTCAGTTGGAAAGCAAAATCTGCCTTCTGTTCCTCAGTCTTCGCCACCTCATTCTGCCTCACTTTGGAAGCGGAGTAATCAGGCACCAGGGAAAGTCTGCATTTCTGGATGTCTGCATTTCACCCTGCATTTCTGGATGTCTAAACTCCCCTGGGGCAAGCTCAACCTGGTTGGGAAGTCTGATCGCTCTGTTCCATTTTTGATCCTTGGGGGAGGGGGGGTTAGTCAGTTAGTGATGTATGCATAACCCATCTTCGTGCATACCAGCAAGCTTTCAGCTGTCCTCTGAGGTGAGAAGGGGGGAGAGGAAAGGGCAGGCTGAGAAGCCTCCTTTGTCTTTTTTCATGCTGGTTCCTCTGCCTGCAGCTTTTTAGCACACAGGCTGGGGAAAGGGTTAATTGGAAATATGAGGTTTTTTCAGAGGGGGAGGCAGCCTCTTTCAGCAGTCAAAATGGAGCAGTGCTTCGAATAAGCGGTTATGCGCATATGCAAAAGACAATTTTTTAAAAAGAAGCCACCTGACCACCCACTCCATGGTTGCCCCACAGCAGTAATCTGAATGGTCAACCACAGGACAAGCATGCAGTGAGGCTGCTTCAGGGTGTACTGTCTGGTCACCCTTTCCTGTGACAATTTAAGTCACCACAAATAGAGGCACCGCTAGATCATGCCAAACCTCCAGTGTGACTGCAGCCTAGGCTGATAATTGCTTTTTTTAATGGTGGAAAGAAACATGACTAGATCTCCATGTTTATGGGACATTTGAGCCTCATTCAGTCCCTCAGTCCTTCTGTGATATTCTCTGAGGTATGGTAGGCAGCAGGAGACTTTGTGGGTGGAGCTAGGGACCTCCGTAGGTATAATGCCATAGGGTCCCCCTTCAAAACAGCCATTTTCTCCAGGGGAACTAATCTCTGTAGCCTGGAGAGCCAGTTGTAATTCTGGGAGATCTCCAGCCACCACCTTGTGGCTGGCAACCCTATACTCAATCCTGTTGTGTTACCAATGTACGGGAGACTCTGGTAGCTTCAGCAACACACAGTGACAGAGCAGGGACTCAACATAAATGCAAGACAAAAGGGAGGCCTCTCCTATGCAGGCCATGGGGGGAATCTAGTCCTTGTAGGCTCAGTTAAAACTGTACACACATGCATACATCCTATTGCCCTTCATCAGGCTAAAACTTTCTCCTTTGCACTTTGTCATGACTGCTGCAGAACCACATCGTGGCCATCATGGGGAATTTCTGTGAAGGGAAAAGGGGGTGGTTTGTGCCGATTCCACACTCCTACTGCAGACTGCCAACTCGTCCCTCATAAGAGCCCTGGTGGATCCGACCAGTGGCACCGGTATTCAGAGGTTCACTGCCTCTGAATGTGGAAGTTCTGTCTAGTTAAGCATGGCTGGTAGCCACTAATAGACCTGTCCTCCATTAATCTGTCCAATCTGTTTTAAAGCCATCTATGCCATCACGACATCCTCTTGCAGCAAATTCCACATTATAATCACTCGTTGTGTACAGAGATATTTCTCTTTTGTTTGTGCTGTTCCCAAGGGAGCACTGTCCCCCAGAAACAGTGCTTCAGGGATAATTTTGAGCTGCATCAGGAGAGGGGAGTTGAGGAAATCCCATCCTGCTGACAGAAATCCATTCAGTCAGCTGAGACTGACTGCGGAATCCAGGCCTAGGAGTCAGAGGCCAGTAGTACTTGGATCGCCCCTTGTGATCAATGCTCCCTCTAAGCTGTGGAGTCTTGTGAGCAAAAATTCTACTCTGTGAGCTACTGGCATTAAAGTTCAGAGCGAGCGATTTGGATACTGTATAAATTAGTTTGCTCTGGAGCCCTCCTTCCTGAGCCGAGACAAAAATGAGTGAGCCAGAGGCTAAAAAACTGGGAGCAGGCTCACATTAACTCAGCTTAGAGGGAACATTGCTTGTGATTCGTATTCATCACTGTCTCCTGACCCAGGCTGGCCTGATCTCATCAGATCTCAGAAGCTAAGCAGGGTCAACACCGGTTAGTATTTGGATGGGAGACCACCAAGGACTTCCGGGATCGCTATGCAGAGGAAAGCAATGGCAGACCCCCTCTATACAGGGTCACCATATGTTGGCTGCGACTTCATGACACTTTACACACACACACGACACAGTCCTTGAATGTTGTAGGCCTCCTTACTTTCTAACTCATTCCTTGTCTACCCAGTAACTTATAACATTATTCTGCCGGTACAAGAAGAGCATTTCCTAATGAGGGAGGTGCCTCAGCAGGTGGCTTTTCACATGTGGGCTCTCCAGTTGCTATAACAAGATGCCACTGGAGGGAAACAGCTGCTAGCTGTTACAGGCTCACCTAAAGCTATAGACGTATCCATACATCACAGTTGACCCTGGCATTCTGACTGACAGATGCTCTCCAAAGCCTCAGACAGAGCTCCAGAGGTCGTGTGGCCTGTCTAAGGTTTAAAATCTTTATTTCCTTTCTATTATCCCTTTAGCCTGATGTCTGCTGTTTCTATTGGAAATGGCTGCTGTCTTGGTTGAAGAGCTCTCAGTGAGGCTGATTGTTTCAGGTCTGTTCTCTCCTCCTGTATCTTGGAGCAAGAGAATAGTTCAGCAGCCTTGTGAGAGATATTGCAGATTCTACCAGCCAGCAGCCATGAATCCATTGTCCTTGATCTCACCTTTGATCCCCACCTCCATTTAATATCACTTTTCCAGGTTGTAGGGTTGTGGAGAAAAACCAGAAAAAGATGTGGATGTCTAATTTTTGCTAATGGTTTAAAATGAGAGTTCCAGTAGAACTGACAGCCCTAACAGTCAATGGGTTTAGAAGAATGCAACTGTAAGAACAGCCCTGCTGGATCAGAACAGGGTTCTGTCTAATCACATAGCAGCCAACCGGTTGCCCTGGAAGGAAGACAAACAGGGCATATAGACCAAGGCCTGATGCTGTCTCACAGCACTCAGAGGTTTCCTGCCTCTGTATATAGATGTTCTCTAGTCATCATGGCTAGTAGCCAGTTTGGTGCAGTAGTTAGGAGGACGGACTCTAATATGGGAGAACCGGGTTTGATTCCCCACTCCTCCACATGCAGCTGCTGGTGTGACCTTGGGTCAGTCATAAGTTCTTTCAGAGCTCTTCTCTCACGAGCAGTTCTCTCAGAGCTCTCTCAGTCCCACCTACCTCACAGGGTGACTGTTGTGGGGAAGGGAAGGGAAAGGAGATTGTAAGCCGCTCTGAGACTCCTTTGGGTAGTGAAGGGCAGGGTATAAATCCAACCTCTTCTACTGATGTAACTATCCTCTATGACTTTGTCTAACACACTTGGCCATTCATTGGTGGTGAATTCCACAATTTAATTAGAGCCCAACTTGTTTTCCCCGGTCCCACACAAGCTGTGGGGAAAGTCATTTTTAAAGTCCCCCGAAGCCTGATTGGGTTTGCGACTTTAATGAGAAGGACATGTGGATATATTATTTAAAACAGAAGAGACACTGGAACCCAAATAGTTCACCCTCTTCCTTGGGAATGAAGCCATAAAGTCCTTGGATTTCAAGCTGAGAGGAGGTGGTTTCCCTTTATGGAAAGAAATGGGTAGAATGAAGGTGACTGTTTGCCCATCTGCCAGGAAGAAGCATGCTGGATCACTGTTTGAATATCCTGAGTTGGGGCCTTGAAAGTTGAGTATGCGCACATTGTTATGATTGAGGGCAGCACACATGGGAACTCAAACCCAATTTCAGGATAAGTTAGGGTTGCCAAGTCCTTATGACTTACCAGCGGGGGGGAGTCCTCCTGGGGCCGGGAGCTTACCATAGAGTTTTGGGGTGATTGCTAGAGTGTCATCCCGGCAACGTCCCCAACGTGATGACGTCACTTCTGGGTGACGTCATTACGCTGGGGAAGTCATCCTGACTGGATCACTTCAGGGGTGGGGTTCCCCCCGCCGGCTGAATGCTGGCCGGCGGATCGGGAACCCCTGTAGCAGGGGATCCCCCGCCCCCCGGGCTGACTTGGCAGCCCTAGGATAAGTCAATGAGAAACCTCAGCTGGGAGAGAATAAGTTTAAAATTTAGCATACCCTGTGAAAGGAGAGCAAGCTAAGGACTGGGAAGAAATGAAGTTGAGTTTGCCTTGACCAGCCTCTGTTTCAAAGATCCAACTTTGCTTGTGTTCATTTCTTGGGAAGATATGTCAAGATAAATCAGGGACTTCGCAAAACAGCCCTTGGGGGGGGGGTGTTGTTTCATTTTCTATTTGCTTCTATAACATTCCTACTAATGTTCTTATTTGAGTTTCCTATGTTCTTGTGCGCCTCGAAACTAGAGATACACGTTAGTAATAAAGATATTTTTTTCTTCTAAAGATCTCAAACTGTGGCCAAGTGCCGGGCAATTCAACAGCACATAGACCGAATACCTGAGTGGTCTAGCAGGGTGAATGGAGGCCAATGAGTAGCAGCAAGTACATAAGAAGGATGCCATTATGAGTGCCTCAGACTGCTGATAGCGAGGGAAGGCCAGATAAGTTTGAGTGGTGGCAGGGTCCCCTCACTCACACACAGATTCCCCCACTGACTTTTGGACACTCATGAGCAAGGAAAGGTGAGATGGATTTTTACAGAGACAATGGTACAGTGGGAGGAAGGGCTTATACCTCCCCCCCTTCTTTTTTCCTGAGCCAAAATGACCAGAGGGGGCGAGTAACTTGCTTTACTCATTGAATAAAGAAGTATTTCCTTTTGGCTGTCCTGAACCTGTTGCCCATCAACTTTGGGTGCTTCCAGGTTCTAGTATTACTACAGTCGGGGTCGCAAAATCAACTTTTGGTCCCGGGCCCCAGGGAGGCCAGGCTCGCCATGACTAGGGCTAGCGGCCTTTTCAGTGGTGGCTCCTCTCTGGTGGAACGAGCTCCCAGAGGAGATCAGGGCCTTGCGGGATCTTATGCAGTTCCTGCAAGACAGAGCTCTTCCATCAGGCCTTTGATTAGGAGCCGCCACCATTACCACCAACCATCACTACTAACATCTATGATGAGGGCTGGCCCTAAAAGAAGATTGGTCCCAGAGGCCGTGGAGGGCCAGATTACAACCCTAGTGTTACATCTCTAAGGGAACCTGTAGCACGCCATCTTAACTTTCTGAAATTTTACCATCACTGCGAGTGCTTTCACTATAAATTTGTTACTCTGTTGTTGTATTCTTTTCATATGTTTTTAAATGTTTTGTGCTGATTTGGCACTCTGTGCCACATTGTAAGCCGCCCTGAGCCCTCTCGCGGGGAGGACGGGGTAAAAGTGCGAAAAATAAATAAATATTATAAGGCTGCGGTCACACACACTAAATAACCCACTTTCAGTGCACTTTCCAACTGGATCTTGCCAGTTCACACAGTAACACTCCAGTTGGAAAGGGAGCTCAAAGTGGATTGAAAGTGGATTATGCAGCCTAAGAGAAGGAGAAACAGTTTTTTCTATGTGCAGTTTCTCTAATTCTCTATTTAGGACTGCATTGTTAGAATGGTTAGGAGTTAATATATGAATCCTTCTTCACTAAAATAGTAATTTGCTCATGAATAGTGATCAGCATCCTCAAACACTTTTTTAAAAACCCCTCCCTCTTCACTGACTGTTCTATACTGGATTGCACATATTTTGCATTCTTGCAGTGGTGGAGGTAGACAGAGTGCTGCCTAAGCAAACATGTGTTGCTCTCTGTGCGGTGTGCATCGAGGTACTATGCACCTTGGTTCTGAGCAGGCAGCTACAACAGCTACTCAAAATACGACTCGTTTTAAATTGCAAGCATATCCTCCATTGGAGAGGGCAGGAGATCCACTCGAGAGAGAGAAAACAAGCATTCTGCCTAGAATCGATTCTGGTTTTGAGCACATTATTTGTGAGGATGACAGCATCGCTAGCCAGGAGAGGTGGTGGCTTCATTCTGAGTATCACCCTCCACCCCAGCTTTGTATGCCACAACCACAGCACTTACATGCAACCGGATCAGTACTAGTTGTCCTGAAAGAATTCTTTGATAAGGTCTTGGAAGCAAAACATTGAGCCACAGTGCTCCATGTGGTGTTTCTGTAGATACATTTTTTATTTATTTACATATTTATGTCCTGCCATTCCTTACGGCACAAGGTAGCTAAAGTATCCCAGTTTAAAAGCCATGAAATAAAATACCAACTACCATTTCTTCATTCCCTAACTGCAGTCTATAACCCTTTAAAAGCCCTGGGGAATAAAACCTTGCAGTGCCTTTTAAAAACGTCTAGAGGTGGTGCCCCCATCACCTTGGGGCACTTGTTCCACAGAGTGGGCGCTACAACAGAAAAGAGATTAGTTCTAGTTGATGGCAAGACAAAGAAGGGCAGCAAGTAGGTGGAAGCCTGAAGATAACAATGGGCACATGGGATGGGACAATATGGGAAGAGATGGTCCTTTGGGTATGTAGGTCTCAGGCTGCATAGAGGCTGCTACTCCCCGACATCCATTTTTGTTGCTTTGGTTTGCAGCCATAGAATGTGTGTGTGCCAGCATCCCTTGGAGAGCCAGGCTTGGTCCAAGAGTCGATGAACTCTAACTTACACAGTGATAGTCAGAGGTTCATTTGATCCAGGACCACAGCACAGTCCTAGAGTTTGTTTCCTAGTGTCAGGAGAAGTTAGAAGAAAGAGAGAGAGAGTAAAGCAAGTCGAAACCAATGTCGTAATGGGAAGCTACAACCAATTCTTCTTCCTTCTCTCTCTCTCTCTCTCTGCAGTCACACGCGCCAGATAGAACTGGGGGGAAGAGAGGCTATTTCCTCCGGAGAAATTTGACCCGCAGTGGCATGATCATACCTCCCTTTGAATCTGCGGGCACAGTCTGTCAGTGTGTGATCAGATGCAACTGTGGGTGAGTCGTCTTTTTGTGTGTGTGCTGTTTGTTTCCCATGCACTTAAACAAGGGATTGATGAATCACACCTCCACACTGAGGGCTCCCTAAGGAGTTTGCAATGATGCATATACTGCAAAGGGGAGAGGGAACCAATGGCACAGAGTCGGTATGGCCTGATCAGACCATCCTGACGCCATGGGAGCGCACAGACAGGGGAAAGTCCATCCGTGGCCCATCACAACCCATTTCCTACTGGATTTCCCCCGGTGTCTTTTAACTCCGCTTCTGCAACAGAGCAGAACGGGTTGCCGACAGCTGCAGGGTGCTTCTCAGATGTTGTTGTCTGATTGCACCCTTTAAATCCGCCCAGCATTCGTGCCTATGTCGCGTCTAGTTGTGCATATGATCACAGCCTCTCTCGCTGTCATATACATGCATCTAGGATGGGAGATAAGCATTGTGAGAACAAATCACATTAGTTCTACCTAGGTTCAACTGCATCATGCCTTATTCTAGAACTCTGCTATCAGCATCCCATAAAGTTCTACCCATCCATTATCCATCCTCTCAATTAATCTCCATTTGCAAGGAGATGAGCAAGTTACGCAACTGATGTTAGGCATGCTAGTTAATGCCCCAGGATGTAGGGTACATGGCTGCAGAATCCTCAGTATTTAGTGTAGTCCATAATCTCAAGAAAGCTCTATCTGATGTTGGGCGGCCGGTCGGACTCCGGCCCAGACGATCTAGACCGGGCATTGCACGCCGTGGCTGACTGGCTCAGATCAAGCAGGTTGAAATTGAACCCGGCGAAGACGGAAGTCCTGTGCCTGGGTCGCTGCGACCTGGGGCGGGGGGTCCCGCTCCCGAGCTTCGACGGGGCGCCGTTGGTGCCTGCGTCGAGGGTTAGGAGTTTGGGAGTGCTTCTGGAGCCCTCCCTGTCAATGGAGGCCCAGGTAGCAGCCACTGCTAAGTCAGCCTTTTATCATCTGAGGCTGGCGAGGCAGCTGGTTCCCTACCTCGACCGTGGTGACCTAGCCACAGTGGTTCATGCGACGGTCACCTCGAGGCTAGACTACTGTAACGCTCTCTACATGGGGCTGCCTTTGGCGCAAATTCGGAGGCTGCAGCTGGTGCAGAATGCCGCAGCCAGGCTGCTGATGGGTCTTGTGAGGCATGACCACATCGGGCCTGTGCTGGCGGCACTGCACTGGCTGCCTATAGCATACCGAGTTCGCTTCAAAGTGCTGGTTCTTACCTATAAAGCCCTATATGGCCAGGGTCCAACATACGTTAGGGACCGCCTTTCTCCGTATATACCCCAGAGAGCACTACAGTCGGGGTCCGAACATCGACTATGTGTCCCTGGCCCCAGGGACGCCAACCTGGCCAGAACAAGGACCAGGGCGTTTTCAGTGGTGGCTCCTATCTGGTGGAACGAGCTCCCGGAGGAGATCAGGGCCCTGCGAGACCTGGTGCAGTTCCGCAGGGCCTGCAAAACGGAGCTCTTCCGCCAGGCTTTTGAATAGGAGCCGCCACCAAAGATACCACCCATCATTTTTAACATCTATGATGACCCTGGTCCTATATGGTCTCGGCACAGGGACCGGGGGGGGGGGGCTATGTCACCCACTAAGTTGCCACCAGAAGTGATATCATGGAAGCTTTTATATGTTTTAATTGTATTTATTATGAATGTTTTATTGATTTTATAGGTTTTAATGTCTGTGACTGGCCATTGGCCCATGTAAGCCGCCCTGAGCCCGCTTGCGGGGAGGGCGGGATATAAATCTCAAAATAAATAAAATAAATAAATAAATAATGGATTAGTCCATAATCTCAAGAAATGAGTCTCAGCATGAGGACCAGCATGATATAATGAACAGAATGTGAAACTTATACCGGGCTGATCTGGGCTCAAATGACTGAGAGCTGGTATAGCATGGTAGTTAAGAGAGCAATCCTAAACAGGTCTACTCAGAATCCTACTCAAGTCTTTTTCAGTGGGGCTTACTCAAAGAAAAGTTTTCCTAAGACTGCACTGCAGGAATGCAGTATTATGCAGAGTTATTCCCATCAAAACCCATCAGGATCAATGGACTAGAGTAACAATGCATAGTATTGCACTGTAAGGCGATGGTGCAAAATCATGGTTTAATTAAATTATGGCTAATTGTATTGTCTGAATAAAGGCCACGTCACTAATCATGGTTAGTTAATGTCCATCAAACCATGATCTGAAGTTCATTTATTAACTGCAGTTAGCCATAAGTATGGTTTCACATCATGCCTGAATGCAGACAGTCCAGTTTAATGCTAGCTTATATTTGCAAACTATCTGTGAAGTGAATCCTGTTTTCACAAACTAACAACAGTTAAATTAAACTGTGGTTCTACATGGTGTCTGGACCAAGACTTTGTTATAAACCAAGAAGCTTTTGGTTTGAATTTCACCTCTGCTATGAACTCAACAGATGGCCTTAGGCAGACCAAGTTTAATGTCCACTCATAATGTGTAGATGATAACTATCTTCCAGGGTTATTATAAGGACATAAAGTGATACCATTGTATATTTCAAGTATGCTTACACTGTGATAGCAGGACTTGGCTTGCAGACAATCATTCCTATCCTAATTTATCTTGTCACATTATTTTTGCTCTACAGCCAGGAGGAAAAGCAGGAGACACTGGAGAACAAACTAAGATATCTACATTTGTATATTATATAAAAACTTAGCTACAGCTAACTGTGGTTAATCAACCCATTTCAAACCACAGATTCAGGTCCAGATTGGACAGACCCCAACCACCTGTAGGAGCGCCTTGCGTTCAGAAAATCATACTAATTGTAGTTTAATTAAACTGAGCCGATATAAATGAAGTGCTTTGAAAACACTATCTAAATGTGAAACATTGCTGTTATTACTTTCATTTATTTATTTGGTGAATCCCTCCATCCATGAAGGGAGGGAAGGTGGCACGGTGCAGCCTGATCTCGTCAGATCTCAGAAGCTAAGCAGGGTCAGCCCTGGTTAGTGCTTGGATGGGAGACCTCCAAGGAAGACTGCAGAGGAAGGCAGTGGCAAACCACTTCTGCTTCTCACTTGCCTTGACAGCCCCTTACTTTGGTCGCCATAAGTCTGGTGCGACTTGATGGTACTTTACAAAGGGGGGCCTTGGTGGACTTTCAGCCTGACTTACTTCAGACAGCTGTTTGGAGAATAAAAGGAGATAGCCCCATGGACACTTCCCTGACCTTTCTAGAGAAAGGACAGGGCATCAATACGAGTGAGGGAGTGATAGAAACATTCCAGAATCCATTTCAACTCCCGTCTCTCATCCAGAGACCTTGAAAATAAGCGATAAATGGGTATGAAGATGTAGACAGATCGTGTCCTAGGGAAAGATCGGCACTGGCAAAGCTTGGGCTCAGTTTTGTTTTTCTGCGCAAAGCATATGACTCCGGATGGTAAATTGCCCCCTTGACTGGTGTAGAGAGAATGTAATTAAACTGTAGTTAAGTGCTCTCTGAGGTCTCCCCTTTTTCAATGTGGCATTTCACATTTTTTGCAATCTTGTAACCACTTCCCACCAGAGGCCTTTTTACTGAGAGAGAACCAGGACTCGTAAAAAAAAAAAAAATGTTTTCTGAACCATGCAACTGTCAGGAATTTGAGAGGGTTGTGTGGCAGGATTTATTTATTTATTTTGCCAAAGGGAGCGGAGAGGCAAAAACAGACAGGGTCAGGAACTCAATTTCTGATGCATCCCTAAGCCCCAATTTGGGGCTGGAGATAATCATACACCCAGCAGCCCTACAAGTTTGCAAAGACAGATAACGGGAGTCATTCTGCCGAGTGTCATGAAGCCCATTTAAACTCCTCAACAGAAGGTAATGAATTATTTCTAATTTGTAGACATCTGTGTATAATGAAAATTGCCTACTGGGAGAAGACACTGAACATTCTATTCAGTATTTGCCAGGCTGGTAGAGTGGGTATCATTGGAAGGGTCACAGCGTGCAGTACCTTTAAAAAAGAAAAAAGTAAGGACACTGTCGGTTAGGCAGGTCTCCCACTTAAGCCCCAGAGGTGAACGAGAACTGACCCAGAACACTACTGTGCACAGCTCCCATTTGTTTCAGTGATGTGTGTGCCAGAGAATCTCTTGGTGGGGCACACACTAGGTCAAGGGTCTCCAACCTTTTTAAGCTCAAAGGAACCTTTGGAATTCTGACACAGTGTGGTGTGTGCAGCTGCAAAATGGCTACTGCCATATGCCTGCTGCAGCAGGCGGAGCCAGCCACAAAATGGCTGCTGCTGCTCTTTTCAGTCACACAGTGAAGATCCTTGAGCTGTGGTGACAGTTGCTGCCAAAGCAACATTTTTTTAAAAAAGATTTGCACAGCCAATCAAATCCACAATGGCCAATTAGAAGCCTTGCTGGGCAAAAGTCCTGTCTGGCCCTGCCCGCTTTCCAAAAACACTCGGTGGGCCCCTGGTTCACGACAGTCAATAGAAAGGAAGTTTTCGCACAAACACTCAATTTATGGAATTCACTGCCCCCAGATATGGTGATAACCACTAGCTTGTTTAAAAAAAAAAAGGCTTAAGAGAAATTCATGAAGGACTGGTCCTTCAGTAGCTGTTCACCATCATAACTGAACATCCATATTCAACTGCTGGCATTACTTTAGGACGAGTTGTCCTCTGGGCTTTCTTTTTTTTAAAAGCAGTGCCAGAACTCTCAAGAGGGCAATGAAGTCTACAATCTGTATACCAAAAACTCATGAACTTTTAAACATTTTAAAAAGAATTTTGTCAAAGAGGTTCCAGAACTTCGTTTTGGTTCATTCCCCCAGAAAAAAAAGCCCCAATTGGCCTTCACACTTAAACCTGGTTTGCGAGCTTCCAGAAAGATCTGTCAGACGGCAGTTGGAAACCAAAAACTTTAGTGGTGTGGACTGCTGTGACTGAGTTAGGGTTGCCAAGTCTGGGTTGGAAAATACCTGAAGACTTTGGGGGTGGATCCGGGAGAGGGCGGGCTTACGGGAGGAGAGAAGCCTCAGCATGGTCCAATGCCATAGAGTCCACCCTTCAAAGCATCCATTTTCTCCAGGGGAGCTGATCTCTCTCAGCTGGAGATCAGTTGTAAAAGCGGGGGATCCCCTGGCCCCACCTGGAGGCTGGCAACCCTAGACTGATCAAGGCAGTCATAATGTTCTGGTGACTGTATGCTTCATTTGCCCTCTTCCCCTTCCCTTGTGGCTTTGAAGGTTACTAGGACTCCTGAGTTCATACCCCTAAGCACCAAACTCCGGGGAGTCAAATGGCAGGTATGGACTGGATCCTGACTGGACATGGGCAGAGCACATTGGAACATGGTGAAGGAAAGATGGCACCAATTTAGTTAGGGGAGAGCCTACTTGCTCCCGGAGCCTCAGACTGAAACCTGATGGTGTTGGTGAGGCAGAGTGGAATGACAGTATCTCTCAAGCTAAGCAGAAAAATAGCATCCCTGCTTGATTTTAGAAAGCTTGAAATTTTAATCATTTTTCCTAGACCTTTTGAGGAGGCTAAAACCCCTGAAACTTCACCCAAGTCTTTGGTACCTGGTGGTAATCCTAATGGCCCTGGAATAGCCAAAAGTATCCACTTTTGGGCTGGAATAATTTGTGCATCCCAATAGAAAGTTGCTTTCAGCGTCACTAAATATGTGTGTTTAACAGTCTTCTTTTTTTAAAAAAATCAAAAATTACAAAGCTATTAATGCACAATGTACAGAATCAAATAAGCATACAACATCTAAATGGAATTTACAATCTAAGCGGCCAAATGTTTTAATCTCAGCTGGGTTATTATGGAATGTATTTACTCAACTGTATATAAGAGGAAAATATCACTAGTCTAAAAAAACCCATGCTTGCCCTGACCTGAATAGCCCTGGCAAGCCTGATCTCATCAGCTCTCAGAAGCTAAGCAGAGCCGACCCTGGCAAGTAATTGGAAAGGAAACCTCCAAGGAATACCAGGGCTTGGGAGGCAGAGGCAGGCAATCAAGCCACCTCTCTAAAAAATGTCCAAACCCTATTAGGGGTCGCCAGGGGTTGCCATGACTTCCAGGCACGCAAGCACACACACACACACACACACAAAAATACCCACATAAAATAATAAAAATACCAATACTTGTACAGAAGGATTCAAGATAAACATGATGCAAATGAATCAGATGTTAAATAGCGAAAAATACTGAATTATTTAACAAAATCTATAAATAGTACACAGCAGCAAAAGAGATGCCATAAAGCAGATCAGAAAGTTCACATCAAAACACAACTGTATGGTGATAGGCATTACTGTTAGGGTTGCCAGCTCCAGGTTGGGAAACACCTAGAGATTTGGGGGTGTGGCCTGAGGAGTGTGGGGTTTGGAGAGGGGGGACTTCAATGGGGTATAATGCCATAGAGTCCACCTTCCAAAGCAAATTTTCTCCAGGGGAACTGTCACCTGGAGGTCAGTTGCAATCTCAGGAGATCTCAAGCTGCCACCTGGAGGTTGGCAACCCAAATTAGTGTTGACATCAGCAGCCCCCAGCAGGAAATCTTAGTGGAGCTTGAGTCCCCTGCCGGCCCTAAGCTTATGCTCATATGTGAATGTGTAGTAAAGCTTCCTCAATTCGCTGATGTTCCTGAGTGTCCTTTCCCTGATGACTTCCACGGAGGCAGTTTGGTGTAGCGGTTAGGAGCACGGACTCTGATCTGAGAGAACTGGGGTTGATTCCCCACTCCTCCACATGCAGCTGCTGATGTGACCTTAGGTCAGTCACAAGTTCTTTCAGAGATGTTCTCTCAAGGACAGTTCTCTCAGCCCCACCTACCTCACAGAGTGTCTGTGGTGGGGAGGAGAAGGGAAATGGATTGTAAGCCACTCTGAGACTCCTTCAGGTAGTGAAGGGTGGGGTATAAATCCAATATCATCTCCTCCTCCTCTATCCCATGGACCCAGGTACACTTCTGAAAAGCAGTGTTCCGACAGGTAACTCTGTAGTGAATACCATCCCCTTCCTTCCTTCAGCTGCATAACTTGCATCATTGGACTGTAAATGAAGATATGCAAGGGAGCAAACGCCTTTAGATTTCCTGCTTATATGGTGTCACCAGTTATTTCCTCTCCACGTATAGCCTGTGTGTTTTTTCCTGGTTCTATCGGTCTTTGCAGTACCTTTGCGTGCGGTGTGAATTCCTCTTGCAATTCAATAACTTCCGTTTATCTCAGAGAAGAACAGGAGCTGATAGCCTCCCAAACGAGATGTAATTAGAAGGAATAATCATTCATATAACTGCTGTGTTACTACAATAATCTCTCTCCCAGTCCCAGTCAACCTAAACACACACTAAGCTCTGGCTAAGATCTGTAGCGGCCTTGATAAGTCCCTGGGAATGAACATATAAGGAATACAGTGATGCTTCAGTGGGGAGGGGCTATGGCTTAGTGGTAGAGCATCAGCTTTGCATGCAGAAGGTCCCAGGTTCAATCCCTCGCATCTCCAGTTTGAAAAGGACCGGGTAGTAGGTGATGTGAAAGACCTCTCTCTGCCTGGAACTGTGGAGAGCTGCTGCCAGTCTGAGTAGAGAGTACTGACTTTAACGGACCAAGGGTCTTATTCAGTCTAAGGCACCTTCATGTGTTCATGTGTCCTTATTTGCTAAAATAGGGCTTGTCTTGGATAAACAGGGACAGCTGGAGCATACAGCATTGCCTGTTACCAGCACAGGCATAAAGCTGCCCAATAGCAGCATTCAAAAGGGTGGATTGGGCCATTTTCCTCTCTTGAATCAGACTCTTTTCATCTCTCTCACTCTCGCTCCCCTTCTCTCTCTCCGTTTTCCCATTCCCATGGGTAAAATGCAGCTAATAACACTTGCCTGCCTTTCAAGGGGATTGTGCGGATCCATCCTTCAATGTTTGCCAATCCCCTTGGGAGCCAAGTATGAAGCAATTATCCTATTAGAAATGTAACAGGTCCCTTTCTATTTCTGGGCTTGTACAGGAACATGAAATCAAGTGTGAGAACCAGGGTACTGCAATATTCTGTTCTCTGTGTTTTGAAAAGTGTGGGTAAAGATGGAGGACAGGAGCTTTTGTTCACTGATGCCTTTTGTTTATGGCTTACATCCTGTAATCTGGGTGAAGAGACTAAGGCTGTGGTCACACTGGAAGCTTGGCATGGTCTGGGTGTCCCCTCTAAGTGCACCAGTTTAAATTGTTGTGGGAAGGTCCAACCTTGTCCGGTGGCAAGGCATCCACATTACTGCAGTGTCTCAACCACAGAGCACACTGTCCGGTTGTTGTTTTAAAAATACAGGCAGGCGCATGTGCATATGCACTCATGCGGTTATCTGTAGCTACTTTAAAAAACTGGCAGAAACTGATCTGACGGTTCAGAGTTCCCGTCCGGCTTCAGTTTACAGTGGCACCTAGAAAGCACCTAGAAAGCTCTTCACCAAGCCACCCAGGTCTATTATCTGCCTCCAAAAGGAGGCTCCATCCACACTCTAACAGGAACTGCCCCTTCATATGACAGTTCCCGCCCTTTTGCTTCCTGATCTCAGGGTGAGACTGTATGGTACTGGGGCCCAATTCAGCTCAGGTGCCCAACACAAGAGGATGAGCGCCTTCCCTCCCACACTGTTTTCCTGAGCCGAAATGGCCACAGAAAGGGAAGGCTGAAGCTCCTGAGCAGAATAGGACAGAATAGTCTGTCTGCAAAAAAGGACAGCCAATCAGACTTATGAAACAAGTAATGTGTGGTGTGGCTGTTACAAAAGCCCAGGGGGTCTAAGCTCACCTTCAGGGCTAAGGGCCACAAGAGGCTCAGCAAAGGCTCATCCCTCCAATCCCCATTTTATAGGCAATGAAAATTCTCATTACAGTGCTGGCACAATGAAGTTGCAACCCCAGAAGATGGGTAGTAGGCATCAATAAGGCATAATATTAAGTAACAGAGATTTTTGTGCATTTACACAAGCCTTCCTGTAAATGAAGATAGGTGGGTGAGAGATTCTATTTTAAAAATGGGAGTACATAAGCACTACTGTGCTTTGCGCTAAAGTTTCAGTGTATTTTTCCCAGTCTAGTTCCAATCACAGAAGCGAACCTGCTTTCTTTACACATGAGTAGAGATACACATGCATATTTGAAGATCCCCTTGTCACATCTAGTTTGGCCATTAGTTTAATTAGCTATAAAAAGTGGCCTGATTTTTTTTCTACTGCAGCTAATAACAGCTAGGAGGGTAATTTTAAATTTAACATGTCAAGAAATTTCAGAACCTCATTACTGATCCCCTGTGTCACGTCCAATGTGACCATATGTTTCTCCTCTTCTCTCTCCCCCCCGCAATACTTTCACTGAGTGCAGTGCACAAAAGGGTTGTCAGATCCCCCAGGCCTCCAGCGGGGGATGGGGGGTAAGGTTGCCAGTTCCTGGGAAACTCCTGGAGATTTGGGGATGAAGCCTGGGGACGACAGGTACCTCGGTGGAGTACAATGCCATAGAGTCCATCCTCCAAAGCATCAATTTTCTCCAGGGAACCTGATCTCTGTAGTCTGGAGATGAGCGGTAATTCCTGGGGATCCCCAAGTCCCACCTGGAGGCTGGAGGCTGGCATGCCTAGCTATGACACATATTAAGTCTACACGGCAGACACAACTTAGTTCCAGGGGTGGGGATGAATATAATAGTACTGCCTGTTACCCTGGAATTTGCCCAGTCTCAGGCTGTAGTGCTGACTGTCTGCCAGTGGGTTTAAGCAAAACGTTTGCCCCCTGTAGCTAGCATGCATAACACCAGAGAAAATAGAATATCAAGTAAGCAGGAGCCACTGCACAAATCTCTCTTATACATAATTCTCTGCATGGTGGTGGCACGCTCCTGAAGATTCCACATGCCACCCCAGCCTTTGGTCCCCTGGCCTGTCAATCAGAAGCTGTCCCTATCCACTGTCTGTGAATACCCACATGCCATTGGCTGGGTCTGCTCCTCTTCCCTTCCAACTCCTTCAGCCTTTGTGCCCTGTCAGAATTTCTGGCAGATGGTTTTTTGCTCTTGACAAAGACACTTCTCCATCTTCCTTCCTGTGGGGGGATTAACTGTTACCTCAGTGGTTGTTGGTAGGTGGAACGAAATGGCAATTACCTGTGTTTATAAGATGGCTGCTACCTGTGGTTTGTTTAAAATGTTCCCCAGTAAGGTTCAACTGTTACCTCAGTGGCTGTTAGTAGGTGAAACAAAATGGCAGTTACCTGTGTTTATAAGAGGGGCTTCAGAGCACGGTAGAGGCTGCAGGTGGGGGGTGGGGGGGAGGAAATAAAAAAAGTGAGGGGGAAATTATAGTAGGTTGATGCTTGGCTGGGAAGGAGATAGGGTTGCCAACTCCAGGTGGGGAATTCCTGAATATTTGAGGGGTGGAGCCTGGAGAAGGTGAGGTTTGAGGAGAGGTGGGGCCTCAGACAGGTACAATGCCATAGACTCTGCCCTCCAAACCAGCTATTCCTCTTGGGGAACCACTGCTGCCAATCTTCAGGTGAGGGCAGGAGATCACTCAGAATTACAACTGCTCTTCAGGTAGCAGAGAACAGTTCCCCTGGAGAAAATGGTGGACTCTGTGTCATTATACCCTGCTGAGGTTGCCTCAGCAAATTAACGCTGAGTGCTCAAGGCTGTGACACTCTCTCACCCAGAGCTGGACCAGCCCTGCCTTGCTCCTCAGACTAGGATGCTGAACCCTCCGTCCAAGAGTCTGCTGCATCCCCTGAGTTTTCTCCCCAACCGATAACTGAAGCACCGCAAGCAAAGCTGTCAACAAGCCTTGAGAAAAATGTCTTGTCCCTTCAACAGAGGCTTAATGTGAAGAAATGGGCACTGAAGCACTTCCTGGCAGGGCGGTGAATCACATCACCTGGTAAACAGCGTCCCATTAAATCTCAGTTAAAGGGACAGGACATTTTTTTCCCCTGCAGGCAGCTGGCAACCCAAATTGCAGGGCCAAGAAACCTCCTAACTCAGCCAGAGCACTGTTTGCTGTAACTAGTAAAAGGTAAAGGTTTCCCTTGCTCGAAAGCCAGTCGACTCCGACTCTAGGGGGTGGTGCTCCTCTCCGTTTCCAAGCCAAAGAGCCAGCGCTGTCCAAAGACTTTTTCCGTGGTCATGTGGCCAGCATGATTAAACACTGAGGCACATGGAACGCGGTTACCTTCCCACCAAAGCGGTACTTATTTATCTACTTGCAATTTCTTGCTTTCAAGCTGGTAGGTTGGCAGGAGCTGGGGCCAGAGACGGGAGCTCCCTTCGTCACACAGCACCAGGGTCTCAAACTGCTGAGCTACTGACCTTCCAGTCTGCGTCTCAGCGTCTTACCCTCTGAGCCACCATGGCCCATGTAACTAGGCATGTTTTTTTTTTAAGAGCTGGAAACATGTTCCTCAAGAGGTGGAAGCACCACATCCTTGCATGAGTATTTAAAGCCTCAGTCCATTCTTAGTCTTGGCTAGAGCAGGGTCTGAGTTCTCTGCGTCAGTGATTTATGTATTTTAGCAAAATACTGTGCTGCTCCCCAGTTAGGGTTGCCAACCTCCAGGTGGTGACTGGAGACCTCCTGCTATTATAACTGATCTCCAGGCGACAGGGATCAGCTCACTTGCAGAAAATGGCTACTTTGTAAGGTGGACTCTATGGCATTATACCCTCCCCTCCCCCAAACCCCATCCTCCTCAGGCTCCTTCCCCCCAAATCTCCAGGTATTTCCCAACCCAGAGCTAGCAACCCTATTACCAGTGAATATGCCTGGTCTGAAGCTTTTTATATGGTAAACACACATAAAGCGGACATTTACTGAATGAGACTCATGTTCTGTCAAGGTCAGTGTTGTTTGTTCTGAGGAGCAGCACTCTCCAGATAGAGGTCTGTTTCATCACCTACTATCTGATCCTTCGAACTAGCCATGTTGAGGATTGAACTTGGGATCATCTGGGGGGGTGGGGGGCTCTACTACTGAGACATGGCCGCTCCTGTATTCAGTTCCACATAATCCACTCCAGCCTACTGCTATCTGAGAGGCTTCCTTGGTTGGTTCCTCGGTAGTACATACCTTGTTTGCCTTACTTGGACTGAATTCCTGCCTCACATCTCTCAAAGCCCCAGGTTCAGATCTTGCTATGCGTTCCACTCATAATTTAGTGGACAGATGGAGATGTATTTTTAAAAGGGATGGTATTCTAAACTCGTTTCAGAGAGGAGTATGATGGATTTTTTTTCCCTCACAACCTTGCTTTGATATTCAGTGATTATGAGTTTCTTACAGTTGGTTGGCTCCATTCCTAACTGCACACACACACACCCTTTTGTCAATGAAAGAGCACAACATTGTTGGTGTTGTTTTTATTAACTGGAGGCTTTCTTGGCATCGGGCAGGGGTCACTGGGGGATTGAGAGGGGTAGCTGTGAATTTCCTCCATTGTGCAGGGGGTTGGACTAGATGATCACTGGGGTCCCTTCCAGCTCTATGTTTCTGGGTTTCTTAACTGAAGTCTCTCATTGTGGAAAAGTGTTGAGAGAGGTAGTTAAGGAACTGAATGTGCATTTCTGCGTCTGCTGCCAATGGGGGGGGGGGGGGAGCCATAGCAGGCTTGAGAATTCTTCCAACCTTTACAGAGAACAACAAAAAAAGCTCGTCCAAATACAAAATTTGTTCTCCTTTGAACAAGAAGATTTAATCTCTTCCTTTCCTCTTTGCTCTCTCTAGGCAGCTTCAGAGTGTTGACTTGATAAAGAGGCTGCTTGCTTTGGGGGACTGAATCTACAAGTGGACCACAGAGGTGAACATCAAACCAGCAGTTTCAATAGGTACTGGACTTCCTTGATTCCCCCCGCCCCTTTTATTCTGTGTACAGCAAATTGCCCTTTAAGTGCCGAGGAAAGTTGCAGCAGTTGGGGAAGAGAATGTTGTTCATTACACAGCTAGGCTTCTAGTGAATCTATCATAATGTTGCCACCTTTTTATCAAAGGTCCAGCTGTGTTTTAGAATGCAGTATAAACGTCAGCGCATGCATTCCATAGTTGCTTTCCCTAAGGTCTGCTTAACCCTCTGTTTAACCTTTTCCTTATGCTCTGTTTGTTAATTTTAACTTGACTGTTTTAAATTTGGTTTTATATTGGTTTTTGTTGTTGTTGTTGGCAACGGCCCTGAGGCCTGTGGACTCAGGGAAGGAAAGTATAAAAACTGAACTTATAAATAAATAAACCAAAGTCTGCACAGAATGACCCAGCAACAATGCTCCCTCTAAGCTGTGGAGTCTTGCGAGCAAAAATTCTACTTTGTAAGCAACTGGCATTAGAGTTGTGAGTGAGTGATTTGGCTACTTAGGGTTGCCAAGTTCCCTCGGGGGGTGGGGAAACCCCCGCTCCAGTGGCCTGTTGCCCGCCAGCCGGGATCGGGCAGCTGGGGGGAACCCCACCCCCAAATTGCCGGGCTGAAGAGACATGCCCAGTGCAATTACGTCACCCGGAGGTAATGTCATTGCGTCGGGCACGTTTGGGGGGGACGCTCTGTAATTCGAGGGAAACTCTATGGTTTTCCCTTGAATCACTGAGGTCCCACCCCCAACGTGCCCGGCACGATGACATCACTTCTGGGTGACGTCATTGCAGTGTGCACACTTCGCGCGCGCCAGGACCCTCCCAGAGCAGTGAGGACTCCCCCCCGCTAAAGGTAAGTAAACACTTGGCAACCATATTGCTACTTCACAAAGTAGTTAGCTCTGGAGCCATCCTTCCTGAGCTAAGACAAAAATGAGTGTGCCAGGGGCTAAAAAACTGAACTAGCTCACACTAACTCAGCTTAGAGGGAACACTACTCAGCAAGCTAAAATACCTCTTCCTAGAGTTCAGTAATAATCTCTCTAGAGTTGTCAACTTCACGCTGGGAGATCCCTGGGGATCTGAGGATAGAGCCTGGGAAGGGCAGAGTTTGGAAAGGGCAGGATGCTCAGCAGGGTATAATGAATGCTCCCTCTAAGCTGTGCAGTCTTGTGGGCAAAAATTCAACTTTGTGAGCTACTGGCATTAAAGTTGTTAGCTAGCAATTTGGCTACTGCATTAATTAATCTGCTCTGGAGCAATCCTTCCTGAGCTAAGACAAAAATGTGTGAGCTGGAGGCTAAAAATCTGTGAGCTAGCTCACACTAACTCAGCTCAGAGGGAACACTGTGTATAATGCCTTAGAGTCCACTCCCCAAAGCAGCCATTTTTCTCCCAGGGAACTGCTCTCTGTAGTCTGGAGATCAGTTGTAATTCCAGGAGATCTCCAGTCCACACCTGGAAGTTGGCAACTCTGTCGATCATCAGTGCTGGCTCTCTGCTGAAACCACCCAAATGATTGCTTGGGGTGGCACGCTGAGTATTACCGCAAGGCATGGACCCAGTTAGTAGTGCTATGGGCCCATAAGGAGTTGTCAAGCCTATGGTGACCTTGTTCTTAATGTCTGTTACTGTGTTCTACATTTTTAACTGTATTTATTGACATGATGTTACCTGCCCTGAGACCACCTGAGGGCTGTGCGGGCTATAAATACAAATAAATAAATAATAAATTACGATTGGACCTGGCAACCCTATTGAGGACCAATGCCTGAGCAACAGGTAGCTCACAGTCGTCATCCTCCCCTCCCCAAGTCACCACTGCCTAATTACTCACCCCTGTAATGGGCAACTCTTACCAACTCTTGATTGCCTGGCTCTCTGGCCCCAATCCACACTGCCACCCAGAAGGAGAAAGCAAGCAAGAGGGGAGCCCCGTCTGCCTGGTCTAGTGATGAGTGACTCATAGGGTTGCCAGTTTCCAGGTGGGACCTGGAGATCTGACAGAATTACTACTGATCCCCAGACAACATAGGTCAGTTCCCCTGCCAGGGCTGGTTCTATCATACAAGAAAAGTTAGGTGACTGCCTAAGGGCGCAGACGTCCAAGGGAGCAGAACGGACAATCAGCGCCCCTCCAACCAACCGCAGGATCTCCCCCCTGCCCAAGCCTGCGGGAGCCAAAGGGTCTCTCAGATCCAAGCCCCTTCAGCTCCCCCACCCACCCACCCAAGCCCGCAGGACTCCCCCGGGTCCCTGAAGGAAATCTCTTTGGAGATAGCCCAGGGCCACAGGGTGCTTCCTAGGTATGTAGCAGGCCTGGAAGGGAGGCGGGTTTCCCTCAGCTTTGCATGCCTCAAGTTCGCATCAAGCCCCCCCCTGCTGTGCGCCTTCCTGCCTTTCCTGCCCACCCTTGTGGTGCTGCGGCAGAGGTGGGTCTGGCACTGCATCCTCCCAGCCAAGGCATCGGCAGGCATCAAGAGACTGGGCTCAGTGGGGGCCTGGTTGGCGAGACCTTTCCCAGAGGTGTGTGTGCGCGCGCTGGGTGGCCAGTGAAGCTCAGATAGGGCATGATTGGGCCAGGCAAGCAGGGACGGGGGGGGGGGGGAGACAGAGGTGAGTGAGCCCAGCCTCGATGGTCTCCTCCCGCACAGCCCCCCTCCGTCGGCTTCCTCGTGCATCCTGCTCACCTTCTCTCCAGCTTCTGTGCCTCCAAACCAGTTCCTCCAGTCCTCCTCTGCCTGGGTCTGTCTGAGCCATCCCATCCCCTTCTCCTTCCCCTCTCCAATCACTCCCCCCCTTCTTCCAGGTTTGAGTGCGGAGCCTCCAGCAATATTCTCTTTCTTCCCCCCTTCTACTCCAGCAGCCTTTGCACTCACTTGAACAGCAAAGTGGGGAATGGGATCACCATTGAGAGCAGGTCCCCTTTGGCGGGTGCAAACCTGAATGAGCGCCCATCTGGCTGGAGGAGGAGGAGGAAGAAGAAGAAAAAGAGGGACCCCCCCATGCCAAGTGGCCAGAGCACGAACACCCTGGGGTACTGCGAGGGCATCCCCAAGGTAGGAGACCTCAGGTTGGAAGAGGCTGCCCTCTTGGCTGATCTAGACCCAACCCCCTGTCTGAAGAACCCAGGTGTCTGGATGTCAGTAAGCTCCTTCCCCCAATTCCATTGCCTCAGTTCCTACTTCCCTTTTAAAGACCCCAGGCATCCAGGCTCAAAGCATACCCCACTCTCTGAAGAACTTTCCCACCCCACAGAACCCAGATTTCAGAAAGACATCCCCCGCCCATTTCCAGTGCCTTAGGTATTAAGCCCCTCTTAGAGAATCCAGTCTCAAAGCATTATGCCTCCACCCCAACCCTTGATGCCCCTTCTCCATCCTAGAATTCAGGTGTCTAGGCTCCAATGCCTTTACTTCTCGTTTGGGATTTGCTGCAGCCAGGTAAAGGGGGGGTGCAGGGGGATATGGCCGTTGTCAATGGAAATACCACCTTCTATGCACAGAGAGAGAGAGAGATTTGCATACAAGGAGGGCTAGATGGAAACCAGCTGGCAAGAGATGAACAGAAGCCAAAGGCAAGGCTGAAGGGGCTACAAGCATGGATGGCTTCAAGAGGGAATTGGATGAACATATAGTCCATCAGTGGCTATTAGCCACAAGGTATAGATAGGATCTCTCGGTCTGGGGCAAGTGATGCACTTTATTCTTGGTGCTTGGGGGGGGGGGCAACAGTGGGAGGACTTCTAGTGTCCTGGCCCCACTGGTGGACCACCCGATGGCACCTGGTATTTTTGGCCACTGTATGACAGAGTATTAGACTGGATGGGCCGCTGGCCTGATCCAGCATTGGCTTCTCTTATGTTCTTATGCTCTTAGCATGTGCACAGTTCTTCACATACATTGAAACAGATACCCTCAAGTATTACATGCAGGTAGGGGGAGTTAGTTGTCAGGAAGAGATTATTAGAGTCAAGATGAACAAGTAACTGAGCAATAAAAACAGCAAGACAGGAATAACAATACAGTAGGATGTGTAAATTGCAGTTCTCTGCATAGGACAAACAGGTCAAACCCTACACCAAAGTGTAAATAGACACAAATCTGGCATCAAGAATCACAAAACTGAGAAAACTAGAACTACTGCTGCAAAAGCGACTACTTGGTTTGGCAATTATATCAGTTGAACACACTGAAGCATCAGCTCTTGACCTGAAGGAATTGGTGAGAAAATTTGCAAAGGAAAAGGCATACAAAATGAGAATTTGATGTGCCTGAAATGGAAACATTCAAGAGCCTTAATTTTTGACATCACAATTCACAAGATTATTCAAAATGATCAGTGAGTTGTGTGCTAAAACTGTTTTCTGTTTGAGAAAGAAAACCAAAGGCTGTCATTTTACTTATTCTCACATTTAAAAAAAATAGCAATGACAAGTTTTGTGCTTTTAATTTCCCCTAGAATTCATCTGTTTTTGAAAATTGGTTAGCAGTGGAGGGGGCACAAGTAGTTAGCCTTGCCTAGGGTGCCAAAAAGCCTGGCACCGGCCCTGTCCCCTGGAGGGCGGACTCTGCGGCAGCACAGCCCCACTGAGGTCCCTCCCCTCCACCAACCCCACACTCCCCAGGCTGTGCCCCCCTTAAGTCTCCAGACATTTTCCGACATGGAGTTTGCCACCCTATGAGTGAGCAAGTGAGTAGCGGCGACTGAGGTGGGGGGGGGGGGTGTCGGCTGCTTCCAGAGTTCTGGGGCCCCATGAAACCAAACCCTGATTCAAGCCCTGGTGTCAGATTTCTTGAGCTTAGTCTAGGGACTGAAGGCCTTGTTCTGTTGACAGGAAGAAACAGCGCTAACCGTGTTGTTTTTAATAATGTACCTGAAGACGCTGGTTATTACGTGACTGGCAATAAAAGCATATTACTGTGTTCGCTCATGCCGGGAGGGGAAGCGTACTTTATCCCGGCATTACCTGTCCTCTGATGGGCTGGCACAAATCATTTTTTTTGAATTATTTACTAACCTAACTGAACATTTCCAGGGCTTCAAAAAGACCGTAATAAAACACAGCCACCTCCCTGCAGCTCTTGCCATAACTCTTTGTGTAGTGGAAAGAGAAACAAAACTTGTGCTTCCTTTTTTTTTAATTTCAGAGTTTTCCAGATGTTCTATATTTCTTTCTCTCCATTGTGAGGTGCCCGCTGTGGGTATGATAAACGGCTGAGATGGGGCGAAAACTCCTCTAAGAATGAGTTATTTTGTTGGTAGGGTTGGCTCTTTCCAGACACTGTCTACTTTCCCAAAGAAACTTCTGGTTTTTTAATTTATCACATAAAGAAGTTTCTGTGGCCAAGGGGCTATAGCAGTGTGGCGTGGTTGCGTTTAACAACAATGGTCAGGGGTCTGGAAAACAGGAACTGTGAGAGCAGGTTGAAGGAACAGGGCGTGTTCAGGCTGAGGAGAGACGTCATTGTGCTCCTCAAGTACCTCAAAGGCTCTCATATGATTAAAGAAGGCAGTGACTTGCCCTCTGCTGCTCCAGAGGGCAAGGCTACACCTAATGGGCCTCAGTTGCCATTGAGGGTAGGTTACATTGAGAGACGCTTCCTAATAATGAAAGTAGTTTGATGATGGACCCAGTTACCTGAAGTAGCGGTGGGCTCTCTTTCTCTTGGGGTTCTCAAGCGCGTGGGGGGGGGCATCTTTCGGGGATGCTGTTCCCTGCATTGAACGGGAAGGCTAGACTACAGTGGTCTGCAAATCCCCTTCTACCTCTGGGACACCATGAGTCAGTGCTCAGAGCTAACCCCATTCATAGGATGAAAGGAATGTTTGCCTCAGGCACCAGCATCATCTGAATACCTCCTTACTGTCAACTCTGTCAGGTGCACAGTTATATCTGGTATCTGTGATTTATCTCTGGCTGGTGTGTTTGCAGAGATAGGATGCAGTGGCAGCTGCAATAGGCAGTCAGGAGTATGGGGTGTTGAAGATAGGGATGCCAGCCTCCAGGTGGTACCTGGGGATCCCCTGAAATTACAACTCATCTCTAGACTACAAAGATCAGTTCCCCAGGAGGAAATGGATGTTCTGGAGGGTGGACTCTATGGTGTTGTACCCCACTGAGGTCCCTGTCCTCCCCGGGTTCCATCCTCAAATCTCCAGGAGTTTCCCAACCTGGATCTGGCAACCCTACCCCCTTATCCCCTGCTGGCGGTCAAAGGGGACTTGGCAAGCCTAGCTGAAGAGCTGAGGGTTGAGGAGCCTCACCTCAGGATCCATTAATCCAGATCTGATCTGCAGTTACTAGTGCAATGCTGTGGCTAAAGGGCTGGAGCTACAAGCCCAGTTCAAATCTCTGCTTGCCCATGAACTCACCATATAAGTAAGGCTCAACCTCAGTCCACTGTATAAAGATAATGCTCACTGAGCTTACAGGAGTTCTATACAGACATTGTGATGTGAAGTACCTCAGAATGTGCTTGGGGGCTTGCAGCACTTGAGCTGCGTGGGCTCACTGAGCTCACCAGAATTTATTCATATCCTAAATTTTGGCAGCTGGATCCTCGAATTCTTCGTTGGTGCACGGCTTGATAGTTCTACAGCCCAGCCCTTAGCCATTCAGAACCATAAAAAGACATCTGAATTCTCAATTCAGGCCCTTTGGACCTTGTTGGATGTTGCCCTATGGTTGCTGGTTGAGAAGGGCCCCCATAACAGTCCAAACTTCAGGGTCCCAAAAATGTAGGTCCACCACTGAAACCACCTCGGAATGTCTCTTATCCTGAAAACCCTGTGGTGCCGCCGTAAGACAGCTGCGACTTGACAGCGCTTCTGACCACCACGCACGATTTCCACGTGTCCTCTACATGCACTGTATATTTGGCCCCCAAAGTGATTTTCCCTCCCAGATATTACAGGATACAGGATACTGCTTGCACCCAACATCTCTGCAGTGTATCTTTACATTGTTATGTATGTATGTGTGAACTAGGCTTTAGCAGATTCAGTTTCGACACAAGCAGACTGTGCGCCTGATGATCTGCAAACAGTTTCCAAGCAGGGAAACAATCAATTAGATGAGGAAGGCTTGAGCTGCTGCCAAAATTCTTCAGGCCCGAATTTCAGGTGGGAATAAACAGAGGGGTTTGATGCTGCCAAAAAGTACCATCATGTTTCTGCTGATGTTCTGTCTGTATGTCTCCTGATACATGTCTTCTAGGAATGCAGCGCTCAACCAGCTACAGCACGAGTGGTGGGCAGAATCTTTTAGAGCAAAATTGTATGTAGTATTGGGGGGGGAGGAAGGGGTTGTCTGTGGTCAGGTTCTCCAGGAAGTATTTTAACTGCAAAAAGCAGTTATGGGGGACATACTATGGATCAGGGCTGTGACAACTGTGTAAACAGGGGATTAATTCTTCTCTTCCAGTCCAATCTTACCAATCCAAATATTATTATTCATTTTTATTTAATTAATTGATTTATACCCTGCCTTTCTCCCCACTGGGGTCCCAAAGCGACTTACATCATTCTCCTCTCCTCTGTTTAATCTTCACAACAACCCTGTGAGGTAGATTAGGCTGAGAGAGTGTGACTGGCCCAAGGTCACCCAGTGAGCTTCCGTAGCATGAGTGGGGATTCGAACCTGGGTCTCCTAGATACAAGGAGGAGGAGGAGGAGATTGGATTTATACCCCACCCTCACTTGGAGTCTCAGAGCAGCTGACAGAGCTCTTTCCCCTTCTCCTCCCCACAACAGACACCCTGTGAGGTAGGTGGGGCTGAGAGAGCTCTCTCGAGGACTGCCCTTGAGAGAACAGCTCTGAGAGAACTTGTAACTGACCCAAGGTCACACCAGCAACTGCATGTGGAGGAGTGGGGAATCAAACTCAGTTCTCCCAGATTAGAATCCGCGCTCCTAACCACTATACCAAGGGTGTGGTCACATGGCCCTTTAAATCCGGAACTCCTCCCGGATTTAAAGGATCTGCTTCTTTTTAAGTTCCAGTTGGGACGTTTATACATCCCAACCTCCAGCGGTGGTAGCCATGGTGGGCAGCCATGGCAGATGGCCGTGGCGGCAGAGAAGGAGGCTGGTGGCAGCAGAGGCTGGTGGCAGCGGCTGCGGTGGTAGAGGAAGTGGGTGGCAGTGGCGGCAGAAGAGGAGGTGGTTGGCAGTGGAGGAGGGGGCGGGCGGCGGCGGCCAGTGGAGGAACCCTTTTCTGAGCCCCACCGGCCACCTGGTAAGTTTAGCCGGGGGGGGGGGGGGGTTCCCTTTTGCACTTGGGGCACTTGAGTGCCCAAGTGCAAAAGGGGGGGGGAATGGGGGAGCCATCTGGACAGCCCTCTCTCGCAATCATTGTCCAGATAGCTCAATTGCAGGTTCGTCACGCGACCACCAGGAAAACACTTGATTTTCCCGGGGACGGAAAACACAGGAGGGAACATAGTCCCGCTTCAGTGCGGGACTAGCCACGGCCGTTGTGGAGGGTCCCTTTAAATGCGGGAGGAAACAGCAGTTCCTCCCCCATTAAAGGGCCGTGTGACTGCGGCCCAAAGCTCTGGCTCTCAAATCCCTCTTACAACGTTTGAATCTGCAGGAGAAAGAAAAGAAAGGCACAGGATGGGTACTTTTCAGAGTATGAAAGCTATGTCATTACATCATAGAAAGCTGTGCAGTTACATCACAAATTCAACTGAAGTTATGGATTGGCAAGGGGTTTCGACTGCCATTAGGCAGTCATAGAAACTCAGCAGTGGAAAGGACGAGATGAGTGGATTCCTCTCATTCTGTTTCATTCATTGTTTCAAAGATTTCAATCCCACCTCTCATCTAGAAAAAAATGTCCAAGCAGCTTTTAATATCAGCTAAATTCTTGATCTGTGAGATTAAGGGCCCCTTGTTTCAACAGTGGGGAAGGAGAAAAGAGGGTATTGGTGGTGTTACTGCAGTCTCCTCTGATCCTTCATCCTCCTTCATTCCTAGGGGCTTGGTTGGTTGGGTCCCAAAAGGTAGAATCAGTTTAGAAGTTGGATTCCACTTCAGAAAGAACCATTGTTGTAGGGGAAAGCACAGGTGTGGATTCTCTTATAGTGTTTGAAAGCTGTCCTGCTGGCGGATGGCGGAGATAGGAGATGTAGCCTGGCGTTCTGCCTTGAGGTGCCAGTGGAGGGTGGATAGCACTGAGATGGCTTCAAGGTCTTCCTTCCTCCAGTTGCTACCCTTGTGCTGCTGCTAGGGTTGCCAACCTCCAGGAGGTGCCTGGAGATCTCCTGCTGTTACAATTAATCTTCAGGCAATAGAGACCACTTCCCCTGGAGAAAATGACTGTTTTGGAGGGTGGACTCTATGACATTATACCCCAAGCCCCACTGAGGTCCCTCCTCAAACTACCCTCCCCAAGCTCCACCCCCCAAAATCTCCAGGTATTTTCCAACCCAGAGCTGGCAACCCTAACTGCTGCTCTCTTCACCTTCTCCAGTGATGGGAAGGGAAAGTGCCACACTAGTTTTCTAGGAGAGTTTGTTGCACAGTGGTAGAGCATCTGCTTGGCATGCAGAAGGTCCCAGGTTTGATCCCTATTATCTCCAGTTGAAAGGATCAGGTAGAAGGTGCTGTGAAAGGCCTCTGCCAGGAATCCTGGAGAGCTACTGCCAGTCAGAGTAGGCAATACTGACCTTGACATACCAATAGTCTGGCTCAGTATAAGGCAGTTCCGTATGTTTTGGCTACCTAACAGGCTAGGCCAGGGCAGCCTGCTTAAAGCTTGGATTTTTTCCCCCTTTTCCCTCTGTCCTGTTAACACCATTTACTACACAGTAAAAATAACCCAGCAGAATTGAGTGAATCCCAGGAGATGCCCCACTCCTTGCCAAGCTGCAAGTCACAGCTCAACACACTGTGCTTACAGAATCCCAAATAAGGCCTTAGTTCCTTTCTGTGAAGCAGCCATACACATGTAGGTCTCTAAAGGGGGAGCTGGCCTTCCCCAGCATCCTTGGTAGGATCTGAACTCAGTACTGCTGCAACCATGAATACTTAGAAATCGATTTCCTTCTGGTTTGAATGCTGATGGGGAAAGGAGGATTGGCACGCATGTGATAATGTTCCTTCTCCTAGAACCGGTCAGATCTCAGATCTGATCAGTCCTCGTGCCCAATAACAACTTCTGAAAATGATCCCCACCAGCAACATGGAAAGTTCTTGCAGTGATGTTTATGTGAACAGCCCTGAACAGAAATAAAAGAAGGCGTAGGTTTTTTAACCCTCTCCCAATACTGTTTTGTGCAAATCAGTGTAACGGCAGAAGCGTCTGCTGCAATCTAACCCAACGGGTCAAAAATCATTATTAGAATAATATCTGCTGATCTTTGTAGTTGGTGCTGCTGAGCTTGGGGAAGAACAAAGAGATGGAGGACAATTAAATTTCGCAGTGGTAAAATGTAGCTATTATTTATTTGCTTATAAAAAAGGTTATGAGTCACCTTTCCAATTAAAAAGTGCTCGTCAGATACAAATAACACAAAACCTGTAAAAAAGGCATAATTAGAAAGGAAACCTGAAAACAGCTGCAAAGTTACAGCACATAAAAAGAGTGGCATAAAATAATACCAGTTATACAAATGTAAAGGGCAGCAAGTGCTTGAGAGAAGAGGAAAATACCCCAAAGGAGGTGAAGTTTAGCTACATTAGGTCTGGGAGCCTTCCTGGTGTAATGTTGGTTGGGGAAGCAAATACCTTGCAGGGAGTGGATTTGATGTTGCTAGACAAGGTCGGTTTGACATTGCTGGGCCAAGTTTACTGTCTGGATGTGCTCCTGGATCCAGTACTAACTCAAGGTTGGTGTCATTGTTAGAAGAACATTCTGTACTTGCACTTGGTCCAAAGGCTTCATCCCCTCCTGGATATCAGGTGACTGATCTATGTTTCTGTAACTTAAATGTTGGACTACTGTAACAGACTTTTGCATGGGGTTGTCCTGACTTGGATGGCCCAGGCTAGGCCGATCTCATCGGATCTCAGAGGCTAGTATTTGGATGGGTGACCTCCAAGGAATACCAGGGTCATGACGCAGAGGCAGGCAATAACAAACCACCTCTGAAACGTCTCTGGCCTCAAAAACAGGTCTAGTTTGCCCTGACCTGGTTAGCCCAGGCAAGCCCAATCTCGTCAGATCTTAGAAGCTAAGCAGGGCCAACTGTGGTTACTACTTGGATGGGAGACTTCCTTGGAATACCAAGTTGGGAGGACAGAGGCAGGCTTGTTTGGCCACCTCTCTGAATATCCTCCAAGCCCCCAGTAGGGGTCAGTCACCAGAGGTCAGTGTGACTTCCAGGTGCACACACACATACACCCCCCCCCAAAAAAAAGTCTAGCTCGCCACCTAGTGGTGCATAACACTAAAGAGCTAGAAGTTCTGGCTGCCAGACAATCTTAGGATCTCCTAGCTATTCTACACACAGTGCCATACGATAATGAATGGGGTTGCCCTTGAAGGTGTCTCAATTCAGTTTGTACAAATTGCAGCCAGACCTGTTGAGAGGGGGAGGGCTGCAGGGACAAAATTCCAGGTGCTCAAGTCAGCTGGAGGCCCCTTGAAACCAGTGTTATGCTGCAGTCATGGAATGCATTTACTTTCACCCCCTTACTAATGCAGTTCTGCCTGCAGCCACTAGGGGCACTGGGAAGGCAGATCTGCTAGATCCATTAGCCAAGTCAGCCTGGGAACAAGGCAAGACCATTGAGGACAAACTACAGTCCTTCTCAACATGCGGCCTCCTAATAACATCCTTATCTTCATCAGTCTGTGGTTTCCCTCTTCCTTCAGTTCCACACAGCTCCATAGTTTTGTCTGCACAACCAGATCTTGCAAAAGGGCAGACCTGTTAGCGTGTGATAACAAAGTAAAAATAAACCTTTCATTGTCTTTTCCTTAATTTCTTCAACTCTTTCCAACACTTTTCTCCTCCATTGTTTCTCTCTCTTCCTGTCATGATCTGCCATTCCCATAGGTTCCCAAAGTTATTTGGCCTACCGCCCCTTTTTTGGGAAAAAAAATTACTTGGCACCCCCCTGGACATCTACCTTCAAGAAGCGGACAAAAAGATGCAGTTTGTTTATCTGCACCTGGATCGTTTCAGCCCACCTGGATCGTTCCAGCGCCCCCGAGGGGGTGGTATTGCCCACTTTGGGAACCAGTGCATTCTATACCCATTTCTAATTTTCCTCCTGTCCCCGCTTATTTTTCATTTTTGGTCTCTGCTCCTTCTCATCCATCCTGGTAGGCAACTTCGAAAGTATTTAATAGTAGTATAGCCACAAATTTTTGTTAACATCATGAACAGAAGGGGGGAGTTTACGTTTCCTCATAATCTATCAAAGTAGGAAAAGGATGTCTTCCCCCTCCTCCCTTAACATGTATGATAACAGAGGTCACACACACGAAACACTCCACTTTCAATACACTTCCAATGCACTTTCCATTGTGTGACCCATGTGAACTGGCAAAATCCAATTCAAAAGTGCATCAAAAGTCGATTGAAAGTGGATTATTTAGCGTGTGTGACCGCAGCAAGAATGTTAGTCTGCCCTACTGGTAATAAATGAAGAACAGAAGTTAGAACTTAGTTCAGCTTCCATTGCAAATAGCACAGGGGGGAAGGAGGGTCTGGCAATAACCTGGGCCAGGATGCTCAGACGCCTTTCATTTTGGGCCCTGGAACTCCCACAACCATCTCATTTTGGGATTCCTAGTTTTATGTTCTGATGAGTTATGCCTGCCACAAACGGACACACAGATGGACATGCTGATTCTTTTATTGTTATAGATGTATGGCAACAGTCAGCCAAGTTATTTGTTTTGTTATGATATTTGGTTTGGATCAGGATCATGGGGGGGGGGCTCAGATGAAATCTTTGTCCGGGGGCCCGTGGTGGCTCTCAGTAGCCCTGATCACAGCTGCACATTTGGCCCATGTTGGCTGCCAGGTGCATAGGAAACTGATTCTAGAACAGCTTCGTTGCTTTCATAATTGTTACCATACTCAATTAAAAATGGCAGTGCTTACCTGAAGAGTACTGGACTCGGGAGACCAGGAACGGTGAAATCCTGAAGCCTTTATTGAGTGATTCAGCATGTCCAGTAGATGGTCAGATCAAGCATGCTTACAGGGCTCCAGGGCCCTCATTATATGCTGGCCGGAGCCACACCTCCAGCCGTACCCAAAAGACCTGATAGGGGCTTAACATATGTGCATGTTTGTCATAGGCTCCCTGGAGGAGCCTTTGACCGCATTGGCTCCCCAGGGAGAACCTAGGTCCCACATTGGTGGAGGCTTAGAATCCGGACGTCTATGGTTCCTCCAGATTCAAGCTCCCCTCTCTGCCTGACCATGTGCTCTGGCCATGTGGTGGGTGCCATTACCTGGGAGCACATGGCAGGCTGTTTGCTACACAGAACATACTACATTACATTACCGTTATCTCCCACGTGCCATTTGAAGTCTTCAGAGCTGTTGCCCCTTTTGGTGCCTTCGTTTAGGCAACTGGCTAAAGGAAGCCTTCATTGCTATAGCACATGCCTTCTTAATAGCAGCAATGCTGTGGAATCATTTCAGAGGAGGGACATAGCTTCCCCCCCCTGCCCCCGGTCCAGATTTTTGATGCTATTGTCTTTCAGAAGGCTTTGTAAAATTATGGATGGTTTAGAGGGCTGATGTTTATTGTGCCGATCCATTTTGAAACCTGTGTGCATACAGTCTGTTGGCCAATTATGAGTTGTTTATGTGTCAGGTTTTATGTGGATCTAAGATTTTAGCAAGCTGCTTTGAACACGACAGAGTGGCAAAGAAATGTTTTATAAATGCATATGCAAAGGTTCCTTGAATTCTTCCAGAGGGTAGGGTGCCACAATCGAGAATGCCATGCTGTTTATCCATGGTCAGATATGGTTGTCTATACTGCATCATGCCACATTTAGTACATGATCCTTAGTGCACTGGCGAAAGTATGTATAAAATGGGTATGCTGACAAATGGCTGAAATGACTATGATTGTGGGAGTTCTTGGTATCTGTCAGGCATGCACAATTAAAATTTTTAATAACACTATGAGCACTGAAGCTGTTTGTCTTTCCAGTCAGAGAAGATTATAACATGGGTATTGCTAAAAAAAGGGGATAGCATTGTCATACAGGGGTGGCTGCTGTAGTCAGAGAAATAATGAGAGGAGTGGGATGTCAAGGGCAGTACAACTGAGAGCTGGCGATGATTAAACATATGATGTAGTAACACAAAGATGTGCTGGTGCTTCATGTTCCAGTGGGAAAAAAGTTGGCAGGAACGCAATGCAGATGATCGTAAAATTAGCAATGGAAATCAGGGTAAGGATAATCGAAGTATAATGGAGATAATTACGACCCTAATAGAAGTGAAGATAATGGCGGGTTACAGCAAAGATACGAACAGAGAAAGCGAGGGCTTTGTTAATACAGAGAGAAGACCAAAAAGGGCTGGTATAAAAGAGAATGTGATGGTGCATAGATTCCCCTGCACCAAAGCAACAATAGATGCAGGGACTGCTCTGACAACAGAAAATGACCGAGTTGCAATAAGGACAGAGTCAGAAATATGAACATTGGAATGGAGAGGGTTATATTGGTCCAGAGCAATATATGGAAATGAAAACACCTGGCTTGTAATGGGATGGCCACAGTGAGGCGGGTTGGCCTCCCCCTTCCTCAAAATGAAAAGAAAAAGGAGATCATGGATTTGCAAGAAAGGGGAAGACAGCAAAAGATGGTAATGGGTATAATTAAGGTGGTAAGAGAGTAGTGATAAAGATAATGGGATGGTAATTGTGGTGAGGTGATGATTGCAAACGAGGAGGTGAGGATAACAACCGCACCGGAGATGATAAGGAAGATAATGGATTGTAAGGCAGTTGCTGTTCAAGGTAATGGAGGCAGGATGGAGCAAGGTAATGGAGTTCTAATGAGGTGATGACGGCCATGTTAGGGAAAACACTTGTTCTGATAAAAGGCTTGAGAGCCCCATAATACACAAAAGTATCCAAATTATAATACTTGCAATGACAGCTGGAGGTAAGAATGACTTAAGACAACAGCAAGTGCTTGTGTGGAGGCGTAGCATTGCCAAGTGGGGATGGATCAGTTTAGATGTCAACAGGTGCAGGCAGAGGTGTCAATGCAAAGTTCCCCAAACTTCTGACAACCAACGCACACCTCTTCTGACTGAAAACTGGTGGTGGAGGGTGGGATGACTCCCTGTTCCCAGCATGGACTGACTGGGAAGAGGCAAAGCCAAAGCAGTGCAGCATGCAGAAATACTGGACGGGGTCCTAATTACTGTTGGGGGGAAGCCATGGATCTTTGCCCCGTTTCTGACCTGCAGACATCCCTTCTGATTTTTGGAAAATGGATTCCAGAGGTTGTGGCCCAACCTCGATTAAGAGCCATATGGGCTGTTGGGCTGCAGGGGGAAGACATCCAGAAGACTTAGGAATCTACTTTTCAGTAGATTCATAATGGACTTCAGGAGTGGAAAGGAAGGTGTAGGAGATCTATGTCCTTTTGGGACCCGGCTGCCAGTAGGCAGTCTCATCTGTGGAAGGGCCCTCTGGCTTCACAGAAGCATTTAATGCATTTCTTCTAACCCCTAGTTATTAGACTGAACGTATTTCTCAGTTGGATCTTTGGGTGCTCCAAAATTCAGCTATACCATTTGGAGGAGAGGAACTGCAAGGGAGCTGGAGGTACTCTCTAACCATTTCCTCCACTGCCATTTTCCTCCTGAAAAGCGTTACCCCCATATTTTGCATTGGAAAAAGATATGGGTGGATGTATTTTTCCCCAATGAAGGTAAAAGTACCTTGAGGTAGAACTTTACAGTGTGTAAAAGGTTAAAGAACCCCCCCCCTCTCTCTCACACACACAGCCCCCTTATTCTTCTCCCGGAGACAGTGGTCCCAGTGGCTGGCTGCATTTGGAAGAGAAAAAGTTGTGTCTTTTAGAATGAACCCAGAACTAAATATATCTATTTACTTAAAAGATTTTATGCCACCTTTCCCTAAAAGCAGTTTCACTCTTAGAAGTTTGAGTCAAAACGAATAGCAATTGAAGAGCCTCAGTATTTGTATATTTAAGAGGCATCGGAGCAAGAGCCTTACCTGTGTGCAGCAACAGGTGGGATCTTTGACCCAGCAGCTTGTTTCCCCAAGGCAGTGAGTTTTTTTGCTGGCGATCTGAGTTCATTGCACATTTCTGGCTCTCTCTCCAGGTCTTCTAGCAGATGGTATACTAGTGTGCAAAGGCTTTAGGTGCTGGACCCATGTGCTTGAGGTGGAGGGGGAGAAAGGTTGTTCTTTTAAAGGCTCACAAAACTGTGAAATAAAGAAGGTAAGAAGGTAACAAAATCAAGGGTATGGTGAAAAAGAATATGGCAGGTGGCTCTTTCCTTTGAGAGAACATAAAAACACCCTTTGTAATCCAAGTCACAGGCAGGATGAGAAAGTGTTTTGAAACACAAAGGCAAACCTGAAGAGTCATCCCGACACACCTGAGACACCCAACAGAGCAGAGTTACTCTAGTATAAACCCAATGCAATCAATACACTTCAACACTCACCACTATCGCAAACTGAACGGGATTAGGAGCGAATAAAAGTGCACAATCTACTGACAGCATATAGTTGCGCTGTGAGTAGATGCTTCAAATTAAACTTCTATACTTGAAGTTCCAAGTCCTAAATCAGCTTTCCAGTCTACTTCCTTCCCCTTGGAAGACCAATATATTTTTCCAGTTGCTACGCCAAACAATAAGTCAAAATCATGAAGCCATTGAGCCCCTCCTGGAATCCGTTCAGTTCAGAATGTAGATTCATGGAGAAATATATTTTATCAGTTGCCATCACAGGAAAACATAGATTTATAGTCTAATAAAATAATACGTTACTTCTAGCTAGTGACTTGCCTTAAGGTCGAATTAGAGGCCTGGATTTATAGTTTACATGGTTGCAGAAGCGCCATAAAGACAACTTCATCAGGGTCTGAAGTCTGGAAATCAGGACACAACTTTTGACTTTTCATCAAAGCTAACAGCCTGGATATCCATCTGCACAGCGGAACTCTGGAAGACAGCTTCTAGTTGACTTAGCTCTAGATTGACAGGAAAAGTTATCAGTGGGCAAGCTGGCTACTTCAGAGTAATACAGATTGTTTCTTGGCTAGAGGCTGCCACTGTGGTTGAACATGTCAAATTACAAGGCGCCAGCGGCCCATCTTGAGACGCCTTAGAGCCTTCTGTATGTGAAGGGAACTTTAGAGGTGTAGCCCTGTTAGTCACAGCAAAAAAACAAACAGCCTGGAAGCATCTTAAAGATGAACAACAAAATTTTATTGCATCATAAGCTTTTGGGAACTATAAGAGAAGAAGAAGAGATTGGATTTATACCCTGCCCTTCACTTGGAGCCTCAGAGCGGTTTACAATCTCCTTTCCCTCCCCCTCCCCACAACATTCACCCTGTGAGGTAGGTGGGGCTGAGAGAGCTCTTTCGATAACTGCTCTTGAGAGAACCGCTCTGAAATCACTTCTGACTGACCCAAGGTCACTCCAGCAGCTATATGTGGAGAAATAGGGAATCAAACCTGGTTCTCCCAGATTAGAGTCCATGCTCTTAACCACTACACCAAACTGGCTTCTTTGTTGGTGGTCTCCTATCCAAGTACTAGTCATAACCAACCATGCTTAGCTTCTGTGCTCTGATTAGCACAAGGCTAGCCAGGCCTTTTCAGACTGCCTTGGTATAGGTAGGAGAGAACTAATGTCAAATCAGCATGGGGTGCATGCGCAGAGCACTTTGGAACTGAATCAGGAGCGGCTCCTACCATAAAGGAAGAAAGATTGATATATGCAAAAGCATAAAGGAAAACTCACCCATCTTCTGACTTGGAGTCAGATTTCAGGACCAGACTTCTCAGATGCAAGAAATGTTGCCTCTGGGCCAAAAAATGCTTAGCTGACCTAGAAAAGGAGACTTTAAGGGGAGGAGGGAGTACACTGAAAGTAAGCCTTACCTCAGCAGAAATACCACCGGCAGCTGAGTCATCTAGTCAACATGCTACCTGCCAGGCACTGAAGCGTATCCCTCTTGTTTAATCAGACTGTAGTAATCACCGAATACATCATGTTCAATTTGCAGAAGGAGGAGCACGGGTCTCTATTTAATTCAGTTGCCGATGTGGAAACACAGTTTTCATATTGCAAAGGCCATCACTGCCAAAAAAAAGAGAAAACCTAGAATGGCAAAGCATCATTAAGTCAAATTAAGCTGTCTAACCCCTACCCACCCACCCCCTCCTCTCAATGACAAGGAAATGGGCCAGCTAATTAAAGATCTGGGATCTGGATGACATTTTCCAATTGTTTTTTTTCCAGCACGTTTGGTAAGGCCAGGTCATAAAGGAAGGAAAACATAGTTACTAAAAAGGAAAGGCTTCTTCTAGTATAACATTCCTCTGAGAGCCAGTGTGGGGTAGTGGTTAAAGCCGTGTTCACACAGCCCTTTAAAGTGGGAGTCATGGCTGTTTACTCCCAAATTTAAAGGGGCCAATCAGACCAGCCACGGATACTCCTGTGCTGAAGCAGGCTCGCTCCTGGGTTCCTCGTGTGTTTTCCATTTCAAGTATTTTCTCAGAAGTTGCGCTTGGAACCCGAGATTTAGCCAATCTGGACAGCCCACTCTCGCAATGATTACGAGAAGGGCCGTCTGATTGTCCCCTGGGTTTTCCCCCCTTTTCCTGCACTTGGGTGCTTGGGCACTCAAGCGCCCAAGTGCAAAAGGGGAAAAAAACGCTCTGCGTTCCGCTTTGGGCCCTGAGCCCCACAGGCCATCTGGGACACACACACCACTCCGCATGCTTCTCCCAATTTACGATCAGGCGGCGGCCGGCAGGGCCCGGAGCAAGAAACGAGCGGAAGGCATTGGCAGAGGAGAGAGCGAGCAACATGCCACCAGGCTTGCCGGCCAGCCTGTCAACCACCCTGCCTCAAAAGTGCTGGGGAAATAAACACGGGAGGCGGCGGCAGACTGGGGATGCTCGCCTCCACTTGAAACCCTCGCTTGGGCTGGATCGGATTCCCGGGCAGGCGCCAGAGCTTGGTGAGGTCTTGGCCAGAAACTCCAACTTCTTTCTCCCCCCCCCCCCCCACTGAGAATGATATAAGTTGCTTTGGGTTCCCACTGGGGAGAAAGACGGGGTACCAACAAATTAAATATGTGTGCAGTTTTGCAACTCTAAAGACTATAGTCCGGGAATTGTACTTTTCATAAAACATTTGGCAAGAACTTTGTATATGATTTAGACACTTTGTATGGGATATTTATTATGTTGTATTTATGAAGCATTGATTTATGCACTATGTTGCGGTTGTAGGTTATTTACATAGTATTATATTAATATATCATTGGCAAATCCAGTCATCTGTGGGTTATTAGTTATTCACACAGACATTTTTATATCTTGGATTTTCTCCTTATTTCCATGTTCTCCGTTTGTTTGTTTGTTTGTTTGTTTGTTTTATTAGATTTGTATCCCACTCTCCCTGTGTCCAGGCTCACAGCGGTTAACATCATAAAATAAAACACTCTAATGCGTAAATACAATAAATATAATAAAACAAGTGGAGACCTGTAAGAAACTTGCAGGATAGTTATCCCATTCCTCACCCCTTTGCTTCCTCCCTTCTCCCCCTACCTCTCTCACACGCTTTCTCCCTTCTGCCCCCCTTTCTTACTCTCTCGCTCTCCTCCATGTATGTTACCTCCTCTCTCTTTCTGACCTGTCATCATTCCCTTTGTTTTTCTGCCTCCCCACCTCATCACTCTTTCTCTCTCTTTCTGCCTCCCACCTCAAATCCCACCCTCCCCAGGCTCCACCTCTCAAATGTCTGGGAATTTCCCAACCTGGAGTTGGCAACCCTATTTCCTTCCCACCCAACAGCCAACCTACCTTTATCTGTCTTCAGCTTTCTATCTCCACCCCCCTCCCCTGCAGCCTCTACCTAGGAAAATTACAGTCTTTCTCCACAATGGGGACTAAAGCAGCTTACATTATTATTTCCTCTTTGTTATCCGCACAACAACCCTGTGAGGTTGGTTAGGCTGAAAGTATGTGACTGGTCCAAAATCTCCCAGTCAGCTTCCACTGCAAGATGGGGATCTGAACCTGGGTCTCGCAGATCCCAGTCTGAAGCTCGAACTGTTGCACCACAATGGCTTTCATACGGTGGCTGCTGATGAACTGTAGCAAAACAGCTGGGCCTAATTAAGTCATGCAAATCAGGTGGTATCAAGTCACACAGAGGGTGCTGCCTAGGGATGCCAGCCTCCAGATGGGACCTGGGGATCCCCTGGAGTTACTGCTCATCTCCAGACTACAGAGATAACTTTCCATGGAGAAAATGGATGCTTTGGAGGGGGGAGTTTATGGCATTGTACCTCACTGAGGTCCCTGTCCTCCCCAGGCTCCACCCCCAAATATCCAGGAGTTTCCCAGCCTGGATCTGGATCCGTTGCTGGTGGCTGGGGGGATACTTGGCAACCCTAGACTGCTGCCAGTAAAATCCCTGCCTTTGACTGACAGAAACAGTTGGAACCTCCCCCCCTCCCCCGAACATTCTAATCTCCTCACAGTTGACACCTGGAGCTGAGGCCATCTCAAAAGGTATTTTGGGGGATTCTAAGATCCCTGAAGGGTTTTTTTTAACTTTTCGGATTTTTCTGCACATGGTGGGAGTGCCCCCATGTGTATAGGAAAACCTCTCCCCTCCCCCCAAGGGCCCCCTAGCTCGGATTTAGATATCCGCACAGGGGGGCCCCCCTTCGCTATTAGATATATAGATACTTAGTAATATATGATAAAATATATGATATTATAAACTAGCAGTCTAATAAAAGAGGGCCTAAAACTCAAGGGGGAGTGGTGTATAGTCTGATTTAAAAGAGGGAGGGGAGAGGGGAAAGGAAAGGCCAATCAAAGATAAATTACTGTTATGCAGACATGTTAGCAAAATTGCTCTATTTCTTAATAGTAGATTGGGGAATTATGATATTAATGTGCAATTGGCATAACTATAGGATCAGACCTGTGTATACTAGAGTTGTTTTTCCCAAGAACCCAGAAATAGACACAGAGGCTAGATTACTAAAGCAGTGATTTCTTTTCTATAGGATTCTTAAACATACAAACATAAAACCAAGCATTCACACACACAGTGGAGAACTAAGGAAGCAGAGGTGATTGATAGCTTAATAGAGAGATCAGTTATGGGGTGATATTACCTGTCCAGATGTGTAGAGGTCCATGAAGAAGGGATTATGGCCTAAACCCAGAGGGTTAGGGGTGGACTGCCAGTTGGCATCAGGGCAGAAGCACAGGGTCTGAAAGCCATGTGATCACGGATATAGGCATTGGAAAACAATGCAGACCAATGGAAGGTCTTGGGGGCTGGTCTCAGGTGAGAACAATAGCTTACCTGGACCAATGATGAGTCCCAGGGGTGTGTGGCATCAGGATGGGCAAGGCCTAGATGTGGCCAATGAGCTTCCATAGGAGGCAGAGTCTGGATTAACAACTGGAGCCAGGTGTGCTGGGGCTAGCTGAATGGATTTTATCACCACTGATGGTTCTGCCAAGGCAGTTGAAAAAGTTCCCAGAATCAGACAAAGAGGGAGATGGGTCCCTGATTAGCATCAGGAAGGATTGTTAATAATTTGAATGTTTGATTGGTATCCTGAGAGATGGAGCAAGGATAGACAAAGAACATAGACATGAGATGACACAAAAAAGGGCTGGGTGAGGTTCTGGAGACAGAAGGACTATTTGACAGATAGCCTTTAAAAATGTAGATACTTCACCTGGTGGAACCCATTGTTATCCCATTAGTATAATCTCTTCTGGATGGAGGGGGAAGACTGGAGGTTTGCTGAGGGCTGTCTTGGTTTCTCACCTGAATATGAAATCCTTGTTTCCAGAGCTATGGCTTGCTCTGTGTTTCAGAACCAGGAGTGTCTTCCTTGGCCTGAGTTTTGTGGGTCTCTGGTTCAAGTTAGAAGTGGGGTGCCCCTTGCTATTGGGGCTACCCAAGAGTAAAGACAGCACCTCTGTCAACAAACAATGGCACACAAACTTGGTATACAGTTTAGTGTATATAGTTTAGTGTTGCGAGGGAACTGTGTATCATTTTTGCAAACATTTTTGGCGATGCTTAAAAAAGCCTGTTTTGGATGACTTCACTTGCCATCGTTGACATCACCATATGTCCATATCTTGTTAGCCGTGGCTATGTAATACCATCCCATTTGTTATGTGATCCCTGACTGGGTGGCACCTGCCCCGGGAAGCAGTGATGCTAAGGGGGGGGGGGGAGTTGTATTTTTCAGGCAGTATTTCTACCACCTCACTAAAATGGCTAGTTCTGATCAGAAAACTGGAAGAGGAGAATATTCAGCAAACCTTTAGTTCATGCATTTATGGGATCTCTAAAATCTCTCCAAAATCTTCTTGAGACAGCTAAGGTAAAAGAAGGGAAAGAATAAATGCAAGGTTAAAAAGCAAAGCATAGCTAAAAGCAAAGCATAGCTAAAATAAATAAAACTAAGCTTTTGAACTGATAATCCGCTTGGATTGATCAGGAACTGCGGACAGAATACTTGACTCCTGTTTAGTCCTAAAGTCCTTTCCGAGGGAGGAAAGCAAGAAACATAACACTAAAATTGCCTTGATTACAGCATCTCCCAATGGATCACCAAAATGCAGCTAGAAAACTTCTTAGGATTGGAGAAACCTACTTTCTGTTACCCATCTGCCCTTTGCACATGCTCCTGTGGGTCTGGTTAGGGAAGAGAACATGCTTCACAGGAGCTGTTTTGCTGTCTGAGGACTCTGTTTGGAATGGTATGGCAAGATTAAAGCCAAGGACAGCCTCTTTGTCATTCGTTCATTTGCCGCTCATCACCCCTTCATTCACTCAGCCCCATCCATTCGCAGACACCTGATAAATATTGCCTTCTGCTTCCAAGGCTGCTGGGCCTCAAATAAGGTGTTTGGGTTGTTTAAAGTAGGTGGGACCGTGTGAATACAACGACATGCAACTGAAAGGTATATGGGGGAAAGCAGGGCAGGAGGTTGAGGGTGTTTGCTGGCTGTTGTGAAATTTAAGAATAATCAGTCTGTCTCTGAGAAGCCAGGTAAGCCATAATGTGTTTTATGGGGCTCCACTGAGGATTGCAAACAATCCTGAAAATCCTTTGATAGTGAAAAGGAGATGTTGTACCAGGAGAGGTCTGCTTAGCATTCTTCTTAAATAAATTCCACTTTGAGCAGGCTCAGACCCAATCCATTTAATAATCAAACCAGAGTCTGGGGAAGGGCTGTGAGAGTCTGACTCAGTGCCTGCCTTTTTTGAGCGGCATCTTCCAGGAACTCTGATTTACAGTCCCTTCCTTTAATAAAGAGATATTGATGGGATTCTGTTACATCTGCAAAAAAGGTCCCTGGGAGTTGACACCGCATTCATGGAGGAAGTTGGGAGGCAATGAAATAATAATCAGTCTGAAGGGGTGACTGACAGCAAGGGCGCAGCCCAGATTACATTGAGGAGTCCAATTTTAGCAAAGAAGAGAGAGAGAGAGAGAGAGAGAGAGAGAAATCAGTGGGTATCTCTTATTTTATTTCGGTAAGCAGTATTTTTATTTTGAATGTCTGTTCTGGTAGGCCGATTTCCCTACCCTGTGTATCAGCAATGCTCCAGTATATGTCTTGCACCATACTAGACAAGGTTTTAGGGTATGATATACCAGGAAAGTTCTCCTGCATGAACCTCACTGGATTGGTACATGAGCAAACACCAGGACTTTAGACTTGGGGGGAAATATTTCTGTTTGCAGATTGAGGTAGGAGACAGACTATAGTTTCTAAGCGAGTAAAATGATTTCAGAGAACCCTGGCTTCTTGGGGTGTTCATCTATATTGTCCCATTGTTATTTTTTTAAATTTTAAGTAATTTTATTTACCAAGCACTACAAGACAATACATATAAGTTCCATACAAAAACAAGCAATGTGCTAGCCCATCTGAGCACAATTAAACCATCAAAACATTCAACCTTCAACAAACGAAAGAAAGATGGGAGGCCAAGAAAGAACTAGAAAAAGATCATACCTTCGTAAATTGGATTGTTCAGAATGATGTCCTGTTCAGACAGAAATTGCATTAGTGGAAACCAAGTTGTAACAAAATTATTGTGAGCTTTCTCAGAGTATGGTTGCATAGTGCTGACAATAATCTTTGCCATAACAAAATGAGACCAAATTCGACCAAACCAAGTATCAATATTTGGGGGGGGATTTTTCCAAAAAGCAGCTACAGTATTTCTTGCTGTAGAATAGAGATTATTTCGTTGTGCTCTTTATTTCCTGCTGGGGTTTTTCGGTATTCCAATAAAAAGACTTCAGAGAGAAAATTTAACTTTATACCTGTCATTAAAAGTATACTTTGATGAACCTGTTTCCAAAAAGATGCAATGATAGGGCAAGACCACCATATGTGGAGGAAGTCACCCATTGTTATTTTTGATCAAATAGGCACTGCAGGTTTTAGAAACATTCTAAAATCCTTCCAGTCCTGTTTAGCTGACACAAAAGTGGGATTACAGTGCACAGCATGAGAAGCAATCTCTTTCAAACTGCCCTCAGCTCTACAGCATGAAACTATTGTTGCCATAACCCAGTTGGGGGCGGGGGATTGCCCAGTTTTGCCAGCTGGCCAGTGGGAGGAAATCCCCCCAACAGCAAGATTGCATGACGTGCCTATGTCACCCAAAAATTATGTAGGCATGCCGGGGGTTAGCACTCTGTTGTAGTTTATTAGTATGGTCACTGACCAGATACATAAGAAAACCGAAAAGACATCAGCCGGTAAAACATTAAAATTCATACAAACACTATCCAGAATACAATAAAATATTAATACATTAAAATATTAATATCCAAACATTAAAATATTAAGAGTAAAATATTGTTAAATAATTAAAATCTCTATTTAAGTACAGTATTCACTATCTAACTACTAATAGCTTCTCTGGATTTTGATAGCCTCCATGGCAAATTTTGCCATGGTTAAAGTAGTTTCCTGTTCTTTTTCAGCCATCTTATCTAAGTAAAATCTTTCATTTCTTCCAAGAAACCAAGAACAAATCGGGGTTATGTAGATGTCTCTAATACTTTGGTACATTTTATATCCGAACAGCAGATATTCCCTCGTTTCTACCTTTCCCTCTCCACAGACACACAATCTTTCCTTGTAAGGTAGTCTTTTATATTTACCTTTAAATACCACAGATGGAAGCATATCAGCTCTGAGCAGGGTAAATGCTCTTTTATAGTCTGGTTTGTCTAAATTTTGTAAATACACCATTGGTATTACCTTATTTAATCCTGCCCTTCCTAACAGATATCACTTTATCAAGTTCAAATCATGTTGCCTTTTAATATCCATGTTTTTTTGCTTAACAAAAAATTTAACTTGATTATATTCCATGTTCATTAGAAATTGTTTAGAGAGTCCATAATGGCCCAATTTAAGTCCTTTTTTCTTTAGTCCAGTGTGGTACCATAAAATCTCTTAGTATTAAACCTGTTAATCCAGTGGGATTTATAAGTAATTTAAACCAATAAAGAATGGCAGCAATCCAAAGGCATGCTTTTACAGTGACCATACCTGATTCTGTCCAAATAACTGTATTGGGGACACTTGAACTGACTCGTTTTGGACAAAACTCAACAATTTGAGGGCAATTTTACCATAGAGATTTGCCCAAAAACCAGAGCATCACTCCCCATGTGCCTATATCACTACCAAGTGACATAGGCACAGCACACATCACTTCTAGTGACATCAGCACATTGGGGGCAATGCTTCTGGCTCCTGGAACATCCCCCTACCCCCACTGGCATCTCTAAGGGACCTGGCAACCCTACATGAAACCGAGATAGTTTCCCAAAACTAGCTGTACAAACTTGCAAGTGAGAGTGGATCTTCTTTCTTGACAAGTCATCTACCCTTCATCAGAGTGTGTCTACTCTACACAGCAGGATGATCAGATGCAAAGAAAGGCAAAGTACCATTAATCCTTGAGTAAAATAGAGAATTTAAGCAGCTGCAGTTTTCCAAAGTCTATTCTCCGTTTTGCATTCTGTACCATGTTATGGCACAGACCTGAGAGCCAAACTAGACATTTAGTGGCAAACAAATCTGGTGCAGCATTTAATGGGGAGATCAATAACAGGGGATATCTGACCTGAATTTGCATTTGTTTTCATCCAAGTCCTGCACATTTTAAGGATGGGTACAAAAGCCTCCATATGCAAATAAGTTATGCTAATGAGTTATGCTAATGAGCTCCTGCACCTCTTTTCTACAAAATGACCCCTGCACAAGAGGAAGCACTGGCTGCTGTGAAAGAGGGAAAGAGTATATTGGTTTACTTCCTTGAATATTTCTGCTTTATTTGGGTTTTGTGTTCTCTCTATATCTGGACTTGGGCTGTGATCATACACACTAAATAATCCACTTTCAATCCTCTTTTGAGTATTGCCAGTTCACACAGTAAAACCAGTTGGAAAGTGTATTGAAAGTGCATTGAAAGTGGACTGAAAGTGGATTATTTCGTGTGTGATGATCACAGCCATGCTTAAGTGATCTGCTTTGCAAGGATTCCGAGTTGTCTGCCTTAGATTAATTGAACATTACTCCCACTAAAGAGTCATCCTAAATATTTCCTATAATAAAATGGGTAAATTTTCTCTAGAATTTCTAGAAGACTTGTAGCACAAGTCAACAGGGTGACTTCCTTCTAAGACTATTGACTTCAGTGGAGTTAGACGGTTATAACGCTGTTTAGGCTTGTATGCTACATTTCTAAATAATATGCTGCCCATATGGGGAGGTACTTAGGGCTTGATGTATAAGCTGAGTTAAGCTGCTTGTATTATGCATTTTTAGTTGTTGTTTTGTGCTTGTGACACAGCTGAAGTCCTAAGCATGTGAGAAAGTGGTATGTTGGCTTGGAACCATAAATTGATATATTGCATGTACATAGACCACCTGGGGAAACGTAACTGGCTGCATATTTCCAGTGTGAGTGTACTGCATGTAGTTGCAACCACGTGCACACTTGCAATACTATTTGATGGCATTCGGGTCCCTCAGTACTGTTTCCACACCCTCATCCAGATCATTTATAAAAATAGAGAAAAGTACCAGGCCGAGAACCAAGCCCTGTGGCACCCCACTGGAAACCTCCCTCCATTCAGATGAAATGTCATTGACACCTACTCTTTGAGTTTGGTTTTCCAGCCAGTTCCCTATCCACCCAAGTATCCTAGAGTCCAGTCCACAGTCCTCTAGTTTACCCATCAGAACATCACGAGGATGTCAAAAGCTTCACTGAAATCCAGGTAAGCATCAACAGCATTCCTTCAATCCAGGAAGCTTTTCACTTGATCAAAGAAGGAAATGAGGTTGCGCTGGCAGGACCTGTTGGGGATGAATCCATGCTGACTTCCCCAGATCACCAAGTTGTCCTTTAGATGCTCGCAGGTGGATCCCTTTAAAATCTGCCCTTGTATCTTCCCTGGGTCAGAGGTTAGACTGACAAGTCTGTTTCTTCACTCTTCATGCACAGTGGTAAGAATGTTGAGGCATGTAAAGATCATGTTACGTGACTCAATTACCCCCCTCCAAATCCATCAAACCACTTTAAATGGTGCTGGAAAATGTAGTGCTTCCTTCTTCTTTTGATACAAATTTAAACTAAGTTGAGAGTCAAATCAGCATTACTGACTGTGCACATTGAACCCAGGGTGGAGATAGTTATCGGTGAGCTAATAATTGATCTATCATTGCTTTTGTGAAGCATTTCTGCCTAGTATCAAGAAATATCTTGGTATCTTTCTAGCCTCTTAAATATAATGTAAATTCGATAACCTTTGGTAAGCTAATAATTCTTTTTCCAATGCAAACTCATTTGAAATTTCTTTATGCAGAGCTTCTAACCTCTTGATATTCTGGAAAAAGTTTAGTGCTTGTTCTTCATGTACTGTATTATTTATTTAGGGAGTTTATATGCCACATCTCCAGAGACTTGCTGAGGGTGGCTTACAAGTAATATTATCATTGTAATATGCAGTTGTTTTAATCAAAGTTCTTCTTCAATTGTATGCCAAAGAGTAGATCATTTAAGTTTCCTCAATCTGATTAAACTGAAAGCATTCAGAAAGAGATTGTCTCGTGTTTCATTAAGACAGGACATTTATAATGCAGTCCTCAACAGTTGAATCCTTTAAGTCCACTGAAGTCAATCGGCATAGAAGGGTGTGTGTGTGTTTGTGTGCTTGCCTGGAAGTCATGGTTGATTTCTGGTGACCCTTACTGGGGTGTTGGACATTTTTCAGAGAAGTGGCTTGATTAGCGTGCCTCTGTGTCCCACCTCTGGTACGGCTTGGAGGTCTCCCTCCTGCCAGAGCCGGTCCTGCTTAGTTTCTGAGATCTGATGAGATAGGGCTTTCCTGGGCTATCCAGGTCAGGGCAGAAGGCTGTAACTTTGCTTCGGACAGCATGGTAAATTTCCATATACAGTAGTTTGACAAGGGATGAGAATATATTTTTTTTTATATAGTTTATTTTAGTTCAGTTTTTTAACAATACTTTTAACACAACATAAGTACATCATCTCATAATTTTAGAAGCCAGACTTGCTTAGCCATACATATAGTTTGGACCAAACCTTTTTCCTTTCCTTTTTCGCTTCTACATTCAAAAGAAAACTTAATTTATTCATCTCAGCCCATTCTAATACTTTAGAAATTATATTTTCTTTCTCCGGTATTATGGATGATTTCCAAGCCATGGCATGAGTTATCCGTGCTGCTGTCAAGATACACGCCAACAATTTCTGTTCATGACTAAACAAACCCTCCGGTAAGATATTTAACAGAAAAACCTCTGGAGCTAATACAATATCCAGGTCCATAATTTCCATAATCAAACTCTTCACCATTAACCAAAACTTTGCACTTCTTTACAAACCCACCACATGTGATAATAAGTTCCGACACATAAACCATAGACGAGATATAATTTAGATAATAAAACAGGTTTTAGTGAGTCCCCGAATCAGTTAGACTCAATTTGGATGGATAAAAATAAACTTAACAAAATATATAAGTTACTTCTTAAAGATGAAATGCTAGATGAAAAGATCATTTATTTATTTGTTTGTTTCTATCCTGCCCTCCCTGAAAGCGGGCTCAGGGTGGGTTACAGTCACACAGGAGTTATAACAATGACAATATATAAATAAAGCAGTTAAAATGATATCCAGATCAATTAAAACCTAAGAGGAAGACTAGGTTATATGGGGTTGTCACCAGTACAAATTGATAGTGTGGTGGCCTGCTTCTCTTACTGAATAGCCTGGGATTAACATTGGACCCTGTGTAGCTCTTGGAAAAGCAAGTCAGGAAAGTGGCTAGGAATGCTTTCTATTATCTATACCTGGTGTTCCAGCTGGTCCCCAGTCTTGATTGTGCTGACCTTCCCATGTTGATATGTGCCACTGTAACCTTGAAGCTAGATTTATTGTACTGCTTTATAGGTGTGCTGCCCCTGAAAACTGTTCAGAAACTTCAGCTGGGACAGAATGCTGCTGCTGGATTGCTAACAGTTTTCCACTGGTATGGTCATAGTTTCCTTGATTATCCATTTGTTTCTGGACACAATCCAATATATATATATTTATATTATATATATAATATTTATATTTATTTGGTTTATATCCCGCCCTCCCCACCTCTCGGCGGGCTCAGGGCAGCTACCAACATACAGTAAAATATACAGGATATAAAATAATGTATACAATATACATATCATTAAAACATTTAAAATTCAAGATCAAACACACAGCACACATTTCAAGATGGCATCTTTATCAGAGTGGCGTCTTAGATGTCAAAACAATTCAGACGGTGGGAGCCATTCAGGCTGGTGGATTCTCAGTCAGGCCAGGGCCAAAGATGTCACTGATAGGTGGCCCCTACTTAAAGGCCTGGTGGAAGAGCTCCATCCAAGCTTCTGGTTGTTACCTTTAAAGCCCTGCATGGCCTGGGATTTGCATATGTAAGGGTTACCTGTTCCCATAAGTTTCCATGGATTCATTAACTGCAGGAAGTCAACTACAGTATGGAATGAAGGAGGTTATTTGTTTAAACTTATATCTGTAACATAAAATTTATTTAACAGAAGACTAACAACTCCATTGAAATCACCTATAATCAATTCACCTTCAACAAAATCCATTAACAGTGTGAACCTGAACTGAGTTACACCCTTGCAAGTCCCCAGTTGGTGCTTGCTAGAGACAGAAAATTTGCTAATTAACTGAGAAAGAAAGAAAATAAATCTACCCTCATTATATCTTCCTCCATGTATTCTCAAAGGTTTTTTTATGTAAATAGCTGCTGTTTTGGCTTTTGTTGTAGTTGAAGAATCATAAACTTCATCTAGTTAAACTAAAATGTTACTTCTTAATGTAGCTTTCTTGTAGTAAGATGATATCAACAATTTGTGTATCAAGAAATTGTGTAATCCCCCTGTCATGATATGTGCCTGCTTGGGGAGACAGGCCTAGTGTGGCCTAGGCCCAGGAGAGACCTGTGCAGGGGTAGAAGGCTGACAGCCTACAATTCCCATGATGCTTGGCAGCGGTGGTAGCCAATGGGAGTTCGGGGAATGTGTGAGGAGACAGAACTTTAGCTGTGTGAAATGTAAAAAGGCATTATTTTCTCTTCTGCAGCCTTTCCTCACACAGAGTCAAACTGAGGGGAGAGTCGGGGCTGGGAGAAAGTTCCCTCACTTGGGACAGAATGAGTACAGGCAGAAGGCCTGGGATAAGAGGCTGTAGGCCTTAAGTAGTAACAGTCAAGCAAAATAGTTAGTCACGATAGATTCAGTTATTTTGCCTTTAAACACTGTTATTGATTTTAATGCACCTTGTCTTGTTTTCCCTGCCCCAGGATTGTTTGAATAAACCCTCTTGTTTAAGTGTTCTGCCTGGTCATCACACCTTTGTTTTCTCGGTTTAAAAAGGGCATTTGGTTGGGCTTGGGAGGGTACCCTGGGCCTTCTCAAGAGACCCTAAGTCCAGGGTGGTGGCGGCAGAAGGTGGCAACCCACAAGGGTCATGACACCCCCCCTTTAACATGATGCTTAAGTCCATTTACATTAACTTGATGACTATTCTTTTTTTAAAAAAAAGAAAGAAAAAGAAAAGAAACGTTAAATGGATTTACACAAAATTCTAAATCTCACTGAGGAAATTTTTAGGCTACTAATACATCCAGAATAAGCCCATGGTTTTATGTTATCATTTAGTTTAGCAAAAGGGGGGGATGATACTTGTTACAAGGGACTTCGGCCAAGGTGCTCTCTAGAGGAGCACAGTCATTGGGATGCACCATTCCAGTAGTGCTGCACAGGTCACACACCATCAGATACCATTACAATAATTAAACAGCAGCTACTGACTGCTGGGCGCTTTCCTGAAAGAGGCCTCTTGTTCCTATCATTCTGGGAAGGAAGGTAGAAGAAGGTTTGGGCCAAAGAATACAGTAGTGGAATCAAGCACATATCCTGGACTTCATCTCCTAAAACAGAGCTTCTAGATAATTGTAGCTGTTTGTTGCCATTCAGTTGCCAAGTATAGGAGGTAGAATAGGAGTTCTTTGCATTAGACTTATTGTAGTTAATGATTAAGCCCTTGTTGCTACAATAATCTCCAAACGCTTTCAATAAGTGTTGCAATCCTACCAGGGAACGAGCGACTAACAGAGTACCATCAACATGCATAAGAATAGAAATTGAGGAGTTTGTTAGCACAGGTGGATGTGAATTGGGCAGCCTGTAAGTAGGATCATTTATATAAAGATTGAACAAGGAGGGCGCCAAAACACATCCTTGCCCAACCCCTCTATGTAATTTGAGTCAGACAACAGTCCCTGTTTCTTGATTTGCATTTGCATATCAGAAGTTTCATATAGAGAGCATGTGAGCCAACGTAGGCAAATGTTGATATCATAACTGTTGAGTTTCTGCCATAGTCTATTTCTTGGAACCAAGTCAAAGGCCATCTTTAAGTCCATAAAGGCAACATAATTTGATCCATTAGAGGACAATGTATATTTTTTAATAAGATGGGACAGTACAAAACAAAGGTCCAGTGTGGAACGACCCGACTGAAAGCCCGCTTGCTCAGGTACCAGTATGGAATTATCTGTCATCCAACTGGATAACCTGTTTAACAAATAGGATGCATATAATTTGCCCACTAGCAAAAGAAGACTGTTTGGGCAATAGTTCCCTGGTTGTGATTTGTCGCCTTTCTTATAGATCAGAACTATAATTGCCAAAACAGGACTTCTGCCCATAACACATGATTGATCTACAGGTCTAGTTCATCTCTCAGACAAGCTCAGAAACTTTGCACCTATATTTTGTATTTTTAACAGTTCCCAGAGATCTGGTCTTCTAGCAGTAGCACTTGTGTACTTGTCAAGAGCACTCCTCCCAGTACAGGAGGATGTCATATTTTGGAGGAAGCTCCTCACACAGAAGGAAGGTGCCAGCACTAGCACAACGGGTCTGTAGGATCCAACCCTCCATCTGTTTGATAAACTTCTCTGAGAACCTGGAAGCACATCGGGCTGCAGTTGCACACACTAAATAATCCACTTTCAATCCACTTTCAGTGCACTTTCCAAATGGATTTTGCCAGTTCACACAGTAAAAATCCAGTTGGAAAATGCACTGAAAGTGGATTGATGGTGGATTATTTAGCGTGTTGTGACCACAGCCCAAATCTTTGGTCGCGGCCACATGAGCAAGATAAGCCAGACAGGAATCAACACAAATTTGCCCTGGAGCAATTTGTGCCACAGTTGCATGATCACACAGGTCTGTGGACCGGTGGGGGCAAACTGCCGCTGCATGATCACACACAACCGCGGGCGAGTTGGGGGGGGGGTTCTGACTATTTTCGATGTGCATATTCGCTTAAACATGGGATTGATGAATTGCCTCTCCACCCTTAGGGTCACCCAATGATGTGCATACTGGGACAGGGACAAAAAAAGACCTTATACCCGACGCCACACGTTTGTGCTGGCGCGATCCCACAGGGAAAGTCCGGCTCTGAGCCGCAGCAAACCATTTCAGACTGACCTTTCACTAGTAGCTTTTTACACCGATTCCCCACTAGATCAAATCAGCTTGCGACAGTTTGACGACAGTTGTGAGATGCTTCCCAGATGTGCTTGTGTGATCGCGCCCGTTTGATCCGTCAGTGAATCATCTCCCTTCTGTGGCAAATGGGTGCGTATGATTATGCCCATAATGTCCTATTTCTAACAGCAAAAGGAAATGTTGTATTAAACTCTTCAGTGGCACCTATGGGCTTGGGCTTGGGCTTTTTCTGCAGTATTCAGAACCAAAAGAGATGAAGCTTTTCCCCCTCTTCTGACACCCCACTTACTTGCATGTCAGGAAGAACACCCAAAAGATATTTGTTAAACCAAGAGCTGCATGAAGCGTCCTGTGTGTTTACTGCTTATCAAGCGCTATTGAAGCAACTACTCATTAAGGATCTGCCTTCCTTTTTGTATCTCAGGAAACTGCAGGCATCTTCCAGTCCTCCAATAAATCAATTTCAGAGCCTTTCCTCCTTCGAGCTCTATTTATATAACATTAACATCTTATATTTTTTTATGCGTTAGCATTTTTAATGCCCCAAATCCCCACATGCTCCATAAAAGTCAGTCAACTGTTACTAAAAATGCAATACCACCACTGCGGAGTCTATCAGCTGTATAAGAGTCTTTTCAGCAACGTTATGCATTGAATTGTGAAACAGGATATGGAGTCCCCTTGGAAATGCTGAGAGAGATCACCAACTGATGCTCCCTGGCTAAAACTACTCTTCAGAGGGGTGCCCCATGCTCCTGGCATTAATAATGGACAACACAGCAGTACCGTACGTCCCTTAATTTCAGAGGGAGAGGCTGCAGGATGTTAGAACTAGGTTTGCTCGGCCTTCAAGGTTGACGTGAAATTTTAACCTTTTGATCTTCCTTTCCTCCAGGGCACTGGCATCAGAGGAAGGTGCTCTGCTAGCAGACAGATCTGCAGAATGTAACCTGATATTTTCAGACGATTCATTTGTTAGTCTGTTTTTCCCCCCTGGTTCTCCTTAGTGGACATTTTGCATGCTCATTCGTCCTCTAGTGGTTTTTCCTCTTCAGACATCATCCTAAAACTTCTTAAGGTCAAGAAAAACCTTATTTCCCATATATATCCCTGTAGGCAGTCTCTGGTTTGTTTGCCTGATTCTAATCTGAACAGATTTTTCTCCTAAGATTTTACTTGCTCACACTTCAGGAGATGAATTAATAATTAGATTTATTTTTTAAAATCAGACTCTAGATCCGTTTATCTAAGGTGCCTATGGTTTATCTATGGTTCAGTACCTCTCCAGTGCTTCTGTGGAATGGCCGTGAGTCTTTCACAAAATAAACTGTGAAAAGTTGCTTAGCTTTATATGGACTTAGTGAGCATATCAAGTTCTCAGGCTGAGGTTCTGTTTCATTTGAACAACATATTTTATTTATAGCAGGCCTTACATAGCATACAGGCAAAATATTTGCACGGCTTTGGAGTATGATGAGGAAATCAACTCACTGAACTCTAATATGTGGTGGTTGAGGGCCCATTCACACATTCATGTTTTATAGCATCAAGTGGTGAACTGCATGCAGAAATGATCCGTCACAGTTTAATCACTACTTAATTGCAACTCAAAGATTACAGATTATGGGGTGGGTCCTACTCCTATCCTATCATTCCACTGAATAAAGTTGGTTTATTTAGTTATCAAACTATTTATAGCCCACCTTTCCCTTTGTCTCAAGTGGGAATCCTTCATCCAATCTAAGGAGATTTCTTCTGACTTAAGTGGCTCTTCTGTTGGAGCAAGGATGCCTTACAGTGGAGGAAGGCTCCTTAACTGGTCTAGAGTGTCGTCATAACCTCTGGTGCCTATTACCCATGTATGAGGGAAAAGTTTGGACATTGCTTATCCTGGAACTGCACAATAAGGTTAGGTAGAGTGATACCGGTTTAGAGTTGTGGTAGCAGAAAACAAAGTAGTGGTAGATGATAGGGTCAAAGAGGTGTTCTACCTACCACCGCTACATAGGTGAAACAGACAGTAGCTCAGTGAGGTGTAACAGGCCCATTACACCACAACTTGTGGTGGCTGAGGTGGGATTACACACATTTCACCATGATCATCATCACTATTGGTATCCAGCTGGTGAGTCATAACTAGCATTGAGCTAAATATTCTTCAGGTACAATTTTCACTTTGAAATAGTGATTTTCCTGGAGGACAGGCACACCCTGCCCTTAATCCTACTTTTCTCATGACTATTTGCAACTGTTATAACTACTGTTCATTCTGCTGCTACTACTTCAGCAGCCATTTTTCCATGTCTCATTCTTCCCTGAGTGATCCCAGCCAATCAGGAATCACTAATTGGGCATCATTGTATTGCAATATATAGCCAGTCAGGCTTAGCAAATGTTGCTAAGAGCAAACAACGCCCACTGAATTTAGGGCAATGTTTCCTGTTCTTGTCCTATGGATAATATAGCCAGTCAGGGATCACTGTAAGAACTGAACAACTTCTAAGCCTTTTCCCAACGATCCTGTGAAACAGTGTGGGAGGGGGCAGCTTTTGTTTCTGGGAAAGCTTTTTGCAAAAGTCCCTGCAACCGTGTCATGGTCTTGCCTAAAGTGAATCACAGCAGTGGCACTTCAACAGTCTCTTGAAGAGAGAAAAGGTAAAGGAAATAGCGAAAGAACGTGAGGGGGGGAAATAGGTATGACAACGGTAAAAATAGGGTATCAAATAAAAAGTTAAAGATGAGTTCCATGCTGCAAGTTGGGGTTCAGTCTGGATCTTGGTTCTTAAGCTGAAGGCCATTGGTTTAGATCATTTACCATACTTCATTTGAGATCAGTCTAACTGGCCTTGAACACAGCCAGCAGTACAGATCTGTTCACAGAAACAGAGCTTTAAGAGACTGAAAAGCCATGATGTCCAGCCTCATACTGCGATGAAGAGTCATCTATCACCCCTCACAGATCATTCTGCACTGTCCTAATGGCATACCAGTTCAAAACAAGCATTTCAAATGCAAATTTCTCATTTAATGATTAGATATGCCCATCACTGCTTCAGTATCTCTGTGGCAGTGAGCGGCATGAGAGTTTCTAGAAAACCAAGTCTCTTGCTGTGGAGTATAATAACACATTAGGATGATAATAGTACTTTGTACCGATGGAGAGGTTTCCAACAGTGGAGTTCCGCCTGTACCCCCCCCCCCCCAATGCCCCAAGCCCCATGGTATTCTATTGAAAAGTGATGCATTAATCCTGACAATGAAAATAGAATTTCATCGGCTAGGAACTAACTGCAGAAGTTAACGCTTTGTGTGGTCACTAAGTTTGCTTTGTGTGGTCACTAAGAGCCAGTTTGGTGTAGTGGTTAGGAGAACAGACTCTAATCTGAGAGAACTGGGTTTGATTCTCCACGCCTCCACATGCAGCTACTAGTGTGACCTTGGGTCAGTAATAAGTTCTTTCAGAGCTGTTCTCTCAAGGACAGTTCTTGAGAGAGCTCTGTCAGCTCCACCTACCTTAGTGGGTGTCTGTTGTGGGGAAGGGGAGGGCAAGGGATTGTGAGACTCCTTCGGGTAGTGAAGGGCAGGGTATATACCCAATCTCCTCCTCCTCCTCCTCCTCTTCTTCTAGTGCAGTCCTAAGAAAAGTTACAACCTTCTAAGTCCATTGAAGTCAAGGATGTAACTCTGCTTAGAATAACACTGTAAACCACCTGCCCTTATCAACCCCCAACCCCTTTTAGATTCAGCTAACCAACCTAGCCGTGCTGGTCCATTCTACTGTAACCCTGAGGTTGGGTTATTTCAATGTAATCTACATAGGGCTGCCTTTGAAGACAACACTGGAACTCCAGCTGGTACAAAATGTTGCAGCCAGATTTCTATTGGGTGGAAACAGTTTTTCTCACTTGTTCTGAAAGAGTTGCAGTGGCTTCTGAGTGCTTCCAGACTCAGTGCATGGTATTGGTATTGACCTAGGAAGCCCTTCACCAGGGCTCATTTTATAGCAGGAGCTCCTTTGCTTATTAGGCCACACACCCTTGATGTAGCCAATCCTCCAAGAGTTTAGTAGCCCCTGTAAGAAGAGCTCTGTAAGCTCTTGGAGGATTGGCTACATTAGGGGTGTGTGGCCTAATATGCAAAGGAGCTCCTGCTACGAAATGAGCCCAGCCCTTCACAGCACAGGACATACATATCTGAAAGAGCCCCTTTCCCAATATTTGTATGTGTATGACTTCCTCCCAAGAACATGGTTTCATGGTTCCATCAATTAGGGATGTGTGGCATCAGATCATGCTAGTGCATTTTCTGTTACTGCTTCACCTCTCAGGAACAGGCTTTTGCTAAGGTTCAAGCTGCTTCCTTGTTGTTTGTCTTTAAGAGGCTTCCAAAACTGTTCTGTTTATGTTATGTTATGAACAATTAGTAGTGGTAGGGTTGCCAGACCCTCGCCAGGAGTGAGGGAAACCCCGCTTTTGTGGGGTGTTCCTCCGCCGCTGGCCAGCTGGCCACCAGGGGGAAATCCTGCCCCCAACTGGCCTGAAAGGCAACATGAAGAAGTGGACCAGTGGTCCATCTAGACCAGCATCCTGTCTCACACAGTGGCCAACCAGTTCCTCCTGAGGGCCAACAGCAGCGCTTAGAGACCAAGGCCTTCACCAAATATTGCCTCCTGTCACTGGGATTCAAGTGTTCACTGCCTCTAAATGTGGCAGTTCCCTTTAGTAACTATGACTAGTAGCCAATGATAGACCTCTCCTCCATGAATCTGTCTAATCCCTCTTTAAAGCCGTCTATGCCTGTGGCCATCACTACATCCTCTGGCAGCAATTTCCACATTTTAAGCCCGCCTCGTGTTATGGAATGTGATTGCTTAACTGTGTAGAACTCCTTGAGACTTCTGAGAATAGGTCATTTTAAGAAACAAATTCATAAATAAATGATCAGACAAAATGCACCCCAGCCTACAGAAGTTGGTGCCAAAATAAACCTGTTGGCATTTCAGGTGTTATTATAACATTGTTTGCTACAGCAGATTTATATGGCTTCTCCTCTGGATCTGGCTTTTCTGCATCCCAAATGTCCTGTCTTCAATGAAGCATAGTAAGCATTTTGCAAATAATTGAAATGATCTGCAACTGCTTTACATTAAGTAAACATTTACATACTTATCATTTGCTGAGATTTGCTTTAATGTACTAGGAAGAACAAGATACTTTAGAGAAATTATTCTCCGGCTTCTCTCATTCAGGGAACCCTTTCTAGGCTGATTTGCCTTATACATCTGCCAAGACCCCTGGTGTATTGTAGAGGATTCTGAAAAACATTGTAGGAACACTCCAGATTTACATTGGACCTTGGTTGCACTTGTTGAGAATACACCTAGAATATGAACCCTGTTCACGAGTTATAGTAGACACACATACAATCCATGTATAGGGTACGTTTCATTTTTCTTGATAAGTGTGTTGCATAATTCTGCAGTGACATTCAACACATGTATAGCTGATTGTGTCATTTAAACTCCATATGTATTCAGGCACTGGTCCCAAGTTTCATTTTCACATTGTCTCTTCCTTATAAATTGGATATATGCACATACATGCAAAATGTATGTGCATTCATTATAATATGAATAGGGCTGCAGTGGTGGTCAAACCCGCTTCAGCTGGCATGAGCTTTTTAAAGTCTTTTCATACAAATCCTCAAAAAATACTTTGAGTCTTTTTTTAATGCCTGCAAAGGAAGATTGAAATAAAGTATGAATTGCATATCTTCTGAACTCCCCCTGTAATCCCTTCATAACCGCACCCCCCCCCCATGCATACACCTGCTGCCCCCTTTCTCCAAGTTTGTGTAATATCGGTGGAAGGGAAGCAACAGACAGTCAATCTGTTTTTCAAAGTTTATTTTTTCTCATCAACAGATAAGTAAAACAATTATATAATAATATAACAAGTATTATGTTAGCATGCAATTAGATATAATTGTATTCATTATATAAAGAATAATTGTGTATTATAGAAAGTTTCATCATCTCCTGTAATAGCAGACTTCTTGGCTGCATGTCTCTTACAAAGGCAGTGAAAGGCTCCCCCACAGACAAGATCTATTTGTTGGTGTACTCAGGTGGGAAGGATTCTTTAGGTAGCCCAGCCTGATCTCATCAGATCTTGGAAGCTATGCAGGGTTGGCCTTGGTCAGTATTTGGATGGGAGACCAGCAAGGAAGTCCAGAGCTGCAATGCAGAGTCAGGCAATGGCAAACCACCTCTGAACATCTCTTGCCTTGCAAACCCAATCAGGAGTAACTAAAGTCAGCTGTGACTTGATGGCAAAAAAATTGTTTATAAATACAAAACACAAGATTCCCCGTGCCCCATGGCATGATGAGGACTGAGAATACTAATTGGCCTAAGAACTATGAGAGTAACAGAGAATCAGATAAAGGCTGTGATCATATGAGCAGTTTTGATCCGTCGTCATTGCTTCTCCCCAATGGATGTTCAGACACCAACATCTGTATCCCGTCCTGCAATCATCAGTCCCCTGTGCTCACCCCTGACTTTTCGGACACCACAGAAAGTCCAGTGTTTACGGATCTTACCAGTTTCACAGCACTTCTCTGGATGTCTGATTGTTCTCTTGGGGGTGAAGCCTTTTGGGAAGTCAGATCGCTCACTTCCTGTTTCACCACCATTTTTTTTCTGAGTTACCAATGTGCGCCTAAGTGGATTTGAGCCTTAAGCTTCTTAGGTACCACTTGTGCATTTTGCCATCCCCCCGCTCCATTCACCCCTCTCAGCACGCATCTGTCCCGAGCTGAACCGGAGAGAGCCCCCTCCTCCCTCTAGAGCCACCAGCTTGCCTGAACTAAAGTGAATTAAGGTGGCTGTTCACCGTATAAAGTGGCAGTGGAGGAAGGTGGCCCCTTCTCCACTCACACAAAGTACCTACCACCCTCTACAACCTCTCTTTTTCAGGTTATGGGTTATGTGTGGGTCAGCATGTCATACTCACCACCAGTCTTGTCTCTTTCAAAATCTACAGAGAGCCATGACCACCTCACACCTCAGGTCCCCTCTCTCACTCCCAGAGACATCCACAGACAGGTTAGCCTCAGCCCCCTTTAACAACCAGCCCTCTCTCACGCAGAGCTCTGTGGTTGGGTCTCAAACACTATTCCAATCATTCACTGCCACCATTCATTCCTATCCTATAATATGTGTGTATAGATGGAGATATTAAATTGTGTGTGTGTGTGTGTGTTTCTTTCCTGAGACATGCAGCCCACAGGGTTAATCAAAACAAGAAACTTTTATTTATAAGAACAAAACACTGAAGAAACTAAAGGCTAAGAAACAACGTTTCACCTCCTTTAGATTTTTGAACTAAGATCCTATACCTACAACTGGGATCCTTTAGTTACAAATTTACAGTTTTCAGCCTATTCCAAGCAGCTCTTCCATACAGTTTCCCTCAGTCAGAAAACCCTCTTTTCACCTCAGCACTTAAGCTGTCCACTTGTCTGCTACTAACCTCCTCTATGACTTCTCAACTACTCTTTTTCCAAGTCTCCTTCTCTCAACATTTCCGTCAGCTTTCATTGGCTGCTCATAGGGAGTGACAGAACCTAGCCAGCCCACCGGACTACAGTTTCCAATCTCCAGGCGGTGGATGGAGATCTCCTGCTATTACAACTGATCTCCAGGCAATAGAGGTCAGTTCACCTGGAGCCAGTGGTGGACTCTATGGCTTTATACCCTGCTGAAGTCCCTCCCCTCCTCAAACCCTCCCCTCCTCAGGCTCCATCCCCAAAATCTCCAGGTATTTCCCAAGCTGGAGCTGGCAACCCTAGTCATTGCAGTGATAATGGAGGTGTCCCTCCCCCAAAAAAGCGTGTGCTGGATACCATGTGCAGCGACTGTAATCCCTTTATCAGCATTCTACTATCTTGAGTTCTTCTGCTCAAGGTGTTAATTACTGAGGTTTCTCTGTACTTCATCTAGAATCTCACATCTCCCCAGAGACAGTTTTACAGACAATAGAATTTTCCCATTACTGCATAAGTATAATGATTATATATTGTGGTGCGCAAGCTTCTCTATAACAGGCAGGACTGATAAGCAATTTAAGTTGCTCTCCATGGTGCTCCAAAACATCTGTCCAGCAGCTCTTTGTATACGTTTTATTAATTTGTTGTACTTCTGATGGATTTTTAAGCGGCCTTGCTGGAATGGTGGAATGGAAGACTTTTCAATAAAGAAATTGTTCACTCTCTCCCTCGGGAAGGTGGTAGTAATTGGGCCCCAGCAGGTGCTGGCTGTTGACTCTAGCTCCATGAGTCAGGTCCCAAAGTACCCGGAGGAGACTGCAGGTATTTTCTAGATAAATCAATTAGATCAGGTATTTTATCTGGGCACTAACCATGTGGGGTGTTGACCCCCACATGTCACCTTTGTTCATTTTATTTATTACGTTCAGTGATAAAAAGACATAGAATTGTGCACAGCCTGGGACCAAAACCTGCCATCGGAATGTATGACAGCAGTTACAGAGTAAAGCGCTCCCAAACTGTATATTGGGTACAAAAAGAAAAGAAAAGAAAGCTGTATGTTAAGCTCCCGTTGATCCTCCTGCACACACTGGGTATGAAAAATGAATCCTATCCATTCAGTTCTACACATAAAAGGAGGAAGAGTCAAAAGCAACGTGTGTATGTATGTGTATATGGATGTGTGTATGGATGGATGTGTCATCAAGTTGCAACTGACTTATGGTAAACCCAGCAAAGATCTTTCAAGGCAAATGAGAAGCACAGGTGGTTGGCCATTGCCTTCCTCTGCAGAGACTTCCTTGGGGGGTCTCCCATCCAAGTACTGACCCTGCTTAGCTTCTGAGGTCTGACAAGATTAGGCTACACCATACAATTCCATATCCCTGAAAATAACATAGTTTGGTCTCATCTTTCAGGGACCAATTGAAAGCCTCGTATGGGATAGGCCAGCCAACAGGGAGCAGTGGGAACAAAACCACATTGCTTCCCAGATCGCAAAACAAACCACCTGATTAGCTCAGGTATGGAAAATCACAGGTACTTCTTTTTTTGAAGCTGATGAACAAACTGGCCACAGATGCTGAAAGAGAGCCCTGAGGTTTTGCTACAATGCTGCTTAACCTTTTTATGTGATCCTACAGCTCACTGGATTGGAAGACCTACTCCAGTTTTTTGACATTAGATGTAGGAGATGGGTGCAAATCATGTAAGTCAGGAGTTGCTTGAGAGCACAGCTCCTCCTCCCGAGTGGAAAGATAACAAGAGGCGAACTCTCTAATTAAGTGGTGTTCCAGTTCTACCAAAATGGTCTCCTTCAAGATTAGACTGTTCATTCAAGGAAGCAGCTCGCGTGATGAGTTGTTTGCAGCTGATTTGCTCTCTCAGCGTCATGGGTACCCCCTTCTAGTTTTAGAAAAATCTTAATTTGCTTATCTTGCCTTCTCACCTCATTTTGGCATGATCAAGTGTGGTGGTGCTCAGGATCTTCAGAATTCATTCCCCACACCTGAACGACAGATGAGAAAACTGCAAGTTAAAATCTTGCCTCTCTTAGGAACTTAGAAGGTAACCTTAAGCTTAGAGCAGCATTCTCTCTCTCTCTCTCTCTCTCTCTCTCTCTCCCTCTCTCTCCTTAAAAGCAAATATGGAGTGTTTTTGGATTGATTTGCAAGAAGAGTTAGCTGCAACACCGGGTCTCTGTGTGAGTTATGATGGGGAATTTAGCTAAGAGACCGTTTGCTTAATAGGTGCAACCATACCAGAGTCAGAACCCTCCTGGAGCGGTACAGACAAAAGACAGGAAATATCTTTTATGAAATGTATTAAGAAACTATCCCTAATACATTCAGCCAATTGGTAAAAAATGTCTCCCACCCACCCACCCACTAGAGAGCTAGGAAAGAAAGGGGTGAATTGATCTTAAGAGATCAGAGACAAAAGAGGGCAAAGCGCTGATGGAAGAGAAGAGTCCGCAGCGAAGAGGGGCAGACTGCTTGGCCAGCAAACACATCTGAGAAGACCAAAAAGAGATGGGGGATTCAGCCAGTCCAGGAACCAGGAAACTGAACCACAGATGGCTGGGTTTGGAGCCCTGATATAGGAAATTTGTGCCTTCAAGGCAGGGGGCGTAATAGGGAAATGGGCAAGGATGGGCCAGAATGGCCGGTAATGGCTCAGAAAAGGGGTTTTGGACAAAAGAAGTCCAGGTGTGGGGAAGGGAAGCCTTTGTTAGCAAGACATTGGGCGATTGCAGAGTCTTGGCTCCATTAATGGCTGGGCTATCAAGAGAACAATAATGTCAATAGACTGTGGCCAGGGTGGTCCCAGTATTGAGGGGCAAAGTCCAGAGGTCTGATAGAACCAGAGCTCCGTTGGGGCCAAGGCACGCCGGGGCGCCACTCCGGGAGAGAGGCGGCCGGGGGGCGGGCACATAACCAAGCCCCGCACCCCAGCTCGCTTTCCCCAGCCCGCGCTTCGGCACAGAGCCAGAGGAAAGCCTCCCCCCCTGCAGCTCGCTCTCCCCAGCCCACGCTTCGGTGAGGAGCCGGAGGAAGCCTCCCCCCCCCCCCCCCGCTCACCCTTCCCGGGTTGCAGCAGGCTGCTGGCCCGGGGAGAAGCCCCCATCCCTCCCCCCTCTTACTCTTCCCGGGCCGTGGCAGGCCACTGGCCTGGGGAGAAGCCCCCATCCCTCCCCGCTCACCATTCCCGGTAGGGAGGGGGAGGGAGGGAGGGAGAAGCTGGGCCCCAGTGCCCAAGCAAGAGGGGGGGAAGGGAGGGAAACACCGGGCCGAGTGGCTGATAGCCACTCAGCCCGGGGGGGGGGGAGAGAAGTGCCTTGTCTGTCTGTCTGTTTCTTTCTTTCTGTCTTTCTTTCTTTCTTGCTTTCTTTCTTTTTCTTTCTTTTTCTTCTCTCTCTCCCCCCACTTACCTACCTACCTTCCTTCCTGTTCCTTTCCTTCCTTTCCCCCCTCCCTCCCTTTCTTTCTTTCTTTCTTTCTTTCTTTCTTTCTTTCTTTTCTTCCTTCCTTCCTTCTCTCTCTCCCCCACCTACCTACCTACCTACCTTCCTGTTCCTTCCTTCCTTCCTTTCTTTTCTTCTCTCTCTCCCCCACCTACCTACTACCTTCCTGTTCCTTCCTTCCTTCCTTCCTTTCTTTCTTTCTCTCTCTCTCCCCCACCTACCTACCTACCTTCCTGTTCCTTCCTTCCTTCTCTCTCTCCCCCCACCTACCTACCTACCTACCTTCCTTCCTGTTCCTTTCCCCCCTTCCCCCCTCCCAACCTTCCTTCCTTCCTTCCTTCCTTCCTTCCTTCCTTCCTTCCTTTCTTTCTTTCTTTCTTCTGACACACTTCTGGTGATGTCAGGGGTGTGTGGCCTTCTGACACTTCTGGTGACGTCAGGGGGTGTGGCATATGCAAATAAGTTATGCTAATGAGCTCCTGCACCTCTTTTTTTATGAAAGGACCCCTGGATAGAACTGTAATGCAGATTTGCTGACACCCTTGAATTGATGAAATTAAGACATTGTCCTTTCACGATGATAGATACGTGCCTGCTATATCTGAACCAATGGCTGAATGCGTCAGAGAGAGACAGTCCTGAGCACATGTCTGGGCTAGTTGGCTAAGCACAGAGAGAGGGGCTGCACTTGCCCTTTGCCAGCTTTGGCCCTAACCTGGCTGATGTACTGTCCTTCACGTGGCAAGGGGAGGCTTCGGCTAACATAGTGGAAGTTAATCGTTTTCCTCATATCATTTTCCCAGTGCAAATTGTGTTCCCCCATAAGCTGCGATTTGCCCCAACTGTGGTTCCTATGGAAGGTTGCAAGCCATAGCATACCATAGCATAACCATCCAAGAGAGTCTGGAACAGGCAACATCCCTTCCATCATCATGTCGGGGAAGTAATGCTCTAGGATTCACCCAAAACTTTACGGTTAAATGATACCATTTTGAATTAATCATAGAGCATTGCCCCAGTGCAATGACATCACTTCCATTTTTTGCCAGCAGTGATGTTCTGCATTGGAGCAGTGTCGAGACGCTGCCTTCATTCCCTCCCTACTGGCATGCTAAGTGGCAGCAAGAAATGGAGGGCCTGGCCAGGAGATCTCCTGCTATAGCAGGAGCTATGCTATATGAGCCCCACTCTTCTGGCAGGAGGCTGAGCTTCCATATTCCTGTGTGTTTCCCCTGTGAGGCTAGTAGGAGCTCCAAAAGGCCTGGCAATTTACATGGGGAAAATAACACAAAGGTGGATTTAAAAGAACAATCCCCCCATGACTACATTTAAGCATAATAACCTTGAGGAATGTTGGTCACTGATTTGCTGGTACACTAATGAATTCTCTATGGCATTTGCATCCCTGTTTTTTGTGCCAAGTGCCCTGGCATGCCAGTTTGGTGTAGTGGTTAAGTACACGGACTCTAATCTGGGAGAACTGGGTTTGATTCCCCACTCCTCCACATGCAGCTGCTGGTGTGACCTTGCGTTAGTCACAATTTCTTTCAGAGCTGTTCTCTCAAGGGCAGTTCTCTCAGAGCTCTCTCAGCCCCACCTACCTCACAGTGTGTGTGTTGTGGGGAGGGGAAGGGAAAGGGGACTGTAAGCCACTTTGAGACTTCACTTCGAGACTGCTTCCTCCTCTTCTTCTTCTGATTTTACATACCTCTGGCCATGACCAGTGCCCAGCCCACAGATTCCTGGAAGTTATCTCAGACCATATAGATGGTGGAGCTGCTTTGGCTTCTTCAGCTAGCTCAAAGACAGTGACTCAGCTCAGATATGGAGCAAAAACATGTTGCATGAAACTGTGATCAGTGTCATTGTCTGAATGCAGGCCATCCCATTCCCTATGGTTGGTTGAGGTTTGTCAAGCCAAGATCTGAAGATGGGTTTAATTAGTTTTACGGTTAAAAACTACTATGGGGAGATCAAAATGACCCAATATGCCAAACTCCAATGCACCATGGTTGCATGTGTAGTCTCATTCAGGACCTTTACTTTTCTCATGAACTTGATGAAATTTGAAAACATAATGCTGAATTTAAAAAGAACATCTTTTAGGTCACCTTTATAAACTTCTACTTCAGTATGATACAGCAACGGAACAGGTTAAGACATACATGGTGAAATGGATGCAGAATTTTGATGAAGAAATTTCACTTCAGCAGTGGGAAAGCTTATGGAGGAAAGATATAAAGCTTACAGCGAGTCAAGCACTTAGAGAAAATTGGTACAAGATGTTCTACCATTGGTGTATTACTCCAAGAGATATTGAGAAGATGGATGAAAATTAAAAAGGAAAGTGCTGGGAATGTAAAGAGATGAATGGTACCTTTTACCTTTTACCATATGTGGTGGTCCTGCAAAAAGAGCAACAAATTTTGAATAGAAGTACATACAGAAATGCAGAAAATCTTGAACTTAAAATTTCCCATGAAACCTCAGACTATGCTATTAGGACTCTTACTATCTGATATAGATTAGCGTATGAGCTGTTTAGATATATGTTAATTGTGGTACAACTATTTTTTGCAACCAAGTGGAAGTCTGAAATCTGCCCAGATCTTGAGAACTGGAGAGACAAAATGAAAGAATATTTGGCAAAAATGATGAACTATATAAATAAAAAGCCGGTCAGTGAATCTGCGAATGTGGAAAGCCTTTTATAATTATGACAAACTACATAGATTAGACAAAGTTGTTAAAGGAGCTACAAAGAAATTTAAATTAATTAATTCTCAAAATCATATAGTCATATTCTAGTAGTTATATTTATTAACATTTTGTAGTTACATATTTAAAAGTTATTATATGATAGTATAAACCTTGTATAAAGATAAGAATTTTTTTTTAAATTCTTTACTCCTCTTAGGTTCCTTGCCTGTGTGCTTTTTTACCTAGCCCTATAGATATATATGGGAATATATATGGAAATACATTAAGTTGAAGTATTGATTATCTTACCATAGTTTGACCTGTCGTGTTATTTTTCATGTTTTATATTCTTATATTATGCAATGTCCTTAAAACGTGTTTAACAAATGATGGTTTATGCTTCTCACTTTCACTTTTGTCCCTTTTTATTCTGTACTCCTTTAAATGATACAATTAAAAAATAACAAAAAAGAGTGAAGTGGCCTTAAGGCCGCTTAAGGCCACAAAAACAACCATGGTGCATTGAAATTTGGCATATTGTGTCATTGGAAGTTGGTACATACTGTTACTACTATTGGATTTCTTGTATATAGGGCTGCCAAGTCAGCCCGGGGGGCAGGGGATCCCCGCTAAAGGGGTTCCCGATCCGCCGGCCAGCATTTGGCCGGCGGGGGGAACCCCACCCCCGACGTCGTCCAGCAAGGATGACATAATGACGTCACCGGAAGTGATGCAGCACGTTGGGAGCGTTGTCAGGGCTATGATACCATAGAGTTTTGGGGCGATTGCCAGAGCGTCGCCCTGGCAACGCCCCCAACATGCTGACATCACTTCCGGTGACATCGCTGGGCGCGCTGGGCGCTGGGTGAAACTCCCGGCGAGAGGAGGGCTCCCCCCCGCTGGTGAGTTTTGAAGACTTGGCAACCCTACTTGTATAGCACACTCAGTCCCTAACAGAAGAACTAAGCAAAAGACAAGTTTCTGCCCTAAGGGCCTTCCAACCCAAAATGTTTGTGAGTTAACTGATTTCTACTTTCCTTCCACTCCCTTTTGGAAGCGAACGGATCTCAGAAACCAGGCTCATCATTGTACATCTATATTCATCCATGGTCAAATCATATACGACTTCCCACGAGTGAGTATAATCCCAGGAACCTATTTCCTACTTTTTTATAAAGCAATTATTTTAGATAGAAAGTACGCAGAAGAAGAGTTTTCTATTTCTAGTTCTACAGGGTTTTTTGCCTCGGCCAGATAGCCTTGTCTTTCATCACATTTCCCCCCCTTGTGGCAAAGAAAGGGGGCGGAAATAGAACCCAATTAGAGTATTTGAGATCAAGTCAGAGCCGAAATGTGTCTTGCTTTTATTAAATAATTCTTCACACCGACTCCTTCCATGCGGTGGGAAGAAAATATGGCTGTTGTCAAAGGAACACTGGGCTTCCCTTTTTCAGCCACCAGTTGCCTGGGTAGCACAGCTAAATGGCAGGTTAGTGACAGGGAGCAGGTGAGCATTTGCATGACTGAGGTGTGGCATTCAAGACCCAAGGCTGCTCCAGGGAAAAGGATTTCAGCACAAAGGTTGAGAGAGCTACGGGTGCTACTGAGAAAGATGGGTCCTTCAGGCATAGCCAGCTTTTGTACCATAAAATCAACTGAACACGTTCAAAACTAAAAATGAAACTTTTATTCCAAAAGGCAGTTGAAAGCTTCTTTAAAAAAAAAAAAAAAGAATTTGTGCTAAAAGAGATTAAAAGTGAACCTTGCAAACAAACCAGAATATTAGAAGCTTTTAACGTGTTAACATGGTCATATGGTTGCTCTTATAGCTGCTCTTATGTACCTCAGAGAATGTGTTGAGTGTTATCGCTTCACTCTGTATATAGTAAGGGTTTCCCTTGCTCGAAAGCCAGTCGAATACGACTCTAGGGATGCGGTGTTCATCTCCATTTCCAAGCCAAAGAGCCAGTGCTGTCCAAAGACGTATATTAAGAGTCAAATCATATTTAATACAAGTGTATGTAATTTCCAAATCCTACCTTCTATTGTACTGCTGAAAGTGGGAGACCAGGGCTCTAATCCCCTCTCTGATGTAAAATTGCTGACCTCCAGGAAGGCCTGGAGAGCCCTGGGAATTAGAATTTCAGACTACAGAGATCAGCTCTCCTGGAGAAAATGGCTGCTTTGGAAGGGGGGACTTATTGTATTAGCCCCTTTGAGGTCCCTCCCCTCTCCAAACTCCACCCTTTCCAGGCTCCACTCTCAAACCTTAGGGTTGCCAGGTCCTTTCCTTTTGTCAGTGGGGGGCTCCGGACTCCTCTCCTGGATCTTCTTCCACGTGTGCAAAGCATATGCACTGTGATGATGTCACCTGGAATTGACATCATTGCACTCAGCACGTTGCAGGGGGGGTGCTCTAGTATTTGGCCAGAAACTTTCGGTTCACTTTCCAACTGGATTTTGCCAGTTCACACAGTAAAAATCCAGTTGGAAATTGCACTGGAAGTGGAGTAAAGCTTCCCCATGACATTCTGATGGGCAAACTGGAAGACTTTGAACTGGACTATAGGACAGTTTGGTGGATAGGGAACTGGTTAGAGGACTACACCCAAAGAGTGGTGGTCAATGACATTTCATCAGATTGGAGGGAGGTGTCCAGTGGGGTGCCGCAGGGCTTCATTTTGGGGGCAGTACTTTTCAATATTTTTTTATCAATGATTTGGAGGAAGGGGTAGAAGAGCTACTCATTAAATTTGCTGATGATACCAATTGGGTGTTAAAATTCAACAAGACCTGAATACTCTGGAGAAGTGGGCAGTTGCAAAAAAGATGTAATTCAACAAAGATAAATGCACAGTACTACATCTGGGCCACAAAAATGTCAAGCACAAATACTGGATGGGGGATATGTTTCTGGGGAGTAGTGTATGCAAAAGAGATCTTGAGTGTAAGAGTGGACTGTAAACTAAATATGAGCAGTCAGTGTGATGTGGTGGCAAAAAAGGCAAATTCAGTCTTGGGTTGTATTAAAAGGGCCACAGCATCGAAATCGCAGGAGGTTATAGAGCCCCTCTGCATACTGACTTGCTCAGGCCGCACCTTGAGTACTGTGTGCAGCTCTGGAGGCCTCACTTCCAAAAGGATGTGGACAAAATCAAGAGGGTGCAGAGGAGAGCAACATGGATGATCAGGGGTCTGGAGACTGAGCCCTACGAGGAAAGGCTAAGGGCCTTGGGAATGTTTAGTTTGAAGAAGAGGAGACTGAGGGGGGACATGATTGCTCTCTTTAAATATTTGAAAGGCTGTTGTTTGGAGGATGGCAAGGAGCTGTTCCTGTTGGCAGCAGAGGATAGGACCTGAAGCAATGGGTTTAAATTACTTGCAGAAAGGTATCGGCTGGATATTATAGGGAAACTTTTTCACTGTCAGAGTGCTTCAAAGGTAGAATCAGCTGCCTAGGGAAGTGGTTAGCTCCCCTTCACTGGCAGTTTTCAAGAAGAGGCTGGATGAATATTTGTCAGAGATGCTTTAGGCTGGTCCTGCACTGGGCAGGGGGTTGGACTATATGGTGTGTATGGCCCCTTCCAACTCCATGATTCCAGGATTGAAAGTGGAGTATTTAGTGTGTGTGACCGCAGCACTTGTTTCAAATCCCATCTCAGTATGTCACTGTTTAACCTCCTTCACAGACCGACTGTGAGGCTAGGGCATCTGGGCATCCCATCCTGAGCTCCTGAGAGAAAAGATGGGGAAAAAATATAACCAAGGCATAATCTAGCCACAGCGGAGCACTTTGAAAGCCAATTGGTATCAATGAGAAAGTCTTAAACATAGGCTTAATTGTCCCATTGGAATCCATGAGACGTAAGTTGAAAATGCTGACTTCTTAGCACAATGGTAGTCTAGACAAATGAATACAGATAATGGAAACAAACTACCAAGGTAAAGAGTCCACTGCATCTTTATAAAGAAAAAAAACCACATTGCTTTCCCTTTCCCCACCACAAACTCTAATCTAAACTCATTCTCCTTGATCAATGCCTTGTTTGAATTGATTGTTTAAAAGGATGCTTGCCAGAATATGTCATTCCCCCTCCCATCCACTTCCCCCATCCCTTTAAAGTGCCTTTGTGAGATAGGTTTCCTCAATCCCAGTCTTAAAAGCCAATTCCCTTGTTTAAAGGAATTAAAACAAGCAAATCTATATACATTCATTTTCCAAAGGATGATGAGGGATATTTTATGTTTTCTGGGGAAACCAATTGCAAAGGATCCCCATGGGGGTAGTGGGCCAACCCCTCTCTCCTGTTACCTTTCTACATAAACCTGAACCCTCGTTTTTCAGGGAGATGGAATTACTCTCTGACGGGAGAGATTTGCAGGCCCCATTGAGAAGATTTCCGTCTTTTTGCAAATGCTGCCAACTATCAGAAATTACAGCTTTTCAAATTTACCTCGGCCTCCTTGGTGAAATGTTCCCACTGAAATCAGTAGGAGCTTCTCGGATCGATTTCTGAGAAGCAGGATTGAGTCATTAATCCTTAAAGCTTTCAAATCATTGAACGTCGAGACCGAAAATATTTCCCCCCGTTTCCCAATATGCTTTATATAATTTCTCAGTTCAGCACACCACACATTTCAAAGCAAGTGTATATTATTTATCAATCCATGGGGTCACGTTTACTTCATTTAGATAGATACCTTGCATGAAAGAAAATACTTGGTATGTTGGTAAAGTAATAGTTTGGCTGTGTATGTTATCGTGAGCTAAGAGATACTGTAGTGCTGGTGGCGAATCTTAATGTCACTCAGTTTGTTAGTTCTCCTGAGTGTCAGATCCTGGGAGTTGGGACTTGGGCCAGGGGCAGAACCTCATGGTTGGATTACTGCACCACGCTTGACTTGGGGCTGCTCTTGAAGACAACCCAGAAACTACAACTGGTCCAGAATGTGGCAGCCCTAATATTGTCAGGGGCTAGTCGCTGGGAACATATGTTGCCCATTTTGAAACAGCTACATTGGATGCCAGTCTGTTTTTGAGTTCAACTCAAGGTGTTGGTTATGACCTTTAAAGCCCTTTAAAGAACATATTTGAAGGACCGTCTCCTTCCATATGTCACTATGTGCCACCTATGGTCATCAGACAGCCATCTGTTGGCTATCCCACCACTTAGGGTGGCCCACCTAGCATTGATTAGAGTCCAGGCCTTATCCATCATGACCCCAGCTCTATGGAATGGACTTCCTGAAAAGGGGAAGGGGCCCACTCCATGGAGAACTTTAGGAGACGCTGCAAGTCCTGTCTGTTTGTTAGGGCTTTTGAGGTGGGTGGGTAGGGTGGCAACAGAGGTGTCTTTGTTGCTCCTTCCCCTCTGGTGCCCTAGATGATTGGCTAGAGGCACCTAATGTATGGGCCAGCCTTATAAGAGGAATGTGGTGAAGATGTTCTTGGTTCTGCCAATGAAGTCCCTTTCTTCATCCCTATTATATGCGAGTGTACAGTTTCTGCACTGGCTTGGACAATTCTTTGCGCTCCCGTACCTGAAATAAAAATTCTTTCCGAAGGTTAAAAAGTTGGGACATTTCATTTTGCATGTCTGGAGTTTCTCTTATGATTATAACTTTCAGAGCCAACTAAGCTACAGTGGTTGGTAAAGCTGTGCAGAGTGATACATTCATGAGCAACTTTGCTGGTCTCCATCCATACTCCAGGGGGAATGAATGTTGTATCAGAATAGCCATGTGGATGTCTTTACTTTGGGGGGAGGAGATTATACACTGTCTGAATTGCCTTTTCAGCTCCCCTGTTGTCACATGATGAACATAAGGCACACTTTTGCTCCCAGAGTCCTTATCTGTAGGAAAGCTGTTATGGATATCCTGACTGCAATGAAGGACCCATAGACATCTTGTTCTTGATGCAGTTCTTCCAGTGATAATGTGATCTGTAATGGTGCCTGTGAAAGAATATTGTGTGTCAATAATTCTTTCTGAGAGTGTGTTTTTCTGCCTTTCATTGAGTTGTGCCCTTGTGGTTCTGAACACTATAATGTCATCTCCATGATATAAAGCAATCTTGTATCTATGGCATCTGAAGCTGGAAGACCTCTGGAGCAGAGGAGATGCCAAAAGGCAATCCTTTCAAGAGACTGGTTCCAAAGGTGTTGAAGAAAGTTATTATCTACAGCATTCTCCTACTACAGAAATTTGCAAGATCTTTGCTAAAGGGAGGGCATGCCTTTTTTGACAACGGTATTTGTTTAGCTGCATCAAATCACCAAAATTCTAATCTTGAACCATCTCAGCCCACACCCTGGTGTAGGCTCATCAGTCCTTTAGATCATTTGGATATCCTCCATTTTTATTGGCTCTTTTTTCTAATTTGGCCATCATTAGCAAAGAAAGACACTTGCCAGAGTGTACTTATTACACACACTCACAAATTCACAGGAGTCCCCTGTTCTATACTTTTTGTTGTTGTTGTTGTGTTCCTAAAAGATTAAGTGTAATATGGCTTAATCCCCACAAACATTTTCATAGAAGGCGTGGGTTTCATATCTGTCTGAGCTGTGGTACATATATCCTGTACAGTTATAGTCATTGTCCTACTATCTATATTAAAGGCTGACCACTGATGTTAATCTTGGTCACCCAGGCTTCTACATCCTATGACGGTTCTGTGAGCACTTGCAGAAATACAGTTTTGTTGTTTGGCTGATGTTGATATGCAAGTCCACAGCTTCCTTCTTTATACATCTTTGGCATAGTACTCCTTTGAAAGGACAGATGGGACAGACATGTGTTGGATTTCCCCACGTCTCCTTCATTTACCTCTTATATCTATTTTGATGCAATGAATGCTGGAGAGAACACTCACTGCGCTCGCTGTATGAGTGATATATATACCTTTTGATTTTGTTGCCTTCTGTCGGCAATATGCGGAGTATCTGTGTTATCTTCTTATTAGGCTTGAGAACAGTTTTAATTCATCTTTCCTCCTCAGATTGATGAGCTTCTGTAGTGGCTTTTTGAAGCATTTATCAGGATCCTGTTGTAATTGTGAAAACTGATTATCATAAAGCCATACTGTAAGACAGTCCTTATGAAAATTCCTTTCCACGGTCACAAAACTCTGCTAGGATTCCATAGTTACAAAGACGCGATTACTGTCTACAGGTTCTGAGGGGGCTCGTGTTGTGGAAGTTAAATCTAACTAGGTTACTAGTTACATTTTTTTTTCTTCCTCATGAAATGGTGTGTAAAAGCTTCTGCCAGTTTACTAGACTGAGCACTGAGGTCTTCAGTGACTGGTACACAGGAGCGTAGACTTTTGAAAATCCCGGGGGGGGGGGGGCTCCTTAGCACGCATGCTTGCTGGAGCGATGTTCTCCCCCCCCCCCCGGAAACCGCCTTGCCTCCCCGGGCCCTTCCGAGGCCCGCCAGCTGCTGCTGCCAGTGCCTCTCTCTCCCCCCCTCGCCACCCCTTCCCTCTCCCTCTCCCTCTCCAACAGCGGCAGCTGGGCCTCAGAAGGACCCGGGGAGGCACGGCAGCAGGCGCTCTGTTTTCCCAGGGGTGGCTGAGCCCCCCCCCCCGGAAATTTCGGGGGTGGCTCAAGCCCTTGAGCCCCCCCATACTCTACGCCTATGCTGGTACAGATATCAGGGGATTCACCGACTTGATCCTCTATGGGGCAGATCATGGTACTGACCTGGTAAACTTGAAAGTTTGGTGTAGTGGTTAAGTGCGCGGACTCTAATCTGGGGGAACCAGGTTTGATTCCCCACTCATCCACTTGCACCTGCTGGGTGACCTTGGGCAAGCCATTGCTCTGGCACAGCTGTTCTCTCAAGGGCAGCTCTGGAAAGAGCTCTCTCAGCCCCACCTATCTCACAGGGTGTCTGCTGTAGGGTGGGGAAAAGAAAGGAGTTTGTAAGCTGCTCTGAGACTCCGAGTGAAGGGCGGGGTATAAAGCCAATTTCCTCCTCCTTCTTCTTAGTTAATTGGTATACCACTTTGCAGCCCCATCTCAGGTCCTCAAGGCAGTTCACAAAAATGAAAACAATTTAAAATATTTCAGACCATGCAAAAAGACACAATAAAGTCAGACTAAAAAGAAGTTAATTCAAACGTCTTCTGGAGCAAAAATGTTTTTACTTTTTTCCAGAAGGCTTACAGAGATGGCCTTACATCCTGGTGGGAGAAGTTGCATCTTCCACCAGGATGTAGCAACTTAAAAAGTTTCTCCTTTGAATCACCATCTTTCCTTAAACAAAGGACACAGAACAACCCCATTCAGTGATCTCAGGGGCTGGTAGGGCTGCCAAGTCCCCCTGGGGGATGGGGATTCCCCCGCTAAAGGGGCCCCCAATCAGCCAGTCCGGAGTCAGCCAGCAGGGGGATCCCCACCCCCAAAGTGGCCCGATCCAGCCAACTGCCCAGCATGATGATGTCACCCGGAAATGATGTCATCACGCTGGGCATGTTGCTGGGGCGACGCTCTAGCAATCGCCCTGAAAACTCTATGGCACTGTAGAGTTTCAGGGCGATTGACAGAGCATCGCCCTGGCAACGTGCCCAGTGTGATGATGTCATCACAGCGTGCGCGTGCTTCGCGTGCATGCAGGGCTCCTGGAAAAGGGACAGGACTCCCCCACTTTCTCCACGGTAGGACTTGGCAACCCTAGGGGCTGGGCAGATTGATAATGGGAGAAGATAGTCCTTTAGGCACTGTGGATCCAAACTGCTTAAGCCCAGTAGCTCGATGTTTTAGTCCAAAGGGGTAAGACAGGTATGTCAAACATGTGGACCGCAGGCCGGATTAGGCCCCCAGAGGGCTTCTATCAGGCCCTCAGTGGAACTGGCTGTCTCCCACTTCTCCCAGTTCTGCTGCTGCTGTGTCATAGCTTGCTTTGCCAGACTCTTTTAATTGTTCAGGAGAAATAGACAGGCAAGCTTCTGTTCCCTGCCCTGGCTGAGGCTCCTCCTTCTCTGGAGGTACAACCTTGAATGACTTGTCTAGGGCTGGAATGGGCTTTCTTTCAGGAATCCAGCTCTACTGAAGCTTGTTCTGCCAGTCTGGTAATCTTCAAAGGGTTGCTAACCTCCAGGTGGGGCCTGGAGATCTCCTGGAATACAACTTGTCTTCAGCCAACAGATATCGGTTCCTCTGAAGAACACATGTGGCACCCATGGCATTGTACCCTGCTGAGGCCCAGGCTCCACCCCAAAACCTCCAGGAATTTCCCAACCCAGAGTTGACAATCCTTCAATATCTCTATTTTTTTTTTCTCCAGTCTGTACTCACTACTGCAGTGCCCTTCTTTGGATGTCTTGAGTTTCTGGTGGGGTTTAAATAGCAAAATGTGCCTAGCTTGGGAGTTTTGTTGTGTAGTTAGTGGCAAGGTTTGTCCACGTATGAGTCTATATAACAGTAACAGAGGTGAAATGTGTTTGGCGAGAGTTGTGAAATAGTGACCTATCCCTCCACCCATTCACCCATCCACCTATCCATCCATACATACCTATCTTTATTTTCATAGAATGGAAATATAATCCCATGCCGTTTTCCCGCCCTGAAATGTCCCTAGAGGCATGCTGTGCAACATGTGTAGTCACCGGCAGGGCACCCTGTGGTCATGAAGGGGCACAGGATTCTCTTGTTTCTATGTATCTTGACCTGAATTGGGGCCCCATGCTCTTGAGAACTGAGTTCCCACAGGAAACTTGTAGCTAACATCTAACAATCAGTCCTTGTGGCAGTCACGTGTCCAACACGTGTAGTTCAAGCCCATTAGTGTTCAGGGGACTTGAGAATGCATGTTTAGGCAACTTCCATTGTACTTCAAATGTCACTTTGTTATCTTTGGCTCTCCCTTTCCTTCTTTTCTTTCCTCTTATTGACTCCCCCAAGGGTTGAAATTTAGATAGAACTGTTGGGGTGGGGGGGTTTCTTAGGATTTTTCAGCCTGTTTGTCTATGTTATTTCATTAGGGACGCTTATGGTGATGCACAGCTGCCATTCACTTCAGTGAGGCTTGTACAGGAAACATCCCAGTGGAATAAGCCTGCAAGTCACATCTGTCTGTCACTCTAGCAACCTGACACCAAACCTACCATGTTGGCTTATTTCCTAATAGGCTGTCTTGTACTGTATCTTGTACTGTATCCTCCACTCACAGCTGCTGGATGACCTTGGGCAAGCCATAGTTCTGGCACAGCTGTTCTTGAAAAAGAGCCGTTTCTGTCAGAGCTCTCTCAGCCCCACCTACCTCACACGGGGTCTGTTGGGGGGGAGGAGAAGGGAAAGGAGATTGTAAGCCGCTCTGAGACTCCTTTGGGTAGTGAAGGGTGGGGTATAAATCCACTCTCCTCCTCCTCCTCCTCTTCTTCTTCTTCTCCTCTTTCTCCTCCTTCTACTTGTGTCAGGTGTCTGCAGCCTTACAGTTAAAAAGCCAAATTAAATCAACATTCAGAGCCATAGATCAACAAAAAGCCACTATAAGAAAACCCCACTTTCATAAATAAAACTATACAGCTTAACATTACTGATAACTGACATGCTGACTGACAAAACCATGAAGTATCTGCAGCCCAAACACTGGTTGTTTCGAGTCCTTTGTTAGGAAGCGGCGCACATGAGATCCAACAATAAGCTATATACACAGGGAAACCTACATGATTGTTTTAGCACTCTGGAGTAAACCTGCACATGGATCACGCTTGGACTACGACAACCGAACACCTCTATCATTCCCTGTTCTGTAAAGCATCTCTAAAAAGCTCTTTAGCACCATAAAAACCTTTGCCTGCCATTCCCATCACATACTGTTTGTTCTGGCATCCCATGTACTCCTCCCATATATCAAGATTTCATTTTTAAACAGCCATGTTTGCTTCCAGACTGAGCCACAGGTTGCAGACCCTTGACTGAGATACAGTTTGGTGACTTTGGGGTCCTTGAGACTCCATGCTGCTCTACAGCCATGGCCATTGGCTTTGGCCCACCAATCACATGCCTCCGCAGTAGTGGGCCCTAACTCAGAACCCTGGAGTGTGTGGGTCAGGACATTGCAGCTGACTTGAGCAGTGGAGGATCGGTGGGGGGTATACGAAAGAGCCGCGCTTGATCCTAATTGTTACAAAGCACTCTGAGATGTTGATGGATGAGTGCAGTTGAAAAGCGCTCTGAAATGTTGATGGATGAGTGCAGTTTACCCATTGCTCTGGGAGATGGTTTGGCCAAAGTATTTTTTCCCCCCAAGGCTAGCTGAAACAAAGATATTTTTACCCAATTGCTTCTACGCTAAAAACTCTGAGGTTGTGATAAAAAATTATTTAAGGCCATCCCCTGAAGTATTGCTTGATTAAGGTCATTTGAGTCCAAATTCAGAAGAGAGTTGTTCCTGGATTTGCAGTTTTGCTGGACACTCCAGCTACAGGAGGTTGGGGGAGGAGAGCGAATCTTGGACACAAAAAAAAAAAGCAGTTCTTCAGATTCCTGCTCTATAAATAAGCTTTGTTTATTAGCTAGTTAAACAGTGCAGTCCTAAGAAGAGTTACACTCTCAGGCTTGGGTAAATAGAAATGTTATACCCTGCAATAAGGTAGGAATCAAGTGAGCCTCAAAGGGGAGACAGAAATGAAGGTTGTACATAGCCAGATGCACCAAGAATTAGCCAAGCCCCAGTGCTTTTGCAAGCCCCACAGGGGCTTTCCTCAGTCCCTTGACTAAAGAACTAGCCCTCCCCGTTCAGCAAAATGGTCTGGTGTGCCACTGTTTAACATATATTTGGAGGCGGGGTATTCGAAGGCACATTTAAAAGTACTATTTTTATGGTTGCCAGATCCTAACTTCTTCCCAGCGGATGGATCTTTGGGCCTTCCCGGGACGCACATGGCATGATGATGTCACCTGGAAGTGACATCATCATGCCACCAACATCACATGGCAACGCTCTAGGTTTTGGGGCAGAACTCTGTGGTTTGAGCCTAAATTTACCAGAGTGCTGCCCAAAACCTAGAGCATCACCACATGATGTTGACAGCGTGGGGATGTCACTTCCGAGTGACACCATCACACCGCGTTCCTGGGCATTTGAGAGTGGAGTTTCTCCCTGGCCAGCAGCGGGGAGAAGCCTGCAAAAGCGGGGGAACCCCCGTCCGGACCAGGGAGTTGGCAACCTTAGCTATTTTTAAAGTCCTAGGGGTTTGATCCTGTGACTTCCTTCCATGAAGCTGTATTCTTTGACTTCTGTTACCTTTTCCTTCAAGGGGAAAGACTTCCTACAATGGAGAATGACTTTTTGAGACAGGAAAATAATCATTCTTTGTTGATGGAAGTCTTTCTGTAAGATGAAGATGTGAGGGAGGCGGCCATGCATCCTTCCTGCCTACTTGTATCTGACAAAGGGAGCTTCAGCTTTTAGAAGCTTATACCCCACAAATCTCATTGGTCTTTTAAGTTGCTGCTGGACTCGAATCTACCTCTTGTGACCATGGTATCTGAAGGACTGGCTTCTCGCTATTGAAGGTCTACCCAAACAGCCAAGAAAGTTGCAGAAACAGTAATAAGTAGCATTCAGCACCTGCAACAGCTAGCATGCAAACTCAAGAACTCTATTTGTTGGGGAGAAGCTGGTTGGGGACAGCACCACTGTAGGCATTCTTTGCTCCCATACCTTATCTCCACTCTGCAATGTTGTTTCTGAAGTCCATGTTTCAAGAAGTCACCTGTGGTGGCAAATTGTGTGGCCATTGGTAAGATATTTGCTTGTTTTTGTATGGAGCTGCAAAAAGAATTCTGATAGTAACTTCTGTTTTCCTGTGTGGCCTCGTTGTGATCCTGCAAGGGAAGGATCCCGAGAGTTTGGCCAACAGGATCCGTGACTGGAATGGAGGATCTGGTGCCCTTCAATAAAGATGTCAGTGCTCTGTGCCTTCTTCTCCAGGGCACGGGAGGAGCTTATTTGCATGTGGAGCTTCATGGATGACACCTTTCCCATCTACACAATGCATACTTAGCCTTATATGGAAGACAGCTGGCTGGTTCCTATGTGAAACAGGATGCTGGACTAGATGGACCCCTGGTCTGATCCATCAGGGTTCCTTGTATGTTCTTACACTGCTAGTGGCTCTTAAAAGAGGGAGGAGCACTTAGTGAGTGTGGGAGATGCTTGCTGCAATCAGGTTTTGAGGCATGACCCTCGAACACATGAACACATGAAGCTGCCTTACATGGAATCAGACCATTGGTCCATCAAGGTCAGTATTGTCTACTCAGACAGGCAGCAGCTCTCTATGGTCTCAGGCAGAGGTTTTTCACATCACCTACTGCCTGGTTCTTTTAACTGGAGATGTCGGGATTGAACCTGGGACCTTCTGCTTAATGTTCTATCACTGAACCACAGCCCCTCCCCAGACCCTTACTCCCCTGGTAGAGGTTCCTGTTGGGTGCTTGTTTAGGAATATCTGGAAGGGTTCTGAAATGCAGACAGCTCCTTTTCACCTTAGTTCTCACTGCCAAAGCCCCTGCTTGTGTGCTCTGAGTTCATATGACCTGAGACCAGAATGATACTGTCGTACAAAGTATCCTTTGTCAACCTAAAATTGATAGTGCCAGAAGCAGTTTGAAAGAGGGAATGTTGCTACTTGTTGGTGATCTGCAGTCATCCCCCTGTCAGTTCTTGTCAACAGCTGTTGCAGGTTTCTAGGTTTTGTTTCCTGATAATGTTGTTTGTGTGTGGCGAGACTGTTTCTAACTCCACAAAATGACAACTCCCTTCCTTAACTATGATGGTTGTTGATTCAGGTGGGTAGCCATGTTGGTCTGAAGCACTGCTCTCACCCTCTGCCTATATGTATGGACTGGTAATTTCCATTTCATTGTATCTTAGGAAGTGTGCTTGCAAACAAAAACTTATACATTGAATAAAACTTTGGTGCCACTGGACTCAAACTTGGTTATGATGCTAGTTGTTTTCAACTCTTATTTTTGTCCTCTTTTCCCAGGTGGCAAAAATAATGCAGTTATGCTTTTTAAACCAGATAAATGTAACAAGTACAATAATTTGAGCTAACTTATACATAATACATTGAAGTTCTCAAAGCTGTGCATTTAAATATAATTAGAAATGGTAAGACTTGAATGCAGTCCCCCCCCCCAGACATCGGGGGGGGGGGGGAAGCTTCAATATTTTTAGAAATGTTACATCTCTAGATTATGCACTGCTGTAGTTATGTTGCTGTTATGCCATGACAGGCTGCAAAATTAGTTGAAGTTTTATGCTGGGTTGTAGAGAGAAAGGGATAGCAAATCACCTAGGTAGCAGAGCTGGAGAGGGGCCGTGCCAGAAGAATTAAAGGGCCACATGCCACCACTGGTATTCAGGGGCTGAACAAGTGCATTATCTCCCATGGTTACTCATAAGTAAGTACCTCTGTTTTGCGTCCAGATAAGCATGAAGGGCTGCAGTGGCTCAGAGGTTAAGACACTGAGCTGCAGACCAGAAGGTCGGTAGCTCGGCAGGCAGTTTGAGACCTGAGTGCCACGTGACGGAGTGAGCTCCCATCTCTGGTCCCAGCTCCTGCCAACCTAGCAGTTCGAAAGCAAGAAATTGCAAGTAGATAAATAGGTATGGCTTCGGTGGGAAGGTAGCAGCATTCAGTGTGCCTTATGACCACGGAGAAGTCTTCAGACAGCACTGGCTCTTCGGCTTGGAAACGGAGATGAGCACCACCCCCTAGAGTGGGAATTGACTAGCTTTTGAGCAAAGGGAAACCTTTACCCTTTTAAGCATGTTTAGGGTTGCAGCTATGTTTTGCTATGTTTGTGTATGTATGTTGGAAGAGGGGGCAAAATTATAGTTTCCCTAGGGTGCCGTAGACTCTTGGCCCAGCCCTGGATCTCCATTTTCTTCAGAGGGTAGGTATGCATTTATAATTGCTCTTTGGCTATCTTAACTTTACACCAGGAGGAGAAGTAGGACTTTGCCATAAGATTAGAGCTACCGTGAACTTCACAGCATACATGTTCAACAGCCACAATCACTTGTGAGCTGAGCTTAGTGTTTCCTCATCTCACCTCAATCTCATCTCGATTTAAGCAGCTACCAGGCTGCTTTGCAGTGGCTGTGGTAGTGCAGTTCTATTTCCTTCTGCTTGGTGGCTGCACAGAAAGTGAAACTGTCTCTCCCTCAGGGTCATGGATGGTTGGGAAAGTTAATTAAATTATGCAGGAGGGAAATACAGCTCCCATCAGGCTAGGTGGAAACATGTATATGCATAATAATGACAACAACATGTACTTAAACAGGAAATGGTAATTTTTTTTAAAAAAAACCATTATATATAAGCACTGGCTCACTTAACTGGTTTGCTAACTCATTTAAATCAAGATTAACTGTGATCAGTCAGCAGCTGTAACAGGTTGGGGGGGTGTAGGATTCCCATGGAACAGTATGAGATAGGGTTGCCAAGTCCAACTCCGGAAATATCTGAGGACTTTGGGGGTGGAGCCAGGAGACTTTGCGGGTGGAGCCAGGAGACTTTTGTGATGTCACTTCCTGTGATGTCACTTTCTGTGGTGTCACTCCCAGGTCAAGGGGCAAGTGATGTCACTTCCCCTTTAGATTATGTCACTTCCAGTACACTCTTCAAAATACACAACAGAAAGGTCTAAGATCCTAAGGCTGAACATTGCCAAAAACCAGAACTACACCTTCATGCAGCAGAGTCACAACTGTCTTTTTAAAAAATAATGTCTAGAATCCAGACAGAGAGCTAAGTTATATTTGAATACATGTATTGTGCATAATCACATCTGCCCAGGGGCTGCTTCTAGATGAGGAAAGGACAATTCCCAGGGCTTTTTTTCTTCGACAAATTTCTTTTAAAAATGTTATAAAGTTCATGATTTTTCAGTATACGTATTGAAAACGTCCATTTCCATCTTGAGAGTTGTGGCACCTCCCCCCCCCCCCCCCCACCAAACCCTGAAAATTCCAAATAGCTGTATTGGCTTAGCACAGTGTTCCCTCTAAGCTGAGTTAGTGTGAGCTAGCTCACAGATTTTTAGCCTCCGGCTCACACATTTTTCTTAGCTCAAAAAGGATGGCTCCAAAAAAACCTAATTGACGCAGCAGCCAAATTGCTCGCTCATAACTTTAATGCCAGCAGCTCACAAAGTAGAATTTTTGCTCACAAGACTCCACAGCATAGAGGGAACATTGGAGCTGGAGGGAGGAAAATCAAAACTCATAAGAACATAAGAGAAGCCAGTGTTGGATCAGGCCAGTGGCCCCTCCAGTCCAACACTTTGTGTCACACAGTGGCCAAAAACACCAGGTGCCCTCAGGAGGTCCAGCAGCGGGGCCAGGACACTAGAAGCCCTCCCACTGTTGCCCCCCAAGCACCAAGAATGCAGAGCATCATTTGCCCCAGACAAAGGGTTCCATCTAGACCTTGTGGCTAATGAAAGCCACTGATAGACCTCTGCTGGATGGGGACAGACAGACGAAAGAAAGAAAGAAAGAAAGAAAGAAAGAAAGAAAGAAAGAAAGAAAGAAAGAAAGAAAGAAAGAGGGAGGGGGAGAGAGAGAAGGAAAAGAGTTGGGACAGGCAACTTACCAGATCAGAGAGGGCAACGCAGCCTGGCAAGCCAAAGCCAGGCCTCTCAGGGCTTTCTCTTGCTGGCTCTGCTGTTAAAGGGGAAGCGTCCTATAAGGCTTTTTCCTGCAGGCTCTCTGCAGGAACTTCCCCTTTAAATGGTTCAGGCCTGGCTGGGAAGGGGCGGGGCAGGCTCGGAAGCCAGCTGGAACGGCCTTCCCCTGCATTCTGAAAAAGAGCCCTGCTTACCAGCGCACACTAGAAAGAGACTGGAGGACTGAGCAGCCATTTTGTCCCCCGCCGGACAATTTTGAAAAGGCGGGGGTGAGGACTTAAAATCGGGGTTTTCCCCGCCCTCCCGGGGGGCTTGGTAAGCCTAGTATGAGAGTATGCATGCATGAACTGCTAGCAATTGTATTGTAGTGTACTATATGGATATGTGAAAAACAATTCACTGAACAGGCCTGACCTGCTCGTGAATAGCAAAACTGCTGGACAGAAATTGGCTCCCTGCTTGTGACTAACAAACAGAGCATGCATTAAACCTATGGGTGTTCAAGTATCCATACACTGGATCAGGTGGAGCAGGTCAGTCCTCTGATTCTCTTCTCCTCACCCTCAACCGCATCACTTTCTTCGCCCTTATACTGTCTTAGCATCATCACTGTGGCCACACTGCTATTGTAAAGTTACACCTGTATAAGGTACCTGCAGCATCATAACTTGACATTACTCAACTGCAGGAATTTCAAAATGCTTGAAATGTTCTTTTTCATTCAGTTTAACTGAAGGATGGGATTGCACTTTAAGACATCTGTAATTTTAAATTCCATGAATACATTGAATGTACAATATTATATGCTGAAAACAATTATATTAGTCTTTAAGATGTCACTAGTGTCTTGTTTATAAGATGAAGATGGGAGCTGTGTTAGTCTGTCTGTAGCAGTAGAAAAGAGCAGGGCTCATTTCGTAGCAGGAGTTCCTTTGCATATTAGGCCACACACCCCTAATGTAGCCAATCCTCCAAGAGCTTACAAAACTCTTCTTACAAGGGCTACTGTAAGCTCTTGGAAGATTGGCTACATCTGGGGGGTGTGGCCTAACATACAGAGGAGCTCCTGCTACGAAATGAGCCCTGGAAAAGAGTAATAGTCCAGTAGCACCTTAAAGACTAACAAAATATGTGGCAGGATGCAAGCTTTTGTGAGTCACTGCTCACTTCTTCAGATACAGCTAGAATGGGAGTCCATCTGTCCTATATATTGGAAAGTGTAGTGATATCAGGTGCCAAATGACATTAGCAGGCAAATGACAATAGCAGGTGTGACTGGAGTAGGTGTGATACGCAAAGAGGTCATAGTCATGGAGAAATCAGCATTGGTAATGAGACAGGAAACCTAGGTCTCTATTCAGTCCAGGTAGATGCACTGCCTTGAGCTTCGTTATCAGTTGCAATTCAGCAGTCTCTGTTTCTAATCTTTGTTAGTCTTTCTAATCTTTGTTCGTCTTTTAAGGTGCTACTGGACTCTTACTCTTTTCTACTGTTTATAAGATGCACTTTACATTATACATTCTATATTCTTACAGTAGTAGAACAAGTTTACATCTGCATATATTTACACACACACCGAATTTCAGTTCTTTTCCAGAGGAATAAGGGGAGAGGGAAAGGGTTTCTCCCGTTTCTGGAAATTGCATCACAGTTGAATGGGCCTCCATACAAAACTATTCCAAAACTATTAGATAACTAATATCAGGAAGAAAACATGCTGCTTTTCTATGTACAAGGTTTGGGTTTTTTTAATGTAGATATTCAATACTGTGAGCCCATCTACTCATACTGGGTTATTGTCACAGTGGGAAAGAGTCCAGAGTTGTCAGCTCTTACCATTTCATCTGTTAGTCAGTTCATGCATAAGTCAAGTCATACATCAGCTTCCCACTCCACCCCCCCACCCCTATCCTTATTCACAAGACACTGCATAGTCAAAGTATCTTTCCACCTGAAAATTAAATTTTCATGCCCGACGTATAATCTGTGTTGGCACGTACTTAGTCTGTAATCTTTGAAAAGGGGGAAAGTATGTTAAAAGCTAATTTTAACTTATTGCAATGGATACCATTTGTTAGCCATTGGGTGGGCTAAAGGGAGGAAAGTTAATGTGAATTCCTTTCACTGACACGATTATAATACCAGCAAAGGAGCAAGGAAGAAGCTGTTCATCATGAATAACAGAAGATAGTGACCATTTTGATTGAAGTGTTTAAACAACCCAATTTTCTGTCTGAAATTATGTTACCAAATCCCTGCAGCATGAACTTGGATTTGGGATTCTGCAGACAGCCCGGTGTCAATGAATTTGGGCCCTCCTTTTGACAAAACTGAGGAAGAACATTTCCTCAGTGTTTTAGTCACCAGAACATCTTCCATGAGGAGTTATTCTTGTTTTAGAAATTGGGGGACTGAGGCCTAGTGATTAGGGGCCACATTGATGGAGAAGTGGGATAGAAATAGTTCAGATAAATAAATAGAAGTCAAATCAGCATAGAGCAGTGTATAAGGGGCATGCCGGGATGGACTGAGTAGCCTTTCCCCTGAGGCAATTTGGTGTAGTGGTTAGGAGCGCAGACTCTAATCTGGGAGAACCGGGTTTGATTCCCCACTCTTCCACATGCAGCTGCTGGCATACCGTGGGTCAGTCATGGCTCTCTCAGAGCTCTCTCAGCCCCACCTACTTCACAGTGTGTTTGTTGTGGGGAGGGGAAGGGAAAGGAGATTGTAAGCCACTTTGAGACTCTGTCTGGGTGAAGGGCAGAGTATAAATCCAATCTCTTCTTCTCTTCCTCTTCTACTTCTTTTTTTTTGCAGGCTCAAATTCATTTTTCACCCAGGGAGAAGGGAACAACATGGGCTTGGATCAAGGTTGCCAACTCCAGGTTGAGGAAATGCTTGGAGATTTGTGGGTGGAGCCTGGAAAGGGTGGAGTTTGGCAAGGGGAGACTGCTTAGTGGATATGCGATGCCTTGGAGTCCATCCTCCAAAACTGCCATTTCCTCCAGGGGAACTGATCCTTGTATCCTTATCCTGCCTCCCTCTGCAGCCTAAAAATGCCTCTTCAATGCTATTCCTGGTGGTCCCCTGTCCATAAGGTTTCCCTTGCTCGAAAGCCAGTCAAATCCACCTCTAGCGGGCAGCGCTCATCTCCATTTCCAAGCCAAAGAGCCAGCACTGTCCAAAGACTTTTTTCATGGTAATGTGGCCAGCATGACTGAATGCCATGTTAGCCTGATTGCCTAATTATTATTAATATTGGGGAAGTAGACCTTATTGTAAATATGGCCATAGGCAAAAAGGAACAACACTAATATATACAGAGGTCCCACCTCTTCCAGAAGCACCAGAAGTAGACAAGGAGGCTGGCTTCAGTCATAAAATAATTCCTTTACTGAAGAATCTTTCTCAAGCAAACAATACAACAATCACTCACACAATTATACAGAAACTAGGAAAAATAGATAGAGCAGAGACGTTTGCATTAGCAGGTAAACGTTGGTATCCACATCAAGGGCAATAATTACCTGTCTGGAGAGATTATGCGATCCCAGCTGGAAAACTAATGGAGTTTACAGGGGATTGGGGATCGTGAACTGAACTAGCAGAACACGTGGAAAGACTCTTGGTTAGCTATGCCAGAGTCTGCAAGAAAGGGCAGAATTAGGCAAGGAAGAGAGAGAGTGACCACATGGCTGGGTAGCTCTTTTTATTAGGGGGTAGCTTTGCTCCCTTGAGAAGTCCACTCCAAAATTCACTTCTGCAATGGGGAGGGGGCTTAAGGAGTTGGGCAATGTTAAACTCTACCTGCACTGTGACTGAGATACCTGGAAGGTCAAGAATGACTCATTGACTAGCTGTTTTGTGGTGTTAAGGAGTCCTATTGTTCTCAGGGCTGCAGAACCGGTTTCTGGCTCCATTGTCTATGGAAGGCAGGACAGATTCTTTTGTCCCTTTGTAGTAGAGAAGGTGGGGGGGAGTTTGCCTGCGTGATGAAGAAGTGCTTCTCTGATGGCATCTGGAAGCACATGTTCAAACCACAATGGCAAGGGGCTGTTTCTGTGTGAGTATCGGTGTTAAGGAATGTCTCTGGGAGCTGGCAACCTTGGAAACCACTGGCACATCATCTCAGGTGTTGGCTGGCACGTGTGTACAGCTGGCATCACGATCTGGTCACATTGCATCTCAGTCCCTCTTACACATTTAGCAACACAGTCCATCATTGACATTTATAGATCTTACATCTATAAGAGTGCCTAAGTGCCTTGCAGGGCAACAGCTGAGGCACACAGAACGCTGTTACCTTCTCACCGAAGCGGTACCTATTTGTCCACTTGCTTTCGAACTGCTAGGCTGGCAGGAGCTGGTACCAGAGACGGGAGCTCACTCCATCACGCGGCACTCGGCTCTCGAACTGCCAATCTACAGATCATCCGGTCTGCAGCTCAGCATCTTAACCTCTGAGTCCATAGGGTTGCCAAATCTGAGTTGGGAAGTTCTGGGAAATCTGGGGGTGGAGCCTGGGGAGATGGAGTTTGGGGAGGGGCAGACATGCAGCAGAATCATGCCCAGACTGATTCCAATGCTCGTGGATTGACACCCAAGCGAATCAGGAGTCAGCTGAGAGTGCGGAGAGCCCTTATACTCTGGTGGTGGAAAGTGCCATCAAGTCACAGCTGACTGTTGACCCCACTGGGTTTTCAAGGCGGGAGGCACTCAGAAGTGGTTTGCCATTGCCTGCCTCTGCGTCACAACAACCCCAGACTCACTTGGTGATCTCCCTTCCAAATGCTAGCCAGGGCTGACCCTGCTTAGACTCTGCAATCTGACAAAATCAGATCAGCCTGGGCCCTTACACTCTATCCTTAGCATCAATGGTGGGTGATGATAGCCCTCCATTTTTCTTTCTTCCCAGCATCTGCTAATTGGAACCATACTTGCCTCGTAACATGGAAGTTCAGTTCAGCTATCATATTGATAGCTAATTCCTCTGTGGATTGGTTTTAGCCTTCTACATCAGTGGCCACAGGATGTGTGTGTGTGTGTGTTCAATAAACAGATGACAGTCTGTGTGAAGAAATGCTTCCTTTTGTCTGCTCTGAACCCACTGCCAATCATCTCCATTGGGTCATGCATACAGAGTTCCAGTCTTATGGGTGAGAAAGAGAGATGTCTTTTCCTCTTCTAACCTCTACTCATATTCTGGCCGCCATCCCAAGTAAAAAAGCGAGATTAACCTATCTGAGATGACCCGGAATGTTAACAGCCTGCTTTCCCCTTTCATAGCTTTGGATACAGCTCCAATCACTCACTGCCTGTAGAGAATACACACACTTTGTGTCAAAGCACACCCTAACTGGCGAAATCGGAAAAGAGCAGTTATTACCACCAACTCTATATACATTATTTATCAAACGAAGTCTCTGCAGCAGGAATACAATTTATTTTCTCTGTGTGTGTGTGCTTTCCCACTATTTTGCCCACCCATCCTTTTCTTTGTGTTGCTGTCTCAATACAAAATGAAAAAAAATAATTTTCAGCATTTGAGGGGGGGAATTAGTCCTGTGGTATTCACAGCTGTTCAAAGCAAAGTGACATTTCGGACCAAAGGACGCATGTGGCCCTACAGGGGTCCCAGAGTGTGGGTGTGGGTGTGTGCCCCTGCACAATCCCACAATCCCCCAGGAGGTCCACTTGCCAAAGGGTAAGTAGCAGTTATGGGGCTGCCAGTGTGTAAACAACTGTAAATAAATAATTTGGACAGGAGCAGCAGGGAAGAAGAGAGCACAGTGGCATCTGTGTTGAAACAAAGCACTGCAAGGGTGTCAAATGACTATCCTTCATTTAAATTGTGTGTTTATTGTGGATCAGGGAGCAAACAGTCTGAACAAGTGGCTTCTGTCAGAATATACATATCTGACCACCAAATGTTCATTCCTTTGCCATCTGCAGCAGTGGTTCCCAACGTTTTGGTATCGTGACCCAAAGGTCCAAATTTACTTTGTACAGAAGAAGAAGAAGAAGAAGAAGAAGAAGAAAATTTACTTTGTACAGAAGATTTATACCCCGCCCTTCACTCACTTGGAGTCGCAGAGCGGTTTACAAACTCCTTTCCCTTCCCCTCCCCACAACAGACACCCTGTGAGGTAGGTGGGGCTGAGAGAGCTTTTTCCCAAGCTGTCCTTGAGAGAACAGCTGGTACAGAGCTATGGCTTGCCCAAGGCCATCCAGCCAGGTGCAAGTGGAGGAGTGGGGAATCAAACCCGGTTCTCCCAGATTAGAGTCCGAGCACTTAACCACTACACCAAAGTGGCTTGTACAGTGACCCATCCAGGGCTGGACCAAGGTTTTTTGGTACCCTAGGTAAGCTACGACCCTGGCACCCATCTATTCCTGTGTTTTGTTTTCTATAGTGCCCAACCAGATGTTCTGGAGAAACTAACAAACATCACACTAAGAGTGTAGCTGCCCCCACTATGAACCCCAAACAAGTGGAAGTTTGTCTCCTCCTCGCCTCCTTGTCTCCTCTTGCAGCTGCTGGTGTGACCTTGGGTCAGTTACAAGTTATTTCAGAGCTGTTCTCTCAAGGACAATTCTGCGAAGAGCTCTCTCAGCCCCACCTACCTCACTGGGTGTCTTTTGTGGGGAGGGGAAGGGAAAGGAGTTTGTAAGCTGCTCTGAGACTCCTTCGGGTAGTGAAGGGCAGGGTATAAATCCAATCTCTTCTCCAGTCTCTCTCTCTTCTCTGCCAGCTGGGCCAGAGCTGGAGTTTGAGGAGGTGCACTTGGGGGGCAAGGGGTTGAGGAGATACACAAAGATGGCAGATGGCAGTGAAGAGGTTCGCGGCAAGGGGCTCGGTGCAGTACATCTCCCACAGCAGGTAGCAGCCAGTGAGGCACTGCTGGGGGGTGGGCAGAACCAAGACAGAGCCCACCACACACAACACCTCTTTCTCCCCTCCTCTGTTTTTTCCCCATGGCATGCTGAAGGACTCCCACCTATTTTCCAACCTTCCACACACACACCCCTTCTTTCAGCAAGGACTGTGAAATTACAGGTTTCTGGATGACTTTTCCCCTTCATTGTCACCAACAGGGAGGAGATGAGTTCTGGGCAAGGAGGAAAGAAAGAGAAGGGTGTGAAGGGCAGGAGCCGCCACTAGAGATTCGGAGGCTTTGCGGCCCAGTTTTGGGTCCTGAGACCCACAGGTTGGGAAACACTGACCTACAGCATTGGAACAGGATGATTTTTCAGAACCTAAAACTTCATAGCCTGCCAGGACTGACCCAGAACTACTCATCGTTTTCCTGAACGCTGATAATTATTTTATTTTTTTTTGGTGATTGGTTGGCATTCCATAAGAAAATGCTAACCTGTTGAAATGGCCATTTCTGGTCCTCATGTACTGTCACCGACACCATCACTTGATCAAGTTCAAACAGTGTGACCCATGATTGGGTAGTGTTACCCATGTGACTACTGTGGGAAGGATACAGACGAAGGGGCCACATGGGGGGAATGTGACCAAAGTACCAGCAGCAAGCCAAAGAGGGCCTCAGAGAAAGATGAGCAATCAAACAATCAGGGTAGGTTTTTTAGCTGAATCTCCACGCGAGCTTTAAAAATCATCGTTAAAGAATAATTTAAATCATTATATGTTCAGCCTAATCTTAGGATCTTCTCTCCGGCAAAAAAAAAAAAATACTTTTTCTCATAGTCTCCCAAGCAAATGGGCACATTTGGATGTTGTGCTGTAATAAAAGAAATAAATTACCTAATGACAAATGATACTCATTTGGAACTAGTGTCTGTTGAATAGGTACAGCTAGAAGGTATAAAGAAGCCCAATCTTCATTCTCTGAAGCAGGCGCCAGACATTGTAAGGCCTCGTCTCTCCATTTCCACAGAACTGATTGGCTGACTACAGAGGGGTTACTTTTTGATGAGCGAATTTATAATCCAGAAATGAAAAGTGCAAAATCTTGAGAAATCCATAGCAAAGCGTCTTTTTTTGGTACTTTTGCATTTGTGTGTGTGTGTGTGTGTGTGAGAGAGAGAGAGAGAGAGAGAGAGCCTGTGCCACCTCTGGTGACTCTTAGTGAATCATGGAGGAAGTTCAGAGAAGTGACCTGATAGCCTGCCTCTGCCTCCCAGCCCTGGTATTCCTTGGAGGACCACCATCCAAATACCTGCCAGGGTTGGCCTTGCTTAGCTTTCAAGAGGGCTGGGGGGGGGGGTTGGTATTTTCATAGCAAAGCATCTTGTAAAGCTGTATATTCTAAATGCATACTCCCCCCCCAATTACTCTCCAAATGCCCCCTCCCTATTGAACGGCAGTCAAAAGAAGACACAGGCTGAAGCTTGTCTTTGCTCAAGTGCTATGTATTTTCCAGAACTGGTGTGAATACTCATGCTGACAGCAGATAAGTGGCAGACTAGGATCTGGGTGACCTGTGTTCAAGTCCCCACTCTGCCATGTAGTCATTCCAAAATAGGTATTATGTGATAAAAGTAGTGATGCTTCAGTACTCAGTGGTTTGGGCCACATTCTGTTCACCAGTCATGAACAGGGAGACAGTTTTTCAGTGGACGGTTCATCTATTCTTCAAACCATGTGGGGCTGTTCAGTAGGTTGCTTCTGTTGGAACATGCAAGGCCTATCGTGCATAGATAAAGAATATGACAAGAACATCCTGCAGGGGGCAGCAAAGGGGACAGCTAGTTAGCACAGTGAGATTAGGGACTTCCTACTATTTTCAAATAGTCTGGTTCCTGTCTCTTGATTGGCTCAGTTAGGGCTCTTTTCCGCTCCTGCTGAGAACAATTCATTACTGACTCCCTGCTAGCTAGCTAGACAGACTTCTCTCTCTCCCTCTTTCTTACAAAATCCGTTCTCTTCTTAATAAATTGACTTTATTCTTTAAACAGCTTGTGGTCCGCTTTATTGCATATCTACACTCTGCCAACAGCTTCAACTATTCCTTCCTAAGACTACAGCACAGCACAATCAATTTATTGTGCACTCATGTTCTCACCGAGTCTGATCTACTCCTTTGTGTCCAAATGTTTAAATAGAGAGTGGGACCAGTCACAAGTCATATAAATCAGTCATAAATAAAAAGCGTGTTTTTAAAATCCGTACTGTTCAGTTTCAGAGGGTAGCTGTGTTGGTCTGCAGTAGAAGACCTAGATTGGAGACCAGTAGCACCTGAGAGACTGAGAAGATTTTCGCGAGTCAAAGCGTACTAAGCCTTGCTGCCGCATATACTTTCCCTCGTGTGTACCCATCTTGCTGGATTGCAGTCAGATGTGCAGAGCCTTTCGAAAGCCAGCTGGGAACCCAACCTATCTGTAATATTAAATGCCAATCAAATACAATATGATGTGCTGCGCTCTCTGCTCCTTTCCCCAATAGACTCCTGGAAAAACTCTCACTGTACAAAAATTTTAAGAAGGTGATTAAGTAGGGGGAAGGCAGGAGAGTCTCTTGGATCCCTCGGGGAGGAGGGAAGGGAGAGTGCCGTTCTCATCGGGTTTCTGCTCATTATCTTTATCCGAGGAGGCAGCAGGTGTCTTGTCCAAGGGGATGTTCAGAAGCAGTTCTCTGTCATTCCTTTCTTTAATGAGAGTTTAGCTGCTATTCTAACAGGAGAAGGGGTTCCTCCCCCAAAGAATCTAAACATCTGCAAAGACCCCCATTCTTCCCTGCTGATTCTTGTCAAGCTATATGGATGCACATCTGAGGCTCAGTTGCAGTAATAAAGCCACAGGAGGAATGCATCTCTCTCTCTCTCTCTCTCCTGGCCCAGATCCTGGGGGTTTTTTGTGAGTATTTTGGGTGTGTGGGGGTGTGTGCCTGGAAGTCATGGTTGCCTTCTGGCAACCCCTAGTGGGGCTTGGATGTTTTAAAGAGTTGGCTTACTATTGTCTGCCTATATGTCCTGGCCCTGGTATTCCTTGGAGGTCTCCCTTCCAAGAACTTGCCAGGGTTGGCCCTGCTTAGCTTCTGAGATCTGCGGAGATGGGGTTTTCCTGGGCTATCTAGGTCAAGGTTAGGGTGATCCTGTGTTTTTAAATAATAGGCTGACATACAGAAATTAAGCTGCTGGAGGGGGGGTGTTAGCATGAAAGTTTTAAAAATGGTGAGGCAATTGCTGTCTGCTGAGTCAGACCCTTGGTCTGTCAAGGTCAGTACTGTCTACTCTGACTGGCAGCTCCTCGGCAGGGTCTCGAGTGGAGGGCCCAGAATGTCATCTGACTGGCCATTGTGGAACAAAAAAAATGCCCCCTCCCCCAAGTGAGAACTGGAAGGTGTTTTGCTCCTAATTGGCGTAGGTGGATGGTTTCTTTTCTGAAGCAGCTTTCCCATGCCCGAGTTTCAGCTGTTCTGCCAGGGCTGAATCGAGCAATTCATTGTAATAGTTTTCCAACTGTCATAAATGAATAAAAATAAAGTGTCACTAAATATAAATGGGGGAAAGTCTTTGCAAAATATAGCATCCTTGACAGACTTCTAAATGGGGGAAGAAAAGAAATGCTGAATATTTTCACAGTTAACTCTGTTCTTGAAGAGCTGCTTTATGAATTCTGCTCCACAGAGTTTGGTGTATTAAAAGGCGTGCTGATGGATATTCGTAACTGGTGCACTTTTTTTTTGTCGTCAAGTCGCAGCTGACTTAGGGTGACCCTGGGGGGGTTTCATGGCAAGAGATGTTCAGAGATGGTTTGCCATTGCCTGCCTCTGTCTAGCAACTCTGATATTCCTTGGTGGTTTTCTGAGATCTGACAAGATCAGGGCATCACCTGCTTTTCCAGCCTTTGCCATCTAGTGATCTTGTGTGCTGAACCTGACCTCTGTTGTAGCCAGGATTGATTGATTTTACTTCATTAATATCTCACTTTTCTCCCCAGCGGGGGCAAAAAATGGTTTATGACATCATTCTCTCCTCTTTGCAATAACAACCGTGTGAGGTAGGTTGGGCAGAGAGTGTGAATGGCCCAAGATCACCCTTCAAGCTTCCACAGCAAAGTGGGAATTCAAACCTGGGGTCTCCTAGATGTAGTCCAACACTCTAGCTACAGTTTAGGGTGGAGGCAGCATCCGTTTCTGTCCTTGAGGCCCAATTACGTGATGCTTCAGGAGTGTGCATAATTCTGCTCGTCTCAGTGAATCAGTACTGGGTGACTTTAGTTATAAAATGTTGAATGGGCCTAGAGCAGTATTAGATTTGCTTACCAAAGGTGCCAGTCCCTTTGCTTAAAAATATTAGTTTATCCTATATTGCTGTCACTCCTTTAACTTGCATTTAGAAAAGAATCATCATAAATGTCCCTAAATACGCCTCTGGTCCACATTTTGCATTGCATCTTTTAGTATACTGAAGGCCTTAGATGTATGAACATGAGAAATTGCCTAATCCTGAGTCAAACCATTGGTCAGTCCTACCCCTAGCAATGTCCAGTGCTACTGGCCAAATGGGGTAACTGAACCTGGGTTGGCTCTGTCTCATCTTCCACTCTACCTGCTTTCCATTTTGAAGAACCGCAGAACTGGTATACACATCTCATGCCAGAGTTTTCAGTTTGCACTTTGCTTTCTTTAAGGCAGGGCCAGTTTGGGGGTATTTTGTTCCCCAGACAAGGAACACCCACCCCCTCTCGGTCCTGCGTCACTGCCACCTAGAGGCGACAGGACCCAGGAGAGGATGCCACACAGGTGCCACTGATGGCTGAGAGCTAGCTGCAGCCCTGTGGGCACCAGCACCCTCCTGCTGAGCAATCCTAAACAATCACATAGGTGGCTTGATCAGAGAGCAGCCCTCCCTTACAGTTTATCAGTCCTCGCCTGTGCAAAAATGTTAAATGTGTTAAAAATGTGTTAAATGTTAAATGTGTTAAAAACACAGCACAAAACAGCATGCGGGGTTCTTTGTTGTGATTTTTCAGCACAATTCTTTGCAGAGTTACTCTGCGTGGGATTGCTCGGTCAGTCCATGTCAATATGCGCTTGTGTGTATTTTGCAAGGAGGGAAACAGGTGCATGTTGGAAGCAGCAGCAGACTGTGCAAGAACAGCCATCTCAACATGTCTAGCAATCAAAATGGGAACTGTAGCCGATTATCAGCTCACTGGCACTGCTGCGCAAGCCGGATCAGGCAAAACCTGCAACTATTATTGTTCTTTTGTTGTTGTTGTTAATTTGATTTTAAACCACCCTCCCCTGGAAAAACCGGGCTTAGGGTGGTATACAAGAGTTCTTTGGATGGGAGAATTTTGTAGGCTTCCACAATGATGCCAGCTTTCTATGGTCGGTAAGGGAAAGGGTGCAGAGCGAGGAATCAAAGGGGGCAGACCACAATAGCCCCTCTCAAAAAAGGCTCAGGAACCTCAATGTATTCTTTTATATTGCCTAAGGTTAGTGGACAGACAAGACAGTGCCCGCCCAGACTTACTTCTTTGACCTTCAAGACAGTGGCTTCAAGAGTCAAACAGGATGCTTTTCAACTAATCATTCTCTGTTATTAATGAATCGATTATTAAATGCCACAGAATAAACTGTGGGAAGCATTTATTACATTGCTCTTCCATATAATTAAATATGCTATGATGTCGGCTGAAAGCATTAATGGGGGGGGGGTGCAGGAGGAGGTCCTAGTGTTGCCAACTCTGACTTGGGAAATTCCTGGAGATTTGTCAGTCTGAGGAGGGCTGGATTTGGGGAGGAGAGGGAGCTTAGCAAGGTATAATGCCATAGACTCTGGCCTCCAAAGCAGTCATTTTTTCCCCAGATGAACTGATCTCTGGAGTCTGGAGGTCAGCTGTAACTTTGGGAAATCTCTAGGCCCCACCTGGAAGCTGGCTATCTTAGGAGGGCACCACAGCTATGTTGTGACTTAATTAGGGTATGAGTTACCTCTGTGAAGCCCTGAGTGGACAAATTCATAAGAGTATGAGTCTATAACTACTATCAGAAGCAGTATACCTGTACTTTCCAGATGCTGGGAACTAAAACCAGGAGGTAGATTTCTCGTTCATGCTCTCCTTGTGAGCTTTCCTTGCCCTGTGGTTTGCTGGGGATTGAGCCTGGGGCAAACTTGGTGCAGCGGATATGCTTTACGGTCAAACCATCCCCCCCCCCCCCAGCATGCATACAGAAATCTCTTTGCCCTGCCAGCCCTGGTCTGCTTAATTCTGAACTGGCACCCTGTATCTTCCTCCTGCAAGCCCACAAACACATTTAATCGGGTCTTGGTATGTATGGGTCTGGCCAAACCCCGGAGCCTCACGAGGCAGGTTCTCTGAGTAACAATTAACGTGCAGCTAATGTGACAATGGTGTTTGTTGACAGCTCTCTTCCAACCATCTGGTCTTTATGCTCTGAGTCTCTATGGAGGTTTGACCATGGCTGCTCTGCCATTGACATGATTGCCAATTTGGCCCTTCCCATTCACTTTGGCTCTGAGGGTGACCCCATCACTTCAGTCACGTCTTCCCTTTGTCTGGATATTCTCCCCTCCCCCCTGGCTCCATTTACACCCGTCACGATAACTAGCGGCGGTGTTCCTGATGTTTCCAGTGTGTTCCGCACACTGCTGTAAATTAAACAAAAAGCAAAACACAAAGCCTGAGACGTGCCGCTAGAGTTGAGCTGACGCAGCGTGTGTTCTGCATATGGATAATAGATGATAGTGTTTTGATGGCGCTTGGAAGGAGGCACCGTGAGCTGTGTAATTTGCCTCTGACAGGTAGCACACTGTCTGGGTTAAGTGGGAAGGCCCTGCAGAGGCCTAAGATGCCTCAAAGTGTCTAATGAAACATGACAACCATGTATTAGATACGTGGGCATGAGGCCACGCTGCTTCTTACCTGCACGGAATAATAAGAGAAAGAGAAACAAAAGGATCGTTCTCTCTCCAATTTCGCCCTAGCCGATGACCAACAATTGTCATGACTCCATGTTGGCCATTTGGAGGCCAGGGTGCAAACTCTTGTTACCTTTGGCAGAAATCCAACTTCATACGTAGGACAGTTCATTAGTGCAATCAAGGGTTGCCCCCCTCCAGGTGACACCTGGAGATCTGTTATTACAGTTGATCTCCAGATGACCATGTTCAGTTCCCCTGAAGAAAATGGCTGCATTGGAGGCTGGACTCTGTGGCATTGTATCCTGCTGAGGTCCCTCTCTTCCTGTAACCCCGCCCTCCCCAGGCTCCACCCCCCAAATCTCCAGGTATTTCCCAACCCACAGCTCGCAACCCTAGTGCAATCTGAAGGACAGTGGCATACACAGAAGGTGTAACTCTGCTTCCGATTGCCCTGCGAATAGGGTTTTCACTCCTCTTTCAGGATAAAGATTTACTGGCAACAATTTATGAGTGGGCCAATTGGAGTTATTAGCTTAGACTGGGGAAATGACTATAAAAATTATTAGCTAAGCATGTAGAGGATAGGTCTGTAACTACTACTAGGCATGCCACCTAAATGGAACCTCCATATACAGAAACACTATACCTCTAACTGCCAGATGGACTTCACTTTCATGCCCTCCTTGTGTGCTTCAAAGACATATGACTGACAGCAATCAGAAATTAGTCTGGTCAAGCAAGCCAATCTGTATTCTAATGGTCTGCCTGCCTAATTAAGAGAAGATTTGTGCAACCGTGTGCTCTGTGTTTGCCACAGGCTGAGTTTGATCGGTACTCCAATGGCTTTAATGCCTGGAGGTAATGAGAGATCCAAATTTCCCATACGCACTTGCACTGCAGCATTATGCCAGAAGGACCTCTCTGCTGCACACCCCTTGCACTCAGCCTGACTCACAAAGTGATCATTTTGATCATCTTGTCCTGTGTCAGGCTAGGCTGAAAGGTCGAGAAGGAAAACATGGCGGTGCAGAGGGAAAATAAATTTTATTTCACTTGAGGATCACAATGTATTTTGCACCCTGCTTCATCAGGGGATTCTGAATTAGGCTAAAGGGTCACCCATTGAGTTTTAGGGTGGAGTGGAGATTTGGACCCAAGACTCCCACATCCTAGCCCACATTCAAATTATTGGATTGCCCTAGCTTTTGCATTCCTCTGGAAACATCTGAGTGACTGGGATGAATGGGCCTCATGGGAAAGGGTATGCCCCAAACATGCCCCAACCACAAAAAAGTTCTTCAGGGTCACAGAAGCCCTAAAGGGACACAGAGTTATATATGAAGTAGGCAAGGCAGGTATCGTTCCATTTCTCAGTTTCCAGTTTGGAATATGTGCTTATGAGACTGCCTGATCCATGTGTTTCAGTTCTCCTTGCTCAAAAGAAAGCCCCTGTTTCATTCCACTTGTCCTTGGTAAATCTCTGTTCCTATTGAGTCCTTTGTATTATTGAGAGATTGGGGGGATGAGTTTTTTTGGGAGAAGCAGTACTTTTTCTTGTGAATTGCTGGAGCACAGTTGTTCTTTGGGTCTGTAGGAGTTGAATTTCTGAGTAGGAGCAGTGTTACATAAAGAGGCAGTCTTCCTAATTTATTGGGGAAAATTGGCTTTAAATGAGACAAAGTAAAAGTGGGTAACTGGGATTCTCCACGTACGTATATGGGCACTTTCCATTAGAGAACTCTCAAAATGAACCAGTCCAATGTTCAACTGGAAAGGGTTTTATTGAAATAGGAACAAAAGGGCAAAACACACACATACAAACACATAGAAAACACACTAGCTAAGAGAAAATTAGGGAGGAGAGGAGAGAAGGCAGTTTTGAGGAAGGCTGTAGTTACCAGAGTGAGGTCCACAGAGGCAGCAGCAAAATGACCAGCATTTCACAGAGAAAAGAAGAAGGCCCACACGCAAGTGGAGGTGTGAGGTATGATGTCGAGAACACACACACACACTATGGAGCAGAATGCTTCAGTTAGAGGGGGAAATGCTCCCTGGGGGAGTCTGACATGCTTGCCCCCAAAACAACAACTTGATGGGTTTTTCGGAGGTGAACAATATTTTGGTAGAGGCTTGATGGGTTTATTTGAAGTGGACTATAGGTGCTAATGGTAATTGATGATCCTGTAAGCACCGGAGGGAAAAGCTACCAGGTTTTGTGGACAGTGTTAAGTGTACCTTAATTAGGGTAAGTGGGTACAGGGAAGTGAGGCTGGGTGTTGACAAGATAAATCCAAGGTAAGGCAAGATGTCCTTGGGAAACCCTTTGTCCCAAATTAGGCATCTCTGTAGGGTGGGAAGAAGGTCATTAGCTGGGCAGCCACTCTTTCCCACACTGCTAAACTACATGTCCAGACTTGTCTCTGGCTGACATCCATTTTCTGTCATTTGGGGCCAGGCAGTGTATTGCACTTATGATATTTGAGACGGTATATTAGGAAGGGTGTTTATGATTTTCTAGCTATAAACTGCCCCTTCAGCGAGGGGAGGGGTCTGACTGCTAACAGCAGTTGTGTCTTGTCTCTTGTACATATGCATGCACCATATACCATGCCATGCATGTGGGCTTCCCAATTGCCTGGACCCTCCTCGAGAAATTGAGGAGTGGGAGAAAAAAAAAGACCTGATGATGGACCATAATGTGTGTGTGTGTGTGTGTGTGTGTGAAGTGCTATCAAGTCACAACCAACTCATGGCAACTGTTATGGTAGGAAAGGGTCTTTGCTGGCTGGGAGACACCCCCCCCCCCCTTAAAGCAAGGGTTACGCAGAAAACACCCTGGTAACCAGCCACCACTACTCAGGACCTCCTGAGAACATCTAGACTGACCTGCTTGAAGGTATCCTTCTAGAGCAATACTAGAACATTAACAGAGCAGCACAGTGGAAACTCTAGAAAATACTTTATAACCAACTATGTAGCTGTCCCGACAACAGGCCTCCCACAACCTCCCAGCCACCAAAGACTCCCCCAATTCCCACAGAAGCCCCCAGAGGCCCTCCCAGCACCTGCCTGGAGGCCTGGAGCAGCAGAGGAAGAGCTGCAGCGAGGGCCCCCACCCGGCCTGATGTCACCGCAGCACGAGGCCGCCCACCGCAGGACAATTCAGGCATCCACAGCAGCTCTGCCACCGGGGGAGCCAGCTGTGCTGGGCCTGCAGCCTGGCACAAGAGCACACCCAAGAGCCCAGCGGCCCGGGAGCCACAGCAGGGCACATCAGGCCCAGAGGAGACGCTCAGCACGGAGGCCACACTCCCAAGGCATCTTGAGCTAAGCAGGGAGGTGTGGCCACAGGTGGAGGGGCAGGAGGGGCAGGCTGGGGGAAGGCTGGAGGGAGTGGGAAGGGGATAAAAGCAGGGCAGCATCAAGGGGCCAGAAAGGATTGCTTGGCACTGGCAGAGAGCACCCAGAGAGAGAGAGAGACGGCTTAGCCAGCCAGGAGGAGCGGGTGGTGGTAGGGTGGTAGGGTGTGGTGGTAGGGTGTGGTGTGGTAGGGTGTGGTGATGTAACCCCCTCCCCCACTTAAGTGTCTGAGGCCCCTGCTGCCCTGAGGGGAGAGGACCCAAGGTGGCGGAGCTTCCGTATAGCTCTGGCTCCAGCAACAGTGAAGGGAGGGGTCGGCAGACTCCTGTGACAGTACAGTACAGTACAGCACAGCACAGTAGAAACTCTAGAAAATACTTTATAACCAACTATGTAGCTGTCCCGACAACAGGCCTCCCACAACCTCCCACAACCTCCTGCACAGTAGCGGCTGTGAAGTCTAGCACGTAGGGAAGAGATCCAGAGAAATATCCCCAAAGAGCTGAATTGTTCCAAGTGAAGCCAAAATTTACTTTTATAAAAAGGTTTATTATAAAAGACAGAGAGAAAAAGGGAAAGAATGGTAGGAAAAGGGGCAGATCAAATTCCTGGGGGGCAGGGGAGAACTACACAAGAACACAGCACAGTGAATTCCAGAATAAAAAGCAATACTGTTGAATGAACTCAGCTAAATGTACTTTATCTAAACTGTAGCAGGTTCTTCTGAGTTCCTTGTGTTAACAAGATTTTGAAGGAGTCCTTATCCCTTACCCGGTGGACCAAGTTTCTGATGAAGATGGAAAACTGAAGATGAGGGGAAATCTCAAATGTCCAGATAATTATGGTCAACAGAAGTGGACCTAGGCCAGCCTCCTTTCTCAAAGTGATGAGCTGTTGCAGTCAAGGCGACACATCATCTCTGTTGTCAGAGGCTACTGTTACCAATCAGAGACTTAGAAAATATAGTCCCACCTCCATCAAGCATCTCGTAATGGCTCTGAACTTCATAGAATCATAGAGTTGGAAGGGACCTCCAGGGTCATCTAGTCCAACCCCCTGCACAATGCAGGAAATTCACAAATACCTTCCCCCCCACACCCCCAGTGACCCCTGCTCCATGCCCAGAAGATGACAGAAAACCTCCGGGATCTCCAGCTAAACTGGCCTAGAGAAAAATTGCTTCCTGACTCCATGATTAATAGGTGGCCTGGCCCAAACTGGGTTGTCCTTTGTCCAAAAAGGATTAACTCTGGCAGGCTAGTCCAATGTTGAATGGAAATGAATTGGTCATTCTAATGTAACCCTGGGTGCCCAAGATCCCAGGCAGTTTAGGTGGCACTCTTGCCCTAGTAAGGTTTTAGGGTTTCTGTCAAAGCGACCCCATAGGGTTTTCAAGACAAGAGATGAACAGAGGTTATTGCCTGCCTCTGTATTGTGACCCTGCACAGAAGTTATTGCCTGCCTCTGTATAGTGACCCTATACTTCCTTGGTGTTCTTCCATCCAAGTACTAATCAGGGATGACCCTGCTTAGTTTTCAAGAACTGTCAAGATCATGCTAGCCTGTGCCCTCCAGATCAGTGCCCTCCATAGTGACAGTATCAAAATTTCCCTTAGTCTCTGTGATCTTTACCATAGAGATTAGGGAAGCTCCAAGAGTATCTCACAGAAGTGACATCACATCTTCCCAAAATTCCACCCTCCCCAGGTACCATCCACCAAATCTCCAGACATTTGCCTAGATGGTGTTATGCATATTGTTCTATATACTGCACCTAATACTGTCAGTATTCAATTGTTTGGTATAGCATACAGGACAATTTTGTTTCGTATAGTACGAATGAACATGCAGAGAAGAACTTTCAGCAGTTTGTAATAAGGACATGCGTAAGCCATTAGCATGAAAGTGGGGAGTGTTATGAGTGTAGCTTTGTTTTCATTTCTGAAATGTTGAAGGATATGCCTACCCCTCTTCCTATCACAGTTTAATTGTCTGTGCCAGGTCATAAATGTATGTCAACTTTTCACTCCACCATTGTCTAACAAGGAAGGAAGGAAGCGCTTAGAAGCAAAGGAAGCTAAAAGCAAGCATGTTTGAAATGAGAAAGGGGTATCTCTCATTAGAACATAAGAGCCCTGTTGGATCAGACCAGTGGGAGTCCATCTAGTCCAGCATCCTGTCTCACACAATGGCCAGCTAGTTCCTCTGGATGGCCAACAACAGGGTCTAGAGGCCAAGGCCTGCCCCTGATGTTGCCTCCTGGCTCTGGGATTCAGAAGATTAGTGCCTGTGAATGTGGAGGTGACCTTCAGTCACCAGGGCTAGCAGCCATTGACAGACTTATCCTCCATGCATCTATCAAATCCCCTTTTAAAGCTGTTTATTCCTGTGGCTATCACTACATCCTCTGGCAGCGAATTCCACATTTTAATCACTCTCTGTGAAAAGTGGTATTTCCTTTTGTCCGTCCTGAACCTACTGACAATCAGTTTCACTGGATGCCCTTGAGTTCTAGTATTTTGGGAGAGGGAGACAAATTTCTCTTTGTCAACTCTCTCCGCTCCATGCATAATTTTATAAACCTCTATCGTTTCCCCCCACCCTTAGTTGTCTCTTAGTGAAACTGAAAAGTCCGAGGCTCTCATGCCTCATAGGGAAGGTGCTCCAACCTCCTAATCATCTTCGTTGCCCTCCTCTGTACTTTTCCCAGCTCTGCCGTGTCCTTTTGGAGTTACGGTGACCAGAACTGTACTCCAGTATTCCAAATGCGGCCGCACTATAGCTCTATACAGGGGCGTTACAATATCAGCTGTTTTATTCTCATTCCCTTTCCTAATCATCTTCAAGACAGAGTTTGTTTCCTTGGGAAGTCCTCATGGAATAGGCTTGGTGTATGTTTTAAATCAGAAGCGTCAAGCTCATTTGTTACAAGGGCCGGATCTGACATAAATGTCACTTTGTCAGGCCGGGTCATGTGTACCATAAAATGTAACGCCAGGCACCAGAAATATAAACATTATAAAGGACACAAGCAAAACCAATTAACAATATTATTCTTTATTCAAAATACAAACAAAATCAATTGATTCCTAGCATTGAAAACAGTTAATTTACTGGGGGATGCACAAAAGCCCCAATAAATGTGTTTAATCATATGCAAGACTAGGGTTTTTTCCAGGGGTTACCATAAAAGGGGGGGTACTTTACACTTCCATCCATACCAGTTGCTTGCGGGCCAGGTAAGAGCCCTGGATGGGCCAGTTCTGGCCCCCAGGCCTTATGTTTGACACCCCTGTTTTAAATGGATGTGATTGTTTTCAATGAAACATGTCTGGATATTCTGTCTAAGCAGAATCTGCTCCAGTAACTAAACAAAACTCGGGAGGGGGGACTTTTCATTATGAGCATGTAAAGCCAACTTAAGGCGACCCCATAGGGTTTTCAAGGCAAGAGACGTTCAGAGGTGGTTTGCCATTGCCTGCCCCTGTGGAGTGACACTGGTCTTCCTTGGTGGTCTCCCATCCAAACACTAACCAGGGCCAGCCATGCTTAGATTTTGAGATCTGACAAGATCAGGCTAGCCCCCTTGATTTCTATTATATTAACTTTGTCAGAAAGAACTTGTGGAGTGCAGAGATGGGGAGAAAGAGGAATACTGTATGCCAACTTGTCATTGCCAAGCAATGTCAAGGGGGCCGACGTCTCAAGCATACCTGCAAGGCAATGCACACACACGAACACAAAGGAGTCACATAGAGCAGTTTTATTTGTCTAGGCTGCATTTGCATAGTCGCAGAGCCTACCTGCAAAGCCAACTATGTCTGAAAAGCCCTCCTGAGTTCACACCCATTTGTACAGTAGCTACCTGGTAATTGCATGCTAGGCCAATATTACACTCCGCTGTTAATTGCTGTGTGTGTGTACAGTCTCTGGGCAAAGATAAAGGTGTAAAATGGTATTTGCTTTTCTGTTTACATTTTATTTTGCCATGTAATTAAGTAATCAAATCCAACCACCTAATTAGGGAGGATTTGCGAGGTGTTTATGCCCTGTGACTTTATGCAATAAACATTAATTGTTCTTGTATGATTCCAGCTATTATCCAATAATGCAGACTTTGTCTGACCGAAAAATGCAGGCATTACCAGATCATATCAGCCCACTGGGTCGGATGCTGATGATGTGTTCTACTAGTGGGGTGGCACTTTTCCTCGGGTGCAGGGAACTTTCCCCTGATGCAAGAGGCTGCAGCATCAGGAGATGGATTCTGGTACTTCAAGAAGCACCACCCCCAGGAGAATGGGGCTGCAGGATCCAGCCCTTTAGGTTTCAGTTTACCTAGGCATTTCCCACCTCATTCCTATCTATGCATTTGGGTCAGAGTCCAGAGGGATGAACTCCAGACGAGCTATAGGTTTCGAAAGAGGTGTGCTCAGGTTGTAAGAACAGTAAGGGCAATTCCGCAGTGGCTCCCCCCCCCCCTTGTTTTACCAAAGGTGCAGCTTCAAATACCTCGGTCCAACACTCTACTGACTGTGAAGTCACCCCGAAGGGCCAGAAATCTATGCAGAAGGTACCATAAAACCCGACACTCAAAGGAAGAGAAAGCAGCAGTGCGGGGGTTACCATAAAATCCGATGCTCAAAGGCAGCGAAAGTGGCATGCCGTGTGGAGCGGAATTTCTGTTCCAACTTGGGTTTGGTAAAATAGCAGAGGGAAAAGCCAATGCAGAATCAGCCTAAGAGTTACTAGGTTCCATTCCCTCGTCTCAGATCTGAATACAGTTGTGCAGATTCCCAGACTCTGTGATTTCAGCTGGAGCAAAAGTCTGACGATATATTTCCATTAGTTTAAAATCCCTAGAGAGCACTAAGCAGTGGCTTGCATGTTCATTCTTGCTTGCCTTTGTGTTTACACAATGCTGACACTGGTTCTCAATCTGGAGTCTACAGAGATGGCTTGGAGGGTCCATGCAGTATTGCAGTGAAAATACAGCACTCTCTTCAGCTTGGCTGCCTAGTCTGGTCATGTCTGTTAGGGAATCTGTCCTTTTTAAAAAGCTATTTACTATCGTAGTCTCACACTCTTCCTTGGGGGATCCCAGAGACTGGTCTGTACTGCACGCCCCGCCCCTCACTTAACTTTGGCAATCTTGCAGCCTCAGCTGCTTGCTGGGAATGCCCTGGGAATGTCTCTCCGAAAGTATATCTGACATACAGCTGAAACAAGTCCTTCCCATGCAATCGCTTGATAAACCCTTCCACCCTCCGGTTTGTTTCCAGGGCTGAAGTTTGGTCTCAGAGGAGGTTTGAGGCTTGGAAAATCATGGGTAGAGGCATATTAATAGCTGGCTTCCCCCATGCCTTTCTTAGAGCAAGCAACATTGCTTTCTCTGACAGTGTTTCTCAACCTAAGGGTCGGGACGAATGTTCCCTCTTAGCTGTGGAGTCTTGTGAACAAAAATTCTAATTTGTGAGCTACTGGCATTAAAATTGTGAGCGAGTGATTTGGCTACTGCAGAAATTAGTTTGCTCAGGAGCCATCCTTCCTGAGCGAAGACAAAAATGTGTGAGATGGAGGCTAAAAAACTGTGAGCTAGCTCACACTAATTCAGCTTAGAGGGAACATTGGTCGGGACCCAAAAGTTTATCTCAAAGTCTCTGAAAGTGGCCAGCCCTCCCTAATGGCCAGAAAGTGGAACAGCCCTCCCTGATGGCTGCCCCTGCCCTTTCCATTGCTCTCTTTTGTATCTTGGAAACCCAAGATCTGACGCTGGAAACAGTGTCTTCCATGTCATGTGTTAGTGAAGGGTGTGATGAGATCCTGGTTGGGAGGAGGGAAGGGACGGGCAGGAAGAGAGATTTTTAAAAAGAGGGAAAGGGGCATGTGCTGATTTGTATGTGTATAAATGAAAAATAATGAAAGAAAGATGAGAGAGGGTGCTTGTAGGGGGTGCTCTAAAGAAAAGAGTAGGGGGGTGCTGGTAGTAGTCTGTGTGCCACGCTTGATTGAACAAGAGTATGTGTGTAGGGTGGTAACATCTTGTGGGGGCCCAGCAGGAATCTAGCAATGCATGCACGTACATCACTGAATATTGTGTGACTTGTGCTATAGCAAACACTTGCAACAGAATTGTCTTGTCCAACCTGAATTAATTCTATAGCATAACTGTAACTCAATATCCAAACAATGTGCTGATGCCATTCTGTCTGGGGACCAGTGGTGGCTCTTGGCCTGCCCTAACATATCCATATCCTTGGACAGACAAACTTGCCTGCTCTTATTTCTCCACCTTGCTTTGGTTTTTCTCCCCGTCTGCCAGTCTTCCCTCTCCCTTCCTGCCTTTTCTTCCCTCTCCACTCTTCCTTGGTCATTCACCTCTCTTATGGCTGCCAGCCACTGGCTGTCAACTTGCAGGAAAAGGACAGCCTGGGGACAGGGTGAATGACATCACACCATTGGTGGAATCCTAGAAGTGATGTTACTGCTTTGGTGCAACTCTCCAGGAACTCCCCAAAACTCTATGGTCCTATCACAGTGTTTTTTTTTGGGGGGGGGGGATCCTAGAGTGTCACAGTAATGCAGTCATGTCACTTCCAGATTTGTGCCATCAGTGCGATGACTCCCCCTAATTTCCCCACCCTATCCTGCTAGTTGGCAGTGGGGACAATAGCCAGATGGCAGGAGACCAGGTAAGCCTAACTTCTCTAGTCTCTCCTAGTGCAGTAAAGGGGAAACCCAGCCAAACATGCCTCTAACTTGCCCTCCTTGTCTGCTTGTGGTGGCCATTGCCCCACCCTGTTTCCGTGCTTCATTTTGGGTTGCTTCAGTAATAGTTTTTGCAGCCGTTGCTCTTAATGCTTTGGGAAAGTCACTCCCAAATGTTCATTCACTGACAAACTGAATTTTTTAAAATTTGTAAACATGAGATTTCCCTCCCCCCACATTTGTTAAAAAAAACCTATATCCTAGCTGTGAAAGCCCCCATGGTGAAGATTTTTGGATGTATATGAGGGGGGCACATTTGGCTGATATAAGGCTGTTCGAAAGCTCTAGTAAGGAGGACCTGTGGTCACAAAGAGGGATAACACCAAATTTCTGCCCAGATGAACACAAAGAGCTTGCACTTCTCAATGCACCAGTTCCCAAACTGTGCAAGAACTGTCAGCAAGAAATGGATTAAATCATTAAGGGCTCCTATGAACCAAAAGAAGGCATCCACGGAGGAGGCTACCTGCCGTGTCTCTGGATGATTTACTGCTCTGGCCTGGCCTCCTTCCAGCTCAGCCTGTGCCAGAGGCAGATGGTCTGCAGTACATCTGCACCGATGTGATGAGATCATTCAATCACTCCTGCTGCAGAGACGCGGCAGAGCTACCAGAGAGCTGCTGCCCATTGCGTCTCCGCTATGAATCACCACGTTGAGTATGCTCAAAGCAGCGTCTTGTGCAGAAAAAAAATGGCGGCTCCTGGAGAAGCAGGGAATACTTTCAAACTCTAGAAGTAAGCCTTTTGCAGTGCATGAATAAATTCAAGGAGGAAAACTTTGTATATCAGCTACCAGAAGTTTAGCAAAGCCTTAGAAGTAAGTGGAGTGCAAGCAGGAAGAAGAAGAAAAAAAGGAGGAAGAGGAGGAGATTGGATTTATAACCCACCCTTCACTACCCGAAGGAGTCTCAGAGCAGTTTACAAACTTCTTTCCCTTCCCCTCCCCACAACAGACACCCTGTGAGGTAGGGGGACTGAGATAGCTCTTTTGACAACTGCTTGTGGAAGAACATCTCTGAAATAACTTGTAACTGACCCAATGTCACACCAGCATGTGGAGGAGTGGGGAATCGAACCCGGTTCTCCCAGATTAGAATGCGTGCTCCTAACCCACTACACTGAACTGAACCCTCATCCATGACGGAATACTGCCAATCTGGACACGCTCCAGGTGACACAAGTTCCTCCTCTCCTTGCTTTGTGCTGGCCTATTCTTTTCAGATACCCTTTCTATGGCCACAACAGCCCAGGAAGGAAATAGATCCACTATCCCAGCTGGCCCTTGAAGATAATCAGACTGTGGGTTTGAACCAGGGCTCATTTCGTAGCAGGAGCTCCTTTGCATAGTAGGCCACACACCCCTAATGTAGCCAATCCTCCAAGAGCTTACAGAGCTCTTCTTACAGCTCTGTAAGCTCTTGGAGGATTGGCTACATCAGGGGTGTGTGGCCTAATATGCAAAGGAGCTCCTGCTACGAAATGAGCCCTGGTTTGAACCCACTGCCTTCCACATCCCTTGTTCTAGCCGGGTTCTTGAAGTGTGCATACACACCCTTATGCATCCAGCATGACCAGGTCAAAGAAGACAAGGGCATGTATCCTCCCACTCTGTGCTTAGAACATGAAGTTCTCCTACTTTCCTCTCTGTTCCTGCAGCTTCTAGTGACCCGCAGCAATGCTACTCCCAGGGTCACAGGACCCATGTGGGAGAAGAGCTGTGTGGGCTGGAGTGGCGGAGTGAGGATAGACATGGGTGTGACATCGCTCTTCCTTACCCTTTGAGAAGCACAGCTCTGTTGAGGAAGGAGATCACTTCCGTCCCCTTGCCTTTCTCCACTCTAGCCCACTGACCTGCATGGCTGTTCCTCCGTTCCTCCACAGAGATCCCGCAGTCCCAGAAATGATCTTTTTGTGGGTCAGAAGGGAATGCAGGAGTGGAAAGGAACACGGGAAATCTCCATGTGCCCTCTACGCATGGGTGGGTTGTAGACCCAGCAAGGAGCTGACTTTTGTGCAGTTGACATGGGGTGGTACGGTATGGTGGTTCTTATTAGGTGTACGGAATTATAACCGCCAGCCAATTCATTTATATTATGCCATCTGCAGACGTATATAAATGAAAGCATCGCAGCCATTTATTTTTAGGGGCTGCTAAACTGCTGGTATGGATTTGGATAATGCTGATCAAAAACTTTAATACCCTGACTGGGAGCCTATTTATACATGGAAATGTAGAGGCAATTCACAGAGGAGCCAGCCAACAAACCCATTTTGAATATTGGGTAGGAGTCGGATATCCAGAAGCCGAGCTGTCTTACCTGTTAGAGCACAAATGAAATTATATCACCCAGAACCTTTTGTTATTAAGCCACTGACTTCTTTCCTATGGGGATGCCAGGCCTTATTGAAGTGTGCTGTGAAAATTCAATAAAACCAAGAAGAATATACGGGGAAAGTAACATAATGCAGAGCTGCCGTCACAACAGCAAGCATGAATTATTAAGCCAAGGGGATTTACAATCAGTCAAGGGAAGTACAGCTTTCAGCCTCCATATATAGATACTCTAATCAGCAGAGCCTTTTACCCTTGAATTTGCAGCTCGTCGCTTGAAATCAAAATCACCCAAGAGCGGATCCATGATGCTACACTCTGTATCCTACGTCCCAAACCCCAGGCATTGATAGTTCCATGCAAGAAATGTTTCCCATGTGGGTCAAGGCTTAGTGGAAGAAAACTGATGGAACGTGCCTAAACTTTGGTTGTAACCATCGTCATGTGGGATACCACCATCGTTACTGTGAACAACAGATTCAGCCTGTGAATCTACCACGTTCAACAGTCGCGATCACTCGTGAGCCAAGACTCAGATGTCCTTGCCTCGCTGCAGTCTCCTTTTGAGGTGCTGCCAAAAAAGCTATGTGGCTGTTTGATAGAGCTGGGCTAACAGTTTCATTTCCTTCTGCCTTGCAAGCTGCCTTTGCCTTTGCTCAGTGGGTGAAATCAGCTCTCCCCCAGGAGCAGAGATAGGAAGGTCAAAGTAATTAAATGACACATGGGGTGGCAGGAGTCCTAAAACTTCATGAAAATGTGCGAAATAATCTCAGTGTTAGCATGGGCTTCGATGGCCGCAAAACAGTAAGAATGTTTATTTATCATTTTTAATTTATAGTTTCAGAGGGTAGCCATGCTGGGCTGCAGTGGAAGAGCTAGATTCAAGTCCAGTAGCACCTTTGTGACCAACAAGATTTTCGGGGTATCAGCATAGGGTATCAAGATTTTCAGGGTATCAGCATTTGACTCTTGAAAACTTGTACCCCGAAAATCTTGCCAGCCTCTACATTGCTACTGGACTCAGATCTAGTTTTTATTTATAGTTGCTGCCTGTCTAGTTAATTTATTCACCATTTCTATGGTTGGTTGTTGTGCGGCAAGCAACAATTACAGATTATGGGGAGGGGGACTAGGACTACCATCCGTCTGCATACGAACACACAAGCATGAAATAGTGCTGATTGTACTGTACTTTGCTGTTTGGATACATGAAAAGTAACACCACACACTGGCTCAAAATGCTCATAAATGGCAGAAAAGTTTGTCAAAAAATTGGCTTCCTGTTCATGGCTGATGAGCAGAACGTCAGCCAAACTGGTAGGTGTTTGAGCATTCACAAGCAACATCATTTACTACTTGTCCAATTCAAAGTAAACCCAGGAACACTGGCCAAGGTACATGGACATCCACTGAATATTTAGGTATTAATATGGGTCTCCCATAGAATCATCCCCAGGCCAGAGATGGCCTGATTCATTCTGAGAAGAAGAAGATATTGTATTTATACCTCGCTCTTCACTCAGAGTTTCCAAGCTGCTTACAATCTCCTTTCCCTCCCCACCCCCCACAACAGAAACCCTGTGAGGACTTCTGGTTTTTGCCGGCTCAATGGCAGGCGTGTCTCTCTGCTGCTGCAGGAGATGCGACTCGGTCTCAGCGGTTTAGAGGGGGATCCGAACTGTATTCAGACCCCCAGAGATCCCTGAAGGGGGACTCTGCCTGAGGTGCTTGAGGGAGTCTCTTTCCGGGATGGCGATCCTGAGATAGAGGCACCCTCCTAGCCTCCAAAGGCTCTACCACTGCAGCAGCCTTCGGGCAAGAATGAGTGCTCTCCGGACGGCTGCAGAAGCCAAATAGTTACAAGGAAAAGCCTACTCCCTGAGACGTGTGGCAAAATGTAAGTGAGGAATCTATCCTTCTACTACGTTTGGGAAGATTCTCTGTTGTGAGCTTAACAGCTCAAAGCGAGGGGGGGTTAAAGTTTAAATCCCCCCCCCAACTCCTCTTAAAGAACTCAAGCTACCAAGAATTGAGGGGCTGGAGAGTGGCTGAAGATTGAATGAGATGTATTAAGTGATTAGTTGGAAAAAAGGAAGATTTTTGACCTACCAGTGGGACTCTACTGTATATGTAAATAAAAAAAAGCGATGGCTGGAAGGGGAGAAAAGATGGCAGGGAAAGTAAAAGCTTCTCCAAAAGCCATGTCTACACTTCCAGGAACAAAGTCTGAGTCTAGTACAGACCTGTCTGCAGCACTGGCAATAGCTCTACACCCCCTGATGGACCAGTTGAATATGGTTAACACTAGGCTGGATTCTCTGCAACAGCAGGTGTCAGAGGCAAACAAGAAGTCTGAGCAGACTGCATAAGGGCTGGCTGAGGTTAAAACCAAAGTTGAAAAGACTGATACAAAGCTAACCGTGATGGAAAAAGAAAGGATTTCTGACAAGGATAATTTGCTGAAACTTCAGATGGAGAGGTCTTCCTTTTACTTAAGATTCCAGGGCATACCTGAACACAAAGGTGAGAATCTCAAAAAGATCCTTAGTGATGCTTTAGCTCCAATGACAGATTTACAAGCAGATGAATTGCAAAGTGATTTGGATATGGTTTACAGGACCTGTCCTGAATTTGTAAAGAAAAAAAATCTGCCTGGAGAAGTGATGGTGAGGTTCTCTAAAAGGTCAACTAGAGATGTGGTACTCAAGGCCACTAACAGAAATGCCCTGAAGATACAAGAAGAAGATATTAAAGTGTTAAAGGACATCCTATTTGAGGTGAGGAAGAAGAGGAAACCCTATAAGAACTTGACTGCATTCTTACAAACAGAAAACATCATGTATCGTTGGCTTATTCCGGAAGGCGTGGGTTTTACCTATAAAGATAAGAAGCAAAGAATTGATACAGCTGCAAAGGCTAAAAATTTTTTGGACTTTTGCAAAGAAAGAAAGGATAAAGCACCATCAGAGGACTCTTTGGATTTACAAGACAGCATTTATGGTTTGGAAGATTCGGACAATGCGGGAAGTAAAAGCTCAGAAGATGAAGAATCTGACTCAGCTTTGGGGGCAGCAGCACCGAAACTCCGGAAAGGAAAGAAGAAAAAAGTGAATAGCAAAGGAAAATAAGCTGTTTGGTTGAAAATTTTATAATGTTTATTAACTCATTCTGATTAATAGTCACTCACTGTTGTAAACTGTTTTACCTAGTATTATTAGCAATTCTAAGCCTTGTTTTTTTAGTTTTCCTTGAAAGAATGAAGCAGATTGTTTATTAACTTTTTTTTACGACTTCTGTATACCAAAGGGTAGATTAGAATTTTAGTTATAGTAGTGTTTTTAGTTGTTGTAGTCATAAAACCAATAAAAAACTTTCAAAAAAAACCAGACACCCTGTGAGGTAGGCGGGGATGAGAGAGCTCTTTCAAGGACTACTCATGATTGACCCAGGGTCACACCAGCAGCTGCATGTAGCGGTGTGGGGAATCAAACCCGGTTCTCCCAGGTCAGAGTCCGTGCTCCTAGCCACTACACCAAACTGGCTGTAGAAAAGTGCAACTGATGACAGCAGTCCTGTAGATCTATATACCTTACTGTAGTCACACACTCACACAACTATGACAGCACCTGGAGCACAGTAAGGCCTAGGGAACTCAAAGATGGCTCAGGTTGTCCTTTGGCTAGTGTGAACTGGACATCCAAAATGAAAAGGAATAGGTCTGCCAGCTGAATTTGTAAAAGATCCCACCTAGCCAGGTTTTGATCTTTGGGGCCAGTTGCCAGAAAACAGGGGGCAAGTCCATCCATCCTCTCACCATTGCTGGGTTTTTTTAACACTCTGCACTTTAGTTAAATAAACAGCATCTGTACAGGACATTCAGACCTGTCAATAGCTACCAGTAGACCCTACTATGAATTTGCAAAAAAGAAACCCTACTGGGCTCTGTCCCTCCGGGTACACCACCAAACTGTTCTGGACTTGGCCCCCTCATTCTGAAGGCTCTGCTCCCCAGACACCAAAGGGCTTCCAGAATTTTTCAGGAACTGCACCCTAGATGGAAACTATCAGAGCCCCCAAACCCACCCAAGAAGAAAACAACAGAGTTAAGCAGCAACAATTCTGGCCTAGACCTTGCTAAAATAGCAAACTTATACGTGGACTATATCTCTTCAGAGTGCAGATAGGAGCTGTCTTAATTAAATACTTCTCCATGCCTAAAAAATATTCCTCTGCATTGAAAACTGTATGCTAGAGGTTAGGCTAGCTCATATCTCCCTGACATGCTAATTTTCCATGTGGAGGAAGTGGATTTTGTGTTTTCCGTATGGAGAAGCACTTGGTAAGGCCTGGATTCAGGTTTACCACTTCAGCCAAAAACAGGCCTCTCTCCTGCGGCTCTCAAGCTGGTGCCCTCTAACAGGACTCCTGCACTGAGATGAACGATTATCCTGCTTCAGGCCATGCTGTGGAAATCTTTAAATCTGCCATTTAGACTTTTACAGGCAAGGAGAAAATGGATGGCAAGCAGCAGTCGGCGCAGGTGTTGCTAATTCCAATTCTCAATCATTACAAGACCCTCCACCAAATGAAATAAGACCACATCCTCCACCATCCCTACCTGAATTCTGTTTCCAGCATCCCAGACAGCCAGGTAAAGAAAACGCTTCACCTAGAGTGAGGTTTACAGCCGAGGCTTAAATTGAAGTTATTCCAGTAGCTCGCCGGCTTCTCATTAAAAAAAATTACTGGTCATTAGGCAGGTTCAGGAAATGGAGTCTAGTCAGGAAGCAGAACCAGAAAGGCCTGGGATGAGGGCAACAGAAAATGGTATTCGCTGGACAAACTCTGATGTTACTTGGCTTCAGTTCTAGCAGGGAGAGGAGTTCTGGCTAAGCTCAGGTGAACAGAAGACAAAAGAGCAGGTGCAATTATGACAAACCCCTGTATCTCCCCCAACTGACTGGCAGATTTTTCCTGCCAAATCTTCAGTTCCCCCCAGTGACTGAGTTGCCCTACAGTAGCGTGTATATATTCTTTGTCATAAAAAAACTTGCTTGTCCCACCCTATGTTTGAGATATTTAGTTTAAGCTTTACTCAGCTCAGGAACTCTATTGAAAATACAGGAGCTGTTCAGTTTTTTTAAACCCTTGAGAAATGGCACTTGAGGCAAATTAACTTTCAAAAACAGACTAAAGGTTGTATTAAACAGGCAGGGAACATATGTGTAATAGAAATAGTCAAGGTTTTGAGACTGCTGAGGTAAAAAAAACGTTCTAATATATATATATATATATATATATATATATATATATATATATATATATATATATATATATATACAGAGTTGAATTCTTAGAGCATTCAAGAGAGTGTGTTTGTAGTTTTGTTTCAAGGCTTTCTATTTCTTTCTTTGAGAGGTATTTTGTTTAGTGTATTTCAGCACTAACACGGTTCTTATGGATGTTTCTAGATTTCTTCCTTCAGATATTACAGGTTTTCCTTTAGATAATACAGCTTTGAGTCCTGAGGTGTCTAAGCTTCTCCCCTTTATCACAGACCACGGTTCTTTTCCCAACCTATTTCATTGGCAGGAAGTTATTCTCCTTGTCCCTAAGAAGCAATAACTCCTTTTACTATTTGGCTTGCATGGGAGTTCTCTGTAACTACCCAGACCTTCTGCCAAATCCTTCTTCAGTATCCTTTGTCTGTATAAGGCTGTTCTGTAGCTTTTCAGAGAATCTAAAGTTGTCTGTCAGAGCAGTTTTAATATATATCTAAGACAACGGGGTTTCTCTTCACTCTGTAGAAGTACTTTTCTGACTATTGCTTGTCAGAAAACACTGACTCTCAAATGTCTCTTCCCTCAGAAGCCATCCTCTGGCTACTGATTAAGATGTTAGATTTCAAAAGACCAAAAGTTGAAATACCAATTTGCAAAAGACCTCTTTTCCCTCCAGATCAGCTGATGCTGGCCAGTCAGAGAGTGAGCAGAGCAGCCAATCACCTAAGCTCTTCTCTCCAGGGAAGATTAATTCTTGAGCTCCCTGACTCTCTGATACAAGCAGCATTTCAAAAAGCCTGCTTTTCTGTGCTATCCGTCACAGCAGTCCATAAGCACAGCACACCCAATGAGTGGAGACACTACTGTGATAAGCCAGGCACCAAAATATGACCATGAAGCAAAAGCAAAGACATGGCTTGCAGCACCAAGGACAGTTCACACATTGCTGGCAACAGAGCCCTGCAGATTCCGCACTCACGCATGGTCCTATGTCCCAGTCTCAGGCCCTTTCGGCACTCTCCTTTTAATCCATGTTCACTGTGGTGTCCTCCAAGCAATTCTGCACTAAAACTGAATTCAGCCTTCTTTTTATTCTGGGTTTTCCCCCCATTCTGCATTACAGTCCCTCCCTTTAGTGGTCAGCCTGGTTCCAGCCTGCTGTTGCCCCAGGTTATTTGGATGTTGCTTTGCCGTGGACTTAAATTGCCTCAACTCGAACACTGAGCCGGCCTTGGCCAGGAGAATGGCATAGAAGTCTAAGCAAATAAATAAATAAAATCCAGAGTGGCAGGCAAATGTGGAAGGGACCTCACTCTGAGAAAGAACAGGCTTAAAGGGGTCCTTTGGCATTTTTTGGCAAGATCTTGAGGTTTTCAGTAGATGGTGGGACAGTTATTTGAAGACTTCAGGCTCAGTAGTGTTCTCGTGACCTTCCAAAAGTTTGATATTAGTCTAGGGGGACTCTTCAGAGTGAGGGTCACTACCTGGTTTCTCCACAGAGCTGCATAATGATAGGAGCCTCTCTCTCCATGAGCACAGGGTCTCCTCAGAGTCATTGTCAAGATTACTGCTTGGGGCTGAGGTCATAACAACCTCCTTTTCTGATGCTAACACAGATTATCTGTCAGACTGTGGGGTTACCAGCAGAATAATGAATAGGACTGGCTTGTACATTTGGGGATCAGGCACAAACCATAGCTGGATATCAGTTATGAGGGAAAGGGTACCCTTTCCTACTAAGACTGGCAACTGTTGATCTCAAGAATTCTGGAACTTGAGTGGAGTGAGGGGCAGTGCCTGGGAGAAGCCAGGAGGTGGGCCACATAAGAAACCAGATGTAACCGCAGACCTTACAACTACCACTGCCATGTCTCCATGTTGCTTTGCTACCACCCATAGAAGCTCAATAGAGCCCATGATAGAGCAGCAAACATGTACTCTTCATTCCAACATGCAGTGCATGAATTGATGCACTGAGGCTGTCTGTGGACACCCAGTGCCCTATTGTGAAGGTGTTGGCTGCATACTTCAAGCATAAGCATAGAATGAAAAACTACCATTCTTCAAAAATCCTGCTTCAGTAGGGGGGAAAAAACCCTGTCAACCAGATGAAATTTCTGACTTTTATACAAAAACAAATTCTGGCCATTGTTTTGGAGGTCAAAGACGAAGATAGGGCATTGCTTCTTCCCTCTAATCAGTTCTTCATCACTAAGTGTTAATTCCCACATTGGACGGTACCTACCATAGGCTGGAGGAAATACCTCTGATCTAAGGAGCCTTCTTCCAACTTCAGGGGCTCTTCCATTGAAGGGGAAAAAACAAGTGAGAGGAAGTTTCCTTAGACTGGAAGAAGACTGTGCTTAGTGGAGTGGTAGGACCTAAGCCAATAGCTCTGGTCCCACTGTGGCAGCCTGGCCATTAGAAAAAATCCTGTCTTGAAGTTGATGCAAACTGTTGCATATGTAGTGGACATGCAGACAGGCGAAAAAAGATATTATGAAATGTAGATTAAATATGGATTTTCCCCATTCCTCTGAGGTCATCTTGTTAAGCTATATGCCCATGTTTCTGAAAGAATTCCAAACAATGATCTTTCATATGGTAACAGCGGCTAGAATTACCTTTGTGAGATATTGGAAGTCAGATAATATTCCACAATAAAAGAATGGCTCATGAAATGTTATTTTCAAAAACCCTTTCGGTAATCAAATTGACATTTTTAAAAGAGAGGGAGGGATGTAGCTCTATTGAATAGAGTTTGGCAAACCTTTATTTCAGCAGTTGCTCAACTGATGTGATGAAGTGGAGTACAACGACTTCAGTGAAATGTTATTTCAAATATTTTGCTACTTCACTGCATTTCTTCCAGTTTTGGTAGCTGTGGTGGTCCAAAGCTGCAGAACAAAGTTTGAGTTCAGTGGCACCTTTAAGACTAACTAAGTTTTATTTTTATTTTTTAACTTATATTTTATGGAATTCATTGTTTTCAATACACTACAGTAATATCACAATCATATAAATCACAGATCATAACTGAGGTTTAAGTTGATACCATACAATCGATTCAGTGTATAGGAATGAACACAACCATCCAAGAATAAGAAGACACACAACACAGTAGCTAGCTTCTAGGTTTTACCATAAACCTAAATCATCTGTACCTTTAGGGATTTCTTGTTGGGAGGACAAATACTCTAGGATAGGTAGCCAGATGGAGGAGAAGGTAGAGGGTGAAGAAGGTTTATTAAAGTATGCCAGATTGTCCGTGAGTTCGGCCATAATATATAAGCTCTGTATTATTTGATGCCATTGTGAGAGGGTTAGTGACCTTAAGACTAACAAAGTTTTATTCTGGGTATAACTTTTCATGTGTACACACCCCAGAATAAAACTTTGCTGGTATTAAAGGTGTTCCTATTTTTCTCTTAATCTCTTATGTAATCTTAATAAAGTTAATTTTTTTAAATTGTGTAATTTAAAAAAATCCTGTCTTGATGTTGATGAGGCAAAAATTATCTCATGGTGACTTTTGCATACAAGAAACTAAAATGTGACTCAACCCTGAAGAATCATTGCATATGAGGGATGAGAAATTCTAAGGCACAGGTTGTAACTTTTGGGCAGGCCTGAGCCCCAGACCTCTCCCTACAGACCAATGGACTTCTCACAGGAGAAATTAGGGCACCAAAGGAAAGGAGGACCCTCCACGTTATTCACAATTTAGCCTGGCCGTTACCATCTATACATCTGTGATTCGCTTCTTCTGGGCTCCATAGCAAAATTTCTGACAGATAACAGAGTGCCGTTGTTATTTGTGTAATGTACAGCATCCTCCAAGTCAGAACCTTAGGTGATTCAATTGCTTTTATTAATGCGTGCCATTTAATCTTTTAAAGAATATGCCCCTCTTGAAAAATAAGTGCTCAACAGAGCTATGGGCTGTCAGCACGAAATGTCACGTAAATCTATATGGGTGAATATTGCTGCTGTCTTCACAAACCATTGCACACCTATTATGAGCTTTCACAAAGAAAAGTCATTTTTCAAGCCACAGAAATATGAGCCTACTTTACACCCAATGTCTAGGGAAAGTGATTGCTCGTGTATAAGTGTTCTTCTGTTCACACATTCTTATAGATACTACCAATATAATCCGTGAGGTGTGATTAAAAGCCTGCCATTGTGGACTCTGGTTCATGCCTCTATAGAGGCCCCATGCCTCTATTATAAAACATGTGCTAAATGTGCAATTTCATTTTAGGAACGAAAAGTGGGAATAATGCAACTTGGGAATCAGCTTCAAAAAGTATGGATGCTAGGCTTCCTGAGGCTTGGGGGAAGACGCCTGGTAGCTATGAGATGGTTGCCTGGAGAGAGGTCAAAATCAGCAGAGGAGAGTTTGTCACCTGACCCAAGAGGGAACCAGTCTGGCTGTGCCTGATTTAATACAGAAGAAATCTCAAAGAAAAAACTCTGCGGCAAATCAGAATTTAGCCTGGTGCCTTCATTCTGACCCCTCACCCTCACATTTAACCCAGAGATTCTGAGAAGGAGGCTAAAACCCTGACATAGAGATCTCCAATGTGGCATCCATGGGCAGCACGATGTCAACCAATGGGTTTCCTGGTGTCTACTTGCCCCTTCCCCAAAGCCAGTTTTACCTTCCCTCTAGCTCAGTGGAGCAGGAAAAGCCCAGGAGGCATCACCATTTGGTCTGCAGAGAGCAACCATTTGGAAACAGTTGCCCGTATCTTAGGAGGACACTTGGCTTGGAACCTTACAACATCCTGTGATTGTCCCTCACACTGTGTAATCTGCCTCAAGTCTCAATGTGTAAGGCAGAATCTAAATTGCATAGCAGCCATTTTATGAATGGCCCTACCTCCCACAGTGGCTATTTTGTGGTAGCTCTCACTGTTCTTTCTCAACAGTTAGGGTCTCTCCCTTAACACTTCATATAAGACTCTGGAACCCAACCATGTTACTAGTTAGGACAATAATTCTGTTATGACTCACATATTACTAAAAGCCAAATGAAGAAGAGGATCCTGGATATATACCCCGCCCTTCACTTGAAGTCAGAGTGGCTTACAACCTCCTTCTCTTCCTCACCCCCAACAGACACCCTGTGAGATAGGTGGGGCTGAGAGAGCTCTTGAGAGAACTGCCCTTGAGAGAACAGCTCTGAGAGAACTTGTGACTGACCTAAAGTCACCCAGCAGCTGCATATGGTGGACTGGGGAACCAAACCCGGTTCTCCACATTAAAGTCCACTGCTCTTAACCACTACACCAAACTGGCTCTGAAAAACAATAATGCAGGAGCAGACATCCTGATTGCTAGGGAGTCATGAATGAGGAAGGTTCACAAAATAAGGTTTATAAAAAAGAAGGTGGCACTTCCAAACAAACAGATAACACAAATCCAAAAGATGTCAAAGAGTTCATTAAACAATATGAGTTGATCTAAATACATGAAGAAGTCAATTTGCTTCAGAGAAAGTAGACATAAAAAACAGTTAGGCCTCACTGACTGACTATTAAAATTATTACATTATTTCTTCCATGAGCTACAGAACTCAAATGTGGGATTTGAGTAGGACATGGCATCCTAATTACTAAAACAATATGCAAGTAGAACATTTGTGCATTTTGCCCCTCTCCAAACTGAGAATTCATTTATTCGTTTGTTTAAAATTCTTGTACCCCAAGACGGCTCACAAATAATAATTAAAACCTTAACAGATTAAAACCAAATAAAATTTCCAAATACCTTGCTCCCCCCCTTTAAAGATGCCTACCATTCACATAGCCTCAAAGATCTCCAACAAGAGAGCTCTCCTCAGACCCATAGCCAGGATTTTTTAGTTTTTTTGGGGGGGGGGGGCTTTTTAAAAGTCAAGGGCACTGAAATTTGCACGGGGCCATGCACACTGCCCCACTCCCCCCCCCCCCCAGCATTTAAAGGGTTCCTTTAAATGCTTAGAGGGAGAAGAAGGAGGAGGCAAATTCACAGCTTGGAGTGCAGGCACGCATGGCCTTCCCTGGCTTCTCCCCAAAAGTTGTGGGGCCTTGGGAAGAAGTTGGGGGCGGGCCCCGGAAGGCCCCACTGTAGCTACAGACCTGGCTTTCCTCACCTCTTCATGGAGCCATTTTCACAGTGTGGGAGGCACAAGGGGAAGCACCCAGGCTCTGGTTGATACCAGGCAGGCCACCCTAAGTGGGGGAACAGCCAGCAGGTGGAAAGCTAATGACCATAGCTGGCCGACAAGATCATATGGGAAGAGACACTCCTTCGGATATGGGGGTCCCAGGCCAAGAGGGGCTTTAAAGGTCATAACTGGCACCTTGAATTGAATTCTGAAGCAAACTGGCAGGGAGCATAGTGGTTTCAAAACAGGAAAGATATATTTTCACTGGCTGGCCCCTGACAACAATTGAACAGTCACATTCTGGACGAGCTGTAGTTTCTGGGTTGCCTTCAATCACAGCCAATCACTTCCATGCTTGTGAGAGAGATGAAAATCAGTAGGAATGCAGGAGCAGACAACCTGATTGCCAGGGAGTCATGAATGAGGAAAGTTTACAAAAACGTCTCCCTTAAAATAGAGTGTGTGAATCGGTTAGGGTACTTCCACACTGTCCTAAAAGAGTTAAATTAGGTACCTTGCATCCATATACAAGGCACCCTTACCACACAGGGCACTCTGCTGCTGATCTAAAAATCACCATTCTCCAGCAGAGAGTTTCAAAGGGAGACTCCAGTGTGAAACCACTGAATTAAAATTCTTCAAGATATTTAGTAGTATTTCCCAAGGCCTTAACAAAGATTTGAGATTCCTTGGCTATTACCAATATTAACCAGTTCATCTTAACATAACTACTGTTCATTGTGAAGGGTCTCTTGATAACATTTGAATTTTACGTCATTACACTGAACCATGTATTTCCTGAATTTCATGGCCCCTTGACTCTGCGGTGTACAACTTTCCCCCCATAGCTTTATATACAGTGCTGTTAATTCATTATGGACACATTACAGAGCTAAGCGTGTGTGTGTGTGTAGTAAGGACTCACCACATGTATGTGACAAAACTATAAAAGCTTGTAGCAGAATATAAATATGTCCATCTTTAAGGTGCCTCATGTGTGTAAAGCACTGCCAGGCCATGGCTGAGTTATGGCAACCCCAGCAAGGGGCTTCCAAGGCATGTGGGTGGCAGAGGAGGTTTGCCATTGTGGTCCTCCACAGGGTCTTCCTTGATGGTCTCCTTCCAAGTACTGCCCCTGCATAGCTTCCAACATTTGACAAAACTAAGCTATACCAAAATTGGGCCACCTTCCCTTCCTTTAGGTCCCTTAACCTTATGCATATATTTTTCCTGTTTACTATGCATATATTTTTCCTGTTTACTAGAAGAGTCTAAAAGAGAGAACTTTGCCTATCTGTCTCTCAAAATGTGAGTCAGAGTACCCGCAAATGCTTCCATCCCACCTGAAACCACTTCCAAACTGAATATGCAGCATTTTACATGTTAACAGACAGAACATAAAACATAACTTTTTCATATAACAGCAGCTGGTGTTGAAGTACACAGCAACTCAAATAGCACACAGGACAGAATCCATGGCTAATAATGTGAGGCAGGAAGTCTCCAGTTCTAATCACCTTTCAACCATGACAGGCATGCTGTGGTCTCAGTCCTCCTCGCTACAAATGGGGAGAAACAACACCGATCATCACATTGTAAAATTGCTGAGCCACAAAGCCTTTGAACATTTGCAGTGTGCTCTACAGCACACTGCTAAGCTCTGTTGTTATTAACAGAAGAGAGGTTGCGGTCACATGGACGAGATAAAGCAGGGAGGGGGGAAGAGAAGCTATTTCCTCCAGCGGAAGTTGACCCACAGTTGCACAATCACACAGTCTTTTGAAGCTGGGGGTGCAGCCCGCCACTGCATGATCAGACACAACTGCGGGTGAGTTGGGTTTTTTTTTTTTTTTGCCATTTGTCTCCGATGTGCTTAAACAAGGAATCGATGATTCACACCTCAGCCCCGAGGGCTCCCTATGGAGTGTGCGATGATGCACATACTGAGGAGGGCAAAAAACAACGGCACGGAGTTGGGATGGCCTGATCAGACCATCCCAATGCCATGAGAGCGCACTGGAGTGATCAGATGCAGGGAAGTCCATCTGTGGCCCGTAGCAACCTGTTTGCTACCGGACTTTCCGAGGTGTCTTTTAAATCCACTTGTGCGGCAGAGCAAAACAGATTGCCAATGGCTGCGGGGCGCTTCCCAGATGTTGTGTGATTGCACTCCTTTAATCCACCCGGCATTTGTACCTATGTTGGGGCTAATTGTGCGTGTGATTGCAACCAGAGAGCAAAGCCTAATGAATGCTGCAGAGTTGAAACTACCAGTAATGGTCAAAGAGAGCCATTAGATATTTCCAAATGCCCCCCCCCCTTTGAGATTACAACTTTGCATGGGGCTCAGTGTCACACTGCCCTTAAACTTCAGCTGGTACAAAATATTCTACCACACTTATTAACCAGGAAGCCATAGGCCGATTCCACACAAGTGCTTTGCTTCCCCTTCCTCCCGGGTTTAATTGGTCTGAATCAGTGTGCGCGTTTCTGCATTACAGGAATCTGACCCGGGTTGATGCCGGTTCTTCTTTTCCGCATCTGTCCTTGCCCCGAATCTTGAGCCCCCGCCCATCTCCCCCCTCTTTTTTGTTTAAATGTAGGCAGAGTTTCGTTACGACGCCGTGATGCAAAAAAGTCATGATTGGCCAAGATTTTTCATAATTCCTGGGAAAGTACATCATGCCCCCGCCTCCCCCCCCCCCCTTTTTAACATAGGCGGAGTTTAACTGAGGCAGACCTCCATGCCGCCATAACTGCATCATGTTATCACTTTCGCCATTTGGAAATGCCCGCGAAAAGAAAAAAAAAGCTTGTGCCAGGGTTGGAGGGGAAATGGAGGGTGGGAAAGGGATGGGAAATGGAGGGGGAACATGCAGCACAACACATGTAACCCCTGCAAAAATTGTGTCCACACCACCACGCCATCCGCAATACATTGGCCCCACAAAAAATGTTAACCACACAATGATAGATCAATGTTGTGTCGTTTTGTTGTAATACAATGGGGGAGGACAAAAAAAACAGAGCTTGCACTGCACCTCAAAGCCATCAATACATATTTTTATAGTGGCATGACTCAGGCACGACTTATGTGCAAACAATGCAACACAGAAATGTGGAGACATCAACAACACATGTAACCCCTGCAAAAATTGTGTCCACACCACCACGCCACCCGCAATATATTGGCCCTGCAAAAAATGTTAACCACACAACGATGGATCAATGTTGTGTCGTGCTGTTGTAATGCAACAAAGGGGGGAACAAAAAAAACCCTGCTCACGCCAGGGCGGGAAAGGGAGAGGATAGGTGGAAAAGGGGAGGGAAAGAAGCAGAGGGGCGTTAAAGGGGTGGAGCAAGAAACCCCGATTTCAGAGTTCCCCACTTAAATGCCCCGACTTCACTCCTGTGGCAAACCCCCCCCCCCCTGAAAATACCAGAAATGGAAGATCTGGGGGAACCGAGGATTACATTCGGGCCAACTGCAGACCCATAGCAACAAGTGGGGAACTGTTGCTGTACCCCGGATTTTATCGGAGAGTGACGCCAGGGAAACAACTAGTGCGGAGTCGACCCTTGTTTTCAACCCAATATGTAGTCCTGAAATAGTTTACATGGGTTGCCAGTTTGTCTCCGAGCTCTGTTTAAAGTGCTAGTTTTGTCTTTTAAAACCTGAGGTATACATAACCAATTGATCGCCTTTCCCTATATGAACCAGCACACCAATTCCTCTTGTCACATCAGTTGCGCCTTTCTATCTCCAGCCATAGAAAAGCTTGTGACCACTCATTATAGGGATTGTTCCCATGCTTTAAAACGGGCTGCCCTTTCTGTTGAAGAAAGGTCGAAGTGCTTCGGGCTCTTTAGCTTGGAGAAACGACGGCTGAGGGGTGACATGATCGAGGTTTATAAGATGATGCATGGGATGGGGAAGGTAGAGAAAGAAGTACTTTTTTCCCTTTCTCACAATACAAGAACTCGTGGGCACTCAATTGAAATTGAAATTGCTGAGCAGTCGGGTTAGAACAGATAAAAGGAAGTACTTTTTCACCCAAAGGGTGATTAACACATGGAATTCACTGCCACAGGAGGTGGCGGTGGCTACAAGCACGGGGGGGACTTCAAGAGGGAATTAGATAAACATATGGAGCAGAAGTCCATCAGTGGCTATTAGCCACAAGGTATAGATAGGAACTCTCAGTCTGGGGCAAGTGATGCTCTGTATTCTTGGTGCTTGGGGTGGGTGGGCAACAGTGGGAGGGCTTCTAATGTCCTGGCCCCACTGCTGGACCTCCTGAGGGCACCTAGTGTTTTTGGCCACTGTGTGACAGAGTATTGGACTGGATAGGCCATTGGCCTGATCCACCATTGGCTTCTCTTCTGTTCTTATGCCCTTAGAGGCACCCAGTGTTTCCTCCCTCCCTGTCTTTCATAAGCAGTACAGGGCTGCTCTGTTCGAGAGAGCCTTTGCTTAACCTTCAGTGTTGGTTACAATAATTGCTTTACCTTGAGATGTGCGGCATTTAAGCTGGCAATTGAGTTGACTGCGTAAATATATGTGTTGATCTTTTGGATGGGTTTTGATTTGTGTAAAGCACTTTGCATCTGCACCTGGTTCCTAGAAAAGCAGTCTCAGATGCTTTCCAAATAAATTGAGCAAGTATCTGGAGCTGAGGTTCTCTGACTTGGAACCCCACATGTGAGGTATGCATATTATATCACTTTCAGTAGCTCCAACCTGGATAGCCCAGGCTAGCCTGACCTCATCAGATTCCAGAAGCTAAGCAGGGTCAGCCCTGGCTAGCATTCGGGTGGGAGAACACCAAGGAATACCAGGCTCGTGACCCAGAGGCAGGCAATGGCAAATCACCTCTGAATATCTCTTGCACTGAAAAACCCACAGGATCACTATATGTCAGCTCTGACTTGATGGCCGAAAAACCCCAAAGCTTTCAGTAAGCTCTTGAGAATTATTCAGGTGGGTAGCCATGTTGTTCCCTCAAGAATTAGTTTGTGTTTCTCCTCACTCGTCTCCTGTGTTTTGCTGTTGAAGCTGTAGTGTGTATTTGTGTCCTCTGTCAGGGTTTGTTCTCTCTTAGTTGGAAGCAATCGGGAGACCTGTGGCTGAAGCTCCCAGAGTCTCTTGTGTGTGGGCTTCCGAGCAGGACTGGAGGGTGCCCTGGAAACAGGGTCAGTAAGCTTCAATACCACACAGCAAGCCAAATTCAGCCCATCAGCTGTGAATTGTGTTATCAGCCAGAGAGTCATCCCCCCCCCCCCCATTTTTGAAGTCGTAGGCAGGCCTGAAAACCAAACACGAAATTTATAGAACACCGTTCAAGGTTAGCGGGCTGCATTTGGCCTGGTCGATCAAATGCCTGTGACCAAACAAAGACAGATGATTTATCTAGTAATACTCATTCTTCTCTTCAAATCAGGCAGAGGTGCTCAGGTCAGCGCAATGAAAGGGAGGTGGGAAAGCTGGGAGGACCCGACACATCCACGGAGGCAGGTTTTCCGGGAAGCAAAACTGGAGGGTGCTCGGTCCACTGAACCCCAGCAGCATCACTGTTAATGAGGACAATTAAAAAAACCAGCATCATATGAAAAGATAAACAGATTTCAGGCTTTTCCCGTAGATTTGCCTGACCTGGGCAGACTTGTCTCTCTTTGGCTGAAGAACTGTTTTACGTGTGGCCTGCTGTCAGGGCTCAGTATAATGTACATTTCTGTATTAAGTATAATAAAGACCAACAGTTGTTTTTTGCTGTTCAGGAAATAGAGCTTTTAAAAAATCAGCGTCCTCAGAAACAAAAGCAGACTGACACAAAAGAAAGATCCTTTTTTATGCTTGCTTTCACATTTGCTTTCTGAAATGCACTTTGTGCTTTCACTTCATCCTCAAATTACTCCTGTCCAGTAAAACTAAGATACCAGAAGAGGAGTGATTTGGACAAATGATGGCGCCTTATACTGAAACAGGTTATTGGTCCATCAAGCTCAGTATTGTCTTCTCGGCCACAGCTAGGGTTACCAGTCTCCAGGTGGTGGCTGGAGATCTGCTGGGATTACCACTGATCTCCAGGTGACAGAAATCAGTTCACCTGGAGAAAACAGCTGCTTTGGAAGGTGACTCTATGGCATTATACCCCACTGGCCCTTCTCCTCCTGAAACCTTGCTTTACTCAGTATCCACCCCACCCCCCAAATATCCAGGCATTTTGGTGTAGTGGTTAAGTGCGCGGTTAAGTGCGCGGTTAAGTGCGCGGACTCTAATCTGGAAGAACTGGGTTTGATTCCCCACTCCTCCACTTGCACCTGGCTGGATGACCTTGGGCAAGCCATAGGTCTGTACCAGCTGTTCCCTCAAGGACAGCTTGGGAAAGCGCTCTCTCAGCCCCACCTACCTCACAGGGTGTCTGTTGTGGGGAGGGGAAGGGAAAAGGAGTTTGTAAGCCGCTCTGAGACTCCCTTGGGGAGTGGAGGGCGGGGTATAAATCCAATCTCTTCTTCTTCTTCTTCTTCTTCTTCTTCTTCTTCTTCTTAGCCACAGTTCTCCAGGCAAAGGTCTTTCAGATCACCTGTTACCTGATGCTTTTAACTGGAGATGCTGGGGCTTTAAACTGGGACCTTCTGCATGCCAAGCAGAAGCTCTACCACTGAGGCATAATCTCTGATAACCCACTCAAAAATATAAACATCCCACTACAAGCATGTCTACTGAAGAATGGGATGAGAGAATGTTTGCATTGATTTAGTGGATTCTTGAGAATGGGTATTGGATTTTCAAGATCTTTTTTGTTTGTTTCAAGCAATGGATACATCTCTCTGACTCCTGTTCAAGGGGAAGCATTTTCGTGAATCACATATTTGAGGGAGATGTGTGGGTGGATGTATGAAGCTGGAAATACAGTAATCTTGGGCAATTTGTACAAGATTAAAAAGGTGAATGAAAGTTTGGCTTTTCTCTAGTACAAAAGAAATGGACAATGTGGCTCAGAAGTGGGGGAAAGTCTCACAGAGGATTAATCAGAGTTGCTTAAAATTGCCCAGCAAAGGGACTGGGGTGAGGACTCATTCTTAGTTACAATGGATTGTTGATGATCAACAAGAAGAATTGCTCTACTAAGGAGGTGGCAAAGGCTGTGATCATTGCACAAGGGAACTTTTCTGCAGAGACTTTGAGTGAGGATTATATAAAGAGCCACTCTCAGTTTCTTTATGGAAGCGAGCACACACAGCGACACCACAGACTGTGACATCAGGTGTCCCTGAATCTGGTAATCTGCTACCTTTTCTTGCTTTTAGGTCATCCTCAAAGCTCCTTTTACTCTAGTTTCTCATCCACCCATCTTTTCTGGTTAGCACTATTTAGGAAGAGGAGTCCTGGGGCCCTGGGCACAAAACATTGTGCTGGGGCTCTCCTTCTGCACTCCCATCAATATTGCCAGTACATAATCCCAAGTACTGAAGTATATGGAATATCAATTTAATAAATGTCTTGAATAGTTTATCATGTAGTCGTTAATTATGATAAATGCATTCATAGCCATGAATGCTGGTTTACTAGCTGGGCAAACGGGCTTCCGACCTGACTGTCTGAGCCTGTCTCCTGAAGGTCAAAGGTGAAAGGTTGGAAAGGGGCAGTCATTTGCCTCGTAGCCTCAGGCAACAGGGACCAATAAGTTGGGTGCCACAGTCTTGTGGTGGCCACATGATGCCCTCTTCTGAGATAAGCTGCCATCCTTCTCTCACTAAAGACTCTGAGATAAGCTGCTATCCTTCAGTCTGGGCAACTCGTCACCGTAGGGAATCGCAAGAGGTTGGCCAAGGTTTCCCCCCCCCTTTGGTGGCAGATAGACCCCCTTTTATTCCTCTTCTGCCTGTCCCCATTAAACCTCAGGGTAGCCAGGTAGCCACTGCCCCTGCACCACTAATGATGGAGTAAGTAACCTGCAGGAGCCCAGAGCATCCCTTCGTCCCCTTCTGCTTCCCCTGGCAATACCTCCTTCACAGCAAGGATGGTACCAGCCAACAAGCACACACGCCGGAGATGTATAAACGCCCTGCCGGAGTGTTCAGACTTTTATTTAAAGGTTTTATTCAAGACAGAAGGATATGGGATGCAAAAATTGCTGGAAACTTCATAAAGGATAATGATTCGAAAACAATGGAAAGCTTCCATAAAAGGCCAGGCAAAGGGCTGTTGGAGTATGCCCAAGCATCCGTGTCTAGAAACTCCCTGCAGAAGGAGAAGTGCAGAGCAGCGTTTTAGTTTGCAAAGTTAGAGTGGGGTGCGGCAGAAGGTGTCATGGAATTTAAACTGTGCCTATGTTCAGGAAAAGAGAAGGAGAAATGGGTTTGGAGGTGGAGCTTTTAACTGCCTCCCCCCCACACAAGTGAAAAAAACCAGGTTCGGTAAAATAAACAGGATCCCCTAAACTACATTTCCTTCCCTAGCATAAATTTACATGCCCAAAACCCAGAGGGTTGACCTCACACAACCCCATATGTAAGGACTTATTCCATTGACAGAAGTTACCAACACATCTCCAGGAAATGCACACTGGAGCTCCTTGGTTAGGAGCTTTATAGGTTTTGGCAAGTGGAAGGACTGGGGTGCCTTTTCCCACCAGGAATGGGAAGAACTAATCCCAAGGTGGAGCTTTTAACTGGGAGACTGAGGTCAGTAAGAGAAGAATTAATGCCAGAGGGAAAGCGATAGAAACTCCCATCAGCCACACGGCTTCCTGTCTGTGAGTCAGAAAGTCCTGTTGGATGCTCTGAGGGACTTGGGGAAGCTTGCTCATTGAACAAAAAGGTGTGGGAAGTGTGGTAGCTCATAAACTCAAGTGCAGTTCCCATGTGGTCTAGTTTCAGACTTATTATGCAGAAATGGTGAGCTGGACTATCTATAATTGCCTTCTGAGGAAGACTGGCGATGTGATCTCAAGCGTAATGTGGGAGGTGCCCTTTCTAGATGCTGACAACTCTTGCTTGGTGCCAGAGTGCATACAATGCATGCCTAAAGTCCTGGGTTCAATCCCTGCCATTACAGCGCTAGCTGAATTAAACCAGTGGTACCATCTTCAAGAAGACTTTGCAGCAAAAGAGCTACATTTACATCCATCCTTGGTATGAAGACTGCACCTCAGGAAAGCTTGCAGCTTACCTGTTCCTCTGGTGGTACTGTTGCAAGGTGGAAACCACCTGCCAGTCACTTGTGCCAAGGGTCTTGCCCACTTTCCTGAAACATATGGCAGGTGCCACATTGGAGAATGGTGCTCAGAAGAGCAATGGGTGGCTTCCAAGCCACTGAAGGAGTATCACTGAATCAAACCACCTGACTCAATCTGTTCATAACAGCTGTGAAATTATTATTGGCAGTTAGTATTTGGTGATAACAGTCTCTTAACCAATGAAATAGGCTTCCTTGTGGTTAATTCCTACCTTATTTGACTTACTTTAAATTTTATTTAAGACATTTTTAGCCTTTCTTCCTCCCCTGGATGATTCAAAATTGCCTAACAATTGCAGAGGGAAAAATCATACCAGTTCTGAAACTAACAGACCTCTAGTCAACACCAGGAAACACACAACAAACAGCCTCTGAAGCTATTTGGCTTTAATGCTGTTTCCTAAAACTCATAATTGTGGGTGCCTTCCTAGCACTTTCAGAAAGGTAATTCAGGGGGGGGGGGGGCATGGCTGAAAAGGCCTGAAAGCAACCAGTGGCAGATTTAATAGGCCTGAAAAGAGGGATAAATATTCCTGATAAGAAGATTTGATTGCCATGTGGGTTCCTTTGGAGAGAAAGTCCTTCAAGCATGTGGGTCCCAGGCTTCAGTTTGGTGTAGTGGTTAAGTGTGCAGACTCTAATCTGGGAGAACCGGGTTTGATTCCCCACTCCTCCACATGCACCTGCTGGTGTGTCCTTGGGCAAGCCATAGCTCTGACCCAGCTTTTTTCTCAAGGACAGTTGTCTCAGAGCTCTCTCAGCCCCACCTACCTCACAGGGTGTCTGTTGTGGGGAGGGGAAGGGAAAGGAGATTGTAAGCCACTCTGAGACTCCAAGTGAGTGAAGGGCGGGATATAAATCCAATCTCTTCTTCTTCTTCTTCTTCTTCTTCTTCTTCTTCTTCTTCTTCTTCTAAGAGCTTTAAAGATAAGTCCTAGAGCCTTGACCTAAACTCAGAAACAAATAGGCCACCAGTGTAAATATTCTCAACAGGTGTAATGGGTGTACAATGGGTTGCTCAAGTCAGTAACTACGCTGCCATATTTTGCACCAACTGAACCTTATGGGTTGTCTTCCAGGGCAGCCCCTTATATAAAGCCACAGTAGTCTAGACTTGAGGTTACAGTAGTATGGCTAGACTGGGTATATCTGTAGTGTAGAATGACCCTCTATCCAGTGCATTGTTTTTCTTCCTGCCTGCCCCACCATTCGTCTGCCCCGAAATTTTCACAAAATTAAGGTGTCAACTCTGATTCAAATAAAATTCAAGTAAGGTTGCCAGCTTTTTAATGGGTCTTTTTTTAAAAAAACCCTTGAACTATGTAATTTATCACATTCTACCCTCTACCCATGAGACAAAGAAAGGTAAGTAAAAATAGAGTGGAGGGGTCCCCGTGGCATTTGGGAGTTTACAAAACTTTGAAAGAACGAAAGTAATCACTCTCTCGCATGAGCTTTTAACATGCTTTCCCAAATGGTTTTGCTACAGTCCAGGAGCTCACATTCTCAGGATACAATTCAAGTCCGTTTTTTAACGTAAACAATTCTAATGTTTCCTTGAGAAATGTAATAAACAGCTATGGTTTTCAAACTCACAAGAGATTCCCCTGATCCATGCCAAGAATACAGATTCTCACTGAGAGCAATTCATGCCTAGCTGCAAAGACATCCAGGGAGCAGTATTAAAAATATATGCCACTGCTTCAAGCGTGAGTCTTGCCAGAGGCAAGTGAAAATCGAACTTCAAATCTCCTGTATTTTGCTCTACATCTAAAGGCCATGATTTTTGTAGCGGGGGGGGGGGGCTTAAACAGGACAAAGTGAGCACCAACCCTCTCAGTTGAGTAGGTGAAGGAAACCAGGCCTGTCCAAATATTCCAGAGGACTGCTGGTTGATACGTTGTCAGAATGAAAACCCAAGTGGAGATCTTCGTGCCTGGTGAGGAGCAACTCGAAGATTTGTTGCTGCATGCAACAAAAAAGGAAAAGAAAACACATCTGCTGGGCTGGTTCAAAGGATGACTTAATTGAATATTCTCCAGGTTGCCTTTTTAAAACCCAAATGTAATTATTCTTGAAGGAGAATAAAATGTGTGATGATCCCCAGTATTGACCCAAAGTAGAGTTTTGCCCTTAGTCAAGGTGTGGGGTAGGAAGACCTGGGAACCCCCCCCCCCCAAATCCAGGGAATAAGGGGTTTCCGCTGCCAATAGCTGTTGAATTGGTTAAGAAAATAACAGTACCACGAGCCACCTGTTGGCTTAGTCAGGACCTTGGACAGCGTTCTTTCGCCTCTCAGCCAAGAGAAGAACAAACACAACCAGGATGGAAGATTACTCTCTTCCTTTCTTCCTTCTAGTAGTGGTGCTGAAGGGTTCTCCAGGCACACCCTGAGAGCACAAAAAGAAACTTAGTAACAACTTATTCAAAGTAAAAGCAAATTAGTTTATTTGGATATAAAAAGAGAAAGGGTGAAGGGAGGGGGGTCTTGGAATAAGTACAGATCTAACTGGGATGCAAAAAGGATTCAGGCAAAATACACAAAGGCAAAAGAGACATGAGCACACCAGTTAGCTGGATACTTTACCTGGCAATCAAAAAAGATCTTGTTGGAGGTAGTGATGAACACCGGGAATCAGCCTTCATTACCTCTCCAATCAAAACCACAATGGGGGGGAATGGCTTTTCTTTGAAAACTGGCAACTCTGTCACTTTATTGATTTAATTCCATCAGAAATGGGGTGGAGGAACCTTTCCGTCACCTGATAATGGGGGGATACCAATCGAAAGGTGCGGAAGACACCATTTATAGGTTGTTCTTCTAGCTGTGCCAGTTGTCAAAACTGTCGGACTTTGGGGTATCTGTGTCATACTTTCCAGAATGTGATATTCGCCTCCCATGGAACCTTCCTGCCAGCTGCCGTTTCAGTGACACAGCAAAATCCTTTCATTTTAGATAACAGAGGAAAGGCAGATTTTAGGTAGGAGTGACTGGCCTGTCTCCATTCCCCCAACCCCCCAAATCCTACCTTTTCACAATTGTTTTCAATGCTTTGCAACCTCTTGCTTAGTGGAGTAGTAGGATAAAGGACACTGTTGGAGGCAGGGATATCTGCCACACCCCATTCCCCTAGCTTTTGCTGGTTATTGTGCCAAAAGCATTGGGACAAATCAGGCAGAAACAGTTGCGTCTGAATTCCACTGGACACTAAACAGCTAACATTAAAAGTTGAACTTTTTTCCCCTGTATGGGATTTGCACAGATGCACCTGCGCTTGGCAAGTTATTGCTTTTGCTCAAAAACTGTTTGTTGACCTTGTTTGTCCTCTGTTAACTTTAAAAAAATGAGGTTTCCTTGATTCCAGTGTACACAGCTTAATATAGCCACAGGGGCCAGAGATCACTGGCACTGAGCACCACGCAAGCAAACAGCGGCGTTCTCACACAAGCAAGCCTGGGTCAATTTGACCTCATCAATCATTAACAAAGAAGTCAAGCTGTTGGATTCAATGATGCAAAAGAAAACATCAGAAGCATTATGGAGCCTCTCTGAATCCCTAAAGGGTACATTTGTCCTCAGGTTACTAATTTTAACCACAGAACAAGTCAGAAAATATATTGGAGCTTGCCTGTAAAAATAAAGTCCCCATAGCTGTGGATCTGTAAGCTGAACCGCTGGCTCTGTAATGTCCTCGAAAGGATAAAATGGGACCAAAAGGCATCTTGACTAGAAGCAATAGCAATGGATACCACACAATATATAGTCCATCCCGAAAACTCAGTCGCAGTAGGGTAAGAGGAGCTTTCCACTGTTCTGTCCTGCTTAGGGTTCAGTCCATCGCCACTTCTAAAGATTTGAAACTCAGAATTTCTGTTAGATGAAAGCTTTGGGAGCACAGACCCCCCAGGAGCAGAATGGGGATGGGCCACTCCTTTGCCTCCCCGCCCCTTTTTAACCCTTGTTGACCCAATGCCTGGAAAATTTCTGACCTAGGACTTTGCAGATCCTTTTTAGTAAGCCAGGCACTTAGAAATGGCTAGTTTGAACTGGGGAAGCTGAACAAAAGCAGGGATTAGCAGGGCTGATTTGAGGTGTTTTCTCACGTCGAGCAAGATACACCCATCCTGGTTGGGTCCAAGGCAAGCCCTGTGCATCAGGGACTTCATTTGGACCTGGGTAATGGTGTCAACAGGCCTGGAGATGATGCCAATCTACCACTACTGATCTGCTAACCGGTATATGTAACTTGTCACTAAAATCAGCTCCTGTACCAGGGGACTGGAGAGCATAGCAAATATTACACTGATTTTTTTTAAAGGGTCCTGAAGGGAACCAGGATAGTACAGACCAGTTCGAAGAAGAGAGAAGAGACTGGATTTATACTACCTGAAGGAGTCTCAGAGTGGCTTAAAACCTCCTGTCCCTCCCCCTCCCCACAACGGACACCCTGTGAGGTAGGTGGGGCTGAGAGAGCTCTGAGAGAACTGCTCCTGAGAGAGCAGCTCTGACAGAACTATGGCTTGCCCAAGGTCACATCAGCAGCTACATGTGGAGGAGTGGGGAATCAATCCCGGTTCTCCCAGATTAGAGTCCATGCTCCTAACCACTACACCAAACTGCCTAACACCCCTATAGGAAAATGAGTAGAAACTGTAATCATCAAGGATAGAAATATTAGGCACACAGAGGAACAAAGCCCACTGAGGGAAAATTGGTGTGGCTTCTGCAAAGCAAAGTCCTGCCTCAGCAACCTTTTGGAGTTCTTTGAGTAAGTGAACAAACATGTAGACAGTGGTGACCCAATAGATATTATATCCTTGGACTTCCCAAAAAACTTTTAACAAAGTACCTCACCAAAGATTCCTGAATAAGCTTAGCAGTCATGGGATAAGAAGACAAGTCCTCTTATGGATTAAAAATTGGTTAAATGACAGGAAGCAGAGAATAGGAATAAATGAACAGTTCTCACAGTGGAGGGAAATAAGAAGAGAAGAAGAAGAGGAGAGAAGAAGAGATTGGATTTATAGCCCGCCCTTCACTCACTTCGAGTCTTAGAGGGGCTTACAAACTCCTTTTCCCTTCCCCTCCCCACAACAGACACCCTGTGAGGTAGGTGGGACTGAGAGAACTCTTTCCCAAGCTGTCCTTGAGGGAACAGCTGGTACAGAGCTATGGTTTGCCCAAGGTCATCCAGCCAGGTGCAAGTGGAGAAGTGGAGAATCAAACCCGGTTCTCCCAGATTAGAGTTCGCGCACTTAACCACTGCACCAAACTGGTGCACTTAACCACTGCACCAAAATAATGGGGTCCTGCAATAATTGGTACTGAGACTAGCGCTATGTAATTTGTTTATAAATGATCTGAAACTGGGGGTGAGCAATGTCATGGCCAAGTTTGCAGATGACAAAAATTATTCAGGATGGTGAAAACCAAGGCTGACTGTGAAGAGTTCCAGGAGGATCTCCATAAACTGGGTGAGAGAGAAATAATGTGGCAAATGATGTTCAGCGTAGGTAAGTGTCAGGTGATGCACACTGGAACAAAAAGTCCCGACTTTAAATAACTAATGGACAGCTCTGTGAAAATGTCAACCCAATGTGCTGCAGTGATGAAAAAGGCAAACTCTGTGCTGGCAATTATTAGGGAAGCCAATATTATAAAGCCCCTGTATAGATCTGTGATGCAGCCTCATTTGGAATAGTGTGTGCAGTTCTGTTCACGGTATCTCAAAAAGGACATCACAGAGCTGGGAAAAGTACAGAAGAGGGCAGCCAAGATGATTAAGGGGCTGGAGCACCTTTCCTATGGGGAAAGACTGAAAAGTCTGGGACTTTTCCGTTTGGAAAAAAGACAACGAAGGGGGGACATGACACAGAGGTTATAAAATGATGCACAGAGCAGCAGAAGTGAACAGAAAGAACTCTTCTCCCTCTCCTAAAATACTAGAATGGGGGTGGGGCATCCAATGAATTTGATGGGTGGTAAATTCAGGACAGACAAAAGGTCTGGGGGACCCTGTTTGGGTGGGAAAGTGGCATAGAAATATTTTAAATAAACACATTCTTATTTATCCAAAGAGCATTTAAAATGTGGGATTTGCTGCCAAGGTTTCTGTGGGTCAGACCAAAGGAGATGCTGGAAGATCCAAGTCTGGACCCCCACAATGTTGTCATTGCTGAAGAGCAGCCATGGGGGAAGCTATTCTGATTGATGCTGCAGTGCAGGGAGAGATGCTGGATTTAATTCTTTCTCTTCACACCAGTTTCCTGATTGCAAATATTCCCCAGGAGCTGATGTTTGCATAGAGGGACATATAGGTAATACTTCTCCAGTGGGGCAAATAGAAATATGTATTGAGGTTCCCCTGCAGCTGCTATTTAACAATAAAAATACACTGGCTGAGGTCTATTCAGAAGTTTTCTCAGCACCTTGCCAGGGTTAATTGTATGTATTCTCATGGAGGAGGAGGAGGAGGAGGAGATTGGATTTATACCCTGCCCTTTACTCAGAGTCACCGAGTGGCTTACAATATTTTTTTCCCTTCCCCTCCCCACAACAGACACCCTGTGAGGTAGGTGGGGCTGAGAGAGCTCTGAGAGAACTGCTCTTGATAGAACAGCTCTGAGAGAACTCTGAGAGAACCCAAGGTCACCCAACTGGCTGCATATGGAGGAGTGGGGACTCAAACCTGGTTCTCCAGATTAGAGTCTGCCACTCTTCACCACTACACCAAACTGGGTCTCAGAGAACCAGTTGCATTCTGTACAATGAGACTGATGGCACCTGTCATGTTCCCCACAGACCAGCTCAGTGATTCAGCCTTGGAGTCCTCAGAGGAAGAGCCTGAGGAGTCAAGGCCACCAGCCAAGGAGGACCTGCGGGACCAGTGAGAGTCTAACATGGCCAGGATACCTGCTGACAGTGGTCCAGCAGTGCCAGAAGCCATCCTGCCTGACCCTGCAATGGAGGCCTCACTACCAGCCCCTGAAAGAGTCACCACAGCGCTCTGCTGGGCAGGACCTCCTGGGCCTGTAGCCCCCCAGGGGACACTCTCAGTCTGTAGGAGCAGCAACAGCAGAAGGCCCAGGCTGAGGTGACCAGAAGGAGGTGAAGTGCTTGACTGGCTGCATGCAGCCCCATCCCAGGGCCAGAGAATGAGAACAATGATTCTTCGCAGGATCCTACCCCAAGCACAGTGCAGCCACAGGAGCTCAACAACACTTGCCAGCAGGGCAGCTGAGCCTGGTTACTTCCCAGCCTATTTAAGCAAGGCTTGGGAAATTTGCCTTGCTGGGTTAGCTGGTCCATTTGGTGCAAGACTGTGTGCCAGTTCCAGCACCTATTGACACCGCCAAGCCTTGCTCTCTAGACCTGAAGACATGGCTTCAGAGGAGACTTGACTGGCCTGCCTGCGGAAGGCAGGATGGCATCAGTTGTAAGCAGCAAGCCCACCCCACCCCCCCACCCCCACCCCGTGTTTAGGCAGCAGGCTACTCACAGCTATGGAGATGCTCTATTAAGTTGGAACACTCACATATCCTCCAATTTCCTAGACCAATGTTATTTGATAATGGTAAATACTGATTGTGTGAAAGGTGACAGTTTGTTCAGGACTTGACCATAGATGGAGAATGATAGAAAATTACAGCTGGAAGAATGTTATCTGCCTCTGCCAGAAGGAGGAAACCAACCCTAGAGTTATCCTTGCCAAAGGAATATGTACTTGTCTTGGCAGACAATAAAATGTATGAGTGGAAACTCCTCTAATTCAGTGGCGTCCAGTTAGTGTGCCACTGTGGCTTTGTACCCTGAATCAAGATGGGTCACCCTCCCCGTTTTCTTTATGGTTGATTCAGGTGTTTTAAAGAATGGGAGAGGGATAAGGGAACAGAGAAAAGACAGAGACAGACAGACAGAAAAAAAAGAGGGGGGAATATGATGAAAAATTAAATGCAGGTTCTGTCTTGGCGTTTCAAATGAAATGGATGTCCCAAGCCCGAACAGGGTTATGCTTAATTTAGACCCAAATGGAGAGTGTGTATGTGGTTTGCAATAATTGCACTCTGCATAATTTCTGGTAAACTTGCAGAGCTTGTCTCTCTGACATTAGTTATGTTTATTATGTTATGCTAATTAATCTGTAGAGAAGAAGGGTGTGTTGTTATTGTTGTTGTTTGGTGCAGTGCTCTGCTGTGATCTGGCTCGCAGATCCGCAATTTCAAATTAACAAATTAATTCCTGCTACTGCATCTGAACTGTAACCAGTCTAAATCAGAGCCAGATTTTCCAGATGTTCACCGGTGTCATGATTTTTTCCCTAAGTGAAACTTGCATATTTAGGGTAAGGGTCAAACCAGAGGAGAGGTCAGGGATGATGGTGTTGTTTTTTACTTGTATCAGGAACTGGATGTTTGTCCAGCAAGGAGCCAAGCAGGGTGCTTTGGGGTTGGGAAACCAGCATGGAAGGAAGGCTCTGAAAACCCCTCGGGGTTTATGATTCTAGTCTGCATTGGGAAGCTACATGCTGGCTAATTAAAAGGGAGAGAGAAGTCCTGGGAGCTCCATATGTGCAATCCCAGCATTTCATTGGGTTTGGCGCAAAGTGAATACAACAACAGGATCCCAAACAGTTGTTGCAGGTCTGGGAGGGAAAGGAAGAAAGCAATAATCCTGGGGTCTTAATGAGCATGTGAACTAATGACTGCAAGAAGAACCCTAACCCCTGCAAAAATATGTGCTTATGTACATCAGCTGTAGTTACTTACCATTGTAAAGGAACAACTCACAAGCCACATTACAACTTGGTTCTGGGAGGCTGGAAAACTCCATGGCCACCCCTAGTCACTGCTACTATTTTCCTTACTCCCCAGAGTGGGCTAGCAAAAGCAAATAGGGTAGTAACTGCTGCCACTAGTAAATCTGAGCGTATCTCCTGCACAGCCAGCACTCTGTTACCTGCATTGTCTTTCAAAGCTGCAGTGTCTCCCACTTCACTTCTACAAGTTAGTATGGGGATGGGACAATCAATTACACTCTTGAACTTTTGAGTGATCGCTCTCAAGGGATGGTGAACTTACCTACTGCCCCTCCCCTTTACTGCTGTTTTGACAGCAAGATTGAATAGGCATGGTGCATTTATAAAGATCAGGCTTAGAGCATTCAAAATATAAGAAAGTTTAGATTGTGCTGCACAATCTAACTTGTGGTAGTGGAAAGTGCTGTCAAGTCATGGCAAGAGGCATTCTGAGGTGGTTTGCTATTTCCTGCCTCTGCATAATAAACCTGGTATTCCTTGGTGGTCTCCCATTCAAATACTAACCAGGGCTGACCCAGCTTAGCTCCCAAGATCTAACAAGATCAGAATTAGGAATCCCAAATGTCAAAATTTACCATGATATTGCAAATTTAAAGTGGTTAACTAGATGGTTTTCAGATAATAAATCCGAAACAGCAATTGCGTAAGTATATGTATGCCTTTAAAACCATTTTTTGTAGATTCTTAAGAAAGAAATATGGTATATAATTATGAGAACAATGTGGTAAATAATTGACTAATTTGTTGGCACTGATATGGTAAAAGTTTATCACCTCAGGTCTCATCTTTGGCTTCTGCAGTCTGTGACTCTGGTAGATTGTGAAGTTATCAATTTACCTCCTTATTAAGATGGGGGAAAGTGGGTTATTATTCTTATAGATCACTAATAGTTAATAATGAGGTGATACCCTATGAAGAAATTGCTCAAGAATGTAATGGTCTGATTAGACCCTTTGAGTGTGTTCAACTCAGAACTTTCATGTATAATAAGATTAGAAAGCATCTGAATTTCAGAGAAAGTTTTGAGTTTGAGCAAATATTGGTGAATGGTGATAAACATCTTACAGCAAAGATTTATAGCTTACTTCTAAATGTGAGCAAAGGCAGTAATACTTTCCATGAAAAGAGGTGTAAGACTTTTGGTTATATGATCCCAGAACAAGTTTGCATTTATATCCTTTCATGTGGTCTGTCCTTTTGAGTTTGTACTCACCTAAGGGAAAACATATTTTAAAAGATTCATCTCTGGTATATGACCCCAAAGAAACTTGCTAAAATGTACGGTTCTTTGAGTAGGTGCTGGTTTTGCAAGCAACCTGGAGCAAGATTTTTACATATGTGGTAGTTTTGCCTGCTGTTAATGATTGGAGAACCAATGTTGAGAAGTTGCAATTGAGCTAAGATGTATATGTTCATCTTGCTTCTGAAGTGTTGCTGCTAAATAAACAATGTCATGATCACTATAGCTAGAATTCTTTATGCTAAATGATGGGGAAAGGAAAGGTCTCCAGATGTCCAGGACTGGACTGAGAAAATTAAGGAAACATTTTTAATTAAATTAACATATCTACAGAAAGGAAAAATCATACATGAGCTAGAGTCAGTTTGGCTCCCTGCGTCCAGAAAACAGATCTAGTATAGTGTTGTATATTTTTAGTTCTTTAGTTATATGTACGGGGGGGGTTTGTTTAAGCTACATTATTTGTAAAGCTATCTTGACTTTGTTAATAAAAAATAAGAACGTTTAATAAAAATTCAATACACATATTGTTTTCAAACATTGGGCTGAATAAGGATACAAAGAAAAAATGGGAACATTTATTCCTCCCACCCATTACATGGTACTTATACTAAACCATATATGACTAGGATAGCCTAGTATTTCTTAAAGTTGCAGCATTTGAAAACACAGCTTTACCTTAAGTCTCAGAATTGGGACTTTTCTCCATTGTCCCTCACCACATGGACAAGATGGAGTCCTCAGGTTAAGACTAAGTGTTCCAAGACATGTTCCCATCCAAAGCAAGAGACATGATGGAAGACAACTTCTTCTCCTTGTTGTGAGAATTTGTAATCTCCCCACCCCCCCAGTCCATCCCTCTATGGGTCATTCTTGCTCTTCCTGATCACAAGGAAGAAAAAACTGTCTAGCCATTTGACTTTTGCAGTCTCTGCCACTCAGTGGGACAATCTAGCAAAGTGTGAGATGGTGAACCATTTGTTCTTTTTGGCTAGAGTCATTAATGTCTCTAAGCCTGAAATACCCTGTGCTTAGGGCTTGACGGCTCATTCTCTGGTCCCCTCTTTTTTACCAGCTTTTAGTTTGCAGTCTGGGTTCCAGCTCCTGAATCCTAAGGTAGATGGCATCTCTCCACGGTTGCTATGTACTAGTATTAAAGAACATTCAGTTCTCCTGAGCACTGTACAAAGAGCAGTTTCTAAGGCTTCTTGACATAATGGCTTGTCATCTCATAGATACAAAAGAACTAATACAGTCAGAGTGCAGCACACAGGAGGTGTCCTGTATTCTGCAGGGAGGTTCAGTCAGATCTCCTCAAGTGGTAATACACTCAGGCTTAGATAGCATACAGGAGCTGGAACTGGAGGCAAGAAGCTAGAACAAGAACACAGGCTTATGTGTAGCGGACCAGCTAATCCAGCGAGATTCCTCTCCCAGGCCAAGGCTTAAATATTTATTTATTTGATAGATTGATTAATCAGTACCCATAAACGGGCTCAGGGCAGTTTACATCAATTAATATAATACAATTAAAACAATGTTAAAATGACAGTTTACACAGAATAAGATGATAAAATACCATGTAAAAATGGAGAGATCAGGTGTCAAATCAAATCCAGGTGTCAAATCAGATGTCTAATCAGATCCAGGCCACTAGTAGATGATTGGCCAAAAGCTGGGGAAGGGAGGGGGACATCCACTGCCTCAACCAAATGCCCGGTGGAAGAGCTCCATCTTGCAGGCCCTGCAGAACTGCAGTAACTCCCACAGGGCCCTGATCTCATACAGGAGCTCATTCCACCAGGTGGGGGCCACAGCTGAAAAAGCCCTGGATGAGGCTAATCGGATGTCCCTGGGGCCAGGGACCACCAAGAGATGTTGATTTGTGGACCTCAGTGCCCTACAGGGCTCATATGGGGAGAGGTGGTCTCAAAGGTAAATAGGCTGAGAGGATAGCCACTCCACCTGCTCTGAAAGCAGCACCTAGGACTCATCTTGCCAGGCTTAACTGGCACCAGAGTCCTGCAAAGTATTACATCTACCATGGTCTGGCTCAAGTGGTGGATCACAGGTGGAGGTAGACTCTGGTGGGTTTGTGGACTGAGTCCTGAATTGGCACTTAGTTGTCCCAGGACATGTGGGGGCAGAGGGAAGTTCTGGCAGAAGTGTTTCCACTGCAGACTCCTGAGGGGCAAGTTCTGGAGGAACTACCACTGCTGGTTCCTCAGGGGCAAGTTCTGGAGCAGATGGGCCAGGTGGGCATGTGCTCTGCAGGGATCTTCTGAAGTTTCGTGCTCTCCTCCAGGCCATGTCTCTGGCTCCTCAGAGGCTTCTGAGTCAGAACCATGAGACAGCTTAGTGGGGGTCATGACAGGAACTCTGGCATACACAGCTGTGAATTTTTGGTTCTTTTTGGTCTGTGTTTGGAAGTCCAAATTCTTACCACCTAGCTGCCTATTTGGAGTTTTATGCCTGCCATTTTTACCATGGTTACATTTAGTGTTGTGCAATTAATTATTTGGGGAAGGGCCATGGCTCAGTGGTAGAGTACCTGCTTGGCATGCAGAAGGTCCCAGGTTCAATTTCTGCCATTGCCAGTTAAATGATCTGGCAGTAGGTGATATGAAAGACCTCTGCCTGAGGTCCTGGAGATCTACTGCCAGTCTGAGTAGACAATACTGACTTTGATGGACCAAGAGTCTGACTCAGTATAAGGCAGTTTCATGCAATGAGAACCTTTTAAAATTCATGTGTATGTGCAGCTCAAGCCTTAGGAAGAAAGATGTGTTTCAAAGGAAGTGACTGCATCAGCACACATTGGCAGAGCCCCCTTTTTAATCTTCCTGAAGTCTGAAGAAAACCAGAGGATTATTTCCTAACAATACCCATTCATGAAACATCAGCTAACCATTCTGTGTCATTAACATAATAAAGGAATGGTCAGCCAGCAGAACTGCAACTCAGGAAGAAAAGGCTACTTTTTATTTCTAGCCTCCAAGGAATACTATTCAAGTTGAACCAGCAAACTCCTGAAACCTGTCTGCATGCCTAGGGAATATAAGCAAATCCAGATGCTGTCTTTTGCATGGTTTACATAGTGTAGTCACCTAATAGACAGGGGACAGTTATGAGACAGAAGGAACCAAGTGGCTGTTTGGCTCAGCTGAACTGTGAGAGAGGCCATGAGCAGTCAGGAAGAATGGCCAGTTCTTGGAGAGAAAGGGACCAATGGCAATTGGTTTAGGCCAGTTTTTTGGGGGGGGGGGGTTGCATTGATTTTGCAGTTCTGTGATCCTGGTTGTGCTGCATTGTTAACCAGAAGTCGTTGCTGGTGACTGGATTGCTTTTAATATTTTTTAATCTACCCTGAGTCTCAGTAAGGAAAGGTGAGTTGGCAATGATAACAACAACAATAGGTCACAGGCGAGCTGATAGTCAAAAGCTTGCTTTCTCACTTGGATGTAGTGAGGTGGACTGAACATTCTGAATGTCTAATGCCACTTTTGGAAGCAAATATTTGAGAATATCAGAAACAGTTTTGCACAACTTTGATAAAATCAAAACTAAAATCTGAAAATGCAATGAAGTCTCTGTGCACAGACTTTCAGTTGTATACCTTGATGTTGCCTAGTTGACATTTTTGCTCTTCTGCCTCTTTAGCCTGAGATATCACCTTCGTGCTGTAGAACCATGGGCTAGATTCACTGTTTGCTCCTCTCCCCACCCCCTTTTGTCTCATTTGAACTTGCATTTGTTTTCATGCCTACAGGAAAAGAAACATCTTGCTGAATTTTATTTTGTTTCTTCTACCCAAGTCTGGTCTCTCCCCCCCCCCCCTTTTGATTTTGAGCTTTGTAGATATATTTCCTCCCCTTTTCTTCCAGAACTTCAGGGAATTGTGGCAGAAGTCAGAGAATGGCTGATCAGAGCTGAAACTCAATTCTCAGCAACAGAGAAAGCTGTGTAAAGATTAAAGATGTGGGTAGGAAACTGTAACACCCCTGAGAAATTTCATTAATCTTATCAAAATTCTTGTTAACTTCTCAAGTTACAAAATCCCAGGATTTCATAAAGCTGTTTCATTTGATCGGGACCCTACAAACATGTCCCTTCTTCTGCTATAGTTGAAAGCCAGCGGCAACTAGTGATGCAGACAAAGCCACAGATGATGGCTGACATGGCGGCGGGGGGGGGGGAGTGGGGAGAAAACATCAGCTCTCAGCCTTTCCCTTTTCTACTTTCTTATCATATCTGCTGTTCATTCCTGGAACAGAAAAGAAAACTTTTAATAGAATGGCAAAACTCCACAGCAGGCATGTTAAAAAGATGTCAATATCAAGAGCAAAATTATTTCCCATGAAATATTGTTAACCGAGGTGAAAACACACAAAATCCCATCCTACTTTTCCATTTCTGAAAGCCATAATTTTATGTCCCTTCACATTTTTTTGCTGAGATTCAGCTTGGGAAACTCCTGGAGATTTGAGGACGGAGCTTGGGGAGGATAGGCACCTCAGTGGGGTGCAATGCCATACAGTCCACCAGTGTTCTCTCTAAGCTGAGTTAGTGTGAACTAGCTCACAGTTTTTTAGCCTCCAGCACACACGTTTTTGTCTTAGCTCAGGAAGGATGGCTCCAGAGCAAACTAATTTATGCAGTAGCCAAATTGCTCACTCACAACTTTAATGCCAGTAGCTCACAAAGCAGAATTTGTGCTCAAAAGACACCAAAGCCTAGAGGGAGCATTGCAATCCACCCTCCAAAACATTCACTTTCTACAGAGGAACTGATTTGTGTAGTCTAGAGATGAGCTATAGTTCCAGGGTATCCCCAGGCCCCACCTAGAGGTTGGTAACCCTAAGGGAGTTGCATCCAGACTAGAATTTCTGCTGAATGGAGGGGATGGGGGGCAATTCCTAGCAATTGCTTTTCATGCTGTTCTTAATCTTGATGTCCCCGGTCCCCCAGGAACAGCATTCAGGGGGGATCAGTCAACTGCAGCTGGAGAGGGGAAGCAAGAATGTTCTGTTCCACGGGTAGAAGTGGCTTTATGAGAGCAGAAAATTTAGCCTGGATCCAACCTGAGGGTCTGATATCTGAGATTCATAAATGTCTTCTGTTGGGAAAGTAGAAGAAGAAAATTAATTACATGACCAAGTGGGGAAAGAGTTTAGACATGTAATTGGATGAGGAGGAGAAACTGATGTACGTCTGCCAGGAAACAGAATCCCCCTGTATCCAGGGGTCCGTTGGGGCCAGAGCGAGGCAGAACGAAGCTCCGCCAGCTCAGGATTGGCCACTAGGGCAGCCACGGGCTGAATCAGATTCTCTAATCTGAATCAGATTCTCTAATCTGATTCAGCTCGCTGCCGAATTCAAGAAGATTGGACCACGGGGTCCAATTCTACGGGCCCCCAAACAGGTTGCCCCCATTCCCTCCATTGTTCTCAATGGGAGGAAAAAAGTTAACACTTTTTCCCACCATAGAGAACAATGGAGGGGATGGGACAACCTGATTGGGGCCCATAGAATTGGACCCCGTGGTCCAATCTTCTTGAAACTTGGTGGGTATTTCGAGGAGAGGCCCCAGCAGCTACCCTGCAAGTTTGGAGCCTCTCCCTCAAACCCCCTTTCCTCCAGCCCCTCGTATACCTTATGAGTTTTTGCCATTGATTTCAATGGCCCATAGGGTATAATGCGGCTGAAACTGACATTCCCTTTCTGACACACTTCTGGTGATGTCAGGGGATGTGGCATATGCTAATGAGTTATGCTAATGAGCTCCTGCACCTCTTTTTCTACGAAAGGACCCCTGCCTGTATCCCTTAGTGTTTGGTTTTTTTAAATGTCAATATGAAATGGGGGGGGGGGGAGTAGCATCTCACCCTGGTAGGAATGGGACACGTTTGCAAGAAGCAGAGCAGAAGACGTTGGAGAGGTGCAGAGAACATGATACCTTTGTTTACATGTTTGTGTTGAATGTTGTGATTAGCTGCTTTTCTTAGGACTTCGTATAACTTGTAATGCCCACATGTACTACTAGCTGAACATGATCTCCCTGAGAAATTCTAAATTGAATGCGTACTATAATATCCTCCGAATTTACTCTAGTTTAAATCTGTTTGCTCTCCAAGTCCTGGACGTTAACCAGATCTCAGAAAGAGCTATTTACATACCTTCAGTGGGAGATTTTTGAAGCTGGGCGGGGGGCGGTGGAGCTGTGCAGTCCTTAAGCTTGTCTGATCAAGCTCTTGGAAATTGTCCAGCCCTCTGGCCCATGCAAATGAATATTACACATCCTCTGATAGCCCCCTAGCATCTGTTTTCTTAGCCCTTTTCTCATATAGTGGGGAGGGGGAAGTATTCCCCAAAGCCTTAGTATGAATGAAATACTTAAACAGGATTAAACTTAAGATCACATTCTGTTCCCATGCAAAGCCTCGTTTTACATTGTCTGTTTCCAATTCTCAGAATCACTCATGGTCTCTGAAGATGCTTAATGAGCTGACTGTGAATTGTGAAGGAGGTGGGGGAGTGTATCTATCACTAGCTTGGTGGTTCTGACAGCGCCTGAGCGCTTTGGAGGCATGTAGCAGGCAAGATAAAGGCAACGGGTAATGCCAGACCTCGATGGCTGGAAAGAGTTGCACCTTTTTTGTTTGTCCAAAAGACATCAGCTTAGCCTCGAGCAGGGCCTTTTTGGCGCTGGCTCTAGTAGGGTTGCCAGCCTCCAGGTGGGGCCTGGAGATCTCCCACTTTTACAACTGATCTCCAGCTGACAGAGATCAGCTCCCCTGCAGAAAATGGCTGCTTTGAAGGGGGGACTCTAAGGCATTGGCCCACGCTGAGGTCCCGCCCCTCCCCAAACCCCACCCTCTCCCAGATCCACCTCCAAAGTCTCCAGGTATTTTCTGACCCAGACCTGGTAACCCTAGGTTCCAGTCTGGTGGAACACTCTCCCAAAAGAGATCAGGGCCCTGCAGGACCTATTACAGTTCCACAGGGCCTATAAAATGGAGTTGTTCTGCCAGGCCTTTGGTTGAGGCAGCGGGCGTCCAATGGCATTGGCCTCTCCAGCTCCAGCTCCACCCCACTTCTTCTCATTTGCACTGTGCTAACTTGTGCCATTGGTGGTGGCTATGCCCGCTGCCCAATACTCTAGTCTATCTAGGGCACACATACAGGGTCCATCCGGGAGCTTTGTTAAACTGTCTGTTTGCCATCTTGTGAATTATGTTATCAGGGTTCTATAGGTTTTAATTGAAATTATGTTTTAATGGGTTTAATGGTTTTATTTAATTGTTGTAACCTTCCCTGAGTCCATTTGCAGGGGGAGGGTGGGGTAAAAATTAAATAAATAAACAGATAAATATAAAAATCTTACTCTTAGCTAGGGCTGTAGATATAGGGTTTCCAGGCATGGCCTGGCAACCAGCCGGAGATGGGAGGAGGTGATCATTGCCGCACAGTGACATCATTTTGGGGTGAGTGCTAGAGCATTGCCCAGATGCAGTGCTGGCACTTCTGGGTCGCTCTGGCACTGATGTTATCGCATAGCACATAATGGTCTGGGACCCTCATACCTATGAGACCGCCTCCCCCACTGCAGCCCACCATGCTCCCTTCGGTCATCCTCTAGGGGCCCTTTGCTGGTGCCTGCCCCCAGGATGGCTTAGTTAGCTGTCACCACGGGAAGGGCCTTCTCAGTTGTGGCCCCTACCCTGTGGAATGCACTCTCAGATGACACCCATAGCCTGACGGAACTGTTTAGTTTCTGCAGGGCGTGCAAGGCCAAATTGTTTAGGTTGACCACTGAAGGGTAATTCACCTGTTTGGGTTGTTTTTATTAGTCGTATGGTGCTATCCACATATATTTTAATAGTTTAATGTTTTAACGTTAATATTTTATGTTATTTGTTTTTATGTTGTTTTAAACTTATTTATGCGGTGTTAATGTTGTAAGTTGTCTGTGGGTGAGTGGCGACTAAATAAATAAGTAAATAAGATTGCCTCCCCCTGTTTTGCTGGCCCACTTCTGCCTGCCAACCAGATGTCAGTTGGTGGGTGTCAGCAGCAATTACCAGGAATTTGCCTGCCATTAGGGGGCACCTGGTAAGCCTATTTGTTTAGTTATTTAGTTATTCTTCCTTCCTTCCTTCCTCCCTTCCTTCCTTCCTCCCTCTCTTTCTTCCTATTTATACCCCACCCTGTAGATCAGTGTTTTTCAACCACTGTGCCGTGGCACACTGGTGCCGCGAGATATTGTCAGGTGTGCTGCTGGATTTTTTCAATGAAAGAAATGTGCCTTCCGGGCTGACCTTCCGGGACGCGTTTGCGCATGCGAGAAAGAACAGTGGCGCGGTCTCGCTGATTCCGCTCGCACGCTCTGTGGCCAGCCTGAGGTAGGGTGATTTGCACAAAGACATTCCAGTAAACATGAATATGTTTGATGGTAACAGCTAGCTGTTTCTGTCAGGGTGGGGTTCAAATCAGTAACTGTCCCTCAGCGAAGAATGGGTGTACTGTGCTTCTCTTCAAATCACTTATGGTCAGCAGAATGCCGTTCACATAAGAGTAAGAGTTTAAACTCTCTATTTGAAAAACTTTAGCAGAATCGCAGTATTAAAATACATCCACATTATATTTCTTCTGAAACTCAGGTCAATGTTATGGGAAGGAGCCATTACACTTTGGATCTGTAACTTACGATTTCAAGTTGAGTGGCTATTACGTGTATTTGTAATACTGTCATAGTTAATACTTGAGCTGAGGCAACTAATGACCCATTTATCTTGTATTTCAGTGTTTTTCAACCACTGTGCCGTGAGATATTGTCAGGTGTGCCGCGGGATTTTTTCAATGAAAGAAATGTGCCTTAGCTCGAAAAAGGTTGAAAAACACTGCTGTAGATGGCTGGCCCAATACCTAACCAAAGCCTCACTTTTATTTCTATAAGGCATTTTTTTTGCCACTCCTTGAGCAGACCTCCTCAAATTTTTCACAAAACTGTAATGTGCACAAATGACAAGTCTTTTACTAGCCCAGCTAGGAAAACTGCTGTACATATTATGCTTCTGGCTCCCTGCCTCAGTTCTAACCATAAGGGTGAGATTTCTTCCAAGAAGCTTCATAATTTAGTTTTATATCTCTCAAACGAGAACCATATTCCTTTTATTTTTATTTTATTTATTTAAAACATTTCTGTGCTGCCTTTCCACCCAAGGTGATGGACATCAAAACATCTGGACATTAAAACAGCACTGAAAATAATATATAAAATAATTCAGTAAATATATGTATATAAACACATAAGCACACACCAAGACTAAGGAGGAGGGCCAATAACACTTATTGGGGTACACGAAACAAAGCAAAAGCAGTCTTCACTCCCTGGCAAAAGACAACGATAGAGGCAGGCAGATTACTTTCCCAGGGGAGGGAGTTGCAAAATTTTGGCACCACAAACAAGCAGGCCCTTCTTTGAGATGCCACTTGTCCAGCCTCAGATGCCAAGGGCACCTGAAGCATGGTCTCCTAAGATGACTGGCACGGACAGCTTGGTTCAGCTGGGAGAAGGCAGTCCTATTACATCAGATGTTATCTTTGGAATGATTGACATGTCCTAATGCCATTCACCAATCCACTGACATATCCATCCATCCATCCATCCATCCATCCATGACTTGAGCGTTCTTTTCAGCTCACTGTCATTGCCATAAGTCAGTAATGCTCTTGTATGGCTCCTGTTTATTTCAGTGGAGGGTGGCCCAAAGACTTTCCTTAAATATTATGCTCAATGATACCCATGAAATGATTAGAAATGAGCTGATTTAAGAGAATTAGTAGAAGTCCTTTTAACAGCAGCTAAACACACATTAGCAGTCAACTGGAAAAAACCCTCCAGCCCACCAATTTCCACATGGCTAGCCAAGGTATGGGACTATTTTATATTAGATAAAATAACTGAAAGAACAGAAAATCTTTATGGAAACGACACCCGCAAAAACCCAATGCTCAAATGGTACCCTATCATCAACAAATACTCTGAAATTAAAGATGCGACACTCCCAAAATCTTGGGCAAACAACTCCTTCATATACCTCTTTTTATAAAAAGTAAACCCACCTTTTCTCAGTTTAGTTCCAAGATTGGTCACTGATATCTGATATAAACAGTAGTAACTCTAGAGTTAACCTTAGTTTAATGTAACGGGAATGTTTAAGAATTGCTGTAATACAAGCTAAGTCTTTAACTTTGTATTTCAATATATTATTAACAATCTCCAATATGTAACACACTCTTTACTGCTTGTACCCTTTGAATCCCTTCAATAAAGAAAAAATTTAAAAAACAAACAAACAAACAAAAAACTGCTGAGACATTTGATCAAATTTTGCACAGTAAAAAAAAAAAAGAAAAAAAAGAAATGAGCTGATTTCCACTAAGCCATTCTGTTTTTTTGCTTTCTCAGTTCACTCTGTCCCATGTTCCGTTCCATCTGCCTTCCCATTTAACTTGGAGACTTATTGAAAGCTACATTTTGGAAATGTTACATGTATAGGTTGCCATAGTTTGCAGCTGACTTCTTTTCCTCTTACGGCTGACCACTGTGGCACCAGCACAGGGCATGGATTAAATCCCAGTTGATCAATGTGTTGATCAAACCACAGCACAAAAAAAGGGATCCAGGTGATCATCCAGTTGCATCAGGATTCCACTTCATGCTAGTTTGATCAGTGCACACTGGTAGCATATACGAAAGAAAGGACATGAACTGAAAATGGAGGCAAATGGTGCATACCTTCAATGCTCTGATCAGGGTCCACTGATGACTCTTAGGCCTTGAACAGCATGGCATTGGGAGTTCCGTGGATGGAGCTCCCGCCATTTTTCTCTCTCTCTCTAAAAATCAGCAGTGCAGTGACTGCAACACTGGCCAAAGGGTAAACACTTCTGCACACTGCTTTCCCAACAGGAAATTTTCCTGGGGAGCCACTATTGGAGCAGAAATCCATCAGTGGCTATTAACCACTAGGTATGGATAGGAACTCTGAAGCAAGTGATGCTCTGTATTCTTGGTGCTGGGGGGGGGGCAACAGTGGGAGAGCTTCTAGTGTCCTGGCCCCACTGGTGGACCTCCTGATGGTACCTGGTATTTTTGGCCACCGTGTGACAGAGTGTTGGACTGGATGGGCCATTGGCGTGATACAGCACTGGCTTCTCTTATGTTCTTATTTGCCCTATTGGGGTAAATATATAGCAATCAAATGTACAGGGGCTTCTATTTATTTATTATTTGTTTCTTTATTGGGCTTATATGCCGCTCTCCCCGCGAATGGGCTCAGAGTGGCTCACACATAAATACATTAAAACATTTAAAAACAGATAAAAATTCACAACAGTTCACAACAGTTCACAATTACAAAACTAAAGTGCTCAAAGGAAGGCACATTTATAATACCCAGCATTCCATACTTAAGCGCTGATGGTACTCGCCGACAAACCGGTCCTAGGCAGGGATCATGGTGTCAAACAGGGAGAAAGGAAAGGCAGAAAGGAAGGGGGCCTATTTGAAAGCCTGGCGGAAGAGCTCTGTCTTACAGGCCCTGCGGAACTGCACAAGGTCTCGCAGGGCCCTGATCTCCTCCGGGAGCTCATTCCACCAGTAAGGGGCCGCCACCGAAAAGGCCCTTCCCCTAGTAACAGCAAGCCTGGCTTCCCTGGGGCCTGGTATAACCAGCCGATGTTGGGCCCTTGACCAAAGTGCTCTCTGGGGTACATATGGGGAAAGGGGGTCCCTTAGATAGGTTGGACCCAGGCCGTTTAGGGCTTTAAAGGTAAGCACCAGCACCTTGAAGCGAATCCAGTACGCCATAGGAAGCCAGTGCAGTGCCTCTAGCACTGGCCTGATGTGCTCCCGCCTAGGGAGGAACATCAGTAGCCTTGCCACAGCATTCTGCACCAGCTGAAGCCTCCAGATTAGCAACAAGGGCAGCCCCATATAGAGAGCATCACAACAGTCTAGCCTCGAGGTGACCGTCACATGGATCACTGTGGCCAGGTCAGCGCGGTCCAGAAAGGGGACCAACTGCCGTGCCAGCCGTAGATGGTAAAAGGCCGACTTGGCAGTGGCTGCTACCTGGGCCTCCATAGACTAGGAGGGATCCAGGAGCACACCCAAACTCCTAACCACTGGCGCAGGCACCAACGATGCCCCATCGAAGGTCAGGAGTGAGAGCCCCAACCCTGGGCCGCCCCTTCCCAGGCACAGGACCTCCGTCTTCGCCGGGCTCAGCTTCAGCTTGCTCATCCTGAGCCATCCAGCCACCGCGTGCAATGCCCAGTCCAAATCATCTGATCCGGCATCCGACTGGCCACCCAACATCAGATAGAGCTGGGTGTCATCAGCGTACTGGTGACACCCCAGCCCCGCCTTCCAGACAATCTGGGCAAGGGGGCGCATAAAGATGTTAAAAAGCATCGGGGATAAAACAGCCCCCGGGGCACCCCGCATTCAAGCAGGTGCCTCCAGGACTGCTGCTCCCCAAGCACCACCCTTTGTCCCCAACCCTGAAGGAAGGAAGCAAGCCATTGCAAGGCAAGCCCCTGTATCCCCACGTCGGCAAGGTGGTGGGTCAGCAGCTGATGATCGACCATGTCGAACACCGCCGACAGGTCCAACAACAGCAATACCACCACACCGCCCTGATCCAGATGTCTCTGGAGGTCATCAGTAAGGGCAACCAGAGCGGTTTCCATTCCAAACCCCGGATGAAAACCTTACTGGAAGGGATCTAATACGGAAGCGTCATCCAGGAAGCCCTGCAACTGTGTCGCCACCACCCTCTCTATCAATTTGCCCAAATAGGGCAAATTAGAGACCGGCCGATAGTTGGCCAATTCAGCCGGGTCTAAAGATAGAAAAAACTCTTGAAAAAACTATCTAGCAGGTTTTTTCTATCTAGCAGTCATGCACTTGCGGCAAATCTGAAGACCTCAGAGCTTTGCAGACTTGATATAAGGGTAATGTTTTTGCTTATGCTTTCTAAATCACCCAGATGGGCCTTAGATATCAAAGGGTCCATTCAGCTCTGATTAGTGTATAAAAAATTAGAGACTGAAGTGACTAGAGGGTTTATTATTGCAAGATAACTGATTACTTAAACAAGAACAAGAGATACACAGAGAATTGAAAGAGAGGCAGTGGGGGGTGGTGAATGCCCTTTTCCATTGTATTGATTTTCAGCTTGGAAGCACTGTGAGTTAAGTCCTTTGAGGCGTTTTGCCATCCCTTCTGTATCAAACAAGCTTGCTCTTATTTTTCACTCATAAAGAAAAAGATTCCTGCCTTGCTTCCCGGAAGATGTGAAGTCCTGGGCCTGAGTTTCTATAATGGTACTATATGCAAAATATCATGATATTTCAAAAGCCAGGGGGATAACAAAGGTCACTTCATATCATTCAGAACCCCACAATCAGTGGCATCTCTAGCATGAGATGAGCACCAATTGTGGTTCCATTTAGTGCCCCCCCCCATTTTTAACTCTCTCACCCCTTTTTTAAACATACTCAGCCTTCTGGGGCCTTTCATCAGTATTGTATGTGGACATATCATGGAGGAGGAGGAGAACTGGATGTACACCCCGCCCTTCTACTCAAGAGTGTCAGAGTAGCTTACAGTCTCCTTCCCTTCCTCTCCCTGCAACAAGCACCCTGTGAGGTAGGTGGAGCTCGGAGAGCTCTGAGAGAACTGCTCTTGAGAGAACAGAAAGAGCTGAAAGAGCTGTGACTGACCCAAGGTCACCCAAGTGGCTGCATGTGGAGGAGTGGGGAATCAAACCCAGTTCTCCAAATCAGAGTCCGCCACTCTTAACCACTACATCAAACTGGCTCCTGCAAGGACTTGTGGGGATCATCTAATATTCCTCTCCCCCACTATTTGCCTCTTTCCCTGTCGCACTCCCCATTGCCTCTCCCCTTTTCCTGTTTCCTTTTCTCCTCCTCACCCACCAGCCAACCTAGTTTTATCTGCCCCTATCTTCAGCTTTCCATCCTTCTCTCCCCTAGTAGCCTCTTCTTGGCAAAACTATGGCCCAGCTGTTGCTACCAGCTGCCAAGCCCAGTTGCACAGTGGAGAAGCGGAGGACACCTAATTTCCCCCTGTATAACCTTCCCTACACAATTTCCTGCTCCTGGCAACCCATATATCCTCACCTTTCCCTGCTTCTTTTTCTTCTCCCCATCCACCAAGCAACCTACTTTTTATTAGTCCCTCTATCTTCAGCTATTTATTTATTTTCTTCATTTATGCCCCATCTTTCTCCACAGTGGGGACCCAAAGGAGCTTACTTCATTCTCCTCTCCTCCATTTTACCCTCACAACAACCATATGAGGTAGGTTAGCTGAGAGTGTATAACTGGCCTGTCATCACTCAGTGAGCTTCCACTGTAGAGTGATTATTTAAACCTATTCCTAGTCTGAAATTCTGTCCAGTACACCATTGGCTGCAGATGAACAGTAGCAGGCAGCCAGGCCCAGGTGAATCATGTGGTAGTGAGTCTCCTGGTGGTTGCTGGTGGGGCCTGACACTGCCAAGTTCTTGTCAAAGACCAAAACCCTGGTAAAGGCCTTGCCCCCTCCGCTGCCTTTTATTGATAGAAGCCAAGGCTTGAAGGCTGGCAATACTGTTGTAGTTGCCTAGCAACAGCCTTTGAGAGGGCATTTTTTTCTTAAAGTTACAGGCATTGCTTGTATTATTTTGAAGGCTTTCTAATCCCTAATGCCACCTGGGGCTTTTTTTCAAGTTTGTAAAAAATTCTGTCTTGTCTGTTTATGACTCTAATCACCAGATTTAAATATCCACACAATTGGCCATGTTGAGAATTAGGTATATTGATAGTCTCACAGCCTATGAAAATCATTAGATCAGGATGAATCATTATTACAGATCTTAGCAGGCAGTTATCATGGTCCTTTATTGTCCGTATGCTTTTTGCCTTGCAAATGATCTCACCTGACTTGTTTTCTTGTCAGGGGGCATATAGGTCGAACCAGGAGCTCTTGGTTCCCTGCCACATATGTCACCAGGCTGCAGGTTGGAAGAGAGAGACTGTAGGGAATTCCAGGAGAGGGACTTTCAGTATAGCCCGTAATCTTCTCGACCTGAATGTCAAGTAATACATGGAGAGCCAGTCATGTACAAATCCAGCAAGCAAATCTTCTGACTTCCTTGGTTTGGGCAATTTATCACTGGAAAAGACTTTCTAGTTCTCCCTCTCTGCACTGGACTTCAGCACCGTCTTTTCTTATCTGTACCTTGCTTTAGTTTTGTTTGTGTCTTAAGACGCCTAGCTGGAGGGAAACAGGACCATGAGGAATGATGTGATGAGGGGGTTATGCAGCTGGAATTTGTGGAAACTGCCAATTTAGTCTGGTCCCAACCCATATGTACATATTATATCAGACCATTGTCATTGGTTGGAAGTAATAATAGGTATCTCAGAAACCCTTCCAGTTTGTAGAAAGGCAAGTCAGCATTATCACTACCTTCCTTCCTCCAGCTGCAACAGGAAGCTAAATCTAGGGGTATATGCAGCTGAACCCTATTGGTCCTTGTATTCTTTTCAGATTTATTTTTTATTTCTTGTATGGCACAGTTACACACAGGAAGCATATAATAATATAAAATATGTAACCTAGTTGATATGATAGGTATGCAGACCGATTAAGCAATCCCCCTAAATACTAATATCTAAATTTTTAATCCATTCAATCGCAGCTGGGGAGAGTTCAAAGAGTTCTGTCACATCACCTTGGAAAGCACGATGCTCACATTCCTGTGACAGTTGGAAAATAGTTTGATGGGCTGCGCCACTATTGCATTTGGGTCCTGGTATTTTGCCCCATGTAAACAACATGTCTGCACAACGGCCAAAGCCGCCTTCCACACTTTATGTGGCCAGTCAAATCCTGTGGGCCACTCAGTGTTTATCAGGTTATGGATATTGGGTAGAACTGACTGCATCCTTATTCGCAACCATTCATTCCCTAGATTGAAATTTTGTGATTGCAGTACTTGTGCAGATCTTATTCACTGGGTGAAGTGGTCATAGTCTGTATAGGCCAACGTCAGCTGTGTCTTTGTGGATGGGCAATTCTCTGGTTTCAATTATCTTTCTATATTCATGAAGAAGAGCATCTTGTCTATATTTCTATATTCATGAAGAAGAGCATCTTCAGACATGTGGGAGAAACATACTGGGCAATACAATTTGGAGCAGGGACACTGAGGGAGGGTGCTTAACTTTCTACTTCCCTCTTCCAAATCTTGCCGCCCCATTGTTGCCCTTCTCCTGAGAGGTCCCAAATGTATGTTTGTTCTTCCATAGCTGATGTGTGACATCAGTCAGAATATTCCCAGATCACAGCCTTTCTTTTCTTATCCACTGTTGTGCTACAACAGGGGTAACGGAACCAGTGGCGGATGAATCCCTTTATGCTTACATGACGCATCTGTAGTGCACAGAGAAACTAGTCTCTGTGTGTGGAGAACAGGCCAAGAATCTTAGCGTGGAGCCAGCATGGAGCAAGTCTCATTCAGCTGCCCGGACTTGGAAGGGAAGGGTGCTGAGGAGAGCTGGCTCAGGCAATGCCGCCAGCTGCATCAAACCCCAGTTCACCTCATTAGCACTGTATCAAAGTAGAGCGGTAGGGAGAGTCCATTATCCGGTGCTTATAAATTATCACAGGACATCATTACCTTGGCTGCTGAAGGTTGCCATGATAATGATATTGATAAGGGGGATTGGACTGGCGAAACAGGACAGATCCCTGAAGTATCTTTGTTTTTTATCAAGTTACTTTATCTCCTCTGTCTAATTTATGGGACTGTTAGTGAATGCATTTATGGTGAGCCATTTTCTGTCCTGCATCTCTTATTTCACTGTCCCTCTCTCCGTGTTGAATTCTCTGTACCTCTGTGTTGCTACTCTATCTCCTCCTTCCTCTTCTGTCTCTTCCACCTGTCTTTTATCCATCCATCTGTTCATAAACACACTCACTTGCTCCCTGGCTCCTTTCCTCAGCTGGTTGATCTCTGTTTGCTCTTCCCAAAAGAGAGAGAGAAACTCTTGTGTTCTTATTGAACCAGATAAAACATTTGTTCCTAAGAGAGAGAGAGAGAGAGAAGCAAGGTGAATTTCATATTCACACATCTAAGGCAAAGTCTATAATCCTTGCAATGCAAGAGATTGGCTTTGAAGTGTCATTTCCCCCCCTTTCTGCTCCACTGACTCACAACCCAAGTTGCCATCTTATACTTTACACGCCTACATAAAAAAGGTAGGCAGGAGAAGGGTCAAAGAGCAACTTGTCGCCTCTAAAGCATTTCAAACTCTCAAAGGCAGTGACTGCTATTGAGTCCCTGGGACGTTCTCATATCTACCATTTCCTGAGGCCTGGTGGACCTCCCAGGGTCAGTGGGGAATACCTGGAGCTATTAGCTATCCTGAGAGTCAAGAAAGGAGTTTGGAGACCCCACTGTTGAACGAGAGGCTCTTTTGATAGCCAGAGTAGCATTGTGGTTACACTGCCGAAGTAACATCTGGGAAATCCAGGTTCAACTCCCCAGTGTCCTGGAAGCTCACTGGGTGATTCTGGGCCAGCCATTCTCTTGGTTAGGATATAATGGAGGAAGGGAAGTCCATAGTGGAAGCTGCTTTGGCTCCCAGTTAGGGAGAGAAGTGGGGTATCAATAAACAATTAGCTCATCCCAGCACCATTTAGGACTGGGTGTGTGTGACAGAATGCTCCTCAATACAAACATGACTTCAGTACATAGAAAATAAGCGGCTCCGGAAGAAGGTTAAGCTAGAAACTTTAACGTCTAGTGATCTATGTGCAGGGATTTCCCCCCACCCAGAGTAGGGATCCTACAGTTAAAAGTATGCCCCTTGTTACAGATCCCTATAAATGGTGGGACCCAGGTCTGAAAGAGCTAACCATTATTGGTCTATGGACAAGCAGTTCTGTAGCAGCTGAAGAAACCAAGCCACAGGGTTAGAATTAGAGTCATCAACCACTTTTAAATTTATTTCATTGGACTTATAACCCACTCCCCCCGCAAACAGGCTCAGAGTGGGTAACATCATGATAAAACACAATATACCATCTAAAACATTCACAATTCTAATACAATAGATACAACAAAATAATAAAATACAATCAACAACTCTACTAATAGATGCCATAAAACTTCAGCGGGGAGTAAGTATCTAAAAACTGTCTGATACGAAGGGAAGAGGGGCAGGGGAGGGGAGAAGGAGGAGGGCAAGAGGGGAGGCCAATCAAGATGGAAAACTGTTGCTGCCCTCAACCATATGCCTGGTAGAACAGTTCTGTCTTACAGGCACTGAGGAACTGCTTTAGATCCTGCAGGGCCCAGATCTCACTCAGAAGGGTGTCCCACCAGGTCAGAGCCGGGGTTGCCAGGTCCACTAGTGTCACACAGGAAGTGACATCATCACACCAGTGACATCCATTTGACTGTCTGGTATTTGGGCAAAAGCTCATTGGTAGAAGCTGGTTTTACCATCGAGGTTTTGCCCAAATACCAAAGTGTCACCTGAGCACTGTTGGTGTGGTGACATCACTTCCTGTGTGATGCCGGCCATGAGGCCTGGGTCTTTCTCTTTCTTCAGGTAAGCCCCCCCTTCATCCCTTGCCCAGTCTCCTCAGTGTGCTCATGTGGCCAGGCTTCCACCAAGCTGAAATCTGTTTTCCACATTCCTCCTGTGGAGCAGAGGTGGCGATGACAGCCGCAGATGTCATTTCAAGCAGGTATTACTCACCAGTTAAGGAGGGAAGGCAAAATACAGCAGTAGTTTCTGAGGAAATTTAAGATAATGACCCTGTAAGTGTCGGAGACGTTGCTGAACAACCGCTCAGCGTGTTTTCGAGGCATGTGGCAGTTTAGCAAAAAAAAAAAAAAAAGGATCAGAAGCTTGTGAACAGCTGTTTTGATGCAAAAGACTGGGGAAGAAGACAATACTTCATTTCCCACCGGGAGTTAAAAAAAAAAAAGACAGGACAATGCACAGAAAATTATTATGAATTATACAAGGCAATTTCCCATCATCACTGCGGTGAAGCATGTTCTGATACAAGCCTCCATTAGCACAGGGGAGACTTACAGAGGAATCCCATCTTCAGCTGTATTTATTATTTATCTACTTTGTTTATTCCCTGCCTTTCTCCACAACGGGGACCCAAAACAGCTTACATGGTTCTCCTCGCCTCCATTTTATCCTCATGGCAGCCCTTTGAGGTAGACTAGGCTAACAGTGTGTGACTGACCCAAGGTCACCCACTAAGCTTCCATGACAGAGTGGGGATCTCTCCTGGATATTAGTCTGAAAATCTAGCCACTAGGCCCTTACGTTTCGTGTCTGCTGTTGAAGCAGCCAGTCCTGGTCATGCCAGTTGTGTGGTAACTTGTTGCCTGGTGATTGCTGGCGGGCCTGGGCATGGTGAGTTCTCCCTCAAAGACCAAAACTCCCCCTTCCCCCCTCCCCCTGCCTTTTACTGGCATAAATCAAGGCTTGAAGGTTGACAATATTGATGTGGTTGCCTAGCAATGGCTACAATAACCACAAAGTGTATTCATTGCTTAAACCTACAGGTGCTGCTTCAATTAGTAGGTGGTAACCCCCCCCCCTTTTTTTTAGATTTCAGGGAGGGGTTTCCTATAAACCTGGGGCCTTTTCAGGTTTGTAGAAAGATCTGTCATGTTCGTTCATGGCTCCAGTTTTTAGATTTAGTTATCCAACAATGGGGTCATGTTGCCAATTTGATGCATTGGTAAAGCAGATAAACATCACTGATCAGGGCTAGTGCCACCCTAAGGTCGTGGTCCCCTCCCTGATCCACATGGAGGCTTTGACCCCTACCAAGGAAATTTTAAGTGATCAAGTAAATACAGCAATTTTTTCACTTTTCTTTTTAGCATTTACTCAACAAACATATATTTTAAATTATTTTATTAAGGCACTTTTAATGTCTTTTTTTTCTCGCCAATGAACACCCAGAAGTTTGCAAAAATACAGTTTAAATAAATAAAACAGAAAAACATTTTTAACAACCCTACAATAAGCACAATAAAGAGAATAAAGGTGACAATAAATTACACATAGATTTTACATTATAAATTACATAATATTGTTGCATATATGCATACTCAAACTGCTCTGAACTTGGAAGGCTGAATGCATACGTAAGTGCCATTAAGTCGCAACCAACTCATGGCCACCCCCACAAAGGGCTTTCCAGGCAAGTGAGAAGCAGAGGTGGTCTGCCGTTGCTTTCCTCTGCCGACCCTTCCTTAGTGTCTCCCATCGAAGTACTGGTCCTGCTTCGCTTCTGAGCTCTAATGAGATGGGGCCATACCATGCCACCTGCCCTCTCAGAAGGCTGAGTAGCTTCAGAAAATTCAAATCAAAGATCATTTTGATCTTTTGTATGCTGCTGATCTTGACGTTATATTCATCTTTTGCATGTTCATTGATAAGATGGAGACTGCATGGATTTTGATAACCAGCAATGCAAGAGACTGCTGGTAGCCTTCCGGGAGTTTAAATACTGTATTTGTGTTTATTTTTGCTGGACCGCCATTTTCCCCCTTGCAAAAACTGGACCAGGAGCATTCAATTCCTAGTGGTGGACAAGAAGAAGGTAATTTTCAATCGCCCCCTCCACTCCCCACCCATCTCCTCTTTCCACAACAGTACTAGACCTTTCCTTTCTTCACAGGCAAACAGTATACAACCATAGTATTCATTATTTCCTATTTCTGCATTAACTTATGTATACAGACAGGGGGTTTTCCCCAAAGGGTGCTAAATGTCTTTATAAAGTTTGCTCTTATTATGCTGGTTTTTCCATCACTACCAGAACAATCTGATAATCTTTGAAAATAGTCGGAGCAGAAAAGTGGCAAGTGAGGGAAGGACTAGCGCCCTCCTCTCACCCTACAGTTCTCTGCAGGAAATCCCATTTGCCCAGAAACTGGAGCAAGGCTGATGTCAGGAGGACCCAGGCCCTTTCTGTATGTCCGGGGGGCTGTACATGCAAAGGACCCTTGGTTCAGTCCCTAGCATCTCCAACAACAACAACAACAAAACAGATAGCAGGAAACACAAAAGATTTTGACCTGAGATCCTGAAGACTACTGCCAATCTAGGGTTCCCAGCTCCAGGTTTTGAAATACTGGGAGATTTTGGGGGTGGAACCTGGGAAGGGTGGGGTTTTGGAGGGGAGGGACTATGGCAGGGTAGAATGCCATAGATACCACCTTCTAAAGCAGATATTTTTTCTAGGGGAACTGGTTGTGGTCACCTGAAGATCCACTGTAATAGCAGGAGACCTCCAGGTGCCACCTGGGGGTTGGGAACCCTATTCCAATCAGAAAACACAACTTCTTCAATAGGCCAGTGATCTGACTGACTATAATAATAGGCCCTGCCTATTATGCAGAACTGATCAAGGAGAAGCTTTAAAAAATGCAACCAAATGAACCACTTGAACCCTAGATGGAATTTTACCTTCTCGATCAAATCCTGGCTTCTAGCATTCATCGACCCAGCTGGATTAGAATAGGGTATATGGTTGTTTCTCTTTCCTGTGTGCAGTTGCAATTGCTTACCCTTGGTTGCTGACTAGTAATCTCTCAGTTACACCCCTGTAGATAAAGGACGGCAGTGAAAGGCAACATGAAAGTCAGTGGGCCTGAAGGCATCTCATTTGCACCACACAGAGCACAGGGTCTGCAAATTGATGGGAGACTACAAGACAAGCATAATAAGGAAAATACTCATGTGTAACATCCACTTTAGTTGCAGGAAAATTAGTTCCTTCTGCTCTCGTGGCCTGTCCTCTACCCTTTGTTCTGTTCATCTGACATGGGACGTAAGCCTCCTGGATATGAGCTGTGTCTCTTCGGTCTGGCACAGTGCTGGACCCCAAAAGTTGTTAAATAAAAGCCAAGGCATGTTATATCTTTGCTGGTGATGAGATGGGAGCTATCAATGGATTCTCAGCAAAATTGCCTGGAATGGTCCTCTGCAATGCGTTCGTCAACTAATCCATCACTGGATTTACCAGCTGTTGTAATCTGAGAACCTTTTCACACATGATGCGATAAGAACAGTTCCTGGATCCGTGTGTTCTCTAGGTGTCTCCACTTTTAATGGAGAGATGAATTTTGGTAACATGGCTGCCAGCTATAGAAGTTCCAGGTTGAGCGTTTGTCTCTGCTCATGTATTAGAAAAGCTTGGGCATAGCCAAAATGTGAGTTAAAGGGCAAAACCCAAAGGGATCTTGGCCCTTGGTTCTTAGACCATAGCTTGCAGCCTGCTTTGTGTTGGCGTACCCAATGGATCGCAGACCAGCCTTGGAGTGAACTGAATTCTATTGCTGGTTCTTTCTTGTCTTGTGTGTCTTATTATGTAAGCTGCTTTGGGTCCATTGTTGGGAGAAAAGTGGCATATACATATTTAAATAAATTAAAAAATACATTTTTGAAGCCTGATAAATCACTCTTGCTAGAGTTAGATTCAAAATACTAAGTGTTTCATAGTGCCCTCCTGAGCAGAGTCTGTTGAAGTTAATGGGTTTAAAAAGATGCCACTCTGCTGGGGATGACGCCATGAGCTTCCTTCTCAGAGACTCTATGGAAGAGGGCAAACTGTTTACCTCAGAATTACATAATACCCTTCATGTACCAAAAATGTTATGAACTCATGTGAACTGTTATCACTCAGCTTAACCTTGTGCTACTGGTTACACCTTTTGCTCATTGGGTTTATTTTCTTACCCAGCAGTCACTGCCAGATTTTGCCCCCTAATCTGCCAGGTGATTTCTCTTGACTCACCAAGCATCAATAGACTCCGCCTCCTCCCCTCCTAAGCTCCACCCCTGTGTTCACAGGTTCTGCCTCCTGTCTCGGGGTGTGAACTGCCGGACACTTGGCAAGCCTAGTAGACTATTTTTAGAAAATATGGAAGATGATGGCAGTTTGGAGGAAATAACAACTGGATGTTCCAAAATGGAGAAAGTGCGCTATATTCCAATATGCCATTTCACATGTGTCCAAATGTTTAAATAGGCAGTTGGATCAGTCACAAGCCATATACATCAGTCATAAATAAAGGGCGTGTTTAAGAAGCCCTGCTGTTCAGTTTCAGAGGGTAGCTGTGCTGGTCTACAATAGAAGACCTAGATTTGAGGCCAGTAGCCCCTGAGAGACCAACAAGCTTTTCACTATTGAGAGTCAAAGCTCTGATGAAGGGATCACTGTTCTACCATTCAGTGTTCACCTAAGTAGTCCAAGTGGCATTAATATCCACTGGTTGGCTTGGACGAGAAGAATTTTTGCTGTAACATCAGTGGCACCTCTAGCTGGAAGTGACTTGCCCCCCTAATAGATGGGAGGCCGCTTTTTGCACTGACTGAAGTTTCTGAGTTGTCTTTAAGGGCAGCTCCATGTAAGGTGCATTACAATAGTGCAACCTAGAGGTTCTAGTAGTGCATATCAGAGTGGCTAGGTTGGAGTAGTCCAGGTAGGAAGACAGTTTAGGAGCAGGATGCAGTTGAAAGAACGTGTTCCTAACAACAGCCTTTGGATGTGAGGATGATCTGGCTGCGACATCTATCACCCCAATGATCACCACAATTGATTTGGCTGATCTGGCTGGCTAGGTGGGTGTCCCCTAACCCCCTCACCACTCCATGTGCGTCACTTCTGAAGCTGCGTGCTCAGTGGAAGTGGACAGCCGTCCCAGATAGAAGGAGTGTATCGTTCTTTGGTCAAGGGTATACAATAGCCACACTCCCCTGCAGGAACCTCCGAACAAGCTCAAGGTCCATTTTGCATGGAAGTTCCTCCAAGATGGTAGTTCATTTTCATGAAGCAGCCTCTGTTTTATGAGAGTGAGGGGCTGAGCTCTGCCAGACTCCTGAGCAAATATTTGTGGCCAGATATTTAATGAGTATGCTCTGTAAACAAAGTTCATTCCAACTATAGTAGCTTTCAAAAAGTGAAGAGCATCCTAGCATCATTTTTTGTATCATGTTGTTTCATTGAACTACAGTTTTTATTATGTAGGGCTTTGATGTGTGAGACCAAGTGCACAGTACCTTTAATAACTGCCATACTAGTATTGCACCAGATTTTTGCAAGTGAATGTTTTTGCTTTAAAAGTGTTGTATGTGGAGGCACCCCGAATCATTCCCCAGATCCCTCTCATGTTGCTACTTATTTACAGCATCTGTGCAGCCACAGTCAGCCTCTACTTTAACTAGGGATGGGCATGAACTGTCTCACAAAAGTTCATGACAAATTTTGAGTGGTTCGTGATCCGTGAAGTCAAGTTTGTGACAGTTTGGCACGAACTTTCTACAAACTTTGAAGCTGTTCCTGGCGGTTAGTTGCCATTTGTGAATGGATACATTTCCAGACAGACTGTCTCCATTCAGTCAAGATGTTTCCTGAACTTCACAGCAAACTTCAAAGCAAAGGTGGGGCAGAAGTTTCCCTGTGAGTTTGGTGTCACTGGCTTGTTCTCGAGCTGCTCCATAGACTGCAGGTAACTGCAGCAATGCAGGCAAAAAAAGGACTAATGTCAAACTACAGAATCCCTGCAGTACAAGCTGAAGGGGGGGGGGGACACATTTTTTTCAAGTCCAATACAACCAGAGTAGCATACAGAATGCCCAGCGAATCCAGTACCATTGTGGCAATGAAAGCTTAAAAGGACTGTTTGATCTCAAAGCACTTTTTCACAAGAAATTGGGGGGGGGGGGGATTTAGCAAGTCCACCACAACCAGTTTAGTATACAGAATGCCCAGCAGAATCCATTACTACTGTGGCACTGCAAGCTTAAAAGGACTGATCAATCTCGAAACACAGTGTCCCAAGAAATCCAAGTGAGGGGTTGCAAGCTCTTTGCAAGAAAAAGGGAACACAAAGGAACTCTGGCAAAGGGGGGGACCATCATGAAACTGACATGAGTAATTTGAAACTAATAAGAACAGTGGAGAAACCAGGAGACGGGGGGGGGGGGGGGCGGGACCTCTTGAACCTGCTCCTGTCATTTCCCCAGAAACCATTTTCCTGGGGGCACCTTCTGGGGGGGGGGGGCTACAACTCAGATCCCATAAATCCAATTTTGACCATGCTTGGCAGGCAGACAGAAGAGAGTCAGCTGGAGATCCCCTGAAAGTTTAGTATCTCTAGCATGCTGGGGAGCATTCTACCTGGTCATGAACACCTAAAAGTTCATGACAGTCCATGGTTTGCAAAACGGGCACACCATGAACCACAACCTGAAATGCATTTTCCCAGTTCGTGCCCATCCCTAACTTTAACACCATTCTTTTAAAAAAAATCAGTCTTCTTACTTGAAATAGTGAAATCATCACGTAGCCATATCTGATTGGCTGCATGATGGTGTCACTGAAAGCAAATGACGCCAATCAGAGTAAGGGCTGCCTTTCATTGCCCTCCTGAGCCCATCAGGAATGAGTCTGATAACATCATTATGAGACAGAGTAAGCCAATTCAGAGTGAGAGCTCCCTGGGTCACACTGTCCTCACATCCTTTCATCCTTGCCCTACCTCTCTAAATAATTGCCCAAATGGGCTGCTCTTCACAGGGGGCTTAGCTACACACCTTACTGGGAAAGGAGGATGGCATGGTGTACCCCAGCATCTTCAGATCACAGAAGCTTAGCAGGGTCAGTACTTGGAAGGGAGACCACCAAGGAAGACTCCACAGAGGAAGGTAGTGGCAAACCACCTCTGCTTGTCACTTGCCTTGGAAGCCCCTTGCTGGGATCGCCATACACTGATGGCAACTTGACCAGTCTTCACACACACACACACACACACACCCCTTATTCACTACAGAGGAGAATGGGATGATGATTCTTAGCATGACAAGGAGAGAAACTGCAGCTGGAGTAATTACTGCAAGCCATGAAACAGAAACAAATGGCTGGCTGCTATTAAAGGACAATAGGATAAAATTACAACAAGAAAAATACAGGGTACCAGTTCACAAGCCACTTTTCCCCCAAAAGCTCCATTCAGATTGTACAGCGTCTTTCCAAAGTTCCAATGAAAACTAAATGCAAGACAAATTCCCTATCAGCAAGTAAGCCACAGGCAGTTGAACCCTGTACTATACTACAAATGATGAGACTCCTTGGGCTCAGAGTCACAACTCTGCCTCTCTGCTGAGCACAGAGTCTCTGCCACATTTTGCCACAGTTCTTTCAAGCAAAACTATTGGAGTGAAAGCAGGAGTGGGGGTAGCCCAAACCTGCAGGACTAAGTTTAGCCCCAACGTAAATGACCTTGAAGACCAAAAGAGTTCATGGTAGGATGAGTTTGGCCCTTGCTGTTTCAATTTACCACCTAGAAGCTGCAAATCAATAGAAGAGGAGGAGTTGATTTTTATACCACACTTTTCTCTACCCTAAGGAGTCTCAAAGCGGCTTACAGTAGCCATCCCTTCCCCTCCTCACAACAGGCACCTTGAGGTAGGTGGGGCTGAGAGAGTTCTGAGAGAACTGTGACTGGCCCAAGATCACCCAGCTGGTTTCTTGTACAGGAGGAGTGGGGAATCAAACCTGTTTCTCCAGACTGGAGTCCGCCGCTCTAACACCATGCTGGCTGTCCAAATAGCCAGTAGCCAAATGCAATGTTGCCTGGTTGCAAATAAAGACACTTTACCATGTAATTCTGTGGGGGTGGGAAAATGTCTTTTAATGAGCAATATTTGTGCATCAGGAGCACAAATGTAAATAAGCCAAACATTCTGCAGCGTAGTTTAATGATGCTTAATGCAGTGGTTTCTGATGCCGGAGTCCCCCAATCAAAGTAGTGCTAGGTTTCTGGGGAACAGTCTAAGATCATGGCATCTCCCCACTTGGAACAGCTTATCCTAACCTGCATTTTCATCACCGTATTGTTTGTTTATTTATTTATTTAGGCTTATATCCTGCCCTCCCCGCCTCTCGGCAGGCTCAGGGCGGCTAACAACTTGTGCCATGAACATTAAAACCATAAAATACAATTTAAAACATATAACATTATACAATGTCCTTCTCACTAGATGGCATTTCTTCATCCCATCCCAACAGCATCAATAGGTACCGATGGTCTGGCCGGCGATGTTCGTTATTCGGGCCAAGGCTATAAACTCATGGCGGCGGCCCCTACTTGTAGGCCTGGCAGAAGAGCTCCGTCTTACAGGCCCTGCGGAACTGTAATAAGTCCCACAGGGCCCTGATGTTCTCCGGGAGCTCATTCCACCAGTATGGGGCCGCCACCGAAAAAGCCCTGGCCCTTGTCGTCGCCAGTCCGGTCCTCTCTGGGCCCTGGCAGAACCAGGCAGTTTTGAGAACCTGATCGAAGTGCTCGCTGGGGTACATATGGAGAGAGGCAGTACCTCAGGTAAACAGGTCCCTGGCCATATAGGGCTTTATAGGCAAGCACCAGCACCTTGAACCGGTTCCGGTACGCTATGGGCAACCAGTGCAGTACCTTTAGGGCAGGATGAATATGTTCCCCCTTAGGGAGTCCCAACATCAGCCTGGCCGCTGCATTCTGCACTAGCTGCAGCTTCTGGATCTGGGACAAGGGCAGCCCCATGAAGAGAGTGTTACAGTAATCCAAACTTGAGGTGACCAACGCATGGATCACCGTAGCCAGGTCATTGCGTTTGAGAAAGGGAACCAACTGCTTAATCGGCCATAGTCGATAAAAGGCTGACCTTGCAGTGGCTGCTACCTGGGCCTCCATCGTTAACGAGAGGTCCAGGAGCACTCTCAAACTCCTAACCTCCGGCACTGCCACCAATAGTGCCCCATCAAAGGTTGGGAGAGGGATCCCCAATCTCGGCCCGCTCTGACTCAGGCATAGGACCTCCATCTTCATCGGATTCAATTTCAATCAACTCTGTCTAAGCCAACCAGCCATGGCCTTCAGCGCCAGGTCCAGGTCTACCGGACTAGAGTTTGACTGGCCACCCAACAACAGATAGAGCTGGGTGTCATCAGCATATTGATGACAACCCAGCCCATGCCACCGAGCAATCTGGGTGAGGGGGCGCATGTAGATGTTAAACAACATCGGGGAGAGCACTGCACTCTGTGGCACCCCACACACCAGCGGGTGCCTTTGGGACAGTTGCTCTCCTATCGCCACCCTCTGCCCCCTGTCTTGGAGAAACGAGGAAAGCCACTGTAAGGCCAACTCCTGGATCCCAATGTTGGTGAGGCGGTGGGCCAGTAGTTGGTGGTCGACCATGTCAAATGCTGCCAACAGGTCTAACAACACCAACATTGCCGTTCCGCCTCGATCCAGATGCCTCCGGAGGTCGTCTGTAAGGGTGACCAGCACTGTCTCTGTCCCATGGCCTGGCCAGAAGCCGGACTGGAAGGGATCTAGAATGGATTTTCTTTTCTCCAGTGCTGATGGATATGAAGGTGATGCCGAAGAGTAGAATATGAAGCTGATGTTGAACAACAGAGCCTTGCCCGTGGAGGGGAAGGGTTCATTCTCTAGATACATGGGCTGTTATCAATTTTCTTAAAACTTCAGCCACCCAAGATTTTAAAATGTCAGGGCCCTTTCATAAGGCAACAGCAGGCCTGAGGACAACTGCCAACAACAAGAACAGTCCAATTACAGTGATTCTTCTTCCTCAGGTTGCCATCTCCTCGTCATTCCCACCCCCCATGCTTATGGTAGACTGCCTGGCATCACTTAGATGTCTGTATCTTTTCTTGGGTTGCCAGTTCTGGGTTGGGGAAACCCTGAAGACTTTGGAGATGGAGCCTTGGGGAGTGGGGTTTGGAGAGAGAAGGGACTTGGGCAAGGTAAAATGCCATTAAGTCCACCCTTTGAAGCAGCCATTTTCTCCAGGGGAACTGGTCTTGGTCGTCTGGAGATCAGTTGTGATAGCAGGAGGTCTCCAGGCGCCACCTGGACACTGGCAACCTTAAAATCTTTTGTGTTGTATCTCCCATTCTGTGGAATGGGCTCTCCGGTGGGGGGCACGATCCCTCGACATTTTTAGAGGCACAGCAAGGCCGTTCTCCTCTCTGGCAGAACGCTAATTCACCAAGCCTCTTGGTCCACTGGAAGCTGTTACTAAAGATGGCAGAACGTGTTTCTAGAAGCCCCTCAAAGTTCCCCAGAGTGCAAGGCTCCAAGCCCTGTCCTCAGGAACATTCCAGCTCACAGCCTTGTCGGTTTTAGTCCAGCATGTTAACCACTACATTCCTGCACTACCACGTGTCTCTTTTAAACAGTGTGATTGTATCAGCAGAGCAAATGTGTGTGTGTGTGAGTGTGTGTGTGAAGTGCCATGAAGTTGCAGCCAACTTATAGCAACTCGAACAAGGAGCTTCCAAGGCTAGGGAGAAGCAGAGGTGGCTTGCCACTGCCTTCCCTTACAGAGTCCGCCTTGGTGGTCTCCCAACTACCCACCCTGCTTAGCTTCCGAGATCTGATGGGAGCGGGCTATGCTATGCTGCCTTCGCTCCCCAGCAAAGCAAATACCCAAATCCTTTTCACTGTCTTTTTTTTAATTTTTGCTGTCCAGTTTTCTATTTTATGCAACCACAGAAATGAAAATCACTGACTCGCTTCTTTGTAGCTTTGTACTGAGATTAATAATCCTGTTTAATATCACAGGTGGGTTCAGTTTGCCTGAAAAATACGAACAGGTCAGCAGCTAGCTTTGATAGAGGACTACGTTGGTAATATAGTGAGGGGTCAGGGGCCAAAACCTTAGACTGCTCTGGCCAGACAGCCCAAGCCCCATAGCCACAGAGGTGGTTTCATCCATATCTTTCTTTTGCCTTTGGGACTGGCCATTAGGAGACTGGATGATACCACTCAAAGGGCTGGATTTGGCTCAGGGCTGACCTCTGCGGAAAAAGCTCTCTCTCAACACTCCACAAAGTCCGTTTTGATTCCACGTCTCCGTTTGGCCAGCATGAAGGATTTCTGTGTCACGCAGTAGCGTCCTAAGCAGAGCTACACCTTTCTATGGCCACTAAAGTCGATCGGCTGAGAAGGGTGCTATTTTTGTTTAGGACTGCAAGACCATAAACAACTTTGTAAATTGGAATAGCAATATAACTGATTAGTAGTTGTAGGAGCAAGTAGTAATTTGCTGATAATACATCGTTCCAAGTGGGATACACAAATTCTGTTGCAATTTGTCTCTTCAGACTTTATAATTGAATTGGAAATGGACGGTAGCTTTTTTGTTTTTGTTTTTTACTTAGCTCTTGCAACTTTTGGATTGTCCCCCACTTTTATCAGACTCCCCCCCTGCCCCCCCCTAGGATCTCCATCAAACACTGATATCATAAACACATCTTCTGTTCTTCATTTCAGGTTATTGCAGCACTCCTCTATCAAAGGCTGGCATAGAAGCTTCCTGTCCATCTCAAGAAAATGGGGGGTGATGGCGAAAATATAGTTCTAAGGAATATTCTGGTTGGTCTCAACTTAATGCTGCTGGGATCTATCTTCAGACCCTTTGAATGCCGGCTAGAAGTGACAACAGAGAGAGTCAAAAGACAGGTCTCTGATGAGGAAGGCAGCTACGCCAACTACACACCCCCTGTCAAAGAGCAGCCTATGGTCTTCAGTCACATATACAACATAAATGTACCTCTGGACAGCCTCTGCTCAACATCCCTAGAGGCTTCCTCTGACCCGGAGGTGAGTTCGGAGGATGACCGGATGACGGAGTACACCGAGCAGACCTCAGACAGTGAGAGCCAGGTCACCTTCACCCACAGGATAAACCTCCCTAAACAGACTTGCAAGTGTGCCACCTCTTCCCGCGACATCCAAGAGCTGCTGAGCAGGATTGAGATGCTGGAGAGGGAGGTGTCCATGCTCCGGGACCAATGCAACTCCAATTGCTGTCAAGAAAGTGCAGCCACAGGTAGTAACCAATGCCATGAGGTTTTGCTTGGGGACTAAGAGATTTCAAAGGGAAGAAGAATGAACTGGCTTAGGGGTTAAGTGCACGGACTCTAATGTGGGAGAACCAGGTTTGATTCCCCACTCCTCCACTTGCACCTGCTGGATGACCTTGGGCAAGCCATAGTTCTGGCACAGCTGTTCTTGAAAAAGAGCAGTTTCTGTCAGAGCTCTCTCAACTCCACCTACCTCACAGGGTGACTGTTATAGGGAGGGGAAGGCAAAGGAGTTTGTAAGCTGCTCTGAGACTCCTTTGGGTAGTGAAGAGTGGGGTATAAATCCAATCTCTTCTTCTTCTTCTTCTTCTTGGATAGGCAGACATCTCCACTCTGACTCCAGGTTTCCAGGGGTGTTTTCAACCATTGTAGAACTGAGACCCCCATTGGCCTAAAACCCTATTTCGGGGCTCACATCTAATTTTTTAAAACCAAATATATCCAAAACATCTTTGCTGATGTTCTTTCCGGAAAGAATAGCCCAGAAACCGTAGACAACTGTCCAAATGCTGGCTATATATTTTTTTTAATGGGAAAGTGCTGGTGCACGCTTAATGTGGGACCCTGTTTTCTATTGTCCTGTTCTTTTCAGATGTATTGCACCTTTTTTTTGGAAGGATCAATCTTTTGACCAAGTTTAGAATGAAATCTTTGTTGGGGGCAGAGGGAGTCAAGATATAGAAGAAGCAAACAGACCTAAATGTGGTTAGGATTGGTTGGCAGGCCATATTTTATTCCTCTAACCAGCACAAACTGCTAAAAAATTATATATTTATTTACAAAATTGATATCCCACCTTTCTGCCCCTACAAGAGCCACCAAGGCAGAGCCTGAAACCTTGTGGCCATTATGGGGCCAGGAGGAAGGAAACATTAGTCAATGACCCTGAAAAGATGTTCTTTCAGACCACTGGGTGTGCAAAGGGTGTTCCATAATCCAGGTTCTTGTAGAATGGAAAGATGTGCAGGCTAATATCCACAAAACATCTGCCCAAACCTAGAAAAGCCCAGTGGTCAATTCACATGTACTAAAGCCATATGTACATGGCAAATACACATATTGATCCTGTTCACACGAGGTAGTAAGTGTACAGATCAGGAGGATTGAAGGTAATACATGTTCCTGCTGAGTGTGACTGGTGGGCTCCTAGTATGTCTGTAAGGTTTGTAAAGGTCATACATACATAGTCATCAAATCCATAATGGAGCTTGCACATGACTCGTAGATGTAGGGTCACCAAGTACACACCTGAAGCTTCCCAGTGACTTTGGGGACAGGTCATGGGGGGAAAGGATGTCACTGATGGATCAATGTCACTTCTGTCAAAAATTTACAAGTGACATCACTGAGGAGCTAGGATTTCCCCAATCTCTATAGATGAGCAAAATCCTAGCGAATCACATATGTCGATGACATCCTTCCTCCTATTGATTTCCCCTGCTGCTTGTTTGAGAACCAGTGGGGAATGGGGATGCTTCAGAGGGGGGTTGCCTCAAAAGCAGGCAAATGATTCCCCTACCTGGAAGGTACAAGCTGTCCCCACACTGAGAGCTTGGTGTTTCCCTGCTAAGGACGATGAAGAAGTTCTAATTTGGAGACGTTTAAAGGCAGAGAATAGCTGATGGCCCTGTGCGAGGATCTTGCTCCCCTTCCCCCCTGAACTGAACGTTATCATATCGTATCATCACACTGCACTCAGACTTGTCTCCATGGAGTTCAAATCAACATAAATAGAGTTGTCTTATGTCATCCTCATAACAGCCCTATGAGGTACATTCAGCTACAAAAGGGTGGTTTTCTGAGTAAACAATGTAAATGTGTGGATATTTGAGACTAAGCGTCTCCAGGCATATCGAGCCAGATGGGGAGCCCTGGGAAGTCCAAGTTTAGAGACTGGAGGGATTTTAAATGGTCGAAAGGCGTTGTCATACAGGGCCATCCTGAACAGTGTTAAACTTTTCTAAACTCGTTGACTGAAGTGGGTATAGAAGGGTGTAACTCTGCTTATAATGGCTCTGCAAGATACCCCCTTCTGAAACCCTCCTGAGGAATCGTTTCCCCTCCTCCAGTTCAGGAATAAGGAGTTTGGGCCATCCTCGTTTTTACAATTGGAGCCAAAATCCCTTTGAATTCGAGTTCAGGTTGTGAAGATATTCTGCCCGTTCTGAGTCCCCACCCCCTTCTCTTTCCCCCAGACTTACCTTTTAAGCAGCAAAGATTGAAATACAAAAGTAAAAATTGCTTCTTGAACCTTCTTCAGACCCTAGAAGCTTTACGAACACTAACTTCCTGCTACAAAGACCGCTGGGACTGTAATTTATGAGCGCTTCCAGCGCTTTTAGTAAGGACCTAGAGTGCCAGACAAAATAGAATTCCCAAAAACGTTTTCTCTTAGAACTTGTTCTGTGCCCCAGGCTACCAGCACTTTCCCCCTTCAACTGTTGGGTGCATTCAGGACTGTGGTGTGAGGAGAACTAGGTTGAAGCCTCCGTATGCCATTTTCCCAGCCTGAAACAACCCCACAGGGATGTAATTTGCCTTATTGGGAAAACATGCAGGTGACCCAACAGGACAAACAGTAGATCTACATGGATGTTTCAGGTCAGGAAAATGGTGGTGGTGCATGAACATGTAAATCATGCTCCCTTCATGTCTAGGGTTGCCAACTCTGGCTTGGCAGATTCCTGGAAATTTGGGGGCTGTGCCTGGGGAGGCTAAGGTGTGGGGAGCAATGCTCCCTCTAAGCTGTGGAGTCTTGTGAGCAAAAATTCTGCTTTGTGACCTACTGGCATTAGAGTTGTGAGCAAGCAATTAGGCTGCTGCATAAATTAGTTTGCTCTGGAGTTTGCCAGAGGCTAAAAAACTGTGAGCTGGCTCATACCAACTCAGTTTAGAGGGAACACTGGCTGGGGAGGTGAGAAAATTTAGCAGGGATGTAATTCCATAGAGTCCAGAAGAAAGACAACTGTGATTAACAATGCTAATGTGGTCTGATAATTTTCAGTCTGTACAAAAAAATAACTAAAGAACCAATAAATAATATATAGAAGTATTATATATTGTTTTCATTCATTCTACAAAGTCTCCGAATTACAATCTTCATTTCGGATGTCTTCTCCCAGAATATCATAATATTGTAAAACATCAGGTTCAAAATCTCAGAACACTTCAAACTACCTCTGTATTCATTTTAGGGCATTACAAAGTTTCAGAGAACATTACAAAGTTTCACAGTATCTCATTAAACAAGGAACTGCAAAACCAGATCAGCAGCATAGAGAGAAGTTCCTTGTTTAATGAGATACTGGTGGCCTGCCTTGTGAAACTTTGTAACATTCTCTGATGTTCTGGAAGAAGATATCCGAAACGAAGATTGTAATCCGGAGACTTCGTAGAATGAATGAAAACAATATATAATAATTTTCTATATTATGATTTATTGGTTCTTTAGTTACTTTTGCACAGATTCAAAAGTGTTATACACAGTCGTCTTTCTTCTTGATTCCTTGTGTTGGCTGTGTGATCTGCTACTTCTGGATAATTCCATAGAGTCCACCTCAGAAGCTGCGAATTGCATCTCATCTGGCTTGACACTCTCAGTAAGGGTTTAGGCCTAATGAAGCCAGCAACAGTTCATTCATACCCAGTGCTCGAAGAAAAGTTTAGGGGAGAGGAATGCAGGCAGGGTGGTACATAAAAACGACTGAGGAGGCTTCCAGGACACATCAGGGAAAAGAAAAGTGGCAGAGTTTCCCTCCTCTTGATTTTTAATAGCTGGGGTCTTTCTGAGCCTTTGAAGAACAACATTTTCTTTAAAGAATGAACTCAGTCCCAAAACTGAAGGGTGAGACTCACCGACCTCTACTTAAGAGCAGAGAGCACTTATGATAAGAAAGATAACAAAGATACGCTATTTTCCCAGTAGCGGTTTAAAAATAGACCAAGATCATTTTTCTGACAGTTTCCAAAGAGATCTTATGGTTGAAAGTAGTATATTCAGAAGTAAAGCACTCCCTTTTTCTTTCAAGCTACCATTCTATGTTCAATTAAATGTGTCTCAATGAACTTCATGGAACTTGTGCATGTATAATAGGATCACACCATTAGTGCCTATGGAAATCAGAAGGCCTTTTTAAAAAGAAAAAGGAACACCTTGGGGGATATCTTCAGCAGTCCAAATGGTGTTGACAATAACCTTATTTAAAAAGCAGGAAAATATCCACACTGTTTTTCCTCTGAATAACAAAGCGGCAAGCCTTTAAACCTTTCATCAGACTAAAGTCTTTCAAAAGACACAGTTCAGTTGGTCATCTCCACAAGTTAGTTTTTCAAAACCAAAGAAACAGCATGCTGTTATAATAAAGATGGGTTTTGAAAAAGGGTTTGTTGATACAGCGAGTCTTAGTCTCATGAAGGAGAGGCAGAGCGTAAAAAAAAAGATTTTACACCTGAGGGAATGTCATATCAGAGGGATAGTTTGCGATTTTAAGGGCAGATAGGGGCTGCCAATGAGGAAGGAAGGAGGGAATGAAACAATAAACACACAGAGTACCTGGTTGGAGTAAAGCAGGCCACAGCTTTATTGATTACAGCAAAATGAAGCATTGGTGCAGCCTAGGGCAGGATCCAACACATGGGGTGACCCATCTGTCAGCCGATGAACACCATCTCCACCTTACCTGCTGGGGAAACCTGGAGTAGCAAACCAGTGGATCCACAAAGGTACAAGCCTCTGTGTGGAACACTTGCCATCTGGGAGTGGAGCCAGGCAGCTGCCCCCAAGCCAGGCATGCCATTATAAGGCTCAGCCCCCAAGACCCCTTAAGAGGGTCCCCAGCATTGGTCCCTCTAAGCTGTGCTAGGTGGTTCTGGTGCACAAAATTTTAGCTGACTGCTCAGGGATTTTAGCTTCCAGCTCACAAGCATTTTCCCCTCCATTGGAAACAATAGAGAATGGGGAACCTCCTTCTGGGGCCCATAGAATTGAATCCCCTGGTCCAATCTTTTTGAAACTTGGGATTTTTTTTTAGGAGAGGCACCAGCAGCTGTGCTGCAAATTTGGTGCCTCTACCTCAAAAAATAGCCCCCCAGACCCAGATACCACTGGATCGCTTCTCCCTTATAATCTACGGGGCCCACTGACTATAATGGTCCCCACAGGCTATAATGGAGCAGGAAATTTGAGGGGGGGTTGTGTGTGCACACCCCTATTACATTTTCCAGTATGATTTATAAGATGTCTTGCATCACAGTAAAAGTGGGATATAAATATTTGAATAATAAGTAGCTTGGGCAGGTTGATAACATTTAAGCAGCTTCTTGTCTGTTAGGTTAGGCAGAGTTCTGACAGTGATTGTTCCAGCTTGTTATACTTCACCTGTAAATTTGTCATATTTCACTTAGAAAACCCTGAGTAGAGTTCCCCCCCCCCTCAAATGCTGGTATGTTTTCTAAGGCTCAGCACGGGGCACCAGTCCAAGTCCAGGTCTACCAATATAGTGGAAAGGGGTGGGTAGATCTGTTCTCCAGAGGCCAGGTCTACCAATAGAGTGGAAAGGGGTGGGTAAACCTGTTCTCTGGAGGCCAGATCTACCAATATAATGGAAAGGGGAAGGCAGACCAATTCTCCAGCGGCCAGGTCTCCCAATATAGTGGAAAGGAACAGGTGGACCTGTTCTCCGGAGGCTCGGTCTACCACCATAGAGGACAATATTTTCTGCAATGAAATTTGACTTGATTTTGTTTTCTCTTATAATGTTTAAATTATTCTTAAAATATAGTTTAAACAGAGTTTAAAAGAATTCATTCTGAGATTTTTACAAAGTTACAGAAATAATCTTCTAAGAAACTAATTGACGCGATAATCAAATGTAGACTCGCTCGCAACTTTAATGCGACTAGCTTTTTTCACTCACGAGGTAGAATTTTTGCTCACAGCACTATGGAGCTTAGAGGGAACATTGGGCCCCATTGGGGGAGGTGGGCACACAGGCACAGCCTCCCCCCAGATGGATCCAGCCCAATGCCTGAAACCGCCATAAAGCCGTGACAAGAAAAACATAACAAGACAACAAAGTAAAAAAAAACAAACCTTAAATTAAGGAAAGGAGGGAGGGAGGGAGGGGTGTGACAGGGCTGAGCGAGTGTCAGGCCAGACCTTTAATACTCGTGTGGGGATAGTTTTTCTTGAAAGAATTTCTGCTTGCCTCTTTGACTCGCTGTTACATAAGGGAGACATCCAGCAGGGTTACTTGTAGCTGCAAAATTCTATAACCCACCCTTGCTGGAGTCCTTTGAACTGGCAGCCCACCGTATCAATATCACCATTTTGGAACAGAGAATGATGGGGCCCCTTTCTCTGTTACTGATAGGGGAGTCCAGTGGTCCCCATAGACATCATGATGCCTGCTGATGTGTCTCCAGGAACCCATTTACTTCTTTGTCAAATCATTTCCTCCCAAAACTTAAACAAGGTGGCTTTCCCAACCTCATTTGAGTAGGAAGTGCTTCAGAAGAACCCAGGATGCTCACTTTTGTGTTTGTAGGGAGCATCCACTCAGAAATAGTGGCCTTCATCACAGAAAGACACATGGCTTGGAACCTCCCAACATTTTGTGACTGGCAGCAGCACCCCATGTGATTGCCTTCTGGGGCAGCCATTTTGTGGCGGCATCTGTTCCCCATTTACAAAAGTGCCCACAGGCTGAAAAAGATTGGGAACCTGTGGTACAGCCTTTGCTGCTGTACATCTTCAAATCTGGTGCCACTGAAGTGTGAAGCAAACAAACTTTACTAAACAGTGGGACTATCTGAGGCCTCCAGCAGACCTAGATGAACACTGTCCCTGTCCCACCAAGTTACACTCCCCAGTCTGCCAATTACTTATCTCCTAGTTTCTAGGATTCAAGGCTCTGGAGACAAGGCCACCTTAGCTGTTATTTGCGAGGCCAAGAAGTTTATCAACTTGTGTGTGTGTGTGTGTGTTTTAACTGAAAGATAAAGAATACAGACAGAAGGACAGATTGGGTAGGACACCAAGCGTGAAATAATGCCACTTTCAAAATATTGGCCAATGTGACAGCTGCCAGTCATAGTAAGACTGGCATATTTTATGTGAAAATCATTGCATCTGGAGTTCCCTGTGCTAAGCTCTTGGACTGACTGTCATGGACTCCATTAAGTCTAAATTCAGAGGCTGTTGATATCTTCTCCCGACTGCCTTTGGTAACAACACCTGCTCACCCCATATGGTTACAGTCTTTACCAGAGAAATGAATTTCATTCATGCCAGTGAAATCGATGTTTAAATCTGCCAAAGCCTCAAAGAGCTCTAATCAGGGTCATAAGGACAGCGGTATAAAAGTTCCAGGCTGTGAAAATAGCCTGGTAACATTCTCGTCCTTCTTTATTCTCTGGTTTCGTTTTTTTTGGGGGGGGGGGGGGGTTGGGGGGGTTAATCAGCTTCATTAGATGTCCTGCCAGTCAGGCAGGAAATACCTAACATATTTCTGCCATGAAAGTTTTAAACATAACAAATCTTAGGGCAGTTCAAATAAAAACGTCCAAGAGCTGAGCATCCTGGAACAAATCAGTTCCGTTCACAGGCCAGCAAATTCAAGTAAGTCCTGCAGAACCTCAGCTGCTAGATCAGATTACAGCTTTCTGCAAGATCACAGCTCCGTTCCAAGTCAAGGTGACTTTTACTAAACCTAAAGAGACTGACAGCTTTGAGCAAAGGCCTTGCAAGCAGAATTTGTAAGATCCTAAAGTTTTGCTTGTTGTACATGTTTATGAATTTTTTTGCTTTCATTATGAGTCATAGCAGTGAGGGCAGCAGGTGGTGATGGCAAGAAGGAGGTGGCTGGATTTCTGTTGAGGTTTTCAAATGTTGATAGGTATAAAAATCAAAGGGTATAAGTTTCTAGAACAGTGATCCCCAGTTGTGGCACTCTGAGGTGTCATGGAGCCCACCCATAGTTTTCCTGGTGCCCACTTCCTTCTCCCACAGATCCCGGGTTCAGAGGAGCCCAGAAAGCCACACCTTGGCCTCTTCTGCATTCTTTTTTTCATTGCTTGTGTGTCCCTATTGCTTTGGCTTTTTTTCTGCCCTTTTTTTCTCCCTCTAGTGGTTGGTTTGATATTACATCATTGTATGTCCAGCTTAAAAACTTGCAGTTTAAATCTGCAGGGAGATAATGCCAGACATACAGCGATGTAATATCGAATCATCCACTAGAGGAAGCAAAACATATTCGGGACAGGGGGGAAACCCAAAGCAACAGGAACACAAAAGCAACAAAAATAAAAATGTGTCTGCAGGGAGCACCTATTTGGAATCAGCTGCTAGGAGGACACTTGGCCTGAAACCTCTAAACACTTTGTGATTGGTCCAAGCCCCCATTGCAAACACTTTGTGGTTGACTGTAGGCTTCTATGGCAGACATTTAGTGGTTGCACCTACTGCCTGTTCTAAAATTCCCAAGGGGCACACAGGCTTAACGGAGTTGGGGAGCCCTGTTCTAGAACTAGGACTTCAGGAACATCATCAAATTGCTCTCCTCATCTTAGTGATATTTTGAAAATCAACCTCCTTTCCTTTTTGTCTCAATCTGGAAAAGTATTTTAATGTTTCAAATTTGTATGTAAAGAACAAAAGAGTTTGGTGGAGGGTAGCTACTCTGCTGTTTCCAGATGTATCTTTGATAGCTGTGGAAAATCACTGAACAGCAGGGACCTGTTCACCTGACTAGCATAGTCAGTTGGGTAGAAGCCCAAGGTTGGAACTGCAGTGGAGACCTGCAGGTCAAAATGAACAGAATGCTGGCAGACACAAGCATTCCAATGGCCTCTGTGTATCAGGGATAGTCCAAGTTCTCAGGTACCTGTCCTTGTTCAATCACTTCCTCCATTGTATCTAGAATTCGTGGAGGTTTTGATGATGCCTTTTGAAAAAGAACTATGTTAATAGTACACACCCTTTTATGCGCAAGCCCAGGGACTTCCCTTTCATCTCTCCACGCAGCTATCTATCCAAATGTTGCTGATTGTGTTTGGGTTGTTACGAGAAGCACAGCCAGGTCTATTGCTAAATGAGACGTTCTGTCAAACGTACTTTCAAAAAAAATTAAAAACGAAAGCCATCAAGGCCGGTTTACGTGCACGCTCTTCTTCTGAAGGCGGTCCAGGGCTGGCTACTTAGAATGAATCAATACAGCAGGGAAAAAAGAAGAGCCTTCACCAATGTAACCCTTGCCGTGAAAATAAAGGTGTTACTTCAGTTCGTAAAATGCCATCCAATATGCAAGCTCTAGCGTAGGGCCAATCCTGCCATGTTGCTCCAGTCTAATGACGTGGGATGTATGTAATTGGATTTTGATTGCAGAAGCTGTGGGGGTCCCTCCCCATTTTCTATTTTTTTTGTGAAACTTTTGTCCCCTGTGACATGAGGGGCCCTTTGGGGCAGTCAGTTTCATGGAGTCATGTATAGAGCAGTCTCTAGTGTGATTCCTCTCTCTCTCTCTCTCTCTCTCTCTCTCTCTCTCACTGACACACAGACACACAGACACATACACGCATGGCTTCCTGGCAATGTTGCCCAGAAAGGGAGGGACTGCAATTTTGCAGTGGTTTTCTAGGGGAGAGCTGCTCTTTTTTAAAAAAAAAATTATGTGTAAGTAAATAACATCGTTATATTTACATTAATGAAAAATATCAATACAGAAGTAAAACGTGGCAATAAAGCCTACAAAATATATGTACACTAATACAGCAATGCACCTGAGTCTCTAGAAATATCAAGTAATGAATAGCGATATAACAAGAGAATGCTGTTCTTTCAGGGGAAAATTCATACCACCTGAAACGGCGCCTTTCACTGCAGTAGCAGGACCCCATTCACCCCAGCCCTGATACCCTTATTATTGTGAATTGCCTCGAGTATTGATTATGTGTAATCATTACTGTGATAGAGAGCGTGCAGAAAGTCAGAACAGCCACAGGTAGGAGGTATTTAGTCTCCAGTCCCTTCTGTTGCAAGGGGAAAGGGATATCTCTACAGTGGAAAAGGCTAGAGGCTTGCTTTTAAAAAGAAACGCTGCAAGATTCAGAGAACCTGGTATAGATTTTGGTATAACAACGTTTGTGGTAGGGTATGAGCTTATCTGAAGAAGTGAGCAGTGGCTCATGAAAGCTCTTGCCCTGCCACAAATTTTGTTAGTCTTTAAGGTGCTCCTGGACTCTTTTCTGCTGCTGCAGACAGACTAACACGGCTACCCATCTTCATATTGGCATAACATTATAGTGATATAAGAATTTTGTAGTGCCATGTTTTTTAAAAAAAATTGCAAAAGCCCTGTTTTTTTTTGGGGTGGGGGGACTGGGGCAGGGAAATCGTGAGGAAACCTGCCATGTGGAAGCCCATTTGCCTCTGCTCTTTATCAACAGCTGCACCAGCAGTGGGGAAACCATATAAGCCTGGGCCTGTGTGAGCCCACATGATGCTGCTTGATACAGAATCAGAGCATCGGCCCATCAGGGTCAGTGCAGTCTACTCAGCCTGGCAGCAGCTCTCCAGGATCTCAGGCAGAGGCCTTTCACATCACCTGCCCCTGGATCCTTTTCAGTTGCTGGGGATTGAAAATGTGACCTTTTGCATACAAACCACAGGCTCTTCCACTGAGCCACAGCCCTTCCCGAAACCGTATGTGGAAACCAGAGATAGAAAGACAGACCAGCAGGCACGAACTCAGTACTTGACCTTTGGCAGAGGTGAAAATAACTTGTCTCTCTTGTTGGAGGCTCAAAGCAGAAGATAGGAGGTAGCACTTCAGCCACTTTCTTACCAGTACCCCCTCCTGGCCCATACCAACTTATTTTCACCCCTGGCCTTGGATAAACTACTGTCATTTAGCTGCACCTGCAGTATCAGGATAACAACAGTGGCCTGTTTGACCAAATTGTTGTGCCGATTTCTGAAACCATATATGAGCAGAACCCTGGGCGTTATCAACAATGACATTCTCCATTCTTCCAGGGCAGTTGGATTTCTTCCCTCACTGCAGTGGCCATGGCAACTTCAGCCTGGAATCGTGCGGCTGTGTCTGCAACGAAGGCTGGGCCGGGAAGAATTGCTCAGAGCCTCTCTGCCCCATGGGCTGTTCGAGCCGGGGCGTGTGCGTGGACGGCCAGTGCATTTGCGACAGTGATTATGGCGGGGAAGACTGCTCGGAGGCCCGCTGCCCAACCGACTGCAGCTCCCGAGGTCTCTGCGTGGACGGAGAATGCATCTGCGAAGAAGGCTTTGCCGGGGAAGACTGCAGCGAGCTGAGGTGCCCCGGGGACTGTTCGGGAAAAGGAAGCTGTGCCAATGGGACGTGCATCTGCCAGGAGGGCTACGTGGGAGAAGACTGCGGGCAGCTCAGGTGCCTCAATGCCTGCAGCGGGCGTGGATTCTGCCAAGAGGGACTGTGTTCATGTGAGGACGGCTACCAAGGGCGAGATTGCTCAGCAGGTAGGACTGTGCGCGCAAATGAAGGATGCATGCACTCCCAAGGGTTCCTGCTTTTTTTTTTTCCTGGTTGCTACTCTTTTGTTGCCTTTTGGGGAATGAAGGACATTTAAGATAACTTACCATTTGAAGAACAAAAGATAAGACTGGTTATTAGGAAGGAAGATCAGCTTCAGTACTTTTAATTTCCTATCTCGGTAACCATCCAAAAGCTTCGCCAAACAAACAAAGAGTGAATTTAACTTGCAGCTCCATTGATTATGTTTTCCAGTCACCAATTAAAACTGACCTTCGCTGAATAATCAGCTAAAGCTTTATTTGATTAATCTATCAACCCGACTAATTAAAGTTTGCAGTTCTTATGTAAGTGGGACGACGTGGTGAACTGAAAAGGAGTCGCACGCTCCACAAGGTCAGCTCACCCAGCCACTACGGTGCATGTCTTGGTAACATCCAGACTAGATTATTATGAGGCTGCCTCTGGTTTGGAAACTTCACCTGGTGCACAGTGTGGTGCCTGGGATGTTAACAGGTCTACCAGGACATTGATGAGGGTTGCCAAACCTGGCTGGGTACATTCCTAGAGTTGTGGTGCCCGGCAAGGGGAGAGTTTGGGGAGGGAGCTCAAAAGGGATGCGATGGCACAGAGTCCACCCTCTGAAACTGCCATTACCTCCAGGGGAACTGATTCCTGTAGTCTGGAGATCCTGGGTGTGCCCCATTCAAGTTCGGTAATATTGACAGAGCCACCAAGCATTTCATTCTTAAACAGAAAGGTGCAGAGACTCATGGCAAGAGGCAGACTGAGAGGCCAAAACAGCCTCTTCCCCAAATCTCCAGGAATTTCCCAATCCAGAGCTGGCAACCCTACCAAGAGAAGAACCTCGGAATTTGAGGAAGGAACTTGCTCACAGCAGAGTGCTCTTAGCCTGAACTGAAGGGGAAATCTGTGAAATGCTAGTGAAGAAATGCCATTCTATGGGAATGGAATTAGGGTGGGATAGTTATGCAGACTTGTGCTATTGAACATGCTAATGCTTATTTAGCATACAGTGTCATGTACAGAACGTAAGGCAGGGGTGTAATTGAAGGTGGGCCTAGTTTTTTTTAAAGATGGGCTCACCTCAGCCTACCTCGTTATTATCCATTTAATGCTATTAATCTGCGCCAGTTAATCTTTTACTCATATTCACTTCCCACGATTTAACGTTTTTTTCCTTTAACTAAATTAGTTAGAAATGGCATTAATCCAGCAGTAATTTCCACTGGCAGGTGGGACTTCATGGCCTCCCTCATCCCACTGAAGCCTGAACTGTTCCTAGGGTTGCCAGCCTCCAAATGGGGCCTGGAGATCTCCCGCTTTTACAACTGATCTCCAGCTGACAGAGACCAGCTCCCCTGGAGAAAATGGCTGCTTTGAAGGGGGGACTCTATGGCATTGTACCCTGCTGAGGCCCCTCCCCTCCCCAAACCCCACCCTCTCCTGGATCCACCCCCAAAGTTTCCAGGTATTTTCCGACCCAGACCTGACAACTCTAAATGTTCCCCCAAATGCTGTTCCTAAGGGAGGAGTCAGAAGTCTAAAGGGGAAGAGAGGAATGGGTGAAAATCCTCCCCCCCCTTTACTTAGTAAAAATCCAACCAAGTGTTTAGGAAATTAAATTTCAGTTTATCTTTTAATTTTAATCAAAAGATAGTATATAGACAGAGAGTTTTAATAGTGCTTGAATTATTCAGACCTACAGAATCTAAGCTTGGGCTTATGAGGTTGCTGCAACTATCTCTGTGTTGAGTAACATTCCCCTTTAGGGCTGCCAAGTCTTGAAAACTCACCGGTGGGGGGGAGTCCTCCTCCCGCCGGGAGTTTCTTCTGGCGCGCGCGCAAATGGGCAATCGCCCATTGACGTCACCGGAAGTGATGCAGCCCTGGCAATCGCCCCAAAACTCTACGGTATCATAGAGTTTTGGGGCGATTGCCAGAGCGTCGCCCTGGCAACGCCCCCAACGTGCTGCGTCACTTCCGGTGATGTCATTATGTCATCCTTGCTGGACGACTTCAGGGGTGGGGTTCCCCCCGCTGGCCAAATGCTGGCCGGCAGATCGGGAACCCCTTTAGCGGGGGATCCCCCGCCCCCGGGGCTGACTTGGCAGCCCTATTCCCCTTCTCAGCACCCTGCTCCTCTCAGTTCTTCCAGGGCTACCATTCTGCCCCTCCCTTCCCTCTGGGATTTATTGAATTTCCAGTTCCATCCACAAATCAGAGAAGATCTCTGCTCCAGCTCCCCCTGTTGGACAGGAAGACTATCCATCATAACATACACACACTGCTCAATAGACTGCAGAGTTACTGGTTCTGCACCTATTTCTAGCCTTTGTGTTTGTGGCACATTATGGTAGCCTGGATTATGGGAGACTGAAAGTGGGGGCCTTGTATCATCTTTGGGTGCCTACTGTCTTTCTGTGTTAGAACTCCAACACTGGACACTGGTGCTGCCCAGAGAGGTTTCCAATGTTAAATTGGACAGGACAAACTGACAGACCACAGTAGGGCTCCTCAAAGGGTACAGAGTAGGGCAAAGTCAACAAGCAGCAGCACAGAAAAGGTGAGGCTAATGTGTGGTCTTGAAAAGTCCATTTATTAAAAATGGATTTGACAAAGGACAGGCAGAAATATATGAAGGCTTTTTGTATTTTTAAAGGAATTCCAGGACAGTGAAGATTAGCTCAAATACACACAAGACATTTGGGATTTTGAGATGCTGCATGCACAGCTTCTTGTGAATAAGTCAGGGAGGGAGCAGCTGCCTTGATTCTACCTCACATGTACAGGAGAACAAATATCCCAATGTCAGTGTCAACATGGAAAGACCACCGCCTTTTTAATTAGCCACAGAAAATTAATCCTGTCACACTAATTGCTAACCATCGGTAACACCACAATATTTGCTAGTGGCATTGCCTCCTGTATCTTACTCCCTTTTTGAGAGAAGGGATGGACCCAGTGTTAATCCTTATCTATATTCTAATTCCCAGAGGGGGAGTTTTTTGTGCAGAAATTTATTTCTGCCAACAGAGGGCTCACTCTGCCCCAACAGCTTTTCCTACATAGTCAGGGGCATTCCTAGGTCTACAGAAAAATCCAAAAAGTTTAAAAAAAAAAACCCTTCAGGGGCCGTTGAATTCCCCCCAATACCTTTTGAAATGGCCTCTGCAGGGATCTAATTCCAGGCATCAACACTGAGAGATTAGAACTTTGGGGGGGGGGTGGAGGCTTCTAACTGGCTCTGTCAGTAAAAGGCAGGGGAAGGGCCCTTTCCTGGCCTCTTTTGGCCTTTGAGGGAGGGAGCCTTGGGGCCAGGCCTGACAAGGGTTGCCAGTGCCAGGCTGGGGAATTTCTAGAGATTTTGTAGGGGGAGAGGCCTCAGTTGGGTATAATGCCACAGAGTCTACCTTCCAAAGCAGCCATTTTCTCCAGGGAGACAGATCTCTGCTGTCTAGAGTTCAGTTGTAATTCTGGGAGGGGGGAGGATCCTCAAGGCTCCACTTGGAGGTTGGCAACCCTAGGCCTGGCAGCAGTCTAGGGTTGCTAGGTCCCCCCCTGGCCACTGGCAGGGGATGGGGGGGTAAGGTTGCCAAATCCAGAATGAGAAACTCCTGGAGATTTGGGGGTGGAGCCTGGGGAGGACAGGGACCTCAGTGAGGTACAATGCCATAGAGTCTACCCTCCAAAGCATCCATTTTCTCCATGGGAAGTTATCTTTGTAGTCTGGAAATGAGCAATAATTCCAGGGGATCCGCAGGTCTCACCTGGAGGCTGGCATCCTTAGGCAGCATCCTCTGGGTGACTTGATACCACCTGATTTGCATGACTTAAGTAGGCCCAGCTGCTTGCTACTGTTCATCAACAGCCACCCTATGAAAGCCAGTGTGATGTAATAGTTAGAGCTGTAGATTAGGGTCTGCGAGACCCAGGTTCAGATCCCCATCTTGTGGTGGAAGCTGGCTGGGTGATTTTGGACTAGTCACACACTTTCAGCCTAACCAACCTCACAGGGTTGTTGTGCAGATAGGAGGAAATAATAATGTAAGCTGCTTTGGTCTCCACTATGGAGAAATACTGTAATTTTCCTAGGTGGAGGTGGTGCGGGCAGGGGGTGGAGATGGAAAGCTGAAGACAGAGAGGCAGATAAAGGTAGGTTGATTGTTGGGTGGGAAGGAAATAGGATTGCCAACTCCAGGTTGGGAAATTCCCAGACATTTGAGGGGTGTAGCCTGGCGAGGGTGGGGTTTGAAGAGGGGAGGAACTTCAGACTGGTATAATGCCATGGACTCCACCCTCCAAACCAGCCATTTCTTCCACATGAACTACCATTGCCAGCCTCCAGACGAGGGCTGGAGATTACCCAGAATTACAACTGTTGTCTATGTGACAGAGATCAGTTCTCCTTAACTAAATGGGTGCTTTGGAAGGTTGAGTCTGTGGCATTTCTACCCTACTGAGGCTGCTTGCCTCCCCAAGCCTCACTGTCCCAAGGCTCCACCCCCAAATCTCCAGGGATTTCCCAACCTGGAGCTGGCAGCCCTAAGGTGAATTGATCTATGTAGCTGGGAGATGCTTTGTGATTCCCAGAGCACTGCCACTGCTGCTGTGGGGGGAGAGGAAGCAGGTGGGTGGCTGGGAGTACAACTACCACTGCTGCTGCTGCTGTACAGGGTGGGGGAGAAAGTGGGCAGGAGGCTGGGAGAGTGATGGGGGCAGAAAGAGAGGGGGTGGGGGCAGAAAGAGAAAGTGATGAGGTGGGGAGGCAGAAAAACAAAGAGAATGATGACGGGTCAGAAAGAAAGAGGAAGTAACATGCATGGAGGAGAGTGAGAAAGAAAGGGGGGGGGCAGAAGGGAGAAAGGGTGTGAGAGAGGTAGGGGTAGAGGGGAGGAAGCAAAGGTTTGAGGAATGGCCAGGGCTATTTTGGGGCAGGAACATACAGGAACGGAGTGCCGGCTGGCTCCTGAGTTGGCCACACCTACAACCAAAACCTCTAGCATGCGTGGCTACAGACCACACTGCCCTCCCCATGTTACACACAAGAGGGAAAGGCGGCATGTTAAAATGCAGTCTTTCCCTCTGGGGAGCCTGTTGGGATTTCCTTGTCAATTTCACTCCCTGCCAGTCAGCTGAGAGTGAAATTGACAAGGAAAAGCCTCTCACTGCCTTCCCTTCTCTAACTGACATGTCACAGCTGGAAAAGGGCAGGCAGGGAACCCAGGCATGTTGAAAATGCCTCTCTTTCCCTCCCTGATCTGGGGGAGGGAGAGAAAGGCATTTACCCATGCTCCCCCTGCACTTCTCCAAGTCTCTCCACAAAAGTGGAGAGGCTCAGGGTCTTGGCAGACTGGCAGGAGAGACCAAGGGCAGCCAGGCAAACATGCCTGCTTCCCTTTCTGATCTTTTGGAGGGGGAGGGTAGGAGATCCCAGGCACTCCCAGCAGCACCTTTCCCCAGCTATCTGTGGGGGATGGGGGGGGGGGGTAGGAGACTAGAAAGGCGATGTTGAAGTGCCTGGGATTTTTCAGATCCCAGGCACTTCAGCAGCACCTTTCCTTGGGCATCTGGTTCGGGGGGGGGGGGGCGGGGAGGTAGACTAGAAAGGCGATGCTGAAGTGGGGCGGAAAAGCTTGGGCGGGGGGGAGAAGCAAGCTTCCATGCCTGCCCTGTGCTTTCCCAGCCCCAATCTAATATGCTAATGAGCTGCACTGTCAGGAGTGTGGCTTACTATGCTTATGAGTTTCTGCTGCTGGGTGTGGCCTATTATGCTAATGAGTTCCTGCTGGGCTTTTTCTACAAAAAAAGCCCGGGGGATAAATATCCCACAAGTTTCTTGCGGGTCTCCACTTGTGAACATATGGTTACCCAGAATTACAGACTCCAGAACAGGCTTCCAAAGGGTTCAGGTCCTGAGACTATGATTGCCATCCTCCAGGTAGTGGCTGGCGATCTCTCGGGGTTACAACTGATCTCCAGGCGATAGCAATCAGTCCACCTGGAGAAAACGGCTGCCTTGGAAGGTGGACTCTATGGCATTAGACCCTGTTGAAGTTCCTCTCCAAATCCTGCCCTCCTCCGACTCCACCCCCAAAATCTCCAGGTATTTCCCAGCTTGGTGCTGGCAACCCAAGAAACTCAGAATATAGGGCTGCCAAGCCCCCCGGGAGGGCGGGGAAAACACCGATTTTTAATGCTTACCCCCGCTTTTTCAAAATTGGCCACTGGGGGAGGCAATGGTTGCCAGCAGGAACGCAGGGGAACATCGGAGCCTGCCCTGCCCTCTCCCTGCCAGGCCTGAACTCTTAAAAGGGAAATGTCTGCAGAGAGTCTGCCCTGCAGTAAAAAGCCTCACCAGACATTTCCCCTTTAAGAGCAGAGGCAGCAAGAGAAAGTCCCACCCAGAGATTAAGGAGGGACTAGGCTCTTTGTACTGAAGGGCGTGCTTTTGCATGTGGCTTGCAAGGTTGCTGGGGTAAGTGCCTCTGCCAGCTCTTTTCCTTCTCTCTCTCTCTCCCCCTCCCCCTTTCTTTCTTTCTTTTTTCTGTCTGTCTGTCTGTCTCTCTCTCTCTGTCCCCATCCAGCAGAAGTCTATCTGTGGCTATTATTAGCCACAAGGTCTAAATGGAACACTTTGTCTGGGGCAGTGATGCTCTGCATTCTTGGTCCTTGGGGGGCAACAGTGGGAGGGCTTCTGGAGTTCTGGCCCCGCTGCTGGACCTCCTGAGGGCACCTGGTATTTTTGGCCACTGTGTGACACAGAGTGTTGTACTGAATGGGCTGTTGGCCCGATCCACTGTGGCTTCTCTCCTGTTCTTATGATATGAAAATCATATTTAGCACTTGTGTAGCACTTAGTGCTTCATATTCTGCCGAGATGAGGAAGGATTCAGTAGGGCCGTTGCTCAGTGATAAGAGCATCTGCTTGACATGCAGGAGGTATCAGCCTCTTCAGCTAAAAAAGGATCAGATAATAGGTGACATTAAAGATCTCAGCCTGAGACCCTGGAGAGCCACTACCAGTCTGAGTAGTCAATACTGACCTTGATGGACCAATGGCCTGATTCAGTATTAGGAAACTTCATGAGTTCATGTGTCAGCATGTGGAAGCAACATCACAGGATATGACAAAATGATGTCACTTCCTTTCTCCTGGCTCCACCCCCAAAGTCTCCTGGCTCCACCCCCAAAGTCCTCAGATATTTCCCAAGTTGGACTTGGCAGCCCTATCAGAATAGCATGTGTAGTTTTCTCACTTCATCCCTACAACAAGAAGGTAAGTTAGGCTGAGAGAGAATAACAAACCTAAGGCCCCCCCCAGTGATTTTTGTGGCAAAGCATGGATTTTAAGGATTGCTCTAAGCATGAGACACAGTCTTTGAACTTTGATTTTTCTCTGTTAACAGCACTGTACTGAGAAACTGAAATTATTTATTTAGAGGAATTTTATGCTACCTTTCCAGAGTCCTGCTTTGAAAAGTGCATTGAAAGTAATTTCCTGTCCATGGGTTCAGTATCTCACGAATACGGGAATGCTTATGTACAGAAATCACCTGAAGTTATAACCTCTGCAGAAGTGAAGAATACCAGGCAGTGGTTTTCCTTCTTGTGTTGGAATGTTTATGAACATTCCAGCTGACCCAAAGTTTGAAAACATGCAGTTTGTAAGAGATGGGTCTGGGGGATTTGAGGGAGAAGGATGCCACAGAGAAGGGATTAGGGGGCGCTATTTCAACAGTAGTCAGTGTTAGACTAAACGTGTGACTGGTTTGTTCTTAGGGATGTGGGTAGACTGAGTACTTCGCATGTGAGTCATGTAAGTGGAGATGTCACTGTAGATGTGCATGTGTGACAGAGAGAATGTAAAGAGGGAGCTAAGTGGAAAAAGTGGAAAACAAGACACCCACAGTTTTCACAGATCTCCACTTGTGCTGAAATGCTGACACCTCCACCTGGTTGCTTTGAAGACGTCTAGTTCTTGCAGTTCCTGAAGGCAGAGGGCTGCCATGTTATGCTGCTACTTGGTTGATTCACACAGCTGTTTGAGACCACTGTGAACACAAAACAGGTTGTGGATTATGCACAACTGGCTTCTTGATATGTTCTGAAGGAACACAGACCGATGTTTTCATAGGACACTTTTAACCGCCTACTTGAGTAACAATAATATTTTGCATTTATATAGCAACTCCCATGAGAGTTCAAAATGCTGCACGCACATGCCTTCAATAATCATTGCAATCTTTTTGAAAAGCAGAATAGGAAAAATGAACATTCAGGAGCTGAGGCTGATATTGGCTTGCCTACAGCCAGGGCTAGTGCAAAGTATTTTACCACCCCAAGCAGGCCAAGATGGGATGCCAGTCATCTGTGTTGTGGATGGCTGGGAATAGGGTTGCCAATCCCTAAACGGATTCCTTCTGACCTGCAGGAATTACTAGGGGATGTTAGTCAGCTCCATGCTATAAAAAAACTCCCACTGCCCATTTCTTATTTGTTTATTTATTTATTTATTTATTTATTTCACATTTTTACCCCGCCCTCCCCGCAAGCGGGCTCAGGGTGGCTTACAGAGTGGCATAACGCCAAGTTGAAAATACAATTAAAACAGTTTAAAACATTAAAATTACCAATAAAGTGCTTGCAATAAAGTGCTGGAATTTCTACACATAAGGAAGCCTAAGGCCTGCTTCTGCTTGGAGAATTAGTGAGGACAAATTGGAAGGAAAACTGACATTGCAGCAATGCCGCAACATCACTTCCAGCATGAACCTGGAAGTGACATCACCACATCAGGATGACACTCTAGGAGTCACCTAAAGTCCTATGGGAAATCATAAAGTTTGGGGGGAATCCTAGTTCCTTTCCCCAACATGGTGGCATCAGAGCATAGAGTTTTGCCATATAGTAGGGTTTTACCATAGAGTTTCCAACAATTCCTAGAGCTACCAGTTGTCACTTCTGGGTAGCTGTAGAAATCACCATGAACTGTATGGTAAGAACATCCTGTAAGCAGAGAAGGCCTTATTTTTTTTCTTAATTTTTCTCCTGAGATGCTACTCCCTCACAACCCGAGCTGTCAGAGACCATCCTGAGAAAAAAAAATGAGCAATCCTAAACTGTATAGACCTGACACAAGTTTATTACCATTCATTTGAAAATCTCAATTTACAAAGAAGGAACTGGGCAGTAGTTCAGTGTTGGAGAAGAAGAAAGCATTGAAAAACGTGGTGTGGAGATTCCAGAGGTGTTTCTTTTGGCCAGTGCCTACTTTATTATATTCTGGGGGACGGTGGGCAATTTACTTAGCCAAAGGCATGAAGTCATTTTGGTTTAGGACAGAACAGCCTCCTTTGTTACTTTGCTCCATCCCTCATCAGACTCAAGCCTGCTATTTTAAACAAGAAATGCCAAAATAGCCCTTTTAGCCTATTGCTCAAATAGCCTTCTTCATGTGACACAAGTAGAAAAGCACTTTACATAATGGCCCTGATGTTCCTCTAAGAGAGAGGGAGAAGGGCACTTTGTTATTTGACAGATGGCAAAAATCTCCAAGCGGGACCAAGTATTTGCTCTTGGTCTCAGAAGGTAAGTCACGTTGTCCATAGCAACAGCCACAGGGTGCAACACAATAAATCTTCCCCTATAGCACAGTTAATGCAGTCAAAAGTTCCCCAAAGGGTATTTCCGTGTCTAACTATTCAACAGAAAACCTGTCTTTCTGAATGTAAATTTGAATCTTATTTCACAGTTCCCTGTGAGGCTGCTGGCTCTATACATGTTTGGCAAAACAGGAAAATGGCTTCTGAGAGGCCTCACCTGCAAAATCCTGGGGTTTCTAAAAGCAGGAGGTATTTCTCATGCATTTTGCCTGGGTTCCTAATAGACAGCGAGGATATCCAGGGCTTTTTCTCATGAGAATCTGTTTCTGTGATATGGCTGATTGCCAACTCTGGCTTGGGAAATTCCTGGACATTTGCAGGGCCGCGTCTAGGGAGCTGAGCGCAGCACGGATGTGATGCCATAGAACCCATTTTCTGAAGCTGCCCTTTCCTCCAGGGGAACTGATCCTCATAGTATGGAGATCAGTTGTAATTCTAGAAGTCCACATCCCACCTTGAGGTTAGGAACCTCTGGAACAGGCAAAGTCATCATGAATAAAACTGCCTCTGAGTATGTATAGAACACTTCCCATCTTTTAATAACCATAATGAATCTTTGCACATCTAGGATTTGGAGTAAGGATTTCAGTAGATAACGTCTTCTAGACAGGTGTGAGCAGGGGCAGATCAGCCCTTTCTTTTACCAGGTGAAATCCCAGTGGGCTGCTGCCTGAACCAGAGCCAGAACCAAAACTTCATCACACTAGGAAAAAACCCTAGGATCCTGCATCACAAGATCTCAGATACCATTTTAAGGGTTGTTTACCAAGCCCATAAACAGGGGACTGAAATTAGGGGATGAAGGAGGAGGCAGGGCAAGCAAAACAGGCAGTCAAGGGAGGAAAGACATGATACAGGTGAGTGATGCCCTAGGGAAGGTGAGAGAGGTGCTGCCATCAGGCAAGTGTGCCAGGCTGGTAGCAGTAGAGGCAGCAAGGGAGAAGACAAGGGTAGAAAGCAACTGTAGGAGGAAGTGGGCACCATCAGAGGGTGGGATTTCCAATCTCTGGCAAGTTCCTTATCCCCCCCCCCATTTGTTTATGTTGCTTTCCAGTCTTTTGGTCCTCAGCTCTTCATTTGTAAGGGTGATATGCATTCTTTACAGATTTTTCCCGTACAATTGATACAATATTTATACATGAAATATATACATGTCATCAACACATACAATGCGCATGGAAGTCTGATTTATCAATGCACAGTGTTGGGAAATGCCTACATTGTATGTGCAAAATTCTGCACAACCGAACAGTAAACAAATAGTCACGTGGTTCATTCACATAAGGATGGTGCAAAATTGAAATAAGGACTGTCAAGTCCAACCATCACCGACAAGAAGTTCAAAAATGATCCTGTATTACATCATGATCCCGCACTACAAACAAGCGTGTCAGGGAGTGGAGACTGGCTTTGGTTCCTTTCTGAATGTTCTCTTGGAGCAAAACCCAGATTGGTTGCTGGGTCTCGTGCAGCAAAATCCGATGCTTCCTTATTTGGAAGCAAGTGTTACTGAATACAGCCAAACTTGCTCCACTTGTAATTATGTTTAGGATTACACCAAAAAGGCATCGGTCCCCTTAAGGAGACTGGCCAATCCCTTCCAATCATGCAAATGAATCTTGCTTCTCCCTCTAGTTGCCCCACCGGAGAGCCTGCGAGTGGCCGCAATCAGCGACAGGGCGATTGACTTGGAATGGGACGGGCCCATGGCTGTGACGGAATACGTCATCTCCTACCAGCCCGCAGTGCCTGGAGGCTTGCAGCTCCAGCAGCGGGTGCCTGGGGACTGGAGCTCCATCACCATCAAAGAGCTGGAGCCGGGCCTTACGTACAATATCAGCCTCTACGCTGTCATCAGCGACGTGCTCAGTGCACCTGTAGGAGCCAAGGTCGCCACCCGTAAGTATTGGACAATTCAGGTTGGGAAGTGGGAGGCATTTTGAGGGAACAGGAAAGAAACAAGATTCACAGCAGCTCAGAGGGCTGACTGCTCCTGCATATATCAAGGGTGAGAATGCAAAAACTGTGTGTTTTAAGAGCATCTGCGGCTGTTGTATTTATTATCGTAATAACCATAAATAGAAGCACCCCTGAGACATAATCAGACACGGTCTATAACACGGGGAGTGAGGAGGAACTGCCTACCTGGCGCCCCTGCCTTCACCTGCTCCTCTGATTTAGTAAGAAGAGCCAATGCACAGCAAACGGCAAAACGCTGTAAGCACTTTAGTTCTTTGGGGCCTCAAAGGCAGCTAACTGGCTTTGGAGGGTTGGAGTCAGTTGCCAGCAAACTGTAGCATAATCTAATTTGGGAAGTCCTTATCAGGAGAAACAACTGCAGGGATTTCAGGTTAATGAAATGGGTCTCTCTCTATCACTGTTTCCCTTCCTCATGACAGTTTTGCTTCCAAATCCACCGAGTTTGTTCTTGAAGCGCAGTATATCTGCTGTGGGTTGATTCCTAAAATCCCAGAAGAACAGACCCTGTATGATGGGTCCAACAAAGGACTTAGCCTGCCCATTATTCTGGGGAAACTGGGTTGCCAACCTCCAGGTGGTGGCTGGGATTACAACAGATCTCCTGGAATCAGAGATCATTTCACCTGGAGAAAAGGGCCACTTTGGAAGGTGGACTCTGTGGTATTATATCCCATTATAGACCCTCCCCTCCTCGAGCCCCACCCACCGCAGGCTTCACCCCCAAAATCTCCAGGTATTTCCCAACCCAGAGCTGGAAACCCCAGGGAAAACTGATCACATCATGTATCTGTGTTGCAGTGAATTCTCTACCACACATACGATCCCTGTATCCTTACTCAGTGGTCCCGCTAACAGAGCTGCAGTCCTGAAACAAAAATCGCTTGAAACGGCCTGGGCCCAACTAGAATGTGACATAAAAGCAAATCACTGGTTCCATGCCAACCTTCCATGGTGACCAGACCCGCCCCCCCCCCAGTAGCCCTGCTTGCTGCATCTAGGACGAAATGACTACATAGATGGGAGATGGGATATCATGAAATGGGGAGGTTTCTGCTCAGTCAATCAAGCGGGCAAGCATTTATTATGGTCACACAGACCAGCAAAGTAAAACATCCATTGATAATTGTGTCGGTCGTGTAGACTTAATGTGTGTACACTAGGGATGCCAGCCTCCAGGTGGGACCTGGAGATTGCTCGGAATTACAGCTCATCTCCAGACTAAAGTGATAAATTCCCCTGGAGACAATGGATGCTTTGGAGGGTGGACTCCCCACTGAGGTCCCTGTCCTCCCCAGAAGTTTCCCAACCTGGATCTGGCAACCCCCCACCCTATTCCCCACCAGTGGCCAGGGAGGACCTGACAACCCTATCCTGAATGGCTACAAGAATACATATAGAATCTTTCGTTAAAATATATATTTAAAAAGCAAATACATGACACTGAATCCACACTGTACCTCGGTAGACTCCAGCAGCTGCACAGAATCTGGCAATTCTATCTAAGGCTTCGGACTGAAGGTCTGCCAGACAACTGGAGGAATACCCTTCCTTCGATCATCCTGGGATTTTTTGGAAGATAGGTGTAATAAATATGTCTCTTAAGGTCTTTATGAGTTGGCTGCGCCTTGATGGTACTTTCCACCAAGGTCATTATAGAAAGGGCACTGCAGCAGCACACGTCCAACCGTTTCAGTTTCCCTAATAGCACAAGGGCGTAAACGTTCCTGAAGGGGTCCACCACAGTATCTCCCTTCTGTTAAGGCGGATGGAAGGACACTGCTGTTCCTGCTCAGTGTCTGGTAGACAAGTGCTGCCTTCTTCCTCTTGTGAATATCTACAGCAGCTAAGTGATTGTGGCATGCAATGCCAGAAGCTGCTGGGGTTACAAAGGAAAGCCCCTTCAAGCAGCATGTGCTTTGGAGCAGCGCCGTGGTAGGCGGCAGAGGGAAAGGTCCACTTAGCCTCTCTCCTAGCCTGTTGCTTTTTTCATAGAATCACAGAATCACAGAGTTGGAAGGGGCCATACAGGCCAGCTAGTCCAGCCCCCTGCTCAATGCAGGATCAGCCTAGAGCATCCCTGACAAGTGTTTGTCCAGCCACTGCTTAAAGACTGCCAGTGAGGGGAGCTCACCACCTCCCTAGGTGGCTGATTCCACTGTTGCACAACTCTTACTGTAAAAAAGTTTTTCCTAAGATCCAGCCGGTACCTTCCCAGCCTTAATTGAAACCCATGATTGCGAGTCCTATCCTCTGCTGCCAACAGGAACAGCTCCCTGCTCTCCTCTAAGTGACAGCCCCTCTAATACTTAAAGTGAGCAATCATGCCCCCCCCCAACCTGAACATTCCCAAGTCTTTCCTCATAGGGCTTGGTTTCCAGGCCCCCAATCATCCTTGTCATTCTCCTCTGCCCCCGCTCCATTCTGTCCACATCCTTTTTGAAGTGAGGCTTCCGAAACTGCACACAATACCCCAGGTGCAGCCTGACCAATGCAGTGTACAGTGGAACTATGACATCTTGCGATTTGGATTTTATGCCTCTGTTGGTACACCCAACAGAGGCATAACATCCAAATCGCAAGGTCATAGTCCCGCTGTACACTGCATTGGTCAGGCCACACCTGGGGTATTTTTACTGTACCTTTCCCTTCCTTCCCCCTCTGCTGAGTTCTAGATGCATCCCATGTATCTGGAACCCCACAGGGGAGGGGCGACAGAGAGGGAGGAAAAGCTGGGTTGCCAACCTGCAGGTGAGGCCTGGGGAACTCTCAGAATTAGAAGGGATCTTCAGGCTACACAGATCAGTTTCCTTGAGGGAAACTGCTGCTTTGGAGGACAGACAGTATGGCACATCCAACCTGAGCTCCTTCCCCTTGCCAGACTCCACCCTTTCCAAGTTCCACCCACAGGCCTCCAGAAATTTCCCAACCTGGAGATGGCAGCCCTAAGTCACATTCGAAAAGCACGGGCAGGGAATATGTACTGCTGCGTTTCTGGTCCTCTTAGTCTTCATCCATCTTAAAGGGGATTTTTGTCACAGGAGTGACTATTCGGTAGGCTTGCCAACTCTCTCAACTTCTGTCTAATGGTAGTAATTTTCTTCTTCTTTTCTCATAGCATTAGAGTCTTCCAGCCCCACACTTTGTGATTCAGGCTAATCAAAACAGACATAGAGAAGCAGAGATTCCACGCAGACAGCAAGGTGCATTCTTCAGAGGTTACTCGGGTTGGCATCCACTGTAGGATCTAGGGGATGCAAACTGTGGTTCCAAGCTGATCCATATTTATATTTTGATAGGGAGCTTTGCTCTGGGCAGCACAAGTCAAAGCAGGTGACCCTTGAAAGTTTGTGTGTCTTCACAGTGAGACGACGTTAGAGTAAAGTTTCTGCAAACAGACACACACACACACCCTGCACACGCACGCACACAGAGCTGTTCGTCCCTGACAGTTGATTTTGCGGAGTCATTTGGAGCCTGTTTTGCTACAGCCCCTAGCCTTAAGATGGGCTCTGTTTTTCAGTGATACATCCTTGCAGTTAGATCACGATGAGCAGCGAGTCTCTCTGCAGCAGTGGAAACGAGCAAGTGTCCAGTAGCACCTTAAAGACTAACAAAAAAAATTGTGGCAGGGCATGCGCTTCCGCGAGTCACCACTCACTCCTTGCAGGATAACTTACACTGTTGTTGTGTTGAAGTCACAGCCAACTTGGGGCAATCCTACAGGGTTTTCAAGGCAAGAGGTATTCAGAGGTGGTTGGCCATTGCCTGCCTCTGCATAGCAACCCTGGACTTCCAAGGTCTGATGAGATCAGGCTAGCCTAAGATATTCATCACCATCCACATCCCTCATGATCTTATCCCCAGCCCAGCTACAGTGGGGGAGGAGGTTTCCTTCACTATTTGGTGTGTGTTAAGTGCCATCAAGTCACTTCCAGCTTATTGCAACCGATGCCCTCCAAGACATCTGATCACTGGCAGCCTTGCTCAGGTCTTGCAAACTGATACCCGTGGCTTCCTTGACGGGAGTCAATCCGTCTCATGCTGGGTCTTCCTCTTTTCCTGCTGTTTTCACTTCTTTCTTGCATTATCGTCTTTTCCAGTGAGTCTTGTCTTCTCAAAATGTGATCAAAGTATGATCGCTTCTAGGGAGGGTTCAGGATTGATGAGACACTACTGGCTGTCCCAAGATAAAACACAATTCTTAAAACACCGATCAAAGGCTTAGATGAGCTGCAATAAGCACCAGTATCCCTTAGGCAATTAAGGAGTTCTTGAGCCCTTCTGGTTCATTTTAGATTTAAGTATATTGTGATCTAGTCAAGGGATAGAGGAACAATGCCCCCCCCCCCACCCTTCCTAGTCCACTTCTTAATATTGACTCAGGTCCTTTCCGCCCAAGACCTTAAATCCTGGTTCAACCCTGTCCCCAAACTTACATTCTATACTACACGTGAGTTCCCCCCTGTAATTAGCTCGGGGTATTTTTACATTCTACACTACACTCGGGTTCACCCCTGTAATTATCTCAGGGTATTTTTTGTTTCCACATTACATTGAGGTCACCACAGTTTCGCCCCACACTCGTCCTGGGATAAAGGGATGCTGTTATAACCAGGGATAAATGCAAGGTATTGTGTCACGAGTTGAACTCTGATAAAACCAGGGATGAGCTCCAAGTGCAGAAAGGACCACAGTAGGACAAACCTTCACTTATTGTCCTTTAGTGCTGATCAGGTTACAGTGCAGCCTTCTGCCCATAAGAGCCAGTTTGGTGTAGTGGTTAAGAGCAGCAGACTCTAATCTGGAGAACCGGGTTTGATTCCCCACTCCTCCACAGGAAGCCAGCTGGGTGACCTTGGGCCAGTCACAGTTCTCTCTGAACTCTCTCAGCCCCACCTAACTCACAAGGTGCCTGTTGTGGGGAAGGGAGAGAAAGGTGATTGTAAGCTGCTCTGAGACTCCTTCAGATAGAGAAAAGCAGGGTATAAAAACCAACCCTTCTTCAGCTCTTCTAATTGTTTTTGTTTGTGTACTTTACCTTTAGAGAGCCAGCATTGTATAGTGGCTAAGAGTGGTGGACTCAGTTCTGGAGCACCGTGTGTGATTCCCCACTCCTCCACATGCAGTCAGCTGGGTAACCTTGGGCCAGTCACAGTTCTCTCGAAACTCTCTTGGCTCCACCTACCTTACAGGGTGTCTGTTGTGGGAAGGGGAAGGGAATGTGATTGTACGCCACTTTGAGAATCCCTAAGGTAGAGAAAAGCGGGGTATAATAACCTTCTCTTACTGCTCTTCCCAGGAGGAACTTCCACTCCTGCCCCCAGGGCAACAATGCCTCTAGTACTGCATCCCTCCTGTTGGAGTGTTCTGCATTTTCCCTTGAAAGCCATGGGCCAAAGCCCCCCAAGTTCTTCTCCTGTTCCTCCTTCCTCCTTGCTGGCCTTTTTGCCATTACACAGATGCAGATGTTGCGAGAGCCGACCAACCGCATGTATCTGGAGCATGAGGTCCCTGTGATGTACCCAGTATGTATGAGTCCCATAATGCTGGAATTCTGCAGTACGTGGATTTGTCATGGGCAAGGTGTGCTTGAAAAAAAATATGCATTGCCCAATTCACACATTATGATGATTGCAGGTATTGGGTGCATTGTGGTGGCCACATGCTCTGATATGAAAAATTGGCAGGCTCCCAGTTCATGTGAATGTAACATCTGCACAAGGTTCTTCTGTAGCACATAGTATACATGTGACAGTGAATATACATATAGTGCATGTGCACTGCACACTTGATTTATCTTTGTATGCTCACCAGGCGATTCTTCCATTACATTCAATGCACGTATAACTGAACGTGCAATTTAAGCCCCATATTTATATGGGTACTCATCCCTGGTTTTCTTTTAAAAGGGAACGCACATTGGCTCTTTTGTATAAACGGATGCACCCACATTTACCGAAAGGTGTAGATACAGCTTTGACTGGCCACTTATCCTCTTCTCTTTGACATCTTCTTATTGCTGGTCTCTGCTACCCTCTCTCCTACTTCACATTCTCAGCGGACCACACACATACCTTTTCTCCACTGCTTCTTTCCTTTTCTTGCTCTCTTTGGTCTCTTGCCCTGTCGTAGGCTATGCACATGGCTCTCTCTGGCATCAGGACCAACCCCAAGTCAGAGCATTCAGAGGATACCCACTACTTAATCCCCACTGCCCAGTGTTGCCAACTTCCGGGGGGGGGGTCCTAGAGGTCTCCCAGAATTACAACTGATCCCCAGACTACAGAGATCAGTCCCCCCAGGAGAAAATCACTGCTCTGGAAGGTAGTCCTCTAGGGACCCTTCCTTCCCCAGATCCTGCCCTTCCCAGGATCTATCCCCAAATCTCCTGGAATTTCCCAACCCAGATTTGGCAACCTTACCACTGCCACCAGTGTCTCTGGCCCAGGTGGGTTTGCCAGGAAGGGAGTTCCTCCACCCCAGGTGTTGTGGCTGCTGTCAGTCAGCCCCCTCACCTGCCTTGCCAGTGATCTGGTGAGTCCCCTCCTCCACCACTTTCTTGGCGTGGACACTGCTGCATGCTTATGAACTAGGGAATGCAACAGTCGGTGATGGTAAAGAGTTCATTGCAGGCACCACTAGCTGGGAGCGAGGAGCCTGTTCCCATGTCTTTAACAGCAGTTTGCAATGGAGGAATTGATGACAAAGTATTGTATTGGATCCCATGGATTTCTTCTTGCTAACAGTGGCTTTTTCCTCTGCCCCAAGGAGCCTTCTCCTGCTGCCAGCAGCCCCGAGTCTCTTTGTGCTGGGGAGGGCTCCTTGGCGGAAGGAGAGCGCTGACTCTAGCGGAATGCATGCCTGCGATCCATCCCCTAATCACCTGCTATTGTCTGCACACATCAAGCAATTGTGACGGGCCCAGCTCCGAGAGCCACTTGAAATGCAGGAGACGCTAAGCTAACAGGCTTGGTCTGTGCAAAGAAACAGTGGTGATTTGGGACAGGAAGCCTGAGTCAACAGGCTTCAAAATATCTTGGTAATTGAAACCGGTCTTCAGCTGGGTGAACAGAGGCTCTTGTGCACGGAGGCCTACGGCTCTCCATGACGCTTTTGCGTCCACTTGAGAACCCCCCCCCCCCCGCATGCTCTTATCCCTGAGATTATTCTATTAGAACACCCCTGCAAAACAGGAAGGAGGGGCTGTCTGCCGATGCCTCTTCAGTCCCTTCAGTTGAACTGACACAGGAAGCCATGCTTTAAAGAAACCCTTGACAATCTTAAGACAACAAGCAGGGACAAACCTGTGTTTCCAAACATGCGCATTATACACTCAAAAGGGGAGGGGGGCAGGATGAGCTGTGGTGGGCAGTGGCACCATCCCAAGGGTACTTTCAGCAGGAAACCTGGCTTTGTCACAGCAGGAGTGGAACTACAGTGAAACTAATGACGCTTAATCTTCAGGGCCTCTAATCCTGGAGGGGCCCTGAGGCAACTTTAAAAAAAAACTATGAATTTTTCAACAAAATTGATGGAATCTTTTAAAGTGTTTGTTGTTAAAATAAGGCTATTTTAGTGACAGAATCATAAACCAATGGGTTAAAGTACTTAATATTGACCTTAGAACATGGTTGCCAGGTCCAGCAGTGTCCCCAGCGGGGGAGTTTGGGGGGTGTTCCTGTAGGGGGCAGGGGCGTCCTCAATGTATCACATCACATTGGGGATGTCCCCGCCCCGAGCCCCACCCCCAACCCTCAGCCACCCCCTCTCCCTCCTCTCCTGCAAGATTTAAAGGGCCCAATGATCAGCTGGAGGGGCCCTTTAAATCTCTCTGGAGAGAAAGGAGAGGGGTGGCCGTGGGTGGTTGTGCTTGGAGGGCAGGGCTTGGGGGTGGGGCTTGAAAATCAGGTAAACCCCCCCCCACGCCTGGACCAGGGTCTGGCTACCCTACCTTAGAATATGCTCTAATACCCATTTCATATCCTTGTTGGAAGTTGCCCTATTGTTGCTGGCTGAGAAGGGGCCCCATAACAGTTTAAGCTTCAGGGTCCCAAAAATGTCGGTCCACCACTGTGTCACAGCGTAATGTCTGAGCAGTCCCCAGGTTGCTTTTATGAAGAACTGTTAATGTTGGAGAACTTATTCCAGCTCCCAGGAAGTGTAGTGAGACGATCAGCCCCGCTATGCTGGCATCGTGGTGGTGGCTTAAAAACTGCTGTTCGTGTAGAGTGGCGAGCAGCTGGTGAAGCAGAGCACCAGCAACCCGGTTCCAGCAGCCTGTGCATCTGATGGGCTCCGTATCAGAGTGTCTCTAAAGAGAACAGGAGAACCTCCAGCCTTTACAGTGTGATATTAAGCAGAGTACCATCAGGTTGCAACCAACTTATGGTGACCCCAGTAAGGGGCTTTCAAGGCAAGTGAGAAGCAGAGATGGTTGTTCTGGCCTTCCTCTGCAGAGCCTTCCTCGTGTCAGAATCTGCTAATTCAGACATAATGTTATTCATGCCTGTACCTTCAAAGTAGCATATGTCTTTCTTTTTCCATGTAACTATTATGTATTAATGCTTGGCCAGACCGGGAGGTTGTAGTCAGTAAGGCGGGAGGGTGACACCAGTGAAGTATGTGAACAAGGAGGCCTCACATCCCTGCCTCCGCATTCCAGCTGCCCCGGCAGGAACTTCAAGGGAGGATACCTCTCATCTCTTATCACATGCAAAAGCCTTGAGGCCATTGATTGTTATGTGAACTGGTAACATCTGAGGGGTCTGGTTTGGGAAAGGAAATTTACAGCTTGACACCTCACTCTTTTCCTGTGAGAACCAAACGGCCAGAACACCTCTGTGCCCGCCAATTTTCCCTTAAGGTGATTGGCTACCTATGGGTAATTCAAACTCCTTGGAATGGTATAATAGACCTGCTTGTATTATCTGTCTCATCTCTGACAATAATCCGAGACGCTGTACTAATGTAGAGATTGGAAATAAAGAACTGTGGTTAACCAACCAAGATCTGATCCTTGACTACTTTGAGCAGAACTCTCACACCTCGGAGGTCTCCCATCCAAATAGTGACCCTATTTAGCTTCTGGCAGGGCGGGCGGGATACAAATCAAATTAAACAAATAGATCAATCAGATGAGATCAGGCCATCCCAAGTCACCTTCCCTCCCCTACCAAGCAGAGTGACATCCATCCAAGCCTATTGACTTCAATGGGCTTAGAGTGGCGCCGCTTTGCTTAGGATGGGTATAACTCTGCGTGCAATTGGATTGTTATTCACCTAACTGGGTATGTCACTGTTATGGGAGAGCCTAGAAGCTGCAACATGGGAAAGGGGGGGCTGCCTATTCTAGGCTCTCTGGTAACCCAACATCACAAAGAGAGTCAGGAATGAGTGGGCTAGAGGAGAGTCGGGAAATACCCCCCATTAGGCAGTACTGGCATGGCACAGTGTTTGGGGTGGGGGACCACTGAGTTTGAATTCCTGCTTTGCCATGGAGGCACTCTGGGTGGCCCTGGGCCCATCACACTCTCTGAACCTACCCTACCTTACAGGGTTGTTGTGAGGACAGAGTGGAGGAGGGGGGAAATGATACAATGAGCCATTTGGGGTTCCCGTTGGGGAGAACTGCAGGATCTCTGAGTTTCTGCTGGACCACAGTTCATGCTGTAGTTTCTGCCTGACAATCTGCCTCTCACAAGTGGCCTTCTATAACCAGCACCCTGCTGGAGCTCAGCGCTTTTCTGTGTCTTTCTGCTTGCTTTCCTCGGAGTCCTTGACATCTGACTTTTAGGTGACCATCAGGAAATCCATCAGATGTGGAGAGCAGGGGCATTGCACTGACTCTGTTTGTCATTCGTGGTACTTTGGAAGTGGAGATGAGGGATATGTTGACGGCTGGAACTGGGGGACTGGGTTATCCAAAGGGTGATTTGTTCTTTCTCATTTGTGTCACTGTGTTCCAGAGCTCTCCACCCCGCAGGGCCTGCAGTTCAAAACCATCACAGAGACCACGGTAGAGATGCAATGGGAGCCCTTCTCCTTCTCGTTTGATGGTTGGGAGATCAGCTTCATCCCCAAGGTAATGGCACCGTTCAAAACGGGCCCTCCCTGCCCTACCGATCGGCTGGATCTTAAGTAAGAAATGCACAATTGTTTTTGTTGGGTCTGTGAATGAGTGGGAGGGCTGCCTCAGGCAGTGTTCTGGCAAGAGAACTCGGAAGGAAGAGGCCAGAAGAGAGCAATATGTTGGGATATGGAATATGTTGCCAAGCCCAACTCTGTCTCCTTGTGGCACACTGTGATCCAGAGCCCATGGGCTGACACATCAGGGTGTGTTGAGCTACTAGTCCTGCTTTGCCACAGGGGGTGGATTTACATGGTCCTACCTGCCTCAGATATGTGACTGTTTTGCTCAACACTTCACAGATTATCTATACTGACTTGGACTCTATGTTAGTAGGGTTGCCAACCTCCATGTGGGGGCTGGAGATTTCCCAGGGATTACAAGTGATCTCCAGATGACAAAAATCAGTTCCCCTTGAAGAAGAAGAAGGAAGAAGAGATTGGGTTTATACCCCGCCCTTCACTACCCAAAGAAGTTTTGGAGCGGCTTAGTTCTCCCAGATTAGAGTCTGCGCTCCTAACCACTATACCAAGCTGGCTCTTGAGAAAAGGACCACTTTGTAGGGGGGACTCTATGGCATTATGCCCCATTGAAGTCCCTTCCCAAATCCTGCCCTTCCTAGGTTCTACTCCACCCTCTGCCAAAAAATCAAGTGGGAAAACCCTAACAGTGACAAGGTCAGAGGGCTCCAGGGTGCTGATTTGTCTAGCTGCTTGGGATACTTTTCAGTTTATTCAGTCTAAGGATGTGCACAGGGTCCTTGGAGGTATGAGGCCACATACTTAGATGACCCTTGCCCTTCCTGGAGACTTAAGTCTGCCGGTGGTGGTGGTGGTGGTGGTGGTCCAAGAGGTAGTCAGTGCCTCCTTGAGAGAGGGGGTGGTTGCCTCCGCTTTGAGATAAGCCGTATTGTGTCCTCTGCTAAGGAAACCTACCCTGGGCTCAGGGGACTTCAATACTTACTGACCAGTCTAAAATGTTCCATTCTTGAAGAAGGTGATGGAATGGGTGGTGGCTGTGGATCCTTTCCAGTCTGGTTTCAGAGCTGATTATGTGTCTGAAACAGCCTTGGTCATCCTGGAGGATGATTTACACCAGGAGATGAACAGAGGAAGTGCAACTCTGTTAATGGTCCTGGACTCCTCAGCGGCTTTTGATACCATTGGACTCAAATCTGGAGAACGGGGTTTGATTCCCCGCTCCTCCTCCACATGGAGCCTGCTGGGTGACCTTAGGCCAGTTACAGTTCTCTCAGAACTCTCTCAGCCCCACCTGCCTCACAAGGTGCCTGTTGTGGGGAGAAAGAAGGGAATTTGATAGTAAGCTGCTTGAGACTCCTTAGGGTAGAGAAAAGTGGGGTATAAGACCATCTCTTCCTCGACTCTTCTAATTGTTTTAATTATGTGTTTTTTGTAATAATTCCACAACATCCAGTATTAAACAGAACAGAACTTTATTAGAGCATAGGCAAGCCTGGTCTGGGCTCTGCTAGACCACAAGCAGCCACAGCCAGAAACCAATATAAAGTAAAATTAAAGAAAATCGGTTTTTCTTTAAGGGATGGTGTTAAAATAACTATACAATACAATAAGAGAGAGTCAACAAAGTCACAATGGCCCACAATATAACAATTCCTTCTTGGTTTTAATGATTTTTAAGATCTCTTTTAATTATGTTTTTTGATGGCCCCGATGAGTGCAGAAAAGCAGGGTATAAATTTCATAAATAAAATAAATACATAAAATATTGGGAAGGCCAATTTGGATCTTACATGATTAACTTGACTAGCAAATGGCAGAACCAGGGCTGAAGGGGGGGGGGGGTTAGTTTTTTGTGTGTTTTTGTTTTTTGAAAAAGCGGTGCCAGAACTCTCAAGAGGGCAATGAAGTCTACAATCTGTATACCAAAAACTCATGAACTTTTAAACGTCTTAAAAAGAATTTTGTCAAAGAGGTTCCAGAACTCCGTTCTGGCGCATTCCTCCAGAAAAAAAGCCCTAGAGAATGACTTGTCCCTCTGATTCATCAATATCAATAATTAGGATCAAGTAGTTGGTGATGTGAATGACCGCTGTCTGAGGCCCGGGGGAGCCACGGCTAGCTAGAGTAGACAAGGCTGCCCTAGATAGACCAAAGGGCTTACTCATCATAAGGCAGTGTCATGTGGTTCATGCATTCATATTGTGCAGTGGACCTGCAGTTCTCAAATATTTAGAACTCTTCCATTATTTGGTGCTAATCACACAGGAGCTGATTTTCCACACCATCATATTGTGTATGATGTGATAGTTGCTGTGGTCACTTGAAAAGCATGGCTTAGCATGAATCGACACCATGGCAAGAAACAGACAATACTTGTTTCAGAGAGTTGAAAGAGATGTAGCAGAGTCCTTATTCCTCTCCTGACTCCAGCTGATTCATGCAACCGTTTTGCCACGTGACGGTCATTGTGCAATGCCTCAGTTGTGGGAAACTGCCATAATTATGGACAAACACGCATGGTGATGACCGAGGAAGACAAATTCCTCATTGGCAACTATTCAGATAGGGGCATACATTCCCTAGTATCACAATACTTCTATATACATCTGGCATTTGGAATACTGTATAGAGTTGTGATCATCCCATCTCAGAAAAAAAAATGAGGATGTGGGCGGGTGTGTGGCTCAATGGCAGGGCACCTCCATTGGATGCAGAGGGTCCCAGGTTCAATTCCCAACATCTCCAGCTGAAAGACCTCAAGTACCAAGGGTTGGAAAAGACCCCTCCCTGCTGGGACACTGGCAAGCTACCACCAATCAGAGTAGACAAAGCTGAGCTTGATAGACCAGTGGTCGGACTTGTTATGAAACTGCTTAACCTGTTCATAGGTTTAGCATGGAAAAGATACAGAAAAGGGCAACCAGAATGAGCAGGGGTGGAGGGTGATCTGGACCAGGCTCCTGTCTTCAATTAAATCCTCATAAGAATGATAATTTGTTATTAATTTATTTATATCCTGCTTTCTCCACAATGGAGACCAAAACATCATTTTTCCCTCCTCCATTTCAGCAGCAACCCTGTGAGGTCCAAGGCTGCCAGCCTCCAGGTGGGGCCTGGGGATCCTCCGCTTTTACAACTGATCTCCAGCTGACAGAGATCAGCTCCCCTGAAGAAAATGGCTGCTTTGGAGGGTGGACTCTGTGGCATTCTACCGTGCTGAGGCCCCTCCCCTCCCCAAACCCCACCTTCTCCTGGATCCACCCCCAAAGTCTCCAGGTTTTTTCCAACCCAGACTTGGCAACCCTAGTGAGGTCAGTTACACTGAGAGAGCAGGACTTGGCAGAGTAGGGTTTCGAACTTGGGTCTCCCAGACCCTAGACCACATTCATTTTTATTTAATATTTTATAATTAATACAGTTAATATAACATAATTAGTGCAGTCCCACAATCCTATAGTCACCGAACAACCAATAAGATTGCAACAAAATAAAACCACAACCACAACAATCAACAGATGAAATCTAAATGAAATAAGCAATACGAGAAGCCGCAACCTATAACTTCCATGCATTGCTCATACTGCAATAGAGTGAAATATTCCCACCCGCAACAAGTAATTCAATGTAACAGACCACTAGGCCACACTCTAACCGCTACTCTACACTGGCCCTCATTTTTTACAGTGTGCACCTTTTACATTTTATGCAATCCCATACATTATACAGTTATATATTTTGCACGCAGCTGTGATCCGTCTCAACAAGCCTTGCCTTAATGCTACATACCCATGCAAAACTATTGAGTTTAATGGAGGTTCACTAAAGATCACTCAGCGTAACTAAGTGCTAGAGGTGTGCCAGTAGACAAGATCAGCAGAAAAATAAAAGTGAGATGAAGAGACGCTGATGAATACAACTCAAGTTTCACAGTTGTTTTTAAAGGGCCAGAGGGGGATTTTTTTTTGTAGTTTCACAAGCTCTTGCTTGCTTTCTCACTCCGACATGCTTTTTGTCTCTCTTCTCTTCATTCTCTCAGTCACAAGCGGAATCCTCCTATAAGCTGAAGCGCACTTTTTGGGGTATATTTATAAGCCCGTGGATAATGTGCTATTTAAAATCAGGTTAAATTCTTGCTAGATAAGGCACCTGCCTGCTGTAAAGGAAGAAATTGTAATGCAAATGTTACCTGAGGATTCCATGAATGAACCAAATGAGCGCCAATTCCCAGATAACACGAAGCAGTTTGTGAGGCAGGGGAAAGTCTGCATGCATTTTATATTTGGAAAGGAACGGATGAATAGGCAAGGTAACTGCCTGATCCTGAAGATGGCTTTAAATTAGGGCTGGCAAACGTCCAGAAAAACGACAAGCCTGGGCCTCTTCTTTTTACTCTAGTGTGGCAGCTGGGTGTTTAGGAAACAGTAGGGGAAGCTTTTCATGGCATGGAGATAGGCCATAATGTCCAATAATATCATCACATCAGGCTTTTGATCAAGGAAGAGCAACAGGGGACGCTGGAAAAGTTGGCAGATCCTTTTTGGACATTATGAGGGAGCAGCAAGAGATGATGTATGAATCATTCACCCACCTGCTTTTTGCTCTTCTGCGTAATGGCCAAACAAGTCCCCTGCAGTGAGGTGCGTGGGTACAATGCAGGCGCAGTGCCCACAGATCTCACCACCAGGAGAAACACACAAGTGTTTTCTTCATATGTTCATCCCGAAGCTTGGGAGGGGGGGGAGAGAAGGCGTCGCTCAGGGTCTCATTATGCAAGATGTCTGACTGCATCCAGACTCGCATCAGATGTATGACCGAGGATTCACCTTTAAAAGCACTTTCTGCCCCTATTCTGCTCTATAGCTGGGTATGACAGGAGGAGAGGCTTTGGCCTTACTTCCCTTCCACCCTGCACCCTTTTGGCAACTAAAAAAGGATTGGGGGGGGGGGCAATCTGAGTGTGTCATTGCTGGGGATCCGAAGCTATTTAAAAGCTGTGTCTGCACTGGCCAAAAACTAAGGAGAAGTTTTCCAAGTCTGTCCCTCCTTGCCCTGGTAAGTTGTCTCTTTTTCTCAGGGTAGGTTAACTTTCAGTGTTGGGCTGCAGAAGCCATGCGAGGTTAGGGACCTGCTTCACAGAAGCCAGTGACAACTGGGTGTAGTAGGTCAAGTGTTACCCTGTAGTAGGCCAAACTAGATTTTAGTTATTTATTTAGATACTTATACCCTGCCTTCATGAGGTGGGTTGCCAGCAGTGTTTCCTCAAAGCTGAGTTAGTGTGAGCTAGCTCACAGGTTTTTAGCCTCCAGCTCCCACAGCCAGGAAGGATGGCTCCAGAGCAAACTAATTTATGCAGTAGCCAAATCACTCACTCACAACTTTAATGCCAGTAGTTCACAAAGTAGAATTTTTGCTCACAAGACTCCACAGCTTAGAGGGAGCACTGGTTGCCAGGTCCATTCAAGATGCTGGCATGGGGATTGGGGGGGGGGGTGGCATTTTGGGAGCTAGAAGTGTCACCCCCATCATGCCAGTGTCTCCAGAAGTGACATAGTGCACCATGCCTATGTCATCTGGAAGTGATATGGGCACATCAGTGGCACTGCTCTGGTTTTTGGACAAAACTCTATGGTAAAATTGCCCTCAAACCACAGAGTTTTGCCCCAAACCCAGAGGCATCACCCTCACACACACATCACCGACATGCCTACATCACGTCATTTTTGGGTGATGTAGGCCCATCACTCCACACTGCTGTTGGGGGCTGTAGGATTGAGGGTTACGGTCCTCCTCTATGGGCACAGACTCGGGTCCCACACTTGAGTTCAATAAACAAGGCAAGGTTTATTATCCAAACAAAACAGTATCACTCCAAGAATGGATAACAAAATTTTTTTTAAAAAAGTTGGCAAAAAGTCTACAGCTTGTCAAAATACAACAAACAATTAAAATAAGCTAGCACTCACTGTTAAAATGTCTTGGTTATTTTGGAAAACGACGCATGCCTCTCAAGCTATTTCTCCCCCCTCCTTTAGCCTGCTGGGAGAGTCATAACAAACTGCCAAGCTCTCTATCCAGTCCAGCTGTTGACTGAAGGTAGTTTAGCCATATGGCTCCTAGTGAGATGAAAAGCAGCCGTTCCTGTAACAACTTACAAGGTCAGGCCTCCCCCTGTACCATTCACTTAATTCTTCAGGGTTGCAGTTTTGCGGCTGAGCTGGTCCCCTCCTTACAGGGGGGATTTCCTCCTCCCGGCCAGCTAGCCAGTGGTGGGCAGGAGCCCGCAAAACCAGGGGTTCCCCCGCCCCCAACTTGGGACTGGCATCCCTATGCCTTCATCCCCAGTGGAGACCCAAAGAAGTTGATTACATTGTTCTTCCCTCCTCCGTTTTATCCTCACCACAAGAATCCTGTGGCGTGGTTTAGACTGAGAGAGTGTGACTGGCCCCCAGGTCACCCTGCAAGATGCCACGGCACAGTGGGGCCTCCCAGTTCCTAGTCCAACTTGCTAATCACTACTGGCACAGGGCTCTGTGTGTCTGCCTGTTCCCATGGAGAGGTCTAGGCCTGGCAAAAGGAAAAATGGAGGGCAAAAGTGAAAGGGAGTGAAATCCTGTCGCTCTCCTGCTTTGTGGTGTTCTGTGGCTTTCAGACCTCCTCTTTCAGCTCAGCTCCACTTCCAGAAGTAAGACAGATTAACAAGATAAGCTATCTGTCTTTTATGTTTTATCCCACAGAGAGCTCGTGGTGGTGTACATATACATGGAGAACCGTGATCTCTCTGAGACTAGTCTGACTCCCTAACCAGCACACCATACTTACTCCACAAGGCAGGAGATGGCTGTGGGATAGGATTGCCAGCTGATGTCTGAAAATCTCCAGGAGCGGGGGGGGGGGGGCATGTGTTGTGCTGTGCTACATGATGCCGCATGACAACCCATCATACTGCAATGTGGGCAGCAGCAGGCATTGGTTGTAGGAGACCGGGCAGAAGAAAAAGAAGAAGAGATTGGATTTATACCCCGCCCTTCTCTACCCAAAGGAGTCTCAAGGGGCTTAGAATCCCTTTCCCTTCCCTTCCCCACAACAGACACTCTGTGTGGTAGGTGGGGCTGAGAGAGCTCTTTCAAGAACTGCCCTTGAGAGAACAGCTCTGAAAGAACTCATGACTGACCCAAGGTCACACCAGCAGCTGCATGTGGAGGAGTGGGGAATCAAACCCGGTTCTCACAGATTAGAGTCCATGCTATAGAGTCATGCTATAGAGCAGCTGAGATGAAGAGATGGGGGTGGGGACAAAATTCCAGAAGCCTATGTGAATCAGGTTCTCAGAAATTCCTTTCCCCTTATATCTCTGCAATGGAAGGAGCTGGGCCTAATTTTTTTTAATTGAAAGCAGGCAATTTAGAGAAGCTGATACATGTATTTATTATAACATTATATCACTGTAATGATATTTGAATGCCAATTAAAAAATTTAAAGCCTCCTGTGGCAGGCAGAGGAAATGGCTGCTGTGGGGACACTTTCAGGAAAAATCTGAGGGACTCCGCTAATGTGCCTCCTCTCTGGAGGATATGACCAACTTTTCACTTCTCCCCAATTTTCCCTCCCCATTAGGCATCTTTACTTGGTTGTAAACTTGCTTTTTTGTTTGGGGCGAGCAGAAATATTTTAAAGTGTCCCCCCGCAGTTGAATACTTTTTGGGAGAGAGAGACTGATGTCTCGCTTTATTCAGTGGGGTTTATTCTGAGGCAATTTGTATCTTGTCTCCATTTAATGTATAGTGCACTTCAGTATTCTGGATAGATCCCCTGGCTGGGGAGTTGTTCTGATTTTGTTTGCTCTTTTTCCCACTTCTTTTAAAATGACATATCCTATTGCAGTCTGCATAGTACAGCTATTCTTTAATGATCTGGTCCCATTTCCTGTACAGTTTCTTACCTAATGAACAATTCTTATTCTATTCATGGTATCAAGAAGCCTCATTATGATGTTTGGTTTGAATCAAGGTCATATGGGGGGCAATAGATTCTTTGTCTGTGGGGCCCACGGTGGCTCTCAGCAGCGCAGACAGTGGGAGACCTGCCCCCCCCCCAGTGTAAGGTGTTGCAGTTTCATTCCCTTCACCTATACACTCAGGTTTTTTAAAAAACAAAAACATCCCCTCTTATCTGTTTGAGACTTGAATATATGGACATGTACATAACTGCATGTGCCCCCCCCCCCCCCAATTAAAACATGCAATTGCTCCAGGAAAACCCAGGTTCAAATTCCTATTATGAAGCTTACCTTAGATGAATCACTTACTCCAATCATTCGCTCATAGAGCTGTTGGTGAGGATAAAAGTTAGGGTCCTAAGAGAAAGGGCGGAATAAATACATGCAAAGTAGTAAATAAATCTGCAATTCACAGCAATGTAACGAAAAGGGGTTTGATTTGACCCCAGGACAATTGATCCTGCTGGGTTCTGGAAACTGGCTTGCAGGTGTGGCAACCCCCCCCCCAAAATAATTAAGAACCATTCACTAAACCAAGGCCCACTTAAAGAAATTAGTCAAGGATGAGAACCATACTAGTAGTTATTTGACTTTGGAGTGGATCTGTAACAACCCATCCATAAGTAGAAGACATTGCCAGGTCTTCCATACTTTCAGCTGGCTTCTTCTACCTTCTCAGGACAACGAGGGGGGTGTAATTGCACAGCTTCCAAGCAGCATGATGACCTTCAATCAAACAGGACTGAAACCAGGAGAAGAGTACACTGTCAACGTGGTCGCACTCAAGGAGCAAGCCCGGAGTCCCCCAGCCTCAGCAAGTGTTTCAACCTGTAAGTAACTCAAACTTCTATGCCAGTCTGGATTTCAGCAGGTAATTTCCTATCTTGGTAGGCTTAGTCTGTATTAAGGGCTATCTTTCATGATAGCTAGGATTGCTGTGTGCCCACCTGCGGAAGGCAGACTCCCACTCCCACTCTCTGTTACCCATGCGTGATGCAGTGAGCAGCGGGAGAAAAACTGGAAACCAGAAACAATGCTGCTAATGTTGTTGACCATAAAGTCAGGAAGAATTTCTCTGTGGCATATGATATGTCTCTATGGTATTTACCATAGAGGTTGCATGGGGGGAGGGCAGCACACCTTTGTTCTGTCTTGCAATAACCATTAAACAAGATATATGTGCCCAGCTCCATCCCCTGGACATTTGATTCTACTTTGATCGTAATCATCTTCCCCTAGCTACCTACTGTTTATAACAAACATTTCGTTCCTTGATTTATTATCTTAGTTACTTTTTAATCGTTCCTCTATGCTCTGTTAGTTCTGGTATTCAACATGCCTCAACATGTTTTCCCTCAGGGCTCTGAACTTTCCTTCCCAGCCATCTCCTCCTTGGGCATGTGCTGCCATTGGCCCAAGCAGCTGTTGTGGGAGACAAGAGTACTGAAGAGGCCGAACTCTCGGCCCAGTCTCACAGAGCAATTCTGTTTCCTGTCACATGACCACAGTACCTGTCACTGGAGTTAAGCATGATTGCGTGACGAGGTTAAAATTGCAGACCAGAAGAAGACATGAAAAAGAAACTGGGGCTGCCACCATGGTTGCAGGGGCTTGGCTTGGACCTAGCTGGTGGTGGCATAAAGGGGACCTTGCTTGGGCAGCAAACTGCCTTGAACTGGCCTCAAATGGACCACTGAATACTATTTGCTGTGAGGGCGGGAAAGATCAAGGCCCTTGCCCTTTTGCCCCTTGTGCTGGCTTCCTGGCTTCCCCTCTTGGAAACAGGATGCTATTCTCCATGGCCTCCTGGGCCAGTCCAGCTGGGCTCTGGACAACAGGATATTAGCAAACCCCTTCGCTCACTTAGGGGCACACTGATGAGCAGTGTCTGACCCATGCAGCTCCGTTCTTGGCAACTAAATCAAATCACTCCATTCATCAGAATCAATCTAGCCAATGAAAGGAACATATAAACAACTCTTGTCAAGCTCTCCAGCAGGGGAAGCATCCACAAAGCCGATAATTATAGAGCAATTAATGGGGCTTTGGAACCGAGGATGGAACCCATGCCAAGAAAGCAACACAATATATGCAAGGCCTTTCAATCAAACAATGGAGGTTTTTTGAATAATCTACAATACAACTGCAGATTTTAGTCAACCTCTCGTCTTCTCAGTTTAAGCATAAACAGACATTCCTTTTTTTTTTAACAGATGGGTCCGTTTGAAACTTGTTTGCAGGAGGTGACTTACCGGTGACATCTACTGGACAGATAATGCCATCTTGAAAGAATTTCAAGTGTCTGTTCAGTCTCAGATAGCGTTGCTCGAACTCCTGACAGCTGAGACTCTGACTAGGGGTGATGCTGGGAGTTCAGTGGTCAGAGCTCCCTGTTATTTCAGTCAGAAACAAATCTGCCAAGTTGCTGTTTATCCCACTGGGAGAAACACACCGCAATCTATATGATGCTTGCGTGTTTCCCCCAGTGGGCAAATAAGAGCACCCCAGGGTCGTTTGAGGAGTGGTCAGTCACACAGGCAGGAAGGTTAATGCCCCTTCTGACATACTGAAGTTTTGAAGAGATTCAAGACCCTGCACAAAAAGAAAAGACACTGGGAAATAGGGTTGCCAGCTGCAGGTTGGGAAATACCTGGAGATTTTGGGGGTGGAGCCTGAGGAGGGTGGGGTTTGGGGCATAATGCCATATGGTATAACTCCCAAAGTGGCCATTTTCTCCAGTTGAACGTCTCCATCTCCTGGAGATCAGTTGTAATGGCAGGAGATTGCCATCCACCACCTGGAGGCTGGCAACCCTCATGGGAAACTATAGTCATGGATCTCCCAGCATCTCTTCTCATTAGGCCTTGAGGCACACTTTGCTCTTTATACTGCAAACAGTTTACTTTTACAATATAGAAGAATCACATGCCCTCCCTGGAACTTGTTCCTGACCTGGGTACGCCTCCTGATTCGAAGAAGATTAGCCCAGAACTGGGATTTGTGCAGAGGCACAGCAGGCACCCAGTTGTCCTCAAGCGGATAATTCTGCTGCATCTCTGCACTGGGTGTAATTTGACACCACTGTGCACACACTGCAGAGGTGAAAGTTCTCAGCAGAGGTTCATTAGAAGGCTGAAGTCGTGAATCATCATACAGAATTGGAGAAGGCAGTCTTCCTTATGGGTGGGCACTTCAGGCTCCTTAATTGTTTCATTAATTTAGTTCCAGTGGCACATAGTTTGGGCATGTCTGATTATCCAGATATATCTAAAGGATTCACACTGCATGGAGTCAGGGGACAGACCCAACACTTCTTTTCACATACGCGAATAATGCTTCCCCAAACCTGTCTTCTCTTCCTCTGATTCCCATTCCTGATTAGTTTTTCAGTCTGCACTGCACCTGACATTTTTCAGTTCCCTGGAAATCTGACTTCTATGTACACCAGTATTTCAAAATATGATCATTTTAGCGGCTCCTCTGGCTTCCCTAAAATTCCTTAGCTCGGGACTAGATTGCCTCCTTTTTTTTTGTGGTAAGGACTCTGAGACTTCAAAAAGTGTATGCTGGGTAAAAAATCAGTAGTTCTACCTTCCCTGTTACTGTCTCTTCATGTTGGGGAAAAGCTAACTACTGGATTTTTTCCCCCTTCATGCAGCTATTAAAAAGCACAAGAGCCATACTAAGGGGGAAATTGTCAGCCGTGCACTGGAGACAGAACCATTTGACACATTTCATCATTTGTGTCCTGATAATAGTTAATTACAGGCAAGAACATTAAGGTTGCAGTCCTATGCATTCTTCAGCCCCATAGAACCCCATTGGATATACTTCTTGGTAAAGGTGCCTAGATTGGGCTGTACTACATATCAAAGCCCTGACCTGGATGGCCCAGGCTAGTCTGGACTTGTCAGATCTTGGAAGCTAAGCAGGATTGGCCCTGGTTAGTATTTGGATGGGAGACCACCATGGATTCCCAGATTCCCAGGGTTACCCTGCAAAAGAAGACATAGGCAAACCACATCTGTTAGGGTCCGGTCACATGGTCCTTTTGATCGGGATTCGCTGCTGTTCCCTCGCAGACTTAAATCTGCTGATCAGACGGGCTGATCCACCTCCCATGCCAAAGCAGGCTCACTCCCGCAATGCTCCCGGTTTCCTAGCGCATTTTCTGACCCCAGAAAAATCAAGTACTTTCCCAGTATTTGCACTTTAAGTCTGCATTTTTGCCAGTCTGAACAGATCAGCGGAAGCAGCGGAAACAGCTGCAGCCTTCCAAGTGCAACCTTCTCTTCCCCCCTCCCACAACTCACTCCTTGCCAGTGCTGGCACTGCAGCTCATGCCCCGGCGTCACAAAAGAAGCATTGGCATAAGAGAGAGGCTTATCTTCTTGAACCCCGCTGGTATAAAAGGGGGGAGGAGGGGGTATTCTGCAGCACTTGTCCTACACTGCTACTCGTCCTGACCTGAAAAGCCCCTCTGGAATCACCACTCCAGCCAAGCCACTGGAAAAGTGCTGGCAGGTGGAGAGAGGCTTGTTTGCTCTCTTGGATCGCCGGCCCCTCTCCTTCCCTTCCCTTCCCTTCCCTTCCCTTCCCTTCCCTTCCCTTCCCTCGGCCCGGGGTGCCTCTTTCTCTTCTGCAAAGGGACAGTGGAGAAGAAGAACGGCACAGCCCTTTCCCAGCTGGATCCAGCCGAGCAGCTGTCTCCGATCCATAAACGAGCGGTCGGTTTTGCAAAACCCGTCGCAAGTCCCCGGGGAGGAACGCAGGCTTTCTGCTCACCTGCGAACGGGGGGCTGCGTGTTCTGGCCGTGGGTTTTTTGTTGTTGTTGTTCTGCAAAGAACCTAGAAGTCAGAGAGGCATTTGAAACCAGAAGCCCTTCCTCGAAAAGAAGCTCCATCAACAGGGTGAAGTTTACGGTTCGGGAGGGCAAAGGGTGGTGAAACATTTTTTAAAATCACGAAACGTTTTGTTTTATTTTGTTTTTTGCAATAAAGCGTGCTCACTCCCACCTCGGTTTATATTGCTAGCAATGGCAAGGGATGAGCCAACTGCCTTCATTTTGTTCACTGGCAGATTTGGCCATGCGCATGTGCGCATGCGTAGAGCTATTTTTAAAAAAATCTCATGCCATGTCACCCAAACAGCGGCACAGCTTTCTGGATGCTATTCACACAATGATTGCGGTTGCGGTGTGTGTGATCATCCCCAACCCAGAAAAAAAACCCTGGTTGTTTTATAGCGGGACCTATGTCACAGTTTGCTTGCCATGTGACCACAGCCTTAGTCTCTTGCCTTGAAAACCCTATGGGGTGACAATAAGTTGGCTGCAACTTGACGTCACTTCACACACACTGTAAATTCTCATTCAAAGGCCAAAATGGAATACGTCTGCAGATTTATTTGGGGGATTCTTTACCTTCCCAAGAAAGATCATATAAAATGATTGCTGGGATTTGTCAAGGGCTGAGTAATCAACAGAAGCCAAGAGATGCTTGTGAAGAAGAAGAAAAGAGAAGAGATTGGATTTATATCCCGCCTTTCACTCACTTGGAGCCTCAGAGCGGCTTACAAACTCCTTTCCCTTCCCCTCCCCACAACAGACACTCTGTGAAGTAGGTGGGGCTGAGAGCTCTTTCCAGAGCTGTCCTTGAGAGAACAGCTGTGACAGAGCTATGGCTTGCCCAAGGTCATCCAGCAGGTGCAAGTGGAGGAGTGGGGAATCAAACCCAGTTCTCCCAGATTAGAGTCCGCGCACTTAACCACTACATCAAACTGGCTCTGAATGTATGAACAAGCCCCAAAGTTGGCAAGCCTCTTTCCTCTGACTGTGTTTTTTAAGAATATGTATTATTCAGGGCACTTTTTCAGCCATTGTGATCCTCTAGGACATAATAATAATACGCAGTAAAAATACTAGGGAAAGAATGCTGTTATTAAAGCACGACTTACAAGGGCAATGCACTTAATACAGAGCATAATTTAGGCTGCCACCAGCACAAAGGAAAGTATTGAATGCTCTGGAATAAAAGCTAGGATAATCGCTCTCTGATTCCCCAGGTAGCAAATAAACCTGAGATTAGATGCACAGCAGGAACAAGATAATGCCAGTTTGGAACACAAGTGATTAACAAACATTTAGCTCCTACTTTTAGGCAGGTTTAATCCAGCAGTTATACTTGGGGATGTTGGATTAGGGATGTTGTGCTGTCACAGCTGGTTCAATTCCCATCCCAGTAACTGCTATTCCACCAATGCAAACAACTATCCTCAACCCTTCTGATGTGCAGTTCTATCCTATTTACTCTCTCTTAAGAAAAAAAAAATCTTGGTGGCTGGATTCACACATTATTGTGCAAGCCAGGCCAAATTGGATGTGGGAACTCTTGTGCAAATTAGTTGAGGATTGAAGGATTATTATGGAATGATGGAGCAGCATGGGTAGTTTCTCTTCTAATTTGTTTTCCTTGGTTAATGCATGGACACCTTCTTCAGTAATTGATGGGCCAACCCAGATATTGGTGCGAGATGTCTCCGACACAGTGGCCTTTGTTGAATGGACTCCACCTCGGGCTAAAGTGGACTACATCCTGCTGAAGTATGGCCTAGAGAACGGAGAAGGGGGGCAGACCATCTTCCGGCTGCAGCCTCCACTGAGCCAGTACTCCATGCAAGCCCTGCGACCCGGCTCCCAGTACGAAGTCTCCATCTCAGCTGTCCGTGGGACCAACGAGAGTGATGCTGCAGTCACCCGTTTTGTAACAGGTACACCCAAGATAATTGATTGTTAAAGAGAGTGCTTCTGACCAGATATAGTCATAAACATTCACCTCCTATGCAATATGAAAATCCCCACCATAGGAAAGGAGCCAGAACTCAGTGGCAGAGCACCAGCTTTGCATGCTGAAGATCCCAGGTTCCATCCCTGGCATCCTGTTTTCAACAAGATCTCATAGCAGGCTGGGAAATGGAGGTGTGAATTTGGGATATGGATTTCATGGAAGGCATGCTTTTTGTTATCCCAAAGTTTCTGGACCCTTGTTACCGTTTTGTATTTCCCTGCCCCCCCAGGTAGTTTTTTGGCTCCCCAAAATTTGGGACTATTTCTCCAGCCCCCCCCCCCCCCGCTCCCGCTGAGGCAGCAGGAGAGGGGAGGGAGGGAGAGTAAGCTGACCCCAGCAAAAAACTGTTAGTTGGCATCTCCCATCACTTTAAATTTTAAAGGGATTATAAACCTCACCTAAGAGCTGATGGAGACAAACAGCTGATAGTTGCCTAGATAGGGCTGCTATTTCCTATAAGTAGACCTGGCCTCTCTACAGTCCATGCAAAATAACAGCTGTATTATTTCCAGCAGCAGGTGGGTTTGGCCTCTGTCTACTGGACTATCAGTTAGTTGGTTAACAGTGGATAGTCAGGGGAAGGTATACTTATCTGGCCTGCATCAGAGAATACAAAAATAGAGGGTCACAGTGTTAGGAAGAAATACCAAATATATATATATATATCTCACTGTGTACAATAAATATACGTGTACGGTAGAACAATTTTATGCTTTATTCTTTTTCTTTACAGTTCTCTAAATGTTAGTATTAAATATTATCAAAAATATATTTCACCCAAAAAATACATAGAAAAACTATATTCTTCCTAAGATCCATAAATCCACCACTTCACCATCAGGCAGACCAATGATCTCTGGATCAAACTCTATCTTGGAACCCATATCCAAATTTGTAGACCATTACCTTAAACCTTTTATAGATAAAACATCCACATATTTAAAAGACACACAAGATTTTATTTCCAAAATAGAAGGCATCCCTGTTCTATCAAATGCAGTTTTAGTGAGTATGGATATAACTGCACCATTAAAAAAGCAAGGGAAAGAGCAGATCATATCCAAAGGGAGACACTATTTGAGAAACGGGTCCAAACAGGTAGCAAACGTATAACATTTGCCATGCAATTTAATTTTTTATCTCACCGTATTACGTCTATAATTAATAAGCATTGGCCAATAGTCCAGCGTATTACAGGTTGTGGTGAAAAACCCCTTGTAGGATTTAGAAGGGGACGGAGTCTATGTGACCGCATTATTACAGCAGATATTGATAGACAACAATGGGACTTATATTCAACCAGGGGTCATTTTAAATGGAATAACTGCTCCATTTGTCATTTGAGTTTGGAACTTGGTGAGTTTGCCCACCCATTATTGAAATCACCATACCAACTGAGACATATCTCTAACTGTAAGAACTGTATCTATGTCTTAATAGGTGTATGTAATTTTTTTTATGTGGGTAAAACCAGTCGATCAATCAAAATTAGAATTATGGAACACCACTCGAGAATGAAAAACCAAATTAGGGAAGCTCCACTTGTGGAACACTGGCTACAGAAACAGCACTCTCTAGATGATTTACACTTTTTAGTTATTTATAAACATCAAGCTGTTAAATACTTGGTGTGGATATGGCTAGACTATTGGCACAAAGAGAATGCTACTGGATACTGGATACATAGACTGGATACGATGGTCCCAAATGGATTAAATCAAGAAATGGACCTCTCATGCTTCATTGGATAGTACTAATGCTTATGAATTATAGACGTAATACGGTGAGATAAATGATTAAATTGCATGGCAAATGTTATATGTTTGCTACCTGTTTGGACCCGTTTCTCAAATAGTGTCTCCCTTTGGATATGATCTGCTCTTTCCCTTGCTTTTTTAATGATGTCAACAGGATAACCTCTGTTCCTTAGCTGGCTGCTTGGGGCCCGGCATTCTGATGTATAATTCTGAAAAGTACTACAGTTGCAGTTCATTCTTATAAACTGTCCATAAGGCAAGTTATTTTTCAGATGTGGTGGGTGGTATGAGCCATAGTGTAGGTAAGGATTCCTGTCAGTAACCTTGTGAAAGGTTCTGACTGCCAAGCAGTTATTTGATGTTTTATACACAATTGTATCTAAACAGGAAGACTATAAAATATAGGAACCCTAGGGTATTCCTTAGTTAGATATTTATATGTGGCCATATCAATAACATCCATGGCCAGTGCTTCATTAAGGACTGTCCTGATGATAAGCCAAGCCTCCTGGAAATACAGAAGCCTACCCCCAGATCTGATGGGGCAGCTAAACTTTGCAGAAGTACCTGCCGGCTGATCAGGCAGGGCAGTGAAACCTTGTGGGATCCAGCAAATCAAGTACACATCGATGGGATGGGTTATTTTCATTGACATATATTTATATAGACCTTTCTGCCATTGCATTCAAGGTGGTTTACAACTAAAATAACACATCATATTCGCAACACACAGTGCCACTGGATTTCATTTTTTTCCCCCAGCACAAAGGGGACTGAAAGGGAAGATGCACACATTCAGCCACTAACTCTTAGCTGATGTTTAGTTCTATAGAGGTGGATTGGGTCAGCTTTTTTACTAATGCAAAAGGGAGGAAGGATCCACCTGAAAGACTATGCTGGGGATTGGGAGGGCCCATATGGACAAAACTCATGAGGAATGGGGGGAGCAGCACAGAGCTCCAGGAGCCTCACATTATAAAGTACACAGATTGTGTCTGGGTCACTTCTCTGTGTCAGATGTAAAATGTGAGTTATGAGCTCTCAAATCTTGCATGTGTGGTGCCCAGTTATTTTCATGGGGGGGGGGAGTTACTTGGGGAAACCCATGTGGATATCCCCAGCGGTCCCAATAATACCTCCCTATGACTCTTTCCATTAATTTAGGAATTGAGAAGAGCCCACAATTTGTGTGTGACTCTGTTAGGTCTGACTCAGGGTGGTGATCCAGACACAACCAATATACTGCAAAATGTGTGAAGAGGTGATAGAAGCTAGTAGAATCCAACCGATAATGACCAGATAGAAGGGATACTGCATAGAATTGCCACCTCCAGGTGGCAAAATGCCTGAAGTTTTTTTTTTTGGGGGGGGGGGGTAGAGCTTGGAGAGGGTGGGGTTTAGGGAGGGGAGGGAACTCAGCAGGGTACGCCATAGAGTCCAGCTTCCAAAGTGGCCATTTTCTCCCGGTGAACTGATCTCTGTCGCCTGGAGATCAGTTGTAATCCCAGGAGAACTCCAGCCACCACCTGGAGGTTGGCAACCCTTCCACTACAGAAGACACCTGGTCCCAGGCAGGTTGATGGAGGGGCCTCCTTGTCTCACCCCCTCCCTCTGATGCAATCTTGAAGCAACCCTAGACAAGAAGGGGAGATTTTCTCCTGTCTCCAACGAGTATGCAAAATGTATAGTGTGTTTACTAGTACTGTATAGGAATACTCTCGTTAGAAATTTTTTTAATTAAATCAAAGCCCATAGAATGCTAACAGGTTTAATTTATTGTTCCATAAAGGTGGGGGGGGAGCATGTTTGGGAACTCATTTATGAGCTTGTATATTGCCTGTCATAAAGGTTACAGATGGATACTTGTACTTCTGTAATGTTAAGTCTAAGATGATCTGCTGCCAACTGAACTTCTGTGTGTGGGGGAGTGCGTACACTCTTTAATGGTTTGCTGAGTCGTCCCTTCTGTGATTTACTTCTGTGGCATTTCAGAATCATAAAAGACAAATAGAAAGCAAGACCTACTGCCTTATAAATTTGTCATTCTTCCTTCACACAGTATAAAATTGTGCATGTTCTGTACGTACAGCCAATGTGGCACTGCAGCTGGTACATAAGAGAATGTAACCCCCAAGCCCCACCTATCGAGATCCTAATTAGGCAGCTTTGCAGAGCGTTGCAATGAAAATGCACACACATTAAAAGAAAACACAGTGTCATGCGCTGAATTCAAAGGTGAATAGTCTTGCATGGCTGTAGTTATTTTTTTTAAAATTAGAATACACATTTGGAGGGCAAATCTTTCATTTCAGCACCCCAAACCCATAATTCCTAACATGTTTTGTACTAGAATGAAGTGTTTGGGCCATAATAAGAGTGGAGAACAGAGAGGACATAACCCAGAGTGTGTTTTAAACATGGAGGGTCCCTGTTTCAATTTACTTCTGTTTTAAAAGGGTCTCAGCTAGCTAGCAAGGCTGTTAATGAAAAGACATTTTGGAAGTCATTAATTCATAGGAGGAGGAGATTGGATTTATACCCCACCCTTCACTACCTGAAGGCATCTCAGAGTGGCTCACAATCCCTTTCCCTTCCCACAACAGGCACCCTGTGAGGTAGGTGGGACTGAGAGAGCTCTCTCGAGAACTGCCCTTGAGAGAACAGCTTTGAAAGAGCTTATGACTGACCCAAGGTCATACCAGCAGCTGCATGCGGAAAAGTAGGGAATCAAACCTGATTATCCCAGATTAGAGTCCGCGCTCCTAACCACTGTACCAAACTGGTTCTCCATAAATCGAAAGGGATTTGATGGCACTTAACACACACACACACACACACAGCTAGCTAGAAAAAATTATTGCCTACAGCCCTCTGACACTGTGCCAAACTGAGCAGAGTGACATCCTTCTAAGGATGTCATTGGTGTAATAATAGAGAAGACAGGATGAGATGAACCAATGGTCTGCTTCAGTTGGAGTACCAGTACAGATTTCTTTTTTCAGAGGTTGTGAATTGGTCTCTTGTAGCATTCAGATGTGGATTTGATGTTGTTTCATCCCGTTTTCTTGAACTCTAAATCCTGGCCTCTGGGCTTTGCCTCATTTGATTTCATTTCAGAACAATTAACCTTCCAAATGGCTTATTAGGTAACGTGGCAGATTTGCCACCATCTCAGACCCACATATTATATGTATAGACACTGGAAGTCTAGCTGAATGGTGCACTCTGAATTCTAATTAGATAAAAACCATGACGTGCTTTGCACACTTTAATGCATTACATAAATGATAAGGGTTATCATTACTATTAGTTAATTAGCAAGTTTTTTCAGCTCTATGCAAGAATTATTGGTTTGAATTCTCTGCCTGGAATTGTCAAAGAGGGCAAGATGGCAACAAATCTAAGGGAGCCATTCTAACCAGGCCTGTTTGGAATTAAGTCCCATTTTATTCCAAAGGGCTTACTCCCGGGAAAGTGTTCTTAGGACTGCAATCTGTAGCATGTGTTGCATAAGGAAAGATCCAAGTTGTTTTTCCAACAGAGCCAGTGTGTAATAGTGTTAGAGTGCCAGAGTAGGATCTGAGAGACCCAGGTTCGAATCTCAACTCTGCCATGGAAACTCAGAGACCGATTTCACACCAGGCACTACTTCCCCGCCGCTCTTCCCTTTGCCCCGATTGTGGGCTTCAATTTCTCACTGTTTGCCGTGGGGTGCATTTTGACCTGCGGCTTCACAGGATTTCCTCCAATTTCCTCCACGGCTTCAGTGATCTTCAAAAAACAGGATCACTGAAGCCGCGGGGGAAATTGTGCGAAGCCGCGCATCAAAATGCGCCCCATGGCAAATAGTGAGAAATTGAAGCACGCAATCAGGGCAAAGGGAAGAGCGATGGCAAAGCAGCGCCTGGTGAGAAATCGGTCACAGGGTGACCTTGGGCCAGTGAGACACTCTCAGTGAGTATGAAGTGGAGGAGGGGAGGAAGATGTAAGCTGTTTTGGGTCCCAGATGGGAGAAAGACAGGGTAGAAATGAAGTAAATACAACAAATGAAATAAAATAAACTTTCTCAAATATGTGGCAAGGCTGTCAACTTGAAAATACCTTTATCATGAGCATTTGGTATGACTGCTTGTGGGTTGATAGTGAACACAGACAGCAGTCAAGAATGCAACTGAAGTAGAAAAACTAGCTCTTTCTTGTGTTTTTTTAATGCAGAAATTGATGCTCCCAAGAACTTGCGCATGCTCTCCCGGACATCAGACAGCTTACAGCTAGAGTGGGACAACAGCGAAGCAGAAGTGGAGAACTTCAAGGTGGTGTACAGCACACTGGCTGGAGAGCAGTACCACGAGGTGCTGGTGCCACGGAATGCAGGTGCCACAACCAGGGCGACCCTCATAGGTAAGCCTCCTCACCCACTTTACAGGCAGATTTTTTTTTCTTGTAAACTTCAGAAGTGGGGGAAATTTCCATTGTTTTTGTGTACATGGCAGAATGTGTGCAAGTACAAATGGTTGGATTTGACCTGTACAGTTCCTCCAGATGATCCATTTGCAGAGAGGGTGCAGTGATTTTTGCCAATTCCCCCCTCCCATTGGGAGACCCCAACTTTACATCTCATACTGTCCCTGAAGGACTGCTGGCCTCTAGAAACCATATGTTGTGAGACAATGGGCTGCATCAGGAGAGGAAAGCAGGAAAGCCCCTATGACCGAGCCCTGCTTCTTCTTCACTGTGAGGCAGATTTTTCCTGCCAAAATTCTTGGTTCCCTTCAGGTACTGAGCTCACCGTCTAGTAGTGTGATAATATTTGTGGCTTTATAAATCTGAATGTCCCACCCTGTGACAGAATCTGAATTGGCTTTTGCCCAGCCCTGGAACTTGTCAGGAGAAAACAGGAGCCCTCTTTATAGATACCTTGAAATGGCACTAGAGATTGTGTAATACTGAACAATAACGAAGATTTTATTTAATAGGCAAGGATGGTATGGAGTAGTCAGGGAATGGAAAGGCTGAGGTAAACGTTGTTAGTAGAACAGTATATTTTTCAGTTGGCAGACAAGATGGTTTTGATGGAGATTATTTTCACAAATTCTTGGTTCTTATCAGTGAGAGATGGTTGATTAAGTACTTTGGTTTCAGTTACAATGTTTCTGAATATAGTTTCCTACTAACTGTTCAGGTTTTCTGGAAAGGTTACTCTTTTAGTGTATCAAATTCTTTCCCCCTCTCTGAAATCTCAATGTGTCTTCTTTCCCCTGAATAGTCTATAACCATTTCCTTTCACAACAGACCAGGGACTGCCTCAGTGCCAATTCTCAGAATAACTGGACAGGATTTATAGTTCTTCCCTGAACATATAATCCTATCCTTTTGGCCTGAACGGGAGCTGCAGCCTGCTGCCCAGTCATAGGCATCAACTGGGGGGGGGGGGGGGCTCGAGGGCTTGAGCCACACCCGAAATTTCCCAGGGGGGACTGAGCCCCCCCGGCAAAACAGAGTGCCCACCGCCACACCTCCCCGCCGCACCTCCTCGGGCCCTTCCTAGGCCCACCGCCCCCGCTGCCTCTCTCCCCCTCACCTGGCCACTCCTGCCTCCTTCCCCCTCCCTCCCTCTGTCCAGGGGCCAGCTGGGCAAATGCCCAGTGTGATGGCGTCACCCGGAAGTGATGCTATCATGCTGGGCACGTTGCCAGGGTGACGCTCTAGCAATCGCCTCGAAACTCTATGGCACCATTTGCCCATCTGGCCCCTGGAGGGAGGGAGGGAGGCAGGAGTGGCCAGGTGGGGGGGCAGCAGCAGTGGCGACATGGTTCCGGCGGGCACACGCACATGCAAGAGCCCCCCCCCCCCAAGATTTTAAAACTCTACATCCCTGTGCCCAGACACTCGTTGCCAGAATCTTAAACCCCAGTTCTTGGCGTCTCTGTGAAAATGTACTTCAGCTTTAGCTGACACTACTCTGGATTCTTAGATGGAATTCTTTATCAGGATATGTTTAACACAGCTAAGACCAGGAGTCTCTCCCTTTATTCAAAAGATGAACCTCTCTGACAAAGTGAGACTCTTCAGATATTCTCTCCTGTGGCTGACCTTTTACTTTACTGAACAGTAACTGCTGCTGAACACAAAAAGAAACAACTCTCCCTTCAGCACACAGCTGATCTTATATTTGCCTCAGCTGGCGCTGGCCAATCAGTGAAAAGGAGCAGCCTGTCACTCAAGCACAACATTCTAGAGCAGAGTTAACTGTTCACCTCCCTTCTCCGATTTTGCTGCTTTAGGAAAACAGCATCTTTTCTATATAATAAAGCCATTTTCAAGTGGCAAGATTCCATGGGGTGCCAAAATCAGTTGGCTGGAAGGACTGCCACTCAAAAGGGGGTCATTGGCCACTGGCTGCATTCTCTCCTTGCTTTGCCTCAGTCCCGCCCACAGAGCTGACGGCCAGCGTCTCGGCCTCAGTGTGGAGGAAGCCAGCGAAGGGGAAGGACCGACTGGGTGCTGCTGGGTCCACTTTTCTCTGCCCACTGCCAGGTGGGTCTAACTGTCCCCTCAGTGGCCTGCTTCTGTCAGTGAAAACACAATGGACTTTCCGCATAACCCCCCTCCCCCGCCCACTGACTTTCCTATCAGAATAAATAGAAAACGGCTCTCTCTCCTTCTAAGCTCCACCATGGCTGGCTGGCTAATGAGGTGGGCCAGCAACCATCAAACCATTCCTTTCAACCCCCTGCCATACGGCTGACTTTCCCCCTAGGATTGCCAATCTCCAGGTGGGACCTAGAGATCTCCTGCTGTTACAATTGATCTCCAGATGACAGAGATCAGTTCCCCTAGAGAAAATGGCTGCTTCGGAGGGTAGACCCTATGGCAGGGGTGGGCAAACTGTGGCTTGGGAGCCGCATGCAGCTCTTTCACATATATTATGTGGCTCCCGGCAGGGCGGCTGGGGAAGCTAAATATCATTAGCAAACAAATATCATTGGACAAATTAATATCATTATCAATATCTGCTTTTACCCCTTTTGTTATTATTTTTGGCAGTCTCATTTAATGTTAATAAAAAGCAAATTAGCTTATTTTCCAATAAAAGCAGGTAATATTTGTTCATGTCTTGTGGCTCTCAAACATCTGGTGTTTATTCTATGCGGCTCTTACATTAAGCAAGTTTGGCCACCCCTGTTCTAGGTGGCTCTTACGCTGAGCAAGTTTGCCCACCCCTGCCCTATGGCATTATACCCTTCTCCTGCTTCCCTCCTGTGTGTGACTTACCTCAGTGGCTGTTGGAAGGTGTAAAGAAATGGCAGTTACCTGTGTTTATAAGATGGCTGCTGTCTGTGGTTTGTTTAAAATGTTCCCCCATAAGGTTCAATTGAGCTGTAGTTTCAGAGAGGGGCCCATAGGGGTATCACTAACTGGGTTGAATGAGGCTTCCTCATCTGTTGGACTACAGTTCCCAGTGGCCCCAAGGCCAAAAAGTGCGGGGAAAGAGGGACTGTCCCAAGGAGGTGGGGCACCATCAATATAGACTCCAGCCCATCCAGGGAGGATTGTGTTTAACCCTTGTTGATTTATGCCCTGTTGGTTCATAGTATGTGCTTACTCCTACAGTTGTGCCTTATTCACTTACTGTGTGTGTGTATGCACTCCATAATTATGTAAATAGTAAAATAAATTCTTTTATTTGGGCTAATAATCTGTGTTGTGCATAGTCTCCCCTGCTCTGCACAATACCAAAGGGAGGGGGTAGCCCAGGGAAGCAAGGAAAGGCAGACCCTTTGGTTGCCAACTATCCAGGGATCCCCCAAAGGTTGGGGATTCCATCTCCAAATAGGGAGATTTGGCCACAGGGGCCCTCTAAAAAGGCAGTGACAGTTCAATGACTGATGGCAGGGAACTTAAGGAGTGAAATATACCCACAGGACGAGGGTGGGAGGCGAACAGCTGAGTTGCAAACTGGAGCCCGTTTTGCCACAATAGGCAACCAAGCATGGTTTAGACAAAGGAAGGAAACCCTTTGCAGGCCTTTGTAAAGAACTCATTGGGACCAGTTCTGACTAGGGTTGCCAGTTCCAGGTAGGGAGATTCCGGGAGATTTTCTGGTAGAGTCTATGGAAGCCAGGGTTTGGGAAGGGGAGAGGCCTCAGCGGAACAGAATGCCATCAAGTCCACCTTCCAAAGCAGTTATTTTCTCTGGACAGAAGAGACCTGTTGTCTGAAGATCAGTTGTGATACCTGACAATCTTCAGGCTCTACCTGGTGGTTGGGTACCCTAGGCATGGCAATCAGTGCTTCAGAGCAGGGTCTGCAAGATCCAGGTTCTTGCTGTAGAAGCTGAGTGGGTCACAGACTTTCAGCCTAACTTACCTCACAGGATTGTTGTGCAAGTCAAAAGGGGGAGAGGAGAATGATGTAAGCTGCTTTGGTCCCCACTGCAGAGAAAGATCACTTTTCCTCCTGGGAAATGTATTTATTTACATTTTTATCCCACCATCCCAGCCAAGGAAACCATTGTTGCCAATCTCCAGGTGAGGGCTAGAGATCACTCAGAATTACAACTGCTCTCCAGATGGCATTGATCAGTTCCCATGGAGAAAATGGTGGAGACTGTGACCTTATACCCTTCTGAGGTTGCCACAGCAAATTGACGTTGAGTGCCCAAGGCCTTGGCACTCTCTCAGAGCCTCTTTCTAGAGCCCGTTGTATTTATTTCCACAACGGGCCTTATTCCTAGTTTTAAATATAGTCCATCACAGCCCCACTTTTATGAAGACGAAAATCTTTGTAGATGTTGTAATGGCCATGCAAAGTGAGGAGATGGCCTTTCTGGTAGGCTTTTATAGAGCTAAAAGAGAAAAATGTCTCTTTAGTGAGCTCTGATGGCCAGAAGGTACTGGCTTCATTGAAGGCTTTTGATAGCTAGTGGCTACTAGCTATGGACACCTGCTCTTGGAACAATCACTGGAAAGAAAGAGTTGGGTTGCAGGAATGTAACCAGCAAAGGAGACAGACAGCTGAGTTTTTGCAGCTGGCTAATAAGAAGGGAGTCATGACCTGGATGGCCTAGATTAGCCCAATCTCATCAGATCTCAGCAGCTAAACTACATTGGCCATGGTTAGTACTTGGATGGGGGACCACCTAGGAAGTCCAGGATTGCAACGTGGAGGCAAACAACAGCAAACCACCCCCTTAGTCTATTGCGTTGAAAACCCTACCGGCTCACCATAAGTTGGCTGTGACTCGATGACACTTTCTACCACCAGTAAGAAGGCAAGAGGCCTCGTAGGGAATGGTATTTGATGCAGGTAACACTTCTGCTGCTTTGATGACTGGAACAGTTCCTGGATGTTCCTCTGATCCTCCGTGCTCATATTGTATTTTTTAAAGCAGGCAAGCATCAGAGAATCCCCACAAGTCTCAAGTATACTATTTTGTAGAGAACCTGACCCCATAAAAGGCTTTCCCTTGAGATTTCCTGTCTCTCAGGGGAAGTGGAGAGCATGAAAGAGAATAGTCTTTCAAGTAATGTGACTGCAACAAGATGCTCTGATATTTGATCTGTGGGGGCTGCTTCATACTTGCTAGCCATCACCATTCTGCAGCAGGGTCATTGTGAAAGCCACATATGCCACATATCAGGTACTTCCTTATACAGAACTTATATCCTTCAGTACCTAAGAACTTGGCCTATTTTGTTGTGCAAATTTATTTAAGTGCAGTTGAGCCATTAGTCACTTAAAAGGCAGATGATTAAACAACTCAAAAAACAATCAGTCACCTCCATTCTAAACAGATCTTTAGTACCAAGATGGAAAGAAGGCTTCTGGGGCCACTGCAACATCTCCCGGTCACCCAGATGGCCACTCCATCCTTTTTTGCATATTCACACAAATTAGACCTAACTGATCAACCCACCTCCTCTTGAGGGCTGCAGAAAGAACAAAAATGTGCAGGGAAGGGACACTCGAGAAGAGAGGTGCTGACAAATTACTTTGTGGTAGAGGGCCAAGTACAGTTCAGTGAAATAATTCAGATGGTTTGGGAAAGCAGGCACCATGCTACATCCTTTCTGAATCCCGAATATGATGATCAATTAAACTTCAAGCACAAAGCAAAAGCCACTCACCAAAGCATCTCAAAAGAAAACTGGTCCATCAGCACACATCTACCCTGCTCAGCATCTCATATCCAGCTGTGACAACCCTATAATATCCCAGAGGAAAAGGGAGGGGAGGAGACCCAAGTCTGCAGGAGAACCCATGGCCACACAGTGGAAGCTGCAGATTAAAAATAATGATCTCTCCTTCATAAATTTATACGACTCTGTTTTGAATCTGACGGGGTTCTTTTTATCTCATTACTGTTTTGAGGAGGGCTACTCCAGAATTTTAATGAACCTACGGTAGGGTCTTTCCATTTTTAAATTAAGTCCTTCTGCCTGGCTACAAAGCTTTTAGTCAGCCTGGAAGGATTTGCTCCTGTATTGTGGTACCTGATAGAGAATTCAGTTGATGATGATGATAATGATGATGCATGTTTACAGTTATGTCTATCAGCAGTTCCCATGGGGGTCGTTATCCTAGCCCCATGTCTTCCTGTTTTCACAGATCCCACTGAATTGAAGTGGCTCTCTCTCTCACACACACACATATCATTCCCCCAAAGAATGTCCCCCTAGCTCCCTACTATTGGGACCTAGATATTTTTCTTCTCTTACAGCATCCATACATACATCCTTTTTCAACTCTGCATCCTCTGAGCACTAGGAAGGACCATGGACTTTTCCGCATTCTCATTTTCTTTGCTTGTGTATTCCTTTTACTTGGGGGGGGGGGGTGCTTGTTCCACGTAAACTTTGCTCCCTCTAGTGGTCGATTCACTCTTCTTCTTCTTCTTCTTTTTCTTCTTCTATATTGCTTTATATCAGGCATATCTCCCTGCAGATTTAAACTGCAGATTTAAACTGCAGATTTTTATGCTGGACATTAAGCAATGTAATATCGAATCAACCACTAGAGGGTGCAAAACACATGCAGAACAGAAACCCACCCCCCACCCCCAAAGCAACAGGAAGACACAAGCAAGGAAAATTAGAATGTAGTAAAGCCCCATTTCTCCGTGAGGCAGAGCACAGGGATTGCAATGTGCACACAATATCCCAGATTCCATCCTTGGCTGCTCTGGAGAAAACGGGCAGGATAGATGGGGAAGACCTGGGCTTAGTGAGCTCACTCAGAGTAGACAATAGGGATGGGCACAAACCAGCTCACAAACTAAAACCTGTGATGAATTTTGGCTGGTTCATGGTTTGTGAACTGAAGTTCGTGGCAAGTCAGCCAGAACAAACTTTCCACTAACTTTCAAGCAGTTTGTGGTGGTTTGTGGATGGAAACCTTTCCAGACAGACTGTCTCCACTCAGTCAAAATGTTTACCAAATTCCAAAGGCAGGGTGAGGTTCCCTGTGCATTTGATGTCTTTAGCTTGCATAATGTCTGTTTTATACACTTTTGAACCTGTGCCTGACATTTCCCCCCAAATGCACTTTCCTGGGGCATCTTCTTTGGGGGACCATAACTTGGATCCCCGAGTCCAATCTGCGCATAACTTAAAGGGCATTTAGAGGAGCATCAGAGGGAAGTCCCTGAGAGTTTGATGTCTCTAGTTTGCATAGGAGCTGTCCTATACACTCCTGAATCTCCTGAACTGGTGCCTGTCATTTCCCCAGAAAGCACTTTCCTTGGGGCACCTCCTTTGGGGGGACTGTTACTCAGGACCTATAAATCCTATCCTCACCAAATTTGGAGGGCAGGTAGAGGAGAGTCAGCTGGATATCCTCTGTGAGTCTGGTGTCTCTAGCACACTGGGAGGCCATTCTGCTGCATCAACCAGTTCATTTCGCATCTAAAAGTTCACGATGTTTTGTGGCTCACGAATTGGGCACGCCACGAACCACAAACTGAAATGGACCACATTTTCCCGGTTTGTGCCCATCCCGAGTAGACAATACTGGGCTATATGGACAACGGCATGACTCAGTATAAGACAAATTAGCAATAGGAGCCAACAGAAGAATGAAGTGCTGGGAAAGGAATTCTCTCTGCTACCTGCTGCTGCAGCCAAAATCCTTTAACATGGTTGCCCAAAGTTCAGCATAGCTCTGAAGATGATTCTTAGCATAATTATTCTTAACAGACCATGGAGGCTAAGGCCTTCCCCTGATGCTGCCTTCTGGGACAGGGATTCAGAGGCTGACTGCCTTTGACCCTGAAGGGTCCCTTTAGTAACCATGGCTAGTAGCCACTGATAGACCTATCTTCCATTAATCTATTTAATCCCCTTTTAAAGCCTGTGGCCATCACTACAGTCCATGGCAACAAATCCCACATTTTAATCACTCACTGTTTAAAGAAGTGTTTCCTTCTGTGCTCTCCAAGCCGGGGGGGGGGGGGTTGGTAGAAAAAGCCCAGCAGGAACTAATTAGCATAACAGACCACACCCAACAGCAGAAACTCATTAGCATAATAGGCCACACCCCTGACAGCACAGCTTATTACTATATTAGGCGGGGGACTGGGAAAGCACAGGGCAGGCATGGAAGCTTGCCTCTTCCCCCCCTGAGCTTCTCTGCCCCACTTCAGCATCGCCTTTCTAGTCTCCTCCCCCCACCCTGAACCAGACAACTGAGGAAAGGCACTGCTGAAGTGCCTTTCTAGTCACACATGCCAGAGGTTTTGGTTGTAGGCATGGCCAACTCAGGAACCAGCCGGAACTCCGTTCCTATGCATTCCTGCCCAAAAATAGCCCTGCTCCAAGCAATTGCTTTGGTGGCTTGGTTGGAGAACCAGCCCGGGATAGACAAGTGACTTCTGTAAGGGATGGAAGGGAAGAAGGAGTGGTATTTCCTGAGGCAGTGCTTCCTATGCACATGTAGATCTGGTGCGCACAGATGGCTGGATCTTTCCAGCACTAGAGGCAGAGAAAAGCAAGGAGCAAAGGGAGGAAAAAAATAAACCCTTTCTCTTCTCACTCTCTCCTGCAAGTTGCTCTTAGCACAGATTTCACGGCTGGCCTATGCTACTAGAGAAGAGCATGAAACAGGTTTTCCTTAATTCCATCAGCAAGGACGTTCTGCCCTAGAGGGGGGATTTCTATATAGCATCAGCTTTGTCTGCCTCTTGAAGCATGGCTGGCCATCTCCGCTGCCTATTTTTCAGGCGCAGATACGGCCTTTCGGATGGGTCCCCGGTTTGCACATCATGCTCCGCTTACAACTGGCTGCCTTAAACACATCTTCGGAGGGGCTTTGACATCTGTTCAGCCTAACATCCGTGGCTGAGTTTTTCTCACTACGGTGGAATTCCCTTACAGCTGGCTATTCTGTGCGGTCACAATGTGGTCTTTATGAAATGAGATTATCTGGATTGCTGTCAACGGTGCCAGACATTCATTCAGCTATTAGGCACTGTCAGAGTGTGTCAGGAAAAATAGCCTGTGGATTTCAGAGTGAGAAACAATCAAAAGACATGATCTCGCACAAGCCAGGCGTGCCGGTTTCTTTAATGCAAGTGCAAAGCATAAACCCAGATCTCTTCCATTGAAATCGGTGGGACTTAACTTTGGCTGGATCGTATGTAGAGTACAGTGGAGGTGTAAAGTGGAAAAAAAAACTTATCTATCTGCCTGTCTATCTTCAGTTATGCAAGAACCACTCGGTCAGATCAGAACAAGGATCTATCCAGCATTCAGTTCCCAGTAGAGGCTACAGGGGTGGCTTTCCAGCCAAATCACCCAAACAGCTCCTGGAGGACTTTCCTCCTTCCAGCCTGTTCCATGCCCAGAGAAAGGGGGAAAAAACCTTTTAAAATCCAAAGTGAAGGTTTTGTTCATTTCAAACTTCCAAATAAAAAAAATGCATTTCTTCATACCCTGTCTTTCTCCTCCACATGGGGACCCCAAATGGCTTACATCATTCTTCTTTCCATCATTTTGACCTCACAACAGCCTTGTGAGTTAAGTTAGGGAGAGGGCGTGTGTGACTGGCCCACATCACCCAGCAAGCCAGAGAGCCAGTTTGGTGTTGTGGTTAGGAGCGCAGACTCTAATCTGGGAGAACCGGGTTTGATTCCCCAGTCCTCCACATGCAGCTGCTGGTGAGACCTTGGGTAAGTCACAAGTTCTTTCAGAGCTGTTCTCTCAGGAGCAGTCCTCAAAAGAGCTCTCTCAGCCCCCACCTACCTCACAGGGTGTCTGTTGTGGGGAGGGGAAGGGAAAGAAGATTGTAAACTGCTCTGAGACTCCTTCGAGTAGTGAAGGGCGGGGTATAAATCCAATCTCCTCTTCTTCTTCCACAACAGAGTGAGGATTCAAACCTGTCTCCCAGATTGTAGTCCAGCACTCCTAACCACTACGCCACATTGACTCTCAACCAAAGAAGAAAGCTACACACGCCCTTCATTCTTAAAATGACTCCCATTTAAAGGGGGAGGCATGATTTCCAAGGAAATAGTTGAGGATACATATTGATAGTTTTCAAATATTTTTTTAAAATGTCAAAAGGAAAAGCAGGCAGATTTTTTTCAACCTGTGAGCCGAGGACAGGCTCAAAGAAGTAGCTGGTTTAAAGTACAGGAAGACAAATAGGCATTCCACTTTAGGGAAGAAGTTCTGTTTCTGACGGTTTCTGTAGCAGAAGAAGTTGTTTAGATTATGTATGGACAACAGCATTTCAGAGACTCTGCAACACGGGGAGGCAAAGCAAATACCAGTCCACTGGAACAGCACTGACCTATTTCTGGAAAACAGCAAATATTGATGGACTATAGGCTAGGGTGGACCTTGATCCACTCCGGACTTTGTGCGTTTGATCTTAAGCAAGAACGCGTGCTCAAAATCATTTGACAGATTCGTTTAAGAAATCCTGAAAATTAACTCTTGCTCACATTGATGCTTGACACTGATGCTTGCTCACATTTGGTGTTTGATAATTTAGGCTGATTCTGCATTGACTTTTCCCTCCATTGTTTTACGAAACCCACTTGGAACAAAAAGTCCCCTCTGCATTGCATACTGCTGTCACTTCCTTTGATCATCAGGTTTTATGGTATCTTCCACATTCCATGCCACTTTCGCTTTCTCTGTGTATGTGTGTGTGTGTGTCTGCACCTGGAAGTCACTGGTGACCTCTGGTGACTGACCCCTACTGGGGGCTTGGAGAATATTCAGAGAGGCGGCTAAATAAAGCCTGCCTCTGACCTCCCAACTTGATATTCCAAGGAAGTCTCCCATCCAAGTACTAACCACAGTCAACCCTGCTTAGCTTCTGAGATCTGACAAGATCGGGGTTGCCTGGGCTATCCAGGTCAGGGCACTTTCACTTTCTTTGATGATCGGATTTTATTGTACCTTCTGCATAGATTTATGGCCATTTTATGGCCATTCAAGGGAGACTTTGCAGTCAGTACAGCGTTGCCCCGAGGTATTTGAATGTGGTTTTGAGTTGCACTTTTTCCTCCCAGTTGAGAAAATGTGAAGTGAATGTTAGATGCAGAATTGCCCTTAGAGTAAAGCATGTGAGAGTGAAGCCAGCCTTGTCCTTCACTTTAACACTCTGGTTTCCACTATGTATTTGCGCTGAGAAGTTAGAGATGCCAGGTCTCCTGCTTCAGCTGGTGATCTCCCACCCCTACTTGCCAATCTTGTCACCGCTCAGCTGGGTGGCAGGAGAAAAATGAGGCAGTGGGGTCCTATCAGCATGACTGGTGATACAATAACATCACATCCAGTGTGGCCGGAAGTGATGTCATCATATTGCTGGTGATGTCATGATGTTGCTGGGAAGGTCCCCCATCTAAGCCAGTGAATCTCCCACCAGCTGCCAGCCTCATGTTGGTGACCCTATAAGTAAAATATCAAATCCTTCCCACAAGGGCTCTTTTTGGGCCAGAACGCACCGGAACAGTGTCGGGGCTGGCGTCCAAGCCCCCCCCCCTCCCCTGGCTCCCGGCTCTCTGCACTCAAAGGGAGCTTTCCCTTTAAGAGCAAAGAGCTGTGGGGAAGGGGCCGGCTGTCGCAGCTCTCTCCATCGGGCTTGTTGCCATACCTACACTCTCCCTGCTGCCAGTAAGTGCCTCCTCTTCTCTCTCTCTCTCCTTTTCTTTTCTTTCTTCCTCTCCCTTCCTCTCTTTCTATTTCTTTCCTCATATAAATCCCATGAAAAATCTTGTTTCAGTCTACATTAGAGGATCAAATCAAATATATGCCACAAACTAGAAATAGTATGAACAAATCCTGAAGGTCAGGATGACTCTATGAATTGCAAGGAAGGGGACTATAAAAACTGACTTCCTTCAAAAAATGAGAACTATGTTTTAAATAGACTTCAGTGTAGAGGTATAACTGACAAGCCACTCCTCCAAGAATTGTATACCAAAGGCAGGGCAAGTGGGCATGTAACTCAGAAAGGTAGGACTGCATACCTTCTCCACCTGGACCATTCACTACTCTGAACCAAGCACTTTGTCAAGTCACACCTGAAAGTTTTATGCTGCTGTTGCAAAAGAAGCCCTGAAAATTGCCTCAAACCAGAACTTTAAGAATAAGGGAATGACAACAGCAAAAATACAGGAATGCAGCAGTGGTTGGGAGGAATGTTGTCTGAATTCTCAGGAAAATATGAGTAATGAATGAATGGTGTCAGTACCGGTGAAAAATGTTATTATGGAAACATCCTAAGATTTTCTTTCTTTCTTTCTTTCTTTCTTTCTTTCTTTCTTTCTTTCTTTCTTTCTTTCTTTCTTTCTTTCTTTCTTTCTTTTTCTTTCTTTCTTTCTTTCTTTCTTTCTTTCTTGTTGTTCCGTTTTGTTCTTTGTATTTTTGTTAAAAAAAATTGTTGGAAAAGGGGAGGCATGTAAAAAAGCAGAGAGCCCAGGAAATGCTGGTTTTGACAATATCTTTAATTTTTGAGAATCTCTTTAGTTTTCTCATGGCATCTTCTGTTTAAGAAAAGTAAGTTTGAAGCCTGAGTGTTAACTAGTTCATTGTTGTGTCTTGTTGGGAATGGGTTGCAAATATATGTGTGTCTAAAGTCTGTATTAAAGTGGTTTGGTGCCATGCAAGAGAAAACATCTGAAAAAGTAGCTTCATTGTTGTGTGTGTTGGCAGAACACTTGACTGTGGCATGGGGGACTTTGGGGGACAACTGCAGAGAAACAGAGTTGTAACTAAAAATGAGCATGGTCAGCAGCACTGTGGAGATTGCCTGTTTTGTGAAATTTAAGAAGTGGGCAGAGTTTCTGAAGATTATTGTCCCTCTTCTCCTGCCACTGGGCTGACATCTGCCTTTAATAGGCCAGCAAAGTTGATGTTCTTAAACCTCCTCATAAGAGAGATTTCTGCTTCTGAGGAGTTGACTTCTAATGATTGGTGATCTTGTGATGGTAGTGATACTTTGATGCGGTAAAGCCCACCTTTTCACAGGATCATTTTATCTGTGGGACAGACTCTGCATGGTAACCACTCCACTGGTACATAATTGCTTGTAAAAAATATTATAGTGTAATAATTCAGGTGGGTAGCCATGTTGGTCTGAAGCAACAGAACAAAGTGAGAGTCCAAAGTTTCATCCAAAGTATAAGCTTTTGTGTGCATGCACACTTCTTCCATCTGAAGAAGTGTGGTTTCATCTGAAGAAGTGTGGGTGGCACATGAAATCTTATACCTTGAATAAAATTTTGAACCTTGAATAAAATACCCCGCCCTTCACAACCCAAGGGAGTCTCAGAGGGGCTTACAAACTCCTTCCCCTTCCCCTCCCCACAACAGACACCCTGTGAGGTAGGTGGGGCTGAGAGAGCTCTGAGAGAACTGTCCTTGGGAGAACAGCTGGTACAGAGCTATGGCTTGCCCAAGGCCATGCAGCAGGTGCAAGTGGAGGAGTGGGGAATCAAACCCGGTTCTCCCAGATTAGAGTCCACACACTTAAACACAACACCAAACTGGCTCCTAGGGTTGTTCTGCCAGTGAACTAGGGTTGCCAACTCCAGGTTGAGGAAATCCCTGGTGATTTGGGAGTGGAGCCTGAGGAGGGTGGGGTTTGAGGGAAGGAGGGACATAATGCCATGGACTCCACTTTCCAAAGCAGCCATTGACCTGATCTCTGTAGTGCGGAGTTCAGTTGTAATTCCAGGAGATCTCCAGACCCCACCTGTAGGTTGGCAACCCTAAAAATTCATATTCAGTGTACTAGTTCTGCAGGAAGGCAACCTGATTTCCATGGGAACCTGACCTTTAGGAATTGATTCCAATCCAGTGTGGAAATAATTGTTGGACATAAGATATTGGTTCAGGCAAGATTTTGTATAGATGGGACAGAAAATAAAGTTTTTATTGGTTTTGTCAAAACTGTTTTGGCAACAAACAAGGTAAACAGACTAAGAAGCAAAAGTTGGATGTGGCTGGATGACCCCACTTCTGGTAACATTGGGTGTGGCCTAATATGTTAATGAGCTGTGCTGTCAGAGGTGTGACCTAATATGCTAATGAGTTCCTGCTGGGCTTTTTCTACAAAAAGAGCCCTACTTCTCACAGTTCTGCAGTCTTATGAGAGAACGGGTGGTACTTTTCAAGGGGTAAAGAAGGAGCAACGGGCTGCCTCCAGTGAGAGAGAACAATATCTTCCCTTGTTTACATTTGGCTGTACTTGTAGGAAGAGGAATCTCTGCTGTCTTAGATCTGTCGCAGCTTGGAGAATCCTCCAGTCTCTGTTCAGGGGAGAAATAAATAAACCCACGAAAAGCCAAAGAGCACTGACAGAGAGCCACTGGCCTCCGCTTTGATCCAATAATGATAATAGATGATAGATTGGCTGGAAATTAACTAAATTGCCGTCTCCCCTGATGAGCCAGAAACCACAGGGCAGGCCTCCTGCCTGGAACTGGATACTTATAGCTCCGCTGCACGCAGAGGGAAGCTGCTTTCTTTCATTAATTATTGAGTGTTTCATTTATGCCTCATAAATAAGAAACTCAAATGAAAATGTTGGATGTCAGATCAGTTTGGTAACAAATAAAGCTATTGTGCGCTGTTCTTTCCTCCTTGTAAATTTTCTTGAAGGCGATAACTGCGAGTCTCCATAACCGTCGAGAAATGGTAATTCTTTGCCCCCATATGAAGTCTGTTTTCTCAAACTCACATGGGGAAAAAGTTGGCTTTTTCCTTTTCCCGGTAAATGATATGGTGTAATGCTTCAGGGCAGGCTTTTGAAGCAATGGTCCAAACACAGTGTAATTTACTCACGCTGGGGCAGGAGAGCAGCCATCGTTTTTGAGCAAGTTGGGAGTCATATGAAAAGTATATCTTTGCCTGTGGTGGATTTGGGCTCTTCCACCGTTGCCTCTGTTCCTGGAGTATCAGGGCAGAACGAGATGCTACACCCAAACTGGGGTGTCCCATAAAATGATCTTCACTGTTTTATGTTTTGGCACAGTAATCTATGGCATCCCATTATGCATTCCCCCTCTCCGGCCAGCAAATGGGGTCAAGGAAGGCTGTGTTACAACACAAGGTGGTAATATTGTGTCTCCGTAGTTTGGCAATTAGTGTTAGACTAGGAATGGGGAGATATGGATTTGAGTCTCTGCTCTTTCATGACCTTGGGAGAGCCTCTTTCTCAACTGGTTTTAACATTTGAGAGCCAGTGCGGTGTAGTGGTTAAGAGAGTTAGACTAATATCTGTGAGATCCAGGTTCCAATCCCCACTCGTGCCATGGGAGCTCATTGGGTGACTTTGGCCCAGTCACACTCTCTCAGCCTAACCAACCTCTTGGGGTTCTTGTGAGGATAAAATGGAGGAGAGGAGAATGATATAAGCAGCTTTGGGTCACCAACCATTGGGGAGAAAGGAGAGGTATAAATTAATTTCATTTAAATCACTTTCCAGCTGAGAATCCACATATTTGAAAGACTGCTCTTCCTTGTATAGGCCTGTTCACTAAGTTCAGTTGGCCCAATGCCTTCTGTTGGGAGCAGCCTTCATCTGAGCGGTGGACCTGACTTCCATAGGCTACTGGGCATTCTCTCAGGAATGGCCTGTTATTGGAAGTGTTGAGGCGGCCCCTCCCTGGCAAGCTTTAGAAAGTTCTGCATTGCTCCCCTATTTTCGCAAGTGGGTGGAAATCAGACCTCCCTGTTCTTGAACTCACACAACTGTGGAGCTGTTGGACATATGGCTGTTGAGTTTCTGCTCCTGATGATTTTTTTAAAAGCATTGTGAGGTTTGAAGTGTGTAGGGGAGGGGCTGATTCTTAGGGCTAAGTGGTTTTCATTTCTACGATGATGCTTGTTTTCCCCCAAAAGCATTTCATCCTATTGTATTTCAGCAGTGTTTGGAAGCCACTTGGTGCATAGGAAAAGCAAGATAAACTTTTAAAAAAATCAACAAAAACAAACAAATGCATTTTATAATGGCTGAATGCCTTTTGTTATGGTGACAAGATAGCAGCTGCTTGGAAAATGCAGAATGTGAAGTAGTGCAAGCAGATACCGCTATACAGATAACAGTCATCAGCCTGGGGGTCCTTTGGGGGTTTTAGGAACAGGTCCTAGTCACCAAGGCAAAATGGCTGCCATGCGAGGGTGAGACCAATCACAGAATGGTTGTTGTGGGGGCTGGACCCAACCACAAAACATGGGGAGGGTTTTTTACAAAACGTTAGGAAGATGCCTGCCTGAAAAACAGCTATGATGGAGGCAGCTATTTCCAAATAGTGCACCCTGCAGACCCAAAGGTAATGCTTCCTGGGCTCTTCTAAAGAATCTCTTATGCTTAGATGGAGGGAGGCCAGGTTCAGTTCTTTGCTTTGGGGAAGAAGCAAGTGGGTGCCAGGAAACCCACTGGCAGGTGCCACAGTAGCCCAGGGGCAACACATTGGGTATCCCTGCTATAGATGGAAATAATAACACTTCATTGCTTAACCTATGGCTTTTTGTGCATCCGCATGCAGATTTGGTACCAGGGACAGAGTATGGAGTTGGGATTTCAGCTGTAATGGACGGCAAACAAAGTGTTCCAGCTACTATGAATGCAAGGACTGGTGAGTGAATTCTATATTATAGTCAATCACAGAGCAATGGAGAGTGAAATTGCAAGGCCTGTGTGAAAAAAAATGCTATGGTGATGCCTCAGGAATCTAGGTCACATGTTCAGCATGAAGCAATCATGGCTTCAGAGACCGGCAGACCACCTTTCCACGTCACCGTGTAATCACAGGAGTGAAGGCACGTGTGAGCACTGCAACCCACACCTGAATTCTCTAGGCATAGCAGTGATATCTACTGTATCCAGGCTCTGGTACCAAATTCAGGGTTTTTTGGAGCTCTCTGGTTCCATGTAGGATCAGGGTCCTCAGGGGTCCAAAAAGGGATCCAACAGAACCCTAGCGCTGCTCGTGCAGGGGTCCCCAACCCTTGTGAGCATGTGAGCACCTTTAGAATTCTGACACAGCATGTCGGGCACAGCCACAAAACAGCTGCCCCTGTAGGCAGAGCCAGCCACAAAATGGCTGCTTACTTTCAGTCCCACAGTGAGGATCCTTGTGCAGTGGTGGCAGCTGCTGCCAAAGCAAATTTTTTTTAAAAAAAATCTACACAAGTGATCAATTTGCCAGTGGCTAATCAGAAGCCTTCCTGGGCAAAAGTTCCTCCTGGCCCTGCCCACTTTCTAAAAACACTTGGTGGGAGCCAGGAATGGCATCGGCAAGCACCATGATGCCCGTGAGCACCCCATTCAGGACCCTCGTGCGGGTGAGTCTCAAAACCCTGGCATGCACTAGTGACATGCGGCATACACCAGGGCTTATAAGACCCTTGGGCATGCACAGGCCCCTTAGGCTCTATGCAAAGCATACCTGATAGCTGTTTTGGAAGTTCTCTCAAAACTGTGAAAGAGGGAGGGTCAGTAGCTCATGTTTCCAGAATAAATCTAAAGGGGTGACGTTAATCTCGCTCCCATTCTGTCCCTAGAATCATAGAATCATGAAGTTGGAAGGGACCGCCAGGGTCATCTAGTCCAAATCCCCTGCACAGTGCAGGAAATTCACAAATCCCTCCCACACACACACACCCAGTGACCCCTACTTCATGCCCAGAAGATGTCAAAAAACCTTCCAGGATCCCCGCCAAACTGGCCTGTATTGGGAGAAAGTTTCTCTCTCCACAGGGAGGGGCAGATGCACGTCCCTCCCACCCACCTTCAGACATGAGGTGGAAGCGCAGGGAAGGGAAGCATCATTGATTCTCCCTGGTTCTCTCAACACTTGTGGAGAACGTCCACATGACTTGCATGCAGATACAACTGTCCAACAGTCCGGTCCTCAATAACTTGTGGCCCATTCTCAGGAACAGAAAGGCAAGGTGGTTGTTTCAAGTGGCTCTCAGCTGACTTTGTTCTCTCCTGCTTTGAACACTGAACACACACAGTTTGTTCACCAGGTGGGGCTCTAGCCAAAGTGGAATGGGATCTAAGAGGGCTTGTAATACAAAGATGTAATTTTACAGCATGGTCTGTCACGGAGATGGCCAAACACGCACATTACAGAGAGAACCCAAAAAGGGACGGAACGCATCTGGCTTAGCGGTTATATAACTTTATGTGAAACCATTGTTGACATCCTGTTATCACTGTACGTGCAACTCCAATTGGTTGCTGCTGTAGATGACATTTTTATTTTCTACGTAGGTGTGTTGCTTTCAGCTGGCGCACTGTGCAGTAAATATATTATTGTTTATGTTCTAGCTACTCAGTCTCCTGAGTACCTAGTGTGTGTATAAAGTGCCATCAAGTCACAGCAGACTTATGGAGAGGACCCCAGCAAGGGGCTTCCGAGGCAAGTGAGAAGCAGAGGTGGTTTGCCATTGCTTTCCTCTGCAGAGTCTTCATTGGTGGTCTCCCTTCCAAGTACTGATCCTGCTTAGCTTCCGAGATCTGACAAGATCGGGCTACACCGTGCTGCCTTCCCTCCACTTCCGGCAGGCACCACATTTTAAACAGAGCTGAGGTTCAGTGTTCAGAACACTGGCCCTAATTACTGAAGGGCTCTTTAACCACATCTTGCACTGGTGTTCTCTCCTCTATATCTCCTTTGCTCCCTCCTATGGAAGAGCTAAGGCAAATGAGAGTGAGGTGTTAAGGTGCTTGGAGGGAGAGCTCTGCCAGATTCTCTTTTGCCGTTCACACTGGAGTCAGGCAGAGACCTTAACAAGAGCCCTTTTCCCTCTGAAAGAGGATTTTTTCCTGGGTCTCCGCTGGAGCAGCTGAGGCGCATGATCAAGGAAGAGAGGGTGCCCTGTCTGCGCCCGGGTTGTTTTTCCACGCTGGAGAAGACAGAATTCAAAAGAGTATACCAACATCATTCCGGCAGAGGAAATCAGTCATTTTTTTTAAAAAAATAAACAAACTGTTATTTTGTTTTAGAAGCATTTGCAGCCAGCGTTTCAGTAGAAATTCGAACAGCTTTGCCTTTATGTGGTGTTTATGCAGTGATCACAGCTGCAAATATAAAAGCTTGGCTTCGCTTTCCGGGATATTGATTCCTCGATCCCAGATCATACTGCTCTGTTCCAGCTAGCAAAATTCACTTTTGTTCCATATTGGTTTTTGATGGCCAGTCTAAATGTATGCTATCACAGGATCTCTTGGATAGCCGGAGAAAGGGCCCGCATTTGTATTTATTCTTTGTTATCATTTAATAGTGATCTGGGCGGCGCAGGCTAGCCTGATGTCATCAGATCTTGGAAGCTAAGTAGGGTCAGACCAGGTTAGTTCTTGGATGGGAGACCACCAAGGAAGTCCAGGGTTATGACGCAGAGGCAGGCGATGGCCAGCCAGCTCTGTTTGCCTCTTGCCTTGAAACCCCCATAAGTCAGCTGCAGGCTGTTGACGCTGTCCACCAGCATTATTTAATAACTCTTCTCCTTGGGTCAAACTGATATTGACTCAGGCCCAGGAGGGGACTGGGTGTACCTTACTTGGGGAAACAAAATACATTGGACCAGCCCTGGCCTCGCTACACATTATATGGGGCTGCCGCTTCTTTTGTTACTGAGCCTGACCCAGCAGTCAGATCACACAGAGACTGATGCATTTCCGATTTCAGCATGGCATTTTTGATGACTTTCAGATTTCAAAACAAAATTCAAGTCCAGTGGCACCTTTAAGACCAACAAAGTTTTATTCACGGTATAAGCTTTGATGTGCAAGCACACTTTGTCAGAATGGCTGTCCAATTCATTTTGGATCGGCTTTCTGCCACAGTAAATTTGTACGGGATTGGTGTTCCTATGTACGTGCGTCTAGGTCGAGTTCTATCCAGAGTTGATGACCAACTTATATCTTTATTGCACATGACCTGAATAAGAGTTCCCATTGAAATGGACAGAAATCCAGTTGCTCGTAGTCTTGTCTTCTGTCGTTTGGACTCATAAATGTAAAGTCATCTGCTCACACCTGATTGCATTTCTTCAGGAAGTCACATCTTTGAATTTGTTGGTGTCTTATCGGCCTTTAACCCTAGTCGGGCTATCCTTGTTGACATTTACTTTTAACGATTATGTTAACTGCACCAAACTATTTTTGTCAAGCGGTTTCTTGTTAAACCATCGAATGTTCATGTTACTTAGTAAAACACTATGGTTGAAATTGTTTATGGGCTAACAAGAACACACATGTGCTTGGAAAATGGTTTAGGAAAATCATTTCTTTATTATTTTTGTCAGTATTTGTGATTTTGATTCAGCGAGAGAAGTGTTCAGCCCTGTTCACGGTGTTTTACTTTTCTTATCTGGTTACACTGAGCACCACAGTCCCCCTTTTCGTATTGCGCCATCGATGTAAGCAGTCACCATCGCCCCATGTTGTAGAATCATCCTCTTCCCCAGAGGCAAAAGAGGTGCCAGAAATTGGGGGGTGTCCCTGATAATTAGGGACAGATGCTCAGAGGTATCTGTTGACCTGCACAGGCATGAACATTTAGTGGGGTCTTTTCATCTGCACAGGCCATTTTGTGTAAGTGTGGCCCAGCCATCTCAAGTAGTTTCTGTGACCAAGGCTGACCAAGTGCTAGAGAGTCCAAAGCAGCCACTGCAGGTGGATGATTTTGGACACGGGCAGATTGTCAGTTATTTCAGGTATTATTGGTTGCTACTGAGGAGGAGGTGGTGGGTGCCATTTTGTTTTTCCACATCAGGTGCTAAAATATCTCAAGTCAGCCATGGTGGCAGGAGGGGAATGCAGCACCCACCTCTGTGCTGACTATGAACCCATGACAAAATACAGACCTCTCCTCTAGGCTGTGGCTTGGCAGCCCCTCAGATGTGACAGCCCACAAAAGTGTCTGGCAGCTCTACACAGAATGAATGGGCATTTCTCTTTGGCTGCCCAGGCCAAGTTTACATTCCATGGTCTGTTTTCAATGGAAACCCCTCACAATATCTTCTTGAGGAGAATTTCGAGAAGATTTTTCCCCCCTCTAAGACTTGTACATTCCCGTACATTCCTAGAATGCTAGTTACAGCTTACCTTTTTTTAAAAAAAATCTTCTTCTCCTGCTCTAGAGCTCGACAGCCCCCGGGACCTCATCGTGACCGCTTCCACGGAGACATCGATCTCTGTATCCTGGACCAAAGCCAAGGGCCCCATTGATCACTACCGGGTCATTTTCATGCCTTCCTCAGGAATGGCGTCTGAGGTTACCGTGCCCAAAGAGAAGTCTGAGCTTACACTGTTGGACCTGGAGCCTGGGACAGAGTATACCATCTCTGTCATTGCAGAGAGAGGCCGTCAGCAGAGCCTAGAGAAGACAGTGGATGCATTTACAGGTACTGATTCAGGTTACGTCAAGACTGCTACTGAGAGTCACCTTGAGTTACTTGAGGAACTATGCAATGGGGTCTCCCCCAAGGTTCTGTTTTGGGACTAGTCCTACCATTTGTTTATACTTGATCAGCAGTCAGGGATGAGTAGTGTGATAGCCAGCTTGGAAGAGGGCACCAAATTATCCAGGATGGAAACCCCAAAAGATTGGAATGTTCCGAATGCTTCTGTCCAAGGTAAATTCCATGCTAGTAAAGGTAAAGGTTTCCCTTGCTCAAAAGCCAGTTGAATACGACTCTAGGGATGCGGTGCTCATCTCCGTTTCCAAACCAAAGAGCCAGAGCTGTCCAAAGACATTTCCGTGGTCATGTGGCTGGCATGACTAGATGCCGAGGCGCACGGAATACTGTTACCTTCCCACCAAAGTGGTACCTATTTATCTACTTGCAATTTCTTGCTTTCAAACTGCTAGGTTGACAGGAGCTGGGACCAGAGACGGGAGCTCACTCCGTCATGCAGCGCTCAGGTCTCGAACTGCTGAACTACCAGTCTGCAGTTCAGCATCTTAACCACTTGAGCCACTGCAGCCATTCCGTGCTAGGGATTATCAAAACAGGGATTGAAGTTAAAAGGATGCTGTAATGGTCCCTGTAGAAGCTAGTGGTGTGGCTGCATCTGGAATACAGTGCTGTGTCGTTTTTATTTCAAGAACGATATTGTAGAGCCAGAAGAGGTTCAGAAAAGGACAACCAAAATGATCAAAGGGTTGCTGCGCCTCTCCTGTGGGGAAAAGATGAAGTCTTTAGGGAGCCTCAGTGTGGAAAAATAGGAGAGTGTTGGGATATGATAGAGGTTCATAAAATTATGCATGGAGTGAAGAAAGCGGGTAGAGAGAACTTTTTCCTCATTTTCCTATAATACTAGAACTCCAGATCAAACAACGTTGATGAAAATATAACTGTCTCTGTGGCAAAGTTTTTTCAGGCTGCTCTTGTGTTTTACAGTATTGTAACGCAAAACTTGTATTTGGGAGATATGAAAGTGAGACTTGTTTTATATGGATTTTAGACTCTTTTAGAATGGTTCTTTTCTGGTTGGTATATGTTCCTATGTTTTATCTGTTTGCATATGCCAATGCATAATGCATAATGCCAATACAGGTAACTGAACGGAGAACGCCAGATCACCCAGTGAAAGTGAGCAATGCGACACATAGGACAGACAAGAGGAAGTACATCTTCATGCATCGCATCCTTAATTTATGTAATTTGCTGTCACAAAATGTAGCGAACACTAGCTTAGAGCCTTTCAAAAGGGATTGCACAGAGGCATTGTCGATAGGACTGTGAGTGGCTATTAGAAACGACGACTAAAAGCAACCTCCGTGTTCAGAAATATATACCTGAATACCAGTTTGGTCAACCACAGGGTGCTGGACTAGATGGCCCTTTGGTCTGATCCAGCAGGGCTTTTGTCGTGTTCTTTGGAAAGTCCAGAACTTTTCTCTGTTGCCCAATATAAGTTTCCAAAATATTAGGTGCAGACCAAGCCCAAAAGATTTGCTTTGGACGGGGGCCGGTCCTCTTCCATCTCATGTACTTCCTCATGTCCTGTTTCCCCTGTCCTGGACCTATATCCTGATCCTAGCTTTAAGAGGACCTGATTTCAGTCCAGCTTCAGTGCTTAATTTCCTAAAAGAGAGGTGCTTGAAAGTTAGGGTTGCCAATCTCGAACTGGAGCACGGAGATCTCCCAGAATTATAACTGATCACCAGGCTACAGAGATCAGTTCCCCTGGAGAAAATGGCTGCTTTGGAAGTTGGTCTCTGTGGCATTATATCCTACTGAGGTCCCTCCCATCCCCAAACCCCGCCCTCCCCAGGCTCTACCCCCAAATCTCCAGGAATTTTTCAACACAGATTTGGCAACCATGTTGGAAGTGAAGGTCCCATTCCCCCAATAGGGAGGGGGGATCCTTCGCCCTTGTTGCCCACCACTCACAGCAGCCATGGAAGAAACACACACACAAACCAACATCACATATGGCACTACATCATCTGTGGTAAAGAAAATGGAACTGGCATAGGATAGGTCTAGGAATAACCAGAAACTCTTATTGGGTCTATAATTCTACTGATTCCTAGAGCTACCTATGTCACTTCTGGGTTTTCCCTTCCCAGAACTCATGTGGTGCCACAGCCAGAGTTATGCCCTCCATATCCCCACCCACAACCCCTCCCACCACCATTTGCTAAGCGATGATTGGCAACCCTACTTGGAAGATACAGAGCTGGGCATTCTTGACCCTAATTCCAAGCAAATGAAGACTGGCCCTGATTACTCCTTTGTCACTTTGCGGTTACATTTAGTCAGAACAGAAACCCTTTTATTTGAGGAGGGGCTGTAGCCTTGTGTCAGAGCATCTGCTCTACATGCAGAAGGTCCCAGGTTTAGTCCACAGTATCTCTAGTTTAAAAAGGGGCTCAGGTAGCAAGCAATGTGAAAGGCTCTAACCTGAGACTCTGGAGAGCTATTGCCAGTCACAGGAGACTATACTTACCTTAATGGACCAAGTATTTTGAGTATAAGGCAGCTTCATGTGTTGAATGTTTATCATCACTACCTGGATTTCAAGGCTGAAGAATACCCAGCCCATCCTTTTCCCAGGCTTGCAGCTCTCTTTTCTGTTTTTGTTTCCAGGGTTCCGACCAATCACGCAGCTTCACTTTTCTCATGTGACTTCCTCCAGTGTGAACATCACTTGGAGTGACCCCTCTCCTCCAGCTGATAAGCTGATACTGAACTACAGCCCCAAAGACAAGGAAAAAACCAAGCAAGTGATGTTGGACCCCACCAAGAGACATGCTGCCTTGACTGGCCTGCAACCATCCACAGAGTACATTGTGTCCTTGGTGGCCGTCCACGGCCTCGTCAGCTCTGAACCCATCATCGGCTCCATCACAACAGGTAATCGGCTTATAAATAAAAGGCACAAAAGACTCAGCGTGCAAAAATCATATGAGTTAGTGCAGCTATCTCGGTTGCAGACAGATAAAACAGAAGCGTCTAAACTTCTAAAATAATTAAAAACAAATTAAAATCACGGAACAGCTGATAGGCAAGTTTGACTCCTTGCCATCTTGTCACACCCTCCAATCCTCCGCAAGCTTTAGCCTCAGGTAATCAGGGAAAGGTTCTCTCTATTGTAGATTAATATGCCCTGTCTTCTTGGTCAGAGACCCAGTGGGGTGTAGTGGTTAGAGTGCAACTCTAGGACAAGGAGGATCTAGGTTCAAATCCCTACTCAGCCATGACGCATGGTGTGTGTGACCTCGGGCCTTTCTCAGCAAAACCTACTTCACAGCATAGTTGTGAGGACGGATGTGGGGGGAGACCACATACGCTGCCCTGAGCTCCTTGGAAGAAGATCAGGATACAAATGGACAGACAGGTCAGAATTTCAGCATAGAGAACAGGAGATACTTGGGTTAGAGCCAGCCATCAAAGTGAGATCAAGTATTTTACAATTTAAAATGAAAAGTGCTGTTCAGTCCTTGGGGGGGGGGGGGAATAATGATATGGGCTTGGGTCCAGTAAAGTGTAAGCAAAACTGTGCTAAGTCCATTGATATTTGCACAAAATCTTTCCTCCTTGTGCCCAGAAATCAATTGCTCAACATCTTGTGCAAGCAGAAATGCAAGAGGGGAGACAATAACTTTAACTTAGCACAATCGGCTACCACTGTCTTTTTCTTGAGCTTCTACTTGCTCAAGAGCTATAGTGCAAGCAGAAATTTTGCATGGATTCACCCACTGTTTCCAACTGTCCCTCTTTACCAGAGGCAGTCCTTATTTTTAAATCCCCTTCCTAGTAAACCCCTGGACCTGTTTTACCACTTGAGAAGAACGTCATGGATTCCTTTTGAAATTTTTGTTCAGGCAACTAGCCATTCTCAGTATTTCAAGTCGTCTTTTCCAGGTTTCAGCAAACTAAATCTCACAGGGGTGTGTCTGTGATTGCCTCCTGGTCTAATGCACGTGTAAATAGATACACATGAGCACTAAGGTCTGCTATTTCACAAGCACCTGTTTGAGAGGTTTACGTTGAATGATTGCTGATAAATTATGGACATATGTAAGAACATAAGAGAAGCCAGTGCTGGATCAGGCCAATGGCCCATCCAGTCCAAGACTCCTGAGCTCCCGGATGCCCGGCCCCATGTCTACCATACACGTTATCAACTCCCTGACATCAGGGTCGCCCAGGGTCATAGCCCGGGTGCGGGCCTTTACGCTGCAGTGTTTGCATCATAACATCATGTTTAAGGCCAGGCACGTTCCGGGGGTCAGTAACGGGGTCGCTGACGCTCTCTCTCGCAAACAGATGACAAGATTCCGGCAGCTAGCTCCAGAAGCCGATCAGTTCCCAGTGCGGCTGCCAGAGGAGGAATGGCAGATTGGAGGGCTGAGGCAATGTATTTGGCCCTCGCCCCTTCCACACGACGAGCTTACAGGAGGGCGGGTGCTACTGGCTGTGATGAAGGGCAAGGCCCTTGTGGTGCCGGCGGAGGCCGACCTTGTGAGGATAAGAGCAAGGTGGCCCGGCGTGCAGATTGTTTGATCAGCCATCCTACCTCGCAAAGTGTGGAGGAACTTGGGTGACCCCAGGTGTATTGACCGTGCTAGGCGGAAGGTCAACAGGCAAATACGGAAGGCCATGGAATCTGAGTTGGGTGTCTTTACGTGTTGAATTTTCGGACCTGTATAGGCCGGAGGGGGTGCATTTGTCAAGACAAGGGCAATGGAATATTTTGCGGGATTTGCAGCACGGGATTTGGTTACTGCTTGGTCACTGAATGGGGAGCAAAGGCCAAAGCAGAGGCTTGGCCTTGGCTGTGGCAGGTTGGGCAAGCAAGTAAACGGAACTGGTGAGCACCTCATGGCAGATCTCGTTAGGGAACAGGAGGTCATCAGGAACTGCCTTCGGGTTCTAAGGCCCAGGGTAGGGAATGATGATCGCCTCTGGGAACCTCTTGGGGCGGCGCCTCCCTGCACGTTTTAAGGCTTCAGGGGTAGGCGCTCCTAGGTGGCAACCAGCTTGCCAGGCTGCCGGGCGCTAGCTAGATCACTGGCTCAAAACCGGGGCTGGGGTGACCCGCCCTACAAGGGCAAGGAGGCAGGTCAGGGAATGACGCCTGCCTTGCCTGTTCCAGGCTTGCTTAGGTTTGGTTTTGTCCCGTTGCTGCAATGTCTTGTAAGTTAATAAAGTGGCCCTTGTTTAATTCCAAGACTGTTGTCTGTCTCGTTCTTCCTGCTGGGGTGGCAATGTCACATAGTGGCCAAAAACACCAGGTGCCCTCAGGAGGTCCACCAGTGGGGCCAGGACACCAGAAGCCCTCCCACTGTTGCCTCCCCCCCCCCGGCCAAGCACCAAGAATACAGAGCATCACTTGCCCCAGTCTGAGACTTCCTATCTATACCTTGTGGCTAATAGCCACTGATGGACCTCTGCTCCACATGTTTATCTAATTCCCTCCTGAAGCAGTCCATGCTTGTAGTCACCACCACCTCCTGTGGCAGTGAATTCCAGGTGTTAATCACTCTTTGGGTGAAGAAGTACTTCCTTTTATCTGTTCTAACCTGACTGCTCAGCAATTTCATGGAGTGCCCATGAGCTTTTGTATTGTGAGAAAAGGAGAAAAGTACTTCTTTCTCTACCTGCTCTATCCCATGCATAATCTTATAAACCTCAATCATGTCACCCCTCAGCCGTCGTTTCTCCAAGCTAAAGAACCCCAAGCACTTTAACCTTTTTTCATAGGGAAAGTGTTCCAACCCTTTTATCATTCTAGTTGCCCTTTTCTGCACTTTTTCCAAAGCTATAATATCCTTTGTGAGGTGTGGTGACCAGAACTGTACACAGTATTCCAAATGAGGTCGCACCATTGATTTGTACAGGGGCATTATGATACTGGCTGATCTGTTTTCAATTCCCTTCCTAATAATCCCCAGCATAGCATTGGTCTTTTTTATTGCAGTCGCACACTGTCTTGACATTTTCAGTGAGTTATCCACTACGACTCCAAGATCTCTCTCTTGGTCAGTCTCTGCCAGTTCGGACCCCATCAACAGGTATTTATAGTTAGGGTTTTTGGCTCCAATGTGCATCACCTTGCACTTGGCCACACTGAACCCCATTTACCACATTGACACCCACTCACCTATCCTCGACAGATCCCTTGGGAGTGCCTCACAATCCTCCCTGGTTTTCACCACCCTGAACAACTTCATGTCATCTGCAAATTTAGCCACTTCACTGCTTACTCCCAACTCCAAAAAGTTAAAAAGCATTGTACCGAGTGCTGATCCCTGTGGTACCCCACTGCTTACTGCCCTCCACTGAGAAAACTGGCTGTTTATACTCACTCTGTTTCCTATTAATTAGCCAGTTTTTGATCCACAAAAGGACTTGTCCTTTTATCCCGTGACTATTGCGCTTACTTAGGAGTCTTTGATGAGGAACTCTATCAGAAGCTTTCTGGAAGTCAAGGTAAACAACATCTACTGGGTTCCACTTGTCCACATGTTTGTTCACTCCCTCAAAGAACACTAACAGGTTAGTGAGACAAGATCTTCCCTTACAGAGCCCATGCTGAGTCTGCCTCAATAGTTTCTGTTCATCAATGTGCCTACTAATTATTTCCTTAATAACAGTTTCCATCAACTTACCAGGTATTGACGTCAGACTGACTGACCTGTAATTTCCCAGATCTCCTCTGGAACCCTTTTTAAAGATGGGAGTGACATTCACTAGGAATAGAGGCAGATTTTAATGAAAGATTACATATTTTTGTCAGGAGATCCACAATTTCACATTTGAGTTCTTTCAGAACTCTCAGATGTAGGCCATCCGGGCCTGGTGATTTATTACTTTTAAGTTGTCTATCAGTCATAGGTCCTCCTCTCTCCTCACCTCAATCTGACTTAGGTCTTTCAACACCCCTCCTGAAATCAGCGGTTCTGGAGTGGGCAAGTGTTTTCCACAACGTATTTAAACACCCTCTTTGCTTTTAAATCAGTACAGGAATTGGGTGCATGATGTGACATCATCAGAAGGGGTGGAGCTTAAGAAGCTTTTTACCTGGAAGTGACATCACAGGACATGACATCACATTTATGCTTTAGAGTTATAGATCACTCAGTCCCTGAGTTCACATGGCTCTGAGCAATGAACAACAATATGATAAAATACATCATCACAATGTTAAAATTATAAAATAAATTAACTTTAAAATACTCAGTACATTTAAAACAATCCTCGATGGCACATAAGATTGTCTTCAGCAAGTTCTAGACCGTGTTGCCTCACCGGTAGGGGAAGGGGGAGACAACGGGAAAGAGATGGAAAAGAGAAAAGGGGGCATGCAGCATAAATGCCTACAGTATATTGGCATTGAGCAAAAACCTGTTGGGTGCGGGACAATTTTTCTGTCTTGTCTCTCTTACATATGGGGAGTTTTCCCCCTCTCCCTTGTTTTCCTTCATGCAATCAGAATAAGCTCTAGCGGTTATACTTAATAGTTTTACATCAGGTTGACATACACTGTACAGATTGCAGGTTGACTTTTAACACGATGTTTTATTTATTTACATAATTTTAACTAAATAACCAATTATATATAATTAACAGAACTCATTATTGTATTTGCATATTATATTACAGATTCCCCTGAAGAAGCCCACTGGCAAAATGCATAGGGGATTTTTAGCTGAGTAATAAAATGTAATTCTTACTCTACTCGCGCCATCTCTTTTGGCCTTACCTTTTTATCTCTTAGTGACTGGTGCAGCCCTTTTATTTTTCCCTTGCTTCAAGTAGAAAAGAGCCTTCAGGAACGATGTGAGGGTGACAGAGAAAGAAAGAGATCACAAGTAGCGGGGGGGGGGGAACAAGTAGCAGTACTTGGTGTGAGAATAAAAATGCTGGTGGTGCGCAAGATACAAGGGCATTCAATGAAGCTGATGGGCAGGAGATTCAGGACAGACTGAAGGAAATACTACTTTACCCAGTGAGTGATTGAAATGTGGGATTCACTGCCAGAGGATGCAGTGGTGGCCACAAGCAGAAACGGCTGTAAAATGCAATTGGATAGATTCATGGAGGACAGTTCTAACCAGCATTCCCTCTAAACTGAGTTAGTGTGAGCTAGCTCACAGCTTTTTAGCCACCAGCTCACACATTTTTGTCTTCACTCAGGAAGGCTGGCTCCAGAGCAGACTAATTTATGCAGTAGCCAAATCGCTCGCTCACCACTTTAATGCCAGTAGCTCACAAAGTAGAATTTTTGCTCACAAGACTCCACAGCTTAGAGGGAGCATTGGTCTAACCTCTGAATCCCAGTAAGCCTCTGAATCCCAGCTTCAGGAGGCAACATCAAAGGAAGGCCTTGGCCTCTGTGCATGTTGTTGGACCTCTAGAGGAAGTACTTGGCTACTGTGTGAGACAGGATGCTTGTCTAAATGGACCACTGGTCCAATCCAGGGTTCATCTTACATTCCAGCAAATGCCAGCAAGTCATAGCTGACTTATGGTGACCCCGTGGGGTTTTTGAGGTGGGAGACAAACAGAGGTGCTCTGCCTGCCTCTGTGCTGCAATCCTGGACTTCCTGGGTGGTCTCCCTTACAAATATTAACCAAGGCCAACCCTGCTTAACTTCCATGATCTAACAAGATTCTAAAGGGGGAGGGAGGGAGAGCCGTTTGATTTAATATTAAAATGTGGGAGGGAATAGAATGAGCAGAAGTCACATCTCAATCCATTTGACCTAGAGCAGATTGTCTGCCATGAGAGAACTGCTAGTATGCCTCAGTAAATTAATTTGACTTAATAATTAAAGGCCCTCATGAGTCCATGAGTCCCAAATACGAAGGAGGCAGCCTCTCACATTTATTTATTATTTGCATTTCTACCCCGCCTTGCCGTACAAGCTGGCTCAATCTGTGCATGATTTCCTGCTCTGAGCTTGCCTCATTCCCATCACCCCCTTCTGTCCCTCTCTGCAACAATTGCTTGCTTCCAATGCTATCAGTGCAGGGGCTCTGCAGAAATACTCCACTCTCCTGGTCCCGGGCTAGTCCCCTTCTGGTCTGGAGGAACATCAAGGTCAGTGGCTCACGTGGAAACAGGCTGTGATTTTAATTCTTGCACATTCCAGAAGTCAATCTTTCAGACTGTACACATCTCAGGTTATAATCCATAAAGAGAATGTGCCTTGGGTTCAACCCTAGCAAGACACTGGAAGGTCCATGAATGGGTTTCCAACATTTTTTAAAAATGTTAAATGGCAGTAGTGGGAGAGATGTGGATTCCTACTCCCCCCTGATGGCACCTCTGCCACGGTTTGGGCACACAGTGGATTACAGGGATTGTTAGTTCCATGTCTCCCTCTGCTATCATAAGCGTCCCATTCAGCAGCACCACACGATACATCCCAAAGCTCCAGCTCCCCTGCCAGCTCATTTGTCCTGGTCTGCTGCTACAGGAATCTTCACAACCATCCCTCTGTTTCCTTGGCGGTGAGTGTCCTCCCCCCTCCTCAATGCAATACAAAGGGGATTATATGTTTATGCTTGGCTAAGCCCGAAATCTACACAGCAGCCAAGAAACCAGATTTGTTTAATGCACATTCATTCTGAACTCCCCTGCAAAAAAACACCATCATCTGCTTCGGAGACCTCAATCTCACTGAGGTGGTAAACCTATTTTGCATGCACCTCCATACAAAACTGTTTCCAAGTTAGGGTTGCCAACCTCCAGGCAGCGATGACAGCCTCTAGGTGGGACCTGGAGATCCCCCCAGAATTACAGCTTATCTCCAGACTACAGAGATCAGTTCCCCTGGAGAAAATGGAAGCTTTGGAGGATGGACTGTATGGCATTGTGTGTCCCACTGAAGTCCCTGATCTCCCCAGCTCCCACCACCAAATCTCCAGGCATTTCTCAGCCTGGAGCTGGCAACCCTGCCTCCCACCCACCCCCCACTGGCAGCCAGGGGGAACCTGGCAACCCTGCCCCCCACCCACCCCTCACTGGCAGCCAGGGGGAACCTGGCAACCCTGCCACCACCCACCCCCCACTGGCGGCCAGGAGGAACCTGGCTACCCTACCTCCAGGTGGGGCCTGGAGAGCTCCCAGAATTATAAAGATCAGTTCCACTGGATATATTAGCTGCTTTGAAAGGTGGACTCTATGGCGTACCTTCCTGAGGTCCCTCCCCAAACCCGGCCCTCCCCAGGCTCCACTCCCAAATCTTCAGGAATTTTCCAGTCTGGAGTTGGAAACACTATTCCCAGTGCACAGAAAACTAGCAAGTCAAGGAAGAGGCTGGGCTGGAATCCGTCTCTGGAACATCTCATTGTCTGAGTGCAAAAGTGAATTTTTTTTTTATGTGTGTGTAGAGGAATGTTCAGTGGGCGGGGGAATACCTGGAGGTATCAGGGGCGGAGTCTGGGGAGGGGAGGGGCCTCAGCAGGGCATAATGCCACAGGGTCCATCCTCCAAAGCAGCCATTTTCTCCAGGGGGAACTGATCTTGGTCATCTGGAGATGAATTGTAATAACCAGAGATCTCTAGATGCCACCTGAGCAACCTTAACCATTCAGTACTGTGAGTCTCCCATTGCAGTCTGAACTGGTACAGCCCAAGTTTGCTAACTAACTAGGCCAGAGGCAGCAGTGGGCATTTAGACATATTGTGTGGCCCAGTTCTGAAAGAGGTGCATTCACTTAAGCTTCCTCAGCTTCAAGAGTGCCAGAAAGATTCATGTGCAACAGCTGCTTCTGGGGCTCAAGCGCAAAATGGCCTACACCCAGCTGCACATTACTGTTTCTTCCATGTTTATGCTAAACATATCTTTCTTTTGTTAATGCTTTAACAATTGCTTTAACAAGGAGGAAAGAGCTTAAGGGGAGTGAGGGACACTTTAACGCTTTCCCTCCCTGCCATTTTCTTGCTGGGAAAAGCCACCCCCCTCAGGTGTGTTTATCACCACTGGGGAAAATGTACAGGTACCTGTATTTCCTTTCCAGCAAACGTGAAAATAGCTTAAGGTGGAGGAAAGAGTTAAAGTTTCCCTATGTCCCCACACCATCCCCCTAGATTAAACATCCTGGAAGCTAAACTTGCAAAAGAAAAGAAAACATTGTGTAAAAAGGCACAAGGAATGGTAACGTGAAGTTGTGTTCTGAGCTGGGTTGACCAACTAGTCCAGTCTCATCAGAACTTGGAAGCTAAACAGGGTCAGCCGTGGTTAGTGCTTGGATGGGAGACTGCCAAGGAAGTCCAGGGTTGCTACACAGAGGCAGGCAATGGCAAGCCACCTCTATTCATCTCTTGCCTTGAAAACCCTATGATGGTTCGCCGTAAGTCAGCTATGACTTGATGGTACTTTCCATCACCAGTTGAGCCCTGCAAGAAAAGAAGCTGGCTCCTATTTTAGCTCCTAGAACCAGTACAGCTGCAGCCTTTCAGTTGGAAAGCATAGGGGGAAATAGTCATGAGCTAACTGTTGAAGTTTCTTTGGATTCCCTGAATACCCAGAGGCCTTTTTGGGTTCTAGGGTAAGTATTCATTTTTATTGGGAGTCAAGATTTACAGTGAAAGGTGACTTTGATTAATCCAAACACCACAATCTGACATTCTCAGGAAATCAAAGATGAGACCCAGGTGGCTTGATTAAAATAATGGATCAGGAAAAAAAAGACGTTTCTTATTCTTTTTTTCTCTCAGTTAATTCATAAGATGAATTATCTAGCTTTGAAAAACTAAGGGGGGAATTTGAACTCCTCTCCCCCATGAATTATCAAGATCATTAAGACATGCAGTAAGGAAGTTGTTCGGTTCAGGTGTGTTTATGATCCCACAAATCCCATGTACATTAAATCTGCTTATTTCCCAAAATTAACAGATTAATGTTAGGAGACACCCCACCTGCTTGGAAAATAAAAGGCTTGAATCAGATGAGAGCTGCCTGTAAAAAATAGGAACTGAATAAACAAAAAGGTAATGGTAAAACTAAACTAAACAGAGTTACCCGAAGATTAATTAGACTTAGCATCCAAGTAAGATGTACAAAGACTTAACAAGGTGTGAAAGAGAGGTATAAAGAAATTTTGGGAGATCTGTGTGGAAAAACCTTTTGTGAGTCTTTAGTGGGTTTCCTTCCTCCCTCCCTCCCTCTTAGGGTTTGCTGCTTGTTTAACCTTTTTATCATATTTATTTATTTATTGAGATTTACTAGACCGCTCTGGGTCTCTGGGCCTTTTTTAGACACAAAGTGTAACAGAAGTCTGCAACATCAGCCCCCCGCCCCCCCCCCCAAGATTGCCCGGCAATAGGACACTTCTCGGAGTGGTCTAAATACCATAAGCCTGAACCAATGCCCTTGCCTAGAAGCAGGGCTCAGGGCAACTTACAACAAAATAATGTACAAATCTCAATTTAAAACTAAGTTAAAATAACCCAATAATCACCAGTGAAGGAATATACAATGGTTAAACGTGCGAAAGGCTGATATCAGAAATCTATTGTGTTTAATTGGGAGGAACTTTCAAGGGAAACTTAAAACAGTAAGGACTGTGTTGAAGGAGAGATTGTGGAATGAAACGGAGAATGAAAAATGTGATAAATTATTTAAGGTTAATTGCACTGATTGACAGGGAAGTACTAAGAACTGGACTAAATAACCTAAAAAATAAAGTATTTGTAAAATCTTGTTGTTGTTTTTTTTAAAAGAATAACTATGAAGAAAGTCAGAATACAGAGCAGTTCCGTGCAGTCCCCACCCCCCCCAAAGCACAAGTGTAATTTGCAGTCACATCCTCTGAACTCCAGTAATATACTGGAAGCTGGTTCTACAGAGAGGGGAATATCAAGGTCATGAGCCGTTCTTCCTGACTTGAGGCCCAGAGGGTCCACTGCTGGATCTAGAGATCTGAGCTAAAAAAACTGGTTCTGGAATTGCAGTGTTCAGGCAAGGGCATTGGTTCAGGCTTATGGTATCTATACCACTCCAAGCAATGTTCCTTCTAAGCTGTGGAGTCTTGTGAGCAAAAATTCTACTTTGTGAGCTTCTGGCATTAAAGCCGTGGGCAAGCAATTTGACAACTGCATAAATTAGTCTGCTCTGAAGCCATCCTTCCTGAGCTAAGACAGAAATGTGTGAGCCAGAGGCTAAAAAACTGTGAGCTAGCTCACACTAACTCAGCTTAGAGGGAACTCTGACTCTGAGCAGTGTCCTATTGCTGGGCAATCTTGGGGGGTGGGGGTGGGCCCTGATGCTGCAGACTTCTGTTACACTTTGTGTCTAAAAAAGGCCCTGAGACCCAGAGCACATGTGGACCACAGTGGTTGACTAGCCTACTTGCTTGCCGCTGAGGTTCCTTCCTGGTTCAACCCCATCCCACTTCCCATGTCCCTTACAAGCAACAACTAATCCACTGGGTTGTGTTGACTCTTCTTCTTAACCATGATGGTGAATTGGGGGTTTTAGCAGTAGAAGCCAAGACATTGCAATGAAGAAAGGGAAGTCAGATGGTCTCAGCCTCCTCCCTACTGCCTAGACTAGAGTATCAATTGATGGAGTACTTAAGAAGTTTTCTTGACCTGGCTGTTGAGTTCTGTTGACTATGCTTTCTTGAGCACAATGGAAGATACACCTCAGTTATGCATATGGAAGTTGCGGCTGAGCATTGTCTCTGTTGCTTGTCTTGAATGCATCTCTGGATGCTTTTCGTAATCACTGTCCCCTTGCCGCATCAAAATCAGTGCCTTAAATGAGGAATGAAATGTATAATCATGTTAACTGGCTTGCCAATTACTACAATAAATGGAGCAAAGCCATTCCTCTAAGACCTCTGCAGATATATACACACAATTATGCTTTGACTCGCGTTTTTAAGGTCTTCTCATCAACAATGACAGCTCCACGATTACTTTTTAAAAAAATGATGGTCAGGTTCCAGGAATAAGCAATTGTTGCTGAAAAGTATCACCTGGCAGTACTGCTGTGTCTACCCTTTTTTACAATTAGAATTTGCTGTACATTTTAATCACCAGTAAAGAGGCAAAACTGACATCCATTTGTTTAAATTTAGCTGTTCAAAAGCCACCTCCATCTCTGCCACTGTTCCATTCCCATGTGATATAGCCTTTGTCTTAGCATTATGTTTTTTCCCACAGTATTATGAACATGAGGCTGCTGATTACAAAATGGCAGCTGTGTTGTGGTCCTTTCTCCACACCCATCTGTAACTTCCAGTTCAGTTTACCCTGTGGCCTGATGTCATTATACTGTGCCATTTCATCACCTTTGCTGCATTAGCTGCTGATGTGTGGCAGAAGAGAGGGAAAACCAATGAAATTATATCTGCATACATTGTGAATTGCACTCTATGTTAGTGGGGTGAGACCTGACACATCGCTGCCATTTTCAGCAGCAGTCCCACAATCTTCCTAATATTTAGTTCCACCCTCTGTGACCTGAAGAACATGATCCCTTCTCTTGCTTCAGGCTGGAGGCTAGCAAAGAAGAATTTTAGAAGTACTAAGATGAAATTAATGGAAGCTGTTGTGTGTGTATGCTCCTTTCCTTGTCCCACTCTCAACTCCGGCCAGACAGGTTTGCTGCTTTATGAAGTATTGCAGAACCCTGTAAAATGTGTCCGATCGGAGATAAATAGAGGGGATGAGCACAGACACCTCCTGCTCTCTAAAAAAGGTATCTGTCTCCAGCCCCAATCTTCAGTCAACAACTAGGGTTGCCAGGTCCTCTGTGGCCACCAAGTTGGGAAACTCCTGGAGATTCAAGGGTGGAGCCTTGAAAGGACAGGGACCTCAGTGAGGTAGAATGCCACAGAGTCCACCCTCCAAAGCATCCATTTTCTCCAGGGGAACTGATTTCTGTAGTCTGGAGATGAGCTGTAATTCTGAGGGATCCCCAGGTCCCACCTGGAGGCTGGCATTCCTATCAACAACTTTCTCCTGTCTTGGCACCTTGCTGAAACATTTATCCCCAAGTTCCTACTCAAGGAAACCCCTGCTCAGACATCTTTCCAGATCCTGTAGCATAGACAACTGCAATGAGTGACCATTCGTGTTTAGTCCATATGACTCCATACCCCAGCTATGTGTGGAGATTGTCAAGAGTGAATATTCCTCCATACTAAAAATGTTTCTAAAACTAAAAAGAGTTAATACAATAATTACTTAATAGATGATTTCCAACACACATTTTGGAAATTTGTTCAACACATGTTTGGTGTAGTGGTTAAGAGTGGTGGACTCGAATCTGGGAGAACTGGGTTTGATTCCCCAATCCTCCACCTGCAGCCAGCTGGGTGACCTTGAGTCAATCACAGTTCTCTCAGAGCTGTACTCTCAAGAGCAGTTCTCTCAGAGCTCTCTCAGCCCTGCCTACCTCACAGGGTGTCTGTTGTGGGGAGGGGAAGAGAAAGGAGTTTGTAAGCTGTTCTGAGATTCCACGTGAAGGGCAGGGTATAAATCCAATCTTTTCTTCTTTTTCTTCTGCTCTGAGACTTGACATAGTGTGAATGCCTGATGGATCTAAAGGGAGCAATCAGACAGCAACATCTGGGAAGCATCCAGCAGTCGTCGGCAACCCATGCTGCTCTGCCATGGAAGTGGAGTTAAAAGACACTGTGGAAAGTCTGGTGTTATCCGAATAAGGCAGGCCACAGGTGGACAGATAGGGATCTGATTGTTCAAGCACAGCTCTCATGCTGTTGGAATGTTCTGATCAGACCATCCCAACTCCGTGCCATGCCCCCCCCCCCCCAGTATGCACATCATTGCATACTCCAGGGGTGGGCAGTTGTTTTGGCTCGGGGGCCACTTTGTGGGAGCGAAGGTTAGCGGAGGGCCGCACCTTTTAAAATGATTGCATTCATTAGTTAACTTTTCATTTCAGAAAAGGTATAAATTGTATCATACAAATCAATAAATATAAATTAAATAAAATAGTGGTAGTTTTATTCAATTTATGTATTGTGCTAATTTCATCTCATCTATAGCTGCAAGCACATTTAATTTTAGAATCAGTTTAATGAGACAAATGTACCCTATCACACCACATGGCCGACTGTCTTGGTGGGCCGCAAAAAACTCTGTGGCGGGCTGCATGTGGCCCCCGGGCCGCAATTTGCCCACCCCTGGCATACTCCATAGGGGGCGCTCAGTGTGGAGATGCAATTCCTTGATTGCTCATTTATGTGCAAGAGAAACAAGCAGCAACCCCCCTCCGACTCACCCACATTTGGGTCTGATCATACAGTGACAGGCTGTGCCCGCAGCTTCAAAGGGCTGTGTGATCTCACAACTGCGTGTCAAATTCCTCTGGAGGAAATAGCCTCTCTTCCCCTGCGCTTCAACTGGCGTGTGTGACCACAGCCTTGGAGTGAAGGGCGGGGTATAAATCCAGTCACCTCCTCATTCTCCTCCTCCTCTTCTTCTTCTTCTCTTCCTTCTAGTGAGAAAGGCCTGGGAGATCTCAGTTCAAATGCCAACTCTGCCCTGAAGCTCACTGCACTGGTTGCTTTCGTTCAGCTTCACCCACCTCACAGAGTTATTGTGAGGATAACACTAGGGAAGGGAGATGCTGCTGTTGAGCTATTTGGAGGAAAGGCAGGATAAATATGTGCTGGATGGTAGCTTTAAACAAGGGCCTGTGGCTAACACACACACACTTGGAAAGCCTATTTGAAAAGGATATTAATACTGAAGAGCCGTCCTGACACAACCACCTTGTGTCCGCAGGGCATGACTGTATCACAGACAAACTGAATTAGCAACCTTTTTCTTTCTCCAGAACACCTGTGGGTCTGTGAGAGGAGGGCTAAAGATAGCTCCAACAGAGAAGTCTTAGCATCTTCATTGTACAATTCCCAGGGTTCCTTTAAAGTGCTATAAAACTAATACTGTGTCAGCATGAACTGGGTACCTTTTGTGCTTCACGGTGTCTAGCTCACTTGATGCACATGTTCCAGTGGTTCCTATTTAGTATGGTCAGTCCCTGTTTTCAAGTACTGGGGCTTAATATGTGACTTTCCCTGTTTTGTTATTTTGCTTTTTGTGGGTATTTGGAGGGCAGGGGCTTTTAAGATGTTGATTCTGTGTTCATATACACACTGGAACAGGATCTGCAACCTGCGGCTTTACAGCCAAAGGTGGCTCAGTAGACACCTGGATATGGCTCCTTAAAAGAAATATTTAAATGAAGGTACATTGGAGGGGTAGGTAGGATGCTAGAATACCCAGTATGTAAAAGGAATCGCACCCCAACCTGGATGGGCCAGGCTAGTCCAGAAGAAGAAGAGACTGGATCTACACCCCGCCCTTCACTATCCAAAGGAGTCTCAGGGTGGCTTACAAACTCCTTTCCCTTCCCCTCCCCACAACAGACACCCTGGGAGGTAGGTGGGACTGAGAGAGCTCTGACAGAAACTGATCTTTTTCAAGAACAGCTGTGCCAGAACTACAGCTTGCCCAAGGTCATCCAGCAGTTGCATGTGGAGGAGTGGGGAATCAAACCCAGTTCTCCCAGATTAGAATCCGCACTCCTAACCACTACAGCAAAGTTCAGTGTCATCAGATCTCAGAAGCTAAGTGTTGTTGGCCCTGGTTAATACTTGGATGGGACCACCAAGGAAGTCCAGGGTTTGCTACACATGAGCTGGTTATGGCGAATTACCTCTGTTAGCCTCTTGCCTTGAAAACTCTACAGGGTCACTATAAGTTGGCTACAATTTGACAGCTGGTTCCCTTCCTTGAATGCAATGATGTGGCAACAGTGATCCACACAATGGTCACTTCGAGGTTATACTACTGTAAAGTTCTCTACATGGAGCTGCCCTTGTCTCAAATCTGGAAGCTGCAGCTAGTGCAAAACGCTGCAGCCAGGCTGTTGATGGGCCTGTCTATACGGGAACACATCCAGTCTGTGCTGACAGCACTGCACTGGTTGCCAATAGCATACTGGATTAGCTTCAAGGTGCTGTTTTTGACTTTTAAAGCCCTTTATGGTCAGGGTCTGGCATACCTAAGGGATCGCCTTTCCCCATATGTTCCCCAGAGAGCACTGCATTCAGGGGCCCAAAACCAGGTGGCCCTTTTAGGTCCCAGAGACTCCAGGTTGGCAATAACCAGGGCCAGGACCTTCTCGGTGGTGGCTCCATACTGGTAGAATAAGCCCCTGGAAGAAATGAGGGCCCTGCGGGACCTTTTACAGTTTCGCAGGGCCTGTAAGATGGAGCTCTTCCACTAGTCATTTGATTAAGCAGCTGCATTATACAAATAAATAAATACCACAAAAGGAATGAACCTAAAGGGCCTCTTAGAGATGCTTTGGAGAAAGGGAGCTAATTTGAGGTGAAAACTAGAGGTGTCTGCTCGGTATATACTGGGCCGAATAAATACCAAAAAAATACTTTATCAGTGTTTTTCAGGTATTTATTCAGCCGAATCAGATTAGAGAATCTGATTTGGCTACTGAAATAGCCCATCGCTGTCCTCAGCCGAACGCCCGGTGGAACATCTCTGCTTTGCACGCTCTGTGGGATTGTAGTATATCTCTCAGAGCATGGATGTTACTCGGCAGAGAGTTCCACCAGGTTGGAGCCAGGGCAGGAAAAGCCCTGGCTCTGGTCGAGGACAGCCAGGCGTCACTTGCAGAAAGGCCTTCAGCATTGTGTAATAGTGATGGAAAGAGGGACACTGGTCCATTATTCTGTGGAATGCTGCAGACACAAGTTAAATAGAGGTGGGAAAATAGTGAAGTGGTGATTCTTAATGTGGCACCCATGAGTGCTATGGTGCCCACTAACTTGTTTCTAGGTACCCATTTGCTTCTTTCCCAAAGCAAAGAGCTAATCATGGCTTTCCTGTATTCACTGGAATAGAAGGTGCTTTAGAAGATCTCATGAGGCATCACCTTAGGTTCTCTGGGGAAGCACCCATTCAAAAATAACGGCCTCCACTTGGAACGACCTGGCATTTTGTGATTGTGTCCACATGGCAGCCATTTTGTGACTGGCTCCCTTTCATGGCAGCCATTTTGTGGTGGTACCCAGCACCCTTTCTCACAATTCTAAATCTGTCCACAGGTTCACCAAGGTTTAAGATTCCCGCAGGTACATATTTCTGACTGTATAGAGTGTGTATATGTAATCCCCTAAGTAGTTGTACTATTAAGCGAAGTGCCACAGTTACCATTGTGGCCTTGAGCTATCTACTGAAGCAGTAGCGTTCATTAAGATGTGCAGTGCTCATGTGTTTCTTTGTTGTGTTTGGCCTCCTACAGGGATTGACCCGCCACGGAACCTGTCTGTTGACAATGTGACTACAGATTCTGTGACTGTCCGCTGGGCTCCTCCTATCGCGTCTTTTGACCACTATAGAATAGCCTACAAATCTGCCCAAGGTAATCTTCTGTGACAGTGGGCTACCAGGAGTCCAAATGATAATGAAGACATTTGAACTAGAGGGAAGTACATTCTCAACATTATAAAAAGCTTCCGAACTATAGGAGCAGTTCAAGAGGCTGTGCTACACATTGTGATTGCTTTTGGAAACAGTGCTATTACCTGATTGACCCAGGTTTCCTTGATACCTGTAATTTCAGAAGCAGCTCTTTTGAGGGATTTACAGTAGCTCTTTTTACTCAAGGTCATGTACATTTTGACACACCTACTCCTCACCTCAGAGGCTACAACCCTTTATTCCATAATCATTATTCCCAGATTGGAGACACCCACGAAGGGAACACAAGAGGAGTATTTCCTCAGTCAAGGAAGGTGACTCCCCAATCAGTCCAGGCATAAGCATCCTTCCAACCTTCCCTTCTTCATGGTCTCTATGCAGACACACCAATGGGGTCTTGCGCCCACGAAGAGCATCCTTCAGAACCTTCCAAAGGGAAGCGAAATGTTATTTTGGCACCAACTCCATGCACCTCAGGGAGAGGAGTTTTGGGTGGCAGAGCAGCACTTTCCCGCACCATTGTTCTTCAGCTACTGCATCACTAGTAAGCCCGTAGCTACAGTGGGGCTTTTGGGGGCGCTGCGCCTTTCTTAAAGGCACAGCCCCACAAGAATTTATCCTGTAAATGCTTTTTTCATTTATTTAAAAACATTTTTTAAAGGCATGAGTTTGTTTAAGCGGAGTGGAGTGCTGTAGTTGTCTAATTCCTGCAATGAACAAGGGGGTTGGAGTAGGTGACCTCTAGGATCCCTTCTAACTCTGTGTCAAGAAACTGCTCTCCTTTAAGAGAGCTTTTCTGCCTAAGTGTAAGCTTTCTTGACTATAGAAGTCATCCCTCCCAGTTGCGGCTTGTTATCAGAATTGTTGCTTAGGCTGGCAGAAGTGATTAACCTGCAGCAGCTGAAAACTGTCAACTAAAGTGGCTGACAGCTTGCAATTTAGAGAGCTATCCTGGTAACAGCTTTCTTGTGGCTGAATGGTTAATAGGCTAAGGGTGATTGCTAGCATAAGGTTTCTTCTCAGCTACCTATAGGTCAGCAAAACCATCTTTCTCCTTGATAGGAACCAGTCTTCTGTGTTAACCAATAACAAGAAGACTTGAGAATATGTATGGGGTACACCAACAAGATGGCTCCTTTTTATTCTTGCATCTGGTCCTGAACTCCATGGTGGTGGAAGCACCTCAGAGCAAATGCCAACAGAAACCCCATGCAGAGATTCTGACTGATAAGGAAGGTAGGAAGCTTGGCAACACAGGTCAGCCTGCCGTTCATCCCCACTGGAGTGCCTTGCAGAGACCACAACAAAGAACAGACCAGTGACTTGTGGCTGGTGTCCTTTGGACTGGTCATCTGTGCAGTCACACAGTCTGACCTCCTTCCCTGCCACAGGTGCATTTTATCCTGTGGCGTTACCTAAAAGATGAGTTGAGCAAGAGGCCATGCTTCTGCTCACTCAAGGCATACACTGTAGTGCCCCCCCTTTATGCCTGTGGAATCAGAGATTAAACTCTCTTGAGCTTAGCTCTGTAAGGTTTGGAAGGGTACTCTGTGATCACGCAGATGACACCGGCTGCTAGTAAGAGTCCTGTACCCCTTTCTCTCAGATCAGAGGAGCTGGAGGGGGAGATATTCTTGGAACTTGCTAGAAATTATTACCACTGATCACATAGAAAGAGATAAGGCAGCGTCAAAGAAAACTGGCAACTCATCAACAAGAACAAAAAATAATCTAAGTTTTCTGGTGGCTCTTGATTATTGCTGATATTTTGAGCTGGTTCTAAACTTAGAATGCTGCTAGCGTAGTATTTCTAACATGTATATCTTCTGCTAGACAGATGGCAGGAATTCTTCAAGCATCATTGGAAATCTCACCTTTTCCATGCAGAGGAAGGGAGGGGTTTATCTTTTCGGGTGCTGCCTCAGCCACTTTGTGGGAGGGGGGAGGTGAATGGCTGCTTCCGTACTGTGAGGATTCTCACTTCCACCGTTGCTGTGAATGCATCAGAATTTCTGCAGCTGGGAGTTTCTGCATAATTTCTTCTGACTTTTCCCCAACTGTACCCTTCCACACATACTCTGCTCATGACTCCATGTTGGCTCTTAGGGGCAAGATCAGGTTCTACGGTTCTTTTTTTCCTGTTCTCTTCCCAGATGCCCTCTAACAGTACTATTGAAATCTGAAATAGAGAAACAGCAATGGCAATCACTGATTTAAAGGAACTCACTAAAAAAAAGCCCTCTGGCAACACAGCCTGGGGGAAATGCTGAGAAAATGGCACCTGTGAGCAGTACTCCCTCTAAGCTGAGTTAGTGTGAGCTAGCTCACAGCTTTTTAGCCTCTGGCTCACACAGTAGCTCCAGAGCAAACTAATTCATGCAGTAGCCAAATCGCCCGCTCACAACTTTAATGCCAGTAGCTCACAAAGTGGAATTTTTGGTCACAAGACTTCACAGCTTAGAGGGAGCATTGCCTGTGAGGGGCTGATGGGGGGGGGGGGCAGTGATATCAACATTAGCAGGACCTTTGCAGAGCAGGAAAACGCAAACCATTTTTTCCAAGATAGTATGTTAACATGCTTGGATTCTAGTAAAAAGCCCAGCAGCACCTCTAAGACTAACTATTGCTGCATAAGCTTTCGAGAAACACAGCTCTCTTCGTCAGATGCTTGGGTTCTGTGTTCTTTCCAAAAATATCAGAGTAAAGCCAGTTTAGGAAAGATCGTATTGAGGAGAGGGAAAACATGGAAATGGGATGGTTGCGGCACAATATCATACGGGAGCCCCCAAAAGAAGGGCTCCAGCCTGGGAGCCAGTCTAGAGAAAGACCTCTGTATGGAAGCCGCCTAATTTAAGATGCTGATTTAGCTTCAGCCAATATTAATAAGATTCCCACTGTCAGGTGTCTTGATATGAATTCCTTTGAAGCTGGGCTTAGTATGCTAAGAAAGATTCTCTGACTGTAGTTCCATATAAGATTAAGGAAGCCACACATTATCTGTTCAGAGATGTAGATGGGCCATTAAAATAAGCTGAAGGGTAAAAGGTTTTGGTAAGGGGATTTCATTTGCATTTAACAAGCACCTCAAACAAGCAATTCCCAGGCACTGCACATTTGATAATTGTTTGAAACACACGTTTCCCAGGACGGTGGGCTGTGTTTGAGATTCTGTCAGTCTGCCCTGATGGTAGTGGGTTTATAGATGACTAACAGCACAGTCCTAAGCAGCATTACACCCTTCTAAGCCTGTGGACTTCCAACAGACCTGGAAGGGTGTAATGCTGCTTAGGGATAGCACTGTTATTGCATCAAAAGGAGACTTTTCCTTCATCCTTGCAGCTGGGTATTAGAGGGGGGGGTGTAGACACGGTGGCTCAGAGATTAAGATGCTGAGCTGCAGACCGGAAGGTCGGTAGCTCGGCAGTTCGAGACCTGAGTGCCGCATGACGGAGTGAGCTCCCGTCTCTGGCCCCAGCTCCTGCCAACCTAGCAGTTTGAAAGCAAGAAACTGAAAGTAGATAAATAGGTACCACTTCAGTGGGAAGGTAACAGTGTTCCGTGCACCTCGGCATTTAGTCATGCTGGCCACATGACCACAGGAGAAGTCTTCAGACAGCGCTGGCTCTTCAGCTTGGAGACGGAGATGAGCACTGCCCCCCAGAGTCGGATTTGACTAGCTTTCAAGCAAGGGTAACCTTTACAACTTCTAAATATGTTTGTTCTTAGAAGACACTGGTGTGCCACCAGAGTTTCTCATACACATTGTGATGTGTCACACTGCACATGGTGCTAGGGTGGAAAGGAAGATTGTTATGGAATTTCCTGCTTTGAAAGTTTTCATTGAACAAACTTCTGTCCAACAATTATAGATAGTCAGGGCAGCTGCTGCTGCTGCTTCTGAAAAAGAGGTGCTGAACTCTCAAGAGGGAAATGAAGTTTTCAATCTGAAAACTTTTGAACTTTTAAACATTTTTTAAAAGAATTTTGTCAAAGAGGTTCTAGAACTCCATTCTGGCACACACACACACACACACCCCAGGAAAAAAGCCCTAGTTCTTAGATGAGAAGTTGGATTCAGTCTCCGGAGTGATCCGATATGAGTCGCCTGGGTTTTCATAAATGTCTCAGTGGCTCCTCAATGAGATCAGAGGCTTTCCTGAAAGATGGCCTTTCTGCTGCGAGCCATCTTTCCCTGGAATGCACACCTACATGAAAGTAACCTAGAGGATGACATTTTGGAATGCTTCCCTGAGTTAAAAACACCTTGCAAACAGAAAGCCAGCACAGCAAGCATAGAGACCTTTCCCCCCTGTCTGTTTGCAGGGAGCGTTTTATTTAAAGGAAGATTTAGAACTGGAACCCACCACCTGCTGTCCTTTCTACCATCTCATTCTCCTGCATGTGTGAACCAGGCCTCACGCTGCCTCTGGCCTTCTGTGGGTGTTCTTTCCAAAGTCTGTCCTGCCTAGGTGTGCCTTTTGCCAGACTCTTCATCGAGCATCCTGATTTGCAGAGAAGTAACCAGGCTGTTCTTTTCAATCCACGCAGGACGAGTGGACAGCATCGTGATGGCCAAGCGGGTCACTGAATACACCCTCAGCCACCTCCAGCCAGCCACAGAGTACGAGATCAGCTTGAAGAGCGTGAGGGGCAGAGAGGAAAGCGAGCCCCTCTCCCACATCATGTACACAGGTACAGAGTTCCTCATTGGGGTAGGAGGAAAAGCCACGATTTTAACATAACAGTGTCTGGTTTTAACATGACAATAGGGGGCAAGTGGGTCAAGGATGCTCAGCTTCCCCCACCCCCCACACTCCATGACTTCAGTTTTAAAGCTCACTTCCATTAATGGAGCTGGGCTGAAAGAAGAAGAAGTATGCAGAGATACCCTGAGCTGGACAGCCCAGGCAAGCCTGATCTCATCAGATCTCAGAAGCTAAGCAGGGTGAAGTCTGGCAAGTACTTGGATGGGAGACCTCCTTGGAATACCAGCAGCTGGGAGGTGGGGGCAGGCTTTATTCAGCCCCCTCTCTGAATATCCTCCAGGCCCCTTGTAGGGGTCAGTCACCAGAGGTCGCCATGACTTCCGGGTGCATACACACTCAGGCTGATTCCGCACTAGTTGTTGCCCTGGCGTCACTCCCCGATAAAATCTGGGGTAGAGCAACAGTTCCCCACTTGTTGCCCCGAGTCTGCAGTTGGCCTGAATGTAATCCTCGGTTCCCCGCGATCTTCCATTTCCGGGATTTTCGGGGGGGGGGGTTGCCACGGGAGTGAAGTTGGAGCATTCAAGTGGGGAACTCTGAAATCGGGGTTTCTTGCTCCACCCCTTTAACACCCCTTTGCTTCTTTCCCTCCCCTTTCCTGCCTATCCTCTCCCTTTCCCACCCTGGCGTGAGCAGGGGTTTTTTTGTTCCCCCCTTTGTTGCATTACAACAGCACAACACAACATTGATCCATCGTTGTGTAGTTAACATTTTTTTGCAGGGACAATGTATTGCGGGTGGCGTGGTGGACACAATTTTTGCAGGGGTTACATGTGTTGTTGATATCTCCACATTTCTGTGTAGCATTGTTTGCACATAAGTCGTGCCTGAGTCACGCCACTATAAAAATATGTATTGATGGTTTTGAGGTGCAGCGCGAGTTGTCCCCCCCCCCCCCCGTTGCATTACAACAACATGACATGATATTGATCCATCGTTGTGTGGTTAACATTTGGGGGGGGACAATGTATTATGGGTGATGTGGTGGTGTGGACACAATTTTTGCATGGGTTACATGTGTTGTGTTGCATGTTCCCCCTCCATTTCCCATCCCTTTCCCACCCTCCATTTCTCCTCCAACCCTGGCGCAAGCTTTTTTTTCTTTTTGCGGGCATTTCCAAATGGCGAAAGTGATAACATGATGCAGTAATGGCTGCATGGAGGCCCGCCTACGTCAAACTCTGCCTACGTTAAAAAGTGGGGGGGGGGGGGGGCAGATGCATGATGTACTTTCCCGGGAATTATGAAAAACCTTGGCCAATCATGACTTTGTTGTGTCACGATGTCATAACGAAACTCCGCCTACATTTTTAAAAAAGAGGGGGGAGATGGGCAGGGGCTCAAGATTTGGGGCAAGGACAGATGCACAAATGAAGAACCGGCATCAACCCGGGTGAGATTCCTATAATGCAGAAACGCACACACTGAGTCGGACCAATTAAACCCGGGAGGAAAAGGAAGCAAAGCACTTGTGTGGAATTGGCCTCACTCACACGCATGCACAAGCACCAGTAAGCTGAGTTAGTGTGAGCTAGCTCACCGGGGGGGGGGGGGGGGTTTAGCTTGGGAAGGATGGCTCCAGAGCAAACTAATTTATGCAGTAGCTCACAACTTTAATGCCAGTAGCCCACAAAGTAGCTCACAGGACTCCACAGCTTAGAGGGAGCGTTGTGCACATATCAACAATACAAAAAAAAATACCCCCAAAAAGTATGCAGTGACAAAGAGAGGGGAGGCTAAGTGTGGGAGGATGGTTCACCCCCCTAACTCATGCACTCCTTTCGGTGTAATAATCAGAAGTGTCCCACCCTCCCCCACATAAGAAATAATGGAATTAAGACGTGGTCCCTGTTCTGTATCATTTAGCACTGTGGGAGTCATCAGAGCTAGGGAAGCTCAAACGCCTGCTGGTTTTGCTCACATCCTGTTCACTGACGGCAAACTGGGAGCCGGGTTTTTTTAAAAAAACTGTAATGTAGTATGTTCTGTGTAGCAACCAGCCTGCCATGTGCTCCCAGGTAATGGCGCCCACAGCATGGCCAGAGCACATGGTCAGGCAGAGAGGGGAGCTTGAATCTGGAGGAACAATAGACGTCTGGATTCTAAGCCTCCACCAATGTGGGACCTAGGTTCTCCCTGGGGAGCCAATGCGGCCAAAGGCTCCTCCAGGGAACCTATGACAAACATGCGCATATGTTAAGCCCCTATCAGGTCTTTTGGGTGCGGCCGGAGGTGTGGCTCTGGCCAGCATATAATGAGGGCCCTGGAGCCCTGGAAGCATGCTTGATCTGACCATCTACTGGACATGCTGAATCACTCAATAAAGGCTTCATGATTTCACCGTTCCTGGTCTCCCGAGTCCAGTACTCTTCAAAAACATGTATCTGTTAATTGACTTCTTTTTCTTATTTGTTTATTTATTGAAGATCTTCATGCATTTTGAAGGAGAAACCTGTTAATTGACTTCTTCAGGCCTGCTCAGAAGGTTTCTTTAACTATTCCTTCCTCATGGCACAGCACAATTCAATTGATTTTCCGCCAGTGTTTTTGTTCCTGCACAGCCCGATGGATTTCATCTTCCTTCCTTTCCTTAACTGCCTTGCTGCTTCATGGAGCAGGCGATGGTTTAAACAGACAGTTGTTTCCATCACAAATCATACAAATTAGTCATTTAAAAATGCGGGGGGGGGGGCGTTAATCCTACAGTTCGGTTCATGGCTGAATTGGCAGCCTTTTCGCATATCTGCATTTTTGCAATAACCCGATGCGAACCTGTTCAGCAGGCGTTCAAGTCATTTGGTCCCAAACTGAGCAGAACTAGTGACTGGCTTATGACTGATAGACAAAGTCAAGCACACTCAGTTCAACTGTCCAACAGGTTCACAATAAAATTCACCGCATCCCTAACCGAAACTGTCGTGACCACGATTTAGGCTGCTGCAAAGCAGCCAGGCAGTTCATCTGATGCATATATCATGAATTACTGTTTGGATACTTGGCTTCTGAAGTAAATTTGAACTGAGCCACTGCTATGCTGACTCCCTTGCCATGCCTGCTTTGCACTGTTTGTAGCCATGGATAATCCAGAGAGCCTGACTGCCAGCAACATCACTCCAACAGAAGCCCTGCTGAAGTGGGAACCGCCTGTGGCTGAAGTTGAAAGTTATGTCATTGTGCTCACACACAACAGTGGTATGTCCCTGCCTCACCTTTGGCCCTCAGTAGGGATGGAGGGGACTGGGTGGCTGGGCTGTGGTTCAATGGAAGGGCCTCTGCTTGGCATGCAGAAGGACCTAGCTTCAACCCCCAGCCTCTCCAGTTAAAAGATCAGGTAGTGGGTGATGGGAAAGACCTCCACCTGAGATCTTGGAGAACTGCTGCCATCTGAGTAGACAACACTGACCTTGATGGACCAAGGGTCTGATTTAGTAGGTAGCTTCATGTGTGTTCGTGTGTGTCTATGAGAGGCTGGAGAAATGGAAAGAGGGTGAAAAGCTAGCGATTGGAGCTGCGGGTCAATTTTGACACATAACGTTATGTGTGTTGAAATCAACACATGTAGACATGTGTTGGGAATGAGCACACTGGACCCCCACCCCCGCTACACCCAATCGACAGCTTATGAGCACAGAGTCTATGTGCGTAGGCTTCCACCCTGTGCTCAGAAACATTTGAAGAAGCAGTATTTTTGATCATGGGGACAAAGCCTACATAGAAATGCTTCCTACACATGTGGAGTCCATGCTCATGAGCTTGTGATCACATGCATAATAGGATAGTGACAGGAGAAGCAGGAAGAACATGAAGGGATCAGTGTAAAGTGGTCCAATATACACAATATACATAAAGTTAAGAAGGTGTAAGTCCAGATGGAAGACCTCCTTGGATTTTTGTTCATCTTACTTTGACATCCGTGATAGGAAAATGGTGGGATAAGGGTGCAGGGGAATGGGTCTTATACTGGACTGAGCCTGTGTGTTAACTTGTTGGAAGAGGGAGCTGTTTGACTGCTTTCTGCTCTGGTTGTGGCTCATGCTCTCTACAGACCATCATCTTCTGATTTCAGTTGCAGGAAAGACTATTTTAGTAGATGGGGCCAGCCATGAGTACGAGCTTATCAGTTTGCTCCCTAGTACCAGCTATGGAGTCACCATGTATGCCACCAACGGGCCCGTCACTAGCAGAACCATTTCCACCAATTTTACCACTCGTAAGTATAGTGCATTCCTCTCACTAGCCAGAAAACAATTTGCAAGCTATCTTCGAGGCCCGTGCCCACTTTAATTCCTTGTCCAACCTTGGCAGTTTTGGATCCTCCATCAAATTTGACAGCGAGCGAAGTGACGCGACGCAGTGCCCTCCTTTCGTGGCTGCCCCCCATGGCAGAGATTGAGAACTACATCCTGACTTATCGGTCACCTGACGGAGGCCGCAAGGTGAGTCCCCACTGTGACAGGTCTGATTGTTTGTTTATTTAGGTTATTTGTAGTCCTCCTTTGCCACTGAGCTCAAGGGAGATTACACGATCTAAATCAGTGCAATAAGCGGAACAAGTAAAGTGATGGGACTAGGATTACAGAAATTCGAAAACAAAACATAACTATTAGACATGATACGTTAACAATGCCAAAAAGTGGGATTCCATAGGTAGATAATAATGTAGTGGGAGCAAGATAATACATACAGTAAACAGGTTAAATATACTATACACAGCCGTGTAGCCCATAGTCTTGTTCCCTGTATTAAATCACCTTCTTGAGCCACTGCTTCATAAGATAGCCTTATTGGGTTTATACAAATGCCATCATGAACAATTCTGTTTTACATAGTTTGCAGTGTGCCAGAAAGCGAGGGGGGGGGTGTTCCTGACCTCAGGAGGGTTATTCCCCAAAGTGGAGGCCAGCAACTCAGAATGCACATGGACATGGGATTTGTTGATCTCACCCACTTGCAGAAAACCCTATCCAGAAGAATAAAGCTATCATGCTATGGAATAGAGGAAGAGATGGTCCTGTAGATATGAGGGAAGTGATAGGACAAGTGATGGGGGAGGCTGAACTTTCCCCCCTCCCCTAAAAAAATCATTTTTCCTTGGGGGGGGGGGGGCTTTTTACAGTTACCTTCTACTCCTCTTCCTGCTGGTTAGGCAGCCATTTCCCTCCATTCCATTTCTCTTCAAGTGACCCCACAACTATCAGGGATCCCATATCAAACGAAACCATCAGATCAGTGGCTATTTTCTGCCATCACCAGAGGCAAATGAAAGTCATTTAACCTGAAGGCAGTGCTTCCTGTACTGGTCACAGAGATTATTTTAGAATAAAAGAATGTCTTAAAGTTAGGAGTTTTTGTTTTGTTTTAAAGCACTACGTAAATGATGGCAATCAGTAAACATTGGCCACAGCTCTGGTTTCGGGCAACTGATGGCATGTAACAACCGTGTGGTCCCGGATGAGAGTGATCATGTAAAGTCTTATCCAGCCAGTACAGTGGGGTCAGTGGGGCCTGCACACTCATCACATTGTAGAAGGGTTGCCCTTCCGTTGTCTGCTGGCTCTCCCTTTCATATGCCCTCTTCAAGGCATTTTCATTATTATTTTTATAATGAGCCAGTTTGGAGCAGTACTTAAATGCACAGACTCTAATCTGGGAGAACCGGGTTTGTTTCCCCACTACTCCACTTGCAGCTGCTGGATGACCTTGGGCAAGCCATAGTTCTGTCACAGCTGTTCTCTCAAGGACAGTTCTCTCAGAGCTCTCTCAGCCCCACCTACCTCCCAGGGTGTCTGTGGTGGGGAGGGGGAACGGAAAGGAGTTTGTAAGCCACTCTGAGACTCCTTCAGGTAGTGAAGGGCGGGGTATAAATCCAATCTCTTCTTCTTCTTCTTCTTCTTCTTCTTCTTCTTCTTCTTCTTTATGCTCCAGCTAGTCTTTGAAACAGGATGTAAGACCCATTGAAGGACAAAATGAAGGGGGGAGACAATGGGCACCAGTTGGGGTTAACTCCCTTCCTGCTACCCACTGATTCTCTCCTACGTCCACCCTCCTCACCATTGTATTCTTGCTGTCTGGACAAATACAGGTTCTGGGACCCTGCATCTAGGGCAGGGGTGGGCAATTGTTTTGGCTCGGGGGCCACTTTGTGGGAGCGGAGGTTAGCGGAGGGCCGCACCTTTAAAAACAATTGCATTCATTGGTTAACTTTGCATTTCAGAAAAGGTATAAATTGCATCATAAAAATCAATACATATAAATTAAATAAAATAGTGGTAGTTTTATTCAATTTATTTATTGTGCTGATTTCATATCATCTGTAGCTGCAAGCACATTTAATTTTAGAATCAGTTTAATGAGACAAATGTACCCTGTCACACTTTTCTACAATTTTTTTAAAATCAGGAGTGAGATTGCTTGTTGAGATTCTCATCACAGCGTGCAAGTGAATGTCTGTCAAAGAGCATCTATATTTACTCTTGTTGATCTTCATGCAAGAAAAACTTTGCTCACAAATGTATGTAGACCCAAATACAGAGAACATTTTCCCAGCAAATTTCTTCATACATGGAAATTTTTTCAGCAGACAAAGATTTGTAAAAGTCAACTAATGTCACAGCATTAAACATTTCTTTCACAGTGTGATCTGACTGCATGTCAATAAGTTCAAGCGGCGTCTCCTCAGGTGCTGTATCAATATCAGCAGTGATGTGATAAGAGAGCAAACTGAATTTAGGCTCAATTTTCTTGAAGTCCGGAAATCTTCTTGGTGGGCCGCAAAAAACTCTGTGGCGGGCTGCATGTGGCCCCCGGGCCGCAATTTGCCCACCCCTGATCTAGGGCCATTTTCAGACATGGGAGCTCTTCCATGTATGAAGCGGGTGCCCATACGTTCATATAATTTGAAGGCACCTATAAGACTAGCAGAGCTGCTTCTGAGGAATTTTATCTTCTGGGCCTGATCTCTGAGCTAGAGGTGTGCATTATATTTCTGGCGGCACATTTGCCCTCATTTGTGGACTGTCCAAGAGGGCCATCCTTTTGGGGCATGCAGAGTCTTAGCAACTGCTACCGGCCACTGTTGCCTCTGTTCCCAGCCAAGGGCCAAAAGCCTTTTTTAAAAATGTAAGCTGCCACCATTTCAGCTTTAAATAGGTGGAAGATATCCAAGACTTGAACTCTCTGGCTATTAAACCCTACTACCAATTGAAAAGTAAATGATTGGCTGAGTATGCCTAATATAGCGTTTTAAAAATGCAATCCTATGCAGAGTTGCTCTAGTCTGAGCCCACTGATTAGACTGGAGTAATTGCAGATAGGAATGCACTGTAGAAATACTTTAGATCAGTGCGCTCTGTCTAAGAAGGGTGCTTTTCCTCCAGGTTTTTCAAACCAGCAGAGCCATACTGCATCAATACTGAAAAAAAGATGCAAAGAAAAATGCAAGGAATTACAAAGCCCTGTGCATGGCCCATGTGGCCACTACCCAGTTAGTCATGGTGCGATGAACTTCCTTGGTATAACATTCATAATGTAAAGTTTGTGCTTGTTCAGTCTGGTTCCTGCCAATGTTGGAGGGACAGTCCATTGCACAATCCTACAGCACAGGAGTTTCCTTGCTGTGCAGATGACTGTGCAAGTCTGATCTTGAAGCCTCATTAGTGTAATCCAAAGCAGAGTTTCACCCTTCTCTGTCCATTGCAGTCAGTGGGCTTGTTGTTGTTCAGCTGCACAGTTGAGTCCGACTCTTCGCGACCCCATGGACCACATCACGCCAGGCCCTCCTGCCTTCTGTCGTGTTCCGGAGTTTGCTTAATTTCATGTTTGTTGCATCAATGACACTGTCTAACCATCTCATCCTTTGCCGCCCCCTTCTTCTTTGACCTTCAATCTTTCCCAGCATCAGGGTCTTCTCCAGTGAGCGCTCCCTTCTCATTTGGTGGCCAAAGTATTTGAGCTTCAGCTTCAGAATCTGGCCTTCCAGGGAACAGTCAGGGTTGATTTCTTTTAGGATTGACTGATTTGATCTCCTTGCAGTCCAAGGGACTCTCAAGAGTCTTCTCCAGCACCATGATTCAAAAGAATCTATTCTTTAGCGCTCGGCCTTCCTTACAGTCCAACACTCACAGCCATACATTACTACTGGGAATACCATTGCTTTGACCATACAGACTTTTGTTGGCAGGGTGATGTCTCTACTTTTTGTTATACTGTCTAGGTTTGCCATCACTTTCTTCCCAAGGAGCAGGCATCTTTTAATCTCATGGCTGCAGTCACCATCTGCAGTGATCTTGGATCCCAGGAAGTTGAAGTCTGTCACTCCTTCCACGACTTCCCCTTTTATTTGCCAAGGAGTGATGGGGCCGGATGCCATGATCTTAGGATATTTTTAATGTTGTTTCAAGCCAACTTTTACACTCTCCTCTTTCATCCGTAGCAAGAGGCTCTTGAGGTCCTCTCTTAGTGGGCTTAGAAGACTGTAATTCTGTTTAGGGTCGAATTGTAGTGGGCTCAGGTAAGCACAATACATCTGGCCTACTGTGGTTAGGAGGCTTGTTTGCTGGTGTATCTTGTTTCCTTGTTGCTCCCTCCTTTGGTGGGGGACACTGGCTAAATCCCTGCCTTATATCTCTCAGGTCACCTGTTTAAGATCAGAATTGTTTCTTGGTTCATCGAAGATAATCATAGGTCATGCTTTTCCATAAAAATGCACAAGGTGACCCAAATCCCAATTCCACCTCCTGAGCTTTTTGCATAAATCTCTCCTCTGCTGTGTGCATCTCCATTTCTTATGGTACCCTGTGTGCAGGAGCTGATTGTGGATGCAGAGGACACCTGGATCCGCCTCGAAGGGCTTTCTGAAACCACAGAGTACACAGTACGCTTGCAAGCCGCCCAGGATACTGTCAGAAGCGGGTTCACCTCCACTGTCTTCACTACAGGTAAAGGGAGTACAGCAGTTCTGTTGGCTCTTGAATGATCTTCCCTGGTTGTCTTTGGGTACACTTACTTTTTGCTGAGGCTTCTTCAGGAAATGAGCTTTTCATATCTTGGAGGGACAATGGAAGTACTGATGCCAAAGCTGATTCAGCTTAATGAGTCCAGAGTAACACACACTTGATCTTCACAGATGAAATGCATAATTCTGTCTGTACTGAGTTTTCTTCCCACCCACGCTTCTAGGTGTTTCTTCCCTCCATTTTATCCTTCCAGAAACCCTGTAGGCTAGGTTAGACTGAAAGGGGGGGGGGGGGGTCTGTCCCAAAACCACCATGGCAGAGGGGGGACTTTAACCCCTTGTGTCTTTTCCTAGTTCCACATTTTTAACCACTACATCACACTGTCTCTCTATATGCTCCCCCCCTGTTGTCCCAAAATGGACGTGGAGCATAAAGTTAAGGTTCAAACCCGAACTTTCCCAGTGCATTATGCAACTTGGTTCCCAGGTTTGCCACGAAACAAGAGAACTTGGACAATTGACAGGAAGAGAGATGGGTAGCCACACAGATGGAGTATTTTGCAAATTTACCATGTATAATTTCAAATGTGTCTTGGCAACACCGAGAAATAGAAACTTAAGGGACTAAAACAGTTATTATCATTAGTCATTTATATTTTTGCCAGATTCTAAATTTTACATGGAATTACCAAGAACCCCAAGGACATAATTTTAAGAAGGAAAAAAAATGTGATCCCATGGCAAGTTCCCTGCCCTCTCCTATCCATAACAACTTCCTGCCTCCCTTATCAACAGTGACTAGTGATGTGGTAGGAGGGCAAAAAGCACATCATATCAGGGATACCTTAAGCTAGACTTAGGAAGGGGAACTTGACGTAGGAATGACATTTTGGGGGGCAGCTGCTTCTTTGCTGTGCGTATCTCACTCTGCAGGCATCCCAGAAAATGAACTGTTCTATCCACACGTTTGGGTGCCTAACATCTGTTTCTTCTTAACAGAACACTCAAATTTTAAGGGGGGGATCAGCATCAGCCTGCGCCACCGAATGTGTCCTTTGTGTCGCTGTTTTAGATTAGTTTATGCAGCAAAACTGTTGAAAGTTGCCAGTGCATTTAGAAAGAGTGGGTATCTATGAGCCAAAGATCTCTCTTGTAGAGAATGAACTTCTGTAAACACATGAAGAATGTGGGCAGCACCAGAGGACACCCATTGTGGAATCGCTGACTTAGAAAGGAATGCTTAAGGGTTGCTGAATCCAATTACGTTTGTTCCTTGGTCGTTCAAAAGGGAGGACAAAAAAAGAGGCAGAAAGGAGCTGTCCACCCTTTCAGTACTGAAATCGCTCCTTTGGTGTTCTATATCGAATAGGCTAAAAGGGCCGCCTTTGAACCCGCTGCTGATATATTCTTCATTGAAGTGCATGAAAAGGCTTTTGAAATGCCTGTCAGTTAACAACCGCAGCTATCAATAGCCGCAAACCCCACTTGCCTCGTAGGACTATAGATCCAGGGTCTGCTGCATTATCCCCCCCCCCTTCCATTTCTGTCAGCGTAAAGGATTACGGTGAGAATGCTGCAAGGGAAGAAAACCAGTGCGGAGCTTTCCAGTCTGATCTTACTGGCCGATGAAAAGCCTATCGAATTCCTGGTGTCATTCTATGCAGCAGGTTTTATATTTTTTTTATCCTTATTCCATTGATAACTTTTGAATTACTCTAGAGGTGACCACCTGTTGTGCTCTCAAGAGCCATTCTGTTCCCCCAGACACTGCATTTCAGCTGCAAAGATCAAGCCTTTCTTGGCTGGTCAGGCTTTATAACAAAGTCAGAAGAGTGTCATGATCACAGAGGGCTGGTGTTAAGAAATAGCAGGACACTGGGCTATGAATCAGGAGATCTGCCAGTTTGGTGTAGTGGTTAGGAGCGCAGACTCTAATCTGGGCGAACTCAGTTTGATTCCCCACTCCTCCACATGCACCTGCTGGTGTGACCTTGTGTCGGTCACAAGTCCTTTCAGAGCTCTTCTCTCAAGGGCAGTTCTCGAAAGAGCTCTCTCAGTCCCACCTACCTCACAGGGTGTCTGTTGTGGGGAGGGGAAGGGAAAGGAGATTGTAAGCCGCTCTGAGACTCCAAGTGAGTGAAGAGCGGGGTATAAATCCAATCCCTTCTTCTTCTTCGTCAGCACTGCTTCAGTTCTAAATATTATTCTGAGTTTAGGTGTACCCAGGGCTTTTTTTTTGTCGAAAAAGCCCAGCAGAAACTCATTAGCATAATATGCCACACCCAGCAGCAGAAACTCATTAGCATATTAGGCCACACCCCTGATAGCACAGCTCCCTCCCAGAATCAGCTTCCCCAGGTACCCCACAGCTTGCGGGGTGCACGGGGAACCCGAGGGAAGGAAGGCAGTTTCTGGATCAGCTTCCCCAGGCGCCCCACAGCTTCAGAGGACCTGGGGAACCCAAGGAGGTGAGGCAGTTGAAACTGCCTTCCCTCCCTGGATTGGCTTGGCTTCCCCAGGTGCCCCACAGCTTGCGAGGTGCCTGGGGAACCTGAGGGGGTGGGGAGGCTGTAGGCATGGCCAACTCGGAAGCCAGCCAGAACTCCGTTCCTGTGCGTTCCTGCCCCAAAATAGCCCTGGCTGTACCCAGATTATTACCTACGAAACCCACAGAGATATATACTGCAGTCCCTTTCCTGTTCCATAGTACTCTTCCCCACTTAGCCCTTTTTTCCCACTCAGCAACAGCTGCCCTCAGCTTCTTTGACTGCAGCTCTCTGCCCCCAGGCTCCCCTGTCTCATGTTGTCACTGGTAGGTCTGCCCACTTTAACTGGTAGATTAATCAACTCAAGCTAATGTAGTAGCTAGGCAGCGATTTCAGTTCGAGAGGGTGCATTTCAATCAGTGGGGCAAAGAGAAAAGGGTGTGGTTGATCATTCAGGTCATTTTTGGTTCCAGGGAATATTCCCTACAGGTTTGTAGCAGTGCCAAAATTTGGATTCAGGATTGGGCCCCCTTGGATTTAAGGTTTTTTAAAATTAGGAATTTCCAAACACCTGGAAGCCGTTGAAGTCAATAGGAAATGGCCATTTCACACTAAAAGATAGAAATCTGCTCTTTTCTTTAAAAAAAAATCACTTTTAGAAAAGGTTTCCGTCAGGGCCCCCCCCCCCCGACCTCCTCCCAGTGCCTGTGCCAGCCCCAAAGAGTTGAGCGGAAGTGGCAAAGGCACAGCAACAACCGCAACGGCCAGGCAGCTGAGGCATTGGACAGCGGCTGCATGCAGGACCCTGAATGATGCAAGTGTCACCAGAACAGTGCTCAGCTTAGTAGAGAGAAACAGAGGATGGCTGGTGCTGGAGCAGGACAAATGCCCTGGCAGGCAGACTGGAACAGCCAATAGCCAATGCAGAAGAGCAGCCTGGATAGTTTGGCTTAACCTGAGCTTATTAGAGCTTGGGGAGCTAAGCAGGGTTGGCCAGGTATTTGAACGGGAGATCACCAAGGGAGACAGCGGTTGCTATGTGGAAGAAGGCAGAGGCAAACCATCTCTGCCCCTGTCTTTCCTGGACTGCCCTAAGATTGGAGTCACTGTGAGTGGATCACAACTTGATGGCATGTTTTTCTTCAGTGCTGGAAGGGCAAGCGACTCTACTCAACAGCACAGCACTGGGCACAGCACAGTGGTTGCCCAGTCCTGGAGCAGTTGACCATTAGGAGCCCCCATAAGATCATTAGAAAATAGGTTGGGATGTACAGATTCATGGAAGAAGGCACAAGAGACCATCAGCCTTCCTGTTCCAAGGTAATTCCTGATGGCGGCAGCTATGTTAGTCTGTAGCAGCAACATAACACAGAAGACTGGTGGCACCTTAGACAATTATTCCAGCATCAGCTTTTGTGAGTCAGAACTCACTTCTTCAAACGCTTGAAGGTAAAACTCAGGGCAAAACCTCTTCTACAGATGTTCTCCTTGAAGACTTTGGGAATATCATGAAGACTTTTTGGACATTGCCATATAATGGCTTATAATAGATCTCGCTCTCGCTCTCACACCCACCCACATCTGTAGTTGCATCTTTGTTCTAATTTGTACAGTGCCTAGAAAAAAGAGATTCCAGAAGAGACACCAGGATCCCATGGCTGATAAGTCAATGTAAGAAGGCAAAACATTATCAAAAGATAATGAACTAGATAGCCCAGGCTAGCCTGATCTTGTCAGATCTCGGAAGCTAAGCAGGGTCGCCCCTGGCTAGTATTTGGATGAGCGACCTCCAAGGAATACCAAGGATGTGACACAGAGACAAGCAATGGCAAACCACTTCTGAAACATCTTGTGCCTTAAAACCAAGTCCAGTTGCCACCTAGTGGTGCGTAATGCTGAAAGAGCTAGAACTTCTGGCTGCCAGACAGTCTTGGGATCCCCTGGCTATATGACACACACTGCCATACGATAATAATTATTATTATTATCAAAAAGGTTGCCTGATGGTGCTCCCATTTTCTGTTTCCCAGACTGTGGGCCCTCTCCGGAACGACCACGTCAGCAATGCCCTAGCCAGCCCTCTTGCATTCTGCAAGAGCCTCCCCACTTCTGCTCGCCTAAAAAAAAAAGCTACGAAATCAGAACACCCATCTCATTTCATTCTAGTAATGCTTTCCGAGAGAACAATAGGGTGTGATTAACAAAAGTGGGGGGGGGGGAGTTGAGGTGGAGTCCCCAGCTGCACATCCATCGGCCCGTGTTGTGCCTGCTTACGTTGGCCGGGGAACATAACGAGAGGCTTTCGTTCCTTCCATCATGTTAATGACTGCCTGTCCTTTGTTGTTCGCATGTACAAAAGGTTCTAGGGGAATTGCAGTACAAGCGACACAAAAGAAACGTCGTTATGAATGTTGCCCCACTCTTCCGAGGTCTATTTGAAGTTTTGGAAAGTATGAATATAAATTGAAACGAGTAGTCCCCGTGGAGCACAGGGTGGGTGGTGGGGGCTATTTGTATATCATGGAACTGAAATAAGTCCCTTGCTGGAACAAATCTCAAAGACACAGAAGGGGTAGAGAGGAGGCCCCGTGAATAAGACTTGTTTCAGAGAGGCAGCCATGTCAGTCTGTTGTCGTAAAAGAAAGAAAGAACACTGTGATACCTTGAGAACAGAGAAATCAGCCAGCCAGCCATCAAATGAAGAGTGATGGTCCTTAAAGCTCAAGAGGATTCTGTTGTTTTAATGAACAAATTCATGTACACTTTGCGTTAAGAAACATCAGAATCCCATGCCAAGAAGAACAGTTTACTATGACCTAGCTGAGGTATGAAAATCAAGCCCGTCTGAATGTATTTGGTTATTTTATATATATCGTAAAGAGCAAAATGGTTTGCAGGGCAGTGAAATCCTTCCTAGTAATCACTAAAAATCATGCACACACCCCTGCTGATTTTTGCGATTTCACCAGGCATAACCCATATACTATAAAAGGTATTTTCACGGTGTTCAAGGTTAAAAATGTTCTTTTTGCTAAAAATATATATATAAATAAATGAAAACTGTTCTGAGGCTGTTGGATTCTGCACCCAGTACCAGTTTCTGCAGTTATGTGGAATGCACACAGCCCATTTACGGAACTCATGAAAACATATCATTTGCCAAAGGGAGAAGGGAACAGAGAGACACTGTCTATATTACCTGATACAACAACAAAAAAAACTAACATTTCTAGCTAGCTTTCATACTGCGAGTAGAGAAGCATAAGAAGATCCAGGAATAATTATGGTGGGATTTCTGGAGCTTTGGAGGTTGTTGTAGGGGTGGGGGGCGGGAGTGGTAGACGGTACCAGATTGGAAGAGCTCTTACTATATATGTATGGATTTGTAGCAGGTGATCAACCTCTGTTCCTTATCCAGCTACATGCCCATGGGTTCAAACCCTTTCTGCTGTTCTATCCCACACAACTGTTGCCCACCAATATACCATACTAATGTACACCTACCAATACCAATATACATCACCATACCAACATACACCTAGTCCGTATTGGAGAAACCAGTAAGATGGAAGCAGCAAAATAAATTTTAAAAATAGGTTTCATGGGCACAGCTTTTAAGGACTTTTCCTAGCTCTGGGCTCCACCCTCCCTCTTTAATGCTGGCCTGCCATTGTGCTGCTACTGAGAAGAGGAATGTGAGAAAGAACAGTCTCCAAGCAGTCCTAAGTCTTTTATAGAGTACCACAGTAGGGGGAGAAAACCCCATAACAGCTTGTTTTTCTTGGCTTTTTAATATTGCTAATTTACATTGTTTTTATGAGTTTACTGCATTGTTTTTTTGCTTTGTGGACTACCTCAAGCAGGTCTCGGGAGAGGCAGCAGACACATTTTCTAAATAAATAAGTCTGATTTGGTAAGGACGGATGCTTTATACATTCACACGCACAAGAAAGAGGTTCCATCACCCAGCAGCAGAGACTGGTCAGAAGGTTCCCGGATCACTCATTAGCATCTCTCTCATTAGAGTGGAGAGAGCCCCTAGTAAAATCAAACTCCATTTGATGCTAGATTTCCATGACTGGAACTCCACGTGTGCTATTTTGACCCTAGAAACAGGCTTCGGGAGGACAATACACATCGGATTTGGGGAAGTGGGGTGGGGTGCTAGGGCCGCATAACACTTCTGAAGTTCCAGTCCACAGCATTCAAGCATCACGTATAGTTTACTGTAAGGCAACTATGATCTGGTGGTGGCAGTCCTCTAACCCTCCAACAGGGATATTTCAGAGCAAACAAGTGACAAGTGTTTATGGCCGTCTGTGTTCTGTTACTGTGCCCGAATCAAAGTGGATGAGAAAAGAAATCTGTGCCCGCTGCCAGTCGAGCAGTCCTGGACAAGACAGACCAATGGGCTTATTTAAATTTAAGGCATGTTCGAGTTTCTCTGTAGCCGTGTACCTTTTCCTCACGCATGGTGTCAAACACTAGAAGCGCACTTCACAGCCCTGTAGCCAGGATTTTTTTTTGGTCAGGGGGCATCTAAATTTTTAAGGGGGGTAGTTAAATTACACTTAATTAAATTAATATCACCATGACCTAGGTGGTATACAGCAGGACTGGGCTAGCAGAAAGGGGGATTGTTGGAGACGTATTGAAAGTGCCACTCTTGAGTGCCCTTCTAAGTTTTCTTGCCCTGTGGAAGGGAATGCCAAAGGCATTTAAATGCCCTCTGAACTGTCTTTTCCCAAGTCCCATGATGCCTCCTCCAAAAAATCCCACAGTGGGAGGGAAAAGGAAGCCTAAGGGCAAGCTGTGGCACTCTCACTCTGGCTACTGCCAGCAGCATGGGTCTCTCTTCAGAAATAAGGTTTCTGGCATGGCTGCTTGTGGGGCAGGGCTTTTAATGAAGGGGGCAGGGCCCCCAAATGCCCTGCTGTAGCTACTGGCCTGGCATGTCAGATCCATTTACCAGGACTAGATGTGCCGGATATCTCTTTCCTCTCACGTTCTTGGCTTTACTGCATACAAAATGTTTCTGCCAATACAATAAGTAAACAGGGTGTTTGTTACTGCCCTCATTTTGTAGGAGGCCGGGTGTTTATGAATCCTCAGGACTGTGCCCAGCATTTGATGAATGGCGACACGCTGAGCGGTGTGTACACCATCTTTCTCAACGGAGATCTCAGCCAGAGGGTGCAAGTGTATTGCGATATGACGACAGACGGGGGTGGATGGATTGTAAGTACACGCAGAGAGCCACCTGCTTTTTGGGTCTCTATTTTTTCTGTCAGAAACCCTTTTGTGGAGTTACTGCATTCATTCATTAAGATTTCTAAAAGGCACTCTGGGACCTCACAGTCCAAACCATAAGAGTGAAGATTTTAAAAAATAGAGTAGCATTTACACTGCAGCTGCCCAGCAGCTCCCCACAGCAGCCCAAAACAATCGTTCTCCCCACAGCTTCCTGTCAGTCCATAACACACGCTCCCGACTGTTTCCATTTACCAGAGACAGTACCAATGTACTGACACCTGGCCCTGATAAATAAGTTGCCTTGTTTCTCCCCCTTATTTTAGAAGATACCTTATTTAAAAAGTTGTTGATTTGAGTGGCTAGAGTTGAAATTCTTCATGGTTCAGCTCTCTCCTGAGCCTCTGAATGTAATTGTATGTCTAGAGATGAGCCTCCAAACAAGCCCCATGATGCCAGCAATATTGCTTTTGGAGGTTGTTAAGGGGTTGCCCATGTGACTTCCACAGACCCATGATTGGGTACATTACACAGAATGAACATAAGAACATAAGAGAAGCCAGTGTTGGATCAGGCCAATGGCCCATCCAGTCCAACGGCCCATCCAGTCCAACACTCAGTCCAACACAGTGGCCAAAAACACCAGGTGCCCTCAGAAAGTCTAGCAGTGGGGCCAGGACACTAGAAGCCCTCCCACTGTTGCCCACCCCCCCAAGTACCAAGAATACAGTGCATCACTTGCCCCAGACTGAGAGATCCTATCTATACCTTGTGGCTAATAGCCACTGATGGACCTCTTCTCCATATGTTTATCCAATTCCTTTTTGAAGCCGTCTATGCTTGTAGCTGCCACCACCCCCTGTGGCTGTGAATTCCACGTGTTAATCACTCTTTGAGTGAAGAAGTACTTCCTTTTATCTGTTCTAACCCGAATTCTCAGCAGTTTTATGGAGTGCCCACGAGTGCTTGTGTTGTATCATCTTTATTTCTGGGCCCAGGTCAAAATTCTGGTTTTGATCTTCATTAAAAAAAAACCTTGCTAAATAATTTGGAACCAAGTCAGTTTAAGGATTGTTCCTTCCTGTGTGAACCTACCCAGGTCCTCAGACAAACAACAGAGCTGTGTGTCTCCACCCACCACCAACCTTCTCAGGTATGGAAGGTGCACATTCATGACCGGACCCTTTTGGCTATGGCTCCATGGGTTGTGGAATGCCATCCAGACAAGAGACTCACTTGGCTTCTCGCTTGACTTTCAAGGCCAGTGAAATCTGCCTGGTCCAGAGGGCTTTCGAGTTAAGTGGAAGCTGCTGCCAAGGAATGACTGATTTACCCACTACCCTTGCTTTGGATGTTATGGTTTTCAGATTTGTTTTATAGGTTGTTTTATCAGTGTAGTGTAGTGATCAGGGATCTGGGGGACACAGTTCGAAGTCCTCCTCTCTCGGGAAGCTTGCTGAGATGTTTTGGACCTGTCACCCCATCTTAGCCTCACCGGCACTGCAGGGCCATTGTAGAGCTGAGCTCCTTGGAGGGAGGGTGGGATAAATATGCACCAGATAGATTGATCAAATTTTTAAAGGCTGCCATGGAGACCTTTGGGCACAAAGGCAGGATACAACTGGTTCAGGATGGCCAGAAACAACCCCTTTCCCTCTTTGCTGCGTCTTTGCTTCAGCATTCTCTCTCTGAAGGATTTGATGTTTCGTTGTTGTTTTGCCATCAAGTCACAGCTGACTTATTTCAGCCCTGTGGGGTTCTCAAGGCAAGAGATGTTCAGAGGTGGTTTGCCACTGCCTGCCTCTGCATCACACCCCTGGTATTCCTTGGAGGTCTCCCATCCAAATACTAGCCAGGACCGACCTTGCTTAGCTTCTGAGATCTGAAGAGACCAGGTTATCCAGGGTTCTCCAGGTCAGGGCCTCTGCAGAGTTCTGAGTGACATCCTGGCAGAGCAACAGCAGGGAAGAGAAGGGTTAGGCAAACACACATGGCCACTTCCCTATACTGTATTCTCAAAACAGCTTTACACACACACACACACACACACACACACACACACACACACACACAGAGGCTCTCAAAGCATCGAAACCTGCTTTTGCATAGCCCTGACCTAGATAGCCCAGGCAAGCCTAGTTTCATCAGAGCTCGGAAGCTAAGCAGGGCCGACCCTGGCAAGTACTTGGAAGGGAGACCTCCAAGGAATGCCATAGTCGGGATGCAGAGGCAGGCACCTCCCTGAACGTTCCTTGCCTCCCCACTAGGGGTCACCAGAAGTCAGCCACGACTTCCAGGCACGTGCGTGCGTGCACGCACATGCACACACACAAATAGAAAAGAAGAAAAGAAACATGCTTTTGCACATTATATGTAATTAGGTTCTGAGATAAAACAGTGGAAGCAAACCAAGACAGAGAAGCACTCACTGACAACCAGAACCATCGTGGCTGGGCGCTCCATTTCCCCATGCCTTAGGGACTAAGTTAATAATAGTTGCACTCAGAGAGGTTCCCTGTGATTTATTTGACACTTACCCACAACTCCTTTTGAGAGCGAAGCTGGAGCTGATTCATGATGCCATCAAGGAAATTAATCGACAGTGTCTTTCAAAATTTGCATGTTCATTGCTCGACATATGGCAGCTCAGGGGAGCTTCCTTTCGATCCAGGATGGCTCATTGAAGACCTGCCAGTAAGAGTGAACCCTCGGTGCACTTTTGACAGGCCCCAAACGGCCCCATCAAATTCTAATCAAGATGTGCTGAGAAGTTTTGCTCATGTTTTCACCTATAAGAAATACCCATGATTCCATGTGTGCATCCTATAAATATTATAGCATTAGCTCTTGCACAATTCTGGAAAGGTAAAAGGCCATTCGCCCTGAAACCAGGGCATGAAGAGAAGGGGTAGGAAGCCCTAACCCTCCCCCCCCCCCCCCAATTTATGCACCCAAGCATGAAGTCCTCGCTTCCTGGAAGATGCCTGCAGCAGGCAGATTGACCATAGTCCTGTATACACAATACACATAAAGACAAGCCAATATATGTACGTGGGGCAGGAAGTGTGATGGCTCTGTTCCCGCTCACACTCATTCACTGGAACACAGGCACAGCACCTGTGCATACACAAAAAGCACATGCTTAATGAAACTTCACCTGTGTCCAGTTCTGTGTGCCACACTTTAAGAAAGGGGTAGACAAAATCAGCTGAATTCCAAGAAAGAAAAGGAGGATTTATATCCCCACCCTTCACTCAGAGTGGCTGGCAATCTCTTTCTCTTCCTCTCTCCACAACAGACACCCTGTGAGGTAGGTGGGGCTGAGAGAGCTCTTGAGAGAACAGCTCTGAGAGAACTGGGACTGACCCAAGGTCACCCTGCTGGCTGCATGTGGAGGAGTGGAGGAATCAAACCCGGTCCTCCAGATTACAGTCCACTGCTCTTAACCACTACACCAATGAGGAGAGGTTTAAACAAGAGTAGACTGAGTGGGGGCATGATCCTGCTCATCGAATACCTGAAGGGCTGTTCCACTGAAAGGAGCTGTTCCAGGGAATGAGTCTACATAGAATGGGCTTATGTTACAGGCAGGTAGATATCAGTTAATCATAGGAGAAGCTTCCTAAAAGTAAGAGAGATTCCACAGTCTCCCTCACCAGACATCTTAAAGCAAAGCCTGTGCCATCATCTGTTGATGTGTTCTGCACTGTCTCCCACCCTCCTCTTTTGGCATGCTTGAAAGAGGGCATCTTGAGAAAGAGTTTTTTTCCCCTCAGACCCCCAGCAGAAGGCTTTCCATACCAGTGAGATCTTTACATGCTGGGAGATGCCCCCTTGGTTGTACAGTCTGACTGTCCATCGGGAGGCTGGAGAATCTGTGGGCCCTGAGAATACAGACACCTGTTGATGTGTTCTGCACCTGTGCTAGTGGAGATGGGCAGATGCCCTCTGTTCAACTTCATTATTATTCCATTGTTCCATCATGTCTAGAAGTCCACTACAGTAACTTTCTGTTTTTTAAAAAAAAGTCAGGGAGAATTGGGGGAAATCGGTAACAGATTTTATGCAGGAAAACAAGTTTATTCCTTCGAGATTTATAAATACGTTGTAAAAAATCAAATTGCAGCTCTCCCAAAAGAAAACTGTTTTGTTTTTTAATTGCCTTTCCACAGAACAAGTGTTTCTGTGCAACGTAAGAACAGCGATAAAACCCTTCAAAATTAACTCCTTGTCATTTTTACTTTTTTATTTATTTACTTAATACCCTGCCTTTCTCCCCAATGGGGATCCAGAACATGTACATGACATCCTTTTCTCCCTGCCTCCATTTTATCCTCACAACAACAACCCTGTGAGGTAGGTTAGACTGAGACTGTGTAACTGGCCAAAGGTCACTCAGCGAGCTTCCATGGCAGAGCGGGGATTTGACCCTGGGTCTCCCAGATCCTAATCCAACACTCTTTACACCACACTGGATATCAGGGCTTTTACACATAAAAGGAAAGTTTTGAAAAAGTGTTTTTTATGTTGTTGAAGAGTGCAATTTCATCTTAAGTAATGTTTTTTTTAAATGAGACACTTTGTTAGTTAGAATGTGTTTCTTTTTATTCTTTCATCTTTATATGTGCATTCTGGAAATGCACTTCAGGGAGAATTCCAGATTATGATATTATTCTTACAGAACTCCGAACCGGGGGTGGGGGGGTGTACAGTAAAGGAGGCTTTCATAAGCATTCCTGCGAGCAAGTTTTTTTTGTTTTTTTAAAGGGAAATACCAAGTATTGCATAATCCCCATAATAACTCCGTCCTGATTTGTGCTTAACTCACTAAACGACAGAAAGCTCCCCAGATGGCAGATAAAACACATTTAGCTGTCCAAAAGTGGACCTCCACTCCATCCCACCCCGTTCCCTGCACTGGACATACAGAATCTAAATAAGGATGCTCAGTTTATAACGTGGATCCCTAATGCTGCTGGTGTTAGTTTTTCAAGCCAAGTATCCACTTCAGTGCCTGTCTATCCCACTGCATGCCAAAGGGCTGGTAGAAAAAGCTCCCCCATACTGAAGGGCTAAAAATACTTCTCCCTGGCTTGAACACGTAGGCTGAAGTTAAATATCAAGAGGAGGCATGGCCTTAGTCAGTGATCTCCAGGATAGCACCCTTCCTGGGCACCATGACACCTGCTTAGGTGTTTCCTGGTATCCACTTGCTTCTTCTTTCAAAGCTTCTTTTCCCCAAAGCAAAGAGCCAATCCTGGCTTTCCCCCACTTCACTTGAGCAGTAGGTGCTTCAGAAGAAGTCCAAAGGCGTCTCCCTTGTGTCTGCTGGAAACTCCCATTCAGAAAGAGATGCCTCCATCATGAAAGGAAGCTTGGCTTGTACCTTCCCAACTATTTATGAGTGGCCCCAGGGCATCCATTCTGAAACTGACCACCTGTGGTGGTCGTTTTGTGGTTGCATCTACTTCTCATTCTCAAAATTCCAAAAGTGCCCTATGATGGACCCCTGCTGCTTCTTTTCCTGGGAGGCAGATTTCCCCACAAAATGCTGAATAGCTGTTCCCCACTCTGTCTGAGCGGCCCCTTGGTAGTATGTAGTAATAAATGGTTTATGACTTTATAACTGTCCCACCCTGTGGTAGAAAACTGTCCCACCCTGTGCCCAGGCCACAGATTTAGTATAGATAAGCAGGAGCCCACTTGTTATTTTCTTTGTAAATGGCACTTGACACAAAGTAAAGTTAAAACAGGAATTATGACTTTAATAAACAGGCACAGGAATAGGCAGGGGATGAGAAAACTGAAGTAAATGTTGTATTTTCAAATTATGATGTTTTGAACAGGCTACAATGTATTGTTGAGCTTAGTTGAGCTTAGAGTGAGAGGTTTATTTGTCTTGGAGATTTCTTAACAGCAACAATGTGTCATAATGAAGATTCATATAACTAACTTGGTTTCTTGGAGATTAGTACTTTCTTCCTGTACTTATTCTACCTCCCTGTGGGAATACAGCTTTTCCTTGGACTCTCGAGGAGTCTAAAACCATTTATTTTTTCACGCAATCCAGGGGTCCTTTCAGAATTGAACCCACTGAATAACTGAGAAGCAATGCTCCCTCTAAGCTGTGGAGTCTTTTGATAAAAATGCTGCTTTGTGAGCTACTGGCATTAAAGTTGTGAGCCAGCGATTTGGCTACTGCATGAATTAGTTTGCTCTGGAGCCATCCCTTCCTGAGCTCAGACAAAAATGTGTGAGCCGGAGGCTAAAAAACTGTGAGCTAGCTCACACTAACTCAGCTTAGAAGGAACACTGCTGAGAAGGAAATATTCTCCTTTTCCTAGAAGCAATATTCCTTTTCTGTTTGGCTAGACTGGCAGCTTCAACCTACTGACCAGTCCCTTTTGCCTGATCCTCAGTTCTTGACCCAGTGAAATAAAAGGTTTTCAGTTTGGCTGATGCCTAGACTAAAGTTATTATTTGGAACTTTTCCTCAGATTTGATGTTACACAGCAAGGGCAAGGAGTTGTGTCCCTTCACTTCACAAGTGAACTTGTCTGTTTCCCTCTGACAGACACACTAACTTCACTTGTCTGGCTTCTGGCTTGGTCTGCCAGAGACCAAGTAAGATGAAAAAGACCCTTTTTCTCAGCACTCAGCTGCTCTTAAAGCTCTCCTCAGCTGGTGCTGACCAATCAGAGAGGAGAGATGCACACAGGCAGCAGCCTGTCAATCAACCTGTGCTTCACAGTGAGGCATTAACCCTTCAATCTCCCAGGTCTCTGAATTTGATGCACTGAGCATCCTGCTTTTGGAGGTCAGTACCTCACAGGCCCTCAGGACGAACAACATTGAGGACCCCTGGTCTAAATCCATCTGTCATCACACCAGTTCACTTGAAAAGGGGTCCAGAAAAAAAGTTGGTCAAATAAAATGTATCATCCTGCCTATGAACGAGTGTGACAACATGATTCCCCCCCCCCCCCCGCAATTTTTGGTGGGGCAGCTAAGAACAGCTGTCAAACTAGGAAAGCACAATGGCCAGCCACTCAGCCCTGCATTCAAAGTAAAGAAGTAGAACGTGTGGGGACATGCACGGGTTATGTATCTGAACTTTAAGACCTTAAAAAAAAAAACTTGTCCATGAGAATTTTTCACTCGGAAGGGTTGCACACACCATCTTGCCAGCTTGCCTGCAATAAAGACTAGCCACCACGGCTCCTTCTCATCTATGGCGGAGATTCACTGTAGGTTTCACCTTTGGCCTCTCTTCCTTTGCAGGTGTTCCAGAGACGGCAGAATGGGCTGACAGATTTCTTTCGGAAGTGGGCAGATTACCGTATTGGCTTTGGAAACCTTGAGGATGAGTTCTGGCTGGGTAAGGAACCTTTGCCCTGATGTTATCACTGGAGAACCCAAATAGCTGTCCATCATACCCTTTACCGCAAGTACGTTCCATCTCTCTCTCTCTCTCCCTATTTCTCATTTCTTGCTCTCTCTCCATCTACAGAGACAGCTTATCTGTCTTCCTCTCTTCCTGCATTATCCATCAACCTTCCTTCTGACTTGATGGGTTTCTACTTGCTTTTTTCCTGCCGGGGCTCATCATTAACAATAGTCTATGAAAGGCAGACATGATCTTTGCCTGGTTTGTTTGGCTGGCATAGCAAGTTTAACTGCTGCCCTTTCGTCTCCTTGGAACGATGGTCGAACAGCTCTTTGCTCACAGATGAGCCCAGGTGGAGCCATTTCATTGCATCCCATCACTTTTGGGGGGGTCTGCATTGCAGATACACACTGCCATTCTGCATGATTGGCAGGTTCTGTTGAAGGGAAGGTTGTGGCATAAACTGAAGGATTCTTTGGGGTTAATCCAGGAATTGTAGCTCTATGCAGAAGCCAACTGCACACAGTTAATGCAATGCATGGATTAGCCTATCTTTAGCGCATACAGAGAGGATAGCTACATTGTAGAATGAAATTGGTTTAATGTCTTCCTGGGGGATTCTGGGGGCTGTAGTTCTGAGATGAGAGCTAGAGGTATCTAACATAGAATTCTCATCCTTGTCAACAAACTACAGTTCCCAGGAATTGGAGAGCCGGGAGGGGAAGCCTGACTGTGAAGCTGAAATAAAACCAATATATGCTTTTGGTGCAGGTGTTCCTGACGTCTTCGCCAAAGGAACAGTGGGAATATTACCACTGCCAGATCTGCTAGGAATCCGAGCAGTAGGCAGAAATTTGGGGGCTCTGGAATAGATTTCCCATCAACTTACTACTAACTGCTGGAAAGAACAGGAGGCAATAAAGAAAGAAATGGGCAATGACAGCCCCATAGTGAGAACTGGCGGGATGGGTGGAGGATTGGCCTCTCAGTGCCACCACCTCGCTCCCCCTACCCAGATCCCACCCACACTTGCACATGCTCCCCAAAACCTGGTGCTAATCCTGGTCAGCAAAGCCTGGGCCCAGGGCACTGCATTTTTTATGGGCATGTTTCCACTCTGCTTTTGCCGTCACTCTGCCTGCCCTTTCAGGTCTCTTGCTTATCTCCTCTGGTTCACCGGTTTGCCGGGCATGCAGTCTCATCACCGTGATCTGCCTTCCCTTCCAGGGCTGGACAACTTGCACAAGATCACATCACAGGGGCGCTACGAGCTGCGGATAGACATGAGAGACGGTCAAGAAACAGCCTTCGCCTATTATGACAAGTTCTCCATTAGCGATGCCCGGAGTTTGTACAAGCTGCGGATAGGGGACTACAATGGCACCGCTGGTAAGAAGACAAATCGACGTGGACATTCCTGTCGCAAACAGGCCTGCCCTCTCTCCTTCCGTGCAAATAAATTAATATAATAAAACCATAGATCTCCTATGTATCCTTCATGCCATCTTCCCCTTTTATTCCATTCTCTCCCTTCTCAGGCCCAGTTCAATAAGTGGCAATAGACAAGCAGAAACTGCACCATAGTTTTGGTAGCCCTCTGAGTAGGCCAGGTTAGCTTTTCCAGCCCCATGACGAGTGTGCCCTTTGGTTGATTTAGGTGGGGGGAGGCTTGAAAGGGGAGCAAAAGCCGGGCTGAAGAAGAACAGGATGGGGGACGCATTCCATCTTCCCTACCCCCGGTTCAGACTGATGGCAATAAGTGTGCCAGAGAAGAGGACTGTGGCTTCTTGTCTTGTTTTTGCCCAAATTATTTGCTCTACTATTTTCAAACTGTTTGTTCAGAGCCCGGTCACCTCAATAATGCATTCGTGAGCATGGAACAAAACAATCCTCTCCCGCGCTGTGCATTCCTTCAGTCTAAATGCTGGGAGTGGGAGAGAGAGCTGGGGTTTCAGGCCACGTCCCTTCTTCCTCCTCCTCCTCCTCCTCCTCTGGTGAGACTGATGGCAGTGAGAGGGCTCCGACTCACCTGTCAGGTTGCCAGATCTGACTGGCAGCATGGTGCCACCACATGTTCCTAGGAACAAGACCAAGGCACGAAAGAATCACGCTGCTCCCCAGAGGCTGCTTGGGGCTGCAAGAATGCGGCAGACCAGCGGGCTACAGACTTCAGGGGATGCCCACCCCCCACTTTTGCTGCAGAATTCTGTGCTGCCCTATCCGTCATTCTCTCTTCACAACAGTGTGATACCATTTGCAGTGCAACCCAGAAAGGCTGAACTTCATCACATGCAACAGTGCACCCAGCAGACCCAAAGGTTGCTGTTTCCCTTTCACGTGGACCACATGCCACAGCTGAAAAGCAACTCTTTCTACCAGCTCCAGGTGTGTGCAGAGCCAGTACCAGCTCTATGTGCAGAGACTGCACTGCTCATCCCTACTTGCAAGAGTGAAGTGTTGCTCTGTAGCTGAGAAGAGCCACAGCTTCTATTGGCTGGGGGGGGAATAAGGCTCGATAAGGGAGAGGAATGAAACTGGCAAAGATCCTATTATTAGAGAGAAAGAAAGAGAGAGAGCACTGTTTCAAAGTATCTATTATTTATTGAAGTACAAAACCATAATGCAGAAATATTCAATTTTAATGTTTATCATATTAGAAGACATAAAAAGCCAATACTTAAGAGTGCACTTGTCTCTATTTGGGAATACACATTCTGGCTTCCCTGCAAATCACCCACAATGGGGGTAATTTGGCAAGGAGCCCCGAACAATGACAGACGTTGACATTAAGTAGGAGAGAAATCCAGAGCCGCTGTCTATCAAAGAATGACGAGACCCAAATCCTTCCCCTCGCTGACCAGATGAATTCTGCTCAGAGACAACTCATGATCTTCTAGGTTAGAAACATTCAACCCCCTCCTGATGCCAAGGCCGGATTCTGGAGCCACATACTGATATCTCAATTGTTTTGGTTTCGAGGCTGAAACTAAAAAATGTAAACAGTCCTTTTAGAGCAGAGGGCATGGTCAGGGCATGGTCAGTCCCGAGACAGGCATATAACAACAGCTAATCATGCAAAACCTTATGGGAGAGAGAGCTACACAGAGAGGCATGAGCTAATTCAGGCTGCAGTACAGAAATGCCCGGTCTCACTTATAATTCTGCCACAGTTGCAGGTGGGACAGGAAGGCAGGTCACGTTACTACCCCAAGAAGCTACCCCTCCTATCCTGGCCTTAAGAGCTCCTAAGGCTGAGCCACTGAATCTGACAGGAAGTCTTCTGTACACCATGCAGGCCTAGAATCGTCTCTAGCCTCTCTAGAGATGAGGGCTTCCTGTGACACATGAGGAGCTCTGGAACAGTAGAAGTGACTCACGTGCGCTTGCATCACTTGGTGGCTTGCAACTGAATGAGCAAAATGTTGCCGTTTAGTTGTGTTGTTCTGAGGCAAATCAGAAAGACCAGGCTGCAGCATTTGAGCCACAATTGTTTCCACACACACACAAGCTGTTGCTGGAAGTTGTTTCAGCAAAACGTGCATGTACAAATTCATATTTTGAGCAGGGAGCGGCCTAAAAGGATGTCTTCCATTGCAGGGGATTCACTCACCTATCATCAGGGGCGTCCGTTTTCTACCAAAGACCGAGACAACGATGTTGCCGTCACAAACTGTGCCATGTCCTACAAAGGGGCCTGGTGGTATAAGAACTGCCACCGGACCAACCTCAATGGCAAATACGGCGAGTCCCGACACAGCCAGGTAAGAACGAAGATGACCTCTATTGTTAGCATGAAAGGGCAGCATATTTGTGATTCTTTGGCTGTGAGTGCTGAGCTAGGTGCTCTTTTGGTCAAATCTCACCTCATCCTCAAACTCAAAGATGGCAAGCCTCTCTGAAGTAGGGAGGGTTGGGGGAGACACCGGGGGGCGGGGCGGGATGCACAATGTTGGCTGGGTCCTTCCGTCACTTCCAGGGGAAACCTAGAGGCGATGTTAGAAAGTTCTAGGAATCACCAGAAACCCAACGGTAAAAACCACAGTTTCCAGCAATTCCTAGAACTACCCTATGTCATTTCTGGGTTTTCCCTAGAAGTGACATAAGGATGCAGCCACCACTGCCATTTAAAAAAAAAAAATCTCCCCCCCATCCCTTGTAGTGGCCGTGGACAATGTGATGTGGGGACAGGGGATCCCTGACCCTGGCTGGGGGAGAGGCAAACCCATTCTGGAGGGTTATAATACTGACCTGTCAAGCCGACCTACCATGAGGCCTGTGTTAGGGGACTATTAAGGCAAGTACAGTCTAAATTACCTAGTTCCTTATTACATCTTTATTGAATTTTCTGTCTCAGGCACTGTGGTATCTAGTCTCCTATCTGCTAGCAGCCATTTTAAGGATTACAAGTTATTAGTGATGAGCTAAGTCCTTTTTGCTTGATTCAGAACCGGGCTCAGTAAACCGTGATGTTTTGTCGAGGAACTCACAAGGGAACTCGTTTCCTTTTCCAAGCTCAGTTCCTCGCTGCAGAAGCCCTATGATACTCCCTATAAGGGTGACTGCGACTTCGACTGCCACAGAGTGTCCCAATCCTCCCTCGGTCTGGCCCATGCCCTGCTTGCCAGGCTACGGAAGTGGCTTCTGGGGAAGCTTAACGCTGACTGTCAAGAGATCTTGGGGGATCCCACCCTTGACACGGAGCCGTGGAAGGGTTGCTGGAGAATAACCCAACAGCTGGCCGTATGGTGGCTGTCATTCATTCATTCATTCATTCATTCAATACCCTGCCCTACCTCAAAAAATGGGCTCAGGGCGGCTCACAACATAAAATAAACAAGCAATAAAAACAGTAAAACAATAAATAGCAATAGCAGATCAATCAAACCCCTGCATTATAAAATAATTCCCCGAAGAAACTCCAGTGTCTGGATGATACCCAGCACAGCAGGACACTGGGAAAAGGTCATAAACAACGCTGTAGACAGGACAGGGGGGCCCAGAATTGATTGAACGCCACGCCCCCTCTGCCCCAGGCCATAACTAGGTAGAGGTCAGCAGGAACTGCAGCACTGTCACCAGGGCAACGATGACACAGCTTCCACTACAGCAAGACCCAGATATCCTGTGGGGGTTGAGGCATGGGATTTGTAGTGCCCGTCTAAGGATATTTTAACCTCAGCCAACAAGGGCAGAGGTGGCTTCTCCTTGCTCTTACCCGGGCCTAGGGGGAGAGTGGAGGGGCAAGGAAGCAAAGGAGACGGAACCGGGGTGGGGGCCCAAGGCCTGAGTAGAACAAGAGGTCCTGGCTGGTGACAGAACACCAAAGGGGGCATACGCTCCCTTGGGAAGGCACAACAGGAGGACAGAGCCAGTGTCCCCATCATGGGGTCCACATTTTGAGAGCGCCCAGCTTTTCAGGGGTAGCCAAAGCAGTGTTTGAAGTGCTGGAGGGGAAGGAAGGCAGGGAGAGGATGCAGTGTTCCCTCTAAGCTGAGTTAGTATGAGCTTGCTCACAGTTTTTTAGGGAACCCTGAGCTCTTCCTGCAGACCACCTGCTGCTGTCAATGATAAACCCTCATATGTGGGTGTTGGGTGGAGGAGGAGGAAGAGAGAAGGAAGGAGTTCATTTCCTGCTTGGGTTACTTTCTGAATCAGAGAAGAATTGTAATGTCTGCCTTGGGTTGGAGGTGAGGATGCTGGAGTCCATATTTCAAGTTTAGGGGATGCAGACTTTAGCAGAATCACTGAATGAGGTGGTGGATGGAGGAGGTAGAGTTCAGGGCTGTAGCACTTTGGTGTGCAAGGAGGAGGAGTCATGTTTTTGAAATCCCCCTGCCTGTAGAAAACTAGCACATCAAAGGGACTCTCTGCTAAATCCCTTGTATGCTAATTTTCTACATGCTGGAAGCTTTCATGTGGGGAAATATTCGGACAGTGGTACTAGCCAGAATCCTGCCATCTCATTCAGCCCTGATTTATACATGCAGCAAAATGAAGTTTTCAGCGGAGGCAGAAAGGACTGTGCTTCCTCAAGACAGAAAGAGCGGGGTACTATTTTTAGTGCTATCCACATTTTAAAAAACAAACAAACCTACATTACTCACATTTTTAGCCCAGTCTGCTTCTGAAGAACTCAGGGCAGAATATAGGATGGCCCTACAGGGCATGGCTAGGAATCTGCTGGGGTTACAACCAGTGTTCCCTCTAAGCTGAGTTAGTGTGAGCTAGCTCACAGTTTTTTAGCCTCTGGCTCATGCATTTTTGCCTTAGCTCAGGAAGGAAGGCTCCAGCGCAAACTAATTTATGCAGCAGCCAAATCGGTCGCTCACAACTTTAATGCCAGGAGCTCACAAAGTAGGATTTTTGCTCACAAGACTCCACAGCTTAGAGGGAGCATTGGTTACAACTGATCTCCAGGCAACAGAGAAAATGGCTGTCCTTGAAAGGTGGACTCTGTGGCATGATACCCCAATGAAGTCCCCCTCCCCAACCCTTCCACTCCTCAGGCTCCCCACCCCCCAAAAAACCTTCAGGTATTTCCCAACCCAGAACTGGCAGCCCAGCACATATGGGTCCTCTCCCTTCCATTTTATCATCACAACAACTCTGTGAGGTCGGTTAGGCTGAAAGAAAGTGACAGGCCCACAGTCACTCAGTGAACTTCAAGACCCAAGTGGGGGTGTGAACTCAGGACTCCCCAGTTGTTGTCTAAATCTTTCATTATTGAACCACACCAGAAAACTAGCCGAGGGGGATCTTTTTTACAAAGGGGAGCAGTTCTTACCTGCAGCTTAAGGATCACCTTGCCACTTCAGGATTCTGTCTAGAAAAGAGCAAGAGCCCAGTAGCATCTCACTCAAAGACTAACAAAATTTGTGGCAGGGTGTATGAGCTTTCGTGAGTCACTGCTCACTTCTTCATTCTTCTTAGATCAGGACTAATATTTCTATAAAGTACTGGATTCGGAGATGCATTGCAGTAAAATCAGCTCCAAAGTTTATTTAGTAGTCGAGGTGAACATGCAGGATGGAGGTTCAGGGGTCTGTTTTTGTGCACACTTAAAGCCGCACCCCTGGCCTCAGCCGATACACCTGATAGGGTCAGTTTCGCACGGTTGGGTGCCATAGGTCCCCAGTCAGCTCCTATGCACCCGATTGGACAGAATTACAATCCGGCCGGGCTATTTTCTACCGGATCGAAGCTTTGGTGGCTAGCCCGGCCACATGCGTTGTGCCAACCGCGCAGCGGTCGCCATTAAAGACATTACAATTTCAGAAGTGTTTTGAACACTCTAAAGCTCCAAGGATTGTTATATGAATAGAACATCACTCCTCCACAAAAAATATCCTGCTTTGCTTCAGGCCTGAAATATTCCAGTACGCAGTGTTGTGACATTTTTACTTCTTCTCTCATTTTTTTTTTATTTTTAAATTACCCAAACGAATCCTAGCGTACCTGATGTCTCTGAGAAATCCACAGCAATACAGTTTGGGGTTTGATCAGCCCATTTTATAAAGCCTCTGTTTGGTCCACAGGGCATTAACTGGTTCCACTGGAAAGGCCACGAGTTCTCCATACCGTTTGTGGAAATGAAGATGCGTCCCTACAACCACCGCAACACCTCGGGGAGGAAACGGCGGTCCCTGCAGCCATAGAGTGGCCGGAATCCCCCTGGACAAGCAGTCTTTTTTCTCTCTCTTATTTGTATTTTATAATCTTTAAAAAAAGAGGAAAGAACAGAAGTAACCCCTGGGGTAGGCAGCCTGCTCCATGCTGAGGGAGGCCGCGAGGCCCCTGCGGGCTGGCTCACTTCGCTCAGAGACCGACTTCCATGCTTTGCTACCGTCCCCAGTGACTTATTGAGTTCCTGCCCAGCCCGACCTTCTGCACTGCCAGAAAAACGGAGTTCTGTTTTGTTGCTCCCTGTTAAACCTACTGGCTTCATTGAAGGTTTTCTTCTTCGCCCCCATTTCTGTTGTAAGGTGCTGCCTTTCACACCCAGCCCGCTCTTCTGGAGGTTGCCAAGATGGAAAGGGGCTCTGGGAGCCACTGTTGCTTGTGCTGATTCTTCAGGAAATTAGCAGGGCTCTCACCAAGATGCCTGGAGGGTCAGCACAAGCCCATTAGCCAGGAAAGAGGTTCCCAAGTCCAGGATATGGACCCCAGCCTCTTTCAGGAGGCCCCCGCACATGGGACTAGGGGGGGAACCTGACAGCCTCCCCAGCAAAAAACAAAAACAAGGACTGTCATTCCCATCCAAAAAAAATTAGTAACCTTCACAGGTAGGGTTGCTAACCTCCAGGTACTGGCTGGCGATCTCCTGGAATCAGTTCACCTGGAGAAAAGGGCCACTTTGGAAGGGTGGACTCTTGGGCATTATACCCCATTGAAGCCCCTCCTCTCCCCAGACTCCACCTCCCCCCCCAAATCTGCAGGAATTTCCCAACGAAGAGCTGGCAACCCGACCCACAGATCATGTTCAGAGAAGCAAATGCAAATTCCAGCTAACTACTCTCACACATACGCACATATATGAGAAGGAACATTCTATCATACGAGGCCCTGTCTACAGTCTGAAGCGGTCCAGCCCATGCGCAAGTATGGCTGCTTGGATGAGTTCTAGAGCCCCTGCGTAAGACACTGCACATGCTGAAATAATTGCACACAAAAAGGGAGCAGGCACGAGCAAGCTGGCCACACACCCTGCTACACGTGATCTGTGGCATATGAACATGGTGTCTAGGCATGCAGGAAGTCAGCATGCATAGGCTCCCCATGAACAGAGACATTCAAAGTCCTTTTCAGATCTTATAGTCATCTGATAGATCATCTCCAATAGTTGCCGTGTTGTGTGAACAGGGGCAACACATGTATTTATCATTCATGTACAGTTCTGGTACATGTGAACGGACCACTGGATTTTTCAGAATCTGCATTCACAAACTCATGATAAATATGCCAGTTTGGCGTAGTGGTTATGAGCATGGACTCCTATCTGAAAGAACCAGGTTTGATTCCCTACTCCTCCGCATGCTGCTGCTGGTTTGACCTTGGGTCAGTTACGAGTTCTTTCATTGCTGTTCTCTCAGGAGCAGTTCTGGAAAGCGCTCTCTCAGCCCCACCTACCTCACAGGGTGTCTGCTGTGGGGAGGGGGAGGGAAAGGAGATTGTAAACTGCTCTGAGACTCCTTCGGGTAGTGAAGGGCAGAGTATAAATTCAATCTCTTTGTCTTCTTCTTCATACAACATGGCAGCCACATATATTGGGAAGACTGTGTCACTCCTCATATGAGCCATTGGTGAGCTTCTGGTATGCCCTACTGCAACATCTGGAAGGGCTTTAAAAACAGTGTTCTCTATCAGAGAGAGAGGACCTATGCATGTACTCCTCCTATGCACATAGACTCTGCTTTTGAGCCAGAGATTATATGCAGGCAAAGGGGTGTGAGACCAACACACTCACACCCACTCCCCTTCATGGTGCATTGATTTCAGCGCACATTATGTCATGTGCAGAGGGCTTAAGTCTCCCTTAGATGGCTGCTGCAAAGCCACCCAACTGAACACACTCCTATTTGGAGCAATTGGGATTATTCTACCTATGACAAGTTTACTTAGGAAATTAATAGCAACTAGAATTCTATCAGTGGAAGGTCAGTCTCTCACAGGCTGAAAACCCTGTGTGAATAAGAGCTTCTCTGAACTGACGCTTCCAAAAAGTGCTTGCCAATAAGCTGTGTCTGTGCCATTCCAGCAGGTCACACACACGCACACACATGCACACACACGCACACACACTGGAGGGCACATCTCCCAGAAAACGCTCTACAAATTACTGCATATTGTCCCCCCTCTACGCACAAGCAAACAATTTGTTCCAGTCTGTTAAGTGGTTTGCCCCGGACGTCCTGATTTCAAAGAGGACCACCACCAATTAGGAAGAGAAAGTTCCAACAGAATTTAAGTAGAATGCATAAATGCGTGTAGCATTTAGCAGTCAAAAGGATTCCTCTAAAATAAAAATTTTGCAAAAGCTGTTCCTGCAGGATAAAGACGCTCTAAAATGAGCTGTGACAGGGCTGAAAGGCAGAGCTGGAATATTCCCCCCCCCCCTTCCCCGATGCAGCAATGAGTTTCCTTCACTGTTTAACAACAGCATCAATGGTAATTATGACTAATGCTGACCATTAAAAAGCCACACACATACACACAGAATTTTTAAAAGGGGGAAATTTAAGATTCAAGTTTAGAACAGTACAAAACCACCACCTTGTGGAGAAATCCAGAAAATACAGTGGACGGAGTCAAGGTAGGCAATATCTTCCTTCTCTTATCAACCCTGGCCAGACCATCACCAGCCAAGGGGACACCCTTTGGCCATTGAAATCAAGGGGCTCAGAAGGTGTCACTCTGCCTAGGATGACATAAGGAGTGTCTCACTATGGGACCCATCCTGCTTAGTCCACAGGGGTCTCTTAATGTACTCTGCAGCTCTTAATAAGAAGACTGTTCCCTCTTCTGAGGTAAGGGGGCAAATTCCCACAATCCCCAAGAATTTTGAAATGCTAGTAGCCTGGCCAGGATGGAAATAAGAATGAATCTATTGCCCTGTAGAGATTGGATGCAAAACAAGGCATCGTGCTTTCACAGGTACATGTTCACCAGGCAGAATGGGATGCTTCAAGGGAAACACAGGGTGCCAACCCCATCTGCCCTCCCTGCTGCGAAATGGTAGGCGCTTTGAGTGGGCATTCAGAGGGTGGGAGGGGATGTTTAACTTTCCCCCTGCCAACTAGGTCTGTCCTGCCAAATGCTCCACCAGCGGCCTTTTTAAATTAAGACTCCAAAATCAGCCCTGAACTGGATAGCCCAGGCAAGCTTCATTTCGGAAGCTAAGCAGGGCAGACCCCTGGCAAGCACTTGGAAGGGACATCTCTAAGGAATACCAGGGCCAGGACACAGAGGTAGGCAGTCAAGCCACCTCTCTGAAAACATTCTAAGCCTCACTAGGGGTTGCTGGAAATCACTATGACTTCCAGGTTCACAAACACACACACAAATACACACAAAAAAAGACTCCAAAATCAGAAGCAAGCAGTGAAGGGGAAACAGCCGAGGGGACAAGTGCTGCAGAACGAGTTAAGCATCTCCTTCCCCCCACCGGCTATTCTACCCTGCCAGGGCCCGTCTCCACAGCCCCATTATCGTGGAAAATGCCGGCTGGAAACAGTTGAACAGCTGAGATAACATCTCACTTTGTCTACAGATGGTGAAAAGGGTGCCCAAACTATAAACTAGGGAAGAACCAAAGCTACTTGAAAATATTTTTTTAAAATGTAAAAACTTCCCAAAAATCAATATCAAGAAGTCAATATACAATGTTCTCATAAAATTGTGTACCCAAAAAAACCCACCCCATTTATTTTGAGTTCAATTATAATCATGAACGCACTCATGGAGTCGTGCTATTTCATGAATAACAAATTCAGCTCTTTTTTGCTCTGTCAGTAGGACTCTAGTAACACCACCTATTGCAGTTCGAAGTTCCAGGGGTGAAATCGACATGTTTTCAAAATTATGTAGAGTTCTGTGACGAATGTCAAAAAATAGGCACTAGAACAGCATTGCACCAAGAAGATGACAACTGAATTTGTCGTTTACAAATGGACGTTGCGCAGCATTTTCAAGTAGCTCTCCTTCCTTTCCTGCCGATGAGCATAAGTCATGCGTCATACAAGTAGCCCAAACAATCCTGGATCTGTAATGGCGCTTTCCTTCTGTTCATTTCTACTGTGGTGACCAGCAGCTATAAAAGTGATTGTTACTTCAAGCATTACTCCGACTGCAGCAAGGAGTACCCGCAAGACAATAGCAGAGGCTGCCACTTGTATTTGCGAGTATTTGCTGCCGTTATGGTACAGGAATTTGTCCATCAGGTGAACAGCTGACTCCATTAGAAAACACCAGCAGCAAGGTATCTTGTTCATATAAAGTCCTTACAAATTCACGTACCAGCGATGGTTACTTCATTTATACCGACCGCCTGCCCACAATGAAGACTGGAGAGTGTTCACAAACAGAGCCCTGTAGTGCCCTAAAGGCTAATGGCCAAGATCCAGAAAAGCCCAACTACTTCTGAATATGTACAGGGAGCTGGAGAGCAGAGACGTGACATGCCACTCCAGATGGAGTCCTTCTGTTGGGAGAGGGAGGCAGAAAAGAACCTGGGTATGCCTGGTAGATCGCATACGGGCCTTTGAATCCGGGCCCAAGATCTTCCATGCGGTGCATAAGCTAGGCTCTTGTCTAAGAATGCTGATGGCACAATGAATTTAAGTCGCCACGGTGGTGGAAAGGGCTGTCAGATCAGAGCCGATTTACGGCAATCCCATAGGGTTTTCCGGGCAAGAGGTGTGTAGAGGTGAATTGCCGTTGCCTGCCTCTCAGCAAAGATCCTAAACTTCCTTGGTGGTCTCTCATCCAACTACTAACCAGGGCTGACCCTGTTTAGCGTACAAGATCAAATGAGACTGGGCCACCCAGGTCAGAACAAAGATGCCAGGTGGCTCTTAAAATAACGCGGCTACTTATCTAGTATTTGCCCCCACTAAATGCAGCCAATACATTAACCTGTTAATGAAAATGTATCCCCCTAAACACAAGGGAACCTCATGTCAAAACCTTCCAGATTGCCCTTTAAGCCCTTCCCCCATCCTTTATATGCTCAAACCAGTGCAGTTGGCAAGCAAGCAAGATGGATTTTAACACATTCTTAACTCGTGTTTATGTGCAAAGCAAAGTATATCTAATCAACTGCACGGCCACGACAAGAGAGCTCCGTCTGGACAGAAAGTTGGGGGCTTTTTCACAACGGCAGCGCCCAATGGCATGCTAACCTGCTTTTGAAATAAGGGGGCACTTCCAAAGGGGTTTGCCGTTTGCAATAAGTTGCACGGAGCAGCTGTTGCGCTGCCCCAAGGCATGGATCAAAGGGGACACTCTGGATTGTGTCGCTTGCTGACTCCTCAGACAGGGAGCAGCCACTAGTTTGGACTCCCAAATCCAAAGCCAGACGTGATTTTGTGATGGTGCGTCGGTCCACTATAAGAATGATCTTTTCTATTCCACATCTCTCAACTCCCTGAAAGGTCAGAAAGGGGCCCAGATTTTTTAAAACAGAAGACTCCCTTTCCAAGCAGAAGGGATAGCTCTGTGAGGGCGGAAAAAAAAAACCCACTGTGATGCTAGAGCTTACTGGGAATGCTCAGAACAGCGTGTGCATGCGCGCACTCCCACACGCACACACACAAAGCTGCCTTATACTGAGCCCTACGACTGATCTATTCAGGTCAGTGTTGTCTGCTCTGACTGGCAGTGGCTCCCCAGGGTCTCAGGTTGGTGGTCTTCCACATCACCGACTACCTGATCCTTTTATTTAGAGATGCTACGGATTGGACCTGGGACTTTCTGCATGCAAAGCAGATGCTCTACCACTGAGGGCCACAGCCCCGCCCCCTCACACATCCATCCTCCTTCCAGGGTTTTTTATGTCCCTGCCTGGGGCACCTCCCCCTTCTTTGTCTTGTCCAGGGATATGACCAGGTGCTTTGTTGACTATTTTCATTAATACTTCGATCCACAGTGCCTGTGGCACTCCAATAATACTGCCTAGAGGCTGGCTGAACGCTACATTAGTTCAGAAACTGCTGTGTCGACAAGGAAAGACGGGGTGGGATGGGCTGAAGCAGAGAGAGAAAATAAGAGACAGATGATAAAATTGCATAAAATGCCCAACCTTTCGGCTGGTGTCACTGTTTTCTTTTTTCACGAGAATGTCTTCAAAAAGGATTTTTTAAAAAATGTGGCCCTCTCCCCCCCCCCCCATGCATTATTCTGGAACTGTGCTGATCATTTAATAGAAGAAATTAATGAAGTGATAAGCTCCCCCTCAGAGAGACTCTGATGAACTAAACCTTACCAAGTCGAAACCGAATAAAGGGAGACAGAGGGCAGGAAAGCGACCGCCCTCCCAATGATCCCGTAATGGAACCGTAGCTCAGAGAAATGGGATATACGCTTGTTAACCATTGTTAACTAGTATTTTTAGTCCTGATTGCTCTTAGCCTCTGTATAGTTCCTTTTTTAATGCATTTTCTATACGTTAATAAAAGATTCCAAAGGAGACCATTCAGTGTGTCGGGGCCAATATGTTGTGTTCGTATTTTGTGTTTGTATCCTGGAGAACAATGACTATCGTGCACCTCTGGATGGGGCCGCAGAGAGGGGGAGGGACAAAGACACGCCTGATTTGCTTCTTGCCTTGTTTCTGCTCAAAGTTTCCAGCAGAAGTTCTTGGGAGAATCCTTCCCCAGACTATCATTATGTACGTTTTGCCCTCTTACACAAGCTGCTTAACCATCTGCCAAATTTTCAGTTGACTGCCAAGCCCCAAAACAATGCAGCAGTACACTGCGGTAGCCATGACAAATCCCTCGTCAAAAATCTGAGGTGTCACTGTGACTGTGTGGGACTGACGCACAATGGGACTCTGTCACCAGCGGGAAACTATGAATATGGACTAGCTGTGTGGTCCTAGGTAAAGGTAAAGGTTTCCCTTGCTCAAAAGCCAGTCGAATCCAACTCTAGGGTTGTAGTGCTCATCTCCGTTTCCAAGCCAAAGAGCCAGTGCTGTCCAAAGACATTTCCATGGTCGTGTGGCTGCCATGACTAGACGCCGAGGTGCACGGAACGCTGTTACCTTCCCACTGAAGTGGTACCTATTTATCTACTTGCAATTTCTTGCTTTCAAACTGCTAGGTTGGCAGGAGCTGGGGCCAGAGACGGGAGCTCACTCCATCATGCAGCACTCGGGTCTCGAACTGCTGAGCTACCGACCTTCCGGTTTGCAGTTCAGCGTCTTAACCTACTTCTAGGTAAAAGAAACTTGCGAGCTCCCTTTTTTCTTCTCCTTAGCAGCCTGAGAATGTGTTTTGCATAGGGTTGGTTGGTTTGCTTGCTTGCTTGCTTTGAAAGAGCAAATGGGCACCTTCTCCCCCACCAGGCATGGTCTCCACACCTTTAAATACTTTCCAAGGTGAGGGTGAAGAACAGATGGCATCTAAAATAAAACTGAAGCTGCATCAAGAGGGTTCTGCTCATTTGTGGAGTATTAAAGGGAAGATGTAGGTTTAAAAAAAAATCAGTTAATCTGTTGTTTCCTGGAGGAGAAGGGGACTGCCAACTCTTAGTGTCCCTGATGGTCACCTATGGTCTAATCAAATGAAGTAAGGCATTTCAAGGGCATTTTAAAATTATTTTTAAAAATTGGTAAACTATCTCAAGGGGGTTTTTTGCATATCACCTCATGACTTATTCTCTGACTGGCAGCAGCTCTCCAGGGTCTCCGGCGGAGATCTTTCACATCAACTAGTACCTGATCATTTAACTGGAGATGCCAAAGACTGAATATCAGACCTTCTTTTGGGCGATGCAGGTGTTCTACCACTGAGCCACATCCCCTCACCTAATCAGAATAGCTCAGATGGATGACTGAGAGCAGATACCACAGTGGCATCATTAATGTTAGTCACTGGTCAGTCCCGGAGCATTCAAAAGGAGCAACTAGCTTGCACTCTGCCTATGCTCTGTTTCTCATCTTCTTCTTTGCCATTCCCCAGAAGCGAGTTCCCTGGAAATGTCTTTTGTGCCTTTTTTCTAAACGGATAGCACTCGGGGGAAACCCAGTACCTTGTGGGGTTGGCCTCATGACTGCCTTTTAAAAGTATGCGTACCAAATCACACGTATACATACACACAATTCAGGTGAAATCTTTGGACTTGGAGGCACAGCTGGGGTTTGCACACAGGTGGAGATACCAACCTCCAGGTGGGCCATGGAGTTCCCGGGATTACAAGTCATTTCCAGACTTCTGGGAGGAAAAGGCAGCTTCCAGCTGGCATCACACTCCCCTCCTCTCCCCGAACACCAGACTTCCTGAGCACCTCCCCCTCCCAAACTCTCCAGGAATTTCCCAAGCCAGAGTCACCAACCCTAGACACAGGCCATCTCTGTTCAGCCTTCTCCACAACCACCATTTAGTTTCCAATCAATCCCTGTTTGCTTGTCACCTTCCTGTCAAATGCTCATACTGCCACCTGTTTTCCTCCACCCCTGCGGTTCATTTGAAGAGAACTGAGTTTCATTTCAGAGGGTGTTCTCATGCACTTTTGGCTCCAGAGCCCTCCAGATACCTGGCACCAGGTTATGCCAGATGGGGAGAGTCCAGTTTCTCTTTGTACAGCCTAAATTGTGCAAACACCTTTCAAGACCACAGCCCCAGGCTAATTATGAGTCTCTGCCCTATTCTGAGTTGGAGGTCTTCAAAGAAAAAGAAAAGGTGGTTTTGCCCCCAAAATACTGCCCTTTCTGAGCTGGAATACAAAGCTAGCAGGAGGAGTGAAGAATCCATAAAAGAAAATACACTTCAAGTTTCTCTCAGAGCTGTTCTTGAAAAAGAGCAGTTTCTGTCAGAGCTCTCTCAGCCCCACCTACCTCACAGGGTGTCTGTTGTGGGGAGGGGAGGGGAAAGGAGTTTGTAAGCCACTCTGAGACTCCAAATGAAGGGCAGGGTATAAATCCAATCTCCTCCTCCTCCTCTTCTTCTCCTCCTCCTCTTGAAGGGAGCCGTTGAGTCCCAACTGTCTCCACAGCAACCCACCCAAACCATCTCCTCCTTTCTCTCATACAATGAGGGTTGGCACCAGGCTGCTCCCTCCTCTGACTGGGTCCTCCTCTTTTGAATCCCAGCGTCCAGGGCCAGCAGTTTAACTGAGCAAAACATCAATTGCTATAAGTTGAAATCTGCTCTTCCCCCCTCTTTGCCCAGTGAACAGAGGTGACACATACTGGTGTTTATTTCCTAAGGGTTTTAAGTCTGTATTAGTCATCCAGAAGCTTTTAGGAAAACTTAAATGACAGAAAGGGATGTGGGGATCCAGAATACCTCACCAGAAGCTGGGGCTGCCAACCTCCAGGTAGTGACTAGAGATATACAGGTTGCTTACCTGTAATTGGAGATCTTCGAGTGGTCATCTGTGCATTCACACCTCTGGGATAATGTGCGCCTGCACCAATCCCGATCGGTAACTTCAAAGCCAAACGGATTTTCGCGCCAACTCCCCGATCGCGCGCCGGCTCCACTGCGCATGACCGGGGAGGGGCACGAGGATCCCGCCAGTTCCTTCTGACCACTGCAAGCAGCCTCCAAGAAAGTACAAGGGAGACCAAAAGCAGAGGGGAAGGAGGGCGGGTGGTGTGAATGCACAGATGACCACTCGAAGATCTCCAATTACAGGTAAGCAACCTGTATATCTTCTTCGTGGTCTCTGTGCATCACACCTCTGGGAGAATAGCGAGCAATAATTACACCACATACCTGGAGGTGGGTGCTGAAGGTCTCACATCTGAGCTGTCTGCAGAACTGCACGGCCCACCGCCGACCGCTGATGGGCACAGACGTCCAAAGCATAGTGCCTCACAAACGTGTGAGGAGACGCCCATGTAGCAGCATTGCAGATGTCTCCCAGGGGAATGCCCTTGAGAAAAGCTGTCGAGGCAGCCACTGCTCGAGTAGAGTGAGCCCGCAGGGACGCCGGCAATGGCCGCTTGGCCAGTAGGTAGGCGAGTTTTATCGTCTCAACGATCCATTTAGACAGTCTCTGAGACGACAGTTTCTGTCCCTGTCTGGGCAAGGCATACGCGACGAAGAGAGCTGGGGACTTGCGGAAGGATTTAGTCCGATGCAAGTAAAAAGACAGGGCCCTCTTAACATCGAGAGAATGTAGGCAACGTTGTGCCTGGTCCTTGGGTTCCGGAAAAAACACTGGTAGGGTGATGTCCGCTTTAATGTGGAAGTCCGAAACTATTTTCGGCAAGAAGGTAATATCAGGGGACAGGGTTACCGCATCCTGATGAAAAGTGAGGTAGGGTGGGTCACAGCGGAGAGCCGACAGCTCACTCACCCTACGAACCGAAGTGAGAGCCACAAGAAACGCTACTTTCCACGAAAGAAGCTGCAGGCTACAGGAAGCCATAGGCTCAAACGGTTTGGCCATTAGTTTGTTCAGCACTAGTGGCAGATCCCACGCCGGAACAGGGGTTTTGACTGTTGGGAAGAGACGGCACATTCCCTTTAGGAATTGCTTCGTAGTGGGGTGGGAAAACACGGAGTAACCATCTATTGAAGGATGGTTGACCGAAACAGCTGAGAGGTAGACACGCAGTGATGCATGGCACAATCCTCTGTCTGTGCACGATAAGAGAAAACCAAAGAGTGTGGATGGAATGGAAAGTCGTCCTATTGAAGCCAGGAAAGACAGGAACTTACTCCATTTCGCCTCGTAGGAACGACGTGTAGACGGCTTACGGGCATTGAGGAGGACATCAGCTATACGAGGGTCTATTTCGGAGGACGAATTAGCCAAGCTGTTAGCTTCAGTCTGGGTATGTCGTGATGCAGCACCAAACCCTCGTGCATCCAAAGGAGGTCTGGGTTCATCGGAAGGTGAGTGTAAGACTCGTTGGAGAGGCGAAGAAGGGTGGGGAACCACAGTTGCCTCGGCCACCAGGGTGTGATCAGGATTGCTAGTGGTTGTTCCGCCAGTAGCTTCTGTACTACCCTCAATATCAGCGGGATTGGGGAAAACAGATAAATGTGTAACCCCGACCAGGAGAGGAGAAGACCGTCTCCCAGGGACATCGGATCCGTGCCCACCCTGGAACAAAAGAGGGGACACTTCTTGTTGTCTCTTGACGCAAAGACATCCACAGCAGGTTGACCCCAGAGGCTGAAGATCGGGGTCAGGTAAAGAGGATTGAGTTCCCAATCGTGTAAGGATGCACCCCCTCTGCTCAAGAAATCTGCCTGCGTGTTGAGCTGGCCGGGAAGATGGTTCGCTACCAGATAAATATCCAGCGACTGACATTCCGTCCAGAGTTCTATCGCTAAGTGGCATAGACTGCGGGAAACTGTACCACCCTGTCTGTTGATATAGTACATTGTGGTCGTGTTGTCTGTGAAGACGGCCACTGTTTTTCCCGACAAAAGGTGTTGAAAGGACCGGATCGTGTAGCGGACCGCTAGTAGCTCTAGGAAGTTGATGTGATTGGAGGCTACTGATGGATCCCACTTGTCGCCTACGCACAGATCGCCCAGGTGGGCTCCCCAGTCCCATAGGGAGGCGTCCGTGGTAATAGTGACTGACGGAGGAGGGCGGCGAAAGGGGGTGCCTGTCTGGAGATTCTGTGGCACCTGCCACCACTCCAGGGCTTGAACCACCGGATCTGAGAGGTGGAATCTTTTGGACAGAGGGTGTAGGCTTGGCCGGAACCGACGGAGGAACCACAGTTGCAAGGGTCTCATGTGCAGCCTTGCGAAGGGAATGACCATGGTGGTAGCCGCCATGAGTCCCAAGAGGCGCAGTATTTGATGAGCTGTTGCCTCCCGGTTCCTTCTCAGAGCACTGAGGAGGGAAACAATATCCGAGACCCTGCCAGGAGGTAGAAATGCCCTGCACTGTAGGGAATCGAGAAGAGCTCCGATGAACTGTACCCGTCTGGAGGGGGTGAGCATGGACTTTTTTGTATTTATCGTCAACCCCAGAGTCTCCAGGGTGTGGAGTGTTAGGGAGACGTGGTCTTGCAGGTCTGATGCCGAACGTGCGATCAGGAGCCAGTCGTCCAGGTAAGGGTATAGGTGGATGCCTTGCAGGCGGAGGTGGGCCGCTACTGTTGCCATTAATTTCGTGAAGACACGAGGTGCCGTCGAGAGACCGAATGGGAGTGCCTTGTATTGGAAGTGACGCGGACCGATCGCAAAGCGTAAAAAGGGTCTGTGGGAAGGATGAATGGTCACATGAAAGTATGCATCCTTCAGGTCCAGCGTCACCATCCAAGAACCTTCTTCCAGCAAAGGTAAGATGATCTGGAGGGTGGTCATTCGGAACTTCTTGTACGTTATGAATGCGTTGAGGTTCCGAAGATCCAGGATGGGTCGGAGGCCCCCGTCCCTCTTTGGCACTGTAAAGTAGCGGGAGTAGAATCCCTGTTGGGATTGCTGGACTACTACCGGTTCTATCGCATCCTTGCTCAGCAGAGTCTCGACCTCGGATGTTAGGGTGTCGGATGGGGGAGTGACCACGAAGTAAGGTTCCGTAGGGATCTCGAAGAATTCTATTCTGTATCCCTCGGAGATGACCGAGAGTGCCCACTTGTCCGAAGTGATGGATTGCCATGCTGTCAGGAAAGGTCATAGACGGGTGGGATTGTCGGAGCGGGGGTGGGAGTTAAAAGCTATTTTTGCTCGGTTTGGGGGGTTTCGCCTTAGACGCTGGAGCAGTTGGGAAGCAAGGCTTGTTGTTGTAAGGTTTATGTTGGTAGGTAGGTGGCGGTGACCTCTGCCATTGGGGCTCAGCGGGAGGTCTTTGCGACTGTTTCTTGGGCCATGATCTTTGCCATGTTCTCTGTTTTTGCTGTTTAGGTTGAGAGACTCCCAGATTGCGGGATGTCTTCATACTTTTATCAAGCTCGTGAAGCACTGTGTCCGTTGTTGAGCTGAAGAGTCTGTCTCCTTCAAACGGAAGATCTTCCACCAAGGTCTTAGTGTCCTGAGGAAGAGAAGTGGATCTCAACCAGGCATGGTGTCTGATGGACACTGCTGATGTGAGTGTCTTGGAGGTTACTTCTGCCGAATGCTTGGAGGCCGAAAGTTGGAGCTTGGCCAGAGACATACCTTCCTTCTGGATCTTTCTGGCATTGCGTAACTTATCCTCTGGGAGATGGGCAATGAGCGCAGTCATCTGCTCCCAGAGCGAGTACTGGTATCTGCTCATGCAGGCGGTGTAGTTTGCTATCTTTAAACCCAATGCGCCCGCTGAATAAACGCGTCTTCCGAAGGAGTCTATTCTGCATCCTTCTTTATCCAATGGTGAAGAGTGCCCACTACGACCCTTGGTGGAGGGTGTCACAACCACTGAGTTAGGTTTGGGGTGGACAAATAAAAATTCTGCCCCAGGCTCCTGGATCCTATACATGTGGTCTAGGCGTTTGCTGGAGATGGGGGTAGATGAAGGATGCGGCCAGGATTCTTTGGCCATAGTCATCAGGACCGATATGAGTGGGAGGGCTACCGGTGTTGATGTATCCATCTGTACTATATCGAAGATGGAGTCTGTGGCCGTTGGGGTCGGCTGGGCTGTGGCTAGGGCCAATGAGTGTGCCATCCTCTTGATTAGTTCCCCGTAGGGTTTCACATCCTCAGAGGGGGAGATTGGAAGGTTCTCGGTGACCTGCGTGTCAGGAGACGGGTGCGGGAGCGATCCGTCTTCTGACACAGAAGATGCCGGGGACCCCGGTGCCGAGTGTTTGGACGGAGAGAGGGGAGTCGGGCTTGAAAGGTCTTGAGTTGTCGGCAACGGACGTGGATCGATGTCGGGCGTCCGTTTCGGAGGTGTCGGTGTCAGTGTTGGTATTGATGCAGGTTCTCGGTACCGGGACACTCTAGAGGAGGTAGATTGCCGATCCCATTCGGTGGGGTACCACTGGGGTGGAGGTGGGTAGGAGCCGTAGAGGTATCTCCACTGCTGAACGTCCCACGGCACCGGTGGAGCCGGGGAGCGATAGTCTTTGTCCCCTCTCGGTGCCGATGGTGGCTTCACCTCGGCGTCGGAGGTATCTCGAGGGACCTGTGTAAGGTCTATGTCGAGGTCGGAGTCCATCAAGGTGATCGGTCGCAGCATCGGGGAGGTCGATCTACCCCTGGGTCGCTCGCGATCTTTCGGGTCAAGCTGATCGAGCCCGGGCTGGGCTGAGTCGAGCGCGCCGCGCGTCGACGAAGCACTCGAGGGTTTCTTGTGCTTCAGCTTGCCCTTCTCCTCCTTGCCCTCCCTGCGCTTTTTAACAGGAGTATCGGGCAAGGGGAGCAATCTCTTCGGTGCCGGTCTGTCGGTACCGATACTTCGGGATGGAGACGGCGTCGGTCCCGTTGGTCCCATCGGTGAAGACGCCGGAACTTCGGAAGAAGACATCTTCGGAGACAAAGCAGACTCGAGGAGGGCAACCCGGAGCCTCGCTGCTCGGTTTTTACGAGTTTGCTTCGAGAAAGCCGCACAACTCGCGCAGGAGTCGACTCGGTGGGACTCGCCCAGACAGAGAAGACACAAGGAGTGCTTGTCCGGTGGGGCTATTTTGCTGCCGCACTGCAGGCACCTCTTAAAGAACCCCCACCGCTGGGCCATAGGCCGAGCGGTGAAGTAAGGGGGGGGAAATTTCCAAAATCAAGTCCAGTTAACAGTCCGAGTTCAAGTAGGGAAGAATCAGTCCGAAGGCTTTTTTAGATAGGAAAAAGTAAACTACCGACCGGAGCAAGAGAGAAAGGATCCTCACGACGCGGCGGTCAGAAGAGAACTGGCGGGATCCTCGTGCCCCTCCCCGGTCATGCGCAGTGGAGCCGGCATGCGATCGGGGAGTTGGCGCGAAAATCCGTTTGGCTTTGAAGTTACCGATCGGGATCGGCGCAGGCGCACATTATCCCAGAGGTGTGATGCACAGAGACCACGAAGAAGATCTCCCAGAATCGTAACTGTTTTCCAGATAATAGAGATCAGTTCCTCTGGATAATAGGGCTGCTTTGGAAGTTGATCTCTGTGGCATTATACCCTGGTGAAGTCCCTCCCTCCCCAACCTTTCCCAGGCTCCACCCCGCCCCCCCAAAAAAAATCTTTAGGGATTTCCCAACCTGGAGTTGGCAACCCTGCCATAAGTGCAACTGCAGCTTTATTTCTTTGTCCTATTCAGATAGTTATGCTCTGATTTTTGCTCAAAGTGGCTACCAGCACTCTTCTCCCCTTCTCCATTTTAACTTTGCAACATCAACTATGTGGGGTAAGATAGGCGGAGAGAAAATGATTGGCCAACGGCACCCAGGGAGCTTCCATGGCGGATTGGGAATTCAAATCCGGGTCTCCAGACCTTCATCTTGCCACCCTAACTCCTCCACTGCTCTATAAAAGACTGCATCTGCACTGAATGAATGAATGAAGAGGCATCCTGGCCATCATCAAAAGAAACCCTTCAGGTATACAGTTTAAAGGGGGAAAACCACTTTTCATTGTGCATGCACTTTTTGTGATGCAAATCTATGCCCTCATTTTTTGTACACTCTATGGCGGCCAACTCTGGGTTGGTAAAATCCTACCGATTTTAGGGGTGGAGATTGTAGAGGGGAAGGATTGGAGAGGGGAAGGACATCAGTGGAACATTACCCTAACCCTCCAAAGCACCCACTTTCTCAAGGGAAACTGATCTGTGTAGTCGGGAAAGCACTCGTGACTCTGCGAGATCTCCAGGCCCCACCTAGAAGTTAAATGCAAGAAGAAGAAACAACCATGAACAAATTACAAGAAATATATTATAAATATTCAACACTTATTAAAGATACTAATATCCAAGCACTCTATTCAAAGAACAATTCCAAAGTCTAATACATATACGTTCAGTCCAATATATTTAAAGGACTAAAGTCCCTGTGTCAAAAAAGTTGCCACCGTCATTTTCAAAATATAAAGTTAAGTCTTTCAAAACAGTTCATTGTTTTCAAAACACAGCAGATAAGACTTTCAAACAATGCAATTCTAAAGTGCGTGCATGGAGACTGTAGAAAGGGCACCGCCGTTCCACCTCTGACGGAGCCTGCCAGCCTTTACAGATCTGTTTCCAAAAAGCTTTTTCAAAGAGGGGATAGGATGTTGTCCATTCATGCGATACTGCCACTCCAATACGGATATCTTAAGTTCTCACGAGCACAGTTTACAACTCCTTGCATAGCAATCCTCGTCCCTCATCAGTTGGTGCTTCTGTTGATCGCTCACGCCTGCTACCCATGTCAAATGCAGTGCAGTGAATTTGTGGCTAATAGTTTTAGGCTAGCTTCTCAGTCGAATCATTAGGAAATGTTACAGAATTGCTGATTGCCCTCATGGTAGTATAAGAAAACTATGCCCCTGCTCAGATAACCAACAAGCGACAGATAACATAGGGAGATCACATGTATATACTGGATTATTGGACGGTTTGGTGGATAGGGAACTGGTTAGAGGACCACACCCAAAGAGTGGTTGTCAATGGCATTTCATCAGATTGGAGGGAGGTGTCCAGTGGGGTGCCGCAGGGCTCGGTTTTGGGCCCGGTACTTTTCAATATGAAGGGGTAGAAGGGCTACTTGTTAAATTTGCTGATGATACCGAATTGGGAGGAGTAGCAAACACCCAAGAAGACAGAGTTAAAATTCAACAAGACCTGAATACTCTGGAGAAGTGGGCAGTTGCAAACAGGATGCAGTTCAACAAAGATAAATGCAGAGTTCTACATCTGGGCCCCCAAAATGTCAAAGAAACAATTAGAGACCCCTCCGCTAATAACAGTACAAAATAAACAACGTGGCTGACAGTAAGATGCTAAATATAGTTGTATTATATTACATGCACATATAATACATAGAACACAAGTGTCATTTACAATGCACAATCAAGAAGTGCTAACTATACAATTTGTAACCTAACTAATTATTTTCTCATTAGTTCTAGGAGCAGAAAGCTCTTCAGTTCCAAAAGCAAAAAGCTTCACCATGTAATATAATAGAACTATATTTAGCGTCTTTTTCTCAGCCACTTTGTTTATTTTGTACCACAAAAATGTCAAGCACAAATACTGGATGGGGGATAGGTTTCTGGGGAGTAAGTGTATGCAAAAGAGATCTTGGGGTAAGAGTGGACTGTAAACTAAATGATTTTTATTTATGCTGGAAGAAATGTTGTTAGTTTTTAAGGTTCCACTGGACTCGTGTTTATTTTACTGCTACAGACACGATTATCCACCTGAACCATTCGTATACCTTGCTCGCTGTCTGAACATGTCTTTCTCTGACAGACCACTTGGGGGAGCATTACTCTAGGTTCAGATGGCCATTTTTATTGTAAGATTTCGAAGGAAGACAACCCATTTAAAAAGTCATCTTCTCTTCAGGGTTCTGTGTTCATATAAGAATTAGCATGGCAAGCATGAGCTGAATTTGCTAGCAGAGTTGCTCCTTCTGAAGAGCCAGTTTCAGAAAACAAGCACCCTAAGGGACTACTAGGAGAACAAAAAAACAAAGTTTCCTGGGTACCAACCAGCAAGATCCCAAAAGTATTTGGGTAGGGATGCCAGCCTCCAGGTGGGACCTGGTGATCCCCTGGAGTTACAGCTCATCTCCAGACTACAGAGATCAGTTCCCCTGGCAAAATGGATTCTTTGAAGGGTGGATGGACTCTGTGTCATTGTACCCCACAGAGGTCCCTGTCCTTCCCAGGCTCCATCCCCAAATCTCCAGGAGTCTCCCAACCTGGATGTGGCAACCCTACCCCCACCCCCTGCCAGTGGCCAGGAAGGGCCCAGCAACCCTATGGGGAGGTCAAAGCCAGACTACGCTAAAGAACTCTGTACATTAGGAGATGTGCATTCCAAAAGGAAATACTCAAATTCCAGACCAAATCCCCTCTACTGTTTACCATCATTAGTATAACTAATCTGACCTCATAATTCAGTACAATAATGCAATACATTTGACCCTTCAAAATTGTAGGGAATGGCTTTTATTCTGATTCTTTGCTGTTTGTTGATTGTGTTGCCAGATAGTCGGCTTGTCTCTTGATCGCCTGATGCCATACTTACCCTCATTTTGATAAATACACTGTTGTAATTCCATAAACTTAATGGGAAATTTTCAGCACAAGGAAACAGAGAATGGCATGAAAATAACAATTCTTGGATTCAGTACAGACTAGGCAGAAGAGAGAATAAATTGGGGGGGGGGGGGGTTTCCCAAGCCAAAACAGGTAGGTCAGTAGCATCCCATTTCACCAATCATCGCAGTGTTCAGGGAGGCTTTCTGGATCTGCATAAACATGGTGAGTCCCAGCCACTTGCTATTCTGTTCTTTACAGCAGTACTTAGCTTTCCACCACCAATGGGGCAAACACTTCATTAATATCTGCTGGAATGCAGGAAGCGGGGGGAGCGGATAAAAACATAGGCTCCATCCCCACTACAAAAGGCAGCATGTCTGCAGGGCTAGGGAAGACTTTTGCTTGCACTTTGCTAGAAGGCAGGCCACAGATGGAGAGGGAATAGCCACACTATGGCCCATTATGCAATCACATCTTACTGAGGATTTTCAGAGCAGTTAGCCTTTAATCTTGACTTCAGATTCTGTGCCCGCCTTACGCACCATACTTTCCCCCCCCCCAGTGTATTTATTCTGCAGCTACAATTTTTAAAATGTACTTTTCTAAATTGGAGGGGGGGGCGTCACTTGTGACATATGGGGGGTGGCGTCCAAAGATTGTGGTTTTTTAAAAATTATGCAATTGCCCTATGACAGCTGCACAATAGTGTACACCAAGCACCTTCCATTTAAATCCTCGTGGTTCAGGTTTTGCGCATTTTAGCGTTAGTTCCTTGAATGAATGGGAACAGAAAGGAACACAGGCAAAAGGGGGGACCACGCTTGAAACTGACCAGACTTTTTCTGAAACTGACAAGCAGCTATGAAGCCCCATTTTCCATATTGCGGAGCACTAAAGGATTCTCCACTGTATTATCAGCCCCACTGTGAAAAATGGGAGAGTCACACGATCTCAAAATACAGGTTGAGTATACAGAATGCACGACAGAACCCACTGACACTGGCATTGCAAGCTGTGATCGCTGGCTCTGTGTGTGTGTGTGTGTGCACGCACGCACACACACACACCTGTGCAAAATTGGCTGCAACTCCACCACACTTTGCACAGGGCTGCAATTTGTATCGGGACGAGCCTCTGGCAAAAGCTCTGGTGAGCTTTTTTAGTCTTGTAGCACTAAATTGAAAAAAAAAATGGGGGGGAGGTATTTTCACTGATTCCCTAGCGCAGCTGCATAGTAATGCTAATTTCCCACCCTTCCCTGCAAATTTGCATGGTTTTCTCTTCGTGATTCGCTAATTTGATCCTGCACACTGGGTGTGATCTTGGCAGTTTTTTAAAGCCTGTCCTGTGCAGATTGCATTCTTCCTCCAAATGCATCAGTCCCAAGCAATTCTTAAGTTCAGCAGTTCACAGATGGTCCATGTCTGCTAATGCTAATTCACGCCTCCCTGTCCCTGTTTGGCTAGCAAGAATTTTGATTGCCCATAAAACAGAGACTTGTTCTCCTATCTGTCTTAAATTTTGCAGGAAAGATCCCTTAGGCGAGGATCACAATTCCTGAGCCTTTCATTACGATTTTTTTTTTGGGGGGGGGGGGGGATTACAGCCAGAAAGGAATGCAACCAGTGGGAATTAACACAAACAACCACCGCAGTTCTTACAAACGTCAAGTAATTGTGGAAATACAACTGTACAATTCACATTGACTTATACGGCTACATGCAGAGAGTTCCATTCTTTGCTTCTCTACTTGCTGGTTTGTTGTTTTCTGGAGTGCTCAGACGGGACCCCAGAAGGGTGAGGGCTCCCTTTTGCCTACAGTGAAGAAACAAGATTGCATACACCTGATCTTTGACCTTCAGAACAGTGGCTTCTGGAGACAAATAGGAAGGCTATTTAGTGAATCAGCATTCTGGCTATTAATGATCATCATTAAATGCTACATTAAACTATATATTTATTATGCTGATATTCCATGTAAATTACATTGTCTGTTCTACTGACAGCATTGGTGGGGAGGGTGCAGGAGGAGGGCCCCAAGACTATCTTTTGGCCTGGGTGCCACCCATATGACTTTTCTTCAGCTCTGTCTTCTTTACTGCCTGTTGCTGACCCCTTCTCTTTTTTAGAAGTCTATGCAGCTCAAGCCAGTTCAGTTTTCTCAGAGCTTGGAAGCTAAACAGGGTCATCCATAATTAGTACTTGGATTGGAGACCAACCACCAAGGAAGTCCAGGGTTGTTACTTGGAGGCAGGCAATAGCAAAGCCACCTCTGCTCATCGCTTGCCCTGAAAGCCCCTAGAGGGGTTCCCATAAGTCACTTGCAAATTGATAGCACACCCTCTCCCCTTTTTTCCTTAAGAGTTCAGTTTCTTAGAAGAAATGATCATCGCAGCAATTGTTCAGACTCATTTATTGCTAATCTTCTCGGCAATTTTTTTTTTGCAGTAAATGCAGTTTTGTAAGTAATACATTTATCCTGATCCCAAGGGAGATAACAAGTCTTATCAAGCTTATTATAATGCTCACAAATAAATATTCCTCCGGGAGTGCCATATAATGGGCCGTGTAAAATGGGATGAATAATATCCTCCACAGCAACCTGATCACAGATAGATGGACGCTGGCACGGCTGTAGCTTTATAAGGTCTTAAGCCACCAGTAGCATGGCAGAACTGGGGTTAATTCAGGTCCTTCGTGCCACAATCGGATTTCATTCCAAAGTCACCTTCCACTAAAGAAACAATTGAAAGAACCCACAAGCTGATACAACCAATTGAACAGTATTCTCTTTATACACACTGGTTAGAGCAGGGGTCGGCCGTCTGTGGCTCCACAGCCAAATGTGGCACAGAATCAAATGTGACTCTTTCAAAGAGCAAAGCAAATCTTTAAGTGAAGGTATATTGGAGGGCTAAGTGGGATACTAGAAAAACTAGTCTGTGAAGGGAACGGTGGGCAAAGATTGTTACAGGACTAAAGCACTTCTTAGAAAGGCTTTACAGAAAAGGGAAATGATGCAGGGGACAGTTGAGGGCAATCCACACGCAAACCAGGTGCAGATTTGTGCCAGTGCGCTTATTTGTGGAGGGCGCTCCATGTATATTTAATATTTATCATGAGAACGTGTGTGTGCCTCTTTCTAATAAAGAACTCGCAGCAGCCAGTGTTTGGGCTGCAGAAACTTTATTAATCAACCTGTCAGTAATGTAACATTGTATCGTTTCATTATGCAGATGGCCTTTCTTGGATTGCCTCTTCGTTGATCTCTAACTAAGAATGCTGATGTCATTAGACTCTTTAACTATAAAAGAATTTCGACCTCCCCCCCAGGTTGGAGGAGTTACCTGCACGCACACCAGGTTCTGCTAGCCATTCGGAAACTGCATGCCTGTACTTGTGTTGCTGCCATGGACCTGGCACCTCTGTTACCATCTCCCGATGCCCTTCAGTAAGGGCTCTGCCTTTCCCTTCAGCCACGCTCAGTAGCAGAGAATAGTAATAATAATTATCATATGGCATTGTGTGTAGAATAGCCAGGAGATCCTAGGATTATCTGGCAGCCAGAAGTTCTAGCTGTTTTAGCATCATGCACCACTAGGTGGCAAGCTAGACTTGTTTTTAAGGCAGGAGACATTTCAGAAGTGGTTTTGCCATTGTCTTCTTCTGCGTCATGGCCCTGGTATTCCTTGGAGGTTGCCCTTCCAAATACTAGCCAAGGCCGACCCTGCTTAGCTTTTGTGATCAGATGGGATTGGACTAGCCTGGGCTATCCAGGTCAGGGCAGTAGCAGGGATATTCCCTCCGATGCGCCCCAGTGCCACTTAAAGGGGAAAAATATACATGTGTTTCTCCCCTTGTCTTTCAGCTGATTCTGCTTGAATTTTGCTTTCATTTCAACTGTGGCTGATTTTAACTGAGAAGTGAAACTGTCTGCAGTCAGTAATAGTCAACACACCCACAGCCCCAAGTGCAGCCCCCCCACCACCAACAATAGATTTCCCCAAGAGGCCTGTTAACAAATAAGCTGAATAGCAGGAGTACACCTCTGATAAAAGTCCCAGCAGTCAAATGGCTTGAAAAACTAATCTTGAAAAAATGAATCCCAATGGATGTTTGGTGATCTCCGCTTATTTTTTAGGAAATCTCCAGTGTGCAGCACTGAGAGCGGCACAAAACAGATCGAAGGGTCAGGCTCCTCATGAGAAATTTGGGCCTCATGTGAGTCCAGACTTAAATCTATTACTATCGCCACCCACTATGAACCTAAAATTTATTTCCAGGGTCTCAATGGCAGGATTCTGCCCTGAGGCCAAGAGCTGGGACTCACCTGCTGGGCACGTGGGGCATTGTCTAGAAGCCCCCCAGCTCCATGTCACATCGTCCAATTTCTCCATATCACAAATAGAGAAATGGAAGGGACCCTATGGATTTCCACTCATGTGAGCAGCTAGTGTGTAGTGGGATTAGCAAAAGGGTTAGCATTATTAGAGTTATCATTAGGGTTATTAGAGATTTTAAGGTTAGGGTTGGGTTAGGTTTTGGGTTTAGGGTTGGGATTACAGTTAGGGTTAGGATTAGGTTAGGGTTATGGTCAATGTTAAAGTAAGGGTTAGGGGTTAGGGTAATTAGGGTTAAGGTTAGGGTTATTAGGGTTAGGGTTGGGGTTAGGATTCGGGTTATTAGGGTTAGGGGTAAGGTTATTAGGGTTAGGGTTGGGGTTATTAGGGTTAGGGTTGGGGTTATTAGGGTTAGGGTTGGGGTTATCAGGGTTAGGATTATTAGGTTGGGGGTTAGGGTTCAAGTTTGGGTAAATGTTAGGGGTTAGGTTTAGGGTTTGGGGTTATTTGTTTAAGGTTCGGGTCAGGGTTATTAGGGCTTGGGTTATGGTCATCAGGTTTTTCCTCCATGCCATTTCATCCTCTCTACAACTTGAAAAATTAGATTAGATTGAAAATGATGTGATCTTAGTAGGGATATCAAGTCTGCATTCTCCAGGCTTAGTGCAACCCTATAAGCGCTCCATCAACCTCTTTGTGCCCCCTAAGTGCTGCATGTCAAACTACTGTTAAGGTTCAAAAGTTAGCAACCTAGGAATGCTGGAGCAGGCTTGTGTATGTGACCCGCCAGGCCAACCTCAGTTTTCCAGCCATGAATTATAGCTTGTTGGGGCCCTCAGAAACCACCACTGGAGTTTTCGTGGGGCATATGGAGTTGTTTAGGATTTTTTTTAAAACCAAGATAAACAGTAATCCACCTTGAATCTCAGTAAGAAAGGCGGACTATACATTTAGTAATTAAGTAAATAAATAAAACCAAGACGGTTATCAAGTTCCTGATGAGTCACCATTCATGGTGAATGGACTTCTGCTTCGTTGTGCAGCTGTGGGCTAGCATACTGAGGTGGGATGGGGGGAGCCGAGGTTCATACCTCAGCTCAGCCAGAAAGCTTTGGACAAATCATACATCTCAGTTGAACCTGATATCCTAGATCTTTGTGCAGACATCAGATAACACCATCTACCGCTCTTTGGAAGAAGAGTCCAATCGAGTGCTATACTTGTTCCTTGGACACTTGACCAGCCACCCATACTCAGGCAGGAGTGCTAGGTGACCACGAATAAGTCATCATCTCTCAAAGTTTCCAGGGTAAAACAAAGTCTGGGGGAAATCCACAGAACCTTGTGCAATAGGTCATTTATAGCCCTCACCACCACCACTACAAAATTGTGACTATGTACCAGGCAGGGTCTGTGTGGATTATGAAAAACCAGGCTACGTGTTATGCTCAGTAACATGGCTAATCAAACCAGAAGCTGCTCCCAACCTTTACAAAGTGTTTCATCCTGTAATTTCCCCCTTTTGTTCTTCTAGTTCCCGACAATGAATTCTGCTGCCTAACTGTGAGAAGCTGCATCAGTTTTTCCATGAAATATCCAACCATGTGGTGAAGAGCACACCTTTCTGGGGTTAGAAGCCCATCCTTGCTTAAACAAGGGGTTTGAGAATGCAGCTGATGTCAGGGACCAGACTACAACGCTTTCTCCTTCCCCACTGGCAGATTCCTCGTAAACAACCATCAGACATCTACCAAGACTTTCTGCTCTAAGACCAGTTTGTCAGCCTCCACGTCCTTCGCAAAGAAAACAGCACTCTTAAGGATTTCCTCAGGAAGGAATTCCTCACTGGAGCCAAAATAAGTACAAAGAAAGAGGGTCTAGCAACAGGAGACAAGGAAAGCAACTAATTAAAACAGGACTCCAGCAGTGCCTTAGAGACTAACCAAAGTTATTTTGGCATAGCCTTCTGTGAATCAGAGGGACCTGAATCTACCAGATGCTATGGGTTTACATCCCATAGAGCAATGCATTTGTATAAACAACAGGTGTGTTACAGAGAAAGGCTGGGTTAAAACAATTTACAGAAGAGTCCGGTTCAGAAACCTTTTCCTTGATCCTTTTAAGTTTGCGATAGTGATCTCTTAAGGGGACCTCAGATGTAATCCATGCCTATAAACAAGGACAATGGGGGGATGCTGGCCACAAACACACACTCTCTCTCTCTCTCTCTCTCTCTCACACACACACACACACACACACACACACACACACCTACCTCTCCATTCAAGAATTAGCATGCATGTTACTAAAGTGCACTAGTGCAGATAGAGCTAATGTGGAGTAGTGGCTAGAGGATCAGTCTAGGATCTGGGAGACCCAGGGTTGGGGTTTGTTTGTTTGTTTTTTACCATGATTTGTGAAGTTCAAGTACAACCTTATCAGTTTGGTTTCAGATTTGTGTAGCTTTTGGGTAACAGAGTTTCTGAACCATTATTTTTAATGGGGAATGTATTTAGGAGTCTGGGGACACCTGTTTATAAATAGCAGGGCACCAGATTTGCATGGAACATAGTCCTCCCCAGTGCAGAAGTCAGCAAAGAGAGGGGAGGAATAGGAACAAGTTATGGCACAGTCACACATACTGGGGCTTTGTTTTGGTTAGGGCTGCAATCCTCCAGGTGGAGCAAAATGGCAGCTATTGATATGTTCCTTGGTGCCCACTTGCTTCTTAAGCAATGGGAGTAAAATCCAGAGGGTCTGGAACAGAACAGAAAATGAGCTTCGAGTCACTCCCAGCCAGCTGACTGACGAGCAGAGCGCTGAGTCCATTCCAAGCAGGTGCACCACAGCTACGCATCCCTGGCTTGGCTGTTATAGACACAGAGTGTCTTGTTTTTCTGGGCTTGGCAACCTCTCCCCGAGGCTGTACGGGGAGCGCACCTTCCTCTTTCCTTGGAAACTGAAACCAAAGAGAACCTCTTCCCCAAAGAAAGAATGGGTTCCGGCTTTCCCCCTCCTCATCCTCTTCAGAATGGGAAACATTTCAAAGAGTCTGGGAGGCACCACCTTTGCTTCTGCAGAGAGCACTCAGTCAGAAGCAGCTACTTCTATCAGAGAAGAACGCTTGGTTTTAGGGTTGCCAAATGTCCCTTACTTACCGGCGGGGGGGGGAGTCCTCCATCATCCAGGAGTTTCCCGGCGATGTCGCCCGGAAGTGACGTCATCACGTTGGGGGTGTTGCCAGGGCGACGCTCTGGCAATCGCCACAAAACTCTACGGTATCATAGAGTTTTGGGACGATTGCCAGAGCGTCGCCCTGGCAACGCCCCCAACGTGGTGACGTCACCTCTGGGTGACGTCATTACGTTGGGGAAGGGGGGTAGGGTTCCCCCCGCCGGCCAAATGCTGGCTGGCGGATCGGGAACCCCTGTAGCGGGGGATCCCCTGCCCCCTGGGCTGACTTGGCAGCCCTACTTGGTTTAGAAATGCCCAACGTTCTGTGGCAAGGATGTCCAGTGTAACTTTCCGAAGAAGGAGGAGGAAGAGGAAGAGGAGGAGACTGGATTTATACCCCGCCCTTCACTCACTTGGAGTCTCAGAGCGGCTTACAAACTCCTTTCCCTTCCCCTCCCCACAATGTAGGTGTGACGTAGGTGGGGCCGAGAGAGCTCTGAGACAACTGTCCTTGAGAGAACAGCTGGTACAGAGCTATGGCTTGCCCCAGGTTATCCAGCAGGCGCAAGTGGAGGAGTGGGGAATCAAACCCAGTTCTCCCGGATTAGAGTCTGAGCACTTAACCACTACACCAGACTGGCTCTCATCTGTGTGCATAGATTACGAGGTCCCGGATGTATTATGTCCCTCGTTGCATCCTAAAAGTCACTTCTCAAGTGGCAAACTGTTAAGCTTCTCTACATTAGTTGATTCTAATGGGAAGCCACTAGAAATTTTTACAAAGTGGGCATGTAGCTTAATCTATACAGTAGGTGGTAAACCTGCTGTTCAAAGTGAAAGCTGCAAACAAATGAGATATTTAGTCACACAATTTCTCATAGATTCAATTTCAACAATGTACGTCAATACTAATAGGAAACAGTCCAGCAGACGTTGGTGCACAAGACACAATGGTTCATAACAAGGTGTGCACAATGATACACAACAGCCTTGATTAAAGTGGTAGTCCAAAATATGACAATGAAGACAAAAAATGTCCTTAAATCATAAGAAGTGCACCAGGAGATCCTCATATGTCCAGTAGGGGATTTTCCTCATCCAATAAACATTATGATGCAGCTTCCAGATCATGCCATCAATTCGTTTACAGTCTTCATCAGACAAGAGTCTTCTATTGAGCAGGGGGAAAGGGTATGAAACCCTATGGGTAACAAGAGTCAAGGCTTAATTTGTTTATCAGGCTGGTTATGAAAAGTATCCAGCATAGATTGACCCATGTTACGGTTGCCAGGTCCCCCCGGCCAGTGGCAGGGGATGGGGGGGTACCACTTGGGAGGTCCAGGTTGGGAAACTCCTGGAGATTTGGAAATGGAGCCTTGGGAGGACAGGGACTCCAGCAGGGTATAATGCCATACAGTGAGTCTACCCTCCAAAACATACATTTTCTCCAGGGAAACTGATCTCTGTAGTCTGGAGATGAGCTATAATTCCAGGGGACCCCCAGGTCCCACCTGGAGGCTGGCATCCCTAGGCCCCATGCCAATCTTTTTTCAAGAGACAGAGTCCCCAGAGTATGAGCCCTTCCTCAAAATACTGCTCAAAACGTTCGTAAGCACTGAGCCAACAGAATAAATTAGCTGATTAAACGGTAAAGTGGGAAAATGAGAATACAGGCTACGTGAAGTGGATGACAGCCAAAACCTTCATCTGAGAAAACCTGAGAAGAATGGTGTGTGTTTTGCTATACATATATCTTTGTTCAATTATTCCAGTCAGTTTGCAAACAAAAATACCATAATTTATTTATTTTATTTATTATTTGCATTTGTATCCCGCCCATCCTGCAGGCAGACTCAGGGTGGGTAAAATGATTATAATAAATATAATTTCAGTTTAAAACATGATAAAACATTATAACAATTAAAACAATGGGTACAGCTTGAAACAGCTTCAGTTGGCTATAAAGTTCTTGCCCAATAGTGAAGTGAGTTAAAGGCCAGTTGTCGGTGGTCAGTAAATAGACAGGTGACAGACGGGTGACAGCTGCCTCAGGAAAGCCATATATGGGTGCCTGTTGCTTCAACCAAAGGCCTGGCAGAACAGCTCCGTCTTGCAGGCCCTGCGGAATTGAAGAAGATCTCGCAGGGCCCTGGTCTCAATAGGGAGCCTGTTCCGCCAGGCAGGGGGCAGACCAGAGAAAGCCCGGGCCCTGGTTGAGGCAAGACAGGCGTCCTTTGGGCCAGGGACCAGCAGGAGATGTTGATCTTTTGAGCGTAATGCTCTTCGGGGCATATATGGGAAGAGGCGGTCCCTTAGATATGTTGGTCCCAGGCCATATAAGGCTTTGAAGGTCAAAACCAGCACCTTGAAGCGGATCCAGTACTCAGCTGGAAACCAGTGCAGTTGGCAGAGCACGTGCCTAACGTGAGCCTGCACAGGCATTGACGTCAGCAGGCATGCCACCCCATTCTGCACCAGTTGTAATTTCTGGATCAGCTTCAAGGGTAATCCTGCGTAGAGCAAGTTGCAGTAATCAAGTCTGGAAGTGACCATTGCATGGGTCACCATCATTAGATCTTGGGGGGAAAGATAGGGCTTCAGTAGCCTGATCTGCCTAAGATGGAAAAATGCAGATCTGGCAACTGCAGCAACCTCGGCCTCCATGGAGAGAGAGGCATCCAGTGTCACTCACAGACTGTGGGCTGGCACCAAAGGCACCCCCTTCCAGTGGGGGGAGCCTGGCGCCCACATCCAACCCCCCTTGACTCAGGTACAGAACCTCCATCTTCGATGGATTTAACTTCAACCGATTCTGCCACAACCATCCAGCCACAGCATCCAAAGCCTCAGCCAAGTCCGTCCATTAACAAATAGAACTGGGTGTCTTCAGCATACTGATGACAACCCAGCCCCTAACGCCGGACTAACTGGGTGAGGGGGCACATATAGATGTTAAATAACATTGGCGAGAGGATCAACCCCTAAGGCAGGGGTGGCCAACCTTGCTTAACGTAAGAGCCACATAGAATAAACGTCAGATGTCTGAGAGCCGCAAGACAGGAACAAATATCACACACACGTTTTTATTTTTAAAAATATGCAAATGTGCTTTTTATTAACGTTAAATGGGACTGCCAAAAATAAAAACAAACAAGGAAAACCGGTTATTGATAATGATATTACTTGTTTGCTAATGATATTGAGAGAGAGAGAGAGAAAAAGAGAGAGATGGAAAGAAAGAATTAAAGAAGTGGAAAGAAAGAGAGAGAGAGAAACTAGGAAAGCAAATAGATGGGAGGGAGGAGGGAAGGAAGGAAGGGAGAAAGAGAGAAAAAGCATGCCTCCCCTTTGCTTCCCCAGCCGCCCTGCCAGGAGCCACACAATATGTGTGAAAGAGCCGCATGTGGCTCCCGAGCCACAGGTTGGCCACCCCTGCCCTAAGGCATTCCACATTCCAGTGGGTATCATGGGGAGACACTCTCGCCAAGCGCCACCCTCTGTCCCCGACCACGGAGGAAGGACGAAAACCATTTCAAGACAGTCCCCTCACCTCCTACGTCGGCGAGGCAGTGGGTCAATAGATCATGGTTGACTGTATTGAATGCTGCCTGAAATATACTAGGTTCAGACACACTGTGTGATCAGCTCATAGTTTATTGTGGTTACAGCTCAGCTCAAAGACAAGCAACGTAGGGCTGAAACCCTGCTTAAATGCATGCCACAAACAACACCCAACACACACCCGCTCCCCATGACTGGCTATTTACATTCTGCTGCTATGCTATAGGTTCCCTTCAGGATCATGTCTGTCTATTGTTTTCAGACCCCAAGCCAGGTCAAGTTACCAGTGCACTTTTCTGCTCAATACATAACACTGCCATTAGATCTAAAGTAACAGCAGCGCTGATCTGCCCTGATCCAGATGTCTACGGAGGTCATCTGTAAGGGCGACCAGAGCCATCTCCGTCCCATGACCAGGGCAGAAGCCAGACTGGAAGGAATCAAGGAGCGAAGTGTCATCCAGAACAGCCTGGAGTTGTTTGGCCGCCACTCCCTCAACCACCTTACCCAGGAACGGTAAGTTCGACACCGGGCGGTGATTGTTTAGGACCATAATAGCAAGTGTCACAGAAAACTAGTCCTGTGAAGAAGACTAAGCTGAGTGATTTCAACTTAATTTCATCCAAGGTATGTGGATGGCTTTCCCTCAAAAATATTGGAATGCAGGATTTATTTTGTAAATACCACTTTTCAAACAAAAAACTATCAGTCTCTGGAGAAATTAGGCGACTTGACTGAGAGAACAGATGAAGGCTGTGGCAGGACAAGGCAACAAGTGAGAAAACCGCCACTTTTTAAAAAAGACTCTGCTACTATGCCTTTAACAGCAGTGCAGCTCAGAGAAATATGGCTTTTTCCACCATTCATCCTTATGTCAGAGGAAACATCACCTGCTCAATTTCCATATGTTTGGCTGCTGTTCAAAGCACACAAGCAGGACTAGTCAAAAGACAATGTCAGCCCTAACCACTGACCAAAGCCATAGGGATAGGGGCAACTTGAAAAGTGGCAGCCCTAAACTCTGAAGGGGTTAGGAGTACCAATACAGCTGCCCTGAGCATGACACTTTTGGATTTTCAGATGGCAGCTGTAAGCAAAGGTATGGTTCACCTGCTGCCTCCTGCCATCCAAAATTGTAGCCTTCAAGGAGGGTGCTGTAAGGATGCTGCGGCACCATGGCTATATGCAAAAGCAAAGAGAGGGAAGACTGAGGGTTGGCCCCTAGCCAAGAATGAGGCAACTGTTGGAAGCCATGCCAAACAGCTGCCAGCTGTAGCTCTCCCAGAATGGCAGGCGAGGCAGAGCGCCCAGAAACGCAAGAAAAGAAGAGCCCCAATGATGACAGCAACAGAGAGAAGAAACCCTAAATGGAAATTATATTTCAACTGCGCACCACAGTGAGCTGTGGCCCACCAAGTATTCTGAGACCCATAAAATAAGCAAGAGCTAAGGCGGAAATGCCAGCAAGGCACCAATCAGATCACAGCATATTCTGTTCCCTTGTTTTGCATTTGTATATTCCCATTTGGCAGCGTGTAGTCTGGGAGCATATGCAGTTCCCATGGGCGAACTTGTGATGGGATGGAGAAGGAAGGTGTCATTTGATTCAAATTACCCACTGTGAGGTTCTTGCTACTTGGAGAAATGGTTTTACTTTTAAACACTCTCTTTTTATATAAACATGGTAGTTTCTTGCTGCCGCCAGGAATTTAAAAGTCCAAATCTCTCTCTCTTGGTAGTATGATTTAGGGTCTGGGCACTTCAGAAGTCTATGTGGCCCTGCGGAAGTACTGTACTGATTTCTGGGATATGTTTAAAACCAAATTGATTTATTGAATAAAGAACAAAAAAAAGTTTTTGGTTATCTTGAACTGTTTCTGGGGAAAGGAACTGGTAAATATAACTGGTAAGGTGCCACACAGGCTCTCAGACAAAATTCCACTCTGACAGGCTTATATTTCTCTCTCTCTCTCATATAGCCACACAGGCTAAACTCTTTGTCTTAGGCCACAAGATAAAACATTTGTCTAGCCACACAGTTTAGACACTACTTGTTTCTTGGCCATATAGACACTCTCACTTTTAGAGTCACACAGACCCTCTTCATAGCTCTGCCACACTTCACTTTTTCCAAAGACACCTACTCTCTACGCTCTGTCTTAAACACACACACACTCTTCTCAGAACACCTCTTCTCCCACACTCTCAGGCACCAGCCAATCAAAATCACACTTGTCTTCCTATCACCGCCCCCCCCCCCCACTGTACTGCAGTCACACTCAACATTTAAAGGAACACACACCCCAAAACATGAAATCATTACACCCACAGACGGAGAATTTCCAGGAGATAGGAGGGATGGACTTCCTGTCATCTGTTGCTCTGGACTATCAGTTCCAGATTCTGCAACTGGCAGACATCACATTACAATACAATCTGGTCCCATTACATTTAAGTTGAAAGCCCTTTCTCTCACAAAGACTATGGCATAGAAACTAGACGATGAATATATAAATGAAATGCTCAGAAACCAACGTATAAAAATGTGTATACATTTCTTACATAAAATGATATAGACCAGGGAGGAGAAGAGCTGGGTTTTATACCCCACTTTTCTCTACCCGAAGGACTCTCAAAGCTGCTTACAATCACCTTCCCTTCCTCTCCCCACAATAGATACCTTGTGAGGTAGGTGGGGCTGAGAGAGATCTGAAAGAACTGTGACTGACCCAAGGACACCCAGTAGGCTTTATGTGGAGAAGTGAGAGTGCCTTTATGGATCACTACAAGAGTCAAGCAAATTGTTTATAAAAGAAAGCCTGGGTGGAGCGTACTCCAGGCTGAAGGACCTTACAGTGCTAGTTCATTGTATTTTGTCACTCCAGACAAGGTATACTGAGCATCTCCTGGGCTCACATCAACACCAGCATAGACTCAGCCAGCAGCAGCACAAGCCAGGGGGTCAAACTAGCCCCCTCCAGGGTTCCCTCTAAGCTGAGTTAGTGTGAGCTAGCTTTTTTAGCCTCCGGCTCTCACATTTTTTTCTTACCACAGGAAGGATGGCTCCAGAGCAAACTAATTTATGCAGTAGCCAAATCGCTCACTCACAACTTTAATGCCGGTAGGTCACAAAGTAGAATTTTTGCTCACAAGACTCCCCAGCTTAGAGGGAGCATTGGTCCCCTCCCCTACCACTAATAACTCGGAGCTAACCCAAACTGAGTCCTTCCAGTGCACCGCACCCACCTCATTGTGCCACCCAAAACAGTTGCTTGGGCAGCTTTGCTGGGAAAGTGATCCCAGGATCTTCTTGTTTTTGGTATCATTCATTCTGGATATCAAGGTGCTACTGGATCATGTCATTTATTTATTTTTTCTATCACTACCAGCCTTCTTGGACATTAACGTCATACTGAGAAACTAGGACATAATTTAAGGGAATGTCTAAGCAGCTTAGCATGATTGCACGAACTTCATAAAAGAAAGAAGCGCTGAGCAAGTGTGCTCCACCGCTGGGAGCTCAGAGGGCATTCTTGGTTTGCCCATCCAAATGGCTTCAGGGTCAGCCTTAAGGAAACTATCCACCTAATGGTAAAGCCTGTTGGGATATTTGTGAGTTCTTTTCCTGTTTGCCATGAAAGCATTTCCTGTTTGTTATGCATGCTACTTTCTAGTTACAGATCCAATAGAACTGTCTACACATTTTTCCCACTAGAGCAAGGTGCCAGAATGCATAATTCATTAGTGTTCAGATTCTCCAGTTGGAATAATCAATAGTTTGGGGATTGAGCCAAGGGAGAAAGCATAGGGTTTCAGTTTATTGCTCTTTCTTCTACTCCTAGAAGTTTCCTCTGAGTCACAAGTTAAGTTCTTAGAGAAGAAACATGTTGCATAGAGCTAGTAAAGACATTTTATTTTACTTTTGTTCTCCAAGTACCTTTTACCTAATCGTTAGTCTAGTTTTCTCTTTTCTAGACTAATACACATGTGTCTGGCTGCTTTAATCTAATGCTGCATTTTTTTGAATCTCAGTACTTAAAACCGAACACACACAGAGACCTCAGCACTGCATTCTTTCCTCTCATCTATACATATTCATTTTAGTTGATTCAAATATTTGTACCCCACTCCATTCATGTAACATCCCCAGAATGGCTTTATGATACTATACAATGTATATACTATTCAATACAAAGTTAAACACCAAATAGCAACACAAAATAAAAGTAAAAGCAACAAGAATGGAAAAGATGAATAAAAAGAGAACAACAACCTTAAAAAAATAAAAGCATTAATAAGATCAGAGCAGTAAAAAAAATCATTAAAACAGCATCAATAATACAATTAAAAAACCCAAGTCAGAAAATCAGCAGGCCCAGTTGTAACCAGTTAAAATTTTGTTAAATATCTTTTTAAAATGTTAACTAAATGGTGGTTATTTTAACTAAATGTTTCAGAGAACCAAACTTTCTTTGCCTAATGCCTGAAGTCAGTAAGGTGTAGTGGTCGGAGAACTGTTCTAGAATCTGGAAGATCCAGATTTAAAACCCCACTCTGCCATAGAAACACTCTGGTTACCTTTGGGTAACTCTCTCAGCTCGATTGCAGTAGTCCAACCTCCAACATATTCATCTGACTTCAATGTTATTGTCATGACTCACCATTCCAAAGAATTCTGTTTGCAATCACTACCGACACTCATCATGACAGCTTCCAGCATTTTATGGTGAAGAGAAAACCGTTAAGCTACTTTAGTCTGTGGATTCAGCCAAGAACAGGGCTTTGGCCTAGATATTGCTGAGGGTGAAAGAGGAGAGCGCAAAAGTTGGCTTGAAACATCAAAAAAAACCTAAGATCATGGTATCCGGCCCCATCACTCCTTGGCAAATAGAAGGGGAAGTCATGGAAGGAGTGACAGACTTCCACCTTCCTGGGATCCAAGATCACTGCAGACAGTGACTGCAGCCATGAAATTAAAAGATGCCTGCTCCTTCGGAGGAAAGCGATGGCAAAACTAGACAGCATAACAAAAAGTAGAGACATCACCCTGCCAACAAAAGTCCTTATGGTCAAAGCAATGGTACTCCCAGTAGTAATGTATGGCTGCGAGAGCTGGACCATAACAAAGGCCGAGCGCCGAAGAATAGATGCTTTCAAATTATTGTGCTGGAGAAGACTCTTGAGAGTCCCTTGGACTGCAAGGAGATCAAATCAGGCAATCCTAAAAGAAATCAGTAGGCCCTGACTGCTCCCTGGAAGGCCAGATACTGAAGCTCAAATACTTTGGCCACCAAATGAGAAGGGAGAACTCACTGGAGAAGACCCTGATGCTGGGAAAGACTGAAGGTCAAAGAAGAAGGGGGCGGCAAAGGATGAGATGGTTAGACAGTGTTATTGATGCAATGAACATGAAATTGTGCAAACTCCAGAGGACGGCAGAAGACAGGAGGGCCTGGTGTGATGTGGTCCATGCAGTCACGAAGGGTCGGACTCAATTGTGTGACTGAACAACCACAACAACACTATAGGTTTCCAACAAGGTAATCCTAAGAATGCTTTCCTGGGAGTAAGAAGTCTGAAGAAGCATGCTTTGCACACAAAAGCTGACACTTTGAATAAAACTTTGTTGGGTCCTTTCTGCACTAGACCTTAAATCCTGGTTCAACCCTGTCCCCGAACTTACATTCTACACTACACACTTCACCCATGTCATTATCATGAGATATTTTTACATTCTACACTACACTCGAGTTCACCCCTGTAATTATCTCAGGGTATTTGTTTCCACATTACATTGAGGTCACCCCGGTTTCATCCCACACTTGTCCCGGGATAAACAGACGCTGTTATAACCAGGGATAAATGCAAGGTATTGTGTTGTGAGTTGAACTCTGATAAAACCAGTGATGAGATCCAAGTGCGGAAAGGACCTTGTTCTTAAAAGTGCTACTGGATTCAAACTTTGTTTTCCTGGGGGTGAGTCCCATTGAACAGACCTTAGCAGAGTTGCTTGGGATTGCTGTCAAAAGCTCTTACAACTGTTTTCATTGATGGTGCATTTAAGTGTCAGCTGGTATGGAGCATTGTGATAGAAGAGCCATTTTTTCATTCAAAAAACCTTCTATAAATCCATCCTGCTTCAGTTAGGGCAGGGTGATAGAACCGCACAACCAACAGACTCTTCACCCTGCTCAGCACAGTCCTGTGAAAGATGTTGTTTTGAAGTGATTACCAAACGACCTGTGTCAAACGCAAATGAGCCTTCCTTGCCAAAACACATTCACCCTTCCCTTATTTTAACCAGCCAACTGTACTTCTGAATTTGTACACTCTGCATGAAGAATCCAAATAAGAGATGCCAAGTAGTACCTTTGTTAATGTATTACGGGAATTCTAGCTCCAAAGAAAGGACTGCTGTTGGCCCCTTGCTAGCATTGGCTGATCTTTAATGACCATCTTAAATTACTTTAGTCCCACTTAGCAGCCCAGAAACAAAAATCCCTCTTTCTCTAGGATCACTTGGGGGGCGGGGGGAGATGGTGACCAAAGAACCATTCAGCCTTCACCTGTTTGCTTGGGGAATACTTGTCCATTCACTTACAGTGATTTTTAAAAAATCACCTTCTGGCTTAGTAACACACCATGACTATTATCAGTCTAGATCTTGTTAGAGAAGTTATAAGTATTTTTTTTATCGTTTGTCTTCTTTAGTCCTTTTTTTTTTTGCCATCAAGTCACTGCAGACGTATGGTGACCCCACAGAACAAAGTTTGAGTCCAGGGGCCCCTTTAAGACCAACTAAGTTTAATTCAAGGTAGAAGCTTTTGTGTGCAAGCAGACAGGGTTTTCAAGGTACAGTCTTTCCGCTGCTGTTCAACTCCCAGTCATTCCTATGTGGTGATGGAAAGTGCAGTTCCAGGCACAGCTGACATATGGCGAACCCTCATCGGGCTTTCAAGGCAAGAGATGTTCAGAGGTGGTTTGCCATTGCCTGCACCTCTGCACCGTAACCCTGGACTTCCTTGGTGGTCCCCCATCCAAATACTAACCAGGGCCAACCCTGCGTAGCATCCAGGATGTGACAAGATCAGGCTATCCTAGGCTATCCAGGTCAGGTCTTTCACTATCTATGTGCCATTAATAAAAGCAATCTAATTTTCTTAATCAAGGACTTAAGACTGGTGTGTTACAAGTTTGACCCCATGGTCACATGTGCCTAACTGCTGCAAGGGGGAGGGAAGTCCATTAGACTCTACTTCCCCAGATATCCTTGCAAGGGCATCTTCTTCTCATGGAGTTGGGGGCTAGAAACCAGAAACCATCAACAAGCGATTGAGGGGGGCTTTTGAAACCTGTGGGCCTGGAGGAAGTCGTTTTTGTCAAAAAGCACGAGGCCAGCCCTACGTGAAAGGAGCTGGATAAACCTCTTCAGGCGAGGGATCCCATGCCAGACATAAACATTTAGATTGCCAGAATGGAACCGTCTGCTTCGTTTCCCATCGGATTTTCTGACTGCTGTTTTAAAACTGGATAGGTGTCCCACAGAGCAAAACTTTGAAAGAGTGCACTCCACTTTAAAGGGGCACCTCTAGACAAGCCCTCTTTGATTCCAGCTTCAGAGACTCAATGACACAACATTAATAAACTAAGCAAATAAAGGGTCTATTTTGGGGCAAACTACTTCAGGCCAGTTTTATTTTTAGCCTTCAACTTGACCGCTTTGAAGGCTGGGAGCGGAGAAAAAGAGAAGGAGGAGGAGGCGGTCCTGGAAAATACTCTAACGGAATGCTGTTTGCTTAGAAAGTTTTTCCATTACTCAATTAAATTCCAGTCAATATGCGCAAAGAGAACCAAGCTAGGGGGGAAACATTAGTCTGGGGAAAACAGGAATGGTTTGTTCCAGCCTGCTTTCTTTTCTGGTCAAGCAGCTGAGGCAGACAATGCTCACTTGCATTCTAAAAGAGTATTTTTCAGGCTAAAGATATGTAACGCACTAAGATGTGTATAAGATATGTGACGCACTAAGGCAGGGGTGGCCAACCTTGCTTAACGTAAGAGCCACATAGAATAAATGTAAGAGCCACATAGAGATGTCTGAGAGCCGCAAGACAGGAACAAATATCACACACACGTTTTTATTTTTTAAAATATGCAAATTTGCTTTTTATTAACGTTAAATGGGACTGCCAAAAATAAAAACAAACGAAGAAAACCGGTTATTGATAATGATGTTACTTGTCTGCTAATGATATTGAAAGAGAGAGAGAAAAAGAGAGAGATGGAAAGAAAGAATTAAAGAAGTGGAAAGAAAGAGAGAGAGAAAAACTAGGAAAGCAAATAGATGGGAGGGAGGAGGGAAGGAAGGAAGGAAGGGAGAAAGAGAGAAAAAGCATGCCTCCCCTTTGCTTCCCCAGCCGCCCTGCCAGGAGCCGCACAATATGTGTGAAAGAGCCGCATGTGGCTCCCGAGCCACAGGTTGGCCACCCCTGCACTAAGGCATAATTATAAGGGAAACGCTGCCTCAAAACGTTCATTCATGGAATCTATAGGTCTGTTCTTCTCACCATTTCATTCAGGAGTGGTAGTCACAATGTAGGGGATAGGCCACTTCCCGAGTTACGTCCGAAAAAATATTTTTTTAACACAGTACCTTTTGTTCGTACTGTAGGAATGATATATAAGAATGTAACCTTTGAAATATGATACTTGTCTTATGCAGTTTTTGTTTTAGTCTTAGAGATCTCCCTGGCCCCCTTCCCTAAAGATGTACTTATAAAATCAATAAAAACCTATAAAAACAAAACAAAAAAACAAAAAACAGAGGTGAACTCTTGGAAGCTCCCAGAAGTTATTCTTCTTTACGAGAGAAAGAGGCATGTACATTTTTGTTCAGATTTTGTTCATAATATCCATTCCTATAAAAGAACCTCCATTTTTTAGGAGTTGCTTGGTAAGGAACCATTATGTGATAAAGAGCTAGACCACAGTTTACACAGCCTCTTGACTATTGTTTATTGATTCACACAGAAAATATTTTGACAATCGAATGATGTGCTCCGCAGAGATCCAGAGAGGAGTCTCAGAGAGTAAAGGTAAAGGTTTCCCTTGCTCGAAAGCCAGTCGAATCCAACTCTAGGGGGTGGTGCTCCTCTCTGTTTCCAAGCCGAAGAGCCAACACTGTCCAAAGACTTCTCCGTGGTCATGCGGCCAGCATGACTAAACGTTGAAGCGCACAGAACACTGTTACCTTCCCACCGAAGCGGTACCTTCCAGTCTGCAGCTCAGCATCTTAACCTCTGAGCCACCGCAGATCCCTACTCAATAATGACATTATCCTTATCACTCCAGGTCCATATATTGCAGTTGCTATTTCATGAGCAACCATCACACCAGATGTACTATGCTGCCCGGGTTGTTTCCCCCCTAACTTAGTTTCATGCTGCTGCTAGCAAGCCTCCACTTTGATTGGCCATGCTCTTTCTCTACCACCTTCGCTCCAAGTGACCTACTAGCTTCTGCCACTCACACTCACATTAGGCAGTGGAATGTGGTTTCAGGCCATTTGCCACACAAAGGGTAAGAGCTACCAGACGGGTGACAGGGTTTGGGGTACACTTAGCATGATCATATTGTAACTCCACTGAAAACTATAACGAGCCCAGGAAGATGAAGACCCACCAAATTACTGAATCTTTTACAGTGCATTCCTAAACAGACGTACACCCTTCGGAGTGCACTGAAGACAACTGGCTTACAAGTTTGTGACTCCACTTGGGATTACACTAAGATTTCTCAGCCAACAATCAAGGTGCATCTTGGAATAAAGAATCTTACTGCCTTGTCATTCTACCCTAACAATAAATTCCACTTCCATCAGTATTCTTAGCTAACTCAACAGTGGACAATTGGTATCTACTTCCAGTGCTCCACATCTTGGTTTATATAACTTAGATCACTTCCAGCACACCTCCTTGTCTTTGCTGCCCCAAGACTTCCCTTTTTAAACTTTATTTGGATATGTTCCAACAACTTGGGAACTTCCCTTTGCCACATTTCCCATCAATCAGGTGGCTCCCCTCTAAACTCACCAGGATTCTCCCCGCCCCCCCGCCCCAAGCCCAGGAAAACAATCTCTCTTCACTCCCAAATCCTATAATCGGAGCCAGAATCTTTCACTAAATAGTGCTTCATATCCAGATCTTGCAGCAGTCTTCCCTGCCATGTAACCCTGGAATCCTGTTCCCTCACTCTACTCAGTCCTGCCTTGCATGGCAATCAATACATGCAAAAGTCAAGGCTGTGCAGAGGTTTGTTGTGGATGGGGAGTCCCTTCCAAGGAGCCCTCCAGCCCTCTTGCTCTCCTCAACTCTGAAGAAGTGTGCTTAGCTAGCCACCACCAATGATCCCTCTAAGTTGTGGAGTTTTGCAAGCAAAAATTCTACTTTGTGAGCTACTGGCATTAAAGTTGTGAGTGAGCAATTTGGCTGCTGCATAAATTAATTTGCTCTGGAGTCATCCTTCCTGAGCTAAGACAAAAATGTATGAGCCAGAGGCTAAAAAACTGTGAGCTGGCTCACACTAACTTGGGTCAGAGGGGACACTGGCCACCACTATTCTGGTTCAATGGCGTAGCTGGGGAGGGCCAAAAAGCACCCTCTCTGCTCCCTGGGCACTTCTCTTTTCACTTGGGGCATGCCCTCCAGTAAGGAGGCAGAGTGAATGGAAAAGACCAATTAATCAATTACTGTAAAAACTGACTAAGAGAACATTATGAAAGTGGGGGGGGAAATTAACACATGGTATGTTATAAACACACAAGGCAAAACTCCTGTGAAAGATCACAGTTTCCAGACACACCTGTCTTAGTGGACTTCTAACTCTATTTCAATACCTGGTCTGCTTTAGGTCAATCTCACCCTCTGCCTTGGGTGGAAGATAATCTCCTGATGATAGCAGCCTCTCTGCTGTCTGTCTCCTGGAAGAGAACCATCTCCCTTACTGTGCAGGGTCTTATACGGTCACAGTCAAACTCTGCCTTGCCAACAGCAATCGGTCCCTGTTTCCCCTGCACTTTAACCAGACTAATACTGAGGCTTGGAAAGTGACTGAGAATTGTATGCTTGAAAGAAAATTTCAAGCAGAACAGAAGGCCTATGTGTGAGGGAATGGGTGTCTCTTTTTCGGTGGGGGGGGTTGGTATTTTTTATTTTTTTATTTTATTTTATTTTTTATATGTGCAAGTGTGTGTATGCGTGTGTCTGTACCTGGAAGTCATGGCGACCTCTGGTGAATGAGCCCTCCTGGGGGCCTGGAGGATATTCAGAGAGGTGGCTGAATAAAACCTGTCCCTGCCTCCCGCTGCTGGTATTCCAAGGAGGTCTCCCATCCAAGTACATGCCATAGTTGACCCTGCTTAACTTCCGAGATCTGATGAGATCAAGCTTGCCTGAGCTACCCAGGGCAGGGCAAGGCAAGGCTGTCTTGAGGCTCTACTCCTCCAGGGTTCCGTTGCTTGGGTCTCTGTCTCTGAAGTTGGCATACATGCTTCTGATCATCTCCTATTTTAATTCCAAGGTCCCTTTTGGATTACTGGCTGCCTAGATGCTTGGGAACCTCTCCAAGCACATCCCAATTCAGCATCTTAGCAGGATAGGAAATCTTTGCTTTCCATTCTGTTCTCCCTCTCTACCTCCCCACCTCCTCTCCTGGGTGAAACACATTGCCCAAGTTTGTGTGGGCATTTGCTATAGTTGCATTGCTTTGTATTTAGTGTTTGCATATTTGACAACGTGACTGTATGCCTGCAAGAAAACTCCACTCAGTAAACTGTCTCAATATATCCAGATCATTGTGTTCTGTTCAAACTTGCTTAGGAGTTTTGATCCATTGTCAAATGATGCCTTAATAATCTCTGTGTGTCTCATGCCCTCTATCCTGGGTATAAAACCCAAGCCTGTAGCTCCTTTTATAACAGAAGGATGTACTTGTAGTTAAATGGCCATCTGTGTTGCCCACTAAGGGTCAAAGTACACATTACTTTTAGTTGGACAACTCTTGTCCTGAAGTTATTTATTTCTTTAATGAAAAGCATCCACAAGAGACCGGAATAGGTCTCTCAACCTTGTTGAGCCTGTGAATACTTCTAGGATCCTGAGATCAGGGAGTGGGCACCAAACCACAAAATGGCTGCCACTGAGCCATAGGGCCTGGGGCAACTACAAAAACATATTGGAAAGCTGCAAACCAAGAATCCTCTTACAATGGAGGCAGCTGTTTCTGAATGGGCAGGCCTTCCAGATGCTAAGGTGATGCCTCCTGTGTTCTGCTGAAGAACTTCCAGCTCCAATAAGGTGGAAGAAATCCAGGATCATCTCTTTGCTCTGCAGAAGGGGCAAGTGTGCTCCAGGTGTCAGGCTGGGGGTGTCTGGGCTGGACTACTGAGGTAGTGAACTGGTGGTAGTGGAGAAAACAGTCACAGCCCTTTCTCCTCAGGCCATTTTCCCCCATACAAATGTGCCCTGCCCAAAACTGCCCCACCCCAGCATGGGATGTGTGCTTGTGGGGAGGGGAGGGTTAAGTGGACAAACAGTTTCCAAAAGATAAAGCAGTCCCCTTACTATCTGCTTCCCCAAGATTCTACTCTCCTGTAGGCATTTTGTCTTTTCTTAAAACTAAAAAAAAAATTAAATTAGGAAAATCACATAACTATATGCCATGTGTACTTTGGAGCTGAGACAGGCCCCTGGAAGTGTTTCCGAAGACAATGTGGGCTTTATGGCCTGGTTTTTTCCCTCCCTTGGCAGAGACACACAGCTGAAGGAACGGAAATGCTAAATCACAGTATTTGCATGGAGACCAACACAAATATCTGAGTCATTTAAAAAACTCCAAACAAGGGAAGCTGCCTGGATAGGCTTTTGATCACTGTTAATACCAAAGGATGACAAGTTATGAGATGAGCTGGCCTATGATTACTCAGCCCAAGACGGAAGAGGCCTGGTTTCCTTCATCCTCCAGAACTGAAGAAGAGCCACTGCCAACCCTGTTAACTGAGTCTCAAGCCCCTTACGCCCCGCCCCCCACCCCCCAAGGCTTTTCTCTCTGTTTTTTTACCTTTTACTTTTCAGTGTTGCTACTGGTGCAGACCTCACACTCAGCTGCAGAATGCCTTCTCCAAGGGCACCTTTTAGAAAGATGGACAGCCATAGGTTCTTTCTTTGGACATGGAGGCCGCTCAAACAATGTGGACAGAAGTTACTTAATGCGGCAATTCCTTAGTCATGGGATCACAGCTATACCATGCCAAAGGCTGATTCTTGCAGCCTAGGGTTCAAGGTCTGTTGAAGAGGAGAACAGGCTGTACACCATGACCCAGAGTGACATGAAGAAGCAACGTTGTATTATGTATTAGATAGATTTTTATCCCACCCCTCCTCCAAGGAACTCAGGGCAGCATACTTGATGCTTCCTTCCTCCATTTCTCCCTCACAACAATTCTGCGAGGTAACTTGTGCTGGAGGAAAGTGATGGGCCCACCCTGATCCCCCAGTAAACTTCATGAGAGAGCGGGGGTTTGAACAGGGGTCTGAGAGCCAGTTTGGTGTAGTGGTTAGGAGCGCAGACTCTAACCTGGGAGAAATGGTTGTGATTCCCCACTCCTCCACATGCAGCTGCTGGCGTGACCTTGGGTCAGTCACAGTTCTCTCAGAGCTTTTCTGGAAAGAGCAGTTCTCGAGAGAGCTCTCTCAGCCCCACCTATCTCACAGGGTGCCTGTCGTGGGGAGGGGAAGGGAAAGGAGATGTAAGCCACTCTGAGACTCCTTTGGGTAGTGTAGGGTGGGGTATAAATCCAATCTCTTCTTCTTCCCAGAGTTGTCATGGTGTAGTGGTTACAAATTCTGACTAGCCCCATTCTGCCAAAGCTATCTGGGGGATGTAGGGCCTGTCACTCTCTCTCCACCCAATGTACCTCCCACGGTTGCCGTTGTATGGGTAAAATGGCGAAGAGAATAGTGTTGTGTAAGCCACATTGGGCCCTGATATTAAACACGGTTATCATATCGTTCTTGTCTTACCAGCCTGATGCAAGATCAGTGTGGGAGAAATGGACTCCGTCCTAGAATCCATCTTGATATTTTACTAATTGGGGCTCCACTCAACACATGCTCCACTCAACACAGACTACAAGGCTGGGAAAAGACTGGCAAAAGGAAAACTACAGGAAATAAGTCATTATCTCTCCCAAGCACAGAACACCTCAGAATTTAGTTATGCTGATGGATCTGTCCAAAGCAGGGGTCATTTCATAGAAAAAGAGGTGCAGGGACTCATTAGCATATTAGCATATTAGCATGACTCATTAGCATATGCCACACCCCCTGACATCAACGGAAGTGTGTCAGAAGGGGAAGCAAAAAGGGGGGAGGCATCTTCAAAAGCCTCCCCTTCCCTTCCCCAGCTGACCTGCCAAGGCGGGGGGGGGGGGGGAAGGAAGCGAAGAAGGGAAGGGGAGGCTTTTGAAGATGCCTCCCCCCCCCTTTTGCTTCCCCAAGCAAAGAGAAAAGGGGTTTAAACTTTAAACCCCTTCTCTCAAGAGTCACGCCGCAGCAGACGGGCAGAGGAAGCCTTGGCAAGCGAGCGAGGAATGGAGTGGGGGGACCTCCGCAGGGCTTCTTTTTTTCTCTAGAGTTGTGTCACAGCTGTGAGAGAAAAAGTGCAGGGGCAGGGCTTGCCACCACCACCATTTGTGCCTACTCCTGAGCTCCCAGAATGGTACTCCGGCGGGCTCCGCCCCAAATGACCCCTGGTCTAATGTAAGCTTTACAACCCACACCTTGTTGGAATGTCATTCCTAAAGGGACAGAGACTGGGCCAACCAAAGGGCTAGACTGTGTTTTCTTCCTCTTGGTGATCATGGTTGACTTCTGGTGACCCCTAGTGGGGATTGGACATTTCAGAGAGGTGGCTTACTATTGCGTCCCAGCCCTGGTATTCCTTGGAAGTCTCCCTTCCCAGTACTTGCCAGAGTCAGACCTGCTTAACTCCCAAGATCTGACAAGATTGGGCTTGCCTGGGCTATACAGGTCAGAGCAGCTCACCCTTCGTCAGGCACAACAGATCATCCCTGCACTAGCTAGTACAAGTGAAGTGGAAGACTCCGCAACTGGCAGTCTTCCGCAACTGGGCAGAGCATATGTCAGCATAGAAACAGAATGCAAGATGTGCAAATCTGTCTAGCAGGAGATGCCTTTTCACATTTGTTGGTGGCAGCAGTTACTACCCCATGAGTGCCACCCCCACCCCCCACCCCGGAGTATGAGAAACGGTGTGGCTGTGCCAAGCATAGGCGTAGGGTGGCCGCAGGGCTTTTCTGACATTCTGGGTCTCAAGAGAATGGGGCTTGCAAGTCGACTCCTTCACGAAGGGCTTAGCAAAAAGGGCCAGAAAAGGTGCTTAGTGGCCTGAAATTTCTCTCCAGCCTTCTTCATCCATTCAGAGACGAACAGAACTAACCTGAAGTTGGGCAGAGATACAGAAGCAGAGGGTTGTTGGCGGCTGGGGGGGGGGTGTTAAGCTGGATTTGGTTAAAACTGAAGCCTCGTCATAGCTGTGATCATCATTTCCTACAACTTCTTTCATTGGGGATAAAAGCAGAAAATAAATACATTATTTTGAGAAGATCCTAGCCCAGTCAAGCTGATTGAAAGTATTTAGTAAATTAATGCAGTGGTGAATAAGAAGTATGTCTTCTAGCAAGGAACACATGAGCTATAATAAACTTTACAGTTTTGAAAAAGGAAACCACTTGCAAAGTGTACTCTTATAACCACTTCCTGGTTCTTCTTCAAAGGCTTATCTTTCAGAGTTGTTATTTTTATATAGTCACATTATATAGTCACAGTGTGAGATTTTGCCATAATTCTTTCTGCAAGCTTTCCATCCCTCAACTTCCTGTTTTCTCTGCTTATCTTCTGATCAAGTTTCTGTTTGATAAATACCCCTTGATTGAACTCCTTGCCCTTTATCAAGTTCAAGGTTTTGGTTTTGACCTTTAAGGCCTTGAGCAGTCTGGGACCACCATATCTGTGGGACCACTTCCTCTGGTATGGCCCTGGGAGAGGGTATACGCTCTTTACAGAACAATCTGCTGGGGGTCCCTAGCCCTAGAGACATCCAGCTGTAGCCCCAACCTGGTGGAACTCTCTGCCAAATAACATCTGGGCCCTTTGGGATCTTATAAAATTCTGCAGGGCCTGTAAGCCAGAGATGTTCAGCCAGGCATTTAGTTCAGGACAGCAATTTAGTTATTTATTTAATCAGATTTCTATTCGCCCTCCCCGCGAAAGGGCTCAAGGAGGCTCACAACCAGGGGTCATTTTGTAGAAAAAGAGGTGCAGGAGCTCATTAGCATACCTATTAGCATAACTCATTAACATATGCCACGTCCCTGACATCACCAGAAGTATGTCAGAAAGGGAAGCAAAAGAGGGGCATCTTCAAAAGCCTCCCCTTCCCTTCCCCAGCTGGCCTGCCAAGGCGGGCAGGGGGGAGCGAAGCCAGAAGGGCCCCACAGAATACAATGGAAAGATGGTGCTGCCGCCGCCGCGCAACTCTAAACTCTAAACATTGGTTCTCTATGGTGGGAAACAACATTACTTTTCCCACCATAGAGAACAATGGAGGGAATGGGGGCAACCTGTTTGGGGGCCTGTAGAATTGGTCCAATCTTCTTGAAACTTGGTCCAATCTTCTTGAAACTTGGTGGGTATTTCGGGGAGAGGAGCCAGCAGCTACCATGCAAGTTTGGAGCCTCTCCCTCGAACCCCCTCGCCTTCAGCCGCTTGTAAAGCTTCAGCAGCAATTCAGTGGTGGGCCAAACTAGATCAAAGAATCTGATTCAGCCTATGGCTACCCTAGTGCCCACTCCTGGGCTGGTGGAGTGCCGCTCCGCCTTGCTCCAGCTCCAAATGACCCCTGCTCACAACCATCGGCACCTTGTGCCTAGTACCATAAAACATTAAAAACATTTAAACATGCTAAAACAATCATACATACGATAGATAATTAATGCATTAAAGGGTTCATGAGATATTGAGATGGTGCGATATTATGCCGGGATCCCGGTTCAGAGGTCTTCTGGCCTTCCATGATATGGTTTGATCTCCATATAGGGCTGGCTAGTTGGTGGTAGTGGTGGGCAGCTCCTACTTGAACTCCTGGTGGAAGAGCTCCGTCCTACAGGCCCTGCAGAACTGCATAAGGTCCCGCAAGGCTCTCATCTCCTTCGGGAGCTCATTCCACCAGAAAGGAGCCGCCACTGAAAAGGCCCTGGCCCTAGTCACCACAAGTTTGGCATCCTTAGGGCCTGGGATCACTAGCCGATGCTGTGATCCCGACCATAGTGCTCTATGGGGTATAAGCAATGGTTTACATCATGGCTGGCACCCTTCCTGGATTCCTATCCCTTGTGGAGTCTATTCCCTCCCCCTGTGTCCATGAAGCACACACGGGCCAGAAATGGGAGGGAACCACGAAAATTGCCAAACAATTCTAATGAATGAATCTTATATTGTCTGATTATAGTTTTATGGCTTTTATTGCTTTTAATCTGTACATTGCCTAGAGCCCCACAGTTATGGAGATTAGATGAAGAAGAAGAAGAAGAGAAGAAGAGATTGGATTTATACCCCGCCCTTCATTCACTTGGAGTCTCAGAGCGGCTTACAAACTCCTTTCCCTTCCCCTCCCCACAACAGACACCCTGTGAGGTAGGTGGGGCTGAGAGAGCTCTTTCCCAAACTGTCCTTGAGAGAACAGCTGGTACAGAGCTATGGCTTGCCCAAGGTCATCCAGCCAGGTGCAAGTGGAGGAGTGGGGAATCAAACCCGGTTCTCCCAGATTAGAATGCACTTAACCACTGCACCAAACTGGCTCTCATGATGATTTATAAATATAAATAATGATTTATAAATATAAATAAATACCACCTGGGTCTTCTTCCAACTTAGCTTTCTACCACCAGACCCCTACCTGCCCCATTTTCTGCTGAGAACAGATGGCTTCTTCCTCTCTGTGTGCCTGTCTGTGAATTGTTTTATCCATCCAAATTTACCTTTCATGTCATATCAAATCCCCAACCACATCTCTGCTCTCTAATGCTTCAACATTCCTTTCCATGCGTGAATATTTATGAGACTTCCTTGACATCATGTCAGGAACTCAACCAATAGTTGGAGTCCAGCTTGTACAGGGTGACCAGGAGGAAGAAATTTCTGCAAGCCCCGCTTTTCTCACCCGTACAAACTCAATGTCTACCAGAAGTTCCATTTTCTGTGCAACTATTACAAGTAAAGGAAAAAGAACCCTGTGATCTTTCACATCTGGCCACCTTAGGTGAACGCTAACAAATTATCAGTGTAGTTCTAAACAGAGTAATACCTTTCTAAGCCCACTGAAGTCAGTGGATTTAAGAAAGGTCACTCTATTTAGAACTGCATTAGTCACAGATTCACTACCACACATTCCCCAATAGTAGGGGCAAGGAAACAGATCACAACCCATATTGTATTCAAGATGAAAACTGAAAGTCTGAAACTGCAGTGCTAAACAGAATTAAATAATAAAATGCCATCAAGTCGCAGCCAATGTTTGGTGATGGTGACCCCTCAAGGCAAGAGACAAGCATTACCTTCTTCCGCATACCAACCCTAATTTTCTTTGGTGGTCTCCCATCCAAGTACTGACCATGGCCAACCCAGCTTAGCTTCCAAGCATGGGCTAGTCAAGCTACTACAAACAGAATTACATCTCTTATAAATCCATGGAAGTAAATGGGCTCAGAATATGGCTGCCAGCTTTGGTTTGGGAAATTCTTGGGAGACTTGGGGGCAGTGCCTAAATATTGTTGTTGTTGTTGTATGGCATCATGTGTAGTATAGTCAGGAGATCCTAAGATTGGCTGGCAGTCACTAGTTCTAGCTTTTTTAGCATTATGCACCACTAGGTGGTGAGCTAGACTTTGTTTTTAAGGCAAGAGACGTTTCAGAGGTGGTTTGCCATTGCCTCCCTCTGCGTCATGGCCCTGAGTTCCACCTCAAATACATGTTCCAGCCTCCAGAGGAAAGACGCCTAACAGATCAATCATCAATAGATTGATGCATGGAGGCACACGGCGATGCCAACGATAACGGCCGCTTAAAACCGCTGCTCCATACCCCCCCCCCCCGGCACCAAACATCAAAAAGACCACGTGAGTTACACTTATATAAAAAAATCTCACCTAAAAGACTAATAGAGAAAAAACGCAAAACAATTGACGCATTCACCGACTGGAAAGAGGGAAACCTAAACCGACCCATTGACCTAATTGACAAAGGTAAAATCATAGACAAAAAATACTTCGACCTAAAAACTGGCAAACGAATTCCCTAGCACGAATACTTTCAACTTAGGAACCTGATAGAATACCTAACAGAACTAGGTACATTTCACAGAGAGATGACAAGCTTGGAAAAACTCATTGCCGCCCTCCCAGACTCTCTGAAAGGCATCTTATCTAAAATATACAATTTGATAATCATAGAAGACAACGACATAAAATACAACTATCAAACAAAATGGGGGAAAGAACTTAAAACAAAATGGCAATCCACAAACTGGGAAACAATATGGAACTCACCTGCCAACAACTCAAACACATACAGCATAAGACTACAATTCTTTAAAACAATGACTAGATGGTACATCACACCCATACAACTTCACAAATTCAAGAGAAACAACAACCCTCAGTGTTGGAAAGGGTGTGAACAAAGAGGGACATACTTCCACTGCTGGTGGGAATGTCCAAAAATCTCACAGTTTTGGCAAGAAGTAAAGCAACAGATCAACAACATCACAACGCAAAACATATCATTCAAACCAGAAATCTTCCTCTTAAATCATTGGGATGGATCAGTTAACACCACGTCGAGAAACCTTACCTCGATCCTTCTCGCAGTTGCCCACCTGGTGATAGCATTGGAATGGAAAACCATGAACTCCCCATCAATTTCAACCTGGCAAGACAAAATTTGGGAACAATTTGTAATGACTAAAATAACAGACAATATAAACAAGCCTAAACAAACACAGGGAAAAAGAAGAAGAAGAGATTGGATTTATATCCCACCCTTCACTCACTTGGTGTCTCAGAGCGGCTTACAAACTCCTTTCCCTCCCCCTCCCCACAACAGACCTGTGAGGTAGGTGGGGCTGAGAGAGCTCTGAGACAACTGTCCTTGAGAGAACAGCTGGTACAGAGCTATGGCTTGCCCAAGGTCATCCAGCAGGTGCAAGTGGAAGAGTGGGGAATTCTTCCACATTTATAACCACATGGTACCCAGCCTTCTCGTACCTACAAATGCATGAAATCCTTCCTTCAAACCTCTTATATCACAAATGGATGTCCTTAAAGGAAAATGCACAATCAAAACACAAAGCAACAAACCATAATACACACCTACAACATAAACCTCACAGAACCGCATAAGCAACGTCAGACAAACGCCTACACATTACTAAGCTAACATCAACAAAGACCACAATAATTATCCTCTACAGGAAGCAACCCCTACTCAAAATAAGCGCTAAATGTGTGTAAATGTAATCCTAAATATGTCTAAGAAATTAATGTATATAATTATATCAAAATGTAAAAATATCTGACTGTACATCTACGTAATAACAAAGAGAAAAAAATGAATAAAAATAATTGGGGGGGAGGGGGGGGAGATCGATGCATGCATGCTGCAACAGTGGGCTGCCTCTAGCACAGCTTGCAGGTTCCCAAGACAAAAGCAGCCTGCCACCCTGTTAGTTCATCATATGTGTAAAGTGCCATCAATTTACATAGCATTCTCAAGGCAAGAGACTAACAGAGGCAGTTTGCCACTGCCTGCCCCCACAGAGTGACCCTGGACTTGCTTGGTTGCCTCCCATCCAAATGCTAACCAGGGCAGGTCCTGGTTAGCTTGATCTGATGAGGCTAGCCCAGGCTATTTATTAAGGCTGGGATAAACTATCAGATTTCCTGGGATTATGGAAAACAGGGGCTGTCAGACTCACTTGGCAGGTCAGGATAGGAGAATGGTGGCCAGTTTGATGGTATCCTTGCACTCTTCCATAATGCATCCATGTTTGGTTTAAGGCTAAGTTTCAGCAAGCACTTAGTTGGGAGTGGTAAACCCCACTGAACACTGCCAAATTTACTTCCAAGAGGGAAACGTGCAAGGGGATTAGATTTCAAAATTAGGCCATCTGTGCAACACCTGTCTTTAGGAGGTAAATCCCACTGATCTGAGTAAACATTAATTGGATCAGGCTGCAATTCTAGGCACCTGGAGGAGCCACTCATTAAACTCAGCTGGGTTTAATTCTGAGTAACAGTTTGGACTGTAGTATAAGGGCATAGACTTTCCAATTTCCGGGGGGGGGGGGGGGGGGGGGGGGGGGCTGGGGCATTGCTGTGCTCGGTCCTTAAAAGAACCAAGACCCAGTGACATGACAGGGAGGAGCCAGTGACATCACAGGCCACTGTCACTATTTATGGAGGCGGAGCCATGTAGGATTTATGAAGTGGCTCTACAGAAATTTAGAGGGGCGTAGCCCATTTTTTAGCTGTATTTGTAACCATAATTTTTTTTAAAAAAATTAAAAAAATAAAGAAAGGGGCCTGGGAACCCTTGGGAGCCCCCCTAGCCAGGCCCCAATGGCTCAAACACAAAGCATGGCATGGGCAAAATCCTCTACATGAAACCCTGGAGAACCACTGCCAGTCTGAGTAGACAGTGATGACACTGATGGACTGATGGTAGAGAGACCATGCTTCGTGTGCCAAAGGATAAAGCTTTAAACCTAGGAGGTCTAAGAGAACAGGTGTTGGAAAGGATCTTTCTCTGTTTGAGTCTCTGAGCTCACCTGCACCAGAACAGACCATGCTGAAGTAGATATACCAATGGCATGAAGACCAGCGTGGACTGAGGAGACCCATGTTCAGATCTACATTTTGCATTACGCTTACTTGCTGATACTGGGACAGTTAGATTTGAGTCCGGTAGCAGATTAGAGACCAACAAGAGTTTCAGGGAATAAGCTTCCAAGAATCAAAGCTCCCTTCATCAGTCTGGGTGATATTGCCATTGTTGTGAGGTCAGTATAAGGAAAGGGAGACTGGAGGAAGGGTGGGATAAAGAGGGGATTGCCAGATAACATGTGCACAGAGTCCATTGTGATGGAAGAGGCGTTTACAGGGGAAAAAATAGCACCAACTGATGTGACCAAGAAAACAGATCTACCCAAACTAAAACACCATAAATTATAGTCTGAACATGAACCTATATTGTAATGCATTAAGTGATACAACAGTGGTGACAAAACCTCTAGTGGTATTTAGTTGAACTCCCTGGACAGGCAGATGTATTTTGGGTTGCCACTGGCCAAACTGGTCTGACTTTAGAGAGTTGGGACAAATAGCAAGGCTTGAGGAAGGGGATGTAGATCCATGGCTATAGAAAAGAAGGAAACTAGGACCTGAGAAAGCAAAGCAGTCCAAATGAAGCACGGCAGAGAAAGCTGTACATAGTTGAGAGAAATTAGAAAAGAATGGAGATGCACAGTTAGTGTGAAGTACATTTTAGAAATGATAGAAACAGCATAGAAGTTTCTTAGGTGGGGTTAGCTACAATGCTATTGCAAGGTCTGTGTGATATAATAGGGGAGACAGTCCACAGAAACCTGCATTACATTTTCAGACATTCTCTCTCTCTCATATACTTTAATTGTTTATCCCCTTTCTATAACAATTCCTCATCAGTCTAACAGAAAACAAACAAACCACCCATGTCAGATAAGGAGGGGGGATACCAGGTCAATATATTTTTATTCTCGTTGGCATTGATGGCCGAGGTGCTTTTAGTGTTCCTTTTCTGTTTGACTGGCAGCCTTCCTCTCTGTTATAGTTGACTGTGGGTTTGATATCACTGCCATTTAGTGTTATTTTTGTCAGCCACAAGGTCACTTTCAGAGAGGAAAAGCAGGTTATCCATTATTAAATAAATAATGTTGACGAGTCTGGATCCAGAACAACAATGAAATCCCAGGGTCTGTCTCTGGCATCTCCAGTTACAACAACCAGGTAAGCAGGCAAGGTGAAAGACCATTACCCTAAATAGCTGCTACCAAAGAAGAGTCCTGACCTCACTGACCAAAAGGTCTGATAGTATAAGACTTCCTATGTAATCATTTTTGCATGCTCACCAAATCTACTCTCTGCATGCTGATAGCGATTACCTACATTGTTACATGTCCTGTACAGCCACCACACAGGGTAGGGCAGTACTATTATCCCATGGTGCAAATTACGGGGAGGACCCTGAAGAACTATTATTTTATTTAGTGCATGCTCATCTCGCCCTTCCTCCAAGGATCTCAGGGCAGCACACAAGGTTCTCCCTTCCTCCATTTCATCCCCCCTACAATGCTGTGAGGGAGTTTAGGCTGCAGAAAGTATCTGGCCCAAAATCACCCAGTCAGTTTCACAAGAGGGGATTTGAACCCACGACTTCCCAGTGTTTGTGTACTGTTCTAACCACTCTGGCTTCCTAGAAAATAAAGTATAGTATGTTCAAGGCAGGTTGGTGATTTCAAGGCTGAGATGAGTTTTGAACTGAGCTCGTGGTCTGGGCCACAACTACACTGTTTGCAAGTGCTCTTCTGTTATTATAATTTCATATTCTGCTCTCCTTCCAAGGAGAGCAGGTCAGCCTGCAAAGTTCCCCATTTTATTCTCACAACAACCCTATGAGGTAGGATCAGGCTGAGAACAACAGCCCCAAGTCAACATAAGTTTCATAGTGGAGCAAGGATCTGAACCTAGATCCGTCCAGCCCCAATCTGGGCCTTAACACAAGAGGCAAACTCAGTGCATTTCAACATGATAGTGCCTCACACATACAAAATAACCCATATGTTACAACTACCGTATTTATTATAAATCCACGGCATAATTATGCCTCTGGTTCATCCACTCACATACTTTTAATGGCCTGGTTCCTCTTTTGATAGCCTTTGTTTTTAAACTGGCCTCTCTTTGCACACACACACACACACACACACCCCACAGAACCTTTCTGTTTCCTGCAGCTTTGAGTGCAAACACATCTGCCTAATGGTTGAACACTTCCTTACAGCTGACAAAGAACTGACAACAGCCTAGGCTGGAATAACTGGCGCTGTTCTCCTGTTTCATTGACTGCTGCAGACGACCAGGGGTCCCCATCCGGAAAACACACACTCGTGCTTATTTTATGGCTTACCTATTTGCTAAAAAAAACAAATCCTTTGCAAGAGCTCTCGGGGTACCCCTCATCTCCCCTTCAGCCAGCGATGCCCCCAACTAAGCAGGGAAACTTGCAGGAAACTTTTCCAGTGGAAGAAAGCCAATCAAGAAGCGGCTCTAGCAAGACACATGGCTTTCCTTGTTGTGGCTTCTCTAGGACTCTGGACTCCTTCCCTTTAACCCTTCCAGTGAACCATCTAGAAAGTCAGTAGGACACGATCCCTGCCTCGCCTGAAAGAGTTGGTCCAGTGCCATAACTTGGGAGTAAATGCAGACTGTGGGAAAGGGAAAAGAGGCCTCTTGCCTCTAAGGTGTGATCCTTATGCATACCAAATTCTGTTCCACAAAATCTCCTTGAGGATATGGAGAAGCTTCTGGATCAAAGGCATGAGCTACTTACAGCATTTCCCAGGCATCAGCTGCGCACGGGGGCAACTGAGCCAAGGAGGAGCGCACAGCGAGCGGAGTGGCAGCTGAGCAGGGCTTTTCGATGCCTATGGGAGTGGCCGGCGGGGGGGGGGCGCTCTGTTTTGCGGGGGGGGGTGGTGGCTGAGCGCTCCCCCCCCCCCGGGAAATTTCGGGGGAGGCTCAAGCCCTCGAGCCCCCCCCCCCAGTTGAGCTTATGCTGTAGTAGTCACAGCACATTCTAAAGTGTTTCGAAATGCTTATTGAAACGTTTAAAAAATTACATCACGTTTACTCATCCTTCGTTGAAGAAGTCGAAACTCCATAGTAAGAGGCAAAAGGAGGGTTGGGCCATCATCGTTTCCCCTTCAATCCAAAGGGCCACATTGGAGCGCTGATGTTCAACACACACACACCCCCGATTCTGGCGCATGGGGCCTGAGTGGCCGGGGCTGAGGGAGCTCGTGTGGCGGGGAAAGAGAGGCTCCTCAGGCCTGGGCTAGATCGAGTGGCAAGTCCGCTCCCTTTGGAGCCACCCAGCGCCAGGCACCGCTCTGTTTGGGCACAGATTTCGGTGCCGGCCGGCGCTCTAGGGAGAAGAAGGCACAGCCCCAAAAGCCCCGATCCCGCCCAGGTGTGGCTAGTGGGCGGGGAAAGGCGAACGGGCTTGCTTGCAGCGGCGGGAAGGAGGAAGCCGGCTCTGCAGTGCTCCGGGCCGCTTTTCTTTTCCACCCGCCAGAGTTTGGAAACTTCTCAGCTCGACGAAGGCGCCACTCGGGGCGCGCTAAGGAGGAGGAGTGGGTAAGTTTGGGCCCTCCGACCGCTTTCCCTGCCCTCACCGCTCAGCAACTTGGACTTGGGTCGGCGAAAACAGGCAACGGGTCTTTATACCTATCCCGTTTCGCTTTTGGAAAGTCCCGAGGGGGCTAGCACGTCGACTTGCAGTCTACAGTAAACGTGCCTTGCAGGATGTGAAAGCTTCGCCTTGTTGGGACCGAGCACTGCGGGTCGGTGGAAGCCTCTGTAACGCCTGGCGCCGGTTTGTTTGCGCGCCCCCCTTCTGGTCCTGACTGCCCCCCCCCCCCCCCCGCCCGCGCTCTCAGTGACAGGGAGGTTTCCGCCTCTCCGATCGGGCGAGAGAACGACTTTGGTGGGCTGTGGACTCAGGACGGACAGAAGGAAATCCTTCCAAGCAGGCAGTGATTCACCGACGGAACTCGCTACTACAAGATGGAGTGATGATGGCCACTGAATGGAGTAGGAGACAGATTAAATGGGAAGGAGAAGCATAGGTCTGTTAGCGATAAGGAACCTCCGTGCTCTGGGGCAGTGCGCCTGAGTCAGAGAGAGAGAGAGAGAGAGCGCTATAGTGGAAGGCGCTTGTCTTCTAGCCCTGCTTGTGGATTTCCCAGAACCACGGGGCTGACCACTGTGAAAAAGGGCATCCCTTATGGGCTCTACCTACAAGCTGTTAAGATTTGGGCAACTTTTCACTCAGACTGATTGTGACCAGACTTGGTGGCTAGCAACAAGAAGAGCAGGAAAGAAGAGGGGGCTGTTTCTGTTATATCCCCAGAGCAGACAGGCACCAGTCATGAAGTGGTGTGACCATTGCTACCCAGGCAGGCAGTGCCAGCCTCTGAAGCTCCTAACTCTCTTTCTTGGGGGGACTGGAGACAAGGCATTCTCTGTTCGTCTTGGAGACTTGTAGTATGCAAGTCCTGAAAACTGGGCTTGGAAAAAGGAAAGTGGATTTTTCTTGGTAGGAAGTGGCAGTTTTGCTTGTGTGGGGCTTTAAGAGAGGAATGTGCACTACAGTTGGTCTAAAGCTTGTTTTTGCTTGAATACAGGGAAACAGTGGATTTGGAGATCCAGGCTGCATTCACATGTGCCACTTACAGGACATTTCAGCCCTTATGGTGTGAACATTGTAAAGGCCATTCTGAATGTACTTTTGTTGGGCTTCTAACAGTGCAAGCATCAGGAACATTTTCCTGCGAGTAAGCCCCCTTAAATAGACCTGAGTAGGATTCTGAGTACGGTAGATCTCCTTAGGATGGCACTGTAAATGAGTAGCTGGTGGGGAGGTTGGTTAACAATCCCATTTCAGCCTTCTTGCACTTAGACGAAGTGGCTTCAGTCTGAAAGACACTGACTTCCATTCCAATCCCTCCTTCACCTAAAAGTATGACATTGAAAGGAGGGGGGGGGCAACCCAACCTGCTCATCACCTCTTTGTCACAGTAAAAAGGTAGTGACAGTCTTGGGGGGTCTTCTTGTTTTGTTTTGTAGCTCAGTTGAAGTGAGATGTTGAGTCTGTGCAAAACCAAGATGCAAACTCTTTGCCTGCCCAACATTACCTTTACATCGGGCCTAAGAAACAAGGAAATTCTAGAGTTGGGTGGTGTGGTGGAAAGTGCCATCATGTCCAATGCTCCCTCTAAGCTATGGAGTCCTGTGAGCAAAAATTCTACTTTGTGGGCTACTGGCATTAAAGTTGTGAACAGGTGATTTGGCTGCTACATAAATTAGTTGGCTCTGGAGCCATCCTTCCTGAGCTAAGACAAAAATGTGTGAGTTGGAGGCTAAAAAACTGTGAGCTAGCTCACACTAACTCAGTGTAGAGGGAACACTGGTCATGTCACAGCTGATTTATGGCCATCTTGGCAGGTTTTCAAGGCAAGAGATGCTCAGAGGTGGTTTGCCATTGCCTGCCTCCACATCACAACCCTGGACTTCCTTGGTGGTCTCCCATCCAGGTACTAGCCTGGGCCATCCAGGTCAGGGTTACTCCAGAATGGCAGGGTTTCTCCAGAAAGCCTCTGTTATTGTCCTTAGTGGGCAAAAGAGGCGAAGAGTTTCATGGGCTGCTGAATGGGGGCATGGTTGCTAGCCCTTTGGACATTGTGCAATGGAAAACACGGCCCCTGTTGAAAATTAGCTGCAGGGTTTTTTTGGAAGGGGGGAGGCGTTTTGGAACCGTTCTGTCAAACTCCAGGTTGCACTCCGAGGAGTGCCATTCCTCAGACAGGAGGAAGGAACAAACAGCCCTGATGCTTTGAGCAGCCAAGATCTTGTTTTAGATTCATCATTTGTTTATGAAAATTGTCACTTTTCCCTAGGAGATTGGAACGTAGGTCAGAACAAAGGGCTCGTCCGAAAAATGAAGGAATCAAAGTGCAGCCTGCCAAAAGTTCTTTTTTAAAGAAGTCCAAACTTTCTTTCAAAGATGAGGGCTGTTTAGATACTGGCTGTTAATGTGAGAGCTTTTCTCTGCGTCCCAGGCCGCAAGTCTTCCTTTGTATGGCCAAGATACACATGGATATTTCGCCGGTGAAGATTTTTCCCAAACTTTGCTCCACCTGCTCTACATATGTGTATTCTGCTATTGCTAGAAGCACAGGAGGAGGGCTGTAGTGTGGTAGTGGAAAGTGAACAAGTTGCCGCCAACTTACCCCGTGGGGTTTTCAAGGAAAGGATGAACAGAGGAGGTTTGCCATTGCCTGCCTCTGCATAGCAACCCTGGTTTTCACTCCCATCCATGTCAGACCAAACTGGAGCTCCCTGAATAGATTTCTTATATACATAGCAACCTACTCATGCCTTACACTTGCCCTTAGATAGGTGCAACCTTACACTTGCCCTTGCCCTCACAGGAGTTCTGGCCTACTGTATTAATCTCTTAACTGATTTCCTGATTCTTCCTTGTCCCTCCTGTGTTTTCACACGGCACCCCAGGCTCCATGCTGATGGATTCAGAACAGAGGGGTCTGTATCCTAACATTCTGCTCACAAGACCATAAGAAGAGCCCTGTGGAATCAGTCCATCTAACCCAGCACCCAGTTTCACAGAGTGGCCAACTAGTTGCTCTGGAGGGCCAACAAACAGGACATAAAAGCCAAGGCCTTCCCCTGGTCTTGCCTCCTAGCATTCATATTCATAGGTTTACTGCTTCTGAATATGAAGGTTCTCTTTAGTCTCTGTAGCTTGTAGCTGCTGACGGATGAGCTTGTCACATCCCCTTTTAAAGCCAACTGTTCTTATGACCACCGTTCACTTCCAGTGAATTCCACAATTTAATCCCTCATCAAGTCGAGAAGTATTTCCTTTTGTCTGCCTGGAATCTGTTGCCCCTCAGTTACATTGGGTGCCCTTGAGTTCTAGAATTTTGGGGAGAGGGGACACAAAGTTATCTCGACCCACTTTCTCCATCCCGTGCACAGTCATATAATCCTCTATCGTCACTTGCAAGAGGAAGTCTTCAAACTGGAGTCAGAAGATACAGGCCGGTGAGAACGGACTAGGTTTGGGTTGCCAGATACCTTGAGTATGGGATCACTATTTCTTTATGATCTGCATATATCAGGGTATTGTACTCTCATCCTTCACTGTGGTGGAAATTGCACCTGCTAACCCCAAGTGTGGGAGTCCCAGGAGGGGCTCAGCATGCCACAGGGTCTCGCAGGATGGGTGCGGTGCAGCTGCAGTCTCCAGATACTTTGAGCAGGTGATGAAGTAGCGTACCAAAATCCATCAAGCATGTCCAGCTAGCTGAGATGCAAATCTTGCTGGTGTGACTTGGACAAGAGAGACTGGAGAATGATGAGCTATGGATATTCTGTCCTGTCCTGCAACTTGAATCTGTATGGACATCAATTTGATTTTGGACAAGTCATGAGGTTTTTGTGTTTCAGGTTTGTTTTTCTGTAATTTTTGTGAAAGGCAGGAAAAATTAAGAGGAATGGATGGAAGTGTCACTGAAATTAATACAGAAGACAGAATTTAATACAGAAGAAACCTGGAGGCTCAGGGCCTGATCTGCATCCTACGTTCCTTCCTTACCATATCCTAAGAATACAGAAATACAAACACTCTATGATGCATTCTATCCACTTCCTCTTGAGCTAAATATCAGACAAAGAGCTTTCAAATACTCCCTGTGCCACAGTGTAAAATGTCAGCATAGCTTCTGCCAGGTTCTTTCCCCTTATGCACCTTAGCTGTTCACACCAGTGCACAAACTGGACCGCAAGCAAATGGGAATGAGCTGCTGTGGTGTGTAAAGAGACTTATACCCAAACCACCATTCTGCCTGGGAAAGGAGCCCTTTGCCTGGGTCATGGCTCACATGGAAATGCGCTAGGATTGCCAGGGAATCAGCCAAATCTGTGGCATCCTGTGTCTCTGATATTTTTTCTTAAATGAATTTCAGATTTCCACACTGACTTATTTTCTGTACCGTGGAACCCTTATGCATCGCAGTGGACTCTGGAGCATGCTTTAGGATGCACCCTGCAGTGACACCATTGGGGCTTGCTTGCCATTTCCTTATGAAGTGCATTGGGAAACTCCCCTGCAGCTGCATACTACATGGGGAAGGTTGATAGCTGTGAGTAAGGTGCCTGTTGGGGAGGTTCATCCCCTATTACTGATCTTCCCACAGTGGAAGCTTTTGGGGAACCACGAGGCCTCCATGCACCGACACTTGAAACCAGATGCCTTAGAGAACCAGTTCTTACATCCAAGTGATTAGATGAGCACTTAGATTTTCAGGTGTGTTTCTGGTTCTTATGGTCTGGAAAACTAAATGAAGATGAGCATAAAAATACCCACCCCTGTTCCTTTCTGCCAATATGGGGGAAGGGGAAACACAGCAGTAGCATCTGTAGCAGGAGAGACTGCAGGACAGTACTAAAATGAAGTTCTTCAGGTTTGGGTGAAGGCACCTTCTTTTAATCAGGTGTTTTGCATTCCTGATACATTAACCCAGTGATCTCCAACAGGGTGCCTGTGGGTGTTATGGTGTATGCCAGTAGGTTTCCTGCTGGTCAGAGCATCTGTTCCCAGAAGGGTAGATCTGATCCTGCCTTTCTTCCATACTATTGGAACAGGCGGTGTTTCAGAAGAGCCTAGGAGGCATCGAGGTGTTTAAAAGGAGCACCCATTCAGATCTGTCTCAGTCATAGGAAAATATTTGGCTTGGAACCTCCTGATGTTTTGTGATTTGTTGTGATTTGTTTATTTCATCTCTGCTCTCCCCAATGGGGACCCAAAGCAGTTTACATTGTTCTCTTTTCCATTTTTATCCTTGTAACAACCCTGTGAGGTAGGTTAGGCTGAGAGTGTGGTAGGCCTAAGATCACCCAGAAATCCTCCAACTCAGAGTGGGGATTTGAACCTGGGTCTTCTATATCCTAGTTCAAAACTCTAACCACTCCAGGATGTTGATTCTCACTCAGGTTGGATTGGCCCCAACAGCCCTGGCAGCCATTTTTGCCCCTCATGGCAGCCATTTTGTGGTAGTATATACTACTAGTTTTCAAAATTCCAAAAGGGCCCACAGGCTTAACAAGACTGAGGACTCCAGCATTAGGCATGGAAGAATATAGGGGAGGAATTCTCCTCACAAACAAACCTCTGCCACTGCTTCCAGTTGGTAGGTCGCTATAAATTGCTTCAATAGCGACAACGGCTGGCATTATTTGGTTTTTATGTCGTTATGGATTTGAACTGTGAATTGCTTTGGGAGACATTCTTGCTGAAACATGAAGCCAAATAAAAAAGTAAAGACAGAAAAGGGAAAAAATGTCTATCAATTAAATTTATGTGAAGGCTTTATAACTTCCACTAACACAGTTGGTTTTGGCAGGTAGATTCAATGACATGGAATAGTGTACATGTGGAATTTCTGACTGTCATTGCCTCTGGCAAGAAGAGTTGCAACTCTTGCCATTTCATACGCCAGATTCCAACAAGCAAGGGATGTGTCCTCCTAGAGTTTACTATGCATGTGTGGGCATCACTTGGCTGGTGTGTTGCTATATATACAAATTTATGTGGTAAGAGCGCACCAAGCAGCTCTGCTGAGGAGGGGGGTTTCACCAGTTTCCCCTCACCATTGCAGACCTTTGACTCCCAACCCTGTCCTGTTCTGTGGGGTCCCCCATCCTCCAAGCACAACATGGGGGTCATTTGGGCTGCAGAGGAGGAAGCAAGAAAATTGTGCCTCACTAATGGAAATCCTTCCCTCAGCAGTAATTTTCAGGAGGTTCCATAGCCTATGGTTCTATAGAAAAGAACATGAGGATTGCCTTGCTGGATCTTATCAAAGCCCAGGTGGAGCCCAGTGAACTTCCAGAATTACACGAGAACTCCAGACTACAGAGATCATTTACCCTGGAAAAATTGGATGTTTTGAAGGATGGACTCTAGAGCATTATACCCTGATGAGGTCCCTCCTCTTCCTGACCCCCGTGCTCTCAGCTCCGCCCCAAGATCTCCAGGAATTTCCCAAACTGGAGTTGGCAACCCTATCTACCATTCTGTGGCCCATCTGCGGAATTCAAAATCGGGACATGAAAATGATGCTCTCTCCCGGCTGTGTGTTTCCAGCATCTAACGTACAGAGGTAGACCACCCTTTCTGGTTTGTGTCTGATACGATGTGGATGTGAAGATTCTGTCTCTGATCATTGACTCATGGTTGCTCCGATGTTATGTGAAGCTGCAGCTTTCAGCTGATGACTACACAAGCGTGAACCAGACCAGAGACCAAAACGAAGTCAAGACAGCCCTTGTGATTCTCATCGCCTGAATGTGTTTGCCAAGAGCGGACCCAGAGATAAATGGGCTGCCTTTGACTGCACACCATTTCTAATATGTAGCATTCTTCTCTGAGTACCTCTGAGTCATGATATATCTTCTGTGTATGCCGCTGTGATAGACTGGTGTACCACAGAAAAGCAGCAGTCCATAATATTTTGGTGCCTAAAATGAAAAATGCAAATTCCCATACCCCCAGCTAGCAGTGTAACAGTACAATCCAAAGCAGAGTTAAACACTCTTCCGAGTTCATTGAAATTGATGGGCTTGGGCAGATGTACCTTTATTTAGCGTTGCACTGTGAACTTCATAATAAGGTGAATACCTAAAGAATGTGGTGCCCTTCAGTTAGGGTTGCCGTGTCCCCACTGGTCACTAGCAGGGGATTTTTTTGGGGGGGGGGGGAAGGGGAGGTCATAGGGTTCCCAGATCCAGATTGGGAAACTCCTGGAGATTTGGAGATGGAGCCTGGAGAGGACAGGGGCCTCAGTGGGGTACAATGACACAGAGTCCACCCTCCAGAGCATCCATTTTCTCCAGAGGAACTGATCTCTGTAGTCTGGAGATGAGCTGTTATTTCTGGGGATCCCCAGGTCCCACCTGGAGGCTGGCACCCCGTCCTTAAGTAATGCCAAAATGTTCACCCTTAAGAATTAATCTCATTCTGTTTAATGGCAGGGGCTGTTTCTTCCCCAATGGCTCATAATTACAGCAGTAACTTTGTATGTGTGATTTTATAGGATTTTCAGGGCAAGAGACGCAGAGGTGGTTTGCTGCTGCCTGCCTCACTGGCAGGGACAAGAACTGTGTGAACTCACGTGTACAAATAAAATCCAGAGAAACTCAAGAGTAAGCAGGGAGTGGAACAGCTGGAGCTCAGACTTAGAGATTCTTCCCTTGAAGGAAGGAGGAGGATGAGCTGTGGTGAAGAAGTCTTGCTTGTGGGACCAGGGAGGCGGGATTAACAAGGACTTCCCGAGGAGGTGGGAACTCTCCCTATGCGCTTCTCCATGTCTTCCTGCCATGATGAGGGAAGGCAGCTGTTTCTCAGAGCTTTGCAAAGGAGTGAGGCATGCCCACAATAACAAAACGTAAAGAAAGCAAAATGGGAGAAGCAGAAGACTTGAAGGGACCAAAGAGGTTTTCACACATGGTGCTGGGAAGGGGGTGTCTGTGAATGGGTCCCTCCCCTGGAGTGTTAGTCAGCATCAGAAGTAGTGTGGGGTGATATGGATTATTGCCATGAAGCTGAGAAAGGGAAGTTGTCACTCTTCTTCCCTCTTCAACCCCTGTTGTTTTCCTGATCAAAAAGACAGGCTGACCCATGCTGCTTTTCACCCAATCAGATACCATACAGATGGATGTCATTTTCCCATGTGAGTGTTTTTTAAGTATCGCCAAGGGCTAAAAACAGTATATAATGGGATAGTCAGTTTTGGGTTCCCACCGCTGTGGCCTGCCCCCCCACCCATATCTCCTCGGTGGCAGGGTTGGTTTGGGGTTTTTTTAGGCTTAGTCTGCGATGGAAGCGATCATAAATCCCAAATGTCATGTGCAGTCCTTGAGGCAACTGCTGCTTGAATGCTCCCCAAAACCTCGTTTTGTTGTGCAGCGGATCCTGAACCCCCCTTCCCTTCTTGCCACAGCACGTAGCCCTTCTCAAGCCTCCAGGAGTTACCAGCCACTATGGACACAGCGGGGAGGGGGGCTGGCAAAGCATGGGCCTTATGCACCCCCTTAGTGACACAGAAACAGGCTATCCCCTTCCCTTGGTATAGTGTTGCCAGCTTCCAGTTGGGCCTGGAGATCTCCCAGAATTACAAGTGGTCTCCAGACTACAGAGATCAGTTGCCCTGGAGAATATGGCTGCTTTGGAGGGTAGACTGTATGGCATTGTGTCACATGGAGGTCCCTCCAGGAGTTTCCCAACCCAGAGCGGGCAACCCAACCTTGATACTTGAGGGAGGGAGCCTTCATCCTAACATTTGGGATGGGCTGAGACCTTTGTGCCAAGCTTCAGCTGTTCCACTCCCTGCTTACTCTTCTGGATTGTTCTCTGGATTTTATTTATCTCCCACTGCATCTTGCATTTGGGTGACTGCAGATGTACCCAGACCTCTTGCCAAAGCATTCAAAGGGGGCAAATATTAAATTATAGGAGTGCTTTCACCCAGGACTGTCTTTCTCTGGGAAGGTCCATGTTTTCTTAATACAGAGAGGTCTAGAATAGAAGAGGATATATCCCAAGGAGCTGGACTATAAGAAAGCTCATCCCCTGCTGATGTTCTGAGATCCAAATCTCACCTCTTGTCTAAGTTCTCATGGACAACCAGCAAAAGAGGGGTGACTTGACAATGTCAGATATCCCCTTACCATAATCTTCCAGAGAACCTGCTCCCCATTGACTTCTCCCTGGAAAATAACCCGCTAGTATCCTCAAAGATCTTTATTCATTCAGACAGATATCCAGCCCACAAGGCCTTCAGGGATCAATATTTGTGTGCTGTTGTAAATCCATCCCACTGGGAGACTTTGCGATTCCATTGAAAGTTGCCTTCCAAATTTTTTAATCCTCCCCAGGGCTAATTTGCCTCTTGCTAGTTTATATAATGTTATGTGTTATAGCCAGACAATGGCTGGCAACCAAAGCTGTACATTTGAGTTTGCTGAGATTTTGGCATCTGATTTTGCAATCAGGAAGTTGCCTGAACAAGGGTTTTAAGTTATATGGGGGGGGGGGGGTGAGTAAGTTAAATATAAGTCACAAAGGGTCTGTTGATACAGGGATTCACAAGTACATGCCTGCCCAAGTTTCCACAGATGTAGTCGTCTGTGTCTATTGATGCAAATTCTGTTCCATAAATTGCTGCTTGATATATAAAACTAGAGGCCTAAACCCAAATATTTAGATGGTTACTTCAGGCCTAAATGTATACTTCAGTCTGCCTGGCCATGTGCCAATCTCCTTTTTGGCCCATGCCAACCTCCAGGTGGGGCCTAGAGACCTCCCAGAATTACAGTGGATCTTTAGACCACTGAGATCAGTTCCCCTAGAGAAAATGGCTGCCTTGGAATGTGGGTTCTGTGACATTTATACCCCACTGAGGTCCCTCCTCTCCCCAAATCCCACCCTCCCCAGGCCCTACCCTCAAATCTTCAGGAATTTCTCAAGCCGGAGTCGGCAACCGTAGCTGTAATAAAGTTTGAGACTGGTGGGGACCCGCAGCAGGGCCTTTTCAGCTGCCCCTCTGCTCTGAGGAATTCCCTGGCCAAGGAGGTGAGGCTATGCCTTTGTTGCAGGCCTTCCAAAGTTGGGTTAACACACTTGTAAACCCTTTGAGTGAGAGGAACGGAGGCACTTAAACATTCTTGATATACCCATGTCTCATCAATTGGTTTATGCCGTTTTAAATTTTTATTGTACTGTGTATTTTTGTTGTGTATTGTGATTTTTCTCTTTGTTAGCCACCTAGAGAACCTAGAGAACAGAAAGGTGACGTATAACTAAAGTGAACTCCTCTTTTGACACCAGGGACGTTCCCCCAGTTGAATTATAAGCTGCTTTACCATCATCCCCAAATCACCTCACAGGCCCCTTAGTTTGCCTCCCACTATCCCCTGCTGTTTTTCACCTCGAGATACCCTAAAATATCAGGGATGGTAAGCAGGCTGGAGGCTAAGAAGTGAGTTCTTCACATTGTGTTCTCAGGAAGGGCAAAACCCAGTAAGTCTTGTTAATGAATGGAATGAATCTATTTGTGAGTCATCATATTTGCCAGCAGGACAGCAAACCTGTTCTTTCTTTCTTTTTTGAAAGCAGGTTGGCTGCCAAAATATCAACATTTCTTGAACTCACTTATTCCTCAGCAACATTCCTCCTCATAAATAAAATCTTCCATCTATGGGTCTGGGTTTTTTGACACTATGTTGAAACAACTGTTAACATTCCAATCAAAATATACAAGCACATTACATTTTTAAAGGTGGGTTATGAATCACCTTCATGCTGTGATGTTAAGAATATTTGTATCCATGTTTAAAATGGTAACGTTAACTAAGAAGTATGAGATTTCCTAAAGTTGCCCCCCCCCCTTTTTTTTTTTTTACTGGCTGTGTTCCTGCTGGACACAAAAATCCAGTCAGTGAAAATTTGGCTTGGCATAGCTGTAAGCAATAGAAAAGTGTCACCTGTGAAATTTCCATGTGCCAGATCACTATTTACAGCAGAGCAGCATGACCAGTGTTTAGGTTTTTTTAAAAAAAAATAGCTGTTTATACTCCACTTTTCTTCCCAGTGGGATCCAAAACAATTAACAACATTTTCCCCTCCTCCATTTTCTTCTCACAACAACCCTGTGACGTAGGTTAGGCTAACAGCGAGTGATTGGGCCAATAATTTTCAAAAACAGCTGCTAGCTCTGTAAATGGAGACAAACGAGTTCTTTCTCAGGGAAAAGAGCATGGTTGGAGAGAAGCATAGTTTTGCCTGTATTTTGCCTTAGTGGTCAGACAGTTTTGCAGGTTTTTCCGAGTAACAAAGCCCTCTTTACCAGGAGGCAAAACGTCAGCGGGTGTGTCCACCACCGCAAGCTGTGATTCTGCTTTCAAATTCCAGTTCGCTCTCTAAAAACATTCTCTCTTTCCAGCTGCTAAGTTTATCTCATCATCTTGGATAACAGACAATGCAGCTTTACAAAAGCTTTCTCTTTTCTTTTCTTTTCTTTTTTTTTTGCAAAAGCAGTGTTTTCACACGCTTCAAACGGAATCAGTTTTCACATTTTAAAAAGTCAGCCTTAAATAGTTCTCCAAAGTGTTTAAGAACTGAATGGAAAATTAAAGACAGCATCTTGAAACAAAAATCTTGTGCATAATGCCATAGAGTCTGGATGCCCACTCGTGCCATTAAAAACTTGAATCCTACCTACCTACCCCCAGCATGCTGTAGAACTGTTTGGAATAAGGCATATGAGAGATTTGGCTGGCGTAGAATCCCTCTGCAGACCTTTCAACATTTAACCTTCCTGAAACACATCATTGCCATTAGGTGTTCATTGGGTACATGCATATTTTCCATGTGTGTGTGGCTTCAGGAGATACAAACAGAACCTCAGACTTTTAGAGAACAGATTCACACCTACCAGTGCATAGGAAATCACATTCATTACCCCGTTCCCACAAAATGGTGACTGCGTGTATCAGGAGGACAATAGATAGTACACATTCTAGGCTTGTCAGCTCTGGGTTGGGAAATACCTGGAGATTTGGTGGGTGGAGCCTGGGGAGGGTGGGGTTTGGGAGGGAGGGACCTCAGCAGGGATATGATGCTATGGAGTCCACCCTTCAAAGCAGCCATTTTTTTCCAGGGGAACTGATCTTGGTCATCTGGAGATCAGTTGTAACAGTGGGAGATCTCCAGGTGCCAGCTGGAGGTTGGCATCCCTGACACATGCCCATCACACTGCCAAAATCAAAACCTGAAAAGAGCCATCTTTCTCTGCTACACCATGAAGTGCTGTTCTAAACAGGAACCTCTCTGAGAATTGCCCGCCCTTCTCCTTTTCCTGTAACACACCCAGTTCTAAACTATAAAAAAAGATAGCACTGAGCATGATTTGTGTCAGGGGAACTGACTCCTCCCCCCCCCCACTCCCTTTCAACAACAAAGGGCCTTTTAGGTCTGGAACTAGCAATGTGGTAGGAAGCCAGTTGATGAGAGTTGCACTTTGCTGACCTAGATTTCTGTAACTCCTTAGTTCGTTACAGTAGAAGGGAGATTTCCCTGACTAAGTTGACTTCCGTGGCTGTTAGGCTACACACTGCACATGCTGTGAGTGGTGATGGTACTCGCCCCTAAGAGCTGACAGTTCAAACAGGTGGTATTAACTGAGTGCAGGTGTTCTTTGGCCTCTCTTCCAGCTTTCATTATCCCAGGATTATATTGATGTTGGTTTGCCAGCCTCCAAGTGTGGCCTGGATTTATCTCCCGGAATTATAACTGCTTCATGATGACAGATCTCAGGTCCCCTGGAGCAAATGGCTACTTTGGAGGATGGACTCTATGGCATTATATCCTACTGAGCTGCCTTCCTTGCCTAAATCTTACCCTCCCCAGGTTCCACCCTCAAAATGCCCAGGAATTTCCCAGCTTGGAATTGGTAACCCTCTATAGAAGGTTTTGAGCCCAGGGGTAAGGAAGGGCTGTTGCATATGTGGAATGGTGGCATACCAGGGAAGACCCCTGCTCCACCCCAGAAGAAGGGGTCTAGTCAAGCCAGGCTGGACCAGAGCACAGCTGGTGGGGCTTGTTTGGACCTGGTGCACTTATGAAGCATCTTCTGGCCCTGGTAAATGGTAGCACTTCTGGTTGGTGCAGGTGTGGAGTATTATTGTTGGGTGCATTCAGGCATGTACAAGAGACTCTGGCACTTTCGTAACTCAGGCTTACCGTTGCTCTTAAATCAAATGTAAAGCCTCTATTGGCTGCCACGTGAATTCAGTTTCACTTCTGAAATCTCTCCCACGTTAACACCGTTCATGCATGAGATGCAAAACCCAAGAAAGGCTGAAAATGTGTATTTTAGCATTGCATATACAAATACCTTTTGTTTTTCAGTTTCTGCTATTTCTCAAAAAAAAAAAAACCATGTTGTGGGAATCTGATTTTGTTCATGCATTTCTTTCTCTGGAAAATTCTCTGGAAAATTCTGTGTTTACAGTTCCGTGCATCAGGAGGGGTGCCGTGGAGGATATGTAAAGAATCGCATTGCTATAGAGCAGGGGTGGGCAAACTGTGGCTTGGGAGCCGCATGCGGCTCTTTCACATATATTATGTGGCTCCTGGCAGGGCGGCTGGGGAAGCTAAATATCATTAGCAAACAAATATCATTGGACAAATTAATATCATTATCAGTATCTGCTTTTACCCCTTTTGTTATTATTTTTGGCAGTCTCATTTAATGTTAATAAAAAGCAAATGTGCTTATTTTCCAATAAAAGCAGGTAATATTTGTTCATGTCTTGTGGCTCTCGAACATCTGATGTTTATTCTATGCAACTCTTACGTTAAGCAAGTTTGCCCACCCCTGCTATAGAGCTTTGTGTGTGTGTGAATTATGGACAAACTAAGGCTGAATTGAGCAAATTGGAGGAAAGGGGGAGAAGTGAACAAGAATGTAACCTGAAGACCAGACTTTACCAGGATTTGTGTCCATTTACCTGAAGCAGGAAGATACACCTCTCTTGAGGCCAGCACAATGCAACATTTACAGCAGCTTGATCTGATAATGGACTGGGGTCCCCCTTTCCACCAAACGTGCTGTCATGTTAGATATTAACTTTAAAAAAAAGAGCCAGGGGCGAAATCGTGATGCTCCCATGGGAAGTTTTCAGAATCTCCCTTTCAAATAACAGTCTCCAGATCTGTCCTTTGTGGGCAGGAAGGTGAAGCTTTTGGAACATGAAGTAAGGACTGGCATTTTTTGGCACTTCTGAATGAGCCGAAGAGGCAATTTAGGTCAGAGGAGAAGGAGGCCCTTGTGCTTCAGGCGCTGAAGAAAACGCACAGGAGAGAATGAGGTTCCGTTCTTGGCTAAGCCTAAAACTTCCTGAGGGAACCTTGGGCAAGTCACATGCTCTCCGTGCCTCAAGGAAGAGTCCCAGCTGGATAAATTGGGCCGGGGGGGGGGGGGGGGGGGAGGAATTGATGAGACTTCCTTTGTCTACTTAAGATAGCCTCACAATTCCCAATGACCTCAAGTAACATTGAACTGCTTGCAGTCACGAAATGGGGGAGAGGATCTATTCTTGAGCTGGCAAGTGAAGAAATCAAGACTCCCAGTAGCTGCCATAAACATGAGCTTGGTTGTGGGTATATATATGTATCATAGATTGAGGCAGGCAAGCCCCAGCATGCATGCTGGTAGTGGTGCACAAGACCATTTGGTTTGGAACCTGGGACCAAATATCTGCCCAAGGTACCAAGGCACTGACAGCACGGCTGGAGCCAGTGGTGTGGGAGAAGGCAGCACACATGGGCTTATGCCTATCGTTGCCTCCCAGACCTGTACAGCTGCCAGCTGAATTCAAGACAAATCCCTGAGATGCTGGCAGTGCTACTGGGGGTTGGCTTGTGCCAAGCATCTCTGGCCAAATACAGTTTGTATCCTTCCATTTTTTTTGCCAGCCTACCAACATTTTCACAGGTAGGCATGGATTTAATTTTTTTTTGGATCTTCGGCCCAAAAAGTTGCCTGCCCCAAATTAAAGAGTAGCTCTCTTGACTTGAACTCGGGTTCAAAACCCAGTACAGCCATGGGCTTTCTCTCTCAGCTTCCATTTCCTAGCTAAAAAGTGAGAATAATAATTACTCTATCAGAGCCTAACTAGAACCAGTGAGTAAACACGTGAAAGGGCCTGATTCAAGTCAGGACTGTTGTATGGGAGAAAGAGAAATTCCTGCCTTCTCTCCTGTGCTGTGTTTGGTGGCGGAAACAGCTTGTGGCCAAGGGGGGGGGGAGGAACAAAGGAGTATTATTTTCTCTGTGGGGAGTCAGCACATGCAAGCATTTGTGCATGTGCTGGCTCCCAGTGGAGCAAATAATGCCTCCCCTGGGCTGTTTCAGCTGCCAAAAACATCACAGGGGAGAAGGCAGGGATTTCTTCTCCCAGGCAGCAGTCTCAGTCCAAATCAGGTTGTGCTGTGGGTTAACTTACATTGCCTCCAGGAACTAGCAGCTACAGTATAGCTGCAAGTCCCTGGCAAACTCAAGCAGTTTGTAACATCTAGTTAGGCTCTCGCAGGATGGTTTTAGGGCTGCTATAAGATCCATACTTGACGTGAAGGGGCATTTTCATGCATTCACCCTTGTATGCACAAAATGGCGTTGGGCAGATCTATTTCTTACCAAACAACATGTGAGGGAGGGGAACTATATTCTGTTTCTGCTCTCTGATGTTTGAAGCATTTCCCCCCCTCACAGCACGATTTACTTTCAGTATCTAAATCAGATTGAGATAAAAAAATACTTCAGACTGTAGCATTGGATTCTGTGGATCCATTCTGTGAGCAGCGAAGCTTGATGCCAGATCCAATTTGATCCAGTCTATGGAGTGTAGAAAGGTGGGGGCAGGATTCAGCTCTACTCACACAGCCGTGGACACTACTTATAGGGTGGTGAATGTATGTTTGTGGGGGGGGGGGAGAGACCTCCTATCTCGCACTTTAGAATCACGTCGTAAAATGCATGAATAAAGACACGTGGGTCTCGTCAAATTTAGTTAGGGTTGTCAACCTCCAGTTGGTGGCTGGAGATCTGGGATTACTTCTGATCTCCAGGCGACAGAGATCAGTTCCCCTGGGAAAAAATGGCTGCTTTGGAGGGTGGACTCTATGGCATTGTACCCCACTGAAGTCCCTCCCCACCCAAACCTCACCCTCCTCAGGCTCCACCCCAAAATCTCCAGGTATTCCCCAACCCAGAGCTGGCAACCCTACCTCAGATCACTTCTCTCTTTTGCAAGCCACACAATGAGGCTGTTGTAACTCCCCCTACTTCTTCTGTATTTGTGTCACTTATTTGGAGTGGAATTGTGTGTTACACACAAATGTACATAATACAGCAACATTATTTGTTACAAAAATAGCTTTGAAAAGGGGAGATTTGGACTGGAGTACATATGTTTGTGTGCTCATGCTTAATCTTTCCCCTTGCCCTCTGCTTTTCTGACTCCTGCTTCTAAGACACTTTCCCCAACACTATATCTGAGAAGGGGGTGTGAGTGTGAAGCTATCCTTGTCTGAAATTCCAGCAGGGTAGGAGTGGGAATTGCCAGTGGAAAAGTGGAGCGCAGGGGAAGAGATCAGATTCCTTTGTAAAGCAGCGTTTTTATACCGGAAACTGCTGTCTGTTCTGTTGCGGCTGTTAATTCTGTTGCATAGGTCCTTAACTTGTAATTGTTCCCTTAGGTGGCCATGTACTAAACATATTCTAGCTTTCACTGCAGCAAAGACAATGAACAGAGAAGAGAACTCTTTGTGGCTGTCTGTGGGACTTTCTGTGGGAACTGTGGCCAGAACACAGGGAAAGTGGAAAGCAGCAAAACCATCAAGGTCCTTCCTTGAACTTCTCTGGACCCACTAAAACCTCACAGATATGCAGAGAAATGTTTCTGGTATTCTTTGTTAGAGACATGAAACCGATAAGAAGATGAACTTCTGTCTAGAAATGCCACTTGACTCCTTTCCATAGTTGTAAATAAATTGGCATTGTTTCATTACCCTGCCCTTCAGTTTGGTGTAGTGGTTAAGTGCACGGATTCTAATCTGGGAGAACCAGGTTTAATTCCCCACTCCTCCACTTGCAGCTGCTGGATGACCTTGGGCAAGCCATAGTTCTGTCAGAGCTGTTCTCTCAAGGACAATTCTAGAAAGAGCTCTCTCAGCTCCGCCTACCTCACAGGGTGTCTGTTGTGGGGAAAGGAAGGGAAAGGAGTTTGTAAGCTGCTCTGAGACTCCGAGTGACGGGTGGGGTATAAATCCAATCTCTTCTTCTTCTTCTTCTAAATGCAGGAATCTAGAAAATCCCTCTGTCTTTACCTATCTGCATTTTGAAGGTGGTTGGACTAATGTAATCTTTTTTCTGCTGCAGGAGAGAGGTGTTGTTTGCAACTGAGGTTTATTTTTATTTTGTGCCCTGTGTCATGTTTAATATGAGAACTGCTATGAAACGGTAGAGAGACTTTTGATTATATGAGTCACTGAAGCTGGCAACTGAACGTGTCCAGGAATGTGGAGGAGGTACTTACCATCGGAAATGTTGACACTGATAGATTCCTAAACTAAGGTGGGCTGTATGGTTTGTGTACACGCACCATTCCCTAGGTTCTGCAATGAAATGCCTCAAGATTCTCTTCAGGAACAGAAGGAAAATGATGTTTACCTCTGAAGGGCACATAGTGGGAGGGCCAAGGTGTTCCCTCTCTTTCCCTGTGTTTTGGGCCTGTGGGATTCTCTCTCTCTGGCCAATATACAGCATACAGGCACTTTGAGCTGACCTTGATCACACAGAACTGGGGTGGCAGAATTCCAAACTCTGATGTTTTTGACCGTCTACATATGAAACTATGTGCAATGAAGTCAGTCCACAGTAAGGGAGGGAACGGCCATAAGCGCACTGGCTCTGACCCCCCGATAGGCACAAACACCTGCTCGTGAGCATGGAGTCTGGCCCTGCCCTCATGCTACTGGTGGCTAGTGGGCAGGGAAACTACATGTACAGGAAGTATACATGTGAGGCTCTCTCCCCCCGATCAGGAACACTGCTATATTTTAATGTTCCAGACCAATGGAAAGGAGCCTCACACATATACTTCCTGTTCCTGTAGATGCCTCGCTCACAAGCCCCCAGTCATGTGAGGGCAGGCCTGGCTCACTTGTTCTCCCTCCTTCTCTATGCGTATGAATTTCAACACATGGAACGTCATGTATCGAGTGCTTGAGACAGTAGGTGGGGGCAAGTGATATTTTTATATATCCCCCCCACATAAAACACTTAGGACACCATAGAGCAGGGGTCCCCAACCTTTTTCAGTCTGTAGATGCTTTTGGGATTCTGACACAAATTGGTCTGCCACAGGAGGCAGAGTCAGTTACAAAATGGCTGCCACATCTTTAGTCATGTAGTGAAAATCCTTGTGTTGTGGCAGCTGCCGCCGCCCAAGCAACACTTTTTAAAACCTGCACCAGCAATCAAATCTCCAGTAGCTACTAAGGAGCCTTGCAGGGCAAAGTCCCACTTGGCCCTACCTGCTTTCTGAAAACATTTGGCAGGCACCAGGGAAGCTGGTGGTGGGCACGACGTTGGGGACCCCTGCCACAGAAGGTGATATCAAGTAGTCCTCCTTTTGATGTAGCCCCCCCGTAAAAGGAGACAGCGTTTGACCTCTGTTGGCCACTGGACTCAAAACTTGGGTCTCACATCTGTTGTTAACGTAACTCCTTTATTATCTGTATGCCAACTTGCTGCTATTTACATGTCCTACTGTATGTGTTATTCCAATCTTAGCTATATTTATTGCTCAGTTACTTATCCATCTTAGCTCTAATCAGATCATTGTCTTGGGGGTACTGCTGGACTCGAGCTTCATTTTCACATCTCTTTGTTAACTCTTGCATTTACATGCTGATTTGCTGCTATCCACTGATCTTACCCATCACTTGATCTAATTTCAGCTCTGCATATGCATCTTGGCTCTGAATGGCCCCTCCTAACAGCTGCTCCCACTCTCTTTTTCTCTGTAAATAATCCTTGAGTAGATTTTGTTCCATTTGTCTGAAGAAGTGTGTTTTGCATACGAAAGCTTACAGTTTGAATTCAGCTTTGTTGGTCTTAAAAGTTGCCCCGCTGGGACTCAAACTTTGTTCTGCTGCTTCAGACCAACTGGCTACCCACCTGAATTTTTCTCTGTTGGCGCTGTTATGGGTATTATGGAGTGTACAAATGTTCATCACAACACAATAAACTACAGGTGTGGGGGCTTGCTGTCCCATTTCCAAGGTATTCAAGTAGCAGGCATTGAAAATGTTCTACGAGTCTCCCACCACTGCCATCAAAACGCCTTCCCTAAAATGGTCTTCCGCAGTGCCAAGTGTGTGCAGGTTGATTTTGTATCAGAGGATCCAATAAGGAACTTAGACGAGACGCGGCAGGTTTAAAAACAAACAAAGTTCTAACTGTTCATTAGTTCTAAGCAGGGGTAATTTCATAGAAAAAGAGGTGCAAGAGTTCCTTAGCATACCTATTAGCATAACTCATTAGCATATGCCATGCCCCTGACATCACTGGAAGTGTGTCAGAAAGGGAAGCAAAAGGGGGGGGGCATCTTCAAAAGCCTCCCCTTCCCTTCCTCATCTGGCCGGCCGAATGTCAGTTTCAGCCCCATTATACCCTATGGGCCATTGAAGTCAATGGCAAAATCTCATAGGGTATATGAGGGACTGGAGGAGAGGGGGTTTGAGGGAGAGGCTCCAACCTTGCAGGGTAGCTGCTGGGGCCTCTCCCTGAAATATCCACCAAGTTTCAAGAAGATTGGACCACAGGGTCCAATTCTATGGGGCCCCCAAAAGGTTGCCCCATCCCCTCCATTGTTCTCTATGGTGGGAAAAAGAGATAGTGTAACTTTACTGTCTCATTGCCCCCTTCCGGTTGGCCTGCTGCTGCTACAGGCACTTGTCTTTTCATAATCAGTTTATCATAGAAAATAACTTTATAGAGGAGTCTCTTGTAATAAAAGCCACTCTATGTCAGCACTTAGCAAACCTCCGGTTTTCCTATAGAGGAGGAAGAACAAAATGGCTGTCAAGAAATTGGCTTGAGTGCTGTGGAATAGCTTGCAAGTGTGCCAGTTAAGTGTGTTCCGACTTAGGGCGACCCAATGAATTAGTGACTTCCAAAATGTCCTGTTGTTCACATCATTCCTCAGGTCTTGCAAACTGAGGTCTGTGGTCTCCTTGATTGAGTCAATCCATCTCAAGTTGGTTCTTCCTCTTTTCCAGCTGCTTTCAGCTTTTCCTAGCATTATTGTCAATTATCCCTGACTTAGATAGCCCAGGCAAGCCCAGTCTCATTAGATCTCGGAAGCTAAGCAGGGCCGGGGCCAGGACACAGAGGCAGGCAATAGCAAGCCACCTCTCTGAAATGTCCAAGCCCCACCAGGGGTTGCCAGAAGTCAAACATGACTTCCAGGCACACACAGAGAGAAATACTCACCCCCAAAAAAATCTTATCCCAGTTTCTCCCTGGCTTTTGACATTCCGGAACACCAGCATTTGATTCCAGGGTGACAAACCTGTCTGTCTCCTTCTTCCAGATTTTAATTTCTTTCCCAAGACGTTTGGTTCAATCCTAAGCACCACGACTTCCCCCCCTCCCCCCCTCCCGCAACCCACTATGTACTCCCAAAATTCTGCTTCTGGGGGTCCCTTGACCCCCCAGCAGAACAGGAGATAAGGGGGCGGAGTCTGCCATGAGAATGAGGAGTCAGCAGAAATTCTCCACCATTTCTTTGCCAAAGGAGGTGTCACTCCCCTGGTGGAACAGCCCCTCAGGATCCAAGTCATTGTTCAGATCTTTCCACGTGCACAGTTGCTGCAGGTTTCAGTTCGTGTCTTTACCCCTCTTTATTGGTTATTAATTTCTTCCCGCTTACATGCACTGGGTTAGCAGTGTTAATGGGATTGTACAGCCAACATGCACTGCTCCCACTCTTAACTTAAGAAGTCCTCCAAGTAAGCCGGAAGGCAGGAGGAACAGAATGTGAGCCACAGTGAATCTGTGGCACAAGAACGGTACAAAACAGGGAAACCATAGCAGAAGATCCTAATCTGGCCTGCCTCTTTGCACCTTTACATCTATGTGAAACCTCCTTGTAGTGCGCAGATGAGAGAGCCAGTGTGGTGTAGTGATTAGACTGCCTGACTAGGATCTGGGAGACCCCAGGTTCAAATCTCCACTCTGTCAAAGAAGCTCGCTGAGTGACCTTGGGCCACTCCCACACTCTCAGCTCAACCTACCTCACAGAGCTGTTGTGCGGATAAAATGGAGAAGAGGAGAGGAATGTAAGTCACTTTGAGTCCCCATTGGAAAGAAAGGTGGTATATAAACAAAGTGAAATAAATGTTCTGGACCCCAAGCTGGACTGGCACATGCCGCCTGTCATTGTGACAGATCAGTTGGGGTGAGATCACTTAGTGACCTCGGGCCAGTATCAGTCACTCAGCCTGGCCTCTGTCACGAGGTTGTTCTGAGCTTAAAACAGAGAAAGGGAGAACCAGACAGGCCATGAGGGTTGCCAATGTCCAGGTGGGGCCTGGCGATCTCCCAGAATTACAACCAATCTCCAGACAACTGAGATCAGTTCCCTTGGAAAAAATGGCTGCCATGGCATTATATCCCAATATGGTTATAACACCAACGCCCTCTCCCTGGCCATTGGCTGTGACCGAGCTGTAGTGTCCCTGCCTTTATGTATATTTCTTTATACTGGATTCAGTTACTGTCTTGTGAGGTAACTGATCAGTCCCACTTTTCTATATCTGACCAGTTCCCCATTTCAGTAGTCTCTTCAGGGTTTGCTTTACAAGTCGTCTCTTCGGGGGGTTTCTATATATGTTCATATATATATTGAGGACCACTGTCCAGTATACTCTTTGCCACAGACTTCAGTCACTAGTGCTTGTAAACATGAACAGCACAGATCTTTATTATACAGAAAACACAACGGGGGATGGGATTTATATACAGAGGATAGTTTGTTTCATTGTTCACTAATCAAGTTACTTTGTTTTCACTTTCACAGAGGCTGTATGCTTGTCACTTTCAGTTAATTCAGATGTTACTTGGTTCACAAAACCCTTCTACTGACTCCAGTCTCCAGTCACTTTTTAGTGGTTAACCTTTGGGGCTTTATCTGGTCTCCTGAGTCTACTGGTTCGACATCCCAGCTCTCCCAGACTCCTCTAGACCCTCTTGCCCTTCTTGAGCCACCCTTGTAAGTTCCCTTGGAGTAGTGTGTTTGGTGTTTGTGACCCTTGAGGTCTTAAACCTGCCCACTCTCTGGTAACTCTTCTCTCACTGTTTGAGAATACCAGCTAAGAGTGTTATTCCGCCACAGTTCTTTTACATAATCTGTTCCCTGGCTGTTTTCCCTGAGCTAAGAGGTTCCACTTTCTCCTCAGAGCGCTCTCAGTGAACTCTGTGCTTCAGTAAAAGGCTCCTCCAACCGCTTCGTCCAACTCACTCTCTCAACTGTCTGCTCTGGCAGTTATCTGTCACTCAACCTGAGAATTCCGAGCTCTCTGGCCCCCTCCTTTCTCTTTACCTGCTGCATTCCACAACTCTTCAATTCCGTCACAATGGTCCCACCCCTCTCCAAACCCCGCCCTCCCCAGGCTCCACCCCCAAAGTCTCCAGGTATTTCCCAACCCAGAGCTGACAACCCTACAGGCCACCATGAGCTCCTTTGATGAAGGATAAAATAAAACCTGCGATTCATAGAGAAGAAGAAGAAGAGATTGGATTTATACCCCTCTCTTCACTACCCAAAGGAGTCTCAGAGGGGCTTACAATCTCCTTTCCCTTCCCCTCCCCACAACAGACACCCTGGGAGGTAGGTGGGGCTGAGAGAGCTCTTCCGAGGACTGCTCTTGAGAGAACTGTGACTTGCCCAAGGTCACCCAGCAGGTGCATGTGGAGGTGTGGGACTCAAACCTGATTCTCCCAGATTAGAGTCTGCAATCCTAACCACTACACCTAACTGAAAGATGCAGTCCTGCTCATGTCAGGGACGTAATGATCATCTCTTTGGGGAGGGGCCATGGCTCAGTGGTGGAGCGTCTGCTTGGCATGCAGAAGGCCCCAGGTTCAATCCGTCATTGCCAGGTTTTGTTTTGTTTTTCATGTTTGGCAGGATTTTTTTATTAATATAAATTTTATTGGAAAATTTAAAGCATACAGTAAAGACAGTGAACAAGTCTACACCACAATTCCAATAACTCACATATAGATAAAACATCGTAGGTGTTCTGATATACAAGAAAACATCAACATTATCATAAGCAAAAGGTAAAACAGCCGTAAATATTATCTATCTATATTAAAGGTACATTATAAATACTGTGCAAGTGCGTCTAAAAGAAATTACAGATATATAATAAGCAAAAGAACAGAGACCAGTAAAGAACAGGGAATGAAATCACATCAGTATTAGATCCCTACAAAATCTATTTTGTGGCAAAATATTGTGTGTAGTGGCGAACTCATAAACGGAGTCATTGCCAGTTTTAAAAAAGGGTCTGGTGGCAGGTGAGGTGAAAGACCTCTGCCCTAGACCCCGGAGAACTGTTGCCAGTCTGAGCAAACAGTACTGACCTTGATGGATCAGAGGTCAGATGCAGTATTTGGCAGCTTCATGTGCTCAGGCCAGAGTCTAATATTCTCTTTCCGGTGCCCCAGAAAGACCCCCAGCAGGCAGTGAAAAGCCAAGCCGTGACCCCCATCTGAGGATTCAGAGCAGTAGCCAAGTTGTGAAGGCTTGGGTTGCAAGGGCCAGTGCGACAATTGACAATTGCACAACGTACCAGGAAACCAACTGAGAATGTGGGTAAGCCCAAGGCATGGGTCATCCAGAGTGCAAATACCAAAGATATTTGTCCATCTGCCTTCTTGTTGTGCCATCTGTTTTTCTAGTGCTGTGCCTCAGAGCACGGCTTGGCCCTGTGTGACCCGGGGCATTCGGCGCCACATAAACACTTGTGCTCTGGAAGTGCCTTGCGGTGATTAGTTCAAACATAAGTCTTCTCTTCCAGGTCAAGTTCAGAGGAAACCAGTGCTGTGTCTTAACAGAAGAAGCTGAGTGCGCACAGCACTAATTGGCAAGTGACTAGGTAAAGGTAAAGGTTTCCCTTGCTCGAAAGCTAGTCAAAACTAACCCTAGGGGTGCAGTGCTCATCTCCGTTTCCAAGCTGAAGAGCCAGCGCTGTCCGAAGATGTTTCCATGGTCATGTGGCCGGCATGACTACACGCCAAGGCGCGCGGAACGCTGTTACCTTCCCTCCGAAGCAGTACCTATTCATCTACTTGCAGTTTCTTGCTTTCAAACTGCTAGGTTGGCAAGAGCTGGGGCCAGAGATGGGAGCTCACTCTGTCATGCAGCACTTGGGTCTCAAACTGCCGAGCTACCAACCTTCCGGTCTGCAGCTCACCGTCTTAACCTCTGAGCCACCATTGCCACTGGCATGTGACTAGCACCATCACTAATAAGCTTTCACCCATTCAAGTTTTTTAAATGGTTCTGTATTTTTTTGAACAGGGAAATTAATTGAGGTTTAATTAAATAAATGTATGTCCTTAAACATTAAAGTTTGCTTAAAATGTGGGGAAGGCATTTTGAATGGCAGGAGAAAGACTGTGCCTTGATCTGTTTCAGGAGTTCCTCATGCACCTTGCTGAAATGCGTGTGGCTGCATTGGTGCCCAACTTGATTTTCGTACTGAAGTGTCCTTATGTGATGTTATTGGACAAGCTACACCGGGAAATGTGTGGGAGAGTTCATCTCTGAATCTCTCTTTTGAGTGTATTGATTTTACTGGCTTCTTTTGCTTTTATTTAACTGGGTTTTACCACTATATTGATTAAAGTTGTTGAATATTTAATATGTATTAGAAATTAGTTCTTATTATTGTCTACCTCCTTGAAGGTCCTGCAGCCAGAAACTGGGGTACAAATAAAAATTTTTTGCACTTCCCAGTTTTTCATGCATGGAGAAGTCCAGACGCAGGCCTGCAGGATGTTTTCTTTTGGTTAAGAGTGCGGACTCTAATCTGAGAGAATCAGGTTTGGTTCCCCACTCCTCCACATGCAGCTGCTGGTATGACCTTGGGTCAGCCACAGTTCTCTCAGAGCTGTTCTCTCAAGAGCAGTTTCTGTCAGAGCTCTCTCAGCCCCACCTACCTCACAGGGTGTCTGTTGTGGGGAGGGGAAGGGAAAGGAGATTGTAAGCCTCTCTGAGACTCTGAGTGAAGGGCAGGATATGAATCCAATCTCCTCCTCCTCCATAGAGACTTTGAGCATAGTGGAGGCAGTGAGACTCCTTGAGTAGACAGCGCAGCTACTATTCATGCACTGGCTCCCCCAAAAGGATGCTCTGGCTTCAGTCAGCTCACATCTTACTCTGCCTGCGAATGCAACTTCGAAGCTGGTTCCATACTGTTTCTTTGACCCTTCCCACATGGTGGAAGGTGCCATTTTCCCAAAGGGTATCACATTCCAGAATCCAGCAGAAGAACATCTTTTCTTGGATCTCGTAGACAAAAAAAAAAAAAGTCAGGCAGTCATCCTGGACTATAAAGAAGCTATCCTGCATCTGTAACAGTATGGGACTTCTTACATGGGGCCAAAACAAACTGGCCTTTTCTGTGAGGTTAACATGTTATTGCTAAACTCTGGTGGCTCATTTACGCAGACTTTGTCTGCCTCTGTGGTTCTCTGGATGCTGGCTTTCCTCTTGCGCAGATCATCTGTCATGACTCCCTGTGGTTAGGCTGATCCGAAGATATTGGGGCAGGGAAGTAGGAATACTTGTGGACTGATAAAGAGAGACGTCCCTCTTTGCTAACAAATGTGTCAGATGTGACTGCGAGATTAGTAGTCAGAACGGTATAATCTGTGTCTTGAGACCAGGAGTAGCAGCTCAAGCTTCACAATCAGTATTACAGATAGATGCAAGACAAGGGAAGACTGCAATGAACTGTCACCAAGGATTGTAAGCAGATGACTGAGTCAAGTCCACAGTAGATTCGTGGATCATGTTAAGTATATGTAGGGTTGCCAGCTCCTTCCTGGCCACCAGCTGGGGATGGGCAGGGAAAAGTTGCCAGATCTGGGTTGGGAAACTCCTGGAGATTTGAAGATGGAGCCTGCCTAGGGAGGACAGGGACCTCAGTGGGGTACAATGCCCATAGACGCCACCCTCCAAGGCATCCATTTTCTCCAGGGGAACTGATCTCTGTAGTCTGGAGATGAGCTGGGATTCTGGAGGATCCCCAGGTCCCACCTGGAGGCTGGCATCCCATGCACGCCATAAAGGAGCTGCATCCAGTCCCGGTTCCTTGATGTGTATCATTTGCCTCATTTGTATGTTACATTTTTAGATGGTGTCACACATTTTTAAATGACATACACTTTAAAAACTTAATGTCTAGAGTCTTGTTCACACATCACACACTGGCAACATTAGGTTTGTCTTGGCACATACAGGGAACAGGGAGCCACAGTTAATTGTGGCTACTTAATGACTTCAACCTGTTCTTTGCAAATATATAAATATATATCTCCTCCACTGTGCTCTCACTTTTACATTTCTAAACCGCGCACTTAAAATGCCTTTGGCCTGCACATAAAAACAATGTGTGAATTGTCCCACAGTCTGATGTTCCATTTAAACCCAAACTTTCCTCTGTTAAAGAATTCCACTGTCGTCATAGCAGAGAAAGTGGTGATCGTAATACGGTGGACCACACCAGAATTGTGGATTCCCACTTTCCCCCTGTGAGCATTAAAACTGGGAGTAAATTTCAGGCAGGCGGATGTGCAGTCTGTGGCTGTCAGGATTTCACAAATAGGGCCCCAGGGACCAAACCTAAGCAGGCCCACTCAGGAGTAAATTCCCATTTCATTCAGTGAAGCTTACTCCCAGGAACGTGTTCTTAGGATTGCAGCTTCGATGGCAGACACAGCCTTCCTTCAGCGACTGTGTTTCTGTGCTGGGGGGAAACAACCTCTGTTGAGTTTCTGCCTGTCACCCTAGCTGTTTCAGTGTATTCTGGCCCATATAGGTCACTTCTGTTCTCTCTTTTCATCTCTCTCTCTGATCCATAGACTTTCGGCTAGGTTTCCATCCAATATACCTTTTGCGTTTATGTAGCACTTTAGGGTAAACTAGACATTGCACATGTAACCTAATTGCAATCCATACAGCAACCCAGTAAAGAAGGCCAGTGTTGTTATTTCAGAGTTGCAGATGGGGGGGAAGGTAACCTGAGGCTAAGAAAGTTACTTGTCTTAGTCAATTTATCGCTGAGGCAAGATTTGAATGAGGTCATTGTGGGCGACTCGAAACTTCTGTGTTGTACCAGCTCTCCTACTAGACAGTAGCCCCTAGGGGTGCTCGGTCCCCTGTTATGGTCCCCCAAGTTGCCCACTGGCTCCTTATAGGATGGCAGAGGGGGAAAATGGGAGGAAAAATGGGGCATGAATGCCAGTGTTGCACCAGCACATGATGTCACTTCTGGCAAAAACCTGAAGGGAAGTCATGATTTGGGAGGGGGGGGGGCACTCTAGGACTTGCTAAAAAAAACAACCCTTTGTAGTTTAACCCTAGAGTTTTGCCAAAGGCCTAGATCACAGCCTCCAGCATCATGATGTCACTTCCAGTTTGTCTCCAGAAGTGAGAGAGCCGGTGTGGTACAGTGGTTAGAGTGCTGGACTAGGTTTGAATCCGCGCCCTGGGTGACTTTGGGCCAGTCACACACTCTCCACCTCACCCACCTCACAGGGTTGTCGTGTGGTTAAAACGGAAGAGTTGTTCAGTCACACAGTCGAGTCCGACTCTTCGCGACCCCATGGCCCACATCACGCCAGGCCCTTCTGTCTTCCGTCGTGCTCCGGAGTTTGTTTAGAGCAAAGAGAGGAGAATGATGTAAACTGCTCTGGGTCCCGTAGGGGAGAAAGAAAAAGATGCTGATGTGCCCACCGTTGCGCGCGCGCACCAAATTTCTCCTGTGGGTGCCAGGTAGCAGCCTGGCATCCCTAATAGCAGCACTGGTACTGCAGGAAGAGCCAGGCAAGCAGAGAGACTCTTCGCTCCCAGAGAGGGACAGATGCCCCATGACGTGTTACTAATCTGAATTTCATCCTTCAGTAGAAGTACTGCTGTGAGTGTGATTCTGCGGGTCCTTCCTTTGCATATCTTGCTGGACCTCCTGTGCTCTGTGCTCTGGTAATCGGACAAACAACCCGGGACCACAGTGTGAAAGAACAAAAGCCAAACAACCCCCATGAATAATGGCTATTCAGCCTTGCATTACAGTTACATCACATATAGTCCTTATGTGTTAAGTAGATAACAAAGATAACACAACACTTAATGGGATCCTGTAATGAAGACTGGGGCCACGGTGGCTCAGAGGTTAAGACGCTGAGCTGCAGGCTGGAAGGTCAGTAGCTCGGCAGTTCGAGACCCGAGTGCCGCGTGATGGAGTGAGCTCCCGTCTCTGGCCCCAGCTCCTGCCACCCTAGCAGTTTGTAAAGCAAGAAATTGTAAGTAGATAAATAGGTACCACTTCGGTGGGAAGGAAACAGCGTTCTGTGCTCCTTAGGAATTTAGTCATGCCGGCCACATGACTACAAAGACATCTTCAGACAGCGCTGGCTCTTTGGCTTGGAAATGGAGATGAGCACTGCCCCCTAGAGTCAGATTCAACTAGGTTTTGAGCAAGGGAATCCTTTAATGAAGACTAAGAAAAGTCCCAGCCTTGTAGTGCTCGTCAAAGTTGTTCTGCTATAAAAAGATGTGAGAATGAAGCTAGAGTCCAGCAGTACCTTTTGTTACCTCTCGCATTTGCTGCCATCCATTGATCTTACCGGCCACCTGATCCAATTTCAGCTCTGCACGTGCATCTGGGCTCTGAGTGGCCCCTCCTAATGGCTGCCCCCCTCTTCCCCCCCCCCCATAAGTTACCCTTGGGGAGATTTTATTCCATTTGTCTGAAGAAGTGTGTTTTGCACACAAAAGCTTACATAACACTCTGAATAAAACTTTGTTGGTCTTAAAGGTGCCACTGGACTCAGACTTTGTTAATCATTGTGTCATCTTTGTTATCTACTCAAGGCTTCCTTGTTATACCAGACTAGATGCACTGTAACTGTAATGCAAAGCTTAATAGCCATTATTCACAGGGATTGTTTAGCTTTTGCGTCTGCCAGCAAAACTCCAGAGGTTTATATGCTAAAAGGACCACCTTTCACAGCCTGGCTTTGCTTATGTTTCGTTTTCTGTCTTTGCAGGTGCCGGCTGGTAGATTTTCTTTACACCCTTGGAAGGCTGGTCACATCAGCGAAGGCCTTCTGCTCTAAGGTGCAGGCTGAGGTTAAGGGAAGGGGCCTTAACAGCCCCCCACGCCCTCCGCAGATACAGCCCTTCCCCACCGAGAGCACCCATGGAGCAGATCAGCTCCTTTTTCCACTCCATTGGGACTTTCATCCGCTCCAAGCATCAGGAAGGCGTCTACAACACTGTCTGCCTGGCGGTGCTGATGGGCCTGCCCATCCTCATCCTTCTCGTCAGCCTCATCATCTGCTGCCATTGTTGCTGCTGCAGCCAGCGGCGAAAGGACAGCAGCAGTAGTGGTTCCTCCCAAGGGAAGAAAAGAAGGAAGAAGAAAGAAGAAGATCTGTGGATCTCAACCCAGCCCAAACTGCTCCTGCTGGAAAAGAGGCCATCCCTGCTGGTCTAGAGTGGAGGGAGGTCCACCAGAACTGTTCTCTTTCCCTCGGGATATTGGGACCACCCACTGCAGCCATGAGAAGTTGCCATACTGGCTCCCTCCCCACTAAGGGTGACTTGCAGGTTGTTATTTTTTTCTAAAGGACTTTGGAATGAAGGAACCATGCAAAAACTGTGGCTGAAATGCACCGGCGGGTCCCTAACTGGGCACACGTTCACCAGCACACTGCTAATGTGCTCAGGTAGCATGATGTGCTACAACCCATGCCAGCATCCAGACTAATCCAACATGACCCTGTCCATATGACGTGTTATGCCGCTGTGACCGGGCACCTGTGCTCTTCTGCTTAAAGACCTAGGTGCAAAGGAGAATATTTTTCCCACCCGTCTTGTACTGACATCTTTTATGTATGCTGGGAAACAAAATCACTGCCGCACAGACGTGTACATGTTAGCCACCATTCGCATCTGTGTGCTAAATCGGATCTCGCACCGATGAACAGGGGACCTTTTGTGGAGGGATAGGTCTTTTCACAGCCACGGCAGATAAATGGAAATAGAGAGAGAGGAGGAGAATTCTGAGCTCCAGTTGCAAGAAATTGGAGCCACTGCCCCCTTGTGGGCTTCCTGAGTACATGCAGCTGGTCACTGCTAAAGCAAAAACCTTTGCTGGATCCAATGACACCCTCCTGTTCTTGTGGGGGGGGGGGTCTAGTAAGGGGGCCCTTGCCATTTAAACATAACAATCTGATGTTGCCAACCCAGAATAGGGGATTTCCAGCAGACTCTGTAATCAGGGGCTTTCTGGATTCTGCAGTTGCAGCTCAGAATTTACCGAAGTGAAACTCCAGCTTTTGTCGTTAAAAATGCTGTAGCCCTTGAGGCTGCCAGGCAGTTCATGATGAAATATTAGCAGAAGGAGGGGGATTGAACAGGATGCCTAGTGGTTGGAGGGCAGGGGGCTCTGGGGGTTTTGCCTGGGCCCCCCCCCATGGCTACCAGACGGTAAGCATCCATACATAATTTGTCACCCCATATAAATTAACTGTTTCTTTACCAGAACAATTCTTCTTTGTCTCCCCCCCCCCCCCAAGGCCTTTCCAATCAAGGGGCACAGCTAAGCATGCTTCCACCCCACGGCTGTGCATGGGGAAGGCACATGATTCTGTCTTTCCCTTGAAACCAAAAGGACATAAAAGAGCGGTGCTTTAACTGCCCTGCACCTACAACAGCCAGAGGGGTAATATTACAATAGTTAGTTACCGCCATCCAGCATCCACATGCTTGCTCCTCCAGCTAATATGTCTGCTTCTAGCACCCGTTTGCCAGCCTTCAGCCACAATATGTAGTTGCCAGGAAAATCTAGTTTTTCTCCACAGTGACAGTTACAGCAGTAACTACTGAGGTGTGGGGTTCATAGATGCACCTATTGGCTGGTACCTGTGATGTCACTGTGATGAGGGGACATGGCTGGCAAGTGGGTTAAGAAACCCCTGGAGATTTGGGGTAGAGAATGGAGAGGGAGGGGCTTGGGAGGGGAAGGATCTGAAGAGTGGTATCTTGCCATAGAGTCCACCCTCCAAAGAAGCCATTTGCTCTAGGGGAGCTGATCTTTGTTGCCTGGAGATCAGCTGGAATTCCAGGAGATCTCCAGCCACCAACTGGAGGTTGGCTACTCCACGAGAGGAAGAAGGACCCCTATTCCTGCTTGCTTGAGACCATGAAAGTCCCTCCCATTCCCTTCTTTTTCTCCTCCTCTTCCTCTATTTTTTTCTTTTCTTTTCTCGCTTTGGGCTCCCGAGTACTCCCAATTCCATTTCAGCTTTTATACCAAGCTTTCTTTGCTCCCTGCCCTTGAGCCAATTGTCTTCAACAACTCAAGGGCCAGGGAGTGCCTTCAACCCTGTCCCACCCCATCTCCAGTCCCCTAACACTCTGCAATTGAGGCTGCCATCATTTGCACACTTTCACAGAAGCAAGTCCCACTGAAATCAGCCTTCCAAATAAACAGGAGCAGGACTGGGCTAAGAAACTCATTTATATGCACCAGTATAGTGACTCTACAGCATGTACCATCAGGTTACACATTCAACAACTTGGGAAGAATTCCATTGCGGGGCTACTGGGCTGTCCCTCACAATAACACAGTCATTTGGGTTGCTAGGCAGGCCACATGCTGAAGTGTGCTGTGGCTTAAGCAGTGGTCCACGTGGCTGGCTTCTTTGTTTTTACCAGCGTTTGTCCTGCACTTTGCTTTACAGTCTACGTTCCAGGATTGCTTTTTTTATTGCGCAATTTATGCGAAAATGGGAGAGGGGAATTTTTATTTAAAAATAAATTTTTTATTTTAATGACCTCAGTCTGAATGCTTCTTGTGTATCAGTCTCAGCTGTTTATTTAATGGATGGTGTGTGGGGGAGGAACCTTTTCTCCTATTATTTCACTGATCACAATAACAATTTGCATATAAATAGGCCCTGACCCAGATAGTCCAGGCAAGCCCGATCTTGTCAAATCTTGGAAGCTAAGCAGGGCTGGCCCTGGCGAGTATTTGGATAGGAGACCTCCAAGGAATACCAGGGTCGTAACGCAGAGGCAGGTGATGGCAAGCCCCCTCTGAATGTCTCTTGCCTTCAAGCCCCACTAGGAGTCGCCAGAAGGCAGCTTGACTTGACAGCAAAAAAATTACGTATAAATGGAAATGAAAAATTCACATGAAGTTGCATTATATGGAGTCAGTCTGTTGATCTGTCAAGGTCAATGTTGTCTGCTTTGACTCGCGTCAGCAGGACCTCTCTAGGGTCTCAGGTCGAGATCTTTGACATCACCTTAGCCGTGCTACCTGCGTCTTTTAACTGGAGATGCTAAGTACTGAACCTGGGTCTTTCTGTAAGCAAAGCAGATGTTCTACCATTGTTACTTAACGAAAACTGCACGCACGAAAGGTATGCCTAACAGGATTTATACCACTTCGAACCCACCTAGGCACACCTATAAGCCATGTTAATCCACCCATCTCCAGGTTTTCAAAGTATGCCCCATACTTCTATGGGGACAGACATGCTGCTATTTGCCCTACTCACTTGATGTAAGCCTAAGCATCTCTATTCAAGCAATTCTCACTGAATTCAGTAAGACTTATCACCCTAGTAAGTATGTTTCTGATTGCCAGCTTCGTTAATTAAGGAGGACAGACATTAAGGGTGTCTTGTGTTTTCTTCTGAAGCTGCTTTGGTACCGGTGTGTTTCTGCTAGCATTTTTTAAAAAAAGAAACTGGTGGTCTAATAGAAGTGGTGGCTTGTATTATTGCAAGTTATCTCGAGCTTGCTGTGTTATAAGAGGAACCTCACTGAAGCTGTGAAAATATATAACTTTTATGTAAATGTAAGCAATTAAAGGACAATTCTTAATTATTTTGTTGTTGACAACCCTAACTACAACCCTGAGGTCTACTCAGAGTCCTATTCACGTCTGTTCAATGGAATGTTCCGTGAAAAGTATTCTTAGGATAGCACTGTTAATAAAATATCTTACTATAGTATATCAAGGAATACAAGATTGCTTTAATGCATTCTATTGTGGCCATAATGTCTTAAGTAATAATATGTATGAGATTTCATCAGTCTTTTCCTCTTCTGATCTCTGCTACTTTATTAAGAACCATACTGGAACCATATTGCATTATGACATCCGTAATGTTTTACAGTATGCCAATTGCTGATTTTTTTTTTGTGAAGCTAAAAGAAGTCCTCCAGTGGGGGAAATGGTGTTCCTGTTGCGACATGTAAAATCACACACCCTTCCATCCCCACTCTGTGCAAAGAGGCTTTGACTGTGATCTTTCCCAAAGGATCATACAAAGCCAAGTTTGGGACAATTAAGAGATGTTGTGTGGATGCTCCAAAACTCCTGCTCCAGTTTAGACACAAAACCTCAACGTGGAAGCATCATATGAGTCTTTTCAAACTGTTTATGCTCATTTTGCTGTTCAGTTTGGGAGGTTCTACACACGGAAACAATACAGCGGCTTAAATGGAGAACGTATCGCTTTTGTACATCACATCAGAAGCTCCACTGTATAAACAGATAGCAGGTCCCTATCATTGTCATTATAAAACCTACGCAGAGTGAATTGAATATGCAAATCTAAGCCTTTAACAGCTTTTTATTCTCTAATTGTTAATTCCCCCCCACTGCATTCTGTAAATAATGAACCTTGCTAATCAATGTTTATTTCTGAAATATTTCAAATTCCACAATGAGCCTCAAAAGAGGCAATCAATACAACAACGCATTGTTCTACCGAGCATAGTGAATTAGTCAGGAATCAAAACTGAGCAGGTCACAAAAGTCCAAAAGGCTGGTACTTGGCTGCGGGGGTGGGGCAAGAGGAACCACACCCCCGGGCAATCTAAAACTTTTTTGCAGGGAAATTACTGTGGGCATCTCACTTCATGAAACAGTATGAAAAACAAAACAAACCTCTGAACCCAACAATTGGGATCTCCACCAACTCAGGGGCAATTTTGTTTCCCAGATTCATTCCTGTTGGTGATAAGTGATTCTATGAGATGCTTAGCATATGAAGTGGTTTTTATTGTTGGCACATAATCTGATAATCATTTTCAAAAAAAGGAAAACAGATGTTGTCCCTGGTCATTCTGCAACTTCCTGACTTGGCTAGATTTTAAACCAATCCCCAAACACAAAATCTAAAGCGTATTTATTGGCCCCATGAAGTTGAGACACAATTTGGCAGAGATATAATAGAACAGATGAGAAGACTGGCTCCAGCTATGTTCTAGGTAGAAAGAAGCTGAGGTTTTATGATGAAAAGCCTGACCTGCCACTCTCCATCTACATTCTGCTACTCAGATTCCGGTGCTTGAGAGGAGAGCTATAGATTGTAAGGCATTCCTGTGGTAACCACTTACCCCTAGCCTTTTGTTAAGTCAAGCTGAAAAGGCCAAGTTGTCTGGTTAGATTGTCCCAGAATTCTTTAAATTGGAGCTACCAGGGTGATCATCATCATCACCATCGACCTTTCCTGGCATGGCACACCTGGGTGATTTGGGGCAGGACTGCAGTGTGGAGAGGGAGAGGGGTTCATTCTCCCCCCTGCCATGCATTCACTAATCACACAGACCTAGTATTTTTAGCCCTTTCAGACTACAGGGAGGGAAGCACACAACTGTCACTCATCTCTACAAAAAGAAGTCCTTGCACATAACCCTGCCTACCCCCACAAGTCAAGGAGGATGGTATAGCCTGTTTGTTTTTAGGACGTTATGGATGTTGCAAGCTTTGCATTTGCAAATGGCTCTACGGCCCTACAGGCTTGGAACCAGAGCCAACAACAAACTTTCCGCATTTGCCTGCCCCTCCAGATTTTCTCTGTTTGAGTGAAGGCAATTTTAAGTCCATGGCAAAACAGCATCCAAATCACCTGGGGCAACAGCAGGCTGGAACTGGGCTGACCACTGAAGGGAGGGAATGGAATGCAGAATGGGGGGGGGGGGGAGAGAAAGAACAGAACAAAAAGAAGGTTGAACTCGGTTTTAGTGCAAAATGGGGGGGAACTGAATTAAAGAGAAGGTTGAATTTGATTTTAGCGCAGAATTGCTTGGAGGACACCGCAATGCACATGGATTAAAAGAAGAGTGCAGAAAGGGCCAATGACCTGTCTTTAATGCTGCTGGCCTGCTGGAGCTGCCCCTTACATATCAGAGGGTGGTTCTGTTCAAGCAGCCCATCAGGGCTGGAAGAGATGACCCCTCCCCTCCACACTGCTGAGGGGCCAAACCGAGGATGTGGGTGTGAAAAGAAAGCACAGTCTGGGATTAAGCAGAGAGGGGAACATACAGCCACTACTGGAATGGGCTGACCCACCCCTAAATACAGTTTTTCTGTCTCTGGGTGTCTGATGTAGGGGTGACAGACTGGCTGCCCTGTAGAGGTGCCTCGTACCTGCACTTTACCTGTATATGTGTAAAGTAAGCAAATATTAAAAAACCACTGTCAGTCTCCAGTTCTCTCTTTTCCAAGGAGAACCATCCTGGAATGTCTCACTATTTCCTGGCTGGGAAATGCCTGGAAATTTTGGGGAGCAGAGTTGAGGAGTTGGTGTTTGGGGAGGGAAAGGGCCTCAGCAAGACGTAATGCCAGAGAGGCCTCTTTTGTTCTCCAGGGGAATTGATCTCTGTGGTCTGGAAACCAGTTGTAATTCCTGGAGATATCCAGGCCTCACCTGGAGGTTGGCAACCCCAACAAGTGGGGCACATGTAAAGGCGATGTGACCCAGGCCCATAGTCTGAAGTGCCGAGAGTCCAGAAACAGGGTGAGCCATCTCACTGAGAACTGTCTACACTTTGTGACCAGTGTTTTCTCTAAGCTGAGTTAGTGTGAGCTAGTTCAAAGTGTTTTAGCCTCCAGCTCACACATTTTTGTCTTAGCTTAGGTAGGACGGCTCCAGAGCAAACTAATTTATGCAGTGGCCAGATTGCTTGCTCACAACTTTAATGCCAGTAGCTCAGAAAGTAGAATTTTTGGTCAAAAGACTTAGAGGGAACATTGTTTGTGACCACTGCAGAGACAATCTTGCAACAAAAAGAAAAGGAAAATAAACTTTCTTCCAGATGAAAGATTCATAATATAATAATTCCATTTCTTTATTCTAAGACATTAGCAAATTCCTCATGGAAGCGCAGCCTGACTGCAAACAGGAACCCATGTCGGCTTTCCTGTACACACACACGGATCTTGTTATATGGACAGGAAGATTTTTTTTTTCTAATGTGACTTGTGTCCCTCCCTCCTAAGAAGTAAGGATCTGCAGTTTTAGGCTTTTTGGCGATGTGTAGGAAAATAGGCATGCTGAATTGGCACCTCGGGTTTTGCGAAGTTGAGCGCAGCAAAGCTGAACACAGCCGACCAAAGAGGCCTTTGTCAAGTACTGCCAATGGAGAGAGTTTTTAGAAGTCTGTAATCCATCCCTTGAGAGCGTTCTTCCTGTTCTCACCTCCCATAGAGGAAGAGGAAACCTTTGCTGCCCGCTACCAGAGCCGAAGGAAAGGAGGTAACGCTGCTGCCTGGGAAAGTAAGGAAGGGAAAGAGCCACAGTGGCTGATTCTTTGTTTTCTCTGGCAAGGAAAAGGAAAAGTTCTGCCGCAAGGACAACATGGACAGCAAAGGTCTCGCTCCTTATTAGGAGCCTGGCATAGAATTAAGGATCAGAATGGGGCTCTCCAGCCACCGATGCTTGTGGCACCTGGCAGAACAAGAGGCAAATGGGAGCTGCAATAACACGAGCGTAATATATGAACTGGCCCTTAGTTCCCACCAGCCTCTTCTCTGAAATGCCAGTCAAGTTACATTGTGATCCCACCTAGTTAAATGGGAAGGTTTCTTGGCGGCGGATGTAAGCCAGTTGCTTGTGGTTATAAATGCACTCGTTACATGCTAATGGGTTCTTGTGCTTGGATTCACAAACACAGCATTTGCAGAAAACAAATCTAAACACTCATCTCCTTTCCTCTTCTCAGTTAGAGATCTCCTCCTGCAGCCCAGGACTGGGTCAAAGCTATTGTGACCGTGGACGTATCTTCATCTCAGTGCGAGGGATGGAGTATAAATGGCCTTTCCATGGCTCCCAGTTAACTCCCTGGAAAGAGTAAGTATTATCATCACATGTGGCACGTAAGTGAGACCAGCTTCTTGCAACTACGGACAAAAATTCAAATCCCTCCTCGTCTTTATAATAAAACTATCTCACAACTACCATGAACTTACTCAGAATTAACAGTAAGGCATATAACAACTTAACATTAAGGCATATAACAAGAGCCAGTTTGGTGTAATGGTTAAGAGCGGGGGCTCTATTCTGGGAGGACCGGGTTCGATTCCCCACTCCTCCACATGCAGCTGCCGGTGTGACCTTGGGTCAGTTACAAGTTCTTTCAGAGCTGTTCTCGTAGGAGCAGTTCTCGAAAGAGCTCTCTCAGCCCCATCTACCCCACAGGGTGTCTGATGTGGGGAGGGGAAGGGAAATGAGACTCCTTCGGGTAGAGAAGGGCGGGGTGTAAATCCAATTTACTCAGAATTAACAGTAAGGCATATAACAACTTAACATTAAGGCATATAAGAAGAGTCAGTTTGGTGTAGTTGTTAGGAGTGTGAACTCTAATCTGGGAAACCGGCGTTGATTCCCGACTCCTCCACATGCACCTGCTGGAGTGATTTGGGTCAGTCATAAGTTCTTTCAGGGCTGTTCTCTCAAGGACAGTTCTCAGAAGAGCTCTCTCAGCCCCACCTACCTCACAAGGTGTCTGTTGTGGGGAGAGGAAGGGAAAGGGATTGTAAGTCGCTCTGAGACTCCTTTGGGTAGTGAAGGGCGGGGTTCTTCTTCATCATCATCTCCCCCTCCTCCTCCTCCTCCTCCTCCTCCTTCTTCTGATTGGGTCCAGTGCCCAAACCTTCTCATTTGATTGATCCTTGCAGCCTGGATCCAACAGAGTGACGCTCTTTAAACGAGCCTTGCTGTTGGGCTTAATTAGTCTTCTGGATTGAATGTTGCTGCCACAAATTAATGAACTGTTCTTCCTTAATTGAACTGAATTTAATCTCGTTGATTGAATGTTGATGTTAGATTGAATGAATGGATTTCCCTTGATCAAATTTTTGCTGTTAGATCTAATGAATTTCTTCTCCTTAACTACACATAGTAGTTAGACCTAATGAACTGATTCTCTTTGATTGAACTAGGCTATTGGATCTAATGAATTGACTCTACTCCACTGAGCCCTGGGGTTAGATTCAACAAACTGACTCTCAGTGAAGAAGGCAAAAGCAGCTGTGCTGGATCAGACCAATAGTCCACCTTGTTCAGCATCCCAAACAAGGTCATCATTATATCTAGTGGCAGTGAATTCCACAAGTTCATTATTCTTCTGAAGAAGAGACGAGGTTGGGTTTATACGACACCCTTCACTACCAAAAGAGTCTCAGTGCAGCTTACAATCTCCTTTCCTTTCCCCTCGCCACAACAGACACTCTGTGAGGTATGTGGGGCTGAGAGAGCTCTGAAAGCTCTTGAGAAAACAGCTGTGTTTTGTATCGCGATCATGGTCGCCATGTGGTCTTGTAATGGCGACCACCACATGGTTGTCCTCAGAAGGTGCCGAGCTGCCGAGCTTTGGCCAGGGAGAAAAATAGAGAGCCGGATCCTAACTGGCCACCAATCATGGACCTAGGTTCCTCTAGGGGACCTATGCCAGGTAACCATAATTGTAAGGTCCTATCAGGACATTTGGGCGAGGTTGGAGGATTATCTCCAACCAGCATAAAAGAGGGCTCTGAGCCCGGGGATTCTCATGTTCCATCTTACCCGCAATAAACTACCATGCTGGTTTCACTACAACTGGCCTCCCGACTCCAGTACTTTTCAAGCTCTGGAAGAACTTGTAACAGACCCAAGGTCACACTAGCAGTTGCATGTGGAGGAGTGGGGAATCAAACCCGGTTCTCCCATATCCAAACCCGGTCCACGCTTCTAACCACTACACCAAACTGGTTCCTATTGTTTGTCCTGAATATACTGTCTATCAACTGTATTGGATGCCTGCAAGTTCTAGTATTATGGAAGAGGACATGGTTGCTGCTGACCCTTTGGACATTGTGCAAAGGAGGAAATGGCCCCTGTTAAAAATGAGCAGCAGCTGGATATTCAATGAGTGAAGAATTCCCCCAACTTCTCTCCACCTATCATATTTCTGTGTATTCTACTGCTGTTAAAGGTACAGGAGGCAAACTGGAGCTTACTGAGTAGATTTCCAGTAAAAGGGGGAAAGTGCGACTTACTCAGAGTTTATACCTGCCCTGAAAAAAGTGCAACCTAACCATACCTTACTCCTGCTCTTGACCTTATAGGATTTCTAGCCTACTGTATTAATCTCTTAGCTGATTTCCTAATTCTTCCTTCATTGTTCCAGTGTTTTCATGGGGCACCCCAGGCTTACTGCTGATGGATTCAGAATGGAGTGGTCTGTATCCTACCATTCCACCCAGCAAAGTCTAAAGCCTTCTTCCTCCAGCTTCCTAGGTGGAAAAAACGTGCTCAAGAACAAAAGAAGAGCCCTGCTGAATCAGACCAGTGGTCCATCGAATCCAGCACCCGGTTTCACACAGGGGCCAACTGGTTGCCCTGGAGGGCCAACAAACAGGATATAGAGGCCAAGGCCTTAGCCTCATGTTGCCTCCTAGCACTTGTATTCAGAGGTTTACTGCTTCTGAATATGGAGGTTCTCTTTAGTCTCCATAGTTAGTAGCTACTATGAGATGTATCCTCCACGAATCTATTTCATCCTCTTTGAAAGCTTTCTGTGCTCATGACCATCATGGCACCCACTGGCAGTGAATTCCATAATCTAATTCCCCATCAAGTCAAAAAGTATTCCCTTCTGTCTGCCCTGAACTAATTGCCCATCAGTTTCATTGGGTGCACTCGAATTCTAGAATTCAGGGAGATGGAGGGAAAAGCTCTCTCTATCCGCTTTCTCCACCCCATGCACAGTTTCATAAACCTCTGTCATGTCTCCCCTCTTAGCCATCTTTTCTCTAAACCAAAAAGCCCAAACTCTCTTGAGCCTCTCCTCATGCAGAAGATGCCCCAGTCCTTTGATCACTGTGGTTGCCTCCGTCTGCACTTTTTACAACTCTGCAATGAAAGCCAGTGTGGTGTAGTGGTTAGGAGTGTTGGACTGGTATCTGGGAGACCAGCATCTGGGAGTTCGAATCCCCATTCACACTGTGGAAGCTCACTGGGTGTCCTTGGGACAGTCACACTCTCTCAGCCTAGCCTACCTCACAGGGTTGTCGTGAGGATAAAATGGAGGAGAGGAGAACACTGTAAGCCGCTTTGAGTCCCCACTGGGGAGAAAGGCAGGGTACAAATGAAGTAAATTAAAATATCTTTTTTGAGATACGGCAACCAGAATGGTACACAGTGTTCCTAATGTGGCCACACCACCACAGCTCTATATGAAGACATTACAATAATGGCTATTATGTTTTCAATTCCTTTCCTTATAATCCCTAGTATGGAACCCTCCTTTTTAGTCTTAACTTTAAAAGAATAACACTATTTGTATAGCACTTTTGGTATTCAGGGTTCTCATATTCATTTTCTTTCATCTATGGACATACGTAACTGTAAATCTATGGACCACCTAAAATTAATTTCCACTTTGCTATTATGGTTGCCTTGTTTTTCTTTATTTCTGTTCTGTGTGTTCCCATTCATGCTGGAGAGAGACCTAGTTTTTTATATTTTTGAAGGGAGAGACTTCACCGTCTTGCTTCCCGGTGGCCTTGGGAAACCTTCTCATGACTTAATTTAATTACCCAAATTAACCTTAATTTAATTAACCTAATTCCTGCACTCCATCTGAATACTCTTGCAATGTGCAGGCAGAGGGGACTTCCCCTCGTGCTCAGCATCATCCTTCTTCCCCTCATCAGTCTACTTGAGCAACTTACAGTGTCTTATCACCCTCTGTCAACTATAATCTAGTTATCATATGGGTATGACTACTCTACAGGCTGAAGATAGCACAAACCATTCCACCACTTTAGCAACTGGTAATAAGAAATCCTTATATAAATTCAGAGTAACAATTGTAAAGGATAGAAGGGTTCTGTGTTCCTGTCCATTGCACAGTTAAGGAAGTTCCAAACATCTGTGCAGTATTCAGTAACCGTCACCATACCTTGTTACGCTCTTGGAAAGTACTGTGCCTTGTGTAGAAAAGAAACAGAGAACTGGACTCACACAGAGCCCTGGACTCACCTCGCTGTGTCTGTCGTCTCCATATTTACCATTGAGGTTCGCCAAATGGCAGTTCTTGTACCACCAGCCCCCGTGGTGTGAGATTGCGCAGTTGCTGATGGCAATGTCATTGTCTCTGTCCCAGGTGGTAAATTTCCTCTCGTTGTGGTAAGTCATAGCATCCCCTAAATGAGAAAAGAAAAGGTTGGTGTTAGAATTGTGGTGAACACAATTATGTGAATTATGCGAACACATCTGATTTCCCCAAATAAGAGCAGAGGCACACTCAGAAAGACAAAGAAACAAGTTCTACGGCCTAACTGCAGACCAGAGATCAGATTAAAATAACTGTTGCCACCATCCCTAAGGTATTAGTTTACAACTAGCTAGCACTTTATGTTATTGGACTGTTTTTAGATGGTTTTATTTATGTCATAATTTTTTCTTACGTTTTCTCTTTCATAAGCCGCCTCGAGCCTGCTTCGGCAGGGAGGACAGGGTATAAATCAAATAAATAAATAAATAAATAATGTTGTACAGATGGAATTTACAAACACATAGGCTAGCTCAATCTCATCAGATCTTGGAAGCTAAGCAGGGTCAGCCCTAGTTAGTACTTGGAAGGCAGACCACCAAGGAAATCTAGGGTTGCTGCACAAAGGCAGGCAGGGGCAAGCCCCCTCTGTACATCTCTTGGCTTGAAAAACCTATGGGGGGGGAGGTCACCAGGGTCAGCTGTGACTTGATGGGGGTGGGGAAAGTATGTATACTTAAACAAGGTATAGTTGTTTAGGCTGATGTTGGAAATCTGATCCATTGCTGGAAGAGTGTCTTCATTTCTGACAGAAAGAAATACTTGGGAACAAATAAAGCAAAACATCACACAAGTGTTCCCACTGGACTTAGCAATCCTTCTTAAAGCAATACAGTAAAATCTTTATTCACAGGGATCAAGTTAACCAGACAGGTCAATTAACCAACATGCCCTGGATACAAGCACCCATACGGATTCCTAGCACACCGCCTGCTTCCCAGTACTGAGCTAGGTTGGCAGCGGGACCCAGGTGGCTCAGAGAGGCACCACAGGGGCGTCTTGCCAACTGCATGACTTCCATGCCCACAAGCTGAGTTGCTCAAAAGGGGAAATGGTGGGAGGGCAGCAGGGCTGAGGAAATGCCAGGACCTTGGCATGGGCACCTGCTGCTGGATGCTGCTGCCCCCTATCTGGTGGGCAAACTTCTGTTCATCTGCATCTTTTTTTTTTCAATTTCAAATATCTATATCCTGAGCCTTTCTCCAATGCCCAAGGCAATTCACAATAGATGAACATATACTATTAAAAACATAGCCAAAACACAACAATAAAACTGCGATTCTTGCAACAGATATTACCAGCGGCTGCCACTCAGAGACATTCACTAGCTACTTCCATTGAAGAGATACTGGAATAATTCAGCGTTGCACCTTTTATGGAAGAGAGAGAGAGAGAGAGAGAGAGAGAGAGAGAGAGAGAGAGAGTGTGTGTGTGTGTGTGTGTGTGTGTGTGTGTGTGTGCAAGCTTTCTATACCATATCTGGCAGGCTGTTCCAAAATGTGGATGTGGCCACTGAGAAGAAGCGTAGATGAGCAGACCTCCCGAATAGAGGGGACCACCAGAAGTGAAGTGATTAATGACCTTAGGTATCACATGGTATCATCTGGGGAAAGGTGGTCCATTATATATGTGGGGTCCAGGCAGTGAAAGTTAACCAACAACATCCATTCCCCATAGATACCTATTAAAGTTATTACTGTAGCTAGGCACAAGTATAAGGCACTGGCAATACCTCTGTACTGGGATCCCCCCCCCCCCCAAATCCTACCTTTCATTTAGGGTTGCCAATTCTGGGTTGGGAAATTTATGGAGATTTGGAGGTGGAGCCTGGGGAGGGAAGGGACTTCCGCAGGGTATAGTGCCATGGAGTCCACCCTCCAAAGCATCCATTTTCTCCAGGGGAAGTGATCTCTGTCATCTGGAGATCAGTTGTAATTCCAAGAGATATCCAGGGCTCACCTGGAGGTTGGCAAACCTACTTTCATTCCAGAATGATTTCCCCAAGGTAGGTTACACAGCATGATAAATCAGAGTTAAAATCTAAGGCTGTTCCCACCCCCTTCGGCATAACATTCCACTGCATGAACATACCTTGCTTGCAATAGGAATTTGCCAGAACTTGGGTTGAATCCCGTACAATGGTGCTTTCCTCTAGCTGAAGGAGCTTTCCCCTGATGCAAAAGGCCCTCTGGGCCTTGACTCAGAGAAAGACTGCCTGTACCAGAAGGAAGCCCTTCCCTAACAGAACCATTCTACGGGTTCCAAACGCTTCTCTCCATGCAACTCAGCCTGGTCAGCCTCCTGCAGTTTTAACAGAAGAAAGTCCCTGCAGCTCCTTCAACCCAGCTTCCCAGTGCAAAAACAATGGCCACAGAACTTGACTTACCGGCAGTGCCTCTATAGTTTCCTACTGAGAGCCTGTACCTCTCCCTGCTCGAGCCCACTCGGAAGAGGTCGTATTTGGCGTAGGCAGAATCGTTGTGGGTTTGCAAATCCACCCTCAGCTCAAATGGGATGGGAGCAATGCCAGTAAGTTCATGAAGCTTTTCCAGGCCTACAAGAAACAAATCCAGAGTCACAATTATCAACAGCCTCCCAAACACATTCAGAGAGGCATCTTCCACTTACCTGTGGTAAGTAAGACTTGCATTCAAGAAGAGAGGTTTTTGTACAATGAACATAAGGAAAGCCCTCCTGGATCAGATCAGAAATCATCAAATATGGCTGGATGGTCTTCAATAGGAGGAAAACTTGGTTAGACATGGCTAACCACAGATAAGTATTGATACAATCCAATAATGTATGGTTACCTGAATTTACGTATACCATATTAAGTATATTAGAGTGGGATAGAATTTTACCGAATGTTTAGATATATTTTAATGTACAATGGTTGTTGATTGTATTTTTTAGGAAAGTATAGTATTTTTAGGAAAGATTATATAGTATTTACTATTTACTATTTTAGGAAAGATTTGTATATAGTATTGTATAGTATTTTTAGGAAAGATTTGTCTTGTAAATTTTAAATGTTGGTAATTGCTGTGCAATATGTTTGGACCGAAAATGGTTTAATGTTTTAATGTCTCTTTTCATACTGTTGGTCTGTCTGTTTGATGTCTGATCTGTTTTAGCTTTGATTTGTTGCTGAGAATGTGCTGGCCTTTGGCTAATAATAATAAGTATTTAATTACCAAGAGTGGCTGGCCAGATACTTCTAGGGGGCTCACAAGTTAGTGCACAAAACCCTTACTGTGCCCCCCATCCAATCCTGCACAAAAAACCTGGGAATTTAGAGGTACACTGTCTCTGATTCAGTCACCTGAGAGCCTAATAATAATTAATCATCGTATGGCATTTTTGTGGTATAGCCAGGAGATCCTAAGATTGTCTGGCAGCCTTTTGCGTTCTAGCTCTTTAATGTTATGCACTATTAGTTATTTTTGTTTTCTGCTTGTGATTCCTTCTTGTTCCTGTTTGTTCAACTAAGATCAGCTTCTCATAGGAGAAGGGGGTCCTTCAGAATGTCTTTGATTAGGTCAAAAGCAATGTACAAAGTGTAATTAATTATCGTATGGCATTGTGTGTGGTATAGCCAGGAGCAGTGTTCCCTCTAAGCTGAGTTAGTGTGAGATAGCTCAGTTTTTTAGCCTCCAGCTCCCACATTTTTGTCTTAGCCCAGGAAGGGTGGCTCCAGAGCAAACTAATTTATGCAGTAGCCAAATGGCTTGCTCACAATTTTAATGCCAGTAGCTCACAAAGTAGAATTTTTGCTCACAAGACTCCACAGCTTAGAGGGAGGAGATCCAAAGATTTTCTGGCAGCCTTAAGTTATAACTCTTTTTGCATTATGCACCACTAGGTGGTAAGCTGGACTTATTTGAGGGGGGGCTGAGAGAGCTCTGAGACCTGTGACTGACCCAAAATCACCCAGGAGGCTTCATGTGGAAAAGTGCAGAATCAAACCAGGTTTTCCAGATTAGAGCCTGCTGCTCTTAACCACTACACCACGCTGTACAAAGTGTAATTTCTGCCCTTGCAGAAATTGCTCCTCCCAGTGGAAAATCTCTTGTTTCCTGCTCTGGCAATTAAAAGCACCTTGCATCAAAGGTGTTGTGGGAATACAGCAGGAAAGGGGCACAGAAGATTTAATCTGAGCCAGATGGGCTGGTCTATGGGCTGCTAGTTGGCCATTGCTATATAAAAGCACAGGACAGTTCATGTAGAGGCCTCGCTTGAAGGGTCAAATTAGCAGGGAGCTCCAAGTCTATTTCCTTCCTAAATAACAGGCACATGGGGCCTTAGATTGAAGGGAGACTGTAACATGGGGGGCTGTTAACTCTTCTCCCTCCGCACCATTTTTCCAACTCGAAATGCACATTCAAAGATCTAAGGAATTCCCTTGCTGATAATACAAAGATCCCAACATTGTCAGAGGTATGGAAGGCCTTAACTTAAATAAATAAAGCCTTGGTAAGATTTTCATTGACCTCAGTGGTCACTGGAGAAAGGGCTGGGAGAGTCTGCGTAAGACTGTCATCGACATGGCTACTGCACCATGGATCTGAGGCGCTCTTCCCGGTAGGGCACTGTGCTGACCAGAAGAACTGGATCAGCAACCAAACCAAAGCCTCCTCACCCTTCCCAAATTCCATGAAGATACAGTACCAAGCCAAAATTCCCCTCTCGGATCTCCAAAGCCTTCGGCATAGTTCCTCCAGCGTTTAAAGAAATCCAGCTGCCCCGTGTTTCGCCGCTGAAACACCTGCAGAAGTAAAGCAGAAGCCAGATGTTCACTGAGCATCGATTTCTAAATGCTGTATATTAATGCTAGGACTGTAGATAAAAAGTGAAGATAAGAAGGTTTATGAGCCATATGACAAACTGTCTAAACTACAAGGTCCAAAGAAAGCTTACAATAATTTATAGGGATATTTACACAGTTCTCCCCACTGTAGATGGAATTATGTTAACAGGAACTGTGTTCCTAGGGGGGAGGATTCTAAGAGAACAGAGCTCCACCTCTCTGGGACCACGCTGGGCAGTTCAATAAAGCCTTTGTGAAGAGCACAACTGTTGTGGCCTTCTCATTATCATAACCTAACTTTCTCCATGCATTCTGGGATTCTGAATAACTGATTTTGTTTGCAGAGCAGTACCAATTCACTGCTTTTCATTTCCAGATTTGGTTCAGACCACTGAACTTGGGCAGCTTACTACAGTTTTCCATTAACTTCTCCCCCCCACACACACACACACACATGCACATCATGTTCAAGATTTCTTCTCCTTTTCACACTGTTTAACATGTATATACATTCATACACACTGGTAACCTGTAAAGGGGGGCGGGGGGAGAGACTGCTGAAGGCCCTGCCTGCACTGACTTTGTATTGTGTACTGGGTTCGCTGTATTGAAGCTCGGACTACGACGTGGTGATAAGCATTGGTTTATTGAGTACGCAAGTGGAATGAAATACCAACCGAGATGGCCAACTGTATACAGTCCCTAGGACACACCCAAGAGTCCTATTGGTGGGTTTGAATTTCCCGCCAGAGTTCTTACTAAAGGGTTATTGGTGGTCTAGGATCCTTGACTCCTATTGTTTCCAGGAGTCAAGCTCTAGTAGCATGTTGCTGTGCCCCGTGGCAGTCAGCGGACATAACACCTTGCCCGCACTGCTATGTGCCTGCTGATGGATGCTTTGGAGCAGAGACAAATGTGGTGGATCTTGTGCACTTGGTTCCCTTTGTTAATACACCATAGGTAGGGATGCCAGCCTCCAGGTGGCACCTGGGGATCCCTCAGAATTACAGCTCATCTCCAGACTACAGAGATCAGATCCCTTGGAGAAAACGGATGCTTTGGAGGGCTAACTCTATGGCACTGTACCCCACTGAGGTCCCTGCCCTCCCCAGGCTCCATTCCCAAATCTCCAAGAGTTTCTCAAACTGAATCTGGCAACCCTACCACCCCCACACCCCCTGGTCAGTCGCCAGGGTGGAGATCCGGCAACCTGAACTGTAGCTTATTGCTGACACAGGGAACAAAGAAAATAGGACAGACCCATAATGGGGAATTCTTTGGACAGGGACAGAAAAGCAAGACCCCCACTCCAGCAACACTCACTATCCATCCACCGCCATCTGTGGTCATGTCACAGTACACTTGGAAGGGCCTGTTGAGGTCGCCGTTGAGATAGATGGTGTAGATGCCATTTGTGAAATGCCCATTTTGCTGGGTCTGGCTGCAGTCGGCAGGGTAGGGATAGAGTAAATTGACTGCAATAACAAAGGGGGGGGGGGACACATTAGTTAAGTTCGACACAGAAAGACAGAAATGCCCAAAGGAGGTTTGGTTGTCAACAAAGAGCAGAGTTAATAAAGGGAGACTTAAACAAAATTGCTAAAATAATAATTCATCAGTAATAGCTGGAATAATGGAATGCTTTGAAATTCTGTTATGTTAAGTGCTAAATATTATTATATGGCTGGGAGGCAGACAGAAAATGGTTAGTAACTTGTCATTTTAGTCATTGTAATCTGGAAGGACATCTTGATGTACTTTATCTGAATCATCTGAGAGATTTATGTGAGTCTTTTAAGTACCGCTAGACAGGGGTCCAAGAAAACCATATGGACCACATCAAGGCCCTTCTTTCTGTCTGAGACACAGGCTAGAGGTAAGAGCACCCATGCCCATTAATGCCACTCTTGGGTCACAGACTATGCCCATCGATGCATCATGACAACTGGCCCAGAATAACACCCCCCACAACACCTTCACGAGTTACCTTTCAGCTGTACCCCCAAGCCTCAACACGAAGATCTAGTTGCTGGTCTTAATATATTCTTCTTCTTTATGACCCAAAGCTTGTTACTACTACCATAAACCACAAAATGCAGACAGGCCCTCTTGGCAAAACTGCCAGGCCTCCTCAGACTAAGATTTGGGGAAGAGGGGGAAGGTGGTGGCAGATTAGGAGATGGAGGCAAGAGGGATGAGCAGAGAGTTTCATTTGCAGGAGATGCTACCTGATAAAGTCTCAGAAAAGAACCTGGCTATGGCTGGTAGCTCAGGTACATTTTAAACCTCATGGGCACTGGGAGAGGAGCAAAGAAAGTAAATAATGAAAGCTCTTAAGCCCCTACCCCCCCCCCCTTTGATTCTTTTCCTTTCCCTGAGGATTTACTCCTTCCCCTTGTGATTTTGAGGAGGCTGAAAGAAACCCTGAAGATTCAGGTCAAGTCTTAAGACCTGGTAACCTTTCACCCTGAGGTATGAAAAAGGCTTTGAGGCCTCTTTCCGTTAGCCATGAATCTGTACCCTCCAGAAGACTAATGAAGATTTGCAAATGGGCAAAATCAGCAACTGACCATACATTGGCCTTTTCTGCTGTGGCCCCAACCTTGCAGAATGGCCGGGCATGAAGTCAGGAAGGCTCCCACCCTCTTGGCTTTCCACAAACTATGGGGAACTGAATTATTCAAGAGGGATTTTCTATTGGGCTAAATGTATAAAATATATATTATTTGCCTTGGAAGCACAGAAGGTTTTTGCAGAATCTCCGGTCCTCCACATTTCCCGGTTAAGGGGGGAATGCCATTCAAACAAATTACAGAGATGATCTTACTCCAATGGTAAAAAGAGAAAGAAATTTTACTTACAAAAATAGAAGCACATCTTACATGACATATTCAAGTAGATACATTTAACTTATTGTGAACAGGTTAACTTGCTACAGCTCCAAGCCCAGGTAAGAGAGAGGAGAAGAGAGGTCCTCTATAGGAAGAAACACAGAATGCAAGCAAGGGCCAAAGAGGCTGAGGAGAGGGTGGGACTAACTACCACCTGTACCTGAGAGAGAGAGAGAGAGAGAGAGAGAGAGAGAGAATTCTCTTAACTCTTTTCCTCCCCGTTCCTCTTGCATGCAGAGTTACAGTATCAACATTTTCTACACAGGCATTAGGCTTCACAAAGTTACTTGAATAAATTATTGAGGATTACGGTCTGTACTCCTATGTACAGTTTGCTGTGGTTTGGATCCTATTGTGTAATTTTGCATCATTTAATGTGTCTTGTTAACACTGATGCTTTGCTTCAGTTCTGTTTTTTGGACTCCTGGTTGGTTCTACAACTCAAATCCTAGTTTATTGTTTATTGAATATCCCATCTTGTTGATCATATTGACTCGCTTTGTTTAATCTGCCTTGAGCCTTGTGAGAAAGGTGGGCAATAAATAATGTAAATAAAAATAAGTAAATAAATAGTTGTGAGCACAAGCACTAGTTCACCTGCCATTTCCCCCTACCAGTGAACAATCCCCCACCTCTGCCCTCAATCCTCCACTCCAGACAATTTGAAGAACAAAAGGGGGGAAAGGAGAGTGGCAGTAATGGTGACATTCTAGGAATTTACCCAGGTCTCGATCTCTATTTACCATGGAGGTTGGGGAATTTCCTAGACTATCACCAAGAAATGATGGCATTTCCTCAGGAACCTCCACCCACCCCAGCCACTGCCCCCAAATCTTCCAGCACTGGGCTGGGAACCCTAGCATCAAATACTGAAAATCTTATTGCAATGGTGAACACTTACCTGTGGAAAAGGTAATGGCTGCTTTTCTGCTCCAGCGGTCTCCCTTAAAGGCCATGATATAGATGGTATATTTAGTACCCCGACTAAGGCCTTCTAACACAAACTTTTGTTCATTGGGACCTAGCCGGACTTCCTGTAATGCAGGCATAAAAAGAGAGGCTAAAAATACATCCCACTGAATATTCCACTTCAGCCACTCTTGTCTTCACATCTGCTCCCCATTGATTTGCTCCCTGTGAGGTAAGCAGTGTTCCCTATAAGCTGAGTTAGTGTGAGCTAGTTCACAGTTTTTTAGCCTACAGCTCACATATTTTTGTCTTAGCTCAGGAAGAATGGCTCCAGAGCAATCTACTTTATGCAGCAGCCAAATCACTCACTCACAGCTTTAGTGCCAGTAGCGCACAAAGTAGGATTTTTTGTTCACAATACTCCACAGCTTAGAGGGAGCACTGGAGGCAGGCACTGGAGCACTGGAGGCAGGCAGGAGTCCCTTCCTGAAAATAGTGGCTGTGGCATGGGCACATGCCCAACACTTTCCACAGTGAACATAGACACATTTAGCTTCTATACCATCTCCTCAACTTCCTTTAGATATCCTTTTATTCCTTGGTCATCCAAATGCTTGTTCTGGGTATATTTAAAGAAATACTTATTGTTTATCTTGATAGTTTTAGCAATCTGCTTCTCAAACTCTCTTTTTGCTGACAAAATTATTAACTTAACACTTCTTTTGCCAGACCTTGTATTCCCTTTTGTTCACCTCATTGGGGCAGACCTTTCCCTTTATAAAGGTTCTGTGTTTTATGGCTTCTTTGACTTGGGTAGTGCACCATGCAGGCATCTTTTTAGACTTGACAATACCTTTCCTAACTTGAGAAATGCATTCTATCTGGGCTTCAATTTGTGTGGTTTTAAATAACTTCCAAGCATCCTCTAGGTACTTGGCTTTCTAGAATCTCCTTTTCAGCTTCTTTCTTAAATATTTCCCTCATATTTGTAAAGTACCCTTTTTTGAAATCAAATGTTATTGCTTTGGACTTGAGGATAGCCTTCCATTGACATGAATGCTGAACTTAATAGCACTGTCATCACTGTTCACAGCTGATGCAACATCTACATCTTACACTGGGCCGTGAGCCCCACTCAGAACCAAAGTCCAAAATCACTACCCCTCTACTTGGCTCTGTGGCTAACTGTTCCAGTGCACAGTCATTTATGATGCCTAGGAACCTCATTTCTGCAGCATGATTTGAGCATATGTTTACTAAGTCAATGCAAGGGCTGTTGAAGTCACCCAGTATCACAACATTATCTACTTTGGCCACTTCCCTTGTTTGCTTCTCTCAAGATCAGCCTCAAGGGTTTGATCAGGTGGACAATAGTGCACCCCACTTTTAGGGGAATAGTACACCCCCTTAGGTCCTAGTACCTCAACCCATAACTATTTTGTTGGGGAGTTCATTCCCCCGTTGCTCTCACACAGCAATCCCCTGACTTACCCTGATGGTTCCATCTGGCTCTTGATAAGTGAGGAGATACCCATTAATCTGGGCATCAGGCGGCATCCATGTCATCACTGCACTAGACTGTGTCACATCTGATATGCGGACGTTCTGTGGAGGGTCAATTTCTGCAAGAAACAAAAACAAAACACAAGTGATTCTCTCATTATGACATAATTTCTTACATACCCAGGGAAATGCTGATTGCCACTTCAGGGTCAGAAAGCAATTTTTCTCCAGACCAGTTTGGCCAGGGATCCTGGAGGTTTTTTGTCATCTTCTGGGCATGGAGCAGGGGTCACTGGGGGTGTGGAGGGAAGGTATTTGTGAATTTCCTGCATTGTGCAGAAGGTTGGACTAGATAAGCCTGGAGGTCCCTCCCAACTCTATGATTCTATGGTTATATAAGTGGTACATTTTATTGAGGGAACCTGCACACAGAGGAGTTATATCCTTTCTAAAAACTGTTGTTATGATCTGTTTCTGGTGTGAGGTCTGCTTTTCAAATATCAGGGTGGATCCAACCATTTTTTGATGGAAGAGTCACTTAATTTGATGGAAGTCTGCTAAAAAGAAGAGGAGGAGATTGGATTTATACCCCACCCTTCACTCGGAGTCTCAGAGCAGCTTACAAACTCCTTTCCCTTCCCCTCCCCACAGCAGACACCCTGTGAGGTAGGTGGGGCTGAGAGAGCTCTGACAGAAGCTGTTTTTTTTTCAAGAACAGCCGTGCCAGAACTACGGCTTGCCCAAGGTCCCCCAGCAGGTAAAAGTGGAGGCGTGGGGAATCAAACCTGGTTCTCCCAGATTACAGTCTGTGTACTTAACCACTTAGATTGGAGGAAGGCTCAGACTTGTGCCAAAGGGAAAGGTGGGTTATAAATATTGTAATTAACAACAAACAAAACGTTGTTCAGTGGTGTGGTAGGATAAGGGTAGGATACACCCAGGGCTTTTTTTGTAGAAAAAGCCCAGCAGGAATTCATTAGCATAATAGGCCGCACCCAACAGCAGAAATTCATTAGCGTATTAGACCACACCCCTGATAGCACAGCTTCCTCCCAGGACTGGCTTCCCCAGGTGCCCCACGGTTTGAGGGGTGCCTGGGGAACCTGGGGGGTGGGAGGCTGGAGGCGTGGCCAACTCAGAAGCCAGCTGGAACTCCTTTCCTGTGCGTTCCTGCCCAAAAATAGCCCTGGATACCCCCCATCATTTTAGGCTGGTAAATGTTGCATTCTTGCCCATGGGCATGGCTCATTTTAAACTAATTGAATTCTTTTGTGTGTGTGTATTTTGTGTGTCCATATGTTTTTGCATGCCTGGAAGTCATGGTGATGTCTGGCAATCCCTAGTGGGGTTTTGGGCATTTCACAGAAGTGGCTTGATTGCCTGCCCTGCATCCGGAGCCCTGGTATTCCTTGGAGCTCTCCCTTCCTTTTACTTGCCAGGGTTGGCCCTGGTTAGCTTCCAAAATCTGATGAGATCGGGCTTGCCTAGCCTATCCAAGTCAGGGCTATACTGACTGAATACTTGCGGTGCTATTTTTATTTTCCTGTATTGTCTTGACTTTGTCAGCTGCCTGGAGTGGATCTAAATGAATACAGAGAGTGGCATGTGTTCAGATTTGGCTTCCTCCAAATTGTTAAAAGGAGCTGAACAAACTGCTAAAGTACTACAACGTTGTGAGGCAGAGTGGAATTGGAGTGGGAACAGCCATAGAAATATGGAGTGTATTTTATTCTCAGTTGGACAGCAGAGGGCACTGCAGGGCACCAAATACTAAGGCCTCCTAAAGTGTGTCTGTGATCAGTACTGGCAGCACTACTTCTGTAGAAGTTGCACTACACCCTTCATGATATTTGAACAGATTCACAGGGCAGGGACCGGTGTGGCCCTGATCTCCTGAAGATTTGGGGGCAGTGCCTGCAGAGGGCTGAGCTGGGGTGGGGGAGCTCAGTAGGGATGCAATGTTATTCTCTAGGACTTCTGTTTCTCCTGGACTCAGTGGTATTCCATAGCTTTGGAGAACAGCAGGGGAAGGAACTGATCTCTATAGTTTGGCAATCAATTCAGGGGGAACTCCAGCCCCCACTTTAAAGCTGATAACCCTAACTGAACACAGTCAAACATGATGACCAAAGATGTGTTACAGTGTGGTATAGTCGTCAGAACATTAGATTTTTGAGCTGGGGGTCCTAGGTTCAAATTCCCAATTAGCCATGAAGCTCACAAGGTGACCTTGAGCCAGTCACTCTATTGAGCCCAATCTACCATGCAGGTTTGTTCTGAGGAGATAAAATGGAGGATGGGAGAACCATGTATGCTCCCCTGAAGTTCTTAGAGGAAGATGTGTCCAATAGATACGGGAAAGGGAACAGACCTGCCATAGCGCAATAGCCAAGAATGTGAGCTGAGAAATTCAGATCTCCCCATGGAAATAAATTCCATAGATGCCTCAAACTAGCTAGCATCCCCACAGTCTCAGCCCTCCCTCATATCTGATATTCATTCCTCACAATTGCACCAACAGTGGCTAGCATTTTTTTAAAAAAAAATGCATCAAAAGTTTTAAATTGTTAAATGCACAACAAAACTTCGTTTCAAGTCAGTAAACCAATACACATTGAACTAAAAGTTAAATACACATTGAACTAAAAGTTAATCTATGAAATGAATCCAAAAGTAGCAGCAAACCTTATTTTTTTTAAAAAAATCAACAAAACTATATTAACCTGTGGCAAGAAGAGAGGGAACCAACTGAATGTCTTCAGGGTAGGAACTCTGTAGGATGCCAGGAGCTCCCATTGAGAAGGGCCCAACCATGTTTCCCGCTTTTCTAAGATCGGATGGTGGGAACACCAAGAGCAGAGTCTAGCAGGTAGGCAGATTCATATGGGACATGGTGGCCCTTCATATAACTTAGTCCCAGTCAGTTTAGGACTTCAAAAACAAGCACCAGCAATTTGAGTTCTGCCCAGAATCCAACTGGAAGCCAGTGGAGATCTTTGAACCCCGGGTAGTATGCTCATTGCACCAAGTCCCAGTTAACTATCTGGCCATCTTCCAGAACAGGTGATAACTTTCTGAATACTTTTCAGGACAGCCCCCATATAAAGTGCTTTATTGGGATAATAATCCTCCCTTTTAGGGCTGTGCTAAAGAATACTGAGTAAATACTTGAAATACCCAGATGAACCCCAACCTCCCCAACAACTCTTGCGCCAGCAGGGGGAAGAAAGCCATGTGCAGACTACACAACTTAGACTGGTCCTGCCGTTTTTCTCACCAGCCGGGGCAGTGAACTAACCCAAGCTCAATCCTCCCCCCTCAAGCACATTGGCTTGAGGACCTTTTGGACTGGAGATCACATCAGGTTCCGAAAACTCAAACTCTGAAAAGTAATTCTCCGTACAAAGCATATTTGGAAGCCCAAGATGAGCGCAATGGTGAAGCCCCAGCAATTGTTCCAGTAGCCTGTTTTCAAAGTACCGTATTTTCCGGCGTATAAGACGACTGGGCGTATAAGATGACCCCCAACTTTTCCAGTCAAAATATAGAGTTTGGGATATACTCACCGTATAAGACTACCCCTCTTCCAATGCACACCAAATACAGCGCCAGACCTTCAGTTAGTCCTTCTCTCTCAAGTGGCTCTGTGGACACCGGAGGCTAAGAAACTGTAAGCTAGCTCACACCAGGGGCGTCGTCTTTTTAAATTCCCGGGGGGGTGGCGGGGGTTTGTGCACCAGCACAACACCTCCCTGCAGCCGCTGTGAGCGGTGCAGGGCTTCCCCGTGAGCGGCGTGGGAGCTTCCTTCCCCGCGGCCGGCAGCGGTGCAAGCCCCCCTGAGAAATGAAACGGCTGCTGCTTGCGCCGCCGCCGCCCTTGGTAAGGGAGGCCTCGCACCGCTTGTGCCACCCCCGGCCATGGGGCCTCGCCGCAGCCGGCGCAAGGCCTCACCACCACAAGCGGCACAAGGCTTCCTTCCCCACGGCCGGCAACAGCACGAGCAGCACAAGACCTCGCCGCGGCCACCACAAGCGATGCGAGGTTTCCCTCCCCGCAGCAGTGCAAGAGGCCCGAGGCCTCTCTTCCCGCGGCCGCCACCAGCGTGAGTAGCAGCCGCTTCATTTCCCAGGGGGGGCCCTGCCTAGTCCCGCCTCACTAAGCCCCGCGCGCCGTCTTTCGGAAGGTGCCCTTTGGCTGGAGGTCTGCACAGTGCCCTTCCCTTTGGTTGCCCCCTCGTTTCCCTCTGTCGGCCAAGCTGTGGACGTGGTAGGGATGGGGTAACTGCAGATTCTCCAGTCTGGCTTGGAAGTTTCATCACCCGCCCTATAAGACGACACCCGGCGTATAAGACGACCCCCGACTTTTGAGAAGATTTTCCTGGGTTAAAAAGTAGTCTTATACGCCAGAAAATACAGTAATATTTACATGCAATGTTAACGAAAGGCATCCTGACTTGTTTAACAGGAAATAGGGTGGCCCCCACACACCCCCCAAGCCAGTTTCGTGTAGTGGTCAGGAGCGCAGACTCTAATTCTGGGAAAACCAGGTTTGATTCCCCACGCCTCTACATGCAGCAGCTGGTGTGATCTTGGGTCAGTCTCACAGTCTCTCAGAGCTGTTCTTTCAAGAGCAGTCCTCAAAAGAGTTCTCTCAGCCCCACCTACCTCACAGGGTGTCTGTTGTGGGGAGGGGGAGGGAAAGGAGATTGTAAGCTGCTCTGAGACTCCAAGTGAAGGACAGGGTATAAATCCAATGTCTCCTCTCTCTCTCTCTCTCTCTCTCTCTCTCTGTCTTCTTACCTGTCACAGCTTTTGTGCTTGTCCTCTTGCTTGACCTGGTTCCCTTCAAGGCCCAGATGTAGATGACATATTCCATGCCTGGCTTCAGCCCAGTGAAGGTGGTGCTGGTCTTATCCTTCCCAATTGCGATCTCTCTGGTTTCCCCATCAGCGGAGGTATAGCTCAGTATGTATCGGTCTATGATGGCCAAGGGCTTCTTCCAAGAGATGGTAGCTGAGTTCTCAGTTGTTTGGTCTGTCATCAGGTTCGTAGGGCTATCAATTTCTGGGAACCCAAAGTACAAGTATGGGCCATTATATACTTTCTGCACTGGTGGAATCTACCTATGCTCACTGAGACTTCCAGTTTTCTCACTGTAATTAAATCTTCTCTGCTAATTGCCACATCTTTGCTGAACACAGATGCCATCACTGGGGTAGACGTGCCGGCAGGTTTCAGCAACTGTGTCTCAGGAATCAGTGTCTCAGGAATCAGTTGTCACACTTGCTTCTGGGTACCTCAGGCTAGGATGGGGCTGTGGCTCAGTGACAAGGCATCTGCTTCACACACAGAAGGTCCCGGGTTCAACCCGGGTTCATCTCAAGTTTATAAAAGGGTCAGCTAGTTGGTGATGAGAAATACCTGATAACCTGGAGAGCCACTGCCAGTTAGAGTAGACAATAATGACCTTGACAGATGAAGAGTCTGTCTCAAATTAAGGCAACTTCATATGAAGGTTTGAATGGACTACTGAATATGAAAATACTGGCATATAAGCAGATGATCTCCATTCATACTATGAGGCTCCTCCTAACTCATTACTAGAGGTTCATGAGTTTATTGTCACCCCATTTCTTGGTGTGCTGATTCAAAGTTATGGTGCACCTTATTGCTATTGGAGCAGTTTAAAAAAAGCTGTGGTCAACCAAGTAGTCAATTATTATTTAAGAGCTGAAATAACTCCGTCTTTATAACAGTAGCAAATCATGTTTATGACCAACTCTATCCAATTCCTGACACTTGTATCTTGTTTAGGGTTGCTACCCTTTTTGCTGACAGGCTGAGTGCTTCTGAGCATGTGCAGGGTGCTCTAACCAGTACACCGTGCTAGTTCTCAACATGGTGTGTGTGTGTGTATTCACATCGCTAAAGAATTATTTTACTTAGAAAGAAAGCCTTTAATGGCTCCAGTTCAATACAATATGACCTCTTCCACCAGCCCTTCAACTAGGAGCCCCCCCCCCCCGCCTTTCAGAGTTATCAACAACAGCCTGAGCCAGCCACATAAGAAACAGAACAAGGAGCAGATCAATATGATAGGACATCGACTTGCTGCCGCCATCGCCAAACATCATTATCGCTATTGTTGCCAGACCAATTTGTACTAGCACTTTATATCATCTGGATTGTTTTTAGATGGTTTTATGGTTGTTTTAATGGCTATCTACATGTTTTAATTTTTGTACGCCACCCTGAGCCTGCTCCAGAGGGGTATAAATTTGATAGATAGATAGATAGATAGATAGATAGATAGATAGATAGATAGATAGATAGATAGATAGATAGATAGATAGATAGATAGATAGACAGACAGACAGACAGACAGACAGACAGACAGACAGACAGACAGACAGACAGACAGACAGACAGACAGACAGACAGACAGATAGATAGATAGATAGATAGATAGATAGATAGATAGATAGATTGATTTGTCCCTTTTGTGTGAAAGCGACACATGTTATATAAAAATTGGAAATAAAATGCAGGAGGAAAAGAGCTGAGAGTCGCCTTGGATTTTAGGAGAAAGGTGGGATATGCATACTTTTAATAAACAAAAATAGTAAAATAAAGCCACCGAGACAGCACAAGATTTAGTAGAATCCTGCCTGTGCTACCTGTTAGAATTTTAGTGCTCGCCTTCTGGCTTTGCTGGGCTCCCTTCACAGCCCAGATGTAGATGGTGTATTCCATGCCTGGCTTCAGTCCCATTAAGGTAGTGGTTGTCTTCTCCTTCCCGACAGACATCTCTTTGGTGTCCCCATCAGCCGAAGTATAGGTCACGACATATCTCTCTATGGGAGCCTGGGGCCCATGCCAAGATATGGTGGCTGTGTCTTCTGTTACATGGTTGGTTACCAGATTGGTCGGGCCATCAATTTCTGCAGGAGGGGAGGAAGAAATGTTGCTTACAATAACGATTCAGACAAGATTTCCCCAGACCTCCAAGTTATCCCCCTTCAGACCTCCAAGTTATCCCCCTTGCATCAGCCTGAAGCATTACTGTGCCTGAGGGTGGGAATTCAAGATGGCCCCTTCCTACCAGGAACCAACAGGGAGACGAAGCCCTACAGGAATTAACAGCAGCTGTGGGGAAGTGCTATCTGGAGCCAGTGCAAGCAAACATCCCAGTGGGTTCTACCCTGGGGTCAGCCCTGGGCATCTCTTATTCTTTCAGTCATTTTAATGGCATTCAAAAGCCACCTCCTGGGGTTGCTGTATCACCTTTACCTCACACTAGGGCCATCTTCTGGATTTAACAATGGATACATTAGTGGATGGGTGGGTGGGTGGGTGGGTAAATGAACAGACAGGTGGACAAATGGATCCATGAGTGGATGGATGAATGGACGGATATACAAGTGGGTAGATGAATGGATGGGTGGGTGGGTAGATGAATGAATCCATGAGTCGATGGATGAATGGACATGATAACAAGCACACCAAGCATAGTCAAGAATCTTGGACTATGCATCATTCTGTGAGCTGGAAGTCTCACCATGTGTACATCAAGCAGTTCAGCAGCCTCAAGGCAACTGAGGGGCTGACAGACCAAGCCAAAAAAGGAAACTAGTTTGAACAGGCTAGTCTCACATAAGGTCCATCAGCCTTATGTGAGACTAGCCTGATACCTGTGTTTCGCTACAGTATTTAAGCTCCGTAAATCCAGGTATAATGCTGATGATCTGAAGTTTGAAATGTAACATTTGTTGTAAGAATTCTAACAGAGAAGATTGTAGTGTAAAAAATGAAGTGAGACATACGTACTGTTTTTTTTCTCTCTCTCTACTGAAGGACCTCTCTCTAGATCACATTGGTGGTTCTGCTCTCAGGTGCTAGGATCACCAGGCTGCTTCGTGAGCTCACTCTGGAGCAGGCAACATAGAACTATCCATTTAAGAAGCAGTCGTCTGTTAAGTCAGCTCCTGCCACCTTCCACGAAAGCGATGGCCTTTCTACTAGTGTTCCTGGATTGTTTTGCTCATATGGAGACTGTGCTGTTCTGAGCATCTCAGGGTGATCTTGCTGGTACTTGGCCTGCGCAGCTCAGTGCCTTGCAGGAGTACTATGTGCAAATGTCTTTGCTGCATTCCTAAGTTGCTTCCTCCTTGTAGCGTTAAAGTACCCTGGCGTTAAAGTACCCTGCTCCAACACCTGACAGACACCCCCCTGTCTGGTGTGGGGGAGGATTATGTTTAAAGGCACCAGGAGGCTGGACCAGCAGCAGGGCTAAGGCAATCCTGCTGAGCAAACCTCCCTGGCGGCTGTAAGCATCCCACCTCCTCTCCTACACCTGACAGGCAGCTGCTTATCCAGTGTAGGAGGCGGAGGGGGAGGTGTATTAGAAGCCACAGTGGAGGTGGGGCCAGCAGGATCACTAAGGCATTACTGCTGGGGCAGACTCCCTCATGGCTTTAAGCACCCTGCAACCGCTGCTGCACCTGACAGACAACTGACTGTTAGGTGTAGGAGTTGAGGGGGAGTGTGTTGGAAGCCATCGAAAAGGCTGGGCCAGCAGCATCACTGCACCTCACAGGTGGTTGTTGGCCATTCCTGATTTCCTCAACTGCCATTAGCTCTCTGCAGTCTCCTGTAACTGTTTTTTTACCTCAGAATGCTGAGCTCTGCAGCTGACCATTCAGAGACTGTAGGAATTAATGGGGAGAACACATTTTCCCCCTTTCGACCCACTTAGGGGTTGAATTTCGAAAAATCTCTTCTTAGTGAGCACCTACGCCATGGTAGGAACACAATCCCAGATTTGGTGCTTCTAGGTCCAGTGGTTTGGCCTGGGCGTTGATTTTACGGTGAGGGGTAGTTTCAGAGGGTGGCCATGTTGATCTGTAGTAGAACAGCTAGATTCAAGTCCAGAAGCACCTTAGAGAGCCAGTGGTGCAGCACTAGGCAGACACTTCCACGCTGCTTGACTGCTGCAGACAAGATTGTTCTGCCATGCTGAAGGCACCATCAGAGTTGCTCCACCCACTCCCCTCCCCAAGCAATCTTCTGTTCCCTCCCTTGCACCAGCTGCTCATGGCCCCATAAGGGCCCTGGACGGGCTGGTTCTGGCCCCCGTGCCTTATGTTTGACACCCCTGGCTTAGTCTTTAACATGCTACTGGACTCTTGCTCTTTTCTACTGCTGCAGACAGACAGACTAACATGGCTACCCATCTTGATCTAATGCACATTATAGTCAGCTTGATTAGAGCAGGGGGAAATGCCCCAAATTGTAATCAAGCAGATTAAACTGTGCATCCTCATAACCTTCTTACTGGGCTGTGAGGACTGAGAGGTCTCCATTTCAACTCGTGTCTGACAAAGGGCACTTTGACTCTCAAAAGATACCCCAAAAATCTTGTTGGACTGGAAGGTGCTACTGGACTGAAATCTAGCTCATCTTTGTAAGTTTATTATCAGGGCATTCTTAAGCAGAGTTTCCTGCTTGGAGTTTTTACAAGCCCTGCCTCTGGCCATCCCTGTGGCTGTAAGGTATTAACTGGTCCACATTACAATGAACTCATTTTGTCATATTTAAGGAGGAGGACTGTAGCTTCCCAATAGATTCAAATTCAATCTGATTTGTTGCTCAGCGAATTTGCTGTTCTGAGGTAAATCCCTGTCCTACTTCTGTTATGCTTGCATGTAGGTGCTTGAGGGACCATGAAGGCTGGCCTCTCCCTCTCCTAACCCTTGGGAGGCTAGGAGCCCTTTGGAAGGACAGTGGTAGTTTTTGTGAATTTTAATCAGGAATTACTTTGGAACATAAGGTTGCAAAGCGAGTTTGAACAAACAGCACAGCTGAGCTTCAGGTCTCCCTCAGTGGGTTCTGTGTTTTTCTTTCCTCTCTCAGGCCTTATGGTAGAGCTGAGTCTGTGCTCCTGGCTAGAAGTGTTTAAAGTCTGAGTGCAGTTTTTCTTCCCTATAGCAGCAACCGTAAGTCATGTCCTTTTAGACTTGCAGTTTTGATCATTCAATGAGTTGAAAAAAAGAGGTTCCAGTGATGGCAGTCTTGGACACAAAAAGCATAGATAGTTTTCACAACATCAGGGTAATAAAATACTGCTGAATGTAGGCAAGAAGAACAGAAGCTGGGAAGAAGGAGGAGGAGGAGGGAGATTGGATTGATACCTCGCCCTTCACTACCCAAAGCAGTCTCAGAGTGGTTTACAATCTCCTTTCCTTTCCCCTCCCCACAACAGACACCCTGTGAGGTAGGTGGGGCTCAGAGAGCTCTTCTGACAACTGCTCTTGAGAGGACAGCTCTGAGAGAACTTGTGACTGATCCAAGGTCATGCCAGCAGCTGCATGTGGAGGAGAGGGAAATCAAACCCTGTTCTCCCAGATTAGAGTCTGCACTCCTAACCACTACACCAAACTGGCTCTTCAGAGAGCCAAGAGTCACAACACATGGAACAAACAGAGGGTCTGGTGCATTTGGGTATGATGGAGAAATCCAGGTAGCTGGAGAATGAACAGGTGGTAAAGGACCAATGAGTGGGAGCAGAAGCCCAGGTCTGGTGAAGGTACAGAAGGATGGAATCAGGAACAGAGGAGGAGGATGGGTCTAGGTGAACAGCAACAAGCAAACTTGGAGAGCTTATGTGGCAATAACCATGAAAGAAGATACCCAGACATGGAAGAATATACTCAGAAGTGCTATCTTGTGTTTATAGGCGAAACAGCATGCAGATTACTGCCAGAGAATAAGTACACAGGCTGTTTCTCAGATCACAGTAGTAAGGAGACCAAGAGTGTCTGAAATAGCCCATCCTTGGCAGCCGAACATGGATCTTCAGGCAAGATCACCAGCTGAGTAAGGAAGCTTGCAACATCAAGACTGCACAGCAGAACACTGAGGTCTCCAGAGTCATTGGCCAGAACCACCAGCCCAAAGCCAGTGTTCATCTGTAATGACAGATCCTTCCAAGTGAAGCTCCAGAAACAAATAAAAGGGGCAAAGAAAGAGTAGTAATTTTCCCTCCACAGCCAGGAGGTCATGCAAGAGGTGGTTCAAAGTCATCCTTGAAGGGCATCCATAGGAGCTTAACAGGTAAGCTGCCCCTATGGGAGGATGGCTTGAGTTTTCCAACACATGCTCATCAGCTTGCAGCTGATGAACAGTGAGCCTCTTGTCCGGCAGGTTACCTGTCACAACTTTAGTCTTTGCCTTCTGGCTCTGCTGTTTCCCATTCTCGGCCCAGACATAGATGACATACTCCTTGCCTGGACGCAGACCCGTCAGGGTGGTACTGCTCCTGTCTCTGCCTACAGATACATCTTGGGTGTCTCCATCTGCAGAGGTACATCGTGCTGAATATCTATCTATAAGAGCTTGGACCTTGTCCCAGGAGATTGTGGCTGTATCCTCTGTTACTCGCTTGGTCATTAGATTTTTGGGGATGTCAATTTCTTTGAGAGATTAATAAGAGGAAGAGTTACAGGTAAGGCTGTTCCATACTCTAGGCTCCTCCCTTCTCCGTTCACGCTCTGTACCAAGGAAACTCAGATTCTGAAACAGGGTGATTTGAATTCTGTGTTCAAAAACATCATGCAAAAAGAAAATACAATTCACGCCAATTTGCCTATTTACATATGTGTACTCAAGCTGCATATTTTATGTTGAGCCACACTGATGGTTGAGGTTGGCGGGGGGATTTGAAATATTGCTTGCGAAGAGGATGGGCTGCAAAAATGCCTACAAGAATGTGTAAGTAGGAAGTTGAGGGCTAGGAAGAAATGATAGTGAGGAAGCTCCATTGCCTCCATGGTGGAGTCTTAAAGCAAATAAGGTGTGCAGCATTTTCAAGCATTCCTCCTTAAACATGAGTCCAGCTAAAGAGATCGGCGCAACTAATCAGGCTTCTGGATACATTTCACCTGCTAGATGAGGAACTGTGGAAATAAACCAGGTGTAAATGCCCGGATAGTCCAGACTAGTCTGATCTTGTTGGATCTCAAAAGCTAAGCAGGGTCGGCCCTGGCTAGTATTTGGATGGGAGACCTCCGAGGTATACCAGGGGCCTAATGAAGAGGCAGGCAATGGCAAACCACCTCTAAACGTTTCATGCTTTGTAAATCAGCTGTGACTTGACAGCATTTTCAACCAACACCAAATGCCCTGACCAGGATAGCCCAGGCTAGTCCAATCTTGTCAGATCTCAGAAGTTAAGCAGGGTTGGCCCTAGTCAGTATTTGGACCAATAACGAAGTGCCAGCCAGGCAAGGGCAAACCCCCTACAGGGTGGCCATAGGTGGGCTGCAACTTGACGGCAAAAAAAAGCCCTAATATGCATCTGAGGGTGGATGCCATCCATTTGTACAACACTGCATTGAATGAGATGCACGTGTGCATCCTCTTCCACATTTTGGTGTGAAGGATCACACATAAATACCACACATAAACGAGGGCTGAATGGGGTGAGGGAACAGAAGCCTACTTAAAAAAAACAACAACAATAAAGCCAAGACTGTTTTGATGTTGCCATTCCCGTGACAAATTCCATGCAGTATTCAGCCTAGAGCATCCCTGACAAGTGTTCGTCCAGCCACTGCTTAAAGACTGCCACTGAGGGGGAGCTCACCACCTCCCTAGGCAGCTGATTCCACTGTTGCACAAATGTTTGCAGCATTTGAAAAGTATAATCTTAATTTTCCAAACCTGTAAGAAAAAGAGGTTATTTATCCTTACCTTTTTTTTTCTTTATCCTTACCTTTCCTTGTTTATCCTTACCTTTCCCCCCAAAAGAGCAATAACATCTGATTCTGTTTACATGATACCTTCCCTAGTAATTCCTAGCTTTGTTTTGGCCAAGCGCTGTCGTTATTTTTCACCTACATCCATGTCCAGGTGATCCTGGATTGTAAGTAAGGAGACTATTTGACCTTATAGATACGATGTCTGCTCAGGTGGATCAAAGTAGTATCTTTGAATCCTGAAGCCATCCCCATTTTCTTTCCAGAGCTAGCTCCCTTGAGATGGGCTCACGCATAACTATATTACAATTCATATCATGCTAGCCCTGGGGAAATATGAATGCTGCAATAACAGGAGAACTTCTCCTGGTAGCTCCAGGAATAAATCAGTCATAAAAGCAAGAGTTAGCAAAACTGCAAATAATTACTTGGATTCATATTTCACCATAAATACCTCACGGGAGCTGTTTTCCTGGGAGTAGCTTCCGTGCAGCTGGACAACATTTACATGGGGTCCAACTGCACGGGTCTTTCCCAGTGAATCCAAGAACACCATCTGTCTTTGTAGAGTGCCAAGTCTGCAACCGGAACCATGCCACTGGGTCCCTAAACCCAGTCTTTAAAACCACTATCCCAGAGCTAGACATGACAAAGTGGCTTCAGTGTAATAGTTAAAGGGCTTTCATGCCATCAAAATCAGAAGAAACTTTGCAGAATTGCTATACGATCCCTACTACAAGCACCACAGATTCTCCTCAACCCATCATTTCTAGTGGTGGTGGTGGTGGTGGTAGAAAGTGCCATCAAGTCACAGCTGATTTATGGCAACCCCTCAAGGAGTTTTCAAGGTGAGAGACAAACAGAAGTGGCTTGCTGTTGCCTGCCTCTGTGTCGTGACCCTGGACTTTCTTGGCGGTCTCCCATCCAAGTACTAGCCAGGGCCAATCCTGCTTAGTTTCCAAGATCTAACAAAACTGGGCTAGCCTGGGCCAGCCAGGTCAGGGCATTGTTCAGGCCTGTAGCCACACTGGGGCATTTGGGGGCAGAGCCCCAACACCCACAAGCCCCGCCCCATCATTCAACACCCACACTCCAGTGTGCCTAGCCCCGTAGCCGCAGTGAGGCTCAGGAAAGAAACGAAAGCTGCCCTGCGGCTTCTGATCAGTTTCACTCCCCTCCCATCAGCTGTTAGGTTTAACAGCTGGTGGGAGGGGAGTGAAACTGAACAGAAGCCGCAGGGCAGCTTTCCTTTCCTTCCCCAGCCTCCCCACCACTGCTGGGAGCTGAGGAAGGAAAAGACAGCTGCCCTGCCACTTTTGGCCAGTTTCACTCCCTCCCACCAGCTGTTAAACCTAACAGCTGATGGGAGAGGAGTGAAACTGATCAGAAGCCACAGTGCAGCTTTCCTTTCCTTCCCCAGCCTCCCCACTGCTGTGGGGGTGGGGGGAGAAGGAGAGAGAGAGAGAAGGCATGGTGATGGGGAAGCCAATCTCTCTCACCCATAACTTTCCACAGAAGGGAGGGATTGGTGATGGTGGGGGAAATCAATCTCTCTCCTGGGGTTGCCAATCTCCAGGTGGTGGCTGGAGATCCCCTGGCATCACACCTGATCTGCAGGTGGGCTCTATGGCATCATATCCCATTGAAGTTCCTCCCTTCCCCAAACCCCATCCTTCTCAGGCTCCACTCCCAAAATCTCCAGTTACTTATTATTTTAAAGTATAAGCATAATAGGTGCCCCACAAGAAAAAAAAAGGTCCCACAAAATGAAAAAATCCTGGCTATGGCCCTGGCCTTGTTCCTAGGCACATCTTTAATCTGGTCCTTCTTTGCTCTGCTGGCTGTCCATGGATGCCCTCAGACTTGTCAGGATGCAGCAGTTCTCCTCCCTCTCCAGTTTCAAAACCCTGGTATCCACACCAGCTAAGGTACAGCTGACTAGGCACCTTTCAATGAGAACCTGGATTTAATAGCGGTGCTTCTTTTGCCCCCTTGCCTGCTGGGCTATCAGTCTGTGATAAACTCTGCAAGTGTTGAGTTTAAAAACAGGAGGAACATAATCAACAGCAGGGTTTTTTTGGTAGAAAAAGCCCAGCAGGAACCTATTAGCATAATAGGCCACACCCAAAAGCAGGAATGCATTAGCATATTAGGCCACACCCCTGACAGCACCGCTCCCTCCCAGTATCTGCTTCCCCAGGTGCCCCACAGCTTGCAGGGCACATGGGGAACCCGAGGGAAGGAAGGCAGTTTCTGGATCGGCTTTTCCCAGGCACCCTGCAGCTGCAGGGGGCCTGGGCAACCCGAGGAGGGGGGAGGCAGTTTAAACTGCCTTCCCTCCCTGGATTAGCTTGGCTTCCCCAGGCACCCCATGGCTTGCGAGGCGCCTGGGGGGGGGGGCTGTAGGTGTGGCCAACTCAGACTCCATTCCTGCGCGTTCCTGCCCCAAAATAGCCCTGAATCAACAGTAAATACAATTAACCATCACGATGCAGGGCATCCAGCTATTTTGTAGCAAGTGAGACTTGTAACGGCAAATGATCGGTCTTCTGGATCTCAAAACACAACCTATGTGGATTATTTTTTAAGCGGCTCTTCCTCTTAATAATGAAACTACTGAAGAATTTGTGTTTTGGCAGCACAGCCCAAACAGCTGGGTGTGTGTACACATGCCCTTTAGCTTCTTTTTTTGCCGTTTCTGGAAGCAGCTTTACAGCAGCAACATAAAGAAGGGTGCAGCGGAGGTTCCGACAACCGATCCAAAGAACAGCATGTTCAGAACAAAGAATGCTAAAGATCAGGGCATTCTGGACCAGATCTCCTGCTCAAAGGGAAGCAGAACCCTCAGTGCCCGGGGCCCTCTTTCGATCCCCCCACAGATTAGTTCATTCAGGAAGACAGGAATAAACAACAGAGAAACCGACCCCTTCCAGCGTCAGGCATCTGGTGCAGGCAATGGCCAGAGCAAGGGAGCTTGAGACTGCCAGATCCACCCAAGCTGAGAACAGCAGTCAGTGGAAGAAATGATGTGGCATCACCATTGGTGGATCCTTATCTTTCCACTGGCTGCTATCTCACAGAGGGTTTCTTTCACACACAATGCAGTGGCAAACCCAGGAGCAAAAAAGTAACAGCATACTTGATAGGAACCACGGCAAAACCTGGCTAATGCATGTGGGGCCTTACTTATTGTTCACACTTTACATTTTTATAAAAGTGCATTTTAAACGTTTTAAGTACACATCCAGCAAAAGTCCTCGGACAAATGGAGGTTGCACGAGCCTGCAGTTTGCATGTTATGGACAGAAGGAGACGCCTGAATCATTGCCTAATCTCTCTGAGCCTTGACAGATGTTGAGGGGGGGGGGTAGGGACTGGGAAATTTCCAGGGGTCATCATTATATGACAGACATGCTATGGCTCCTCCAACAACTCATGCTCATCAAAATCACCCACTTGCATGACAGCCTATTAATGCTGCTTATACCTGTCCAGCCATTTACGGATGATGGTTTCCCTTCGATCTCATTCTTCACAGATATGACTGTGATCTTGTACTGTGTTCCTGGTATCAGGCCTATAAAGAGAACGATACACAAAATGACTCAGCAGTTCAGGCTTTCAAGACCCAGCTGCACCATGAGTACCGTTTTTCATACTCTTCTTTGCATTTCATGTGGGACAAGTTCTGAGCTGATACCAGCTTGGTGGAGGTGAGGAACATCATCTTAATTTTCTCCTTGCATCTGTGCAAGGAGCTGCATCTAACCTTCTCCTTGAGGCAGGATTAAAATGAAAATGAATTTGCTGTGCACAGAATGTGAAGGGTTTTGAGTCGGGTCAGCACATATTCTTATTCCCGAAAGACCCAAATGACTGAAAGCACGTCATAAGAATGTAAGAGAAGCCAGAGTTGGATCAGGCCAATGGCCCATCCAGTCCAACACTCTGTCACACAGTGGCCAAAAACACCAGGTGCCCTCAGGCGGTCCAGCAGTGGGGCCAGGACACTAGAAGCCCTCCCACTGTTGCCCCCCCAGCACCAAGAATATAGAGCATCACTTGCCCCAGACCAAGAGTTCCTATTTATCTAATTCCCTCTTGAAGCAGTCCATGCTTGTAGCTGCCACCACCTCCTGTGGCAGTGCATCAGTGGGTCCCATCTTAATCTGGGTAACTTTTCTGAATCAGAGACACCCTTTGTCTATCCTTTTTGCCCAGAGAAGATCTTTTGTCAGCTTTCTGAAGTCTATGATGAGAACAGAATCCCAAAGAGTTCTGGCACCCTTTCGGGATTCCCCTCTATACGCAGCTTTTATTGCTAGCAGTACGATGCCATGGGACTCCCCCTCACAAGGGACCTCCATTTTGATCCCTGGACACATGCACGGGCCCAGCAATGAAAAAAATTGTCAAGATCAAACAGATATCAAAATGACAGTGAGTCACACTGAGGGCATGCAAGGAATGTGAAGCAATTTCTCCATTAATTGTGCAAAAGCCCATATGTGGTGGGAGTCAACCAAAGGGCCTTTTCCCTCCAGGACCTCCCTGATAATAAATTTACCCTCCCTGATAATCTGGCTTAATAGCTCCAGCCATTTCCTCCTTAAGTGCTGGACAGGAAGATTTCTCCCCCTACTCCATCATGTGAAATACTCAGCCATTAATACTTGCCTCTCTAACCTCTCAGTCTCTCTAAAGAAACACTTCTCCTCGATACTTTTATTGTAATGCAAAATTTAAAAAGACTCCCCTCCACAATGCACACAAAAAACCCTTTTCAAATTAGCTTGTCACTGGAGAGATAGAATTTTCATCACTCCCACTTCCCAATGCCAACCCCGTTCCCCCCTCCTCAATCTTAGCAAAAATGTATGAAAAGATATCCCTCAGTCCATCCAATTTGTAGCAGGTTCTGGATCCCAGCCTGATACCCCAACTGTATGGCTGGCTTTTCTGCTCTTCCATCCCATTCTGCTATGCTTCCCTGGAGCTGCCCAGCCATCTTCAGGAAGCAGGATTTTGTACATCTTTGATTCTCCCCTTTCATTTTCTCCCTTAGCAGCAGGTAGTTTGTTAGGGAAAGGGTTTAAACTGTGTTTGGACTTCACATATGCATTTATTTCCTTTCTGTAGTGCCTCTGTTTTTATTTACCTGATCTAACTTGCTTCTTTTTCTATTAATCCGATATGTTTCTTTTCTGGTTTAAGAAGCTTATTCCCTTTCATTTTATTTTTTTTTATAAATTTTTTTATTGATTTTTTACTATTTCTACAACTCTACCGCTAATAACTACACTATATTATCCTATACAGAGAATACTGTTTGCAATAATCAAGTTAACTAACTTTTAAAACTGAAAAGCAATATACTTTCGTTTGTTTTGAGTGTTGGTCTGTATCTCAATCCCCGCAGACACGGGTTATGGCCTCGGTAATTAATACCCCACAATACACATGTTTTCTCTTGGCTAGCAGGAGGACTCTTTTGCTGGCCCCAGGGGCTGCACATGTATTGGTGATGTGGGTAACATGAAAACATATTTCTTCTCAAAAGCCATTTTGCAGGTTTTGGCTGAGAGCTGTTCTGCCGGGGTTTTTTAACTTTATAAAGCTTTTTAACATCTGTTTTTAGAAGATGCTCTTTAATATATGCTGCATTTCTTTGAGCGCTCTGAGCAAGTGGAAAACACAACTCATAAATTTTATACCTAAAGTAAATAATAATACCTAAAATTTAGTGGAGAAGTGAAAGCAGAGGGTACAGTTTTCTGTGGCAAACCATATTCCGCGCAGATCCCTAGACTAGTATGTATTTTATTCTGTGTCATTCTTTCTGTGCCAATACCCAAGGCGGTATATAGATTAAATATTAAAACAGCAAGCCTAAAACCAGGTACAATAAAGTACAAAAATCCCAAACGAGTACCACAGAAACAGAGAGAGTGCTGCGGGGGGTTTTATGCCATGCAATTTCTCTGACAATCTTTTAGGTACATTGGATGGTGGCATATAGACAAATAAATTAAGTAATGCTCAGCTCTCTGTGTGACTACCACAGACTGAAGATGCCCATTTCAAGTTTCCAGCACAAAAAGCATCCACCCTGAGCATTTGCTCTGTCACGGGAGGGCTTATCACCTTCCCCACTTACCTGTGATGATGTACCTGCTCTTGGGGTCGCTGCTTTTGGGGACCAACACCTCCTTCTCCCCCCCTAGTCCATCCACTGAACTGACTCTCAGCTTGTAATAATCCACCTCCGTTGCGGGATTCTCCCACTCTACTTCCAGTGAATTCTCTGTTGTTTCTGTCACCCAAATAGCATCAATGGTGGACACATCTAGGCAAGAGAGAATCATCAAGAGATATTTTAAAAAGCTATGTCATTTCAGCTAGTCTCTTTCTTTTCCAAGTGTTTGTTCCAAAAGAATTTGGGAGATAAATGCAACTACTTGGATGTAAGAGGAGAAGGAAAGGATGTGATCATATGTTCACTTTCACACAAGGCAGGCTTTTTGGTACCTTTCTGTAGCTTCCGCTACTGCTGTATGTGTTACCACCTAACTGCACCACGACAGAGGAGTCAAACTCAGGATGTAAAGAGGCATTTTGGTACCGTGGGGGCAAACACAGATTCACATTGTATCAGTGCAAGTATAACATTTTCCTAGAAATCCCATGCGTGCCATTTTTCAAGCTGGAAGTCAGTGCTGGCTGAAATTTTCCTGGGACAAATCAGGACAGAGAAGGATGAAGAAATTAAATTAAGAGTGATGCCAAATGAATATTGCTGCAAACATTCCTTAAGATGACTCCAAGCTGAAAACCTGTGAAACTGAACATGATATTGTCATGTTTTCTACCACCCCGCTCAGCCAAGTTTGAAACCTTCCTCCAGAGTGGGAGGATGCATGCCAGTCTTTCCAACAGCTACATCAAGGCAGAGATGTGCATTAGGCCAAAAGATGAAGTAGACTCTAAGCACCAGGTCTGGTGTCTTCACATATTGTGCTTGTCTGAACTGAGCTCCTTTTACAAAGAAAAACTCCCCCCTCCATGCGTCCATGTGTAGGTGAGACACTGCAGACGTTAGAGCAGGTGAAAGAATGTATTAGAGCTTCTTACCTGTGCTGGCTTGCAGAAGGCTCGGGTCACTGGAAACCCCCTTCTTCACATGGTGAATCGTGATTACATACTTTGTGCCAGAAAGAAGTTTTGAAATCTCATAGCTAAGCTGATCTTTGGGCACTCGCACTTGCTTCACAGATGTCTCCTGCCCAACAGGAAAGTAACTGATGAGGTAATAATCCACATCCGTAATCATATCCCAGCCGATGGTCAGAGAATCCTCTGAGGACTTAAGGAGCCGTGCGTTCCAAGGGGCGATCACTAAAACAGAAAGAGTGCTGCCAGTTCAACAAGAGGCTTTGAATGAGACCAATGATCACTTCAGTTTTCCTGAGCGAACTGCGAGTGAATGCCAGGATACATAGCTGCCAGGCAGTGCCTGGTAACTGACAGGAGGGTTGTGAAGGGGGCAGAACCCTGAGAGAAAAATCAAAAAGAAAAATAAGGCCCCAGAGCTTACCAGAAGATCTGAACATAGAGTTCCTGGTGATTCCTAGAGCTACCTGAAAGTGACAAGGGTAGCTCTAGGAATAATTAGGAACTCTGCAGTCAGAATTTCCAGTAGGCAGCCAAGGCTTTATTTTGCATTTTCAGTTTTCTCCCCAGGATGATTATTCTCCACCCTTTGGCCCCAATTTCTACCACTGATCTGCTAAGTATCTACAGTCGGCTGGAGGTCTCCCACCATATTTATTTGTTTGTTTGTTTATTATTTATTTAATAACCCTGCTCTATCCCACAAGTGGGCTCAGGGCAGCTTACAGCATGCAGTCCATAGACCAGTAAAACAGTTGATGGCACGATTGACAATATCATCAAACCTCATGCTTCATATCAGGTGAATACAGGTAGTCCAGAAAACTCCAGTGCCCAGTAATCTATATATCTAATTCCCAAATGCCCCCCCGTGTGCGGATACTTAAATCCGCGCGGGGGGGGCACTTGGGGGGTGGGGTGGGGTTTCTACACATGGGGGGCACTCCCCCCATGTGCAGAAAAATCCTAAATGTTTAAAAAACTTTTCGGGGGATCTTTAAATCCCCCGAAAAGTTAAAGCGTTGTCCACGCGTGCACAGAGAACGCTGTGGCCGCTGTAGGGGAGGGGGTGGGAAGCGGCGTGACGAGGACTCGCCGCCGCCATTTGCGGGGGGGAGGGAGGGAAGAGCCTCGGCGGGCGGCAGGTCTCTATGCCCCCGCCGCCGTTTTGAAAGCAAGGAGGGAGGGGGGGAAGCCTCAGTGGACGGCGGGGGGGAAGCTGCCTGGAGGGGGGATGGGGTAGAGGCTCAGCACGTGGGGCCAGAGGAGGGGGAAGAGGCGAGAGGGGGGGAAGGGGGCAAGCGGCGGGCCCGGCAAGAGCCACCAAGGCCCGCCGGGAGTCTCGGGGGGGGAAGGGGGCAAGCGGCGGGCCCAGCGAGAGCCGCCGAGGCCCGCTGAAAGTCTCGGGGGGGGGAAGGGGGCGAGCGGCGGGCCCGGCGAGAGCCGCCGAGGCCCACCGGGAGTCTCGGGGGGGGAGGGGGCAGAGAAAGGGGGCGGAGGAAGGAGGAGCAGCTGTCAGCTTCTCCCCCCCGTGAATATCGCGCCCCCCCCTGTATTATCTAAAACCGCAGGGCACTGGGATGGAGGCCATAAACAGAGGAGGCCAGAATGGCTGCAGGTCTGCTGCCTCACCCAAAAGCCTGGTGAAACAGCTCCGTTTTACAGGCCCTGCAGAACTGTAATAGGTCCCACAGGGTTCTGATCTCAGGTGGGAGCATGTTCTACCACCATAAGTGGGCAAATGGAAACCCTAAGTGCTACAGACCCCTCAGATACTGATATTACTGAAGAATAAGATTTACAGGTGCTCTTTTGCTTATAGGAATAGCAACACTATGTCAAGGGTCTTTATATTTCCAATCCATACCACAGTATCTCTGAGTCAGACGGTGAAGTTAATGGTTGGGGGTCAAGCAAAATCCAACAAGTCTAAACTGCATTGATACCACATTCTCCAGCATCTAAGGCAGGGGTACTGCATCATCCACAGCTCACGTAGAGGGACATTTGCAATTACCATCAACCAGAAGAGGCCCATGGCTACTGTATGCCCTGCGCGGCTCTCCACCAATCACTGGCTTCTTTCAAGGTAAGGTACATTGGAAGAGTAAGTGGGAATGCTAGAATAACCAGTATGTGAAGGAGATGGCAGACAAAGCTTCTTATGGGACTAAAGGGTTTCTTGGAGATGCTTTACAGGAATGGAAATGATAGAGGTGAACAGTTGCCAGTAATCCATGCACAAACCATGCACAGATTTATGCCCACTATTCTAAAGCAATTGTGCAGGGTACTCCTATGTGTATTTATTACTTATTGTGAAACCTCACATGTGCCGTTTCCAGATAATGGACTCACAACAACAGTGCTTGGGTTGCTGAATCAACATCAGCAATATTAAGTGGTATATTTTTAAATTATGCAGGTGGGCTTTCTTATACTGGCTTTTTCTTGATTTCTTGCTCTGAATTTTGACATAGTTAAGCACTTTAATTATAAAAGCTTGTTGACTGTGAAGAGGAGAGAATTTCAAAAGTTGTCACTTTTCTCACTTTGCATGCGCTGCATTTGCTGAAATCTCCCATTTCTGCCAAACCTATTGAAAGTCTAGCAACCCTACCCTCTTAGGGATTTGGTCATCTTGTCTTTGGCATAATAAGGACTAGAAACTTAATTGTTTTGCCCATAAGGAAAGCTAGGATCCTTAGTCATCCATCATGTGCCAGATCAGATGACAATGAAGTCTAAAACATGGCTTATACTTTGCTGACCCTCTCAAAATTTGGTTAGAATTAAGTAAATTCAGTGGTCTGTGGATTTGTTACTTGTTTTCTCTGTAGAGCACCTAATACCATATCGCTGCTAAAGAAAATATGTGTAATTTATTTGAGCTGGCCTTGGCCGGGAGGGCAGGATAAAACCTTCAGTCAATCAATCAATCAATCAATTTATTTGGTGCTTTTTAAAATCCCACCCTTCCTCCAAGGTGGTCTCCATGGTATATATGGTTCTCCTCTCCTCCTAGGGTTACCAGGTCCCCCTTGTCCACCAGCAGGGCATGGGTGGTAAACTTGCCAGATCCAGGCTGGGAAACTCCTGGAGATTTGGAGATGGAGCCTGGGGAGGACGGGGACCTCAGTGGGGTACAATGCCATAGAGCCCACCTTCCAAAGCTTCCATGTTCTCCAGGGGAACTGTAGTCTGGAGAGGAGCTGTAATTCCAGGAGATCCTCAGGTCCTACCTGGAGGCTGGCATCCCAACCTCCTCCATTTTATCCTCAAAACAACCCTGTAGGTAGTTTAAGCTGAGAGAGAATGACTGGCCCAAATGTCATGGCAAGCAAGGACCCTAGTCTTCCCAACCCTACTCCAACGCCCTGACCACCACTGGCCTTAGTCCAACACTCTGACTACTGCTCTACACTGCCTCTCATACTAGTGCACCAGAAAGTCCCCCTGCACAGGCTCTACAGAAGCATATCACAAAGCTTCAGTTCATTTCAGTGGGGTTGCACAAAAGAGCCTTCTGACAGACTGCAGCCGTGGTGCACATATAGGCGACTTTACTCTTTCTGTACAAATTATTTTTCGAAACTCATATACACACAAAGGAAATGCAAGTGAAGCCAACCAGGAACACGTGCATGGTCACCCATGTGCATTGCAGACATCCCTGTGGTTTTATGAATGCTACTGTCTGGATGGCTGACAGCCCAACCTGAACTTACATGCCCTTGTGTTGCACTGTGCTGCATTGGTTTAAACGTCCTGGCAAGCAGCTCTGTAATCTTTGCAAATGGTGTGGTTATTTAAGGTTTCGGTAAGGCAGCCCTCAGTTTCATCCCTTTGGAATTTTTGCAATAAGGCTGTAGAGCTAAACCCGCCATGACTACACAGCTGAAGGAAATGCCAGTATTTGAAATCTGAGGAAGTGGCAAAATTAGCCTTCGCATGTCTCATAACCTTTGAGAGTGAAACAAATACCAACAAGCGTTGCATGCAATAGTCTAACCCATTATTTTCCTGGCTTCCTACCACTCTCTTGTGAAGCCAAGCCTGGCTTCCTGAAAAGAAATAGATTAGCAAGATGCCATTTCTAATAGTTTCACAATCCGGCTTGTATAACCATTTTTTAAAAACTGCCTGAGATTTAATATATGGTTTTATTTCTTCCTGATGAAAAAGTAGTGGTGATTCTGAAGAAAATGTGCAATATTTCCTGGCCCTTTCATTCAGTTTGAGCAGTCTTAGTGGCAATAATAAGATAACTAATTAGGCTCCCCCAAATCTATTGTTGATTATGTCATTAGCTGTGATGGAAAAGTAATTCTGGCTGAGGCTGCCTCTCAAAAAAACTAATTGGGTTATTTATCTCCACTTTTCAAGGATGCCAGCTAAATGTTAGTTTCACTTAAATGGGCACATGAAGTTTCCAGCTATCTTCTGTAGTTATGCTGTGCATGCAAAGAGGAGAATTTGACCCTACATTGTTTTGGTGCTGGAGGTTTTATTGATGTGTTTGGAGGCAGTAATGAGATGGATGACAGCCACTACATTGAAGTTCAACCCAGAAAAGATGGAGGTACTGCTGACAGTGTATCTCCCCTGAAAGAGCAGGCTGACATCTTGGGGGTGCTGTTAGAAAGATATCTACAGATGGAATTGCAGGTCTTGACAGTGGAACATAGCACCATTGGTGGAGGAAAGTGCCATCAAGTGACCCCGAAGGATTTTCTAGGAAAGAGATGAACAGAGGTGGTTTGCCATTGCCTGCCTCTGCATAGCAACCCTGGACTTCCTTGGGGGTCACCTATCCAAGTGGTAAGCAGGGCTTAACTGCCAAGATCTGACAAGACTGGGTTAGCCTGGGCCATCCAGGTCAGAGCACAGCCCCATGGAGACCTCATTGCAGTAGTCTAGCTTAGATGGCATCAGGGCATGGACAACCATGGCATAGCCAAGACTTGCTTTTGAATTAGCACCTATAATCAGCTTCAGTCGGATTGCCAGACTGGCCAATTCCTGGAAAAGCAAGACTTGGCCATACCCTGGTTGTCCATGCCCTGATGCCATCTAAGCTAGAACAAATCTAGAGTCCAGTGGCACCTTTATGACTAACAAAGGTCTGATTTAATTTACTTTATTTAAGTTAATTAATCAAAACAACTGTTGACCTTATAACCTTGTTATTTAGTTTTGTCTTTGCATATCTCAGAACACCTTCATCATGTGACATGTTAATTAGCTATTCAGCCTATGTCTATAAGTTTGAACTCTACCTTCCATTAAAGTGTATTTGAAAAAGTGTGCATGTACACAAAAGCTCATACCTTGAATAAACCTTTGTTGGTCTTAAAGGTGCCATACTGGACTCAAAATTTGTTCTGTTGGTTCAGACCAACTCAACTGACCACCTGGAATTACGGTCTAGGTTATACTACTGCAATGAGGTCTACATGGGACTGTCTTTAAAGACTGTTCAGAAGCCTCAGTTGGTCCAAAGGTTAGTTGGATATGACCAACTTTGGAAAAAGATCTAAAAGACCAATTTGTTTCCAGGCTCAAGTTCTTACTTTTAAAGTCCTAAATAGTCTAGGATCAGGGCAAAGACTCCTTGGTCCTGTCTGAACCTGCCTGGTATTAAGATCTTCAACCAAAGTCCTGCTCCATGTGCCCTCACCATCTGAAATGCTGGGCAGCCAATCAGGACAGGGTGTCTTTTGCTATGGTGCCCTATATGTTGACCCTTTCCCTCACTTCTGGCCATCTTGTAGCCACTCTCTTGGAATTTAGGTGCTAGGTGAATATCTTTCTTTTTTATTTTCTCAGGCATTTGGCTATATATATATTCCCTCACTCTTTTGACTGATTTGATGTTAGCTGAATTGTGCACACAAAATGAACGACACAAATCAGTGCAGTATAATACACCCTAATATTTCATTGCATAACTCATTAACTTTGCACAAACTTCCACAAATCAATTATTTATGCGAGTGTATTACTCATGTAACTCAGCTAATGTTGCACAGCAAATTAATCCATTTGATGCAGGTCTTCTTATTTTGCTTAATGTGGTACCGTACTTTTAAATAGATGATCACAAAATGTTTCAGGTGTTGCTCTGCAGTAGAACATCAAGATTTGAGCCCAGTAGCACCTTAAAGACCAACTAGGTTTCCAGGCTACAAGATTTCAAGTCAAAGGTCCCTTTGCAACAAAGGGAGTTTTGATCCTCCAAAGTTTACACCCTGGAAATCTAGTTGGCTCAATGATGCTACTGAACTCAAATCTTGAGAAATATTGGTTTTATTTTTGGGTGGAGCTAGCTAAAAAGCAGCCAAAAGAAACAGAGCCTACAGTGGAGTTACGCAAATGAAAGGGCAGCATTATGCAGATAGGGGCTGGCTCATTCTCAAAGGTTCCCACTGACTTCTTTAGGACAAGGTAACTGGCTGCCTCTCTTTGCCTCATGGTAAGGTGTTTCTGCTTAATGAACGTTGTCTTCTTACCTTTGGAGCAGTCAAGCCCAGTGAAGCCATCCTCACAGTAACACTCGCCACTATCACAGTATCCATTGCCACTACAGTCACTGGGACACCTCTTCTCGGAGCAGTCATCCCCCATGTATTCCTTGTAGCACTGGCAGACCCCATTGATACAGATCCCGTTTCCATTGCAGTTCCCAGGACACAGGAGCTGGCTGCAGTCTTCACCAGCGTAAGGTGTATTGCAGATGCAGTAACCACCAACGCAGTGACCATTGCCATTGCAATTCCCTGGGCAGGTAGCGCGGGAACAGTCTTCGCCTTCCCAGCCTTCGTCACATCGGCAGCTACAAAGCTCTTGGATGAAAGTGCCGTGGCTGCTACAGGAAGAAACGCCTGCTGGGCATACAGGCCAGAACCACAAGAAGCACACAAGGGGAAAAAAGGGACAGAATTAAAAATGCAATTCACTAACAAACCCAGAGATCATTCTAGTAAGAGCACAGTAATTGAAAGGTCCAATTGTTACGCTTGGAGTGAAGGTTTTTTTTGGGGGGGGGGGGGTCCTGATTCCCTTCTGCACACACCAAAAAGAGGACCTTGCCTATGACAGGGAAGAGGTGAAGTCAAGTAGCTGGAGGTATTATTGAACCAGTAATCCACAGTGCATTTTAGCTATCTTCATCATGGGAATCTACAGAACTTAAATCATTGGGGGGGGGATCTAGCTGCATGACTCATGAGAAAGCCTGAAAATGCAACTCATGGTCATGTATTACTGTTGCAATCCCAAAAATAAGATTAAGAAAGTCCCATTTCCTGAAAGAAAACTGATATCCAGTGCCTATTAATGGTAAAATAACAGTTAAGTTGACAGATATGAACGGGATGCAGTATGGCCTGGGTGTAAGTGGCACAGGGTTGCCAGTAGGGTGTGTGTTGAGAACATACTCTTCTCTCTAATCTAAAGCCCCCCCAAGTTTCAAGAGAATTCCTAAAATAGCAGCCAAGCAGCAGCCAAGAAGAGAGCTTCAGCTGGCCGCAACATTAAACAAAAAACTCTTCTGCGTTTTCCTACTCCTTAAAGTCTCCCTGCACCTCAGGAAATAGTGACCACCAGTGAAATGGATCCCTGGGATGCCACCCATTGTTGGCAGGCATCTGCCAGGCATTCTGAGTGGTGGGTCACAAGTTGTACAGGCCTAGCACTGCCTGAGCAATTGTTATTTACCCTATTTATCCCACTTCATCACTTCACTTATCTGTTCTAACCTGTGACTTCTCTCCTCATCCAACTGCTAATTCTATTTCAGTCACTTTCACACACAAAAAATTATACTTGGAAGATTTATGATGGGATTCATACCTAACCTTTCTACCTCAGCTCCTCCCTTTTCTCCTTACACAGAGAACTGACACTTAAAAGATTCATGTCAGAATTCACACCAAACCTGTCTGCCTCAACTCCTCCCTTCCTCTTAGAATCTTTCCGATAAGAAGGATTCCTAGTATGATCTCCCTGTCACATATCTGAGAAAATGAGCTCTGATTCATGAAAGCTCATATTGAAATAAGTGCTGTTAGTCTTTAAGATACCACTAAACGTTTGTTTTATTTTGCTACAAGAGACTGACACGACTACCCCTTTGCTACCACTGCAGTCACACACAGTTCTCACCTTGGCTTTTCCCACAGCATCTCTGAGGACTACAGGCCTCCCTCAGATGTACCACTTCTATCTCCATCTTCTCCATCCTTTCCAACAAGGTCTTGAGCTGGCTTAAGACTTCACAGTCCCCTTTGGGTGTCTGCAGCCGAATGTTGTGCCTGAATATGATATTTTGCTCCTCATCCGTTTCGCCGCCAATCAGCAGTGTGTGGCTGTCATCTTGGAGAGGCAGAGGGTCTGGTTCCACCTTGATTTGAGAGAACTTAGGGACATCAATCTTGTAGGAGTGGCTGAGGGAGATTTTCTGGCTTTGGCCAGAGCAGTTCTCAAGTTGTGAAGGCAGCTGTGCCAGGGCTGCCTGGAGAGTGTGATAGAACAGAAACCCCAGAAGGAAATTCCAAGATGCCATCTTGTTCTGTAGAGTGACTGCCACAAACAAGCAGGCTGATTTGGGGAGAGAGATGGGAGAAAATATGAGTATAAACACTACTTTCCATATACTCCAAATATTTCAGAAAAGGTATCAACAGCCAGATTTTTTCTGGGAATCCAATAGAACCATGCGGTATGGATTTTTCTGGGTTGCATATATCAGTACAAACTATAGATGGGTACATTTGAACATCTGCCATATAAAAGCAATCTCTACATGTGGAAAACTAGGACATCAAGGTAAAAGCTATCCTAGAACTCATCTCATGGGCATGCTGACTTACTATGTGAGATGAAAGTTTGGGGGTTGGACGCTTTAATTATGAGATTTCCTAACTACTGCCTGAAACTGTAAAGTACAGCAAAATCTACATCAAATTATTTCTTTCTTGCTTTAAGTTTCTATACTCTGCTTTTCTCCCCCCAAGACCCAAGGCAGGTTACCCCAAAACAACAAAAAATGCTATATAAATAAAGCAGTATACAAGAAACAAACAATAATATCTTGGGTTGGTCCTAGCCTTATGTGGTGTGGCTCACCTGAAGACACAGGCTAAGAACCAAAGGGCCATGAGCCCAAACTTTATAGAGTATCTGAAACAGGAAGGGAAAAGCCAGTCCTTAACAAAAATATTTGTCTCTATTTCCCTATGTGAAGAAATACACTCCACTTTGAGATACATCACACTATTGAGAGTTTGGGGGTTACAAACCCCCCCCACACACACACACATTCATTCTGAGAACAGGTTACAAGAACAGGTAACAGGAGAGTGGTTAATTGCTCTCAGGCACCCCCATCCCAGCTATGGCTCTCTCAAACACTCAGTACTTAAGGCTTGGTTATGCCAATATTTCTAGCCAGCAGAAGAGAATCAAAGAGCCATCATATTCTCTGCCAGGAATGTGATACCTAAGAAGTGACAGAGACTTAGGGATGCCTAATGCTGTGTTGTATCTCTTCCTGGGAAGGACAGGAAGAGAAGGACTGACCCACAGGGGGTGGACAAACAGAGGAGTTAAATTCCCTGGACATGAGGGGAAAGAGGTCCATTTTGGATGATTTCATTTGGAGATAACTTGGAAGAAGGAACAAGCACACTTGGGCTCCATTCTGATGGTCACCATTACTATGTGCAGCTAACAAAGGGGCAGGCAGACTCCAGGTAATGGATGGTTGATAGAACACTGTAAGTTTAAGAGTAAAGAGCCTGCCCTAGAAGAGTCAGGGTTGGTTTAGCCAAGGGACAGAGGATTGCATGTATGCACCTTTACTTTGCAAGCTTGCTTGATCCATTGCTATGTAGTGTACATGTGTGCACATTTTCTTTTAAAAACTTTCTTATTACTTATAATGCTGGAAGCTCATTCTCCATAACCATGATAATTCCCACTCAAGTATGTTACTAAAAGGGCATCAGGGAAGAGAGGCAATTGGTCAAAAGATTTGTAGCTTCTTGGGAATGCACCAGTGCAGTAAGTTGTCCCTACAAAAGCTAGTTATAGCCAAAGCAGGAGATACAGGCACTAGGTAGGCACCGTGGATGGAAGTACAAGGAGTGCTGGCCATCTTAGTAGGAAATACTCTAACTGACCAGATGGTGACAGTCTAGATATCCAGAGAGAAGCAAGGAACCCCTCTGGGAGTTGGTTGGGCTTGAAAGAGAAGTGCACTGCCAGGTAGAGATCTGGGATGGCCTCTGAGTGTCTCATCCAATTAGAAGGCCTAAAGCAGAGTGGCATTCATAGGTTAGTGGGGTATTCTGTGCCATCTTCCCCGTTCTGTGGGTTAGTTGTAGATATACTCATAGAATGGTTAGACTTCATTTGATCAGTGTCTCAGAAGCACATCTGGGCCAGTGATCAGAAGTTGTTTATAACCCCCAGCAACTATGAATCTTTCTACATACATCTATACTTATGATGCGAGTAAAGATCTTTGAACTCGTCTCTAGTAAATCAGTATGTTGCAAGAAATCAATTAATTAAAATTAAAGTTTCTTATGGACAAATTCAAAATACCCACCGACAAAGGAGGCTGCCTGTTGCAGCTCTGTCTTAGCCACTGGTCTGGGCTTGCTTGCTTGCTTGCTTCCATTCATGAGGCACACTTAAATAAACTGCTTAAGTGGAGAGTGGGCTCTTCTGGACATATAATTCTATACTATCTCTGCATTGCTTAGAGTGCGAAGTGACAGAAGATCAGAAAGTTCAGATCAGCAAGCATGCAAAAAATTATTCCAAAAAATTATTCCTAGCAAAAACAGAAATCAAAGAGGGTCGCTGCTGGGCCCATTGGGAAAACCCACTGGTATCCCAAGGAACATGCAGAATTCCTAAAAACAGCAAGCCTGAGACTGTTTCAGTTTGGGAAAATGCTTTGGAGGGTGGACTTGATGGCACCAGATCCCCTGAGATCCCTCCCCTCCCCAGGTTCCACCACCCCAAATCTCCAGGTATTTCCATACCCAGAGCTGGCAACCCTACATCATCTCTTTAAATGCAAATCCAGCCTAATCATATACTACATAGGGACAGAGGGGGATCTATGGTTGCCAGACTCAGAAATTCTCCAAAGCAACCATTTTCTCTGGGGGAATTGATCTCTGTAGTCTGGAGATCACTTGTAATTCCAGGAGATCTCCAGGCCCCAACTAGAGGTGGGCAATCCCAGCAGGGGATATTATTTTAAAAATAAAAGGGGCATGTAGCTGAAGAGTGCTGCTAAACTTTCCCTGGTTTACAGGCAGGTTATTTCTCCCCAGCTTCCCTCCACTTTTGCCGCAACCTGGCTGTGATGTTGGAGGTGGGTCCAGCTGGAAGAAAAGTGTTCATGGGAAGAACTGTGCGGAGATTATACCTCAGCTGGGTAGAATGCCATACAGTCCACCTCCCAAAGTGGTCATTTTCTCCAGGGGAATTGATCTCTGTCGCCTGCAGTTCAGTTGTAGTCCCAGCTACCACCTGGAGGTTAGTAACACTAGAGATGGGGGTCTGTCATTATGCCAAGCTTGTTCCTGAATTGACTGATTAGCTGATTGATTGATTTGATTTATACCCTGCCCTCCCCGCCAAAGCAGGCTCAGGGCGACTTACAAGGCCACTGACAATAAAAACATTAAAACAATAATATCATAAAAACACAGAAGCAGTCCATCTGAAACACCAGCAGGGGGATGGGGGGAACATTCTTGGAGCAGGAAGTGATGTTGCGCAATATGCCTACACCACTTGGAAGTGATGTAGGCATGTTGGTGATGTCGGGGGGTGGGGAGAAGCTCTGGCTTGGGGGAAAAACTCTATGGTAAAATCAGCCTCAAACCATAGAGTTTTGCCCAAAAACTAGAGCATTCCCCCCATGTCACTTCCAGGTGACAAAGGAACATCACATTTATTTCCTGTGATGTCATTGTTTGGGGAGGTTTCCTCCCACTGGCCAGCTGGCGGTTGATGGGCAGGAGCCCGAAAAACCAGGCAGTCCCCTACCCCAACTGGGGAACAGCACCCCTAGGCCCCTCCTTAATGATAATCCATGCTCAGGTTGAACTTTCTAATGTGCAATAAGACAAACTGTAATGGAAGTATTTCAGGGTCTTCTCACCTTGTCATGGGAATACCTTGTTAAAAATAATGAATGCATAATCCTACACAAATTTGATTCCAGACTCCAGTGCTACTGGGGTAGTGTGACAACTTGTAGTGGTAGGACCTGCTGTGAAAGCACTAGGATAAAACAGCACCAAAGGGGTTCCTCATTTCACAGCATTCCATTCTATTGAGACAACCCCCTCCCCAGCCCTTATCCTGTGGTTAGCCTGGCCACCTGTCCTGCAAGGCACATCTTTAATAATGTGCTATTTCATTTTCCAAACTTTCCTCTCGGTTACCAAAGTGCCTCAGAAATTAGCTACCTCCCTGGGCCTTCCAATCCCTACTTCATCTGAGATAAATCAACTAATGAAGACATTGCGTCAGGGCTTTGAACTAAGGCATTATTTAAGATCCCCCAGACAGTCACCATAAACCTCAGTAAGGATCATCCAAGATTCTTTTTCAGTGTTTGTTTTCAAAGGCTGCCAAATGAAAAAGCCACTGAATCTTTGGAGAACTCTTGCCTTCGGCTCTGTTACGTGCCGTTCTCGGCCATAAGCGTGACTTCATTTGTAATTAAAGTTATCTTCGGGACCACAAATTGATTCCAGGTTTGCCTGTATGTCGGCCAGCCCCCCAGAATAAAGCCCCTGGACCCAGGACTTCTGAGCAAACTAAGCACTTCTAAGCAGACCAAAGATGACTTTGGCATTGATCTAGAGGCAGAGCATCCAAGACATTTCCCCCCTTTTTAAGGGGCAGAGGAGGGACATAGACTCATTACATAATGACTTCAATGAACCATTGGTTATAAGACCGCATAACTGGGAGCCTTGGAGTAAAAATAAAAGCAAGGGAAATATTGTATTGAATTACAGGAGGGAAAAAGTTTCCTCATGCGAAGATTAACATGGCAAAGTAGACAGAGCGTTGGACTTACTACAGAGGCCGGTATTGTTGTCCCTGGTCAGCTGTAAAACTCACGGAGTGACCTTGAACCAGTTGCTGTTTCTCAGACTGAGCTTGACCTGTCTCAAAAAGGGTTGTTGTGTCACTCAGAGAACAATTCTAAGCAGAAGAGCTAGATCCTTAGAGACCAATAAGATTTCTTGGGTATTACTCTGAGTTGTAATGTTTTGTGCCTGAGATTTTAAAATGCATACAGATTGTGGTATGAAATAAAAGGGGAAAAATTAAGAAAAAGATTTCTTGAGTATAGGCTTCTGAGAGTCAAAGCCTCTTTATCTCTTGAAAGCTTAGATCCAAAAAATCTTGTTGGTCTCAAAGGTGCTACTGGACTCAAATCTAGCTGTCCTACTGCAGAACAACCCAGCTGCCCCCTGAAACTAAATCCTGAGCTGGTCTACTCAGGCTCCAGCTCAGGTATATTTCAGTGGGGCTTATTCCTAGGAAAATGCTCTTAAGATGGCACTGTCTATGTGATAACTCCCATACACGCAGCCCCAAGATCCTTGACAGCATGTGATCCACATGTGATGAACACATACATCATCTTGGTAGAGATATGTGTATAATTCAAAAGCGTGCACACTCCTATGCTAACCTATAGAGCCAGTGAAGATTATTCTGACCAGTGTTCCCTCTAAGCTGAGTTAGTGCGAGCTAGCTCATAGTTTTTAGCCTCTGGCTCATACATTTTGTCTTAGCTCAGGAAGGATGGCTCCAGAGCAAACTAATTTATACAGTATCCAAATCGCTCGCTCACAACTTTAATGCCAGCAGCTCACAAAGTGGAATTTTTGTTCACAAGACTCCAAAGCTTAGAGGGCACCTGTGTGGTTTTTCTTATCCTCTTTCTAGACATGGAGTTATTCTAGGTCAACTGCATGCTCTTCTTAGTAAACGTGACCTTCGTTGGCCCTTAGGAGTTAGTCTACATTTTGTCTAGAGAGACCGGGTGCAACCTACCTAGGGTTGCCAGCCTCCAGGTGGGACCTGGAGATCTCCCACTTTTACAACTGATCTCCAGCTGAGAGTGACCAGCTCCCCTGGAGAAAATGGCTGCTTTGAAAGGTGGTTTCTATGGCATTCTACCATGCAGAGGCCCCTCCCCTCCCCAAACCCCACCCTCTCCCGGATCCACCCCCAAAGTCTCCAGGTATTTTCCAACCCAGCGCTGGCAACCCTAAACCTATCAAAATGCAATCATTACTGAAATCAATAGGACCAGGACTTAATCGTGCATAACATAATTCCCTTGAATTTCCTTTTCCCTTATATCTCCATGAGGGAAGGGGAAGAGACTTACTTTTTAAAATGAAAGCTGGGAATTAAGAAAATATGCTTAAAACATCATTACAACACTACAGCATTATATCAGTATTTTAGGGCTATTTTTAAGAAAGGGGTGTGTGTGCTGTGACACCACCAATAACAACACCAATGATGACAGCACCCTCCCTTGAAAAATCCTCATTATGTGTGGAAAACTAACTCCACAACTGTAAAAATGCACAGGGAGAGCAGACATACCGAACAGCCCTGCCCAAACAGATTCCAGTGCTTGTGGATTGACTCCCAAGAAAATCAGGAGTAACCAGGGATCCTTTGGGGCTGGAGTGAGGTGGAGCGCTGCTCTGCCAGCCCAAAAGTGGGCAGTAGGGCAGCCACAGGCCGAATCAGATTCTCTGATCTGATTCGGCCCGCCGCCAAATTGCCGCCGAAATTCAGTGGCAGCTTTAAAAGCGGGTGGAGGGGAGGGGGTTTGAGGGAGAGGCTCCAAACTTGCAGGGTAGCTTCTGGGACCTCTCCCCAAATACCCACCAAGTTTCAAGAAGATTGGACCAAGGGGTCCAATTCTACGAGCTTCCAAACAGGTTGCCCCCATTCCCTCCATTGTTCTCTATGGTGGGAAAAAAAGTAACATTTTTTCCCACCATAGAGAACAATGGAGGGGATGGGGCAACCTGTTTGAGGCCCCATAGAATTGGACCCCATGGTCCAATCTTCTTGAAACTTGGTGGGTATTTCGGGGAGAGGTCCCAGAAGGAACCCTGCAAGTTTGGAGCCTTTCCCTCAAACTGCCTCTCCTCCAGCCCCTATATACCCTATGAGTTTTTGCCATTGACTTCAATGGCCCATAGGGTATAATAGGGCTCAAACTGACATTCGGCCAGTTATGCTAATGAGTTATGCTAATAGGTATGCTAATGAGCTCCTGCACCTCTTTTTCTACAAAAGGACCCCTGGGAGTAACTCTAATGTGTCGAAAAGGTCTTAACACTTGTGAAGGCTCAGTCAACTGAGCTGGGCTCTCTCTGTGTTCAAAGGGAATTGGAACCAGGGCAACTGGGCATTAGCCCTTTCCTTTTCCCATGCTGAGAGCAGCCATGGAGAGAGAAAAAGAGACTGGGAATGGGGAGCAATTCCTCAAGTGGGAGGGGGGAAAGAATGCAGCCAGATCTGGCAGAGACTGTGGGGCTCTGTTGCTTAAATGTGTGGAATCTGTGGGGAGGGGAAATGTCAGAGACTTGCAATGTAGAGAGGACAGTCTGGAATGGGAGACTATCAGGTCATCTTCTTTGTGATGGTAACCAGTGTTTTTACCTTTTTCACCAGATCATTGGCACTGGAAATGTGTTTCTCAGCTTTAAAAACATATTTACAATGGTCTCAAGCTTGAGTTATAACATTAACCTACAACCTATCACATTAGAGTGATTTCTGTGCAGCTCTTCCTGGTCCATATGCTGTTTCTAGATCAGAAGAAAACTTAGTAACATGCCAGACTAGATGTAGGGGGAAGCGAATCATATATCTAATTCCAAACCAGACCATACAGTGTGGATCAAATAGAACTGAAAAATGAAGGTTAGGGACAATTGAGAGGATTTCTCTGTAAAACTGAAAGAAGCCCCAGGTTTTTAGAAAAACCTGAAAACGTAAAAAAATGGGGCATTAAAAACTCTCCCAAATAATAGAAACAACCCCAGTAGCTTTAAGAAAAGAATTTCCACTGAGCTCTCAGTGGCAATTTTTGAGGCTTCTAAGCACACCCAATATTGCTGAGGTCTCTAATCCTTGTTTTCTATAAAGCAATGTCATGGAGTAGGAGAACTCTTGGGGCCCAAAACAATGGTCAAAAAGGTCCCCTCCCCTGTCACATCTCCTGAAAGAGAAGAACTATCTGGGGAAAAGCCAAGACTTACTCCCCACACAGCTAGGCCGTGCACAGCGACAGTGTGAGCCACAGCACAACTGAGCCCAGTAACTCCCAAGTTGGTTTATTAAGAACGGAACAAACTTTGAAAGAAAGAGGAGAGAGAGAAAGAGAAGTCTAACTGTCTAACTACCTAGGAGTCAGTAACAAAGAGATCTCAGCAAGAGCAGGGAAAACCCCAACTGAGCCAATCAGGAGAAAGGAAGGAAACTATCTGAAAATAATAGGAAGTCCCTAATCTCACTATGCTAACTAGTTCTCCCCTCTGCTGCCCCCTACAGGATGTTCTTGTCATCTTCTTTATCTATGCACGAGAGACCTTGCATATTCCAACATCCCACATGGCCTGTCAGCAGCCAACACACAACTGCACCAAGCCTGTCAGCAGCTACTGCACAACTGGGCCTGTCACATCATGGTGACAGCCACTGCTAGGGTAGCCAACTTTGGGTTAGGAAATTCCTGGAGATTTGAGGGTGGTGCTTGTGGAAGGCAGGCTTGAGGAGAGGGACCATGGCTGGGTATAATCCCATAGAGTCCACCATGCTATTGGGCCCATCCCAGCCTGGCTGCAGTGGCCACCACACAGCTCAGCCTGGTCCAGTGCCAGTGACTACTGTGCAATTCAGCCTGGCCCAGCACTGGTGGCCATGATTCAATATGGCCCAGGCCAGCACTGGTAGGCACGGTGCACCTTGGTCAAATTTGCCCCTAGAAGAGGCTGTGAGGGAGAGGGAACGAGGGGAAACTGAATATGAGTGCAGATAAAGGTAGGTTGGCAGGTGTGTAGGAAGGAGAGGAGGAAGCAGGAAAAGGAAGGGGCTATGGGGGCTGCCACAGAAGGGGGAAAGAGTGGGGCATGGATACAGGGGGGAATGAGATGCCCTTCTGCTAGCAGGTTCCCTACTTGTTTCATATTTTGAATTAAATTTTATACATACATGTGTGCATGTAAGGTGCCATCAAGTCACTGATGATTTATGGTAACCCCATACGGTTTTCAAGTGATTAAGCAGAGGTGGTTTGCCATTGCCTTCATCTGCAAAGTCTTCCTTGGTGGTCTCCCATCCAAGTACCAACCCTGCTTAGCTTCTGAGATCAAGCTATATTATATCATTCCACATCCCTATACATACATGATTGGAGCAGCTCAAGATATTTTTCTTTACTTAGAATTAAAGAAAGGCTGGCAACTTCTGCTAGAGGCAGGGACTAAATAAAAGGCTAAAGAACAAGGAGGCAACCCTTGCTTTAGGCTAAGTCCATGGACCCATTCCTAGTAAATAGACCATACACTTATAGCATAGTTAAAATACGACAAGAAGGAAAAGCAAGCTAAAAACATTTCAGACAGTGACACCAAGGAGAGTTTCAAAAGTAGCTTGTTCTAATGGCTCCAACATACCATTAGTTTCTGTGTAGAAATATCTTTTTACTGCAGAATTTGGCCTTGACAAAATGCCTGCATTTCATTTTAAATATTTGTCTCTTTCACAAGAAGACAAGCAGGAGGGGGTATTCAATTGCTCCCAAGTATTGCCCAAGTACCCGCCATCAAAGCTTTGGACATGCCATCCTGGCCAGAGACAGTGAAATGGTCAGCTCACACCTCAGTTGGAATCTGACACATAGAAGGGCCACAAAGACCTGAGAGGTGCAATAGGCCACATTATATTTTCCTGGAGGTTTCAGGAAAGGACTGATGGACACCCCCCCCCCAGAGGGGTGAGAAAAAACAGAAGGAATAAAATCCCTTGGCACAGAGGGAGAAGGGTCCATTTTGCAGGTCAATTTTTGCTGATCTATATGAAGGGATGAGTTCTCACGCCTGAGCTTCATCTTGATGGCCACCATTGCCACATGGAGCAGACACAGGTCTGGCTGGCTGGACAAAGACTCCAAGGTAATGGGAAGCTTTTAGGAAACTGTAACTTGTACACTGAAGAGCCTGCCTTAGAACAAGATCACAAAAGGCACATATAGGGCTGAGGGACAGACGACCGCTTGTTTACATCTTTTCTTTGTATTCCTTGCTCAGTCCATTGCAATGCAGAGACTACGTGTGTGAACTTTTTATTTTAATAAATTCTTTACTATTTTAAATGTTGGTAGTTGTTCTCTGTACTACATAGACCTCCACTGTTCAAACACACTATTTAAAATGGATGCCAGAGGAAGAGAGGCAGTCCGTGTCTTCATCACTATTTCCCCACAAGTCTACAAGTGCAGTAACCCATCCCCATGGTAACAATACCTTGGGTAAAGCAATGCTCCTTCTAAGCTGTGGAGTCTTGTGAGCAAAAATTCTATGTTGTGAGCTACTGGCATTAAAGTTGTGAGCAAGCTATTTGGCTACTGCATAAATTAGTTTGCTCTGGAGCCCTCCTTCCTGAGCTAAGACAAAAATCTGTGACCTGGAGGCTAAAAAAACTGTGAGGTAGCTCACACTAACTCAGCTTAGAGGGATCACTGGTAATGGGAGACACAGGCACTCGGCAGAGCCTTAGACTGGCAAAACAGAAGGGACGCTGGGAGTTCTGGCCCTCCTGGTGGGTAGTTCCTAAAATGACCAGTTGGCGGCAGCCTACTGAAGAAGAAGTGAGAGATAATCCCTCCAAGAGTGGAGCATGACCAGGCAGAGACTTGGGATGGCCGTTGGGTGCCTTGAAGTCTCAGAGGGCTAAGGAAAGCAGTGTTCATAGGTCAACGGGGCCATTCTGCCAGTTTCAAATAAAACATATTTCTATGCAAACACACTCTTAAATTCATGAGAACCGTTATCTCCCAAACTTTCTGTACAAGTATGAAGAACTCGACACATTACTGGATAGCACAAAAGTATGAAATTGGAAAATTGGTTTAAATTCATTTCACACAAAGGGCTGTGAATCCTTTTATCTGCAACGACGGTTTGCTGCTCTTTTCCAACACTGTTTCCTGTGGAAAGCTTCTGCAACCAAGGGTAATGTCTTGCATGGGCTGTGTATGTATTTAACAGTGAAATCCTAAGAACACTTTCTTAGGAGTAAGCACCATCAAATAAAATGGGACTTACTTCCAAGGAGACGTGCTTAGGATTACTCTCTGTGGGCTGGCTCCAGCTAGCTTTTCTGCAGGTGAAAAAGGGAAGAAAGGTTCCTTTTGATAATCTCAAAAGACTATGCTAGAGATCATGGGACCTGCATAGACGAGAGCCATATGGGATGTAGTAAGGAAGAGAATTCAATGAAAAAATTGGTTCGCTGCAACCCTCTATCGCGCACTGATTTTACTAAAACACAAACTTGCCCCCATTTGCTCCAAGTAGCTTAAACTCTTTTACCGACTAACTCAATGCATTGAATCCAAAGTTGCCCTCCTGAGAGCAGACATCTCCTTAAGCTGTATGTACCCATCTATGCTGTCCATACTAATATTTCTACCTCTGAACTTACAGTGCAATCTTAAATCCATTGACTTCAATGAAGGGTTTAGGACTGCACTGTTGATTTCTTAATAACTACTATTATGGAAACCCTTGAACATCCATTATGTTTGGGAAAAAAATTTTGCAGTAAGTTGTTACTTAATTACTCATTGTGGGGGGACAAACACTGCACAACAGATACATTTCTCAGTTCTTCTAACTGCTTCTTCTCTCTGTTTCCTTCCTGTTGTATTGATTTGCCAATACTAGAAGCAAGTCTACATGCAAGTTTGTCAGGAAAAGAACATTCTTTTTATGATGGAAATGAACCTGGCTTGTTGCCCGGCTTGCACATTCAGCAAACTGGAGTTTGAATGGAGCCTTACAAAACCAGGAATCTATCAATCATACTCCCTCTGTGAGGGGAGCGGGAAGAGATGTGAGCATGATGAACAAGATGATGTTTATGGCAACATCTGCATCATCATCACAAAAAGGACTGCAGAGTTTTTAGGGTACAATCTTATACAGATTTACTTAGAAATGTATCCAGATGAACTTAGTGCATAAGATTCAGTCATAGATTTTCTATCATTTCGATCCCTGAAAGTGCTTGATCAAGGACTGGGTATTATTTAGCCCCATTAAAGTTACAATGTTACTTTGTGTGGATGTAGAGAATTTCAAGCGGGCAATTTAGTTCCTAATTGTATTTACATTCAAGTCCCATTGATTTCAAAGGTATTTTCTTCTAGGTAAGTGTGCTCAGGGTTGCATCCTATTATGAACACATTCAAGGTTAACTGAAAGACTTATTTAAATAAACAGAATACCTTCGCCACAACTTTGAATTTCATTGGGCTTAAAGGTGAGTTGCTTTAGTTGGATATTTCATTATTAGCTTAGCATTTATAAAGCAACAGTGCTTTTCCATGACAGAAAAAGGTAATCTATTTGATTTGTGCCAAAAAAAATAATAATTGTAACACCTCTACAGCCTTATTCTGAGTCTTTCAGTGCTGGCAAATGAATGCATATTTCAACCATATTAATATGTGTACCAGTGTCATGTCTAAGCCACACAAAAGCCATTGAACTTTTCAGACCTAAGACCCATCTTTAACCACTACTAGCAAGAAGGGACCCACTTTTATTCTGTGCTCATATTTACGTTTAAAGCTATAGCTTGCCAGCGTTGTTTTGTGGAATGTTACACAACAATAAAAAATAATAATACAGGATCGGTTTAAAATACACAGATAAGCAACATTGCAACCATTCTCCCCATCTGTTTTTCCGCTCTGTGTTTTTCACATTCTCTGTTCCCTTCCTTCACTGAACAACATCCTGAACAACAACAGGAAGAAAACAGTTGTTGTCATTCTGCTGCAATCAAATGTAGATAAGAAAGAGAGAACTTCATGAGTTTCCCAGCCTACAAACTGGGGGCCTTTGCCAAAAGGAGCTCAGACTGAAGGCCAAAACAAATCACAAATCTCCATCAACCTGTAAATGAGGTTGTCCCTGTGTGCAGCTACCGTTTGGATTGGGGCCGTGCAGGAAAGGAAGAGGGAATCAAACCTTTTAACTCCCCCACTTTGTGTCATTAATCAAAGCTGGGATTGACATGCAGTTATTAATATTTTAAAGAAGAAAAGACAAGTTTTAACAGGACTCCTCCCCGTTTCAATTAATAAAACCAAATGGGGTTAAATCTGCTTAACTCTTCCCTCTATTTACTGTTTGTCACAAAAAATTATGTGCAACCACCCCAAGAAGGTAGAGATAAAGAGATTCTTCATCCCCTCCTCCAGACAGTGATTGGAAAGCAGTTTGACGGAAGCATGTTTTTAGTGAAGAAATTGCATGAAGGGAAAGGGTTAACTAGCCCCTCTCCTTCCAACCATTCTCCTGCACCCCATTTCAGCCTTCCAAAGGTACTTTTCCTTTTTAAAAAAAAAATGCAAGTTGGGAATAGAGTTTGGCCTTTGGTTATGCAGATAAAAAACCTTCTTTACCTTTGAGATGTACTTCTGCTCTCAGGAGAGGTGCAGGATCCTTCGGTTGTAGCAGCCACCTGCTAAGAGGGAAAATGAGCAAAAGGCCACGGACTGCTCTCTGTTTTTTCCTGGGAATGCCTTTCCTGTCCTCTAAGGGTTTAAATTTCTTTGAGACCAGATTAAAGAACCAATAGAGAAATTTGGGTGGTTTCCTTCTGAGGGTTGGTGTTTTTTTTTAACTTGAAAGGATGGACGTGGTTTGAGGGATGGAAAAAGAAGTTCATAGTTGTGTCACTTGATCTAACATGAGAAACTGGAGTTCTTTTACGTAAGTTTAGATCAAAACTGAGATCTTGATTCAAAGATAGCTCTGCGCCCAGTGGATGGAGCGGCTGGGATCTGACCCACAAGGAGTCCAATCCCAGCCAAAACATGTGCTTTCCAGAGACGTCCTGCAAAACACTATCCTACAGCCTCAGCCTCCCATTCTGTAAAATGGAGGCTCTCATACGGAACAGCTTCCTATGAAACATGTTTTGTATTGCTGTACATATTACATACATCCTTCAGTTCTCCATGCTTTGTGGTCTTCAGCATATGACAAATGTGTAGAGGACAAGAAATGTGCCTGTACATCATATATTATATTTCTGAATAATGTTTTTCCTTCATTCTTTTGGCTATAAAGTGAATAAACAAACAATAAAATAAATAATATGTTACAGAACAAAAACAAAATTTAAATGTAAAACTGTTAATGAGAGTTCACCCAGTTTTTGCCAAGTCATAGGCTTCTTTCCCTTCCTTAAACACTTTCTTGGGCAGAGTGTGCCAACCACAAAGTGCAGGGAAAGCCCACAAGCTGACAACAGCTTTGAAAACTGAAGATGTCTGTTAGATTTCTGTGAGGCAGACCACCAAGTACTATGTTATGAAACCTCCACCCATTTGATTCATGAGGTTTTACATGGGGGCCCCCAATGAGCTGGAGCCCCCTCTGTTCAAATCTGTGCTCTGCCTTGATTTCATTGGGTAACCCCAAGCAAGCCACTATATCTCTTCCTCTGCCCTGTTCTGTAATTTGGTATAATTATACTGACCATACAGGGCTATTGTAATGACAGCTGAGATAGTGTATGCCAGTTACAGTGCCAGTCGGCGGGTGGGTATAACTCTGGTTAGGAATGCACTGCTAATGAAAGACCTTGTATGAGTATCTATTTATTTAAAATATTCATGTCTCCTTTTCTCCTGGCAGATAGGACCCAAGGTGGGTAACAAAAAGCAATAAATATTGAATATATTAAAACCACATTAAAATTGCCAATATTGGAACATGAAATTAACAGCCAGAAAACTTTCCCTTTTTGGCCAAGACTCAAACTGTTCTCCAAAACCCCATGGAAAATACTTTGATTTATAACCTGACCTCCTCCAGGAGGATGTTCCATAAGTATAAGATGGTGTTGTGTTCTAATGGCGACCGCCACGTGGTCTGGCCATGCGGTCCGGGGCAAGCACATGGCCAGGCACAGTCAGAGCTTCGCTCCAGAACACAATAGACTGGCCGGATTGTGATTTAGACCTATCAGTCAGCCAGGATTCAAATAGGGGCCAATGGTCTGGGGAGACTTAATTGTAATCCTATCAGAGTGTGTGGGTGAGGCCAGGGGCACGGTTTAGATGCGCATACAAGCAGACCCCCGAGCCCAGCTCAGACATGTGTTCCAGAACCTCCTAATAAACCATGAGCTGATTTCACTTGAACGTGCCTCTGGACTGAGTACTTTATAGACAGCAACCAAAAAAGCCTGAACTCCTGCAGATGCAGAGAGAATCTTAGACATGGGGGGGGGGGGGGGGGGGGACAACAGGCCATCCTGGGAAGAGCAAGTACTAAATATTATTTCAGTGGGCTATTAGACAGACCATTCTGACCTGGCTAGGCCAGGCTAGCCCAATCCTGTCAGTTCTTGGAAGCTAAGCAGGGTTGGCCATGGCAAGGATTTGGATGAGAAACCACCAAGGAATCCAGGATTGTCATGACGTAGAGGCAGGCCATAGCAAACCACCTCTGAATGTCTCTTGCTTTGAAAATCCTACAGCGTCATCATAGGTCGGCTGTGTCTTGATAATAAATAAATAAATCACACTGGCTGGCCCCACTTTTGAGCAACTTCATCTGCCTTCTGGTAACCCTAACAAATTTTAATCAAGGTGTACTCAAAAGGTTTGCTCAGTTTCACTTCCAAGGAAAGGAAACAATGAGTTTCCATGTACAATTACAGAATTTGTATTTCTCCCCTGTCTCCACCGCTGAATTGCAAATGACTACTGCTTAGTCTCCCAGACAGTTGACAGGATCGTTCTAGAGGTGCATTAATTCCTCAGCATCACCCAGTCAATGACCTCAGAGTATTCAAATATGCAAGCTTCACATCTGTTCTAAGAAGCCCTTACTGCTTGGGTTCTGATAGAACTTTTTAAGCTAAATGGCTTCTCCATGTTCAGGGAGAGTATACCTCTGGATGCCAGTCACTGGGCCAGCATGGTTGTAGTGGTTATGAGGGTGGACTCTAATCTGAAGAACTGGGTTTGATTCCCCACTCCTCCACGTGCAGCCAGCTGGGTGGTCTTGGGTCAGTCATAGTTCTCTTAGAGCTGCTCTTGAAAGAGCAGTTCTCAAAAGAGCTCTCTCAGCCCCACCTACCTCACAGGGTGTCTGTTATGGGGAGAGGAAGGGAAGGAGATTGTAAGCCGTTCTGAGACTCTGAGGCCGATTCTGCACCAATGGTTTGCTCTCTGTTCCCCCCAGGTCTAATTGGCCCGATTCTGTTGAGGGAGTTCCGCATTTGTCGCCTTGCCCCAAATCTAGCGTCCCCTTCCCTCTCTTCCCCAAGTGTGATTTCCCCTCCCTTTCCCGCCCTGGTGTGAGTGGGGTTCCCCCCCATTGTTGCATTACGACATTCTGACACAACACTGATCTATCATTGTTGTGTCATGATGTTGTAACACAACGATTGGGGGGGGGGGAGACAAAAAAAAAACCTGCTCACACCAGGGCGGGAAAGGGAGGGGAAAGAGAGAGGAGAGGCGGGAAAGGGGAGGGAAAGAAGCAGAGGGGCATTAAAGGGGTGGAGCAAGAAACCCCGATTTGCGAATTCCCCACTAGGATGCCCCGACTTCAACCTCGTGGCAAAAAAAGAAACCTGAAAATCCCTGAAATAGAAGATCCAGGGGGAACGAGGATTAGATTCGGGCCAACTGCTGACCCGGGGCAACAAGTGGGGAACTGTTGCTCTGCTGCGGATTTTATTGGGGGACGACGCCGGGGCAACTGCTGGTGCGGAATCGGCCTGAGTGAAGGGCAGGGTATGAATCCAACTATTCTTCTTCTTCTTCTGGGGCAAACAGAAAGAGAGGAGTGCTGTATTCATGACTTATTTATGCACTTCTGGAAGCATTTGACTGGCCATTGCCAGAAACAGACTACTCAGTGGGGTCCCCCCCCCATCCAGCAAGATTTTTCTTGTGTTCTGGTGAAGCTGTATCTTCCTTTGCATCTGTTTACTCCAAGACAATAGGACAGGCATATAAGGTTGAGAGACAGACAGACAGACAGACAGAGATAGAGAATGAAAAAGCTAGGGATTAAGATGGCTCTGAAAAGACTTGTTCCATATCCACTGAATCATCAGCATCCTTTACTCTTCTTTTATGTTCAAAAAGAGGGTAAATTAGTGCACCTCTGAAGCAACTATATCCATCCCAAGCAAACTATAAGTAACACTCATTATACTTGAACACACATGATCAGAACGTAGGTCCATCAAGGTCAGTATTGTCTATGCAGATGGGCAGCAGCTCTCCAGGGTCTCAGACAGGTCTTTGTAACTGGATCTTCTGCATGCAAAGCAGATGTTCTGCCACTGAGCTGCTGCCCCTCCTTGTCTGCTGATAGGTCTCACAGTACGACCATGATGTTCTTGAAAGAATGTGGCGTTGGATCCAGCCAGCTTTCTCTCCTGATACCCCTTTTTACTACAGCCCTTGTCCCATATGGATTTTGTAAATGCAGGGCCCATGCCACCCCCCCCCCCCCCAGCAAAGCCTTTTCTGATGGTCAGACAGGGACCCCTCCTCTCTTTTCACCAACATAAAAAGCTGGTTGAATCCAAACTCATGGGCTATCCAGAGCAAGTTTGGGGGAAACAATGAAGGGAATAACAAGCAAGAGCAATGAAGAGGGAAACATAAAGTGATATACGCAACAGAGATGGTGCAGATCTATCCTGGAAAAGCCTGTGTTTGAGCTGAAACTGGACTTCTTAATTTTCAGCAAGAATTACCACAGGAAACCACTAGAGGAGGTCAACAGTCGCATCATAAAACTCACTGATGGAAGAAACAGCAGTCACACAGACTATCCAAGGGAACCAGAATTAAACGTTTTTTAGGAGAAGAATCCACAAAGATTTGCTGGGAGGAGAAGTCACATTACTTCTTCCTGCCCTTCCTCGTGCTCTACATCACCCCCCCCCCATCACCCCACTGCCACCATGCCCTCTTCCTTCTCCTCCTCCAGCCTGTTCCACCTTCCCCCTCCCCAACACTGGTTCCAGTTCCCCTTCTTCCTCAATAATTCCTGTCTCCTGTTTGCCCCCACTGTCATGGCGGCTACCTCCTTACCACTACCACAGCCCTCATGTTACACTTTGGGTTGCGATGGCAATTCAAAATGGCCCTTAAACTTTAGCATTTTGCTTTTCCCAATGTCTGTGCACAAGCAGACACAATCAGTAAGTTCTGGGGTCCCCCCTCCGGGCAATGTTTTTTCACATAAGATTTTCTTTCTACAGACTTTGCCTCATAATTGTGGCTGGCCCTACACCACAGATACACAGAGAGAGATTTAGAGTCCTTGCTTTCCTTTCAGAAGAGAAAACCAAGACTTTTTTTTCTGGGGGAATGAGCCAGAATGAAGTTCCAGAACCTCTTCGATAAAATTCTTTTTAAAATATTTAAAAGTTCATGAGTTTTCAGTATACAGACTGAAGACTTCATTTCCCTCTTCTGGCACCTCTTTTTCAAAAAACAACAACAACACAATAATTCTTCACACATTTCAGGTGCTGTTGCCTGCTAGCACTTGTATTCAGATGTGTACTGCCTCTGAATATGGAGTTCCTCTTTAGTCACCATGGTTAGCATCCACTGACGGACCTATCCTACATGAATCTGTCTAACCCCCTTTTAAAGCCATTTATGTTCATAGCCTTCTCCATGCTTTCTGGAATTGAATTACACAGTTTAATTAGTCAGTGAATAATTAACATTCATACTGAAATGGAGAAGGAAGAATAAATGGTAGGGTGCTTAATCCCTCCTCCTCCCAATCTATTCTCCTCTACTGCCAGTTCACCAGAATTTCCCTTTCTGCATCTGGACTCATTTCACTGGTAGGGGGGTGGGGGAGATAGAACTACACGGGGGAAGGATTAAACACTACTTTGTGCCAATTTTACCCTGCTACCCCCCCCCCACACACACACACACAATTAGCAAGCAAGCCCAGGGTGAGAACCTCATGTTTACCATGAAATATTTTGCACCCCCTGTGGCAGGACTTCCCACTCTCATAAGCCAGTATGCTAACCGCTGGCTGAAGTCCACTGTTCATGGCAGCATCTTCCATATTTTCTTATTCACTGCAAACAGAGTATGGAATAGTCCTTCCAAGAACTGCAGGTGAGAAAAGGTTACAGGCACAATTACAGCATCCATATTCAACAGAATGAAAGTAATTACCACTAAAATCACTCCAGCAGTTGAATGAGGTACAACAACTACTCCATGACAGGGTAAAAATTCATTGCCTACCTAATAGTCATAGATATAAGAAACTGCAAGGTGGGGAGTCATGCCTTGCAGAAGACAGTTTCACTGAATGACCTCCCTTTCAGCCCTTCATAACTTAAGAACACAAGAAGAGCACTGTTGGATCAGATCAGTGGTCCATCTAGCCCAGCATCCTGTCTCACAAAGTGGCCATCTAGTTCTTCTGGAGGGAGGGCCAATGAGAGGGCATAGAAGCCAAGGCCTTCCCCTGATGTTGCCTCCTGGCACTGGGATTCAGAGGTTGACTGCCTCTGAACATGAAGGTTCCTCTCAGTCATAGTGGCTACTAGCTAATGATAGATCTATCCCCCATGAATCTATTTAATCCCTTTTTAAAGCTGTCTGTGCCTGTGGCCATCATTACATCCTCTGGCAGCAAATTCCACATTTTCATCACTCTCTGTGCTAAAAAAAAGTATTTCCTTTTGTCTGTCCTGAATCTATTGCCCATCAGCTTCATTGGATGCCCTCAAATTCTCATATTTTGGGAGATACTTCTAGGCTGTTTTATTGGACCAGCTAGCTGGAACATACATAAATATCACAAAGATTACTTGCACAGATGGCACAGATTTTGACAGAGATTTGCATGTGGGGAAATTGTAGAATGAAAAGACAATGTGGTGTAGTGGATAAAAAGTTAGATTTGGACTGGGAAGAGCTGGGTTCTTCAAACCCACAGCCAAAAAACACACCTTGAGTCATCTTATCCTACCTCACAGAGACTGCTGTAGGGATAAAATGGGATGGCCCGTGTATGTTTCCTTCTGTAGCTTAGAAGAACATATGGGATAGAAATATTTAATTAATTAGATAAAATAATCCTCACTTATTGAATGTCCCCTTAACCATCTGGACATTCTGGGTCAGATTATGGAGCTGACGTTCCCCTGGGTGTAAAATCATTTTTGCACAAGCTCAGCTGGGATCCCACACAATATCACAAGAGAATGTAGGGCAGTTATGTAACATATCGTGCTGGTGAAATATCTGGCCATTTATTGCTTGGCGAGAGGCTTGGGATCATTTTTAATATTGGGTAAGAAGCACATACTTAATTACGGTCAGGAAGCAGTTTGAGAAACTGTAAAATGTTGCGTCTATAAATTGTTTTGTATAAACCAAGGGTAAAGGCTAAGAGCAGACATACAGACAGGGAAGGTCAGAAAGAAGACAAATGATAGAGAAACCAAATGTGCAGTAATTATGGAAGTGTAGGATAGGCAGACCTACTTCAGCAGAAAGTGACCACATGTATGCTGTATCCTGAACATTCCATAGCATCATATTTTCCTCTTGGATCTCCATCTCCTGGGATTTTATTTGAGCACTCGCCTCACAACCACCAGGCCCTTGTGGTCTGCAGAAAACCTTACGCTAGAGTTTTGCCATGGCTACTAGCCGCTGAAACCAATGAAAGGGGCATTTATATGGACTGACATCAGCACTGCAATGAAATCGCTATGCATCATAAACCAATATTAGAAAATAATTCCTTTTTTCTTCTTCCCCTCATTTTGTGAAGATACTTCCAGGAATTTCCTCAGACTAATACATGTAAAAATATAACATAGTCCGTGATAGTTTATTGTGGAACTGAACATGGTGTGCTCAATAAAGGAGTTATTCCATTCTCAGTTCGGTTCACATATTTTCCAGGTTAGATCAGAAAGAATCAGAGCACCAGGCCTCATCAGATCCCATGTCAGTAACAGGGGAAAGTATAGAGGCGATCTTGGGCAAGTCATTTTCCCAGACTCAGTTCCCCATCTGTGAAATGGGAATTTACAGTAATTTACCTCAAAGATCATGATAAGGGCATTTGAAAAGAGGTGGTATTATGAGCCCACAGTCTCAGGGTCAGGGAAGGCTATGAATACAAATAAATGAATGATAAATCTTTAGAACTGTTTAAGTCACCAAAATGGGGAGGGTGACATTTCAGCATCACCCACTCTTAAAGGGCCCAGGCTAGCCTGATCTTGTCAATTTTCAGAAGCTAAGTGGGGCGAGCCCTGACTAATATTTGGATGAGAGACCTCCAAAGAACACTAGGGTTGCAGTGCAGAGACAGGCGATGGCAAAAACCACATCTGAACGTCTCTTGTCTTGAAAACCCTACAGGGTTGCTATAAATCAGCTGTGACTGGAGAGCAGAAAACAACAACACTATTAGGGATATTAAAAGTTAAATCTTTGTGTTTACTTCCTTACATAACTGTAGCAACTTCATCAATAGAGGCCAAGGAGTCCCCATTTTTTGAAACAAAAAAGGGACTAAGAAAAGGCTAATTAGGTATTCCTCTATAGGGTTAGCCTTCATGTCAATATGTTCTTCATGAGTGATCCGTAGTACAATGTGACTGATGAACTGATCTAGTATTTGGTATGAGCTCTGCAGCTTTTCATATGGTTAACATTCCTTTCGGATGAAGTTTGCACATGAAACGAGTTAGTATTCCAGAGAACCTTGTCAAGCACTATTTGGAAAATATTTCTACTTTGTATAAAAATCTATTTGGAAAATAATTTTACTTTGTATACTTTTGAAAAAAATATTTCCATTTTATATACTTATTTTCTTGTCAAACCTCACCTTTTGTAACTGTGTATCTATTGGCATGTTATAATATTATATTAGCGACTTACACAACCTTTTTTGTTCCTGTTTATTCAGGCCACATGACCATGGAAAAAGTCTTTGGACAGTGCTGGCTCTTCAGCTTGGAAACGGAGATGAGCACTGCCCCCTAGAGTCAGATTCAACTGGCTTTTGAGCAAGGGAAACCTTTACCTTTACCTTAAGAGGTCTGCACTGTACATAATGGTTTTACAAACCTGCTTGGAGAAATGATTTGTGACTGTGGTCTACACTGCTGCATAAAGCTTTTTCAAAGTAGGATCCTATTTATGCAATTTCCGTACTACTTTGTGTCATCTGAATATTTATGCTGTGCTGCAATTCTTTCTGGTGATTTCAGACTTCGAAAATCCTAATGCATTGGTCACTGAATGTCCCATTTTGTTGACTGTACTTATGTGTAATCCACCCTGAGTCCCTGTAAGAAAAGCAGGATATAAATAACATAAATAAAATAAAAAAATAAATTCAAAAAAGCCCGTGTTGCTTGTTAGCAGGCATCTCAAGGTCATTGGAATTACTTTCAGTACTGGGAGAGTCAACAAACAGCCCTCCTAGTGTTTTCGGCACACCTTCTTCAAAATGTAATCACAAATGGAAGAGCAGTGCAAACCATCCCTAATGCAGCCTCCCATCATCAGCCCACTTCTCAGCTGGCCAATGGGAGGAGCCTTACCCCCCCCCACACCCCCGAAGCAGCCCCATCCGCACCAACGTGCCCGGCGTGGGCATGTTGCAGGGGGCATGTTGCAGGGGGACACTCTAGCATTTGAGAAAAAACTCTATGGGTATGATATGAGAATAGGTGTTAACAAATATACAAAAATATCTCTATTGTCATCAGTAAAAAAAGAGTATGCTGTTTCCTGAATAGCAACTAAGATCAGGAACTACAGTCCCAGACTCCTTTAGAAGTATCAGCTACCCTCTTTACCGATTGCTGGTTTAGAGATGAGGGGTGTGTATATGCAGTGGTGCCTATAGCAGAATTAACTTACAGTTAATGCTACTAGTATACATATACTTGGGATAGGGCACCAAAAGAAGAAGAAAAGAAGATAGTGGCTCAGGCCCACTTTTGTTCCTCAAATAGACCGCTCCTTAAAACTACAGACATATAGAAGAAGAAAGAAATTATGCCTATAGCAGAATTAACTTACAGTTAACGCTACTAGTATACATATACTTGGGATAGGGCACCAAAAGAAGAAAAAGGAAGGGTGTTGACTTAAGAGGACTCCCTCCTAGGTCTGTTAGAATGAAACTGTTGGCACATCTTTGTTTAAAGCACTGGCGCCCCCTGATGTACCTTTTAATATTGTCTCAATCAGTTTCAGCCACTTGTGTGGTCCAACAAGAAAGACTAGCTGCAAACTTTTTACACCCCCCCCCCCCCCAAAGAATAAAGTGTGCTGCTTTGGAAAATATTCAGATGCATGCCGGCAAAGAAGGACTGGATCAATGAGGGACGGAGGCCTAGTTCTCAAATACAGCAAAGGATGAGGGATGCCTATTTCTGGACTGTGGTCCTACAGGTGGGAATTCACAGGACTGAATGTTCCCCAACAGAAAGAAAGCATACTTTTGGAGAAACACAAAACCAAAGAAAAGTTCCCCGCGTATGCATTAATTTACTTAAAACATTTATATAGCACCTCTTCACAAAATAAAACAAGATAAAATGATCAAGACATAAAAGTCCAACCACTAAAACAACCCAGATAATAAAACAGAATATTAAATGCATAAAACAGAATATAAAATGCATAAAACCCTAAAGCACAAACACACGTTATGTTCTGTGCACGATTTTCTAGCTTGAACTTCAAGACTCCCTAGTGTCAACTTACTTCCTGGATGTACCCTGCGACCTGTCTGGGCATGTCGTCTGTAATGCCTGAGCTTCAGCCCCAGAGAACAATGGACCCTCGGACCCTCATTGTCCCTCTATCAGAGGTTTAGGATATTCAAATGGACCTATGATAACCTCTTGCGGGAACCTAATCCCTGTGTACCCAATCCCCAGGGGGGGGGGGGGAGTCAGGGGTGCAGTTTACCTGTAAATATAAGCAGGCTCCCCGACCACTCTCTCTCTCTCATGCTTGTTCCTGACCTCCAAATAAACTTGACATGCTGAAAATCACTTCACCGCCCTCCCAAGTCCAGTACTCTTCAGCACATAAAGACCCAGAGTATCCAATAAGGTTACAAATCTCCAAGTGAGGCCTGGAGATCTCCCAGAATTACAACTGACCAACTACAGAGATCAGTTCTGCTGGAGAAAATGGCTGCTTTGGAGGTTGGACTCTACGGCAATATACCCTGCTGATGTCCCTCCTCAACCCCAGCCCTCAGTAACAGAGAGAAGGGTAGGTTGGAGCCCATTTCTGATATAATTTAATGTTGATAATATTCTTAATAACCTCTGTGAGCAAATGGTATCATTTATACAAAAGAAAAAGTTATGTTTTTAAATTTTCTTTATAAAATGTCCCTTAATGTGAACACAAACTGCCCCATACCAAATAAATTTCCCCACAGATTTAGAAGAAGCTTCATATATTCAAAATATTTACAGACACAGTCCTTACCATAGGTGAAGAATAAAGCACACATGCTCCTTTCTTTTAGTATGAGTATTAATCTGAGGGAGATCACTGCCTGGGTATGGCATGTGGTTTTGAGAGAGAGAGAGAGAGAGAGAGAGAGAAGCAGAAGAGATTCCAAAGAAGTAACCTTGTTACATTTGTGAAACAAAAACACAATATGGTATTTTGGCACTTTAAAGACTGACCAGGTTAATATGGCCTAAGTTTTCGTGAACTACAGCCCTTTATGCATGCATCATTTTCTTCAGGGAGATACACATTTTTATGTTAGCAGAAAGGGGGGATGTACAACATGCAGCTCAAAAGAACACAAAATGTAAAACTCAGCAGTTTTGAATATGAACTTTCTCCACAGGATACCAAAATTTTCAATTGCGACCTCAGAGTTGCTTTTACTCAAACTGCATTTTGCAGCCACTTCCAGCTGGCAAAACCTGGTATCCCCTTGCTAGTTTTTTCCTCAGAAAATTCCTTCTCTCACAATTCAATCCAATACATGTTTACTCAGCAATAAGCTCCAATGGGACTTACTATCAAAAGTGCAAGGACTGAATTCTTAACTGAACAAAATTCAAGTTCAGTGGCACCTTTAAGAGCAACAAAGTTTTATTCATGGTATAAGCTTTCTATTGCTTCAGACCAACACAGCTACCCATCTGAATCAGTCTTAACTGAATTCTTGCAACAATATCTGGGGGTATTTTTTTAAAAAAATGACAGCCTGTGTAGTGTCATGAACATAAGAAGCTGCCTTATACTGAGTCAGCAGAAAACAGTAAGAGTCTAGTTAGTAGCACCTTAAAGATTTAACAAAATTTGTGGTAGGGTATGCGCTTTCATGAGTCACTGCTCACTTCTTCATATACAGCTAGAATGTGAGTCCCTCTGTCCTTGTCAGTTAACTGCCATGATTTCGTTCCAATAACTGTATGACTGTTTCAAGGTGTATTTACATGGTATCTGAAAAGGTCACAGGCTTACATATGCTTTTCCCCCGAAGTTTGGTGACAGGTCCCACTCGGGAGTTTGCAACAGGGCCATGACCCCCTCCTCTGGAATGCATGCTCCGCTTGCTTGCCTGCTTACTTGCTTGCCTCGCTTGCGCATGCCCTGACTCAATTACTTGCTTCCCTGGTGTTCTCTTGTGCCCTGTCCATGAACAGGAGTGCCTCCTATTATGTGTGAGCCAAACTCACCGGTGTTATGTATTCCTTTTCTTCATGTCTTGGGAACTTAGCTTTTAGAAATGTTCAACATCATTATTTTCTGAGAACTCCTTTTCCCGCGTTTTCTATGGGAACTTCAGGCCAGTATATTTGAGCACCTAAAATCCTGTCTAGTGATTGGTAGACAGATCTTAAGCCATATTTCATATCCAGTATATCAATACATGTAATCCCTAAGCACAGCATTACTAACAGGAAAAGTGTTTGACTACAATGATCTTTTCTACAAATAAAGGACTTACTGCTTAAGGAGACCTGTTGTGGACTATATCTATTGGGACATTCTCACAGTCCTATATATTGGAAAGTGGAGTGATTTCAGATGCAAAATGACATTAGCAGGCAAATGACAGCAGCAGGTGTGATTGGATTAGGTGTGATATGCAGAGAGGTGGTAGAAATCAGCATTGGTAATGAGACAGGAAACCTAGGTCTCAGTTCAGTCCAGGTGGATGCATTGTCCTGAGCTACATTATCAGTTGCAATTCAGCAACCTCTCTTTCTACGTTCCCTATGAAATTCCTTTGTAAGATAACTGCTACTGAATGTCCTGGTAGGTTAAAATGTTTTTTCACTAGGTTTTGAATGTTGTGGTTTCTGATGTCAGACTGAAGAAGTGTGCTTGCACACAAAAGCTTATATCTTGAATTAAACTTTGTTGGTCTTTAAAGATGCCACTGGACTCAAAACTTTGTTATACTGAGTCAGTTTGTCTATCAGTATTGTCTACTCTTGAGTAGCGATGACCTTCAGGGTCTGGGCAGAGTCTTTGATATCTCCTACCTTTTTTTTGGCCATCCCATGGGGTTTTCAAAGCAAGAGATGTTGAGAGGTGGTTTGTCATCGCCTGCCTCTGCATAGCAACCCTGGTATTCCCTGATGGTCTTCCATCCAAATAGTGATCAGGGCCAACCCTGCTGACTAGTCCGGGCTATCCAGGATCAGGACATCACCTATTACTTCCTCAGATTTTAAACCCGAGATTGAACCTGGAACCTCCTGCATGCAAATCCGATGCTGTACCACGTGAGCCTTATTAGACTGAGCCATGATGCTCTTTAGCACCCAGTCTCTCCCTCTCTCAGCCTAACCCTCCTTGTGAGCTCAGGATTTCTGTGGTAAAATGAGTGAGAACAATGTATGCCCGAGCTCTGAACTCCGGGGGGGGGGAGGCGGGATATAATGCACTAGATGTTTTATTTGCGTGAGAAATTTAAATGTTGCTTGCTGCGTTTTGCAAAAGCCGGTAAAGAAGTAAAAACGCTATTAAAGCCCACAGCTCGTGGGTGGGCTGGCCTTTAACGCAAGTCCCTCCCAACCGTTGACTCCATTCGGCCGCCAACCCCCCGCCCGCCCCTTGACAGGTGTGTGGACTCAAACCCCAACCTTCCCTCCCGCGCATTTCATCCTATACGGTCCTCTACGACTTTGACGACATTGCTGGTAGCGCATGCGCAATTGCAGGTGGTGTCGCCGTTGGCGCGTAGCATTGTGGGGCAGACATGGCGGTAGCGTTGGTGATACGGATGGTGTCTCGTCAGGTCAGAGCTGCGCTGGTGTCCTTTCTCTCCTCCTCCGCCTCTCTCCCGATTAAGAGCCCTCTCCGTTGCTCGTTTCTTCCTGTAGCAGTCTGAGCGTGATCCTGAGCATGTACAGCAAAGGGAAACCAAAGGGCTTAAAGCCCGGGGTGCGGGGAAGCGGAGGCGAACTCTTTGTGTGCGCAGAGTGCCTTTGCTTCGTTTCCAGTTAGCGACACCACAGTGGTTATGAACGTGTGCAGAGCAAGAAATATTCTTTAAGTTCTGAGTAACATGTTTCTGTGCATGTGCAGAATGCTTCCCTATCAGAGGTGCCTCTTTGATTAACCTGTGCTTTATAGAACACTGGGGGGTTAATTATCCATAAATAACAATTTTCTCTTAGCGGTGGAAACCAGGAGTAGGGCCCTATTTCGTGGTTATTGGTAGCTTTGGGGGCTTGAAAATGAATGAGATGCCAGAGACGGTGCTGCGGAGGGATCTGTGTGGGAGACAGGACAATGAAATGGAGTACAAAAGAGAGGGAGGGAGGAGAGACACAAAGCCACTTATGAAGTGAGGAAACGAATACAGGGAAAGTTTTGGATTTCTCATTGGCTGGAAATGAAAATTCAGGCATTACCCAGTTTTCAGTTTTGTTAGTTGGTAAAGAATTATTATTTGCTGGTAAACAACACTTGCAGAAATATGCTGGACGACCATTTGTCAGGGATGCTTTCGAGACAGACCCTACACTGAGCAGGGGGTTGGACTAAATGGCTTATATGGCCCTTTCCAACTCTATGCAGCTTCCCTGTATGTTGCTTGTATGTATGATCCGGGTGAACATGTGGCAGAAATGCCTTTTTTTTTTTTTTTTGCAGTGAAGAAAAACAGATAAGGAGGAACTACAGTGCTGATAAAAAAAATACATGTTGCAGCAAGTGGTCTGATATGTGAAAAATGATTATTGCAATACTTAGGAAAAATTATACAGTTGCAAGAAATAAATATATAGAGCTGAACTTGAAGTGCATTTGAACATGAATTGTCATTCCTCAGTGATTGAATGTATTGAACTATATTTCTTGATACTAGCCTCAGCGCAGTCTTCTCTTTTCACATGAACTCCACCTGGATGCTGCAGGTTACTGTTCTTTCTGTTTCAGAGATGGAGGTGGATCAGGGTTGGCCTGTCCATAAAGCAAGTCACTAAACCAGTGACTGAGCTAGGATTTTATCCCATGACTCCCAGATGTATTACACAAGCTGCACTGGATAAAGCTGAATGTTGGGAATCTATGTAGTTAGTATGAATCAACTTCAGGTAGTTTTCCCCATTTCTGACCGTAAGTCACCAAAAAATCTGTGTAGGCAGGCAGGCTACAGCCGATTACCAAATTTTACCTGTGAGTAGTACTGTTTAGACTGGCTTTGCTCAAATTATCAGCAAGTGGGAATATAGTAAAATTGGCCTTTGTGAATAATGGTTGTGCTGTACTGTACCTGGACATGTTGTGCCTCAGGCAGAAGTGGCGAACTAGGGATGTGATTTTCTTTTATTAATAGATCTCCCCCTTGTCTTGCCTTGGGCAAGTAAGGAGTCATTATGTGGACTGGAAAATGTTACGTGATGTTAAGAGAAGGAAGATGGCCTATGAATATGCAGATCAGAGACTATGTCTAAACGCCCTCAGGAAAAACACTATTTTGCCAAAAGAACTGCAGGTAAGAAAGAAATGAAGCTATGCTGGACTTGAGCATGTGTCAGTTTTTAAAAATTGTATCATATAATGAGCAGTAGATTATGAATAAGGTTCCCATATCTCTTAGATCTGCTGTTGTGAATCCATTGTTGGCGATTCCACAGCTGCAGTAAATCATCGTTATAGTAGATTTCATAGAATGGGGGCTTGTCCTCCGCAACCACTTTACTCCTCTTTTACGCTGAAAAAGCATGTGTAAACTGTTATATTCTCCAAGTGCTTTTAAGGTTTCTGGGTTGCTTTCTACTGCCAATCTGTAACTGTTTTCTGCTTGCAGACTCCCTCCCTCTCCCTCCCAAGTGGGTTGTGATAGCTGCCAGGGGCAGCTACTATTGCTCCTGGACAGAGAGAAGTGAATGGTTGGCAGAGACAGGGAGCCAGCAGCAGTCTCTTCCCCTGGACAAGCCTGCTGCTCAGGCAGGCAGACAAGTGTCTTGTTGGAAGCAGGGAGCAGTATCCAGTGCATGCATGATATCCCTAACAAGCCAGTAGATGCAGCAAACGTCTGCCTGCTGCCCATGAGTTTGGGGGACAACGACTAGTTTTTGCTCTAGCTCCTGAAAACAAGGGATCAAGGCAGGCTGTTTCCTGATGGCCAGTGGTGGGCTCTTGATGGTTGCAAAAGCTGCAGACCCATGGTTGCTGTTCCACAGTCATTCATACTAAATATGGAAGTGCCTTTTTTGTGTTACGAAACAGCGATTATATGAGTTGTTAGATTCAGGTGGATAGCCGTGTTGGTCTGAAGCAACAGAACATGTTTCAAACCTTGTTCCCTGTGAGTTGTGGAAAAGGTTACCCTTCCCAAAGGGACACAAAGTAGAAACCCTAAAAGATTAATCACTGGAGTGGGTTATATTGGCTTGTTTGTGGCTGCCTGGAAGGAGAATTTTGGCACAGAAGGTATATCTATTTAGCAAAATCCACACAGTCTTGCTGTATATTGCAGGACAGAAATCTGCTCTCTCAGGCTTGCAGACTGCTACAGGTCTTGGGGAAGTCAAAGCCTGACTGCATCTTGCGGTTATCCTTTTCACTAAGAGAGGCTTGGTGTCTTCAGTGAATTAATGATGCATCCCACATTGGTGATGGAACTATGGGTCCTGCCATAAGTTTTCCTTTCTGCAAGGCCAAACTTTTCAGAGATCAAAATATCATGGTGAATAGCTTATGTATGGCATAAGAATTCCAGAACATTTGATGCATGTTATTTTTTGTTTGTTTGTTTCAGGAAGTAGCAGATAAAGAAATTGCCGCCCTGCCACGGGACAGCTGCCCCGTGAGGATCCGCAATCGGTGTGTGTTCACCTCCCGGCCACGAGCTGTAGTGCGGCGCTGGAGGCTCAGCCGAATAGTTTTCCGCCATCTAGCTGACCATGCTCAACTCTCTGGGATACAGAGAGCAATGTGGTGAGCCCTTGCCAAGGGTTTTCATAACCAAGGGAAGGAAAAAAAAAACTGAGCCCTGTTCCAACTCTCTTAAGATTTATTGTCTTGATATGATGGGTGGCACAAGGGGAAGAAAGTGCTGTACAGAGGATGAGCCTAGCTGGAGTTCGTCAAGCCGTTGGTTAACCTACTGTTAGATCTTTTGAAAAACAGTGAAAATATACCCAGACTGACCAAATTCTGTTCATTCTTAGTGTTTCTTACATAGTATTTTGTTTTAGACAGTGCTGCAGGTTGTTGCACTGTAACAAAACTGAAAAGAAATGCCACATACGATGAAACTCACATGGGATTACATTTACTAGAGTTGACCATTAAAGAGATTACAGGAAAAGGCAGTCAGAAAGGAAACAGGTAGCAGGGTTTGAAAATAGAAATCTGAGGGATTATACTACCATATACTCTTAAGAACACAAGTGCACTGAGTGGATTTTTACAGGACTGTACATGTGTGTTGGGGAGGAGGGGTAGTTGGATTGCACATGCTTTAAAAATTGTGAGAGTTCACCTGTCCACAAAACTGTACATGCACAAGCTTCCTCCAGTCTGATGGCCTTCAAAAGGCAGGTTCAGCAGTTCATACGCAATCAGACTCCCCCTATGCACACAGACTACACACTTAATTTGCCCACACTGTTACTACAAGGCTCCCAAAAATATAACTGGAGTGCTTTAAAGAGGCTGCAGGCTTTGTTTCTTGAGGATGTTATTTTGAGTGTTACACTGATTACAGCTGGCTCAACTGACTCTTCCCACGTTGTGCCATCCATGAGAGTGAGAGCCAGTTTGGTGTAGTGATTAGGAGCACAGACTCTAATATGGGAAAACCATATATCTGATTCCCCACTCCTCCACATGCAGTTGCTGGTGTGACCTTGGGTTAGTCACAAGTTCTCTCAGCAGTTTTCTCTAGAGCAGTCCTCAAAAGAACTCTCTCAGCCCCACCTACCTCACAGGGTATTTGTTGTGGGGAGGGAAAGGAGATTGGAAGCCACTGTGAGACTCCTTTCAGTAATAAAGGGTGGGGTATAAATTCAATCTCTTCTCTCTCTCTTAATTAAGCCAAGGAACAGATTTGGTCTCAAATAATATCTTTCTAGAAACCTCTTTGCTTAGCAAACCTAAGACATGATCCTTCCATCCATGAATAGTAAGATCAGCTCAGCTAAGGCAAGCAGCAGCTTGGAACCTCATATACCTCCCATGAACCAAGCTCCTTCCAAGTTTAGTAGCAAGTTTCCTCTCCTTAACCTAGTGTGGGTAGAGAGCAATATGGAAGGAATATATGCCTCAGCGGCCTTGCTGCTTGTTTGGGGCTGCTTGGTTCTTAGATGGCAGCCTACCTTGAGTTCCATGGTGGGAGAAGGTGAGGATACAGGTGGAACAGAAGGCAAGTACTGATTCAGACAACACAGATACATCAAAGGTAGTTATTTTGCCAGTTTCACAAAAGCACTGAAGGCCTTAAGGAAGCAGGGCAAAACATTTGAAGGAGATAACTTTACAGTATGTTTTATTTTATTTCTCCAACCTGAAATGCAGAGCACTGTTTTTGCTTGGAAGGTGGTAGTGTAAACGCCACTTTTTCTGATCTCAGTGGCACGTCGGAAGCCCCATACAGAAAACCCACCATTCGTTCAAATATCTAGTGGCATATCCTCTTTGGCTTGCTTTTCTCTGCTCTCAACCCATGCTTTATTAATGGTTCTTTTCATCTCGTCATCACCTTCAGCGTACATCTTTTTCAGGAGATTCATCAACCCCTCACTCGGATCTGATGTGTCATACGATGCTTTCCTAAAACAGAAATACACACGTAAAACGGTTGTTACCAATTGGTCCAACTGTGGCTTGCCTCATAACAAAGTTGGAGAACTTTTAAGACAAGAAAACACGAGGTGAGCCTCCTTCGGTGTTACTAAGCTGCAATCCTCAACACATACTACCTGGAAATCCCATTGGCAATAGTAGGATTTACTTCTGTGTAGTTAAGACTGAGTTGCAAGAGGCTTCAAATTGTCTAACTTGAGGGGAGACAGGAAGACCGAGTAACTTAATACTTCTTGTTCAGGCCGTTCTCAGCAAGGCATTTCAAATGGTAATATTTGGTATAAGAATGCAGAGAAGATCTCATTATAACCAGCTTTAGCCGCTGCTCTGGCTGAACTGGTGTGGAAAAGAACTGTACAAGTAGGTAGGAAAAGCTCTACCTGCTGCCGTTTAGAATGGTACAGGACTACATTCAGTACTGAAAATCCAACTTGCTTAGGAAAGAAGAGCCAGCACAGTACAATGGTTAGAGAGCTGGAGTAGGATCTGTGAGACCCAGGTCTGAACTCACACTTGCTGGGCAACTTTCAGCCAGTCTCACACTCCGCCGACCCTACCTCATAGAGTTGTGAGGACAAAATGTAAGCTAGTTTGGGTCCCCACTGGGTGGAAAAGCAGAGTATAGAAGTAAATAAATAAGAGTTTTACCTGAATTGCTATATCAGCAATGCTTCTTAGCTGAAAAGATACACACATTGTACTTTTGTTCCGGCGATCACTACGTAATTCTCAGCTTCAAGAACCTCCATGCATTTTCTGTATGTCCTCCAGTTATGGTGGTCACATTCAACTTACATCTATGCAACTGCAGTGAGGCTGTAGCATGTACTGTCCCCAGACTACTCACTGGGCCTTTCCTCCAAACATTATGCATGGATCAACAAATTTCAGGTGTTTATTTTTTCTTCAGTGTATAAAACAAGATTGACAGAACAGGGAGTGGCACACTTACTCCTTCTCCTTTGTCTCTTTTTCAACTTGAGTTAGGCACTCCCATTTTTCTTCTTGCTTCTTCCTACATAATATCAGGACCATATCGGTTTTGATCTGCAGTGAGAAGAAGGGAAACTGTGCTTCAGATTTTCAAAAAAGTGGAAGATACTGAGAGGTGGAATGATTAAGCAGGATACTAGCTGAAATCTATTACTCCAGAAAAGCTGTACTTGAATAACTGAAAAAAATGTGCATGCAGAGTGACAATTCTAGAACCAAAGTGGGTCATTTAGATACTGCAGAGGGAGCTACCTACCTCCTGCTCCAGCAGCTGCCTAATGCTAAGGCTGCTCTGCTCTATAACCCACCCTCTGATGCCAGCAGAAGTAGCAGTGCCCTAGGAACCAGCCCTTGTGCCAAAATCATGGGGCATTACGGCCACTATTAACATGTTACATGGGATGCAGTGACCTTTCGTGAGCTATTCTCTACAGAAATTGGTTTCAGAAGGTTATTGAATGTCATGGAGTAGTTCTTGCCATTCAGATTCTTCACGAGTAGATCAAATGATCTGGAAAGAAGAGAAGAAGAGTTAGCACTGCATAGACATAGGTCCCTCAGATTCTAAGAGCATAACTTGTACTGTTTTGATGTTAAAACCCGGTTTATCGGAATATTTGGAAGATGAGGTCTGGATAAGATACAAGGGTTGCTTGCGTTACTTGGAGATTTCACAGTGAACATTATCATATATGTGATAACAAAGCTTCTGATACAGAAAGTGCCTTCCACAGCTGCTCTTCTAGTTCTCTGATGTGTACATCACTGCTGGAGACACAATCCTGGCTCCAGGAAACAGAATCAATAGGATTCTTTCACTCATTTCATGTGGACCTGAACAATGTACTTGTACCTGCCGCACACAAACTGAGGATGGCCTTTTTATTCATGTTCACATGTGCAGTACCATCAGGTTGTTAAGAAGCAGCTCTGATACTTGGAATTAGTTAGAAAGCTCCTGAAATGGAACATTGGACTTACCGTGAAGGTTCCTTCTTCTCGAGGGCGAGGAGGACACTCTGGGCCCATCCTAGGTGGAGGGTCTCTGTTCAGCCTATTACGCTTCCTACAGGGTAACTGACTGCCAATTTCCATGTTCATTGTTCTTAGAACAGTGAAGGAACAGTTTATCTTTACCTGTATGGTTTGTTTCTTAGGGTTCTGTAAGCCTTGTCTGTTTGGCATACTTTGTGGACTGTTATCAGCTGTGGAAGTCTCCAGACTGAGGGTGGGCTCCTCCCTCCCCCCCCCCCCCAGAGATGGAAAGTGCAATCTATTTCCTGCCTCCAGGGATTGTGGGAAGAGGAACCCAAGCATATCAGACTGTCCTCCTCTCCTTGAGAGATAATGTCTTTGTGTGGGAACAAAAAGCAGAGAAGACCATGCCCCCCCCCAAAAAAACCCCATTTAACTTTGGCATTTGGCACAAAACCCACCTTTCTGTGAAATGGACTTGCACGTTCTCAGCTGAGAGATGCTGTACTCCACTCAGAGTGATGTAGATTTTCACAAATTTATCTGACTGATCCCAAGCTGAAAAGGTTAAAAGAGAGTAACATTGTGTGATAAGATTTCAAAATGCTTTCTCGAGATGAAGAAAAACCTGATCCTTTCACTCGCTAAATGAGCTTTACAAAATTCACTCTGGGTGTTAAAATATCCAGGTGTATACACAGATATGTAAGACATTGATGGTGAGAGGCTGATCATGGTCTTCATGTACATGCAGCTATTATACGACAGTCGTCACACATTCAGGCCATCATGCATCAGCTTCTCCTATAATATTAGCTGAATACCTAAGAATGAGAAGGAGGCTAGGCGATTGTGGGGAAAAGGAGTTAGAAGCAGGCACCAGTGTAAAGAGTTTTGTGGCACGCTGGTGTCATTGTTTATCCTGACCGTGCCTCTTGGAAGATCTGGCAAGTGGGAAAAAAAGACTATATAACCCATCCCACTACTATGTCTAAAACACCAGATTGGGCATGTCCATATAAGCAGGGAGGTTAAATGTGCATATGTCTGTGAGAGTTACTCTCACTGAAATCAAAGACTCGCTTCAGCAAACACTAATCCAGAAAGCTTTTTCAGGACTATTTTATATGCATATTTTATATACCTTATTACATTGTTATCTTGCCCTTCTTCCAAGGGAGGTGTGCGTCGTTTTCAACTCTTCCCGTTCTGTCTCACAACAACCCTGTGAGCTAAGTTAAACTGAGACACTGGCCCAGTGGACTTCATGGCAGGGTTCAAATCTGAATGCAGCTTTCTCAAATCCTAGCCAGACACACACTTATAGTTTCTTTAATCCATTCTAGTTAATTAAAAGAGTGCATAAAACTAGTCTACCGTAATTGTTGATTTTCACCGTGTAGCCCGTGGGTGGCTGTCTTTCTTCTTCGGATATCTCAGCTTTTAGTTTAGGTGGTGGTTGGTTTTTGATTTCTTTCTCTAGTTTATTCTTTTCAGCTAGCAAGACGTCATGAATCCTCTTCCTTGATGCTTTTTTCAGAAGTTCTTTCACCTCCTCCAAATCTTTTTGTAGCTAGATAAAACAGAAATGTGCAAATATATTACGTACTGATTGCTTTGTAGCCAAGAGTATTTCTTTTGCTCACACAGAAATAAGAGGGATCACTCTGAACCTCAGAATTGTTCAGACTTGCAGTCATTTCCACAACAAATCTCATATTTATCTAAGCAGCCACTTCCCATGCTTTCTATCTCATACTCTGTGTGAGGCACCCTTCTGCTGATGGGGAGAAGAAAGTCTTGCATCAGCAGAAGGATCCTTCCATCAGAGAAATGTGCCTCTGCTACAGGGACAGATCCAAGGGATCCAGTCTATTGGGTTTGTTATGTTAGTAGCATCTGAAAAGACCTGCAGGCATGTGGCTTAAATACATACAACAGGCCCTTTCATAGGTCCACAAATTTCATAGGGTTCTGAAGTGTTACAGTTAACCCGCGAGAAGTCTAGTTTGTCTACATTTGTTTTTGGAGGGGGAGCATTCAGACAAAATTGTTTCACATTATCTTTGAACATGGGTGTTGCATCACTCTGTGTTTTCAGAGGGCAAACAGCAATCCTGGGACACAAGAGGCTGCTTTTAGCCTGGGGTAATTACCACTTTTACTCTTGCTTGATGAACAGATTACGCTTAACATTTCCAAAAAAAAGAACTTCAGGTCTATTTCATATTTATTTTGTTTGACTTATATCCCACCCTCCCCACATTTGTAGGCTCAGAACAGTTACCAACATATATATACAAACACACACACGCGCGCAATTTATGCAGATTTGCAATTTAAAGCATTTTACAATAATCAATCAAAATCTATAAAATCACCACCATTTAAACAACAGTATGCCTCAAAGGCAGACAGTGTGGTCCCAGCCTGGCTTCCAGGATCTGCGGTCACTGGGTGGGGGTGGAGGTATTAAGTCGGGGGGGGGGGGGCATTTAAATTCCTCAGGGGGCACTGGGGCTATTTCAATCAAATGTAATTTAATTAACATAAATCAGTGCAGTGCAGGGAAGAAAGGTGTGGCGCAGGAGGGAGGCAAGGAGAAGTGGCAGCCACGGCAGCGTGGGAGAGTTCACAGCGGCCATTGCATCTTACCAGAGAGTCGGGGCTTGGGCCAAAAGGAAGCCATGGGGCCTTGGCAGGAAGTTGGGGGGGGGGCAAAATGCCCCACTGTAGCTACGGGCCTGGTGGAGGCCCAATCAGGATGGATGCCTGCTGCCTCCTGCAGGGCTCTGATCTCATATGGTGGCTCATTCCACCAGGCAGGGGGCAGGGCCGAAAAGGCCCTGGCCCTAGCTGAGGCAAGCTGGACATCCCTTGGGCCACGGACTACCAGGAGATGTTGATTGGCAGAACGCGATGTTCTATGGGGCTCATACGGAGAGAGGCAGTCTCGAAGCTGTGCAGGACCCTGACCACATAGGGTTTTAAAAGGTAAGCAACAACACCTTGAAACATTCAGAATTCAGTCGGCTGCCACTGCAGGTCACACAGCACTGGATGGATATGTGCCTGCACAGGCAGCAACATCAACACCCATGCCACTGCGTTCTGCACTAGCTGCAGTTTCCGGAGAAGAGTAATAGGAAGCCCCACGTAGAGAGAATTACAATAACGTAATCTGGAAGTGACCGCTGCATGGGTCACCGCAGCCAGATCATGGGGGGAGAGAGACGGGGCTAACTGCCTGGCCTGCCTCAGATGAGAAAAAGGCATACCTGGCAGTGGCAAAGGGAGACAAAGCCTAACCTACGACAGCCTTTAAGAAACCTGTCCTCTTAAAATACTGAGCTGTCTTTTAGCAATCCATATCCTAACCTTTCTCCACAAAGCTCAGGCAGAACACGGAAGACACCATTTTATCCTTACAACAAAACTGTGAGGTTGGTTAAGCTAAGAAAGGTCACTCAAGAACGCCCAGCCAGCCTGATGGGCCAGCAAGCATGAAGGCTACCGTTTCCCATTTCAGCTCCACAACCTCCAGTCGTCCCTATTCCATAATAGTGGCAACTAACCCAGAGATGTTTAGAGTGGCATAGAAGAGGCTAGTTCCATTTTATCATCCTTGGCCTTAATTCTCAGCAAGATGTGAGGGCCTGAACTCAGACCAAGCCTAACACTCTATCTGCTACACTTTTTTGTTCATAAAGAGGTACTGCTCATGTACTGGGGTTCCCTGACATCTTTCAGAGATTGGCCAGTGTGGGAAGTACTTTTCTCGATGCTGTCTCGCTACTCTCTCCAGCACGTACATTGAGACACATTCCAGTCCTCCTACACCCCTCCACTCCACATGGCTCCCCTGATCATTCACAGATTATCTATCTCCTCATCCCAACACACTGAGACCCACAGCCTATACCACAGACTTGATCAAAAGGTACACGCCACCAAAGTCCTATTTTGGATCCTACAAAGAAACCACAATGGACTGGAATCACTGCAAGTGAACATGAATTGCAAAAAGCAGAAAACTGCCACCTCTGATCTTCCTGTTGTAACTATAGCACACGTGCCAAAAGCAGTCAAGCCTCACCACTGTATGACATTCTCATGAACATGTCACCAACAAACGGCCCCTTAATTTGGGATCTGCACCTACCCTTGGCCTATCAGCCTGCTTCTACTTCCATCAACACAGATCCATAACAAGTAGCCATGTGGCAGACTGAAACTCAATTCCTTGGGCCTCTAACATATGGAGCAGCCATGCAATGGTTTATATGCCCTGCATTCTTCAGCAACCATGTTAACTTTATAGCTGAACAATACTATTCTCCAAATCCAACAGGCCCTCTAAGACCAACAACGTTTCCCAGTGTACAAGCCTTTTGGAGTAAAGCTGACTTTGTCAAATACAAGTGACAATGGCTGAACAGCCATCAGGCCTTCATTCTCATCTGTACCTGACCAACTGAGCTACGACTTACAAACAACTGTATCCTGGAAATCAAGTTAGTGTTTAAGGTGCTACTGGACTCGAATTCTGTTCTTCCACTCCAGTAGGGTTTCCAGCCTCCAGGTGGGGCCTGGCGATCTCCCGCTTTAACTGATCTCCAGCCGGCAGAGATCAGCTCCCCTGGAGAAAACGGCTGCTTTGAAAGAGTGGCCTCTATGGCATTGTGCCCTGCTGAGGCCCCTCCCCTCCCCAAACCCCACCCTCTCCTGGCTCCACCCCCAAAGTCCCCGGGTATTTTCCAATTCCAACCCAGACCTGACCTGGCAACCCTACACTACAGACTAACAGAGCTGCCTCCTCGAAACAAAACTCTTATGCCCCCTACACACGCTTCCAAATCACACAAGCAGACAGTTTCTTTTTTTCATTTGGGACCCTTCGCGGGAAAAGCGGTCAACAGAAACCTCAGAAGACCTCTCCTTGTAAGGATGCCAGCTTCCAGGTGGGGCCTGGGGATCTCCCGGAATCCCAGCTCATCTCCAGACTACAGGGATCAGTTCCTCAGGAGAAAACGGATGCTTGGGGGGACTCTCTGGTATTGTACCCCACTGAAGTCCCTGCCCTCCGCCAGGAGTCTCCCAACCTGGATCTGGCAACCGTCTCCCCCCCCCCCTCCCTCCCCCCTTGCCCTCAGCCTCCTCACCTCCTCCATGTTGCGGCAGGCGAAGGGCGCACGCGCACTCCCACTAGGCCGTGCGCACGCTCCCGCTGAAGCCCTCTTCTCGTGGGGGGAAATGTACGCAGGCGCGGCACCGCTCCTCCCAGCAACGTCGCCCGCGGCTCCCTCGCCGCCCCCGCCTCTCGAACTTTCGCGAGACACCGCCCCCTAAGCGTCACCGGCTCGGGCGGGCGGGCGCGCGCCCAGCGTTATTTGTCAATCCTGGGACACGCCCACTTTGCTCCCTCTCCCGCCCACAGAGGCAGAAAAACAACTAATCGCGTTCAACGCAACCCTTTCTTCCGGTTGCCATTCGAAGGTAGCTGTTTGTTGTTCAGTCGCACAGTCATGTCCGACTTTTCGCGACCCCCCTGGACCACATCACGCCAGGCCCTCCTGTCTTCGAAGGTAATATTGCAGGTGCACAAAGACGCAGCCGGGGCACCCTCTGAACGTTTAGTTCTAGCCGCTGTTCCCACGCCTTCGATTGGGAGTCGTAAAGATCTTTGCATTGAGTTCTGGGACTGCTTCAGTTTTTCGTCTTCCCTTTCCCCCCAATAGAGGTGGAATACGGCTAGAACGGCACACTCCAAGGGTTGCCGTTCGACGGGAAAACGGCCTTAAGTTGCGACTTTCACTAGAGCGGCGCAGGAACGCTGCTGTACGTTAGATCTTGCCAGCCATTCAAGTGGAGCAATAGGCCGAGGTGGCTGTGGTTGATTCTGCAGCACCGCTGGCACGTTAGGTCTGAGTGGGAGGCGACTGTCTTAAAGACTCAGCAGTAGGGTTTTTACCTTTTCCTTGTCCTGCTGCATATAAAGGAAACTGGGGTTGAGGTATGCAGTGGCTCCTGATACATGCCCCCCCACCATAACTTACTGCACCCCCTCCCATTCTAGGATATTGCAAAGTAAGGAGCTGTCCATTTGGGGTAGGAAGAAGTACCTTAATGAGAAGTACCTTACCGACATCTCCTACCGACAGGCTTTCAGCTGCAAGCGGTCCAAACCCCTTTAAAGCTTAAATGAGGTGTGTGACGTCCTCGCTTATTGGGGTGACTGTTTCTCCTTTAAAACACACGCTGTGTACATGAACTTAGCAGATTTCTGCTGCCACTAGGAATTTAAAAAACTAACTCTCTGTTTTGGTGGAATGACCCTGTGTCTGGGTGCTTCAGAGGATTATGTGGCCCTGAGGAAGGACTGATCTGACTGCTAGGATAAGTTTAAACAAATAAGGATTTAGTTACCCAAGAACAAAATAGGTTTCTGGGTATTTTTGAACTGTTGTTGAAGAAAGAAAATATAACTGACAAAGCTTGGTGTCACACACAGTTAACTCAAACACCAAAACTCAACTATGAGTTGAGGCCTCTCACTCTCTCTCATATACAGCCACACTGTTTGTGTGTTTGTTTGAACTGTTTGTGTTAGCCACTCAGGCAAGACTCTGCCTCTCTTAGCCACACAGGCTGAACTTTCTTGCTCATAGCCGCACAGGCTTTTTCCCACAATGCCCCACACTCTTCAAGAACTGATTCTCCTTGGACATCTCTCCTCCCACACTCTTGTCATCAGCCAATCACATCACACTTGTCTTCCCCTATCACTCGCCTTACATTACTGCAGTCAAACTAAACAATTAAAGAAACACATACACCAAAACATTAAATCATTACAAGGGGTGTCTGCCTTGAGGCCCAGGGGCTGGAACTGGCCCGTCCAAGTCTGGTATCCTGCCACAAGGGGGGTGGGCGGCAGCAGCAGCAAGAGCTGCAGAAAGACCCATGTCAGATTGACTGGTTGGAGAGTCAGTTGAACCAGGATGTACACATGTGGCTGCTGTCCCTTCTCCTGGGGGGGGGGGGGAGTCACCACCTCCCCTTCAGTGCACATGAATGGTGGGCCATCCCTTTTCTTTCAGTTTGGTGTGGTCGTTAAGTGCACGGACTCTAATCTGGGAGAACCGGGTTTGATTCCCCACTCCTCCACATCCAGCTGCTGGGTGACTTTGGGCAAGCCATAGTTCTGTCAGAGCTGTTCTCTCAAGGACAGTTCTCTCAGAGCTCTCTCAGCCACACCTACCTTTTGGGGAGGGGAAGGGAAAGGAGAAAGTAAACCGCTCTGAGACTCCTTCAGATAGCAAAGGGTGGGGTATAAATCCAATCTTTTCTTCTTCAACAGCAGCAGCAGAAGCTGCCTCCTTCGCCACTGTTGCTGACTGCTTCTCTCACTCTTTCTCCACAGCAGTGCTGGAGAAGCAGCCCGTAGGGAGGACGCCATTGTGTGAAGGTGGTGATGGTGGGGAGCTGCTGATGGAAACAGGTGTTACGGGAAATGTAGGAATAGGAATGCCAGTGTGTATCTGGGGGGAGGGGCACAGTGGCAACTCTGCTTGGAAAGCCATGGGAAGAAAGGAGACATATAGCTGTTGGGATGAGGGAAGGTGCTGAATGTTTGTGCTGGGGAGGGATGGCATGCAAGCGCATGGGGTGTAGTTGGCGGCTAAGATAAACAGGAGTCTTGAACCACCTTAAAGAATTAATTAGAGTCTCTTGCATCATTTTTATTTTCTAGGGGGCCCAAAGCAGTTTACAAGTATTGTTCCTCTCTCCCCCCCCCCCCCAAATCTATGTTTTTGTTCTCACAACTGTGCAGGGTACATTCGGCTGAGAGAGTGACTGGCCCAAAGTCACCCAGCAACTTCCATGGCAGAGGGGGGCTTATGGACCTGGGTGTCCCAGTTGTTAGCCCCCATGCTTGAACCTCAGCACCATGGGGTGTGTTTGTGGGAGGTCAGGCCTCTAAGTGGGACTGAAGTGCAAGGAAAGGAGTGTTCAGTGGGAGCAGACGAAATGGCTCATCCTCTTGGAAGTCAGCACCACACGCATGAGCCCATGCAGCAGACTTGCTCAGTGCAACAATGCCTTTTGGTTATTCCAGCACCCCATATGGTCTGCCACTGCCTGCCTGCAGGCCTCTTCTTCAGCTGCTACGATATTGGCCAATAGTCTCCCGTAAGAAATAATTTCCCTGAGCTTCCAGATAACTCTTTTCGAAGAGCCTTTGGCTCCTCTAGAGAGGAATGCTTTGACATTTTTGGGGTGACCTTGAAGGGCAGCAGTCTCTGTTGGTCTCTCTTTTTAAAAGACCTTGCTGGTTGTTTTACTCTTGCTTTTACAAAATGATATGTGCCGGTTTTACTGGATTAGCAGTCTTGGGTCACACTTATCTTGGTGAAAGGAGGGTCCGTGAATATTTTAAATAAACAAGAACACCTGCCCATTAGCGCCCCTGTTGCCTGTGGCCTGCAGCAGAATGAGGTGGTAGAATCCTGAACTGGTAAACTGATCTGTGTCACTTCAGGCTGCAGAAGCGGGATGCTATTTTTTAACAGTGGCAAAAGTTAGCATAGACACACTGCAAAACTGCTGCAGCAAGAAGCTGAGAGCTGATCAAGATCATGAGAGGGTGAGCAGGAAGGGTTGCACCCGTACTTCTGGCCCTTTCTTACACACCCAGGGAAATGCCAGTCACCACTTTGGGGTCAGGAAGCAATTTTTCTCCAGGCCAGAGGTTTTTTGTCATCTTCAGGACATGGAACAGCGGTCACTGGGGGGGTGTGGGTGGAGAAATTTGTGAATTTCTTGCATTGAGCAGGGGGTTGGACTAGATGACCCTGGAGGTCCTTTCCAACTTTCTGATTCTGTGATTCTAAGCTTTGCTCTGTTGCATTTGAAGCTATTTGCAAATCGTCTGATAATGAAGTACAAAGTGAGCATCTTTAAACTTTATTGTACAGAACAACCAATAGGCTATTGCATTAATTTGGATTAAAATCAGAACAGGACAACGTCCCTAGAACAATTTTCTTAACATGAAAACCAAATACACAACTAACTTCTTGTCCAGTAGTGATGCTGACTTATGAGACATCATTATACACGTTAAATATAATAAAAAAAATATTTCCATCAATTTAAGCAATAGTTTAATTCTCCATGAGATAAGCATTTCTATAAACATTTTATGTTCAATTCAAAAATGTAACAAATGCCTTTTTTGCACTTTAGAAAGATATAAAACAATTATGGTTTCCAGACAGATACAGGAATCATCTGAAAAGTTTGCCCAACCAGTCAAGACTGTGGATCACTTTTCATGCAAATGTTTTGGACACATTTTATCCGGAATGTCTCCTGTTTCTTGCGCGTCCCACTGAAATTACCGGGAGTTGCACAAGAGCACAAGGAGTGCAACTATATACCAGAAAGTTCTCTGCAAGCCCCCAGTTCATTGTAAAGGTGCGGGAGGAACTTCCTAGAGAATTGTGCCCCACGTCTGCTTGTTGGCAAAAGAGAACGCAGAAAATCCTCTCCTTTAGTTGTAACGTTATGAAATAACTTACGGAATTCTTAAAGTAAAGGCAGCATTGAAGGAGACACAATTTCATGACATGTTCTCATTTAGTAGCTTCACAAGAATTTTTTAAAAAAAATATTACTGTTGTTCCACTTGTAGACGCGGCTTGAGATCCAAGCCTTAAAAGGGTAGGCGCGTGGTTGCAGAGTTTAATGACACATGTAAACCTCTGAGATGGAGCTGAGATACCAGTCCTCTGTCTGGCATCATGATGGTGTGCTTTTTCTTTGTTATGTCACCCTGCCCATCCCCCCTTCTCTTTTCCTCTAATGGAAAAAAAAACCCCTCTATTTATGCAAGGTAAAACATAATTCTGGGTAATTTTTAGCAACATACTAAACACTTAATTCTGAGTTATTCATTACCCATCTTTTAACACCTAGGCATATAAAATAATGTGTCAAATATGAAGGTATCGGGGAACGTGGCTTTGGGCAAGGCAGCTAGGAAAGAAATATTCCACTTAAAAACAGGATTCTTTAAATAACTTCCCTTGAGAAAGGGCCACATTGGAACAAATGAAAGACACCAAAGGAATATGTTTCTGGGGGTGCTCTCTGCCTCGCCCCCCCCCCTCCCCCAACAAGGTGCCTCGGGAGGAAACCTTTGAGGAGCTGCAGCTGCTTTGTTCATTGTGCTCTTGTGCTTGGAATCTGGCTCCAACTATGTGCTCCCCTCTTTGGGTGAGGATGGCATTGGAGGCGGTGGTGGCTGTGGCTGCTGCTGGGGCAGGGGTGGCTGCGTGCCGGTTGCAGTTTTAATGGAGCTCAGGGTTTTGCTAAACCAAGAATTTTTGGCCGCTTGGATTTCACTCATAAGGGCTCCTCTCTGGTGCTCCAGTTCCTAAGGAGGGAGAAGAGGTCAACAGTAAGCAAAGAACTAGTCCATAAAATAAAGCAGCAGTAACTTCAGAGCTGTTCATATCCAAATCAGTTACATTAAGTGATGATCCTAACTTTAATAAGATAGATTTATTTAGAACTGTGCATTACTGAAGTTATAAATGGAACACCTATCCATTTGCATGACTCTTTGTACTAGAATGCAGTGTTTTTCTTCTGTGTGACGAGCATGATGGGCAATGTTGTGTAGAGTGAAATAATAAATGCAATATTGTCAACAAAAGAGTTCAGAGTCAATACTTTTAAAGATTATCATGGAAAAAACCCTCTCTGTAGACTGACAAGTGATACTGATAAAAAAAAAAAACCCACCAAAACACAAAACCTGGATCCATTTGTTTGCAGATGAAGGAAACCCAAGCAGTATTTTTCTGTGAATTAGAACATCTCTAAACCAAGTACTTCACTTATTGATTTAAAACATTTCTATACCGTCTTTCCACCCAATTCAGGTCCATATATCCCCTAATAATGTGCACCCTGGCTTACTTCCAAGTAAACATGAATGTACTGAAGCCTGAGTGAGCCCGATGTAAAACAGACTGCTGTGGTAGATTAAATGGCCATACTAGTCATGCTGGCCACATGACCACGGAAATGTCTTCGGACAGCACTGGCTCTTTGGCTTGGAAACGGAGATGAGCCCCACATCCCTAGAGCTGTATTCAACTGGCTTTCAAGCAAGGGAAATCTTTACCTTTACCTTACCTTTAAACCAAGCATCAGAATAGACCACGGGTCTCAAACTCATTTGTCATTAGGACCGGATCTGACACAAATGTTACTTCATCAGACCGGGCCACATATGCCATAAAATGTAATGCCAGGTACCAGAGATATAAACTTTAGAAAGGACACCAGCAAACTCAATTAACATTTTTTTTTTGCTCAAAATGCAAACAAAAGTGATTCCTAGCAGTGAAAGCAACTGATTTACTGGGGAACTCAAAAAAGCACCAATAAATGTAGTTAATCATATGCAAGGGATACCATAAAAAGGGAGGGGGGAGATCTTCCACTTACATGCAAATTAGCTACTTCTTGTATATATAACACGTTTAGGAGATGAGTCATCACCATTGCAAGAAAATAGGTAGTTTTTCAACACACACCCCATATGCCCAACCTCAGCAGCTGAACATGGCTACAATCCATCTCTTGATCTTCGTTTCCTCTCTGCCCCATCCTTATTTTCCTTGTGTATATGTGTGTGTGTGTGTGTGTATATATATACACACACACACACAAACATTTTCAATTAAATGGTTTTAAAAAATTTTTTAATGCTTTCTGTTCTGACAGTTTATCCAAACCCACTGTGCTGCCATGTAGTTATAAATGACTTGGTGACTGCAGTGAAGTTTTGCCCTTCAGCTAGAGTTACAGTGCATGCTGGGACCACAGACGGGCCTTTGCAGGAAACATGCAGGAAAGGACAGAGGCCTTGCAACCAGGATTTGTCAACATGAGCCAGGACTCAATGGTTGTCTGTGAGCTGAATCCTGGCTTCAAAAACAAACCATATCTGAAATACTCCATGGTTCTGTGTTGCTTCTGAACAGAATAAGTGGTTCAGTTCCTAGCTAAGAAGGCCGTTGACTGATAATCCTGAAACAATTCTGACCAGGAAGCCAAACCCTTAAAAGATATGGAGCATTTTGAAAAACCCCTCCCTCCATCTTCTTATAGTATCAGCTGAAAGTGGTGTACCTGCTGGTGTGTAAGAGCAGCTTCCCCCTGCTGCAAAAAGGCATGTATTCTCCAAAATGCAGTGGTTCACTGCCTTGTTACAGAATGCCACAAAAGGAGGTCACATTGTTCACAAAGGTGTCCAGGTCAAAAGTGAAAACCATTTGTCTCCCCAGTGCAGCAAGAGGGGTGGCAGATGTGTCATTCACTGGCAAGCTGAGGAATGCAGAGGTTGCCCCTATTCTAAAATATTCTCAGCCTATTAAGAGAGATCGTGTCACCTGTATTTTGCATTTGGCCTCCACAAGTTGTAGTTTGGTCTGTGCCAGGTCCAGCTCCATCTCCCTCAGCTGTTTCTTAAGGGCATCCTTTTCGTCATCTGTTTCCATCCCTCGGCTTTCTCTAGGCACTGCAGGCGCTTTCAGCGTCCCTTCTTTGCTGAAGATTTCACTGCAGTGTTTGCATGCCATCACCTTGCCCTGCAACAGATCCAGTTGTTATACTTGAGAATGACAGCAAGAGCCAAGCTGATGGTCTTGGTGGCGAAGGCAAAGTCATTGAGCAGAAGGAGTCAGGTTTTCCCATTTGAGTCTACTTGGCCAAAAGGGTATCAGCCATATCCAAGATGGCACAGTGACAACGTCATCTGGAATTGACCTCGTATTCAGAGACCACGGCACATCAGCTCTCAGAAACCTCTTTAATGATGAGGTATAGAACACATTGCTTTCTCTTGCCACACTTTCTGAGTCCCTGCAGCACCATCTTTCCAGAGTGCCATGTGTCATAAGTTACACCATTTCATGACAAGCTTTTGCTTGATTAGCAATATTTAAGGTATATTAAAATCAAATATAATGGGGTGGTGGTAGTGGTGTTAAAGCTTAGTAAATTGTGTTTCTCCATCCTGCCCTCTTGACAAGGCTACCTGTAATTTTGGTTTTGGTTAACATACATTTGCCCCCAAAGGCATCTAGTTTGAACGGCAAGACCACACATTTCTAAAGGTCTACCACGCATACCACACATTTGTCCAGAGACAGGGCCAGGTAGGAGAAGGAGGATCCCCCATACAGATCCTGCGTACTGCGGTGAGAACTGGGCTATACTTTGCCTAGTAGGAACAAGGAATGAAGTTGTCAACTGACCTATCCTGTGCCTAATGAGAGCAAGGAATGAGGTACACTCCATTCAGGTTTTGCTTTAAACCAGCACAGAATGCAAGGGGCAATTCTACCCCTCTCCTCCTCCTCTTTTAATGCTCAAAGGAGGGGGGGACTCATGCTCCAGAGGAGCAAGAAGGGCCTTTCTATGCCACTGCCAACCATTCCATCACAGGCAGCCATTTCCATCAAAAAAACAAGATAAAATCTTAAAAAACATAAAAGCATTAAAATGAACAAACCATTAAAACCTGGAGCCAAAAACAGCACAACCCTCCCTCCCAACAGCCCCAAAGCATAAAACATTCAGCAGTCTAAATGTTCCTCACAACAGTCTAGAGGCTAGAAGCATTGCATAAACATTTTTTTTTAAAAAAGATCAACCCCTTAGGTAAGACCCCAGGTGAAAAGAAAAAAGAAAAACAGAGTAGGCACCAGGCGAGTGCCACCACTGAAAATGCCCTGCCTGGTCACCACCCACTTCTCCTCTAGCTCTCCTAAATTCCCTCCTGGATCCCGATTCCAGAAAAGGCAACTACAAACAAAAACAGCAATTTCACACTTTCTTTTTAGGGCAAGTAATGCTACAGAAGAGTTATTAGTTCACAGTCGTTTTCCTACTATAATCAATAAGAATGGGACAGAGTGAGTTTGGACCTGCTGTGGCAGAACAGCTTTGCGAGGAATAGGATTTTATGGACAGAGATACTAAAGGTCATAGAGAAGACTATCAACAAATGAGACTGCACTACCCTGTTGGTCCAAGAAAGATGCTGGGGAATTTGGAAACCATTGCTTTCCATTTCTTGAGAATTAGAGGGAACGCTACCATTTTAATCTAGGAGATAATATGGATGGCTTTTGCTATTACAGCATTAAATGAAATATCATAGGTCTACCAAGGCCATCATAGGGGGATATTCTATCAGGACATGAATGGTCAGTTTAAAGCAGGTGCAAGTTTACAAAACTCTGCAGCACTGTGACCAGCCACACTTTCAGCTCTACAACTTTAGAAGGCAGAGGAGATCTACAGTGGAAAGCCTGAACATCCCAGTGTAAGATGATAATATAATTACCGTAGTAGTAAGTTAAGACGGCAGCCACTGACCCTTGATTCCGTCATTTCATGCTACAGGAAAGAGCTCCTGAATGTCATCTCTCAGATTAAGTAGCTCATGCACCTCCTGTACAGAGCTTCAAATGCGTTTTTGTTATGTGCCATTTCAGAAGAGGGTACCCTCAGTGACTGATTATGAAACTGCCTTGACCCCCAGTGAAAGCCAGTTTGCCACACAACAATTATCAACAACGGCTGACTATTCTGTTATAGTGACATCTGTTTTTACCTTCACAACCTCAAGTTCCTCTTTACTGGCGGTCTGCTGTTTCTCCAGCCTGCTACTCAGTTGGGAACAAATCTAGGAAGAAATAACAAGATACTCACAATAATGTTTGCTTTTCAAAGAAAAAGGAATCTGAACACACAAGGCATCAACATTTTAGCTCCTTACAACCTACTATAAAGCCTGTATTCTACTATAAAGTTTGTATTCTGTCAACAGTAATTTGCTGACAGGTTATTTAGGAATATATGCAAGGCTGATCATTAAAACTCTACAAATTAGCACTGAGGATCTGCACCTTTAATGGAGTGAAGAATGTGACAAACAAATTATAACTGGCTTAAAGAGACATGACTAATGGGGAAAACATGCCTTTTACTGGACTGTGGTGGGAGGTGGCTAAGAATTTTATCCCCAGAAATCAGAAGATTGTAATTTGTATAGCTGCTTGTAAAAAGCACGAATACTATAATCCAGAGTTATTCTTCACAAGGTTAAACATACTGGAAGGTCAGCTGAAAGATTAAAAAACAAATCAAAACACGTTACTTGTTTATATTCTGCAATAATGGCAGCAGTCTTCTTTATTTCAGATTCTGCCTTCTCCAGCTGTTTTCTGAAGATTTCTTTCAGCTGCACACAGAATGACAGCAAGCATTAATACTAAGGGTGGACGAATGTCTCAGCAATTAAGCAAGTAATCCCTCTCTTGAACACACCCTTCATCTACAATAAAGCTACTGTTGTATATAACGAATTCCCACTTTTTAGGAAATCATTGAAACAAATCTTAATTCCCAGGTCAAGCCTGAATATTTTCAAGGGTGTAGTAATTTCTTGCTCAGGTAAAACTGTAATTAGATCCTCCAGATTGTGATATACAGTGCAGTATTTTCCACCCAAAGATGGTGATCGTGACACAGAATGGTCTTTAACTACGACCGTAGGAAAAAAAAATCTGGAAGTCCTCTTGTAAAACAGGCTTTTTTTCTTCTCCAGCTCTACCTTTTGTTCTCTAGCACTAGGGATGGCCTACACCAGACCCCCAAAGACCCTTTTAACAGGACGGAGTAGCATGATGGTCTTACGATTCAAGCGAACGATATGAAAGCAAGCAACGTGCTTTTCACCGTTCTCGAAAGCCACAGAGCATGCTGGGAATGAAAACCCGGGAAGGCCCTAATCCCCTTTGCAGGTCCCTGCCATATCCCCGGAGAGAAGTACACTTTGGGGAGTAGGTGAATGTAGATCTGCTGATCCAAGACTGCTATGTGCCTAAAGTGTTTTGAGGTTACATGTGGAAAATTAGCACTATTTTTAATTCACATTTAATGTAGTCAAAATCAGAGGTAAAAACTTTGCATATCTCCTCATTTCTGAGTGTGTGTGCAGCAATGATTCTAATCACAGAGAGTACAGAACTGCATTTTGGAACTACAGGAATAGTTCCATGGTTTGAAGACACCATTTCTGTTTGTTTTTGGCATAAAAGTGATCCTGTGTATGAACCTTTTTGCAGGCAACTGAAATGTGTATGGCTTCACACTCTTCAGACAAAGCAAAGAAACCAGCCTCAAGCACAAGTCTGACTCAAGCATTCCCAAATGGCACTTCCTCTCATTAAATAATATGAGGCACAATCCACTGGGAACTTCTCCAGTGGAGGCCTCATCGCAGTGAATGGGATCTGCCTAAAAGCCTTTCCATATTATCTCCCATGGACCACTAGTATCTTTCCAACGTGCAAACACCCAAAAGCTGCCACTTGACATGGCCACACCTTGCTTTGTAATAGGGCCCTGTGATGTGAAACTGTCTAGCAATTCGATGCATGTTTAGCTCCCATTTTATTTTTCCCACTGATGCAATACATTTAAGTGTTTTGCACACTGATTGCTAAAATCCCACACACACACACTGAGGGAAGAGTTCTACCTGGGCTGTTTCTTCTTCCTGTTTCTGTTTCTCCTCTTCAGTCTCCACTAGTTTCTGCTTTGTCAGTAGCAATTCCTTGTTCAGAACATCTGCCTTGTCTTCAGCCTGAGAATTTAAAGAAGGGCTCAGCTCTACAAGACTGACACTTACAGATGAACAGATGAGCAGACACCCATGGTTTCATCTCACTTAGAATCTAATCCCTCCCCGCTCCTTAGCATTTGGTCCAAAGATCTTCCATAGTAGTTTGTGCCCTTCACCAGAGGAGAACTCTAAGGGTGGAGAAGGAATAGCTCACTGCTTGTCTCATCCTCTGCCCTTCCTTTACCTACTTTTTCACTCCAGCAGTATGGAGACAGCAGACTCTGGAGGATTTTTAAAAAAAATCCAGACACTTAAGGCTAGCTGTCTGAGTGCCTGGATCAAGACATGCCCAGAAGTACAAATCTCTAGGAAAGCACAAATGAGTCAAGTACTTAAGAGTCATGTCTAAGTTTCTGAGTTTCTTTTCCAAGCCCAGTACTGGGGACTTGTAGGCTCTCAGCAACCACCAAAGCGCTGAGAAAATGATCTCACTCTAACTTGGTCACACTGCTCACTGGAAGTCCGCTGGAATGGATATGATCTGATGAGCAGTCAGAGGGAGTGATGATCCTATTTAGACTGCTAACGCCCAATCTAATTGTATTTTGCAAGCATCCACCATGATCCAATTAGTTCAACCTCAGTCTGGAGCCATCATTTTCAAGATGGAAGGTGGACTCCCTTAATGATGTGTGGAAAGCCGCAGCCATGTGTATGTTTGTGGGTGGGGACAGCTGACCCTTTACAGTCCAGTTCATCAATCAATAACAAACATCAGGATGTACTTTTGTGAACAGAAACACTGGACCAGGAGACAGAATTCCCACCTATTCATCTGCAGTTAACAGCTTCACACTGGAAAATTGCACAGGTGCCATTTGTATTAATGGAACATGCAGAAGGCTAACTGGGAAACTAGTTGTTTGCAAGATTCTTCCTTCACAGACTTGGTACAGCATAGCTATACACCCTTTCTTTACCAGAGATGTCATTCTTCTGAACTTAATGCAAGTCTCATGGATATACAGGAAGCTGACAAATGGACTTGTTCCCACATAGTTAGAAAATTCCTGGACTTGACTAAAGATTCTGGGCTACAGCAGACCCTCTCTCATGCCCCTAACACAATACCACAGTCCCTTTCTTTTATTTGGGTGCAAGGAAATTCATGGAATCCCCTTCTGACAAAAATCACTTGATGGGGAACCAGCACTCATCAAAATTGACAGTACAGCCCTGACCTGGATAGCCCAGGCAAGCCCGATCTGGTCAGATCTTGGAAGCTAAGCAGGGTTGATTCTGGCAAGTACTTGGAGGGGAGACCTCTTTGGAATACCAGCAGTCATGAGGTGGGGGCAGGCTTTATTCAGCCACCTCTCTGAATATCCTCCAGGCCCCCAGTCACCAGAGGTCGCCATGACTTTCAGGTGTGTGCACGCATACCCACACACACATATAAAAACATACAAAAAAAAGCAATTAAATGTACAGAAGCATATGCTTTTCTCCTAGGGTAGCAGGAGGGTGGGCACAGAGCTGCACATGAGAGAATGTTATTCAACCTGCTGGTAACGGTAGGAATAATTTGTACTTATAAAATGTTTTCCTATAGGCACAAAGCACTGTTCACACATCATTAATTTTTACAAGGACCCCAGAAGGCAGAATACTGTTACTGTATGGCAAGATGCACACAGCCCAAAAGGACTTTTCTCATGAACTGATCCATACTCCGATCACAGCTCTGAAGTACCCAAAACTTTGCTCTCTCTGGCAAAAATGCTGCTCAAAACTATATTCTGGCCCTTGCTGCTAATATTTTCCAATCTAAACATCTGTACTATTCAATCAGCAATTAAACAGGGAGTAATTATTATATGTTTGCAGTGGCACCCAGATAGCACGATGACATCCAGTTTACAATTAGAACCAACCCCCTCCCCTCTCTCCAGCCCAGCAGCTCGTGGATCCCCAAAAGCTTGGGGACCAAAATTATTGCTCGGGTTCTGCTCTCCAGTTGCTTTCTGCACAGGAATTCAGCTGACACTTGGTTGTAGAGAAAGGCTTTTTTCACCTGGTCCAGGTCATTTCGTAGGGCGATTTTGCTTGTTACAAGCTCATGTGCAAGATCGTCGTTCTCTTGCTCAAGCCGCATGCTGGCTTCCTGAAGCCTGCGGTTCTCCTTCTGCAGAAAAGGAAAGAGAAAAGCCACCCCAAAAAATGGGAAGTTAACCAATACTGAGCAAGATGGAGAGAAGTGAAATTTATTTGGTTGTGCAAAACTCAGAAGAGAGCGAGTGGTACAAGTAGGTCAAGATGGCTGCTTCAAGAGCAAATCAAGCCAGCAGTGCAGCAGTTTCAAAACCTCATCTGACCTGTCCTGTTTGGGTGAAAGGAAAACACACCCCTCCTTCAAGTGTACCTCGGAAATTAGTCATGCCACTTCAGTTCCTGCAATGCTATGCTATAGGTGGTTATTTAAGTGCAAGACTCAAGGAACAACACAGTGATTGTAGGATCTCCTTGCAGAAGAGAAAAAAAAATCTATTCCACACTATGGGATAATCAGAGGAAGAAGGGCTGAGGATAAAATCTGACATGCAGGATATAGCATTACGGTGGCAATTATTATGAAATTTTAATCTGGCTCCACTTATCTCATGCCTTTTAAACATCCCAATGAACTGTATCTTATTAACACCTAGTTTCAAAATTAATCAAATTAGCTTGAATGTCTCGCACACATCCTTTTAGCTTCTTCCAAAATGTATATGTATGTACATGAAATCTGTTGAGGCGGGATACGAACAGAAAAGCAGCTCGTTTTTGGTAATGCCTGCATGTCTGCTGAAGCACAGTCCACAAGAAATGGAAATCACTGGGTGGAGGCACCAGCTGAAAGTGACTATAAAATGCTATTTTGTGCTTTATATTTTTGTCTGTTCATTTCAATTGTACTTTGCTTGTTTAAATTATACTTAGTATGTCCTGTAAGCTGCTTTGGATTCCCATTGTGGAGAAAAGCAGAGTAATGGATTTCCTAAATCTATATATCTAATAGCCAAGTGCCCCCCCCCCCGCGTGCGGATACCTAATTCCGCGGGGGGGGGGGCACTTGGAGGACAGAGGGGGGGGGTTCTGCAGGTGGGGGGTGACCAAAAAGTTTGAAAAACTTCTCGGGGGATATTTAAATCCCCCGAAAAGTTAAAGCGTTCTCCATGCACGCGCGGAGAAAGCTCTGGCCACTGTAGGGGAGGGGGTGGGAAGCGGCGCGGTGAGGCCTCGCCGCTGCCATTTTCGGGGAGGGGGGAGAGCCTCAGCGGATGGCGGTCTCCCTGCCGCTGCGGTTTTGAAGGAAGGAGGGGAGGGGGGAAAGCCTTGGTGGACGGCGATCTCCCTGCCGCCGCTGTTTTGAAGGAAGAAGGGGAGGGGGGAGAGCCTCGGCGGACGGTGGTCTCCCTGCCGCCGCCGTTTTGAAGGAAGGAGGGGAGGGGGGGAGCCTTGGCGGATGGCAGTCTCCCTGCTGCCCCCGCTGCCGTTTTGAAGGGAGGGAGGGGGGAAGCTGCCAAAGGGGGAGGGGGTAGAGGCTCGGCGCGCCGGGGGAGAGGAGGAGGAAGAGACTCACTCCCCCCCCCCGCGAGTATTGCGGGTCCACCGGCTTGCAAACCTCTAAATGCCAGGACAGCAGGAAAAAGAACTGGGATATAATTCAGAGGGATGAACTGGAGGAGCTGCATAAATATCCACTGTTGATTGTCCTATAATGTTAGATATACCTAAATGCCAAAGCAGAATTGCCAGAGACCCTATGAACAAAAAATGTGAAGGCTATGCTCACCTAAGACTTGGGTTCTGGCCTCAAAGCTCTCATAACAATACATTGCCTGGCAGAATGAAGTGGCAGTACGGATAAGCAACAATTAGGGTTGCCTTTGCTGGCTTGACAAACTCCTGGAGATTCGGGGGCAGAGCTGGACAGGGCAGAGTTTGGGTGTGTGGGGAAGCTCAGTGGGGATTTGATGCCACAGAGTCCACCCTCCAAAGCTGCCATTTTCCCGGGGGGAAGTGATCTCTGGATAGAGTCAGTCTCAACTCCAGGAGAACACCTAGCCCTGCCTGGAGGTTAGCAACCCTAGCTACAGTCAACATCTTTATTAGGATGTTTCCCACACAGGTTATTTGCCCTGGGTTTATGCTGTTGGGAAGCAGCTTTTATTCTCTCCTTCCCCACAGCATTATGGTACATCTGTGTACCTTCTGGGATTCCCCCTGGCTTTTCTCCAATAATTTCCAGACCTGCTTTCCTGCAAAGTTTTGAGAAAGACCAACAGGATTCTTGGACTCACCCACATGGCAGCCATTTCCCCTTCCTCTGTCCCCACAGCAGCCATATCATTCCCCTGCCATCGGGGGGGGGGGGGGGGGGCGAGGGCAGGCGAGCTTTTGTTTTTAATTAGCAACTGAATATTGTTATAACAATCTGTGTAGCAGGTTCTCTGAACTCCCAAGTTTACAGTTTAAAAAAAAGAATCTCCACCCCCTTTTGTTGCAGTGCTAAAAGAGGAAACGAATATCACTACAATCAATATTTTTAGAGAGGAGTTTTTTAATGAACACTGGAAATTCAGAAAAACTGATATGCAGGTTTATTTCCCTCATATGGAGACTGTCTTTAAACATCCAGATCAGGACTCCAAATATACATAACTTTCCTAATTTTTATATATAAGGATTATGTTCGGTTTGCACTAAAAGCTTTGCCACAGTCTTAACGCTGAAATTGTGACTGGAAGTGATATATTTTTTCTCATATTAGAGGGCTTGCAACTCATGAATGATCCAACAATACCTCTGAGCAATGCAGAAGAAAGCACATTTATAACAAGAAGTTTCATGTCATTTTGGCTGGTCCTGATATACGGATTTCATTTAAAGAGATATTAGCATTCTAGATTCGCTACATTTATACGCAAACTGTAAAGGAATGGAGCTACAGCCTTTCCCAGCATGATATGCTGAAAGGAGAAAAACTAAACTAGTATTTGAAACCAACTCTAGAACTTCAGGTATGTGCAAGGTGTACTTAGTATGTAGGTGTACTGCACCATGTGTGAAATAGCTGGTTCTATGTACAAGGTAGCCAAAAGTCCTGTATTTTTAACTATAATGCAAAAGGCAGACTAGTTCCTTAAATGAAGCCTGCTGACAAGGCATAAAAGGAGAGCCAACATAGATAGGGTAGTAGTTAAAATGCTAGATCATGGAGATGTGGGTTCATATCCCCTCCCACCTTTCATCCCTAAATCTCAATTGATGCTCTTGGGCCAGCCAGCCTAACCTATCTCACAAGGGGTGTTGCATGGATAAGACTAGGGGGAGGTGATTATGTAATGCTGCCTTGATGTCCTTGTAGGATAGGTTGTCCATTTAAATATTCTGATCCTACCATTCCCCCAAAGTGGGAGATAGGAAAAGGATTCATCTTGGCAACTCTTCTGTCCAGATTAAAACAAAACAAAACCACCAGACTAAATTCAGTGTAAATGACTATGATAGATCTTGAAGTAAGCTGGTAGGAAGACAACTAATAAGTTTTTTTTTTTTAAAAAATTGCAGCTTTTCGAGAGAGCTCCCCAGCCTGAACCAACAGTTTGCTTTATATCTTTCACTATATGCTCGCCAAAAGCATTGGGTGTCTGCATAGCAAGAAGCACACACGTGAGCTGGAGACCCTGGCTTTATCATCACAGACAAGTGGGCAAGCAAGCAGTGTGGCAGGAAGTGCAGCGTCCTCCCCACCAGTGATAAAACTGTTTGCCAAATTTAAACACTAATGTTTCTTATCTATTACAGAAAATGACTGCATGCAAGTTCGGAAGTCCAGTACTTTCCTGTTTCCGCCTGATGGTCTCTATCAAGCTGCTGTTTACCCCTTTGCACTGCAAATAAAAACTCTAGAAACCAATTCTAATGTAATCCCCCCCCCCAAAAAAAAGACACTTCTTGCAAGGAATAATAATGTCATGTTACACTCAGCCCTTCTTCTGCTTCTCTTGGAAGCAACAAATAAATTGCTTAAATCCTGAGAAACACTGAGAATCTCAGAGGAAAAGACACTAAGTTATGTATCTCAAGGAATAAGCAGGAGAGTTTTTGTGGCCCCTGGGGAAATTTCAGATTCAATTTAAGTATAACACACACTGGAGGCAAACTTTCATAACCAGGCTACATCTACTTAGATGTAAATAGAGACTTCCTCTAGCAATACCCCACATTGCTACAGCCCTACTGGCTGTAACTGTTACACCCCAAAATACCAATTGTATGTCTTTGCCGCAGCAATGAGAAGGGTTGCAGCAGGGGGAGACTGCTTGTTTTCAGCTGATCAGGGGGACACTGCATTTCCCAAACAGAGAGAACTGTATACAGTATAACAATATACACATAGATCAAACTTACCTCCACCAAAGTCTCAGAGCAATTACTGTTTTCAATCATATATATAAATTTGAGAGAGAGAAGGCAAGGGGGTAATCCAGTGAACTCTAAATACCAGCAAGCAAAAATTAAGAAGTAAATAAAGTCTCAAATTGTCAGTTCTGCTGTGGTGGAGTGGAAGTTGACTTGGTTCTTTAAAAAAAACGCAGTAACTTATTCCAGTTTCAAGCTATTAAAGCAGCTGGAAGGAAGTTTGAAACCAGAAGTCAAGTTCCAACTCAGGAAAGCTGGTAAATGCCCTAAACTCCACCCTCAACCATCCTTTTCCAGCATGAAGGATGGACATATTAGGCAGATTAGCCAGGCTGATTTCATTGTTGTTCCTAAAGCCGAGTATGACTCAGTGTGTAAGCCACCTTGCCAAACATCTTCATTGTCATATTTCATTGCAACAGAGCAGATATTTGCACACTGATTTCCTTTAAGAGGATATTTTAAAAGCGAGTAAAAAAGAATAGTAATTAAAAAAATCAGAATAGTACTAGTGTGGTGGGGGTGTGGTTAGACTGAGAACAGGTCCCTTACTCAATCAATATGATCTTGAAAAACCTCCCATCTACCTCACAAAGCTGTTGAGAAGATAACATGGGGGAGGGTCACCACCTATATCACCCTCAGCTCCTCTGAGGAAGGGCAGAGGGATAATGGAAATAATAGGAATAGTTTCAGACTCCTGGATGTCAGCTGGTATGGAATCAGTCCAATGGAGAAAGAAAGTATAAATGCAAGACAAATGACTGAACTGTCTGAATCACTAGGCTGTAAAAGCTAAAGTTCACCCAGGAATTTTGTGTTGTCTGTTGCTAGGTGTAATTTAAAAAAAACAGCTCTTCCAGAAAGTCATTTCTTGAAAAGAAAAAAATGGCACTTGGAAAGCAACGACTTTTCTTCTTCTCCTGCAATCGGAAGATTAGCAGAAACGCCCTACCACATTAGAAGTTACTGGGTTCTCCATATTCTGAACAATTAAAATAGACTGATATTCCAATCCCTAACCCAATTAAACCAAAAGTAAGCTCCTCAGAATTAAGTGGACTTACATCCCCAATGTTTGGAGATTACAGCTAGCTCAATACATTTTGGTTCAAAGTCAGGAAATCCAACTACAGGGCACAGGGCACTGAATCGTCCTGCACAAGCTCCAGTGAAACAAAACAAACCAATAGTCTCTGAGAACGGAATCCAATTTATCCTCCACTCTACCACACTAAAGAGCATACTAAATCAAACAGAGAGTATTTTCGAATCATTTTTTTTCTATTACCTTTTCTGTAAGCTTATGTATATAATTATAATATGTTACCTGAAATCCAGCTCTTGCCCTCCAAAACAAGTATTAAAAGTACTATACATATATCCCAATAAAATGTATTTGTTCCCCCTTCTCAGTGTACTGCTTTGATCACAGAATACCAGTTTAACACCACCAAGAGCTTATCAATACAGCTGACAACTTTTATGTCTTGAACATCCTCAAGAGTCTGGACTGTTAAGAGTGTGCTACTTTCTCACAAATGGTGTCCCAAATGAAGAGGTCATTATGTGTAAATGGCTCTATAACATGCCTGTTTTCCCTTTAAAAAAAAAGAAAAGCAGCAAGGGTAGGGTTGCCAACTCCTGGAGATTTGGGGGTGAAGCCTGGGAAGGAAAGGGAAGGACCTCAGTGAGATATAATGTCATAAAGTCCACCATCCAATGCTGCCATTTTCTCCAGGGGAACTGATCTCTGTAGTCCGGAGATTAATTGTAACTCTGGGAGATCTCCAGATCCCTCCTGGAGGCTGGCAACCCTAAGTAGGGGTGAGGGAGTGAAAGCAGAGAAGTGAAGGAGAAGGAATGCCTGCACCTTCCCTACCATTCTGCCCCCTATGGGGTTAATGGTCTGCCCCCTATGGGGCCAAATCAATCATTCATAGACAAATGAAAGGTCTCCATCAACTTAAGAGGCCATGAAATCAAAAAAATGAAAAGAAAATATACTGTAAATCACCCCCCCCCCAAAAAAAATCCATCATGAAGGAGAGTAAATATGTTTTGCAAGGGACAGAATATTGAGCATAGGTGAGTGTCAGTTACAGGAAAAAGGAGCGGGAGGAGAAATCAGCCTGCTCATACCTCTGCCAGTTTTAGATACTCCTGGGAAAGAGACTGGGGGGTATGACGGGATTTCTAAATCCCGCCCCCCCCCCCCCCCAAATTCTGTGGGTGTCCACAGCTTGTCAAAGCATTGATATCCAAGTAGCAGCCATTTTGCTTAGCCTTGTGACACTGAACTTTTCTAATGTCACAGGAGCTACACTGGCATAAGCACCAAGAGAGGTAAGTACCTTTTCCATTATTACTGAGTAATGCTTTGTGTTACTATTATGTGCTGTTTTTGTTTATTGCTGTGGTTCTTAAAAACAGCTGTTTCATACTTTTTTCTGCAATAACATTCAGATCAGGGGACAGTTCCAGCTACTCTTATGTGAACTGGTAAATCATAACTGGCAATCTTCCAGTTCCTGGAAAAGGATCTATAGTCTCACATAGGGTCTCAGTTCCTACCTGATACCGTTCAGAGACGACAACTGCTTTCTGGACTAGCATTTCCTGCAAAATCAACCACCTGCATATCATTTAAACAGACTTTCAGTCTGTAGCAGTGAGCAAACAACAAGCATTGTAACGCCTTGAAGGCTAACTGAATAATTACGGACAGAACTTGCTTTGCAGTAGCCTACTTTACCAGATAACAGCTGGTTTTAGAATAGACTAAATTAATATAATTTAGCAGTTTTATAATTAGTTACATAATGTAATGGGAATAATAAGTGTGCATTATAGCAATAGGAACTGTCAGCTTTTCAGTGTGAAAAACTTTAAAAAATTCAAACTCTGGTCTCATAACAAGGGTGTCTTTGCCAATGCTAATAGAACAGGCAGTCCTGCCGGATGAAATGCAAGGCTATACCCAGATATACTTGCATGGAATGCTTTGGAGGGGGCTAGCATCCTCTGTTTAGCTCCAGTTGTCAAATCTCAATTCTATTAACAAAACAGGCCTTACAATCACATTTGTAGAGCTTGGCAAATGACCCAGAGGGGGGGGGGGATATATTTAGATCAATCATTAGGCTTCTTGGTTGTTTTAGTCATAGATCTGTGCTAAGTACATTCCACAGAAGGATGACAACTTCTGATTCTGGATTTGCCATTTCTGAAGATGCTTCCCCCCAAAACCTGTGTTCCAGAGCTTTGAGCCTTCATAAGTCACTATCTTTAATGAGGTGATGTGCTGTGCATCTCTGTCCTCTAAGGCAAAGCAAGAGTGCTCTAAGAGCCTATCAGCAGTCGCTTCTTGCTTCCCTTTATGGAGGATGCTAGGAAGGAAAGAAAGCAGGGAAGTTCAGTTGTCCTCAGGATTGCCTGCCTTCCAAAATGCTATTCCTGATTGCTAATTCTGTGCACCAGCAGGGGATTTGGACTCCTGTTTCTTGAACGGGGTGCAAAAAGGCCATTTCTGAAACCAGGGAGAGTTTCAAAAGCAGCTTGCACTAATGGTTGCATGAGGCTTTTATTCAAAAGATTTTTTAAAAACAGACACCCACACCGTTAAGTGTATGAATGCACAACTTTGTAACCTAGAACAAAGAACTCAACACATCTCTGGATAAATCAAAAGTACTAAGTGGGAAAAATGGTTTCATAGTTTTAATTTTGTGAGACAAGGAAGGGCTGGAAATCCTTTTATCTACAAATGATGCTTTGCTATTCTTTTCCCTGGTTCCTGTGGAAAGTTTCTCTAACCAAGCTTAATTTCCTGTGTGAGCTGTGCTTGCTTAAGTCTCACAATGATTTTATTGAACAGATTGACTTCTTGCACCATTAAGTCAGTAAAATAAGGTTTGTTGTGTCTGCTGACTGCCACTAGGCGCCAGCGCAAAAGAGCCCAGAGCTTGGCTCCTAGGACAACAGGAGCCAAGGATCCAGGAGTCCCGCTAATCTTCCAATAAGACCTAGGTGGGAAATTCAACCCTCCCAATAGGATCATAGGGGGGACTGGGGGGGTGTCCTGGGTGTGTATATATGTTGGCCTTGTGGCCGGTTAAGGCATGCTTGTTCTCTCTAAATAAACTCGAGCTAATCACTACTTCAAATTCGTCCTCGTCAGTGCTGCCGAGAACTCAGTACTTTTCAAGGTTGGACTTGAAATTTTCCCTTCTGGGAGCCAAAGGCCACTTCAGCTGTACCTTCCCTGCATGCTGCAGATGAAAATGTTTTCCCCAGGAGCAGTTTTCTGGAGGCTGCAAAAGAAGGGAAGAGGCAGGAAGGATCTATTATGCCAGTGGAGTGCCACTCACAGTTCTTTGGATCCAACCCACTGCCCTCTACAGGCATGCAATTTTTTCCTTCCTTCGTTCCTTCTTTCTTTCTTTGTTTCTGGTAGCAAGTGAGTTTTTGAAGACTGCTGCTAATCCCCTCCCCCCCCCCCCCAAATATTCTCAGGTTATTTCAACATGTATATGTTATAGCGCGATGTCCACAATCTGGTGAATGCTGACAGTCCCAGATAAACAGTGTCCTTGTCTGAAAATATCCATTTCCCCTTACTTTTTGGAGCTAATGCTACTCTGTACTGACAATCACTTTCAGATGACTGTCAAGATTCACTGATGTGTTTGAGTTTTCAGACATTCACAGAAAAATTTCCTGGGTCTAGGAATGTCAACATCCACCAAAATTCACTTTCACTGTAACACAGCTGTGTAATCCATTGAGGCTGGGAATATTCTTTCCCTAGTTAATTTTTCTTTAATGCAGGGGTTTTCTCCTGCAGAATCCTGTTCTCTTACTTGGCAATTTTCTAATTTTCTTTCAGTTAAACTTTGGCTGTTTTAAAGATATTCAATAATTTTTCTTCTCATATTGTCTTAGTAAACTAAGCACTGAGATAGCTAGTATACAACAATTTCTAACATAATACTGGTCGTACTAAGTCACCATGACCTGGATGGTCCAAGGCTAGCTCAATCTCGTCGGATCTTGGGAGCTAAGCAAGGTTGGTCCTGGTTATTATTTGGATGGGAGACCACCAAGGAATTCCTGGGTCACTATGCAGAGGAAGGCAATGGCAAACCACCTCTCTTAGTTTCTTGCCTTGAAAACCTGATGGGGTTGCCATAAACCGGCTGCAACTTGATGGCACCTGACACACATACATTACTAAGAAAATATTGGAACTTCCATTATGTCTGATAGATTTCTTTGCAATCAGTTGTTACTTCACTACTCTTCATGAGAAAACAATAAGGTTGCATAGTACATACATTTCTCAATTCTTCTAACTGCTGTTTCTCACTATTTCCTTCCTGCTGTATTGGTTTGTCAGTACTGCAAGCAAGCATATGTGTAGGCTGCATTAAGGGATCATTAAAAACCCTCTGTTCACGATGGGCCTGAATCTCGCTTGTTGCCATGTTCATATGGTCTCCAGCACACATGGAATATAGCTGAGGATTTCCTGGTTTCAAAAGCTGTTTAGTCAAACTCCAGTTTGCTGTGATACACCCACAAACTAGGGTTCTAAACTACAGTTTAATCCTGGTTTAGAATCCTGGTTTGTGGGGCCCAGGAAACTGGATTTCAGCTGAAGCCTCCAACCACACCCTGTGGGGGAGGGAAATGTGTGAGCATGGCAACCAGCAAGGTTCGTACCCATCATGAGCACACAGATTTGAAATGACATTTCAGTGTAGCAGAATCCAGAATATAATGATTGGAGAGCTCTGAGGGTGTGATTTTATGCACACTTATTTGGAAGTTTAATTTAACATGACTCCTAAATAAACACACACAGATTTCTGCTGTAACCTACGCACAGTTTGGAGGCATACAAATTTACTTGATCAAGAACTTCATATTATCCAGTGCCCCTGAAGTTACACAATAAGGCTGTGTGGAGGCAGACAATTTAAAGTAGACAAATCGATATACCAATAGCAAAGTTGGCCAGATCTTTGGATACTTAAATCCGGTGACTGGAGCTGTCAATGGGCAAGACAGATCTTTCTACAAACCTGAAAAGGAAACAATTTTTGCAGAAAAATGTGAAATATATTTAAAAAATACATGATAAATGATAAATGGAGCACATTAAGTGTTAATCAATGGATTTCCTCGGCAGCTTTTGCTAGGCAGCCACTGATTCCAGCCTTGGTTCTGCCGGTAAAAGGCAGGGGGAGAGGGTAGGTCCTTTCTAGGCCTATTTTAGCCTGTGAAGGAACAATCATTGGGGCCAGGCCTGGTTAAGGTTGCTAGCTACAGGTTGGGAAATTCCTGGAGATTTTGTGGTAGTCTGAGAAAAGCAGGGTTTAAGGAGGGGAGAGGCCTCAGATGGATATAATGCCACACCCTCCAAAGCAGCCATTTTCTCCAGGAGAACCAGTTTCTGTCATCTGGAGTTCAGTGGTAATTATGGGAAATGTCCAGGTCCCACCTGGAGGCCTACCTAGGCCAAGAAGCAATCTCTCCGTGACATGATAGCACCCGACTTGCATGACTCAACTACACCTGGCTACTTGCTACTGTTCAACAGCAGCCACCCTATATGAAAGCCAGTGTGGTATAGCAGTTAGAGCTTCAGAGTAGGGTCTGGGAGACCCAGGTTCAAATCTCCATCTTGCTGTGGAAGCTCAATGGGTGACTTTGGATCAGTCACATACTTTCAACCTAATCTACCTCATAGGGTTGTTGTGCGGATAAAAAGGGGAAGAGGAGAATTACATAATTTGCTTTGGTCCCCATTGTGGAGAAAGGTGCAGTAAAACTGAAGTAAATAAATATTAAATATAGCTGAAGATACATAAAAGGTAAGTTGGTGACTGGCTGAGAAGGAGAGAGTAAGGAAGGGGAGAGGATATGGGGGCTGACATCACACAACTGGGCCAACAGTTTTCCTAGGCAGAGGCTGCTGGTGGGGTGGGAAGGAGATAGAGAAAGGCTGGCTGTTGGGTGGGAAGGAGATAGGGTTACCAACTCCAAGTTAGGAGATTTGAGGCGTGGAGCCTGGTGAGGGTGGGTTTTGGAAGGGGGAGGGATCTCAGAAGATTATAATGCCATAGACCCCACCCTTCCAAAGCAGCCATTTCTTCCAGGGAAACTCAGGTTGCCGGTAAAAGGCAGGGGGAGAGGGTAGGGTCCAGGTGGGGGCTGGAGATCACCTGGAATTACAACAGATCTCCAGATGACAGAGATCAATTCCCCTGGAGAAAATGGCTGCTTTGGATGATGGACTCTATGGCATTAGACCCTCCTGAAGTCACTTCCCTCCCCAAACCTTGCCTCCCAAGGCACCACCCCAAGTATCCAGGAATTTCCCAGTCTGGAACTGGCAACCCTAAGGAGACAAGGCAGCAGGAAAAGAGGAGGAACTGGCAACCCTAAGGAGACAAGGCAGCAGGAAAAGAGGAGGATATTAGGAAAGGGAAAGAGGAAATAGTGGGGGAGGGGGAAATGAGATGCCTCCTGTAAGTCCTTGTGGGTATCCACTTGTTTAACTTCTAAAAGCCTGGCCTTAGTTGTGTTTACACCAATCGCAAAGGTATTTTCCTCCAGGTAAGTTGTGCTTGGGTTGCAATGGACACAGTTCAAGGCTAACTCACAAAAGCTCATTTTGAAATAATTGTTGTTAGTCTTTAAAGTTCTACTGGACTTTTGTTTAATTTACTAACGTTTGTCATGCATGAGTCCTACTGAAATCAATGGAATACATTAGTTACAGCTTTGATTTTCACTGGGCTAAAGTGTGACTAACTTTAGTTGGATATTTCATTAGCAGCTTGTCTAGCTCTTACAAGGAAACAAGACTTTTCCATTACAAAAATTATGAGCCAGTAAGGTTAGTAATCACATGACTTGAAGGGTCACATTAATTTGTTCATTAACGCAAGAACATGTCACCATGTCATAAGAACTCCTGCACAGTCTGATTCTTCAGCTTTCAGAATTAGCCATCAGTCAACCATAGTAATAAATACATCACTGTAATTTCAAAATAATACTGAAAAACGGTAGCCATTAAGCTTTTCAGACCCATCTTTTAACCCTTACTGGCAAATGGGACTCACTTTGATTTTATATTTATGTATTTTTAAAGTTACAGCCAACCAATGTGGCTCCCTAGAACTCTCAAGGTAGCAAAATATATATTATATATAGCTATATATGATTAGTAACAAATACTGAAATATTTTCCATACCTATTATGCCACACTGCAGACAACTGCCATACTGGATACATCCTTGAGCTAATTTCCATCCCTATTTGTGAACGAGGCAAATGCTCTGCTAGACTTGTTGCAGAGGACTATTCTGAAATTATTATCATTCAGTGTGGAAAAACCTGATGAAGGCCTGTTTTTATATACGGCCACATCAAGCAAGCACAGCAGAGAATACTATGACTTAAAAAAAAAAACTTTTCACCTCATTTCCAGTCATTCTGCATTTTTCACTAATTTTGTTTCAAAAGAAAATAAAAAAACTTCTGTGGATCTGTAGGGGTTACAAACAGGGAAGAACAAAGCCATGTATACTTCCATTGCTTAGAGTCAAACTGAAATAGTCAAGCCTCTGAATAAATCCAAGAGTAGAAAAACAGACTGCTGTCCCATATAGCAGAGGGGCCCTCCTGAATAACAGTGGAAACATGTAGTATCAGAATTTGGATCAATACTTTAACTGAACTAATGGATAACTGTTTATATCTGTCAAATTGTCTTCCAATTATTCTGACTTAGAATCCTGTTACACTTCAGATCAATGTAATAAAAACATTTCTTTGCTTTTCATGCCATTTGGGGGTCTCATTTATTTATTCCAGTACATAATGGATTATGTAGATTTATGTTTGTTTGTATTTTTATCAGCCACCTAGAAATCCAAATACGGATAAGGACCATTTTAACAAAAAGTGAAAAAAATATTTTATTAGATCAGTTAATATTTTAAAACAGTGCAAGCCTCCAAACTTAATATCTAACATCCAAATGACATATTTCAAGTATTCAAAGCACTTCATGTACATTGTCTCAAGAATCCTTACAACAGCCCTGTAAGGTAGGCAAGTGTGAGCATCACTGTGTTACAGATGGGGAAATCCAAATCTGGGAGAATAATGGCTTGCCTATGCTGCCCAGTGAGTTTAATGGCTAAGGTGAAATTTGAATTTGGGACTTCCTAGCTTACTCTTTTAGGTACTCTGCTTCAGAGTACAGATAATAAAAATATATGGCTTCACCTTACCAGTGATTTTCACTTTATTTTTGCTTATGTAACCATTGTGACTGAACAACTTGATCTAAACTCACCTATTTGGTCTCTCTCATTCTGTGGATCAAAACAGCCACAAACACTAACAAAGCTTCTGAAAGTTTTGCATGACATAGAGAGAAAACAATTCAGTCAGTCAGTCATGGAAGCATTCACCTTCCAAAATGTGTTTGTGGGTAGCATACGCCCCCACAGCTTTGTGTAAAGCAAAAGGCACTCTCTCCTTTGTGTGTCAGTAGTGGAGAATCACTCTGTTTTTCTCTGCATCTCATGAAGTTTCCCAGAAAAGCTCAACTGTAGAACAGTTACCTATAAACACATAAACTGAAAGAATAAAAGTGTTATATGTGGCTGCTTGAAGGTGCCCACTTAATGGTTTTAAATAAAATATAAATGTATGTTTCAAGTAGCTGTGAAGTACCTGAATGAAACCATTTTTAGATAGCTACAGCATACTAGTGCTGTATATATTCATCCTTTAAACTACAACAGTAGTTTGTTTTCCTGTGACTGAGCCAAAGGACAGTGTCAGTATACTTTGAATCTCATTACCTTGTATCTGTCTAGAGGGTCCTCCTGCTGCAGCTGGTTCTCTCGCATCATTTGATACTCTCTCTCATATTTCTTCAATTTCTTTGTGGGCACCTATAAAGGGATAAAGAAAACTATGCTAGTAGTGTCAAGAGAAACACTCAGAGGAGAAACAAGATGTTGCATCGAAACACACACGGTCACAGAGGGGAATAGGAGATCTGGACTGAATTTCAGCAAACTTGTAACACGAACAAGCCAAAGGTTGTCAAGGCATTTATACTTCAGGCAATGTCTAGACTGAAACTGTCAGTGTAGACTGCCCCTAAAGGAGCATGACAAATTTATTTATTGTCTTTACTTGTTTTTGCAACTGGAGTCATAAACAAATATTGTCCCATGACAAGCAGGGTTAGGCAGCACTGTTCTTCCCCAGGAACAGAGATATGAGATAGTAACCATCAAAGAGCCAATGAAGAATGGTGGATCTTGTCACCCATGACAATTTTGATCCAGCTCTTCTCCTTAAAATTGCCTTCTAGCTGAGTAGCACTTCCAGTGGGGCAGTGGAGTTCTTCATTCCACCATCCTCTTTTTTTAAATAATTATTTATTTTCATTTTTCATAAAGAACAATTACACGAGTTAAAGACATCCATATTTCACACAACAAAAAAGACAATCCAAACATTTGGTGTATTCTGTACCGTGTCTTCATATACGTTGTACTTTCCATTAGCTAGGGCAGGGCCCCTACAAGCCGCTGCCTCAAACCGTATATGTAGGTAGATGAATGTATTAAATTAAAATTATTTGGAAAAGAAGGGAAAAGAAGATCCAATTGAGACTCTTCTGCACTTGATGAGAGAAATTCTTGGTTATGGTAGATAGCAGGACTAAAAATTAACTTTCAAAAAACAAAAATTCTGACTAAAAACTGTAACCTAAAGCAAATTCATTCCACCATCCTCTTGAATGTCTGCCCCCTCTGATGAAATTTAGCCAGTCCACATGAATGCACCTAGGGCCCCCACCACTGGATTCAGCTGCCCCGGGGCTGCAGGACTGGCAGCAGAGGCAGAGAAGCATTAATCACTGCTCTGCCTCCATAACACTGCATGTATTTTGAACCCATAAAATGGGCAACATAAAATCGAGAAAGCATTATTAATGAGCAGCAGAGCATACTGAAGACATTGGGCTGGGTTCAGATTAAGGTTTCCCCAGGTACAATGATTTCCAGGCACAGAGTATGATTCCCTCCCCGCAGCAACCCAAAATGCTCCCCAAAATCTTGTTCCTGGCCCCTGATCCCTGAAGAGGCAGTAAAATCATGCTCTGTAAGTGGAAATCCTTGTGCCTGCAGAAAGATCTAGTCTGGATTAAAGTCCTTGGTCCTGTTGCCACTCAAGAAGGCTGGGTGCAAATGTCACCCTATCTATGGATCCTTGTAAGGAAGTCTCTGGTATCACTTCCAGGTACTCAGCCTGAGTGCAGGCAGACATCTTAGAAGAAAGAAAGAAAGAAAGAAAGAAAGAAAGAAAGAAAGAAAGAAAGAAAGAAAGAAAGAAAGAAAGAAAGAAAGAAAGAAAGAAAGAAAGAAAGAAAGACAGACAGACAGACAGACAGACAGACAGAGAGAGAAAGAGAGAGAGAAAGAGAGAGAAAGAAAGAAAGAAAGAAAGAAAGAAAGAAAGAAAGAAAGAAAGAAAGAAAGAAAGAAAGAAAGAAAGAAAGAAAGAAAGAAAGAAAGCAAGCTACAGTTATGTAGGCTTCAAGATGGCTGGTAGTCTGTGTGCAGGTAAGTAACCATGTAGTCCCCCAGGAAGGGGGTGCTCCGACTGACAGAGTGCACTGTATGGGTGCTCTAGTATCACCTGACTTCACATGTCAGGATATGTGAATATCCTGGCTGGAACTGCCTATTAGCTTCCCCCTCTCTGGTCAGCAGCCCTGGTGGCTCTTGTAGCAAGAAGTCAATGCCTGATCAGCGTGGTCCCTGGTTCAACCACTGTTATCCTGACATTGTTTCTATAGCCCTGTGTACCTATTACTTGAATGCATTAGAGAGGGGGTACAAAAAGGGCCTCACATTTGCCCTCCATACATCTGAATGAATGTTTGTATAGTGCCTACGTGGGTACAACAGCATGCATATAAAACGTAAAATCAAGAAAACTACTCTTCTTGGAGCTCTGGTCACCTGGAAGACAGTCATATACACACAGGGTCTCTGCAAACATTTGTGCAAATGTGGAGATCAGGAATTGGAACCATGTGTGTGATCCTGCCTTGCCCTTATCTTCTGTGCGTTCAAAAAACACAGGTACAGGGCTTATATAGTCCAAAGCTAGCTCTTGGGGAGAAGGGCTGGGAAAATGGCAGTTTTAACAGTATGTTTGGTGTTTCATACTACTCCTTTCTGCCAGTTCCCTCCAATGAGATATTAAAAGATCCAGGTTTTTCAATAATTTTCATTCTTTATAACAAGTAGATTAAATGAACGAAGAACAGCAAAGGGGAGGAAAGCACCTGTCCCACTCACACAAGACACTCTTATTTAATCAAACTTCAGGTGCAAACAACATTGACATATCCCATTACCGCCAATTCTCTGGCAAAATTATTCAGCTTAAAATATTTTTCATTTATTTAACCATCTGTGAGGGAAGATAGGGAAAGATGCCTGCCCAAATTATTGTCTCTTTCCTTTGTACATCTAAAGCTACTGTTAACACATTTCAAATTTAAACTTAGATTTTTAAGAACCGAAGACCAGAATGCCCTTCTGTTACTGCCCTGCTGTGCTGATGTGAGTCTTACTTTGATCGTGCACAGGGAAACAGCAGACTCCTAGAATGGCTAGTTGCTAGGATACCTCTTAAAAGCATACATCTTGTGTTCTGTGGTGCTCTGTGACTGCCCTTCCATCAACAAAAGCAAGATGACAACAGGAAATACAGGGAGAGAACATGAACTGAGGAGAAAACAGTTGCCATCAAAGCAAGCAAAGCCAAAGACTCCCAAGAGATGGGGCTGCATGGACAGGTGTTGGAAACACCAGAGCTGGTTGTTAAATGTATAGCAACGCTTTTCTTTAAGGTTGTTAAATCTTATACTGGACAGTAGCTAAAAGCACAAAAAGGAAGATTTGTATTCAATTCTTATTCTGCAGACAGAGTTTGGAGATTGCATGTCTTCTATGAGCACATAAACTCAGAGACTGTTTTGTTGCTCCTAATACCAAGTTTGTCTGTACTACACAGGCAGGAAAGTATATGCTTTCTCTTCCCCTAATTTTCCTTAAAATCGGCATTCTATCTAATCCCCCTGTAAATCACTATTAAAGAGAGAAATACTTTTTAAAAAAAAAATACAACTTTTGAGATGATCTTGTGATACACAAAGCTCATCACAGATTCTATTCATCTGCTCAGAACTGAGACTACTAGAGGCAAATCACATGCAGCATAATGTCTTCTGTTCAAATTATTACTTTGTCAGTTTGTTCTAGTCGTTAACATGTTTTACACAGAACACAGCAATTACATGAGAATGAAAGAACACACCTCCATTCAGTCCACTCTTAAGCATCATTAACATATGAATATCGTAGCTAGCCTGATCAACACCCCCCCATATTTTGCAGATACCTCTGTCATTCTTGCTGAAAAAAATACTTCAACGCATATTAGACTTTAAGCTACACAAATAATTACTCCATTCAGAGGAGAGAGGGAAGAGCACAGTACAATTTTGATGGCACACAACAGACCCATTCACCACTCTATTAAATTACAAGAAATTTAATCTGCAGAACTGATGTCCTTGATATGTCACAAAAGAAAATGCAAAAAAAAACCCCTCTTGTAAGAAGCCAGATTAATCATAAGCACAAGGTCCTCACAGGAAGGGCGGGCCAAGTCCCCAGTGCAATTCCAGAAGAGTGGTCATGGTGTTCTAGTAAAACTGGGATCTACTGGTTCCACTAACAGGGTTTCAGCACATAAATTTTTCCAGAGTTCAGAGAGAAGACAACGTTTGAGCTAAGAAGGAACCATGGAACTGGCACTGGCCACACAATTCCAAAGACACAAGCAGTAGCCACAGGCTTCCAGTAGTCATACTTCAAGCCACATGTCAACTCATATCTGAAGCTAAATGGTAGGTTGTGTCATAAGTTTTAGTAGATAAGAGTTACAGGCTATGTAAATTTATGCCATTGCTATTCCAAATGCAACGTAACTGCTATTTTGCTTGTGCAAAATCATCCGCTCTCTACTACTGCTACATGCCTCCCTCTGTCCTTCCTTTATGCAGACAATGCGAGTAAATAACATTCCATCGTTGTGCCAAGACGCACTCCTCCCCCTCCATTATTTCACCTACAAGTCAGGAAGAGATAAAAGATAACGCAGTTTTCTAACAGCTGATTCATTCAGTATATCCAAAGACTGAATTAGGCCCGCTAAATTGAACATCATTATCTCTACTCATGCATAATATCGGCAGCTTAGGTAAGAGCTAACATTGATTGCATTTTTCTTGTTATTGTCTGAATATTAAAGAGGCAGTAGCTCAGGCAAATGTGATGTACAGTGCAGTAAAGTACACGCTATTTTAAAAATTCCCCTACCCTTTTCAGAAACCCGTCTGCATTCAAACGGACTCCAGGGGCACATCTAGTGCAATAGCACAAACCACTCAGATATTACCAGGTGAAAAAAAAATGATATGTTGCTAAAGAAAGCCAGAGTTACCATTCCACCAGAGTGAACTTTTAATTCTGGGGACATTTGCGTTCCATTGTCAAATGTGAACAATGGACATTGTCAAGTGTGAACCCTTCAAGTAGACAACACAGCATAAAGATCTTCCTATGAACGGTCAGGGGTTAACTACATATTACGCCCTGGCCTTAACAGCAGTCATATCTGGGGGGGGGGGGGGGGAGTGTGCACACACACCTGTGTGTATATAATTTTTTTTTAAAAATTATCCCATACACATAAAATTTACCAGACTCTGTATACACCCTTCCCAAGTGTATATAGAACATAAGGGTACAATCTAAGAGAACCTCTTTTCTGCATAGATGGAGCAGCACAAGTGGGAACTGTTTGTTGTCCTGCGGCATTACACAACAAATTCCCATTGGACCTCAAAAAAGAAACCAGCCTCTCCTCCCCACAAATCCCTGCATGAATCACATGGAAAGGAAACACAACAACACAATAACTGATGCAATGCACAAGGTAGGCTGCAACCTCTAACCAGCTAATCAAATCTTTAGCTGATGCATGGTGGGGCTATTCAGATCGGTAAGGGTGAGAGTTAAGGGACACTTGTTTATTTGGTGAGGGGGCTGTTTTGTTTTGTGTGTCACTGTAATAAGGAATGAGACAATGTTAAGGATAGCCTTTATTTCTAGAGATAGCTTTTGTTTATTGTACTCTTGCACTCTGCAATGTTGCAGAAATGTTGTACTCTTGCACTCTGCAATGTTGCAGAAAAGCACCTGCACCTAGGTTTTGGTACTATCCATTTAAATTACTTTAAAGGCAATCAATTTGCAATCTTATGCACACTCACTTGGGAGTAAGTCCCATGGAACAAAGCATGTCTGACTTCAAGAAAACACGACAAAGACTATTCCTACTATTACTGATGGCACTAGAATGAAATGCAACCAAAGGCAAGAAACCGCTAAAAGGTTTACAATGAGTGAAATATCAATAAATAAGCAACTCCTGCCTTTAAAATAATACTTAACAGTGTACCATGACACATGGTAGTAAATGGCAAAAAGTTATTAAATGAATGCCGTGTGTGTGTGTGTGTGTGTGTATATATATATAAGCTTTTCCATCTTTTTATCCCACTGAATTTCAGCACAATGGAAGTGATGAAAATTTATATTGACTTGGACACCAGTGATAAACTATACGACAGCACACGAAATAGTCCCCACAAATCCTCAATATCACATTCGGCTATTCTTGTGAATAAACCAAGGGTAGATGTTATCTCTCCTAAAACCCAACAGTCCACAATGGCAAACCCGATTAATAAAGAGAGGCACACACCCAAACAGTCCGGTATATTTCACACAAGTTATAAACACTTAGACCACAGTCTCCTAAAATTCAAGGTTGGCTATAGTCTGTAAAGCTCTCCAGTGACACGGCAAATTAAATTATTTATATATATATGTATATAATGTATTACAGATCTACAGTACTTTTATGTTTTCGCCACGTTGTTATGAAGTTGTGTTTTGTACTATGTATAAAAGAATTTTTAAAATTTTTAAAAACATTTAAAAAGAAAGACTCCCTGCTTTTGTCAGTGGACTCTCTCTGGCTTTGTCAAGGCTGCCTTCAAATCCAAAGGGACACTATCACAGGGGCACACATCACCTATACTCTGAAGACCTCATTCACCTGCATATCCTCTAAAGTGCTATCATGTGCCAGCTGCCATTTATATTAGCCAACCTGGGCAGTCTCTACACAAGAAAATAAACAAGAGCAAGCAGACCTAAAAAAAATGAAAACATTGGGAAACCAGTAGGTGTGCATTTCAATCTTCTGGGGCATTCAATCACAGAGTCAAATGTTGTAGGATTTCAGCAGAAAGTTTCAAAGGCAGACTCCAGAGAAGCTTCTAAATTGTAATCCACATGCAAGTTTCATATTATCAGCCCTGGAATAAATAGGTACTGGGGGATGGTTAGCGCACAACAAAGATAAATTGTTTCTCCTAACACGTTTATGTACTCTGTCTGGATTCATCCTACTTTGCCAATTGACCAAAACTGGGAATGGCCAACACCCAACTTTGAGTGGATCATTTTACTCATTTGACTGCATCTTGTTTTCATCTGGTTTAACTATGCAATAAAACACACTTTGTCCAAGGAAACTGGAACTTCTGGCCTCCCTCAGTAATTGCTCCCTCACCACCCCCTTCACTGTTTGCAACTCTGGGTATAAATCTTTCTGACAGTTCAATTTTATACTTGCAGTAACTGTGATAAACTGATTTGGGATAGTACTTGCTTGGTATCACTTAGTCAGAATTCCTAGGGGCTAAACTACTTGTTTCCAGCAACCAATCGTTTTCTGGCTAGTGGTGATCTGGAAGCTAGGTGACTGGGACTTTTGGCAATTCTAAGAGATCCCAGACTTTTGGGTGGGGGAGGGGGCTGATTCCATGCCCTTCCTCTGAAATGGGAGTGCCTGATACCATTCCTAGAAAACTGAGGGGGCTCACCCTTAGCTGGAGTATACTCATGTATTTGCAAGTGTCTCCATGCCCCATGGAGTGTGGAGTATGTTAGCTGGATGGATGTGGGAGCGGCTTGCCCTTCCTCCTGGAGTATGCTCATATACTTGCAAGGGTCTCCACACCCCAGTTAAAAAAATGCTGGTATAGCTAAGGTACATGATATATCTGAGGTACAAATGCTACCTACCGTAATTCCTCTCATCACCTACTGACTCATGCCACCACTGTCACCACTTCATACTAACCTAGGGTTGCCAGGTTCCCCTGGCCACTGATGGGGGATGGGGGGTAGGGTTGGGGAACTCCTAGAGATTTGGGAATGGAGCCTGGGTAGGAGAGGGACCTCAGTGAGGTACAATGCCATAGAATCCACCCTCCGAAGCATCCATTTTCTCCAGGGGAACTAATCTCTGTAGTCTGGAGCTGAGTTGTAATTCCGGGGGAATACCCAGGTCCCGCTTGGAGGCTGCCATCTCTATATGACTAGCACTAAATTGAGACTGGCAAGCTCTAACCATGTGTTTTGTTAAGAGGACTGAGAAATGGCTCCAAAGCATCTCCATGCATCTGATAAAGGAAGTAGTTATCTACACAAGCTTGAGGTGCATTGTATCTGTCCCTAACCACTAATATTTTTTGCCAGCACACATTAAAAATAGCTGTTAATCACAATTTATCTGTTTGTACACTTGTACTGCCATATACATTCTTCTCAGGGCTGGACAATACAGATTGTTGATGTCTGTGGGACTCCCACATTTTCATCCTGCCCTTCCTTAAAAGAGCTAAAGGTGTTATAAATAGCTCTCCCCTCCTCCAGCTTGCTCTCACAATAATCCCGTATAAGAGGTTAGGTTGAAGGAGTCTGACTAGCCCAAGGTGAGATTCCGAGTATAGTAGGGCTTTGATTTCCAACTCCCTAACCCAGTGGTACTCACTCAGTGGCTCAGGAGCCAACTGTGGCTCTCCTGAACACCATTACTCAACATGACAAGTGCCCGTTTCAGGAAAGTGGGCAAGGCGATAGGGTTGCCAGCTCTGAGCTGGGGAATAACTGGAGATTTTGAGGCTGGAGCCTGGGGAGGGGGCGTTATGGGAGGGACCTTAGCAGTGTACAATGCCATAAAGTCCACCCTCCAAAGCACTCTTTTTTCTCAGGAAAACTGATCTCTATTGTCTGAAGATCAGTTGGAATAGCAGGAGATCTCCAGGCCCCATCCGGAGGTTGAAATCCCTAGATACTGGCCAATGGGAATGTTACTTAGAACAGAAAGAGCTTTTACTCACCCCATCCTTGAAATATTAGAATTCAACTTGAAGGACACTTTAAACATAAGAAAGCATTTATCTTGCCACACCCAGCCTAATAAAGTTTTCTGGAGAACTTTTTTTTCATATTAATTTTTATTCATTTTTCATTTCAACATAAATTATACATGTACAGAATAGGCTTATTTCTAGGTCCTTATCTTAAGGCTGATATGTTTCATTTTTATACTTTTCATACAATTTGTGATTATGCTTTGTTAGTATTACCATAAGTGCAGGTTTTTTAATACATCAGGTATTGGTGTTTTTTTTTTAATTAGATATGCTATAATGGGTGATTATATTCTTGTAACGTCATTGTATTCATCTTTAGATTTTTTTTGTTTCACAATATCTGAGATTTTTTTCCATTATGTATATGTTTCAGATTTTCTTATACCAGAGGTTTACTGTTAAATTATTTTTGGATTTCCATGTAGCTGCTATAGCTGTTTTGGCTGCAGATATTAGAGTGGCAATTCTTATTCTTTGTGTTGTGGGTAGTGTGCTTTCTTCTCTGAGATTTAGTAACAGCGCTTCAGGTGCCTTGTCTATTGTTTGTTCTGTTATATTTTTTATTTCTTCTATTACTTTTTCCCAGAAGGATGCTACCACTGGACATTCTAGCCAACAGTGTATGTAATTGCCAGTTTTCTGGAGAACTTGAAAACCTGCCTACTGTTGTGTCCGGAGCCTGACTGAGTCCTTCCCCACACTACAGATACACAAAGTGTGGCTATAGATCAACAGCGGAAGGGACAGACCACCCTCCATGCACAGAGGTATTCTGGTAATTTAAAAGGTTATAGTTATACAATTAATATTAATACTAATATATCTTATTGAATGTGTGTGTTTGGCGGGGTGGCATTCAGGACATATACTGTAGTCATGTGGCTCTTCTGGTCCACGGTGATTACAAATGTGGCTCTCCACAAGCTGTGGAAGGAGTACCACTGCACAACACTGGATCTTGATGAATGTTTTCATCCTTGCCATATGAATCAGCAGTCATAGCAGATATGACATCTAAGGCACTCCACTTTTGTTATTATTAGATACATTTTAACACAATTTACATTTTATACTTTGAGCAACAGAGAGGCTGAAATAATGCTCAAAAGGCAGGACTTCAAAAGTGCAAGAAACAGTGGCTTCCTAAAAGATCTGTTTCAAAATATAACATTGCAAAGAGGCACTTGTGTTTATTTAAACACAACTTCCTGAATAGGTAAGATAAAAATTGATGGGTGTGTATGAAACAAACAATTTTGGTATCTTGAAAACAAAGCAAGACTACATTCTAATGTTTCATAAGAGAGATGACTCCCTTGGACATCACAAAGCAAATGTCACTAGTTACAATAGAAATCTCTTTCACAGCAAAACAGGAGATCCCAGGAAAACATGATTGCACTTACCTGTAACTGATGTTCATCTAGTGTCTTCTGTGCAGGCACACATGGGACTGCACAGAAGACACAAAGATGAACTGTATTTATGCCTTATAAGCCATTCTGCTTTGGTTCTTCAGGTTGTCTCTGAGTCTCTCATTGCTGGAAGGAATCGAATCCCAGCAAGCACCAATGCCACAGCACAGCATGAGCCTCCTCCCAAACCTCTCCTGACCTTATATGCGTAAGAACATATGAGAAGCCAATGTTGGATCAGGCCAGTGGCCCATCCAGTCCAACACTCTGTCACACAGTGGCCCAAAACACCAGGTGCCATCAGGAGGTCCAGCAGTAGGGGCAGGACACTAGAAGCCCTCCCACTGTTGCTTCCCCCCCCCCCAAGCACCAAGAATACAAAGCATCACTTGCCCCAGACTGAGAGTTCCTATCTATACTTTGTGGCTAATAGCCACTGATGGACTTCTGCTCCATATGTTTATCTAATTCCCTCTTGAAGCTGTCCATGATTGTGGCCGCCACCACCTCCTGTGGCAGTGAATTCTATGTGCACAGCAGCTGCAAAACCTCAGTCCCATGTCTCATGCCAGAGCTATAATGTGGAATGAATCCCAAGTTGCTATTGCACATCTACTCCCCAAATGATGAACAAATGCTCTTGAAAAACACCACCCAAGGGCACAAGCACCATTTGGAACAGGCAGGGGAGGGAGGCTTCTCTTCCCTTTTTCTTGTGTTCTACACTACCTGCTATTATTCCTCAAGAGTACCTATACGTCAGCAGGCCTCTGAACCTGACTTTGAGGTTTTCCCCTACGCCCCAACCTGTCTGTCTCCACCCATCAAAACCTGAAGTGGCATCCATGCCTAAGAATTCCCTTGTATCAGTATGTCCTACCCAGTAGTTTAAAAGTGCATATTAGAACAGAAGAAAGAAAAAGAGGTAGGAGAGGAAGCAGGACTTTATATACTTGGGACCCCAACTGTTACCACAGATGGATTCCAAAAAAAGACCATCAACTTTGTCCCCCCTGGTACCAAAGACAGCCTGTTTCCATCATATTAGTAAATGGTTCCATATTCCATTGAACCAAACCATCAGCCAACTCTCTTTCCATAGAGTCACACTGTCCTGTACAACAAAGGAACTCTGAAGAGGGTGCTTAGCAAAGCAGCTATTGCTCTCTGACCACAAAAGCCAGTGTGGGAAGGTCATAATGTGATGTTTCTCTTAGCTGAATCTGGTATTTGAGAGATTAATGCCTTAATAAGCCTGCTACCAAAAAAAAGGAATCACAATGCACAATGTTTATTCTTATAGTGCCAGGAGCACTGAATCTAGGACTAAATTTACACAATGTTAGCACTATTAATCTAAAGCAGATAAGACAGTAATTAGTAACAAGAATATGAAAGACTGTAAAGAAAGTTTTATTGTTTTTCTATAGCAAAATGGCTTCAGGGAAACTTGTTTCAATCATATACTTTAGCCTACTTCTTTCCTAACAACATAGTTTGAACCAGCATTATCTTTATCTAGAATGAATAGTTAGCAAAAGATTGTATTTATTATGTAAATGTAACCTCCAATAGTTACTGCACAGATCTGCCCTCTCCAATGTGGTACCCGTGGGCACCACACTTACTCTTGAAAAACACAACCCAAGGGCAGGAGCACCTGACACCCACTTACTTCTTCCCCAAAGCACAGAGCCAATCCTAGCTTCCCTCCACTGGAGTAGGAGATACTTCAGAACCACCCAGGAGGTATCAACTGTCATGGGAAACCCAATTGGAAGCAGCTGCCTCTATCAAAGTAGCATGCTTGGCTTAGAACATCCTAATATTTTGTACACCCTCCAGTGCTTTGTGATTGGATACTCTCCACCCTTGAAGCCGTTTTGTGGATGCACCCACTCAAAATTCCAAGAGGGCCCTTAGGTTCAACAAGGTTGGGCATCACTAAATTAACACTGTGGGCCAATCCAGACTTTATAAATTGGGAAGAAATCTTTTTTTATGGAAGGTCTGGACCTATAGGGGGATTTTTTTTTTTACATTCGATCAATAGATAAGACTGATGAGTTTTTGTCATCTTCTCAGCTGAGATCTAAATATAACTTGACAACTTCCATTGAATGACAATATTTACATCTGCAGCATCTGTTGGTATCTAAATATGGCCTTGAGGGATTAAATGTCTCAGTCCCCTTTGTTCCTGGAAACTCTAATTGAATTGATGCAGAAAATAAAACCTACAATATATGTCTATAAATATTTGATGTCAATTTATAAATATGATATATAGAGAACCAGGAATGAATGGAATTAGGAACTATATCATCCTGGCGGAGACTGACCAAGAGAGAGCTCTTGGAGTCGTAGTAGATAACTCAATGAAAATGTCGAGACAGTGAGCAACTGCAATGAAAAAGGCCAATGCTATGTTGGGGGTTATTAGGAAGGGAACTGAAAACAAATCAGCGAGTATCATAATGCCCCTGTATAAATCAATGGTGCGACCTCATTTGGAGTACTGTGTACAGTTCTGGTCGCCACACCTCCAAAAAGATATTACAGCATTGGAAAAAGTGCAGAAAAGGGCAACTAGAATGATACAAGGGTTGGAACACCTTCCCTAAGAAGAAAGGTTGAGGCGCTTGGGGCTCTTTAGCTTGGAGAGACAACGGCTGAGGGGTGACATGATCAAGGTTTATAAGATTATGTATGGGATAGAGCAGGTAGAGAAAGAAGTATTTTTCTCCCTTTCTCACAATACAAGAACTCGTGGGCACTCCATGAAATTGCTGAGCAGTCGGGTTAGAACAGATAAAAGGAAGTACTTCTTCACCTAAAGAGTGATTAACGTGTGGAATTCACTGCCACAGAAAGTGGTGGCGGCTACAAGCATGGATGGCTTCAAGAGGGAATTAGATAAACACAAGATGGGACAGCCGCAATACTTGCAGGGGGGAGTATCCCAGTCCTCCTGCCACCACCCCCTCCCCAGGGCAAGCGGCGGCGACCCGCCAAGCCCTCTCCTCCCCCCCCCCACCGGTGACAGTGAGCCCTGAGCGGCTCACAGTCGCCGGGCTCACTGAGCCTCCCCCACAACAGCCAGAGCATTCCCTGTGAATGTGCAGGGGACGCTTTTTACTTTTCGAGGAATTTAAATATCCTCCGAATATTTTTGGAAAGTTTTTGGATTTTTCTGCAAATGTGGAGAGTCCCCCACATATGCAGAAAAACCTCCTTTCCCCCAAGTGCTCCCTCCGCGCAGATTTAGATATCCACACGGAGGGGGCCACTTTGGAATTAGATATATAGATATGGAACAGAGGTCCATCAGTGGCTATTAGCCACAAAGTATAGATAGGAACTCTCAGTCTGGGGCAAGTGATGCTCTGTATTCTTGGTGCTTGATGGGGGGTGGGGGCAACCGTGGGAGGGCTTCTAGTGTCCTGCCCCCACTGCTGGACCTTCTAAGGGCACCTGGTGTTTTTGGCCACTGTGTGAAAGAGTGTTGGACTGGATGGGCCACTGGCCTGATCCAACACTGGCTTCTCTTATGTTCTTATCCTATTTTGCCAAAACACTGGGGCATGGCCTGAAAGTTTATACCTGCTCTCGCCATGGATCTTAAGTTGTGACTTATTCAGCCACAAATTATGTTTAGGATATACTGGAGACCACAATGACTCTTTAGCGAAGGACTGAGTAAACTGCCTAATTGTTGGTGTTGTAATTCACAGGACATGTCACTTAAACATATGCTTTGGGTCACATGATTTTTCTGGGAAGAAGTTATTACTCATATCAATTTTGTATTAGAATATCCATTGATTTTTGAGGATGCTTATGTCCTTTAAAACTATTTGCCCATCTCATGGAGGCTAACAGATGCTCAACGAAAGTAGACCTTCCATGCCCTTACTATGGCTACGAGACTTGCATTACAACATTGGAAAGAAAAATGCCCACCTCTGGTAAATCAATGGATTGAGGACCTTAGAACTCTATCAATATTTGAACACACTGCACATATTATTTGGTTTTAGATAGCTAGAAACCTTTTATAGTAACGTACATGTAGATCTGCCACCACTGTTATATTTTTGTCTCTATCTTATGTATACCTTTTTAAAAATTCTATTTAGTTGCTAGATTTTGTGTTTTTTCTCCCTCTTTTTGTCTGTATTTTAAATAAATATTTTTATTTTAAAAAGGTTGAGCATCCCTGCTGTAGACAGAGCCCATATGTCTTTCAAGTAACAGAGTATCTGACATGGAACAGGGATACCCAGGTTTGAATCCTGACTCTGTCATGGAAGTTCTCTGGGTGACCTTGGGTCCATCAATCTTGCTCAGCTTCAGCTACCCTGTTCAAGGGTGGTTGCTATAAGGATAAACTGGAAGAGAGCAGAACAATGCTACAAGTCACTTTGGGTCTCTGTTGGGAAGAAAACTTCCTCTTATATGTCTTAATTTCCATGGAAAAGTCCAACAGAGAAGATTAACGACCTGAGACCATGGCTACAATTCAGATGTCAGAATCTGGAAACTTCTGCTTGCTATTCCCCAGGTCAGAGCAAATCTTTCTCAAATTTGAAATACATTTTTTCATTTTGAAGTTCTGCTGAATTATTTATTTATTTATTAGTTCAATTTATACCCAACCCTCCCCGCCAGAGGGCAAAAGCTGTTGTGTGTTTAATCATATATGTCACATTTCTCATCCTCCTTTATAGAATTGTAGCTGCACTAAGAACAAAAATAACTTCACCATGGTATCATTTTTGAACCAGAATGCTCAACAAAAGCCTAATATACTGCAAAGCTATCACAACAAATACTTAGTGGTGACTAGCTAACGTCACACCAAGGGGCACAAGATAGCATCTATGAGGTCATCTCATTTTATCTACCACAAAACATTTGCTCTTTGTCAGTTCTGTACCAGTACATTTTATTCTTTTATTCTTGTTCAAGCACATGGGGGTAATGTTAGATGGAAAACTGAAATTATGTTTCAAATAAAACAAGCAAGATCTTCCATAGTACTTGGTCCAGCATCAAAGCTTACTGTACTGCTACACAGAAGATGTCACAACTGTAAAAATGCAAACCCTCCAATCATTATTTCCCTTTACCAAGATATGTGAACTTACAAACCAGCATAAGATTCTGAACATGACCCCTATAGTAAAACAAACAAAAAAACTACCCAACCAGTGGTTGTGAAGCAAAAGATTAGGGATGATCTTGCACAAATTTCTCTGATGATCTTGCACAACTGTTCTTTCAACTGGACCCCACCCTAGTAAAGCTATCCATACTGTTTGTTTTTGCTGGGCAAGTTTCCCAAATATTTTATTTATTTATTTATTTTATTAAATTTATACCCCATCCTACCCCAAAAATGGGCTCAGGGCGGCTCACAACATAAAACCAACAAACAATTAAAACAATAAATAGCGGACTTCAGGCAAGACTTGCGATAATGGCGGACGTGCTCCTCCGCAACTGCGGGGAGCGCGATCCGTACCCGGCGGGAAGAAGGGGCTCTGGACTGGTGCCGAGCCCCCAGAGACCCCAGTGAGGGGGCTCTGCCTGGGGTGGCACGAAGGGGATCTCTCCCTACGGTGGCGATCGAGGGATCGAGATCCCTTTTCATCACCCCCATAGGTTCCCCCGCTGTGGGAGCCGTATGGCTGAAAGCGCAAATCCGTGAAGCAGCAGAGGGTGCGAAGCAATGAGGCTGGAACTGACAGTTACACATGGAGAAAACGTGAGTCTGAAGTAAGAAAAGCAGAATACAGCGGGAAGACGGCAGGAGGAGTGAAACCCACCCACCCCCCCCTCCGGGACTGGCGTACTTACCAGACTCTTCACGTGGCGTTACTGCATGAATAAAAGCCCATCCGCCTTGCTAGATGGCAGCATCGCTCACTTGGAGATATAAACTTTAAAAGGACATAAGTGCTGTTCGAAAATTTGCTCCTTTCGTTCATCTTATCTATCTATAAACAAAGAGCGCAGCCTCAACAATGGCGGGGAAACCGAAACCTTCCCCCAAACTAGGAAGTACAGCTCTGAGTGCAAAGGTTGATACCACAGAGATGAGCGCGGTGTTCTCCTCGTTATTGCGACCTCTAGTGGACCAAATGACAGCTCTCAACATGAAGATGGACAAAATGCAGTTAGAACTAAAAGAGTCGAATAAAACCACAGAGAAGCTGCAGCGAGAACTTCTGGAAGTAAAAACTTCAGTAAAAAACCAAGACTCAAGACTACAAAAGGCAGAGAAGGAAAAGGCCTTCCACCATGATCAGCTTTTGAAATTACAAATGGAAAGATCGATTTTTTTCCTAAGACTTCAGAATGTGCCAGAAAACACAGGAGAAGACCTTAAAAATTTGCTAAGTGAAGCACTTGAACCAGTGACAGGCATGAAAGCAGCGGATATAAAAAGCGATATGGATATGGTTTACAGAACCTATCCAGATTATACTAAAAAGAAAAGCCTGCCTGGTGAAATTATGATAAGGTTCTCCAAAAAATCTACAAGAGACGTGGTGCTTAGGACCACAAACAAAGCAGCTCTGAAGATCCTGGGAGAAGAAGTAAAAGTGATGAAGGATATCCCATTTGAAATAAGGAAAAGAAGGAAAGCCTATGGAAAATTGACATCTTGGCTCCAGTCTGTCTATCATCTATCGCTGGAATACTCCAGAAGGACTATGCTTCAGCATCAAAGATAAGAAGTATAAGATTGACTCTGTTCAACAAGCGAAAAAATTTCTGGAAAAAAGCAAAGAGCAGAAAACTGGGAGAGACTCAGATGGTTCACTGGCCTCGCAAGAAAGCATGTATGGATTTGATAGCTCAAAGAGTGAAGAAGAAGTGTCTGACTCGGAAAAAGGAGGAGCAGCTCCAAAAGTAGATGAGACTGTTAAGACAAGAAGAGGACGAAAGAAGAAATAGTGATTAAACTGTTTTATTAAGCATTGCACCTATGTATTATAAATTGTTTAATTAACCGTATTTCTCTAGGTGGGCGTGCCTGCCAAATAGTTTTGATAATTTTTATAGTAGCAGTAACAAAATAATTGAAATTTATCCAAGGTTCTAAATGCTTCATAATTATATTATGTAACATGGTAGTATTAAGCAAATGATAAAGTACTCTCTGTATAAGGTATATGTAGCTTAGATTGTAGCGTATTAGTTGTAGATATAGGAAAAATCAATAAAAATTTATTTAAAAAACAAACAAACAATAAATAGCAATAGCAGATAAAACCAAGACCCGTGCCTTATGGAATAATTACCCTAAGAAATTCCAGTGCCCAAGTAATATTCAAGACAGCAGGGCACTGGAAAAGGTCATAAACAGCGCCATGGATAGGACCGGGGGCGGGAGGGATGGGGGGGGCACAGAATGGATTGAACGGCTGCCACCTTAACCAAAGGCCTGGCAGAACAGCTCAATTTTATGAGCCCTTATCACTGGGCAGAGACTCCACAGAGCCCAGCAGTTAGGAGCTACCAGTAGGTGAAGGCTGGAGATGAGAGAGAGAGAGAGAGAGAGAGAGAGAGAAGGCACTCATCCAACAATAATCTCCAGCAATGGACAGACATCAGTTTCTCAGTGCTCTACTGTTCCCTAACTGAAGCTGCAGTACCTGATGAAACGTCTTTCATTGTGCACAGAGGCAAATCTCTGTAATCCTCACTACACTAATTGTATATGATGAAGCTCTATGTTTGACTTTCATTTAAAATGAGTAAGGAGGAATAAACTAGCAAAGCACACTACAACAAGAACAATACTAAATGCAAGAAAGGAACAAAAAGTACCACCTTGCCTGTCAGATTCTCGTAGTTATCCCCAAAACCTTAAATCCTAGCTCTACGATGAATTTTAGAAGCTGTTTGGGAAGCCAAATGTGGCTGAAAAGAGGGGCACAGATGTAAGAAACTTATCACTGCACAAAAGTTCAGACTGCTCTGATTTAGATGGTTTGAATTTGGATGTTCCCCCTCACAGCTCCAGTCCAAGGAGGCAAACAGTATTGCATCCAAGCATAAGACTGCTTCTCCCCACCTTGAGACCTTCCTTTGCTTTATCTGAAAATATCCCCAGGACCCTAGACCTTCCTCCTGTTCTCCTTTACCCAATCAGCAGAGAATTTCATTAGATCTGAATATTCTGAAATATTCCTTTTAAACAACATATCCTGGGCCACAAATTACAAAAGTTTGCAAAAGCGAATTTGCATTAGATAAGACCTAACAGTCTACATATATTTTGGGTTGGATTGAATTTCAGTTTGTAAGGAAGAGATTATACATTACCCTGAAATATGCTCCAAGCTAACGAAGTACTAGGATTGTTTCCAAAGTAAATGTTTTTCATAGCAAACCTGATACATGATTATCAGGGATTTTCACTTTTGTTTTAACTGCAACTCTCTTACTATTCTTCTGGAGGCTGCCATTTTTGTCCTTCTGGTGGCTGGATTTCCAAACAGGTAAAAAAGGAAGCCAATAATATCATGTAGTTTTATAAATGTTGGCTTGTTTCATCCCTTTCCCTGCACTTACATTTCAAACCCTAACATAAACCAGACACTACATATTTTACGATTTCTTTCACTATGTCACAGTGTGAGCCTTTGCGCTATAGAAATGTCTGTGCCATCATTAACATTTACATCCAGTATAGGGTCAAGCAACAGCAACAGGGGCTGCCATGGCTTAGAGCTTAAGACACTGAGCTGCAAGACCAGAAAGTCAGTAGCTTGGTAGTTTGAGACCCTAGTGCTGTGTGATGAAGTGAGCTCCCGTCTCTAGCCCCAGCTCCTGCCAACCTAGCAGCTTGAAAGCAAGAAACTGCAAGTAGATTAACAGGTACTGCTTTGGTGGGAAGATAACAGCGTTCTGTGCACTGCAGCATTTAGTTATGCTAGCCACATGACCTTGGAAAAGTCTTCAGACAGCGCTGGCTCTTCAGCTTGGAAACGGAGATGGGCACCGTCTTCTAGAGTCGGACTCGACCAGCTTTTGAGCAAGGGCAACCTTTTAGCGGAAACAATCAGAATGGTCTACAATGTGTTTGTGTGGTGTGTGACTTTGAGTGGGAGCTTCTGCAAGGAGCTTCTGGGTGAGAGGAAGGCCATCCTGTACTGTGTGGGAGAGTTTTCAGAGCTGATGATGGTGGCTTGTGAATCTGCAAGATACTAAAATACAGTTGAGGCAGCAGGGAAGCTGGACAGAGACTAAATCGTAACAAAAAATATTCTGCAAATTAAGAAGAATACAAGATTTTTTCTTTATACGTTTCTTTTCAGTTGAGCTTTGATAAGAACATGGGTGTGAGTACAACTTTACTAAAATAGTAATAGGTGTAATACAATATTTATACAAAACAGAAATAGATTAGTAGTAATATAATAGCAGCATATATTGGGCTTTAGAATGCTGAAGTGCTGTTTCAATACCTCTCAACAATCCTAAGAGAGGTTGATTGTATTATCTTCATTTTGTGATATGGTTGTAAAGCCACCTAGTGAGTTTGTGGCTGAAATGAGATTTGGAGAGGGGATTTTCTGGCTTATAGCTTGCACCCTTTGCTGTTATGCTACATCAGCTGGATATAAGTTTCAGTGATGATGAAGTGATGTGCATTTCTGTTCTGTATATTAAAAACTGCATAAAAATATCAAAACATCAGGCAGATCTAATCTTTCTTTGCCCATAGTGAAAAAGATGAAATACTTTATATTTTCCCCTGAAACATTTCTGAAAATGACAGAAAAATAGTGAGCCTTCCCATTTTCTTCATTTAAAAATGCTACTAATTTTTTCATAATTGCTGAGATTCTAAGATTCCCCAACTACATATTTTATTAGTCTAAGTACTGTAAAAACTGCAGTCTTCTCTCTTAATAAAGCTTTTCCTATCAAGGTCTTCCTATTATCCAGAACTAATATGATTCCAAGAGACAAAACCAATGTCCAGCATAAATCAGCCATGAAACCAGCAACAGATGAGCAGGTATGAGGCTTTAGGTCTGAATCACAATTGCAACATAAATCAGAGTAATTGGACAGTTCTGATACACTGGAACAACCCTGTCTTTCACCAAAGAAAAATTATTTAGGGCTCTTGTAATAAGTTTGCCAGAGGGGAAGGAAGGGAGGGGAATAATGGGGGTGAGACACAAATCTAGCCAGTCATTTATCTGTGTTAGTTTGCTGGTGTGACAACAGACCATCACAGGGTTGGCTTCTGCTTGGCAAGGCATGGTCACCACTCAGTTTCCACCTGTAGGATGCCCTCCCCAAAGGAAGTATGCATCACGGTTCCTCACCATCACTGGGTCTTTGTGACACAATTCAAAGCACAATTTAAATGGCAGTTTGAGAAAATAGACCTTTACTTTTCCCACAGGTGTGGGAAGGGGGCTTGGGGAGAAAGCTGTGATGGCTGTATGGTGTACGGAGCTTTACATGAAGAGAGAACAGGTAACAGAAGCTTGACAGGGTTGAAGAGGAATGAAATCACAGCCATCCTATTAGAGGGAAAGGGGACTAATATTAAGGGGTCTCCTGTGGAGAATGGAGACAAAGAGTAGAAGCTATTGCAGGGGAGGCTAATTTGGGGGAGGAAGAGATGATTAAAGCAGGGATGTGAAACGACGTGACATATTTTTGGACATCCAGTTTTTCAATGTGTTTTACATTGCTCTTAGAATCTGGTTATAAGTACCAGCACACCTCCCCAGAACAAGAGTGTAAACAATAAAATGGCATGTAAATTTCAAATTGCTTGTCAACTGGTCTAGAAGCGCAACTACAGTGACTTCCCAGAAGGCCACAACACAGCCCATCAGGGAGAAGACCAGTGTTAGAGAGATTCACTCAGAAATCAGTGCTGGTGCGGTACAAAAGTACAAGGCATTGACAGAACATACAGAGACCCAAAATCCCCCATCCACACTTGTTGGATCTTGTTTTATCCCTTTAGGAAGGGAAGAATTCAAAATAAACTCTATTTGTGGATGTTAGTTACTCAAGCACTGTATAATATTTGTTTAGGGAGTGTACATTCTATGCCAGCGGTCAACAGGTCCATACCTCAGATATCTGTATATACTGGGGCTGATACAGCAGTAAAAGCTTTCAGCTGGAATGTACTCTGATTCCGGATTACACCAGATTATACAATTTTAAACCAGGTTTCTGCAGATAAACTGAGAATTAAAATTCCCCAGATTAAAGTTACTCAGTTCTTGTACAAACAGGACAATAGCCATTCTGTATTTGATCCTTCAAAATACCACGTATTACATACAAACGTTACCTTCTCATTTTAAAGCCAATCTTTTTCATGAATTTCCATCCCTAAAGAACTGAAGACTATGTAACTGCAGCTGCTCACATTGCCTCTTCTGTCTTTCTCCTTACTTCAATAAACACAAATTCTAAGTAAAACAAAAGGGTGTGGGCAGGGATATTCTGTATAAACTGGAGATTTAAGCTTACCAGTCCTACAGGTTAAGCAAGGCCAGCCATGGACACAAACAGCTGCCTTGAGGCAGCAAAGTCTGTTTAGTGTAGCAACTCCAAGGTTGAGCAAACCAGCCTTCCAGTGAATGGCAACAGGCCACATGGGATTATTCTCACTGGTGCACGAGAGAATAATATTTGTGAGTCATAACAATATACACAGGGAACCACATCAAGTCAGTGCGGGCAAAAAGAAGGCACAGCAAGGCATTAACACCCTCCTATAGACAGTAACAATAAACTGGAGTCTACAATATTTCACAAACTGGACACCTACCACACACTTGGGTTTGCTGATTGCCACCAAGCTGGCCAGAAAATCCTCGTCGTACAGCTGGCTAAAAACATGGGAGTCGTAGGCCACCACAATGGAAATTTCTTCCATCATTTTGTCAGCAGACTATTAGCAGGGGCCAGAGACAGGCTCAGTATCCAACGGCAGAGAATTCGCTCAGCTCTGTGCCGGTTGCTCACACCCACCTGAAGAGACTAAATGGGTAGAGTGTCACAGGAGGAACGGAGGGGGGAAACCACACCCATCCACAGCAGCCAACCAGATCAGCTTCAGTGTGCTGCTTTCCTCTGGGAGTCTCTTTGATCTTTGCAGTAAAAGGCCAGTTTAAATACGTGGTCACATGTTCAGAAAATATAAAAACCATTCCTTATGGTAATCTTCAATTTAAAAGCATTTTACCAATATGAATCTGTTTTTTAAAAAAGCAGTGAAGTATCTATTTGAAAATTTCAGTTGGCAATGGAGATTCTTCTTGTATTTCCCATAGTACACTACATTCTTCTAAATGATGCATTTTATGACAGGTAAAGAAGTATTTTCAGTGGAGGAGTCTTAATTTCTTACAAAGACTTGCTTTATGGGTTCCCACAGAAGGAACAAAAAAAATTCTACCATCCTTGAAATGTTTCAGAGGATCTTATCAGACACCCAGGGGAAAATTGCTGCTTCTCTGGCAGTTTTGCTCTGCCAGGGAGCTTCTTTCTTTTCTCTTGTAATTATACAGACATAGAACAGAAATCTAGTGGCTCCATCAGTCTTTGCGATTGCTGCCTTAAAACCATCTCACATAGCTGTAAGATTACAATGACTAGCTTTCCTCGTTAGTCCAAAATGCCAAATCACACCTCTGGATGAAGTCTTATCCAAATAATGTTCACTTAAAATGTACAGTCTTGTTCAAGAAACAGAAGGGTAGGAATCCAAATTATCTTTTGCAGGGGTGTGAATCCTCCTGTAGTTTTCAAAATGCAAGCACCTCGCAGTACCTTTATCAATAGTAAGAACTGAGCAAAAAATGGCAGAAAGTCTGAAAAAATATTATTTTGACCTATAGTTTTATGAACACTTGCAAAACTATGTACAAATCCATGCCCCCCAACTTCACCATAAAGTATAAATCCACCTTCACGCTAAGAAGCAATCTTCTTGGATTAATAAAGAACAAAAAAAAAATCCAAATTCATGTTCTCATCTTATATACATTACATATTTTGCCTTTTTCTATAACGTTTTGTTTCAGCAACAGAAGATCCAAGATGTATAAAATGACAGAAGCATGCATTTATAACACATGAGGGTACATTTCAGACACTGCAAAAAAATCTTTTGGCATCTCCTAGTGCAAGCTGTTGTCCATACACTGTCACATGGGGTTTTTTTCCAGAATAAAATACAGTATCATCAACTTGCCTCTTCTCTTTGCCCTGTTTTCTTTGTGTGTCTCAGTCGCTAGAAGATTACATGTATATTTTCAACAGTAAAAGGTCCGTTGAAGAGAGAAGTTGGTCACAGCCACAGCATTTAAGATGGAAAAAAAAGTCCACTTTCATAAGGGAGGGGTAAAATGACATATTGCTAGGAAACAGCAGAGAATTTTAATAGGCTTAAGGCAGGCAAAATGCAAAGCTTGAAGAAGTCCTTGTGATTGCGACAGCTTCTGAACAAATATGCAGGTTAAATATAACCCCCAAAGTATGAAGAAAAATCGATTTGATTTGAAACTTGCACGAATGCAGTTTTCTGCTGCTAAGGCTAGGCTACAGCCTTAACTTGTTTTCCCAGCAGAGGTAGCTCAGCTCCAAAGAGTAAACATAGCAAGCCTTCTTCTTGGACGTCAGTGGATACAATTCCTACCTCATACTGTAAAGCCTTCTCTCTGTTTTTCTAAAAACTTTATCAGATCCTGGGAACCTCTTCAACAAACACTTCCCCCTCCAGTCTGGCTTCGACTTCCTTGTAAAAAAAACCAAACGGCTGCTATGAGTGAAAGTGGTTCTTCCTGCCTTTGCAGCTTTCTCTCTCAGCGTGACTCACTGTGGGCAGGAGATAATGCGCTTATGTGAGGTGAACAGACAAAGACACCTGTTGTAGGAGGAGGTAAGGAATGGGACTTCCCATGATCCCACACTCCCTGCCAGGCTGTGATGCCAGGGAGGGATGAAATTACATTTAAGCAGCACATGTACTGCAGCAACCTTCAGGCCTCTGTTTCAGTTAAAAAAACACTTCAGTCTGGGACAGAGGCAAAGAACAGAGGCAAGGAACGCCAGACTCCACCTCCACCTCCAAATTAAAAAACGCTGTGAATCATATAAGGTATTAGGAGTCAGGGTTTAGGATAATCTTCCTTTCAATGACCCTATGGTAGATGAACTTAAATAGACTTTTGTGAATTTAAAGCTGACACCATTTGCCTATGTGTTTTTAACCAGTGACTTGTGTTTACTAATACAGAAAACCAGAATACAGAATGCTAATACAGAAAACCACTGTATTCTTGCCCACAGCACTTATCTGCCCACAGCTGCTGGCCCGCCGCCTCACCGATGTGGGGATATAGGGATGGGCCTTACAATGGCTCATTTCCTTCCTTCAAGGTCGGGGACAAAGGGTGGTGCTCGGGGAGCAGCAATCCACGAGGCACCCGCTGGAATGCAGTGTGCCTCAGGGAGCGGTGCTTTCCCCAATGTTGTTCAACATCTATATGTGCCTCCTTGCCCAGATTGCCCGTAGGTATGGGCTGGGATGTCACTAGTACGCTAATGACACCCAGCTTTATCTGATTTTGGGCAGCCAGTCGGACTCTGGCCCAGAAGACCTGGACCGGGCACTGTATGCCGTGGCTGGTTGGCTCAGGCTGAGTTGGCTGAAATTGAACCCGGCGAAGACAGAGGTCCTGTGCCTGGGTCGGAACGGTCGAGGGCAGGGGCTCCCGCTCCCGAGCTTCGACGGGGTACCAGTTGTGCAGGCATCGGGGGTTAGGAGTTTGGGAGTGCTCCTGGATCCCTCCTTAACTATGGAGGCCGAGGTAGCAGCTACTGCCACGTCAGCCTTTTATCATCTGCAGCTGGCTCGGCAGTTGGTTCCCTTCCTTGGCCGCGAAGACCTAGCTACAGTGATCCACGCAATGGTCACCTCGAGGTTGGACTACATGGGGCTCTCTACGTGGGGGGACGCTCTCTACGTGGGGCTGCCCTTGCTGCAAATTCGGAAGCTGCAGCTGGTGCAGAATGCCGCGGCCAGGTTACTGATAGGTCTCACAAAGTGGGACCACATCCGGCCTGTGCTGGCGGTGCTGCACTGGCTGCCTATAGCATACCGAATTCGCTTCAAGGTGCTGGTGCTCACCTTTAAAACCCTATATGTCCAGGGTCCAACATACCTGAAGGACCGCCTTTCCCCATATATACCCCAGTGAGCACTTAGGTCGGGGTCACACTGTTCCAGGTCCCAGGGAGGCCAGGCTCGCTGGAACCAGGGCCAGGGCCTTTTCAGTGGCAGCTCCTGTGGTGGAACAAGCTCCCGGAGATCAGGGCCCTGTGGGACCTTATGCAGTTCCGCAGGGCCTGTAAGATGGAGCTCTTCCGCCAGGTTTTCAACTAGGAGCTGCCATCGTTAGTACCACCTACCACTGCAAGCACCATTGCGATGAGGGTCGGCCCTAGAAGCAGCCCAGGCCAGGCGGTCTGGGAGCTGGACTCCAACCCTGGTAGGAAGCCATCTAAATAGTGAACACTGGAAGCACTTTAACTGAATGGTATTATTAATTGAGATTGTGTTGTGTTGTTTTAAAAAGTTTTATTGTAATTTTATGGTGTATTGAATCTGGCACTATGTGCCCTTGTAAGCTGCCCTGAGCCTGTTCGCGGGGAGGGCGGGGTATAAACGTAAATAATAAATAAAAATAAAATAAATTATCTCCACCCCGATGTTCAGACAGCCATCCTAAGCAAGTCTACTTAGAATACTGCTCAGGTTTATAAAGGGGGGCTTACTCCTGGGAAAATGCATTGCTAATCGCTGATCTATACACCCTCGAGCCAGCTAACTATACTGTGTACTCATAGGAGAGATAGCAGGAGGTAGGAATAATTACATACTTGATTATCTTAAAGAAGTGGATCCCAGAACTCTCTTGTCCCAATTCTATCAACAGCAATATTTTACAACTCTGGTCAGGGAGGACATGCTCTTTGTAAAAGGTACATTCCATGAAGGTTTTATCTTCTTTTCTGACTGTATGCAGACTCCCTTCTAAACATTTCTCTGTGCAATAACTTATTGAATACATAGATTCAGATAGGTAGCCATGTTGGTCTGAAGGAAAAGAACGAAGTTTGAACCCAGTGTGGCACCTTTAAGACCAACAAAGTTTAATTCTGGGTATAAGCTTTTGTGAGCATGCACACTCCTTGAAATACGCATGAAAGCTCACATTCAGAATTAAACTTTGTTGGTCTTAAAAGGTGCTACTGGACTCAAACTTAAAAGGTGCTACTAAACTCAAACTTTGTTCTACTACTGAATACATGATGACTATTTATTTAAACATTCATATGCTGCCTTTTCACCCAATTCAGGGTCCCTCAGGTGGTGAACATTAACACTGAAATATTTCAAACATTAAAAGGCATTTAAAATACACACATAAAATATTTAAAATAAACTATCTACACACTCAAACAGGGAGGATGGCTACTCTGAGGGCTGTCACTCCAGCCTATCTGGGCCCAGGGACCCTAACTGTAAATTCATTCCATATTTTCATTCCTGCTTTTGTGTACTGTAATGTATTTGCCAACATTCACTGGATTATGGAGAAAGCAAGAGAGTATCAGAAAAACATCTACTTCTGCTTCATTGACTATGCTAAAGCCTTTGATTGTGTGGATCACAACAAACTGTGGCAAGTCCTTAAAGAGGTGGGAGTACCAGACCACCTCACATGTCTCTTGAGAAACCTGTATAAGGGTCAAGAAGTGACAGTTAGAACCGGATATGGGACAACTGATTGGTTTAGCATTGGAAAAGGAGTACGACAAGGATGTATATTGGTTTAGCATTGGAAAAGGAGTACGACAAGGATGTATATTGTCACCTTGTTTATTTAATTTATATGCAGAGTACATCATGCGAAATGCCAGCCTGGATGAATTACAAGCCGGAATTAAGATTGCTGGGAAAAACATCAACAACCTCAGATATGCAGACAATACCACTCTAACAGCAGAAAGTGAAGAGGACCTCAAGAGCCTCTTGCAAAGAATGAAAGAGGAAAGCATGAAAGTTGGCTTGAAACACAACATCAAAAAAACTAAGACCATGGCATGCAGCCCCATCACTCTTTGGCAAATAGAAGGAGAAGTCGTGGAAATAGTGATAGACTTCATGTTCCTGGGATCCAAGATCACTGCAGACGGTGACTGCAGCCATGAAATTAAAAGACTCCTGCTCCTTGGGAGGAAAATGATGGCAAACCTAGACAGCATAATAAAAAGTAGAGACATCAACCTGTCAACAAAAGTCTGTTATCATCAAAGCAATGGTATTCCCAGTAGTAATGTATGGCTGCGAGAGTTGAACTATAAGGAAGGCTGAGTGCCGAAGAATAGATTCTTTTGAATTATGGTACTGGAGAAGACTCTTGAGAGTCTCTTGGACTGCAAGGAAATCAAATCAGTCAATCCTAAAAGAAATCAACCCTGACTGTTCCCTGGAAGGCCAGATACTGAAGCTGAAGCTCACTTTGGCCACCAAATGAGAAGGGAGCACTCGCTGGAGAAGACCCTGATGCTGGGAAAGATTGAAGGTCAAAGGAGAAGGGGACGGCAAAGGATGAGATGGTTAGACAGTGTTATCGATGCAACAAACATGAAATTAAGCAAACTCCGGAGCACGATGGAAGACAGGAGGGCCTGGTGTGATGTGGTTCATGGGGTGGCGAAGAGTCAGACTCGACTGTGCGACTGAACAACAACAACAATGTATTTCAATGGAGCCTATGCAAGTCAGTTGGCATTCCTGGCTCCCATTATATCCAATGGACATTTCAGCGTCTCCCATTGTTCCCAATGGGCAATCCTGTCATTCATTTTAGTACGTCCATCTTTGTTAAATCAGTTTGTCTTGGATTCTTTACTTTGACATTGGTTGTGTTAAGTTCATCACTTTGCTGCATGGTTCTGGGATTGCCTAGTTCTACATTGGTTCTGTTGGGCTTGGAGGTTCTGTTTGCATTGGGAGGCTTTTGAGCAGTGGTTGCTTTGCTTCCTCTTGTGTCTTTGACTATTCTTTGCCCTGGAGAAAACATGGAACCACCATTCCCTCGGAAACAGGATGGCTGAGGTGGGGGACCCATAAAACTGGACCTCTTGGTCCAATTCACTTGAAATGTGGGGGTTATTGAAAGCAGTTCCTCGAAAATTTTGGTGCCAATTGTTTAAGAACAGCCCCTTCTCTGGCCCCCCAGAAAGATCTCCCATAGGAAAAAAATGAAGCCAAATAATGTTGGAATACCTCTCAAAAACCCAGATCTGAATACCAAACCAGTATTTGGTAACTAAATAACCAGGAATGCCAATATTTTTCAGCTCCCAGATATCCAGATCCAAAAAATACCAATTTTTTTATGGTGCACATCCCTACCTCCAGGCATTGTTCATGGTTTCCCCAGCTTTACTGAGATCAAGATAGAACTGTCTATCATCTGCATATTAGTGGCAACTCAGCCGCACTAATAACTTCTGAGTCACCTTTAAATTGAACATTGCTACTGCTTTATATTAGCATACTACAATAATACTACATTAGTAGCCCAAGGGGGCAGTTCATGGTATGTTTCCTTTACTCTGAACTTTTATCTATGATCTCAAGCATCTGAACTTAACCAGGCTAATTTTTTCCAGTCCTAAAATAACCATTCATTCTCAGCTTGACAGGATGTCACTACCTATATATCTGTCAAGGTGGGATGTGGGTTTTCAGCCTAGTGCCAAGAAGATTCTTGGGTTAAGGCAAAGGTTGGACTTCAGAGAGAACCACACAAGCTCCATTCATCTACAATTTTCACACCAATGGCTTTGTAGCCGTATCGGAAACAATGGCAATTCCTCATTACATCAAGAAGGGATTGTAAAAATATTTTACTATTACTACAACCTATCAAATAGAAGCCTATGTAAAAGTCTCTTTAAATGCTACCGAATGACACATCACGTGTAAAGCAAGAAATAAATTTCACATAGACATTATGGCACCAATGTGTCCACACTCCACAGATGGGTGGAAAAATAAAACAACATACGGGCCATTAATTAAAGGCATATACAATTCCAAGCCATCAAGACAGTATTCATTGCCCACAACACAAACATTTGTTCTGTGCATTCTGTCGGCATTTCAGCTCAAACCAGTTTTGCCAGTTTCCATAGCACTTTAGACTCAACCATGGAAAAGGCAAAAACAGCCCCAGAAAGCATACAATAAGCATACGACAGACTTGTAGCTTTCTGACTGTCGCAGCACCCATTAGATAGTATTCATGACAAGAAGGCACAGGAGGAATGCTGCTGGCATCATTAAAGGTGTTTAAACATTACATTATTGTTTTTGCAAGTAAAAGGAGGACATCTATATTCATATGTGGCCATGCAGCTCTTCAGAACACAAACAACAACAAAAATGTAGAATAGCAATCTCAAAAGTCAAATGCCTTCCAGGACAATAAAAACCAGTTTTGCATCTTCTCCTGAAAGACATGAGATGGGAACAACTATGCACCTCATCTGAGCGGCCAATACAAAGCCCTCCTAGATGAGACTAATTAGACAGGGCCCCCCAGTCTTTTTGAGTCTGCAGGCACCTTTGGAATGCTGACACAGGGTAGTGGGTGCAACCACAAAATGGCTGCCGCAGCAGGCAGAACCAACCACAGGGAGTGTGGTTATGCATAACTGTAATAGTAACTCTTTAACATTTCAAGTAGAAGCTATAAACAGGATGAATGAACATAAAATGGAAATATTTAAAACTACTTGCTTGCTTACCCACAGCTTTGCTTCAGTCAGGCAGTTAACGTCCCTGTGCTGTGGTGGCAGTTGTTACCTTTGTATTTTGGAACACCTCCTAAAGTTGGCCAAGCTGCCTGCCTCTTATCTCTATCAGCTGCATATCCCCAAACTGCATAGAGCCCTCTCTCTAACCAGATTCAACGTACTACCCTCAGCCTTATTATCTGGCTGCTTCCAGGGTGTGCCCTTCACTGATAGATGTTGTCCATTCACAAATGACCAAATCAAAACGATCCCCCATGTTGATGACTTCCGGAAGAGACGCACTCAATGGCAGACGCCTCTCTCTGCTCATGCAGGAGAGGCGATCCGTGCCCGGTAGTGTGAAGGGGTTCTGGACAGGTGCCGAACCCCCAGAGACCCAAGTGAAGGGGCTCTGCCTGGGGTGGCACGAGGAGGAGACTCTCTTGATGGTGGCGACCACAAGATTGAGACCCCCCTCATCACCCCCGTAGGTTCCCCTGCCGAGGAAGCCTTCGGGCTGCGTAAGCGCGACCGAGAAGCAGCAGAAAATGCTTGGCGGAGAAACAATCAAGAATCCTGATACGCAATGGCGAAAACCGTGAGTTGCAAAACCTAACAATAAATAAAGCGACGGGGAGGGAAAGGGAGGATCGTATTCCCCCCCCCCCTCCTTACCGAAGCGAATGAGACTTTCCCATGGCGTCACTGCAACTACAAAGGCGTTTTGAAAATGCTGGAGGGCTGGATCGCAGACACAGAGAAAAAACCTTTCAAAGGACATTAGTGCGACTACAATTGCTTCTTTTACAGCCCTTCTTATCTAAGTGTAAACAAAAGCGTAGTTGTAACAATGACGGGGCGGCCAAAACCCTCCCCTAAACTAGGAAGCAGTCCTCCGAGTTCAAAGGGCGATACCACAGAGATGAGCTCAATGTTTTCAACATTGCTGCGGCCACTAGTGGATCAGATGACTGCTCTCAACACTAAGATGGATTTAATGCAAAATGAACTGAAAGAATCTGGCAAACGAACAGAACAGCTGCAATGGGACCTCTTGGAAGTGAAAGCGACTACCAGTAAGCATGATTCAAGACTACAAAAAATTGAGAAGGAGAAAGCTTTTCATTGTGGTAATGTTTTGAAATTACAGATGGAACGTTCAAGTTATTTCCTACGACTTCAGAATGTTCCTGAAAAAAAGGGGGAGGATCTTAAAAAGCTAGTGAGTGAAGCTTTGGCACCAGTGACAGGTTTAAAAGCGGAAGAAATAATAAACGACATGGATTTGGTCTAATGGACCTATCCAGAACTAGTCAAAAAGAAAAGCCTGCCAGGTGAAATTATGATAAGATTCTCCAAAAGATCAACAAGGGATGTGGTTTTAAGAGCCACCAACAGAACAACGCTGAAGATCCAGGAGGAAGACATCAAGGTACTAAAGGACATTCCATTTGAAATAAGAAAAAGAAGAAAAGCCTACAGAAGTTTAACTACATGGCTCCAGTCTGAATCAATTATATATAGATGGAATATTCCAGAGGGACTGTGTTTCAGCTACAAAGAAAAGAATGTTAAGATTGATTCTGTTGAACAAGCGAAAGCCTTTTTGGAAAAATGCAAGAAAAAGAAAAAAGAGAGAGACTCAGACGATTCGCTAGCGCAGCAGGAAAGTTTATATGGTTTGGACAGTTCAGAAAGTGAAGAAGACAACTCGGACTCGGAGAAAGGAGCTGCGGCTCCAAAACCTATGGAAGAGACTAAAAAGACAAGAAGAGGACGAAAGAAGAAATAAATTTTATATTTGTTGTTAAAAGTCGAGCACTAAGTATATGTTAATGGGAAATAAGCGTGCTCCAAAGTTATGTGTACCAGCAAATCAGCTATGTGATTTTTAGAAGCAGTAGTATATGTAACTAGTTAAACCAAAAAATTTTGTTTCTCAAATTTATTAATTTGCTTAAAATGATTATTTTACTCAGCATTTTCTGTATAAGGTAATTTAGCTTAGAATTTAGCTGTGTAGTTATAGAAATAGTTGAAAAATTTATTAAAAAAATTTATTTAAAAAAAAAAACCGATCCCCCATGTTTTGTTTCAGTGCCCCTTCTACCATGTGCTATGTCAGAAATTTTTAAACTCTATTTTGACTCAATTGGAGGAATATTCTGATGGTCTAAAGAGTCTTACTCTTCTTGATAATCCAAATCCTGAGAGAACGTAAATTGTTGCCAAATTTCTTTCTGCTGCCATTTCTATTCACCCTTTGTTTAATTGATTGGCCTTTGCTGGTATATTTACATGGCAACTCCTTTTACTATTTTCTGTTGCTGTTCTTCTTCTTCTATATGAGTCTGTAAGTGTTACATGCCAATAAAGGTAATTGGATTGGAACCAAAACCATTTTTAAAAATCTGCAAATCAGATTGCCAACGGCCAATCAGAAGCCCAGTTGGGCAAATGCCCACCTGGCCCTTCCCTCCTCCTAAAAACACTTGATAGGCACCAGAAAAGGTGCTGGTGGGCACCATGGCACCCAAGGGCATCACAATGGGGGACACCCGCACTAGCAATTCTTTTGGAAGACACTAGTTGTCGTCGCCCCCCCCCCCCCCCCCGTAATGAAAGAACTATTGCTATAGCCCTTTATTTGGTTATGAGAGAGCCTGGAGCCTGCCAATCTTGTTACAACTGATAGACTTTTAAGGTAACTGAATAATTTCAGCTGGTTTAAGTATTCTGCCCAACTTTCATAGCTGCACAATGCAATTTAAAATATTTTTGTAATAAACACCCTGATGTGGAATTGAATGCTATAGCCCAATCTTGTCAGATCTCATAAGCTAAGCAGCATCAGTACTTTCATGGAAGACCACTATGGAAGGCTCTATGGAGGGCGGGGGAGGGCAGGCTAAAAATCCAATGAAACAAACAAACAAACAAACCACATCTGTTTCTCACCTGTCTTGCTAGCCTCTTGCAGGGATTACAATAAATTGGTTGCAATCTGACAGCCCATACATACAAAAACCCTGTGTTCTTTCATAATTTCAAACTTGTCTCCCAATTAAAATGAAAAATAATTTAACTGCAGTTGCAAAAATTGCAAGGGCACCTCTGTGTGCACATCTGTTGTGAAAATATACAGGAAAGGTGTGTGCAAGTCAAAGTAGCTGGAAAAATGGAATAAAGTATCTGGCAAAATGGAAAATCTGCAGTACTTACATGTGCTTTCACAAATTTATAAGCTTGTAAGGAGAATATTATTTTAGATGCTCAATACCATAGTTGAAGTGACAGCAGAGATCAAGGAAATGAAAACTGCTGATGTAGGATTTCTTTCTAGAAAGCTGATCACTCTATAATTATATTCCTTTAAATATACATCTATAAAACATTTCATGAGAGAAGCTTTCTTTTGTTTTTTTAATGTAGTTTGTGCATAAGAATAAGCAAGATAATGGTCAGCCCGTGGAATATTTTTCTATTTTGTCTCATTGTTCCGTTCTTAAAATAAACATATATAAAATCCACATTGCTCAGAGCTTTCTGAGTATAAAATAGTTCAGGGGGTTAAGGATACTGCAAAAGAATTCTTTAATCCTGGTGTCGAGCTCTGCCTCTTCCCCCCTAGGGGCGCCTCCCGTGGCCGTGGTGTCCTCCTGCGGTGGGCGGCTCTGGGGCACGTTGTGAGGGGAAAAGGGGCATGGTAAGGCCTCAGAATGGCAGGGGTGGGGTTTAGTGTCACCCAAGTCACCCCTCTGCCTCCGTTGGTGTAGGTTCCATGCTGGCATCTCTCTCTCTCTCAGTAGCCAGCCACAAACACCTCCCAGCTCATCCTCCCCGGCCCTTCCATTCTTGCCTCCTTTTATCCCTCTCCCCATCCCTCAGAGCCACCCGGGGCAACAGAGCCACTCCTCCCCTCCCGCCCCCGCCCCCCTTGATAACCTTGGTCGCTGTTCCGACGTCCCGGATATGGCTCCGCCCCACTTCCTGTTCCCCTTGGTGCCGGCCCCCTCGACGGAGGCCTTGCTGGCCCAGCTGGCTCCTTGGCGCTGTCAGCTTCCTCTGGGACGCTGAGAGTCGGCGGGCTGCAAGCCCACGTTGCGGTGTCCCCAGGAGCAGCGACAGCCTCACTCTTGGCTGCAGCGGCGCTGCGCCTGGAGATGGTCCCAGTCCCAGCACGGGCCAGGAAGCGAGGTGGCTGGGTCAGTGGCATTCCCTGACTTCGGCTCTTCCTGGGGGCGCCTCCCTGGGGCTTGGGTGTTCCAAGCGGTTGGTGTCTTCTCCACGGTGAGTGAGTGCAGGGGTGCTCTGTTGAGGGGCGGCAGCAAGGCCTGGCTGGTCCCAGACGGGACACCCGGTGCAAATTAATTCAAAAGTTTTTACTTTTTAATTAATTCAAAAGTTTTTACCCAGACTGGTATTCCAAACAATGTTGATTAAGGTTCAAACTAGACATGGCAAAAGCCTTGGTTTCCTTCATTTCAGATATTATCTGCCCACTCATATAGAAAGCAGACTGCATGAAGTAAGACATACATTAGGTTAGCTTTACATGCTAGGCAACTCTCTTGGATCCTGACTCGGAAGTAACTGCCACCTTTTAAGGCCTGAACTGCCATTTCCAATTAGCTGCACATAAGAACTGGGCCAGTCTAGCAGAGAGAATCCCACTTGTTACCATTTAATTCCCAATAGCGATCAATGAGCCAACTTCCAAACAACAAGGCCCCAGGTGTTGACATCATCTCCGTGGAATTGCTGAGGCCTGTACCAGCCACAATCATCAGAGCCCTGTGTCAGAAAATTTGGGAAACCAACACACGGCCAAGGAACTGGAAATGCTCAGTGTTCATACTACTACCAAAAAGGGAGACCCCAGAGACTGCTCCAACTATACCACAATTGCTCTTAGCCCTCACATTAGCAAAATTCTGCTTAAAATTATACAATAACACCTGGCACCAATCATTGAAATGGAATTACCAGATGTACAAGCCAGTTTCCGAAGAGGGTGTGAATCATGGAGAAATCTTATGAATATCAATAGATTATCTACTTATGCTTCATAGATTACAAGAAAGCCTTCAATTGTGTCGATCATAACAAAATGTGGAGAGCCCTACAAGACCTGGGGGTGTCAGCATTTCTAGTCAAGTTGATACAATCATTGTACACTAACCAGGAAGCCACTGTATGAACACTGTACAGAGATACTGATTGGTTCAAGATAGAGAAAGGAATACAATAAGGTTGCATTCTTTCACCTTTCCTATTTGACATGTATGCTGGAAGAATAAAAAATCGGAGTAAAGATTGGAGGAAGGAATATCAACAATCTTCAATTTGCTGACGATACAACCCTCCTCTCGGAAACTAAAGAAGGGCTGGAATACCTGATCAAGAAAATCAAAGAAGAAAGTGAGAAGTTTGGCCTCTTCCTAAACATCACCAAGTAGGGAAATATCAACAGTTGACAATGAAGAGACTGAATGTGTGGAATAATTCACTTTCTTAGGATCACAGATCAACCAAAACGGTGAATGCAGTCCAGAAATAAAGCGTCATATCACACTGGGTTGTACAGCGATCATGAGCATGAATCGAATATGGAAGAGCAAGCACATCAGCCTAGCAACCAAATGCAGATTCATCTGTGCTACTGTGTTCCCCATAACAACCTATGGCTGCGAAAGTTGGACCATGAAGAAGCAAGACAGGAGGAAAATCAACTCATTTGAGCTGTGGTACTGAAGAAGGCTCCTGTGCATTCCTTGGACGGCAAAGGTGACAAACAAGCAGGTACTGGAGCACATAAAACCAGACATGCCATTGGAAGGAAAAGTCACAAAACTGAGACTGACTTATTTCGGACATTTCATGCAGAACAACTCTCTAGAAAAAGCAATTATGCTTGGATTGGTTAGCAGCAAAAGGAAACCTGGCCACCAAAGAACATGGTGGCTAGACATAAAAGTCAACACCAGTCTTAACATGGAGCAACTCAAAGAAACAATACAAGATTGGAAAACATGGAGAGAGCTGGCCCATAGAATCACCAAGAATCAAACACAACTGAATGGCTAATAACAACAACAAAGCATAGATCAGGGGGGTATGTGAAGGGAGATTTAGCAAAAGGCTTCTCTCAGGATGTTTACTCCAAGCGAAGATACATGAGGAGCAGGGGAGAGTTTTCTCTGGGCATTCTAATAGCTGAAGGCTAATAAAAGTCCTATCTTCCATTCCAGTTTGGAGGGCTCAGGCCAGAGAGGTGAGCTATGGCTTCCTCAACCAGAAAGCTGGGTGCATTATGAAAAATTTTCCCACCATGAAATTATGACCAACAAAACTAGCTGGCATTCTGCATAGTTTAGGATGCGGTTGAAAACCACTCTCTTGCTTGTGTGTGAAGTCCCTGGTTTTCTATGTGTTGACTTATAGCTGAAGGCTAACGGAGTCCTAACAAAGAGGGAGCTTTTGTCTCTTTGGATCCCACAAGATGGAGTTTGTTAAAGCAAAAGAATAAGGTGGGTGTTTCTCCATCATATGGGGAGGGTCTAATCCAAAAGGTCATGTGCGCAAGGGAAACCACCCCCTCCTCACTTCAACCCACTCAGCTGGGTGAGTACTTTCCTCACAATCCAACTCAGTTGCCAGAAGGGAGCTGGGCTTGCGGACAGTGCCTGGAATCATACAGACAGGGAGGGGGTAGATTAACTCCCTCTGCTAACACACTCATTTTTATAATAAAATAAGACACATATCCTTGTTTTACTTACCATAAGGGCAGAAACATGAACAAATGTGTTTGTCACCATCATGGCTAGTTCGACCCTAAGGATTTACTTATCCCAATTCCCAAAGGACTTTCCTGGATTCTGTTCACTAACAAATCATATAAGCCAGAAAGCTGGATGAGAGAAGAAAGCATCATATCACACCAAGTTTCCCTATGCAGATCTGCCAAGGAAATGTTTCTTTACTCAGGGTAATAGTTCTGCAAGCTAATTAGCACTTTGTAGCTCCCATACTGTATTGCGCATACTGCAACACAGATCCAGTTCTTTGCAAAGTAAATTGGCACAAATACATTACAAAGTGCATCGAAAAAGGTAAGTGCATTCTTCACGAGTTAGGTATTTGGCAAACTCCCCGCTGATTGTGATAAGAACACTCTGGATTAAGACGTCAGGTTGTCGTCATGTGTGGCCAAGGAAACAAAGGAAGGATACATACAAGTACCAGTGTGTGTTGGCTATTTTCTTCTTAGAAATTCCCTTCACTGAAGAGACGTGAGTTAAGATAGAGCACAAGATAGAGCCATACTGTTGCCCTGTATTTATATACAACTGAAGTATTAGGGCAGCTCACATGGCTCTCTCACTTTGCCTTCTAATCCTTTAAAAACTACTGGCTCTTTAAGGTTAAAGGTTAAACTAATGTAGCAGAAAGAGAGTTGGTTTTTATACCCTGCTTTTCTCTACCTGAAGGAGCCTCAAAGTGGTTTACAATCTCCTTCCCTTCCTCTCCCCAGAACAGTCACCTTGTGAGGTAGGTAGGGCTGAGAGAGCTGAGACAACTGTACATACAGAGCGGAACTTTTTAAAAAATTGTATTTCCCGATTTATTTAATCTAGTAGAGGCTGAATTGTGCCGTTTAAGCACAAAGGGGCTGGTATAGCTTTTAGACTGAGAAAGCAGCATAAAAAAACCCTGTTCTACCCACACACACACACGTACCCGGCAATACCCATGCACTGAAATCCTACAGTGCTACCTAATGGAACAAAGAACATGAATAACACACTTGCCCACACATTCTAAGAGAAGTGCTACATTCTTTCTTTGCAATGCCTTAGCAAAACAAAGCCCCAATGGGGTGTGAATTGTGGGTTGAATTGCGACTTGGTATTTCTGGCTCACCATTTTTGGTAAATATTTATTCCGTTACCAGTTACACTGATAAAAGCTGAGGAACCCAGAGTACTTAAGTGATAGGATGTGTGTATGACAATCATCTATTAACTTGAATCAGCCACCTAGATCAGACCAATGGTTCATCTACCCCAGCACCCTGTTTCACACACTGGTCAACCTGATAATCCCAAAGGACTACAAGCAGGTTACCAAGTCTCTCTCAGTTTATACCACCACCCTAGTACTGGTAGTCAGAGGGCTACTGCCTCCAAACCTGCAGTCACCAGGGGTAATAACCACCGATGGATCTATTTTATATGAACTTTGTCTAACCCATTTTTGAAGCCAATTAAGCTGTGACCATCACTACATCCTGTGACAGTGAATTCTCCAAATTAATTTCTCTGGGTGTAGTACTTCCTTTGGTCTGTCCTAAATATACTGTCCATCAGCTTCTTTGGAAGTCCTAGAATTATGAAAATGAAGTTCACTCTGTCTCCTTTCTTCACCCTACGCTTAATTCTATAAATATCTGTCATGTTTCCCCTTTAGTCATCTCATATCTAATCTAAAAATTACCAGACTCCTTAGCCTTTCCTTATGCTGCAACCCCTTCACCATTTTGGTTGCCTCTTCCAACACTACAGCCTCCTGTTTAAGATACAGCAACCAGAATTGTACACATTAGTTCAAATGTGGCTGCACTACAGGGCCAATCAAAAGCCCTGCTATACCAGCCTTTCCCTGGTAATCCTTAGCATAGATTGTGGCTTTTTCACCACTCCTCTATACTAACATTTTCATCAAGCTATCCACCACAACCAAGTACTCTTTCCCAGTTCAGACACCATCAACGCATGTAAAATTTGAATTTTGTGCCTCAATGTGCATCACTTTACACTGATACTGACTCTAATTTGCCCCCGTCTATGTGGGTGTTAAGTGCTGTCATGTCAAGTCCCTTCTGACTTCTGATGACCCTATGAACTAATGCCCTCCAAAAGGTCCTACTGTGAACAGCTTTGTTCAGTTCTTGCAAACTGAGGGCTGCGGCTTCCTTGATTTCGTCAATCCATTTCATGTTGGGTCTTCCTCTTTTTCTGCTGCCTTCAACTTTTCCTAACCTATTATGTTTTCCAGTGACTCTTACAATGTGTCTGGAGAGATTCTTTTGGAGTTCTTCACTATCCATTTTGGCTCTTACCACCCTGGCCTCTGCAGCATTGCTCCGCATCTCTGATTCCAGATCACTTATGAACAAACACTTCTTTATCCAAATCCCACAGTCAAGCTATAGAGCAGGGGTGGCCAAACTTGCTTAATATAAGAGCCACACAAAATAAACATCAGATGTTTGAGAGCCACCAGACATGAACAAATATTACACGTTTTTATTGAAAAATATGCAAATTCACTTTTTAATTAACATTAAATGAGACTGCCAAAAATAAAAACAAAAGGGATAAAAACAGATATTGATAATGATACTTATTTATTCAATTATATTTGTAGGCGGGGGGGGGCCCTTTGAGAATGCATTTAAAGTTAAAGTTGCTTTCTTTCTTTGCACCGCCCCCCCCCCCCCAAAGCCTACCCAGGGAGGGGAACACTGGATGGGAGCCGCACAAAATGTGTGAAAGAGTCGCATGTGGCTCCCGAGCCACAGTTTGGCCACCCCTGCTATAGAGCCTCTGAACTGATGCCTGACAGCTGTAGCTGAATGGCTAAAGGTAAAGAAGCTGAAACTCAGTCTTGACAAGAAAGAGGTCAAGCTAAGGCCCCGATGGGCTCCAACTGCCTCTCACTGACTTGGTTAAAAGACAGGTGATTCTGGACTCAGCTTTACTGCTGGAGCAGCAAGCTGATGCAGCTGCAAAAGAGATGTTCTACCAACTCCACTTAGTGCAAAAGATGGCCCCCTACCTTGACTCAGCTGATCTGGCTAGATGGATCCATGCTTGAGTACTATAACACAGTCTACATGGGCCTGCCCTTACAGACAACTCAGAAACTCCAGTTCATACAAAACACGGTGCCCTGGCTACAACCAAGGTGCCAAGCAAATTCTACATATCACTCCCTTCCTTCAGATGGCTAACCAAGCAGGTACTGGGCTCAATTCAAGGTTCTAGCACCTACAAACCCCTTAGTGGTACTGGACCCCTGTACCTGTAGGCTTGCCTCTCTTGCTATGTTCCGCTGAGAAAACTTCACTCATCAGAGCAAAGACTTCTTGAAGGTGCCACCCTGCAAACAGGTAAAACTGTCAACTACCCATTCAAGAGAATTCTCTGTGGTGGCTCCCACTTTATGGAATGGTCACCTGAAGCTATAAGGAAGATGTCCATGCTTCTATTGTTTCACAAACTGCACAAAACATAATAATTCCTGTAGGGCATTCTCACAGAGGAGCAAAGTTGTGATGTAATGGATCAGCTTCAGAGATAACCTCTGTTAGGGATAATGTGTTTTTTCTTCCACTCCTTCAGTCCCAGCCCCAACGTATTATGCTGTTTCACTAGGAATCTGTCATTAGTCCCAAATGTCATCATATTTTGTAATCCACTTGATTACTGACTGACTGAACAGCTTTACTACAAATCTTTGTTGTTAAGATTAAAATATTGTAATCATTCAAATCAGGTTTTATTACCAAGTTTCATTCCATCTTTTGTGGTATCATTTTTATGATCTCCCCCCCCCCCCCCCATCTTCCTGATGTTTTTATTACCTGGTTTTTACGCTGTCAGTTTTACTGGCTTATTTTATATAGATGATAGTTTTACTGAATTTTTATTGTTTTACTGATCTACTGTTTGAGTGCATACATTGTTCTTTATCTTGTTATCTGCTTTAAGCAGTTATTTGGAGACGCAGCAAACAAATATTCCAAAAGACATAAATAGTTGCATACTTTTTGTTAAGACAACAGTTATTTTACATCTGAGTTCCTTGAGAACCCTCTAGTAAATGCTACCTAGACAAAATTACTTTTTAATTTGTCCATTAGCCCTAGAACTTCCTCCATTTGACTCAGTTCTTCCAACACCCTTCCTGAAAGCAGTAGCTCTAGTATGGATAACTACCCCACAGTGGAAAATTAACACAAAGATCATACAGCCATAGGAATCACATGCTGGAAATCTTCTCATGTCTGGAAAAATTCTGCAAGCCAACTTTTTTTAAGGTAATTGGTTTCTAAACAAGGAACGACAGCAGTGGGGGGAAAAGCAAAAAAACCCCAGAACTTGGGCCAGTTCTGAAAAGCAGCCTCATGTGCAAGGTGACAGCTTGAAAACTTTCCCTCTGTATGAACAACGAAGGGGTCTTTTGGATTTTGATTCAGAAAGGCAAGAATAAGTAAGGAGTTGCTAAAAGCTAGTGGCTAGATAGGATACCATTTGTTACGCTGACAATTGCTAAGTGATAGGCTTACCACTACACAGCTAAAGCTGCACAAAATCAGCAGCTTTTCTAGAAAACAGAGATTATTTAATGGGAAACTGAGACGGTGCCACTTCTACGGCAACACTTACTAGCTTAATCAGATAAGATGGCCACATTCAAAAAATGAAGTTGTCTTAGGCATATTAATAAAATTCCAGAGATTTGCAGGATAAGAACTTAAAATGGTGCGTGGATCCAACCACCCTCTAAAGTAACCTTCCTCTAGTCGAAGGAGCCCTTCCTCCAACATAAGTGGGTCTTCCTCCCATGGAAGAGCCACATGATTTGGAGGAAGGCTCCTTAGATTGGAAGGTTTGTTGTCCAATGCCAACTGCATTTTGTTCACTCGGAATCCCTCTCACCTGTTGCCTTTAGTTCACATAGTGCTGACAGTCTCCTGACCTGCTGTCTCAAGCCATTCTCCTACGCCTCACAATTGGTTTTTGACACCAAACGATGCCTAGTACACTGGAAATATCTAATTAAAAAATAACAGAAGGAGAAAGCAAAACAATTTGTGCTTGATGACGGAGCTAAATTAAGTGATTATAATGCAGGCCTTGGGAAGCTGTGGAAACTCTAGTTTTAGACTACATATATATATATATATATATATATGATTCAAGAGTACTAAGGTTGTTGGATGTCTATAGTTATAAACAAACCTTTAATACCACCTATTGTGAGTTCCTTTTAAATATTAAAACCTTTAAAAATAAGCAATTATCTGACATCAAAGCTATTTTTCTGAAGTAAATTCCCAGCCTCTCTATATCTCTTGCATGCTTTGGATTCCTTGTTTTCTGCAAGCAGAAGCAGACAGAATGAAAAAATGGCAATACTTACTGTTGGTAGAAGACCCTTAGCAGCCAGAATTTTCTGACTTTCTACTTAGTACTTTTGGTGAGGGGCTTTCAGCCATCTAAAGCAATCCATATTCTAAGAACGAAAGCAAGAGGCTATTTGTCCCCTGATGCTGGAAAGCAACAGGAAAGCTCTTTCTGGATTTCAAGGCAAGTGAACGGCAGGATCATATACATCACAAAGACTCTATGGTAATCACCACAGTAACAAAATTACAAGTTAGCTTTTGTATGCAGGTAGGCTAAATGATCTGGATGGCCCAGGCTCACATGCTCTTATCAGATCTTGGAAACTGAGCAGGGTTGGCCCTGGTGAATATCAGAGTCACTATGCAGAGCCAGGCAATGGCAAACAACCACCTCTGTCTGTCTCTTGCCCTGAAAACCCTACGCCAGCTGTGACCTGATGGCTAAAAAGAGGTTTGTTTGTTTGTTTTATCTTGCCACTCTTCCAGAATGGGGCTCAGGGCAGCTAACAACATAACAGTACAATACCAATACCAATAATAAAACCATAATTTCAATAAAACCCAATTACAACGCAACACACAGCATTTCACATTAAAAAATTGCTGTTGGTGGAGCCCACCAAAATTACATTAGTGGAATGCATGGTGGAATAACTCTGCCTTACATGCCCTGCAGAACACAGACAAGTCCCATGGGGCATGAGTCTCCTCAACAGAGCATCCCACCAGGTCTGGGCCACAATGGAAAAGGCTGTCGCCCTTGTTAGTGTTAAGGAAATTTATCAACTGTACATTTACCATCTTTTGTGTCAGGGCTATTGATGACTAAGCCTTGTTATCTTAGAGGTAGAGCTCCTTCCCATATCCTTCTCCAGCTCAACTAGACCCTCCCCAGGACAGGCAAATCAAGCATTTAGTGCTGCATGTGAAAGCCTGTTTCTTCAGACATTGATTGCGCATATTTTCAGTTTGCCTAAAAGAAGGCAAGACAAAAAATGGCAATTCACAGAAAAGGGAATTCTGACTTGCCTGTAAATTTCTTTTAGCAATGGTATAGAGCAGGGGTGTCAAACACAAGGCCTGGGGGCCAGAATCAGGCTGTCCAGGGCTGTCATGCGGGGCCCACGAGCAACTGGTACAAGGGTAGGAACAAGAGGCTGAATGGGGGAGTGGGGTGGGTGGAGCCACTCCAATTGTAGCTTCAGCACAGCAGAACAACCTCGTCTGTAGCAGTCAAGAACTCCTTCATTTCAGGAAGAGCCTCACTGATAAGTTGGGAGCCGCTGCAGCCACATTCATACATCTCCAGGCCTCAGGGATCAGTATTTGCATGGGGTGTGTGTGGGGCATTAGAGTGTCTTCCCAGCGCTGTACTGCTGAGTCTCCAGTCAGCCCATGTGGGTTTTCCTCTGCATCCCCCTCCCACCCTATGGGGCCTTGCAGTGAGAACGCACTAACTCGGGGCTTACCAGTTGCTGTCCTTTATATAGTTGTTATACCTCCGGCACCTGGCATTACATTTTATGGCACGCATGGTCCGGCTCGACAAAGTGACTTATATGTCAGATCTGGGCCTCATAACAAATGAATTCAGCACTTCTGGTATAGAGCAATCTGGCCTGGCCTGTCAAGTTGCAGATAACTTTCTTCAGGTATGATACAATGCCATACAGCAGAGGAATGGCAGCCATCTCTGGTTCCAAGATGCCAAAAGACTAGCTCTGTGGCAGACCTGTGCAGTTCCACTAAGTCAATAATGTTATATGCACTAGAAATAGTTTATACAGTCTAAGGCCTTCTCTGGCAGACAGGAGATGAGATCTTTCAACCACAATGGTTCGGAAGCTGCTTCTAAATGAGCGCCAGACTCAAGACTTCGTTTTTCAATAACTTATGGTGAGCAATTCTTGCTCCTTGGAGGAGTGTGGAATAATTCTCTCAATATGTACTAAACACTCCCAATCCTCAGGCAATTCTGTGCTCGTAGCATACTGGTCTTTTTGAATTAGCAAAAGTGGTGAGAGAGACAAGATTGGCTCATATGGCAGATGGTGATTTTGCCCTTTACTGCTGAGACCATATGAAGAGTGCTTGGGGTGACATAATGTGACTGGGGGGGGGGGAATTAACCCTGATTTGCATGAGACTTTGCATCTAACCTAAGAAATTATCTTGAAACATGAAAAAGGAAACAGCTTTCTCTCACAGAGACTTCCTGCAAGCCAGATAATATATCTTTCTCGTGATGCTTCTGTAGAAGTCAAAAAGGAACTGAATGGGAAGATGCCTGATATACAACTCACCTGCGGGATTAGGCACATAGACAAAGATGGGGGAGCAGATGACATCTAGAGCAGAGCTCTTCAGCCCATTAATGGGGCTCTCAGATAGTTTATGGAGACCCACCTGCTTAGGTGCAGACCCCTATAGAACTGCCAATTTTATGCTTTGGCAAAATCTGCAGCTAGTATGCATACACAGAAAGGAGTGACACTCTTTCTGTCTCTCTTTGCATGCATGCTGCTGAAAGGAGCACCAGGACAGCAAGACCAGGTCACTCAGCAGCGGAAAGGATTTTTTTTTTAAACCCGGACAGATCAAGCCTCTCCTCCCATGACTCCAGTCTGACTTAGGTCCAATCTGCATTGGTCTTTCCTGCCGCTGTGCCAGTGGTCCCAAATTGTCTCCCAAATCTCTGTCTGCATCACTTGCCACAGCCACTCCTGTATTGTACTGACTTAGCAGCGGCTGTCTGCATCATTTTATTGCCCTGCGGTGACTCTGAGGTCAAGACAGCCTCTCACTGGCTTATGTGGGTCTAGTTTTCAGCTGGAGCAATTGCTCCTCCCCGCCCCTGAGCCATTGTGAGCGATAAGCAGACAACTGGAGCCAAATCCCCCCACACACACTTTTTCTCCGATCATGTTTCTTTGCTGGTGGGTTAGAAGCATGTTCACCCCAGAACATCCTACCTGGCAACAGCTGGGTGTTCTGTGTTTTTTACCCGCTCATTCACTTTCCAGCCCCAGGAGGCCACTCCTTCCCCCTCTCGTGCGTGCTCTCCCTCCCGCCCCCTGCCCCCCCCCCCCCCCGCAGTCATCATAGTGAGGTCTGATGCAGACAGCAAGCTTTTATCCCAAGCCAGAATGGGAGGGAAAGGGAAACAATGTACAACAGTGCCACAACAGATTGAGACTGCTTTACATAGCAGATGCAGATTCAGCCTTAGCGCCAGGTGTTTAGGCCCTGGGTATGGAAAGGTTGACCAAGTGATCTAGAGCTTTCCTGAACGTCAGGGTGCTTTATGGCCTGCACAAGCACAATCCCAGGTGTGGGCGTATACAAAAGGTGTGGGCATGTACAAAGAATAAGAATCGAACTGATCGGTACGCCAGGCTGGATGACAGACATGTGAGAAAACAGTTTTAAAGAAATGAAATTTAAATTTAGTCTGCTGAGGAACTTGGTAGTTTTAATTTTTTATTTATAGCCATACAGATAGCAATATTAGCAAGGTCATTAAAGGGAATATTGAAAAGCTATAACCATAACACACAATCTTAAAAACCATTTCAGAGGGTAGCCATGTTGGTCTGCAGCAGAAGAGTTAGATTTGAGAACAGCAGCACCTTAGAGACGAATGAGATTCTCAGGCTTTCAAGAGTCAAAGCTCTCTTCATCAGACACAGTATTAAAAACAGTTATTCCAGTAGCAAATACAAGAGTAATTTCAGCAATAGGTTATTTAGAAGGCTAGGGTTTTTTGTTGGTCTTTGTAAATATTTCTCAGATAGTAAAGAAAAGAATGAAGTGAACATATGAGCTTGGACAGTTAATATAAAAGGATAAAACTGTATTTTATTGGACATGTGTGAGATTGTTACTTGAGTTTCCTGTATATTACAGAAAGGGCAGCCACCTGTACAGGAAATCTGTCAAGAATGTTGGGCTATTAGCTGTTTTTAAATATGACAATATTTCTGATAACAGAGTTACGTCTTTATTATTTCCTTTCAGGAAAATGATGTCCTTGCATAGTTGTATGCGTCTGTGATCATGGTGTATTACTATGTAGCAGAGCTGAAGGCATGTTGGATGGCTATCAGCTGAGCTTTTAAGGTGGAAAAATGCTTACTTTGGAACAGAAGCATGACATTTGGGATATAAGTAGTGTTTGTCAGGGTGATCAAAACATGATACAGGGAAAACTTGAAACCAACCTTGCTTGGCAATGGAGCCATTTTCAATGACTCATGAATTCCACCTAAAGTGGTACTTAATGTGCTTAATTTGTACACTGGTCCATTCATCCACAAGATGTATGAGGCAGCTACTAGACCAGTGGTTTTTCCAAAAGATATGCAGATGACTGTTAGGAGTACAGTACATTCAAGTTTTGTGGTTCTGTATGTTTTTAGATGGGGCCGCAGTGGCTCAGAGGTTAAGACGCTGAGTTGCAGATTGGAAGGTCGGTAGCTCAGCAGTTTGAGACCTGAGTACCGTGTGACGAAGTGAGCTCCGGTTTCTTGTCCCAGCTCCCGCCAACCTAGCAGTTCGAAAGCAAGAAATTGCAAGTAGATAAATAGGTACCGCTTCGGTGGGAAGGTAACAGCGTTCCGTGTGCCCCGGCGTCAAGTCATGTTGGCCACATGACCATGGAAAAAGTCTTCAGACAGCACTGACTCTTTGGCTTGGAAATGGAGATGAGCACTGCCCCCTAGAGCTGGATTTGACTGGCTTTCGAGCAAGGGAAACCTTTACCTTTATGTTTTTAGATAAATATGTGGTTAAAATAATAGTTGCTAGTATGTCTGGATGAAAACACTGAACAAAATAAATCTTCATAAATGAAACCAACTGAGCTGCCCTTTCAATTTCTGCTGCTTTTGAAAAGCTGACTCCCAAGTGACTATATTGTACATATTAAAGAGAAAGCTTAATTTGTGAACACATATGTTATTGGAATTCAGTAAAATATAGTGCTCTGCTGCTTAACAAATTGGCATTTTAATATTGAACATTTTAAATGTTGAACATCTTCTGAAACAGCACTAACTGCATGCTATTCATATACATTATGAGATACTTAGTTTCCAAGCATTTTTAATTAATTTCTTCTCACCTTCAGGTTCACAAATTAATGGTATCATTGCTCTCAAATCAACAGGGCATTTGCAGGAAACAAAATCATGATCTTTGACCACACTGCACACCATCCATATAGCGATAACAGCATTCTAGTTGTGTGATTTGCCAATGTAAAAAGAATAAAAATGCCAGTGTTTCAACTGATAGTACCCTGGTTTACAAACATTCAGCATACACTGGAGATCCACAAATGCAATATATTTTCATGATCAATTAATTTCAGAGGACTTAATTCTGGCACAGGAAATGACACAATCTAGCATTATGTTCAACCTTGTGGTGCAAATTATGCAGAAATCTCATCACCAGTACATATATTACATGATATGTGAATAGGGAAGAGTTAATTCCCAATATGTTCAATAAGCTTTGACAGAACTAAAAAAATAATGAAATTCTTGCCTTTATAACTTCTGTCCTTCTCACAAACATACTAAAAGTCATCAAAGGCACACAGCTGTACCTCTCTTTTTCATCTGAATGAGATGAGGCACTGGATGTCCTTGACTGGTATTGGAAAGCATTAATGGACTAGTTGAGGACAAACAGAAGCTCAATCCAGATAAAATGAAGTATTGTTTGCTGGTTGGTAGAGCTAATCCTAGAATTAGGTTTCAGCCAACTCCAAAGCGGCACACCCATTTAAGGAGCAGGTTCACACTTTAACGTTCTGTTAACTCCAGCTCTGTTGCTGCATGCCCAGATATCAGTTTTTGCACATAATCAGTTATTGACCACCACAAAAATATTATTAGCATAAAAATGGAAAAGTCCACATATTCCTTTGTTGTCATACTGAAAAGAGAAATTATGGGAATATTTCATTCTAAGTAAGATTTCAATATACTCTCTAACCCTTACACTCTAGACAACGCCTGCACGAAAATAGTAGAGATTTGCTACCCCATAGTTCAATATTTAATGGAAAAAAACACCTTGCCAAAAAATCCACACTATCATGATTTCATCTATTTTTAACATAACTTGAGGATAGTACAAATAATAGCTGAAACCCTTACTATTCTGAGTCACAGTCTATGATTTTACTTAGGGTTGAACTGTAGTACATTAAATGGAGTTTGATTTAAAAGTGATTAATTTTATACATTCATACATTTGACACTGAGTTGTGTAATTGTGGTGTGTAGTTTGACTGGATTTGTGTTTATGATGTTCACATATTGTATTTTTGCAAACCAAATAGATATTTTTATATTTTAAAAAATGGAAAAAAAAATCAGTTTTTGTTAGTTCTCCAGCTGGAGAAGAATAATTTGACCACTGTTATACATGTTTCTATTACTTCTAGGTTAGATTACTGCAATGGATTCTACATGGGGGTTGCATTTGAAAACAGTTCAAAAGCGTTAGTTCGTAGAAAATCAGTTTTATTGGCATATACATTTCCAGGACAAATGACCTATACAGCCCTAACCAATCTGAGACTTTGGTACCAGAGGGATCACAGGCTCCCACACAAATACTAAGATCCTTGCTGGAAGTCCAGTTTTGTGTCTCATATTTTTTGAAAGCAGGCCCATGAACGAAAAGGCCCTTCTTTGCTGTAGCTGCTGTTTTGTAGAACACTGCCCCGGATTCCTATTCTATTGGTCAGTGCCAGGCCAAAGGGATCTTTTTTTTAAATTCACCCATAGTTTTCAGCGGTTGAGGTCATTTTATCGACTATTTTAAGATTAGCTAGCCTTTCTGGTGGGGCTGAAGTTCTCAATGCAGAAAGAAGAGCCAGAATTCTGACTCAGCTACTGTGGAATCAAGCCTTTTAAAATCAAAGCATAGAGGCGTCTGCAGATCTTAGCCCCAGAGTGTGACAACAGCAGGCTAAAAAGGCGGGGAGAATAAATTTTCTGGTAGATGGTGGGTATGGCACTGGAAATATTTATCTGGGTTTGGCCAGTAAACTCACTCCAATTTGTATAAAAACACAAAACTTTATTTACAAAAACAAAGAACAAACAACACATAAACAGAGGAAAGAATGTATACAGTTCATCAAGGAATGCAAACCAAAACAAAAAACCTAGCTGGTATTCTACTTACTACCAGGGGTCCTTTCGTAGAAAAAGAGCTGCAGGAGCTCATTAGCATAACTCATTAGCATAACTCATTAGCATATGCCACGTCCCTTGACATCACTGGAAGTGTGTCAGAAAGGGAATGTCAGTTTCAGCCCCATTATATCCTATGGGCCATTGAAATCAATGGCAAAAACACATAGGGTATAAACAAAACAAAAATAAACAAAAGAGCAAAGCAGGAACCGATAACGAAAGTCTGAATCACAAACCGGGAGCAGAGTCGTTCAGAGCCAAGGTCAGGAAGCCGAGGGTGCTGAGCAGGAGTGGAGTCTGGAAACACGAGCGGGTTGAGTGCAAGGATGTCGCGAGATCAACTAGTTGCTTCCACAAGAAGCCAGCCTAGAGTGGGGAGCTAAATATCCCTCTGCTGCTGTTTCCAATTAGCGATCGGCATGAGCAGCTGACCTTCTGTTAAAACTCAGGGCTGAATGACCATCTGTGCCACAAGTGCGCTTCACACCTCCTGGATGCCAAGTCTTGGAGGAGTCAGTTCCTTAAGTACGCAACCCTTGGAGGCAAGTCGGGGGGGGGGGGTCTGTCTTGCTGGTAGTTGTTCCTCATCAGCTGTTGCTGATGCAGGCAGCCACAGCAAACTATCAGTTTCAGGAGCTTCTTCGGGGCCAGGTGTGGGTTCTGCTGAAGCCATCAGCTCCTCCTCGCCCGTGCCCATGACAGCAACTTTAAAAGTGACTGGAGGGGAGGGGGTTTGAGGAAGAGGCTCCAAACTTGCAGGGGAGCTGCTGGGACCTCTCCCCCAAATAACCACCAAGTTTCAAGAAGATTGGACCAGGGGTCCAATTCTACGGGCCCCCAAACAGGTTGCCCACATTCCCTCCATTGTTCTCTATGGTAGAAAAAAAGGTAACATTTTCGGCAGCAGGCTGAATCAGATCAGAGAATCTGATTCAGCCCATGGCTGCCCTAGTGGCCATTCCTGAGCTGGCGGAGCTTTGCTCCACCTCGCTCCAGCCCCAACGGACCCCTGCTTACTACATAGCTGCAAGGTGGAAGTTGAAGAAAGAGAGCTTCAAGGCAGTCTCCTCTCTCTCTGAGTCTTCTCAAGCTGTCTATTCTACATAGGTGTTCTTAACCATTTTGCCAATAGAAAGCTGTTACCAGGATAGATGTCTAAATTGCAAGCTGTCAACGACTTTAGATGACAGTTCTCAGCTGCTGCAAATTAATCACTTCTGTCCGCCTAAGCAACAACTCTGATAACAAGCCGGCAGGTAGGGGCGATGACTTCTATAGTCAAGAAAGCGAACACTTAGGCATAAAAACGCTCTTAAAGGAGACCAGTTTCTTGACACAGAGTTAGAAGGGATCCTCAAGGTCACCTGCTCCAACCCCCTTGCTCAGTGCAAGAATTAGTCAACTACAGCACCCTGTCATGGGCACGGGCGAGGAGGAGCTGATGGCTTCAGCAGAACCCACACCTGGCCCCGAAGAAGCTCCTGAAACTGATACTTTGCTGTGGCTGCCTGCATCAGCAACAGCTGATGAAGAACAACTACCAGCAAGACAGCCCCCCCCCCACCGCCGACTTGCCTCCAAGGGTTGCGTACTTAAGGAACTGACTCCTCCAAGACTTGGCACCCAGGAGGCGTGAAGCGCACTTGCGGAACAGATGGTCATTCAGCCCTGAGTTTTAACAGAAGGTCAGCTGCTCATGCCGATCGCTAACTGGAAACAGCAGCAGAGGGATATTTAGCTCCCCACTCTAGGCTGGCTTCTTGTGGAAGCAACTAGTTGATCTTGCGATGTCCTTGCACCCAACCCACTCGTGTTTCCAGACTCCACTCCTGCTCAGCACCCTCAGCTTCCTGACCTCGGCTCTGAACGACTCTGCTCCCAGTTTGTGATTCAGACTTTCGTTATCGGTTCCTGCTTTGCTCTTTTGTTGGCCTTGACCTCGGGACTGGACTTGGACTCTCGCTGCCTGCACCCCGGGCCCTGACACACCCCACTTTGCTTAAAGAAGCGCACGTCTTTAAAAACATCTTTTAAAATGAATGAAAAAAGCATTTACAGGAGAAATTCTTGTGGGGCTGTGCCTTTAAGAAAGGGGGTGGAACCACCAAAAACCCCACCGTAGCTATGGGCCTGCATCTAGACAGACAGACAGACACACGATAAAACATTACAGGGTCTGATTGGCTTCTAGAATAAAGAATCTCTGCCCACCCACATAAAGAATACAAGATGACAAGTCAACCCCCTAGATCTCAAGATGATGTAAGTGGCCTGTAATTTCCTTGAATACCATCAAGGTCGAATTGCAGCCTGCTGCGCGTTCCTGCTTGGGTGACCTGCTTAGCTTCAGCAGGGATGCTATATCACATGCCTTAAGACCACAACCACTTTCCATAACTTGTTGGGAGGAAGACCAATGAACCTGAACTTGGCAGGCATCTTACCTTTAACAAGGTTCATTTCAGACATGGAAGGAAAGAAGGAGGGGCTACTGAAAAGGTCCTGACATCAGCTATGATACAGCTGAAGCCATTGCCTTGAGAGAAAGGTTCTAGGCCAGTCCTGGCCCAACCCAGTATCTTGTCTGGACCAGGATGACTTGAGAGTGTCAGTTCTAAATTTGTTAAGAGTGAAAAGGGATGAGGCAGATGGGACTGTAGTTTGGCACTCTTTGCCTGGTATCCTTGGCAAAACCTTCCCTGACCCTTGTATCCTACAATTAATCAGCATGCCAACACTTAAGGCACAAAAGGTAGTAGGCTGCAACTAAGAAGTATTCTGAGGAGAATCCCAATGTGCTTAATCAGTCTTGATTACAAATGAGAAGGCTTCAGGAGCCTGGAGACCCCTTTCCTACTCTCAAATACTAGTTGTGATAAATTTACATGCTCAAAGATGGAGACTTTGAAAATCTGGGATGAGTTCAAAGGGGACCTTATACTGAATGTCAAAGATTTATGGGACTCCCCGAGGGTGTATTTGTATATTCGCAATTACAGTCTGCTGGGTTTTCGTGTCTCTCACTACCCTTAGCCTGGAGAACTCCTGAAAAAATGGTTACAATAGGTGAGTCTGCCAATATAATCTGAAAGAGATAAAGGACCTCTGACACAACCTCCATTTAGTATAGCGAAAGCCTTTTTGGGAAGAAATATGTTTTCGTTCTTTCTTTTTGGCTCCTTTAGGTCTTTGCCATGGGATTGCCCTCCTCCTTGGTCAGATCAGCATGTTCAACAGCTCCAGGACAAGGGTGGCCTTGGCCAATAAATTCTGGTAATCATATTAAGAGATGGTGGCTACGCAAGAACCAGTTATTTTCCTCAGATATCTCTCCTTTTCCTCCCCGATGAGGACTAGAAAAAAACAGGACTCCACCATTTGGCAATCACATTCCTGTACAGAGGACTGTTGCCTAAGGCTGCATGATGGCACAGACCTGTACTGCCTAGCAGGTTGGAGCCTGGTTTGGTGCCCAACTTGGACCTAGGGAGTTCCTCTAGGTGTTTTTGCTCCTAACGGGGGAAAGCGTGTGGAGCAGGAAAAGGGAGGGAACAGGAAACTGAGATCTAATCCACTTGCGCCCTCTACAGGATGCTGGTGCAGCACTTTCCAGTAGCAACACAGATTCCACTACCTTACTCTCCAGAGCTATCTGGCTACGTGTGTGTGTGGGGGGGGGGGTAGTTGTTGAGCCTTTAGGCTCCCTCCCATGTGAGCCTTCTGTGCCTCTGGGAGACATGCCACTTTGACCTGTGGCAGGTGACATCAGTGGCCTAGTGTTGTTCTTCTAAGCTCCCTTGTTTCAGGGATTTTCTTGCCAAAAAAGATCCTTTTCCTCCCCAACTAGAACATGCCAACATTCTACCTTGGCATCCTGCACTGCTCTCCCCTAGCCCATGTTTCCTACTAAATATCCCTGGCAGCATTACAGCAACTGTATCTGAGGTGAGAGGAGGGGCTGATCTCAGCTTCCAACCTTTGGAAGTGAAGGGAACCTCTGCCCTTCAGAGAGGAGAGAGAACTATCCGTGGATGTATATGCCCTGTTGTTGCCTTTGCTTCTGTTATGACTGTGTCAAGGCTGCAGGGCTCTTAAGTTTGCTATCCCCTTTTCTCCTCTTGAGAAAGGCAGAGGAAGGCAGGTGGCAGAGGGAGTACTAGGTTGATTGAAGAGACAGGCTCAAAATTCAGGAGAATTAGGAAGAAACAATTATAATTATCAGAGAAAGGAAGGCTTTTAGAAGAACTCCTGTAAAATTCTACATTCCTCTTCTAGGCAGGTACAAAAAGTAGGGTGACCCCCACCACTGGAGACAGGGAGTTTGTAATTACAACCTGCCTCCCTGACAGATTGGTGGAAATTACCATCCTATAGAGCAGAGCAGGAGGGTTGGGGCGGAGCAGCATCCCCAGAGTTTCTCTTAATTCCTACAGCTACCTTTCTAACTCCTGGGTAGCTCTAGGAATTGCCATGTACTCTATGGTCAGAACTGCCTGTCAGAAGAGGAGGTCTTCTATTTCTTTTTCTCTTTTCCTTCCCAGGACAATCATACCCCCAATCAGGTGAGCATTGGCGGGCAAGTGCCACAATTACCCAGAGGCCTCCCGCCATAAGCAGGAAAATGGGAACCCTAACATGCTAAAATGCCCTCCCCCTCAGATGTTTAAATTAATCCATTTTGTACTTTTCCATTGGCTGACAATATTTTTGGTAACTGCAATAAATCTTAATATTTGGAGTCTCAACAGATACAGTCACCACTTCATAGTTGCAACTTTCATGATTGCCGTGGCACATTCTTCAGTTGCTACAGTTATGGGAATTGTCTTGAAGAACCGGGAGCTGTATCAGCAGAGTACATTGTTCATAAGACACTGCTGAACAAATGAAATCTTCTGACAGCCTCACACTTTCCTTTCCTTGCCTTTTTATACCCTTAGAAGCTCATTGACTCACAGATCTTGAGCAGCAGACGATACTAGTTTATTTTTTTTCCCACTGAGACAAAACCAACAGTGAGAGCCAATTTCTTAAGCAAGAATGATGACCCAAAGACAAATCAAATACATATAACATTCCCAAAGGAAACATGTTTGTATGAGTAACAAAAAGTTCAGATCTATGTAGCAGGTTTTCCTGTTGGAATATACTATCTGCAAATAGTTTATCCTTTCTAGAGAGAAAGCTTTAACATTCAAATAAAGTCCTTTATATCACAGCTGAAGCTGTGAATCAGAACATACCCCACAAATAAGAGTGAAAAATAAAAACATGGCCCTCCTTACTCCAAAATCAAGACTGAGTTTTTGCAAGCCAAAGATAATGGTACAAGGATAATACAACAGTACAGACAATTTGGTAAAATCTACTACATTGCCACAGAAGCCTCTCCTCTCAGGTTGGAAGCAAACCTCTTTTTAATGATTTAGTACTTTTCACTTAATTTATTTATTATTTATATTTATTTATTTGTTCTATTTATACCCCGCCCTCCCCGCTAGAAATAAATTTATATTTATTTCTAGACCACATCCAAATGTTTAGACAGGTAACAACCCAAAGAACAAAACATACGTACTCTGCCACAAATATACAAGCAAACCTGAAAATCCTCTCCACTATTTTGCCAATCCTTACATGAAATAAAAAGTCAAAATAAAATCCTTCCTGACCAATAAAGAATTGTTTCTATCTCTTCTATTACAGGGTTAACTGATGTACCATTGAGCAAACTGGAATTTGTGCAATCCAGCAGACTTCCTACAATCACCATCTTAATTTCTGCTGTTCTTCGTTGGCCTTTTCTAAAACGTAATGTATAAATTACATTTGTAGCCATTTCATTGCGAAGGAGAAGTATTAGACTGATAAACGATTTAGTGATAATAGCTAAGGCAGCATAGCCTTCAAAACCCATTTAGGCTGCAGGGCAGAATATTAACAATAATATGATTACTCATTTCTGGGTCAGAAAGATTAAGTTTAATATCATAGTTTGAGAAACATAATTGAGCACAACGAGTAATACACGGAAAGGGAACTTTAGTTCTGGAAGGTCCAACAGAGAACACTGTTTTTGGAATAATTTTCAATGAAATTTCCTAAGGATCACACATTCTCAAATCCAAATGACAGCCATGGTTATACTAAAGAAACAGCTTTGTTCACATCTCATGGTGATCCATCTTTCATTCAGGCAGTTTTCTTTCTCAGGGTGCCAATACAAGCCCCTGCGAAGTTATATAAAATAATCCTCTGATTCTACCAGATCTGCCTGGATTAGATTTGAAAATGTGGCTTCTGAAAGTATAGGTCTACTTGCAGATAACTGAAGCAGGGTCAATATTCCAAAAATGAGTAATGAGAAGAACACCTCCCTCAGGCAAACAAGTGGCCTGCAAACTGTGCTTTATTCAATCTTTCAGCCTTCACAGTAACGTTATACTACCGAAATCTGGAAGTGTAGTTGCTGCACAGACAATAACACACAATCTAGTAGCAAAAAGTCTATTTAAACAGCCATTCTTTCAACATAAAATCACAGCAGAAAATATGGTGTTTTATCACATTCACTACAGGAAATATAGTAAATTTAGACTAGGGTAAACGGAACAATTATAATGGTTTTATGCATGACTAAATACACTGGTGCTGTTGAGCACAGTCCTCTGTTTTCAGCTGGGTTTATTTTGGAAAGTGAATGGGGGAAAGCAAGATTATCCAAGTATTGTCTTTGACTCTTTACACAATCAGCTTGTACCGTATACACCAGGACATAAAGGAAAACAAAATTTGCTCCTTTCCCCCTGATGTCCCACAACTGAGAACAGCCTCATGCTGATCTTTGAGAAGCATGTTTCATGTCTGGGGCTAGTCTCCATGTAAAACTCCTTCTTTCCAATGTTCAGCAATCCCAACTCTGCCTATCTTCTGGATGTTCAGGAAGGACCTTCCATTCAGACAATGTTACACTCCTGCAATCATCATCAATGGGCTTGTGTAGTACAGAATGCATTTCAACAAATGAAGGTTGCATATGTTACAGGCTGATTTCCAAATTCTAACAAATTCAAATCAGACTATGGCTGGGAGGGAGAGGAAGAGTCCAGGGAATAGGAAGAATCTTGATGCATTCTCCAAAAAAACCCCAACCCAACCATCATGCTTTTTGAATCCAAATATCTACTCTTAAGGCTGACTGTTTCTTATCTGAAGACAAATAATGATCATTCTTACCTTTACATTGCAGGCCTGTTCCATAAGCCGTCTAGCATTCTCTTCAGCTCGGTACCTTTTGGGCAGCTGTACCCTAAAGAACTTCAAAGCCCCTTCAAAATCAGCTTGCAGAAGGTCCTCCTTGGAAGTCTACAGTGAAACACGATAGAAAATTACTATAAGCAGAGCAGACAGTCCTACTGGGACTCTTATGGCCTGGATTTGTAATCTGTTGAATATATTCCATGCAGAATTATGTGCACAAACCTCTACTGTGAAGGAGAAGGAGGAGGAGGAAGAGGAAAATCCCTGTTCTTTAAATGTGAGAGCCCATGCAAAAAGCAACACAAGAGTTAACAACCTGATATACTTTTTCTATACCCAACAAGTAATTTGGCAAACACCGTCAAGATAAAAGTTTACAAAGGAAAAACAGAAAGAGAATTAGTTCTGACTATTGTCTTTGCTTTCCAGTACCTAGCTGGTTTTGTTGTTGTTGTTATGGCTTTGCAAAGCTTCAAACATGACAGAACAATGCAGCCGATAGCTTCCACATTTAATAATCAGGATGTTATCCATGAGCAAAGGTAAACAATGCCACCAAACACCTGGACCTAAACAGTACCATACAACCAATATAGTTTCTATTACATTCAAACTGAGTATGCTGGGTCAAATCAACACACCAAACTAACTTCTGGAAGGCTTCAAGTCAACCACAGTTGTTTTCAGAACCACTGAATATGTGAAATCGTAGAGTGTCTCCAACTACGCGAGTACTCACAGCACATCCCCAAACATCTGGGCTTTTCAAGAAACATTTCGCAGCAAGTGTTTTTTAGGCAAGCTTAAGAACTAGCATCTCTCATTTGAAAGATTAAACATGGGAGCAGATGCTTCATCTCTTTATTTCCATGAATCAAAAGTCTACTGATGGAAAGGAAAATGGAGAGTCTTTGGAGGTAAGTATTTGCCACCGATGGGGAAAGAGTGGTCCATTCACCTATATGTTCCAGCAGCATGGTGAAGGAATATCACCTTCCACCACAAGGTACCAAACTACCTGCTCCACTGCTCCCAAATCAGTTGGGCTAGAATAAATTGCAGATGTTCTATGAGAACAGAAACAGCTATTTTTTGCTTTTCACAATAAGCCATGATTTCTTTGAGAAATCACTTTTTAAGTTCAACAGTAGCAGTATTTGAATTGTAGTTCCAACCCCTCTCTTGGACACACACCTTAACATGGTGAGGGCATTTGTGTGCATCAGCGAAACTGAGAGCAAAACCGTAAGGAGTTTAGACTCTGTCAAGAGGCTAAACAACTAGCAAAGTCACTCAAGGCAGAATGGTCAGTTGAGACACCAGACTAAGAAGCATTCACCCCCTTCAGGGATCAACAGCCACATCAGCAGCAGAGGGCAGACAGTTCTGATGGCGATGGGCACAGATGAATCCTTGAAGGGTAGCTACTGGGCAGCAGCGGTAGTGGAAGGTGACACTAGCAGAGGATCTTTCACAGACCACAGCAGTGCCACTTTAGCTAACCCTGGCTAGTACTGCACAGAACAAGGCAACGATAAACCACAGACTGGAAACACTCAATCTACATTTCAATTCTGAAAGAAGGAGACATTAAAGACTGCAACAACTATCAGACCATCACATTACTTTCTCACACAAGTAAAGCAATGCTCAAAAACTTACATATCTCATTCCATATATGGAATATATATATGGAATGAGAAATGCCAGATGTTCCAGCTGGATTCAGAAAAAGAAGGAGCACTAGAGATCATACTGCAAATTTACTGCGGTTACTGGAGCATATGAGAGAATTTCAGAAGAAAAACAGATTGTGTTTCATAGATTACAGCAAAGCTTTTCATTGTGTGGATCATGAAAACCTATGGTTGGTGTTAACAAAAATGGGTATGCTACAACATTTCATTGTTTTGATATGCAACCTTTACTCTAGACAAAAGGCTACTCTTAGGACAGAATAGGGAGAAACAAAATGATTTCCAGTTGGCGAAGGTGTCAGACAAAGATGTACTTTATTTCTCTGTTTGATCTCTGTGCTGTGCAGAACATACCATAAGGAATGCTTGATTAGATTTAAATGGAGGTGGAGTGAAAACTGGTGGAAGGAACATTCAGAATTTGAGATATGCAGATGACATGACATTACTGGCAGAAAACAGTGAAGATCTGAAATGACTACTGATAAGCAGAAAGTGCCAAAGCAGGATTACATCTGAACATCAAGAAGACAAAGAAATTAAGAAGAGAAGAGATTGGATTTATACCCCACCCTTCACTATCTGAAGTCTCAGAGCGGCTTACAAACTCCTTTCCCTTCCCCTCCCCACCGACTACCCCCAATGACTACTGAGGAATACACAACTTTAAGACTGACAATGAAGAAACTGAAATTATTAAAGATTTTCTATTCCTTGGCTCAATCGTGAACCAAATGAACACTTTAACCAAGAAATCAGCAGGAGATTGAGACTGGTAAGGTCAAGCATGGAGCCAGAAAAGATCCTTAAGTGTAAGGATGTGTTATTGGCAACCAAGATCAAGATAATTCATACTACAGTGTTTCCCATTATTAGGTATGGGCGAGAAAGTGGAACAGTGAAGAAAGCTGACAGGAAGGAAATTGATTCCTTTGAAATGTAGTGCTGGAGGAGAGTTTTAGGGATACCGTGGACCACCAAAGAGACAAATAAGTGGGTTCTAGATCAAATTAAGCCTGAAGTCTCCCTAGAAGCTTAAATGACCAAACTGATGCTATTATGAGATGACAGGACTCACTGGAAAAGACAATAATACTAGAAAGAGTTGAAGGCAGCAGGAAAAGAGGAAGGTCCAAGATGAGATGGATGGAATGAGTAAAGGAAGCCACAGCCCTCAGTTTGCAAGACCTGAGCAAGGCTGTTAACAATAGAATGTTCTGGAGGTCATTAATTCATAGGGTCACCGTAAGTCAGAAGGAACTTGATGGTACTTAACACAAACACAGTTCAGAAACTAGCTCCCAAAGTTTTAGAGCCTGGGTAGGAAACCACCAAGGCCTTCCTTATCCTACAATCAGATTAAGACCTAGATTTACAGTGCAGCATACCAAAAATAAAACTTTCTACTACTACCATAAATAATTAGTTATTTTGGCAGGTTGAAATAGCAAGGTTAGTCCTTAAATTTCATGGTTTGGAATCAACAAGCTTTTTCTCTCAAGCTCACCTAATCCCCAACCCTATTACAACCCACATCTTACCATAGTTTTGTCCATACAGGTCTCATACTCCCCAGCATAGTCTATTTTATTGTCAAAGCAGACACCTCTCCCTTTTTTTTCATTCAATGGAAATCCTGGCTGGATCCAACCCATAGCATTTCTTCTCAAGTTTGCATTACTTGATATGTGAACAAGAACCATGAGCAAGGCATATTTAGAACACAGGAACATAAGAGAAGCCATGCTGGATCAGGCCAGTGGCTCATTCAATCCAACACTCTGTATCACACAGTGGCCAAAACCCAGGTGCCATCAGGAGTTCTACCAGTAGGGCCATACAAGCAACCCAATAAGCCACCTGGGACCTTTGAGGAGGCAGCAATATAGGAGGCAGCAAGAGGTGTGACTTACACCAGTCATCATGATCACATCCCAGACCTACCTGCCCCACCACTCTGCCTGCCAGAAAGAAAGTGAGCTCCAGGAGCACTGGAACTCTGCTATGGCGCATCTTCTTCCTGAATCCAGGCTGCTGGAAGCAACAGCCTGTCACCTTCCCAACCTACACCTCCACTTCTCAGGAAGAAAATGAGCTCCACGTGGGTCCCTCCACCCAAGAATGGGATCGGAAAGAGCCAGGGACCAGAAACAACCATAGCAATAGAGAAGAATCAGGAGACCTATTCCTTCTGAACACAGAGCGGTCGGATATTGCCCTTCAACAGGATATAAATACATTAAAAGGCTCTAGTATGCAGAATATATACAACAGTAATGTATGAGTTTTTTAATAGAATGCAGAGGGAGACTGGATTTGAGGATGAAGAAAGAGCTCCTCTTTAACCTATACAGACACCTCAAATTTGGTGACTGAGCTTTGATACTGAACACAAATCGACTCAGAGGGGATTCAGGAAATGTGTGGGTATAAATTTTGTGCCAGAAAATCATGCTGATGATTCTGCTGGTACCAGCCATAGCATACACTGTAGAAAGGTTTCAAACTTCAGACGTTTTGCAACATTGCAGATGTTGTACTAAGACAGCATATCTTGTGCACGCTTGGTCATAGTACTCAAAATTTAAAAATATAAGTGGAGACCTGCAAAGACTTGTGAGGAAGGGGAAATCTGCACAGGAGCCAGATGGCTGTTCGATAGAAGGCCTGGTAGAAAATACTTCATCTAGTAAGTCAGGCTGTGCAATCTCTTGCTGGAAGTGTGTCACCAAACATGTAGGTAGGGGGACCTCTGGTAGACTATGTATGTGGAACTTAAAAATAACAACAACTATTAAGTCTTTCACAAAAATTTTAGTGGTTTGGGTATAACAGGCAACACTGATAAAGTTAAAAATCAGGAATAAACCAGTTTACATAGTTGAGAGAAGCAACTAGTCTCTTTTTCACCCATGAACTTTAGTTAGGGCAGAATAAAAATATGATAGACAAGTGTTAACTTATTGATAAACAAGTTAGAGCTGGGGTGAGCGAGAAAGAAGCCAAGTTTGCAGACAGCATCAACTAATTCTTGATGATGAAACAGGCATCAAGAAAGTAAGATGAGATTCAAGGTAAGTAAGTGCAAAAGTAAAACACAGTGGGACAGAAACCCTAATTTTAACATTAACACTGACGGACTCTAAATTGGCTGTAAATACAATGCAAACATTTTGGAACCATAATGATATATTTAATGAAGACATCAACCTCTGTGTATTTCAGAGGCAAAATGAGGCAAAGTACATGATGGAAGTTATTAGGCAAAAACAGTGAATCCCAAACCCTACCCATAGTTCAGTTTTTAACTGGCCTTGGCAAACCAAATTATCTGCCCTAAAACTTGGACCCAGTTGCTATCTGGTGGTATCAGATGAGATCTGATCCATCTTCTGGTACCCAAGGTATCCCAAAATCCCTCTCTTAAACTCCCTTACTTAGATATGGCAGTGGTTGTTCCACTGGCAGCAGGAGGAAGTTGTCATTCCTGAATTCTCTGCTCTTCCTCCTTGGAACACTCTATGGCAGAAATTCAGGCTGCCCCAGGAGCTCCGAAAATGACCTCCCTTCTTCCTGCTTCACCAGAATAGCAGGCAGCTAGACTGGGGGTGGGGGGAGTTCTCCAGCTGAAAATCAAAATTTAACCTGAGGGATTATGCCTTTATATTAAATGCAAGAGTTACAAATTGCCAAGGAATTAGGAACTTCAGCAACATTGCTACTAAAAATAAACCCTACATATCATCACTGAATTATATAAAATACAGTGTGGCTGAGTGCAGTCTGGAGAAGGTACAGAAAAAAGAGAGTAAAATGTTCAAGGTTTGGAGTAAATTCCCTATGAAGGAGGGAGAGAGATCAAAGAAGAGCAATATCTCTGTGGCAGAAGATCCAAGGTTCAATTCTGAGCATCTTGTCTCCAGCTAAAAAGATCAGATAGCAAATGATGCAAAAGACCTTGGCTTAGGACCTTGGAGGGTTGCTGCCTGTCAAAATACACAGTACTGGGTTAGATGCATCAAACGGACTGTATAAGGCAGCTTCATGTATTCTAGGTAGGATATGATGGAAATCTACCCAACTATGGATGGTGTCAACAAAGCAGACAATACAAGAAACTGACTGGTAGTTGTTTCAGGGGGTAAAATAATGTACTTCTTCGTGCAACATACATCTTGGAGAATATTCAACCACTAGCTTAGATGGCTGGGGGGGAAAGACAAGACAAAATAGCAGAGGATAGTTCTTTTCAACAGCAATTATCCATGACAGCTAAATGGAATTTCTGTGTCCAGGGAAGTATACTCTGATACTGCTTAACAGGAGATGCTGGGGACAGACACAGTGGCAAGGGAAAGCCCAGCCCTGCTAGTGAGCTTAGTAAGGCATCTGGTTGGTCACTGGGCTAGATTAAACTTCGTCTGATACAATAAGGCAATTCTTATGTAGATTATCAAGGCCCATCTATTAGATCTGCACGGTTTTGGACCAAAACCAGAAAACTAAATATTACTTTTAAATGTGAATAAAAGCAATGGAATTAGTAGAGGAAAGCTATTGAGGTAAACAAGAAAATAACAAGATCCACCCACAGGTATCCACCACCATATCTGCTTTTCTGAATTTGTCTGCACAGGTGTGTTGTTTTTTTTTAAAGAGGAGTAATTTGCACACAGTGAAATGTGCCTTTTTTAGCCAAGCATAAATCAGACTGACAACACCTGTGGATAAGCAGATTCTTCAGCATTTTTAGCACATAAAATAAGAGGTACATATAGAACCAGCAACACCTCAGCCTTCCTCTGAAAACGACTGCATGAAATAAGACATGGATGATACCTATCATAACTCCTAGGTTTACGATGAGCTATAAATCCTGAGAATAAAAGGAATGGAAATGTTCTGGAGCCCTAGGCATAATATCCTGATGCTATCAGAAACAGGGAGTTGATGTTTTTGGTTTTGGCCTCTCTTGCCTTTTGCTTAATGGTCAAATGATCTGATGTCATTTTGGTGGTCTATTAAGTAAGGAAACCCTAGATTACTCTTCTGATACTAAAAATCAGATACATTAGAAGAGTTTTAGCAATAAGTTTGGATCACCCAAACCTGTATTTTTTTTTTGCCTGTTGCTGAAGAGCTCCATATTTACCACCATACCAAGCAATGTAAATGGAAGTCCAGACAGTGACATGATGCATTTGTTCTAAAGGATGAGAACATCCTGAAACCATTTAATACATAGATACCAAGTCATTTTCTTGCTTCTAGTCATACTCTCAAAGTCAGCCCTATAAACACTTGGTTTGTATGATAAACACTTGGTTTGTATGACTGTTGCTTACCAACACTAGAGAAACTGTAGTCTTAGCATCAAGAAAGACACCAAGTTTTAAGCAGTTGCGATGCATTTGCAATTAGCAATAGTTTGCTGGCTTATGAAATCATGCCATTTGAAAGAAGAAAAATCAGAAGGCTTAGAAAATCTTTTTGAAAGCAGATCCAGCTGTGACACCACTGGCCAACAGAGGAGTGGCTATCTTAAGACTCTGAAGGGAACCTAATCCAGTCCCTCCTTGCCCAATGCCCATAAGAAAGGCAGCCAGAATCATGACTTCCTAAATGTACTGCGTAAAAGAGGGGAAATCCTGATGAAACCACCATATGCAATGGAACTCTTGGAGGTAGCTGGAATGGGAATGAGGGTGGCAAAATTACCATGCATTAATCCAAAGAAAACAAGATCTCACCGCAAGAAGCCGAGGCACAAAGAGGCGATGCCCCATCCCCAGAAGTTCCAGCACTCGACAGGCATACTCATTCACAAGCTTGCTTCTCTCATCGTGTATATCTTGGGACTTTCTGATGGGTGGTGCGAGCTTGGGAGCTGGGGCTGGGCAAGGCACCCCTTCTTCCATCAGCAAAAAACAGCAAATATCCAGAGTGAGAAACACTGTTCTCCGAAGCCACAAATTCACACCGTGGTACTACGGGAGCCAGCTTTAGGTCTTACATGCACTCAACTGTCTACACCAGAAGCCATCGAGGTAGGGTCTCAAAAGGAGGAAAACATCTTTGCTAAGAAGCATGGGAGAAAACCTGGTTCCAGCGGCACTCCAAAGTAGACCAAAAATGCAAACCGAGAAAAGACATGGATCTAAAAATGCCTGAATACGGGGGGAATGGCAGAAAATGATGCCGTGTAAGAAAAGGCTGAGATGGCCCAGCTTGCCTGTGAACATATATGAGAGCAGACCGGAGCAGCCGTCAGAGCGATAAAGCCAGGCCAGTTGTAAAGCTGCAAAGAGAAAAAGGATGAGCTCATTGCAATCCCTGATTCGTGACAAGCGTGGCTGGGCTGCTGCTGCCGCCTCTCGCTGTGAATCAGTAATGAAGGGTAGAAAAGGAAGGGGGGGGGGGGAGGGAGAGGCGGAGGTAGGTGAATGAGCATGCAGAGGGTGTCTCAGGGGAGAATGCTGTAATAAGAAGCCAATAGTGAGCTCTTGGATAGATGAGCTCCCCCTCTCATTCCACCTTCCATCTCCATTAGTCTGACAGCTGCCCAAATGCACAGACACATGGAAGCACAGCCTCAGTCCTCCAAGCCCAGAGGATGTTGTGCTGACGCCCAAGCAGGATACTGGCCTCAATTCATTTCTGCTTCCAAATAATGATTTCAGTCCATTCTAAGCGTACGGAAGTGGGGGGAGGGAGAAGGGGGATGAAGGGAGCGGAGACCCAGGCAATCCCACCCAGTTACTGCATGGATGCAAGACGGATGGAAGAAGAAAAGCGGCAGAGTGCTGATGAAGCACGATAAGTGGAAACAGCACAGCCTGCATTTCAAACTCTCTGTGCAGCATGGACAGCAATCTCCAAGGTGGGAAGCTTCAGAGCTGCTGAATGTGGGAAGGTCTGCAGTGATGGAAGGAAAACTGCTCTAAATATACAAAATAAGCATGGGGGGGTTTGATACTGACTGGGAGGTGTCACGAAGGAAATTAGTGAGGTTCTCAGCATGAAAGGACTGCTGAATTTAAGGCAGAATGCTTACCTAGATATTTTTCTTTGCATGCACACTTGCACGGAGGGCATTTCACATCCCCCATCCGCCTAAACCTTCATATGTGAAAAGCTCGACAATCTGATAATCTTAATAAGATCACCTGACCGTCACTCTAGAGGCAACACAGTTCATAGCTATCATGCTTTTAATTAAACATGAAGTGCCTGTAGCACATATATAGTCCATAAACTGTGTTCTACCTATCCATATTGACACGTGACTACTTTAGATGTGCCCGGGAGCACAGGTCATGTGCTTCTGCCCTTGAACCGATTCTTCTTCATTTGCTTATATTCACCATCATTCAATTGCATGCATGGTTGCTAGCCACATATGTACAGCACACAACACCTCTCCCAAACTCCCCCCACCAAGCCCTAGTCTGAACCACTTCTGACTGCTTGGGGGCTCTTCCCCATAAAACCCACCTGCATTTAGAAAACTAGCATGTCCAAGAGAAGGTTATGTAAGAATCTTTCTCCCTGACCAGCTAGCTTTCTGAGTACTGGGAATTTTGCGTGGTGTCCACATGTACAGCAGAACACCAAGACACAACTTCACCACCCCTCTGAGGGCCTGATTCAGTAATCCCCAATGTAGTACTCCGAGTGTCATGGTGTCCACCAATATATTTCCTGGTGCCCACTTACTTCTTCTCCCAAGCAAACAGCTGGGTTTCTGCAATCACACTGGAGCAGGAGGTAGTTCAGAAGACTCCTGGAGACACCACCTTTAGGTTTGCCAAGAGAATACATTTAAATAGCTGTCCCGCCACAGGAGGATACTTGGCTTGGAAGATCCCAGCCTTCTGTAATTGACTCCTCATGGCAGGCATTTTGTGGTGGCATCCCCTAACCTCTTCCAGAAATCTAAAAGTATCCATGGGCTTAATGTTAGGGACCCCTAGCCTAACTAGGAGTACATTTCCAGGTCCTGTCAAGCAGACATACAGGGAGAACTTCCAGTTGAAACTTGGGTTCTCAGGTGTGTGGGGGTTCATCTAGACTGGGAATTTAGCATGTGGGTAGAAGAGGTACAACCCTTGTACATGCATCTTTTGTCAACCTGAAATGATCTCCAAGACCCTGAGAATCTAAGTTTCAGCTAGGAACTTCAAGTATATGTTTGCTTGAAAGGACCCGGAGTGGACTCAAGAATAGTGGATCATGTAGTTGGGCCTATGCACAAATCACCACACTGCTTTAAAAAAGAAGTGATTTAGCATAAGAGCTGCTGTAACAGAAACATACAAGAAACCTACAGCGATCAACTGCCTCTTGGTGCAACATAACCACTGTGAGTGGATACAGGGAGTTACTGTGTTTGACAATTTGTTTATGGATCATACAGGAAAATACAAGTTTGCAAAGTTCATAAGTCAGAGAAAACTTCTATTCCACAGTGAACTCAGCCCACATTTTTCCCAGTGAAGCTGGCACATTAAACTGGATTGCAGCTACACTTTTTTTAAAAGAAAAGAATGTTGTATATTTGCTGTTTGAACTGTGAATGGGCCTACCATCACACTCTTCCCTAAAGTGACTCCAGATGGGAGTAAAGGACTTGATAGAGAAGAACTTTAATGTTCCTTAATAGCTGTAGATGTTTCTTGAATGGGCAATTCCTCCACAGGAGTGGGGTTTGTGATCAGTGCCTGGGAGATGAATGCATCCAAAACAGCAGTTTACACTTTTGAATCTGGAGGCAAGCAGAGCTGTGCTTTGGCAGAAGGCAAAGCTCCTTGGGGTGCAGGATTTCTGAAAATCTAAGAATAGGGTCACTAATCTGCTGTCTTGTAGGGGTGCTGCTCTGCCTCCATTGGGGCTTTATTTATGCATTTGTAAATAAAGCAAATATCACAAAGATGCCACAAGTATCCAGAGTTCTCTCCTGTAAAAGAGAGAAACCAGTGGCACTGCCTCTGGTACTTCTTACTGCTCAGGAAAGCAGGGAGCGCATAATAATAAAGTAAAAACCCCTTTTCAGTATATAGGTAACGATGCTGGTCTCTCTTGATTCGTGACTCACTTGTCCTTTAGAAAATCTAAGCATAGGAGAAATGTAATGTAGAAGTCTTCCTGGGAACTGTTTCGGTCTCATTGACTTTTTCCATGGAACAGTTATCATTAGCCATGTATGCCTCAGGAAGCACCTCTGCTCATATTCCAGACCAGTTACGGGTTGGGCTTTTGGCCTGGTTTTGCCATGGAAATTGGTTGGGTTGCTTTAGATGAGGACATAAGAACATACAAAGAACCCTACTGGATTAGACCAACAGTCCATCTAATTCAGCTTCCTGTCTCACAAAGTGGCCAACCGGCTCCTCTAGGCAGCCAGTGATAGAGAACAGAGGCAGAGGCCTTCCCCTGATGCTGCCTCCTGGCTCTAGGATTCAGAGGTTTAGTGCCTCTGAATGTGGAGGTTCCCCTCAGGCACCATGGCCAGTGCCACTGAATCTATCTAATCCCCTTTTAAAGCTGTTTATTCCTGTGGCCATCTCTACATCCTCTGGCAGCAAATTCCACATTTTAATCACTCTCTGTATTTCCTTTTGTCCATCCGTCCTGAACCTACTGTCCATCAGCTTCACTGGATGCCCTTGAGCTCTAGTATTTTGGGAGAGGGAGAAAAATTTCTTCTTTGTCAAATCTTTTGACCCTAAGCATAATTTCATAATATTATAAACTTCTAAGCCTCTGTCCCCCCTTAGTAATCTATTTTCTAAACTGGAAAGTCCCAGACTTTTCAAGGCTTTCCTCACAGAGAAGGTGCTCCAACTCCCTAATCATCTTAATTGCCCTCCTCTGTACTTTTTCCAGCTCTGCAATATTCTCTTTGAGATTCGATGACCAGAACAGTACACAGTATTCCAAACATGATGGCACCATAGATCTATACTGGGGCATTACAATATTGGCCATTTTATTCTCAATCCCTTCACTAATAAACCCTAACATAGAGTTTGCCTTTTCTGCCACTGCAGCACACTGGGTTGACACTTTCATTGAGCTATCCACTATGACTTCAAGATCTTTCCCCTTCTCACTCTCAGAAGGTTCAGACCCCAGTAGCCTACGCTTGAAGTTGGGATTTTTGGTCCCAATGTGCATCACCTTACACTTACCAACACTGAGCTTCCTTTGCCACATTATCACCCACTGATCCAGTTTGTGGAGGTCCTCTTGGAGCTCTTCACAGTCAGCCTTTTGTTTTCACCATCCTGAATAATTTGGTGTCATCTGCAAACTAGGCCATTACACTGCTCACCCCTAGTTCCAGGTCATTTATGAATAAATTAAATAGTACTGGCCCCAATACCTATCCTTGTGGGGCCCCACTGCTTACTTCCCTCCATTGAGAGAACTGTCTATTGATTAATACATAAGAACATAAGAGAAGCCAATGTTGGATCAGGCCAGTGGCCCATCCAGTCCAACACTCTGTCGCACAGTGGCCAAAAACACCAGGTGCCCTCAGAAGGTCCAGCAGTGGGGCCAGGACGCTAGAAGCCCTCCCACTGTTGCCCCCCCCCCAAGCACCAAGAATACAGAGCATCACTTGCCCCAGACTGAGAGTTTCTATCTATACTTTGTGGCTAATAGCCACTGATGGACTTCTGCTCATCCTACTCTTTGCTTTCTGTCATTTAACCAGTTTTAGTCTATAAGAGCACCCGTCCTTTATCCTATGACTGCTAAATTTATTCAGGAATCTTTGGTGAGGTACCTTGCCAAAAGCCTTTTGAAAGTCCAGGTATATAATGTCTACTGAGTCACTGCTGTCTACATGCTTGTTCGCTTTCTCAAAGAACTCCAAAAGTTGGTGAGGCAGGACTTCCCTTTTGCAGAAGCCACTCTGATTTTGCCTCAGCAAGCTTTTTCCCTCTATGTGCCTAACAACTGGATTACAGTTTCTACTAATTTGCCTAGAACAGATGTTAGGCTGACTGGCCTGTAATTTCCTGGTTCCCCTATAGATTCTTTTTTTAAAAAAATTGGTGTAACATTTGCTACTCTCCAGTCTTCTAGTACATACAGGTTAGTACATCAACAATCTCACATCTGAGTTCCTTAAGAACTCTTGGGTGTATATCATCAGGACCTGGAGACTTAATGGTTTTTAATTTCCACCATTAGGTCTAGAACTTCATCACCTCAATCTGGCTCAGTTCTTTGTACTCCATTCCTGAAAATAGGGTCTGTGTCATGGGTACATGCCTCGCACTTTCCACAGTGAACACAGAAGCAAAAAAGCCAGAGTTTCTCTGTCATCATTTAGCAATCTCGTTATTCCTTTGTCATCCAAAGGTCCCACTGCTTCTCTGGTTAGTTTCCTGCTCTGGATATGTTTTTTAAAAAATGTTTATTGTCTTGATGCTCTTAGCAACTCACACCTCAAAACCTCATTTTGTATGCCTAATTAATGATTTATATTTCCTTACCAGAGCCTGTGGCCCCTCCTGTTCTTGTCATTGGGGCAGACATTCCACTTTTTAGAAGAAGCTTTTTTACTTTTTATAGCTTCCTTGACTTGCAGTGTTAATCATGCAGGCCTTCTTTTAGATTTGGCAGTGCCTTTTCTAATCTGTGGAACGCATTCTATTTGGGCTTTAATTAGTGTGGTTTTAAATGGCTTCCAAGAATCCTCTAGAGATTTGACTCTCTTGTGTTTCTCCTTCAGCTTCCTTTTTACTATTCCTCTCATTTTTGTAAAGTTCCATCTTTTGAAATCAAATGTTACAGTTTTGGATTTTAGGAGTAAATTTCCATTGATCTGAATGCTGAACTTAATAGCAGTGTGGTCACTGTTCTCAACTGGTGTAACACAACCTCTACATCTCTCTTGAGACCTACTCAGAACCAAGTCCAAGATCATTACCCCTCTGGTTAGCTCCATGACCAACTGTTCCAGTGCACAGTAATTTATGATGATGTTCAGGACAGGGAGGAGTGCAACCCTATTAATGCTCCAAGACCTTGCAGCCATTTTCTGTACCATCAATCATTTCTACCTTGCCTTTCTTCCATGGAGCTCAGGGAGACATCAATGATTCTTCCTTCCTAAATTCATCCTCATAGCAGCCCCAGTTAAGTATGTTAGGCTGAGAGAGAATGACTAAGCCAAGGCCACCAATGAGCTTCATGATAGAGTAAGAATTTATACCCAGGACTTCTCAGTCCTAACCACTACACTATATCAAATCATCTGCCTGGGATAGGTATCAAGGGACATGTGCACCAATGGTTTTGCTTTTACCTGGACAGCAGGTTTCATAAGGCTACCCTGGGAAATTTTAGTTTGGCCCAATGTTATTTATGCTATGGAATTCCACAGGGCTCTGTTTTTTTCCGTTTGGGAGAAGTTGTTCAGGAATTTCAGGTGACTAGTTATCAGAATGCTAACAGTTATATTCCTCCATTTCATTGGACTCTGATCATGTCCCGATTTAATTACTATTTCTGAAGACCATTTGGAAATCCTCTAGTTTAGACTATGGTGGGAAAGCTGGTAAGAAGAATTTGTCATGATGACCATATTTTGCTTGTATTGAAAAATCTACACTGGTTTTCAGTCTGTTTCTATGTACAATTCAAAGGGATGGCTTTGACTTATAAAGCCCTTACTGACCTGGCCCACAGTACTGAAAGAAGTACTTTCTCCCATTTGAATCTCCCCTCCCCCCAACATCATTCACACAAACCTTCCTTACGAAAGATGCCAAGAGACAGAGGGGAATTTCACACTACACTTTTAAAAACATTACTGAACCAGCTTGGAATAAACCGGTACAGTGACGGCCGTTTCAGACAGCCCTTCCCCTACCGTTTTGGAGCCGTCTTCAAAGCAGTTTGCCATTTCAGACTGCCGCTTTCTTTTCAGGCCTCTTTTCACCACACACACACACACACACACACACACAGAGCATTTTAAGACTCAGCCTGGACCTTGATCTCTCTCTCTCACCCCCCCCCCCGCATTTTAAGACTCAGCCTGGATATCTCTCTCTCACACATGCACGAACACACACAAAAACACACAAACACATAAACACACAAACACACACGCACAAACACACACACACAAACAGACATACAAACACAAACACATGCACAAACAGACACACACAAGCACACACGCACAGACACATGCACAAACACACACACATGGCATTTTAAGACTCAGCCTCTTAAAAAAAAATCACGGAGATCGCCCGCATGGGTGAAAAGAGGCACGAAAACACTTGTCATCAAAGGAAGCTCTTCAGGGGCATTTCACACAGCACCCTCTATAGCGCTTCAGAACTGGTACAAGAACTGAAGAACGCTTGAGAGGAGGTTTCAAGGTAAACCGGCTCAGGAATGCTTCCCTAACGCTTCCCTAATGCTTTTGTCTGAAATGGCCAATATGTTCCATTACTGAACCGGTACTAATACGGTTCTGTGTGAAATGCCTGACAGAAACTGTTACTGAAGAGTTCCTGAAACAGACCATATTGGCTGTGTGAAATGGCCCTAGAATGTCATGATCCCCTACAGCCTACTCAGTGATTCTGACCTGGAATCCCTATGGGAGGAGTGAAAGTCAGTGACTGAGGAGGACCAGAGGGACCAGGAAGGGTCCAGCATTACAGAGACACCTGTAGATGATGCCTCCTCAACACCAAAGGCTGCCTTGTCAGAAGCTGCAAGGGAAACCTCTCCACCATAGATTGTCTCCAGGCCTCTGCCATGCAGGACTTGAGCCCAACCCTATAGCCCCCCCAGGACCATCTTCCGATCTGCAGGAACACTGGCAGCAAAGGATCCAAGCCAAAGTGTAACAAAGGAGGCGAACTGCTAGGCTGGCTGCATGCAGCACCATGATAGAGCAGTGCACTAAGGCTAAATCCTTGCAGGATCCTGGCCAGTATGCAGAGCCATCTCAAAAACTCCAAGCAAATGATGGCAATACAGCTGGGCTCAATTACATCCCAGCCTACTTAAGCTAGCCTTGCTGGATCAACTGGTTTGCAAGGCCACAATCCTTGCCCGCCAGATCTGGCTCCAGACCCTGTCCTGTGCCCCAGCTGTTTCCTAATCCTGAAGCCCAGACCCTGCTCAGTGACCATGTGCAGGGGAAGTTCTGACCCTTGGGGAGACCGTCCAAAGTCTGGGGTCAGAATGCAGAAGTCATCCTGACAGCCTGTACTGGCCAAAGAGTACTAAAATGAATGGGTCATAGGGACCATGTAACTCCATTCTTGTTCCATCTACACTAGCTTCCAATTTGCATCCAGGCTCAACTCAAGATGCTGGTGTTAAACTTTAAAGCCCTTTATGGCCTGGGACCAACATACCTTAAGGACCACTTTCTCCCATCTGAAGCTGCCTGTTCAGCCAGGTCTTCTTCAGAAGCCTGCTTTGGTTGCCCTGGCAATTTGAGGCTAGAAGAGTGGTGACCTGAGACAGGGGTTTCTCAGTTTGGCATCAAAATTTTGGAACTCCCTCCCCAGGAAAATACATTTGTCTCCCTCTATCAGTTTTCCAACAGTAAGTGAAGATATTTTTTTTTGGCTTTGTCTGGCATACTCCCAATGTTTATTCGCCTTCCTCCTTAGTTCTGGTGTTGTTTGTGTGTTTTTATTTACTTTATAATTTTAAATACTGTTTTTAATTGTTCAAATGTTTAAAGTTTTTACGTGTGCTGCCTTCATGACCCTGATCAGGTGGAAAGATGGCATGCAGATTCTTTAAATGAACAAATAAAATAGGCAAATGGGAAGAACTGACTGAGTTGCTGAAGTAAGTACAAGCGGATGACATCAACTGATGTTTCAGAAGGCTTCCACCATCCATTTGAATTACTATTTCTTCACTGTGCAACTTAAACACTTGAAGTAAATATCTACCTGAAATAAATATCTGGGTGGGGCTGTATTATGAAAAAAATCAAGTAAATACAGAAAGATGTTGGCCCACGGATAATGGCTCAATAGCCCTTGCACTCAGGATATGTTTTATGGCCAAGAGAATGAGACTGTGTTAGAAGTAGCATGCAGCTCAGGGAGTGGATGAACTTATTTGCCAGGAGGTCTGGGACCAGAGAGGTGCAAGCTATGTAAGACTTAGTCTTTACCTAGGGACCAGTGTTCCCTGTAAGCTGAGTTAATGTGAAGTTAGCTCACAGTTTTTAGCCTCCAGCTCACACATTTTTGTCTTAGCTCAGGAAGGATGGCTCCACAGCAAACTAAGTTATGCAGTAGCTAAATCGCTCGCTCACAACTTTAATGCCAATAGCACATAAAGTAGAATTTTTGCTCACAAGACTCCACGGCTTAGAGCAGGGGTGTCGAACTCATTTGTTATGGAGAGCTGGATTTGACATAAATTGGACTTTGTCGGGCTGGGCCATGTGTGTCATAAAATGTGATGCTAGGTAGCAGAGATATAAACTTTACAAAGGACACAAACACAAAAGATTTTTTTAACTTAAAATAAAAACATGCCTGAAACATTAGCATTCTTGCAATATTTTGTTTATTTAAAATAGTCTCTGATAACTAACACTTCTGGCTCTGAATTATTGCATCAAAATGTCTGTGCTGTAGCGGTTTTCCGGCCGGAGGAATGGAGGTCTGACACGCTTTGCAAATGCGCAAGGCGGACAGCGGCTCTTCCTGACAGCTTGGGTGGATTAATCCACCTGACGCAACCTCACACAGGTAGTGTGAGGACCAGCAAGCAATATAATCCAGGTTTGAGCAACCTCGGTGAAGGGAAAGTCTCAGAGGAGACTTTTCCGACACCTTGAGCACTGCAGCCAAAGAGGATTCTTGCGAGTATCTCTAAGGAGCCGAGCTGAGCTGAAAAATTCAGCATAAAACCTCCAATTCCCCTGATTCCTTAACAAAGAAGACAAAGTTTAAACGTTGGGACCACATCTGAAGCGAAGTAACAACAAAAGGTAACGGGAAAAAAGTTTTTTGCCTTACCACCGCCGCGTTTTGAAAGACGAAAAGCAGATCAGGTGAAGCAATAGACTGTTGTTGATTGGATGAGAGCAGTTTTGAAGCGCTAAAAAACCGAATTTGAACTTAAAAAGCCAAAAAAAACAAGTTGTTTAACATTCCTGCGGTTAAGAAGAGTCGGGAGGGGAAGCCAAGCATCGCGAGACAAAGAGGGAGAAGGGAACCAAGCATCGCGAGATTAAGACGTGAGGACTGAATCAGGAAGTGACGGCTAGCAGAGCAGACAAGAAGGGAAAAGGAGAAGAACCGGAAGAAGGTAAAGGGGACTCTAAATACTGCCGGACCAGAAAGGGGACTCTAAATACTGCCGGACCAGAAAGACCATAACAGGAAGTGACGTGCAGAGAGCAGACAAGTAAATAAAAGGAAGGGACAAAAGGAAACTACGGCAAGCCAGAAGCAAGGTAAAAAGACTATAACCTTTGACATTAACCATAGAGAAGTCGCGCCCGCCATTTTGGATTTATAAAATTTTTAAACTGCAATATCTCAAAGATTATATAACTTAGAAGGCTGAAACCAACATAATTTGACTTGGCAAGATTAGCTTGTTTGAATGCACTAATTGGTGTTTGATTTGGAAAACCAGATAAAATCGATCTTTTTTAAAGAGGCAAAACGGACCGCGGACTAAGATCGAGAGCAGCTACATGGTCCTCTCCTACAATGGCAGCAAAAAAAGAAAAAGAGCTACTAGCCGTTATGGAAGCAATGGAAAAGAAAATGTTAGACGCTATAGGAGAGGTAAATGTTAAAATGAATAATATAGCGGCTCAAGCAGATAAAAATTTCATGGAATTAAAAGCAGAATTTCAAAAATTATCCACAAGAACACAAGATATAGAAACTAAAGTAAAAGAACTGGAAAAAAGCACCCATAAGACAATGAGAGAGAACGAGAGGATGGAAAAGATGATGCACTATAAAGATATGCAAAATCATTTGAGATTTCAAGGGATCGAGGAAAAATTGAATGAGGACATTTTTACAAGAATGCAAGAAGCAATAGCAGATTTTTTACAAGAACAGGAAGAAGTTGTTAAAGAACACATGGATCTTCTTTATAGAGTTAATTCTACATATGCAAGAGACAAAAACATACCAAGAGATGTGGTTGTCCAATTTACAATGAAAAGAACAAAAGAACAAATCTACAGGAAGTGCTTTACTGACCCTTTTGTAATAGATGGAAAGAAAATCATAGTAATGAAAGAACTGCCTAGAGCAATACTGCAAGAAAGGAAAAAATTCAAGCGTCTGACGGATAAACTGAAGGAGAAAAAAATCAGATTTCGTTGGGAAATACCTCAAGGACTAAGCTTTTATTATGGCAACTCCAGAGTAGTGATTAAAAGCACAGAAGAAATGTATGCATTCCTGGGAGAGAATAAAGATGATTTTGGAGATATTTAAGAATATATCAAAATGGATTACAAAATACTTACATGGAATGTAAATGGACTAAATTCACCCCAAAAACGTAGAATGGTAGGTTATTGGTTGGAAAAACAAAAATGTAATATAATTTGTTTGCAAGAAGCTCATCTTAAAAAATAAGACCATAAATATTTAATAAGGAAAAAATTGGGAGAAGAATTTTATTCTTTAGCAAGCAACAAAAAAAATGGTGTTGTAACATATGTCAAAAAAGATTTGGAACCTAAAGTAATATTTAAAGACAAAGATGGAAGATATTTAGCTATTGAAATTTTACTGCAAGGATTGAAAACTTTGATTGTGAACATTTATGCTCCGAATGGAGCTAAGGAAAAATTTTTTAAAGAACTTCAAATGGAATTGGACAATGTAAACTATGATCAAATTATGATGTTAGGGAACTTCAATGGAACTGTAGATAATAAACTAGACAGGCGCTCTAAAAGAAAGGATGAGACGTTAGGGAAGCTTCCAAAAATTTTTTTTGAACTGATAAAACAAGAAAAGTTGGAAGATATTTGGAGGAAAGCTAACCCACAAGGAAAAGATTTTACCTTTTACTCTAACAGACATGACTCACATTCAAGAATTGACATGATTTGGATGACTACTAACCTAACCTTTAAGACAAGAAAAGTGGAAATTTTACCCAGAATAATCTCAGATCACAATCCGTGTTTATGGACAGCTGGGCAGATTAAAAAACAAAAGAGATGGAGAATAAACGAGGACTTATTAGATAATCAAGAAATAATTAAAAAATTACTTGAAGAAACAGACCTATACTTCCAAGTAAACATGCAGAAAGAAGTTAAAATTCAAACCGTATGGGATGCATACAAAGCAGTGATGAGAGGACTATTGATATCGCTAAATGCTAAAGATAATAAAAAGAAAAAAGAGCAATATGAAAATATTCTACAAGCCATTAAAACAAAGGAAGAAGAACTGAAGAAAAAACCAGGGAAAAAGAAACTGCAAAAGGAAATTTGGATGCTACAAGACCAAGCAAAAGCCATTTTGAACCAAGAGATGTACTGGAACTTAAAAAAACTTCAACAAAAAGCATTTGAAGGTGCAAATAAACCCGGAAAATACTTAGCATGGCAATTAAAGAAAAAACGTGAAAATAAATTTATCACTAAATTGATAAGAGATAATATTGAGATAATAGATAACAAAGGAATAAAAAGAGAATTTTTTAAATACTATGCAAAACTTTTTAAGAAGGAAAACAAAGACAGAAGAAAGATTAAAGAATACCTGCAAACATTAAAGTTACCAAAACCAACAGAGAAAATTAAAGAACTATTTAATAATCCAGTATCATTACAAGAGATCAAAAATGCAATAAATGACTCAAAATTAGGTAAAGCACCTGGACCGGATGGATTTACAGCGAAGTTCTACAAAACGTTACAGGAGTCAGTTTCACCGGTGTTACTGCTATTGATGAACGATATAAGAGTTACTGGAGAGGTACCAGAAACCTGGAAAGATGCATCCATCTCACTGATCCCGAAAGAAAATCAAGATTTGACCAATGTTAAGAATTATAGACCGATTTCTTTACTGAATAATGATTATAAGATTTTTGCTAAGATTATAGCGGATAGACCAAAAGAGCACCTTAAAGAGACTATACAAACAGAACAAGCAGGGTCCTTACCTAATCGACAAATAAGGGACAATCTAAGAGTAGTAGTGGATGCTATAGAATACTACGACAAACATCCTGAAAAGGAAGTGGGCTTTTTCTTTTTAGATGCGGAGAAAGCGTTTGATAATTTAAACTGGGATTTTATGTTTGAAGTTTTAGAACATCTTGAGATTGGTGAATATATGCTTAACTTCATTAAAGCAATATATAAAGAACAGAAATCCTCATTAATAACTAATACCGAAAAGACAGACGATTTTAAAGTTGAAAAAGGAACAAGACAAGGATGCCCACTTTCGCCGCTGCTATTTATTTGGATTTTAGAAGTTCTACTGTTAAATGTGAAGGAAGACAAAGATATTAAAGGCTTAACAACTAAAGGTTTTTCTTTCAAATATAAGGCCTTTGCAGATGATGTGATGTTTATAGTGGAAGACCCCTTATCCACATTACCACATTTGTTACAGAGAGTAAAAGAGTTTGGTGACTTAGCAGGATTTTATGTAAATAAGAACAAATCGAAAGTAATGTGCAAAAATATGTCAAATAAGAAACAAAACGAGTTACAAAAACTTACAGAATGTGAGGTGGTGAAAAAGACAAAATATCTGGGTGTAAACCTAACTATGAAAAATATTGATCTTTATAAAAATAATTACGAAAAATTATGGTTGCAAATTATGCAGGATATTAAAAAGTGGAATGTATTGAATTTGTCATTGCTGGGTAGAATTGCGGTGGTCAAGATGAATGTGTTACCACGATTAATGTTTTTGTTTCAAACTATTCCAATTGTGAAAGATGTAAAAACATTCAAATGTTGGCAGAAGGAGCTGTCTAAATTTGTGTGGGGAGGGAAAAAACCAAGAATTAAGATGAAAATAATGTGTGATGCCAAAGAAAGAGGAGGGTTTCAACTACCAAATCTAAGGTTATACCATGATGCAATATGTTTGACCTGGGTAGGGACATGGACTATGTTACAAGATAGAATGTTATTGTCCCTGGAAGGTCATGATTGTAGATTTGGGTGGCATACATATTTGTATTATGGCAAAACAAAAATGGACAATATGTTTAAACATCACTATTTGAGAAGAACACTAATGGATACGTGGACAAGATATAAAAACTTTTTTTCAGAAGAGATACCCATGTGGATTGTACCCGCAGAAGTCTTACATCCAACATCAAGATATAAAGGACAAGATTGGCTGAAGTATAGAGACTTATTAATAAGACATGGTAAAGATTTCAAACTGAAGGAGCAGCATCAGATTGACTTCGATTATGGTTGGTTAAGATATAGACAAATATATGATTTGTATAGAAGTGATAAAAAACACGGTTTCAGGGGAAAAAATAATGAAATAGAACAAGTTTGGGAGGAAGGCGGAAAAAAAATGATTTCTAAAATGTATAAAGTCTTGCTAAAATGGTTTAATGCAGATGAAATGGTAAAAGAACAAATGGTAAAATGGGCGATAAACTTTAACAAAGACATTGAAATGGAATCTTGGGAATTTTTATGGAAAAATGCTATTAGTATATCTACGTGTTATAACTTAAAAGAAAATTGTTTTAAAATGATGTATAGATGGTATATGACACCAAAAAAAATTGCAAATATTGGTCAGAATATGTCTAACAAATGTTGGAAGTGTAAAAAAAAAGAAGGTTCTTTTTATCATATGTGGTGGACTTGTGATAAAGCAAAGATTTATTGGTCCAAAATACATGCAGAAATGGAAAAAATCTTGAAATGTACATTTAAGAAGTTGCCTGAAATGTTATTGCTAGGACTTAAACTAGAAGAGATAAATGTAAAGAAAAGGACAATAATATGGTATATGATAACAACAGCAAGAATGGTGTATGCACAAAATTGGAAAAATGAAAAAATACCAGAGGTGTGGGAATGGTTGAAAAAACTGTTATATATGGCTGAAATGGATAAATGGACTAGAAAATTGAATAATCTCTACTCAGAGACCTTTCTAGAAGACTGGAAAGATTTGAAAGAATATGTTGAAAAATACTGGGATATGAAAAACTACATTTATACATGGTTATAATAGCATAAAGGAATAGAAATATATTATATGAAGGTTTTAGTTAAAATTAGACAATGAAGCTGTTTTTATTTAGAAATATATAAGAATATAGAAAATAAGAATTGGTGTATAAGTATTTTAAAGATATATAACCGTTACCAGAAATGAAACATAGATATAGTATTACTATTTTGAATAAAATGGAAAATGTGTTATGCTTCAGAGGTGGTGGGAAACCACCAAAACAAGATAAAAATAGAATGTACAAATAGAACAAAATGTTATATAATATGGAAAAAGGGATTTGTATAAGGTAAATGTATTATTTTTGATGGGTTTTTTTGAAAAATAAAAATTTCTTTACAAAAAAAAAAATGTCTGTGCTGTAGCAATCTGGGATGGGGAGGAGCCTCAGCCCAGTGCAGGAAGCAGAAGCATGCCTATCTATCTCTCCTGAGCGACTGAGAGAGTCTAGGAAAGCAAGCTATAACAACAGCAGTAGCAGAACTGGGGGAAGAAGCAGGAGACAGCCAGTCCCTTGTGGGCCTGATTGAAGCCCTCTAGGGGCCTGATCCGACCCCCAGGCCGCATGTTTGACATCCCTGGCTTAGAGGGAGCATCGCTAGGGACTCCATCTTGCCATATGTCAAGGGACAATAAGAAGTCCCAATGCTGAGAATTCAGATGACAGACTTTTAAACTACTGCAACTTCAAGAAATAATAGCCTATTCTCATTAAATATCATTTATAAAAAGTACAAAGAGTCGGGTTAAAAGGATTGTGTGTTTTCACTTTTTTTTTGTATCCTTCCTCAGCCCAAGGTTTGGATATGCATGCTCTTTATTTTTGACTTATTAAACCTTCTTATATTTTGAATGCTCAAAGCCTGATCTCTACACAGACCATACCTACTCAGTCTTACTATCTGAAGTGTGGTAATGGGGAGGGGCAGCCAGTGAGCTCAGCATCCCTTTGGTGAAATAGCTTGACAGTTCAAAACTGCAATTGATTGTTCCTGTGCTAGCTTGTAGGAGTGAAGAAGACATGCAGAAACCAGGCAGAGCCTCTAAACTAGGAAGAAGATTCAGATGTACAGCTCTGTCTAGCAGGAGATACTCTCAGAGATGCTGGTGGCAGCAGTTACTATCCAGTTCAGAATCCCAAAGGAATGAGATTTGCAAGGCTGTTCCTTTACATTTTTCTTCAGATAATTCTTACTCTTTAGATGTAGGGAAACTACATCTGAATGCTTTGACAAAGGAGAACAACAACTGTGTGTCTTTCCAACAGAGGACTCTCCTGAGAAATTTGTTTATGTTCATATAAAAGTACATTTAACTGAGCCTAGCTTTCCCCCTGACTGAACACAGAACAGCCTTTAGTCTACAAAACTACAAGAATGTCCTTTCTGATGTACCACACAGTACAAAACAGGTATAGTAGGGCCTATTTCAATCAGCTTTGATAGTGTTGGTAATAGCTATTGCAGATGGTTTCCTCTTTTCTCTCTCAGAAGATCAACAACAGCATTAAGAGCTGAAAGTTCAACTTTATGCTCCCTTGCAATATCCAACAGTGTTTCTTGGGGAATGTGTACTCCAGATGAATCTATCAGATAAGAACATAAAAGAAAAGCCCATGTTGGATCAGGCTAATGGCCCATCCAGTCCAAAACTGTCACGCAGTGGCCAAAAATACCAGTTGCCATCAGGAGGTCCAGCAGTATAAAAGTTTCAGTTAGATAGGCTGTGCCAGAGGAATACTGCTCTTAAGTTCCCACAATGTACCTGAACCTCTGCTACTACTCCAGTGCCTGACATCCTGGAGACAGAACATCCACTGAATTATACATGCATTTGCCTAAAAGACCCATTCACATTAGGAAATGTTTTAATAAATAGTTTCCCACAGTCATGCTATAACACCTGCTGTCTTCTAATTCAAGTGATATTTGATTTCTATTATCCAGTCTTTAATTATGAACTAGGTGGGCAGGCTTATAAATAACCTTTTGTCTGGTCAGCTGTAGCAAATAAGAACTATCTCTAGATGACCATGCCAGGAAGCTTTTCTGTATTGGAAAGGAGCAGGTTTTTACTTTTTTTAGGTTATTAATGAACTACAAGTGAACAACAGACACATGTAAAGTTTCTATAGATCAATGTTTCAGAGTAAAGAAACTGCTTACCTTTAGGAGAGCCAGTGCTACATTGAAAATTACATTCAGACCCTTTAAAAAGAGACAGAGAACAATTATCAGTATCAATCTTGCTTATAAAATATTTAAGCCAATACTAGATATTAAATATTCTAAAATATAAATATTTGTGCCAGTACTACCCCAATTAATTAAAAACAATCTGTGTGCACTGAAAATGACTACAAATGTTCAAACTAGTGCATAGGGAAAAGACTAAAATCTTTTTTTTCCTCATGTCCAAATTTCATGTTGAGGAAATAGAGCAAGATGCAAGGAAGACCCAGGAAGAACAGATCCCCATAGCACATACATTTATTAATTATTCATTTTCAGGTGCAATGAGGCTTCTGTAGGACCCACAAGGGACTCCCTTGCACTCTCCCGGCTGTCCTAGACATTCATGCCTGCATGTATAACCAGAGTCTGCGTGATTACACATGACGGCTGTCTCAGTCAGGAAGTGAGCGGCTAGGACTAAAAAGCATATATGACGACCTGGCCCCGTTCCTTCACTCAAATGCAGGATTTTCCTTCCGTTTTTTCTTCCCTTCTGGCTAAGCAGCTCCTTTATCTATTTTCTTCTTTGGTGAGGGTTTATGGCTGTTCCACCCTGTCACAGTATTGTATTCTGATGCTGGCTTATCCAGGAACTTGAGGTAAGAGACAAGATCACCCTCTTTAACTTAAACTTCTGAAAATGAAGCTTTAAGACGTTCAAAAAAACCCAAGATATTTTATTCAACATAGAAGTAGAAAGGTCAGATGAAATCAGGGGGTAAAATCTCAGAAGTCAATAATCAACTCTGAGGTAACTTAGTAATTTCATATTCATTTGTTTCCTGCAAGTGATAGTTTAAAGCATTTCACAAAGTCTTGGAATCTTAGAGATGAGAGGCTTTGGGTTCAGTGTTTCCTAAACACTGCAGTTCACTTTCTTGAGTTTAACTGACTCTTCTGGTTTCAGAAGGCAGGGATGCACAACCAAGTACCCACATTCCTTCTCTAAACACACCAGGGATCACTCCACTCTTTGAGCTGTCTCCCTTTCCAACTGGGAAGGGAATCACTTCTCTAACCAGAAGATCTCTCTCTTTTTCTGGCCCGAATGGGGGTTTTCACAGATCCTCCCATTCCTCCTTGCCAACTTTCCAGTCCTCAGTCAGTGTTAAACTTTTCTCAGTCAGTCCTAAACTCTCCTCACTCAGGGCTAAACTGTTCCAATTCTCAGTAAGAGCTAAAAACTGTGTTCTCTTCTGCAGTCAGTTCCCAAGTCTTTCTTCTCAACTGATGCTAACCCTTTGAGCAGCCTGTCACTCAAGGCTCTCTGGCTTTTGAAGCAGTAACCCTTCACAGTCCTTCACATATTTACACAGCACTTATGAGCTTTTACAGCACAGTCTGTCACAGCATGTTACCCTCAAAGATTCTATAATAAATGCTGATGGCAACCCAAATGTGATGGCGGTCATGAGGCCAACCCACTGCCATCAACACCATTTTAGATGGGAATTTTAGGCTAAATTCTCCTCTAAAATGGAGTCAGTGGCCATAGGTGGGCCCCATGGCTGCCGTCATGTCTAGTTTGGCCCCGAGAGGGTAGTCTCTGCTGGCAAGCTGCAGAGAGCCAACATGGGCCAACTCCACAGGCCTCCATAAGGACTGCTCCTCCCCATATGTGTCCTGTAGAGCTTTACGCTCAGCAGAGCAACATCTACTGGCAGTCCCCAGCCCAAAAGACGTCCACCTGGCCTTGACTAGAGCCAGGGCCTTCTCTGCCTTGGTCCCAGCCTGGTGGAACATGATCCTGACTGGGATCAGGGCCCTGTGGAACTTATTACAGTTCTGCAGGGCTTGTAAAACGGAGCTGTTCCACCAGGCTTTTGGCTAACAGGCGGGCGACCACTCATTCTGGCCCCTCCTGCCCAAACTGCCCTCATACTCGTTCAGTGGTGTAGAGGGCAATGTTTCCATCAATAGTAGCCAGACTACTATTATGTTTCTGTCTGCCTGCCCTTCAATGCAAATAGCACAATGGATTATAACTGGCTTGCCACCTGTTTTAAAATAGGATTCTTAACTGTTTATGGTTTTACGATGTGGTTTTAATGTTCATATTTCTGTTGTGACCCACCCTGAACCCGCTTGAGGGGAAGGGTGGGATAGAAATCAAATCAAATCAATATAAACTAAACACCCCAAATTCCAGGTTTCCTTGGGCTGGCTGCCAGGATGAACAGTTGCAGCCATCCATGCTGCAGGGGCAAAGCTTCCTGATCAGCATTCACTGCTATGGCTTACCAGAAGAGGTAGTCATTACAGAAAGGAAGAAGGCAGCCCCAGACTTGCAGGGACACTCCTAGACTTGTCTTTGTTTTGACTGGCTCTGTACTGTCTCTGGCCGGTCACCACGGAGACAAGATACTAAGCTAGGTACAAAAGTCCAAAAAGCCGAGAAACAGTACCAGGGGTTGGAATGCCGGGAGACCAATCAGAGTTCTCAGGAACGAGGAGCGGAGGCTGGCAGCCGAAACAAGGTCCAAGATTGTACGGTTGTGTCCGCACCAAAGCAGGTGAGCGTGGCTACTTATAACCGGATCTGCCCTTCCCTGGGAGGCAACCTGCAAAGACTCACATCCCCTCATGTTGCCTTTGCAACAGCTGAAGTCTGGCACTCCTCCTTCTCTCCCGCTCCTCCAGACGCTGGTGTGCCCTGTGCCTGGGACATTCAGGTGAGCTAGGTGGGGACTCTGGCCTCCAGGTGTCTCCAACTGGGGGTGCTGGGCCAGGCTCTGGACCAGGCTCTTCCTCTGACTGCACCTCAGGTTCTTTGCCTTGCTGCCCCTCCTGTGCAGATGCTGGAGCCTCTTCTCCCTCAGGTGCTGGCAAAGGTTCCTCTTTTGGGCTGACTCTGGAGGAGGCTGGGTTGCTCTGTGCCTCTTCCTCATCTGAGGAATAGTCAGCCTCGGCTAAGCCAGAACCCATGACACTCTCTCAGGTAACAATCCCTTCTACTGTATCAGGAGGTTCCATAGTTAACTCTATCTTTTAAGTATAGTTTAGAATTGGTAACTTAGATAAGCTAACAGTGGGAGTTATAAAGCAAAGGGAATTAATTAACGTTACGCTGATTATGATGATGTTATTTCAACACAAATTGTAAAGATGGAGGATTTTATGCACAATGGAGTACGTTAGTTGAGCTCACCAAAGAGACACTAGCAGCCACTTCAGCAGGAGAGAAGCAATGCCCCTTATATATAATCAAGGCCTAAGCTGATTTTATGTTAGGAAGAAAACAGTTATATTTTAAGCCCTGTTGTGCACTAATTTTATTTTTCTTTGTGACAGGTGATCCTGTTGAACATTTTAAGCTCAAAAATTTACACTGCTATAGAATCTTTCCTTTGCAAGGGAACTCAATTCTGGAATTCCCATCTACAGTGTAAAGTAGAAACTGTGAAGTTTAGGGACAGTTCTATCACTTAATCTCTATGAAGTAAGTCTAATATTTCATGCAGCGTGCTCTCTGCAGACTGAATCACCATCTATATTTTAAGCCATAACCTTTAATCTTTAAAAAAAAAATCCTAAAAAATTTCCTACAAACATTAGCTTTCACAGAATCAGAACAGCAACAATTCAATGTTAAAGCACTACTTTCTAATACTATTAATGTCCCAGGGGCATATAGTACTACCTCTACAAGGGGCCAAGAGGAGATTGGTACCTGTCCCAATCTAGAACAAAGCTAAACATACGACAGTTCTATTTATTTGCATAAGCACACAAGGACATTGGATTGTTGTCAATCATAAACACTGTAAGCAAACTGTATTTCATCCACTAGATGTCAGAATTGTAGCAATAATTAAAATCAAAACCACATTTACAAGATTCACAAGACAATAGTAACCACTTTAAGAAACGAAATGCTATGTGTAAACAAGATAGTAAATTATAATGGTTCAGTTAAATGTAACACCAGGCGACAGTTTGGTGGCTGGGGGTATGCATACATACCCCACTGAACCTGAGCTCTTCCACGTCCTCTTACATGTAGATTCCCACCTGCCAGAGTTTGCCCAAACATCCAAACTGGGGAACTATGGGTAGCACCTCACCTCCAAATCATAATTTGAAACCACAGTTTAAACTGTTGCTTGGAGGCAAAGTCTGACAATTCAGAGGCCAAGGTAAACTACTGTTTGCAAAAAAAAAAAACCAACCCAGGAAATGTAGTAGGGAAACCATGTGCACAAGAGGAAGTGTGAAGAACAAAGCAAAACTACTGAGAATAATGGCAAATACATGAATACCTATTAATTTACAGTGTGCCATGACCAGTGTTCCCTCTAAGCTGAGTCAGTGTGAGCTAGCTCACAGGTTTTTCGCCTCTGGCTCACACACTTTTGTCTTCGCTCAGGAAGGATGGCTCCAGAGAAAACTAATGTATGCAGTTGCCAAATCGTTCACTCACAGCTTTAATGACAGTAGCTCACAAAGTATAATTTTTGCTCACAAGACCACAGCTTAGAGGGAGCACTGGCCATGACTGTATATGACACTTTATAGAATTTCATAAGCACACATGACTCACCGTATGCATATGTCAAGGCCTCGGAAGGCAGCAGGATGCTTCCAGGAGATTTCTGGTGCATCAGGCAAGTCAATTACAGGATGCTCCAGAAGTCTCAGTGCATATACACTAAGGTCAAATGGCCATTCTCACTTCAGTTTTGCAGCCTGGGGCGCTGATTTTAGAACATTTCTGTTCATCTCTGCAAGTGATTAACATATCACAGGAATCCCCACTAGAGAACAATACTTAAATTTTCAAAAGGTATTTACAGCATACACTAGTCATGTCTGCACTCTCTTTTTGATCTACTCAATAGGTCAATCAGAGGCACAGCACCCAACAGAATTTAGAACTGAGATCTCCTGATTATAACCCCCTTATGTTTAAATATGGCTTCAAACACTAGTGTATCTAAGTTTTCAAGTTCTCATACATAAGGAACACCGTATGCTTCATCAGTACTTTTTTAAAAAACCCAACATCTCAGGATTCTTACTATAAAACGCTGTTCCCCAATGTGACATATTTTCTAAATCAAATTCTGAATCTGTGTTCTTATATATAATAACCCTGTAGTTACTTAACTGTATCAAGTATTTTAAAAACAGCAGATGGCGCTGCATGTTGACTGAGAATTAAGGAAGCCATTCAAAATACCCAAACAGCAGCCAGGAGACAAACTCTGATCGTGAGTCACAGACAATCAGTCCTTATCACATTTACAGGCATGAAAGCTGCTGAATAAAAGTCATGTATGCAGTTCTGACGAAGGAGAATAAATAGCAAAAATCAGATAACTATCACTGCTGTAGTATTAAAACCATCACTCTCCTCCTTCCATTTTGATCCTCCAACCACTACCCTGTGAGGCAGGTTAAGGCTGAGAGAGTGCAACTGGCCCAAGGTCACCTGGTGAGTGTCCATCGCACACTGGAGATTTGAACCTAGGTCTACCAGATATTAGGGAGCCATGGTGGCTCAGAGGTTAAGATGCTGAGCTGCAAACCGAAAGGTCGGTAGCTCAGCAGTTCAAGACCCAAGTGTTGCGTGACTGAGTGAGCTCCCGTCTCTGGCCCCAGCTCCTGCCAGCCTAGCAGTTCGAAAGCAAGAAACTGCAAGTAGATAAACAGGTACCACTTTGGTGGGAAGGTAACAGTGTTCTGTGCACCTCGGCTTTTAGTCATGCCAGCCACATGACCACAGGGAAAAGTATCTGGACAGTGCTGGCTCTTTGGCTTGGAAACAGAGATGAGCACCGCCCCCTAGAGTCAGATTCAACTGGCTTTCAAGCAAAGGAAACCTTTACCTTAGTACCAGATACTACTACAGTGTTCCCTCTAAGCTGAGTTAGTGTGAGCTAGCTCACAGGTTTTTCGCCTCTGACTCACACATTTTTGTCTTAGCTCAAGAAGGAGGGCTCCAGAGCAAACTAATTTATGCAGTAGCCAAAGCACTCGCTTGTTAGCCAAATTGCTTTAATTTAAGCTTAGCAATTGGCAAAATACCGGGTTCTTGCCAGCTATACCAAGGTCCCACCCCTTCCGGGAGTTCCCAGTAAATAGGCAGTGAGGCTGTAGTTCAGTTTAAATGGTATTTACTGAAAATATGTTTTTCAAGCATACAAAAACAGAATCGCTCACATAAACACACAGGCCTAAGGAAATAAAGATAGAAAATAGCACTGTTGCATTAGGAGGGTTTTCGATGAGGGGTAATATGTTACCTGTCCTGGTGATGGATCCTGGTTCCAAAATGGAGGGGTTAGAAAGGAAGAAAATGGGGGAGCGTGTTCTGAACCGGCAGAAGCACACTTTTCTCTCTATAGCTGATTAGGCCCAGAGTTCAAAAGATGGAGGAAGAGTACTGGGATAGAAAGCTGGACTGGAGAGGATATGGAAGCAGACAGGGGTCGATGGGATGCTCAAGAGATCGATTGCAGGCTGCGCAAGGTCTTTTATTAGGTGGTCTTTGGGGGTGGTCTGCGCAAACCACATCCCCTTGACACACCGCTCAGGTAGTCCGTCCCTTCAAACCCTATCATTGGTTAAGGTAAAAAGAGGAGTGGTGTAGAGGGGTGGCCAATATTGCAAAATTATGACCTCATCAGGAACAGACACCTGGGCAAAGTCCGATGACTCACTGGGGCCACTTCATTGTCTCTTAATGGCCCTAGCCAGCTGGCTGATGGCCCGACCATTAGTTGCCAGGTAACCTCGTTTAACATAATCCGTGCAGGTATGCTGGAGGGGGCAGGGGTTGACCAGTGTGGTGTGACAGAAAGAAATCTCATGGCAGAAGGAGTCTTTGTCTCTGTCTTTGTGAACTATCAAGGTTGCCAGCCCCCAGGACTAGACTGGAGCTCCTCCCAGCAATGGAGAATGCCTGTAGCCCTTACAGCATAGCAACCCAAGTTCAAGCTTATGAATATTACAATTCATAAGAGCACTAGCAGTGCCTTGCTGGCCAACACGCTCACAACTTTAAAGCCAGTAGCTCACAAAGTAGAATTTTTGCTCACAAGACTCCACAGCTTAGAGAGAGCATTGGATACTAGTCCATCATATTAATCACCCAGTACACCATGCTGGTGCTCAACCAGGAGCCCAAGCAGCTCTAGGGCAAACAGGAATAAACAAGATAATTCATAGATAGAAGTGCAATTTTCAGCTAAAGCTAAGATACTATGAGTGTAGTTATAAATAGAGTTACACCTAAGACCATTCAAGTCAATAAACTGCGCTGACAAATTATGTTTTCAGAATGAACATTCAACAGTAAGCAAAAGAGTATGAAGCAAACATACTTAGTCTACTAGTATTTCACCTTAAGGCAGCCAAAACATATTTTAAAAACTGTCACCTGTCAAATAAATTTTATAGTGGTGAAATAGCCTTTAATCACTGATGTGCTCCCACAAATCATTCCTGAAAATGGTTTACACACCAATGTCTTATGTATAAATAAATATCTTTCAAAGAATGTCAGGGAGGTGGCAGATAAACCCATATTATTTTTAGACAACAGATTAATGCGTAGGAGCATTCTCATCTAATAGGGGAAGTGGTCTTTCTTGCTGTCCAACAGAGTAAAAAATCAGCCAAAGAAAAGCGGCACGATTCATGTAACGCTAGACTATTCTGAGAGAAGACAATTTTCTCTTACCTCATAGAGGAGTAAATCAATTATGTGGAAGACCATGCAGAGGGGGAACTTGGCAGTGAAAAGAGTAAGAAACCACTGGGATGCATACATATGAGCTTCCAAGTTCAGCTCCAAGAAATGGCTATACAGATCAGGCAGCTGCTCCTAAAGAAGAGGTGCAATGGGGAGAAAATAATTGAGGTAATTGAGGTAAAACTTCTGTGCTCTGATGTGTTAATTTACAAAGCATTTCTATCCAGGCCTCCACAATACACCACTTCCAAATCCCGGCCTGCCATTTAAATTTATTTTTAGAGCATTTTTAATCAGCCTTTCTCCAAGCACCAGATTTGTGCGTAACAATAATAATAAAACAACATACAATTCAAAGCCTGTAAAAATTGTAACACATTGATTAAACTACATAGTATCTCAGAAATATTTAGGAGTTCGTACCAATGCCCCCCCGAATACCCACCAACACCACACACACACACCTCTTACATGGTTTGCAACATCTCAGCAACACAGGAGCCTTTCCAACATCTTCAGAAAGGCTATTCCACAAAATGGGACAAAAATACTCTTGAACTGGTTAGTGGCTGACCTAACAATCCCTCCTCCAGGAGGGAATGATCAATAGGTGTTGGTCTGAGACGTTACCACATGGATTGATACTGGGAGAAACAATCAGAATGTTTACAGATAGATCAATGGGATAAGTGTATTGAACTGAGATACTTCTCTGTTCCTAATGCAGGTGGTACCACTTGGAGACCGCAGACACAGTAAGCATCTGAACTGTGAATGGATAGAGTGGTGTAACAGATACCTATATTCCTCCTCCAAAAGGGCTAAGGAAATCTCACTTTTAAGGTGTAAAGGATATTTACACAAACCAAATAACCTTAAAAGGTGTACAATTTCTTATTTAGAGAGGAAAAAGACAGAAAGTGTTTTGGTTAAAAAGATATATGAAAGTGATCTTTGGTATACAGTTAAAGTATATTTTGTAAAATGTCATGATAAAAACACTAGGTCACCAAGTGTTGTTTTTATAAGCACATCCAATTAATGCATTAGACAGCTATGCATATTAGCTACAAAAGGCGAGATTCCACAATGCATATGCATGTAATTGCAGAGGTCTGTTCTTTATAATGTAAAGATGAATTCCTGATCCTGGTCCTACCTGCATAAGCCTCTCCAGCTGGTAAAATTTGCTGCGAAGATCTTCTAGGTTGTTTTTGTATAGATCCCGTAGACCATAGTCATACATAATCTTCACCAATACACAAAATGCTTGTTCTTCAGGCATCTGCAGGAAGACCATTAATTAACTTAAAGCAGGGTCCCCACCAAAGATTTGTATCTTACCCCTGGAGTACTTTCTCCTTGACAGAATATATGCAAGTAGGGATGTAGTAATAACCATAGTCAAATACTAGATTTGGATTTCTGATACATAGCAGTTTTTCCTTGCAAAGCACATTCCATTACCACATAAGGCAGAGGTGGCCAACCTGTGGCTCGGGAGCCACATGCGGCTCTTTCACACATATTGTGCGGCTCCTGGCAGGGCGGCTGGGGAAGCAAAAGGAAGGCATGCTTTTTCTCTCTTTCTCCCTTCCTTCCTTCCTTCCTCCCTCCCATCTATTTGCTTTCCTAGTTTCTCTCTCTCTCTTTCTTTCCACTTCTTTAATTCTTTCTTTCCATCTCTCTCTTTTTCTCTCTCTCTCTCAATATCATTAGCAAACAAGTAATATCATTATCAATAACCGGTTTTCCTCGTTTGTTTTTATTTTTGGCAGTCCCATTTAACGTTAATAAAAATCAAATTTGCATATTTTAAAAAATAAAAACGTGTGTGTGATATTTGTTCCTGTCTTGCGGCTCTCAGACATCTGACATTTATTCTATGTGGCTCTTACGTTAAGCAAGGTTGGCCACCCCTGACATAAGGCATAGTCTATACAGAAATCTACATTTCATTTATAATGTAATTTTGTTGTTTTTGCTGAATGCAATTCAGCTGGCTTGTTGACAAAATAGTATATTTTCCACTCTCCAAACAGGACCTGGTCTACCCACACAATGCACCACAAGAGCTTCTGTTATGAGACATGAACAAACATGGCTTGTTGCCATACTCACAACAAACAAGGCTCAGTCCCCCCTTCTTGCAAAGAATGCAATTAAGAACTCCTGGTTTTAAAAACAAACAAAAACAAAACCTGGCTCCATTTGGAGGAGTAAGCAAACTATGTCCCACCCAGGCAGCTGCATTCGTACATCATGGGGAACCAGAGTTTGTTTCAAATCAGGAACTCTTAATTGTGCTCTGTGAGAGAGGCGAGGAGGGAGGCATTTGCCTGAACACAAGCCACGTTCACGGAAATCTTAGATGATCTGTAAGGTAAAGGTAAAGATTTCCCTTGCTCGAAAGCCAATCAAATCTGACTCTAGGGGGTGGTGCTCATCTCCGTTTCCAAGCTGAAGAGCCAACGCTGTCCAAAGACGTTTCCGTGGTCATGGGGCCGGCATGACTAAACGCCAAGGCACACGGAACGCTGTTACCTTCCCACTGAAGTGGTACCTATTTATCTACTTGCAGTTTCTTGCTTTTGAACTGCTAGGTTGGCAGGAGCTGGGGCCAGGGATGGGAGCTCACTCCATCACGTGGCACTCAGGTCTCGAACTGCTGATCTACCGACCTTTTGGTCTGCAGTTCAGCTTCTTAACCTCTGAGCCACCGCAGCCACTAGATGATCTGTAGCTTGTTGTAAATTCTGAATGCAGCCTGAACAGACCCTCCAGCTAGAGATGCAAGTTCTCCAGAAAATTTGAAGACATGGGGAAAAGCAGGGGGATGCCTGCAGGAGGGAAAGATGGAAATTCCAGGGGTAACTGACATATATGCAGTACTTACTTTCTTATCAAACCTTGACTTCGGTTACTCCTTTACAAATGTAAAATGGATCATCCATAACTTTGTAAATATGAACTTTGCACTATTGTATATATTTATGAAATTTAAAAACACAAATGCCTTAGTTTTGTAAATATAAAGCTGCAAATATGCTAAAGTAAAAGGTGTAAACTGCCACATCCTGCTATATCTAAGCATGCATATTTTAAGTTATGTCACCTGAGAAGCAGGGAAATATAAACGGTGAAGTAGGAAAATATAAATGGTGAAAATAAAAACCATAAATTTTGTAACAAACAAAATGATTTGAACATTGCTGACAGCTATGCTCAGATCTGGATACTGAGTTAACAACACTGAAAAGCAACACTGACATTATGTCAGCAGTCACCTTTTCAGTGACAACTATGACATTCTGTGCTTGTGCTGAACAAAGTTCAGAACCATCCAGAGCAGTGGTTCTCAACCAGTGGTATGTGTATTACCAGTGAGACACAGGATCCTTGTAACAATTACTAAGAATTTACTCTCCCTCAGTCCCCACCTCTACCTGCACCTCTACCTGCTTCCTGCCAACCTTATCTGCCATGGATAGAACTGTACTAAATCTGTTTATGTTTCTGCTTGGACATCACTGGACCCAAGGCTCAGTCTACATGATGCACAGCAATTGTTTAGTATCTTAGATCATCTTCATCTTACATAAAAATGTGAATAATGCATAATTCTGAGAAAGCATTCTGAGTAATTAAACTCTTGTCTTAACATTTCATTCCTTTCAAAAGAGAAAACATTCTATTGGACTGTTTCTAAAAGTTCCTCGACGTTTCCAGGTTTTCTTGGGGAAAGTGGGGGCGGGGGGAATGTTATGTTCCCCAAATGTTTCCAGGTGCTTTTTTTTCCAGGCCTCTTATATCTTTATCTCCAACTAAAAGGCTACCCTGATGGGAGCCACACAATTAAATAGGAGGAGGATGCTCTAGGGAGCTAAGGGGAGAATGCAAGCTATATTTATCTCCACACATGGGGTCAAGTGAACAGTAGGGCTCCCTGTGTTTGAAGGTTCATGCTGCGATATACTCACATGAAGCAGAAGAACAGCAACAAGAAAGGAATGGCCCTGACAGTAACCGATTTCTTCATCATACACTGAATATGCCTGGAACAGAAAAAGATACGTTTGTTTTGAATAGTGAATAATTCAGGTAAGAGCTCACACAGATGCAATTGTTAGAGCAGTAAGAGTAGGACTAGGGAGACCTGGGTTCAAATCTCAACTGACTCGTGAGGCTCACTAATCAACATTTGAGCCAGTCACACCTCTTAGCCTACTTCGCATGGTTGCTGTTAAGATACAAAGGAAAACTGCAGAACTATGCCTGCAGGAAGGAAAGGGAGGATAAAAAGGAGAAAGAAAGAAAGAAAGAAAGAAAGAAAGAAAGAAAGAAAGAAAGAAAGAAAGAAAGAAAGAAAGAAAGAAAGAAAGAAAGAAAGAAAGAAAGAAAGAAAGAAAGAAAGAAAGAGGGAGGGAGGGAGAGAGGGAGGGAGGGAGGGAGGGAGAGAGACAGAGACTGACTCCGTAGTCACAATTCAGGTAGCTCTATCAGTCTTCAGACTTGCCTTTCTTTAATGGCATCCCCCTAAAGTATAAGCAGGCTGTGTCTGAAACTCAGGAGAGCAATTGTGGAACTCAGAAGGATTTCAAGAGGCATCTGTCATACAGCATGGGAATCTGCTATTCAAAGAAAAGTCAAGTGTTTATTTAGGTGCACCTCAAGCTCTCTGCATTGCTGCACTTGTCTACTTCCCAGTAAAATTTAATGCAGTTTAAAACCATACACTGATTTGCCAGCAAGGTGTTACTTGGATCCAGTCACAACCCTGGGCCTAAGTAAGGAATGGTGGATTATAAACATGCCAATAAATAAAGAGTAACAGAGGAACCAACAGGCACCCACAACAGCCATACATATTAAAAGACTGCCATGGCATTCAGCTGTTCCGGAAACACCCCGAAAGCCAGCAAAGCCACAATGACCAGAGCCCACACTGGGCTAGAAAAACTGTACAGCTCTATGGTGGGTAGGGTACTAACGGCAATATCAAAACACCCCCACCATTCTGAAAATGATGCAACAGTCTTCAGCCTAAGAGCTCTCCCACACAAGCTCTATTTTTGTAGCATCAATTATATTAACAAGTACTGCCTGACAATACCATCTACATGAACTTCTTAATCCAAGCAAATGGTAGAACCGACTAGGGAAGCGTCATGCATTTTACCACACATACATTAAATGTTCTTCGTCAACCAAAGCCTCCCTCTCATCTTTTCTTAGAAGCACTGGAAACAGACCTAGTCACATAACATACTTTGCCAGTTAGGTAGTCTTGGTCGAACATGTCATACATGATTCAAACAGGAACTTCCAGGAACACAAAGCAGACAAAATTGTTATCTCCTAGTTTGGAGAAACTTAGATCTGACCCTAAAATTGTATGCACAAAACTTTCTGTGCCATTTTATTGTTGTCTTGTTGATTCTGTTATATTGAAATCATCTTTCTGTGATTTCTATGTAAACTACTTTGGACAATACTCTTTTGGAGTGGAGAAGTGATATTTCAGTCTGTTAAATACAGAACAAAGTTTGAGTCCAGTGGCACCTTTAAGACTTCGTTGGTCTTAAAGGTGCCACTGGACTCAAAACTTTGTTCTGCTGCTTCAGACCAACACAGCTACCCCACCTGAATTTTTAAATAGATACAGTGACCAGTTAAAACATACCTTGTTCCACAGTGGTTGTTGTATTAGTCCATTACAGCAAAATGCAATGCTGAACAAAATGCAAGAGTGAGCTTTGACCCACGAAAGTTTATGCCACAATTAACCCCGTTAGTCTCTAATATGTCTCAAGGCTTAGTTCACTGAGATGCCTTGTGGAGAAGCAGCATTAATCAGTGTTCCCTCTAAAGCTGAGTTAGTGTGAGCTAGCTCACAGTTTTTTAGCCTCTGGCTCACACATTTTTGTCTTAGCTCAGGAAGGATGGCTCCCGAGCAAACTAATTTATGCAGTAGCCAAATGGCTTGCTCACAGTTTTAACGCCAGTAGCTCACAAAGTAGAACTTGTACTCACAAGACTCCACAGCTTAGAGGGAGCATTGATTATGATCACTCTCCAAATCCTAAAGAAATCTGTGACAGGAACAAAAGAAACTGGAGACACAACAAATGTCCACTTTCAGCTTTATAATTCTGTAGAGAAATACAGTGAACTAAAAAAAAGGAGACAGCAATCTGTGCATATATGCACACAGAAAATAGGGTTGCACTTACTTGTAACGGTTGTTCATCTAGTAGTCTTCTATGGAGGCACACATTGGAACTGCATGTGCACAGGCCAGCCATGGAAAAGATTTCCAAAGCTTTCTAGTAGACTAGGAGCGCCCCTCCTCCCTCTGGTGCTTTCCCGCCAAAATGATCATATGACCAGGAGGAGGGGCGCTACTCCCTCAGTACTCTCAATGCCACCACTGGAGACCCCAAGTAACTAAGGTTCCAAAGAGTTCACAGTGGAGCAGGAGAGAGGGATGAGTGCCTGCACGAAAGACCACTTGATAAATAACAGTTATAGGTAACTGCAACCCTGTTTTTATCATTGTGGCTTTTGCACTGTCCCACATTGGGAGATTAGGAAGTTCACTCAGTTAAGGAGTTGGGCATGAAGCTCTCAAAGGAAGACACCATGGAGAACCCCTTGCTAGAATGACTATCAATGGCAAAAAACCCAAAAAAACTTTTGAGAGAAACAAATCTCCTCAGCCTCAAGAATGAGTTGAGGAAAAACACAAAACAGCAATGGGGATCCTCTCTTTGCAGCCACAAAAAGAGAACTGAGAGGCCGATTCCGTACAAGTGCTTTGCTTCCCTTTCCTGCCGGGTTTAATTGGTCTGAATCAGTGTGCACGTTTCCGCATTACATGAATCTGACCGGGTTGATGCCGGTTCTTCACTTCTGCATCTGTCCTTGCCCTGAATCTTGAGCCCCCCCCTTTTTTAATGTAGGCAGAGTTGCGTTATGACGTCGTGACGCAACAAAGCTGTGATTGGCCATCTGAGCTTCCAAGCCCAAGAAAATCATCCGTGTAAGAAAAAAAAAGCTTGCGCCAGAGTTGGAGGGGAAATGGAGGGTGGGAAAGGGGTGGGAAATGGAGGGGGAACATGCAACACTAACACATGTAACCCCTGCAAAAATTGTGTCCACACCACCACGCCACCCACAATACATTGGCCCCGCAAAAAATGTTAACCACACAATGATGGATTAATGTCGTGTTGTGTTGTTGTAATGCGACGGGGGGGGGGGAACAGTTCACGCTGCGCCTCAAAGCCATCAATACATATTTTTATAGTGGCATGACTCAGGCATGACTTTTGTGCAAAAGATGCAACACAGAAATGTGCAGACATCAACAAAAGTACATTTTTAAAAAGACATTTAAATGTCAGTCAATGGTGGATCAATGTTGTGTCATGTTGTTGTAACACAACAAAGGGGGGAACAAAAAAAAACCCCACTCGCGCCAGGGCGGGAAAGGGGAGGGAAAGGGGAGAGAAAGAAGCAGAGGGGCATTAAAGGGGTGGAATAAGAAACCCTGATTTCAGAGTTCCCCACTTGAATGCCCGGACTTCACTCCCGTGGCAAAACCCACCCCCCCCCCGAAAATCCTGGAAACGGAAGATCCGGGGGAAACGATGATTACATTCGGGCCAACTGCAGACCCGGAGCAACAAGTGGGGAACTGTTGCTCGGCCCCGGATTTTATCGGGGAGTGACACCGGGGCAACAACTAGTGCGGAATCGGCCAGAGAGTAGCGCCCCTCCTCCTGGTCATGTGATTGTTTTGGCAGGAAAGCGCCAGAGGGAGAAGGCGTGCCCCTAGTCTACTAGCTTTGGAAATCTTTTCCGTGGCTGGCCCGTACACACACAGTCCCAGTGTGGGACTGCACGAAAGCCATGATAATGATGATGAACTAAATGTGCGATTAAATGTGGTGCCAAGTACATGCCTGCAGAGCTGGGATTCAGGAAGGCCTTGCACTTTTTTGGTTAAAAGATTGTGTACTGCAGACAAAGTCTATAAATGACAGGGTGATAGCTTCCAGATCTGGAGACAGGGAACTTGGACCAACTGTGGATGTAAGAACAGAAATTCTCTATCTCCCTCTCTCTTCTTTTTCTTTTTTCTTTCTTTCTTTTTACAAATACCTATTTTTGTTATACCACTTCTATTCCTGCCTCTACTTGAACCCAGTTTTGACAACTAAGTGAAGCAGGCTTTTTCCAAAGGTGGCCCTGAGATAAAGACAAAGATAGAAGATTCTTCTACTTGAATTGTGTTGCCTAAAATCTTAATCTGTATTTGAATCAAATAACAGATTTTCATCCAACAGCACCAGCACAAAGATAAGAGTTTTGAGAAGCCTTCAGCAATTCTCCCTTTCTTCCACGATGACAGCCAATATTTGTTCATAATTTTGCACAGACTATCATTTCTTCCACTGTTAACAAGCATTTAAAATATCAGTATGGTACTGAAAAGGGAGGGGGGCACATGCTCACTCTTACTCATCTCCTTTCTTATCTGGTTTGCTTGAAATTATTACTTTTAAATATCATGTGGCATATGTAATCAAAACCATCTGGCTAGCCCAATGCAATCTCTCAGAAGAAAAGCTATTTATAACTTTCCCTACCAACTGAGTAAAAAACTTGATCTAAAATGACAGTTAACACTTTGGTGGCCAACAAAACCACCACAGTTGCCCCTTCTGCTACCTTGCGAAACCCAAATGAATCTCCTCAGCAGAGACCCTACACTTTCCTTTAGCCTTCACACTGATAGGAAAATCAGGAAGTGGCCTTCTAAAGAATGCACAGCAATAAGTACTTAGTACTAAATTTTTGTTCATGAAAGCAAAACATGATACAAACAAGATATATTCCCCCTTTGCTCCCCTAGAAAACAAGCCTCCTAATGAGCAGGGAGAAAGACAAAACGCTGGACTGGATGCAAAACTTCTACGGATGGTCTCATACAATAACTAAGGTGATCAGGAGCCTCCCTTCTGACAGTCTCCTCCGTTTGGAAAGTCCGCTGAGCTACAGCCCATGTGTGCACTCTCTTTCAGTGGCTGCACCCACACTATGGAACAGCTTGCCCGATATGGTAGGATAAGCTCCTATACTCTCATCCTTCGGTAAAAAGTGCAAAGCAGGGCTGCACTTACTTGTAACAGCTGTTCATCAAGTATCTTTTATGCAGACACACACTGGGGGTGCGGTCACACAGTCATTTTGATCGGGATTTGCGGCTGTTCCCTCGCAGAATTAAATTTGCTGATCAGATGGGCCGATCAGCCTCCCGTACCGAAGCTGGCTCACTCCCACAATGCTCCTGGGTCCCTAGCACGTTTTCCAACCCTGGGAAAATCAAGTGTTTTCTGGCTTCTTGCGCTTTAAATCCGCAATTTTCCTGATCTGGACAGCCCTCTCTTGCAATGATTGCGATTAGGGCCGTCTGATCATTCTTCCGCGTGATGAGGTTTTTTTCCCCCCAAGTTTCTGTCTTTGAGTGCATGAGCAATTCAACACTCAAGTGCACAGAGGGGCCGGGTGAAGGGGGAAGAGGAGGCGGGGGCAGTGCAGGGAGTGCGAGGAGGCTGCGGTAGTTGGTGCGCCAATGGGTTTGGCAGCAGTTGCCGGGGGGGCTTCTGTGGAGCGGGGAGGGGGGAATGTGCTCTGTTTTTACTCTGGGTGGAGGGCTGCTTCTTATCGCCCGGCGCCTCTGCTGCTTCTGAGGGGAGGCGGCTCTCGGGCAGCCTCAGCTCCTTCTGCTTGACTGCATAATGGCTTGCCAGGACCACGGCCGTACCGAGGAGGCAGCACGCAAGCTCCACACCATGCTTGCAGGGAGGGGAAGTGCCGTGGATTCGGCCATGTGCGCATGCGCAGAGCAAGTTTTTTTAAAAAATCTCATGCTGCACCACCCAAATGATGGTGCGGCTATCTAGACGCAGCTGGAGCCGCATCCCGCAGTAGTTGCAGATCAGGGGGGGATGTTTGATCATCCCCAACCTGGGAAAAAAACTCCCGATTATTTTGAAAGTGGGAGCAATATTGTGATTACCTTGCTGTGTGACCACTCCTGGGACTGCACTTACGCAGACCTGCTGCCGGAAAGGCATTTCTAGCTAAAAACCACTGGGGGTACTGTGTGCTGGAGCCAAGTAGCTCGTTCCTGCCTTGCCTAAACGGCCACGTGCTGCAGCACATCTGCACCTCCTTAGTTCCACCTGAGCTGTTGGAAGCCAAGGAAAAATAGCTCACAGCGGGGCAGGGGAGAGGGAATGTGTGCCTGCACAGAAGACACTCAATGAACAACACTTACAGGTAAGTGCAACCCTGTTTCCATCTTTGGTCTTCTGTGTAGTCCTACATTGGGATACTAGCAAGCTACTTACTTGGAGGTGGGTGTGATACTCCATATGAGGTTACTGGAACAAAGAATGCAGCACTGCCTTCCCCACTTGTGCCTCCCTACTGGCTTGCCAGTCCAGCACATTGTGACTTATGAAAGTATCAGCTGAAGACCAAGTTGCTGTTCTGCAGATATCCAAGAGAGGGACCGTGCTGATAAACACTGTGGAAGAAGCCTGGGCCCTGGTGGAATGAGTGTAGTCATCAAGCAGACAAAGGGAGATTGGCCTGAGTGTAGCAGAACTTTATCACTGAGACAGTCCACATAGAGATCGTCTGGGGGCAAGCCCTCTTGCTCTTATTCAGGCCAGCATAGTAGATAAAGATAGCAGCCTCCTTTCTGAATGACCTAGACCTCTTTAAATAAAACAACAAATCCAAAGAGTGTAACACCCTTTCGTTATCTGTGGATGGAAAAAATACTGATAGTATTATCACTTGGGCCAAGTGAATCCAGAAACTACCTTGGGCAGGAATTCAAGGTTGCAAGACCATCCTTGCCTCGAAATTTTTTAAGAAGGGAGGGCCAATCCATAAAGCAGCCAGCTCGCTTGCTGTTGTGACTGAAGTGATGGCTACCAAAACTCCCACTTTCATAAAAAGGAGGTGCAAAGAACATGTAGCTAGTGGTTCAAAGGGTTCCTTCATGAGACCAGTGAGGACCACCAATAATGACAATTGGAGAACTAAAGGACTCTTAGGAGAATAGGACCGATTTCCCACAAGCGCTGCCCTGGCGCTGCCCCAGCATCGGGTCCTCTGTTTGCCCCAAACGCAGCCTTAATTTCACACTATTTGCCACGAGGTGCATTTTGACCCGGGGCTTCGCATGATTTCCTCCGTGGCTTCGGTGATCCTCAAAAAACACCGAAGCCCCAGGTCAAAATGTGCCCCGTGGCAAATAGTATGAAATTGAGGCTGCAATCGGGGCAAACAGAGGACCCAACGCCAGGGCAGCGCTTGTGGGAAATCGGTCTCAGTATTAAATAATCCCTTAAACATACATTTGGAGAATCTGTATGCAAACACCGAGAAACTCTCCACCTTGGAATGAAAATAAGATACAGCTGTGAGATAAACCTTAATGGAGGAAAAGCCCTTAGACTTCAGACTCAGCAGAAAACTAAATACAGTGGGCAATCCCACTGTCTTAGGTGTCACCCCTTCGTCCCTACACCATGCAGAAAAAACTTCCTACTTGAGACTATAAAATCTCGTAGTAGCAGGTTTATGTGCTTGCAACAGAATGTCCCAAACTGCTGGGGGGAAACTCAGCCCTTCCCTGTATCCTCCATGCTGTGAGATGCAAATGAGGAACGTCGTGATGTAATATCAGCCCTATACTGATCAGGTCTGGGTTGCTCAGGAATCTGATCCAATTGTCTTTGGGGAGCTCTTTTAGGATGGAAAACCAAATCTGCTGGGGCCAGAACAGGGCTATTAGTATGCATAACTTCCCCTAGTACCCTGGTGATCAGTGGGATTGGGGGGGGGGGGGGGAGCACAGAAAAGCATTCCTTGCCAGAAAATCTGGAATTCATCTCCCAGGGACTTTGGGTCACCACCAGTGTTCCCTCTAAACTGAGTTAGTGTGAACTAGCTCACAGTTTTTTAGCCTCCGGCTCACCCATTTTTGTCTTAGCTCAGAAAGGATGGCTCCAGAGCAAACCAATTTATGCAGTAGCCAAATCGCTCGTGCACAACTTTAATGCCAGTAGCTCAGAAAGTAGAATTTTTGCTCACAAGACTCCACAGCTTAGAGGGAGCACTGGTCACCACCTGCCAGGGAACTAAAACTTGAGGCCTTGGTATTGTCTCAGGTAGCAGGCAATCTCTATAGGGTAAAAATACAGTCCAAGTAAACATTCTTGAGGGACCACTTGGGGCTGGAAGATCTGGTATGGCTCAAAGAATCTGCCTCCATATTCCGAATCCCCACTATGTGAATTGCTTGCAAGTTGTTGTGATGCACCACTGCCCATCTCCAGATTAATTTGGCTTTGCAACAAAGTCATCTGGATCCTGTGCCCCACTGTTTATGTAATACATTGATGCTGAATTGTCTGTTTGGATGAGAATGGAATACCCTGCAAGATATCTGAAAAACAAGTCAGAGCATTTCTGTTGTTCAACTGCACAGTCGAGTCCGACTCTTTGCGACCCCATGGACCACATCACGCCAGGCCTCTTCCATCATGCTTTTTCTAACCGCACAAAATTCTAATACACTGATATACAATAGCCACTCAGGCCTCAATCATACCCCATGGACAGTGAGACCCTGACAATGTGTCCCCCATCACTCAAGAGAGGCATCTGTTGTTCAAGAAGCAGTGTACTGCAACAAGCTCTGCCTTAAATTATCAGCATGTGTCCACCAGTCAAGTGATCTAAGGCTCCACCTGGGAATGAAAAACGTTTTATACCGTGAGTGGCTTAAGGGTCTGAACTGCAATAAAAACCACAACTAGAGCAGGCGCATATGCAGTCTAGACATAGACAGGACAGCTACAGTCGAAGCTCTCTGAAAACAGTGCCAGGTGAAAGACCTAATCATCCCATTTACGGCCCAAATTCTCTGTGGGGAGGAACCCTTTTGATGTCATCGAGTCCAATACTGCTCCAATCAATTGTACAGACCGAGTAGGGGCTAACTTAGATTTCTTCCAGAAATAAGACATAGTGGTCTTATGCACAGAGAACTGGCAGGTATGCCCCGGAACCAACTTCAGCATCGAGCCATAATAATCTCCCCATTCAGCCAAGTAAGCTGGAGACATAAAGAAAGGGTATAAACTAGAGGCTACAAAGCTGCTGATGAAGCTGGAGGCCATGGAACCATCCCACATCGGAACTAACTGGAGGTGGAGCCGACAACATTTCTCGTTTCAGCTCTAATTTGCTCTTTGAGAAGGCAGCTGGCAGTGACAATGCTGCAGTTTTAACTTGATGTATTTTAATTGGCATGTTTCATTATGTATGCTTACATGTTGTCAGCTGCCCCCTGAGCACTGTAGAAAGGCGAGATATTCTAAATAAATAAATATTTGCTAAGGAATGGAGGGAGCTGCAGTGGCTCAAGTGGTTAAGATGCTGAACTGCAGACCAGAAGATCGGTAGTTCAGCAGTTCGAGACCTGAGTCCTGCATGACTGGAAGGTGAGTAGTTCAGCAATTCGAGACCCGAGTGCTGCGTGACAGAGTGAGCTCCCGTCTCTGGTCCCAGCTCCTGCCAACCTAGCAGTTTGAAAGCAAGAAATTGCAAATGGGTAAATAGGTATTGCTTCATTGGGAAGGTAACAGCGTTCCGTGCGCCCCAGTGTCTAGTCATGCTGGCCACATGACCACAGAGATGTTTTCGGACAGCGCTGGCTCTTTGGCTTGGAAACGGAGATGAGCACCGCATCCCTAGAGTCGTATTTGACTGGCTTTCAAGCAAAGAAAACCTTTACCTTTATATTTGTATCCCACGGTGGCTCAGTGGTTAAGACACTGAACTGCAGACTGGAAGGTCGGCAGTCCGAGACCCGAGTGCCACGTGATGGAGTGAGCTCTCGTCTCTGGTCCCAGCTCCTGCCAACCTAGCAGTTCAAAAGCAAGAAATTCCAAGTAGATAAATAGGTAACAGCATTCTGTGTGCCTTGGCATCTAGTCATGCTGGCATATGCTTCCCACTTTCCATTATCCAAGGAAAAACAGAGGTTTGGAAGCAAGCCTACATAAAAGAAAGAATTATTTTATTCTGTTTGTAGAAGAAAACAAAATGGGGGGGGGAATAGAAAGTGGCTGACAAACAGCTTAGTAATGAGCAGTCCAATGACATTTCCGTGGTCATGTGGCTGGCATGACAAGACGCCGAGGCGCACGGCTTGGAAACAGAGATGCGCACCGCATCCCTAGAGCTCCAAAACAGTAAATTTACTTGCCAAAGGAAGTTGCTTTAGACAGTCTTATACCTTCCAGGGGGATGATGCAACAATGGAAGAGAAGATAAATGAGACACAGAAAAGCTGCTCAGAGAAAATAAAGGATTTTTGCCATCTTCACTTTACTATTGCAGTCCTCTGTGCCCCACTGAAAAGGTGCTCGCAATGCTCCCTCTAAGCTGTGGAGTCTTGTGAGCAAAAATTCTACCTTGTGAGCTACTGGCATTAAAGTTGTGAGCAAGCAATTCGGCTACTGCATAAATTAGTTTGCTCGGGAGCTATCCTTCCTGAGCTAAAACAAAAATGTGTGTCAGAGGCTAAAAAACTGTGAGCTAGCTCACACTAACTCAGCTTAGAGGGAACACTGAAGCGCCAGAGGACTTCTAGGAATGATATGGGATGCAGTGCAGTGGCAGTGGGGAAAGCTGCAGCCACAGAGGGAAACTGGAAGGAATCCTATTCTTTCTTTCATGTAAGTTTTTGCACTGTTTGTCCCACTTGCAGTTCTTTGTCCCCATACACAGACTTATGCAACAAAGTTCATGAATTCTCATTGCTACGCCTCAACAAAAAGTCCTTGCTGCAAATCCAGCTGTGCCTCACAAAGAACGTATTTGGACTTCCATATTAATGTTTACAATAAAAAGAGGCCTCAGCAGAATGAAGAAAAGAACATCCCAAAGCTGTTTCTGATTTTCAGCAACTACAGATGATTCAAACACACACAAACTGACTGGCCATTTCAGTTACATAAGGTAGGAGACTCACTGGAGCAACTTAAAGCCAACCTTGAAGAGAACTGATGCTTTAGACTATACTGGGTCCCACAGCTACAACAAAGGACATCTTCGCAGCGCCATGATATTCCATCATCTCAGCTATGATCCTTCACAACCCCCCCACACAAACACACGCTGTGCTGTTTATTGTTTTCTTGACTTGCTAACCACAAGTTCTGAAACAACAGAAAAGGCTCCATAATTTATCCTGGCATGTGGGACATCTAATGGTAGGACATTTTGAAGATCATTAAGAAGAGAAGAAGAGATTGGATTTATATCCCGCCCTTCACTCACTTGGGAGTCTCAGAGCGGCTTACAAACTCCTTTCCTTTCCCCTCCCCACAACAGGCACCCTATGAGGTAGGCGGGGCTGAGAGAGCTCTGAGACAACTATCCTTGAGGTACCGGCTTGAGGTACAGAGCTATGGCTTGCCCAAGGTCATCCAGCAGGTGCAAGTGGAGGAGCGGGGAATCAAACCCGGTTCTCCCAGATTAGAGTCCGCACACTTAACCACTACACCAAACTGACACCAAACTGGCTTAATTCACAGGATCCCCTCAAGTTGGAAGTGACCTGAAGCACCTAACATGCACATAATTAGTGGAAGATCCCTGAAAATTACATTGATTGTGAGAAGGCACAATTATAGCACCACTGAGATCTTTAGAGGCTCTGTTTGGCGGGGCCCCATTTTCTGAGGTGAGACTGACCGCTCCCTTTCTACATCCCCTCACCTGCACCTGGTCTTCAGATACCACATGAAGGCATTTTTATTTTCCCAGGCCTTTGAGGCAACAGGTAATCTTTTTTTACGCTCTCATAGTCTTCACTGTTGCTATAGTTACTGCTACCGTGCTGTCAGTGAGTTCCTTGTATTTTTAGTATTGACAGCATTTCATTACTGTTGATTTATTGTTTTATTGTATTTTTATGGAAATCAGGTGAGCTATTATGAGAACTCTATTGAGGGGGATTATGAATGTTTTAAATAAAGTTGTGTTTCAGGTCTTAAATTTACTAGGTTTTGATCCTAGTTTTCATGCCATCCAACTGGCAGGTTTATTTGTATCATTATTTTAATCCTATCTGCCCTCCAAGGACCTCAGGATGATGTACATCTTTCTCCTCTCTTCCAGTTTTATCCTCACAACATCCCTGTATGTTAAAAGGCCGAGTGGGAGCAACTGGCTCAAGGTCACCCAAGGTGCTTCATCACCAAGTGGAGATTTGAATCCAGTTCCCCTCAGTCCTGATCCAGCATTCTCACTCATCACTACACCACACTGGGGCTCACTTTCTTTTAAGCATTTTATCTATTAAATACAATGTCAGTCTTTACTTTTAAAAGAGAAGTCATTAATAGCTACTGCTCCTTTGCTGATCATTCTGCTTTTGCTAATGAGAGCCACGGCTTTTGTGGCAGCTGACCTGCCATAGTGCAGACCTGCTAGAGGACAACTATGAGAAAGTACACTGGCAAAGGGATGCTCTAGAGCAGGGGTGTCAAACGTATGGCCCACAGGCCAGATCCAGGCCCTCAGAGGGCTCCTATCTGGCCCGCAAGGAACTGGCTGTCTCCTGCTTCCTGCTCCAGTTCTGCTGCTGGTGCAGACAGACAGGCAAGCTTCTGTTCCCTGCAACGGCTGAGGCTCCTCCTTCTCCTCCTCCTGGTGTGTGTGGGGGAATGAGCCGTAGTTTGATTTTGAACCTGGTCTTCCCAGATAGTAGGCTGATACTGACCACTATACATTGCTGTCTCTTTATTCTTGCACTGCCTCATAGCAGTTGTAGTTATTTCTCTGGGGAAGACTACAGTTTTGTAGACAAACACATAGCCTTCAGTCTACCAGAATGCCTTCTCATATTCTTGACCAGCCTATGAAGCAACTTATGTACAAAAGCTCACAATCCCCAGCCATTTGATGTTTTCTCCTTGATCCTAGGCTCAGAACACTGAGCATGGGATTTCTGTAATGAATGTCAATAAATCAAAAGTAGGTTTGCAGCTTACAGATACACACCTGAACAGCATACTCAAGATTGCTACGGCACATTTTGATGCAATAATTCAGAGCAAGGGGTGTCAGTTATCAGAGACTTAAATAAACAAAATATTGCAAGAGTGCTAGTGTTTTAAGCATGTTTTATTTAAAGTTTAAAAAAAAATCTTTGTGTCTATGTCCTTTGTAAAGTTTATATGTCCGCTACCTGGCATTACATTTTATGACACACATGGCCCGGCCCGACAAGGTCTCATTTATGTCTGATCCGGCCCTCATTACAAATGAGTTTGACACCCCTGCTCTAGAGGCTGTTTCAAAGGAAGACTGAGAATTCCTAGAAGCATTTGCTAGATCTGTATCTGACTCACAGGGAGATGCCAAAGCTGGTGCTGTTCTTCCTCTTCTCTCCTGCCCAGCCTTTCCTTTACATCCTCTTTTCTTTACAGAATACGATATACAATGGGATACTTGGGACCTGGGGAATTTCGTTGTAGTTCTGTTTGGCTGCACTGTAAAATGCATCTGCATGTATTGAAATGAGGAAATTAATAATCTTACCTTGAAGAGAGATAGGAACTGGACCTGTGTATATTTGTTAATTTGGATAGAGACTCTAATTAGGAGTACATGTAGTCTCCTGCATGTGTGTAGGCAGGGTTAGGTTACGCAGAGGAGAAAGGGGCCTATCAACACATCCTTACTGAGATCTCTTAGTCATTTGTTTTCCATTCTGAATGCCTTTACCCTTTCTTTGTACAGGGAAAAAAAAGAATTCTTAAGACCGATGAACATTTCTGTAACAAGTGATTGACAATGCGTGGTACTCCCTACTGAGGGCAACAGTTACATAATAATAGCTGCTGTTATTTTTAAACAAATGTACAAACTTTCAATACAAGCATTTACTACCTCACCACTGAATTGCCTTCAACGTTTCTTGGGGTTGGGGTTGTTTTTTTTTTAAATCAGGAAACATGCTGGAGGCAAATGTTTGTCTTTTACAACCTGACTCTTACAGCTAAAAAACAAGGAGTGAAGAATAAAAGAATGAGCATTTAAGAATTAGACCATCTTTTTCAATACGCTGCTTTTTTTCTGAGCCAAAAAGATGGTAGAAATCCACAATGATTAACATACCCATGGGAATCTTCTTTTTTAACTGTCAGGCAAGTTCATGATTTACATGATGGAAAAAATACATTTTGGGGTTCCAAGTCATCATACAATTAAGTCTGTAATCCTATGACTCTTTCTCCAGACTAAACCTACTGAATACAGAAGGACTTGGTTTCTGAATGCATAAGCTTGAAATGTAAAAATATTAAAATGTAGTACATGTCAATAACTCAGAAAAAGTTGTCAGATACAGTTTTACTTCCAGAATAGCATTAAAAGAACTGTCAGGAACATTCTGGTTAAGCCATCAAATGGTCATGCTGTAAGCCAAGATGGAAGACCTACTCTGGCAGTGACCAAAGCCACAGTGAGCTGGGAGTTTACAGATTCTAGCTGAGATCAAAGCACAAAGAAAACAGATGAGGGATTTCTGAAACCCTAAATTTCATGTTACGATTTTAAAATAAGTCTCTAAAGCATTACTTCAATTATACTTGCATGCAGTTTAACTTCAGTCATATTTAGACTCAACTGCAACTATAAACACACTGCTCTAAAAGCCAAATCAAATAATATGGAAAGGGACTGTTATTTAATTTGAAACATGCACACCTCAGCTATAGAAGCTTGCCACTTGTTTAAATGGAAATTAATCTGACCTTTCAATTTAAGGTAATTAACAATGCCATCCTAAGCAGAGTTACACCTATACCTTCCTTCATTGCACAAAAGATAACTTTTAACTTTTTAATGATAAAAAATTTAAAGTCATTTACACATTGATTTAAAGAATGAGGCTGTATCATATATGTGATCTGAATAATAATTATGGAGATAGTTACTAGAGTGTATCTCTGGCAAGGTGGTCTAAAAAATCATACAAATAAAACTCTAGGTCCTCTATGTAACCTGAGCTTAGACATATTTTCATGTGGGTGTGGTAAAATTAAATTTACTATGGGATAGTTATAACTCTCCATTCATCATCGTGGCTTCTGTACAGTCGCACACTGGGGACTGTGAGTGCGCAGGCCAGCCAAAGAAAACATTTCCAAAGCTTTCAAGTAGGCTAGGAGCGCCCCTCCTCCCTCTGGTGCTTTCCTGCCAAAATGATCACATGACCAGGAGGAGGGGCGCTACTCCCTCAGTTCTCTTTCTGCAGCCGCAAAGAGAGGATCCCCACTGCCAATCTCTGTTTCTTCCTCACCTCATTCTTGAGGCTGAGAAAACATTTTTCTATCAAAAGCTTTTTTGCCTTCAGTACTCATTCTAGTGAAGAATAAACTGCAATTATTAACCGATGTTACAGCCTCCACTTTAGGAAATATATGCTTCATCTCTCTGGTCATCTCTATTGTGCTTGATGGCCTGCAGGTTAAATAGGGACACTAAGCCACTGGTGAGAAGGTGGTCCTCCATGGTCTCTTCCTTTGAGAGCTTCACATCCACCTCCTTCACTCCCAATGTGGGACTGCACAGAAGCCACAATGGTGAAAATAGGGCTGCACCTACCTGAAACTGTAGTGCACCAAGTGGACTTCTCTGTGGGCACACATCCCTCTCTCCTGCCCCACTGTGAACTCTCTGGAGCCTTAGTTGGGCTCTCTTGGGCTCTCTGGCGGCGGCACAGAAAGAACTGAGGGAGTAGCACCCCTCCTCCTGGTCATGCGATCATTTTGGCAGGAAAGCACCAGAGGGAGGCAGTGAGTTCCTAGCCTACTAGAAAGCTTTGGAAATCATTTCTACGGCTGGCCTGTGCACTTGCAGTCCCCAAAGCGTTCCTACACAGACCACTCGACGAACAACAACAGTTACAGGAAAGTGCAACCCTGTTTCTTCACATTAATTTATAAAATTTATATACCACCTCTCCAGAAAACCAGGTCAAGGCAGCTCACATTGCAGCAATGTTACCATACTGCTGTCACTCTTTGAGCTAGATTTTTGCTTCACTACAATGTTGCAGAGCTTGCAGCTGCCTAGGAATAAAATGCAGCATAACTTGGAAAAGGTCTTTTTTTCTTGGTGGTGGCATCTCTGCCTAGTCTAGATACTGCAAGAGTACAGCTGGAAACAGAGGGTTGACTAGATGATATAAAACTAAGTAACTCCAGTGACATTCTTGCTCTCCATACATTTATTGTTTATCTGTATTTCAGAAGTCTTCCATTGATATTGGCTCTTTCCATACTTCTTGCTAAGCATGGTGTAATTAAGAAAATTTGACAGCAACTTATAAATACTGGCTGATTATAAATACTGGCTACCTGTATGGATTAACTTCCTTCAAAAATCATTAGAGCGGAATAGATGTAGCCATTCTGTAGCCACTACCACACCATTGTTAGTAATGTACTTACTTGTTTAATTTACTCCATCTATAGACCATGTTTCTCACTGAGACTCAAAGCAGATTACAGAATTTAAAAACCACACAAAGACAGCACCACATAAGACTGTCTGCTATAGGACTAGAATTAAAAAATTAGAAGGCAAAAAAAAAATCCCATGATATATCCATGACATACTCGAGGCGGCTTCCAAAGTTTTTTAAAAATACAATAAATCCTAAAACAACCTAAGAATTATGAATAAGAGATGCCACAGACCCAGGCTTTAAAGCTTGGACATAAAAACAACATAAAATGTCATCCAGCTGTCTGAAATGATACTAATAAGCAGTCCTCAGGCTAGAAATAGGCCATAAAAACAGGTAAAGAATAAGGAACCACACAGTTAAAAAAGTCTTCACCTGACTGAAAGGATAGCAAAATAGGCACCTGGAAAACCATACGCTGGCTGGGGTGCCTCCACTGAAAAAACTTTGTCTCTGGTTGACACCTGACTTACTTTTGTAAGCAGAGGCACACAGAACAGGGCTTGGAGAAATGATCTTAAATGAGGGTCTAGCCAATATGGGAGAAGGTGGCCCCTTCAAGTACCCTGGCCTCAAGCATTTTAGGGCCCTAAAAATAAGAACCATCACTTTGAACTGTACCCACAAACAGATAGAGAGACAGTACAGGTCTACCATGCAAGGATCATACAATCCCTCAATCCAGGCCCCCAACAATAGCCTGACTACTGCTTTTTGGACCAAAGGAAGTTTCTGGACAGCTTTCAAAGGAAGCCCCACATGAAACACATTACGGTAATCTAATCTGGACTGCTGGAACAAAGCATGGACCACCATGGCCAAATCACATTAGTCCATAGAGGAGATCTGAGCTTCCAACCACAGGCCAACATCCAGCAGCCCCGTCATTTACAAAAAGGATCATTCAGGTGGAGTGCAGCCCCCTTCCAGGACAGGCTGACTCCTAAACAGGCTTTGTCATTGAACAGAAGCATATGAGGGCCAAATTACATGAGATGTTTTTAAATGAGTTAGCTCCAACCTCAACTTGCTTTCCCTACAGCCACGCAGCAGCTTCAGGGAACATCATTTTATAGATCTGCAGGGGTGATTAGGATTGGGATCTCAGCAAGGAATGAGGAATATTGCATGTGCACCTTCAAAGTGGGGCAAATAACTCCCTCCAGGCTGTTTCCATTTGAGAAAATGGCATGAGGGGGAGGCAGGAGCCCCCTCCTCCCCTGCACGGTGGTCCTGTGTCGAATTGGGTTCCTTCAGATTTTTAGAACGACATTCACTGCAGTTGCTTTGTGGCTACAGGGAAAACAAGCTGGGTCCAGGAAACTTGGACCAGACTTGTTAAAACAAGTGTAGTTTGGTCCTGACTTCTCTGGATTGAGCTTCAGTTTATTGGTCCTCATCCAGGTGTTGGCCAGCAAGGCACTTTTAGGGCTCTTATGGATTTTGATATTCATAAGCTTGAACTTGGGTTGCTAGTATTGGAAGGGCCATGTGCATTCTTCATTACAGGGAAAGCTCCAGTCCATGCCAGGAGGCTGACACCCAAAATAGTTCACCAAAGACAGACAAAGACTCCTTCTGCCATGAGGTTTCTTTCTGTCACACCACGCTGGTCAACCCCTGCCCCCTCCAACTTACCTGTATGAATTATGCTAACGCGGCTACCTAGCAACTGATGGTCGAGCCATCACCCAGTCGGCCAGAGCCATTAACTAACAATAGAAGTGGCCCTGGTGAGTCATCGGGCCTTGCCCAAGGTGTGTTCCTGGTGAGATCATAGTTTCTGCAATATTGTCCACTCCCCGGCCCTCCTCCTTTTGTTTACCTGTAACCTATGGTAGGGTCAGAAAGGGACGTACCGCCTAGTAGGTGTGTTAGTGGGATGTGGTCTGCGCAGCCTGCCCCCAAGACCACCTAATAAAAGATCTTGCACAGAGGCATTCGGTCTCTTGAGCCATCATCCCCTATCTGCTTTGCTACCCCTTATGTCCAGCTTGCTATACCAATACCCTTGTCTCCATCTTTAAATCTCTGTATCCTGGAACAGAGAGAACCACGTGGTCTTGCAGGTTCGAGCCTCATGTCCCATATTTTTCTATATTTTTCTTCCCTATCCAATTCTTCCTTCGGTCGGACAACTCCTCTTCAGGAAGGTAACGTATTGCTTCCCCCTCATCGAAATCCTGCTCATGCAAACGTGCTATTTTCTGACTTTATTTCTTAGGCCTGTGTGAGTGTGTGTGTGATTACGATTTCGTGTGCTTGAAATACATATTTTCAGTAAAGCCCATTTAAACTGAACAACAGCCTCACTGCCTATTTACTGGGAACTTCCGGAAGGGGTGGGACCTTGGTATAGTTGGCAAGAACCCGTGTATTTCGCCAATTGCTAAACATAAATTAAAGCAATTCGGCTAACACAGGCATCTGCTCAGGACTTCTCTGGACCCGCCCAAATGAGTTCTTAAGGAAAAACAGAGTTGGATGTCACTCGCATATCGGTGGCATCTTACTGCATGGGGCTAAACAGCATGGGGGATGAGAGGGCCACAAGGCCAAGCAACAACCCCCAGTACCATCATGGAGTAGCAAAAGAGGTGAAGGGTAAAGTTCCTCTGTGACCCTCAACACAAGGGTTGAGAGGGGGCACGCACTGAAGCAGAGTGTAGGTGAGGCAGCTGCTCTGCAATACAGCCATCCGCAGCTTTCAAAATAAATTGCAGTTCTCATTGCTAACATAGATGAGATTGTTTCAGGGAGGGATGTTTTGTTTTGACAAATTATTAAACTGAATCATCTGGGATATTGAGTGCCCATATATTAACATCTTCCTAATAACATCACAGCGGTTGTTTTCCTGATAAACACAGGTTGCTTTAGCTAGAAAATGTGAAACATCAACGTGTCTCAAATTAAATTGTGCACTGCAGTCTCAGCAGTACAAGCAGCTAAGACAACTAGTTTTGCCAATTATTTTGGTTTCCTGTAGCAAAACACCTTTGAAGACACATGCAAGGATGAAAGTAGGTCACCAGTATTATTCCATAATACACTGAGCACAAAAAAATTAATCTTACTAAATGATGGTAAAGAAAACAGAATTTTAAAAAAAAGTTTCTGGACATCTGACTTAGACAGGATCAGAATAGAGATTCTGAAGCAGTCAACAAGTTCCTTATACAATTTCAGACAGTTCATCACAGCTATTATTCCGTCAAAAACATTCAACTTTGGATATAAAATCAGTTCCAACAGAATGGAGCCCAGCATCGAAAACACAGAGCATAAAATTAAAATAAAGTTGCCTATTGATAAAGGATTAGATGTCAACAAAGATAACTGGATGGATCCGAGCATGGTACATTCCTCTAGCGCAAGGAGCCCTCCCACTTAGGCAAGAGGCGCTCCTAGTGTCAGAGAATCCAACTCAGTGGCAGAGAAAAAGTTACTTTATTCTCTTGGTTATTGCATTAACATGGCAGAACCCAACTCAGTGACAGTCAACACCACCAGAGTTGATTAAATTCACTTTTAGCAGGTCCATATACGAGGGAGCCAAGGCAAACATTGTCTTTTAGGTTTGATTAGGAGGGCATTGCATATATTACCTACATTTTACAATTTTCCCACACAAAACCCCCCAAAATCCTGGAAAAGAAGGTTTTTCCTCGCATGGATTTTAAAAAATTCCATACTGGATCTTGCTGACAGGTGCAACGTCCACATGAGAGTGTGCACACGCACACAAAGTCGGTCCAAGGCCCCCCCCCCCACCTCAGTTAATCCTGTGGTGAAATGAAATTTGACCCACAGGTATCTATAAAAACTACAACTCTGCAGGTAAATGTTTAATTTGCACTCTGTTGATGTCGAGAGTTTAATTTGAACTCTGTTAACTGAAAACCAGAAAGGCAGAAGGCTGCAGCTCAGGTTTCTCTACCTAGCCCTCATGCTGCCAGGCAAGGAAGACACCAATTCATATGTTAATATAGTAACCAAGAGAACAAAGTAACTTTTCCTGTGACACCAAAACCTGCAGGTTATCAGTGACCTCCCAGGGAACCACCTGGAAGTTAGTAACTTTCCATCAGGGAAGTATGGGAGTGTTCTTACCAGGTTCAAGGGAATAATTTCCCCCCCTTATGGACAGACTAGAAGAGAACTTGGAGGTGACTGGGAAAGAACACTTGACTTTGAAATGGGAAAGTTTTAGGAACATAATAGACTTGAATGAAAATCCCCTGAAAAGGCCAAAAAGAGAGACCTAAATAAGGCTTGAAAGAGAAATCTGGTAACTAAGATTATTCTGCCTACCTTTTAACTCATTGCATGGGCTAACAAAAACCAGATTTGTGAAACATATTACCGTACATACAATTCTGGCCATACCTTACAGATCTTGTAAAGAGATTCCTGCCCATCTCCTCCTGTATCCTTAAAATAGTCATGTGCTGGGAATGTACGATGAATGTCTCGAGTAATGACACTCTCCTGGGGAGATTCCTGCAAAATGAGAAAGAGCACAACATATTCAAAGGGCAAGTAAATCAGTGAATGGAAAATATTGTCAGTGCATCTTGGAAACAAGTCTCTGACAGATTCCCCATCCAACAAAACTTCCCCTGCCATAATCCGTTGATCACCATGGCAGGGTAGGATTCAGAAAATTAATGTACCGTGTTAAGATGCAGGAAAAGATTGGTCATTTAACAAGATACCGAGGGCAGGATTCTTGCTTTAATAAACACAAAGTTCCTTGTACTGGTGAATCCTGGCCTGAAAAATGTCTGGCTGTCATCAACCACAGCCAGGGCTTTTTCAGCCCTGGCTCTGACCTGGTGGAACTCTCTGCCAAATGACATTCGTGCCCTGTGACCTAATGCAGTTCTGCAGGGTTTGTAAGGTAGAGCTTTTCTGCCAGGCTTACAGTTGAGGACAGCAACAGTTTTTAATCAGTCTGGCTCCTTCTTTCCTTACCACTGGGATGAGAATTTAAATCTGGCCCATTCTAGGCACCATCTGGAATGAATTTTGAACCGTTTTAATGTTTTATTGTCCATTGTATTTGAATTTGATCTGAAGGCATTTTATGAGATGTTGTACACCGCCCTGAGCCCCAATACTTTGGTGAGGGCAGTCTAGAAATTGCAATAATCAATCAATCAATCACTGCTCTTTTATGAGGTATCTTTAACAAAGCTGGTGTTTAATTGTGATTTTGGCAAATTACTGAATATAATGCTTTCCTAAACCAAAGTAGTAAGAATTCACAACAACGATAGCAATGCTTTTAACAGGAGACAAATATGCAACGAACAAACTATTTTGCCTAGTCTGAGAGTAAATTAGACTACCTCGGTCTATCCACCATGACAGTAACCCTACTAACAAGAGATCAGTTTCATTACAGAGAACATTGCCCATCAATGAGTAATAAAGTCCAGATCCCTGTTATTAAAGTGTCATAATTAGATATTAACTCTTTGATTTCTTTAATATGCTGGAACAATTCCCAGACAATCTAAGAAGTCAGCACAGCACCCATTGTGAACTTAATATTTCTAAAGACATGAGCTGTAGGAGCAAAGTTAGTTGCTGGATTACTCTGAATTTAATAAATAAAACCAGTTTGCTGTACAAATACATGACGGATGCATAGACATCACCTTATATCAGAAACCTACTGATCAACACAGATATCTACATCTACCATCCTAAACATACCAAACAATCTATTGCCTATAGCCAGGTTCTATGCTATGCTACAATCACATCTGTTTTAATCCAACAGATCACCTGAGGGACCTACAACAAACCTTTTGGAAACTAAAGTATCCACATGATGAAGTCAAGAAACAGATTAACAAAGCAAGAATGATACTAAGAGGAAGTCTGATAAAAGACAGACCAAAAGAGACAATAACAGAATACCGCTAGTGGTCACATACAGCTCTCAACTCAAAACGGTTCAATGCACCATCAATGACTTACAACCTCTGCTGAATAATGACAGTTCTCTTTCACAAGCACTGGGGCAGCAAACCTTGTCTTGTACGCAGACCAGGGCTCATTTCGTAGCAGGAGCTCCTCTGCATATTAGGCCACTCACCCCTGATGTAGCCAGTCCTCCAAGAGCTTACAGTAGCCCCTGTAAGAAGAGCTCTGTAAGCTCTTGGAGGATTGACTACATTAGGGGTGTGTGGCCTAATATGCAAAGGAGCTCCTGCGACGAAATGAGCCCTGACGCAGACAGCCCCCAAATCTTAAACAACTCTTCACCCACAATAATACAACATCTAACTTGAACATGGACATTGGTACCATAGCTTGCAATAAACCCAGATGCCAACTTTCTTGCCACATATACCCAGTGATCACTGGACCTAACAACATCAACTACACCATCTCAGGCTCATCTACTTGTTCATCTTTTAACATTGTACATGCCATTAAATGCCAACAATGCCTTTCCTTTCACCACATAGGGCAAACAGGTCAAACCCTACACCAAAGGATACATGCATACAAATCTGACACCAAGAATCACAAGACTGAGAAATCTGTAGGAAAACACTTCAACCTACCAGGGCACTCAATGGGAGACCTCAAAGTAGCTGTTTTACTGCAAAGGAACTTCAGGAACAGACTGGAAAGGGAAACTGCTCAATTACAAGTTACTACAATACTTCGAACAATAAAAACCCCAGGACTTAACAGGGATATTGGTATCTTATTACATATGCTAATCTCATTCAGTTCTTACATCTGTATTCTCACCAAGAAAGGTTATACATCCTCTTTATTTTATTGTATTTCTTATCTGTAGTAGTAGATTGAAATGTAATATAATGAATAGTAGAAAGTAATGAAGTTTGGAACGGTAGATTAGAATGTATTTCTCTGGTTTGGGAACAGAGGAGACATAACACTGCACAATGATCACCTGATATTAAAGAAAAGGATGCTTTTAGTTACCTCCATGCTTGAGAGGAGACGGATGGAGCATAACAACAGGATCTCCGTTAATTATTCCACAATTAAGAAAGGTACATTTACACATCAATATTCCACAATTAAGAAAGGTACATTTACACATCAGTCTCCAGTTCTGATGTATTTATTTGCTTCACTATGTTATTAAATCTAAATTAAACCTAATTAAATCTAAACAAATGGTGACCATATAAATTAAGCTTGTTATTCCTGTTTGGTCCTTGCATCTGTTAAACATCTTCATTATGTTGTTTGCTAATCTGCTCCTCACCTTCTACCTATATGTATGGACTAGTAACTTCCATTTCAATATATCTGAAGAAGTGTGCATGCACTCAAAAGCTTAAACCTTGAATAAAACTTTGTTGGTCTTACAGGTGCCACAGGACTCAAATTTTGTTCTGTTGCTTCAGACCAACATGGCTACCCAACTGAATCTATCTTTATAGAGATTCCAGTAATAGAAGGAACAAAGAACAAATTTTGAATAAATATGAAACAAATACAATGGACATTTTTCCCAATACAACATGTATATGTAAATTTGAACTTAGCTCTGGTTTTAGATTATTATTATTTGTGAAATACTTGCATTCCTGATTATCTTTGTCTTTATGCAAACTGAAAGCAATAAAGAAGAGTTTTTCTATCTACATAATTTTGTACAACAGAATCCTGCGTATTGTGTTTTCTAACAGTTATGCACATGGTGAACAAAACTATTTGGAAGTGTCTGACTTGGCAGGGCATAATTATTTTAGTAAATATTTGAACACATTCTAAAGGATTCCCACCTCTACTTTAAACCCTGTAATTAATCTTTGGGACTTATAAAGCTAAAAAGACAACACACATAAAAAAGAGACACTCTAGAATGTACACCATCAATGAAAAGGCAGAATGGAAGAACTACAGGCAAAAAGGAAGGAAGGGTGCTTGAGGATGACCCTAGAGTGAAGATGGAAGAGACTAGCATTCTGCATAGTTCCACTTCCATGGGTATGTACTTGGTGCAAAAAGCTCCAGACTTGGAATCAAGCATGTTCCCAGAAAATTTCAGAGGCTTAACTAGTATAGCGGAGGGAGACCCAGACAAGACCTGCATATCACTGGTGAGATAACCCACTCTTGTGTAGAAGGAACAAAATACACAGAAGTAAAAATGTTATGTACATTTTGGAGACAGAGTTAAAATAAACAGCAAATGACCTCTGTTATCCAACAGGGACAACTGAAGTAGAAACAAGAACTTCCAACAATCTTAAATTAGAACAAAGCTTGGCCTGTCGACTCTTTACTCTGCAATTAAACCTCACAATCCTTACATCGGGGGAGTGGCTATGTGACATGCAGTGCAATCCCATGCAATTACTTCACTCTAAGCCAACTGATTTCCATAGACGGAGACAAGTAACTCAGGTGACAAATTTACAGTATAATCCTATGCAAAGATCAGACACTCTACAGACCAAATGTCATTCTGCTCATACCTACTTAGTGTTTTAACACATTCTCAGTTTAACTGTATCAACATGAAGCAAAATGTGCAATTGTTTCCTGTTAATTTTTGATCTGAAAACTGACACCTGAAGAAGAATTCTGCCGCACAACTGAAAAGCCCTCTTCCACATCCTGAATATTAGCCTGTTCAGTATAGGCAATGATCTTGCTTGATCTGTATCTGTTATGGGTACAAAAGGCTGGTTCTAGTCATCTCTCTATATAATAATTGTGTTTTGGTCATGGACTCTCCTGAACATTCCACACACTCCTAAATCAGTTGGCTCCATTATGTGTCACTCAAGCTGTCCCTATCCACTGGGTGCATTGCCTGAGTCCCGCCTTCCACATTCTAAACAGTTTGCTGTTCCTCTCCCCCCATAGCCAGTCGGAACACAGAGGTCGTTTGCATATGCAGCCTGATTGGCCTTTGCCTCTAACATTCTAAACAGTTTGCTGTTGCTGTTGGGAGTCATTGAATGTGTTCTGAGGTAAAATACATCTCCCAATCTTCCCTTCAACCGTCACTGGAGTTGCCAATCATTGTGTTCTGCAGCCATAGCACATCATTTCCCCTACAGAAAATTTCCCAGTTATTACAACTAATCTTCAGATGACCAAGATCTGTTCTCCTGGAGACAATGGCTACTTTGGCAGTGGACTCTATGGCATTAGACCCTGCTGAAGTCCCTCTGCACCCCAAACCCCACCCTCCCCAGGCTCTACCACTCAAATCTACAGGTATTTCCCAACCCAGAGTTGGCAACCCTGTAACTGGCTATGGAACCACTTTCCAGACTTTTGGTACCCAGAAGACATGGCCTAGGAGGAGGTGCTTTTCTGCCTTAGCTGCCACTGTATAACCCCAAATCAACATAAGTCAGGGGTGGAGGGAACCATACCTGTTACCGTGAGGCTGTCCTCCCATACTACCCACTTGGGGCAGCAAAAGGACTTGAGACCGCCCTGCCTTATAGCTAAGCAGAAGGAAATAAACATGGCTTGCCTCCCTCTATTTTCCCCTTCCCACTGCCACCCCACCAGCCACAACCGGGACACTCACCTGGAGCTTCCTTTTAGAGCCCACTGTATTTCTTCCCACAATGGGCCTCATTCCTAATTAATAATAATGTACAGCTTAACAGAGAATACAATGTAAATGTTATACTTCAAAATACTTTTGCATCAGAATTCATTTCTAATGCAACCCCACAAACAGGCCAAAATGTTTAATTTGCAGTGCAGCTTTTTTCCGCCTTTGGAATTATTCATTACAAACAAATCTTCCAAAGTGCTCATCTCATCAATAATTGAGAGACTGAAGGAAGAAGACTTGACATGGAATCTTATAGCACATACAATAGCACAATATAACCCATCAGTGCAAAATAAGGACATGATATTAATAGAGCTCCCAGATTATAATGGACACATTTAAGGTCACACAGTAAAGTTGTCAACCAGCAGAATCCTTTACAAAAAATGTAACACCAATTCTAATCTGAAAAAATAAAATGACACTATTTTATGTTCACAGCCCATGCATGGGATTGGATCAAAAGAAGCACTCTTCTATGAACTCGTGGAAGGGCACTCACTTTGACCCAATCGGTTTGTTTCCATTCCAGCATGATCCCCACATAGAAAGCCATACTGTAACAACTCAATAGAATCTACACAAATTATTTAAAAAAAACTGAGTACTGATTTTATTTCATACAAAACTATGTTATTTGGAAACAGGAAACCATACCTGAAATGTAACTTGCTAAGTCAGATGATAGTAAAAGGTAAAGGTTTCTCTTGCTCGAAAGCCAATCGAATCTGACTCTAGGGATGCGGTGCTCATCTCTGTTTCCAAACCGAAGAGCCAGCACTGTCCAAAGATGTTTCTGTGGTCATGTGGCCGGCATGACTAAACACTGTGGCACATGGAGTGCTGTTACCTTCCCACCAAAGTGGTACCTATTTATCTACTTGCAATTTCTTGCTTTCAAACTGCTAAGGTTTGCAGGAGCTGGGACCAGAGACGGGAGCTCACTCCATCATGCAGCACTCGGGTCTTGAACTGCTGTACTACCAACCTTCTGGTCTGCAGTTCAGCATCTTAACCACTTGAGCAACTGCAACCCCAAGTCAGATGATACTGAGGTGCTATTGGTCAATGGGGAAACTGCTCAGGGACTGTGGAGTCAGTCCTGGAGGAGGGCAGCACTTTCCCTGAAAGATCAGATTCGTAACTTGAGCAGCTACTAAATTTTGGTCTACAGCTGGAGGATACAGTCTCCTCCATGGCCCATATCACCTCTTATCAGCTCCATATAGTTCGAAAAGCATTACCTGGCCACTGTGATTCATGCTCTGATCACATCCAAGTTAGATTCCTGTACGCTCTACATGAGGCTACCTTTTGAATCAGTTCAGAAACTTCAACTGGTTCAAAATGCAGCAGCCAGGCTACTGTCAAAAGTGTCGGTTACAGAGTGTGACGTTTCCCCCCCCTTTTCTTCCTCACCCACTTTAGACTTATCAAATATGAAAGGCTGAATGTAATGTTGGGAGTGAGAGAGAGAAAAAAGAACCCGGGAGAATTTAACACCCAATATCCAATGGAAAAAAGGGAAGTGGCGTTTTGGAGGGACATCTTGAACAGGCAGGGAGTCCAGTAGGGACTTTAGAGAATAATTTCAGTAGGTAGGCTACATGTGCTGTTCCTACACAGAGACAGTGAAGTGTTAAAGCTTGTCTGGTTATTGTTTCTAAGCCTGAGACTCTTAAAGCCCTTATTTTGTAATGATTAAGCACAAAGCACCTCCCAGCTCTGGTAACTTGTGTCACTTCATATACTAGAGTGGGAAGGCATTAAATGTCATGCTTACCAAGTTAATAAAATTGTTTATTGCTCTTGACTCCTGTGTTCTCACCCACACATACAACACACGACAAACACTATAGAATCCAGGCAAAAAAGGGGGTCCTGACTGAGACCTGCTGTAACCTCTGGTTAGGAATTAAGGAGTCCTGTGTGTAAAAATAAAAACAAAAGCAAAAGAAATCAACTTTGCCTCGGAAGGCGTGGATGGCGAGGTGCTTCACAACCTTCCAGCCTTAAAGGACTTATTCTATGGTAAAGATAAATAATATTGAGAAGCGAAAGGGCTGGATCCAGGAGGGGTGACACAAGGATTACAAGGATTATATCACCCCTGTGCTGGAAGATCTGCACTGGCTGCTCCTCTGTTTCCAGGCAGAATTCAAGGTGCTGGTTCTTACCTTTAAGGCCCTAAATGGCCTGAGGCCAGGGTACCCAAAAGGACACCTCCTCCCTTACTCTCCATCACAACTGCTGAGATCTGTGTCGCAAGCCCTGCTTTCTGTGCCCCCGCCTTCAGAAGTGAGGTGAGTGGCATCTCCTGTGATGGCACCATGCCTTTGGGATATATATCTTTTTCACAGGCTTTTAATTACGAGCTATCTTATCAGCTTTTTAATGGTCTGCTTCTGTTTTATGGATAGTTTTTATGTGGCTGATGTCTAAAGGCTTAGTTTTTTTATACTGTGGTTTTTAGTTATAAGCCTCCTTAAACAGGACTCTGAAGAGGCAGAATGCAAATATACTTAATCAATGTTAGGGAGTTCACCAGTATCAGCTGTCACCATGCTTTAAAGCCTAGCCTGTGCATGTATTAAAATCTTTATCAGTGTTAATACCTGACATTCATTGCCAATTTTCAATAAAATCTGTATCTAAGCATGTAAATTAATACTCTTAAACCCCCCAAAATAAATTTCAGCATGAATCCTGAGTACGAATCCTAGGCCCTTCCAGATCATTGAGTAATGGAAGCTAAATATTGCCACCTGGATTTTACAGGACTCAACCCAACTCATTCACATTAACAATTTAAACACATTACAAATATTTTTTTCGTTTCTTAATATTATACTCATTTTCAGCCTTTTAACAGGAAAAAAAATTAAGCAATAAACAATGAGGTTATTATTTATCTAGCAGGATACAACTTAAACATATTACAAATATTTTTAATTGTCCATGTTGTCATTAAATATCTGCATCCAAACATATTGCCTCAACTGTTTACAAGTTAACTGAAAACAAGAAAAACAGAATGCAAATAAAGAGGACCCTCCCTCTGATAATCCACTTTTATCCAAAGCTAGATATGTTACATAAAATGCCAGACCTGAAGTTAACTGTGACTGATTGCAAATTATATATACTACATATGAAAAATGTAATACATTAACAGGCAACAGATGGCATAAAACATTAGTAAAAACTAAAGATGCTGAACTGGACACATCACTAATTAGCAGACTGCATAATTCTCCTTTCAGAAAACTGTCACAATCCATGAAATTATTAATTCACTTAACAAAAGGTAGTGTAATAAGATACACTGTATTTTTTTTCAGCAAAGAGCATTAACATTCACTGTTTTTTAAAGTCTATAGATTTGTTTTGCTTACTTAGAAATCCTAGACAGGTATTGTAAAGTGGTGACATTTATATAGAACAGCTTTTTAAAAGGCAACCCACTTAGCTTTCTCTCAATTATTAAAAATGTTGAACAGCAAAATAAATCCAAGCAATACTACAGCTATCATTATGACTACTTAAAATGTTTCTCTGCTTCCATTTTTGGACAGCTAAACAAACAAAAAGTCTGTATTGTAAACATTTAGTCCATATTTTACATACAACTTAAAATTACTTGAACTAAGTCAGGTAACAGAATTAACTATGTCAATTCGAACCAGTTCTCTAGAGAGGCATTGTAGAACTGTTCTAAGTAAATGTAGACACCCACTGCCCTTTCAGGTTGTGTATTTTGTTACATTCCATCCAGACACAAAAGGAGATTAAAAGAGAAAGAAAACTGTTTTCCTCTTCCCTGTCCACTTCCTGTCACATGTCCCATATGACTAAGAAGTCAAATGTGCATCCACACTGCATTAGTACTCTATGTCCAGCCTACTGCTACTTGGCCCTTGAAGGGGTCAGGATACAAATGCCCAAAATCTCAAGGGTATATACTCATGCTACAAATTAGGATTGCCAGATCCCTACCTTTTGCAAGACTGGTGGTCTATAAATAAATTAATAAAAAAGTATATTAAAAAATAGTTTTAGCCATATCCTCAGAACAGACTACCCTGCTTACTTCTTTTCAGGAAACCTAGTCCATTTTCAAAAATGGATGCATCTGCCTTAAACATTCATATCTAATTGCACAGAATTTACAATATTTGGTAGGGAAGTAAATGCATGCTAGCTAGGGTTACAAGCACGTAGGCTATGTTTCAGCAACAATACTGATCAGCAGAAATTGAGGAGCAGCATTTGCCACAAATCCTCCCTCAACCACCACCTTGTGGAAAGCGCCCTTCCTCACTGGCATTTTTTCACATTCCTCTGTAAGAAGGAAAGTGCTTGCAAAGGGGCAGGTGTAAAGGAAAACTTAATATATTCATTGTAAGGCAAACATTGTTAACAAGTTGAAGCACACTGTGATTGCGGAGGTACACCTGCATGTATATTCCAATGAGAATAAAGAAGTGCAGATGGAACACACTTGAATTTGGACCTGCATTGCTAGTCTGTTCCTGTGTAATACCACCATACAGTCAATGGGGGTGCTATGTCTTCCTGCACAGGAAAGACTGGGAACACAGACCCACTTTTCCTGCCAATGGAGAGGCATTCCACTGTTCTATGCCTTCCAACTAAGGTTAACAAGAGGGCTTCATCTGCCCACAGTGATGTAATCAGGCAGCAAAATCTGATTCACTACACAGTATTGTTACATCTCCACATTTACTACATGGTTCCTTGTATGGCTGGGATCCCACAGTATAGAAACCCTGAAACAACCACCTAATAGAACTTTGAGCGTATGAAAAATTCACAAGAGGCCAATGAGGGAAGAAGTAGTCTCAAGGGGGGTTTCTGCATCCTAGAAAATCTATTCTGCCTCAAAAAAAAAATCTGATCTTCTTATATCTGCACGCAGATTAGATCCAAAGGAAAGCCAGAAATCCCCGATTCCACATTTTTTAGTTAGATTATAGTGTGGTGCAATTAAAATTCAATGTAGCTAAGCTGTTATGGAGGAAGAATTTCCACAGAACAGCACACTCTTCAGACTTAGCCATGAATAATGCTACTAGGCTGAACTTGAAAGGCTGATAAGAAAACAACAGGAAGAAAAGGCAAGTGAGAATTCTTGGGTTTCTCCCCACAGTAAAATTAGAGCATACATATTTAGGCCTATTTCCCTATCCTCAATTTCTCTGAGACCAGATATGCACAATGGTTATTTAAGTAGACTTCCCCCCCCCCACCATCCCTTGAGCTACTGAAAGCATCCCTGATAACCAATTCAGCAGCACTCGCCTCAAGCATATTAGTATGAGCTATAAATACGACATTCTGCCATCTGCTTTTCTATTCCAGTGCTAGCATTGTGTTCACAGTTCAGTGGTGCCAGGCCTGGCGCTGTACAGCCAGCAGCAACAGACAATAAAAGTGCAAGACAGGGATAATGAGGTGAAATAGTAGAACTCCTACCACTATAATTAACAGCTGCTTTGATATTCACCAGTATTTAAAAAAACCCTCTGCATTGTCAGAATATCAACCCTGGAAACCAAATTAAATAACCTGATCTAAAAAAGGGTTTATAATGCACCTGTGACCAGTCAGAATCTACTGACTGTGTATTGTACAATAACTGAACAAGCACAGCTAGCAATTTCAGTAAGGTAAGTTCTTTATTACAGTGCTGCAAACTGGCACTGGGGAGGGTGTGCTGCTGAAAAATTGCCCCCCAGACTCAAATTTCCCTTCTCCAGAATGTTCCAAGTCAATAAGGGCTCAAGCAGACCATTTCCACAGCTCACTGTGCTCTCCCACTTTTAATGCAAATGACTTCAGCCTTCTATGCTTCCTGGAGAGGAATGAGCATGCTCAGTCATCACTAGGCTTTCAGAAGGGAGCTGTTTTTTTTTTAAAAAAAAAATTAGAAACTAGTTTTGTTCCACATACCTAGCAGTCCCCCAAGTATGCATCAGCAACTGCCAAATTACACAGCTGCTGCCATTATTACTGGCCACTTGAACATCAAGTCTGCTATTGGAGGGAACAAGCAGGGGATCGACAAGAAATCAAACATAGAAATTCCACCCCCCAGATCTCCCGCCATGGTACTCTATAAATTCTCTAAGGACTTAACATGCCAATTTTCCTACTGCCACCTCGTTTCTTTTTTCCTTTGCCTCTAAATGGATCTCAGCAATCCATGCCTCCTGAAGCATGCTCAGTCTTCATCAAACCATTTTGGGCTCTTTCTTTCTTTCTTTCTTTTTTTACTATCAGTCCATTTTGGGTGGGGGTTTTTTACTATTAATTTACAAAGTCACACATTTGTCTACATACCTAGAGAGTCCTTTGTGTGTGTGTGTGTAGAAATCCCTTCCTTGTCTGCGGGTGGCCTGGTTTTGTTGCTTTCACAATTGGCAAGAGACACCCACTTTACTATAAATATAGTAACAATAATAACCCAGAATTTTTGTGATTTCAGAAATGCCCTTCCGCTCCATGTGTATGTATGTATGTTAAGTGCCATCAAGTCATTTCTGATTAACAGCAACCCTATGAATTAATGACGCCCAAAATGTTCTGTTGCCAACAGCCTTGCAGACGGAGGGCCTTTGTGGCTTCCTTGACTGAGTCAATCCATCTCATGGTGGGTCTCCCTTTTTTCCTGCTGCCTTCCACTTTTCCTATTATTGTCTTTCCCAGTGACTCTTCTTGTCTTCTCATAATTTGACCAGAGCACGATCGCCTTAGTTTCATCCTTTTAGCTTCTAGGGAGAGTTCGGGCTTGATCTGACCTAGAACCCACTTGTTTGTCTTTTTGGCGGTCTACAGTATCTGCAAAACTTTACTCTCCCCCAACACCACAATTCAAATGAGTTAGATTTCTTCCTGTCGGCTTTCGTCATTGCCCAGCTTCCACATCCACACATAGTAAAAGGAAATACCGTGGCATAAATTAACTTGATCTTGGTCTACACTTGAAAATCTTTTCTAGCGCCTTCATGGCTGCCCTTCCCAGTCTCAGTCTCCTTCTGATTTCTTGGGTTGCAGTGTCCCTTTTGGTTGATGAAGGAGCCAAGGAATAGAAAATCTTGAGCAATTTCAGTTTCTTCATTATCAAACTTGAAAATTGTGTAATTCCCCAGTAGTCATTGCTTTGATCTTCTTGATGTTCAGCTGTAATCCTGCTTTGACACTTTCTGCTTTAAACTTCACCAGGAGTTGCTTCAAGTCTTCACTGTTTTCTGCTAGTAATGTGGTGTCATCTGCATATCTCAAATTATTAATGTTTCTTCCACCAATTTTCACTCCACCTTCATCTAAATCTAATCCAGCATTCACCCTGACCTGGATAGCCCAGGCAAGCCCAATCTCATTAGATCTTGGAAGCTAAGCAGGGCCAGGAGACCTCCAAGGAATACCAGGGTTGTGACACAGAGGCAAGTAATGGCCCACATTGGGGCTTCTATATACTATGTCCCAAAGCACTGCCCCCCCCTTTAACATCACATCCAACCTGAAGAGGAGGTAATGTTGCTGCTTTGTCACATTTGAATGGCTCAGAGGTTAAGACGCTGAGCTGCAAACCGGAAGGCCAGTAGCTCGGCAGTTCGAGAACCAAGTGCCACATGACAGAGTGAGCTCCTGTCTCTGGCCCAAGCTCCTGCCAACCAAGCAGTTCGAAAGCAAGAAATGGCAAGTAGATAAATATATACCACTTCGGTGGGAAGGTAAGAACATTCCGTGCGCCTTGGTGTTTAGTCATGTCGGCCACATGACTACAGAAAAGTCTTTGAAGAAGAAGGAGCGGCTTACAATCTCCTTTCCCTCCCCCCCCCCCACAACAGACACCCTGTGAGGTAGGTGGGGCTGAGAAAGCTCTGAAAGAACTGACCCAAGGTCACATCAGCAGCTGTATGTGGAGGAGTGGGAAACCAAACCCGGTTCTCTCAGATTAGAGTCCATGCTCATAACCACTACACCAGACTGGCTCAGCACTGGCTCTTTGGCTTGGAAAGGAGATGAGCACTACCCTCTAGAGTCAGATTTGACTGGCTTTTGAGCAAGGGAAACCTTTACCTTTAAGATATAGACTGTCAATTTTTCCTCTCCCGCCCCCCAATTTTAATGGGCCAATGCAGCTGCAAACATTTTGTGAACAGACTGGCCACATTAAAGCTTTATTTTTCGGTTCTTTTTCATTGCAGAATCATGGATTATTTCCCCAAATCCAATATTTCTTGCTAGGTGGCTTAACCATTCCTGTCCCATAGGAGAATGGCTGCACTTTGTGATAAGTAGCAGCTTTCTGTTACTACTTTTAGCTTCTGTCAAAATCACTGGCAGTGTGCAAATAAACCTGTAGGACTATGCATACTTCAGTGAAAAGTTACACTTTCTTTTGTCTCTAGTTTTACCTAGCTTTTGAAAGCATTAGACTGGAGTTGCATTTTGCATATGGCAGGTTTTCTACTAGGATTGTCTACTTTGGCTTGGAAAATTCCTGGAGACTTGGGGGTGGAGCCTGGGGAGGGCAGAATTTGGCGGAAGGAAAAGAGCTCAGAAGGGTGTCATCTCACAGAGTCCACCCCCTAAAGCAGCCATTTCCTCCAGGGGAACTGATCTTTCTGGACTGGAAATCCGTTCTGGGAGAATTCCAGGTTCCACCTGGAGGCTGGCAACCTTAATTGCTCTAGACACTGCAGAGTAAAAAACAAAAGTCAAGGTAAAATTACAGTTATGAAAGATTTTGGCTTGAAATTAGCGGAGAGGGAGTTGGCTGAGGTAAAACAGAAAAAATACAAATCAAAAGAGCAACTTATAAAAATGGACTGAGAGAGCTATTCTAGTTCACTCCTAAAACCAACTTCATTTGCAAAATAGCCTCAGAAACATGGCCAATAAATATTTTTCTTTTTAAGGCTCAACTTGTAAAAGAAGACATTGTGGCAAGCCACTTTGAAAAGTAAAGATTTCCCTTGCTTGACAGCCAGTCGAATCTGACTCTAGGGGGCAGTACTCATCTCCATTTCCAAGCCGAAGAGCCAGTGCTGTCCGAAGACGTTTCCGTGGTCATGTAACTGGCATGACTAAATGCCAAGGCACACGGAAGGCTGTTACCTTCCCACCAAAGTGGTACATGTTTATCTACTTGTAATTCCTTGCTTTTGAACTGCTAGGTTGGCAGGAGCTGTGGCCAGAGACGGGAGCTCACTCCATCACGCAGCACTTGGGTCTCGAACTGCCAAGCTACCGATTTTCCGGTCTGCAGCTCAACGTCTTAACCACCGCAGCCCCAAGCCACTTTTACCCCATCTTAAATAGAATCAGGAATGATTTCCACAAGTAGATGTAAGGAATAAACTAACCGAATGCTGATATGGCAGAATGGACTGCATTACTTCAGAAGCAAGGTGCACGATAACGCAAGAACATAAGAGAAGCCAATGCTGGATCAGGCCAATGTTGGATCCAGTCCAACACTCTGTCACACAGTGGCCAAAAACACCAGGTGCCCTCAGGAGGTCCACCAGTGGGGCCAGCACACTAGAAGCCCTCCCACTGTTGCTTCCCCCCCCCCACTCCAAAGCACCAAAAATACAGAGCATCACTTGCCCCAGACTAAGAGTTCCTATCTATACTTTGTAGCTAATAACCACGGATGGACTTCTGCTCCATATGTTTATCTAATTCCCTCTTGAAGCCGTCCATGCTCGTAGCCACCACCACCTCCTGTGGCAGTGAATTCCACATGTTAATCACTCTTTGGGTGAAGAAGTACTTCCTTTTATCTGTTCTGTTCTTTTATCTGTTCTTCATGTTCATGAAGATTTGTATTTTTAATGCTCTCATGTGTTAAAAAAAAACTCTGTACAAAGATACTTTTGATGGACAGAACCCACAGTATTCTCTTTTTCCCCCTTGAATAACAAGCAAAACCGCTGAAACAGAAATCCTTCCTTCCTGCCTATACTCTTCTGACTTATAAACCAAGCACAATACCTCTTGTATTACCTGTGTAGCAGCATTAATATACTATGCTGCAGCGTATTCTACATGCTGCCCTTTTTAATTAGCTATTTTGAGGCTGACCTAATTCTAGTCCTCCAGCTCACTTCCAGCTGTTTCAGATGCATTCCCTTTCCTGGAAACCTCTAAATGATTGTGTGGTTTGAATGCTATGTAAGGGTGCATTGTCAGAAACAAAGGATCCAGAACACAAGAAGAAATTATTTTTCAAAGCAGATCTAGAACTATTCCTAGTTCTGGACACTGTCTTGTGAGAGCGAGAACTTGGGAGAAAAATTGTTTTACAGCAGCAAAAGAAGAGAACAAGATTAAGTACGACTCAAAAATATTAATAAATCAAAACTAGTCCAGAAAGAATATAGATAAATTTCACGTGGTATCAGTTCATATAAAATTCTGCAGAGCTCTGGCGTTTCTTAATATACACATCATGCTCTCTCAGACTCAGAAAGCAAAAGATCCCTCTGTGTTAAAACACTACACATCTGCAGCAGCACAGATGACCTGATTTAATTGATCCCAATTATCACATCTTTCTGTCAAGAGAAGATTAGCCAGCAGGAACATGTAAAACCAGCTCAAGCAAATTATGATCAACTGCAAGGATAGGAAACATGCTTAGCATCCAGGGCCATGTCAGGATACAGTTTTCTATATTTTCATGTATGCTAGTTAATGCAGTAGATATGAGGCCTCAAGGGGTGAACCTGAGGCTCAGCATGAAAAGTGGATGATTAATGAAGTAAGTAAATAAATAAATGAGACAACTGATGCCACAAACTGTATTTTCTATAATATCTAGGAGGCCTTTCACACTTCAGAAACAATCTGTGCCATGATGGAAAGTATAGCAAGTCTCCTAAGGCAAGCTGAGCTATAAAGCCAGCTGAGCAAACACAGAAGCTGTCCAATCCCATACACTTTGTGGCATGAATTTAAAATTGTGTGCCCTTTTCAGTTCTACTCTCTAGATTCCCCATGAAAATTAAAGATTTACTTGTGGTGGTGGAAAGTGCCATCAGGTTGCAGCCAACTTATGGTTACTGCACAGGGTTTTCCAGGCAAGAGACAGACAGAGGTGGTTTGCCATTGCCTACTTCTGTGTAGCAACCCTGGACTTCTTGAGTGGTCTCCCATCCTGCTTAGCCTCTCAGATCCGACAACATCAGGTTTGTACACAATGAAAACAAAGGCTTTAAATAAGCAAAGAAGCTCCACAAAACTTGGAAGTTTCAAATGTGTTACCTACCTCTGATTAACGAAGAAGAAGAGGAGGAGGAGATTGGATTTATACCTCGCCCCTCACTACCCAAAGGAGTCTCAGAGCGGCTTACAATCTCCTTTCGCTTCCCCTCACCACAACAGACACCCTATGAGGTAGGTGGGGCTGAGAGAGCTCTGACAGAAACTTTCTGCCAGAACTATGACTTGTCCAAGGTCATCCAGCAGGTGCAAGCGGAGGAGTGGGAATCAAATCCGGTTCTCCCAGATTAAAGTCCATGCACTTAACCACTACACCAAACAACACTTAGGCTACAGTCACACACGCTAAATAATCCACTTTTAGTCCACTTTCTTACTGGATTTTTACTGTGTGAACTGGCAAAATCCAGTTGGAAAGTGGACTGAAAGTAGATTATTTAGTGTGTGTGACTGCAGCCTTACTGGCACAATGGTTAGAATATCATTCCACAACACAGGAGACCTGGGTTCAAATACTCATTCCGCCATGAAGTTCACTAAGTGACCGTGAGCCTGTCTCCCTCTCTCTGCCTAACCTATTTCACAGAGTTGTGCTAATGACAAAATGGTGGTGGGGGGGGGGAGATGATTCGAGATAAGCAAGTAGCAGGCAGGAAGTCAAGAAATCTCACCAGCCTGACCCTCACCAAAGAGACTGCCAAGATAAACAGAGAAGGTGCAGTGCTGAGTTCTTGGATCATCTAAAAGACTGAGATGTGGATCAGGTATAGTGACAACCAGGGTCATTTGGGGCTGGAGCAAGGTGGAGCAGCACTCTGCCAGCCCAGGAGTGGGCACTAGGGCAGCCATGGGCCGAATCAGATTCTCTGATCTTATTCAGCCCGCCACCGAATTGCCACCGAAATTCAGCAGTGGCTTAAAAAGCGGCTCCAAACATACAGGGAAGCTGCTGGAGCCTCTCCCCCAAATACCCACCAAGTTTCAAGACAACTGGACCAGGGGGTCCAATTCTACGGGCCCCCAAACAGGTTGCCCCATTCCCTCCATTGTTCTCTATGGCGGGAAAAAGAAACTTGGTGGATATTTCAGGGAGAGGCCCCAGCAGGTACCCTGCAAGTTTGGAGCCTCTCCCTCAAACCCCCTCTCCTCCAGCCCCTCATATACCCTATGAGTTTTTGCCATTGACTTCAATGGTCCATAGGGTATAATGGGGCTGAAACTGACATTCGGCTGGCAGAATGACTCCCAAATAGGCTAGCATTGCCAAAACTGACATGCGGGGGTCATTCAGCAGCCAGAACAGATGCGGCCTGATTTGGTCTGATCTGAATCGGGACAAAAAAAATTTATTCCCGCACCCCTAGTGGGCACAAATGGCAGTAGCGGCAAGCCCCTCCCCCAGCTCCCAGCAGACCTGTAGAGGAAGCAAAGCAAGAAGGGGTTTAAAGTTTAAACCCCTTCTGTTTAGAGTTGTGCAGCAGCAGTGGCACAATCTTTCCATTGTATTCTATGGGGCCCTTCTGGCTTCGCTTCCCGCTCCTTTGGCAGGCCAACTGGGGAAGGGAAGGGGAGGCTTTTGAAGATGCCCCCCCTTTTGCTTCCCTTTCTGACACACTTCCAATGATGTCAGGGGGCGTGGCATAGGCTAATGAGTTATGCTGATAGGTATGCTAATGAGCTCCTGCACCTCTTTTTCTACAAAATGACCCCTGGTGACAACCCAATATATGAATGAGCCTGCGGAATCCTCAGCTATGCACACTGTCACCCTTCACACACAGCTCAAAAATTAAACACTTTTTGCAGTAAACCCCTTTGTTCTTTTTTCAAAACAAACACTGCTTAGAAGATCTGCATGCCACCTCTTTCTAGGGTACATAGCCAAGGTGGCTTACAAACTAAAAAACATAGAACATTAGGAGTTATTAATTAACATACATTTTTAAAAGTCCAGCTAGAGCACAGCACTCTGAGCTGCTTAAAGTGAGTTTAAGAGTTACCAGCTGAAAATGCTATAAAAATGGTGTAAAAACCAACAAACCACAGTTTGTTCTCTTCCCTCCAACCCTGGATCAAACTAAACCTGCTCTGGAGGGAAGGGAACAAATTATTTGTGGCTTATGCAAACAACAAATCGTGCTTCGTAGTGAAAGTATTTGGTTTTTCAGCTGCATGCAGGGAAAGGAGAGAAAGGGTGCACGACTAATGCTCCCACAGATTTGTTATGACAAACCATGAATTGTTATATATGAACCACCAGGACTCAGCAGGAACAGCACACAGCAGGCTTACAGTGCCTGTGCCTCTTTGCCAACTGTCTCAACAGCAATCAAAATCAGCAGCTAACTGGCCTGATGCAGTCAGGTTTCCCTGTCTGGTAAGCTACACTTTGGCACAGAATAAGCCACTGAAATTCATCCGCCAAGATCTGTGGCTAGACCACAATGCCTTAAAACTGTGCAACACCATAATTTCAGTGGGGTTTGCAGAAAGAGTCATTCATGAAGGGTGCCTGTGTGCAAAGCAGTTAAAGAGCAGCATTTATCATTATTATTCATGCCTTAATTACCTTTCTCCCACACCATCTGAGGCCAGCTATTTTTAAAGAACTCCTCTCTACGGTAACGCTGTAATTACCTTCCCCCAAAATAGATTGTGCTCAACCCTTCTTACACAACTCAGCACAGTTAAATTTACAAATATATCTCTATGGAGACGTCATTACGTTATTTATCTCACATAAGTGAACTCAAAATACACACAAACACTTAGGGAGCATCTGAGAAGGTTTAAGTAATCAGGATCATGGATTTAGATAAAAACAACTTTTATTGAGAATTTGAAACGATTTGACACGTATATTGCAAACAGCAGAACAATCACTTTGCTGCAGCTTGCACACTGGGAAGTTATACCTATAGTCTCCTTTCAGGAATTGATGAAAAACAAATTTTTCTGATAGATGATGTAAATCTCACACTACCCATTGAAGTGGTGATTTTAGCTGGGAACCATATGCACGGTGATTCTTTTGGGAGAAGAAGAGGTGAAAAGCTTGTAGCAAGCTACTTCCAGATCCTGATCATCGGTTTCTTCACTTCACACTCAGAACTCAGTTTTCCCCAGAATGTTGGCAAAGGAGGGGAACCAAGGAGGTCATAGTTGAGAAGCATGAGGCCTCCAACAACCACACTATTTGGCTCATCGCCGAGGTGAGTGATCATGAAGCATTATTAAGTGCCAGTGGCAAACTTGTGAGATGTTTCGGCCTCTGATGAAGTGGCAGGACACACAAAGCCTCAAGTAACAGGGCCTCATTCCACACAGCCTCCTTGTAAGATCACTTGAAGCAATCCCCCTCATTTACCTGGGCTGAACCTTCTCCCCCTTCATATTTAAATATGGCTTGATTTTCTACCAGCGGGTGCTCAAAAGTGGTTGACAGCAGAAAACAAAACATACCAAAACGTATCAAAACAATTAAACTGAAAACATTTATTTTTAATACCAATAGTCCAGGCCAACGTGAAAAACCTCTGCAAGATTGAACCCTAAAGTCTTCACTAATAGTCAAAAAGCCTCAATAGAACAAAGCCAGAAAGCCTGTCTAGTGAACAGGTTTCCACTATCCAGCTGCCTTCATTGAACAAATATCTCTCTCTCTCTCTCTCTCTTTGCCTGACAACAGATACATTGTAGTAATGTAGTGGAGGCACCCATCTCTCTCCAGCTGATGTCATACAGGGCGCTAAAGGTCATATCTTGAACTTAGCATAGAAACAATATGGCAGTCAGTGGGTCTCGGAAAGTAACGTGTGTTCCTAATGCAAGGCATCTCCTAAAAACAGGCATCTCCAGTGTGGTGCCCGTGGGCGCTGTTGTGTCCATCAACACCTTTTCTTGTTCCCACTGTGTTTTTAGGAAGTGGGTGGGGCCAAGTAGGCTTTTGCCCAGCAAGGCTTCTGATTGGCTGTGCAGATTTTTTTTCCAAATGTTGCTTTGGCGGCAGCTGCCACCATACTACAAGGATCTGCACTATGTTACTGGAGTTAAACTGTGGCAATCATTTTGTGGCTGGCTCTGCCTCCTGCAGCAGCCATTTTGTTGCTGCACCCACCATGCCATGGCAGAATTCCAGATGTGCTCACAGGTTCAAAAATGTCAGGGACCCCTGTCCTAAAAGGTATGCTGCTGCATTTTGGATCAGCTAAAACTTTTGGGCCCTCTTCAAAGGCAGTCCCACACAAAATGCATAAAACTAGTCAGGAGGTTAGTATTGGCATTCATAATAATAGCTGTATTCTTACTCTACAGAAAAGGGTGCATCCAGTGAATCAATTGAACACACCATCTGTCAAAGCGTCGATCACTCCGTAAAGTAAATTCACCTTCTGGACACCACTGAGTGTCTACATAATGGACAAGCTCTATTTTGTCCATAAATCCACTGACACATATCTAAATGCCTCCAGCTACCACCAAGAGCACATCACATGATCCACTCCCTACATCCTATCAGAGAGAGAGAAAGAGACCTCATATGCCCTCCCTGGATCTTTCTAGCTACCACCCTCTTAATGCAATCAGAGAAAACAGGACTATGGGGATTTGCACAAAACTGTGCGGCCGGGGGGGGGGGGGGGATGAAGCCTCCTCCAACCAGTGCAAGCTGCTTATGTCCTCACGAGTGCTACTAAAACACAGCAATGAAAAGATGAATGATGTGTTATTCCAGAAAGTCTGAAACGTTTCATTTTGGTGCACTCACCAGGAATGCCTGAACACCTACCCTCTTCGCTCATTTCCTGCCCACCCATCACAAACAGGAAGCCAACCCCTTGATGGGCTCCTCAACTGCCCAGCCCAGATCAACAGGCTACTCCTTGCTCATAGCCAGACACAGAAGAACAGGGATAAGCCTTTCCCCACATCTCACCCCTCCTCCACACAGACCCTTTGCTGTAATTGAGATGGTGTGGGGGCCTGCTAAGTGGTAGTGGGGGAGGGGGAATTATGGGGGGAATTTTGGCAGGCCTCCTCACTGTCATGGCAGCTCACAGTTCAGCAGCTACTTGAGGCCATATGTGCCGAGGTGTGGAGATGCAAGGCTCAACCTGTAGGGAGTTGTGGCAGACCCACATGGGGTGCTTGCCTGCTGAACCTGCAGTATCACTAATCCTCTCCTCAATGTGATGGGGAGGGGTGGGGAATCAGACCACAATCCAGTTTGCTGCTTTGGTACTGCCCCCCGCCTCCAGATAGGGAAGGAGAACCCCTTTTGCCTTTGCCACTGGAAATTAGAGTCTCTTCTAGAGAGGCAGGGAAACCATGCCTCGCAGTAGATTTCTGGCTCTAAGGAAAGAGCATACTTGTTTTCTAACCTCAAGACACCCCCTAGGCCTCTTTCTGCCCTCACAAGAAAGAGAAACCTAGCATAGCTCAACCTTAGAGCCAGGGGTAGGGATGGATCTTCCCTCTTAGACCTAACAAACTGGAGTAATTGGATGAGGGAAATCCCCCCCCTTTCACAGTGAAACACTAAACTGGCCTTCCTTTAATAGGATGCCAGTAAAACCCTGCCTATTGCTAGTGAGACACATCCAATGTGGGTAAGGGAGGAATTTGTCTGCATACAGTCCTTTGGAGGAGACAATCTGCCACTAGTCAGGAGTGCCATACCACAGAACAGACTGCCCTAGAGAGAATCTGGTCCACAGCAGACTTTCAGGAAAGACTTCTTACATGCCCAGTCACCACACTTGTTTCTAGAGGGATCTTTTGATTCCTCCGGGGGGGGGGGGGATTCAGCAAAGGGAAAAAGTAGTCGTAGCAGCAGCAGTAGATGAACAGATTTCATTTTGTTAAAAGTATGACTAGTGCAGAAAGTGTTGACCACTACAAGCAAACCATTCCACAAGAGTAAATTCCATTTCCCACACATTACCACATTGTCACTGAGCAAAATTGCAATTGGTAGCTTGTAGCTGCCAAGGTTTTTGAGAGAATAACTTTTGTTATCACTGTTATTTTGTTTCTAAATCTGTTATGATTTGGACTCTGCTGAGGTGGCACAGGAACAGGGTTCCAACTTGATATAGTAGAATTCATCACTGCCATACTACGCAATGGCAGTGCTGAATCCTTTATCTGGAAGATGTTTAAGTTTAATGCTTATGCATTGAGGAACGGTTAAGGTAAAGTTAAGTTTACTTGTATCTCTAGGGTTAACATGTTATCTCAAATGCTTAAGATCTCAAGGTTAAGCCTTCAGGATTTCATTTTAGAGTTTCACTTAAAAATCTGCTCATTTATTCATTTATACAGAAATCGTTTATTGTTATGCTACTCAGTTTCTTCATGTAACTTTTGTTATTCATGACGACTGTTCTTGGAATAAATTTATTTCCTACTCTAATTCTATAAGGTAGCTCCCTTTGCAATTTATGATGTGTTCGATGTTATTCAGAATGACTAATCGACTTCTATTGATTAGCGCATTCCTGAATGTAGTATTTTGTTTGACTCAGCATATGCAAAATTAACCTGTATTACTAATACTTGGGAGCTTTGATTGGTCATGCCCATCAATTTCATTTAATTATATAAGCATCTCTGTGCTGGCCTGAACTCAGTCTAATTTTATGATTTCATCACACAGAGTTTCCCAAGCTTTCTGAGCTAAGACCATTTTCAACACTGAACTGCCCGCTGAGAAACCTCTAGTTTGTTGCTAATGGTTCTGGGCTACCAAGGAGTTGTGGAGCTGAGGAATGCAGAAGCCTCCTCAGATGAGGAGGTGATAGCTAAGGAGGGCCCGAGTTTACAACTAACAATGGGTGCTCTGCCAGAGGAGGTGGTTCCTTCGGTTTCAGAAGGAGACCTTGAGCTCAAGGCTACTATACTGCTGTTGTAGTCATTGGGGTTGGGACCAGAAGCAGAAAAGGCATGGCAGGTAGCATCACCCCCATCATTACCTGAGCCCTTGGGAGTGCTGGAGAAGCGAGGTTAGGAGGAATGAGCAGGCCAAGCACCAGATTGCCCACTGAAAGTTCAATGGTGTTCAATTTTGGCTAATGCAGATGAGCCTCTGCAGGATCCAGACTAGGGAGATCATGTTTAGTTAGGTACTCTAGTGTACTGTATTGGTTTGCAATGGTGGCAGAATGACTCAACATAGGCCAAGGATCAATAGTGGGTTATATGCAACAGCCGGGGAGTGGGAGGAGGCTGATGTGGAAGCCACACACTTGTTATCTGTTGATTTATACTCTCAATGCTGTTCATCATGTCTGCTGTCTGTTAGCAATATCACTCCTGTGATTTATTGTATTTGCCTCCTCCTCGTGAACTTTGGACAGTGCTTCAACTCTGAATCCTGTAATTACCCTTTTGGGGGGAATCTGCTGCCTTCGTAGACTGATTAAACTGTGCTTGGATTTGAAGTGTGATTCTGCTCTTTATTGGACAAGCTCTTTGCCAAAGACTGGTGTGCATGTCTACACTGCTGCTGATTTAGAGTGCCAGCAGGAGAGGGACAGCCCTGCCTTTACTATGGGAAAATCCCACCCCTCTCCCAGGGAAACAAGACCCAGCTGGCCTCAGAGGTAATCATGCTATTTCCCTCCCCTTGCCAGCTGGATGAGAGCCAGCTTCTTGGGGATGAAGACTGGCCCAGACCTCTCTGCCAACTCCATGCCCATCCCACGAGTCCACACTCCCTCAAGGAGCCCCTAATATCAAGTGGTTCCTCACTGTCCCAACACTTCTTGGAAAAGTCTGGGAGAGCAGAGGCACCATGATAAGCTTCCAAGGAAGCCCAGCGTTCTTGAGCATTACTATTTCAAAGCAGCAGCAACCATAGCTGTCCAAGGTCCTGAAATCATTTATTCCCCTTTATATATTGACTAGCAGCAAAGCCCGTTGTAGACGTAATACAACGGGCTCTAGAAGAAGCGATGTGCATGACGTGGGAGGGTGCAGGGAAGCATTTAAATGCTTCTCCGAGGCTTCCCTGGCCTTGCCACTAAAGTGGCCGAGCTGGAGAAGCCCAGCAGAGGCCCCCCTTGCCCTTCCTGGTTCAGCCAGCAAGTGCCGCAGCTCACCGCCTGCCACCCACTCACCAGGAGCTGGTCTGTAGGGAACTCGGCGGCAGCATCTACCTGCAGCAGCGGAGCAAAATTTCCATCATCTGAGAGCGCTGGTGCAGTCTGAAGGAAATTCTGGCAGGGACTGTTTCTGTGGGCGGGACGCAGGCAACGCAGCCAATGCACAGGGACATCTTCTGATGGGCAATTCAGGCAGCCAACTGATTTTGGCACACACAGAACATTGCCACCTCAAAACACAATTATATAACAAGGACAGATATCAGAGAGTGAACTAGTTAGACTGGAATACAGTAAAGCACCATTCCAATATAACTTGTGAAGTACTGAAAAACTTGTCAATTATATCATAGTAAGAAGCCTGAAACATGAAAAAAGAACAAAAACTAAAAGAAACCTTGCTTTTGGGCAGAGAAAAATTTATATTCCTCCCTCATACACAGGCTGAAAATGTTTAAAATTATCATCTGCCTACCCCATCCCTTTTGTGCAAATTCTCAAAAGATTAGAAGAACAAAGCATTTTCAAGAATATAAAAGATTTATTATGACACTAAATGGAATATGTATGGCAAAAAAGTTAAACCAACATTAATTTGATTAGCAAATTTTTCATTTATTTAAAACAGGATTACTTTATAAATGCCAGTCACCTTTAATTGAAGTCACACATTAGCAAATGTATTCATATTACTAAAAAAGCTTAATTTTAGAACATTTAAAGTGAATAATCCTTCTTTAAGAGTAGATCAATGTCATTTCCAATCATCAGCTAGTAATACATAGGAAAGTTTGAATTCTGCTTTAAGAACTCCAAGCTTATACCCTTAAGAGTTTACAATATAATCACCATTTGAAATCTTCCAACAGATTTAGAAATTGACAAGAAATTTAACATCGTGTTTTCTGTTTAGAGAAGGAAACAGATCTGAAATGAAGGGAAAACTGGGTGGCACGAACTGGGTTATATGTGAACAGTCAGCACAAACACCAGATTCCAAAGGCTTTTCTGATGTTACGTAAGAAGATAAGAGAAGCCATGTTGGATCAGGCCAATGGCCCATCCAGTCCAACACTCTGTGTCACACAGTGGCTAAAATCCAGTTTGCTTTTTCCTGCACTTGTTCCAGAGAATAAGTTGGATCAGGTAATGCTCAACATACACAAGATCCAACTGCTTGAGCCTATGGGCATCATTTCAAAGCATTTATCATAGTTAAAAACTGTTAACTGCATTGGCTTCCAGTGGAATACTAGATCTGATTCAAGGTTGTGGTGTTGACTTTAAGGCCCTTAATGGTCAGGGCACATAGTTCCAAGACCACCTCTTCTGATATACCCGCAGAAGTGTATTATGCTTGAAAAACCAGAACTTATTGGTGGTTCCTGGCCTGAGAAACATCCAGCTATCCTCAACCAGAGCCAGGGCCTTCTCTGCCCTGGCACCAACCTGGTGGAACTCTATGCTGAATAACATCCACACTCTGAGAAACATTTTACAGTTCTGCAGAGCATGCAAGGCAGAGATGTTCTGCCAGGTGCTTGGTTGAGGATAGCAATGGTTCAGACTTGGCACTCCCACTTTTCCATTTTCCCCTCCCCAACCCATTTCCCAAGAGATAGTGGTGCGGCTAGGATTTTACCAACATCTGTAAGCAATTACTCAGATTATGTTGTGTTACTGCCTAATGTAAATTTTAATTAATTTTATTGATGTTTTCTACAACTGTATTGTACACCGCCCTGAGCCTGCTTTTACCGGGGAGGGCGGCTGATAAATTTAATAAATGAATAAATGAGGTTCATAAAGCACACATCATGCCCATTTGCTCTTTTTAAAAGAGTCATTATTTACTCCAAAAGATCAAAAGCTGGGGTGAGTGCAAGCTTCTGGCTTTTATAATCCCCCTGGATTGATGGACGAACTACTGAAATGTCATTTATAAGCTCATGAGTATTCTAGCTGATAAGAATCAAACTCTCAGAGACCTTTTTAGAAGATTGGAAAGATTTGAAAGAATATGTTGAAAAATACTGGGACATGAAAAATTACATCTATACATGGTTATAACAACATAAAGCAATAAAATTAGAGTATATGAATGTATTAAGGATAATTAGATAATGAAGTTGTTTTTATTTTAGAATTATATAAGAATATAGAAAGTAAGAATTAGTATACAAGTATTTTTAAGATATATGACCATTACTAGAAATGTAAACATAGATATAAGTATTACTATTTTGGATAATGTGGAAAATGTGTTATGCTTCAGATGTGGTGGGAAACCGCCAATACAAGATAAAAACAAGATTATACAAATAGAGCAAAATGTGATATAATATGGAAAAAAGGATTTGTATAAGATAAATGTATTAATTTTAATGTGTTGAAAAATAAAAAAAAAAATTACAAAAAAAAAAAAAAGAATCAAACTCTCATGACTACAAACAGAAGAGAATGGAAATTCATAATGGAAAGGAAACCAAAAGGTAGCATTATCACTTTGGTAATCCATGGTTGGCTACGCACATTATATGTGTGCTCATGTTTCTGTATTAGAAGCGTGGGAGGACAAAGTATGGCTTTTGGGTAAAGGCATGGAACTGCAAACAAAAACACAGGTACTGCACTGGTAACCCTTGCTCAGCACATTTATTTATTTACCTATGAAAATATTTATATCCCGCCTTTCCCTGTGGTTCAAGGCGGCTTACAAATTATGAAAGTGTTAATCAACAGAATTCATACAATTTAGAGATACCACCACATCATAATAATGGAGTTCCAAAAAGACCAGCAATCTTACAAATTCTAGCAAAGAAAATTTGCTTTACCTGTAAAACCAAATCAAGGAACCCAAATCTGACAGTTGCTGCATAGTGGTTTTAGGTACACTATTTACCATTTTCTTCATAAAAAGCACTGTCACTCTAACTAGTAATATAAACGTACAGTGCAATATTTAGCTACAACAATTTCCAAAGACAGAGCAGATTTGGTTATCACTTGGCAGGTGTTTTATGGAAGGTACAGTTACACAGCCTATCATAACAATTTAATCCCTAACCTGACAGGTTTAACCTCCAGTCAACAAGTTTAATTAAAGTAATCCCCTAATTAATCAGCCATCTGTATATCTGTTCTTCTTTCCCCCCCTTTACTTTTCTCTATTTAATTGGATTTCATCTAAGTAAACCAACTAATAGGGGGAAATAGCATAAAAAAGAAAGTGTGCCGCTTGCTAGGAAAAGGTACATTTTTTTCAAAGGACACAAGCTCTCTCAGGTTTCAAGAAAATTAATTTCAGGAAGGAGGAGAGCTAAAAATAGTTTTACAAGTTCCCATGGTGTTACCAGAAGCTACAATCACACATATAATTTACTAAAAAGATATGAACAAGGAAACCCTCCAACTAGAACAATTTTTTAAAAGATAAGAACATGAAAACTCTACAACTGGAAAGATTTTTACCACGGTAGAACCTCTGCTCTCTTCCTCCATGGTTTCTGGGCTCCCTAATGTTCAGTTTCCCCACCTCCCAGGACCTCGCCTCAGTTTTCAACTACCTCCTCTAGACTCCCTCCCGATGCAACTGCTGAAATATTTTTATCAATTGACAGTCCCAAAATGAAGAAGAGCTTTTACTTTGGCAAGAATGAACGTTCCTCCCTCTGCGGTTTTGGAGGGCAGAGAACCATACTCTAATAGAACATGCAGATGCTCATATGATAGAATCAAAACCATCAAACATATGATTATGGAGTGCCCCATATTCAATGAGTTGAGGGTTAATTTAGTCCCCCCTTTACTTGAAGATATGGAATTGCTAAATGCACAAGCCCAGGTGTCATGGCTACTATCTGAAGTGATCGTGTCACCCTCTCATTGGCAAAATTCATAGGCACAATAATCAAATACAAAAGAAATAATACTGAGTAAGGTCTTTTAAAATATTTGGGGGGTTCTAATTTCTGCTTAAGGTGATAGCCATATGAGCAGTACTAGTCAGACAGATGGACAGACAGTACAGACAGACTCAAGGTTTTTCTCTGCCAGCCAGACCTTCTCTCATCAAATTTCGACTGCTAGTATGGCCATTTCTACTGATTCAAAGAGAAGAGACTTTTTTTGTTCATCTCTCCCATCTGGTAGAAATCAAAGGACTCCATAAATACAGTCATATGCAGAGGTGGCAAAAACTGACATGAAGGTATCCAACAGATCAAGACTGCAACCTGGGAATGTATGTACCCGGGAATAAGCAATGGGGTTTACACAGTTTGATGTAGGTATACACACGATCATGTAGCAAGCAGTGTTCCCTCTAAGCTGAGCTAGTGTGAGCTAGCTCACAGTTCTTTAGCCTCTAGCTCACACATTTTTGTCTTAGCTCAGGAAGGATGGCTCCAGAACAAACTAATCTATGTAGGAGCCAAATCACTTGCTCACAGCTTTAATGCCAGTAGCTCACAAAGTAGATATCTACTTCCTCAGATACACCAGCCAGGTCTGCCAATAAGTCAGTCAATCCTGGCTTCACAATGGGTAAAGATGGTGATGATTCAGGTGCACCTAAAAATGTAACATTTGAAGAGGCTCCTAAGGCTGTATTCAGGAAAACAAAGGGAAGACAACAGAATGATTTTGGTATACCTCTAGTGTAGATATACAAAGGCCTGGGGGAGGGGGAGAGCCAGGAAAAGGGGGGAATCATTTTTATCTTTGGGAGACTTCAAAAAACTCTATGAAAAATATTTCTGTTTTGGAAGGAGTACAATCTTTTGTAGAGACTAGGGCTGAGGACAGACTGGCAATCTGCCCCGGGATAGGTCCGCATGGGAAGCGGGGGAAGGGAGCCTGTTCAGACATGCGCAGCTGTCCCTCGGCTCCCTTCCGTACTTACCCACTTTGAAGCCAGTTTTCTTGCGCTTTAGAAGGACACCGGAAGAAACTGGTGTCCAGAGGCCGTCTTGCGCTTGCCTCCCGCTTCCAGGCAGTGTGAACCGGAAGAAGGTGGGAGGCAAGCGGAGGCGGCAGTGTGAATGCGGCGTTTTGCCAGTTTGCGCATGAGCACTCATGCGCACATGCGCACATATACGCATGCGCACATGCACAAATTGCCAAAACAGCCCTATCACGAGCTGCGGAGGCCGGCCCACCTGGGGCCACTCTGCAGCAGTCTGAACGCTCCGTAACAGCATCCTTGTGCAATACCCTGGCCAATGTGGACAGCCAGCCCCGGGGGATTTTTCCCCCGCAGCTTTTGCCTCCGGATTCATCCCACTCCAGATTGCCAGTCAGTCCTCAGCCTTGGTTTTACCCACTAATAAAACAGCATGAAAAGTTTCATGTAAGACAACCTACAATATTAGTTAATGACAAGTACTTGCATGGGTCATCTCATTTCCCTCACGATCTCCTCTTTTCTTTCTGAAGAAATGGGTTTGATTCCCCACTCCTCCACATGAAGTCTGCTGGGTGACCCTGGGACCATCACGGAACTCTCTCACAGAACTCCCTCAGCCCTACCTTCCTTTTGTGGGGAGGGGAAAGGGAAGGCCGCTTTTGGACTCATTAACAGAGAGAAAAGTGGCGTACAACTCTCCTCCTTCTTTCAAAAGCCACATGGCCTCTCTCCTTTCCCTGCTTCCTTCGCTCCTTCCCACCCACCAACCAAAGCTGCCTTTTTTCTATCCCATCTTCAGATTTCTCTTCTTTCCTCCCCTTGGCAGCCTCTACCCTCTACTTAAGAAAACTCCAGCCAAGTTGCACAGTACCAGCCACTGGACCAGATACAGTTGTATGGTGGGAAACCACAAAGACATTCAGGGGGCATCCCTCAATCCCCCCTGTATCTCATTACACACACTATTTCCACTTTTCCTCCTGGCAACTCCCATATCCTCACCTATGCCTGATTCCTTCTCTCCTTTCTACCCACCCACCAACCTATTAGCTGCCCTCATCTTCAACTATATTTATTACTTACTTCATTTATATCCCATCTCCACAATGGGGTCCCAAAACAGCTTACATCATTCTCTCCATTTTTTCCTCACAACAACCCACTGAGGTAAGTTAGGCTGAGAATGTGTAAGTGGTCCAAGGTTACCCAGTGAGTTTCCAAAGCAAAGTAATTATTTGAACCTGGGTCTCCCAGATCCTAGTCTGAAACTATTACACCACACTAGGCTGGCTTTCATGGAGTGGCTACTGCTGACTCACCGAGGCCAAGGTACACACTAATGTTTATGCAAGACATGTACTATCAAGTCACTCAGTGGTTGCTGCCAGGCCTGACCCCAATCAGTCCTCCCTCAAAGGCCAAAACTGTCCTGCAATGGATCCTGCCCCCTGTTCCTGCCCTTTACTGACAGGAACCAAGGCAATACTGTTGTGGCTGCCTAGCAATGATCTCTGAGGGCATTTGTTTCTTAAAGCTACAGGCACACTTCTGTTTGGAGGGTCTTCAACCTCCCCCCCCCCCCCCCCCCCAGTTTGTTTTGTTTTTAGATTTCAGATTTTTCTGCAGACCTAGGGAAATTTTCAGGTTATCAAAAGATCTGTCTTGTCTGTTCATGGTTCCAGTCTCTGGATCTAACTATGCATAGATTTAGGCATGCTGAGACTTAGGTTGATGATTCCTATGTATACTGTAAGCATAAGCAATGTGTTTTCAAAAACAGTTTTATTTTTAAAATGCAAATAATTTTGGCAAACAACTACTATGCCATAACATATCTGATGATAGAACTTAAAATTGAAAACACTGCACTATCAATTAAAATATTAACTAGATATCCAAATATGCTGGTAGTCCCACTACGACTGTTAAGAGACTGTTTCTTCCAAACAATGCACTCTTATTTACTATAAAATTAGTTTTATAACTTCAAGTTTTATTTTTCATACTCATTAGTTGACAGGAATTAAGATACATATGAGAAGGTTGCACAGAATGCAACATTTCGCAGCTCTCTATCCAATACTGGGTATATTAGTAATTTCGCTTGTAGAAAACTAAGACTAGAAGTAATTCCATAAATATGACAAACAGTACAATTTTTATAAGCTAAGTTAAAAATGATGCATCTTACGTTGTTGAAAGCAGTAAAATGAATTTACGTATGACAGGAAAGTATTGTATATATTTCAGTTTCCCACAACATTTCCATTTTTTCCAAGGCTTCAAATTTTTCAGAAAAGTTCTGCATCTCTACTCTAGTGCTCTGAAAGTTGGCAGCAATGACATATTGTATATTCTGTCAAAAGCCAAGCCGGTCAGTGTTTAATTTTCTTACTGTTGTATAGGTAATCATCTTAGAGTCCATCTTTAATAGATAAAATGAACAGAAACCCATTTTTATATAGATATTAAGCATCCAAGTTTAAAAACCCAGTATACCCTCAATGTGAATTAAACATCCCATCATTCACAAAAATATCAATAACAATGAGGACCGCTCCCACTGTGACTCTTGTTCTTAAAATTAGTCTTTGAAGATGGAAATCAAAACTGTAATATTCTGTATGCGATACTTGTTAAAAAGAATTTCAGTTTTCAAACAAAACTGCCCTCAAGTGGCTTCCCTCCCTCATCCACACCAAGAACGCCCTTGTGAACACACTTGTCCCCCTGTGGGGAACGAAGCCCCCAAGAACAACTGGAGCAATGAAAATGTCCCCTTGCTAGTTCTCTCTTCTCAACTGCCCACTCTTTTTAGTTTTAACACATATTTGTACATAAATATATAGTCAGTCTTCCCCAAATGCTACTGCAGATCATGCCAGGTTCCAAGACTCACTGAGAACATTACCAGAATGGATCGTGCAAAAATGGTTGGTATGCATACAGTTTTAAAACAGCATAGTAAAGCTTAAAACAGATCAGCAGACAGTTACATCTTAGTATGGCAAGGCCAGAGAGCGATCTCTTAGAAGGAATAAGGACAAACCTCCTCAGGAAAACACTGACCGCCTGCCTGAGGAGTAACCTGTAGAGCAGGGGTCCCCAACAGGATGCAATGGGCACCACGGTGCCAGGCCGGTACCCTTCTTCTCACCCAAGTGTTTTTAGAAAGTAGAAGGGACCAGGTGGGCCTGTTGTCCAGCAGAGTTTCTGATTAGCCATTGGAGATTTGAATGGCTGTGCAATATATTGCTTTGGCAACAGCTGCCACCACAGCACAACGTGGTCATTTTAAAAGGCATCCTGAAAAACAAAGCTTCTGTCTAAAATGCTGAAAAGTTACTATCAGAGTTATATGTAACCTCTATCCATATCAGTTGGTGGCTGGCTACGTCTCCTGCAGCAGCCATTTTGTGGTTGTACCCATCATCTTAAATCAGAATCTCAAAGGTGCCTGGCAAGCTCTGTAAGGTTCGGGGGCCCTGATGTAGGACTTGGGAGCAACAGTTACTCATTTGTGATATTATGGAGTTCTTCTGATCACTGCTGGTTAAACGCATGTTTTAATTACAGGCTTTGGGGGGAAGGGGGATAGTGTGTACTAAGGCATGAAGAGTCCATGCCTAAGCTGTTTTGGAATGGTTTTACTGAGAAGCAAAACAGAAACAAAAGGCCTAAAATCTCAAATTATACAGCACAAACTCAGATCATCCACTAAATCAGCCAATTGGCTCCACAACTAGTCTTTATGGGGATCAGCTACATGCTACGCAGTCCTTCCATCATGTCTGAGTTCACTACAAGGACTTTCTATCTCCAAGCAGAAATGGAAAAAAATTACAGAAATTCCTTCTGAAGAACTATTTTTTGGGGAAAGAAAACACTGGAAAACTCTCTTGAAAAAGCCAATTTTTTTGGAAACTTTCTTATAAAATCTAAACCTGTTTTCCACTTTACCAACATAAAACACGTAACATACATCCAACACTAAAGCAACAGAGCAGTGCACACTGCTGTACTGCCTATGCTATTTTAGCATACTGCATTCATCTCAAAAGAAAAAATGTTCTGTAGGACTTTCAGTTTTAGCCACAATTTCTCAATTTTTCCAATAGAAGCACTGAATGCAATACAATTGGAATGAGTAAAGCCTTGTCTGAAAAAGTATTTTACAAATTCCACAGGAGGGGGAGAGATATTTTATAGCAGTGTTGTTTTTTTCAGAGCTTTCCAAAGTTTCCCAATTTTTCTATCAGAAAAACTGAAAAAAATCCTAAAGAAAAACAGGAAGTCCTTCCCCCCCCCCCCCCCAAAATCTCTAGCTGCAAGCTCCCCACTGGAAGTTTAATTTCAGGGCTTCCAGGGGCCCAATCTAGACAGAGACTACAGTGCACAGGGAAAGGATGTTTAAAATCTTCCCTCTACATCATTTCCCTGATCTGAAACATGTACTGTGGAGGCTTCCCCAAAAAAGGTTTCTCAAATGGGGCAGAGTGCCCTAGGGCTATTTCAGATTGTGAACATAGTATGGAGGGTTGAGTTAAGCTCTGTCTCCCCACATGTTGTGGTCCTGATCCAAATTGTCCCAAACTGGGTTCCTGTAAGCCGAATTTTCAGCAGGAAAGCAGCAGTGCACAACCCTGAGAGAAAGTCATTGCAACAGATCCAGACATGACTTGAAGTTAAGTCCTAGAACACAGGCATTTGTCATATTTTCTCACAAAAAATGCGTGTAAAGAAAATGTACTAATTTCAACGCATATCTGCAGGTCTAATGTCTACTTGGTTCTGCCTGAAAAAGCACATACATAAGCACTGCTTGGAGACCAATTACCATTTATCTCTTCCAATATAAATGTATGACACATGGACACACTAAACTAAAGGGCACTGAGGACAAATTAAACAGTCAATACTTCCCCCAAAATATGCAGTCAATATACATAATAGCCGGTGGATTCAGCACTTTGATTTGACTTTTGTCTGTAAATATTTTGTTTGGCATATAAGTTTTACATTTTCCATAAAATGTATAAACTATTTTTCCATTAGAATGCACAAAGAGGCAGACAAAATTTAGAAGGAAACAGTATAAAAACAAATTCAAATGCTACCGGCACAGTTTTTACTTAATTTCTCACTTCAGTTTCAAAACAAAGTTGGAACCTTTATATTTTAAGTAAGTAAACTATATATTGCATTTCATTTTAGTTTCTCAAATAAACACCTATTTGAATGGATCCAACACATGGGGATTCTGTGCCTTAACACTTGCCTGAATTACTATTTCAAATTTACTTCCGAAGCTCCTACAATAACTAAGCACTATAAGTTAAACAACAATTTAACTGCAAAATTCCCATCTAAGCCATGCTGAGGCAACCCTACACCAGTAAATATATTATTTATTTTCTCCCCAATGGGGACCCAAAGGAGCTTCCAGTATTCATTTTATTCTTACAACAACCCTGTGAGGTAGGTTAGACTGAGAGAATGTAACTCGCCCAGGGTCACTCAGCAAGCTTCCATGGCAGAGTGGGGATTCACACCTGGGTCTCCCAGATCCCAATCTACCTACGACACCATGCTGTCCTGCACTTTAAGAGGGTTAAGTACTTAAACCTGAACATTTAGAAGCTAAAATAAAACACCATTTCTACCTGTAGGATTTCCTTCTGCAATGAGAACTCTGTGTTAAAGGCTTCCCCACTGGATTCAAAGAACAGAGACAGTTATGCAGAAGGACATGAGACACCCCTTGATCTACACATGTAACCAAGGAAACCATGCAAAGCTTTGGTCTTTTTCCATCCTGCAATCTAAATGTACTTTTTCCATTTTGCATCTAAATGTACTCTGTCTAGAACACGTACCAAAACTTAGGGTGTACCAGTTTCAGCTCTGGAACCAGACTGCAATACCACACTTCAGAACTTTCAAATTCTTTCCTTTTTCAACTGAGCAGTGCAGGTAGTATACCCTCCTACACAAAAGTATAGAAAGGTATAAGCACAACTTCATTATATATTTTACCAAAAGATACATGTTACAATTCTGCTGATAAACTAAAATTTTGTATCTGGACTACAAGAGCAAGCCAACAGCCAGAAACTAGAAATTGGCACCCTAACCAGTATTTATATTTATGTTAGTAACTATACAAGTAATTCAGCCCAAACTAAAAACCTTGTCAACAGCACTGATTTGATAGGGAAAGATTTAAGCTTTTGCACATCTCTCTCCCACTGAACTCAATGGGACTCAGAGACATTTAATTTTAGTTGGATTGTGCCCAATATATTTAATGAGCTTGCATAAATTCATTATAGGAGCCTGGAGAGAAGTTCCTATCCAAGATCCTTAGATCTGCATGTCCCCTAAAAGGTACTTAATTACTCAAGTAAATAGGGAGATTGGATCCAATATTAAAATCTTCTGAACTCTTAAAAAATGCCCACTACTTATTTAACATTTCACAAAAATATTTTTATAAAGCCTATTTAAAATGTTATTTACCCGAAGTTTAAAGTAACTTTGGTTTAACAATATGCAGCGAAAATCCTTAGGCACAAAATACAAAGCTGTCATTTTAAGAATACACAGTATATGCATATGGAATTCACACAGAGCATTAATAAGGTTAGTAGGCCTGCTTTTTAAAGACTCTTATTTTACCGTGTTACTGAGATGCTAAGCCATCCTGCTGCCTTATGTTATTGTTTCCACGTTACCTGCAAAGCAGATGCATAACGCAAGAAGATACCATAGATTTGTGCTAATTTGATACACACTAGAAAATGCGGGGTCATTTCATTAATTTGAGTATTCTGTTTCACTCACAGGATATAATCTTCCACAAAATGTACCTACCGTATAATCAATCCATTGTGATTCCAACTGTTGGTTTAACAGAAGTCACATCCTGGATTTTGCCCAAAGGTTATTCATAAAGGACATGAGCAGTCCCCAGGCTGCACCTCTGTCTGAGTGCAAGGTCAGTGGGTATGTGCAAAGAAGACAATATGGGATGGATCTGTCATAAGTAACAAGGGCATGGATTTCCAAAGAAGAGAAGAGAAATGAACACGTACGTTTCACTTGTCGAGTTATTTTCCTCCACGGACATTCTTATCTTTAAATGGCAAAAATCCTATCTGTTTTTTGCACACAACACAAAAACTACAAGTTCAGAGCTGTCTTATATCGAAACATTTATTTTTCATCTACTAAGTACGTCATTGATACCACTCTCTTAAAGAAGATGCATCTTAAATACAACAAATTACTACATATTCATCCACATATATAATATGTGACAATTTAACTATTAATGTTGGTAAAGTTGTTCTTCAGCTCTGACACATTTGGTTCATACCCCTGGAAGCTTTCCCTCATAGGTAGCAATGACTCACTCTCAAACCACAATTTCATAAAGAGTACACCTGTCACCATTTCAGTACTCTTCCACAGTCCATTATTAGAGAACCCTACTTTCTTACAAGCCACCTTTTCAACCCATAATGCATTTTACAGTGAATAAGATATTCAAGTTGAATTTCTACATTCCAAAGTATGAAATACTACCTAGCCACAACATCAGATTGTATTTTATTCACTGTCCCAGTTTTCTTTAGATGGAACAAGAGTTAGCCCGTTTTCTAGGAACTGGGTCTTGAACAATGCCGTCTTTCTTACGTACACAAGATGAACATACTGTCTCTGATAGTCTCCAAAGTCCCAGCCTGAAAACACTGTTTGAGAGGCTATATATAACACAGTTACAAAAACTATTGCTTATAGCAAGCCATGTCGTTAAGAAAGAGAGGGCTGTATTTTCTAGCACCCTGGAGCTCTCTAACATGAAGTATATGATGTAGGGGAGCCAGAGAACATAAAACACACTGGTTATACGAAATAGAACCATAGCATAGCGACGGTCAGGGCTATGTCCAGTTTCAGCATCAGTATCCACTTCATCTGTCGGAAAACGAGCTCTCCTGTCATTAATCTCTTTGGTGTGCTGCCGGCAGATTTTAAATATGTGAAAGTATGTAAAGCAGATTATGAAGGCAGCTGGAGCATATAGTAAGCATACAATAAAACCAGTGAAATAGGCATTAGTAAGCCACGAGGTTGCACACCATTTAAAAATGTCTCCGTGATAACCTGGCTTTCCCCAGCCAAAAAAAGAAGGCAAGAAGATCAGGCAGGAGTACAGCCAAATCAAAATTATGCAGATTCTTAATCGGCAAGGTGTGACCAACTGGTTGTAGGAGAGGGGTTTCGTAATAGCAAGGTAGCGATCTACGCTAATGAAAGCAAGGCAGGCCATAGAAACACTCTTCAGCACAGAGATGACATATCCAAAAACTTGACAAGTCAAGGACTCATGGACACCTGTAGAGTAGTGAAGCAATGATAAGGTAGGAACCAAGCAGCTAACCCCAACAAAGAGATCAGCATATGCCATAGTCTGGATAAAATAGCTGGTGGTGTAATGATGTAACAGTGGAGCACAGTGAAAGACAAAAATTACTGTTAAGTTACCCACAATAATTAAAAATGTCAATAAGACAATAATGATAGTCTCAAGAATGCAGACGTCAATGGCACTGTAATGTCCAAATCCAAATGGGCAGGAGTGGTGCTCAGATACATTCACAACACCACTGCTGGTATTCAGAGTCTTCCACTCAACCCACATGGACTGGTTCATGGTTTGCATTACATAACAATATGACCTTAGCTCCGGTGATTAAGTGACCTGTCAACCACCGCTTAAATCCCTTTCTGTGTCTCAGTTTCTCCAAGTAGTTTTTGGAGCTGCCTCTGAAGAGTTAATATTGCAACACAGAGAAGAGGCAAAAATGCCATTAGTCTGTTTCTTGCTGTGTTCACTTCTTTCTTAAGAAACCAAGGCACTTCTAAACAAAGCATGTCCTTCAAGCTATACTTTGGAAAGGTGGAAATACCAAATGGGAGAAGGAAAGAGGAGAAAATGTCACTACTGTGAAAAAAATCTTGGATGTACATTTTCCTGAGAAATGCTTCAAAAATTAAAAGGAAGAAAAATCTTTATGGATACAATTTGCAATATAATTTTTTAAAACTAATTTGTAACTATTTCTGTTTAAGAACAAAGAGTCCAAGAATTCCAGCAACATCATCCTAACATACATTATATCCTTTGGATCTCTTCAAGTAGAAATGCCATTTGCATCTTCTTAATTCATTCAGTTTTGGTATTATAACTCCGTTCACATTAATGCCAAAAAGGTCACTATTATTTAGTGAAGAAACTAGTCTGAACAGTGATGGAAATGTGACGAACCATGTCTTAACGTCGATTCGTGATGTACTCCCCATTTAGTTCACAATGCTGTGCACAATAAAGAAAAGCAACAAACAGATGAGTTTTTTTAAAAGTTCCAGTCAATAATTAATTCTATTTGAAACATGTGTCATCCATTACAAAAATGAAGTATCAGCAGAATAATCCAAGTTTCTCACAACACACAAATCTGCCTTGCATTTAATTTCAGGAATGTTGAAATTAAATAATTGTCTTTAGAAACAATGCCACAGCTGCTACAGTGGATGATCAATATTGTGAAGTTCATAGCTCTATCCCATCTCATTTCTCACCTCTGATAACGATGTCCACATTTTTCCATATGCCTCAGAAACAATGAGATCATAAACTTCCATCTACAGTCTTCTGTGAAGCTAATGAAATGCTGGTTTGAAAAGAAAGACTGTCAATTTTATACTCCTCTAGTAGTCTTCTGGCTTCATTTCTTCAGTTGCTCTGTATGCCTTTTCTTTAGATTATTAAGCTGATAAACATCTGCTTCCAAAACTGTAGCTCATCAGCCAAATGTATTACCACAGCCTTTATATCTGCAGTTACGCCACATCCACAGGTAAAACAAAAGCACTTCCAATACTAATAAGAGAGTATTTGGCTACTGTATAGATCATTCAGTATATGCAGCAGTCTTGCTTTTCAACCCACCCACCATCCACACCCAAATCAAATGCATCTTTAATAATGTAAAGATGCAGGGGAGAAAATTTGTCCAACGTTTCGTAAAAATCACATTCCAAGGTCATTCCAATTTTACGTAAATGTTCAGCGGAACGGCTTTTTTAAAAGTGCTGAGTTCTCACTGTTTCTGTACAGTCCTTGCTATGTCTTCTGAAGGAATTCCTCACACAGGCAAAGAAAAGATTTTTCTCTGATCCTGCTGCAGCAATGGGATAGAAAGCATCCTTTTCTAAGTTTCAGGTCTCATGTTCATCATCATGCTGAGCTGTCCTTGTGCTGTTATAAATATCCACAGAGCGTTGCCCATTAGTCACTTCTTCTCTCTAAGCCGTCCACTCCATTCAACATTAATACTGTTTCATGTAAATTACCTTGTCAGAGCAATAAGGCAGAGTCTCTCACATACATTTGCTCTGTCGGATGCTGTGGTAAAGACCTAGAAATCCTATTTGCTGTGATCTGTTTTGAGAATGCTCCTGCTATTTCTCACATGCTCTCTCGTGATATTACAGCTTGCACCTAAGCTTGTCCCTCCTCTTCATCCTTCGTTGATGCAGAAGAACTTGCCATCAGAAAGGTGACTCGGTCCTTCAGCCCCAATCAAAAGCACAGCCAATGGCTATTGCAGCTGAAACTGTCACTAGGTAACAGTTGCCAGGCACAATGCCGGCTTATAGCCTTCCACAGCAAGCCGTGAATAAGAATGACAAGGAAGACAATGGAAATGACCAATCTGAATTGATACACTGAAGATTTTAGGAACCAAGTGTTTTTGTGGGGTTAACCTTGCTTCAATTGACAAACACTGAAAACATTCACAGGCATAAACTCTGTATCCTCCAACACAGAAACTACTTTTAATATGATAACCAGTGGCACTTAAGCAGAAGTCAGCAGTAATCTAATCCCCACTGGCAAGACAAACCTATTAATGATTAAACTCAAAAATAAGTGAAAACCTTCTTGAAATTAAACAACTCCTTGACATTTCAAACATTCACACATTGTCCTGCAGTGCTTACTAAGCACTGAAATTCTTCTTGACATTCCTGCATAGTTCAAATAACTAATGTGGTCACAATACAAGACACACAAAATAAAGATCTGCTGTAAAAATCATTCATTTAGATACATAACCATGCATGGACAATTAACTTACAATTAAAGCTTGAACTCCTTGATTAATTCACCTTACTAGCAATAGGGTGGTTTTTAAAAAAAAAATGCAGAATGCATTATGCCTTACCACAGCTTTTACATTAATTTCTCATTAACCATTTCTTAGTAATGTTACTTATATTTTTACAGCACTTACAGGAAAATCCAAATTCAAAAATCTGAACAGAGGCAACTGAGCACTAATTGCTTCATTAAAGTCCCTAAACGCATACCGATTGGAGTAAGCTTGCAGAAGTTTTGAAACAATACAAATCACAAAACTCTATTTTATACAGTTTGTTACTGCTAATAATATCCCCTTTCATTTTATTGCAATTACACTGCACTGCAAATACCAAATTAAAACTGGATAATTGCACTATAGTTATATATTGACATTTAGATGTAAAATAGTCAGCACAGGATTATGACCATATAGACAAGCATGCAAGACAACTGCAGCTTCTTTAACAAATAGTGATGGCATTTACATACTGCCAGCACTTAGGCCTAAGAATAAAGAAACCCAGTACTTTTTATCATCTTGTCTTTAAGTAATTGCCTTGTTCTCCTCTGACAAACAAAGGGACTTTATTTAAACAACAATATATCATCCCATATTTACAACTCTGAAACAGCAAATAACCCTGGGCAGTTAAAATAGTTTAGGGAAGCCTCCTATCCTCAGAGACAACATCAATAAATAGGCATGGCAGAGCCTCCTTCGTGATGGCATCGCCACTGAAGTAACTCCTCCTCATTCAGGAACCTGGTAAACCCTTTTACATTCTGCCAGACATTTGGGGAAGTCTGATCATTCTGCTTCTTAGTTTCATACTATTTACTGGCTCTGTTTATTAATAATATTTAACACTAATTTTAACTTGGGGAAATTTATTTTGTATTTGAATATTATCTCCACCTACACCTTGTACCATTTTATTTTTGAAATATCAAACTCCATTAAGTTTTATGTTACCTCTCAGAAAGTATCCTACAATAGTACAGGTAGGTTCAAAGACGACAGGCAGAAAATGCAACCTGGCAACACATGGCTGACATCTTCTAGTATCTCAGTGGGCCTTGGAAGACAGAAGAGTCATTGTTTTTCTCCTTGTGATTGGTCTACTTGCTTTGATGGGACACTTGGTACATCCCTGGGCAAGTCACCCGAGTCTTAAAAAGGGCTCGGGAAACATCAAGAATGGAATGTTGCTGCCTACCCCTGATCCAAACGGCTGCATGAGCAACGCTGCTTGAGCAGGGTTCTTCCAACCATTCCTTCCCCACGGAAGCCCCTTCGTCCACCTAGAAAAGCCTGACCTGAAGGGATGGTTTAGAGCTTCATTCAACACAGCATGACATAAAATAGCTTAAACTGGGGAAAAGAGGTGACGAAGAGGCAGCATGAGAGTGCTTTAAATAAGCCTCTTCCCACACAACAACACCCCACACTGCGTGCTTGCCCACACTGGTGTACAGATGCTCACTGGCTCCCTTGCATTGGTCAACAAGCCCCATCCCTTCATCTTGCCCCTTTCTGGGAAGGGGATGGAGCGCCAACAGGTTTTTAAATGGTGCTGAACAGACAAATGTTTTCATAGCTCTATAAGGGGAAACATTAATCACAGATAGACAGGATAGGCACTTAAGGCATGCAATATGGTTGGCCAGTGTTTATGATGTGCTTCATCCTCCACAAACTTATGATGTGTGATACAGTTTATTTTAGGACAAGATTCTCAGTACAGTAATAAATATGAAAAAAAAATCAATACGACCAATATTAGATCATCACCATCATTACACAATACTACTTAATTTGGCAACAGTAATATCAAGATGATTACTGACCACAAACCCCTAGGAAAGGCAACAAGGTACCCAAGTAAGACTGGGCTAGAGAGAGAGACAGTAGCAGAACAAGAAAAGGGCTGTCCTACTGGTGCTACTTCTGCATCAGCCAGCAGAGATCCACTTCTAAGGCGGCTGAGGGATTACAGAATGCGCCCCCTCCTCCTCCAAGACTACAATGAAGCCAAGGTGGAAAACAAGACCCAGGCGCCTTTTGGGTCAGAGGACATTCTCAACCATTTGTGGAGAAACAAAGATAAAACTGGCCCCCCTGTATTAGTTTTTTGTGTGTATGCACATTTAGAATCAACAAGACGAAGACAGCTCAGGATGCAAAATGCATTGAGCCCACACAGGCCTTTATAGTTCACAGTGACTCAGACATTTCTGGTACAGAAACACACAAGAAAAATTTGGCAATCAGCAACAGTAAGACCTAATGCTACACTTGATTAATCTCTGGCCTGTTGTAAGTATTGTGCCTGGGTCACAGAAGCCAAGAATGACAGTAATGGCAACAATTTTACCTCACTCAGGAATGATAGAGCCATATGGCCAGAGCTAAGTCTGAGAAAAATACATTTAAAAAAAATTCACCTGATTTGGTCAAAGTCACTGGGTTTTTTTGCCAACAATATTTTTTTCTACCCCTTTCATAAGATTTTTCTTTCTCATCTGGCAAAGAAAAATAGAGCAAATAAGGAGGACTCCCAGGGATGATGCCCTGACCTGGACAGCCCAGGCTAGCTTGATCTTGTTACATCTTGGAAGCTAAGCAGGAATGGTCCTGGTTTGTACTTGGATGGGAGACCATCAAAGAAAAATCCAGGAATGCCATATGGTGGCTGTGACTTGACAGTACTTTTCACCACTGCCTGGGAGAGAGGAACAAAATTCAAAATGCCCTTTTCACAACAAAATGAGCTAGCACACACTGATAATGGGATTTGCTTGACCTTGGTAGGACCTAGGTCCAAGAAGTCTGAACAAGAAAATAAGACAATTGGACAACACAGATATAATGACAGTTCATTTATTTACTTCATTTATACCTCACTTTTCTCCCCAGTTTGGTGTAATGATTAGGAGTGCGGACTGTAATCTGGGAGAAACGGGTTTGATTCCCCACTGCTCCACATGCAGCTGCTGGCATGACCTTGGGTAAGTTGTAAGTTCTTCCAGAACTGTTCTCTCAAGAGCAGTTCCCTCAAGAGCTATCTCAATTCCACCTACCTTACAGGGTTTCTGCTGTGGGGAGGGGAAGGGAAAGGGATTGTAAGCCGTTCTGAGACTCCTTCGGGTAGAGAAGGGCGGAGTATAAATCGAATCTCTTCTTCTTCTTCTTCTTCTCCCAGTGAAGATCCAAAGAAGCTTATTTTGTTGGTCCTCTTCTTCATTTTATCCTCACAACCACCCTGTGAGGCAGGTTAGGCCGAGAGTGTGTGAGTGGGAGGGTTTCTAGTGTCCTGCCCCCACCGCTGGACCTTCTGAGGGCACCTGGTGTTTTTGGCCACTGTGTGACAGAGTGTTGGACTCGATGGGCCACTGGCCTGATCCAACATTGACTTCTCTTATGTTCTTATGAGTAGCCCAACGTCACTGAGTAAGCTTCTGTGGCAAAGTGCAGATTCGAACCTGGGCCTCCCAGATCCTAATCCAACACTCTAACCACTACACTACACCAGCTCTCATTTAATGCTACTCAAGAAAAAGAGACTGGTATCAGTTCAAAGACTGATCAAAAAAACCTGCATATGATTTGAGATATTAGCAGGTATACAAAAGAACACAGTCTTCAAGTTAAGTTTCTTTCACGTAGTTGTTACTTTCAATTCTGGCAGAGTCCAAAAGCTTCATATACTACCTCTTACTGACAGGATAGTAAACTGTATTCCACAGAGATCTTCAGTCAGCAGCCTGCAGAATTAACAGCAGCAGTTCTCTATACTTTACATTATTGCAGGATTGATTAAGAGAGTGTCTAACAGCAGCTTTGCAGAATTAAAAAATAAAGTATTTTATTGTACCTCTAATTAGCTAGTTTTTTGCTTTAGAAACATGTACCATTGGAACAGCAAACTGACTGCTACCAAGGCTGAACATATGACAAAGTCAAGGTCATTATCTCTATCAGAGTCCCCAGCCACCCAGCTGGGCTCTGGGAAGCCTTACAGTATTTTTTTTAAAACGGCCAAACACCCAGTTAAGTGGAAAGACAAAGCAAGCCTGAAATGAGATGTGTGCTAATTTCATTTCACCCCCTCTCCTACAACCTGCTGAGCTACCAAGTAGGCAGAGATTCAAGAGCAGAAATACCTTGGAAACTCTGGATCTAGTAAATGCTTAATTGTCGTCTGTAGCCTGAAACAATCCACATCTGTTCAGCAACTCAAGTATTTGCTCTGAATGCCTAGGCTTTAAAAAAAAAGAGGCCAGAATGACTAAAGCGTTTGCTTGCTGCACTTTATTGATGTTATTATCGCACTGTATTGTGATTTTGTGGTGAAATTCTATGGATGGCAGAAATGAACACAGGGTTTTTAACTGTGAGAAACAAGTCAGGTCTTATGATTCAGGCATACAGACTTCCAAGGAAAATTAAGAGCATTCCAGGGCCATCATAAAAAAGATCACAATTTTGAAAATTGTCATCACGCCACACAAAACATGTGCATGTGTAATGTTATCACGTTACTTCTAACCTATGGCAACCCTATAAATCAATGGCCTCCAAAGCGTCCTATCTTTAACAGCCTTGCTCAGGTCCTGCAAACCAAGGGCTGATATGAAACAACACCCCATCTCTTTTCCGGCAGTCGCTCCTTGCTTCTGTACAATACACTTTAAGGATATTCTTTAGCCAGAGGTGGTCAGGCTTATCATTCCACATCCTTTAAAGGGCTTAAGATCATTTTCTAGCTGTCACCTCAAACCCTACCATATTTCATTGTCGCTTGTACCTGCAAAGAATTCTAGGTTACAACCAGACTAATATATTTGGCTGAACACTGTAAGATGAGGATGCAGCTGGTGAAATTGCTGGGTAGAGACAAGGTTTCATCTGAACAACGAATGTAACACCACTGCTGGAATGAGCGGAACAGAAACGACTATGCACAGACCACTCAAAAATGTAGTTTATTTACAATGAATGCAAAGAAAATTATGAGAATTATGAGTAGACCACCTCACTGTAACTGCTACTTTGAAAAAAAAATCCGTATACTGTATAACACATGCAAAAATACATGAACTTTTGGTTCTCCGAATTAAAGAGCAGAAAATCCTATCCATCACAGGCATTTCTATATAAACCCCTTGCCAGAAAGTGACACAAAATATGCCAGTAGCTAGATTTGAGTTCAGCAGCACCTTAAAGACCAACAACATTTTCGGGGCATAAGCTTTTGAGACTCAAAGCTCCCTTTGTCAAATAAAATATGATAACTACAGTTACAGACTCTGTCAATTTTACAGCCATGGGAGTTGATGTACCTTCTGATTTTCAATATGAAATGCCAATTTATATGAAATGCCAATTTCAATATGAAATGCCAATTTAACCATTAAAATATTAATATGCTCATGCTTACATGCACGAATTCTCTCTTGTAATTTGATGTGAAGGAAGTATGCAAACTGTATTACATGGAAGTGGCAGAACAGGGACATAGTTCACGTTATTCTCCTTGCTTTGTTGAAAGTCTTATGACTGAGGGGAATAGGCAATATGATGTAAAGCACATCTTCTCCAACACAAGGAGGAATCTGTCCAATCAGGTGTCTCTTACTGTGTTTGAGGATGCCCGTCACACCAAGCAGCATCTCCATATGTTCTGCTCTTACAGTTCAGCTAACATCACAGCAACTCATTACGGTCAGAAGTTCAAAAAAACTCTTCCAGAAACTTGGTAAAGGCATTTTGGGGGAACCAGTGGCAACTATATGCTTCTTGGTAAAAAATGCACCGATCTTTTTTTTTTAATCTAGTCAAATGTTACATTTCACAGTTGGGTGACCATCTTGGGTTAGGGCAGACATTTTCCAAGATGGTAAGTCATCCAGGAGGTAGAACATTTGGCAACCTAGATTTTTGAATTCTGTGCATTTTTTTCATTAAGGAACTCTTGCTTCCCACCATTCTCCCCTCCTATCATCAGCTTCCAGAGCAATGTCAAAAAAATGGCAATCATTTTCCAAGGTGACAGACAGATCGTGGCATTAACAACTGGGCAATTCAGAACTTTGTTTTCATTAAGGAACACCTGGTTGCCACTAATTCCCCCAGAATGCCATCACCTTCCACATTTTTCAGAAATCTGACTGGTTTAGCTCTCACTGTATAAAGATAAATTCCTCTTAGGAAAAAAAAGCCCTCTGTTGTCTTTATATTTCACTTCAATACAGGACATCAAACTCTGCTTTACCAGCATACTTGTGTCAAAAGCCATCTAGGCCTTTTTCAATTACTGGTAACAATTGTTCTAAACAAAATTTTTGACTTACTTTGTTCCGTACTTATCACATATAGCAGCAGGCAGCAAGCACGAGGCTACATAAAAAGGCATACAGATCAAATACACATCCAACAGCAAACTTCAGTTAAACCTTTATGAACATTTCCCCAGAAAGGCTAGTTAAGAATTTTCACCCAAAAAAATGGATGCTGCTACAAAGCTGGGCTTCTAGCTTCATCTGGCAGATGCCTGCAGGAGCTAACAGCAAAAGAATCACAACCTTCGCAAAACAAGCGATCCAGGTCTGACAATCTCTTTGGACAGTTTCCTACATTGCAATTGTTTTTTGGAAATTTGTGTCCTGGCAAATATAAACAAGCAGCACTACACAGCAACATAATTAAGTGTATTTCAACAGTTGTTTCTCTTGGCGTAGGCTGAAATAATTGGCAGAACAACAAAGTTGAACTAGTAGTGCCACTGGCAAAATTATCAAGGGCAACGTTATTTCTATCTTTTTTGGCTTTTAACATCTGCTTCTGGCTATGTGACTGACATTTATTCATTGATTTACAAAAGTGTACTTAAGAACTAAAATAGTCACTTAATTTTTTTAAAACTGCCCCCTTTGCACACCAAACAGAATTGCACACTCTTGTAGCTAACCTGAAGATATACATTATATACATGGAACCAAAGGAGTATAAATCTAAAACGTGTTAATTATCAAAAGTTTAAAGTAACAAGTATTAGTGGGCAAAGGAACAGGTAGTAGAATGACAAAAAACACTGGAATGTGAGTCGGAGACAGAGAGATGACAGTAGATGAGCAGGCACGAAGCAGAGATGAGAAGGTATATGCAGTCAATAACCACAGGATATAGGGAACAAAGAAATATGCAGCAACCACTTGTATAAGGAAAGGAAGGATAAGGAGAGAACTAAGAGATTACCCTAAAGCTACAACCCAGTGAGAAAATGAAAGCAGCAGTATCATCAATCAATAGCAACAGAAAAGTCAAACAATACAAAGGATGATTATTCTGGAGGCTCCTATCCTATCCTATCTATCTATCTATCATCTATCTATCTATCTATCTATCTATCTATCTATCTATTTATTGCATTTTTATCCTGCCTTTCCAGCAAACTGGCTCAAGGCGGCTTACAGCATGCAATACCATCAAAGTGGTTTACAATTTAAAATCATAAAAGTAAACTGCAATGTTAAAACAACACACATAACGATATTGGCGGCAATCTACATTCTCCTGGGGAGAAAGCAGCAGCAAAGGTTTGGCCCATGGATCCAGGGCGATGCTATCCTACTATGTCCCCGGTGGTGGCTCCTAATGGAAAGCCTGGCATAAGAGCTCCATCTTGCAAGCCCTGCAGAACTGTACCAAGTCCTGCAAGGCCCTGATGTCATCCGGGAGCTCATTCCACCAGTATGGGGCCGCCACCAAGAAAGCCCTGGCCCTGGTGCAGGCCAACCGAACGTCCCTTGGACCAGGGAGAGTCAAGTGAAGTTGTGTGCTTGACCTCAGTGCCCTCTGGGGCACAAGTAGGCAGGCCCCTGACCATATAGGGCTTTAAAGGTCAACACCAGCACCTTGAAACGGATCTGGTATGCTATAGGCAGCCAGTGCAGCGACTGCAACACAGGCTGAACATGGTCACACATAGGGAGACCCATCAGCAGCCTGGCTGCGGCATTCTGCACCAGCTGCAGCTTCCAGATCTGAGACAAGGGCAGCCCCATGTAGAGAGTGTTACAGTAGTCTAGTCTCGAGGTGACCATAGCATGGATCACTGTAGCTAGGTCATCGCATTCGAGGAAGGGAACCAACTGCCTAATCAGCCGTAGATGGTAAAAGGCTGCCTTGGTAGTGGCTGTTACCTGGGCCTCCATTCTTAGGGAAGCATCCAGGAGCACTCCCAAATTCCTGACACTCAGCGCTGGCACCAATGGCACCCCACCGAAGGACGGAAGTGGGATCCCTACCCCCGACCCGTTCCGACTCAAGCACAGGACCTCCATCTTCACTGGATTCAGTTTCAATCGACTCAGTCTGAGCCAGTCCACTACGTCCTGAAGCACCCATTCCAGGTCATCTGGGGTGCATACTGATGACACCCAAGCCTATGCCTCTGGGCAATCTGGGCAAGGGAGCACATATAGATGTTGAATAACATCGGGGACAGCACCGCCCCTTGAGGAACTCCACATACCAGTGGGTACCTCTGGGAGGTCTGTTCCCCGATCCTGGAGAAAAGAGGCAAGCCACTGTAAAGCAAGCCCCTGTATCCCCGAGTCAGCGAGGCAGTGGATCAGCAAATAAATACTTCCAGATTAGAGTGTGATCCATAATCTAGTACCCTGCCCCAAATACACAATATTATTGTCGAATGCTACCCAAGTCACAAATAAAAAATCAGGACATAAGAACAGCACTCCAGACAAGGCAATTTTCTTTATAGAGGCATATTTATGATATATGCATAAAATACAAATGCATACCTCCAGGGAGACCCTTGTGCCTAAGGGCCATCATTCAATTTCTTAATGTCAGGTTTGAATCCTATTTGCTCAGTGCCACCTTAAGAACCCTGGGGAGAAATCACTGGACTAGGCCCTATTAAATCAGCTGAAGAACCACTATTAAAGTCAAGAAGCTATAACCACCTTATTACATGGATTTTTCGTATTTTAAAACAAAAAGGGAACAGGCCCGGTGTACTAGAGGGGAAAACCTGTAAGCTCCCCATGGCGGTATTTTAAGTCACTAAGTAAAGTGAAATGTAATTTAATTACTTACTGCTTTTCAAACAACAAAAGGATTCACCTGTTTCCCTAGACACAGGTTAATGAAATCTACTAAATTCACTTAGGGGCAATGGTTATTTCTCGGCTCCACCCATGGGGAAATCCATATGAAAACTTTTATTGGGCAATGTTTACATGCTGGCTTGAAAACAGACAGAATATACTTTTGAGATCAAATGCTGCCATAAACTTGGGGCTCATTCAGTTCCGGCTCCTCCTGCATGAATAATGCTGAACGCAGGATTGAAGGCCCCCTCGCTCTCTAACACAGGCAGGTGAACACACACTGCACATTCTCTCTCACACATACACTGCTCTCTCTCCCATACACACACACCCCAACATCTATCCTCCAACCAAGAAAAGACAAAAAGAAAAATGGTCACATTCATAAAGCTGTATTTTACTGTTATGGCAACTGATTTGATAAAAGAAAAAAGGGGGCAGCAAAGTTGTTATGGCAACTGGAATTTTAAAAGCAGTCAAAAGTAAAAAAAAATAAAATCCAATGTCAGCCAATTTGAAATATAGCATCTATGACTCAACTTCCAAAAGAAATACACATACTCGTTTTTTAACACATTTCCCTCTGGGGAACATAATTAGTCTTCAGTGCAACAGAATAGATATTTAATAGAGCATTCAAACATCAAAGCACTAAACAGAAAAATAATAAATTTGTTATTTGCATTTAATTATCTTCAGATTTTGAAGGGAGTGTGGGTTTTTTTATTATGGTATAGATTCGCTTCATAGTTGTGCACTCAAATTCAGATAGGATGTGATACGAAAGAGGCTGTATCAGATCTCCAATTCAAAATACTGAAGCTCCACATAAGGTTTCAGACTTGTGGGGATTATTAGTGCCACCAAACCTTTTTTTGGGGGGGGGGGGGGGGGAGGGGGAGAACAAGTGGGAAAAGTTGAAAGCAGCAGGAGCAGAGAATGAGTTAGAATGGTGACAGGGAAACATACGTACATGGATCTGTTTTGTTTGCACAGCAATGAAGCTTGGTTTGAACTCACTCCACAGAGAGGCAAAAAATAAATAATCAAGTGTATTTAGTCCCCATGTTTATTTGGCTGTTTCCTACAACAGTACAGAATGGGAGATGTGGAATTGCTGCTAAAAGACAGGCAGTCCCAGCTATGGACTGGGGTGGCCGTTATGTCTGGGGGGGATGGCAAGGATTACTCAGGGAGGATGGACCTAGCTTTGCTGTAAGCCAGGTAGCTATCAAGCAGCTCCCTGCAACCTGCCTCCAAGAGGCTGGCCTAGCGTGGGGCAGGGGAACTGGAGCCCCAAGTGTCCCTCTGGTCCACAGGTTGGGTTCACAAGGAACTGGCTGAGAGAGGTGTGCCATTCTGGAACTCTCTTGGTGAAGAGCCACCTTTCCACCCTATGATTTCAGAGTTTATTTTCTGCGTGCTACTCGCCCTTTGTTATGACTGCAGTGGGTTGCTGGTTGACAGGTTTGGAAAGAAAGGCATTTTACCTAGGACTTTGATTCACTGAGGCCCTGGGATCTTTGCCTTTCCCATAACAAAGGAAGAGCGAGAGACAGTGTGCATGTTTGTGTCCTTGATTGTACTGTAAAGAGTAGAACCATCACAACTGTCTGCTCGCTAAGGCATTGGCTTGGGAAGATAGTGCAGGTTGTTCAGGCGGACTCCCTGAATAACCAAAGGGGAGTCTCCTTAAGGGATTCTGGGGGGAAAGGGGTAAGACAGCCAACCTCGGGACTGATGCATTGGCCATGCCCCCAGGAGAATGGCAATGGCTAGAAATAGTTGTTTCCACCACTTCCATCCCTAACACCAGCCCTGTGCCCTCGTTTACCCCAACAGACACGTTGGGGAAGGTGTTGACAACTGCTGGACTGTCAACAGCACCCGCTGTACCCAGCCTACAATGTGCCAAGACCTGAGGAACATGGAATCAATAAACTGTGGCCTGATTCCTCCCAGCATGGTGTGTCTGTGCTGTCCCCCACCCCATGGCCTGGTCCCTGCTCCAGGCACAAACAATACCTTCTTGCCAAGTTCTTCTCTAGCATGCTTCTCCATAACATACAATAATATCTATTCCATGTCATTATGTCCTGTGAAACATTTACTAAACGTATCCTAACCCTAATCTGAAAGTCTCAGGACAACTCAAACCAAAGCCCTGCTTCCCTAACTCAGCATGGCCCCACAACAACAGAGGACACACTGTTTGTGAGTTCGATCTGCTGCCTCCTCTGACGGAAGGGACAATCCAACAGATCTAGAATGCCTTACAGCCTCTACCAGAGAATGAGGTATTCTTGAAGACCCAGTAAGCCGAGTCCTTGATGGTAAGCAGGGCTATTTTGGGGCAGGAATGCACAGGAACGGAGTTCCGTCTGGCTTCCGAGTTGGCCACGCCTACAGCCTCCCCCCCCCTTGGGTTCCCCAGGCGCCTTGCAAGCCACGGGGCACCTGGGGAAGCCAGGCCAATCCAGGGAGGGAAGGCAGCTTAAACTGCCTCCCCTCCTTGGGTTCCCCAGGTGCCCCGCAAACTGCAGGCCACCTGGGGAAGCCGATGCTGGGAGGGAGCTGCGCTGTCAGGGGTGTGGCCAAATATGCTAATGAGTTTCTGCTGCTGGGTGTGGCCTCTCATGCTAATGAGTTCCTGCTGGGCTTTTTCTACAAAAAAAGCCCTGATGGTAAGATGTAAAACTGTTCTGTCAAGAGAGCAGAAATACATCTATAAAATACTAATATACTAGCATGAGTACTCACCCCCTCAACACTGAGAAATCATAAATCTTGAGAAACGTGAACTCAGGTGTCATAACATAAAAACGGCTAAAAAAAACCTAGCCCTTTGCAGGAAAACCTTAAAAACACAAAATTCTTTTGCAGTGCAAAGGGCTAATTTCCCACTGTGAATAGTAAACCACATTTATGTTCATTAAGAACATGAATCTGTGTTTGCTGTTACATCTGAATGCAGCCCAAATTTTGCGTGTGTGGTACTCAGCACTATACATACAAAAAATATGATCAATGAACATTCAAACCCACTAACTTCACAAGTGTAGCATGTGGAGGTAGGAAATCCCTGCTCAGTCATGAAGCCCACTTCACTTAATCTACCTGATAAGTTCTTGAGAGACCAAAATTAGAAGTAATTTCATGCATGCTGCCTTAAGCATCCTGGAGGAAAGACAGCACACTAATGTAGTTTGAGTCAAGGGCCAGTCACCTTTGGACATCACATTTCCCTCCCATGATCACCCTCAAATTCACATCCACCCCAAACTTCAGTTCATTTAAGGAAATCTGTACTGCAGTCATGACTGGCACTCAGCTCAGGAAGGAGAGGGGCCAATTAAAAAAAATTAACTGAATTTTAATTAAACTAGATTTAAAAACAAAGGGTGTTTTTATGTTTCAGATACAGCAAACATCTTTTAAAAATAACCTGGTCTGGAATGCAACCTGGACTTAATGAAAACATATAATTTCTAATGAAGCTATAAAGGCTGCTTTCCTTTGTAAGCAAGGAATGGTGAGGAAAACTTCTTTGCCCATCATCAGGCAGCACAATAATTCATGTACTCTGGCTTCATGCTGGGGATTCAGTAACTAGCAAAGCACCACAGGTGTCATTCCATGATCTATCTTGTTGACCTTTTTCACTCCTATTTTATGCTTCGTAACTAGCTGATCTCTTTAATTGGCAGTCAAGGTCTTGATATTGCCAGAGTACTCTTATTATAAATGAGACGGGCAGTTCTAGGTGAGATGATTAACTTTTTGTGAAGGAGGGATGAAGCACAGAAGGGCAGTGATATGACAAAGGAGAAGGGCAGACTTAAGCAGAGAGAAACAGTGGAAAGAAACATCTTGTGTGGATTCTAACCACATTCTCTTTAAAAAAGAAAACTATCATACTTACAGGCTGCCAACCCCTAGTTTGGGTCATGAGCGGTAAACCATCTAAAACTAGTAATATATTGCATATCAGTTTCTAAAAGAGTAAAAATAAGTAAATTAAATATTAAATAAATTTACTAATTCATGTCCTGAGGTTGTATGAATGTGTCAGGTTTATTTTTATTTTTTAATATAGCTAGGGCAGCCAGCCAGAGTGCAATTTTATTTGGAAGCTTCGAAATAATAAACAGAAAATTCTGATTTAAAGCATGGATTAATTTTGTTGACGTAAATCAATGAATTAAATCAATCTTCTCTGCCACACAGAAAGCAAAACAGCTTTCCAAAGTATGTGATTTTAATCTGAGAGCATTCTCTAAATTAATTCAAAGTACCCCCCCCCCCAAGCAAAGCGTCAAGAGTGCATGACAGTGCAATTGCACTACCAGGTTTACAGAATGTACCACCAACCACAGCTGACACCTTCACCCCGCAATGTGGGGACTGCTGGGATTTGGGTTGATCCTGCCCAGCAGGCCCAGAATGATAGCTTCCCATATCAAACTAGAAACCAAGGGGCATGTGCACTATGCTAGCATTTCTGCCTCTATGCTTGTTCCTATTCTCTGCATCCAAATCTTGCCCCAAACCTTAAAGTCATTTCTCACTGGTGGCAGCATGAAGAGCAACACCTCTCTTAAGGAACAACGAGCCCCTTTTGCTTTTATGCCACAATGCAGCAGAATTCCTTCCAGTTTGCCACTACCTTAAGCAGCTACCCTACCACATGGCCTACCAACAGAAACTGCAGTGAATTAAAACTTGCAGGAATAGAAAACAAGGAGGAGGAGATTGGATTTATACCCCACCCTTCACTCAGCGTCTCAGAGCGGCTTACAAACTCCTTTCCCTTCCTCACAACAGACACTCTGTGAGGTATGTGGGGCTGAGAGAGCACTTTTGAGAACTGTGCTTTTAAAGAGCAGCTCTGACAGAACTATGGCTTGCCCAAGGTCATCCAGCAGCTGCAAGTGGAGGAATGAGGAATCAAACCCGGTTCTCCCAGATTAGAGTCTGTACACTTTACTACTACACCAAACTGGAAATTTCCAAAGAAAAAGTACCTTCTACATCAAGCAATATCTTTGCAATGTAATAACTTGCTAATTGGGTGAGTGGCCTTACTACTATGAGACTGACACGATGTGTGTATCCACTGTTACAATACAATTTATAGGCAGCTTCAAACAAATTAATGTACATGGAAAGTAAATCAAAGGTGATTTAAGATACACTTTTGAACCCATTCCTAGTGCCCTTTCAGCACATGAAATATTAAGTCTTGCTTTTCATCTCCAAAGTGCATAACAAGTATGAACTAATAACTCATCCAGAAATGACAACTTATAATACTAATTTCATAGCATTTTGACAACTGTAAATTAAATGACAGAATGAATTTTTTTTCATTCCATATTTTATCATCTTAATGAGGCTATTTTAATTAGGATGCTAAAGTCTAAAAGCACATGCAGAGCAAAAGAGCCACCACAATATAAACTGAAGTGAATTCAAAAGCGTTAAGATTCACATGATCCGAACCCTCATTTTAAGGCATTTCCTTAAGGGAGGCTTAAAAACTACCTCCAGAACAGAAAAGATCTTGGAAGAATAATACTGATTTCCACAGAAATCCTAACTGACTAGCAGTTTCTATCTCTTCCCCCAAATCTCCAGCCTGATTTAACATCCCCAAGTTATAGAAACTGAGCTATAAATCAGTTATTAAACAGGTCCTCAGTTAACATGGTCTCAAAGTGTTTCTCTGCTGGGTCATTCCATTGTGACTGGATTATCTGTCGCAGCTTCAATCCCAGTTTGTTTCTACTTGTTTTTACCTTGCTCCAGCCTGAAGATTACATTAACCATCTGAAACAGTGCTATTAATCAAGACAAGAATCCTTGTAATGAAACACCATAGCAATAAGAGGGGAAAATGCTTCAAAGTAAACTCAAAGTAGCTGCATTAATGTCCAGCAACAGCTAGCAGGTAAACCATTACAGGAGAAACAATGGTGACACATAGTTCATGCAATTCTGTAATACTTGCCATCAAAGTAAAGAATCAATTTCATATGCATCAGTAGGATTTTGCCAGTCTCAAAGGAAATGGCTGTCAGTGTGGGTGTCAAGAAGTAACACAGCTTTAGAACGCTGACAACAATGCAAATTCAGGAACTGAGAAAGGCAGATGCCTCTTTCAATCATGCTCAGTCACCAGATGCCTACCTTATGTAGAGACCAGAGATGGGCTTGCTATTGTCAGGTGAAATAACCTTGAAACCTCAGCTCTAGCATTCTGTTTCTAACTTTAAAACTACATGTTCCAGGGAACAATGCAAATAGATTTCAGAATAAAAATAATCAGACAGAAGCATCTGATCAGAGATAAAGATAGCACTGTAACCTTAGAGAGGACAGTGTTCCTAACCAAAATCTCTATAGTGGTCAATAAAGACCTCACCAAATTCCATCATTCCTGACTCTAGCAAACTTCCCATAATAGCCGACGCGTCGCATCAGACCAAAGGTCCATCTAACTCTCAGCTCTTTTTCCAGCAGTGACTAGAGAGATGCTTCTGGAATCTCATAAACAGAGCCCCAGTGGTGATAAGAGGACAAGTCCTCTTGTGGATTAAAAACCCTTTAATTAACAGGAAACAGAGAATGAGTATAAATGGGCAGTTTTCACACTGGAAGGTGGTAAGCAGTATGTTACTGGAGGGTTCGGTACTAGGTCCGGTGCTTTTTTACTTGTTCAGTCATGATTTGCAGTTGGGAGTAAGCAGCGAAGTGGCTAAGTTTGCAGATGACACTAAGTTGTTCAAGGCGGTAAGAACCAGGGAGTACTATGAGGCATTCCAGAGGGATCTGTCGAGGCTGGGTGAGTGGGCATCAATGTGGCAGATGAGGTTCAAGGCAAGTGCAAAGTAATGCACACTGGAGCCAAAAATCCTAACTATAAATATACACTGATGGGGTCCAATCTGGCATTAACTGAGCGGGAGAGAGATCTTGGGAGTCGTGGTAGATAAATAACTGAAAATGTCGACTCAGTATGCAACTGCAATAAAAAAGGCAAATGCTATGCTGGGGTTATTAGGACGGAGACTGAAAACAAATCAGCCACTATCATAATACCCATGTATAAATCTATGATGCAGCCTCGTTTGGAATACTGTGTACAGTTCTGGTCACCAGACATCAAAAAAGATATTATAGCATTGGTGATGGAAAACTTTTCCTATGAAGAACAGTTAAGAAGGTTAGGGCTCTTTAACTTGGACTGAGGGGTGACATGACAGAGGTTTACAAAATTATGCATGGGACAGAGAAGGTAGAAAAAGAAGTACTTTTCTCCCATTCTCACAATACAAGAACTCGTGGGCGCTCTATGAAATTAATGAGCAGTAAAGAAGTACTATTCACCCAAAGAGTAATTAACACATGGAATTCACTGCTGCAAGAAGTGGTGGTGGTGGCAGCTACAAACACAGGCAGCTTCAAGAGGGGACTGGATAAACATACGGAGCAGAGGTCCATCAGTGGCTATTAGCCACAAAGTATAGATAGGAACGCTCAGTCTGGGGCAAGTGATGTCTGTATTCTTCTTGCTTGTGGGGCAACAGTGGGGTTCTGGCCCTGCTGGTAGACTTCCTGATGGCACCTGGGTTTCCGCCACTGTGTGAGACAGAACGTTGGCATGGATGGCCCATTGGCCTGATCCAACATGACTTCTCTTATGCTCTTAAGACATCTCCTACTGAAGACCTGGCACTTTTAGAGAGCTGCTACTTCTGAATGTGAAGGTTTCACTTAATTATCAACAATCATTCAAACAGCTGACAATAATCACATCAAATAATTAACAGAGAACCCGCAAATAACTTGCAGGAATAAAGAAATCCCACCCACCCCTGCTAGTTCCTATTTCTTCCTCTCTGTCATTTGATCCTCTTCTCTTATTCTCTTCTCCCCCAGCCTTCCCACCAGCTTCTCCCACCATTGCCTCTCTCCTCCAGCACTACCATGTCTTCCACCTTGTCACTGCCTGCGCCCTTTTTCCTGTCACTGTTGCTATAGCTGCCCCCCCCCCAACCCTACTACCAGCAGCTCCTCCTTGACTGCTGTAGCTGATGCATACTGCAGTATGCTGGGAGCGCTAGGAAACCTGAAAATGGCAGGTGAGATCTCGCAATGTGTCATTGTGTAAGCTTGTCATTTCTTTAACTTTAGCTTGTCATTTCTTTAACTTCAGGGTTGTTGTTTTTTTAAAAAAAACCCCTCAAATTGTTACCTTTTTGGGATCCATCCTATCTGTATTTGTGAATTTCATTGTGAGAAATTTTTGACCCACACTCTGGGACCACATTCAGAATTAAATATTAGGTAATGGCCTAAAACTATTAGCAGTACAAACTAGACTAGCACTATGAACCATCACAAATATGCAACGCTAGTCCTTAGAATCTATAGTACTTTAGTATCAAGCAACTACATTCTTAACAACTGCACATATTAGATGCCATGCAACTGCAAACAACTGGACCGATTTCCCACTAGCGCTGCCCCGGCGTCGGGTCCTCCATTTGCCCCGATTGCCTGCTTAAATTTCCCCACTATTTGCCAGGGGGCGCACTTTGACTTGGGGCTTTGTGCGATTTCTCTGTGGCTTCGGTGATCCTCAAAAAACAGGATCACCGAAGCCAAGGAGGAAATCACGTGAAGCCCCGAGTCAAAATGCACCCCGCGGCAAATAGTGGGAAATTCAAGCAGGCAATCAGCGTAAATGGAGGACCCGACGCCGGGGCAGCACTAGTGGGAAATCAGTCCTGGAGTCCCTGACTCCTCTCCTGATTAAAGCAAGCCATTACATACCAAATAAACTTTTTAGAATAAAAAGCTCTATTAGTTCAGACACAAACATACGAAAGGAAACTAAAATAAAGACTGACCTTTGTGATGAGAATTCTGTATTTGTCCAGCATTGTCTGGTTATCATGACATCCAGCCAGCAGCTGCCATACTTCAGCTCTTAGTGCCTCTGGAACACCACTCTTCACTAATGAAGACAGTCCTTTTGGTCGCACACCAAGATTACTGTGCCTAACCCCGCAAAAGAGACAGTTGTGCTTGGGTGAATAGCGAGAGGCAGAGAAATACACACTCAACAGACCCCTGATCTACTTATTTACAAAATGAAGAAACTGCTAAATACCCATTCTGAAAAGAATAAAAAAAAACACCCTGCAGTTAGTTTCAATAAAATCATGCACTATAGTTCATGCGAATAATCTGCAGTGAAGTCTTTCAATGGCCTTTTAGTTACTAGGGCTGGTGAACATAGTAGGTCTTGCCTTCATCTTTAAAATTTAGTCTCCAGTGTGCTAACTCAGCTTATATGATCACAGCAAGCCCCAGGGAGCCTTTGCACACCCACACTACCCCTGGTCCACATGCACACAATGGGAAAGCTGCAAGCTCACCACAAGTAGAGCAGTCCCCACAAAAAACAAGGATGGCGGATTCCACACAACTTTAGGAACCTTCCTTTTCCCTCAGATACTATTTCCTATATGGTCCATAAGTTCCAATTTTATGTTAAAGCACAGAAAATGAGACATTTCTGTGCAAATGTCCTATCTCGTTTAAACATACTGCCCTTGTGTTTAAGCAAATCTCTGCAATTCCAATGGATAGACGCTCTCTATGAAATTAGACTTAGGTTTCCAAAAAGCAAAGCATCAGAAAAATTGAACTTTAGCTCCTGAAAGCTTATACCCCAAAAATGTTTTGTGTCTCTAAGGTGCTACTGGACTCTAAGCTAGCTGTTCTACTGCAGAGCAACACAGCTACCCTCCGAAAGTATCAGAAGAGAGAAACATGTGTTATATGCGATCCATGGGACAAATGTTTTTCTCACTGTTATCGTTCTAGTGTATTGTTATTGCATTCTCTCTTTCAAAGAGCAGATAATCATCTCCTTACTAACTCTTACCATCTTCCCAGTAACTCTCCCCAGGAATACAAGATCTTCTCAGGGCAATCTTTTGATACATCACCAGTGCCACTTGAAAGTTCGTTATCACTCTCTGCAGGACAAACAAAAACAAGCTTGAAGATTGGTTAATGATATCATATATACTGATCCGCATCTTCAGAGACAGAGGTGAACAATACAGTGAGCAGTGCTATAGTGAACACAGCTCCTAGTTGCCAAAAGCAGGGTAAACTCGCAGCTATTACTTATTAATTTAGAACAGACTGAGGGTATATGACACATCTCTTCTACTTGAGGAATAATTATGAAGAGCAGGATTTAATATGAGGCACTATATTCCAAACTTGAATTGCACAATTTCATCCTACTCTTACCTTCTTCAGCATCATCCTCTTGAGGAGATATCTGATCACCACCACTCGACGAGCTGACTAATTCTTCATCTCGTTCAGACTCACGGTGCAGACTCATAACTTCATAAATTGCATCTCCAGCATTTGCATGGCTTTTCCCTTCACACTAACAAAAAAGAAAGTGTGTTTCAAGCACAGGCCACTAAGGTTACAAGAATGTAAAGTTTGAAAAAGTAGGCTTTGGTTTTCAGACTCTATTCACAAGCTGAATCCACAAAACAGCAGCATCCCCCTATCCATACTTTTTTTTAAAAAATGGCTGGGCTTCAGTTTTATTTATGTGTCTGGCCTTTTTCCAGAAAGGCTGCAGGCAGAGACCATGTTCCTTTCACCTTTGTAATCTGCTTAGATATTAGGTGTTGAATATTTAACGTTGCATTTTATTACAGAAATTAAATAAGCTGCACTCCTGAATTAAAACTTGGGCGTTTAAAAGTTAAGGACACCAGACTTATAAACTCATTAATGTATCATCACGTTTTGAATTTTCTGAGAGAAGAGAAAGGAAAAAGATTAAAACCAGCAAGAAAAAACTTAATGACAGCCCATTCCAAAGTGCCATCACCATACATTTTCACAGGGTTGTATTAGGAATACAACGGATACAGCGTTATCAAAAGGAAAAGGTTAAGAGTTATACTTTAAGCGCAAGGTTTCTAGGACGCCTCAGTCTTTCACGATTTTTTCCTAAGCTTGTAAAAATGGAAGTTATTTTTTTCAAATAAGATAGGGATGTCAGTTCAGCATCAAAAAAGCAATTGTGTAGAAATAAAAAAAGAACACTGTGTTACATTTAATGCAAAAGAAATACTTGACATGAAAAACGGAATCTCTTAAATAGCATGGAGTATAATTTTCTGGGAGTGTAGTTCCATCAGCAAAAGAAGAATACCATGAAATCACCTGATTCTTTCAAAGCGAACAAGAAAACAAGTCTGTAAGCTATTCAGGAAGTGCCGTGTCAAGGGATATGTGATATTTATCATGGCTTATTCTCATGAAAGAAAGTTTTTAACCTGATCGCACCACTCACTTCAGAACACAAACTCAGAGGTACAGTGGTGGAAAGAGTAATCTCTATAGTCAAGAATGCTATGTGCTTTCAGCAATACAGGAAATACACAGAAAATAGTACTGGGTGTAGAATCTAAGGCTGTGGTCACACACACTAAATAATCCACTTTCAATCCATTTTCAGTGCACTTTCCAACTGGATTTTTACTGTGTGAACTGGCAAAATCCAGTTGGAAAGTGCACTGAAAGTGGATTGACAGTGGAGTGACAGTGGATTATTTAGTGTGTGTGACCACAGCCTAACACTCCTAGAACTAGAGTCTGAAGTCTCCCACTCTTAAGGATGCAAAAACAGACATGAAAAATGTTAGAGCAAAGAGTGGCAAACTTTCAAAGAGCTGACTGGTTCATGGAGCTGAAAAGGGTTTCTCATAACCAGGCACAATGCTTTAGTACCTTCTGTAGCAAAATCTTCAGCGAGTAGTTGGGGGGGGGGGACGACAGACAGCCACTACAGAAGTAGAATATTTACACCATTTTCCTTAATTTCCACAATAGATGCAGATCACAGAACTGTGCTTTCCTTGGCACAAAACTGAAGCTATAGGAATTCAGAATTTTAGATATTTTCAGAACAGAGTCAATCCTAACTGGTTATTAAACTAACACTACTGCATTTAGTTTTACAAACATATATCTTAGGAATATCAAGGAACTGTGGTGGTAGGGACCCAAATAATCAAGCAATTCCTTCCTCAATAGCGGAGGAGTGTTAAGACCCAGCTCGGCTCTACAGTGCTAAGGTCTGTAGTTAGGTAAGCAACACAGTTTGGAAAGGGCGCTATTTTTATCTTCTATCCCTTTGCTGTAGGAGGGCAGTTGGGGAGGAATTACTTTTGTCACCATTCCATCTTACGTTAAGTTATTACGGACAGTCCCTGGCATCTGAAGACAGATCTTGCGGGAGGTAACTAGTTAGGAATTGCAGAATTACTTTTCCATCGATTTTAATGAATCCTCCTACATGAAGCTTTTCTCTCCCTCCCTTGCCTTACTATCCTTCCTTTCTGAGCAACAGAGTGTGTCCTGTGATTCCAAGCATCACCTTTCCAGAGGTCAGAAGACACTACAGGCATTCTTTTCTTTCCAAATGTTCTTTAAAACATAAATAAAATGTTAATGCTGCCCTTCCTAGAATGAGTGTGCATGGCTCTCCCTTCCCCATGTTATCCTCACAACAACCCTCTATGGCAGGGTGAGGTTGAGAAACACATGACTGGCCCAAGGTCATTCAGTGAGCTTCATAGCAGTGTGGAGGTTTGAATGGGGGGGTCTCCCAGATCCTAGTTTACTATTCCCATCACTGCACTGGATCTAGCAGTGTGACAATTCAAGATTGTTGGGAGTAACTGGCAGAAGCATGAGACTCTTAAAAAATGTTGTGCACGTATGACACATCTCTGCCAGTCTGCAGCAGTTAATTATTTCTACAGTTTATACCCCAGGTCTAGATTTGCTCGAATGCCATTTTGAGAAGGGAGGAGCCGGCCAGAGTTGTACTAGATCTTCAATTCACCATACAGTCACAGGACTGCAGAACTACCATATCAACAACCCATCCCTCAAAGAAGCCTATCAGCAAGTCCTAAAGCAACAGACATCACTTCCTCGACATTTCTTTCCTTCCCTCTGGATTGGCAGCTGAAGCCCAGGTGGTATTCCTCCGGCAGCCACATTTGGCCCAGGTGCCTCTAAGTCAGTGACTACTAATGTACACATTACCTATTGCACTTTTGTTTAGGCAGCATACACAAAAATAAATGCTAAGGTAGTGAAGCACAGTTCAGAATTGTCTTAGTAAGACCCATCCCCATTTAATATGGAAAAAGAATTACCTGTTTCAATCTCATGTAGAAGGTTTCTGTGTAGGTTTTTCTGCTGAAATACCAGAAGCGTTGGTTGGCTGGATACACGTGTACAAGGGTCTCCAGCAGAAAACGAACAGGCTCTATCACCTCTGTGACCACCATATCCACGGCCACAGTCATGTATACATGTTTATCTGTTCCATGAAAGAGCAAGCTCAGTTTTACACACAGGCACTCAGGGTTAAACACTGTAACACAATTAAGCTGTTTTCTTTGCCATCATTTTGTCTCAGTTCTAATTATATTCTTCTCACCAAACCACTGGTCCACTAGTATTTCAGATCCCAGTCGGCTCTTGCTGCCTACTGTTCTCTAGCTCCAACGCCCACACTTCCAGCAAGGGTTTAAACAGTATCTGAAACATACCAGTTCCTGTTCCTAATGCTTTTTAGCCAAAAGGTGACTTTTTGCTGGCTTTAAAAGAAATTTTTCTCCCTTATAAAAAAGGCTGCTGAAAGAAACTTTGCTATGTCAATAGTTAGCTTTTGTAATGAGCCGTTTAAAAGAAAATGTATCTATTGTATCTCACATGTTTCATCTAAATTCCTTACCTAAGGGATACTAAATTTCTCTCTCAGTTTATTGTACAGAGGGCAGTACAACACTACATTAAATGTTCTACCTGATTTGTGTCACATTTACATTAGCAATAAATGACTGGTGCCAAAGTAAAGATTCTCCTATATTTATGCATTAGGAAACAAAATTTTTTAGAAAACATAAAAGAGCGTGGAGAGGACAAACCAATATACAACAGGGGACATTTTCTATTTGCATCTCTCAGTAGTAACTTCCAGTCAAAACTAGTAAGCGTCTAGTTTACCAACTTAATAAACTTATCATCTCATCTACCCTGTAAAATTGACCTGGAGCAGTTCAGATGAATAAGCTTGCCTTTAGCACCTAAATACCAACTCTTCCAACTCTGTTCTTTAGCTGCTTTTTTTGTAAGGGTTGGAATCCTCTCCAGTTTAAAAAGATACATCTCTCTCCCTCCAGAGGCTTTAACCTCTGTAACTGCCTCTTTTTCTCTTTCCCCACCCTCTTGTGCCTCCTCCCCTCACATAATAGTCTTTATTTTTCTTATCCTTTCCTTTCATCCAATAAAAGCTCGGTAATACACAGATCTTGAGCAGTGGATAATTATTAGTAATCATTTGTTACCCAACAGACAAAAGGAGTGAAAAAATGTGCAACTGCTAGAGGGGTTTTTTTTTAAGGGGGGAGTTCCTTATTGGCAAGTAAAGCTGTCTCATAAGGACATAAATCAGAACAGGCTGGCAAACATGGTGAAATATAGTGTCTCCTAAGGTTAATATACAAAGGACACTTCAGGAGAATGTGTGCAATGTTTTTCTTATCATAAGCTTGTAAGAGGGGATTTCTTCTCCTTTACTGTTAGAGCACCCAGAGCTGAAGTTCTTCCACAAATTTTGCATATGTTGTGGCATAACCTAGCACTTAGAAAAACCTTACCTAGAAGCAAGCTACACCAGCTCTTTAATTCACCTGCAGTCATGTGGCTGTATAAAGTACCAAGTAAATAAACAGTATTTTGAACACAGTTACCCTTAGGTGTTTCTTCATTCAGGACTAGAAAGGTAGGTGCATTAGGATTCCACATTCCAGTAATAACGTACGCTTTTCCATCGTTGCTTTTCCCCATGCATTCCTGAGAACACAAACATTAGCTTCTTCAGGACTGAATCTGAAATTTCCAATCATATAACTGAAGAACCTTCAACTGCACATGAAACAGATGCTTACATGCAGTTCAGGCATCCCTTAGAATCACTGCACAAAAATCTTTTTAATAAAGATCTCCCTTTTATGCAACGAAAACCTGCAAGTAGAGCACTAAACAAGGATTCCACAAAGGATGTAAGTGTAAATGCAGGCATGCATGCTTCAGATGCCATTATGTTTTAGCCCTTACATACAAAGATATGATTTCATAGAGAAGGAAACATTTCCATTCAATATTTCAAGAGTGGATACTTAACCTTCAGGTGAGTTTTACCAGACAGTATCATGGATTTCTTAACAGCACCCCTTGAAAAGATAAATGAACTGTATTGCCTGCCCTTCCATCCCAGTCTCTACTAGTTGTACAACAGAATTCTTACCATATCGAGCAAGTGCATGTCACTGTTTTTGACATTTCGGCCTGGACTTAACAACATCCCAAAGCATCTGCAAATGACATTTAGAAAGTAAATACATGAGAAAATAATATTTTAAAGAACTTAAATTTTGTAAACAACATCTTAACACCATTTTCCACATAAATACAAGAATTTCACAATATAAACTGACATTGGTGCTGTCACCAAAATTGGCTCCCTTTCTGGGCCTAACATTAACATGTATTCAAACATAGCCAGAAAATCTACTGGAAAGCGACGCTAGATATTCGCTACAGTTTGGAGTCTAACAACATTATGTTCGTGGATTCTTTTACACCTTCTGCCAGCAGTGCTGAGAACAATAACAGTATATAAGTACATGAATACATTTTCAAGGTCTTGTGTAAAAAAAGCCATATGGCTGTCTAAGCATTTATTAGGGTGTATACCTGTGACAGAAACCCTAAAACCTAACTAGGGCTCACCACCTTGAGAATCTGGAATCTTAGATCCCTGGGGTTTACATTATTTATTTATTATTTTTTATTATTTATTATTTCAAATTTATACCCCGCCCTCCCCACAAGCGGGCTCTGGGCAACTCACAAGGGCACATGGCCAAATCCAATACATTAGAATAACCCCCACATTCCCATTCCACATTGGGCCAGCTAGCCAAATTTAATCCTTTTTGAACAAAGGCTAGATCACCTGTTTGTCATGGGCTAGATCCCATTTGTCATGGAAGTTCGGGGCCATTATCAGATACTGGGGGGGAGGGGTGTACTATCATTTTTATAATTTTATGATTTGTAAAGTATCTTCTGACATCAGAGATAGAGATTTACATCGGATTGGCTAAACCAACTAGTCAATCTTACGAAGGGGACTAACTTAAGTCAGATTCCATTGCTCATAAATATTTGGGAGTTCAGGATCTTCCTTTGCCTCCATTTCGAGGACTATGGAACTTGGTGCCCACAAAAATTTGTACATGCTCTGAGGAACCTACTACAGCCTAAGTAATGTGTATGTAACTTTAAATCAATTGTACTGTTTATATTTGAAAGTTAGTGTGCTGAGATTTATGTGTGTTTCCTTCCCTTATATTCCCTTATATTTTGCCCCATCCTATCCCATTTTTAAGTCAAACCCTTTTTCCCTTTATAAGAACAACATTGTTTTGAGTTTCATTTAATATGATTTCTCTGAGATATTCCTCTTAATCTTTTCCCTGTGTGCCTGATTGCACTAAATACACTAAATATGCCGGGCAGAGAGTCTTTGTGCTAGGGCTCCTGCACTAATAGTGCTACAATCGGTCCCAGCTAATTACTTGGACTATGTACGAACTATGTTAACTTTGACCATAATTAATAGACTGAAGGGAGACCGAGGGTCCCAGCTTTTCCAGCAACGGCTGCTTTTCCTACCTTGGTGGGGCTATCGGACTTCCTGGTGTGGCCTGGTTTGGCATCGCTGGTCAGAGGAGTGGCGGCGTGGGGGTGGAGACTGTATTGGTGATGAACACATGTGAGCCGGATGCAGGACATGCCAGGCTCCGTTGGAGTTGGGCGGTTTTGCAGCTGACATTTCGATGGACTCGCTGCAAGTGCTCATGGTGGCGACTACTGTTGCGATTGCTGCCCGTCGTATAAGAGGGCAGTGGGTGCGCGGGCGAGGCCTAGGTGCCCAGGGAAGGTCTCTGCCTCTCCCTGGAATCCCTCTGACTGAGCCCGGGTCCCCCCGGACAACTGTTGACAACCAACAGTGCAACCTCAACAGCAAGGACCTCCTGGACAACTGCCGGCAGCCAATAGCGCAAACTCAACAGCAACCCCCCGATTCTGGGTTCAATATCAGAGGCGACAGTAACAACGTAGGACTGGACACATCACTGGAGATTGCAGTAACAGTGGAGGATCCGTGCCAGGAGCCGGTTGATCCACCAGGAAGGAATTTGCAAGTTGCCGGAAAGTGGGTTTGGAGGACCCAATCAATATCTATTAACATCTAATTAACATCTATCTATAGGACCTTTGTTTTACATAAGATTGGCGAAGCAACGAGACCAGCCGCTTATACTGGATTACTAGGTAGGCTTAGATTTAATTAATTGAGTCAGTGGTAGGGTATATTCGTTGGGTATTATTATTCTTAATTAATTGTAGGTCTGATTTGATTAATGAATTGGTTGGACTAACTGCCTTGACTGATAAAGTGATTAATTGATTTGTTATGTAAATTAACAAATTAAGTGATAACAGGTCATCTGGTTGCCTGAAGCAAATTTGCCATAAAATGTATTAAATCTATGAAATTTAAACTACTAATCAATTGATTGTCCAAAAAAAAAAGATAGGAAAGGGAAAGGGGGGGGGCAACTATAGGCTACCAGATTAAATTGGAGGGCAGGTGTTAGAGCTGATTAGCATAGAGTGGGATGCATTATTTCAGGAGCTTGAGCTAACTTCTATTGTTATGCTTGAGCTAACTTCTGTTGTTATAGATCTAATTCAGTTGAACTGAAGTCTTAGTTGGTCTGAGGCCTGCAGCTGGGACAGTTGGTGAAGTCCAGTAGGCAGGATGGTGACTGGGCAAGGGATTCCAGTGCTCCTGGGGAAGGGGAAATATAGCGGTGGGACCAGACATGATGTCATGGGAAGGGGACGGAGAAGCAGATTAGCTTGGCCCCCTCACAGCCTGTGCTCCATCCCAAGGGTTGTAGGTAGTGGGGCTAGGACAAAACCTCCCTCTGACATTGGTGTTGTGTAACACCAGGCCTATTAATAATAAGACCATAGTCCTTTGGGACTTTCTGCAGGAGCAGAATGTAAACCTGGCATGCATGACCGAGACATGGGTGCAAGATGGGGAGACAGTAGCTCTCTCCCAAATGGCTCCACCCAGGTTCTTGGTCGTTCACCAATCGCAGACTAGGGGGCAGGGGGGAGGAGTGGCTTTATTCATTCGGGAGGCTTACTCCTTCAGAGCGCTCCCACCGCCAAAGATCACGGGCATTTAGTATGTTGGCCTAGTTTGGGAAGGCGTGTGGTGATTTAGCTAGTGTACCATCCGCCCAACGCACTGGCTGATAGCCTACCGTCCCTGGTGGAGGCCGCATCAAGCTGGGCATTGTAGCACCCTAGGCTGATAGTCCTGGGTGATTTCAATGTCCATGCTGATGATGCAACCTCCACTCAGGCAACAGACCTGGTGTCGTCCATGGCGGCACGAAGACTCTCCCCGTTTGTCATGACTCCCACTCATCGAGCTGGGCACACGGTCAGTTTGGTCTTCACGGCGGGGGTTACAGTGGACCGGATTACTGATTTACCCAGGAGCTGCAGCTGATTCAGCGAGAGCTGAGACGATTAGAGAGACACTGGTGGCATACTCGTGACAAAGCTATAAGAACATCTTATAGGATGTTTATGAGATCCTATGAGATGGCAGTCAAGGCTGTTAAAAAAGAGTACTATATGGCTGCAATTGCATCTGCAAGCTCACACCCAGCCCAATTGTTTAGAACGACACGGTCTATTACTACTTTGCCCCAAGGCAAACCAAATGCTAGGGAATTGTCTATTGGCTGTGACTTTTGCGAGCAATTTTGCAGACAAAGTCTTATCACTCCATTACGACCTCCCTGTTACAGTTGATACAGTGAGTGAACTCGAGGCTCCACGCACATCTTCTGGTCCAGTTCTGGATCATTTCGGTTTGCTCAGCCTAGAGGAAGTTGACAAATTGCTCCTAACTGTCCACCCTACCACATGCTCCCTTGATCCGTGCCCTTCATGGCTAATTAAAGCTGGCCACGAGGGGTTGTGAGGTGCCTTGCAGGAGATTATCAACAAGTCCCTCCTAGAGGGACTGTTCCCCGAAGTACTTAAAGAAGCAGTGGTCCACCCTCTTTTGAAAAAAACATCTCTAGATTGGCCCGCTATCGGCTAATTTGCCCTATTTGGGAAAGATGACAGAGAGGGCAGGGGCAGTTCAGCTTCAGGGCTTTTTGGATGACGCTTCCATTTTAGATCCCATCCAGTCCAGTTTTTGCCCAGGCCACGGGATGGAGATGGTACTGGTCACACTCATGGATGACCTCCAGAGGCATCTGGATCGAGGCAGATCAGCGGTGCTAATGTTGTTGGACCTGTCGGCAGCATTTGACATGGTCGACCATCAGCCACTGATCCACCGCCTCACTGACAGTGGAATTCAAGGGCTGGCCTTGCAGTGGCTTGTCTTCTTTCTCCAAGGTTGAGGACAAAGGGTGACGCTAGGGGAACAGCTATCCCAGAGGCACCCACCAGATTGTGGTGTGCCTCAAGGGGCAGTGCTGTCCCTGATGCTCTTCAACATCTATATGCGTCCCCTTGTCCAGATTGCCTACAGGCGTGGGCTGGGGTGTCACCAATATGCGGATGACACCCAGCTCTATCTGCTATTGGGCTGTCAGTCCAACTCCAAACTGGAAGAACTGGAGCGAGTATTACAAGCTGTGGCTGGTTGGCTTAGGCTTTGGTGCCAGCGCTGGAGGTTAGGAGCTTGGAAGTGCTCCTGGATGCCTCCTTAACTATGGAGGCCCAGGTAGGAGCCACTGCCATGTCAGCCTTCTATCATCTTCAGCTGATCAGGCAGTTGGTTCCCTTCCTCGAATGCAATGACCTGGCAACAGCGATCCATGTGATGGTCACCTCGAGATTGGACTACTGTAATGCTCTGTACATGGGGCTGCCCTTGTCACAAATCCAGAAGCTACAGCTGGTGCAAAACGCCACAGCCAGGCTTTTGATGGGGCTCTCTAGATGGGAGCACATACAGCCTGTGCTGGAGGCATTGCACTGGTTGCCAGTAGCATACCGGATTCATTTCAAGGTGCTGGTTCTTACCTTTAAAACCCTATATGGTCAGGGAACTGCATACCTGAGGGACCACATTTCCCCATATGTTCCCCAGAGAGAACTCCGGTCAGGGGTGGGTCCAGAATCGGCTGGCCCTCTCGAGCCTTAAGGAGGCTAGGCTGTCGATGACCAGGACTAGGGCCTTCTTGGTGTCAGCCCCAACCTGGTGGAATGAGCTCCCAGAGGAGATCAGGACCCTGTGGGACCTTTTACAGTTCCACAGGGCCTGTAAAACGGAGCTCTTCCACCAGGCTTTTGGGAGCTGCCGCCATCACCAATGAAGAACATCAGATGGTTTAATGTGTGAGGGCCCTGGTTGCTGGAAACAGCCATCTTTAACCTATGGAACAGAATGGAATCTCTGACATCTGTGGAACATCAACCACCATATGGACAATCTAAAGAATACTGCGAGCTGACTGCTAGCTGCAAGCTGAGAACTCTGAAGCTGCGAACTAGGAATAATGGTTACCACCAACATATGGACAATGTTGAATGACATCCACTACTAGCACTTTATGGTTTTAAATAGTTTAGTGTAACTTATGTTCTAATGTATTTTACCTGTCTGTAAGCCGCACTAAGCCAGCCTAGGCTGGGAGGGTGGGGTAGTAATGTGAAGTCAATAAATAAATAAAATTATCTACATGCAAACACAGACTGCGCAAGATCTGCTTACAGAATGTAACCCATACCCACTCCTGTGCGTTTTCTGTCATCAAGCCAGCTGCCTGTTGAGGCGACTATGTGGCAGGAGGAGGAGCCCTGCAGCACCCCACCTCTAACCTGGATATAGTCATCTGCTCTGCTCCCGGACTGTCTGAGGAACGCAAGTTTCCAAGGAAAGGCTTCCTCTTTGTCCCACTGAGGCTACCTCATTCACACATGTATTATGGCATATTTGCCTTCAGGCTTCTAGCCTGGACACCAGGTGTAGGATTAGGGAGTCTGGCCACTCTAGCAAGGGAGATCTCTATGAGAAAGCCAGTCCTGGCTAAAGAATGAAATCAGCTTTGTCCAAACTATTTGTGAGCAACCTTGAAGACCTACATGGTAGAAATGCACATATCTTATAAACAAAAGGAAGGAAGCAAACATCCAAGATCAGCAATGGAACAGAGAACCAATCCAAGTGTTTCCATAATTGGGCCCACTTGCCCAGATGTGCCCAGCCCCTAGTCAGCAACTTCTTTATGCGGCAGAGGGGCATGACGTGGCAGCACAAAAGTAGGCTGCCAAGTCTCAGAAAGCACAAACCTGGCAAGTAGCAGAACCAACCGATATGGGAGCTGATAACAGCACAGTAAGACAAGGAAGCTACAGCAGCAGGCTTAGGCAAGTCAAGCATCACAGTCAAAGAAGAAAACTGAACATGAAGGAGACATAAATGGCTGCTCAGGCAGAACATACAGGCCAAGGTATGGGATAACCTCAAGCTTGCTAGCTCATTTTAAAATGAAAAGAGCATCATCTTCCTCAGGCTGAAAAAAATCACCTGAGGGAATAAAATGAGAACACATGTCTGACTTCTTCCAACACAGCAATGAAAATCTAACTTGAGAACAGGGAAAGGGAAGCTGAAGATGAGGAAAATATTCCAAAGGAGAGCTGCCTTTGTCTTTTACAAACCAAATAAAAAATAAAGATAACCTAAGGGAATAAGAGAAGGACCCAGATGCTCCTTTAGTAAGAAATGAAAGTCTAAGGAAAACAGGGGGAGGAGGGAAGCCTAACAATCTTAGGGAGAAAGTTTGTAAAGACAACTCTCACAGAGATGCTTCTAACATGGTAATCAGAAGACATGCATGTAGAGGCAAAATTCATCCTCAGGTGAGGTGGCCTGAGTACCAGTTCTTTGGCAAAAGCTTTAAAATTTTCAAAGGCTGTTTCTGTATATTCTCAGAAGTTTTGTGGGTAACTATGCAGACGCCATGAAAAAACATCACTCAAAGATTATTAAAGAAAGTATCTTTCTACTGAAACCCTGTTTAAAATCTTAAGAGAAGGTTGCCATCTGGTGGTATTTTTTTAAAAATACAAATTGAATAACTTCCTCATTGAGTAATTTAAAGTTTTTAAAATATACCATGTATCTGAATCATCCATAATATCAAGCAGCAAAATACTTGAAAAAGTTGTTTCTTTTTGGTATTCTATGCCAATATTACTACAGCACATCAGTACATTAAACTATAGTAAATGTTGGAAGCAGTGGCGTACATGGCGTATTTGATGCCTGACGCAGATCATTTTTTAACACCCCCACAGTGTTCCCTCTAAGCTGAGTTAGTGTGAGCTGGGTAAACCAGTTTTTTAGCCTCCAAATCACACATTTTTGTCTTAGCTCAGGAAGGATGGCTCCAGAGCAAACTGATTCATACAGTAGCCAAATCGCTCGCTCACAACTTTAATGCCAGTAGCTCACAAAGTAGAATTTTTGCTCACAAGACTCCACAGCTTAGAGGGAGCATTGTGCCCACACAACAGATTTTCAGTAATAATCATGAAATAAATACACAGTATCTGCAATGGCAATACAAAACCAACATTTTGCATACTAACGATGCAAACCCAGCATTTTAGCAGAAGGCAGTAGTTCTGTTCTCTCCAGAAAGGTTTCTGCTTGTCTGGGGAGAGCAGATTCCAGAAGAGTGGCTGGGACCCTGGACAAAGCAGGGCTCCTAACTGGGCAGGCTTTGAAAGTGGCAGCCTGCTGCGGCCAGGGTCAACATGCTGAGCTGGGGCAAGAACAGCGTTGGTGCACTCCAGGATCCCCCTGCAGGCCATGGACCAGCAGCAGCCCCAACTCCCAGCCTCCCACTGTCAGTCAGCAGCTTTGCACTCCTCCTCATGGGTAGCCCCGGGCTTGCGAGAGAGAGGTTTTCCACAGGAATGAGACAGCAGAGGCTGCGGGGTGCCCATTTTCAGCCCAAGCACTGCTTGCTCAGCTGACACAGGACAGTGCTGATCTGGAGCAAATGAGTTTTTGGACTCTGGCCATTCCTCCTCCTCAGAGGACAACCAGTCTTTTCCTGCCCTGGGCTACTTTTCCAGGAAAGCAAAAGGTGAAAAGATCCCATATGTGGACAATGTCAGCTTCTTACACCCTTAGGATTCAGAGTTTGGGCTGTAAACCAGCCACTCCCCCCCCCAAAAAATGCCCAAGTTTCAGACATTCTGAGCTCCTCACAAAAGAATGGCTCAGACTTCCATAAATATGAAAAGTGAAATAACGAACACCTCCACACACCCAGAAATTTCTACGTTTACTATTTTCTAAAATAATATTTTTATGCGGGAAGGAAGCTGCAGACATTATCAAATTGCATTTAGAGGAATATCAAGACTTCTTCAAAGTCTGTTTCAAAAGTTAAAACAAATATGGTAGATAAAACAAAATTCCCCAGTATGGGGGTGGGCTTACAGCTGCTCACAGGCCAGAGGGAAAAAAATACCCTGTCCCTTTAACAGAGGTTTAATGTGTGGAAATGGGCAGCTGAATTTTTTCCATGGCCTGGAGGTAAACAACATCACCCAGTAAATAACATCCTATTAAACCTCTATTAAAGGGACAGGACATAATGTGCTGGGGGGAAACTGAGGGCTTGATGCAAAATTCTGCACGGGGCCCTTATTCTGTTAACAATAGGTAGTAAGTAAACACAAGCAATGTACATTCTTCTCAAATGTTGTCCTCTCCTTTTTTTTTTTTTGAAATGTTGGATGAGGACTAGGATCCTGGGTTTAAATCCCTGCTCAGAGTGACATTCACTGGGTGATCATAGGCTCGTTCTTTCAACATAACCTACCTCACAGGGTTCTTGAGAAGATTTTTTATTTCTTTTGATGGATTTAGCCAAAAAAATGAATTATGAATGGGTCAAGGCAAGGCCAGCATACATGTCAGTATAGTCCAACGAGTTCCACATTTCCTCCAACCAGTGGCATACCAAAGGCGGGGCGGTAGGAGCGGTCCACCCCGGGTGCAGGCCTTAAGGGGGTGACCAGAAGCCTGATCTCCATATAAAATTAAATGAGCCTGGAAACCTAAATGTTGGACTGGCTGTTGCTATGAAGCTTACTGGTTAATTTGGGGGTGGTTATTCTCTAACAGTAGGTATTATTCTCCCTCCTGTGTGACTAGAACTGGAGTTCTGTTTGTGGAAGAAAAAGTCAGGGGTGATTCCTGCTAAATTGCTCTTCTTGTTGCTGCTTCCTGAGCCACATAACATTCTGCTCAGGAGGATCCCCGGGCTAAACCATGAAGGAAGTGCATAAAGCCACAGGAGGAAGGAGAACTGGTATCTTTGAGCTCATTCTGTTGATTTAAGTATAGCAACTGGCCCAGTATATTTCTTGCAACGGGAAAAAGGAAGAAAGACCCACCAAGGTAAAAAAAAGAAAAAGAGGATGCCAACAACACCTAAAGCAAGCTGTTACTTTACTGCGTCACTTTCCCCTACATACCAGACTTCTTGACACCCACAACAGCACTGTCTAAAGTGTCATTTTTTTTTCTCTGCCAGAGCATCTCCTGCATCTTCAGCCCTCAGGCTACTTCTGATCCACACAGATCCACCAGCCAGAACTGGAGGGTCAGCTGCTACTAGGAGTGACCTGTAAACAAGCCAGGTAACTGGCAAATTGGGAGCTGGCCTGTCCAACACTTTTGTAAGATTAACCCAACTAGCATAGCAGTGACACAGAAATCTGAGAGATGACATAGTTAATAACAGTTTCCCAGTCCAGAATTCCAAAGGATGTGAGAAAGGCAGATTTATTCACTCATAATCCTGTTAAGTTTTGCTCTGCTACGGATACTTAGAGAGCACTGAAGATATTAATACAAAGCACTTTCATATTTCCATTCAGTTTTCATCATTACCTTTCAATGGCTAATTCTTTGTTGGACATCTGCTGCACAGAAATCACTACTTTCTTCTCAAGTCCCTGCTTTAGTTTGAAGAACAACTTCTCTCTATCCTTCGGCACTGGGCTAAAGGAAAAAAAGTATCATAGGAATGCAATCCCATAAGAACACATCTAAACAAGGAAATCACGAAAGCGACTGATGAAAACTAAAGTCCATCTGCTAATTGATTTTTTTATTGTATTCTGTTGAATTCCTAACAATTCAACTGGAACCTGAAGAACAGTCTGAACATAAAAACTGAGGGGAGACTGGCTGAGAATGTAAAAGTGTAAGTGCACAGTTTTAACTAGATGCATTACTGATAATAGTACTGTTATTCATTCCTTCCATTTACAAGAGAGAGCCAGCATAGTGTAGTACCCAGGGTGTCAGACTGGCATCTCAGAGTCCCAGGTACAAATCTGCACTCTGCCATGAGGCTTGCTGGTGACCTTTGACCAGTTGTTCCTCATCCTAACATTCTCTCACCCTAATCCACATCACAGGGGTGTTGTGAAGAACACAGACATACATACTCCACCTAACTTCCTTAGAGGAAGGGTGGGATTTAAAAAATGTAAATAAATACATTACCTGAAGTTTCCTTTACCATCATCTTCTCTGACTTCCAAAGAAACATTGAAAACAAATACATCACTGTCTGGAGTTGGGAAAATATTATCCTTTACATGTTCTGATGCTTGTTTGGAAGAGCGTCTGAATGCTGTTGAGAAGCTATACAAAATTCTGCTGACCTAAAAGTGGATTCAGGGTTGGTGGGAGGGAGGAAGGGCAGATAAACCATAAATGTTATCAAACAAAGGTAAATGTACAGTTGCAATGTATTAGCGCAAGTGACCATTTTACTATTAGATAAAATTATCTTTGCCCACAGAAAACCTCTCACTTGTTAAAGAAAAGTTACAACATCTTTCAATAGCTCTTCCCCTCCTAGCAAGTAACTGGAAGCAAAGACATATCTGTCAATCACAGCAGGCTAGATTTGCTCACAAAATCCTGAACAGATTGAGCAATTCCTCAAATTTCTTAGGAGAGAATGATGCCAGTTACATTTTTGTCCTAAGGATTCTTGCCACAATATTTCTTAAGCCACAACCTATGTACAGAATCAAGTAATCAACAAAATTTATAGATTTCTAAAGGACATAGGTCAAAGACTGTCAGCAGCTACATGTTCCCAAAGTTAAGTGAATCAGACAAACTCTTTGCAGAGTTGCCTTCAAACAGAGAAAAGCTTTCTTAGTAAACGTGTTCTTAATCCTTAGGAACAGATGATAATCTAATATACTGGAGAGGGGATCTAACACCACAGAAAATATATACAGGAAGGGGCAGGAGGGATTAGCCATGTTTTTTACACTGTAAGGTTAGAAAATGAAAGATACTGAATTGAAAATGAAGTTTTTCCAGGGGGTCCCTGTCTATTAGGAGTAAAACTGATGATCATTGCCTGAATCTATCAGTAGATTATTGGATGTGTGAGGAGTTCTGAATTCTGTACCCCACCTGGTGCCAAGGGCAATTCTAGGAAGGAGGATCAACTGATTAATGCCTGAGAGTTGTAATTATTTACACAGTGCTTTCTGCAGTGTTCAAAAGGAAGAGAGTGCAATGCGCTTAATGCCACATAACTTGCTTGTACTAATTCAATCACTGGGAATGGTCTGGACCCACTCTGCCTGAATCCTTTACTCTTGACTCAATTTTGTTTTCATCTGAATTCTACAATGTACAGTAATACATCTGCATCCTGGGAAACTAGGCCGTCTGGCCTCTCTTTGAAACAAATCCCACCCCTACCCTTCTACCATTTGTGGTTCCCATCGTGTGCCCATACGTATATCTGCCTACTAAACATAACACTTCGATCTGGGTCATGAAAGTGGGATCTGGGTCATGAAAGCTTATACCACAACAAAATTCATTAACCTTTAAGGTGCCATAAGTCAGTGTTGCTGAATCTAAGCAGGTTGTGGACTTGTTCATTAATCTGGATGGGAGACCACTGGGAGACCCAAGTATGTATATTTTTAGAGTTCTCATCAGAAGTTTCCATTCATGACTCATCTGATCAGGAACATCGAAACAGCTAGGGGTGATGCTGGCTACACTCAGAATTGCCAAACCAAACTTTCACAAACAAGGGACAATTAGAAGTTCTCAAGTCTGAAATAAGAGTCATCTATTATACTCTGATTTGGGTTAAGGGACTACTTTACAAATAACGAACACCAAGCAAACCTAACCATACCGTTTTGTTAGGAACCATGAGTTCTAGAAACTGGTATGGCTAATTCATGCCAGACTGAAGAACGACAAATCAAAGAAGCCCTTATTCAAGTATAGTGGGAAACTGCATTCAGAAACATGCGAATACAAGGATTCATCCTGCACAGAATTCAGTGGAGCAGTCTGGTTAGCCTGCTGCAGAATACACAAGAAGCTTCATGGCCAAGAGACTGCCTCGTCAGATGCATGAAGTGAAATCAGTCTGCAGATTATTCTGCGTGTGAGAGAGACATCCGTGATACAAGAGGTAGTGTATACTTTTGAGTTTTGCATGAAAACTTGTCATATGTTTCTTGCATTTTGTGACTTTCTATATCATTCTATGGCCTTTATTTTTTATATACACCCAGCAAAGGGGGGGGAACTGGTGCAGTGTATATATAGGGGCAGTATATCTGAATAAAACAACTCTTTATTACACCATACTTCCCCCCCCCCTTTTGCTCCATCTTTGATGTGGCCATCTAACTGCACTGTGGTTTCACTTTGTGCATCTGATCACTGATCATCAAGCCTTTGGCTTCAGAAAGCTTATGCTTCAACAAACATATTTAATCTAAGGTTCCATAAGACTTCCTTAGTCTTCCTCCACTGGATACTATGAAGCAGTCTACAACTTTGTCCCGATCTTCTGAGATGATCATTAAGTGTTTGAAGTGTGTACATTACAACATTTAAAGTAATAATTCTACTTTCTACTCACTGCCTCCTTAATTTCACAGGAGAAGACATGAATCTGGAACTCTTCTGTGCCAGAGCAGCTTTCAGTAAACGCAAAGCAGTCACATTCAGGAGTCCCATTTTGCCCACGGACACAGAACAGTACTTTGTAGATTGGGAAAGAAGCTATTTCTGTACTACTGGACTGATCTATTATTCTAAACAAGAAGGAAAAATGACAAGAGCTTTATCAAAAGTCAACAAGGTGAAGACATCCTGCCACTTCTGACACACAAAGAACAAAAAAGAAAACTTGTTTATTTAAGATGCTTTAGTTTTATAAACTTTTAAATTTCCTTTTAGCTCATCATATGTCAATTAGATGTCTTCTGAACCAATTCAAGAATTAACATTAATTAGAAAAACCATAGTTTATGTTTCTACCCAAATGGCACAGCAGTCTTGAAACTAAAGCCTAAACTAAAGTTCTGTTCTTGTGTAAGAAGAACAGGTTTTTGAAAATATATGCATTTTGTGCACAACTATATTTTTAAAGGCTGGATTCTACATAATACCATATTTCCTCTCTCACTGGCTTAATTTTCAATATCATACATTTAAATAATTAAAATTAGTTTAAAGAAAGAAGCTAAGAAAATAACATGTTTTTGCCCCACCTTCCCTTCTCCTGCCCTGGTGGGTTTCTTTTACAAGGTGTACATAAAAAATGAAAAACAGAATCACCCACTTTACTAATGGGGGGATTATAACATGTCATGCATAGTCACACACACTACATCAAGACGTATATAGAGACATACACACACATTAAAATTAGTGATTGCTGTTTCTATTAAACTTTATTCTTGATATTCTGCCAACGCTGGAAGTCATGGTAAGAAATGAATGGTGGAGAGAACATGGTATAGTAAATAAACAGATGGCTCACCTAACAGAGCCATCCGGGATATTTGGAACATATAAAGTTACGGGGAAAGGTGAATGATTTGAGTTTTTCAAAACCGCCATGGTATGCAATGCCTCCAATTCACTGCGAGGAGCAATCACTTTCATATATCCAAGATACATCAGCTTGTTAAATAATACACTGTCTTCTTCTGAGGGTACGGTAGGGGAATACGGTCCTGGGGGTAAAACTTCTGAAATTGAGTAAAATTCAAACGTTATCCACATTTTCTCCTTTCCTTGAAGCAGTCATTTGTACACAAGCCATCTTGACTACATTAATACGCTTGAAGGATACTGGGATGCAGCCCAGCGCCATAGCATGAAGCAAATATATAACTCCCCGAAGAAAAAACACAATTCTGTAAATTTTAACATACTTTGTTATACTATTCATATTGCAAATATCTATCATAAGTAACATTCATTGCATAAAATACCTTTCATAAGTATGAGTAAATATATACATAGGTCTGTGGTCAAAGACCATAGAGAATGGTACTAATACAAAGACAATCTTGTTGTAAATATTATGAACGCAGTCCTGGCTACGTTCCTGGATTCTTTTAGTGGCTCTATCACTTTAAGGCATCTAAACGGAGCTGTGAAGAAAAAAACGGACTAAAAAGCCTTAGTTTTTCCAAGCTCTTAGCCAACACATATAACCTCATCCACTGTCGGCACAATACCACGGCTTACTCCAATGCAGCACCCTGCACTGGCCTCCACAGCTTCTCAAACACATGTTACCACAATCAGCAGTTTAATATATCTTAAAAACAACTTCTCTGTCACTGTAGAGCCTAATATTTCCTGTTTACTTTCATCTGCTATTTTTGAACATCCAAGAGGTATATTTGATAGCAACTCCTTTGGATGCTCAAAAGCAAAAATTGATCATTTTCTTTAAGGGGCCTTCGTTTGGATTTTTTTTCAGCAGCTAGAGAAAAACAAAAAGGAGAAGAATTTTTGATACATTTTTGCAAGGTAAGGTGTCACAGGGCTCTTGGGGTTTTGCTGTTCTTGCTTTTGCTGTTACTATTGCCATTTGATCTGTTTTAACAGCCTATTGTTATGTATTTTTTCCATGGTATAACTTTGCCTATGTTAGCTGACTACATTTTCATGTAAAGTCAGCCCATGGAAAGTTTACATCAGGCCAGTTCACAGAAAGTACATGTAGAGCAGCTTCCTGCACCATCACTGCCCCTTTCAGTCACAAAAAATAAAATGTACAAAAAATAGAATTGCAAAACTAAAGAAGTTGGCTCAGGTGGAAATGGTAACTTCAAATTTTCTCTTACAGAATAATGAAACCCAGACTTCCCAGTTTTCTTACTTCTGCCCAGGGCTTGTTTTGTAGAAAAAGCCCAGCAGGAACTCATTAGCATAATAGGCCACACCCCCTGCAGCGCAGGTCCCACCCGGGATCGGCTTCCCCAGGTGCCCTGCGGCTTGTGAGGCGCATGGGGAACCCAAGAGAAGGAAGGCAGCTTCTGGATCGGCTTCCCCAGGAGGGGAGGCAGTTTAAACTGCCTTCCCTCCCTGGATCACCTTGGCTTCCCCAGGCACCCCACGGCTTGTGAGGTGCCTGGGGAACCTGAGGGAGGGAGGCTGCAGGCGTGGCCAACTTGGAAGCCAGCCGGAACTCCGTTCCTGTGCGTTCCTGCCCAAAAATAGCCCTGCTTCTGCCTACTTCCAGTTGCCACATTTTTCCTTAGATATTAATTAACAAAAATATTTTAAAAGTACCTGTGGTACAAGGATCAAGTAGAAGATGCATAGAGGGCTGGCTATCAGAAACATCTTCAGGTGACTGCCTGCAATCACCACTCAGATGTTCACAATCAACAGTATCCCATTTCTGATCCTTATCAGAATCCTTCAGTATCTCTTTTGCTGCTTTCTCCATTTGTTCATCTTCATTTGGAAACATCTGTATAGAGACACATGCACACAAATATTTTTTCAATGAAAACATTCAGTAAGCAACTGTATTCCATAAATTTACAAATTTTCAGTGTGGTGTATGTGTAGGTGTATGAGAAGCACAGCAGATTGTAGAACAGATTAATATGACTGTACCGCCATCTTTAAGTATTTATATCTATTTATGACTGTGAATTGTTTTAAACTGGTTTTATTTATGTTTATAATTGATTGTTTATATTTTATCTTCTGTAAGCTGCCCTGAGCCTGCCTCAGCGGGGAGCGCAGGGTATAAATTGAACTAATAAATAAATAGGTTGTTTATTTATCCAGTGTGGTGTTGTCCTAGGATCTGGGAAACCCACGTTAAAACCCTCAGACTGCCATGGAACTGTGCTGGGTGACCTTGGGCCAATCACACAGGCTCACAGCCTAACCTACCTTCCAGGGTTGTTGTGAGGATAAAATGGAGGAGAGGTAAAATGAGGTGAGCTGCTTTGGATCCCCACTGGGGAGAAAGGCAGGGTATAAATGGAACAAATAAACATAACCTGGTTCTATCTTGTATGAATGTTTAACCAATAAAATATCAATTTTTAACACAAAATTATAACCAAAAAACCTAGTTATGGAGTTAATATCAAGTTTACATGTTTTGGGAACCTACTATTTTAAATAAATAGTGGCCTTGATAAAGTAAGCACAAACATGATTAAAAACTGGCAGAAAAGCATGAGTTTCCAAATGCTGCATCTCATTCTTCCCATTTTATTACACACATTGATTTTAGAATTAATTCAGGCATACTTTAAGACAGATGTCATGGCACTCATAGGTAGGGCTGCCAAGTCCAGGTTGGAAAATACCTGGGGACTTTGAGGGTGGAGCCAGGAGAAGGGAGGGTTGGGGAGGGGCCTCAGCATGGTACAGTGCCATAGAGTCCACCCTTCAAAGCAGCCATTTTCTCCAGGGGAGCTGATCTCTGTCAGCTGGGGATCAGTTGTAAAAGCGGGAGATCCCCAGGCCCCACCTGGAGGCTGGCAACCCTACTCATGGGAGATGCTGTTAAAAGTAGCTCCTAATTGCGAAATGAGAATGTGTTACCTTCAAATTGAATTTCTCATCTTTTTCAGATGGATCCTCAGACTGTTTGTTAACCAAGACATATTCTTCATGGTTTAGTACTGATACATTTTCAGAAGAAAGGCTGGCTTTGACAAATGAAGATCCAACTTCCATTTCAGAATTATGATCCCTTCCTGTGATATGAGAACCAGAACCAAATGGAAAAATACCATTGTTAATACTGGAATTAAAGTAACATATCCTTTTATAGTATTAAAGAACTAAATCGTTATTGCAAAATTATGAACTGAATATTAAACAAAATAAAAGCTTATACAAAGAACTCTGCCCAACAACTGAACAGTTTCCAAAGATAAACAAACACCCTATATAATTCAAGAATGGTATCAAATTCTCACTCCTTTCCAAGATAATACATTTTTAAATATTGTAATAAAATACAACATATAATACATTTTAATAAAATACAACATAGAATACACACATAGAATTCTAAAAGCAAGTAACCCAAAACAGAAAGCAATAAATAACATGGGGATCACGCACAAAAAAAGGAGGATTAGCAAGGGGCAAACCTAAACATGACTGTGCAACAGCGACAAGGCGTTTTTTTCCACACTGACCATCTATATAGCAGTATTTCAACTTCCGCTACAATCAATAGCTTAAACTTTTTTCACACAAATTTTCAGTGTTTACAGAACAAGAGACTTGGCAAATAAAGTATTTCCTGTCGCGTTGTGAGGGATCTTCCAGAAAACACTACAATCAGCAGACACTAATAATTGCACTGCACCCATTTCCTAGAATGAGCAGCTCAAGTATGAAAAAAACCCAATATGATTAATTAAGCGGTTTGACTACTCAAATGAAGCAGGAGATGATGAACAAAACAGTACATTTTCTGCCCTGATCTGGATTGCCCAGGCAAGCCCAGTCTCATCAGATCTCAGAAGCTAAGCAGGGTCAACTTGGGCAAGAACCTGGTTGGGAGACCTCCTTGAAATACCAGAGGCAGGAGGTGGGGGCAGGTTTTACTCAGACACCTCTCTGAATATCCTCCAGGCCCCCAGTAGGGGCCAGTCACCAGAGTTTGCCATGACTGGAATTAAGGACGGGGGAGGGGTGGCGATCTTCATTCGGGAGGCTTACTCCTTCAGGGTGCTCCCGTTGGTGGAGATCGTGGGCGTGGAGTGTGGGAGGCTGAAGAGAGTTTGGCTGTATGGCTGGTGTACCGACCACCTAATGCACCAGCAGCCTGCCGTCCCTGATGGAGGCTGTAGCAGGCTGGGCGCTGGAGCACCCTAACCTAGTGGTTTTGGGTGACTTCAACGTCCATGCTGATGACGCAGCTTCCATTCGGGCGGCAGACCTGGTGTCGTCCATGGCAGCACTAGGACTCTCTCAGTACATCTCGGCCCCCACACACCGGGCCGGACACATGCTCAATCTGATCTTCGCCGCGGGGGTAACAGTGGACCGGATTACAGCTTCAGCAGTGCCATAGTCGGACCACTATGCCCTGGGGGCCCGTCTGAATGTCCCACCCCGACCCCTAGGCGGCGAGCGTATTTTAGCTCACCCGTGGAGCCAGATGGACCCTATGTGGTTCCAGATGGCACTGCGGGATCCGATGCCCCCTAGATGAGCTGGCTTGAGGACTGGCATAGCCGGCTCTCTACAGCCATTGACGAGATCACTCCCAGGCGCCCTCTATGCCCTCGCAACAGGTTGGCCCCCCGGTATAACCAGGGATTGTGGCTGATGAAGCGAGAGCTACGACGGTTAGAGAGGCGGTGGTGGCGTGCCCGCAACGAGGCTACAAGAGCATCCTATAGGACATTTATGAAAGCCTATGAGATGGCAACCAAGGCAACTAAGAGGGAATTCTATGCTGCCAAGATTGCGTCCGCTAGCTCACGCCCAGCCCAATTGTTTAGAATGATTCGGTCCTTAACAGTTCTGCCACAAGGCAGACCAAATGCTAGGGAATTGGAAATTGGCTGTGAGGCATTTGCGAGCTATTTTGCGGATAAAGTCTTGTCGCTCCGCCGTGATCTCCCCGCCACATGTGATACAGTGAGTGAACTCGAGGCCCCTTGCACATCTTCGTTTCCGGGCTTAGATAAGTTTGGCCTGCTCGGCCTAGAGGAAGTTGACAGACTTCTCGTGACTGCGCGCCCAGCCAGGTGCACTCTTGACCTTTGCCCGTCCTGGCTGATTAAAGCCGGCCACGAGGGGCTACGAGGTGCCGCTCAGGAAATTATCAACACCTCCCTCTCTGAAGGGAGGTTCCCGGGGGCACTCAAGGAAGCGATGGTCCGCCCTCTCTTGAAAAAACCACACCTGGACCCGGCCGAATTGGCGAACTACCAGCCGGTGTCCAATTTGCCCTATTTGGGCAAATTAATCGAGAGGGCGGTGGCGTTACAGTTACAGAGTTATCTGGATGATGCTTTGGTCTTAGACCCCTTCCAGTCTGGCTTTCGCCCGGGATATGGGACAGAGACGGCTTTGGTTGCCCTTACAGACGATCTCCAGCGGCATCTGGATCGAGGCGGTGGGGCGGTGATGCTGTTGCTTGACCTGTTGGCGGCGTTCGACACGGTCGATCATCAGCTGCTGGCCCGCCATCTTGCCGACGTGGGGATACAGGGACGGGCCTTGCAATGGCTCGTTTCCTTTCTCCAAGGTCGGGGACAAAGGGTGGTGCTAGGGAAGCAGCAGTCCAGGAGGCACCCACTGGAGTGTGATGTGCCTCAGGGGGCAGTGCTCTCCCCGATGTTGTTTAACATCTACATGTGCCCCCTTGCCCAGATTGCCCGGAAGTATGGGCTGGGATGTCACCAGTATGCTGATGACACCCAGCTCTATCTGATGTTGGGCGGCCAGTTGGACTCTGACCCAGAAGATCTTAACTGGGCATTGCACGCTGTAGGTGGTTGGCTCAGACTAAGTAGGCTGAAATTGAATCCGGCGAAGACGGAGGTCCTGTGTCTGTGTCGGGGCGGTCCGGGGTGGGGGGTCCTGCTCCCGAGCTTCGATGGGGCACCATTGGTGCCTGCGTCACAGGTAAGGAGTTTGGGAGTGCTCCTGGATCCCTCTTTGTCAATGGAGGCCCAGGTAGCAGCCACTGCTAAGTCGGCCTTTTACCATCTTCGGCTGGCATGGCAGTTGGTTCCCTATCTCGACCGCGATGACCTAGCCACAGTGATCCATGCGACGGTCACCTCAAGGCTGGACTACTGTAACGCCCTCTACATGGGGCTGCCCTTGGTGCAAACCCGGAAGCTGCAGCTGGTGCAAAATGCCGCGACCAGGCTAATGATGGGTCTCACAAGGCGGGACCACATCTGGCCTGTGCTAGCAGCGCTGCACTGGCTGCCTATAGCATACCGAGTTCGCTTCAAGGTGCTGGTTCTCACCTTTAAAGCCCTATATGGCCAGGGTCCAACATACCTGAGGGACCACCTTTCCCCGTATATACCCCAGCGGGCACTTCGGTCAGGGTCATGTCCTCGACTTTATGTGAGCCAGGCTCACCGGGACCAGGGCCAGGGCCTTTGTGGTGGCGGCTCCAATCTGGTGGAATGAGCTCCCAGAGGAGATCAGGGCCCTGCAGGACTTAATGCAGTTCCGCAGGGCCTGTAAGATGGAGCTCTTCCACCAGGCCTTTGGCTAGGAGCCACCACCAGTAGAAACAGTAGCAACACCCACTGTAATAACATCTCTAATATGAGCCGGCCCTGAATACAGCCCAGGCCCGATGGTTATGGTTGGTAGGACCCCAACCTGATAGGAAGCCATCTGATTAGTAAGACTGGAAGCACTTTATTAGGAATTGTAGTTATATATCTGTAATTTACTAAAAATTTATTGTTATTGTTGATTTTAAATTGTTTTACGATGTTTTAACTGGCATCTATGCCCCTGTAAGCCGCCCTGAGCCCATTTGTGGGGAGGGCGGGGTATAAAAATAATTATAAATAAATAAAAAATAAAAATAAAATGACTTCCAGGTGCACAGTCAATCAGAGGTTGCCATTACTTCTAGGCATGCGCGCACACACAAAATACCCCCCCCCAAAAAAAGAGTGCACTTTCTGTGCGATCAGTTATAGAAGGACCACCGCCCCAACCTGCTCAAGCAAGAATTTCAAGACCAAAACAATCTGAAATACAATAGCAACAATAGCCCCAGGGCCAAATTTTTGTTGTCTGAAGGTGGCAACAGTGAATATAATACCACTCACAGTGCTCAGAGATCATTGTTTAAAGTGGCTCATAACTTGTACCTCCTATTTTTCTCCAGAAAATATATATAGCCTCCTTACTGCAGTGCCTCATATTGCATGGGTCCTCCACCCCTCAGCAGGGGCAAGGCCCAAGGTGATGCCAGAGGGAGGAGAAGTCAAGGAAAAACAGCTTCCCTGAACTCTCCCCATTTTGTGGAAGCCTGGATCCACACTAAACATGAACAATAGTTCCTTATAACTAAGTAGCCAGGAAAATCTCTCATACATAAAAGTATGTTCATTTAATGGAAGTATGGATAAGACTATCCAAATGCCACCACAGATAAGACCTTATTTCTCACAATAGACAAAGAGATAAAACACAAACAAAGCTTCTCATTCAGTGGTGTGTGAGGAATAAGAATGAAGATACAATCCCTAAGATTTGCAGAGACTTGTGCAAATGGACCGATTTTGAAGCTTTCCATGGGCCATATCTGAACATTCCACACAACTCACTTACAAATGATTAAGAATGTTGAACACTATATAACCAGTTTTAAATGCATAAAAACCTACTTCTGTTTGAAGCAGAGACTCTTCCATTTCTATCCATCTCAGGGCTCAAACAAGATCAAACATCAGGCAGGGGGGTAAACACCTAATGAGATCAACATGATAGAATTATAAATGTGTAAATTTAAATCTTCCATTTCAAGCATGCAATTACGATTTAGAAAAGACAGTTTTTGCCTGGAAGTCCAGATTACAAAACAAAAAACAAAAAAACCCCAAAAACCTAATAGAATTAACCGTTGAGACCAATTTAAACCAATTATTCCCAAATATTGCTCACAGTTGCTCATATATTTCAGAAATTCAGACATGGAACATAATAGACCTCATTCACCTCAATAAGCCATGATGACTCAAACACTGGGGGCCAGTTAGTTCCCCCAAAATGGTTTAAAAAAAAAATCAGCAACCTTAATTAGAATAATCTGACCTCCTTCCAGCAAAATAATGGAAGTTTTATTGAAAGGGGGGGGGATGGATTAAAGGCTTTTTTATTTTCTGAATCTACTTGATTTAGCTGCACTGATTTTATGTTCAATAAAGGTAACAGTTCTAAGTAAAAATGTCTTTATTGGTAACTGAACTGGGGAGCTGAGGAATCCCAGACAAAACTGAACTTGCCACATTCAGACAATACAAATAAACATGTCGATTCATAATGAGAATAAAAAACAAAGTGTTTTTCATGTGCTCCCCCCCCACGTCTGTGAAGCTGGCTGGACACCCAAATCCATTTTCTAATGCACTAATAATCAGTGCATGGTGCTTAATACCTTATACACAGAAGTTATCTCCTTCCTGGATGCTGAGAAAAAACAATAATAGAAGGGGAGGTGTACTCTAAAATTTACTTAAAACAATAAAACTTTCTTCAAATACATTAGAAGTAGGAAACCAGCCAGGGAAGCATTGGGGCCCTTGGATGACCGAGGGGTAAAAGGTGTAGTGAAGGATGATAAGAAAATGGCTGAGAAGATAAATGCATTTTTTGCCTCTGTCTTCACTGTGGAAGATGAGAAGTGCCTGCCCAGTCCAGAGCCACTGATTTTGGGAGGGGTGTTAAAAGACCTGAGTCAGACTGAGGTGACAAGAGAGGAGGTCCTACAACTGATAGGCAACTTAAAAACAAATAAATCACCGGGCCCGGATGGCATACATCCGAGAGTTCTGGAAGAACTCAAATGTGAACTTGTGGATCTCCTGACAAAAATATGAAATCTTTCCTTAAAATCTGCCTCCATTCCTGAGGACTGGAAGGTAGCAAATGTCACTCCTATCTTTATAAAGGGTTCCAGAGGAGATCTGGGAAATTACAGGCCAGTCAGTCTGATGTCAATACCGGGTAAGTTGGTGGAAACTGTTATTAAGGAAAAAATTAGTAGGCACATTGATGAACAAAATCTCTTGATGAAGACTCAGCATGGGTTCTGTAAGGGAAGATCTTGTCTCACTAACCTGTTAGTGTTCTTTGAGGGAGTAAACAAACATGTGGACAAGGGGGACCCAATAGATGTTGTTTACCTTGACTTCCAGAAACCTTTAATAAAGTTCCTCATCAAAAGCTCCTAAGTAATACGCTCAATAGTAATGGGATAAAAGGACAAGTCCTTTTGTGGATCAAAAACTGGCTAATTAAAAGGAAACAGTGAGTATAAATGCGCAATTTTCTCAGTGGAGGGAGGTAAGCAGTGGGGTACCGCGGGGATCAGTACTCGGTCCAATGCTTTTTAACTTGTTTATTAATGATTTGGAGTTGGGAGTAAGCAGTGAAGTGGCTAAATTTGCAGATGACACAAAGTTGTTCAGGGTGGTGAGAACCAGGGAGGATTGTGAGGCACTCCAAAGGGATCTGCCAAGGATGGGCGAGTGTGCATCAACATGGCAAATGAGGTTCAATGTGGCCAAGTACAAAGTGATGCACATTGGAGCCAAAAATCCTAACTATAAATACACGTTGATGGGGTCCGAACTGGCGGAGACTGACCAAGAGAGAGGTCGTCGTAGGTAACGAAAATGTTGACAGTGTGTGACTGCAATGAAAAAGGCCAACGCTATGTTGGGGTTATTAGGAAGAGAACTGAAAACAAATCAACCAGTATCATAATGCCCCTGTATAAATCGATGGTGCGACCTCATTTGGAGTACTGTGTACAGTTCTGGTCGCCACACCTCAAAAAAGATATTATAGCATTGGAAAAAGTGCAGAAAAGAGCAACTAGAATGATAAAAGGGTTGGAACACTTTCCCTATGAAGAAAGGCTGAAGCACTTGGGGCTCTTTCGCTTGGAGAAACGACGGCTAAGGGGTGACACAATCGAGGTTTGTAAGATTATGCATGGGATAGAGCAAGTAGAGAAAGAAGTCCTTTTCTCCCTTTCTCACAATACAAGAACTAGTGGGCACTCCATGATATTGCTGAGCAGTCGGGTTAGAACAGATAAAAGGAAGTACTTCTTCACCTAAAGAGTGATTAGCACGTAGAATTCACTGCCACAGGAGATGGTGGCAGCTACAAGCATGGACGGCTTCAAGAGGGAATTAGATAAACATATGGAGCCGAAGTCCATCAGTGGCTATTAGCCACAAAGTATAGATAGGAACTCTCAGTCTGGGGCAAGTGATGCTCTGTATTCTTGGTGTTTTTTTGGGGGGGGGCAACAGTGGGAGGGCTTCCTACCCCCACTGCTGGACCTTCCGAGGGTACCTGGTGTTTTTGGCCACAGTGTGACAGAGTGTTGGACTGGATGGGCCACTGGCCTGATCCAACATTGGCTTCTCTTATGTTCTTATGTATTTATCAATCAAATTCTTCTTGTGGTGGAGGTGGAAAGTGCTGTCAAGTCACAGCCAACTTATGGAAACTTCACAGGGTTTTCAAGGCAAGAGACAAGAAGAGGTAGTCTGCCAATATCTGCCTCTGTGTAGCAACCCAAGACTTCCTTGGTGGTCTTCCAACCACGTACTAACTAACCCTGCTTAGCTTCCAAGATTTGATAAGACTGAACTAGTCTGGGCCATCCAGGTCAGGGCCAATGCTCCCTCTAAGCTGTGGAGTCTTGTGAGCAAAAAGTCTACTTTGTGAGCTACTGGCACTAATGTTGTGAGCGAGCAGTTTGGCTACTGCATAGATTAGTTTGCTCTGGAGCCATCCTTCCAGAGAAAAGACAAAAATGCGTGAGCCGGAGGCTAAAAACCTGTGAGCTAGCTCACGCTAACTCAGCTTAGAGGGAACACTGCGTGAGGGCAAAAATTCTTGAAACAGTACTGTGAAAAACAGAGAATAGCTGGAGTGCATTTTCACACTGAGACAGGTGTTGCAGAAAATAATTTGACTTAAAAGCATCTGCCTACATAAAAGAAACCTTTCAGCAGAAGTCCAGAAAAATAGTAGCATTCGATTCAGAAAAGCCACATTTTCTTTCTCTCTGAAAATATGTCAGCAACAGTTTTAAAATAAGGAAGTGTACAGTATGTGGGAAAAACCTCTCTCCAGCTGTGCATCTCACACTGAGTTTTAGTTCTGAAAACTACCACCACAAAATGTTTGGCAAGGGGTTACAATTTGTAATGAAGACTTTAAAAGGTTTAAATAAGACACCATGGATTTAACTGGATGATGTCGGGGTGCTCACTGTCTTTCATTATTTATTTATTTCTTATTTATTTCACTCAATTTTCCGCCTGCCCTCCCCTGAATAGCAGGCTTAGGGCGGGTTACAACATTCTTAAAACATACAAAAAGTTAAAATACAGTACAATCATAAATTCTATCAATTTCAGAATGCAATGCATAAAAATTTTAAGTGGTGCCAACTGAACAATTTGATGAACCAGATTGGTTCTAATTATAAGTATCTGCAGATTGGAACAGAACAAGACAGGTGAATGTGTGGGGGGAGCAGCTATGATGGACTACAGGACACTGCTGAGGCGAGCAGAGCAGACCATTGTAGATGGATTATCGCCGCCTCGACCATAAGCCTGGCAGAACATCTCCGTTTTACAGGGCCTGCGGAACTGCATTAACTCCCCCTGGGCCCAGATCTCACTAGGGTAGGGTTGCCAGGTCCACTCATCAATCTGGCAGAGGGATTTGGGGAGCATTCAGGAGGTGGGTGAGGATGTTGCACAACATCCCCAACACAATGACATCAATCAGAAGTGATGTCATTGAGTCGGCGACACCAGGATGATGCTCTGGTTTTGGGGCAAAACTCTTATGGTAAATTTACCCTCAAACCATAAGAGTTTTCGCGAAAACCAGAGCATCCCCATATGACGTCCCCAACACGATGACGTCACTTCTGGGTAACATCACTGTGTTGGGGATGTTGCACAGTGATACCCCTGTTTAGGGATAGGGTTTTCCCCACTGGCCACCTGGTCTTTGGCATGGAAAAGCCCTTGAGACCGCGGGATCCCCTGCTCGGACTTGGGGGCTGGCAACCCTACACTAGGGAGAGAGTTCTACCAGGCCAGCTCCAGAGCCAAGAAGGCTCTGGCTGAGGCTAGGAGTATATCTTTGGGGCTGGGGATCACCAGTAGATGTTATTTATTTATTATTTATTTTATATCCTGCCCTCGCCAAGGCAGGCTTAGGGTGGCGTACAGTAAAAGCTAAAATACATTAAATACATTAAAACACAATATTATACAATGAAACTCATAACATAAACAAGTCACAATTTCAGATAAAATGCTGATAAAGTGCTGGCGATGGTAAAATCCTACCGGGCCACGATGGAATAATAGAGTGTGGCCACATTTGATGTCCAGAATATCACAGGCCGAGATGTTAGCAAAAGGGCCTTGGTTGTTGGTGGTGGCAGCTTCTAATCGAGGGCCTGGTGGAAGAGCTCCATTGATCAGAAGAGCACGAGGCCCTTCAGGGGCTATATTGAGAGAGATGGTCTAAGGCCTAACTTAACTCAGGGATGTTGTGAAGATAAAGTAGAAAAGAACAATTTATACAACTCTGATGTTTTGGAACTAAATCTAATACATAAACATTATAGACATGCAATTCAGAGTTATGGGGTCTCTCCTGTCATCTGTACTCTCTCTCATGCACACAAAGTATAATGCAACATTAAATGTCATATACAACACAGGAGGAGTACATGAAAGTCTGTGAGTTGTTAATTTGAAAGAAGACTCAAAACATGTATTAATCCAGGATCCCCTAGTTTAGCTGAGCCACTGCCAAAAAAAAATCTTTTGAAAGATGTTTATTTCGCTGTTTAATGTTACGCAGGCCACGTTAGTAGTGGTTTTGTTCGTTATTGAATGAATAAGGAAAGACACCAAAGAGGTAATGTAAATGAAAATGACATGTTGACCAAACAGTGCCAAGGCAACAGCCATCAAGGCCCATCCAATTAAGACAGGCTGTAACTTTTTCTTCAGAGGAAAAAAAATCTATTTGAAGTGATGACATACTTTTTTATAAATAACAGAACAGATGTCCGAAATAGGAATTGGCAGTAAATTAACAGTGGTTGACTGATGTCTGATTGTTCCAAGGTATTCTAAATTATAGGACTGGCAAAGATATGGCATGCTCTAGTGTACTTAGAATTATAATTACAGCAAACTCATCTGTTGCTAGGAGGACACATCCTATGCCAGCTTTCCAATGTAATGGCATCATGCCACATAATTTGAGCCCAGTAGCATCTGAAGGACCAACGTAATTTTTCCAGGGTGTCAGCATTCATGAGTCAAAGCTTGTCAGATATCCAGATGCCACATAAGCAGCTGTGACTACAAAAGTACTACTTTAACTAGCCCAGCTACTTTCACTGCACACTCTATTTTGCACAGCAGGACACAGCTACATAATCAACACATATTAACTTTTACAATAAGGAGGATGTTTCGGATTTCTCTATGAAAGACTTCAGTAGAGATTTCAATATAAACTCAGCCTTATCGCTTTTAAATGTATTGCACAGATAAATGGAGTAAAAATTGTTCCATCCCTTTCTTCTGCCTCTTGAGGCACCTTTTATTTGAAACCATCAACGTTTCTGTTTCTTTACACATGGCAAAGTAGGACTCAGAAGAGGGATTTTATTTTTAAATGATAATACAATGCAGCCTAAATACAAGAAAATAGGTATTTAAAACTTTTATAAAACACGATTGACATAGTTCACAACTTTAAAAGCAACAACCACCAAAGAAACCAAACAGACTGATTAAAATCAGTTCAATGCTGAAATAACCCAATAAGAGCAGCAGGGCAGTCTAATACCCAACCCACCACCCAGTAAAATCTATAAGAAAGGCAGTAGAAACTTGCAACAGTAAAGTATTAAAAGGCAACTTCACCTAATGCTTAGGCAAAGAAATGTTTGTTTGGCACCTAAAACTCAATAGGCTAGGGCTAGAGGCTATGGGAAGGGAACTCTGTGGTTAAGCATTCCCAGCAAGTAGTCCAGTCTCCAGTCACCCTCACCTCCAATAGTGGGGTGAATGGAGCAGAGTACCTTAGCTGCCAAGCAGGCATATATGGGAGAAGGCTTCCCTTCAAATACCTTGGCCCTACGGGATGCAAGGCTTTAAAGAGAAGAACCAGCACTTTGAATTATGCCTAGAAATAAACTGCAGTCAGTGTAGCTCTTCAGATTTGTACTACATGACATTTGTCCAGAAGGCATGCACACCAAAATTTTATTTATGTTCAGCTTGTTTTGTTCTTTAATCCCATTATTTGGTATGTTTCGTATTCTTTGGTTCCATTCGTTTAAATGGGAAACACATTACTAATCAAATTTTTGTTGTATACCCAAGAGAGATGAAATGATCGAGAATCACCTGTGCCAGATTTCAGACAGACAGGAGAACAGGCAATTATAACCTAGGTATCACATATTTACATCTTGTCACCTTCCAGGAAAATGAAAGGACTCTAATTATAAAACAGATACAGACAAATCAATTTCACCAGAGTTACAGGAATGTTCTAGAATGCATCACCATTTTACAGTTAGATTTTATTAAAAAGATTTTTATACCATCTATTAGATATTGAACCTTCAAGGAGATTAATGTTGAATTTGCCAGAAATACAACTGATAAAAGTCCACTGCAAATGTGAAATAGCATCTAATAAAAGCTAGATGGGAACTGAGACTTTGGGAACTTTATACTTGCAGTGAATTTGTGAGGCAGCTGACAACACTTAAAAAGATCAGGTAGCAAGTAATGTGAAAGACCTCCAGTAGCAGATGTACACCTGGCTAGATGGACCGGCTTGCCAAAAGGCAGCTTCATGCAGTATATCGCAGGTCTGCAACTCTCCTGAGCTGGGCCTCCAAGCATCAAAAAATATGAGAATGACTGCAAACATTAACTCACCAGTAGAAAAGAACAAAAGTCCAGCAGCACCTTAAAGACTAACAAAATATGTGGCAGGGTATGAGCTTCTGTGAGTAACAGCTCACTTCTTCAGATACAGCTAGAATGGGAGTCCATCTGTCCTATTTATTGAAAAGTGGAGTGATTTCAGATGCCAAATGACATTAGCAGGGAAATGACAACAGCATGACAATGACAATTGTAGGCGTGATTGGATTTAGGTGAGATATGCAGAGGAGTAACAGGCATGGAGAAATCAGCATTGGTCATGAGATAGGAAACCTAGGTCTTGAGTCAATCCAGGTGGATGCATTGCCTTGAGCTTCATTATCAGTTGCAATTGCTGACTTGAATCAACAGATAGTCTCCCATTCCAGCTGTATCTGAAGAAGTGAGCACTGACTCAAGAAAGTTCATGCCCTGCCACATATTTTGTTAATCTTTAACGTGCTACTGGCCTCTTGCCCTTTTCTACTGCTACAGACAGACTAGCACAGCTACCCATCTTGAATTAACTCATCAATTTAAGTAATCTAGTAAAACTGTTTGTATTACATAGCACAACCCCGCATCCAAATAAGGCTTTTTCTGCTTCTGCTGTAATTTCTTCTATTTACACCCTGCTTCTCAATTAATATTGACTCCCCAAAGGACATAAACAAATTAGAATCCATTACAAAACTACCAGTATTACACTAGCAGGTCTCTGGAGAGGCAACATAAAAGTACATAATGCATATGCAAATACAAATTCACATGGCACTGTATACAGCACACTATTTCAGTTGTTTTCCTGTAAAATAAAGTGATACTCTATTTACCTGGCACATGCAAGGCAGAGATTTTATACTGCAGTGCATCTAGGATATATTGCAACATACACTCTATAACTTTTTTCAGAGATAAAGAAGAATACAGAGCACAGGAGGTATAATGGGTACATCTGAAGAAGTGGCCTCTAGTATCTGAGAGGTATCTACATGCTGGGAAATGCAGACTTGCCATGTATACAACAACATTCATGATTAGGAGTGTGGGTTCAGATCGACCAATAGATCTATCGGTATTTTTCTGGTATACATCAGCATCGCAAAGGTATCCAGTATTTTTCAGGAAAACGGGGGGGGGGGGGGGGGAGATTCCCAAAAAATCCTGGATATATTTGGGAATTACTGAGTAAATCAGAAAATCGTGCAGAGGCTGGAGCAGATTGCTCCCACCTCACAGCTGTCTGTTGGGCTTCTACTGTAGTCCCTTTAAAGTTTAAAGGGACTGCTGAAGACAGCCCAAGGATCAGTTGTGCTGTCAGGGAACGGACAGCTCCCCACCAGCACAGCTTCAGGCTGGCTTCTCATACAGCTTAGTTTAAATGGGGCTGCAAGAGAAGCCAACCCAGGGATCAGCTGTGCTGTTGGGGGGCAGAGCACTTCTCACTGGCACAGCTTTTTGGCTGGCCTCTCCTGCAGCCCTGTTTAAACAAGGATTGAGGATCAGCTGTGCTGGCAGGAAGTGGACTGCTCCTCATTGGCACACCTTCAGGCTAGCTCCTCATGTGGCTTCATTTAAATGGGGCTGCACTAGAAGTCAGCCAGAGGATTCGCTGTGCTGTCAGGGAGTGGACCACTTCTTGCCAGCACAGCTTCGGGCTGGCTTCTCGTGTAGCCCAGTTTAAACAGGGCTGCAGAAGAAGCCAGCCCGAGGATCAGCTGTGCCGGTGGGAAGCAAACTGCTCCCCGCCGGCACAGCCTTGGGTTTGCATTTTCTTTCACCTTTTTTTCTTCTCGAATCTATTGGACCTGAAAAAATTTAGGATTCCTAAAAAATCCCAGATTCAAATACTGTACTGGTATTCGGACCTGGGATTTTTTGGGAATCCTAAAAAAATGTTTGGCCTAATAGACCCGAACCTAAAAATATCAGTAAAAATATTTGCACACCCCTATTCATACCATGATCATATGATGTGGCACTAATGTATTAGCTATACAGTCTTATGGTTATCTCCCCTTCCCCTTAGTAGTATGACAATCTAGTGTAATAAAACTCTATGCAAGTTTTCCAGTCAAAAAAAGTTGGTCTGAATCTCATAACCAATTTTATATTCTGCCTATATGTTTGCTTAGCGTGGAAGGGCTAATTCCAGATCAAATGGATCCCAGTTTTCAGATTCTATTACCACCACCCCCACCACCCATACCACACTGAGCAAGATATGAAGAGCCACAAAACACAAATCCCAGAATGGATCTCCCCTTCCTCTCCTAAAGTCCCTCATGCTACCCAAAAATCCACATTTACCAAATAATTCATCAGTTTTGTTTTCTAACCAAAACTGGAAAACATATTACAGTTTAATCTGAATAAGACTTGAGTATTCGATCAGTCAAACATTAGTCAAATATTTCTTATGCTAATATCTGTGCTGTCTGAGTCATATTTAAGACACCTGAGATGGCTCGAAACAATTTCAAAATGATGAACAAAAACATCACAAAACTATCCTAAGAACACAATAAAAGAGGATATGATGCTGATGTTACACCATCAACTAAAATGCCTTCTAGAAGGCCTACAAAGATGGCACTACATCACACAGTCAACTATAACACCTAGAAGGCCTACAAAGATGGCACCACCTGCACCTTCTAGAAGGTCCATAACCAAGAGCAGCCGAAAAGTCCTTCCATGAGTCCTCACTAATTTTACCTAAAACAAAGCAGATTACCACAGGAAGGTCTCATTTACTGGTCTCAGATAAGTTGACATGGGAAAATACTGCCTTTAATGTATGTACAGAAGGGCCAACTCATATAGCTTTAAGGGTCAAAAACAACACCATGAGTTCAGAAACAAACTGGTAAGCTTCACAGCTACAACAAAACAGGTTTTGTATGTTCTTTATAAGTCCCACTAAGGACCCTAGCTACTGTATTTTGCAACGGCTGAAGCTTCTGAACTGTTCTCAAAAGCAGCCCCACATAGACCATGTTGCAACAGTCTAGTCTCGGTTTTATCAAAACACACAGGATGAAGGCTAGACTGGTCTTCTGGAGGAACAGCTGAAGCTGCTAAACCAGTCTAACCTGGAAAACATCCCCTCTGATAGCTTCTGGTATCTGCCTCTTGAAAGGACACTGCAGCAACAAGGAATACCCCTAACCTTATACCTACTACTTCAGGAAGAGAATACTGCTGTCCAAAACAGGCTGTGCACCTACTCCCATATCAACATTTGATTAAATATTAATTTATTCACCCACATCCACAGCCTCCAACACTGGTTCAGTACTACCACCATCTCCTTGGACTCAGATGGAACGACAGCTGTGTACCATCAGCATATTTGCCTCACTTTGCCCCAAATCTCTGCACAATCTCTCCAAGCAGTTTCATGTAGTTGTTACCTTGAGGGAGCCCATAAGCCAATGCCTTGAACAGCAATACTCCAACAGCCCCTTTTGGGACATGGCCTCTGAAAACAGATTAAAATCAATGCAGGACAGTACAACTCAGGCCCAGGAAGATACCATGGTTAGTGGTAGTCCAGGAGAACCAACAGGTTTAACACATTCCATTATCAGCTGACTGGTATCAATCAAGCAGACTGACCAGGGCAATTTCCCTACCATAATCAGGTAAAGGGTCCAGATAATCAGTTTCATACAATGCTTTGCTCAGAAATGACAGACTGAATAGACAAATAGTTGCACAAATCAGTCAAATCTAGAGATGATTTCTTTCATAACAGTCTTACCACTGCCCCTTAGGGCCAAAGGGAGCAGATCATCAGCAGCAACAGTTTTTATGAGCAAACAGCCATTGAGCCATGCCTTTTCTTTTACAGATTTCTACTGTTTCTCAGATATCTAAGGCATGGCTGACTCAAAGGGCTCTTGTCTTTTGGCTCTTAGTCAGAGGGAGCTTCAAGCTGGCAGGAAGATCAGTCAGGAAAGAGAGAGAGAAGATGACATGCTCTGTATGGCCTCCCCTTCCATTTTGCTCTTGTTTATTTCTCTTGCATTTTCTACTGTATTCTAAGCCACTTTAGGTCCCGATTGGGAAGAAAAGCAAGATACAGATACTAAAATAAATAAATGTGTAGTCCAAGCCAAACCAAATCGGAGAAATTTTACCCTAGGAAATGCTTCACAAACTCGTCACAACAACTGTAGAGCAGGGGTCCCCGCCACATTGCCAACCCTTTTTCTGGTGCCCAAGTGTTTTTAGGGTACGGGCAGGGCCAGGTAGGGCTTTAGCTCAGCAAGGCTTCTGATTGGCTGTGCAGATTTTTTGAAATGTTGTTTCGGCAGCACTGCTTTCTGCACTGTGTTACTGAAGTTAAAATGTGGCAATCATTTTGTGCCCGGCTCTGCCTCCTGTAGCAACCGTTTTGTGATCGTCATTTTGTTGCTGTGCCCACCAAGCTGTGTCAGAATTCCAAATGAGCCCACAGGCTCAAAAAGGCTGGGGACCCCTGCTGTAGGGGGATCCATTAATTGCTTCTGCAAGCCCAAATGAGCAAAGCCTCTCATTACCCTGAAGAACACTGCTGAACAGCACTGTGAGGCTGCAATGATGGTTAAGTGCCATTTCTCCGCCACCGCTAAATAAACTCTAAAATGACCTTCAGCCTTCAGTCAGCCTCAGCAGAAATCTTCTTCCAATACCACTGTACTTATTATCCCTACTGTTTCATTGCCCCTAGTTCTTCTGTATGCCACAAAGACAAATAAGAAATGGCACACAGAAGAGGGTATTTAGGAGTAATCATATTTCTGCACAAGAGGCCTCTGGATTCCAGGGGCTGACTCTTCAATATTACTGCCAGCCACATATCACCACCAAGTCCCCCCAGAGCTGTCAGGTAACCAATCAGAGCTATCATTCCCTAGAGTTGAACCATTTTAATAGGCTCCCCCACCACTGCAAGGGTTATGAGCCTCCAAAAGCTTTAAGAATAAAAATGATTTTTAATCAACAGCATATTCTAATTATAAAAACACTTGACTGTTAGTTGAAACAGTTCAATTTTTAAAAAATGTAATAGACTATGATAACATTTAAACATGTGTCCAATCCACTGGACAAGATTCTTTCCAAGCAAAGAAGGAAGAATCTTCCATTGGAAGCTTCCCAACAAATATGTCTCACTTTGCGGAAGGGAACCACTGGATGCAAACTAATCTTAGGCAAAGTTTCTATAAATGTGAATGATTCAGAGTTCTCTCCGGCTTTCATCCTGGAACACAAGCATCAGTTTACAGTTAATTTTTTTTTTTAGAATTAAAACCAAAATTAATCAAAATAAACCAGCTATTAAAAATGAGAATTCTGCCTGGAGATGATTGCAGTTATAGTAGGTAGCCAATGAGAAAAACTTTGCCACTGATTATTTTTGATTTGTTGCTGTTGTTGTTCTGAACTGCTTTGAAGGCTCAGAAGTTAAATATCTAAGCAAAATCTACATTGCAGTAAAACAGAAAAAAATTAAGCACAGGGAATAAATGACACAAATGCAAACTAGCTGATTTATACTCTGTGCCAAGAGATGACGGGGTTCATCAATGCAACACACTTACAATATAGATTACATTCTAAAGTCCAAAATTCTTGGCCACAAGCAGTTGATTTTTGACCTGCAGTTCTCCAAACGGCATGAAGCAATCTAACTATCTCGCTCCCTAGTCAAAAGTAAAATATAGTTCAAGGCCTCCAATGACATGCACACAGAGAAGGACAGTACAAAAAGAGACAGGAAGAAAAGAGGAAAAGCCAACCATCTTTGTCCATAAAGACATAAAAGAAGATTACACAGTCCAGGGCCTAAAGTGTTGTTAGCTCAGGCAGAAGACTCATGATAGCATAATTTTGTTTTAATGATCTCACTGAACAACCATATCAAGCTGCTTTGAAACTCCCCTAAATTTGAACAATAGGGTTGGCACAGTTTTTGACCAGGTGGTTTTAACACAATAAAAAACCCAGGATTTAATCAAAAATGGTTTTTTCCTATCTGGGGAAAAAGCATCCCATTTTAGAACATTAGCATGTCCTATTTTAATACTTATTCTAATCATATATATCACAAGATGATCCATAGCTCACATCACATGCTTTCCATTCATAAAGCCAGATATTCAACCCTACATAATCTCAAATTCAGCAGTTTAAAGTGCTGAGAAAGGCAAGGGATCTTGGAGAGCTGTTTTCAGCCACTATCCTAGACTGGAGGAACCAACAGTCTGATCTAATATAAGGCAGCTTCATATTATATTGAAACAGAAATTTAGACCACACAGAGCTGTGTACATAAACTGCAGAAGTGTAACAGATGTACTGAATGAAGCAGTCTTTCAAACAGATACCTATTTGTGAACTACAATAACGACTTTAATTTAAGCAGTAACTTGTTAAGGGGAGGGAAGAATTTTCTCTAATGCCAGAGTAATTATCCATTATGTAATTCCAGCTGTCAGCAGCTAGTCCTGTTAAAATTACTACACATTTGATCTTAGCCAAAACACTGAGAACCGATACCAGTATACTTAGCTCCTTGAATCTGTCTCTACTGTAACTACAACTCCACCTGTGTTAGAATCAAAATATTCTAACAAACCCCAGATATTGCAATCATTCACATTAGACCGAACAGAAGAATTTGTTTCTTTTGGTGCCCATTTTTAGTAATAAAATATTTTAATAAATATCATATATACTTATATCATCTATTCAACTGAACGTACAGAATGTTGAACACACTTTAAAGGAATTACCCTGCCATAAATACCCTTCCAGTACATTATAAACTTCAGTCTGTTTGTTTTCTGCTAAGTTCTGGAAAGCCCTGAATATTCCCCCACGCATACAAAGTTCACCCACACCAGATTTTTCCCAGCAGTTCACTCTGAACCGAAAATGTATTTAATTGTATTCATACATAAATTTTATATTCCCCTACCTAACTAACAATAAGGATCTTTCCTTTTACATTGATTAAATCCAGACAAGTTACTTTTGGGGGGGGGGGGTGAAATCCATAAATTGTAATTGCAGAAGTTCACTCACTAATCATATACCTTAATTTCTAACCTTAAACTGCGACAAGTAGAATTTGTCAGCTATCCCTAATATCAATTTCCTCTCTTGTGATGATACAACATACCCAATCAATCAGTGCTGCTGAAAAATTATCAAATGACCGCAAGTAGAACTCTGCTCACACAATAGATGTTTCCTGCCTCGCCTGTTCTGGGTGCAGGCCCACTGTGCGCCACAAAATGCTGCTCCTAAGGGATCTTATTAACAGCATGAGGGTGACATAAGGTGTTAATCCAGTCCTCAAAACTGTTCTCTGAACAAAGTCCCTGAGGTTGGTCAGTTATAAGCCCAGCTATGGCGAACAAATAGCATCTTTTCTTAAGAGAAAGCAACATAAGGAACTCAGAGATGTGGCGAAAAGCCACAGGATGACTAGATGTCAACAAGTCCGATGGGAAGACAGATGTAGCATATTTTTGCTATATAACCAATGGCATAAGTATAACGTTGAAGAACAGCAAAGTTGATTGCACAATGAACCAAATGGCCTTGCATGCACCTGTGTGTGGCGATGAAGATGGCATGGAAAGTTAAGAGGGCGCCTTTGACGAGCACACAACTGTCAAGGAAGGAGATTTTCTTGGAAGACACCAGTTACACTGATTCCCCCAAAAGAAAACAGTTGATTAATAAATTTGGTAACCGAATAAACAGTAAAATGCTGTCCCTTCTAAGAACAGGAGGTACTGCCTCTGATCAGTTAAAATGGTTATAAAAAACCCAGAGCAGAAGAAACTATAGTCAGATATTCCTCTATCAAGTTCTCAAACTTTATTTCATCCTCAGTCAAATCCTACTGTTCGTCACTCTTCTTTCCTTTCCTATTATTAGTTGTACTGCCCTATTGCTTAGTTTCTATCCTTTCCTGTTTTTTGTATCACCTTATTTCTCTGTTTCCTTCTTCATCTTTTAAAGTGTGGTTGTATTTTTTCCCTTTCTCCTTTTCAGCTCCTTTTTAAAAATGTAAACACTGGAAAATTAAGTCAGTGTTTCCTGAAGGCTAAGATACCAAAGAAAACATTGTGCAGGGCAACCAGTCCTCTAAATAGGGCAACTGTGTCCCAGCCCAAGCTGCCTCCTCTTTCAAAGTTTAAGTATTTAATTCATATTTACTTGTTCCATGGGAACAAATACTCTTGTGTTCTACCCACACAGAATTTGGATTGGTGCTGCATTAAAAAAATAAGAATAGTTATAATAGCTACTCTCTGACCATGAAGCATCATGATGCATATACCCAGCTCAGGTGAGCAAAGTTTATAGGTTTGGCAGCAGAGCAGATACAGAGCCATACACCTACCTGAAGAAAAGAGAGAAACTATAAGTACACTCCCATTATCCATTTATTCCAACTAGAGGATACTGAATTCTGTACCACTACAACCCCAGAGTTAGGCCAGCAAAACTAGAACACTGTAAGGGTCAGAACAGTCCAATGTTGAAGGTGCAGCTAGGAGAAGTGTAAGTAAGCTGGGACCCTAAACTCTCTCAGATCCAGTCCCACACCAGCAGCAACATGGTGTTACACCAGCAAGAAAGACCATCAGTCAAAACACAACCACCTAACTCATAGCAGTATAAAGGACATACATACCACACACACAATCCATCTACACATTCACCATGCAGAACAGGATTCAGACTACTCTACAGACAACTGCAATGTAACTATAGCGGTATAGAAAGCCACAGACAGGGAACTCATACCACTGATAATATAACATACACCACTCCAGACTTGTATCAAGAGAATTTGAGCACCAAAGATGGAATTCTACTAGTGGGAATGATGCTGAAATACCACTCTGCACCAAGGACAAGTGACCTGGCTGGATTGCAACAAGCACTTCCTACATCCATTAATACCTTTAACCTTGGAATGCTTACCTCACTTCCAGACCCCAGAAACACCACCCAACAGTTACTCTAATCTACACCTCCAGTGCCAATTCAAGGTGAAATACGTAAGTAGAAGAAGGAAATGCCACTCACCGAAGTATGACTGCTACAAATGCTTCCCATGTCCACTCATATCACCAACAATATGGAACTATGTATTGGCTTAGCAATCATTCCTCCCACAATAGCTATCAGAGCTCCAGTATACACAGTGGTTAGAGTGTCAGACTAGTATCTGGGAGATTCTGCTTGAAATCCCAACTATGCCATGAAAGTTCACAGGGTGTTGTGGACCACCCTGGTTAAGTGCAGGAAGATGAGTCCTCATCAGAGGAGGAGGACAACCCTTCCCCAAGGCTCCCCTCAACACACCCTCCCTGTGAGTCTGTCTCAAGGCCTCCCCAAAGGGACCCTAAGTTAGCACCAGTGCCACCCTCTGAGCCAGCATATTCTTCAAGCTGGAGGTTCCAGCATGGACCCTCCCACTGCCAGACCCACCATGGTCTCCTGAAGGACCCCAGGAGCAGAGAAGATAAAGAGCAAGAGTTGACTAGGTGCAGGAGTGTGCACTTGGCAGCTCAAGGCCTCACATCTGCTGAAGGAATATCAGAAGAAACCAGTAAGTCATCACAGGACTGGGCCCCCACTACTCCTCATGAGAAAAGGAGATGACTCAACTTGTGGAGAAGAGGTTAATGTGGGACCAGCCTCACCTGTATGAAAACACCCTATATAATGCTGCAGTGAGGCTAGAACCGATGTGGGATCAACATGTCTAGAGTCTTGATGATGGCCCCACCAGTTGCCTGACCTGCTTGAGATTGATTCTTGGAATTTTGTTACCAGACACTTGGGCTGCTTTTAGACCCTGTCTTTGGAACATCTGCTTTGACCCTGGACTGCCTTGCATTTGGACTGTGTTATTTGCTCCTAGACTTTGGCATGGGAGTGTGACCTGAAAGCCCCCTGCTTTGAGACTCTGTGGTTGCTGAAACTTGCACTGGCAAGAAAAGCACAGTATAAATATATAAATACAGGTAGTATACAAATATGCACTGTGTAGAAAGAGGCAGTATAATGGCAACAAACCCACACTTTCAGAGACGCTCACACTAGACTCTGATAAAGCAAAAGGAAATACAGCCACTCTTCTGGGTAAGCACTAGGTACTCACCCCTACTGCTGGTCAAACATTCACTGACCCTTTTTTCAGCAGGGCTTTAGTTTGGGCTTATGGAACAAAAGCGACACTGCAGCAGTGCCACCACAACTGCTTTCAAGAAATGGGCAGATATTGTTAAAATATCTGTAGTACCTCCCACACAACAGGTGGCTCTCCAAATGTGGGCATTATCAGCAAGAGAAGGCAACTGAGAAGGGCCTAGGAGGCAGCAGTCTCTTTTTTAAAAACACCTTTAATTTTTAACTCTTTTCAGAATGTAACCAACTACATAACAATTCCGTAACAATATAATGATCAAATAAAACTGTATGATCAAACAATGCAAAAACATTATGTGCCTCTAAAGAACTATCTTAACAAAGTATGCAACAAGCTAAAACAGTGTCTAACAAAAACAAAACATTTTAAAGTCAACTGGTAGTACGTAGTATAAATAAATAGTGCGTCTAACATGTTCAAATAGTGACACAATTAGAACAGTGCCAAAAAGCTATACTTAGTTGGTATGGTTGTCTCTGGGTCATTTCTATTAGTTACATAATCCAAGAAAGGAAGCCATTGTTCTTGGAAGGTGGACTGATAAGAAGAGGAGGCAGCAGTCTCAATCACTTATTACCATCAGGTGAGAGTATCTGGGCATGGGAACAACTACTGCAGGTACAGACTATTGCTTATTATGGCTCTTTATTAACAGCTTTTCAAGAACTGCAATAACATAGCTGTTCCCCACTCCCAAGGCAATACATCCTATAATCAAGGCCTACTACACTACCACCAGCAGCTATGGCCAGTGTGCTTCCAGCCTTTCCTCTGTGGGACTGCAACCTATCTTATTTTAGCAGGGCTCACGTCCCCTTGCAAGTCATCTGATGGACAGTTATGAGGAAGGCTGAAATCATATATAGTATGGGGCTGCACCTACCACTCTGCAATATACTGTCATGTAGGCAGGCAACCACTTTCAGCCGTTTTGGTTCCTGAGCTCCCTCTATCACTAATGCTGTTCTCTCCATGTTAAAAGGGCTTAACATATACACTCAGCCATCTCATTTGCCTTCAAGAGAGGACTCCCCCCAGGAACAGAATGGAACATTGAACTTACCATGAAGGTTCCTTCTTCTTGAGGGCGGGAAGGACACTCTGATATGCTTGGGTTCCTCTTCCCACAATCCCTGGAGGTAGGAAATTGATTGCACTTTGCATCAGGAGGAGGAGGAGCCCATCCTCAGTCTGGAGACTTCCGCAGCTGATAACAGTCCACAATGTGTGCAAAACAAACAGTCAGTGCTTACAGGACCCTATGAAACAAACCATACAGGTAACAATAAACTATTAGAACAGTGAAAGAACAATGAACATAGAGATTGGCAGTCAGTCACCCTTTAGGAAGCGTAGTAGGCTGAACAGAGACCCTCTGACTAGGGTGGGTCCAGAGTGTCTTCCTCACCCTCAAGAAGAAGGAACCTTCACAGTAAGTCCAATGATCCGTTCTTTCTCAAGGGGAGGAGGACACTCTGATATGCTTGGGATGTTACAACACTCATCTGATCCAGGGATGGAAAAGTGACTGCCAAGCATAGAGATAACAGTAGGACTCTCCGACCAAATGCTGCATCAGCCACGGTGATAGAGTTCATCTTGTAGTGCCTGATAAACGTTGACATCGAGGCCCAGGTTTGCAGATTATCTGCAACAGATGCATTTGTGTTGAACCCTGCTGATGTAGAAGCACTTCTTGTTGAATGAGCTGTGATCACCTCTGGGACTTGAAGGCCCTGAGATTCACATGCCAAGGAAGTGCAGTCCTTTAGCCACCTGCTTAGTGTAGCCTTAGAAACCCTTTTCCCTTGGACTACTGGATGAAAAGCCACAAGAAAGGAGTCCGACTTCCTAAACAGCTGGGTCCTTGTGATGTAAATGTGAAGTGCTCTGCAAAGGTCAAGCAAGTGCCAGTTCTTCTCTCTAGGATGAGAAAACTTCAGGAAGAAGGACGGCAAATATAGCTCCTGTGAGCTGCAAAAAGCTGTGTTGATCTTGGGAACGAAAGTGGGATCTGTGCGCAGAACCACCATGTCCTTATGGAAGACAGATAGGTTCTCTTTCCATCAGAAAGGACTTATCTCTGAGACCCATCTTACTGATGTAACAGCTAAGTACCTTCAGGGTAAAGAACTTCAGGGAAACCTCCCTCAGATGCTCAAATGGAAGACTGGTTAGTGCCTGAAGTACAACATGAAGTCTCCAAGAGAGAAACCTGTGCACTGTAGGGGGCTGAGACAAAGTAACTCCCTTCAGAAATCTCTTTACCTCTGGGTGCCTGGAGAGTGGTACACTGCTAACTGATGAAAGTACAGTGCTCTGGGTCTGGATGACAGATGGGACCCTGGGTCAGCATACTGGGCGACAGTGGAAGTTCCCACAGAAGTTGAACTGATGATTTCAGCAGGCCGGAAAACTAAGGTCTCCTGGGCCAGAATGAAACCAGGCAAATCAACTCTGCCTTATCCTGTTTCATTTTGTTCAGAAGCTTTGGAATCAAAGGTATGGGGGGAAAGACATAAAGAAGTCCTTTTTGCCAAGGAGACAGACATCAGAGCATCCACTTGTTCTGTAGAACCAGGGACTGGAATTTTTCCCTGCAGAGGGACCACTCCTCCTGGTCCAGCTGAGCCAAACTGCTTGAACATCTGCTATACTGCTGATGTGTTCTGCTCTGAGGGGCCAGATGTTGTTCTGCCCAGGACATGAGGATAGTTGACTCCTGCTGTAGCTTCTTGGCTTTACTGTATTTCTGGAGGTTCATTTGCACCTTGGCCATGGTGTTGTCTGTCTGTATACATATGTTCATTGAGAAGATGGTCTTGAAAAGTGGAGAAGCACCAGACGAATTGCACACAGTTCCAAAAGTTTGATGTTAAGGGAAGCTTCTTGATGGGACCGGATCCCCTGCACATGACCCAGTGCACAATGGGCTCCCCAACACATCAGGCTGATGTCTGTTGTACTATGTAGGTCTGTGGTTACTTGAAGGTGTTTGCCTATAAATGTTTATTGGTTGTCCACCAAGACAACCAAGCTTAGTGTAGTGGTTAGTGAGAGCTAGCTTGATGTAGTGGTTAAGAGCAGGGGCTCTAATCTGGAGAACTGGGTTTGATTCCCCACTCGTCCACATGAAGCCTGCTGGCTGACCTTGGGTTGGAATTTTTGAAGCCGTCCCCCCACCGAAGCTAGCCTGGAGTCACTTTTGCTGTTGTCACTGTTTTCCTCCCTTACTGGAAACTGGTGCTTGGGCTGAACTGTAGTACTGACTTGTGGCTCTGAAGTTAGGCTTGGATTTAGTCCATGACTGCTGCTTGGAGTCTGATCTAAATTTGTGGAAGTGCTCTGTAAGAACAAAAGGACTGTGAACCATAATTTCTCTGCCACCTGTCCTCCCTTTTATAGGTGAATGGCATGACCTTCTTTTTGTTGTTCTTGGTCTCAATTAAGATGTCCTCCTGACTATCCCCAAACAGTTTGCCACCCAGGAAAGGCCAAGATGCCACATGAGTCTACATTCCAGGACTTGAGCCAGAGATGTCTTCTGGATACCGTTGAGGAAGCCATGGCCCTTGCTGAGAACTTGATCATGTCCAGGCCAGCATCAGACATGAAGGCTGCTGCCCTCTCCAGATATTGCATGTAACTTGACAGGTGCTGATTTAAATCTGGGTATTCCTGGGACAATCTACGAAGCCACATGTATGAGGCTCTTGCCATCAGAGAAGTGGCAGCAGAAGCTTTAATGGAGAAGGCAATGGCCTCATGGGCTCCGTGGAGAGCTAAGTTACTTTTTCTATCATTGGGATTTTTAAGGGTTCCCTTTCCCTCTTCTGGAAGAGCCACCCCTGATGCTAAGCTAGCCACTAGAACTTTCAGTAAGCTGGTTACCTTGGGAGGAAAAGAATACATTCTTTTCACCTGTCCAGAATATAAAGTTATTGGTAGAATCTGACCATTCCTCTTTTATGCCAGTTTTTAAAAAGGAAGGTGAGAGAAAAGTTGAACCCAGCTCTCTAACCCTAGAGAACACTTCAGGGGCCCCTTTAATCATCATCATCCTGTTCCTCCCTGGGGATTTCTACCTTAGGGGCAGAAAGCTGTGGGATTTTTAATCCATCATGTAAGGGAGCAGGAAGTTCCTCTTGAGAAAAAAAGGCAATGAGTTAGCTTGCTCTGTTGAGAGACTTTGTCTTCAGACAACTGGCCTTCCTCTTTATCCAGATCTGCATCCAACTGCTCACAGCCTAAGGGGGAATCCCTATCTTCAGATCTGTAATCTGAAAAATTTGAATAACTGCTCCTAATGGGGAAGGCGCTTCAACAAGCAGCCTTTGTTGGCCAAGAGGAGCCCTGGTGTTTCTGTGTCTGTAGGCCTTGAAGCAGCTAATTTTTTTGCAGGTGTTTGACTGGGGGGGGGGGGGGAGAAGAGGCCTTGTCTTTTCCAGGAAGGTAAAGAAACTCTTTTTTTTCTTCCCTGATTGGAGACAAATTGTTCTAGCCCACTGGTTCCCAAAGTGGGCAATACTGCCCCCTGGGGAGCGCTGGAACAATCTGGGTGGGCAGTAGGAGGCTTGGGTGCAATTGGGGGGCGTTGAATAAAAATAAAGGGGCGGTGGAAGCCTAAAGAAATAAGAGTCCAGAACCTATCTAAAGCAGCTTTCTCCTGCCTTCTCCTGGTCTTCCCTGGGATCAGGAAGGGAGGGGGAGGTGAAGAGGGGTCCCCACAGCCAATCACAGCCATCCATTTGCAAACTGCAAATGCATGGGCACCCTTGTAAAGCTGGTGTTGCTGCTGGCCTCTGCCTTCAGGCCTTCAGCTGCTGCTGCTCTGTGCCTGCCTTGGCCTGCCTGGCTGCGTGTATCGTGGTGGACTCCACCTGCATCTTTTTCTCCACTTCTTGAAGGTAGATTTCCAGGGAGGCGCTGAGTAATTCTTTTTCTGAAAAGGGGGCGGTAGGCCAAATAAGTTTGGGAACCTCTGTTCTAGCCAGTCCTGGAAGCCTGGTAGGACAACAAAAGGCTCTCCTCGCTCCTGGCTTCCCCTCTGGTGGGGAGGTATTGTTTCCCTTCGACTCACCACTCCAAGAGCCACAGAAGGCTGTGTTGAGCAGGCCTGATAAACCAATACAGGGCATCCCAGCTGATCAGTAGAGGGCGCAGTTTTGGTGCCAAAAATCAAGCCTGCTTCTTCATGATCCAAGAAAGGCGATTTGCGGCCCATGGCTGTCTCCTGGAGCTCTGCCACAGCGGGACGACTGGGCAAGTGGGTTTGCAGGGATTTCCTATTCTGCTGCATCCCCCAACTCTCCCTTGGAGGAGGTCCCATGTTGGAGACCTCAGCTGCAGACATTGGATGACTGACACAGTAGGCAAAAGGCAAACAAGCCTTGGGAAAGACAAGGGAAGAGAGGTACACAGAAAGACACACACTTGGAAAGAGAAAAACAGTTCTACCAAAGGAGCTCCTTAAAGGAAAATCTCAGGAGCTCTAAATCCACTAATCTCTAGGCGAAGGCAGGAAAAAGACTGAGAGTGGGCTCCCCCCCCCACCATGGAAAGTGCAATCAATCTCCTACCTCCAGGGATTGTGGGAAGAGGAACCCGAGACTATTAGAGTGCCCTCCTTTCCTTGAGAGAGAACCCAGGGGTTCTGCGCATACACTCAATAGGGAAGAGTCTGCCTCTTACCTATCTACTGGCCTCCTGAGCTCCAACAAACGAGTTCCTAGCATTTCAAAATCTCTGCGGATACTAGTGGAGTGATGAACCACAACCAGTCTGCCTGAAGCAGGAGATCTTTATTTTTTAGTAATACACTGCTTTTAATCAAAGAAATCTTTAAAAGATGGATAACGATGTCTGCTAGGGCAATAAGCAACAGGCAGAAGCAATCATACAAGTGAGCATAATGGAGATACAACTATATGGGGTAAAGCATTCTGGGCAAATTTACAGACATCCTGAATTATGCAAGAGCCACACAAAACAGTTACTGGTCCATACCTTCTCCTCCAATTGGCTCTGGAATAATTCTTTGAGGTGTGCCTGTGACTGGGGCTTCTCCCGGCCTCCTCTACAGGTTGACTAAATACACAATCAGAACCTGACATCTCATGCTTTTTGGCATAGACTTCAAACTGGCCCAAACCTGGTACAGGGATCTGCAGACGTCCAATTAATCTGTTAGTTCTAGTCTTCCTTCCATCACCATGCCTGTTGCTAAGCAGTCAGACCCAAGGTAAGTTTTGTCTTAATGCCAACCCCTCCCATGGCAGGAACCTTATTTTCCATACTGCATCTCAGTGCTTTATCACAATGAGCTACTAGGGAGATCATGGGGTTTGATGCTGTGACCACGCAGTTGTGATTTACCCTGTTGGCCGTCCCAGCATCTCTCTTCTCCGGCAATAAACCCCTCCCCATTATACACACAGGAGTAGTTCCCCCATCCCCAAATGGAATCTGAATCCTTCTCCTGGGGAAGGCCGAGGTCCTCTTTGCCTGCCTTCCTCCAAATAAGCTGTAAAGCTCACTGGGATGCCTGCTCTTCTTTCTCTGTCATAAGAGCTGTTATTCACAGGTGGGGGGGGAAAGGGAGATTTAGATCACCATCTGTCAGGATTCCTGGAACATATGTTATCATGTGTGCAATGACTGCACCACAGTGATTCAAACTGGTGAGAACGTTATAAGTTTGTATCTAGAAAACTGAATGGTGAGGTAACATCATGGAGGCCTCCTGCATTTGACTTGCGTGAGTCGACTCCTTCCAAGCATAGCTGCGGAATTAGCAGTGGTGGCATACCACACTGAGACTACTAAGCATCCGTAAGTATCAGCATATTGGTGTCAGCAGCGGAGGAGTGCATGCCAGAGTTACTGAATTATCTGTACTTTAGGGTAGTATCCTAGGAGTACGCACACAACACCAATATTAACATCAGCACAGCAGAACCATAGGATGGATCTGCCCTGCTGGTAGGATTACACTAAATTAATCATTCAGATCCATTTGAGCTGAACAAGCAGGATCATGTGGTATTTCTTGCAAGTGTTTACTCTGTAAAACAAATCAAACAGCCAGGCAGCATTTTACTAGGAACACTTTCAGGGTACTAAGAGTTTTCAAAACAATACAGAGATTTATATATAAAACAAGACAGCCTTTAACTATACTATGATCTCATCAGCTGTGAACGAATGCTGCTGTAAAAGTCAGGTTCATGGCAACATCATGGAACTGAACAAGAAATCAACATTGTTTAACTGAAAAAGGCCCCCAAATTCAAATAAACTGGGATTCTTTCATTTTCCCCACTGAAACTAATCTGTATCTGCCTGTTAAGACTTTGAATGGAGGAAAGGAGCCCTCACGAAACACAGGATAATTAGAGACAAGCTAAGTGGTGGAATGTTCAGAAGATTGTTTTGAGAGGGCAACAGAATTCACAGGTAGCTCCAGGAGCCAAGCAAAAAAGCAACGTCATACAAGAAGCATAGGGGAGGACGAAATGTGTGAAACCACATCTGCACATCACAGAAGTTATTCTGAAAGTCATGCTGCAAATAGATTAGAAAGATTAGCATAGAGTTTGCAGTTTACACTTGGTCATACAGCATACTACCTCCTTTTTAATAAAAACTGTCACCTTTTTCACTCCAAGGGGCAGTCAAAATTGCCTTTATATCCTGAAGCTAAAACAATAGGTTGGATCCTATAAATCTATTTCATCAGTGCCACAGGTTTTTCTCCACAGCAACATGCTTATTCTGCCAGAGAAGGGATCTGCTGCTAGCAGAATAGATTAATAAGATCCAGCCCAGTATCAAAATAAAAAAAACATAAATAGTAGCATCAACAAAGACTTCAGCCCATAAAAACTGCAGCACCAGAAACATAAGAAAAACATACACAAAAACTTTAGTATCCAAGACTCTGGAAAGCAGGATACTCTGGAGCCTAAACTTCTATTTATTTATTTCCATTTATATCCCGCCTTGCCGGATAAATAAATAATCACAAAGACATAAGCATCCTGGAGGAAGTTCCATAAACAGGGCACAAGCTCAGAGGATGGCCTCTAATGCACGTCTACCTAACTTCTGAATGCAGGAGCACATAGAGAGAAGTCTCTGCTGATATGGATGGATGGGGCAGATTCACAGAAGTGATTCAAATACCAATCCCTAAACACCTTTGGGCTTTAAAGACCACTACTGAAAACTGCTATAGCTTTTCACTAACCTAGGTATTATCAAAGACACCAAGACATACCTGCCTTTCATTCAGATGGACTGATCTCTCTCCCATACCAGCAGTCATGTAACAGAGAACCAACAGAGGGAGGAAAGAGAACAGACACACCATCATGTGCCTGCTCCTGGATCAGCTAAGAGTGGCCCATCCCCTATACTTTCCCCATGTTCAAAGGAACTACATGCTCTCCCTGTGGAGAAGGGGGGGGGGGGGGGGGAGGTCGTCTGACAAGTAAAGAAACTGGGAGTTGTGGGGGCTATTGTGTTCCTGAGTTCAGTACTACAAAATTTCATTTTTTTATTCTCTTCTCCACTCTCTCCATTGACCCCCTTATTTTGTGGTTTTAGCTTTTATATTGAAAGGTGTTTGTGGGGGGTTTTAGGTAAAGTCAGTTGCATCTTACTAATGTTGTATACCATTCTGGTTAAGAAGCAGAATGCACAGACAAGAAGTACATAGGTAAACAAGAATGCACTATGTATTTTTAAATCCCCTTTTAATAAATGTTTCTGTGTATGACTGATATAATAGAGAAAGACCTTTAAATTGCAGTATGATGATCACTTGAAACTGGAACACTGTCCTCAGCAGAATATCACCACATAATCTATGGAGCTCTTCTGCACCCATGTAGGCCATTGGTCAATCCAGCATCCAAGACTACCCTGCCAGAAACCCTAAACAGCCACTGTCAGGTGTCCTCTCCAGTCTTGCTATCCAAAACTGAACCTGCTACTCTGAAGCATGTGCTCTATGACTAATCAAAACCCCTACACAAAATAAAATGTGGAAAAATCAATTAACCACACTGTTACAACAATTCAGATTTGGTTACTCCCACTACTTAACACCTTTTTAAACCATTTCCAGGGCATTCCTATGAATGACATAGTAAGGAAACTAGACATATAGATCCTCCTAATCATAAGATGACATACATAGATTAGCCACATAACAATAAACCTGTTTACGCTGAGGTCAGTAGGACTACTCCCTGGTACACACACATAGAACTGAGGTTTTAATCTCAGAAACAGTCCTGCTGAAATCATTGTACCAATATGTCTTTCTGCAGAATCCAGGTAGATTCAGATGGATGGCCATGTTGGTCTGAAACAGCATAACAAAGTTTCTGGCCAGTGGCACCTTTAAAGCCAACAAACTTTTATTCAAGGCATAAGCTTTCGTGTGCAAACACAGTTCTTCTGAAATTTTGAGGGTCTTAAAGGTGCCACCAGACTCAAACTTTGTTCTGCAGAATCAAGGCTTCTTCTGGCCATGCCAGCTTAAGCCTATTAAATACCGTCACCTTTACTATGATTGATCATTACGGAAACTTCTCTGAGAGGGTTAAATGCACTTTAAAAAAATACCAGACTCTGACATCACTTCAACAAAACAGAAAGTGTGCTGCAGAAGTCAGAACAAAAAAACAGACCCACAAAGCAATTTGTCTGCTTGATTTAAAAAGCATTCTCCATCAATTCACTTAGAAGGCATTCTCATATGCTCTTAGCTACCACAAAAAGCAGGCTGTTCTTGAAACAGTGGCCAGTAAAGTATACAAAGGCAAGTATTTTGCTGTCTTTGTTGTAGTTTTTAAGACTTAAGTGCACTTAAAAGCTCACTAAACAGCAACTTGACTAAACTTGTAATTTTTGTTGATTCTCGATTACTTTACAGGACTTCTCTGCCAACACAGAAAGAACTTTACAGGGTAAGCTCAACAAAAATAGCAACTATTTGTCATCAGGGTTTTCCGCTAAACATCAGTCAATAAATCACTATAAGGCGGAGTGAAAGTAACTCATACTTCTTACCAGTACTTTGGGGGGGGGGGGGTCCTCAAAGCAGAAGATGTGAGGTACCACTTCACAGGTTTACTTCCATGCTTTACTACAAGACTCTCTTATTATAGAACAGCAAAACACCTCTTAACAACATTCACAAGAAAAGCATGCCTTGCCATCAAGTTCCCTCTTCCCATGCCTATGCATCCAGCAAGTTTTATCTTCACACCAGCGCTCTCTCTCTCTCTTGCTCTCCCCCTAAGAACAACATACTCCCAAATGCAGGTTGGGACTGCAGCCAAACAGACTGCATGCCAAGCGCGCATCACCAGCTGCCAGGCTCCAATCCAAGCCTGGCAAAAAAAAAAAAAAAAAAGAAGCAGCAGCAGCAAGCATTAGCGTTCCCGTTCTCATTTTTTTCTCTTTAACACTTTGAAAAGATACAGAGCAAGAAATCACAATGATATACCAAAACAGTTAAATCCTTGGGCCCCGCCCCCATGAATCACCGCAAATAGTGGCTCCGGTCCCTAGTAGAATTGGCCCCCCCGGGGGTGGGGGGTTAAACCCCTGGAATTATGTCAAATCCAAACTCATCTGACGGAGTGAGCTCTGACTCAAGAAAGCTTGTGCTGGACTAAATCTTGTTGGTCTTGAAAGAGACACTGGGGCTCTTGTTTGATTAAGTCAAAAGTTGCTGTTGGTCCCGTCTCCCCCCCCCCCCCCCCCCCCGAATAAACGCTAAGTGTCCACGGCATGCCCAAATAATTTCACTCCCGTCCGTTACGAAGCAGAAGAAAAACAAAATCCAAAGTCAACAGACCCCCCCCCCCCAAATATGTGCAAGTCACTTTAAACCCCAGGCGAACGTCCCACCCAGCGTCCTATTTATCTTTCCTTTTCACACGTACCTTCTCCCCCCCCCTCCCCTCCCCTCCCCAGCATAGCATCCCCCTGTTAACGGGGCTACCTCGCCTCATCAGACAACGCCCCCCGGCGGAGGAGCAAGCCTCGAAGGGAAGCCCCCGTCGGCTCCCCCGCCGCCGCCAGCCCCGCTTCTTGCCAGCAGCAGCGCCGCCTCCTCCTCACTCCCTCCTCAGGGCTGTTGTGCGGTTGTTGCTGCTGCCGCCGTCCCGCGGGCCCGCCTGCCTGTGCCTCCCTAGCGGTGAGGAGGACTAGACAGGAGGCAGCGAAGGAGGGCGAAGACAAGAGAGAGGGAGACACAGAGCGGCCGCGAGTGGCCGGCCGCGCAGGCGCACGAGCAACTTCGGAAAGGGCGCGCCCCGACATTCCAACGGGGAAAATGAAGAGTAGTGAAGGGGGGAGGAGTGGGAGCGGCTGTGGGGGAAACTGACAGAAAGTTTTTTGGGGGGGGGGGGGGGAGGTTTGAGAGAGAACTAAGGCACGCGCTTTATAGCGACCCTCTCGCTCTGTGTCGCCGGCTTTCCGTTCCCCACGGCCGCCATTCTCAAGCCCCGCCCCCGAGACTGCGGAACGAATGAGAGGAGAGTTGCGCCTCTCGTTTTCTTTTCCCCGCCCCCCCTTTCGCCACGCGTCTTCGGGACGGCCGGCAGGGTACTTTCCCGAGCGCTCGAAAGTTTGCGTGCGCACAAGTCGTGGCGATTACTTGTTAAAGAACATACTTTTTTAAAAAAAGCTGTACGGTCGTTTGTGAAATGTGATGTGAGAAGTTTGGGGGGGGGGGAGTTCTCTGTCTCGACTTTTGCCTAGGGTTGCCAAGTCTGGGTTGGAAAATACCTGGAGACTTTGGGGGCGGATCCAGGAGAGGGCGGGGTTTGGGGAGGAGAGAAGCCTCAGCTCAGCATGGTACAGTGCCATAGAGTCTACCTTTCAAAGCAGCCATTTTCTCCAGGGGAGCTGATCTCTCTCAGCTGGAGATCAGTTGTAAAAGCAGGGGATCCCCAGGCCCCACCTGGAGGCTGGCAACCCTACTCTTGCCTCGAGGGACCGGCTCGAGGCGGCTCACAAAAATCAGTAAAATCTTAAGTACAAAAGCCATAACTGTGTGTATATATGTGCGTGTGGTGAGAGAGAGATACGTGTGTGCACACACGCGCACGATTTTAAAAAGAACATTAAGCGCCCTTCTAGCTGCGGGGGACGGACGGGAGCGGTGTGGCACTTAAAAGACTGAACATTCGTGATTCCAGCATAACAAATTTTAGCCCTAAAATACTTAGTGGGCTCCTTTAATTGGCTGCTACAGACTAAAACGGCTATCCATCTGGAATTGTTCCTGGTGGCCTAATTCTCACTGATGTTGTAGATCCTAGATGGTGCTTACTGAGAAGAAGGATTACCAACTTCAAGGTAGGGCTTGAAAGTTCTCTTGAAATTACAACTGATCTCCAGACTACTGAGATCAGGGCAAACAGCCTCCAAATTTCCCAAACCAGCGTTGGCAATGCTAGTAGAGAGTAAGTCCCACTGAACCCAACAAGACTTTCTTCTCTGTGTGAGCGTTTAGTATATGTGTATAAATAAATACATATGGTGTATGTGTTTATGGTGTGCGTGTCTTTGAAGCTGCCAGCTTCCTATATTAGGCACTTGTTGCCCAAACCTCATGTTATATTTGATGTGAGAATGGATATTTTTAATTGCCGTGAAAATTAAGGGCCAAAGTACACACCATGCTAGAGATCCATGGCAGGATCTTTCCCGTTTTACAAGCAGGGCATGGAAACCAAAGTCTCCTGTTGTTGCCCAAGGCACTGACATTCAGAGGGTTTTTGCCTCTGAACATGACAGTTTGATTTAGTCATTTATTTATTTAACGAAATTGATGACCGGTCTTATTTATTTATTAAATTTATACCCTGTCCTATCCCCAAAAATGGGCTGAGGGCAGCTCACAACATAAAATCAACAAGCAATAAAAACAGTAAAACAATAAATAACAATAGCAGATCAGTCAAACCCCTGCATTATGAATTAATTACCCTAAGAAATTCCAGTGTCCAGCTGGTATCCAGAACAGCAAAGCACTGGGAAAAAGTGAAAAACTTGTCTAATCCACTTTTAAGGACAGCTCAACAAATGGCCATCACCACATCTGGTAGCAGCAGATTCCATAAGCCAATCACACCCTGAATTAGGGTTTCTTTTCATCCGTTTTGCATGTACTGCCATCAATTTCACTAGATGCTCATCAGTTCTAATGTGTAGAAGGAGAAAAAGCTCCATCTATCCATTTCCCCCATCTCATGTACAATTCTGGAAACCTCTATTAGAGTCTATCATGTCACCCTGTAGTCATCTTTTCTCTAAAAAGCTTCGAGCTCCAGCTTAGCCTGTCCTCTTAGAGAAGGGCTGGCAACCCTGTTACACACTGTTCCAAATATGGCTGTACCATAGATCTATATAAATATATTACAGTACTAGCTGTCTTGTTTTCAACTCATTTCCAAATAATCCCTCAGAATTTTTACCCTTTTACCACTACTGCACACAGTCTACATTTTCATCAATTTTACCTACCGTGACTCCAGAACCTCTTACCTGATCATTCACCCATACAGATACCATTTGCATATATGTTACAGTATATTTTTCACCCTGGTGTGTATTCACTTCACAATTCCATTGAACCTCATTTACCAATGTTGCCCACTTATGCTTACAGAGAGATCCTTCTGGAGCTACTCAATCCACTTTTCTTCTCACCCTCCTGAATAACTTGATGTCATCCTTAAACTTGGCCGCTTTACTGCTTAATCCAGGTTTTAGTTTATGATGAAACAAAATAGCACTAGTCCCAACACCAAACTCTGTGAAACCCCAACTGCGTCTTATTTCCTTCATTGCAAGAACTGCCCATTTACTCTTGTTCTGCTTCCTGTTGTTTAATCACTTTCTAATCCACTAGAATGGGGCTGCGGTGGCTCAGTGGTTAAGACGCTGAACTGCAGACCAGAAGGTCAGTAGTTCAGCAGTTTGAGACTCGAGTGCCAAGTGACTGAGTGAGCTCCTGTCTCTAGTCCCAGCTCCTGCCAACCTAGCTGTTCGAAAGCGAGAAATTGCAAGTAGATAAATAGGTACTGCTTTGGTGGGAAGGTAACAGCATTCCGTGCACCTCAGCATCTAGTCATGCCCATCACATGACCACGAAAAAGGTATTCGGACAGCGCTGGCTCTTTGGCTTGGAAATGGAGATGAGCACTGCCCCCTAGAGTTGGATTTGACTGGCTTTCGAACAAGGTAAACCTTTACCTTTAATCCACTAGAGGACTTGAGGACCTTATCCAACATCTGTCTTTACCTGGGGACTTTGTCTAAAGTTTTTTATGAGTTAAGATATATAATGTCTAATCCAAAGGTCATTGTCCGCATGGCCCAAGAAGTCCAAAAGTTGTCAAGACATGATTTCTTCCTCATTAGGGCTTGTTTCTCTATGTCAGGGGTGGGCAATTGTTTTGGCTTGAGGGCCGCTTTGTGGGAGTGGAGGTTAGCGGAGGGCCGCACCTTTTAAAATGATTGCATTCATTGGTTAACTTTGCATTTCAGAAAAGGTATAAATTGTATCATAAAAATCAATAAATATAAATTAAATAAAATAGTGGTAGTTTTATTCAATTTATTTATTCTGCTAATTTCATATAATCTATAGCTGCAAGCACATTTAATTTTAGAATCAGTTTAATGAGACAAATGTACCCTATCACACTTTTCTACAACTTTTTTGAAATCAGGAGTGAGACTGCTTGTTGAGATTCTCATCACAGCCTGCAAGTTAATGTCTGTCAAATGTCTGTTAATGTCTATATTTACTCTTGTTGATCTTCATGCAAGAAAAACTTTGCTCACAAACATATGTAGACCCAAATACAGAGAACATTTTCCCAGCAAATTTCTTCATACATGGAAACTTTTCAGCAGACAAAGATTTATAAAAGTCAACTAATGTCACAGCATTAAACATTTCTTTCACAGTGTGATCTGACTGCATGTAAATAAGTTCAAGCTGCAGCTCCTCAGGTGCTGACAGTGGCCAACTGTCTTGGTGGGCCGCAAAAAACTCTGTGGCGGGCCGCATGTGGCCCCCGGGCCGCCATTTGCCCACCCCAGCTCTATGTGCTTTTAAAAAAATAACGCTTTCAACGTTAGCCTAATTGACATGTAATATCTCCGGCTCTCTTTTAAAAAATTGTTACAGTCCTTTAGAAGGAAAGCTAATATCAGTGAGTACCTTTCTTTTGTAGGAGATCAACAATTTTGCATTTAAGTTATGTAAAAACTTCTAGGTGTATCAGCAACTTGTTAGTTTTTAACTTGTCCGTCATCAAGGGCTTCCAGTGTCCCCCTCCCTCCTCTACACTCTGGTCTCTGGCTGAGAAAGCCATTGTTCTGTGTAGCCAAGATGTCACTTCCAACTGTTTACCCAGGAGTGAAATTCACTTTTTACCACACAGATTTGGGGGATTCCTAGAGTGTCACCAACACTATGACATCACTTCTGGGTATGTGACCTGAAATAATGTTGCAGAGTCACACAATACCATTTTCCACAGTCTCTATTCCCCCCATGCTCCTGGGAGTTGCCAGCAGAGGGCTGCCATCCCTACCATTATCCCAACTACTGCAGCTGTCATCACCTGTATCTGATGGAATTATTTCAACACTCTTCTTGAAAACAGTGGCTGCTTCACCTGTACCATTTTCCTAATAAAAACCAGGCTGTGCTTAACTTGGTAGGGAATAAGGTTGCCAGTTCCAGGTTGGGAAATACATGGAGATTTGGGAGTGGAGCTTGGAGAGGTCAGGGTTTGGGGAGGGGAGGAGCTTCAGTGGTATATAATGTCATGGAGTCCGCCCTCCAAAGCAGCCATTTTCTCCACATGAACTGATCTTGGTCATCTGGAGATCCATTGTAATAGAGGGAGATTTCCAGATGCCACCTGGAAGTTGGCAACCCTAGTAGGGAAATAAGTAGGGAAGTTGGCAAACCTAGTTGGGAAATAAGTGAAAGCAGAGATAGGATTGGTCCTTATTCTTTGGAAGAAAACTCTTTGGAAGCATTCCCTCAGCTTATCCACAGGAAAAGTGCCACCTTTAGGTTAGTATACAAGAAATCGTCAAGGATTGGCACTAAAGATTAGCCTTGATGTTCTCATTTGGCTTGTTCCTCTTTTGTGTGTTGTTTTTTATGTCTTATGTATCATTGTGATGAAGGTCATAATTTTATTGAGACAACTGGGCCAATCAGAGTACCACTCTCTACATTTCTTTCACTCACAGACTTCTCATTTAATCTGGGGAGTTGGCTTGAATACAGGATGAACCTCCTACATGCCTGAAACTTTGCTATATGCCACATACTAAAACCTGCCAAATGTGTGATTAATACATTTTCCATGTCTGAAGTAAACATATCAGTAGACAAACAATTAACCCTCTATGGGAAAAAGGGGGGGAAACCATTTATCTTGCACTTTGCTTATCTTTGGTTTCTGATTTTTTTTAAAGTATGACATCAACTAGAGCCTTAGTGAGAACTCTCTCCAAGAAGCAGTGAAATTGCTTTATAAATAGCTTACAAGTGTGAAAGTTTGACTATCCGATCCCACTGAGATAATGTTGAAACTCATCTGTCCAGAATAACAAGAGACATAAGAATTATAAGAGACAAGAGGTGGGACCCATGATACTTGCGGGGGGGGGGGAGAGAAGGAGCTCTACACAGCAAAGGAAGCAGCTGCAGGTAAGTCTTCTCCCCCACCCCACCCCGGCACCCATGATGAGGCCTGGTCCCGCCAATCCTTCTTCTCCCCCCCCCCCCGCACCGACAGTGAGGCCTGAAGCTTCTAGCCGCCAAGCCACCAATTTCCCTCCCCCACCCCCCTGGCACCAGCAGCGAGGCCTCAGCTGTCGAGCAGAGTTCCCAGAGCAGGGCGGGCCAAGCAGAGTTCCCAGAGCATTCCCTGCGCATGCGCAGGGAACCACTCTTTAACTTTTGGGGGAATTTAAATATCCCCCCAAAAGATTTTGTAAGTTTTAGGATTTTTCTGCACACCTGGGGAGTCTCCCTAGAGTGCAGAAAAATCTCTCTGCTCCCCAAGTGCCCCTGATGTGCAGATTTAAATATCCACATGGAGGGGGTACCTTGGGAATTAGTATATAGACAAGAGGCGGGACCTGCGATACTCACAGGGGGGGAGAGAAAGAACTCCACGTGGAGGAGGAGGAAGCACATGCAGGTGAGCCTTGTCACCTTCTCCCCTGCCCCCCCCCGGCACCAACGCCAAGCCTTCTCCCTCCTTCCCCTCCCCCCAGCACTGGCGGCGAGGCCTGAGCTCAGCCCGCCAAGACTTCTCCCTCCCCTCCTCTCATAGCGGCGAGGCCTGCCCAGCCCACCCACCAAGACTTCTCTCTCCCCCCTCCCTTCCCCTCGCTGCAGCAGCAGCGAGGCCTGGATGGCTCACCAAGACTTCTCTCTCCCCCCTCCCCTTGCAGCAGCGGCAGTGAGGTTTGGCCAGCCCACCAAGACTTCTCCCCCTCCCCTCTCCTCACAGCGACGGCGGTGAGGCCTAGCTGGCCCGCCAAGACTTCTCCCTCTCCTCCCAGCGGCAGCAGCAGCAAGAGCTGAGCGGCTCACAGCCGCCGGCCCACCAAGCCTTCTCATGCCCCCCCCCACAGCGGCAGCAACAGCAGCAAGGCAGTTCTCAAAGCATTCTCTGTGCATGTGCAGGGAATGCTCTTTTACTTTTGGGGTGATTTAAGTATCCCCCCCAAAGTTTTTTTTTACTTTCCAGATTTTTCTGCACACGGGGGGAGTCCCCCAAGTGTGCAGGAAAATCTCCCTGCCCCCCAAGTTATTTAGATACCCACACAAGGGTGGCCATTTGGCTATTAGATATATAGATATTACAAGAACCCCTAATTTTCTACTTCTTCTGAGATGGAGGGTACTATTTGCCAGACTTCATTCGGTTCACATTCATTTCATATTGGTGTGGTATGATCCTAAAGCTGCTATGTGTATGAATATTGGACCCACGTGGATCTTTCACAAATGGACAACATCAGGTGGGAAAGTCACATGCAACTGGTACCACAAATAGCTGCACAGGATTGTACCACTGAAAAGGTTCTAGGAAATTGGTGTACTGACTATGCTTGAAGAGGATCACTGCAGTCCTACAAACTACATGTTTCCACAAGGGATACATGGAATAACTTCTGCATTACAGTTATAGACCATTCTTCCTTCTATGAGTTCAGAACAGCTTATCTGAATCTCTTAGTGCTCTGACCTAGATTTGAGTCCAGCAGCAATTTAGCTTATACCCTGAAAATCCCTCTCTTCATCAGACAGGGATGAAGGGAAGCTTTGACTCTCCAAAGCTTACAGCCCCAAAATCTTGTTGATCATACTTTCTTTTCTATTACTGTTAATTCGACCCAGTGATCTCAAACAGCCGAAATCATGTCGATCTTTAAGGTGCTACTGAACTTGAAACTAGTTCTTCTACTGAAGACCGACACAGCTGCCCCCGAAACTATCTCAGTGTTCTCTCACTGATGAGATCCACACTCGCTTCAATTATGTGTGCTTCCAGACTGTTAATTAGGCTTCTTACAATATAAGATATTGTATTATTATACTCAACATCAGAGGGGACATTGGTGTCTGCTTTTCAAACTGGATTTAATTTCCACATTAGCTTTAGAAGTAAATTATTCTGTATTGTCTGATACTGCTGTAATACAACCTCAGGATTATTTATTTTCTCCTCAGTAGGAACCCAAAGTGGATTACATCATTCTCCCCTCCAGCTTCTTATCCTCAACACAAACTTTGTGAGGTAGGTTAGGCTGAGAAAAAGTGACTGGCACAGTCTTTCCTAGCAAGCTTCTGTGGCAGAGTGGGAATTCAAACCTGGGTCTTGTAGATTCAAGTCTAGCACTTGCAACACATTGGCTCTTCAGTAGAAGCGACGAGAAAAGCAATGTCTATCATATATTGACTTTCATTGAATGAGGAAGTACGACTGATGATACTTTGAAAAGATACTCTGACCAAGTGTTTCAAGTTGAAACTTTCAGCCCAATGAGGACAGCAATAGTCCTGAATCAATGTGGAGATAGATTAAAGACTTTAACTTGTTAGAGACTTGGAATTAGGATACTTGTGACATTGTGTAATTGGTCGATCTTGGATAAATCATTGACCTTTAACCTTAGTTACCCATTTGTGCAGTAGAAGCTATGGAATGCTACATCACAGGACTGCTGTAAGGGCAAATAAATACAGATTGTGGAAAAATTGAAATTAGATAGACAGGCATTAAAACAATTGAAGTAGAGCTGTCGATGCTCCTTCTATTAATAGATGACCAATCTAAAATAAAGGTCCTCATATAATTTATTTTCATATTGAAAGGAAATATATGGGTATCCTTCAGGAACAAGTTAAGATCTGGAACAAGATGGCATTGGATCACCTATAACTGGTAGGATACAAGTTGAGGATAAAAATTGTACAATGGAAAAAAACAGAATAAGAGTTGAGCCAATAGGGCAAAATAGTAGAGCAGTAGGTTCCAGAAATCCAGTCAAAACTCAACCTGGTAAAAAAAAAATCAAGGGATGGACTATAGCTCAATGATATATCCAATACTGTGTATATAGACAGTCCCATGGATAATCCTTGGCATCTCCAGTGAAAAGATCTTACATAGCTGGGTTGGGTTTGCCTAACTCCCTAGAGATCCACTGGCAGTAATGGACTACATAAGCCAGTTGTGTGACTGATTACCTCATGAACATGCTAAGATGCTTTATACTGTGATCTTCATCACAACTATAATATGTTCAGGTGGTAACCAGTAACATTAAAACTTGATCAGTATTGTTGTGGATATTGCTTGTGAGGAGGGTTGCTAACAGGCCTAGAGAAAAAATGTCCTGTCCCTTGTGTAGAAATTTAATGGTATTTTATTTATCAGGTGATGTAACGTACCTCCGGGCCATTAAAAGCTAACAATTTCTACACATTAAGTCGCTGTTGAAGGCTCAAGACATTTTTGTCCAGGCCTGCCTATAATGACTTCACTCCATGCTGCTTATATATTTGCAGGCATAATTAATCCTAGTTGCCTGGCAGATGGGTGTAATCAGGTGTGTGGCACCAACTAGTGTTGAGTATAGAGAACCTTTGTACTTAAGAAGATAAAGTATAGGAATCAATCAGGGAGAACTGGTGTGTGTGTGTGTGGGGGTGTGTGTGTGTGTGTGTGTGTGTGGAAGTACTGTAACCTCATCTCATCTAACCATTGGTTCAGATGTATTCCAAGGCACTCTAGAAGCATTTGAAAATAAGACATCAATTGGTTTTATTCATTTATTTACTTAATTTATACCCCACCTTTCTCCAGTGAGAGCCAGTTTGGTGTAGTGGTTAAGAGCAGCAGACTCTAATCTGGAGAACGGGGTTTGATTCCCCACTCATCCACACAAAGCCTGCTAGATGACCTTGGGCCAGTCACAGTTCTCTCAGAACTCTCTCAGACCCACCTGCCTCACAGTGTCTATTGTGGGGAGAGGAAGGGAAGCCGCTCTGAGACTCCTTTGGGTTGTGAAGAGCAAGGTATAAAAACCAACTCTTCTTCTTCTTCCCCCATGGAGACTCAAAGTAGCTTACATCATTATTCTCTCCGCCATTTTATCCTCACAACAACCCTGTGAGGTAGATTAGGCTGAGAGTGTGCGACTGGCCCAAGTTCACCCAGTGAGCTTCCATGGTACAGGGGGGTTTTCAACATGGGTTTCTCAGATCCTGCTCTGACACACTAACCTCTACTCTGCATTGGCTATTTGTTTGTATGTTTGTTCTGTACAACATGCACCCCCATTCTAAAAACCTGACACCAGTGGTGTGCTCACACTGGCACAGTGTCAGCCCCCCAGTCACTATTCTATGGCTATTCTGCAAAGGAGAAATAAGTGACAGAAATACCCCTCTCCAAGATTCAGAAAGCCTAGTGATTACACTGCAGATCATAGCAACCCTGCTGACATCCACCAATCACATAGCAGCATACCCTTGTGAACGGATGCAGCCAACCAAAATGGGAAGATAAGACCATGGTCCCCTGACATCAGGCAGTCACTCCCATACACAGAATAAACTGAGATAGGGAACAAATGGGGACACAGATCTTGGAATACCATGGCATCACTAGCAGGCACCCTAGATTTAACATACTCAAGGAACTCTGTAGATGTTGGTTCAAAATCCCACATTCCTTTAGGCCCAGCAGGCACACAGGAAAGGAAACATGGTCACTCTAGCCACAGCATTCTAATGCTTCTATGGCTCCCTCAGCAAAGGCAACCACAAATGAACAATGAAGACATTCCCCACTTAAGAGCTCAGATTGTGACCAAGGTGGGACTTTGGAGCAGCACCAGCCTTTTGCTAGACAAGGGAAATTGCAGACACTGGAACATTAACAAGGAAACACAAAACTGCACTTTCACCACAGGCAATCCTGTAAGCTCCCAGAAAGGTCACTATGGAAATGCAACCCTGTGTCAAACAGGAGGTGTGTGTGCAATTTCCGGTAAGGAGAAACGCTGGCCTTTTGCCAAGAAGTAGGGGGATTAAACAGCAAGACTGGAGGCAGAGGCTGAACTACAGCTCACACTTTCAAGAGTAGCTCTCTAACCACTCACCCAACTGCGTGCACAAGAATAAGATGCATAAATAGGATTGCCAACCTCCGGGTGAGACCTGGAGATCTTTGCTATTACAGCTGATCTCCAGACCATAGAGATCAATTCCCCAGGAGAAAATGGCTACTTTAGAGGGCAGATTCTAGGGCACTGTGCTCTGCTGAGGTCCCTCCCCCATCCCCCAAGGCTCCACCCCCAAAATTTCCAGGTATTTCCCAATCCAGAGCTTGCAACTCTATATATAAGGCAGTAAACATCCCCCCACCAGCAATACTGCTGTTGATACCAGCCGTATATAGAAGGATGGGGAGACAGCAGAGACAGGCATAGCACCATGGAAAGACACAGGTTTATCCTTTTAGGTGTCTTGATTGTTTAGGTTTTCTTGATTGTTTAGGTTTTCTTGATTGTTTCGTACAACAAACATTATATGCGGGGGATATTTGGAAACAAGTTCAAAAGTCCTATCTTCTTTCTGGATGTCTTTGTTTAGAAGAGTGGTTAAGTGTCCAAGCAACTATCTCCCACTGCTGGTGCTGCAGGATGGATGCAGGGCAGATGAAGCCAAAAATATAATTCCTCCTAGTAACACAATAACGCGTGTGGCACCGCTAGCCCACCTATATGCCAACATAATGAACCAAATAAAACGTCAGGAAAACAGTCTTCTTCTGGATGCTCACAAACAATACTTTTAAATACTGAACTAATTCTAAATTGAGCCACAGTGAATTTGCACATCGGGAACCTATACGGGGCTGAATATAACTCCTCAGCTTCAAATCTCTGAATTGCAGTGATCTGCCTGTCCTGTCTTCTACTCCGCATGATTCTGTGGAACAAAGGTTGCATTTATGGACACACCTATTTGATCTTGCAGTGTAATTCTGAGTAAACAAGCACAGAACATGACTGGCAAATCTAGAATATTAAGGAAACGGGCGTTGGCATTTTGTGTTGCTGGGCAGCCCCCACAGGCTTTCAGAAATTAAGTGGATAGTTATATCATTACGACAGAAGAGGGCACCAGATCATCAGTTAAGAATACAAATTTTTCAGTGGTTACCTTATTAGAGCAATATGATTTAACAACATCCATACAATCTAGAGCTTTTAGTTTGTGGGGTGGGGGGATACATCTCTTTCATCTGACAAAGGGAGCAGCTTTGACTCTGGAATGTTTATCCCCTGCAAACCTTGTTGGTGTCTAAGGTGCCACTGGACTCAAAATAACTGGTTTTCCTAGGGTTGCTAACTTCCAGATGGGGCCTGGAGATATCCTGGAATTACAACTGATCTCTAGATTATAGGGATCAGTTCTTTGGAGGAGATGGCTGCTTTGGACTGTGCACAATGGCATTCTACTCTGCTGAGATCCCTCCCTAGGCTCCAACCCCCAAATCTCCAGGTATTTCCCAACCCAGAGTTGACAACTCTGTCTACTGCAGACCAACAGTACTGTCCTCCAAAAGTATCTCTTTATCAGACTGATTTGGGAAGAAAAATAGATCGTATATATAATGAGTCAACATTCTGTCATAAAAATAGATTAAAGATTGCTTTCTGCACCATGATCTGGAGTATTCTTGCAAATCATTCCATAACTTGGTGTGTCCCAAACTTACTGAGCCTGTGGATAATTTTGGAATTTTAAGGAGGGGTAGTGGTTGCCAGAATAAAATGGCTGCCATGGAGGGGGATTATGAAATCGCTTCCATGGGGATGGACCAATCACAGGATAGCCCAGGATAGCCCAGGCTCATTAGATCTTGGAAGTTAAACAGGGTCAGCCCTAGTTAGAACTTGAATGGGAAACCTCTAAGGAATACCAGTGTCATGATGTGGAGGGAGACAATGGCAAGCCACCTCCGAACATCTCTTGCCTTGAAAACCCCACGGAGTCGCTATAAGTCAGTAGTGACTTGATGGCACTTTCCACCACCATCCTGAAATCCTAGTAAATTTCAGGTCAAGAATTCTCCTACTGTAAAGGCAGTTACTTTCTTGGGTGCCCCCTGCCGAAGCAAAGGTGATGCCTCCCGCACTGTTCTGAAGCAGCACCTGCTCAAAGAGAAGTCGAGGAAAGCATTGCCTTCAGTTCCCAAAGAAAGGGGAGGGTTTGATTCTTGCTTAGCCATAGACATAAGGAACTCTGTTTCTATGATAAAATGAAAGGTGGGTAGTCATGACACACCAGCCTGGGATGAGCGCATCGTTTTGCTACTCAGTCAGAGAACAAACCCAAACTAACTCCCTTGGTTTTAAATTCTCTTTTCCATTCAAGATTCTTAACATTTTCTTCTCAATATTTTCTTTTCTCCCAGGACAAGAGATAAATATGGATGTGTGGGTTTTCTCATTGACAAGTGACTTTTCAGATAGCTTCATCTTTCAGGGAAATGTTTGTATGATGCTTCATCAATGGCACCTTTTACCCATAAGGACTGCTGGAATATGTGAGTACTCTAGTGCCCCCTGTCGGTTCCGTGAAGAAGATAAGGCAAATTTCATACATGTTGTGGCCTTGTCAATGCATGCGACATTATCTTATGATACTGAATTTAATGAAAACTGTGAAATTAAATTGTTTGTAATGGATTACGCCACAAAGTTTCCAGGTAATTGGTGAACAATTGTTTTATATATTATAACTGCTGCTAGATTGGTTTTCACCAAAGTCTGGAAACTGACTAGTTAGGTTTTGATTTAAACTTTCTTTTGATACAAGATCAGCTCTGAAGATGCAGTGTATAATAAAACACATGCAATGTGGCAAACAATAAACAGTGAACACAGATTAAGGAGTGGGACAAGAAAAATAAAACCCTCTTCCAACAGACAGGCAGGTTACTGGGACGCAGTCAGCCGCTTGCAGAGGTCATTTCATAGAAAAAGAGGTGCAGAAGCTCATTAGCATATGCCACGCCCCCCGACATCACCGGCAGATTGTCAGTTTCAGCCCCATTATACCCTATGGGCCATTGAAGTCAATGGCAAAAACTCATAGAGTATATGAGGGGCTGGAGGAGAGGGGGTTTGAGGGAAAGACTCCAAATTTGCAGAGTAGCTGCTGGGGCCTCTCCCTGAAATACCCATGAAGTTTCAAGAAGATTGGAACATGGGGCCCAGTTCTACAGGCCACCAAACAGATTGCCTCATCCCCTCCATTGTTCTCTATAGTGGGGGAAAACGTTACTTTTTTCCCACCACAGAGAACAATGAAGGGGATGGGGCATCCTGTTTGGGAGCTCATAGAATTGGACTTCTCCCTCAAACCCCCTCCGCTCCAGCCCCTCATATACTCTATGAGTTTTTGCCATTGACTTCAATGGCCCATAGGGTATAATGGGACTGAAACTGACAATCGGCCGGTGATGTCGGAATTTCAGTGGCACTTTGGTGGTGAGCCGAATCAGATCAGAGAATCTGATTCAGCCTGTGGCTGCCCTAGTGCCCATTCCTGGGCTGGCGGAGCTCTGCTCTGCCTCACTCCAGCCCCAAATGACCCCTGGCCGCTTGCATATTTTACATGCCTGTAGGCAAAATTGGGCAGCTTTGTGGGTTATCTCCTGAGAAGAGTCTGCAAGGTGGAGAAAGACATACAGTTGTTCAGATCTTTCTGGGGTAGTTGACAGAACTGGAGCAATATACTGATGTCAAATGTCATTATAGAATGGGCAGCGGAGCAGAACATGTTCCATAGACTCTACTTTCCCCCTGTGGCATGGACAAAGCTGTTGAGGGAGCAAGACACTATGGTGTCTGCCTTCCAGAAGGGCTGAAGGTAGAGCATTAAAGCATGCCAGGGTAAAGATTTTCCAATACTTGGAGATCTCAAGGGATCTAAGATAACTTGCTGGTTGAAAACCTTTGGCATGCAGCAGAATAACTGGATACTTCTGTATCTGTCCCCTGCCTGATTGTAGGGCATGGTCCCAGAGCCGCTGTGTAATTGTTTCTTTTGCTTTTTGATAACCAAGATGCATAAGGGAGAGGCCATGTTCCTGGCGTTTCCCCTCAACTGCCCTTAGCCAGGTTGAGTGGTGGCTGTCAGCAAAAACCTAGGGGCCTAGATCCACTGGATGGAAAATGAGTTTTAGCCAGTAAGTAGATGTGAGTAGCAATGTACATGCCTCCAAGGAGATCAGCCCAACCTTTAGTCCAGGGGTGGCCAAACTTGCTTAATGTAAGAGTCACATAGAATAAACGTCAGATGTCTGAGAGCTGCATGACATGAACAAACATAACACGTTTTTATTGGAAAATATGCAAATTTGCTTTTTATTAACATTAAATGAGACTGCCAAAAATAAAAATAAAAGGAATAGATATTGATAATAATATTTATTTTCCCAATGATATTTGTAGACTGGGGGGGAGCTTTGAGAACGCGTTTAAAGTTAAAGTTGCTTTCTTTCTCGGCTCCCCACTGCCTCAAGCCTGCCCAGGAGGGGGAAGACTAACTGGGGAAGGGAAGACTGGTCGGGGACGCATGCCTCCCCTTTGCTTCCCCAGCTGCCCTGCTGGGAGCCACACTAGATGTGTGAAAGAACTGCATGTGGCTCCCGAGCCACAGTTTGGCCACCCCTGCTCTAGTCTGAGAAGGGCATTTGAGATACATTGCAGGACTCCAAAAATTGTTTGTAGGAACTCAGATTGTACCACCAGCAGTCACCTTTCCTCTGTCTGTCTGTCTGTCTGTCACTGAGTTCAGACAGGCAGTTTGACCTAATATAGGCCCACTTTGCAAACAGATTAAGAGAGTCTGTTCACACAGCCGCAGCTGCCTGGCGTTGCCGTGCCGCACTCACCCCATCCTGAAGTACTTTCATCCTGCTTTAAAAGGTACCTGGTAAAACCGGTGTCAAGCTGTCTAGGTACGTGTTCATCCTGCTTCCTGGCAGTGTGGACGCAAATAAGCCGCACAGCAAGCGGCACCGGTAATGTGAACCCGCTGATCTGGCTGCTTTGCCCAGGCGCCTATGTGCCCATGAGCCCATGTGCAACTTGGCAAAATGGACCAAAGCTGCGTACCACTGTGGTGCCGCCAACAGGGGCCGCCCCACAGTGTGAACACGCCATTCTGCCTCCTCCCCAGTATGGTTCCGCAGCAGTCTACACAGTGCGAATGGAAAGCCCCGCGACAACTCGGCCCAGGTTTTTTTGCCCCGCTTCCCTTACGCTTCATTTTGCCAGTCTGTCCTCAGTCTGTCTGTCCTCTGTCTGTCTATCTATCATCTATCTACCTATCGCTCATATAGCGATAGCCTTGAGCAGAAAATAGAATTATAAAAGTATAAAATAAGACAATACCTTCCTTAGTGTTATTCGTCTGTTGTTCAGTTATTGCCCCCATAAATTTTGACATGGAGGGAGTAACAAAATCATTTATATCCAATAGTAACCATGTCACTTGTGTCCTCATACTGTCAGATGCCTCAGTGGGCATTTCCTCATTTTTAAATAAGGAATAATTAATCGAGCCCTCAGCTCATTAAATATAGGGCATTTCATAACTGTATCTTCAATTTTTCAATTTTATCATGTGCGCATCTACCTGTTCTATTTGAATATAACACTTTTTAATATCTACCATCCAAAACCATGGAAGGACATTCATTCTTGTCGGAGTAAAAGCTTTTCTGAGCTTTGGTATTGTCAAACCATAAAAATATTTTGGCAGTTTCACTGGGAGGGGTATAACCCAATAAGATGCCAAACATACCCTACGGGCCCTGACAGATGTACTATTAGTATCCAGTTTCTTTTCACACATTTTAATTAGACTAGTTATTTCTGTGGTCTCTGTAGTCTTCACAATACAATTTGTTATTCCTAAACATTTCATTTTCCTTTCCAGTAGATGATCCCAATGGCTAATATGCGCATCTGCCTGTACAAGCCTGAGTAGAGTAGGCCTGCCCTCGGATTTCAAGATTTTAACTTTCAAGAGGAATACTTTTATCAATGCCTTAGCCTCCATTGACTGTAAGTACCTTTCTTTATAAATACAGAGCTGAGAACCATACAAGAGCTGGGTGACTAACAACCTTCCCTTGGAAAACCTTGACTGCTGCAGGGATAAAGTGCAATCTTTTGTGAAGTGCAATCTTATAATGGCAGAGGTTGCTCTGTGGGCAGTCTCTGTAGCGTGCAGTGCCTGAGCTCTCCAGTGTCCAGATGACTGGAAGACTATGCCGAGGTATTTGAATTTTCCCCCCTCCATTTAATATTGTTCTATTTGCCATCTATGGTTTCGATTGCTTTTTTTGTAAAGATGAGGATTTTGTTTTTGGTAGTTTATCACAAACTGCTCTTCCTTTATAGTATGCAGTGAAGTCACAGAGTGCTCTCCTAAGGCCCACTTGTGAATAGGATAACCGTACCATCTGCATATAGTAGGGCAGGGATAGTTTTGTCAGCAAGCTTTGGAGAACAGAAGCTTGGATTTCTTAGGCGCTGCACCAAGGAGTTGATACAATAGTTAAACAATAGAGGGGCCAGGATGCAACCCTGTTTAACTCCTTTGTCAAGTGAGAGCTTATTGGAGAGGTAGCCTTGGGGACTGCATCTTACTTTTAGGGAATTTCCTTTATGCATTTAGCAGATATGTATGTAAGTCTGGAAACTGACTAGCTAAGGTTAAAGACATTATTTAACTGTTGCAACTTAACAATGCGTCAAAACGGAGGTGATGTAGCCAAGTTAGACGTGCAATGGAAGAGTGTTATATTGTGTATGTGAAATATACTGGACTCGGGAGGCCATAGAGTGATTTCAAACAAAGCTTTTTTTATTAGGTGGTCAGTGGAAGCATGGGCGAGGGTGGTTGGGGAGCCTGCTTATATTTACAGGTAAGCCATACCCCCAACCTCGCCCCCCGTGGGGGATTGGGTAAACAGGGACTAGTTTCCCACCAGAGGCTATCATAGGACCATTTGAATATCCTAAGCCTCTGATAGGGGGACAATCAGGATCCTAGGGTCTATTGTTCTCTGGGGACTGAAGCTCAGGCTGATATCACTTACCATTACAGGCAAACATGCCCAGACATGTCTCAGGGTACATAACAAATCTGTTGAGATTTAAAATGGTACCAATCAAGAGTTTGTTAATGAACTTGTTCTTGCCTTGTAATTCTTATTTTCTTAATAAAATAAAGATTTAAGAAGCAAGTGGATACCAGGAAACATACTGGCAGTTGCTATGCTGGGGATTGTTGCCATAGCTGAGAGGGAAGCATTTGTATATTCACTTAAGAGAGACAAATGTAACTGAGTGTAGAGGAGCTATAACATACTGCTATTAAGGTGTCAGATTCAGCTTCTGAATTTTGATTTCCAAATTTGAGGAGCAAATGAAAATCACACATTTTAGCATCTGATTCTGCCATATGCCATGTGCCCTGAACATTACAGTCATCCATTAAATAAACCACCTTAGCAAATCAAGGACTTAAGTCATAGGGCATGATTCTGATTTTTCTTGCAATGTATCATCTTTGAGATTCTACTGTTTACTACTCCAATAGATCACAACATGCAGTGGCAAGACATTACCTAGTGGCAATATACCCACTGTTCCCTGACACACCACTCCGTTCTGTTGGGTGGAACAAAGAACATTGGGGTAAAATGCAAAAAAATATAAAAACAAGATCAGTATAGCCATAGGCGTAGAGTACGGGGGGGTTCGAGGGCTTGAGCCACCCCTGAAGTTTCCCGGGGGGGGGGCTCAGCCCCCCCCGGGAAAACGGAGCGCCTGCCGCCGCGCCTCCCCGGGTCCCTCCGAGGCCCGGCGGCCGCTGCTGCAGAGGGAGAGGGAAGGGGTGGCGGGGGGGAGAGGCAGCAGTGGCTGGCGGGCCTCGGAAGGGCCCGGGGAGGCGGGGCGGTTCCCAGGGGGGGGAGAATGTCGTCCCAGCGAGCGCGCTTCGCGCGTGCGCTAAGGAGCCCCCACCCCCCCGGGATTCCCAAAACTCTACGCCCCTGAGTATAGCTCAGGGGTGGCCAAACTTGCTTAACCTAAGAGCCACATAGAATAAACGTCAGATGTCTGAGAGCCGCAAGACATGAACAAATATTACATGTTTTTATTGAGCAAACATTTATACAAATGTTTGCTTTTTATTAACATTAAATGAGACTGCCAAAAAATAATAACAGGGGCAAAAGCAAATATTGATAATGACTTTATTTGTCCAGTGATATTTATTTGTTTGCTAATGATATTTTGCTTCCCCAGCCACCCTGCTGGGAGCTGCACATTATGTGTGAAAGAGCCACATGTGGCTCCCGAGCCACAGTTTGGCCACCCCTGGTATAGCTGGTCAAAGAAGTGATGCATTGGTGAGTGAACACAGACCTGGTGCCAAACCAAGTGACTTTCTTTGCTGGGCGTCTTCCCAAGTGACCACTCACCCAACTACTGATCAAGGGATTGCTGGCTCATGAGACAGCAAGAGGACTGGTCAATGTCTTTAGGATTTGTCATGCTTGGTTAACCCACAGTAGTCTTACTGAGATCTCATGGATAAGATGGGGCATAGGGCATCTCTGCAACTTGGTCTATGCATGGCATTTATCACTCCCTGCTCTCTCCTGCAGTTCTGCCCTACGAAGCTACCTGCTCTAACCATTCCAGTCTGGAACACAGCCCAAGGTATAACAGAACACACCAAAAGATCAGCAAGGTGTCCACGACAGCATGGCAGAAGTTATGTTTCTAGTGTCTGCCCAACTGATTCTGCCACATGTAACAGATTGTTGGGTGCATGTGCTTGGCGGTGGGCACTGGCATGTAGTTTGCTGGATCTTTGGATGGCTGTGGGCCCAATACAATATTTGTTTGGCCCTACTTGGCTAGTGTACAGCTGGCCAAGGTGTTGCCGACATGTTTGTGTGTGTGCTGCATGCTTGTGGGTTGCTGTGATATCCCTCCCCTTGGGTGTTATACTTATAGAGATGTTAGGACCTCACTTCCCATCATGGCCGCGTTTACTTCTAAGCTTGTTATAGAAAGCCTGAGAGGTGGAGTAGTTCAGAGTATCAAACTAGGACAGGAGAAATCTTTGTTCCATTCTCTACTCAGCCTTGGAGCTCATTGGCTGACTTCAAGCTACCACACGCTCTCAACCTTATAAGCTCCTAAGAGTACTGTGAGGATGAAATGAAGCGAGAACACTGTACACCGACCCAAGCTATGACGATCTATCTGGTCAAGTATCTTGTTTTACACATCAGCCAACCAGTTACCCAAGCAGGGCCAAACAAATAAACACAGCCTAGGGGCCAAGGCTCCTCCTGAAGTTGAATCCTAGAAACAGAAGACAACACGAAACAATGGCCTTCAGAAGTTTACTGCCTCTGGATGTGGAGGTTCTTTTCAATCATATTGGCCAGAAGCCATTAACGAATCTGTGTGATTCTTTTTTGAGGGCATCTGTGGAAGTGAACATAAGAAGTGCCCTATTGGATCAGACTAGTGGTCCATCTTGTCCAGCATCCTGTCACACAGGGGTCCAGCATCCTGTCACTGGTTGCCCTGGAGGGCCAACAAACAGGGTATAAAGACTGAGGCCTGCTACTCCTAGCATTACTATTCAGAGCTATGTTGCCTCCTAGCATTGCTATTCAGAGCTTTATTTGCCAGACATGACCACGGAAACGTCTTTGGACAGCTCCGGCTCTTGGGCTTGGAAATGGAGATGAGCACCGCATCCCTAGAGTCATATTCGACTGGCTTTCGAGCAAGGGAAACCTTTACCTCCACTAGGGCCCTTTTAAGACCAACAAAGGTTTGTTCAAGGTATGAGCTTCCCTGTGCACACTTTTTCAAATACAGTGGACCGGGAGGTAAGGAATGAGTTTATTTCGACATTATTATTCGATTTGTTGCTCTTCTCCAGGAAGCCTGCTCTCAAGATGATTTACATTTTTGTTTAACTATTTTTTAAAAAAACAAAACAAAACCCAAAACCCTAGCAACGTCATACTCTCAGACTCCGGCTTGTTCCAAAACAGATGGCCTTTTTCGGAAAGTCTTTTCTCCCCTCTGTCGTCAGCCACACTATATTGCTGTTCCTTTCCTTTTCCCTCTCTTCGCTTCCACTTTCGGGTAAGAGAGGGAAAGGAAGCCAAGCCGTGAGCTGCTGGAGGAAGGGGGGGGGAGGGTGGCAGGGTTGGGGGTTGAGAGAGAAGGAGGCCGACGCGATGGCTGCTCCGCCCCGCGAGTAAGCAGGAAGGGGAGGGAAGGCTGGCTGCCAAGCGAGCAATGCGTTAGTTAGTGGCAGCTTAGCCGAGGCAGGGCTGCGCTGCTGAGGCAAGCAAAGAGAAACCCAAGATGGCCCCTGCTGCAAAGGCAGCCGCGGGAGCAGCAGCGGGCCGGAGGGTGGAAGAAGAAGAGGCCGCGGCCGGACGCCTCTTGCTGCCGCTGCTGCTGCTTTGGCTGGAGAAGAAGGCGGTGGGCGCAACGGCCGCGTCTGTTGCCCGCAGCTGAGAGGAGCTGCCGCCGCCGCCGTGAGGTGAGCCAGGGAACCCCTCGGAAGGGGGAACAATAGGGCGGAGGCTGCGGCCTCCTTCTTTGCCTCCTCCCTTTCTCCCCGGTCTCGCTCGGGGGAAGGAAGGCCGGCCGGGAAGCAAGAAGAGCGACAGCTGTCTCTTTTGTGATGGGTTGGCTTTTGGTCAGAGGCTCTGGGTTCCCTGGAGGTCCTTCCTTGCGGCCGCCGCTGCCGCCGCCACCATTTCTTCTCCTCCACTTCATCGTTCGCTTTAGGCCTTAGGCTTTTGCCAGGCTCAATTTCTCGCGTCTCCCGCGCCGGTGGCTTCTCAAGACGGCGATTTTTAATTTTTTTTTTTTAAAGGTGTGCGGGCTCCCAAATAATTGGAAGGACGGGAGAAATTGGGTCGCTTGCGGAGGTGCCCTTCTCCTTTTTTCTCTTTTGCTGTAGGTTAGGGGATGTGGGGGGGACGTGGAAGAAAGTCTGGTAAGGAAAATATAGATTACACTGTGAAGGCTGCAATCTGAGGCACGCCTACTTAATCGAGTAAGAAGGCTCAGCGAGCACATTGATGCTTCCTTTGGAATTACCGTGACTAGCAGCGCACTGCACTTAAGTAGCATGTTTTTCACTATGCGTGGTGCGGCTTCCTGTTGTCTTTATGGCACCATTACACGCACACCCACACCCTGCAGCCCCATTTGCTCATCTGTCTTATTTGGGACATGTAGTGGTCATCCACACACAGTCCTCCCCCCCCCCCCACACCACGTGTCGCTCTCCTTCCCGTCTACATCAGAAGGCTATTATACGGCATGGCTTCTGGCTTGGTGCACTTCTCTCCCCACCCCCCACCCCATTCGTGAATTGTCTCTGTCCTCCCCACGACCTTTAAGATCTTTCCTGGGTAATGCTTCCTTTGTTGGCTTGGGAGGAGGAGGAGGAGGAAGTATTCAAAATGTAGCAGAAATGAAATGGCACTAATGGGTGGGTGGGTGTGTTTGGTTTCAAGGTTCTGAGGGTGGGACAAAAATCTGCTTGAAGGATCTGTGGTTTAGATACCCTCGCAGTGCCTTCAGCAAGACAAAAGCTATGTGTGTGAATGTGGTCATGGAAGGAGTTAGTCATGAGAAGTGACAGTTGCAAACAGTGCACTAACAAGCAATACTTTATTGTACAAAATTATGTTTTACTTTGTCGCTCAGCCATGTTGTCTTCGAAACTTAAGCCGTGTTCTATCATTTTTAAAGAAACAATGAGGTTTTCTTATGCATGAGTTTTATTAGATAGCAATTTGATTTCCTTATTTTAATATGAGAGAGCTTGTGAATTGCACTGTTTTGGGGGAATGAACAGGAACACCTAATTATGTGTAATCTCTCTCACTATAATTAGTTACAAGGAATACATTGATTTCTGGGGTTTGGGTTTTTTTTAACATATGTTCATACCCTCCTAGATGGCGGATTGGGTGTGTCACTGGAACCCTGGTGGTGGACTGCTAGTTAATCAGTACTGGATGCTTGCATACGCACAGTTCTAAATCAGTACGGTATAGTGGTTAGAGTATTGGCCTAGAACTGTTCTCACTCTCGTGTTTACAGTATAGGGCCTGGACCCCGTGAACATCCAAAATCTGGATTATGTTAACTTTTAAGAGTATATATGCAATTTTAAGGGGGGAAATTTATATAATTTCAATCAGACTAAAGTATTTCAGAGATGATAGGAAATAACCCCTATTCTCTGTTCCTCACTAATGTTATTTGTGATGTAAGCTGCCCTGAGCCCACATGTGGGGAGGGCGGTATATAAATCAAATAATAAATATTTTGGCTCAGAGGAGATTGTATGTGAGCCTGGCTTTCTTTTACTGCCACAAACCTTGGGGAATTTGTCTGAATGGAGGTAACAGTATGATGGAAAGAAGAAGCTGGAAGTAATAATGGTTGTGCAGGCGGACTGGTTAATTTTTCAAAGAACGTTTTCTTCATATTATGAGAGCAGATTGATTCATTCTGTTGTGATTTAAAAGTCTGACATACATTGCATCTTTGATGACGTAACATAGTAGTGACATTTATGTCTATGGAAGTTGTTGCATGACAGACTTAGGACTTCATGAGCGTATTCTAAGAAGTATTAATACTTTGGGTTGAAGAAGTATTAATACTTTGGATTAAAGGTATAAACTGCCTTTTCTGCTCCCCCCCCCCCCCGTTGATACCAAAAGTTATTTAAAACACAACAAAACTTTGGGTGGCTACTTAAGTTCTGGCTTCAGCTGGTTTAAACAATAGGCATGGCTAGCAATACAGTCCTAAATCAACAGATACTTTCTCATTACAACTATAACAACATACTCTTTTGTGTGACTCATTGGTCCCCAAGACTGGGGTGACTTAAATCTTAGGAGGGAGGGGTTAAGCAAATACAGTATTTCTGTGGCAACCATCTTTTTCATTGCCAGTATCTCCAAGCTGAGTTGGATGTACTTTGCTTGAATTTTGCAAAACTTAATTAGTTTGTCAGTTACCTGTCAGTTACCATTCATACTGAACCAGATCACCAAGGTTTGCAGTTTCAAAGGAGAGAAGCCAAGCTGTATGTATTGTTAACTAGGGATGACTGAGACTGTTGATTGCATGCAAGGCTTTGTTTACTTCCTGCCTTTGACTAGTGACCATTTGAACACGTGAAGATCAGTGCTCCCGCTAAGCTGTGGAGTCTTGTGAGCAAAAATTCTACTTTGTGAGCCACTGGCATTAAAGTCATGAGTGAGTGATTTGGCTGCTGCATAAATTAGTTCGCTCTGGAGCCGTCCTTCCTGAGCTGAGACAAAACGTGTGAGCGGGAGGCTAAAGAACTGAGTTAGCTCACACCAACTCAGCTTAGAGGGAACACTGGTGAAGATGCCTTATACTGAAGCAGACCATCAGTCCATCAAAGTCAGTATTGTCTACTCAGACTGCCAGCAGCTCTCCAGGGTCTCAGGCTCACCTACTGCCTGGTCCTTTTCAACTGGAGGTGCTGGGGATTGAACCTGGGACTTTTTGCATGTCAAGGAGATGCTCTACCACACAGCCTAAAGCAGACAGACCAGTAGGAAATATCTTATTTTGCTCCCCACTGTGGTATGAGCATAAGTATGAGGATTATTATGAGTGGTTTTCCATGGGTTCTGATGGTGTGCAGGCAAGGACTTAGAAGAAGGAGGTAGCTTAGAGCAGGGGGTGGGTTTCCAGAAATGGATTTTTAGGATGGTTTCACATATTTAAATTGTCTGGATGGTAATGAAGACATTAACAGATGTGCACTGAAAAATGTGCCTTGTTTTGGAGAGAAATAAGGGGCGTATACCAGATCAGCATGCTTACCAGATTGGTTAAAGTATCAGAATAGTTGCTAGACTCTGCATATGTACTCTCAGTAATATGAATTAGAAGCAGTGCTTCATACCCAAACTTTAATTGAAAGGATAAATGGGAATATACCTCTAATATTTCCTGATTGCTCTGATTATGTTTGAAAACTTTGCTAAAGGCATATCGAGCGGTAATTAGTTCAATTGGTGTGGGTTTGACTATTGTGAACAGTGCTTATGTGCACTTTAAAGGGGGAAAGTGCTGATTCATATCTGTTGGCATTCTGCATCTTATGTGGGGATCCACAGATTTTGATAGCTGATGGTACCTAAGCCACATTTTGTAACTACTACTGACTTTGCCCCTCCCCCAAGTCAGCTGGTGTACTCAAAGGATTTGGCAGAGCAGCTAGGTTGGTCTTTGCCTTCATGCCAGTCTTTGGAGGCACTTGGAAGTATTGAGGGGAAGTTCTTGTTGCATCTGAGTGGTGCAAAGTGAGACTAACGCTACCCATGAATTCTCTGTGCAAGGTTGCAGGAGAACTTGGTGGGTGAGGTTATGGTGGAGTCTGTTTGAGCAAGCTGAAGAACAAAGTGGAAAGTGTCAGTTTGGTTGCTGTGGCAACTGAAAGGTGCTCCTGTGTTGCTACTGTTGGCTGGAGGGGAAAGTTGTCTGGGTTGCTCTGGCACTCCCCTATTACATAATGTTCACAAGGCTGCCTGTCGCTCTCTTCCAGTGGTGTCCTCCTGGATACAAGAGTTGTTTTTGGTAAGGTTTTGCACCACAGATACCGTACATCATTAGATTACAATATTTCCGTAGACTTCCTACTGCTGTCATCTATAATTGCTCTAAAAGTGCCATCTGAAATTGTGAGAATTTAGTAGCAATGTGAACATTCAGCCTTGTTTATATAAACTGATTTGTGATACAGTGATCAGTAAACCAGCATATAGGGGTGTAAAGCATCAAACATTTAAAGTTTAAAGAACATATATTCATTTACTAGAAAAGTAAACCCCCTCACTCCTTGTTCTCTAGTGTAAGGTGTTCTTTTCCTTACCATATGCATGTAGTCTTGAAGATGGAGCATGCAAAAAGAAGTCATGGCTGGAATCTTTTCACAAAGGGAGGTTGTGAGTTTATTATTAACCAAACAATACACAATTTAATAGTTGAAACAGTTTTTTCTAAAACAAAATGTGTGTCCCTACTAGCACATGCCTTCAGCTGGTTTCTTTGTATCAGCATTTCATGAATCAGCTATCAATGTATATGCATTATACGGCATTTACTTATTAAAATATTTATACCATGCCATTCTTTGAGGATCTAAGGTGGCTAGCATCACACTGGAAGAAGAAAAAATGCAATAAAGCCTCAAAACATCATATTGGATAATACAACTAAATACCACATTGCTTAATAATTTTGGCAACAGTTAATATGCTATAAGTGTTTAAAAATACATTATTAAAAAAGTTCAGTGTTTTCAGAGTACCAGTGTCAAACTTAATATCCAGATACACTGACGCTTTGTTTGCTTACTACAGAATTCCCCCCCCCCCCTTTTTTTTGCGTCTCAGATGGCAAAAATTAAGGTATCTGTGTTGTGGTACGATAAGGTTTGCTCCTCTTTCTCAAGTATTAGGTATACTTTTAAATTCTATAAGTATGCTGAATGGTAAATTTATATATGCTAAGTTATAAATTATGCATTTTGTGTTAAATCAGTGAAAGTTTAGGTTTGATAGAAAAGAATTGCAATTAGTTCATGCCCCACAAATATTTCCATTTTTTTCTGACAAAAAGCACACACACAGGGAAAAAAAACCTGTGCTTTTCTATAGCTTCAAAATTTCTGGAAATTTAATATCTCTAGTCCATCCTAGAGTTTACAGTAGCATGGATCAGTGTGGCCAGGTCAAGAGAAGTCCAGATAAGGAGATATTATATGAGCCAAATCTAATTGAAAGAAGGTGCTCTTAGCAACAGCACCAATCTGCTTTTCCATTAGGAAGACTGGGTCCATGAGAAGCCAAGGTCTTTACATGCTCCAGAAACTTATCCCATCCAGGGCTGGTAGATCAGTTCCATCTAGAAAATCACCCTTCTGGACCAGCATCATCTCCAGCTTGTCTGGCTTCCACCACTTGTCTAGAGCATCAAGACATTAAGTAGCTTCTGGAGTTTTAGATAAATAAAGAGCTCACTGTCATCACCCTGATGACAGCCAACCACTAAAGGATGGGTGATCTTATTCATCGACCTGACATAGATATTTAAAAACATAGGTAAAACAGGAGAACTCTGAGGGACTCTACAGATTAACCACCATACTGCTGTGCTGTCACGTGCTCAGTCACGTTCCCCCCCCCCCCCATGGAAGGTTGGAACAGGCCTATAGATAACCACGTTCTCTCTGTCCAATGTAGGTTTCTTAAGAAGAGAAACTGCTTTTTGTCAAGGCCTTGATTATCAGCAACTTTAGCTACTGGCACAGTTAACTTTTCTTTGAGAAATTTCATGAGCCAAGACAGGTGGAGATCTAGTCTGTAAGACCTTCATAGTGCCAAGTGCCCTATCCACATCAGTCAGTGCAATCAAACTGGAACTGTCTATAAAACTCTGACCAGCAGGCCCTTCTGATGCCTCTACCACAGGAAGTACCTTTAAACTGGTGCCTAAGTTGTACTAGGTGCAAGAGATTCTATTAGCAAAAACACCTAACAAAACTGTCACAGCTAACATCCAAATTCACTTCTCCTGGAGGCTTGATGTTAACATTTTCAGGACTGTGTCAAGTGATTGTGTTGGACAGGACTGAGGTGATATAGAATGGCAGAGAAGAAGCCTTCTTTATTGCCATTGTTGCTCCTACAGAGGCCTGCAGATGAGATTTATGGTGGGCCGTGTTTGACTCAGTGCAAGTAATTCACCACTGGTATGATAGCCATCTATGAACACTCTTCAAATCTCCTAACTCCCTAATAAACAAGGGAATGGGGTCTCCAGACTGACAGGGAGGGAGAAAGCACTGGGGAGCGATCCTGTCAATTGACCCAGGTAAGCTGATTTGCTAGGGTCTTGGTCCTTGGTGTCGTACACACAGCTATTGTTGTGCCTAGCAAAGTGGTTTATTGGTAACCACCTCAGTTTTCTCCAAAGCAACAAACCAGCCCTGGTTTCTTCCTGATCATTGGAACAGGAAGTGTTGTGTTGTTTTTTTTGAAGAGCCTAGAAGGCATCACCTTTATCTTCAGGGAGCACCTATAATGAAACAGCCACTTCCATCATAGAGCAACATATGTCTTGTAACTTCCCAGCTTGTTTTTTGGCCCCAGCTCCTTTCAGCCATTTTGTGGTCAGCAATCTGGCAGAAGATTGCAGTAGTTCAGAAGGGTGACATTCACAGCATGCCAGTGCCTAGTACCCCATTCCTTATCTCCTTGGCTTTGTATTTATTCATTTTTTCTTTAGTCTACCTTCATAATAATGCTATGGAAATTATATCTCAGTTTATATACTTCATCTGTAAAATTGTTGTTATATAGAAGAATTCCAGAATCCCAGGAATTCCCAGGCACTGTCTTGGGATGGGGGGGTGGGGGTCTTTTATTTTCTTCGCAAGTCGCTAGCCAGTTATTCACAGAGTCTTCCAAAATGATAGAAGGACAAGTCACAGGCAAATGAATATTTAGCAGAATAATAAACCTCAGTAGTCAGCTTTTTTGTGGCTTGGGTTGGAAGGAAGAATAGCCATAAGGAAGAGACCACTTCGCTCAAGACCGGCATACTATTAAGCTGATGGCTATTCTACCCTCTGACACAAGCAACAAACAACCTAGAAATTGATTCTTTGCTGAGACTTCCTAAAAACAATGTGGTGAGACCTTTTGCTGAGCAGATTGTAACCTGGGTTATCCACATGCAGATCCAACATTCTAGTTACACTGGTTCTCATTTGGTGTAATGGTCCCAAATAGCGACCCAGACACAAAATGGAGAAAGATGCAGTCGCAGTCACATTCCTGTCCCTGGCTACTGACTCCCGGTGCAATCCTAAACAGAGCTGGTGGTGGAGGAAGTGCCATCAAGTTGCAGCCAATTTATGGTTTATTGGTTTTCATGGCAAGAGAAGTTCAGAGGTGGTTTGCCATCACCTGCCTCTGTGTAGCAACCCTGGACTTCCTTGGTGGTCTCCCATTCAAGTACTAACTAGGGTCAAACCTGCTTAGCCTCCAAGATCTGACAAGATTGGGCTAGTCTGGACCATCCAGGCCAGGGCTTAAAGAAAATTACATCCTTCTAAATCCGTTGAAGTCAGTGGGTGTAATTCTGTTTAGGATGTTCCTGTTCAGGATGACAGTGTTGGGCACCCTCTTGGAAGACATAAGGGCAGAGACTAGATAATGGATTCCTGTGCAAAATCACTCCACTTTCAGACAAGAAATGAGGTATCAGCAGTCCAAACTAGCCGAACCCAGGCCTTTTAGTGAGCAGCCCTGCCCTATAGCCTGAGATTTGGCCTTAACTATTTCCTCCTTACCAGAGACACAAGCAAGAGAAGAAAGAATGCTTCAGGAGGGCTAGATTATGGGCCAGTCATAGTCTCTTGAAGAAGTCCATACTTCTCACTTACAAGGCAGGCCCTGAGGCAGTCTTTAGAGCTTGTGCCACTATATAGTTCTGATCTGGAGGTTGTTCGAAGAAGCTTGTCTGTCTAGGAGCTGTCCACAGAGTTCTGATGTTGTATCTCGCTGGCTCCCTGCCTTACATCTTGTGTTTGCTGTTGGACTTCTGTTTGCTTCAGCAGGGACATCTGCTTCCAGTGTCCTCTGTTTGGCTCCACCTGGGTGCTGAGGACTTTGTATGATGAGCTTCAGCTGGACAGGATGAATGACCAAGCTGCATGCAAAAATGTTTTGCAAATGGAAATATATTGTGTGTCCTTTGTAGTAGTAGTAGAAGAAGAGATTGGATTTATACCTCGCCCTTCGCTCGGAGTCTCAGAGTGGTTTACAATCTCCTTCCCTTCCTCTCCCCACAACAGGCACTCTGTGAAGTAGGTGGAGCTGAGAGAACTCTCAGAGAGCTGCTCTGAAAGAACTTATGACTGACCCAAGGTCACCCAGCAGCTGCATGTGGAGGAGTGGGGAATCAAACCCAGTTCTCCCAGTTTAGACCCATGCATTTAATCACTACACCAAACTGGCTCTCAATACAGAATAATAATAAAGAATTTATTAAATGTAATGAGAGAGAAGAACAAGATAATAATGGAAGTCATTTCACATCAGATAATCATCTCCCAACTCTGAAAGGTGTGGTCATAAGTACTGCTGTTGTAGTCATAAATATTGTTGGCATTTGATTCCAATTATGCCATCAAAATTTATAATTTTGCATGGATACATTACATAAAGTCCAAAATAGCAGTTCCAAGACCACTCTTTGATATCTGTTTGAATTTATTTCCCATCTTTTAAAGCTCCTCTTTGCATTCTGTCACCTGTCTTGAGCTCCTAGGATAGAAGTTGTTAGTGGAAATTGTTTTTACCACCTTTCCCTTACATCGGCAGCTGTGCTTCTGAGGGTTGGGGGTGGGCTCCAGAGCAGTGTAGTACAAGGTATTGCAGCATGAAGGGAATTTTGAAGGATTTTCCTTCCCAGTTACTCTTACAAGAGCACTGCAAAAGTTGCTTCATTCACAGAAGATTGATTCCAACCCACTGTAGGGCATGGTGCAAATTCACAAAAGCCTGTGCCAGTGTGATGCCATAATACAACCTACAGTGCTGGGGAAGCTCCTGGAACACAGTGGGTTCCAGTGGCACAGTGGATTGCTAGCAGATTCTGAGTGTCAGGACTTCAGAATGGAGACTAAGGGCAGAAACTTTGGTGTATTTGCAGGTGGTGTATCTGTGTTCACCAGACCCTTTTTTGAAGTGAGCCTGGGAAGTTCTGCCCAGCTTGAATTCAAAATATGTTTTGTTTTTTATTTATACCCCGCCTAGCCAGCATACACCGGCTCAAATTTGTGTGTGTGTGTGTGTTATGATTAGCCATGCCTATTAAACATGCATTTACTACTGTGTTGTCAGCTTGACTTTTGACTGGCATGTGGTTAATGACGAAGTCAGGTGGGAAGGTAACCACTGAGTACCTGTATGATTAATACTGGGCTTACTTGAATTATATGAAATGTAAACTCAAAATAGGCCAACTCTGAAAAGATCTTACAGGATTTATGTGCTAAAACCTGTATTTTTAATGAACTTTAGATTCCTTTGTTCACTAGAAAAGAGCAAGAGTCCAGTAGCACCTTACAGACTAACAAAATATGTGGCAGGGTACGAGCTTTCGTGAATCATTGCTCACTTCTCCAGCATCTTGGTATCTGAACAAGTGAGCAGTGACTCACGAAAGCTCATACACCCTGCCACGTATTTTGTTAGTCTGTAAGCTGCTATTGGACTCTTGCTGGTTTCTACTGCTACAGGCACACTAACACAGCTACCCGCCTTGATCTTTGTTCACTAGTTAAACTCTCTGCTCAGAAAGTTGGATAATGAGGAAAGCCGATTCCTTTGAAATGTGGCATTTACAGATACAATGGACTGCCCAAAGGACAAATGATCTAGATCAAAAAAAGTCTGAATTCTCTGTAGAAGCTAAAATGACCAAACTGAGGCTATTGTACTGTATTGTAAAATGACCAAACTGAGGCTATTGTACTTTGGTCACATTGTGAGAAGACAAGAGTCACTGGAAAAGACACTAATGCTGGGGAAAGTTGAAGGCAGCAGGAGAAGAGGAAGACCCAGCATGAGACGGATTGACTCAATCAAGGAAGCCACAGAGGCCCTCAGTTTGACAGGAGGATGTTCTGGAGGTCATTAATTCATTGGGTCGCCATAAGATGGAAGCAACTTGAAGTCACTTAATGCGCACACACATGCACTTTCTAACCAAAGGTAAAATCCATTTAATTCAAATGGATTATCAAAAATATCCTGCAGCTCCGTGACTTTGACATCTGCATAGTACCTTTGAACTAGAGCGGTATTTGCATAACAGGTTTATGGCTAGCTCACAGCCCAAGATGTTTCGATAGGCAAAACATATTTTTCTTCATTTTTCAAAACATGGTTTTCTTCATAGGGTCATAGACTGTGAATATGCACAGACTGTGAAGCTGCAACAGTTTTTAATATTGATAGCAAATGGATTTCACTATTCTCTGCACATATAATGGCAAACATAAAGAATATTGTAATAAAGCTGTGGGTGAGCTCTTCGGGTGTTTAATACATTGCCTGTCTTCTTCCAGGGGCAGCAGAAATGTTGCCCATTTAATCCTTTTACAACATGGCTCTATGGTAAGTGAGGTAAAGAGGGTACTTCTGGTCCAGAGTCACCCAGAGGGCAATCTTAAGCAGAGTTTACACCCTCCTAAACACCTCAATAGATGTAGAAGAGTGTGACTGTTTAGGATTGTACAGCTAGTAAGCTTCATGGTTGAAGGAGGATTTGAACTCTAGTCCAGCACTCTTTTCACCACACATGGGCTTCTATGTGGGTTGTTCCTGTTCATCTTTAATGTCTGATCTTGAAAATGGCCGACTTCCCGTGTAATTCTGGCTTTAAGTTGTTTGAAATTCTAGTATGTGCACAGTAACTATTTCCAGTGGGAATTATATGTGAATGGGATCACAAGAGAATCTGTTTTGCTAGTGTTTTGGACTGAGCATAAAAATTGTCCTGTTCCTTTCCCTTAATAGCTTCAGTTGTGGTAAAGTGACGGGGGAAATTTTGCAACTTTCCCATTGTCACTAGAGCCCTCACTAATCCTGCATGGCCTTTTATCCTTAATGGGCCCCATGACTCTAGAAATCACCTATCCAGAGCTGAAATGGATTGCTGTGGGGAGAGGAATGCAGTGACTTTGAGTGGCTTCCTGCACGCTTTAGTTGAAGCCAGTTCTATATCCTGCGGTTTATCTTCTGTAAAATGCTCTGTACTGCCAATAAAGCAGTTGCAGTTTTATACAAAACCATTTGGGCTTTGGAAAGGAGGAACAAGAACATCTAAGATTATATTAATAATCTTTGACGTATATAAAATATAAAGAGCTTATTCTAAAAAGGCATCACAATAGCAAATTTATATAGGCAGATCACATGCTTAATTCAAGCAATCTTGTTCAGATGATAAAAGCTGGGTCCATTGAACTTATCTTACAACAATACAGTTAAATGTGACTTGCAGTATCCTCGTTGCAGTGCAGGATCATAGTTGAGTCATTATGAAGCGCTTAAGTTGTGCTTTGTTCTTGTCAACCAATCACTGAGCTTGCACGAGCTTTCTCATTTGAATAGTTACCCCTATATAAGGATACACCTGTTGTCAGGGCAATGTCAGTTTCAGGCAGGCAGGCAAGGAGTTTGGCTGCATGAGCGCAAAAGTCAAACAATGGCTGCTGCCAAACGGAAGAAAAAGAGCCAAGTGCGGCAACGGCAACGGCAACGAAACAGGACCCAGTCTAGACGAGGAAAGCCTAGTAAGAGGAAGACAACCGGGAAGCGTGTAAATCGTAGCCCTGGAAAGAAGCGTTCTGCTGGAAGGTCTCTCAAGAAAGTACCGAACCTGCAGCTTGATGGTGTTCGAATGACCAATGAAGCTCAGAACATCTTGCACTTCTGTGTGCATGATCTCTACAAGAAGGTGTCCCTGGCTGCTGAACGCTTGAGGAAAAAGAAGCGCCACGTCTCGATTACCGTCTCGGATGTAAAGAATGCCCTGAAAAAGATCATGGCACGGAAGTCTGACGGAAAATCCTTACCTTCCATCTACAAGTGCCATTAGAGAGGCTTCTCTTAACTTTCCCACGACAGGCATAAAAGTGGAGAAAGAGAAGGGAGAAAGAGGAAAACATCACTAAATTGGGAGAAAAATCCAATACTTTTGCCTGCTTGATAAAAACATTACCTTCAAATTTCCAAGCAATCCTGTAATCTATCTTTAATTAATAAATCACCCTCATTACAAGCAGTGAACTCAAAGGACTTAGTCTGGCATTGGGAATGTCATCATGGAATAATGGTGGCATATCCCTTCCAGTGACTGTTATGCTGGTGGGAAATGACTGTCAACTTGTGGAGTGTCAAGAATTCTGGTCAGCATTGTTGGGAATGTGAGGTGATCCATGGAGGGGAATATAGTTCAATAAAACAGGATCTGTGCAGGTTAATTCATTAAATTGTGAGTCTTTTGTGCAGGGGTGGCTTGTTCTTCTGTATTATCAATTTACAAAGGAAAATTATCTGTAGGGGTGTGCATTCGAATCTACTCGAGCTGAAAATATACCAAAAAAACACCTTATCGGTGTATTTGAGCTTCCCAAATGTATCCATGTTTTCTCGGGAAAACCGGGGAAAAAACCCTGAGAAAATCCTGAATATATTCAGTAATTGATGGTAGATCGGAAAACAGTGGAAAGGCAGAAGCAGATTACTCCTGCTTCTCAGATGTTTGTCAGGCTTCTACTACAGTCCGTTTAAAGGGTCTGCAGAAGACAGCCTGGCAATTAGCTGCGCCAAGGGGAAGTGGACTGTTCTTGCCAGCTGAGCTTGGGGCTGGCTTCTTGAGCAGTGTGGTTGAAACTGGGCTGTAGAAGATGCCGGCCCCAGAAACTGCCGTGCCTCAGGGAGCAATCTGCTACCTACGGCACAGCAGATCTTGGGGCCAGCTTCTCCTGTTGCACGGTTTAAGGAGAAGCCCTCCCAGCCAGGTCTGTGTGCAGAGACCTCCCCACCACTCGCAGATCCTGAGGCCAGCTTCTGCAGCACAGTTTAAACTGCACTGCAGGAGAAGCGAAGCCAGCCCTAGGGTTGGGCTGGGCTTTAAAAAAAAAAAAATCAGTATTTTTCTGTTTGGGTCAATTGGACCCCAAAACATTTGGGATTTCTGAAAAATCCCAGATCCAGATATCATACTGGTATTGGGATCCGGATTTTTTGGAAATACCAAAAAAATTTCAGGTCCATTAGATCCAAACCAGATTATACCAATTAAAAAAACATTGCACACCCCTAATGATATACCTGGCAAGTGGGTCCAAAGGATAGGCACCTCAAGCCATATATATACTTGGACGTGCTACTACCCCAAGTACTAAAACTAACGAGTACCAGTATTAATGTTGCCTCCTCTTTGCCCAAGGAAACTTCTCTCAGGCTTTCCCAGAGTACCTTGAAATCTGTTCCTTTTTTTGCTTTAGGCTTTCTAAGTGTGAATCCGATATTGTGAAGCTCATACCAGACCAACGGCTTCCTTTAATGAAATAACTGGTTTGGTAGAAGAGGGGAATGTTGTTAGTGTTAACCAACCTAAGCTTTTGCTTTGCAACTTTTTAAAAAGAGCCAGACTACATCAGAATTCAAAGCGAGAGATCACCAAAGACCCAGTATAAGAAAGCCCAACTGAAATTTACAGATTAACCTTCATTGTAATTGTCGTGTCAATAATCCATAAAGGTTTCTCAGCCTAAACAGTAGTTGTTGAGAGTCCTCTGTTAGGTCTCACAAGAAGTTATTAAAATACACAGGAGCACCCTGCACCATTGCTTTAGTGCGTTGGTATAAATCTGTGCATGATTTGCCCTTGGATTATTAGCAGCTGTTCTTGTCTATCATTTCCCTTTCTGTAAAGTCTAAGAAGCCCTTCAGTCCCGTAAATATCTGCCTGCTATTCCCTTTTACATACTGGTCATTCTAGTATCCCACCTACTCCATCCTTCAGTATTTCATTTTCTTATCATGAGCCATATTTGGTTCTGTACTGAGCCACATTTGACTCTGGAGCCATAGATTGCAGCCCTCGGCTTTAAAATGAAAATATGGCTTTGTAAACTAGCTCTAGACATATGGATGAGAAGAAACTACATACAGCTAATTGAAAAGCTGCATACAGTGGGTAAATCATACATAGATAGGAAACATGTGCCTAGCTGCATTGTTGGACAGTATTGTGGCCCCAGTGCTGTTCAGTATTTTTGGAGCCAGTGTGTCAGACTAGGATCTGAGAGACTGAGACTGAAATCCCCACTCTGCCGTGGAAGCTCACTGTGTGACCTTGAGTTACTCGCAGCCTAACCTCGCTCTTGGGGTTGGTGCTAGGATAAAATGGAGGGGAGCAATAGTGGCATGCATTCCTACTACTTTGCTCATTAAAGTTTGAACATGTGCTCTAGCCTAAGGAGTCTTTCTCCAATTTATGTGACTCCTCTTCCAGTGGCAGGGCCGCTTGTGTTGGAGGAACATTTCAAGGTGGTAGGAAACATGCCAGTGAAAGAACCATGTCAAATAAAACAATAAAATACAAAGGCCACCAAAGGTTCTCCTTTTGTGCAGTTTTGTGTCCTTTTTTGAAAGCAAGACAGGCAGAGAACATTCCATATCTCCAATGGAAACCCATTCAAAAACATTGGGGGCATCACAGAAAATAGTGTGGAATAGTTTGCTAGTGTGCACACCTCCACAAGCCAAAGAATTGTACGGAGTGATTGAAGGAATGTAATTGGTGCACAGGAGAGGATATATGGGTCCCAGGTTGAAGAGGCTAATACCAGCAATTTAATTTGAGCCTGGAAACTAAATAAGAAGCCAATGTAAATCTTTCTAGATGGTCAACTATAAGTGAAACAGTTACAGCAGTAAAGACAGGACAGCAGTTAAAGCTTCCAGATTGTATGTCAAGGTCATTTCCAAGCAGAATGCATGCATAGCTCCATCAGACAAGTGTAGAGGCCATCATAACCAGTGTTCCAGTTGCAATGATAAAATATGCACTCCTGACCAACAGTACCAACCTGCTCCAAGCTTCCTCACAAAATCTGTCTCAGACAGATGTGCTACAACCACAGGCAGCAATACAAATGCCTCCAAGATAGCAGTCTTACCAACCAGCATCATCTCTGTTTTGAATAAATTCACTTTCTTGCTACGCAGCCACTTGACCAAGGCATCAAAGCACTGGCCTAGGACAGAGATGTCTGTCTGTGGCCATTTGAACAGAGCAAGCTCTGTACAGTCTTCTCAACTGACCACATACAAATATTGAAAATGCCAGTCCTAATTTACCCCAGTGGGTAAACGCCAGTAAGGAACACCTACAGATTCAAGAGAGTCTGACTAAAATGAATTAAAATGGCTATTTGAGTACAAGGTGGACCATAGCTGAATAATATCATTAAGCAGATAAAATAAACAAGATATAATACATGAACAAAGGCAAATATGAGAAATGGGCATTAAAATAATAAAATAGCCAGTTGTTACCTGGCAACAAAATGTGCTATATTACACCTTCCTAATCACCCCAAGACCACTTATTCAACCTAATCACCTCATGGCCACCCAAATATCCATACTAAAAGAGCCAGTATAAAACCGGCATTCAGCTAAAAGCTTTTTTACAAAGCTGTGCCTTGCAGAAGGGAAGGAATAGCCCTCACATCATCTGGCATCTAGTTCCAAATGGATAGAGCTGCCACCGAAAACATTCTTGCCCATTCTAAGACTGTATTCACTTCTCTTGGGATCCCAGATGATGTGAGGCTCCTTCTTCAAAAAGAGCAAGGCAGGGCTTTGAAAAGAGCTTTTGGCTCCATGTTGGTCCTTTACTGGCTATTTTAGTATTGTTTTCATTGTTTGGGATTACACTATGCAATAAACCATTAACACCCTTCAAGGTCCATTGAAGTCTGCCTTGGACTGCAGTGTGAGAGAGGAAACTGAAAGCAGTTCCTGGTAAGAAAATTTAACCATACAGTCTGCCCAGGTTCATTGTGGGGGGACGGGGACTGGTTGTTCTTCAAGTAAGAGGGCCCCAGTCTTGAAAAGGCTGTAAAGGTCGAAAAGAATACCTTGACTTAGACCCAAACACAAATTGATAACCTGTGCAGTTGGTCCGGCTGGCCCCAGTCACTAATGTGATGAATCAATTGAATCTGAATTGCCGTCAAAGGCAATCCCACATAGAGTGCATTGTAATAATTGTTGGCTATAGTGATGGGTAAGACAGCAGCACAATAGAAATGGATACTAGGAGAATACTGCAAGTTGTCTCAAGACTCCTGATAGTTTGTTGTTTTTAACAGAAGAAAACTCAGGAATATTTTACTGAGCATGTGGTGTATAAATATTTCGATTAATAAAGATACAAATAATATAGTACTCTGCTTTCCTACTTCACCATATGAGGCAGTCTTCTAAGGCTCGCACAGTTTCCTCTGTGGAATAATCAAATTAATAATAATGAGACCAGCAGCATTAAAAAAACCTAGTAAAAGCAGCAATAAACTAAAGAATGGTAATAAGTATGTCTGTTTTAAAAGCACAAAATGCATTTATGTCACACAGTGGTAAAGCCAACAATGTAAGAGGAATAAAATCAGTTCAGTTAAGACAGAGCATGGGCTATGCGCATATTAGTGATGTTGTACTCCGTGTATCTAGAGGTGTCAAATGCATTTATTATGAGGGCCAGATCTGACATAAATGTCACTTTCTTGGGCTGGCCCATGTGTGCCAAAAAAAGTAATGCCAGGTACCGGAGATATAAACTGTAAAAAGAACAGCATCAGGTAAGCTCCAAGTTGGTGTATCCTCACTGCAAGGCCCCATGGGCTGGGAGGAGAGTGCAAAGGAAAACCCATATGGGCTGACTGGGGAGCCAGTGGTGCAGCATTGGGCAGATGCTCCCACGCTGCTTGACTGTTGCAGACAAGGTTGTTCCACCATGCTGAAGTCACAATCAGAGTGGCTCTGCCCACTCCCCCCCCCCCCCCGTATCCTGTTCCCTCCCTTGCACTGGTTGCTTGCAGGCCACATAAAAGCCCTGAACGGGCTGGTTCTGGCCTCCAGGCCTTATGTTTGACACCCCTGATCTAGATGAAATAAAATTAATCCTTGAGGAATTCCTAGAAAACATTTCATTTGAGGAGAAACAGGTCTACCCAAACTGCCTTCTAGAATCTTCCTTCCACAGATATATTGCAACGTAGTGTCCTCAGTTCTGTAGGACAAATACCATGGTCACTGGTATCAAAGACTGCCAAAGAAGAGAATCCAGGTCACACTCCCTGTGTTTTTTCCCTGATCAAAGGTGACTTTGTCCCAAAACTTGGCAGTGAGCCTGACAAGAATGGTTCTAGATCAGGAGTCTCAATTTTTTTATCTCTAAGGAGAGAGCTGCTTCTGAGTAATGAAAACTATCCAGAGTTTCTTCCCTTCCCAGAATGTTACAAAACTTTTCTTCTGCCCTAGAAACAGAACGTGGACTAGGAAGAACACAAGCAGTGGGGCTATTAATTAATTAATTAAAGAGCTTAGAGCAGATATTTTCGTAATCTTTTCTTGGTCCGCTAAGTCAGTGGTTTTCATCCCTTCCTGTCTTACATCCTACCAGTCATTTTGTCAAAGAAGCTGGGTCCCAGCCATGGTAGATACAAAAAGCCCACTTTTCCCTAGAAGGGCAGCTATATGTTTCCAGGCATTTTGTTGTTTGTATTATTTACAGTAAGCATAAAAATTGCCAAAGCTCAGTGGAGAATCCCTGTCAGGTAGGGTCAGCAAGAAGCAGCACATCAGAGATGCTTGCTTGTGGGCAGGGAGAACAGGATTAGGAGAGACAAGAATGCCCAAGGTGACTACTAGCATGCCAAAAACTCATGGATGGATATTCCTTGGCCGTGTCACACTTGCAAGCAGAGATGGAGACAAAGGGAAGAATGAATTCTTCGTCATTGTCATGAAAACCCTGTGTCCTACCTAGACTATTTCTGCAGCCTGCTGGTTGAGAATAGTTGGCCCCGTCCACACGAGCAAGATAAGCCGGACGGGAAGTGACACAAATTTGTGCCGGCGCAATTTGCGCCGCTTTTGCGGGATCACACAAGTCCATGGACCTGTGAGGGCGAACTGCCGCTGCGTGATCACACGCAGCCGTGGGCGAGTTGGGTTTTTTTTCTGGCCGTTTTTCAGTGAGCTTATCTGCTTCTACAAGGGATCAATGACTTGCCTCTCCACCTTCGGGATCATTCGATGATATGCATACCGGGATGGGAGGGGGGAAAAAAACAAAAAGCCCACTCCCCAACGCCACTTGTTTGCGCTGGTGTGATCACACCAGGAAAGGTCAGTTCTGGGCCGTTGCAAACCATTTGAGACTGCCTTTTCACTGGTAGCTAAATAAGCCAATTCCCCACCAGCTCAAAGTGGTTTGCGACACTTTTACACCGGCTGCAGGACGCTTCCCAGATGTGCTTGTGTGATCACGCCACTTTGAGCCGGCGGAGAATCGTCCTTCTTGTGTCACAAATGGGTGCGTATGATCGCGCCCGTAGAGTCATAAGACTTGGGTCTGTCACTGCTATAAGGGATGCATGAGCTACTTTTTAGCTACCAGTAGTTAATAAACTATATGTTGGAAGCCTCTGATCAAGATAATCAGCTTCATCCAGGATTGCCTAGAGTTGTTAATCTACCACTCTTCCAGTCACCTTACCTACAAATGGTAAATTTAATGTTGGTCTGTAGTTATTCAGGCCGGTTAGGTTCAAAGATGATTTCCCCCAATAAATATATTTGTAAAATATAGCATTCTTCCTATACAGTTTTATTCTTACAATTGTTTTAGGTGTTAAGCTGTTAATGACTGTTATTACAGTTGCTTGTGTGATCTTACGAGATGTGGTATAGGATTTTTGGATCGGAGATGCAGGATTAAATATAAAAGCCAAGTGGAACAAACTGTCTGCAGAAGCTATGCAATTCCTTACCTTGTCCAATCATTTTTTTTAAAGACTGGAATTAATCTTTGTTTCTTGAGTTGGCTGAAGCTCATGGCCAGGCTCTGGTTTCTTGCTGGCCTCCTCCCACCCCTCCCTTCATAAAACTAATCTCATGTGTAAATATTCTGGCCTAGACCTGAGGTATGTGGAGGGGGATACTCTAGTTTGTAGCTGGTACACAGTGATGCCTATAAGTCATTCTCTTTAGCTTTCGAAAATACTATGAGAAGCCCTGCCTTTGTTAGACAAATGAGGAACAACTCTTGGAAAAAAGTTTTTGTCGTCAGTGTAGTGCATTGAAAGTACGTTGTGTAGAAGGAAACTGAAAGATTTTTTTAAGGCAGGCTTTCTTTTTAAACAAATCATTTCTTCAGCCAAGACAATGTAGTCTTGTGATGGCATTAAATTCCCACAACATGGACGGCAATTACGACTGAAGGCAGTTGGCTACAGCAACTTGTGTCGTCTCTCCCCTGTGTTCATGTTATGAGGCAGCATGAGAATCATTCTGTTCTTGGGGTGAGTTGCAAATTCTGGCCAGCGTGACTTCCCTTATAGTGCTATTTGTGGGAAATCAGTTAAAATGGTTTTTCAGAAAGAGCTCTCATTTTCCCAGAGGCCTGTTTCATCACCTGTAAATTGCTTCAGGCCTCTGCCTTAACCTTACCCTGGCAGGATGGTAATGCTTCTTGTGAGCACATTCAGGATACAGGATTTAGAAACAGCCTGGTTCCCTTGTGTTGCAAACAAGTCCTTCCTTAAAGCGTTCAGGTTTAAGAGACTAGAAATGACGGCTTTTTGACATGTAGAGGACATTTGGGGAAATGTGCTATAGTACACAAGAAATGTTGTTGTTTAAATTTAATCCAGCGAGGTTTTGGATATTAGGATTCAGCAGTAGTTCCTAATATGTACACTATGACAAGTAAGAAATGTGAAAATGTCATGAAATATTATATAGACTGCTGCTTCGTGAGAATGTACTACAAAATAATATATCTACAAGTTAAAATTCTGAATTTAACAGTCTAATTCTGGGGTTGTTTATGTCATTGCCTTTGTTGATATCTTTGAATAGGACCTATTCGCAGGTGCTTCTCAAATGCATGAGTTAAATTCTGAAATGCTTCTTAAATGTATCTGAAGCCAGTGAAAACTGTCTTTGCCATGGTCTAGCTTATCTATGCCAGCAGAAATAGTTTATTATCTTTATATTAAAAAAAAAAACATGTAGAAATCTTCAAAGTTTGGCCATGCTTGGTAAGCTGCCATTGTTTATGGTTGCCACTGAACTTCGCCCTTCCTCAAGTTCTCTGGTTGTGGGTTCATTTCTGTCTTCCGGCAAGCCACTTAGAAGCAGCAAGACTTCTTGCTCCTTCTGAGTTCCACTGTGAAGTTGGAGAGGGCCCTGAACTGTATGTACCAGAGCACTTGTAGAGCCAGTGTGGTGCAGTGGTTAGAGCATAACACTAGGACTAGGGAAACCTAGGTTCAAATCCCCAGTGAGCCATAAAGTTCACTGAATAATCTTGGGACAGCCAGGCTTAGTTTTACCTCATAGTGGTGTTAGGAAGATAAAATGGGGAAGGGAAGAACCATGTATGCCTGAGCTCCTTAAAGAGACCGCAGGATAAAAATGAGATAGATGGGACTCACCGACACCTGCTCAGCAGTGTGTTTCTCCCCTTTCCAAATATTCTGGGTTCTGTGGAGTCGTCAGCATATCTCATGTTACGCTGAGCTGTGGACAGGCGATTGCAAGAATCTTTTTCACAGCAGTGCAGATGCAGGGATATAGAGCCCATCTTGTGATATTTTATGTTAAGTTGCTGTTATGCCTATTAAGTACATGAATGTATGTGGATGTTGGTTTCTCTGTCTTGGTAAACTAAATTATTTTTATATATATATGTATATATATGTGTGTGTGTGTGTGTGTATAATTATATATATATATATATAAAATATATATAATATATATAATTTAGTTTTATTAAACATTTTGGGATTTTTTGAAAAAATGAAGACTGTCACCCAGACAGCCACAGCAGTATGCCCTTGGTAATGTGTTTGACCAGTTTTGAGGGGACTTTGATTAATGTTTTCTCTCATTCACTGCATCTTCTTTGTACATATACTGTAGTTTCATCAGCTGAGTTCTAAATATGCAAGTTTTGAGAAGTACAATACTGGGCAGAAGTAGCAGAACTCTGTGTTCTAAATTTTAAAAATAGTCGTTCGGGAAGTTACTGGCAAAAGTAAGTTGTCACGTGTAATTTTTTGCATTTGACTCATGATGCTTGTAGATTCCTGGTCTAATGATGCTTATACACTCCTAGCCTAATATTTCTGGAGAAGTACGTTGAGAAGCAAATGAGAAGTGATGTGGCAGTCCCTAAATGCTAGCGGGGGGGGGGGGGGTTTGCCACAGATGCCACTTTCTGTATATGTATTCACAGGTCTCTTATTTGGCTCAAGGTCTTATAGTTACTGCCAACCTGGAAGTAACAGTAAGCGCCCAAAAAGAAAATATGCAGGACTAAGTTCTCGATTGTTTCCTAATAGGTTTTCGACGTATGTGAATGTGGGTAATAATTTGAGGGTATTTTGAGAGTATTATACTAGACAAGAAACTATATTTAGCAGATGCTGTAATATGAATAGCTGGAACTGGACCCCACAAAGCTCTGAAGCACACATAAAAGGGTTTCAGTTTTACTCATTGCACAAGTGTTTCTTGCAGTTTATTAATAACTAGTTGCTGCACTTTGAGAAGGTATTTAGAAGATGGTTTGTCAACTGGAGTGATTTGTTCTCCGTAATTACTAGTGTCTCTGGTTTAACCAGAAATTTGTTTAGGTGGCTGGATTAGAAAAATCTGGTGTGATTGGTTAAAGGAGGCAGCTTGTCCTGATCTGAAAAGATATTTTTATTAGATCATTTTTTTGCATAGAGATGTACATACTTTACCAAATCCTATACAGTACTGTGAAACAGATAATTATCTAAGTACCTGTATGTACAGTAGGTAAAGTCATGGGTTTGGCCTTGGGAGACTCAGTGGCTCCATTCTCTGAGCCAGTGATCTTACTGGGTTTCCTTAGGCAAGGTGTTATTTCTCAGTCTAATTTACCTTGCAGGCTTTTTTCGAAGATATAAATATTAATAAGCATAAAGCACTTTGTACACTGAAAACTATTAAGGAAGTTGTTACCAAATTGGATTTTTCTCTTGCTTTTTCTCAAAGATTCAGTATACAGCCTTCAGTCAGCACACATGAATAGACTCTACCCACCAGTGGGTGATGGAGATGGCATTTGCTGACCCAGTCTTGCCTGTCCTCCATGGTATCATGTTTGAATAGGGGCTTACTTGCACAAATGTGATCTTTAATATCTTTATCCCTCAACTTTAGAGTGTTATAGTCACATTACTCAGGGGTGGCCTGCAGCATACCCAGAGGTTGGGGCAGTTACTGGGGCCTATGGCTTTTGGCAAGGTCCACTGTTGCCCCCCTTTCCCTCCTGACCACTCGGCTCTCTCTCACCCCCAATTCCCACCTGCTCACTCGTCCCACGTGCCCTTCTTCTGCCTTTTTTCTGCCTATGGAAAGACGCATGACCAGCAACCACACCACCCCTGCACCCTTCCTGCTGTGGTGCTGCATAGTGTACATGGCTGGAAGTACCCTCATGCATGTAAGTCAATAGAGGGTGAGCTTGAAAGAAAGGGGGTGAGGGAAGTATTGTGGGCAGCAGGGGAGGAAGCATATGGGTGGGAAGGGGTTGTGCATATGGGTGGGAAGGGGTTGTGACCACTGTTCCTGGGGTCTTCCAAAGCCTAGAACTGGCCCTGGCATGGCCTACTCCTATATACATTGGGCACTACATGGCCGAGCCTGTAGTCCAACCTTACTGCTAGTGTGAGAGACTGTTGGTTAGAACAGGCAAATGTAATGTCAGACCTCTTTCATACTTTGACCCAATGTACATCTGCAGAGCTCTTAATTTATAGCCCAGCTGTTGTTTATTTACTTAGTTAATCTATTTAAGGGATAGCAACCTGAACAGGTATCTTCAAAGCACAGTGTTAGCCTATTTCTGTATTTGTTGGTTTATTTAACTAAGATTTTATATCCTACTTTCACTTCTTTCAAAGTTGCATGCTTATACAAGTTAAAACACAATGCAGAATAGAACCATAAAATTTTACAGGGTCTGTAACAGCTACATAGTAACTCCCAAGAGCCAAAGTTCAGCATTGCTTAACAGCACAATCAAATTCAACATATGGAGGGGGGGGGGCACAGAACCACAGTATGAAAGCCATTTGAAAAAGGACAGCCTTTCAGAGCTCTGAAGGGCCAGTAAGGAGATTGCTTTAAAAGCCTCCAGAATGCTTCTCCATAGCGTATTAACCACCACTGCAAATGGGTGAATTCCAGTTACAGAAGAGTGTACTTCATGGAAAGGGGATATCGCCAGCAGCAACAGATGGTAGCATCATAATTGCTGCGTACAAGGAATGGCTGTCTCTCAGATACGTGGGTCCCAGGTCACGAAGGTTTTTATAGAGAAGTACAATTATTTGAAATTGAACCTGGAACAAATTTGTAACCTCTGTAGTTGCTTCAAGAACAGCACTGAATGTTCTTTCTTCCCTGCACATCTCAAAAGGCAGGAAACCACTTTCTGCCCTAGCTGAACTTTCCTTCATATGTTTAAGGGCAACTCTATGGTAAGCTTGTTATAGTAGTCCGGTCTCGAGGTTACGAAAGTCTTGGCCAGCATTGTTAGGTCAGCCAAGTCCAGAAAGAGTAACTATTTGTGGTCCACATGTAGATGAAAGAAGGTGTTTTTAGCAACCACGGAGCAAGGCTGGGTCCAAGACAGCCCCCCCCCCCCGTCTTTTATCTTGTCAGATAAGGACAGCATTACATTGTCCAGAAGTGGGACATCAGTCCTATCTAGAGTTCCCGTTTTACCCACCAACTTTACCTACTTTTTAATCTTTGGGTTCTGTTTTACCTTGTTTCCTCTCATTCCCCTTGATCATGGTACTGCTTCAGGACAGACAGCAGCATCTGGAAGTTTTGACAGGGATGCACTAATGACACCCCCATTCTGAAGTCCTCATACAAATATTAAAGAGCATTGGTTATAATATAGAGCCTTGTGGAACATCGCACATTAATTCCCTTGGAGATGATTCTCATTTCTCTGGTAAAAAGGGTTTGCCGCCTAAGCAGAAAAGTCTAGCAAAATTAACAAGGAAGAAAATCTTACCATGCTCTAGTCATGGGTCTTTCAACAGTACTATCAAAGCAGTCTCAGTCTCCTATCAGTCCAAAACCCAGATTGAACAGGAGATCAAACCTTCTTTAAATTGCTAGAGGCGCCTTAAGGAGTGTCCACTCTCCAAGAATCCTGTGTATGTGGGAGAAGTCATAAGCTGTGAATTGTCGTGCCTAGCTACATTGGACCTTATTCTCTGTCAGCATCCACAGACAATAGACATTAGTATATTTTAAGCAAAATGTATTTATAAGCTGTTTTCATTTTTGCTTTAAGATGGGTGCCAAAACCATTTGATTCCTTGCAGGCACCCTTCTTGTTAATACATATTTTTCGTGTATGTAATTGGAGCTTGAAACCTAAGGTTATTATAGATCTTTCAGGACTTGCATTTTTTGAAAACTGAGTCACCATGACAAGGGTTGTAGGATGTTTGTGACTATAAAGAATGAGGAAGTAAGAAACTTTGAACTTGCTGATAACTAACACTGTACAGACCAGCTTAGAGGGCTTTTGTTCTTTACATTTTAAGTTCAGAATGTTACGTTTTGTGAATACATGGAGCTCCAGAGACAAAGGTAAGGGACTAGGGTTTCCTTTTTCCTCTTTATAAAGAGCTTGTCTGTTTCTGCTGTGCTCCCTATTAGCCGTGATCAGAGAAGAGTCACATTTTCAGAGGCTGCTGTTCGTAGATACCTTGTTCTTTTCAGGCACATTGCAGTTGGATCAGGCTGTGTCTGAAACAATGACAAATGTTGTATGAAATGTTGAATGTTTGGCAGGGTTGTTTAGAATGAGGATTTAAGATTTTGTGGCTGTGCAGGGCAGACTTGCGGATGTCCTTTTGAAATAAACACCCATTGAGCAATAAATTGCATTTAGAGCAGAGCAGCAAACTTGCTCTTCTCTTTATGGGACAGAAGGCATTGAAATACTTCGTTGCTACCAGGATTGCTTCAGTCTTGATTTAAGGGAGTTCATTTTTTGATTCTGTAATATAGATGTTACCACCTGGTAACTACAAAACCAGAGAACGTCTCAGAGGGGGTGTTGCGTGCTTCTTTAGTTGCTGGCTGCCTTCTGCATTTCTTAGCACAGTGCATAGGAACATGCAAAGACACCTCCTCTTCTGAAAACCGTGCTGAATAAATCATAGCTGTGCTTTCATGCTGTGTGAAATTGCAAGGGAGGAAGAATACAGATGGTGGTGCACAAGTGAGAGGACGGGCTTAGTTCTTTCTGTGCGTCTTTATTTGCTGAGCCGCACAATCCCTGTGGACCCTTTCTGCACAACCGCTGCTTCTCAACTCACATAAGAGAAGATATGGGTAGTCTAAAAGGTGCCCCAAAGCAGGAAGGGTTAACTGTACATTGTGTGTAGTTTTAGGCTAAAACTATTTAATCCCTTGTCTCTATGCCATTGTAGGTATACATTTGCATGTTGGTGTGGCATCCCCTCCTTAACTGATCTTGGATGCTGGTTTATTTTATGTTGATTCTGTGTGGCTTTTGTAAGCCATCTTGAGTATTTATCTTAAATAAAAAGACAAGGTATAAAATTTACTTAATAAAGACAATAAGATGGTGAAGCAAGACAAAGCGATTATTTTGCTTTGGCTACCCAAATGACTTGAGGTTCAGTATCCCCTAAAGGTGAGGCCTGGGTGGCTGGCATGTACCTGAGCAATGTTTCCATTGAGGGATGGTTTATTGAATTGAAAATACCACAGATTAATTTCGTTTAGCTGGAGCTAATCACTGAAAAAAAATCATCCGAACCAGATATGTGTCCTTTGGGTAGGATGCTACATCTTTTCATTTTTTCTCCCACTGAGCATTAAAGCACAAATTCAAGTTTAGTTTCAGATTAAATCTGAAATGGGTATAGAAAATTAACTTGGTTTCCAGCCCTTTTTTTAAATGAAAGATTTTTGGTCACCCTGACTGAGAGGAAAACAGGGTAATAAGGCACCATCAATGTGAAACAATGTATGTATGTTAGAATATTGGGTTCGGGCTCAGAAGACCTGGATTCAGGTTTCTTCTCAGCCGTAAAGTTTACTGGGTGACTTTGTGTCTGTCATCCTCTTTTAGTCTAACTTCACAGGGCTGTTAAGATGAAATGGAGGCATAGAGAACCATGTCTGCTGCTCTGAGCTCCTTGGAAGGATAAAAAAACGTAATTGATAACAGTAGATAGTATTTAGTTGACACCAATGCTCCCTGTAAGCTGTGGAGTCTTGTGTGCAAAAATTCTACTTTGTGAGCTACTGGCATTAAAGTTTTAAGCGAGTGATTTGGCTACTGCATAAATTAGTTTGCTCTGGAGCCATCCTTTCTGAGCTAAGGCAAAAATGTGTGAGCTGGAGGCTGAAAAACTGTGAGCTCGCTCACACTAACTCAGCTCAGAGGGAACACTGGTTGACTCCCTGCTCTTTCTCCTGTTCATCTACTCCATGTCTAGCTGAGTATGTCTGACTCCTGAGTAGGTGCCTGGATCAGTAATTGGCCAAATGACATCTAATAAACTACAGCTCATCCTTGATGATGGAGGTACTGTGTGTAGCTGAGTCACTGGACCATGTAGCTGCTGATTAGTGCTGAAAAGAGTTGCCAGCAGGCCTGGAGGAAAATGTCCTGTCCCTTTGACGGAGGCTTATTTTGGGAAAATGGGCAGATGAAGCTTTTCATGGCACAGAGGTAAGTAACCTCACCTGGTACATAATATCCCATTAAGCCTCTGTTAAAGGGACATGACATTTTCTTCCAGGTCTGTTGGCGACTGTAGTCCTGAACAGGGTTATAACTTGAGGATACCTCTGGATCTGAGGTGCTTAACTGGCACCAGTTGCAAGAAGCTCCTTTCACCAGTTTGAGTTGGCCTGCTAGCTGCATTGTCCTCTGGGAGGAGATAATCTAGCGACAATTTGCCACGCTCTGGTTAGTTATGGACTTGGTTACTGTAATGCATGGTACGTGGGACGTCTTTGAAAAGTATTTTAAAATTTCAGCTGCCCAAAACATGGCAGCCAGGTTTTTGTCTGGGGCTTACAGGAGTGACCGTAATACTCCAGTATTAAAAGATCTTCATTAATTACCAGTTTATTTATGGCTGCTATTCAAGGCTCTGGTTTTTGCCTGTAGAAAGCCCACAAGGTTCTGGGATCATGCTGCCTCCAGAGCCACCTCCTTAAGATCCTCTTTGGATCCCTTATAGAATGTACCCATCTTCTGAGGCTGAGTGGCTACCAGAGAGAGGGGCCTCTTCTTTGATAGTGCCCCAGTTTTAGAACACCCTGTCTAGGAAAAATTGCCTGGCATTGTCTTTGTTATCATTTGGGTGGTAGACTAAGCCCTTCCTCTTTTCTTGAATTTTTATGGTTTGCTGTTGTTCAAATTGAATTGTGTGCTGGATGTTATGGATCTCTTTGATTTTAACTAGTTTATACGTGCATGCTGATTGTGTATATTGCAACTTTAACATTTTATGCTGACCTGAATAGCTTTTAAAATAGGAAAAGTGGGAAATAAATACTTTCCTAAGAGGAAATGTAATTTTATGGGGAAATGAGTGGTCGCTGAGTGTTGTTGGGCATAGAGTATTACTTGCTAGCAATAGTACATGAATGTATTAGCTCTTCAATCACAAATGTTTGTTGTAAGACAATATACCTTTAAAAACCCATATTATTTTCAGAGAGCTAAAATTATCTGAGGGTAAATACACGTTTTTTAAATGTTGTGCCATACAATGAGATTGTATTTTTTAAAGCTTTCTCTTGAAACCCTTAAAACTAATTCGAAAGTGGAGATTGTTCTCATTTGTAAAAGATTAGGCTTTCGTCACCTGTAGGTGTAATTCAGGGGCCAGCAACCTTTTGTCACTAAAGAGCTAAACTGTGTCAGAATTTAGAGCAACAAAAAGCCAGTGTCAGAGAACCTGGGTGCACAACTGAAAATATACAGTTTAATGTTATTGATAATTGGCATATTTATTAATATTCATATATTTGCAGTCCAGACACTGGTTCTTGTGAGTCCTGTGTCAGGAAGGGGCACATACAAGGTCTAACAGTAAGTCATTAATATACGCAGAAGCATAGAGTGCATTAGTTCACTGGCCTAAACCTGAATACGATATGTCTTGGATTACTGTCTGCTGTTCACCTCTAGTATTTCCCTTTCCATAAAGCCTCTTTAAGAAGCCATTTAGTCCCATAAAATCTTTGTCTGCCACACCATTTGCGAGCTGGTTATTATGGCCTCCCAGCTACCCCTCCAACATATGTTAACTTTTGTTTTCTTTTTTAAAGAGCCATTTTTGGTTCTATATGAAGTCATATTTGGTTCTAGAGTCATAGGTTAAAGACACCCCCCACCCACCTCGGTCTAGTTACTTGTGAGGTCTAAGTAATGTGATGCTCAAAAATTACAGGCCTCTACTTAAGCAGATTTGTCCTTGTCTGTTCTGCGTAAACGATTACAGTTTGGGTAGTCATTGAGAAAGGGCAAGAAGCTATGTATACCACTGGAGTTCCACTCTGTCAGAGATTTCATGCAGTATTGACTATCTTTGCAGTCAAAGGATATAGAAATTTGCTTCATTAAAAAATGAATGTGTAAAAAAAAAATGAATGTATCTAACAACCATCCCTCGTACCAAATTCACCATTGGTTTGGTGTTAAGCACAGAGCTGGTGAATACACACTGCATTTGTTTGACCTTTTTAGTGTGAACAGATGCTCTAGACAAGTGATTCATAAGTTTTAATCCACTGCTACCCACCAAGAATGCAGCATTATCATTTAATGTTTTTCAAGCAAGCTACAAGTATAATAAAAAAGGACATAAAAGCAGCATTCCAGATGAGGGAACTTTATGTATAAGTGTATGTTATAAAGAGATGATAATAATAACAACTGTGTACCATCAACTTGCTTGCAATCAACTCATGGGGACCCCAGGGCCACAGGATTTTCACACAGTACCATTTTTTATTTTAACCTGACAGACCTTTCTGGAGAACTGGTTTGTTCGTTTTCTTTATTGCTATTAAAAGGCCTCTGGGTTGTTTTCTTTCTGGAAGTATATCACAATTAGTCTCATGGATAGAAGCATGTGGTGTGGTGGGTTTCCCCAAGTGCAGAGGAACCATTCATATTTGCTGTATACCGCTTCTTTAAGGGAGAGAAATTTAGAATCTGGGATTTTGTCCTCCAATAAAGCAGGTCTTTTCTAGTGTCAGAGAAACAATTGCAAATGGGGAGAAGAGGGCTGCCTGGAATTGTAAAGTCATGATTGCCTCCGAAAGTCTTGAGTGCCTCCCAAGATTTATAGCTTTCTTTGAAGGGTCCATGAAGCTCCTTTTTAGAATCAAAGCCCGATGGAGGGTTATTACATTCAAGTAGTCTGATAGTGTACATCTCCAGGTCCTGCCTGCTATAGGCAAGCCTCATGCATGTTTTGACTCCTGCTGAAGATGAAAGCAAAAGTGAGTTTGGGAGAAGTAATCAGTTCTGAGTCTTGAAGGGGAGGGTGTTCTGGATGTGTTAGAGATAGCAGTAGCACAGAATAATAAAACCCTTTTTGTTTAACTATATTTTGTAACATTTTTTCTATTACAGGTTGTCAAATAATACATCCATTCCATAGGGTAATAATAGAACAACCTGAAGAACCAGTTTCTCTCATTAGTCATATTCAGGAAGTGGTTCATTAACTAATTTGACAGTTCTGTCAGGATGCTTATGTAAGTGTTCCAGGACAATACCTAACTTACCCGTGATTTCTTGGTCACTTCCTGTGATGCAAGAGAACTGTTGAAGACAAGATATAGAGGAGGGTAGACATTATTCTTCCACCGAATGGCACCTTGTATATGCCTCAGTTCTGCAAGAACTTCTGGAAACTGGTGCATCATAGCGGTTAAGAGTGGGTATTGCGAAGAAGTCCCCAGTTCAGTTCTCACCTTGACCAGAAACTCACCTGTATGGCCTAGTTGAGCCAAAACACTGAGATAAAGTATGGGAGTATTTTGAACATATAAATATGAGTAAGGTGGTTGAGCGTGAGCTTGCAATCTCCAGGAGATCTCCTAGTGCTGAAACAGGCAAAAGTTGCTGCTTCATTGTAATGTGTCTCATTGGTCCTTCCCATGATTAACAAGAAGAGAATAAGAGATACAAAAATAAGCACTTATATGGAAAGTTGCATAATTTATACAGCTCACAGGATTCAGCTTACCTTGGAACAGAATTTGAATTACCATGCATGGACTTGGAATTTATTTCACAGAGTACACACAGTGAATACCAAGTTTGTATCTGCATGCTTGTGAGGAAAATGGCATTTCAGCAGTTGAGTATGTTCTGGACTTAGGGCACTCTTCAGATGACTACTAGTTGCCTGTGGTGAGTAGGAGTTTCTTCCAGATTGGTGGTGGTGGAAAGGGCTGTCAATTTACAGCCAATTTATGGCAACCCCATAGGGTTTTCAAGGCAAGAGACATTCAGAGGTGGTTTGCCAGCAACCCTGAACTTCCTGAATGGTCTCCCATCCAAGTACTAACCAGGGTTGACCCTGCTTATCTTCCAAGATCTGACAAAATCAGGCTAGCCTGTGCCATCCAAGTCAGGGCACTTTGATGGTACTAGGTAGGAAAGCATTACAAAAAAAAAATTCTCCCTTTTAGGCCACAAATAAGTAGAAGTTATTTTAGTGGGCTGTAAATATGTTGGTGACCTAATCAGTGGAACAGACTTGCTTGTGTTTTCTTGGACTCTTGAGGAACTGTTGATATTTATTTATTTATTTATAAATTAAATTAACGGGTCATCCAGTCCCTGAGTTCACAGGTCTCTGGGCAACGTACAACGGTAAATAAAATACAACATAAACATCAGTAAGTCACAATAATAAATAATTCAATACAGTCTTAAAAACAGTTTTCAGATGGTGCCCATGAATCAAATTTTAAGCCAGTTCCGGACTGTGTTGCTGCCTCGCAGACTGGGTAGGGAGGAGGCAGAAAGGAAAGAAAAGATGCAATAAAGGAGGGGAGTTCCAGCCATTATAGAGCCCATCACTGTTCTCAACCAAAAGCCTGGTGGAGCATCTCTGCCTTGCAGAGTGTTGTTGTTGTTGTTGTTCAGTTGCGTAGTCGAGTCTGACTCTTCGTGACCCCATGGACCACATCTCACCAGGCCCTCCTGTCTTCTGCCGTCCTCCAGAGTTTGCTCAATTTCATGTTTGTTACATTGATAATACTGTCTAACCATCTCATCCTGTGCCATCCCAGTCTTCTTCTACCTTCAGTTATTCCCAGCATCAGAGTCTTCTCCATGAGTGCTCCCTTCTCATTTGATGGCCTTTCAGGGAACAGTCAGAGTTGATTTCCTTTAGGATTGTCTGATTTGATCTCCTTGCAGTCCAAGGGACTCTCAAGAGTCTTCTCCAGCACCATAATTCGAAAGCATCTATTCTTTGGTGCTCGGCCTTCCTTACCGTCCAACTCTCACAGCCTTACATTACTACTGGGAATACCATCACTTCAACCATATGGACTTTTGCTGGCAGGATGATGTCTCTGCTTTTGATTATGCTGTCTAGGTTTGACATACCTTTCCTCCCAAGGAGCAGGCATCTTTTAATTTCATGGCTGCAGTCACCATCTGCAGTGATCTTGGATCCTGGGAATCTTGGATCTTGCAGAGTAACAAATGTTATTTGGCAGAGAGTTCCACCAGGTTGGAGCCAGGGCCGAAAAAGCCCTGGCTCTGGTCAAGGACAGACAGATATCTTTGGGGCCAGAGATCACCAGCAGATTATTCTCAGCAGAGCATAACGCTCTTTTGGAGACATACCAGAGGAGGTGATCCTTACTGAAACCTTGAATCTGACTCGGTACTACACTGTAAGCCAGTGTAGCTGGCGCAGCACAGGCTGAATGTGTGCCGTTTGTGATGTTCCCATCAGGACTCGTGCCACCACATTCTGGATCAGTTGGAGTTTCCGGGTCAGTCTCAAGGACAGGCCAGCTTGCCCTAGGTGGGAAAGATTAGTAGTGGCACTCATGGTTTCCACCATTTCTCAAACATTGTGCACAAATGGCTTCTTATGGAAGGGATTGCTAGCATCTTTCACTTCTGTATCTTCAAAGATTTTGTATATATCAGTTTCTACTGCTCTGATGTTAGACAAGTTCTCAAGGATAGTATTTGCAAGTCCAAATCAAACACTCTGTGATTCAGAATGTACAGTCTGTAAGTTCACACTGCAAATTGAATGAGCTATGTGTATTATACAGAGCATGTAAATATTGTTTGACTTATTAGATGCAAGCTTTACCCATCATCAACAGACTTGGTGGTAGAGTTTTTCTGGATTGTGTTCTTAACAAAGAATGACTTATTTGTAGTGTGTTTTTATCTTACCCTTCTCTCCAAGGAGGTCAGAGCAATATACATGAAGGAAATAATAGACTGAAGATGGCACTTGAAGCCTTTTTCATGCCTTCTCTAGCCATTGGTGAGGGAAAGGGAGGGCAGAAGATGCAAACAACAATGAAACCAAGAAAGAGGAGCCTCAAGCTGGTTGTAAATTAGAAGGCTTTCTCTGGCAGTGCTAAAATCTTGATAAATTTTGTGTAATTCAGTTAAATCTTTCTTTGGAGATATCAACACTATTTTGCTGTTGTTGTTTTCACTCTAAGGAAATTTTTTGGTATCCATGCTTTTGAATAAAATTGAGAAGTCAGATCACAACATATTACCTTATTGTTTGTTACCATGGTAGTAAAACAGTGAGTTTGAAGCACGGGGATTAAATGACTTGTCCGAAACTAGGCCAAACTTGAAAGAGGAATGGAGGTCAGTATTCCAAGTACTCTGTTACAGCCATTAGATTGAGTGTGCCTTAATCTCATAGGTAAATCCCCTATAAAACAGTCTTAATATACTCGGTGCTGCAGTGCATACTAACTGTTTCATTTTTTCTTTCTGTTTACTTTTTTCAGGTTATATTTCACACTATGTGCTGACTGTCTGTACTTACAGAAGATATTTAAAAACAATTTTTTTCCAAAAAAATTTGATTCCAGTGGAATCTGCGCTTTAGATTTTGTCTTGTGAATTAACGCCTGAAGCAATGCCTGTACAAGCTCCACAATGGACGGATTTTCTCTCCTGCCCTATTTGCACACAAACCTTCGACGAAACGATCCGGAAGCCCATCAGCCTGGGCTGTGGCCACACAGTCTGCAAGATGTGCCTGAACAAGCTCCACCGGAAGGCATGCCCTTTTGACCAGACCACTATTAACACAGACATCGAGCTTCTTCCCGTGAACTCTGCTTTGTTGCAGCTTGTGGGGGCTCAGGTAAAGTCACGTTTATTGGGGTCGATTTATTCTTTGACACACACACACCACTTGTTTTTCCTGCAGATATTTTTACTGAGGGGAGGGGTGTGTGCGTGCGTAATCATGCAGTTGTGGTTAGCATGCTTCAGATTGAGCATTTAAATAGTACGTGATTCTGGATTCGTGTGTTATGTGTTTATGTGATTGATTGTAATGGCCTTTGGTCATATACAATAAATGCTACTTACCTGTGTAGCTGTGTAGTTCTCAAATGTATGAAAGTTTCAGGAGATGCAAGGAGAGCAGAGAAAGGAAAGGGACCAACAGCCACTGAGGTGCAGACGACTTTTCCAAAGTGATGGTTATCTAGCCATTGTTTCTCATGATGGTTAGATAAGCCAGTGAACATTTACTGTGTGAAGGAACAGTGTGAAACTGTGTGAATGTACATATGAAAATTGTTAATCTGCTCTCTAAAAGCCTAGTTGTATTTTTAGCCCATTACATTATCCCAGGTTCTGATTAAAACTGTAAAGGTAAAGGTTTCCCTTCGAATCTGACTCTGGGGGGCAGTGCTCATCTCTGTTTCCAAACCAAAGAGCCAGCACTGCCCGAAGATGTTTCTGTTTACAGTGGCTTAATTCTGATCATGCCAAACTATGTGTTTATTGTATTCCTTAACCATGGTTTGGTGTGATGTCTGAATTAAACGCTGATTGCTCCATGGAAACAGGAATATAATTAAAAAGTTGAAGGGAATGGAAAAGGAAAGCAGGCAAGCAGCTCTAAACCACAGTTTTCCTGCTACAGTGTTTGGAAGCTCAAACCTTGGCTTGGCTTCTGTAATGTATTTGGTGGAAACCAAGGTTTCACATTCTTAAAATCACTATGGCTTAGGTCTCTATTGTTCCTGTATTATAGACGTCGAAACAATGAAGAATTGACACTTGGACTGATTTGAAGAGGAACATGTCACCTGTTCAGTTACTTATTAGACATTCACACTGAGCATTTGATACCTTTATTTAATTTGTAGACCATAGTTCATGATGTCTGCAGAATACTGTGATGAGCAGTCTCAGGAGCATGTAATGACAAGTTACAGGATAGGCGTGGAAGAGTGATTTGACATTTTGCAAAGTTTCCCAATGCATTTGCCTTAGTTTTATTACCTGTTAGTTAGAAGCACAGCAAACCCCCCCATTTAGGAGTGCTGCTTGGTCTTTTTGTATGTTTTCCCCTTTAATTGTTAAGTGTTTCCCTTGGCCACTGTTTTTCTTGGCTTTTTATTGTCTGTCCAAGGAGTATTCTTTAGTATAATAATTGCCAGTTACCGTATTTTCTTGACTCATTGCTGTGTTCATTGAATGTAAATACTTGGTTGTCAGCAAGTTGTCTAAGGTCCTTTTGTATTGTCAGCTGTAAGATCTTCTGTAATGGTTTTGTGTAATAACATTTGTTGGTGGCATGTGTACTTTTCTTGAGAGGTTTGAGTGATTTCTTTTCAAAGTCTTTAGACTTCAAAGAATTCATTCATTCAGTATATTTAACTTAATTTATGATGTGCTAAGCATTCACTACAGAAAATAATCAGTGTTTATGCATGTTATTATGACAGTTTACCTATATTACCTTATGCAGAACATTTTAAGAAATCATAGAATAATACAAATATAGCACAGTTACCAGTCACTGATGAAATTTAGCTCTTGGGGCCAAAAATCATAAAATGGTTTCCAATTTTTTAAAAATACTGGTCTCCTTATGTTCCCCCCCCCCCCCCCATTTTTAGGTTTTAATTCTTTCAGACCCCCCTTTTTGAAACTAAAGGTTTATAAAAGAAAATATGCACAACGTGGCTCAGCTTTGAAAACACGGCTGTGGGAGATTGATAGCAAAGGGCCATCTGAGATCTCAACAGAGGGCAAAATGTGCCACAAGGGTTGGAGTGGCTTCTCTTTACAGGCCTAGCTTGGTCCTCCAGTGTCTCCTTCTGGAGTTGTATCTGATCTTATTGCTAGTTTTCATACGGATCTATTGTGGGACGGGCCAGTTCTGTTTCTGCTTTTTAGCAAGAAACCATTTGATCTTGAACGTCTTGTAAGAGGACATGGTAAAGATTTGCCAACCGGTCACCACAATGTCACGACAGAAGAGGCTCCTTGTTATGTTTTCTTAACTGTACTATCTCAGTTAACTTAGATAATTTTGTTGTTACCCATTCCTTTTCCACCCAAGACTTTGAATGTAAATATCTGGTGCTTTTTGCCCTGATCTGGATAGCCCAGGCTAACCCAATCTTGTCAGATCTTGGAAGCTAAGCAAGGTCGTCCCTGGTTCGTATTTGGTTGGTGGACCACCCAGGAAATCTAGGGTCCCTGTGCAGAGGCAGGCAATGGCAAGCCACCTTTATTGGTCTTTGCCTTGAAAACCCTACAGGGTCATCACTAGGGGGATATGCATTCAGATCTACCCAAGCCGAAAATTTACCCCAAAAATACCTTATCAGTATTTTGGGGGTATATTTTGGCTTCCCAAATATATCCTGTTTTTCTCAGGAAAACCGGGGGGGGGGGGGGGGAGAGAATCCTGAGAAAAAAGGTTTACAGGGACTGCAGAAGACAGACTGAGGATCAGCTGTGCCAGGGGGAGCAGACCGTTCCCACTGGCTTGGCTTGGGGCTGCAAGAGAAGCCAACCCCAGAAGCTGGTGTGCCACAGGGAGCAATCCTGTGCTGCAGAAAAAGCTATCCCAGCCAGGTTTGCATGTGTTGGGGAGAGATCTCCTCATGGCGCACAGATCCTGGGGCCAGCTTCTCCTGCACCATGGTTTAAACCTCACTGCAGCAGAAGCCAAGCCAGCCCCAGGATCAGACTAGGGTTGTTGTTTGTTTTTTTTAAAAACTGATATTTTTCTTCTTGGGTCTATTGGACCCCCACAAATTTGGGATTTCCGAAAAATTCTGGATCCAAATACCATGTCGGCATTGGGATCTGGGATTTTTCAAAAAATACTGAATTTTTGGGAGGCCCTATAGATCCGAACCGAAAAAACCAATTAAAAAAAATGTGCACACCCCTAGTCACCACAAGTCAGCTGTGACTTGACAGCACTTACCACCACCCACCATCTAGTGCTTTTACAGTTCAAATTTCAAAGAGTTTGTTTATTTTTATATTTATTTATATATTAAATTTGTTAATTGCCCAATCCCTGCTTATGTTCATAGAAACATATCAAGATAAAACAGTTAAAACATTAATAACATGTTTCAAACAAATAGATGGTGCATACTAGTTGATCCAATTTCAGACTGCTGGCTGCTTCGCAGGCAGGAGAGAGGAGGGCAAGGCAGATATAAGAAGCAGCAGGAGAGGGAAAGGGTGCCAGCTAAGGTGGAAACCGTTACTGTCCTCAACCGAAAGCCTGGTGGAACATCTCTGCCTTATAGGCCTTGCGAAATTGCATAAGGTCCCACAGGAATCTGGCCGAGTGTTCCACCAGTTGGGGCCTGGACCAAACTTGTCTTAATAACTCCATTACTTTTCTGAATGTTCCTTTTGAGTCAAAATAAATAAATACACACACACATACACATTTTCCTCAGATTTTTTAAAAATGTATTTATCAAAAATTTCGTATTCTGCTTTTCTCCCTGCTGAAGACCCAAAGTGGCCTACAAGAAAGAAAAGTAAACAACCAGGAACCATAAAATCCAGCACAACCCCAGGGCTGGTCTGGGATCCAACTGGGCTGGTGTACTCTAGACACAGGCCCTTGCAAAAAGGTTCAGGCCCACAGCCATACCCAGCCTTTAGTACTTGAGATGGGAAGTGAAGCAGAAGCTCAGCCTTCATCTGCTGCTGCTGCTGGCAGACATGTTCCCAAGATTCTTCTCCCTCATATTTTGGGGAGGAAATAGTGGATTGTTAAGCTGATTGTTGTTTATTTTCCTGCCTGAATCTGTTGAATCCTTGCCCGGAAAGGGTAGAATGTTGTATAAGAAACTCATAACTTAAAATATTTTGAGGCAGTACTTTTATTTTTAATTAAATGTGACCAAAAAAATCTAGAACCATGACTATTGATGAAAGTACAGACTTTGAAGTATTTGTAGTAACACAAGCTTGTGTTATGAACACTTTTGAGATCAGGTTCCCCCCCCCCCTTTCAGTATTAGGGTTTTTAAATATGTAAGTATGCCTGACAGCTGTACACATGGATGGGAAACAATTTCTGTATAAATGCTTAGTCACTTGTTCTGTGGAATTAAGAGTTGCCAGCTGGCCTGGAGGAAAATGTCCGGTCCCTTTAATAGAGGCTTAATGGAATGTTATTTACCAGATGATGTGACTTACCTTCATGCCAGGAAAAGCTTCACCTCCCCCATTTGTACACATTAAGCCTCTATTAAAGGGGCAGGACATTTTCCTCCAGGCCAATTGGCAGCCCCTATGGTGAATAGTTGGAAATTAAAGGAATTATTTAAAGAATGCTCTTGGGTATGTATATGTTTAAACAGGGCTATTTTGGGGCAGGAACGCACAGGAATGGAGTTCCGGCTGGCTCCTGAGTTGGCCACGCGTACAACCAAAACCTCTGGCATGCATGGCTACGTAGCACGCTGCCCTCCACACCTTACACACATGAGGGAAAGGTGGCATGTCTTTCCCTCTGGGAAGCTCATGGGGATTTTCTTGTCAATTTCACTCTGGGCCAGTCAGCTAGAGTGAAATTGACAAGGAAAAGCCTCTCTCTGCCATCTGGTTGGGGTGGGGGGGGGGTAGGAGACTAGAAAGGCGATGCTGAAGTGGGGCGGAGCAGCTCGGGGAGAAACAGCAAGCTTCCTTGCCTGCCCTGTGCTTTCCCAGCCCCCCGCCTAATATGCTAATGAGCTGTGCTGTCAGGGTTGTGGCCTAATATGCTAATGAGTTTCTGCTGGGAATTTTCTCCAAAAAAAGCCCTGTGTTTAAACGTGTAAATATACCTAGTAACAATGCGTGGATGAAAACAATTTCTGAATGAACTTGTGTGTACTTGTCAGTACTTGTGTGGAACACTTTAAGGAAATAAAAGGAACTATTTGAACAATAGTTGTAACCCCTTCCATGAGGGCAGGGGTCCTTTCGTAGAAAAAGAGGTGCAGGAGCTCATTAGCAGAACTCATTAGCATATGCCACGTCCCCTGACATCACCAGAAGTGTGTCAGAAAGGGAATGTCAGTTTCAGCCCCATTATACCCTATGGGCCATTGAAATCAATGGCAAAAACTCATAGGGTATATGAGGGGCTGGAGGAAAGGGGTTTGAGGGAGAGGCTCCAAACTTGCAGGGTAGCTGCTGGGGCCTCTCCTCAAAATACCCACCAAGTTTCAAGAAGATTGGACCAGGGGGTCCAATTCTATGGGCCCCCAAACAGGTTGTCCCATTCCCTCCATTGTTCTCTATGGTGGGGGAAAATGTTAACTTTTTTCCTCCCATAGAGAACAATGGAGGGAATGGGGGCAACCTGTTTGGGGGCCTGTAGAATTGGACCCCCTGGTCCAATCTTCTTGAAGCTTGGTGGGTATTTCAAGGAGAGGCCCCAGCAGCTACCCTGCAAGTTTGGAGCCTCTCCCTCAAACCCCCTCTCCTCCAGTGGCTTTTAAAGTTGCCGCCGAATTTTGGTGGCAATTCGGCAGTGGGCTGAATCAGATTAGCCTGTGGCTGCCCTAGTGGCCACTCCTGAGCTGGCAGAGCTTTGCTCCGCCTCGCTCCGGCCCCAACGGACCCCTGCATGGGGGTATATAAAAATTAGAGCCGACACAGTATTAATTAAGCTCTACTTGATTGTTCATATGAAATTGATTAAATTGGTTTACTAACAAAAATACTTCCAAAGAAAAACATTTTTTTGTTATATTAATGATGCAGAGACATGTAATAGCTTGGACTCTCTGCCTGCCACTCTCACTTAGTGATGTTTTTGAAGCAACTAGCTGTTACTGTAGAAATTTTTGGCTTGATTATCATGGGAAACTTCTTAGTTTATCAAAAGTTTTTTTGATTGATTAAATCAAACTGACCAAACAGTGTAGCTCTAATAAAAATAGTGAATCTGGATAGGTTTGGTGCATATCTGCATTTTTGTTTTGAACCTTAGCTTTAAAAAGACTCAAAGCCAATAAATAAACAAATACATAAATGCAAATTTGGCACTGTGTCACCGTATTAAATTAATGGATGTAAGGAAAAGCGAAATGCTTTGCAAGTGTACTGCACTTCAAATAGGTAGAGATGGTTAGGGTAAACATTTTGAGCTTGGCAGCATTGTTGTCATCCTTTTTCAGATTGTGTGTGCTGTGTTGTACTAATTCATTTCATCCTTTTCACAGGTGCCAGAACAGCAGCCAGTACCCCTGTGCAGCGGTGCTGAGAATACCAAGCATTATGAGGAGGCCAAGAAATGTGTGGAAGAACTAGCCTTGTACCTTAAACCACTCAGCAGTGCTAGAGGTGAGTCAGTGGTCCACTAGGACTTTGATAGAAAGTAAAAACTCTCAAAGCAACAGCTGTTCCTAAAAACTTCAGTGATGACGCAGCACCTTCAACTGAGAAAACAATATGCTTTGAGTGCTGACGCAAGTAACAAGAAAAGTAGGAACCCCTGCCTACTTTTTTTAATTCTTGCAAATAAAATCTTAACACTTCCTATTCTACCTTGTTGTTGTTTTTTAACTAGCCAACATGCCTTCACAATAGTTGGCTATGCAAACTTAGACACCAGTGACCTAAAGAAAGAAAAAAAGGGAATTGAGTCCTTTCCAGTGTTGAAAAGTTGCTTGGTCATCTAGAGGAGACCATGACCATGGGTTACTCAACAGAATGCTCGTTTGCAAGTTTTTAAGATTGGTGATTTGGATATTGCTGAAAGTTACTACCATCCTGTCAGGACAAAGAGATGCCAGCCTATTTCAGGCAGGCAGTGTTTATGGGAGTTGGTGCATAGTCTTGTTTTGGAATAGTGTATCAGGCTTTGCTTGGACAAGTGACATTGCACAGGTTTTTTGTTTGTTTTTGTTACTAGGCAATTACAGTATAATCACTGCACATGGTTCTTACTAATACTAACATACTTCTAACTAATATGTAAACCAACTTAATATTTGATGACTTGAACATCTTTAATTTCTCCGGGCTTTGTCAATAGCAGCCTTTTTTTTTTTTTGGAACTTTTAATTTCCCAGCCTTGCATGTTTGTTTTGCATGTATTATATGCTTTCGATTGTAAGCTTTCAAGCAGGATTGTGTGAGGGTGTCTACTTGTAGCCATTGTAATAACTGGAGTCCCATGAGTGTACATCCACTGCCTTCAGTCTCCTTTATATTATTTCACCCTCTGCAGTTTTTTTTAGTGAATCTATATGCTGCTTAGAGAACTTTAGTTCCAAAGTGGTTTATAAATTTTTGCCGCCTTGTACATAGTCACTATGGCTAGGTCTGCTGAAGCGAGTGATGTGGATCTAGTTATCAGCAATCATTCCTTTTCAGCATGGCATCAAACTCAGAAGTGACCCACTTTTGCCTACAACAAAAGGGTATGATCCCTGATGTTGATTTTTCTGACACTACAGTGCCTAAGCTTTCTGATGAAATGAGCTTTGACTTTCAAAAGCATATACCTGGAAATTTTGTTGCTCTTTAAGGTGCCACTGGAGTGGAATCTTGTTATTCTCTGAACTGCTAACCAAGACCCAGTCTTAGTGATTGAGTAGTCTGCTGCTAAAGTAAGCTGGTAGGACAACTTGGAAGGCTGCAGCAAGGGATACATGCCATCAGCTCTCCTCTTTTCAAATAAATATACCCAGACCCAAATGTGGAAATATCAAAGCCACTGGAGAATTCAAAAACTCATCCTTATATGAACTTGCAGTTTTCCCTTACTTGCTTCAGTGTGACCCACCCCAGTGATGTTCTTTGTGCCCTTGAGAATAGTTCTTGCTTGGATGTGATTTTTTCTCAGCAAGTGGCAGCATGCAAGCTGTATATTTAGTTGTGCTCCTGTTCTTGGAAATGAGGTGTGGTTAAACGGCTCTACATCTAGTAATGATTCCTGATTACCAGGTCATGAGTAGCAGCAGAGGTTATTTTATCACCAGTTTAGAGAATGCTTGGTTGATTATTTGGGTGAGCTTTATTCAATATATGAATTGACTTAAATCAGCATCAATTGTTCGAAAGAAAATAACATTCTGTTTAGACGATGCATGCTCATGTTAAATGAGGAGAAGGGATGCATCTTCTGAGATGGAGCCTTTGGTAGTATGAGATTGTATGAACTAAAACGCTACTTTTCCCCTCTAAGGGACCATTTTGTACGTACACGTTTTCTGACTACTTATGTTTAGAATTGGTAATGATTTTCTAAAAAAAATCTGTGACAGTTATTCAGAGGCATCTTTTTAATAGATTGTATAAATGTTTCTACCATACTTGGCGCCATTCAGCTTCCTTATGGTTGTTTTCTTACACATTGGCCCTGGGGCAACTTCTTGATGTGTGTGTGTTTAGCACGAGGTAGTGTCGCAGCAGAGTAATCAAAACACCACCTGAGAAGGTTTAAAGGCTTGTGGTTGCAAGTGCTGACTGAATCACAATTGCAGTACCCTTATCCTTAATGAATCAAAAGTATGTCCTTAGGGAATAAGCATCCTACGAGTCATAACGCTCTAAGACTGGACTTGCCCTTCCACTAAGCGCCCCAAAGGGGACCATGTGCGAACCCCCTACAGCCCTTTTAAAAATAACTCCCTCGTTTTTCTCTTTACAAAGGTGTTGGGCTGAACAGCACCACCCAGAGTGTACTCAGTCGCCCTATGCAGCGGAAGCTGGTGACCTTAGTCCACTGCCAGCTGGTGGAGGAAGAAGGGCGGATCAGGGCAATGCGTGCTGCGCGATCGCTAGGAGAAAGAACGGTCACAGAACTCATCCTTCAGCACCAGAACCCCCAGCAACTCTCCTCCAACCTCTGGGCTGCAGTGAGGGCCAGAGGCTGTCAGTTCCTTGGACCAGGTGTGTACTGGTCAAACCGTTCCTGTTTGATGCAATAACAAGAACTAAGAGAAGTAGGGTTCACATGTCGTTTATAGGGCTGTGGGAGCAGCTGCATCGTGAAAGCACTGTATTTAAATAGATGTTTTTGCTCCACTTTTCCCCCCAGTGGCAGCCCAAAGCATCTTATGATATCTTTATCCTCACAACATCCCTGTGCGGTAGGCTAGAGAATGTGACTGGCTCTAGATCATACCGAGCAAGCTTCCATGGCAGAGTGGAGATTCAAACCTGGATTTCCCAGATCTTAGTCAGACAGTCTCTACACCACCCTGGGACTCTCATCTAAGCGCCCCAAGGAGGTTCCATGTAGATGTAAAGGTTCAGAGAGGCAGGGCAGATGAAGACCTTCTGCTATGGATGAGTGGATTTCCCCCGTTCTGTCCTTGTTCTGCTGGTTCACTGTAGCATGCATTCTGCTCCTTCTGCCTTCCAGTTTACTTGGAGAACTTCTTAAGTTAATAGCAGAAGCAGAGTATCTCAGGACCGATTCTAACTACACACCACTGGCTTTAATGCTCTTGCATTACAACATGTGGAAATTTTATTTCTCACAAAATCAAGGCAATCAAATTTGTCTGAAACTCAGTACCAAGAATGTACCTGGGTAACTGTGCAATTTAAACATTTCGCATACACAGATACTCAGTGTAAAATGACGGCATTATGGAATTCTTAAAAATATACCTTGATCTTGAAGGTTCACAAGGTCCTTTGTGCACACCCAAAACATACCTTTAGTTTGTCTCTCTTCTGGCTTACATTTGGTCAGAAATCTGCAGTTTTTCCTTGGTCTTGTCCAGACTAAATTGGTGAAAACCTGAAATGTACTATTCAAACTTAGGTGTTTTTTCAAAAGTTGCCATTGAAAGCCTTAATTGAACTAAGGGGGAGGTATGAGCATATGTAGTCCTTATATAGTGAGCCTTTACTATGGAATATCTACTTCTGGGGTCCCCAACTTTTTTGAGCCTGCGGGCACCATTGTAATTCTGACATGGGGTAGAGGATACAGCCATAAAATGGCTGCCACAGGAGGTGGTGCCAGCCACAAAATGGCTGCCATAGCTTGCCTTTAGTCCCCTAGAGAAGGTCCGTATGTTGTGGTGGGAGCTGCTGCCAAAGCAACGTTTTTAAAATCTGCACAGCTGATTATATCTCCAGGGACCAGTCAGAAGCTCTGCTAGGCAAAAGCTGCACCTGGCTTTGCCCACTTTCTAAAAACACTTGGCAGGTGCCAGGAAAGGTATTGGGAGGTGCCATGGTGCCCACAGGCACCACACTGGGGATGCCGATCTACCCTAAAAAATGTGGCTATGACTGTCAGTAGCAAGGCTGATTATCTAGAGCGGGGAATCCTAGGGCAGAGTTCAAGAAAGGTGAATAAACGGGCTGTGCTGCAGCGCTCTCACCATTTCAGGGCAAGCCTCAGGTCTCACACTGGGCTGAATGGTTGCCAATAGCCTTCCTGGACAAGCTGTTTGCTTCTGTTACGTTCGCTCTGCAGGTCCAGCCAGAGTTGCTTGTGTTGTTGATATTCTGAACAATTTCAGGGAGCTGCTTACCCCATTTTTAAGTGTTGTGTAGGTTGCAATATATTTATTGACTTCATTTCAGAAAATGCCATATATCCATAGAACTGCATGGTACAGCAAGGAGATTCTAGAATCTCTAGCATAATCATTAATCTGTAAGTTTCATGCGTGCTTTGCAATAACAGAGAGAAGGAGCAAGTGTATAACTGTTCTTAATCTGTTTTGTCGTTGTACCCTGAATTTTCCAGCCATGCAAGAGGAAGCTCTCAAGTTGGTTCTTTTGGCTTTGGAGGATGGATCTGCTTTGTCACGGAAGGTCTTGGTTCTCTTTGTGGTACAGAGGTTGGAGCCGCGATTTCCTCAGGCTTCAAAAACCAGCATTGGGCATGTTGTCCAGCTCCTTTACAGGGCCTCTTGTTTCAAGGTACTGAACAGGCTGTCCTGGTGAGGGCTGCAGTCATTTTAATATCAGATGTCCAGTTGTTCCCTGGGCGATGAAAGGCTTTTTATATGCTTGTATGTTTTTTTTTTTTAAGTTTTCCAAGTTGTGGCCATGTATAAAGCCACATATCCAGAGAAAATACATTCCCTTGAATTTATCTCACGTGAATGACTTGGGGAATTCCATCACAGAATCCGGGCACAGTGTGAAGGCGGTTTCAGATGGACCCTGCATTGTGCCTGCATTCTGTGAATCTGCCCCTCATCCTCTAGCACATTTTCACTTGCAGGTGCCATTGTGCAGCGGAAACACAATAAATAAATATGAGTCTGCGCTTGCAAAATTCAAGCCCACATGATTTCCTTTGGGTCAGGAAGCGTTTTCATTGTCAGCCGTTCAAGGTCTTCTCACAAAGCTGTTCATATTCCAGGACAGAAGATGGCAGGGGCAGCTGAAAATGGCCCATGATGCAGTAGAGTACATGCTTTTTATACAGAAAGCTTCAGTTTACTCCCTCAAGCTGGAAGGATCTCAAGTAAAAGATCGTTTCCTGAGACCTCAGCAAGCTGCTGCAAGTCAAAGTACTGGGTTAGATGAAGCAAAGGGGCCTGAGTCAGCATAGATGAACCAAAGACTGACTCCGCAGTCTTTCTAGGCTCTGCACTTCCCTCTTGGTTTTCAACAGCGGAGCCTCTCAAAGTGCAGCACTCTTTACTGGTCTATCAAGAAAGAAATACAGAATGTATTAATACAGAAATAGGCTTGTAAGTGATAAATACTTCATTTGGTTATGCAAAAGCCATCCCCACTTCTCACAGAGATAGAAATTGATATTCTTAGGTGATAGTATTGTACTGTCCATAAATCTTGATATATAACAATACCGTAGGGTCAGGGTAAAAGAACTGGGGAAAATCTTACTTTGAGTTGGGTATGTTTTATCTTATTGTTTGTTGTCTCCCTTGGTCCAGCTGAGATTGAACATGGCCCTGTTGTCTCCACCAGGTAACTAAACGTGATGAAGACTCCTCCCTGATGCAGTTGAAGGAGGAGTTCCGAACGTATGAAGCTCTGAGGCGGGAGCACGATTCCCAGATTGTGCAAATTGCAATGGAGGCTGGTTTGCGCATCGCCCCAGATCAGTGGTCCTCATTGCTATACGGTGACCAGTCCCACAAATCCCATATGCAGTCCATCATTGACAAGGTAAAGTCTCTGCAAACCGATCCATTTTCTTTACTTCTCCACTGTAGTTTTGCTGCCTTTTCTTTTTTGCTGTCAAGTCACAGCTGACTGATGGTGACCCTGTGGGGTTTTCAAGGCAAGAGAGGTTCGGAGGTGGTTTGCCATTGCTTGCCTCTATGTAGCAACCCTGGACTTCCTTGGTGGTCTCCCATCCAATACTAAGAAGGGCCAACCCTGCTTAGATTTGGAGTTCTGATACAGTCAGGCTAGCCTGGGCCATCCAGGTCAGAGCTGCCATTATTAGCTATAAACAAATGCGTTTATTAATTCCTTACCTGTTTCTCATTTGCATTTTCTTAAACAATGTTCTTTGGCTATTTTCCAGAGTATTTGAAATAGCTTGCATAAAATATATATAAGCAAAACAAAAACACATAACCTTAGAAAATCACAAGTGAAAGCTGAAATAGAAAGGTTTTACAGCCCTGATTGAAAATGGTCATACAAACACCGCTCCTTTATCTCCAGTAGACAGAGTAGGGTTGCCAAGTGACTTACTTGTAATAGCGGGGGAGCGTTGGTCTCTGCCTGGGACATCCATAGAGTTACCATGGTACCATAGAGTTTTCAGGGTGATTGCTAGAGCATCACCCGGTGACGTGCCCAGCGTGATGTCATTACTTCTGGGCGACATCATCACGCCGGGCAGGTTGGTCTGATTTGGCCATTTCGGGGGTAGGGTTCCCCCCACCAGCCATTTCCAGACCAGCGGATTGGGGGCCGTTTCAGTAGGGGAATCCCCGCCTGCCCAGGGGGACTTGGCAGCCCTAAGGCAGAATATTCCAGAGCGGAGATAAAATTTCCAGAAATTTTTAAGCCATTGGTAGGGGGAGAACAAAACAAAGAAGTAATAATACATCATTTGTGAGTTAGTCGGCATATAAAATTGTACTATTTGGTGTATTTTTGACTCACCCTCCACCTAGTGCACCCTGTGCTGACTTAGCACTTGTCATTTGAGAGGAGGGGAAAAATACAAGTTGCTAATAGAAAACACAAATGTTGTAGTAAAGAAAAGAAAGTGTGTTGCTCAGACAGAAAGTGTCATACTTTAAAATCATTGAGCTGTTTAATGGCCTATTGAACGCATGAAGCTGCCTTATACTGAATTAGATCATCAGTCCATCAAAGTCAATCTTGTCTACTTAGACTGGCAGCAGCTCTCCAGGGTCTCAGGCAGAAGTTTTTCACATTACCTACTGCCAGATCTTTTAACTGGAGATGCTGGGGATTAAACCTGGGACCTTCTGCATGCCAAGTAGATGCTCTACCACTGAGCCATGGCCCCCTTCCCTATTATTACCAAACACATTATAACATATGAATTAGTCACACTTAATAAATATGTGCTAAAATATACTAAGTATACTATATATGCAGGAATTATCATTTTTTAATTCTGTAGAATTGTATTCTACAACCAAACCTTCATAGTACATATTCTGAGGGAGTGAAATCCTGTCTTACAAAGCATTTCACTCATTTCTTAAAAGGGAGAACGTTTCAGAGGAGTTTGTTTTTTTCTCCAGTCCTCTCCAGAATTTCAGGTTTTTTCCAACAGAAAATAGGATAGCAGTCCCGGGGGGACTGTTTCACCACTTTCACCCCTGCCCTCACATTTCTGTTTCAGAGCCTTTAAATAGTAAAGGCCTTCTTTCTTGACTTCACAATTCTGATTGGGTGTTAAGATGCTCAAACTAGCAGGTCCTGGTTTCCTTTTTCACAACTGGTACAGAAGATACTTTACACCCCACCTTTCAACCATGGCACCATGCTGGCAAATTAAACTTTGCATGTAACTGCTGTATTGGGCTATGAGAGGGGGAAAGAAGGGAAGTGATGTATTGCTAGCACCAGTATTAGGTGCTAGTTTCCCTTTCGTTCCTGTTTTCTCAGAAGAACTCTGCTTTTACAGCATCTAGTACAGTTTTGGTGCAATATCTTCCCAGAATATGCAATTAATGAATGGCTTTGGGGAGTACCAAGGTGTGGTTTGCCACTGGGAGTGGCAAGGAGCGCCAAATGATAGAATACAGGGTGCCTCTTAAACTGGGAGGAGAAATTACTTCATTTCAGGGAGCACAACTGGGCTGCAATTGAAGCAAGGCATTTGGACCTGCTCCTTTAGATGCAATCTGCTGGTAGTGACTTCCAGGAGAGAGAAAGCTCTAATTATTATGTTATTATTGTTTTAAGTTGCAGACCCCAGCCTCCTTTGCACAGAGTGTTCAAGAGCTAACCATTGCTCTCCAGCGGACTGGAGACCCCGCCAATCTGAATAGGCTTCGACCTCATCTTGAACTCTTAGCAAATATTGATCCCAGTCCAGGTAATTGTTAAATACGTATACCACTGGGTGCATGTTCTCTCTTTCTCTCTCTTACCTGGAGCTGTTAAACAAAACACAAGCAGACTAACCAAACTGAAAAGCATCACAAAAACAGGGTAAACAAAACAGTGACTTCTCTGGCTGGTAATCCTTCAGAGAAGCTTCTCAGAAGAGAAGTAATCACAGAAACAGAAAGCCTTTTTTTCTCTTTTGGGTGGGGTGTGTGTGTGTGAGAGAGAGAGAGAGTGTGCCTGCATGCCTGGAAGTCATGGTGACTTCTGTTGATCCCTACTGGGTTTTGGAAGTTTCAGAGAGGTGGCTTGATATGCCTGCTTCTGCATCCTGGCTCTGGTATTCCTTTGGAGGTCTCCCTTCCAATTACTTGCCTGGGTTGGCCGAGCTTAGCTTCCAAGATCTGACAAGATCAGGCTTGCCTGGGCTATCCAGGTCAAGGCAAGCAGAAAGCCTTTTTGAAGTAAGGAAAAATTATGTGCAGAAATGTGCATTTAGGCAGTAGTGTCTTTTGGAAATGGTCGGGGGGGGGGGGGTGCGGAATAATGCAAGAAAAACACAGTACCGACAAAAGCATCTTGTAATTCCCCATGCATTTTAAATACCTGTCTATTTTGGGGGAAGAATTACTTTGCAAATACATAAGCCTGTTCGCGGGGAGGGCGGGATATAAATCCAATCAATCAATCATAAATAAATAAATAAATAAGGCAATGGGATCTGCTAACCTATTAAACCAGTCTTTTGACACGTAGGTTTCTTAGTTTTTCACTAAGTCAGTATTGCTGCTCAAAAAGTTACAAGACTAGTAGTCATGATCTAAGGTACAGTGAGAGAATCCAATCAAGATGGAGATTATTTTGACTGGGAAGCTGATGTCTTGCTGGGAGTGGATTTGAGGTCACATCCAGTTAAAAGTGTGTTCTGGGTGTTCTCCTGGACCCAGCATTGCTTGTAGAAGAACAGGTTGTGTTGTTGCTAGGAGTACTATCCATAATGTGTGCTTGATCCTCAGTGCCCCCCACCCCCACCCCAACTCAGCCATTAAAGGCTCTCTGTCTCAATTTTTTTTATAGTAAGGGTATTCTGGATGACTGTCGTTTGGTGACCCATTTTAAGCAACAGAATTAGTGTTCTTTGATAATTATTAGGTGTTGTGATTTTCATTTATCAGCCACTTTGAACATGGTGATTAAAGCAGCATAGAAATGCTTAAATCAATAGCATGGCAGTTGTGTAGGCCAGGTGTCTTAATATTCTTTTCCTTTGGTTTTATAAGGAATGGTTAAGAAGAAATGGTTCCTCCATTTTGATGAAGTGCAATCCAGCTTTTCAAGAGAAGGAGGTGTTTACATCTCATCCTCTTTAATAATGATGCTAGAGAGGCCTAGTGTTTGTTCTGATTACTGTATTGGGGGGGGGGGTAACATTTGCAGCATGTACACATTTATAGAATGATCCTTTCACCAGCATTCTCCTTAGGAAACAGATGTTTTTTATTCTAGATCCCTGTCTTAGGTCCTCCCAGCACCAGTTTCTTTGGCTGCCTTATGTGCTCCTCCAGGTTTCCCAACATTATAGTACTTTCTTCTGGGGTACCTCAGGTGCTCTCAAACTAACCAACTTAGATACTTCCAAGCAAGCAGAAAGCATTGTATGCTGCAACATTAACTGAATGTGGGAAATCAGAACACCACTTTTCAGTTTCATTCTTTATGCGGGTCTACCTTCTTAATTTTTTTGCAAATTGAAAATCTGTTGATGCCTGTTAGGACTCCTATGTGTGTGAGTGGAAAAGTGCCATCAAGTAGCAGCCAACTTATGGCGATCCTGTAAGGCAGAGGTTTCAAACCTATTTGTTACAAGAGCCAGATCTGACATAAATGTCACTCTGTTGATCTGGGCAATGTGTGCCATAAAATGTAATGCCAGGTCCAGAGATATAAACTTTATAAAATGGCAAACCAATTAACAATATTATTTTTACTCAAAATACAAACATGCTTAAAGCTGACACCTCCAGCTCTGAATTATTGCATCACAGATTCACCAGCCACCTGTCAATGACCGGAACTCCTAAATCAGCCCTTTTCTCCCACTACCTCTTGTGTGAGTCATCCACACCAGTCTACTCTCTCCTCCAAATCTCAAGTCTGCGCCCAATGACCACTCCTTTCCTTGCACTTCAGTCCCACTTAGAGGCCTGACCTTCCACAAAGACACACATACACCCTATAGTGCTGAGGTTCGAGGATGGGGAATAACAACTGGGAGACCCAAGTTCTAAGCCCCACACTGCCATGGAAGTTGTTGGGTGACTTTGGGCCAGTCACTCTCTCAGCCTAACGCATGCACAGTTGTTGTGAAAACAAAAACATAGATTGGGAGAACAGTACTTGTAAACTGCTTTGGGTTCCCATTTGGGGAAAAAAGCACGATACGGGTGCCTAGAAAATAAAAATGATGCAGCAAAATCTCATTAAGTCTTTAAGGTGGCTCAAGCCTCCTGTTATATCTTAGTCTCCAACTACACCCCTGCTCTTGCAGGCCAGCCCCTCCACACAAAACACTCAGCACCTTTATTTCCCCTCTCATGGCTTTCCAAGTGCAGTTCCCACTGTGCACCCCACGGCATACATTTCAACCCTTCCCTTCTGTGCCCCTCCCTCCAGTCCCTTATACCCCTCCCCCCAGATACACTCCGGCATTCCCATTGGAACACTTGCCCGAAAGCCCATTTCCATCAGCAGCTCCCCACCATCACCACACATGACAACTTTCTCCCTCCTCCCAAAGGGTTGCTTCTCCAGCATTGTGGTGGAGAAAGAGTGAGAGAGGTGGCAGAGGAGAAGAAGAAGGTGGCAGTGACAGTAGCAAAGGAGGTGACTTCTGCGGCTGAAGCAAAAGGAGGGGCTCACTGCACACGTGCACAAACAGGGAGGTGGCAATCCTCCCCCCCCAGGAGGAGGAGAGGGGGAAGCGGCCACGTGCGCACAGCCTGGCCCGACCGAGAAAGAGAGGAAAGGGAGGATGGACCCTTCAGCCAGCCAACCTGATGCGGGTCTTTTCGCTGCTCTTCCCACCACCGCCACCCTCCCTAGCTCACGGCCAGATAACAGACCTGAGCCACATGTTTAACACCCCTGGGTTTCACAGGCAAGAGACATATAGAGGCGATGTGCCATTGCCTGCCTCTGCATACCAACCCTGGACATCCTTGGTGGTCTCGCATCCAAATACTAACCAGGGCTTACCCTGCTTCGCTTCCAAGATCAGACGAAATCAGGCTACCTTGGGCCATCCAGGTCAAAGCCTATTATGACTCCGGGAATTTTATTTCTTTAGGCTTTCTCAGCTATATGGATGGAAATTTAACTTCTCTGTTTCTTGTGAATGCTTTAGACGCCCCGCCACCCACGTGGGAACAGCTTGAGAACGGGCTGGTTGCTGTGCGGACTGTGGTTCATGGCCTGGTTGATTACATCCAGAATCACAGCAAGAAAGGAGCAGATCAACAGCAGGTACAGAGCAGTGTGGGGCTCTTTGCCGTGGGAAGGCATCCTTTGTCCTGATGGATTGTTCCATATTTTTTTAATAGAAGGGTTGGATCTCGCCAGGTGTGTGGAAGGGGAAATGAAGATGAGTCAGCTGCAAGAACTACTTTGTGTTGCAAGAGTTCATTTGGAGCAATAGAAAGAGAAATACTGCAAAGACTGTGGGGAAACAAAGGGGAACTGGTTAAAGCACTGTACAGTGGGCCTGTGTGAAGATGATAGTTTTTCAGGTACTTGACAGAAAAAAATAAACACACTAATTGCAGAGAATGACCTGGATCCATTGGAGCATTTCCCTGGATAGAAGGATTTCTGCCAGCAGAGTGTGACTTTCTTGCCTCGTCTCTCCCCACTGTAAGCCAAAACGTCCCCCATGCATTGCTGATCCTGGAGGAACAGGGGACCCCCAGAAACAGTGTTTCAGGAGGCATTTTGACTGTAGTGAGGAAGGGTGGGAAGCAGAAAAGTTGCATTCTACGGCCAAAAACCTTTCCACTAGTGGAAATACAACTCTGGATTCAAGCGAATGTCGACTGCATCAAATATCAGAACCACCATCAGGTTTCTGAAGAAACTATCTGACAATAGACATAGAAAAGGGAGTGGTTCTTTTAAAACATAATAGACAGTGTTTTGGAATGCCTCAGTTCAGAGCGGGGGAGATAAATTGGGTAATACAGGTTATAAACTTTGTTAAGACCTAGCAGGCATTTTGGCATTTATCTGAGAAGAGAGCTAGAAAATTGCAGCGTGGAGTTTTTTGTAAATCTTTATATGTAGCAGAGATAAAGTACAGCTGCTGACTAAAAGAAATGTTTAGCTCCAGAAACCTTATGAATGTTAACTAGACTTTGAAAACAGGAGTGAAATGATGATTGCTAGTTGGTTTTAAGTTAGAGAAGGAGTCTGAGAAATGTATACAGAACTGTGTGCTCTTATTGGGATATGGTTTGACCATAATTATTTATTTTATTTTATTTATTTATTAGATTTATGGATCCCCCAACCCCGCAAGTAGGCTCTGGGCGATTAACAACTTTAAAATAGATAAAATACAGTCAGCATAAAATAAAATTGTCACAAAGCACTAATAACAGTCAAAGGCATCAGGCTGAATCCAGAGGTGGTTGCCTGCCCTGCGGTTGGGTGGGGATTTTGCTGATTCCATCCTTCTACTCAATACCTCATCTTCATCCTTTACACTATTCCTGAAGGTTCCCTGTCCCCCAGAGCAACATTTCAGGAAACTCCGTAGGCTGCAGCCAGGGGTTGGATGGGGGGCCAGGAAAGTTCTAGTCCGCTGGCAGCAGTGCCATCTGTTGGCAGACAGCACCTCTTTGGATCCAGTTCATAGTTCTCTTCTCCTTATTCTGATCAAGTTCTGGTAAAAGTTTGGTATTTCTTTTTGTCTTCGTTGTTTCTAATTTCTGTGACTTGTATATGAGCACTATGTATGAAAAGGAGACAGAGAAAAAAATAGGCCTGGTTCAGACAGGGCTGCCAAATCATGGCTTAGCTGTAAGGACATGCTTTGTGGCGTGACGCGGTGAGGATGTGGAAGAAATCGTTCAGCTCCACATGTTGACTCAGGCCCAGTCAAGATGGATGTTTTCTTTTTAAAGGCCTAGCAGTGCTTTTTGTGTTGTGTCATGTTTAGCAACTTTTTGCTAAAGATAAAGAAGAGACATATAAAATCCTTTCTGTAACAGTTGAATTTATTGTTCTTGTTGCTGTTGCTAGCATTTCTGTGCTGCCTCTCCACCCAAATAGGGGCCTCTAGGCAAACATTAAAATGTTTCAACATTAAAACGACATTTTAAATAATTCTATAAAAAACATATAAACCAGGGCTCCTCAACCATTTTGAGGCCGTGGGCACCTTTGGGATTCTGACACAGCATAGTGGAGCAGGCTACAAAAATGGCCGCTGCAGCTTACTTTCAGTCACACAGTGAAGATCCTTGTGCTGTGGTGGCAGCTGCTGCCCTAGCAGTGTTTTTAAAAATCTACACAGCCTATCAAATCTCCAGTGGCCAGTTAGAAGCCTTGCTGGGCAAATGCCCTACCTGACCTCAGCCACTTTCTAAAAAACACTTGGTGGGGGCCAGGAAGGATGTTGGCAAGGGCACCATGTCGCCCACAGGCGCCATGATAGATGTAGATTCCTTACTCCTGTGTCATCTAAACATATCGACACTGAGATTTGATTCCATAATAACTGGTAAATTTAGCTTTGTATTTTAAAGTAACCTAGGTTTAACAGAGGACTGAGGCTCAATCCAGGCCCTAATTCCGCAACAATAGAAACACACATTTTTATATCTGTAACTTTAAGAAGGGAACGCCACCTAATCTGGAATCACCGTTTTATAGGAATTCTTCCTTCCCCTTAGAGACCTAGCTATTCTGTATCTAGCACCATCAGTGTGTTGTTAGTTTATGATGTGGCTGAGTAACCTTTTTGAGATAATCCGTCTGCCGTTTCAGCATCTTATAGTAAATCTTGTATTATTGCATTGCATTGTATTGTATTTGTTCTGACTTCTGTTTTGGAGAATCATCTTTAGGGACAAAACGGGTTTTGTCAGTATTTTGGTGTCATCTTCTTTATGTTATCACCTCTGAATCCAGCCTCCCCAGCACAGCAAGTACAAGACATACATGTGCCGTGATATGAAGCAAAGAGGAGGGTGCCCCCGTGGGGCCAGCTGTACCTTTGCACATTCGCAGGAAGAGTTAGAAAAGTAAGATGTTCTGTCTTTGTTTACTCTTTTACAGTCTATCTGATCTTGCGCCTCTGGTTTTTAAGTTACCTGAATGACTATCTGAGCAGGGCTATCAAGAATATGTGTTCTGGCTGAGATAAGGAACGAAGCATGAAAAAGTGGAAGGGGTAGTCTGACATATATACATTTTTGTGTACATTCGGCTTCTGATGTTCCTGACTTCTGTGGAGCCAGAGCAGTGTGGGTATGGTGATGCTTCCTGGGTTTGAAAGGATTCCATGGGGTTCCTGAGAAACCACCCAAAGGCTCTTCGGTGCTTGTAATCTTTTCTTTTATTATGTGTATATATATCCTGCCTTTTGGGCAGCAGTCCCCAAAGAAGCTTGTTGTTGCTATGTATGCTGGCGTTAGAGGGGGGTCTAATGCAGAACTGGAATTGTGATCTAGAGGTCATGTGATCTAGAGATCAGGCTATACCATGCTGCCCTCCTTCCCCAAAAGGCATATAATTGTGAGGGGGGGGGGGGAATCCATTTGAGATTTTTGAACTGATGCCTAGTCCTTAAGTGTCTATGTGTACCTTCAGTGTTTGCCCTTGAATTTAGCTACACTTGAGACCAGTCCCTGCATTCAGCTCTTCAGTAGATGCCACTGACGATGCAGACACAAGAGCTGGCAATACAGTCTACCTAATACTGGTCATTTAAATGTGCTACTTGGATCTGGTCTTGGGCCAAGGGGAAACTGTTGAAAGCTCTGTGTTGTTGAAACTTAGTGTTTAACCATTATATTTATATCAGCCATTCAAGGCTGGTAAACCGGTAATGACTAAATATAAAATTCTGTAGCACTTGTCTAGGGACAGAAATAAAACCCTTGGAAGCCTGCCATTTTTAATTCCTTTTTTCTTTTGTGATTCCCTCCCCTCCCCCCCCCCCGGAAGATTTCGGAAGATGAACAAACGTCTGGTTCCTCGAAGACCCCTGAGTGCCTCCTTAGGCCAACTGAATGAAGTGGGCTTATCTTCAACAGCTATCCTCTCAGACGAAGGGGCAGTGGACCTGCCTAGCAGAAAACCCTCTGCCTTGCCAAATGGGATTGTTTCAGCCGGCAGTGCAGTGACACAGCTTATCTCTCGTGGAACTGACTCCAGCTACGATTCGGCCCTGAAGCCTGGGAAGATCGACCACCTTAGCAGCAGTGCCCCTGGGTCACCTCCTGACTTGTATGTTCCTTCTTTGCAGTGTTCGAAATGTCAGGGGTGTGTGAAGGAATAGCCGGTCTACAGAGTGTGATCCGTGTTGCGGAAGCAGGCTTCCATATGCATAAATGGCATTCACATACAGAAATCCTTTCTGGAGTGCTTTATTCCCAGTAAGATGTGGATCTGAATGCACATTCATATCCAAAGGCAGATGGGAATGCACGTTACTTTACTTCACATTTAATTTCGCGTAACAGAACCAGAGGGAGGGAGGGATAGGTTGTGTGCGTGTGTGTGTCTTCTAACATAGATTGCTGCTCCTCTTCCCCCCCCCTTCCAAAATCAGTGTACAAGGAAGTCAAATCAGTCCTGACTTGAAATAGACCTGCAGTAGAACCATAATGGTAGCATGCCTGCTAAATTTTTTAAAAGGGTCAGATTCACAGTGGTCTACAGTTTTACAAAGCGGCAACTTGATTTGACTCATTGGTGTTAATGACAGATTAAGCTGAATGCCATTGCCAGTTGTTGCAGATGTATTCACCTTCTTCCCTTCAATGTATTGTGATCATCATGGAGCAGAGTGTAAATCCCAGCTTTCTCTGTGAGTGCTGGCGTAGCTGGAATATGCAGGCTGCTAGAATCTGAGCTGGGATTTATCTGGAACACAGACCACCTGTCAATGGTCCTGTTGCTTCTGCACGCCCTGTTGCTGGGGCAAGATAGTGGGGGGACCTGTGCAGACTGCTTAGAAATTAAAGGGAGAATGTGAAATGGGTGCGCTTGGTATGCTTCCAAGATTTGTGTTGGGAGAGTGTGTTCACACATCTCTATAAAGTGGGTGTAAACCACCACCTCCCTGCTTGTTCTGAATGCGGCTGGTAATGCCTCCTTGCCAAAGGCGAACAGTGGGTGTGAGAGAAATGCCCCAGCACTGGCAAAGCACTCTTGCAAGGTTACTCAAAATGAAAACTTCCTTTTATTATAATGAATCAAGGTTAAAGATAGTTGGCACGGGCCATCAAGTCGCTGGGCACTCAGCCAAATCATTAAACAATATACAAACACTTGCTTCTTAAAAGAGATAGCTGTTGATTAGTAAAAACAACAGAGTTTATCTCTGCAAAAAACAACAGAGGCTCTCTAGGCTGGCTCTGCGTAACCCATATGGACAGAGAGAGTCCTGAATGAGTTGCACAATGAGCCAGTGGAGAAATGGGGAAATTGACCCAAACTTATACAGATTGATCAAAAGGTTTCACAAGAATAATGACAAAGTTAATTACATTAATTGACATATAAAGGTGTCACAGTTGACAGGAGGTTACTCTTCTTATTACAGAGGGTACAAACTTTGTTTACAGAACAAGGGCAGATAACACTTTGCATTCTGACTGGCAACCTAAAATGTTTAGATTCTAAAGTTCCTGGATGTTCCCAGCAAAGAAGATAAAAACATCTGTGATGTTATCTCAAAGATGAGAGTGGAGTGTAAGGCTTCAGTGTTGCTGGGGTTTATTGCTTTGCAAATGAATGGCCTCCTTGGCCGAAATGGTTTTATTTTTCTGTCAGATCCATTTTGTAATTCGGGGTTTCTGTCACCTGTGGTCATTTACATTTATTGGGGGTCCCTGGAATGTAATGTGAGATCCCTCCTGCTTACGTGTAGGAGAAAAGGTGTCTGTTTGAAACAAAGGGTTTGCAAAGGATCTTGGGAGCTTGGTTCAGTGTAGCTAAGCAAAGAAAGCTGTCAGCTTACAGAGAAACAGGTAAAGACAATGATTTGATACTATTAGACATTGGTTTCTCTCACCCAAACCTTCTATATTAGAATTTCTCACAACAGTCTGTCCCTGCCCTGATGTTGTGATCTGTCTCTTTTAGGCGGGACTCTGTTCCCAAGAGCTCTCTATCTGCCTTACCAGTGAACTCTCATCCCGTGCCACCCCGGGGACCGGCAGACCTGGCTCCGATATCCGTCGGCAAGCAGCTCCAGATGGTACCACGGGGCTCCCCGTTGTATCCTGCTCAGCAAGCTGATGTGTTTTACCCAGATCCTCGTGGAGCAGCTCCACCATTTGAACCCCCACCCTACCAGCCAGGTAGCAATGGATGGTGGGAAATTTGGGCAAAGGCTTTGCACTTTTTAGGAAGCCCGTGTGAAAGAATGGAACAGTGGATTTTACTACTTTAGGGTGTCTGTTATTGGTGCTTTGTTTGCCAGCCTTTTTATCCAGCATGCTGGATAAAAGGGTAATCATACTAGGCGTTGTAGCAAAATGGGTGAGGGATGGGTGGATACCAGTGATGGACCTGTTTGTCTGCAGTGCAAACAATCAGGCACCGCAAGCAGATTACAAGAAAGGAGCAAAACTATAGGGAGTGTCTTGCAGTTTCATTAACAGCAAGGTCTTTCACTTGCTCATCAGGGAAGAGGAGGTGGATGTTATTTAAGCCTTGGTTTTCCCATAGTGGTGATCCTATCTGTCAAGATCCTGCGGCAATTGTCAGCAGTATCGGATTTGCTTCCCTCAGGCTCTCTTCTGCACCCACAAATATTCCCACCTGACTGCTTGGAGGACAAAAAGCATGCTCTTCTAGAGACCTGTTACCACCATCTCAGTGTTAATTCTGTTCTCCTAACATCCTAAAGATATCACCATTCAGGCCTACCACACACTAGTGAAAACCTTTCTGACTTGGTACAACCCTTGAGCCCTGCCAATTTCAATCAATTTTCTGTTTATTTCTCTGGAATGGTTTAGTTGCCAGCCTGCATTATATGCAGAAGAAGCATTGTTGTTTTTAGAAGATCCTGTAGCAAGCTGGGCCTCAGAGTTCCCCAGTTTGGAGGTCTGACCCAAAAAGTATTTGTTTTGCCTCCACCCGGGCCAGAGCCTTCTTGGCTTTGGCCCCAGCCTATGGAATGCTCTACCAGGTGAGATCCGGCCCTGCAGAATCTGATTTATAAACCGCACAGCTTGCATAACCTCATTTGGATAAATTATGTGTCCAGCCGCCTAATGGCGCCATCTGATTTTGGTTTGATTGTTATTATGCTAAATCGTTTTAATAATTACGATATTGTTTTAATCTATTGTACTCCACCTTGAGCCTTGCGGTGCAGGGGAGGACGGGCTACAAGTCTAATAAAATTAATAAATAATAAACAGTCCTCAAATTAGTGGATCGTTACAAAATTTGGAAACCTCTTGGGATATACAATTAACTTGGAGAAACCATCAGCAATTCCTGATTCCTCTAAATCCCTCAGCATTACACTGACCCTTCATACAGTCCCACACAACAGGTTAAATATTTAGGGTTATTGATCGGCAGAAGCACAAAGAACATGGTTTCAGTTAATATCAGCACAGTATTCAACAGTCACCCACCTTGGAATGTCTTCCTGTCTGCAAGAGGGACAGAAGTTCGCCAGGTCATAGCTTTGCTTTCTCTTGGGAAACAAGGAGGAAGGTGGTTCAGCGCAGAGATAATGTTGCTCCCAAGGGACTCTATTGTCATGACAGCGCATGTGATGGGATGCAGAATTATTGTGTTACTGTGAGCCCAGAGAATATAAACAAGTAGGTATCCTGGGATTATCTCCTGGTATGATGACAAAGAAAGAAGGCTGCATTGGTGGAAGCTGCACTTTCTTGTGAGACATATGGCAGGGTCACACAGGGATAGGAATTCCTGTATGTACAGAAGGCCTGGATTAGCTGTAGTAGCTGTTAGTTATGGTAGCTGCTACAAGAGTGCGCAGTACCAGCCCTCCCAATATTGCCACCACCATCACTTGCCTAGCCACCCTCCCGGGCATCAACTAACTTCTTTGATCAGCACAGAAGAGGAGACCAGGGATTTGTTTCTTTTCCTTCACTGTGACTGGGCCTTCCTTTCTGCTGCCCAAAGAAGCCAGATGCTCCTATAGAGTGGAAGGGAGTGATGGCTGCTCCAAGGGCTGAAACAGGGCTCTCTGGTTCATTGGCGCCACCGTCTGAGCAGACACTAGCTGCAGCTTCCGCACCTCAGGAGCTTCTTTAAAGCAACTTCCAAAGTAATTTTCAGACAGGTCTTTTCATACTCTTTTTCTCTCTTAAAAACAGCAATGCATTATAGGTTCAACATGAAAAAAATTCCCCCGTGAAACATGAAAAAAATTCAGTATAGACACGGCTTGTGAGAATGTCTTCAAACATAGCGAGAAGCTGTTTTAGAAAATGAGCTTGTTTCAGATTTTCGGCATCTCCAGCTGATTGAAATGACTGGGGCGGGGGGGGGGGGATCGCACTGGGTATCTCTTAAATAGCTTTCAAAAATCTTTATTTCACATTTACAGGTGTGTATTATCCTACAGCTCAGTCTTCACAGTGTATGTCTCGATTTGTCCGACCTCCGCCATCAGTTCCTGAGCCGTATTTAGAACCTTGCCCAACGTACCTCCATGACCGCATGGTGAATTCTCAGTATGGCGCACAACCACAGCAATACCCTCCTATGGGACAGCCCATGTACCCTCCCCACTATGACAGCCGCCGCATGTATCCCTCTGCCCAGCCATACCCCCGGGAAGAGATCGTCAGAGGAAGCCCTGTGCCCATTGAAATTCCTCCACCAGCTGTATCGCCATATGTACCTGAAACAAGAGACAGATATGCACAAATGGAAGGCTACTATCCAGTCAGTCCACATCTCAGCCAGATCCGACCTTCGTATCCCAGAGTACGAGTTCTTTCTGTTCTTTCTTGTATCATGATGTATTATCAGTGCTTGGCATTTTTAAGGTACAATCTTCATTCTTGTTCCATTTTGTAGACTATGGAAGCAGAGAGAACGTGAAGGCTAAACATGACATAGACAATTCATACTTAGATTCTCTTCTTTCTTTCTTTCTTTCTTTCTTTCTTTCTTTCTTTCTTTCTTTCTTTCTTTCTTTCTTTCTTTCTTTCTTTCTTTCTTTCTTTCTCTCTCTCTCTCTCTCTCTCTCTCTCTCTCTCTCTCTCTCTCTCTCTCTCTCTCTCACACAAATTACTAAATGCTTTGGAGATCAGCAGTGGCTGGGGATGTGGTGTTTAACCTTTTCCTCTTGTGCCTCTTCCCCAAAGCTGTAATTAGTTCCGGGAGAGGAAGAAGGTGTAGTGATTTACAACAAAGAAAAAGATGGAAGAAAAGAATTAAGTGTTCCTTCCTCATAAGTCCCACCAGCCCTTGATCTTCAAAGCAGCTCTAATACTTTGATTTTTCTAATTTAAAAAAAATACATGCATGTAAAATAAAGAAATCAGTAATGCTAATTTTAAAAAATGCAAGAGACATCCCACCCCCCCAGTCACCTCATATCATGTTTCATTTGACCCTAAATAAGTTCACGTACAAACTGCTTTGAATCTAGATCAGAGGTAAACTGTACCAAAATTCTGCAACATGAAAAGTTTGTGTTTTGGAAATTTTTAAATGTCTCCTAAATTTTATAAAAAAAAATTTTCCTGGCAAATCTGGGGAAGACCCTGCTTTCTAACTGCTGCAACTATAGGGATAAGGTAGCTCTCCCCCCGCCCCCAGCACACGTATGCCTTCTGTAGTTTGGCCTGGAACTCCAGTTGCCATTGGCCATTTCAGTTTCAGACTGCTCCCAAAAGACAGGGAGAGCTCAGGTGCGGGTAGGCAGGGGATATGTTCATTGCCACCTCCCTTTCTTAGAAGCTTTGGGACTAATCCAGTGAAGAGGTGTTTATAACTTAACTCTTGCCTTCACGGTAAGTGGGGTTGGCTTTTAAAATGCCATCTGTTCTTTGTGGAATGAACAGTGAATGGCAGCTTGTCTTCTGTGATCCGTTCCAGAGTTTTAGTGGAGCAGAATAATTTCATCCCATTTCCCACCAAATCTCTGTGGGAGCAGAACCAGATGGTTCCACCTGTCCCTTTGGAGGGGGTGATATTTTTAACTCTTCTGGCTTCTGAGACTTCATCATTCGTTGTTTATATCTTTTGGGTCATACCTTTGCAGCCAGAAGAGCAGTAATGATGCATTTTAAAAGTAAGAAATACGACAGCTGCAATTTTCAGCTGGATTCTGCACCCAAAGAAAGAGGCCTTTCAAGTCTAGTCTGGTAGTATACCAGTTGAAATACAATAGCTTGTATGCAGCTTCATAAAGTGAACATTACGCTGAAAGAGTCATTAAAGTCCATATTTCCCCATTTTCCATACTTAAATTTGCAAAAATCAAATTCATATACAGGATGTGAATACTTTTAGTGATATTGTGGTATTTGAAGTAACTGTCCAAATACAGTATATTAAAATGTGTTCCTTTTTTGGCCATGCAAAATTGATATGATTCATTCCTTATGGGCTTTAAATATTTTTATTACAGGCATCCAGGCACTAAATAAACCACAGCTGATAGGAAGATAATAGCCCTCTCTTAGCCCTAATTTGGAAACATGGGTTACTTTCTTGTGTTGCTGAGTGATTTTTTCCCCCTTTGGAATGTATCATTTCAATATGAAGGACTTTAGTTCTAATGAGTACTCAAATCAGACAAAAAACATGGTTGTGAGCCCCGGCCCCCCCAAATTACTGTGTAAACATGGTCATCCTCATTTATGTTAATCTAGTTTAGGGATTCCCAAATTTGTTGAGGTTTGAAAACAGGCAGTTGGTCTCACAAAGAATGATTGCTGTCTGTGGGCGTAGCCACAAAATGGCTCCCATGCAGCCAATCACACAGCGATGGGAGGTTCCAAGCCAAGTGTCCTCTTAGATGGTACAGCTGTTTCCAAACGCATCCCCCTTGCAGACATAAAGCCAGTTCACCCTGGTATCTTCTGAAGCCCCTCCTGTTCCAGTGGGATGGAGAAAAGCTGGGATTGCTTCTTTGCTTTGGCAGGTGCTTGGGGGAAGAAAGAAGGGAATGGGCACCAAGAAATACATTGGTAGGTGCCATGGTACCCACATGCACCATGTTGGGGCTCTCTGATGTAGCTGCTGTTCTAGATTGCCCCTAGGGCTAGGGCCTGCATCCATTGATTTGCTGGATGTACAGTGCAGAGTTGCATGTGTCTTTAAAAATTGTTTATAAATGAGCCTCTGTAAAAATCTTCAGGAACCTTACGGCCGGCCTCCACCTCAGCCACATCCCAGCCTAGATGAACTGCACCGCCGTCGGAAAGAGATCATGGCTCAGCTAGAGGAAAGGAAAGTCATCTCCCCTCCTCCTTTTGCACCGTCACCAACTCTGCCTCCCTCTTTCCACACTGATGAGGTGCGTGTATTTGTGTTTTTCTTAAATACGGCTGTTGAGTTGCTGCTACAGTCGGGGGAGGGCATGCTGAACAGAGAACAAAATGTGACTAGTTGGGTCTGCGGGGGGAGGGAGAGGGATGGATCCTAGATTCCATTCTCACAGTCTTATTTTCCAGCCACATGGAGAAGAGAAACTGTATTTTTGTTCCCTGCCCACCAGGCTTCCCAGTCCTGTTTGAAATCTGTGTAAATTGCATGGGTGGGATGAACAGTGTGAGTCATAGCCCAGATAAATTCTGGGAAGCGCCCACACAACCTGGGCCTGGTCATGTTGGATTTTACATATGGAGGGTTGGATCCAGCAATGCATCAGTGGAAGGCACTGATGGTTGTGGATATTGCCCATTTTCCACTCCCTCTACTGCCCTCTCTGACCCCAGGAAAATTCATTGTTAATGCCAGTCCCCCTTGCCCCCTTTTCCCTTTCCTAAACTTTTAGTGTTTGTGTTTGTGCAGTACATGGATGAAGATCTGAAGGCAGCTGGCAAATACAAAGGAAACGATTACAGCCAGTATTCTCCTTGGTCATGTGACACCATCGGCTCCTACATCGGAACCAAAGATGTAAAACCCAAAGACATTGTGGCAGCGGGGACTGTGGAGATGGTGGTAAGCGTGCAGGCATGATTTACACAAACAGTGCTAAAGAGAGAAAGAGGTGTGCTGTACATTCACAGAACTGGCATGATGTACATATATTGATATGCAGATAATGCTAACTGTAGGTCATCCGTTCCTGTTGTGGTGACTTTTTGACAGGACACGTAAGGTTGCTGCTTGTGATGAGGTACAGTTTTGAGGGGTCTTTCCCCCCTGGCTCTTAGAATGTCAGTTGCAACATCAGAATGTCAGTGGCAACATGGTTAAGGAAGCTTAACGATGGTTTGCTAAATTGATAATCTGTGGTTTGCAATCAGCCAGCAAACTATCATTGAAAGCCATATTGTAAGGTGGATTTATAAACTATGGCTTTTTGCAGTGTCTGAATTCACAAATATCATTGTGGCCATCACTGTGCCCGCAGAGGCAATAGCATTGTGGAGCTGGGAGTGACTGTGTGATGCTCACGTGTCCGCTGCGGTTGCTTGTTTGTATCTTTTTTTAATGAATTGTATTGTTTATCTTGTATCTTTTTAATATTATTTTATAACTACTGTTAAAACCTCCTTGGAGATCTTCCATTCTTCATCAGTCTTGGTGAGGAGCTTTCACCAGAGATGAGAGATGAAGGAGGTTGCTCATCATTGCCCCTCTCCTTCCCTTCCTCCATCTTCTCAGAACGTGGATAGCAAAGGGATGCGAGACCAGCGGTTGGATTTGCAGAGGAGAGCAGCAGAGACTGGCGATGACGATCTCATTCCATTTGGAGACCGGCCCACCGTCTCAAGGTTCGGTGCCATCTCGCGTACGTCTAAAACGATGTACCAGAATCCTGGGCCCATGCAAGCCATGACAGTTCAAGGAGCTTCCACAAAACCAGTCAACATTTCAGGTATGAACACGCACCTTTGGAACTTGGTTCCTCATACAGTATTTTTATACCTGTGCTATAGCTCAAGCACAGGAGGCTGGTAGATGGAAAAGGAGAGGTGCGGGATCAGTGCATGATCACTCCCAATTCACAAGAAGTGGTGTCGACAGATTTGGAAGTCGGCCTCAGGGCTGTCTCCATTCAGCTACATTCCCCTTCCCTACATTTAAGCAAATTGTCAAGACTGGGGTTTCTCTGAAACCAGGCTTTTGGCTCAGTTCATACATCATGAGTGGATTGGAGTTGGTTCATGCCCATCATAAACCTAATTAATGCTAGGTTTGCGTGTTCCCTTCTCCCTTCTGTTGCATGGTACACTGAGACAGAACATGGAAGTCTGCAATTGACTCCTTAACTAATGGAGGTTAGTTTCTTTCCCAGTAACTGGAATTCCTAACTAGGATTAAACTGTGGTTAAGAAGCCCTGGGAAAGAAACCAGCTTCAGTGTATTGAGGTACCTGCACTCAGATGTCCCAAGTAAATTTGAGTTAGCTGAAGATTTCAGTCTCAGTGCTCCGTGAAAGAAGAGGGAAAGGTGTGCAGGTGAGCCTGACAATGAAACAGCTTCATACCTGTTGTCAGTGAATTCCAGTTGCATCTGTATTTATCCTCTGAAAATTCATGAAGACCTTGGTTGCAGATCTTGGTTTAAAGCAGTTTGTTAGCTTTAACAGCAATTACAGGGACTGGGTGGTGTCCAGCAGATGATTTCTACGAATGGAGGGAGAGCAATTTTCACCAGTTCCTCATTCTCCCTGCAGCCCTCTGAATCCCCCATGCTGTTTGGAGGGGGGGGACATTCCTGTCCCTCAGAACAGCATTTCTGGGGGAATTCTGGGCTGTGGTGGAAGGAGGGAGGCAAGAAAGTAATGCACTGCTGTCAGAAATCCCAGAAGGAAATTTTTAGTGAATCCAACCCAAGTGCTTTACTATAGGGAGCCAGTTTGGTGTAGTGGTTAAGTGCGCGGACTCTAATCTGGGAGAACTGGGTTTGATTCCCCACTCCTCCACTAGCAGCTGCTGGATGACCTTGAGCAAGCCATAGTTTTGTCAGAGCTGTTCTTGAAAGTACAGTCCTTGAGAGAGCTCTCTCAGCCCCACCTACCTCACAGGGTGACTGTTGTGGGGAGGGAAAGGGAAAGGAGTTCGTAAGCGGCTCTGAGACTCTCAAGTGAAGGGCGAGGTATAAATCCAATCTCTTCTTTTGTGAAATGTTGATTTGCATTTTTTTTACTTTGTTTCAGAAAAAACTTTTTTTTAAATGTCATCCTTTCTCTCTGCAAATTTTAGTTTGTTCTCCCTCTGTCTCCACTTTCTAGCAATGAGCTCTTCAGCGTTTTTCCTACCCTGTCCACGAAAGGTTTTAGGGTCCAGAGTTTTATTAAACCCAAGGCTATAAACAATATTGCAGACTTCGCAAACTTTTTTTTTTGGCCTTATATTTCTAGCACGGGGGTGGGGGGCGGGAAGTGGGTTATCTTCAATGGGATACGATTGCAAAGGCAATTATTCATGGGTGTAATACTGCATATAGGACTGTCTTAAAAACCAGGTAGCTGTAGCGTCTATGTAACATAACTACATTTAATAAACAGTCACTTTCTCAATAGGCCTTTCCAATTGCCTCGTAGATTACAGCCCGTATGGAACACACACATGGGGAGGCTCACCATATGCACCCCACTCAAACCTACCTTCTCAGGGACGCCTTAGCGACAGGTAGGAGTCTGCAAACTTGCAATTTGTGGCTAAGCATGCTACAAATGTGTGTGGTGGAGGGTTGGATTTTGTTTGTGTGTTTTTGACCCCCAACTCTCTGCGGAGGGAGACCACTTACTTCTTACCAATCTCTTCCATTTCCCCAAAGGGAAAGATTGTCCATAACAGACGCGGCTGGCCACGGGAAGCCTTTGCCCTCGGCCGAGAGGGAGCAGCAGCTTCGGCTTGAACTGCAGCAGCTAAACCATCAGATCAGCCAACAGACACAACTCCGAGGACTGGAGGTGTGTATTTGTAACCCCTGTGATTTATTTTTTAAAGGCAGCACTAGAGAAACTAAATATGAGAGAGAGAGGGAGATTACTTTGAATATAAACATATCCTCCTTGGATCATGCTGGAGTGAGGAATTTGTCGTCGCTTTTTAAGAAGTGTGAAGCAAGGGCAGTAGTTTGCCCCATTGTTTTCCTGCAGACATCTATTTCTGTATTCTTTCTGAATGTGCTTTCAGTCTCTGTCTTTTAGAAATGTGTCTTTAAGATATGTGTGAGTTTCATTGACCTGGTGTTGATGGAGAGGGGTGGCCTTCATAGTAATGGGATTTTAGGTGATGATTTGTTCTTTGTTGTGTAATTTTTGTGGCGCTTGACTTCCTAACTAGCACAGACCCTATAATGGCTTTGCACAGCTCATTGAAAAGCCCCCCTTGGAAGCACTGCGGTGGCTTTGGTTTCTCGGGAACGAGTCTCTGCATTTCCGATAGGAGCAACCGATGGTAGTTACAGCTGTAATTCAGATTCACCCCAGAAGAGCAATATCCTCACAAAAATAAACTGGAGAAAAGATTGTGAGGAGTGGGAGAGCCTGAAGGAACTTTAATTCAGATGTCTCCTCTGCAACAATTGTTTGTAAACTTTATTATAAGGAGGGGTAGGCAACCCCTGTCATTGCATGCCTAACAAGCAGCACAGCAGACTGTTTCACACACCATACTGGTTCTCCACCCAGGGAACCAGAGTAAGCCCCTGAGAGCTCAGCTTGTTCCCAGTGTGTCCTGGCCAAGAACTACCCTAGCCATGTCTCTACCCCCACCCCCACTTTGTTTGCCAGCCCACTAACATCTTCACAGTTTAGACATTATGGGTTTGCCTACCCCTGTTCTCAGAAGATCTTGTTTACCTGAGTGGAAAAGAACATTGGGTAGGGAGTATGAACTTGACAGCTCCCTTCAGAGGAACTGGTAGGAGGGAGAAGCGACACATTTCTCAGTTACTAAACGATCCCCGGGAATTCTCGTGCTCCTGTTCAGAAGCAGAGACAAACCACCGCGTCTTGCATGCCCGCCTTCACTGATGCTGTAGCAGAGGAGTATTGGATGGCTTAAAAAGACCTGGCCTGACTGCCTGTCACGTTATCAGTTTATTCATTAGCCTGAAGCTGAAGTGTGCTGCGCATCTTCAAAAACTGTCCCTACATGGGTGTTCTTGAGAGACTTTTCCATGAAATGCATTTGACCCTTCAGTAATAATTGGGCCTTGGTGATGAAACCAGTCAAACAAATGCTCATTTATATAAATAGATACTTACTTCCAAGTGGCCTTTGGGATATTGCCATATAGCATTTAGTGCACATTCAGTTCTGCACAGTGCTGCAATTTAGTGAATTATGTGGGGGGGGTTTTATGTTAAAGGCAGAACTGCTGAGAGCCAATGTGGGCCCCCAGACAAAAGATTCCCTCTGAACCCCTCTTTAAAATCTCCAGACCCAATGCAAGTGCCTTGTGAAAACAAACTTCATGACTTGCTCAATTCTATGGGGCCCCAAGATTTTTGTACCTCTCGTCTTCCCCCAACTTTTAGCCGCCCTCCATTTTGCAGTGATTTTCAAATGTTGACACTTTCTATAGTGACCTGATCTGCTGCAAAAGCCATTGTTGAAGGATTACGGGACTTGCTTCTGAATTGCAGTCAGCTCTTGCTGAGCATTGACTCAAACCTCATTGACCTGCATGAACTGTATGCTCATTTTGGAATGTAGTTCTCCTATAGTCACATTGCAGAGGAAGCTGGGTAGCAGTAGGGAAACTCCCCCTCAAGGAAGCTTGGCTGTCGTTATTGATTTTTAATTGAGGAATGCCAGGGTTCTCCAAAACAAAGTCTTTTAGACTACTGCCTAAGATCAAGGGAGGACTCTAGCCTACCGTTCAGATGAAGCTACTGAAACATACGTTATGGTATGGATGCTGCAGAACAGATACTTGGTGAAGTAAGCCAGTGACAACTTGTGATAATCTTGGTTGCAGGCGAAATCTCTGCGACTCTTTGAGCAAGGCTGTTTAACGACCTGTTGCCCTAGACTTCTTTACCGTTTGGGCTACAGCGGCTTTCCTGGGTGCTTGCACATAAGCATGGGTCTCATCCAGCTATTCAGTCAAACTGGCAGTCAGCTAAAGGCATCCAAAAGAAGAGTGCTACTTCAAATGATACTGTTCCAAGCAATTCACTGCCACAGGGTGGAGTGATGGCTACTGGACTTAGAATGCTTTGTGGTGGGCAGACCTATCAGTGGTTCTGAGCCACAGTAGTTAATCATAACAGCCATACCTGAAAGAAAAATAGCTCCAAACACCAGGCCATGGGGATAAACCATAGGGTGACTATTTTCTTCATGGCCTGCTTGTGGGTTTCCTGATGGTGTCTGGCTGCTACTATTAGCGGAAAGATGGACCATTCATCTGATTCAGCTAGGGTTTCCATGTGTTTTTATTCAGCCTCTGGGGGTCTGCTGTTCATACGGCTAGCTTAGAGCAAGTTTGCAAAGCGGGGGGGGGGGAATTAATGATTGACAGAACCTGGGGGAAAAACCATGCTTATTTCACAAAGTGATGGTATTTCTGACTGAAAATCAACTTTACATGCATGCAGTTAAAAAAAATATATAGCGGCCTATATATTCTGTACAAGAGGAAGGAGGGCTGGGCTTTGGAAACCAAGCAATACTCCTGCACTTTGGGCCCAATTCCCATGTCTGCCTGGATGTGTAGTTCGTGTGCTCAGTTGTCGTATGTGCTTGGCTTTGTGCATTTAGGCTGTTAGTAACAGGCTGCTGTTGCAGAGGGAGGCGACCACCTTGGCAGGCCAACCACAGCCCCCACCGCCACCTCCCAAGTGGCCTGGAATGATCTCGAGTGAACAGCTGAGCTTGGAGCTACACCAGGTGGAGAGGGAAATCGGGAAGAGAACCCGGGAGCTGAGCATGGTGAGTGCTTTGGGTGGCGGGGCAGAGGAGAGCTGGGAAAGACTGCTGCGCTGGGTGAGTTGTGGAGCTTTCTTTGTACGTTGCAGCTCTGCTGGATGGCTGCTTGCTGGCGCAAGACATTCTTTCCCTTCCTCTTTCTGGAGCAAGACTGACTTGAATTCCCTGACTCTGGGTAGCCTGTGTGGATTGTTTTTATTTGTAATGCAAGGCTAAGGATGCTTCAGGAGCTGCCATGAAAGGGGAGTGGGGGGGTGGGGTGGAATGGAAATTCAGCAAATTCTTCCATTGGCAGAATATAGTTCACTCTTTGGCAATAGCTACATGCCATGGTGCAGCATGCAAGCAACATCATTAAACAGCATCTAGAAGGGGGCCAGTGGTTTTCCAGCCTGTGGTGATGGACTTCCTTGGTCTTTGCTGCTTGATGCATGCGATTGTGGGATGTTCTGTATCCCGGTAGAATGGGCAGCTAGCTTTCCAGGCGTATGTTCTTTTGTCCTGTGGCTTTTGCACAAATCAGTCTGTGTATCATGTTCTGGTTTTTACAGTAGTCCCCTTTTTCTCGCTCCCTGTGAGAATGAGTTCACAGACGTTTTGTTGCATATAGTGAAACAAAGGTGATTGTCCTTTCCTTCTTCCCAAGGAAAGCCAGTCTTCCCTTGAAGTGAAAAGCAAACTGGGTGCCAGTAAGCAAACAGAAAATGGACAGCAAAGCAAGGTGCCAGCTGAGGACCTTGCACTGACATTCAGGTAACAGAACAGGACTTTTGGGAGTCCTTTTAATGGTAAAGATGTGAAACAAGGTGTACAAAATGCAAGTCGAACTGATTGAAGTACCCAGCTTATAATGTCGCCATCAGTGACATATAGATGGCTATGATCTATAATCTAGATTTTTGATGGGGGGAAAGACATGCAAATCTGAACATGGCTCAGGTTATTTTTCATGGTATATCACAGGGGTGTCAAACCCATTACGAGGGCCAGATCTGACATAAATGAGACCTTGTTTTGCCGGGTCATGTGTGTCATAAAGTGTAATGCCAGGTAGCAGAGGTATAAACTTTACAAAGGATACAGCCAGTTCTTAACCAGATAGGTTTGCCTATCTATCTCTCCTGTGTGAATGAGAGAGACTGGCAGAGCAAGCTGTGATGTGGCAGCAGCAAGAAAACTGGAAAAGGAAGTAAAAAACAGCCAGGGCCACGGGGGCCCTCCGAGGGCCTCATCCAGCCCCCGGGCTGCATGTTTGACACCCCTGGTATATCATGTGGTTGGAAGCATGCAAAGCTAGGGTAGGGGGAATTGTTTTTAAATAATATATATATAATCTGCATTCTTCAATGAATGCTTGAGGCATCTCACAACGATCTTTAACCAATGTATCAATAAAACAGATTGAAAACTAGCTTAAAAGACCAGAGAGCAAGAGAGAAGAGCACAGTTTCCTAACACAGCATCTCAGAAAGCAGCAAAAGAACAGCTTCGTTGGAAGATGGAATGAGTTTTTAAACTCTCTTTCTGCCTCAAAATATTGGTTAATGAATCAGCATTTCCTGCATTTGTTAATCTGAAGGAGAACTTTAAATATTTTATTTATTTATTTGCGTTATTTATAATCCACCTTTTCTCACGGACTCAAGGTAGATAACACATAGTGAGTCGGTACAATCAACAAAAATGGGACGTTCAGTAACGAGTGCATTAGGATTGTAGAAGTCTGGAACCAGCAGAAGGAGCTTATGTATAGCATAAGTATTCACATGACACATTAAGCAGTACAGGAATTACAGAATAGGATCTTGCTTACAATAAGCTATACACAGCAGTATAGACCACGGTCCCTAATCATTCATCCAAGTAAGTCTGTGAACCGCTTTGTCCAGTGCAACCCTGTTACACATGTGGGAAAGCCCTTTTGAATAGTTCAGTTTTGCATAGTTCGCAGAAAGCCAAGAGAGAGGGAGCTTTCCCGATCTCCTTGGCCAGGCTGTTCCACAAGGTGATGGTGCTACTGTTGTGCAACTCTGCCTAGCCTGCTGTCCTCACGAAATCCTGCACACAAGCTGATCTCTCAACTCGTTTGCTATCTAAAATAGTTATCTAATTATTCAAAGGAAGATTATTATTTTTTTATTAACTGTCACATAGCCCAGTCTTGTCAGATCTCAGAAGCTAACCCTGGTTAATATTTGGAGGAGGGACCACCAAGGAATACCAGGGTTGTTACTCAGAGGCAGGCAGTGGCAAACCATTGCCTACCGTCTCTTCCCTTGAGAACCTGTGGGGTCACCCTAGGTCAACTGCGACTTGACAGCAAAGAAACAAAAAACTATGCCAAAGCTGTGCCTCTCTGTCCCTCTCTCACTGCAAGAATGATTCTGGTGTTCTTATTATTTTATGAGTTTCAGTGATTTGCTACTATATTATGGGTGAAAACAAGCATACATTCTAATGTGTTAAGGTTCAGCTTGCATTCTCTACCCTCAAAAACCAATGCCTCAGAATGCATCAAATGCGAGTCAAAACCATGTCCACCACACTTCTGAGCACATGTCTGTTTTTACACCCAGCATTTCGTTATGGCCACCAGTAGGCCACTGGGGCTGTTTTTAATTCATTTGAAATACTTTCATCCTACCGTTTTGTCCAAGGCAGCTAATAAATGAAGCAATTAAATATTTAAGTCTACTAACATGAAACAATGACTAGCCAGCCCATGACCATCCAGTCCCCCTCCAACAATGAGCAAGCAACCAGACAGTTGTAAATCCCTTCCAACCAGACATATCTTCAAACCTCTTTCTAAAAGTCATCAAAAAGAGTGCCCTTATGTTCTCCAGTTGACCATTTCATCGGGTTGGCTGGCAGCATGACTAGAAGGTATTTGTGGGGGAAGTATCTGTGAATTTCCTGCATTGTGCAGGGGGTTGGACTAGATGACCCTGGAGGTCCCTTCCAACTCTATTATTCTGTGACTCTATAAGCAGTGGGTTCCATGCACTATCATCTGTCTGTGGATAGCCACTGATTGGAGCTGTACAGCCAGCTCTGCTTGGGATTTCTTCTCAAGGTAACCTTCTTAATTTTATTAAATCTCTGTCTTCCCCCTTTTCTTTCTATCCTTTTTCCTGTTTTGACATTCGCTCTTCAGCAGTGATGTTCCAAACGGATCAGCCCCAACCCAAGAAAATGTCGGCCTCCTCTCAAACAAAACTGCAGCTCTGAGCTTGTCAGAGGACACCGAAGGGGGAGGAGGTGAACAGGACACCCAGAGGGCAGGGACGACATCCACATCTGCTCCCTGAAGGAACAAAAAGCATCCCTCCACTTCTGTCGGGGGTCGCCTCCCCCCCCCTCCTCGGGATGATGGGAGACAGCAAGAACTCAACGGCAGCAGGTCCGGAGATAATGTGCACAACACCACTACTAGAAACAAACCCTGCACATAGTTCACATTAACACATTTTTTAATTAAAAAAAAATGAAAATTAGCAGTATCTGCAAGCAACTCAGATTAAATTTGTTTTTGTTCTGTGAATGAACTTTGTTTTAATAACTTTGGATGCCTTGAATGCCAGGGCTTTAAAAAAAACAGATATTATATATATATATATACACACTCTGTTTGATTAATTGTATGATCTTAATGAGGTAGTTTTTCTCTTTTATTTTGGTATTATTACATACCCAGTGTATAAATCCTTTTAGGTCTCTTTGTTCCTCCCTTGGCAACAAGCTCACTGCTTTTGCATGAGTTTGAAAGGGGAAAAAAAAGGGGAATGCGAGATGGAGGAGGAAGCTCTGACTTGCTTGGTTGAAAAATGTGTGGCGGAGATAATCTGAAAGTAGCTCTCCTTGAAGACTATACCCTCTTCTTGACATTTATTCATCATCTTTTTCTAAACATTGATAGCTATTAAGCTACAGTTGTGCAGTTTTATCACTTGGCAATAGCACAACTCCATACAAACCTCAAAAGAGTAAAAACCGGTGTGGGGGAGTTCCCTATTTCTGAAGAGAGCCAAAGGGTCTGGGCTCCTGAAACAATATAAATTGGCTAGTGGTGCTTGATTTTGTCTCTGATGGCAGACAGCAGGTTTGTTTGTTTTTTGGATCTGAGGGAGTATCTGCAAATGAATGCAGTGGTTTCCTCTGCAGTAGAGAGGCAGGGCTGTTTTTCTGTCTTGTTGAAAGTAAACCTTTTCCATTTTTGTACACCTTCAGTGGAGAGATACAATATCCAAATGCCCAGCAGTGGGGTGGGGGAGTGTATCTGCTCCAGGGAGGAACTGCAAAAAGTTCTATTTCGGATAAGACGGGAAAACAGATAGAAGAAACTCTCGCCTGCTGTTCCCTTCACATTTTTCACTACATCCAAAGCTGCTTTTAAGTCCCTTTTAATCATTATCCTTTCTTTGGCAATTGACAAGACATTTCTGAGAGCTGAGGCTTCCTCCATGTAAGAGAAGACCCCCCCACACACACTCCCCCAGAAAAATATCCCTTCCACAACTTTACTGCAGGCAAACCTGTCTTGGGGAAAAGTCTGTCAAGACTCTATATGGGATGAAACACTTCCCATTTCTACTAATAGCGCTTCATGTAAGACTCGCTGTAAAAACTCCTCCCTGTAAGGCCGGGGGTGGGTTTCTTGCTCATGCTCTACATATTTTTCACCTCCTTTCTCTGCCCCTCTTCACCTTCTCCACTTTTACATGGACCCTGTGATGGCTCTGAGAGAGAGAGAGAGAGAGAGAGAGAGAGAAATCTCGGCAAAGGCTTCCTCCCATCTCTTAGGCTTGCTTCTCCCATACAAAATTACGACTACTAAATCTCAGAAAGCACTGGCTATGTAATAAGTTGCAGCGTTGCTTTGGTTGGGTAAAAGCAGAAGTTTGTTCATCTTGTTTTAGGGCTGTTTTCTTTCTCCCCCTCTTCCCTTCAACCCCTCGTCGAGGTCACAGTAACCTTCAGCTAAGCTTTGCATCTGTCTGTCTCGTTTTTTAAAAAAACAAAACAAAATTGGGGGTGGGGAGTACAGTCCCCTCATTGCCTACCAGTAGGAGAGTCCAAGCAGAAGACTCTTTTGAGTAGTGATTATTTAATTTGCCCAGTCAAGGCACCGCATTTGTATACTATTTCACATTGAATTTGATTATGCCCTATAGACCTGGCTGGCCAAAAATTTGATACACATATTGGCTTGGGATTCGAGCTTTCTTTTTATTTAAATAAAAAATTATATATATGTATGTATGTATATATACATATATATGTAGATATATCTGTATGTATATTGGATATGTTTTAAGAATTATTTTTCACATTGAGTGCAGCTGTTGTCATCTGGGAGGTAGAGGCACTGCAAGAATACAGGCATTTTTAACTGTAATCCTTTCTGGCTCTTAAGTTCACACAACACTCTGTATCACTTTACTTGATTTTTTTTTTAAGCACGAGAGAGGTTGAAGAAGTTTTTAGGCTTTTCAGGCTTTGTCTCGAATCACAAGGGTGGGTCCCCCCCGTGGGTCCCCCCCCCGGCTCCCCCCCTCGGCTCTACTGCCACAAAGTCTGGGTAGAAATCTCTGCTCTTCTTTTCTGAGAACTGCTAGTTTGAGAGAGTCCATCACATCTTCCCAGTAGGGTAAATGAAGTATAGAATTGTGAGTGCTCAAATGAGGAAGCACCAGCTAGCTAAAATGATTTTCCTTCTGGTATCTCCCCCTTTTCAGGTAGCGAGACATTCATTGAAAGGGGCAAGTCCAGAATACAGATTTTCTCACCTTTCGTCTACAAGTTAAAACATGTTGGCCTCATCCTCTTGTATGAACTGCATCGTTCCAATCCAATTAGAAAGTCAGGTTTGGCGAAAAAGGAAAATTGGCTTTCTATTTGATGAGCCCTGCAGATTAATTTCAGACTGCTAGGGGGCGGGATTTCATAGCAGAGAACTTGGAGCAGTCTGAACAGAGTTACACGCTCTGAGCGTGAACTACAAAGGAGACCTATTCATAGTCTTTCCCCCCCCCTACTTTACTGGCGCTGTCCTCTGTGCACAGTGTCCTTGTTATGCTGTCTATCTAGGTTAATGTCCTGTTTGCACAAGCAAATACTCCTGTTTAACCTCTGGAAACCACATCGATCTTGGCCTAGTTTCCTTTTTCATTCTTTCTGTGTATGTGTGTATGTGAGAGAGAGAAGTTTAGTCAATAAAACTGGACCCACAGAGAAAAAGAGGAGTTTTTCAGAAACTGAGCTGGGGAAATGTGCTGGCTGTTGTGTAGAAGAATCTGTGGCACCACCACTACTTCTGTGTATAATACCCCAGGGCCCTGTACTCGGGAACTTTGCAGTGAAGGTTAAAGAGCTGGTGTGACCATTGCTTCCCAGTAGGGAGGTGGAGAAACTTGGTTAAATGTGACCATCGACTGTTGCTCAGCAGCTTCAGTGGTTTCCAGGACCTTTACTTTGGAGTTATATTCATAAACCTGAGAAGTAGGGTCTATTGGAGTTCCTCTCCCACATCAAAGGAGTGTTGTTGTTTTTCTTTCTTGTTTTTCCTTGCAGTTTCTTTTGAGCGGCAGAATGTCTCAACAGTGTTGTGGAAAATGCAGAAAGAAACGGGGCTTTCATGTGGGATTCAGAATCTGTTTGTCAGCTTCAGATGCCATGTGCCTTTGGACTCTGGACAAGTCTGAAAATCTTTGTCTTGTGATAACTAGGGAAACAGAGCAACGGTCATGTACATGACAGTGTCCTAGATGAAGCCTTGTGACTTCTTCCACCCTACATTTATAATGTATGTCAGTGACCAGCACATTTTTTTTTAGTGAACGGTCACAGGTCTGGTCTCTGCAGACTGCCATTTGCACTCCATTACGTCGTCGAGAATACGGTTCTGATTTTGTTTTGCTTCACTTTAATCGTTGTTAGAGCCCGCTGAACTCAACAACATCTATTAGCCTGATATTTCGGTACTAAGGATGTCATACTGACATGTAATCGAGCACTCCCTGCTTTTTTGCAACAGGAAATATTCCCGTACAAGTTGATGGAAGACCACATGTTCATGCATGGAAATGTAACTGAGGGGCCCATGTTTCAAAACAGCATTTAAGATACCTGATTCACTAAAAACAGAAGTGTAACACCCATTTCCCTTGAATAATGGAAGTGCTTTTTTAGGCTTGCTGGTTTGTCATTACCTCTTAGCAATCTTGGCTTAGTGAGAACTTGGCAGAATCCTTCCTGCTTTCCTAGGTGTTTCTTCTCTTGCTGTTCCTTCTCTTTAAACATGCTGCTCGCCGTTCCTGATCATGCACCAGTTGACAGCTTGCTGCCTCAAAACCGAGCATTCAAATGAATTCGCTTAGCCAATAACTTCTGTGAAGTTGCCTTTTCTAATGGTGTTATTACTCAGTGATACACAAAATGTGGTATTGCCCCTACTGGTAGGCAAATGGGGGTGGTTTGCATCTGTATAAATGTGGAAAACATCTTTTTTTCCCCGTTCAAGGAGAGCCAAAGACTTGTGCTTTACTCTTGGTTTGTTTTTTTAATTTTATTTTTAATTTTACTGGGCTAGCCAGGTTGGATTGGGAAAAAAAAAATTCGTAATGTTTTGTTTTTCAGCTCTTACCACTGGTAAAAAAAAATGTGCAAAAGTTCATGATTGTCGAGCCTTATGGAAATACGTTAAATAATTAGCAGGTTTGGGAAGTGGTGTGTTTAAGCATCTCTCTGAATTTGCAGCCATTTATCTCGTCTTTTTAAAGATATATACGCACAGATGTGTACATGCTTGAACTCTCTCAAGTAGTTTAAATTTACAGTTAGCAAAGGGATTCTTTTTTTTAAAAAAATGTCATTGTTTGCTTTGATTGTGTTTTTTGCTTGGAATTTTCTCTGAGTGGGAAGTAAAGCTAAGGAGGCTTTAAACAGAATGAGAAGAAGGCTCTTTGACTGCAGGTTGCACCGAGCGTAACCAGGTGGCATCCGTTTGCTTCTGCAAAGACATCATCTCCACTGACTGCAAAGATAGATCTGTGGCTACAAGAAAGTGCACTGAACTGAACTCTAGCCTACAACTTAAACTGGTTAAACGCACTGTTCTGTCTATCCAGTGCTAGGCAGGTCACCCTATTATTCAGCTTTATACATGAAGTCACATAAAATGTATAAATAGTAGACAGAATACACTTGGCTCCATAGTTATATTTATTTAGCAAGCGTGGGCCTCTTTAAAATAAGTACACACACACACCCAGGGCAGCCGCTCCCCAGTTGTTCTTATTAACTGCAATGGTGTGTCTATAGTGAGATTTGCATTATGGCCTACAAGTTTGCATATCTTAATCTCTATGGAAGGTGCCTTTTCTTTTTCCAAAGCAAAGCTTCTCAAGTTCAACCTTGAAATCCCTGGACTATATCCTACCCCTCTGCTCAGCAAAATGCGACGCCTTCCTGCAACTTAAAGCTAGACCAGAGGGAGGCTTCAAACAGAGTGGCAGGATAGACGCCTCTGTCTGTCACTTTAAAGTTTGCAACAGAAGAACAGATTACTTCTGTGCCTTCTATAGTGATGCTCTCATCTATTCCCATTCCCCCTGAGGCAAGAACAACTCCAGTTTTGTCCAGCAGCAAGCGGGAGAGGAGAACATGAGCGCTGGACAAGGACACCACAGGAAGAACAGGGAAGGGATTAGTGCAGCTGCGTACTCTCTTGCTGCTTTGAAATGTTTAAAGGATAGGGACAGAAACGCTGGACTATGATAAAACAAGCCCTGTCCAGACTACAGGTTCAGATACCGTCTTGACTCAAAGGCTTTCTTGCGAAGTCCGAAGCTGAAAGGAACAACTTGAAATGAAGGAGAGTGAGAATGTTCAGAGGCAGCCTTTATGGTGTTGGAAAACTACCTCCAGCACTTTGGGTTTAAAATTACACATCCCAACACCGCATTGACTTGCTCCAGAAATAGAAGCATTGTGTCAGTGAGATGCTGGTACAGAATTTCCCAGTCTTCCTTTTTCCCAATGGGAAATACCACAAAGGAAGCCTTTAAAATTTTCAGTTGTAGTTTTAGCTTGTACACACCAGTAAAAAGACTGCCTTGACTGATTACACTGTAGATGGCACAAGACTTCGATATATCCCGGTATCACTAGCCAGTTTCTGGTTCAGTTGTTTCCCGTGAGACACAGATAAAGACTTTTCGGTGGATGTGTTGAACAAGCTCTGTTTTGCCATAGAATTGGAAGTTTCTGATTGTTACAGAGAGGAAAAGATCCTTCTAGATTTACTGATTAGCCTGTTTGAGGGCTGATCATGAGCAGTTCGGAAACTCAGGATAACTTGCAGTGACTACTCAGTGCAGGGAGGGGGGGAAGAAGTCACTCCATTTTGCTCTTCAGATTCAGTTGTCCAATACTCACCAGGATTTATTTATTTTAAAGGTGCCTCCCCCATTTCTTCTTTTTTATATATATATAATCTGCCTGTAGAAGGTTCTGAATTTAAGAAAAGCATAGCTAGCCAGGGCAATATTTGTGAGGTCCTAAAACAGCACTGAAAGGAGAGCGGCTCCTCTCTTTCACTGTTCATTGGGAAGACTGAAAAAACAAAATCATTTTGATTTCTCTGATGAGCTACTGCAGTAAGGGTGTGGTTTTGAGAGACAGTGAATACTTTCAGATTTCATTGTAATTCCTTAAGAGATGTTTTAGTAAGTAGTTCAGAGTGCTCACCATTTGATGCGTTGGTAGCTTCTGTCCTGACGTGTAAATCTAAACTTATGGCTGCCTTATGCTTTTTTTTTTTTTTAATGTCCAAGAAATATCTAAAGGGAGTGGGGGAAATATGCAAATTTCCGGGGGGGTTTTCTCTCCAAAAAAGGAAAAAATGTAATGCTTAAATGCAGTCTCTCTGAAAACTAAAAGTATTAGATATGCTGATGTTACATGTATACCTATCTTTTTTATGATAACAGAAATCCTGTGGAGTATTTGGTGTTTGCTATAAACAAAATTTGTTTGCTTTTTTGGTGTATGTTAAAAGTGACTTCGGGCACAATTGTTAAGAGGGGGAAAGTCTCCTGCACAAGCCTCATTTGAAATGCATGAGATAACGTGCAAGAAGACCGCCACTGCGGCCCTTTTGTTGTTAATGTTAGTTTATTGTGGCAGACAATACTCACAAGTCTTTGGCATCCAAAACCAGATTGTGTACCTGGATCGGACTCCCACAACTGGATCTGCATAGAGGAGCTCCTTTAAAAGCTTAGCCGCGGGTGAGACACCGGGAGGGGGGAGGCAAGGCAGGTGGGCCCACTGATGATGGGACACTGTTTTGCAGGCTGTCTTTATAACACTCAGGCGCTGTAGAGGACCATAAAAATGAATCTCTGCTGCCTATTGTATGTTTACAATTGCCTTGCAGTCTCTGCTTGCTATGTAAGCAGCCCATTTGCTAACCACGGACCCTTTTCCCTGAAGGCGACCTTTTTATCAGCAGCATGGTGGCATTTTTTTGTTAGTTTTCAAGAATTGCCAGTCAGCCATCTAGATTTTGCTCTTTGGTGTTGTTGGGTTGTTGTTGTTTTTTTGGTTCATCAAACCTGCCTCCCTCTCCCTCTTCGTTTCCAGAAGTCCCCCGGCCATTTCCAGTTGTGGGATTTCTCTATATGTGTGTGCATTCTTTATGATTGTGTGTAAGGGGGGGTGTTAAGCCAAGTTTCCTTTGGTCTTTTTAGGATCGTACCAGTCTCCCCGAGACATTCTTAAGTCATTATCACCTTTTTGGGTGGAGTTCATTTTTTTTAAATAACTTTTTGACATTTTTGGTGCATATATGCTTGGGATAGAGCTCATGTAATTTACCAATCGTATTGATTGTATGTGATTGTGCCCTGCAGAGGTATATTTAACAAAAAAATAAAAATTTAAAAAATAAAAACGTTAGTCTTAGGGTGATGATGCTGTTAATAAAGAAGACTTGAGTCAGGCAACGAGTGACTTCTTTGATTTCCTGAGTGTTCAAGGATTTTTGACAGCTGTTCTTATCAAATACATTTTCTAGGGTTTATTCCTTTCCTGCGCCATCAGTCTTCGCACCTTGCTGATGTGCGTTCTCTTCCTCTCATTGAGGTATCCCACAGTAAGAAGGTTGTCACCAGAAGAAGTGGAAAACAGTATCAATCACCCTTTATTTCCTGTGTGTTAATCCTGTTTTTGTTTGTTTGTTTGTTTATTCTTTAGTTTTATACCCCGCCCTTTCCGCAAGCGGGCTCAGGGCGGCTCACAAGGCACAAAGTGCAACATACAATACCATAACATTTAAAATCCACTATAAAATCCCTATCAATTTACAATAAAATTCCAATTAAACCAGTGCTTCCAGTTATAATATAAAAACAGATGGCTTGGGGTCAAGTACAGTCTTCCATGGCCATCAGGGCCTGGGCTGCCACCAGGGTGAACCACACCGTCAGATAGCAGTCATGATGTGGTGCCAGCGGTGGCGGCTCCTATTTGAAAGCCTGGCAGAAGAGCTCCGTCTTGCATGCCCTGCGGAACTGCATAAGGTCCCACAGGGCCCTGATCTCGCTCAGGAGCTCATTCCACCAGACAGGAGCCGCCACCGAAAAAGCCCTAGCCCTGGTTCCGGCAAGCCTGGCCTCCCTGGGGCCTGGTACACAGAGTAGTTTTTGGGCCCCCGACCGAAGTGCTCACTGGGGTATATATGGGGATAGGCGGTCCCTCAGATATATTGGACCCTGGCCATATAGGGCTTTAAAGGTAAGCACCATAACCTTGAAGCAAACCCGGTACGCTATAGGCAGCCAGTGCAGTGCCGCTAGCACAGTCTGGACATTGTTCTACATGGTCATGTCTTATTCATTTGTGAGGAAGAAATAAGTGATGAATGCAAAGGGAATGAATATCTCAGGGCGTTTTCTGATAGATATTCTCTTTCTCCCATTTGGCATGGAGGCAGCCTTCTCATATCTAATTTTCAAAATGGTGCCATCTGTAGATACTTAAATGTGTGGATTGGGAGCCATGTAGAGACAAGGTGTATCTTTCTCCAGGACACTCAGGTTCTCGTGAAGATCCTTTTTAAAATGGAGGGGGGTTAAATTACCACCCCAAAAATGAGGGGAATATTGTCTGTGGCAAACACAGACAATGTACCTCCATCAGCTGGCATGAAATAAATAGAAGAGGAGGGGATTGGATTTATCCCCTACCCTTCACTACCCAAGGGAGTCTCAGAGTGGCTTACAATCTCCTTTCCCTTCCCCTCTCCATAACAGACACTCTGTGAGGTAAGTGGGGCTGAGAGAGCTTTTGAGAACAGCTCTGAGAGAACTTGTAACTGACCCAAGGTCACACCAGCAGCTGCATGTAGAGGAGTGGGGAATCAAACTCTGTTCTGTCAGATTAGAGTCCACACTCCTAACCACTACACCAAACTGGGGGCACAGTGCTTCAGGTGCCGGGGGGACAGAAGCAAACCACTGCCCCCTGTCATTGCCTCTCACAGAATGGTAGTGAGGGGGCTGGGGGGCTGGTAGGAAGGAATGATCGGGCAGAGCAGCAGGAGGGATAGGCAAAATTCCCTCTCTCCAAGTTTCTTGTGGGTCCCTGCAGGGGTGAGAAGCGGGAGCCCAAAGGTGAATGAGCAAGCAAGCCAAGGTGGTGTGGATAAGACTCCCCCCCCCCCCCCCAGGTTTCACAGGTCCCCACTTGTGCTGTCCTGTTGCACATGAAGAGAATTATGTGTGCATCATTTTGTCTCAAAAATGGTATCTCAAAGAATTGTCTTGCAGTGACTTCCCTTTGGGCTTGCCCCAGCTTCATGTGGTTCCTGTGTACTGTTCCATGGCCCAGTTCAGTTCACTTAAGTGGCATGTTTTTAAAAAGGTGTCTTTTAATGAATGAAAGCCAGTGGCTTTAATCTGCCTTTGTTTGTTGTATATTGTGAACAGGGGTCCTTTCGTAGAAAAAGAGGTGCAGGAGCTCATTAGCATAACTCATTAACATATGCCACGCCCCCTGACATCACCAGAAGTGTGTCAGAAAGGGAATGTCAGTTTCAGCCCCATTATATCCTATGGGCCATTGAAATCAATGGCAAAAACTCATAGGGTATATGAGGGGCTGGAGGAAAGGGGGTTTGAGGGAGAGGCTCCAAACTTGCAGGGTAGCTGCTGGGGCCTCTCCTCGAAATACCCACTAAGTTTCAAGAAGATTGGACCACGGGGTCCAATTCTATGGGCCCCCAAACAGATTGTCCCATCCCCTCCATTGTTCTCTATGGGGGGAAAAAATGTTAACTTTTTCCCTCCCATAGAGAACAATGGAGGGAATGGGGGCAACCTGTTTGGGGGCCTGTAGAATTGGACCCCCTGGTCCAATCTTCTTAAAACATGGTGGGCATTTCGAGGAGAGGCCCCAGCAGCTACCCTGCAAGTTTGGAGCCTCTCCCTCAAACCCGCTCCCCTCCAGTGGCTTTTAAAGTTGCCGCCGAATTTCGGCAGCAATTCAGTGGCAAGCTGAATCAGATTAGAGAATCTGATTCAGCCCGTGGCTGCCCTACTTGCCAGTCCTGAGCTGGCAGAGCTTCGCTCCACCTCGCTCCGGCCCCAACGGACCCCTGATTGTAAATAATAAACGAAAAACTCAACAGTTTTTCCTGTTTTCCCCAATGCAAATGTAAAGTGATATTCCTGGTTCTTGAAAGCGGTTTCTGGAATTGTCTCATGAACGAACACAGAGGTTTTTCCTCCTTCCCTTGACCTAGGAAATCCTGATGTAATGGTAGATCTCACCATGAATTCTTTCCTATAGGGGAAGTGCTTTCTTCCCAACTAATTTAAAGAAGATATGTATACCCTTTCTGCAGTTTTCTTTTATGGCACCCGAGGTACAATCTCTGCAAGCAGTAATAATAGTCTCTAGTTAACATACCTGAAGAAAAACCTAGGGATCTCTTCCTGAACTCTAGACTTCATGCGTGTATAGTAAAAGCAGTGATCCTCAATGTATCACCTAACCGAACAAATTTAGAGTCCAGTCACACCTTTAAGACCAAGAAAGGTTTATTCAAGGTATGAGCTTTCATGTGCATGCACACTTTATCAAATACATTAGCATGGCAGGCAAAGTTCAAACTTCTAGCCAGAGAATGAACAGCAAATTAACATGCAACATGATGATGTTCAAGATATGCAAAGTGACACTAAATAACAAGATTATAAGGTCAACAGTTGTCAGACTAGCAGATAAATGTCTAAAGGTGTCTTTTCTAATTGTGGGAAATGACTGGGAATCTTCATTCTCTCCTCTCAGGCGTGGAGGGCACAACAGCATTTTTTGAGGGGGATGTAGCGTTATGTCAGCAGACATCCTAATATCCACTGCATTGCATTCAGTATTCTAATATACTATTGTGAAAAAGAAGCCAACTGGATCTGTCACCTAACTGAGGTAAGAGGGTGAAGCCATCAGCCTTTCCCCTCAAATCACTTTCCATGTGGCAGCTTGTCATTTAGGCCTTCCCCCTCACACGACCGACCCTTCAAATTGGTCAGAGTTGCCTAGCAGACGCTCTCTTCACAGAGGAACGTGTAACACTGCTTCCCAACAGCAGGAGCCAGCTGTGATTAGCTAGAGATTTGCCAGCTTGACCTCAGCCCCCGTATCCCTAGGAGGCACTGCCTGGCTCACTAAACATGGAGGCACCCAGGAGTTTGGGTTAGCCCTGCTTTCAAGCTTCAGTTTGAAACCCTACGCCTGGGTTTGCGAGCTAATTGTCAAAATTTGCCATTTCCTGGCTGGCCATAGTGGAATGATTATGGTTAGCGGTTGACTGCACCAGCCATGAACTGTATTCTGTGGCAGAAAACTTAATCTCCTCCTCAAGCCGAGATCCTAGCTGCCCATGCATGCTTCCCTTCCCCATCAGCTCTTTGACAGAGCAGTGGCCTATTAGCTATCGGGTCAACATATTCCAGCATTACCAAGGTATCCTACCATGACAGGATATTTTGGTACAGTTTCCAAACATACATTAAGGGATAAGAAATTACTGCAGGACATGCAAATCATACTGCAGCAGAGAAACTGGAGAAAATTACAATATTTTCTAATCCCCCCCACCGCCGCCTACAGTGTAGCTGGCTGTCAATTCAAATGGTTAGGTTTAACCATCATTGTTAAATGTTGATGAGATGGTCCAAGTGGTCCTACCCAGTTCAATGATGACAAGTGCTGAAATAACTGGCATTTTAACCCACAAAGCAGTGTGCTGATATCTAGCCTTTGGGTGGGTGCTGCTCTTTCCATTGTGCCTCCTGCAACTTTTTTTCCCCCCTTTTTGGAGAAATCAAGGAATTAACTCTTAGAAAATGAACAACACCAGCCTAGTGCTCAAAAGTTGGTGAGAGAGAAAATGCAAATCCTAGGAAGAAAAATGCTAATATCAGAGATGGGGGTCAGACAGAGAAGTGCAGTTAAGGCATTTAACTGAGCTTGGTGGTTTGTGTAGGCTACAGAAGTCTTTGAAGTCTGCTGAGTCTTGCCTTCATGCCATTGCCAAGCATCTGAGCCTCAGGAGGCAGTGAGTGGAAGCTAAGGGCTGGGATCAGACTAACCCAGAGGCTGGAGCCTGGTGGGGTGGTGAGTGAGGGAGAGACAGAGGGTGCCGTTTGGCTTTTGAGGGGGAATGTGGCTGTGCCTGGTGCCTCAGGGAAGAATCTCTTAGATGAAGATGTGGTGGAGTGAATGGCAAAGCTCTCAAGCCAAAGAGAAAATAAGCTGTCCTTCTCCATGATTCTGGCCTGTCACAGATCTTGGTTCTCCGTGACACCCAGATCTCACATCTCAATGATACCCAAGATCTCAATGACACCAAAAAAGTTAAACCCCTTCAGTTCTGGTCAGATACCAAGATGTGGCAGTTCTAATCCCTGTAGCAACTGGTGAATTAACTTCATACCCTCCAGTATTTGATGGAGAAGCAACAAACTGCTGCTTTCCTTTTTGAACTAGGGCAATTGTAAGATGGTAAGAAGAAAGCTGTTATGTATTTTTTAAAAATACTTAACACTCTGCATACTTCCCCTCCTGTGATTCACATAATATCACAATGTAAACCCATTTTACAATAAGCAGTTAGTTTTTAAAAACCCTCACAATGTAAACCCATTTTACAACAAGCAGTTAGTTTTTAAAAAACCCTCTCAGTAAGTAGATGATACCACAAAGAAAAAAAGATGAGCTCTACTACCGACATCATTAACCAAAAGCCATCTTACATAGAACTGCCGTATATTACTTTCTCAAAGCTTGCAAGGTAGACAGACTTCTAACCTCCCAACAGGTGTCCATCCCATCAGGTTGCAGCTAATGCTGTGAGAGGCCCCAATCCTGCTCTCATAAAGCTGAGAGGATGGGGTTGGCGGGAGCATCACAGGCGTCTGGATTCATAACAGAGAGATTACCTATAAATATCACGGTCCAACATCATAAGTGTCTGTAAAGGTAAGAACTAGCACCTTGAATTAAACTTGGAAAAGAAATAGGTAAATGTTTCCAAATTGAAATTAGGTGTTCGAAATGGCTTGTCCAGCACAAAAGGCAGCCTGCCACAATTGCAGAGCTTCCTGGATGACACTTCTGTGTTAGATCCTTTCCAGTCAGACTTCCACCCGGGGTTCGGAACCGAGACAGCTCTGGTGGCCCTTACGACCTCTGGAGACATCTGGATCAGGGCGGTGTGGTGTTGTTGCTGCTGCTTGATCTGTTGGCTGCATTCGACACGGTCGATCACCGGCTGCTGACCTGCCGCCTCGCTGACGTGGGGCTACAGGGGCTTGCCTTACAGTGGCTCGCTTCCTTTCTCCAGAGTCGGGGACAAAGGGTGGTGCTAGGGGAACAGCAGTCCTGGAGGCACCTGCTTGAGTGCGGAGTGCCCCAAGGGGCTGTTCTGTCCCTGACGCTTTTTAACATCTATATGTGCCCCCTTGCCCAGATTGTCTGGAGGGCGGGGCTGGGCAGTCACCAGTACGCTGATGACACCCAGCTCTATCTGATGTTGGGCGGCCAGTCTGGCTCTGGACCGGATGACTTGGACCGGGCATTACATGCTGTGGCTGGATGGCTCAGGCTGAGTAGGCTGAAGCTGAACCCGACAAAGACAGAGGTCCTGTGCCTGGGTCGGGGCGGACCATGGTCAGGGCTCCTGCTCCCAGCCTTTGACGGGGCGCCATTGGTGCCTGCGCTGGTGGTTAGGAGCTTGGGAGTGCTCCTGGATCCCTCCTTGACTATGGAGGCCCAGGTAGCAGCCACTGCCAAGTCGGCCTTTTACCATCTGAGGCTGGCGCGGCAGATGGTTCCCTTCCTGGACCGCGTGGACCTGGCTACAGTGATCCATGCAACGGTCACCTCAAGGCTAGACTATTGTAACACTCTCTATATGGGGCTGCCCTTGTCACAAATCAGGAGGCTGCAGCTGGTGCAAAATGCCGCAGCGAGGCTGTTGATGTGCCTCCCTAGACGGGAGCACATCCCACCGACGCTGGAGGCACTGAACTGGCTGCCCATAGCGTACCGGATTCGCTTCAAAGTGCTGGTGTTTGCCTTTAAAGCCCTAAATGGCCTGGGTCCAACTTACCTGAGGGACCACCTTTCCCCATATGTACCCCAGAGAGCACTACAGTCTGGGGCCCAACATCGTCTGGCTATACTGGGCCCCAGAGAAGCCAGGCTCGCTGCCACTAGGGGGAGAGCTTTTTCGGTGGCGGCCCTGTACTGGTGGAATGAGCTCCCAGAGGAGATCAGGGCCCTGCAGGACCTGTAGCAGTTCCGCAGTGCCTGCAAGATGGAGCTCTTCCACCAGGCTTATAAATAGGGGCCGCCACCTTTTCCATCTGCCTCCCCTCCCTATGACCAGCAATAATCAGCCGCAGACAACATCAACCGGAGCCAGAGATATCTGACAACCAGAGCCGGAAAACATTGGGGGTTTAATATAGGACGTCATCTGATACATCATCTGAGCACTTTATTTGTAATTGCTGTTGTTTTAATGGTGATCGTTAAAATGTTTTAACTGTTTTAATATATTTATGAATCTTGGCTGCCAAGTCATGTAAGCCGCTCTGGGCCTTCAAACACGGGGAGAGCGGCCTATAAATCGAATAATAAATAAATAAAATTTGTACCCTCTGAAGTTGCTTTTGTCTTCAAGAGTAGCTTCCTGCAGATTATGTCACAGCAGCATGGATCAGCACAGCCAGATCAACTGAGTCTAGCAGAGGGGACATTTTCCGTGAAAAAATTTAATTAAAGACCTTTTTTTACACAGCATCAACCTGTTTTTCCATTGGTAGGGTAGGATCTAACAAAAGGTTTTGTTAACTCACAGGCTCCTCATTGCATAAGGCAATGACAGACTCACCCTGACCAGGCTTGCCAGAGCAATCCCCTCCATAACATCAGCTTCATTAACTAGCATCCCCCTCCTCTTGTCTGGATTCAGGTTCACCTTTTTCAGACCCCTGACCTCAGCAATCAGATTCTGCCAAGGAAAAACAAAACAACTCTTTGCCCTAACATGGATACTTGAAGCATCGGTGAAAGGAAACGTCTCTAACTGTGGATTCTGTATGCTTAATAACAAATCTTTGAGAATGATCAATCAGGAAAAAAAAAACTGACTAAAACCACCACAATACTATGAACTTCACTGCTTTGCTTTTCTGAATGATTTAACAAAATAGAGGGGTTCCCTGTATCAAAGGATGTAGATGAAGAGGGACCAGAAGGGATAAGTTACCCTTGTCCATTTGTAAGCAAAGATTGTGTACCAGAGAGACTAATAATGTTTTAGTACACAAACCAGGCCTTAAACTAGGTTGAAAAGGATCAGGGACAGGTATCATTCAGAAAAGTCTGAATGTTCCATCATCCATCACCACCTGCTCAATCATCTTGCCCAGATAAAGAAAAATTTAAATAAGCCTCTAGTTGACCAAAACATCTCAGTTTATTCAACTGAGCCCTAATAAAAGCCTGTTTTGAAAGACTTTATGAAGATCCCTCCACCAAGTGATCTGAGAGCCAATGTAGTATAGAGGTTAAGAGCATCAAATTCTAATCTGCAGAACTGGGTTTGATTCCCCACTCCTCCACACGAAATCTGGTGGGTGACCATGGGCCAGTCACAGTTCTCTCAGAACTCTCTCAGCCCCACCTGCCTCACAAGGCGCCCTGTTGTGGGGCGGGGAAAGGAAGGTGATTGAGACGCCTTAAGATAGAGAAAAGCAGGGTATAAAAACAATTCTTCTACCAAGGAATATTTTGCTAACTAAGATCGTCAGGGATCTAAATTACCGGTGACCCTCACAGAAGGTTCTATTAAACCACTACTGCAGGGCATATAACCAAACTGACTTGCAGGTCAGATTGGATTATAGAGATTTCACCAGGAAAGAAATTACAAAGTTGTTGCTGCTAATATCCAGATATTTCCCTAGAAATCAGCAGATTTTATTATCACAAACAAGTGAGCTGGATACAACTCAGATGATGCAATGGAGGTGGAGGGAAAAGAAACCTTTCTTCACCATTGTGACTTGCTTAAATGAGTCTTTCACCATCAACACTCTTGCTGCCTCCAGGACTGTAGAGAGCTGACATTAAATGCTCTCTCAACATACCAAGGGACAAGAGTCCTCTCAGAGAAGAGAGAAGATGCTGGGAAGTAATTCTGTCAGCGGACCCCAAAGGCCCATTGTTCCTGCTCTCCACAAGAACATCTACTGAGTTGCCACTGAGGTTCTCAGTGTAATTAGTCTTGACAAAACATCCTCGGAATTGTGGTTTTGTGGAGTACCAAGTGTTCTCTGATGGAGATTTCTAAGGCACATACCCCAACCCACCCCGAACTAGAGTTTCCAGAGTTTCTAACAGTATGGAGCAGCTATTAAACTATTGTTAACAATGGAATCCTAAGAAAAGTTACTTCAGTCTAAGACTGTTGATTTCAGTGGCCTATACATGCCTTCCCTCAAGGCTTATCCAAATGCACAGCTCCACAGTCATTGTCCGTGTGTCGTCCATCTTTTTGTTGTTCAGTTTGCTGTGTGGCAATACAGAGGGTGTAATACCAGCAAACTGTGGTTTTATCTCACAGGGTTTGGGGGAAAAATTTCATTCCAAATCTGCTTCCTTTCTCTGCTCTTTTCTATTAAGACCCTTGTAGTTAGCCCTCAGAAACGGCCAGTTAACAAGTCCTGCCAATTAGCTATGAAAGATAACTGGTTGCAATGAAGATGGCGTTGGTTTGTGTAGAAACAGCTTTCTCCCACTGCTACTTTGGGTGGCTCTGAAATTTGGCTGTGTGTGCTGTCTGTTCAAACATTTTCTCTCATTGAGTTGAACATTAAAATGGCTCTCAGATCAAACATTGCTTTGTCCCGCTCTTTGTTTAATCTGCCTTGACTGGCCATCAACCTTTGACCTCCAGGGCCTTCCCGCCCCCTTTTGCATTATCTTGATTTTATTCTGGCTGAACGTAGAAGATAAGGGAAACTCCTACTAGCAGGGATGGTCCTCATCTAAAGCAAGCATACCAATCTCTTGCTTTTGTGTACCTGATTCTGCCAGAGAGAGAACAGCACAGAGATAAGGTAAGAGGTCCTGTTTCTTCAGTGTTACTGTCCTAACACTAGACAGAGTTTGAAGGCCTCTCTCAGGTGGCAGATTTGGGGGCTACTTTTAAAAGTCAGCAAACCTTTACCCCAGTATGGCATGATCAGGATATCTTTTGGTCTGGGTTCCCTTTGTTTTCAGGATGATTTTTATGCCCTCTTAACAAGGTTCATTGAAGAAATGTGGTTTTGATTGTTTGCCACAACTGTTTTGCGTATGTAGAATTTTACATGGCAGAATTAGCATTCCTGAGAATTTCACTTAAAAAAAATGCAAGTGTCTAGTTTACATGCTTGAGGACCCACATTTGAAAATGTGCATGCAATTAGTGAGAGCTTGTCGGAGTTAGAAGAATGGCTGCCTGTTCCTCCTGCTGGGCACCACTTTCATTCAAGCTCCTCTGCACAGCCAACCCTACAATCTCTCAACCGTGTTCCTTTTTCATATATTACATTTGTAGGTGCATGATTAAAGATGCAGATTTGGATCCAATGATCCACAAGTGGAGTTCCACTTATGGAACTGAACTGTCCTATTTTATTCTGTTTCTTGCTATGCCTCTTGTAATATTGCCCGGGGTGGGGGTTAGGGGAGCCCCAAGAGTAGTGCTGGGGGGAATGTCAGGGCTGGCGGTGCTGTCAAGGCTGAACTTTGGGGCAGAACACAAGGCTTAACACAGGGGACCCAACAGCTAGCTGTAGCTTCACATTTTTCATGTACATTACTAGCAGGGTGTGGCATAAGACTGTTAAATCCAGAATCTATAATTAATCTAACTGGCACTACTGAATATGTGCGTTTAGGGGTGTGTGTCTGTGGTGGGACGTGAGAACCACCAAAAATTGTACCCCCTCCACTGGTGGATGTACCCTTGCACTGGCAAACAAAAAACTGTAGGATCCATCCCAACCCACACATTGTGAATGAAAACAATCACATTTGCTCACATGGATATGAAGATGCTATAATGTTGGAGGAGCAGGGGAAGGTGACTTTTGCTGATTTTCTCTCCGTCACTTCCTCACACATACTGGTTCCTGGAACCGCACAGGAAAATAATTTTGGGGTGGCTCAGAGGGATGCAGCAGGGGAGGGTGAGGAAGTCCCCTCTGCCAGCTTTACTCCACGGGAGGTACTCTGGACCCATTTCATGAGGATCTAAGAGCCAACCCAGGTGGGATGCAGGAAATTCTATACACAGGACTCAATTGTTTGTCCCAGTGAAGCAAACAGCAAGGCAGTTGTGTTGTTTCATATCAGAAAAATGGCACCGGAGAGGGGGGGCTGATTTCTTCCCCATGCCACAGTCTTTGTCCCGCAAACCGCCTGGGAGGTCTAAACGCAGAACTCTCAGAAGAAGAGGAAGAAGAACAAGAGATTGGATTTATACACCACCCTTCACTCAGAGCGGCTCTCCCTTCCCTTCCCCACAACAGGCATCCTGTGAGGTAGGCGGAGCTGAGAGAGCTCTTTCAAGAACTGCTCTTTCAAAATAAGCTTTGAAAGAACTATGGCTTGCATTCAGCAGCTGCAAGTGGAGGAGTGGGGAATCAAACCTGGTTCTCCCAGACTAGAGTCCGCGCACTTAACCACTACACCAAACTGGCTCAGTACCTTGTCTGGCTTGTTCCCAACTATACAGCTCATAAAGGAGCCAGAATTAATTGCTGCTCCCTGCCAGATCCCCCCCCCCTGGCAAATTCCTGGAGACTTCTGGGTAGAGCCTATGGAAGGTGGGGTTGGGGAAGGTGAACAGCCTCAGCAGAGGATAATGCCATGGCACAGAGTCCCCCCTCCAAGGCATTCATTTTCTCCAGAGAAGCTGATCTCTGTAGTCTGGAGATGAGCTGCAACTTCAGGAACTCCCCACCTGGAGGCTGGCATCCCTACTTGATAGTAAGCCCAGGTGTCCCCTGCCTAATTTGCGAAATGGCTCTTCAGTTCGCTTCTACCACACTCTTTCTTCTGCAAAAAGTGATTCATTAAAGAAGCCTGCACATCAAACAACTTTATTTAAATTAGCAGAATTTAATCCACCTTGAGGCCTGTTTAAATTTTTGTGACACACACACACAAAATCAGGTTTTCTTACTGTGAATCCCACCCTCATCTGTGAAACATGGACAGCAGTGTCCTTTGCAATTTTTACGAGGCAACCGACACTTCTGTCCTTTTCTGGGCCTTTAGTAGCCAAATAGCAAAGGAATGTTGGGCAATTACAGCTTCTCCCGTCCTGGTGCAATCATTGTTTTGGCTGGCTCAGGATTTCATAGCCTTGCTGGCCCCAATGGGTCCCTCTCAGGTTTTCATGGGCCCCAAATATAACTTACCATAGACTTAATTTTTTGTATCTTTGGGGCAAGGTCTGTTTTGGGGACTGGAGATTCAGCCTATGCACCTGTCCAACTATCATCTCATCAAGCCACAAGAATGAGGGGAAAGTTAAATAATCTGCCCACAGAGACTTTTTCTTTCTTTCTCTACTCCTCTGACCTACAGGTTTTGAGTAGTATCTGTCAGACCCAGCTGGTAATAAGGGGAAGAAAGGAAGGATTCAAGCCAGAGGGAGCAAGGGCATGCCATATAAAGGAGGATGTCTGATTACAGGCTGCCCAAGTTTTCATTGCCTCAGCAAGAAATTTAGCTAAAAGAAGAATCTATATATCTACTTTTCAATAGTCCCCTCTGTGGGTGGATACTAATTTCTGCAGATAGGGGGCGCATTCTCCCCCAACAGATTTTTCTACAGACTCAGGGGACTCTGTGGGTCTGCAGAAAAACTTTAAAAAACCTCAGAGAGGGTTGAATCCCCCCCACAATACCTTTTGAAATGGCCACCACAGGGATCTACTCTAGGCCCCACTGCATCAACAGTGATAGACTGGCTGATAGCCAGAGGGGGGTGGAGAGGAAGCAAAAAAGCAGAACTGGAGCTGAGATTGGGGAGGATTCCTCCTGCAGTATGAATGGCTACATAGCAGAGGGTTTGGAGCCAGGCCTGGGACTAGGATTGCCCAATCCAGGCTGGGAAATTCCTGGAGATTCTGTGATGAAGTCTGAGGAGTGCAGAGTCTGGGGAGGGGAGTGGCCTCAGCTTAGGGCTGACAGGTCCCACGGGGAGGGCAAGGGTTTCCCTGCTGAAACAGCCCCCAATCTTTCAGTCTGGATCATGCTGGTGGGGGGAACCCTGCCCCCAAACTGCCCAGTTTGGACTGACATGCCCAATGCAATGACATCACTTCCGGGTGATGTCATCATGCTGGGCACATTGCTGGCCAACACTCTAGCAATCAGCCTGGAAACCCTATGGTACCATAGAGTTTTCAGTCTGATTGCTAGAGCATTGGCCGGCGACATGCCCAGCGTGATGAAATCACTTCCAGATGATGTCATTGTGCTATGTGCACAAAGCGCACACAAGAAAGTCCTGGCCCAGGACCAACTCTCCCCAGCTAATTAAGGTAAGTGACTTGGCAACCCTACCCCAGCTGGATATAATGCCACAGAGTTCACCCATTTTCTCCAGGGGGCAAATCTCTGTTGTCTGGAGTTCAGTTCACCTGGAGTAGGGTTTGTGAGACCCAAGTCTAGAGCCCCATCTTGCTGTGGAACCTCACTGTGTGATTTTGGACCAGTCACAAACTTTCATTCTAACCTACCTTATAGGCTGGGAAGCTGGGACAGGGACAGGGACAGAAAGAGTGATGGGCTGGGGGCAGAAAGGGAGTAACAGGCATGGAGGGGAAAGAGAGACAGAGTCATAAAAGGGGTGGCAGGAAGGAGAAAGATTGTGAGAGAAGTAGGGGGAATGGGGAAGAAGCAGAGGTGGGGGAATTTCTTGCGGGTCCCCACTTGTGTTATCTAATCTAGAATCTATTAAAAAGTTAGTAACTAAAATATCTGGAGGAGAATCGTTCCACTGTTGCATAAGGGGTTTAATCCATTTCTCTCTAGCCTCATTATACCATGGACATTCAAACAGAATGTGGGTTACAGTCTCTATCTCGCCAAAACCACACACACAGTATCTATTTGAGAATGGTATCCCTAACATATGTCCTTCAGAAACTGCAGATGGTAGCACATTTAATCTTGCGAGCGTAATTGCTCATCTATACCTTGGAACTGTGAAACTCCAGATATTTTGGTATTGTGAAGAGCCGTGGGATATCCGTATAGAGAGAAAAACAAACATGCCAGCTCTGCAGATGGTACTATTATTATCAATCTCCATAATCAACTGTTTAATAGTCTTATGAGCTAAAAGCCATCCTGATTCCAAAACGACATTCTCTGGATACCTCAGATTTTTCAGTTTTTCCGCTATAGCTTGATTCCATGAAAATGGAACAGTTATCTGATTTCATATAATAAGCTCTTATCCTCCAAAAACATTGCGTTAGATTTAATGCCAATATCCAGGCTCTAGCTTTGAAAGAATGCTGACTGAGTTCCGATCTAAGGATAGTACCAGCCACAAATTTTGGTATCCCACAGATTTGGTGTAGAAATTGTATTAATGGTCAGACAATGATCTATAGCCTTTTTTTATCTCATGGACCCAACCCACTGCACCATATAGTAATTGAGGCAATACTTTAGCATTGAAAGCTGTAATTGCTGAAGGGAGATACTGTCCACCTTTTCTATAGGAAAAAAAACGATTTATTGCTGCACTAGAGTGAGCTGCTGATGCCATCTCAGCCTTGCATTGGGGTTTCCAAGTTAGCTGGGTGTCAAATGTTACCTCCAGATATTTAAAGGACATGATTTATTCTAATTCATTACCCTCTAACATCCATTTATAACATAGAATTCTTGTCTCTCATGTCAAGACCAATAGCCCACAGAGACTAATGGATCTTGCTGGTTTCTGGAAATCCCTGGGGAATTTTTAGAGATCCTTGGGAGGGAGATAAACCTTGAAGAATGAGAATGCTAGAAAATCGCACTCAAAATTTGAATAAGTAATGCTGAAAAACTCTACCACAGGGATGGTTGGATGCATGTAACTATGTGCTGAATGAGTTCTAGATTATGTATGTATGTGGGCTTAGGGCTGCTATTACAATTGATCTCCTGATGACCAAAATCAGTTCCCCTGGAGAAAATGGCTGCTTTGGAGGGTGGACTCTTTGGCAGTGTACCCTGCTGAGGTCCCTCCCCTCCCCAAACCCTCCCCTCCCCAGACTCCACCCCCCAAATCTCCAGGTATTTCCCACCCCACAGATGGTAACCCTAGCCTGGCTGATAGCAAAAGAAGTGGCAGCCCAGAGACAAGCCAGCCTTTGCCCACATGTACTGTTTTCACTTAGGATGAGCTGGCCCCCATTATTTGTGTGCTCTCCCCTTCAGCTCCGGACAGGACAAGCAAAGGTTAATCTTCCCAAAGTGACCCTAAGCCTAGAAATAAGGGAAGCAGCAAATACTGGCATGTTGTAATGGTGTCCTGTCCACTTTCCCCAGATTCCAAAACTGCCCAACAGGCTTGATGAGATTGAGGACCCCTGTTTTAGGGACTAGGAGCTGGGACATGACCTCAACACTCTCAAGGGATGACAGCCTCCAGATGGGACCTGGGGATCCCCTGGAATTATAGCTCATCTCCAGACTACAAAGGATCAGTTTAGAAAATGAATGCTTTGGAGGGTGGACTCTATGGCACTGTGGCCCACTGAGGTTCCTGTCCTCCCCAGGCTACTACATCCCCAAATCTCCAGGAGTTTCCCAACCTGGAGCTTGCAACTCTACTTCCCCGCCCCTCCCCCCCCCCACACCAGTGGCCAGGAGGGACTTGGCAACCTCTCCTTCACCTTTCAGAGTAACCCACCAGGAGAACTAGTGGCTGACCAGAGACTTCTCCGTGTACCCATGAAGATGCATTTTGTTTGGCTGGTTTGACTGTGTGCTTTCTAAATTAACCTTTTTGTGCAAGAAAGCTGCATCTGCTCTTATTACTTCCTCCTCTGTAACTTTAAAAAAAAATCTTATTCCAGGAAGATGCATCTGCTGTTGTTTCTGTTCATCTGCATTTGGTCTGCTGTAGCTCCCCAGCAACGCTTAGTGGACGATATCTGCACTGCCAAGCCAAGAGATATCCCAGTAAACCCAATATGTATCTACCGCAACCCAGACAAGAAGCCCCAAGAAGGTGTGAGTGAAGGGCCCGAGGAGGAGAAAATCCCTGACTTTACCAACCCTCGTGTCTGGGAGCTATCCAGGGCCAATTCCCGCTTTGCCACTCTCTTCTATAAGCGCCTGGCAGACTCAAAAAACGACGAAGAGAACATCTTTATGTCCCCTCTCAGCATCTCCACCGCCTTTGCCATGACCAAGCTCGGGGCGTGTGGAAACACACTGGAGCAACTCATGAAGGTAACGCAAGGGGAGGAATGAGTCTGGACCTCCTTGATGCTTAAGTCTGAGCAAAGATTTCCTGTTGGAAGATTGTCTAAGGCTGACTACAGGCACACTCGTTCATCTTCTCTGATCCTATGTGGAATGTGGCCTGTGTCTATTAGTGCAGTTTCTTTGTTTAACCTGGTGGGTTGCTCTGAATGGTGAAAGAGGAAGGGTTGCCAGGTCCCTCCTGGCCTCCAGTGGGGAGTGGGGCAAAAAGCACTTTATTGTGCACAGATTTGTGTAAACCTCCAAGGCCTCTTTGCAACAGCTTATTGCGCAAAACAACGTATCTCCCAGGACAGGGCACATCATTTGACTGTACAAATCTTGTTCTGCCATTGCAAATAATGTCATCTTATTTGCTATGTATGTGTCTTCGTCTGACATTAGAAAACAAATTTTGCAGAGATCAGTCATGCTAGAAAGTGTGATGTCAAGCCCAAGTAGGATTTTTTTCCCTCCTGGTATGTATACATACCCCAGACTAGCCCACTCTTGTCAGATCTCAGAAGCTAAGCAGGGTTGGCCCTGGCTAGTATTTGGATGAGAGACCACCAAGGAATACCAGGGATGTGACACAGAGGCAGGCAACAGCAAGACACCTCTGAACATCTCTTGCCTTGAAAACTCCACAGGGTTCCAATCAATCAGCTGTGACTTGAATGGCAAAAAAAAGTATATATAAGTTAAAATCTCAACTTTAATTTACAAGCCCCCTTTCAAGTTCCTAGTTTTCTCATGGTTATGGAACATAGAGATTTTTCTGGAGTATCTATACAAAATTGTAACGACTGAAAATCTAATCTTGCAGACCCATATAGCTCTGCAAAATAAGCCATTCTTTGCTCCTGTCCTACCTCATTCATTGTATGTTATCTTTGCACACCTAAATATATTCCTGAACACCTAAATATATTTTGAGTTCAGAAATGATCTACAGCTAGCTAGCTAGCTAGCAATAGTCATGAGTATGTATTCTCGCATGATTGAACATACATATATAACCTAGGAAAAATACACAATGTATTAATAATAATTGTACGCATATTTAGGAAGAGGTTGGACAAACTCCGTTGATGTTCTGTTTCACAGATATCTGTTAGGAAAAATATTATTCAGGAGCAGGGAACCAGGGCGTGAATCCATGGTAGCTGTATGGTTCCCCAGCTACTGTTTTGACTAGAATACTGTGACTCACTAAAGCAGTCCATTGAAGTATTTAGACTTGTACGGTACCAAGTGTGGTGGGGCAGCATTGTAGATGAATCAGGGTGCAATTCATTTAATACACCTGTAGCTGTTGATTTTGGATGCCTTATGGGTTCTGTCAGCATTTATTTATTTATTTATTTTTCATATTTATACCCCGCCCTCCCCGCAAATGGGCTCAGGGTGGCTTACAAGGGCATTTACTGAACTTAATGCTATGGAGGAGAAGCAGCATGCCTTTTATTGTTGTGTCTGGATGAAATTAATGAGTTGTGAATATAAAACATTATTGGAGAACCTGTTGACTTTCTTCCTGGATGTTTAGTGCACCAGGAGGGGGTCTAAATTGGGAAACCAGTTTGTCTTGTACAGATGTGCCTGGCAGAAATTCATTCGGTGTGTTGGTAGCAAGTGTTTAGGAAAGCTGCACCTGCCGAATTTCAGTTTAGTTGCATTTCCTGAGCCTGATACCTTGCTGAAAGATCAAATCAAAATGTAGGTGTAGGGAATTTAATTTCTAAGTGTAAATCTTCACAAATTATCCTCAATTTGTTGGCTGCTTACAAGATGCAGACTTTAAGCTGTGGCTTATTTACAATCTCCATGCCTTAACTATTCTCTTAAACAAAAATGTTTTTGATCTTTGAACATACTGAGCTGATTGCCTACCTGTGCAGTCCTAAGCAATGTTATGTCCTTGGGTTTGTGTGTGACAGATTTCCCAAGGGCTAACCCCTACCACCCCACAGGAGTTTTCCTTCCATCCACACAATTTCCCACCTACCTCATTGTACCGGGGTTTCCAGTGAGAAAGAAAATGAGGCAAACTCTTTGAGGGGCTGGGATCTGGGTCCAAGTATAACCCACCTAAGACTGGATTGATAACTGAGGTAAACTGACAGGTGCAAGATGGTTTGCTTTTAAAAGCTAACAAGAACAAAGTTTATTTCAGCAAAACACACAACTGAGGTAAATATTAACAATGAACCAGGAGTTGTGGGATGTTAGGTTTTACACAGCATGTGCCTCAGGAAAACACTCTTTCAGGCAGGTTTATAACATACTACCACATGCTCGCAACTAAGTTATACACCAGGTCCAGCCACACCCTGCTGGCCACTGTAACACCTCAGTACAACTCTGGACCCCTCAACAAGGAATCTTGACCAAAGATCTGATACCTCCTCAGATGTTTACCTCACACTCCTGCTAGACTAACCCTTCTCTCTCACCTCACAAAACCTGATTCCAATCTAGGGTTGCCAGCCTCCAGGTGGGGCCTGGGGATCTCCCGCTTTTACAACTGATCTCCAGCTGACAGAGATCAGCTCCCCGGGAGAAAATCGCTGCTTTGAAGGGTGGGCTCTATGGTACTGTACCATGCTGAGGTCCCTCTCCTCCCCAAACCCTGCCCTCTCCTGGATCCATTCCCAAAGTCTCCAGGTATTTTCCAGCCCAGACCTGGCAACCCTATTCCAACCCCCCTCAATTTGCCAGATTTTAACGTCTTCAGAACATGGCTGCTGTGTTTCTGGGTGCATTTCTGTACTCTGTCTGTCACAGGGTATAATTCTGCTCAGAACTGCAGTGCAGGGATCCTAGATACCTATTTCCATTTGCAAATGCTGTCCTCTGCTAAAGTAGCTTTCTTGCACACCTGGGCCTAGCTCCCAGTTATAAAGCTAGTTTCATCTTCCTTCATCCTAAAGAGTCCAGTATGTTGGTTTATCCATGCTGACACCTTTCTGTATTTCAGTGTGACTAAAGTCTGGCCACATGATAGTTGTGGGCTGCCACTACACCATGTGAATTCCTGAGACTCACAAAGAGATCTCATGTTTCTTTCAGGCTTGGCCTCCTTTTCCTTTGCTCATGGCTCTGTTTCTCTAGGTTTTCCAGTTTGACACTATTTCAGAGAAGACATCAGACCAGATCCATTTCTTTTTTGCCAAACTGAACTGCCGCCTGTACAAGAAAGCCAACAAATCCTCAGAGTTGGTGTCAGCTAACCGCCTGTTTGGAGAGAAGTCCCTGGTCTTCAACGAGACCTACCAGAACATCAGTGAGGTGGTTTATGGAGCCAAACTCTGGCCTCTGAACTTCAAGGTAAGTCACAGATGTACAGAGAGCAAATTTAGAGTCCAGTGGCACCTTTAAGACCAACAAAGTTTTATTCAAGGTATGAGCGTGCGAGGCACACTTTATCAAATACATTTGAATGGAAGGTAAGGTTCAAACTTATAGACAGGGGCTGAACAGCAAATTAACATGTAACATGATGAAGATGTTTTAAGATATGCAAGACGAAACTAAAAAACAAGCTGGGGTTATATGGTCAACAGTTGTAAAGCAATAAATATGTCAAAATAAGACTGATGAGACAGAGGTGAGGGGTTAATGCAGAATGCATTAACATTCTGAAAGCAATCTTGGTCCTAGTTTTTGTTAGACCATCATCTGGGGTTGCCAACCTCCAGGTGGGAGCTGGACATCTGGAATTACAACTGCTTTCCAGACTACAAATACCAGTTCCCCTGAGAAAAGGGCTGTTTTTGGAGGGTGGAATGTATGGCATTATATTCTGCTGAGGTCCTTCCTCAAACCCTGCCCTCTCTAGGCTCCACCCCCAAATCTCCAGGAATGTCTCCACCTGGAGCTGCCAACCCTACTAGTGTCACCTCATTTTTTCCTCTCATCCTGCATTTCTACAGTTCTCAGTTTGGCCGCAGCAGAGAGTTAGTTCTAGAGCAGTCAGTTTCTCAAAAATTCTGATGCCCGAGTGTGTGAGTGATGAAGTCCTGTCCTTTGCTCTCTGTCTGCATATCATCACTCTGCTGGCTTAGGGAGTGCGTTGGGGAAAGAGGGAAAGAGTTGGGCTGTGTTGTGATCTGACTGGCTTTTCTGCATGGCGACTTGCCACTGAGAAACCAACCCACTGATGCAGTTGTACAAAACGTGTTGCAAAAATAACACCAGCTAATGTGATGCTGGCCCTCATGCAGTGGCACAAGGCATATGTATGCAAGGGCACACTTCCAGGTATGCACCCCCAAAGACAGGCAAATAATGCTAAAGTATGTGTTAGGATTACAACATTTCCATCTCCCAAACCCTTCCGCTGTATTTGCATATTGTGCAAATCACTGACTGTGCCTGCTGTCCGGCAGCTTCCACAAAACAGTTGAGAGGGGATCTGAGGACACCTATCTCTTACCACCAGGGATTGTTCAGATTTTCTTCTTAGACCACAGCATCTGAGGACAGAGTCTGTCCATCATCAATGAGATTGCTCTCATGGTTCAGAGCTATGGAAGCCAGAAGTGGGCTTATTCCTCAATAAACAATTGAGCAGGTTTGCTTGCACTTTCTTTCCTTTATCTCTTGGATCCACAAAGATCAGGGCTTTGCTATTTATTTTTAAAAGAAATCTGGGGCAATTAATGGCCCAAATGGGTATAAGATGGTATGAATCATAGAATCATAGAGTTGGAAGGGACTTCCAGGGTCATCTAGTCCAACCCCCTGCACAAGGCCCAGAATCCATGCTAAAACTCAGACTACTGGACCATACAGCACCTCTGTGTGTGCGGTTTGTGCCAGAGCAAAATGAATGGATTAATCCAGCTGGATTTTTTTTCCTGGCAAAAGTTGCTGAGCAATTGCAGTTGCTCCAAGTGTGAAGGACTTGAGCTCTTGACAACATTAGAGGTGGAAGACACTAGATAAGTCCTCAGGTGCCATTATTCCAGGTGGCAAGACTTGTTACTGTTTTGGGGGGCATCCCTCCTTTCTTTGGTTTTTTGCTCTTTCGCCGAGGCATGTGAAAAATCACCTTTCTTTATGTTGCTGTTTTCAGGAGAAGCCAGACATGTCCAGGAGTTTCATTAATGAGTGGATTGCAAATAAAACTGAGAGGCGTATCACAGATGTGATCCCACCTGGAGCCATTACTCCTCTTACTGTTCTGGTGCTGGTCAATACCATTTACTTTAAGGTATGGAGAAGAAACCATAGTGAGAGTGCAGCAGATGCAACAGATGAAAGGTGCATAAGGATAGACTACAAGGGAAGGGAAGGGAAGGGAAGATGCCAAGGAGGAAAAGAAACTTGCTCTTTAACCAGGCCCAGTGGTGAAGTTTGGCTTTGCACAGTTCAGCAAAACAGTTAGAACGGAGGTCAGCAACCTTTTATAATTTAAAGATCAATTACATCAGAACTCAGAGCAAGAGACCAGAAAGACCCAGGATCAGAAAGCCCATTTGCTCTAGTCCACATGGCTATCTTGCTGGGCATATGGCTGATTATTTTCTTTTCTTTTGATGCATTGATAACAGGGCCACTGGAAATCAAAGTTCCCTCCTGAGAACACAAAGCTGGAGAAGTTCTTCAGAGCCACTGCCGAGCCTTGCTTTGTGCCTTCAATGTTCCAGGAAACCGCATTCCGCTATGCCTCTATCCCAAGCTCCAAAGTGCAGGTGCTGGAGCTTCCGTACAAAGGAGAGGATATCACCATGGTGTTAATCCTGCCCTTTAGGGACACCCCTCTAGTAAATGTGGAGAGGGAGCTGACACCAGACAGCTTGCAAGGCTGGCTGAATGCCCTCCAGGAGGTCACCCTCTCGGTATATTTGCCCCGTTTCCGGGTAGAGGACAGCTTCAGCGTGAAAGAAAAACTTCACCAAATGGGCCTGGAGGATCTCTTCAACCCTGCAATGGCCAAATTGCCAGGTCAGTCTTGGAAAATTATTGGACAGAGAATGCCTCTGTTCCCTTGAACCTTAAAGCTTGGGCCCCCACTCCCAACCCAACCAGCCTTTTCAGAAGTATACCATGGCTGATGGTATCAAAAGCCACGGAGAGGTCCAGGAGAATCAGCAGGGACGTACTCCCTCTGTTACTTTTCTGACAAATGTCATCAATTACGGCAACTAAGGCAGTTTCCATTGCAACCTGAATTCAGCCCGGCCTGAATCCAGACTGAAATGGGTCTAGCTCCTCCAAGACCGCCTGAAGCTGTGTAGCCACTATCCACTTGAGTGGATGTTAGCCACTGGAATGGAATGTTACCCACAGGGCAATAGGTGTTTAGGTTGTTTGGATCCAGGGATGCCTTTTTTAGGAGGGGGTCTCAACCACCTCTTTCAAAGTGGCTGGAACTACCCCCTCCTGTAGGGAGGCATTTATTACCTCCTGGACCAAGTCAACCAACCCAGTCCAGCACCATACAACTAGTGCACACTTTGAAGTGCCTTGTCCTCTTCATCAGGCCTCACCAAATGGAAATAATCTATACAGCTAAGACCAGACTGCATTCCAATAACATCCTGAGATTGAACCAGTCCAACTATGGTGTCTAAGTGTTGGCAAATATGAATTATATTCTCAGCAAAATGCATTGAAAGGAATCATGGTGGGCTTGTATGTTTTCCGGGTCAACATTCTCTAGGGCTTGAGATGAGAGCCCCTTCAGAACCTGGAAAAGTTCTGCTGGGTGGCATTGCGCAGATGCATTGACAGCACAGAAACGAGCTCAATTTGCTGTCGCCACAGAGTAAGCACAATAATGTGCTTGTGTCATTCACTTTGCATTTTTCTCCACTTGCACTCTGTCTGCCCAACTTGTTTCATTGTCTGAAGAACCTCCGTAGACCAAGGGGCATTCCAGACTCAATCCCTCCCCAAGAGCATTCGACAAACAATGAATATGGCCACATCAGAAATGTCTGTGTCATCTTGCTTTCTTACGACCAGCCGGTTGCATTATCTCAGTTAACAGTTAATATTTTTCAGGTATAATTTCCGGTGGCCGTGACGATCTTTACGTATCTGACGCTTTCCACAAAGCTTTCTTGGAGGTAAGTCAAGTTAGGTCTCCTTTCCTCCCTGCTCTTGCTTTAAGTTTTGGTCATCAAAAATTAGATTTTCAAAAACTCAGTAGTCAAAGAAGGAAAGCTCATTTGTCAGTGCTAGGTCTCAACAGTACATAACCAGTGGGGTATATTAAGAGTGCCATCCTAAGCAGAGTTATTCCTTCCTAAATCCATTGACTTTAGGAAGATATAACTACTTAGGATGGCTCTCTAGGGACTTGAGTTTGCTGGAAGATTCATTTTGGAATCTGTGTAAAACATCAGGTCTTAATGGAGACTTCTTAAGAACTAGGAATTGCTTGGTCCATATGTTTGGAAATAGGTTGTCTGGCTTTGAAGTCAGGTGATGTGGTTTCTATGTCAGTGTGAGCTCCAGCTGCCTCTTTTGCCCTGGAAATTTATACCCTGGCCTCAGCCATACAAGTATGTCTTTCCCAAGAGAGAGCGTAACATCAGGGATCAGTGTGGCTGGCTGAAAAAATGCCTGTAGGGCAGCCCTGTAGCCAGCAGTTTGTCAGCCGGGGGGGGGGGGGGGGGGCTCTAATCTCACATGATGTTAAAAAAAATTTTAAAAACAGAGAGAGAGGCATGGGCTCAATAGGGCTTTGTGGACCCCCCCCCCCCCCCGTGCCTCTCCAAATAGGAAAGAAGACCTCCCCAGGCCCCTCCAGTGGAACCTTCCCCTTGCTTCTGATCCCTGGCCTGCTTCCTTCCCTTGCTCACTGCAGCAGACACCAGCAAACATGGGAAGGTTTTAAAAGAGAGTATTAAACCTTTTAATACCTTCTCTCCCTGGGTTGCGCCACAGTGGCAACACACATCCTAAAGAGAAGGGAAGGGATTTAAAAAGACACGGGGGGGGGCCTGTGTGGGCTCACTGACACTGGTGCTCAACCCTGCTCGATAGGGAGCTGAGCCCCTAAAGCCCCTCTGCTGGCTAAGGCCCTGCTGTAGGGCTCCGTTACTGACTCTATGTATGTGGAAGGAGCTGTGGCTGTGTCAACAGGATTTGCTGGCAGCTTACTTTGGGAGGAACACCTGCCCTTCCCTCCATCATAGACATCTATTGGAAGGCTCAGAGGTTTCGGGGTCAGATGCAGTATTGCTCCCATAGTACTCATACATTCAGCCTGCAGCCTCGTCAATGTAGGGCACAACTGAGAAAGTTCAGGAGTTCTCAGATTTCCTGTCCTGAGTCCTCTTGTTGGCCGAATTGCTTTAATTTAAGCTTAGCAATTGGCGTAATAACGGGTTCTTGCCAACTATACCAAGGTCCCGCCCCTTCCAGGAGTTCTCAGAAAATAGGCACGGAGGCTGAGTGGTTTCTTTGAATGGTGTTTACTGCAAGATGTTGTTCAAGCATACAAGGAATAATAATAAAACCACATACACACAAGATCTAAGGAAATCAGACAGAAAATAGCACTGTTGCATGAGCAGGAGTATCGTTGAGGGGGAGTATGTTACCTGTCTTGATGATGGGTGATTCACTTCCACGAGAAGAATGAGAGAGGGATGAATGAGAAAAATAGGGGGAACGAGATATGAACCTGCAGATGCATGCTCCAGTCCTGGCTGCACAAACCAGGGATTAAAGATGGAGGCAAGGTGTTGGGTACAGGAAGCTGGACATAAGAGATTGGTAAGAACATAGAAGTCGAAGGTGGCTAGCAATGTGTTTCTGTTGTGCAAGATCTTTTATCAGGTGGCACTGGGGCGGGCTGCGCTGACCACATCCCATTGTCACACCTACTGGTTTGTCCGTCCCTACTAGCCTTACTATTCATCAGTGTCATAGGGAGGAGGGGGCAGGAAGGAGTGGACAATATTGCAGATCTAGGTGCTAATCAGGATCTAACACCTGGGCCATCTGGTCGGTCTTCTTGGCGCCAATCTCTGGTCTCGTGATGACTTCAGCCAGGTCACTTGATGGTCGGCGATTAGTTGCTGGGCAACTTAATCTCTTACTGGAACTTTGGGGGCAGGTGTGAAGAGGCCAGCGTAAAGGAGAAAAGGACCCTTTGAAATGGAGTCTTGGTCTCCCTGTTGGTGTGAGCATGTGAAGTAGTTGTAAGAGCTCTTTGAAATGGAATTCTGGTCTCCATGCAAGTGTGAACTCTGAAGGAAGTCTCCCGCTGTGGGCTGGAGTCTCTCATAGCAATAGAGAATGCCTTTGCCTTAGACAGAAAACCAACCCAAAGGTCAAACTTATGATTTTAAAGTTCATAAGAGCATATAATATGCCTTGCTGGCTTACAATTTCTAAGAAGTTAAAAAAAACCCCAGGGATGACTCAGTTAGTAGCACTCATTCATCTTTAGGAGGGAGATCGAAAGGAAAACAAGGGAGTAACCACATGGTAAGGTCCTCGCAGTAAGGACCTCATGGAAGAAGCCAGGCCTCAGTGCTCTTTGGTGTTGTTAACTGTGAAACTGGGGGTTCCTGACGCGTGTTCATCTTTCATAATCTGAATGGCAGGTGAACGAGGAAGGCAGTGAGGCGGCAGCTGCCACGACCGTTCTGGTGATGGGCCGTTCGTTTCCGGCACCCAGGGAAGTCTTCAAAGCCAACAGGCCTTTCCTAGTGCTCATAAGGGAAGTCGCCATCAACGCCATCCTTTTCATGGGCAGAGTAGCCAACCCTTGTCCATAAACCTCTTACCTGTTCCCTGGTGGCCCCACCTCTTCCTCAACTCCACCTGGGCATGTAGCTAATAAAATGCTATCTTCCCTAAGTCTCTCTTCCATTGTGACATGTTCAGAAACTGGGAATGTCACCCTTGTCATAAAGACCCAATTTTTTCCCCTTGTTTCCCCAAATCTCTACACATTTCAGTCATGTTCCAAAAGCCACAGGAGGGGCCTTCACCGATGAAGATACCCCTGTGCTATTTACTTAATCCATCCACTCAAAGTCTCCCCCCGCCCCGGTGCTATCCTTCTCTTGCCAGAATTTCACTGCTCTTGGAAAGCTTGTATCTTGGAAGAAAGAAAGAGCTGTTCAGAGGAAACACATTCAGATGTGCCAATGATTTACGTTGAGGCAGAAACACTTGCGACTTGATACTGGAACCTTCTACTGAGGTCCTACCCTTAAGCTGGAAGATGAGCGTTTTATAAAGAAATTAACGAAAGGTGTTTCAGGGGTTGTGGCTTTCCTCTCCCGTATGCTATACCCCTCTGTAGTACAGAAGAATGAAGGGAGCAAGCAGCCCCTTTAGAAGCCACACCCCTTTGGAATCAGAGCTTGCCAGTGGCCTACAAGCAAGACTTTAAATCCTCTTCACACTTGTCAGGGGAGTAATACGACACACCGCTTTTTTGTCTTGAAGTTTACGGCAGTTTAACAATAGAAATTTGCCACCAGTAACAAACACTCATTTTTAGCACTCCGGCAAGTGAAAATGTGTGCTAGCATTAGCTATACGTGACTCATCTGTGTACATCAACCTGAAGAAAGTTCTCTTTCAGTTTGTTTGTTCTTGCTTTCTTGTATGTGGATCCTAGAGCAGAGGTGTTGAACTCATTTGTTATAAGGGCTGGATCTGACATATATGCCACTTTGTCGGGCCAGGCCAGGCCAGGCCAGGCCATGTGTGCCATAAAGCGTAATGCAGAGTACCGGAGATATAAACTGTATAAAAGATGGCAGCTGGTAAGCTCTGAGTTGGTGTATCCCTCACTGCGAGGCCCTGTGGGCTGGGTGGGAGATGCAAAGGAAAACCCATACGGGCAGACTGGAGAGCCAGCAAGGCAGCACTGGGCAGACACTCCCACACTGCTTGACTGCTGCAGACGAGGTTGTTCTGCCATGTTGAAGCCACAATCGGAGTGGCTCTGCCCCCTCCCCTCCCCAAGCAGTCTCCTGTTCCCTTCCTTGCACTAGTTGCTTGTGGGCTGCATAAGAGCCCTGGGCGGGCTAGTTCTGGCCCCCAGGCCTTATGTTTGACACCCCTGTCTTAGAGGGTTCTTTAGCTGCTGAGTTCTCCAAAGTGGTTCCAGCCAAGAGCATATGTTACCCATTGATGACCTGATGGTTTCTCAAACAGCTTCTGCCACAGAAACTTCAGTGAAAATCAGAGGGTTGCTATCTGTTTTGAAAAGCAGAATCAGGTAGGGCAGGGCTTGCAATAACTCACACACCATCAAGTTGAATGTAATACCACCAGCCACCCACCGTTGCTTAGTAGATGCTCTGCCACCTTCCTGGTATGGAGTCCTAAGCACAGGGTCACCTTTGGTTTGGTGGGTAATGTGGTGCAGGAACATGGGAAAGGTTACCAGGCAGAACCAACCCTTCACTGTGGAAGCAGAGTGCTCCGAAAGGCTAATATTTGAAAAATCTTTGCTGAATGGCCCAAGTTCTTTTGAGCTGTTCAGAGGAAGAAGTCAAACAGACAAGAAGCTACAGTTCTAATAAGGGAATGGTCAGTGAAATAAGGCACTGCTCGGTGGGTCTTTTTGAGTATTAAACCATTTAATTTTCAAACCACTCACATGCATAACGTTTCTTTTACACAGTGTTAAAGAGGAAAAATGCATTTGCTTTAAAATACAAACAATTTCAAGTATACATTTATAGAATTTTCGCAGAGATTCCTAACCAAGTTGCTAAATTTTCATTCACATTGTTTTTTTAAAGCTGTTCAACGTGAGAGCTTTTCTCCTTTCTTTCTTTGCTAAATTGCTTTAAATATGTTTTGTACAAGACTTTTATCTTCACGGCTATAGTTTATTCTTCTCCCGTCCCCCTTTCCCAAAACTTGCCTATGAAAGCCACCACTTCCCTGACCTCCCTCTTCTTTCTTGTCCCATGAGCCTTGAGATTACTGGGAGACTAAAGGGATAAATCTGAGACCTGGGATTTTGGAAAACGCTAATGCAAAACTAACTCTGCAGTTCTGCTGTTGAGCAATTTCAAATAGTTGCATCCCCACTTCAGCTGCACCGGAAGTGAAGAATGAATGCCATTTGTTAATTTTGCAAATACAAAGCAATGCAAGATCACCAAAAAGAAAGACTACAATAAGAAACCGCAGAATGCCAGAAGAAAAACAATCCATGTAAATCTTTCATCAGTTTCATATTCATGGAGCAATAATTTTAAAGGGTAGGTTGGATGTTTAAACATTTTCCTGTTAAAAGGAATCAAGCCTATGGAACAGAGGGAAGATTGTATATTTGATATACACAGTGGGATAAAATCAGACAGGTGGATTCACTGCTGACCTCAGCCCATTCTGAACTTTCCTCTACTCAAATTCCCAGGCATCCTACCAAAGCCAGGCCATAGTAGGCGTGTGCGCCACCATTGGGAATACTGTCCAGTATACATGATGTGCAATCCAGACATTCCATCAATGTTACCATCTTGGTTTATGACTGTGCGCCCAACCAGGCTGTAAGGCATAAATTCAAGCTAACAGTTCAGCACCCATAGCAAACCTGTACCTTATGGGAGCTGTCAACTTCAGCTGCATCTTTGCATGAGCAACAGCATTCAAAATGGCGGCACCCTAACCCACATGGTTTAATATGGGGCCCAGTTTCAGGCTGTCTCAGTGAGTAATCCACCAAAGATATGGGGTAATCTGAGGCAAGAGTATATATGGAGAGATCTAGAACCAATAGAATTTTAGTCAAGCTTTTGATCGCAAGAAAGTAATCCACCCCATTCAAAATATAAGGTTCAACGTACACTACAAAAATTAGTAGCATCTATTTCACTCAAATGGGGCTAACTTCCTTTAATTTTTTTTGTAAATTTTTTTATAGTTTTGTCTGATGCAGAGACTGCCCCTTCCAAGCTCTTTAAATCTAACGAAAAGGAATCAGCCCATTTTTTAAAAAGCCACTGCATCCCGACCTTTCATGCACTACATGTTTGGGCAGAAAATGGGGGGAGCGGGGTTGCCCCAAGAATACACAGAGTCTTGCTGTCACATTATGGTGTGTGTGTGTGTACACAGATGTGCTGACGCAGAAGACACAACAGGAGAGATATATGCTCCTGGGGTGGAGGGCCAGCAACATCAGGTCAGTGTTAGCATCGGCTCGCCCCCCTCCATCTACAATAATACTCTAGCATGTAACAGCTAACCTACAGCCAAATAGAGTTTAAAGTGCATAACGCCACAGGAGTGAGGCGGAGGAAGTAATGGCGCTCGAAGTGTCCTGTTTAAAGTGCCATGCTACTTTTGAAAGCCGCTTCACCAAAAGTCAGAAGCAGAGGAGCTGAACAACCTCTCTGGACCTGTATTCAGAGTTAGATGCATTTTTTGAGGGAGTGAGTCAGGCTTGCTTGTGCTTTTGTCAGCTTTACAAAGTATGGCTGTGAGCGAGGATAAGCTATTCAGAAAAGAAACTTCCACCAACAGGTCACAGTCATGCTGAGGACTGCCTTCCCAAGCTGCTAGCACTGGATACCACACAGAACTAAGTGGCTATGGAGGAGATTACGGGTATCCCCTGAGGAGTCACACTGTCTTACTTAATAAGTAAGCAGAACTTTATGCTGGCCTCCAAACAGATTATTTTGTAGGTCTCTAAAAGAGCAACCCACATCTGGTCTGCTCCGATTCCTACTGAAGTCTACTCAGTGAAGCTTACTCCCCGGAAAGTGTTCGCAGGATTGCACTGCAAGTTGCCTACGGAATCTTCTGTATCAGTGATAATACACTAAAAGGTGTACTAGATTGGATCCTGTGGATCTGTTCTGGAAGCAGTGGCACTCCCCTCCGGAGGAAGGAGCCTTCTCTTGATGCAAGAGACATAGAGAGCCGCTAGAACGGATCCACGAGATCCAGCCAAGAACCTAAACTTTACAGAAAGCTCCTCCTATCCCTCCTCTCAAATGCGAATGCTCCATTTCATACACAACACCCACACACCTTTTGAGGACTTTCAACTAGCTTTAAGTTAGCAATTGGTAACATACGATTTGTAACTAGGTACTTTATGAACATAAGCCTCCCATGAGAATGTGGAGCTTGCAAGCTCTGGCATGAACAGTGGTGGACATGAAAATAACTTTCAGGCGGGAAGGGGTGGTTGTCTGCTGACAGGTAAAGGTAAAGGTCTCCCTTGCTCGGAAGCCAGTCGAATATGACCCTAGGGGTGTGGTGCTCATCTCTGTTTCCAAGCCAAAGAGCCAGCACTGTCCGAAGACATTTCCGTGGTCATGTGGCCGGCATGACTAGACGCTGAGGCGCACGGAACGCTGTTACCTTCCCACCGAAGTGGTGCCTATTTATCTACTTGCAGTTTCTTGCTTTCAAACTGCTAGGTTGGCAAGAGCTGGGACCAGAGAAGGGAGCTCACTTCGTCATGCAGCACTCGGGTCCCAAACTGCTGAACTACTGACCTTCCGGCCTGCAGTTCAGCGTCTTAACCACTTGAGCCACCGCAGCCCTGCCTGCTGACAACCAGCCCCCAAATCCGCCATGCACCCAACAGTCACCCTTGCAACAAACAACTCCCAAGTTACAAAACAGTACACAAATGAGACTACCCTCCCCTTTGGTGGCATTCACATTTAAAGGTCCTGAAATTCTGATTCACATTTTGTCTTCCTAGCTGAATTCAGTAACCTGAAATTGGTGCTGCAGATTCTTCAGAACTCTCAGTGTAGGGGACAGACATACAGTTCAGAGAACCTGCAATGCATGGGTGAAGGTCAACAACTCGAAAACAAGGATTATAACAGCAATATTGCCATAGCATCAAAGAGGTGCAGGTACCTCTGCTGAAGTTTTTAAAGTCCTGCTGCTGAGCAGACCTGCAGTTCAAAAAAAATAAAAATCCATGTTTGCCACAGAAAAAACAACAACTCCATGTCCAAAACATTCGGAAGGCAAATCTTCCAGTGGAGCATTATTCAAAGACACAGGGCTACCACTAAAACTGGCATCCCTCTCTCTAGTTCATTCTCTGTTCCTCCGTAACGTGTAGTAATGAAACAATACTTTACTTCATATGTTTCCCTGTTCTTGTACCACATCCCTGCCATTGGAGGGCAGAGAGGCAGAAAGACAAGCATGCCATGTGTTTCCTCACTATGCATTATGGTAAAGAGGAGCAGCAGTCAGTTCTCAGGGATGCTGTTTCTGGTGGCAGGATCACGTTTGGGGTAATGTTAAGTTCTGCCCTCCGGCATAATTGTTTTATTAACCCAGAAAACACAACGTTCAACCAGAGGAAACTAGGGATACATCCTTCTGGTCCCTGATACAACTATTTCACATATATTTAAATAGAATTTTTTTAAAATACCTATGCTGAAATCGCTGGGGAAAATCCACTGGAAAGAATCCCTGCTCTTTCCCCAAAGCTGGGCTCTTGCACAACTCCCATTCACAGTGGGGCCAGTGTCCCAGTGACTTGTACCCATGCTCAACTATACCCTTTAAGGGGATCTTGCATCATGGGACTTTGATTGTCAGTTTAGTTATTACGTATCAGGTTCTATTAGCAGACAGCAAGGCAAAGTCACTTTGATTTCTAAACTTCCTTTGTGAATCTAACTTATTTCTACAGCCCCCCCCCCACAGAATAAGCGTCCCTGTTAACGGTTGGTGGTTCTAGTCTAGTCTTATGTGGAACTTAATTCTTAGGTTCAGTTAATTTTCTCAGGTGTGACGATCGAGGGATCAGAAGAGGGTCAGGCTGTGCCTTGCAATGTGGCACAAAAGAAACAGGGCAGTATAATGCAATCCTAACTTACACCATTAAGGGAGCAATCCTAAACAGGTTTACTCAGAATCCTACCCACATCTATTCCATGGAACTTACTTCCAGGAAAATGTTTTAGGACTGAAATGTTTTGTCTAGTGAAATCAACGGCTTTGGAAGGCTATGCTTAGGACAGCGCTGCTAGACAGCCATTCTACTCGATACTGGAAAACCTACAGACTTGCTCAAGGGGGCAGGGAAAGAGTAGGTACATCCACCTTTGATTCAGACTATTTCCCAGGAAGAACTGATCGTGCGTACCATTTAGTTGGCGTGTCCATGTTCACATTCCTCTATGTTATTTTCCTCCCTTCTGAAACAGACACCCAACTTCTGGCAAGAGCTGAGCAGGGAGCCCTTAGAGCTGGTTCAATCCACAGCTAGCATTTTTCAAGCCTCTCACACACTCCACCAGCACAACAATAATTTTGGCTTCCTAAATTGTCACTGTTAATGTGGTTCAATGCAAAAAGCCACTGAGGTCAAAGTTGGCTCTTTCATCTGATTTACAGGCACGTTTAAATACTTGTATTAGTAAGCAACTATTCTAAAATTGCTCATGACTATGCCTTTCAATTTTTCCACCTCCAAGAGAACCCTTTCCTTGTTGACTGGTCTGCTGCAGAACCTCTATGTTGCAGGAAGTCCTGGGGCTTTTTTTTTGGAGGGGGGGGGGAACACAACAAGGTACAGGTGCCACACTCACCCCCACTCAACCAAGGACCATCCCGCAGTTGCTTGTGGCCACGCATCGCAAGAGAAGACTGAAATGAAAGCAGTGATGGACCAGCTATCTTGTTGATGGATCCTAGCACTGCCCCAAAAACAACTTAAACTAGTGATGTACGAAAACTCTAGGGTGCTGTTACAGGCACAGTTTTAAGCAGCAATGCTTGGGCTACTTGAGACAATGGACAATAACCTACCTCAAGACAGAGGAAGTTCCTTTAGCCTAAGTGGTCTCAGCCCAAAGGCTGGAGGAACATTTCATACTTTGGTCAGTGGAGTGGTAGGGCAGAGGTCAGTGATTGGAGAATGTATACTCCTAACTCACACTGGAATGCAGAGAGATACTATCTGCAGAAGAACTTAAGACAGAGGAAAGCTCCAGAAGCTGGAGAAAACCTTCAAATTTTGCTGAATGGAATGGTAAGAAACAAGCCAGAATCGTGCCCTGGCGTATAATCGTGCCCTGCAAATGTGAACAAAGGCTACATATAGTATCTCACATCTGAATGTACACTCACATTCAACATGTATATCTGGTTACGAATCCAACAAAGCAATCCATGTGTGGAAGTTCTTGATATGCAAAAGGGACAGTGCCCAGATTCAGCTTGGGGACAATGCATGCAGAATGCTGAAGAACAGTTTGGCATGCTCTGTAGCCTTATAGCCCTTTGAACCCATGAAGCTGCCTGGAGACAGACCACATTTTTCACTGCACCCAGTACTGTCTACTCTGACTGGCTCGCCAACCTAAAACGGTATCAAGCAGGTTAAATAAAAAGAAAAGCCTGAGAGCCGTTTACCTAGAGAAGCCTGAGGATCGTCTGCATACAAATATGGTACTCTGCTGTTGAGCAATGGCGATTCATATACCCTGTAATATCTCAATATACAAAGCAGAACTAGCATCATGGGAATTCTCACCTGCACAAAAAGCTCACAGCATCTGGAAGCCACAGGTGTACAACTGAAAGGGTTCCCCCCCGCGCCAGTGCTCAGATCTTCCGCTATAGGAGCTTGGGGGTGGTCCAGTTATAGTTTCTACTCTCCCCTTGAAAAGTAAACATCAGCAAGGACCACTCTGTTACTGCTGCTCCATAGGGCCCCTGCTTATGTCTGTACAACATGGACTGGCATTGAGAGGCATTTTATATTAGAAGTTGAATGGCAGATGGATGTGAGTATTTGATGTAAGTACACTTAACAAGATGACTTTGAGACCTTATATCAAATATTTAGATATCTGTAATCACAGAAGAATGTTTACCCTTTTAAGATATAATGCCTTGCACTCAGCTATAGTGGAGGCCAGATTTACTAGATCACGGAGGAAAAGTTGTATATATGGGATGGGAACTGATGAAACATTGGAACATGTAATTTTCGATTGTAGTTTATATCATAACATTAGGGAAGTTCTGGTTAAGCCTGTTGTTAACTCCTACCCAGTTCACAATAGAAGGATACTTCTGTCAATTATGCTGGCGGGTAATAATCAAAAGATGACTGGGATGGTTGCCAAATTTGGTTGGCTGGCATATTGAACTAGGAAAGAGATAAAGAAGTATGGATAAGCCTAGATTTATTTTTAACCTTTGATCTTAATATTAATTTTTACCATGTCTGTATTTTAAGCTTTTCAGATTCCTGTTTATAATTTTAGATGTTATTATACTTTATAATTTTACTGTTCTTTTACCTGTTATTTACTTGCCTCTTATTGTATTGCTTGCTGGTCTATGACTGTAATAACAAATTGATTGAGAGGCATCTTATGCAACACTGGCGCAAAGACAGGAAAATAAATTTTGCGGTGGTCTTTAAGGTGCCGCTGGAGCTTTTGTTTCATTTCACTATGACACGGCTACCCCCTTTGCAGAGATTCCTGCTGGGACTTTCAACAAAACAAGGAAGCAATACAGCCCTTGGATTAAAAGACGGTGGGCGCAGCCGGCAGCAACGCAACACCTACACGCCTCAAGCTGTGTTTTCAATAGGATGCCAAACTCAATGAGGAAAAGGCAGCCATTTATTAAAAGACTGTTGAGACCATACAGGGTTGGGTCCAGTCAGCTTTCCTGCAGGTGAAGAAGAGGTGTACCCTTTGATTATCAACAAGGGATCACCTCTGGTTATGCTAGGGATCATCCCATGCAGGATGGGAGCTGTAATTTATTAACTTTTCATTTGTGCTTTGCCTTCCCCCCCTCCCCCAAGTGGGGACACAAAGCCACTTATATCGTTCTCTTCTCCATTTTATCCCATGAAGTCGCTTAGGCTAAGGATATGTGACGGGGCCAAGGTGACCCAGCGACCCTCCATGGCAGAGCAGGGATTCAAACGGGCATGCCTCAAAGTTTCTCCTCCAGCACTCTAACCCGCTACACTGCACAGACTGTCATAAGGAGGAGTATTCGTAATAATTTAACAAAAAAGCTGGCCGAATCCATCTCGCGTTATCCGTGCAATCTGTTTTAATGAGGTCTCTATATCACCGTGATATCTCTCTAAGCCTTGCAGTGAAACAGCCTGGTGCATTTGTTTACACATCTACACCAGTTCTTTAAGTGAAAAAAAGGTTTTAAGTTTTGGCTGTAATATATAGACAAATCGGGATTTTACACTGCTTAAGAGAAAAACAATGGCCATTTGTGGGATAGGCACAGGACTAGAAGAGATTCCTGCTAGGACTTTCCCACATTTGGGGCAAGTGGATCACCACACAGCTCGAACGTTGTTATGGGAAATGGGGCAGGCCACACAGCCCCAGGGAGCCATTCCATTAGCAGCAGTGCAAGGAGCCTTCCCACCCCCCACCCCCCGGTGCAGCAGCAGCCATGCTGCAGAAGTTAGCTCCTTGTGCTGGAGGAGAGACCCACCACTAACGGGACAGACTTGTGGGACCCAAACCATGACAAATGGAAAGGTGACTTAAAATAATAAATACATAAATAAAAATAAATAAAGGGCAGGACCACCGGGCAAAAGGAATCCCAAGTCTGCCCAGTTTGCCCGATGCAAGGAAGTTGTGCCCCTGAGACAGGACTTGGGGAGAAGTACTGAAAAGTGGCTATTGTAGGATGTGCTGCAAAGGACCTCCCTTTGGGACTGTCAGGGGCTCAAGTGGGCCCGAGAAGAGCAGAAAAGGATTGAGAATGCATGTCTCATAAATCATAGGAGGTTCATCTAGGCCTAAGGTGCAGGGCATTTATGATTCAACTGTACGTTGACTATTTTGGCAGTATTTGGGAAGGGCGGGGAAACAATTCTAAGAAACCTATAGCTAAAAATTAAATTTAAATGTGAACACAAACACCTTCATAAAGACATTACACAACAGTCTGTTAAAAAACAAACACAAAACCTGAAAACATTTTCAACAGTACTGAGCTGACAAACCCTTGAGTTCTCACCAGTAGAGAAGTTGCCTGGCTAGCTTCGCAGAAGGCAGCAGGAGAGCATGGGCTGCTGCCAAGAAAGATGGCAACAGCAGGGCATTTCTTGGCACTTAATGGCTCAGAGTATCTGTTGGACAAGCTTCTCAAAACACTGGTCTGCAAGACTCCCGAGAAGAGAACACCAAGAACCAGGATGTGATCTGTATTGCCTCTAGTGTACGTGGGGCTCATTGCCAAGTGAAATCCAAGTGTGCTTCTTTGCCTCTGGGCAAACCAAAAATAGTTCCCCCCCCCGATACTCAAGTTACCACTCATAGTTCATGTGTCAAAAATGTAAGACAAAGGTCATTGCACACCTTATCAGTGGTTGCACAGGCAGTTCCCTAACCATAGACCCAACTATGTATTGGATTCGGTGGAAAATCTCTGTTGATGGCCTGGACTTCTGTCAGTGGAACAGGACTTCTCCTCCTCGACCATCTTGTTGAGGCTGCCAAATGCCCCCAATAAGGGACAGGGGACCCCCAGAAACAACACAAGGGGAGACCCAGAGAATGGAATGGAAAAGGAGAATTGGTGTTAGCTGCATCCCCTTCCATTAGTGGAATTTCTTCCTCTGGCTCCGCTCTCATGTGTCCCCCAAAAGGCAGAGAAAAGACCATGATGAGGATTTCACTGGTGTCTCTCGCTCTAGCCTCAACACAGGACGCTAAAGCAATTTGGAGGAAGTCTGAATGACGGCAGCGTGGTAAGATCTACAGAATTATGGAAGGTAACCACAGTAGAGGTTGACACAAATCTAGTCAGATTACATGGCGCTGGATCCAAAATTTTCTTCTGTTGATGGAAGGCACTTCTATCAGTAAATGGAACCTTCCTGCCTCTGCCCTTTCCTATTGAAGCTCACTGAACCACACAAAATCCTGCTCCCAGGGAACAGGGGACCCTCAGGAACCATGCGGGGTGGGGGCAAACAGGGGTCTGCAATGGGAGGGAAGATCCAGCAAAAATCATCACCACCACCCTTTTTGCTGCCAGAAAGCCACCTTTGTATTCAACCCACTCTCTGGCCCGGGAGGGAATGTACTGAATTAAAAACCCCTATAAAAGCCAGATGAGCTGAGAAGGCATTTTTAATACATCACTTAGCACTAAAGTCTCCCCCTTAGGGTGGTCTGCCCTGAGGCCAGACAGATTGAAATGCACCTTATCCAAGGTCCAAAACCCATGGATGAATGCGGAGGGGGAGATGACACACAGAAGCTATTTCACTCCTTCCCCCACCATATCTGTCATTCACGTGGCAAAGGGTCCACATTGTTTTACACTAAAACTCCACTCCAAGAAAAACACTGAATGTTAGGAAGAAGCGGGTAAGATGTAGAGTGGACCCACACAGAACCTACAAGTAAGGAACACTTTCAGGAACAGAAAAAGCCACCTCCAGCGCAGGAGGAATGGCTTGGTAGGAAGAGAGGTAGCATGTTTTAAAGAGGGAGTCTGTAACATGCAGAAGCGGAACCACCACAGAATTATCTTGAAAAGGAACTGGAAAGAAAACAACAGAACAGTGGGGGGCAGGGAACTCTAGGAAGATGGTAGACCATGGGCACTAAGGCATGCAAGAGGAAGGTAGTTGTGAGGTACCTCTGAGGAAAGAGGGCTTCTCCTAAGTTCCAGTCTTTGGCCTAAAATGGATTCCGTTACAGAAAAGCTTGAATGAACCCACACAAAATCTGCCACCTGTACCGCAACACGGACCTACCAGTCCGCATGTTATTGCAATTGCTGTGAATAAACATCTGGCTCTGAACTGACCAAGGCAATCAACTACATGGCTCAGTGGACAGTGAGTCTATGGCTACAGTGGATGAAATATGCTGGAAAGCATACACTGACTTGAGAATTACCGTATGGCATTGTGTGTAGTATAGCCAGGGGATCCTAAGATTGTCTGGCAGCCTGAAGTTCTAGCTCTTTTAGCGTTACGCACCACTAGGTGGTGAGCTAGGCTTATTTTTGGGCTGAGAGAGCTCTGAGCGAGCTGTGACTGACCCAAGGTCACCCAGCTGGCTTCATATGGAGGAATGGGGAATCAAACCCGGTTCTCCACATTAGAGTCTGTCGCTCTTAACCACAACACCATGCTGGCTCTCTACACTGACTTCAGAAATTACACTGAAGACTTGGCCTTCAATATAGAGAGACTGTCACAAGGTACAAAGGTACATAAATCCTCTTGACCAAACTTAAGAATTTCTCGACTTCTTCTTGCATTAGATTGGGAAGCCCTTCTAGGAATCAGTGCATAAACACGGAAAGAACATCTCACATGAATGCTAAATAGAGGCACAGGAAGGAACCTTCCACAAGCACGTTCTTGTGTAATTCCACAAGGAATACTGGTTATGTTGCATAAAATCGCTAGCACCACAGCTTTCGTTTTTGAAATGTTCGTTTTGCACTCCTGTGATTGCTACATTCCAGATGGAATTTGGTCTGACCCATAAACATTTCACATGAGGGGTCCCCAGCCACGTGACGTAGTGGTAGCCACTAATTCATATTCTTTTTTTTAAAAAAAAGCAAACCAACCCAGCTGGACAAATTCGCCAAATGAGAACAGTATCAGTGGCTAATAGCTACAATGCCCAAATGGCTTCTGCCTGTTACCCATGCCCTACTTGCGAGATTCACCAAGGCACTGGATGGCTCTTGCCGGGGGAAGATATATATATATATATGCTGGACTAGAAAAAACCTTGATCTGACCTTGCAGAGCTTTTAATCTTGTAAATATTCAGGCAGAGTCTACGGAAGTACCAAGAATGGACTTCCTGTGCACTCGGCCTGCTTGCTAATTCCTCCACAGCCTCCTACCACAGTCTCCCTACCTGTCAGCTTCTCACCATTCCTCTCTTACCTCGCCAACTTGCTTCTTGCCTAAAACAACATCTGCCTCCCAAAAAAAGCCCAAATACCAAATTGGGAACAAACGTTTGCGTAAAAGAAACTTTACATATATATTAGATATTTTCATATGATGGCAGAAGTTACATTCTTTATGTTACATTTTTTTCCTGCTTCCTGCAAAAAAAAAAATAATAATTATGCTGTATAGCTGTATATAATCTTTGCTGCCCTTCTTATCCAAGACTAGTGTCTTACTTCTCTACCTATAAAACCTAAGTTCACATTTTCTGAACCTTTTGCTGTTGCTTTTTACTAATCGCATTCAGAATGTGAGTTATAGCTTATGCACAAAGTTTAACGTACATAATTTTTGTGGGTGGAAGAATGTGGTTCTCTCAAACGCAACCATCACCTGCGAATATGCCAGCATTCCAACTACAAGACTCCAGATACTGGACCTTCAAAAGATAATGATGTGGAAGATATTGGCACATCTTTGCTGATAGGGGAGAAAATACTGAAAAGCTATACCATACTTGCAAAATACATGAGAAAACATGAGAAAGCTCTCAATTAATTAAGTGGCACTAAAACCAACCACGCCAGTCATTTTAGGTTCAGTTAACAGAAGTGTCTTACGCTCACCTGGTTAGGTGGGTAGTCGTGTTGGTGTGAAACAGTAGAACGAAGTTTGAGTCCAGTGGCACCTTTAAGACCAACAAAGTTTTATTCAAGGTATGAGTTCATACCTTGAATAAAACTTTGTTGGTCTTAAAGCTGTCACTGGACTCAAACTTTGTTCTGTTTACCAAGTTATTTACTCATGGTTCTCTTTCTGTCTAAGCCAGCTGGGATGCTGGGAGGTTCTCGGCACACCCTGGCTATCACCCTAAAAGTTCTAAAATTCATTTTACGAAGCAGAGTTGGGTCTCCCCCTATCAGCTGACTGACAAGCAAAGCTCTGAGCTGATCCTGGGCAAGTGCATCATGACCGTGCATCTTTAGCTTTCATATCTCTGGGCACGGCAATCCCACCCTGTGACCACATACAGAACAAATGCTCCCATTCGTTTGGAAACTGAAACCAAATAGCATCCATTCCCCAAAGCTATGGGCCTATCCCACCACCCATTTTGTGATGCTCCCAGTATTTGTTCTCCAAGGGCAGGTCCCACTAACCCAGAAAGCAGAGAGAGAGAGAGAGAGAGAGAGAGAGAGAGAGAGAGAGAGAGAGAGAGAGATGCTTAGCTGACGGATTTGCTCTGTATTCTCTAGCTTCTGAATGGGTCTTGTGCACACCCCCACAATGACACACTGAAGTATTCAGGCAAGAAATACAATGCAGATTTATATCAGCAACACAAACAAACAACACAGTGATTTCCCAGGCTGGAAACTTCACTAAAGAACAGCTGAATCCCAGCTGAAATAGCCAAGACAGACTCCTCTTATAACACAGCAGTGTCAGCAAGTACCTCTGTGCAGCTAATATTCTATTCACCTGCTCAGTAAAGGAGCTACTAATTGCTGCTGGTAAGCTAAGGGTAAACAACATGACTGCACTATGCCACCCCTTCCTGTCTTGTTGTGTCCCTTCTCCTCTTTAAACCAACTCAGGATTTCATTTAAAGAACATCAGACTGACACAATTCTTCCCAACCTACACCAAGAATTCTTCATTATATTATTACTGTAGCTCATAGTAAAAGGAGTGGCTTGTGCCAACCACAGAAGCAGCAAAGCCAGGCCACCTATAGACTAGGAATGAGTTTTGACATTCCTGGGATACTCCTGAGGTATGCAGAAGAGCAAAGGTAAAGGGGGGAAAGCCTGAAAATGGCCTGTTGAGGACTGAGCATGCTCCAGGAGGTACAGAATGTCGAAATACACAGATGGGGTGGGTTGGAAATGGGGTGGGTTGGAAACAGACGGAGACAGAGGAAATGCTCAAAGCCCCTGAGAACCCTGGAAGGGGAGAGCTGTGGGAGGGAGTGGGGGAATTCAAGACTGTTCATCTCCTCCAATGCAGGCCCTCCAGCTTATTTTACAGCATTTTCATCCCACAGTAATAATTTTAAATGTGAAACTTCCAACAAGCGTTAGTATTCAGGGTAGCTATCTCACACTGTACCTTCCACAGAGGGATATAATCAATCCCAACTAACTTTGTTACTGTGGAGTAACCTGGAATAGTTTTATAATTGAGGTTTAACGAGGGAGTCAACGTCCTGTATACGCTCACTATACTAAATTAGGGTGTGCACAGAAGGGAGGAAATTAATCTGGATTCACTACAGCATTAAAGCAAATCTTCAAGAGGCTTTCTGACAACAGAGAGAGAAAGCACACCCCAAGTATAAACCCACCACCACCTCACAGACAAAACACTGTATAAAATGCATCCAGACGTTCCAAGGTAGCAAAGTACATGATTGAAAGGTGCAGGACAACTGAAACATATTTCTACTTACAAGTACCTGAATGTCAGGTGTGCATACTCGGAAACTGCCAGTGACCTCAGTTCGTTTTCACCTGATCAGACCCTCACTTTCATATTCACGACTATACATGGCCATTTACCAAAGCAGCAATGATATGGTTCAGAGCTATGTTCGTTTCACTCAAACAGGGTTGGGTCCAATCAGCTTTTCTGCCAGTGAAAAAGTGAGAAGGTTCCTGTGTCTACCAAACAGGCTACGATGAGGATTCATCACGGTACCTTCATAGACAAAAGCAGCAAAGCGAACTGGGGGCTGTAAGAAGGAGGGGAACTGGGCAAGGCTGAGCAAAAAAAGGCAGCTGGATCCAACCCGTTGCTTTTGGCAAGTTGTATGCATATGCAGCGGACTCCGGGAGACAGCTGCAAGGATTCACATTCTGAAGGTTATTTTTTGCAAGCTGAGGACTGTGAAACACACTTCAGCTCTAGAGAAGTTGCCTTCTTTGCCCTTCTCTGAGCACCAGAAAAAAGACGCTGGACCAATCCAGCTAAAGTTAGTTGCATCTATGTCCCACTGAAAGCAATGAGATTTTAAGTTAGTTGCGATTATTTAAAGAGGTAATAAGATATGCAAGAGCTTCACTTCGCTTCCCCTTTGAATCACAGTTTGGCAAGGATGAAAAGCTGGTCACTTCAAATTGAATGGAAAAACCTGGCTGCCGGCATGTCTGCACTGCAGATTCCAAGCAGAAACCAGGTCTGCCATTACCACTCCATGGCCGACATCACAGTATAAATCAGTCCCTAGGCCCCAGCGGCACTGAGCCTGAACTAGGCTAGTGCTACCAACCACAAAGGTTGCTACTGGAGTCAAGGAGAAGGTTATACTACTGAACACAAAAGGAGTCTATATAAAGAAGCAGCAAGTTAAGCATTGGCACAGGGTTTTATCGTTCCCCATTCTGAGGCCCACCTACTTTGACCGCTTCCTTTCAAAACACTGCTGGCGTAGATGGCAATGGACAACGTTAGGCATTACTATGCAAAATACTATGAGGCTGAGCCCAGCATCTGCAATGGCCAGCAGAATCAGCCCTGTAAGTAAGTTCTGTTGCTCATCTGCTATCCGGGATAGACTTGTGCCTGTCACTTGCGGTCTAAAAGGAAAAAAAAAATTAACTTTAGAATAAGGAGTTTGCCTGGGACCCAGTGTTTTAGCCCATTTTTTCAGGGTTTCTAAGGGAAGGGAGCAAAACCTCGGGAGAAGACAAAACTGAAGGGTGGCGGTGGTGGGGATTTCACTTCGTCAGGTACAGATAGGCCCTTTCAACCAGCCTCTGTCCTCCGCTCCTGTTAGACTTTGCCCTCTAATCTGCTAGGCAAAATCTCCAAACTCTGGGGCTCTGTTCCTCCTTTCATAAGGCCTGATTTTTACAGGGCATCCCGCTCTTGACCTAAGGACATGAAGAACACCCTTTTCGCAGGTGTCTACATGAATGATAACATGCACGGCTGATAAAAAAACAACCCATTTCCCGCCCAGAAACCACATACTTTGCAAATGGAATTCTGCAAATCAGAGTGACCTGTACATGTATTCACTTGATGTAAATGTTTTAATTTTAGAAGCACAATTTGAAGGAAACCCCCCCCCACCGGATTTTAATTGCTTTTTGTTCTTATTTATTTTATCGCAGATCAGGGAAAAATAGGTGGGAACAGAAAATAGGGGGCAAAACATGTACAGAGGCAGGGAACCCAGGACCTCTGCTGAGTGAAAGGCCACTCCTTTAGTACCAAGATCTTCCGAAGTAGTAGAAAGACCCACATCTCTCTAAAGATCCTAAGATATTAGCAGAGACTAGCCTCACACCTCTGGGAACTATTCGCCCACCGCAGGGGCTACAAATATGCTCTTTGAACACAAGGTCACAGTCTCAAGAGTGCATGGCAAATACTAACTATTGCCAAGGGAGCATCCCACAGCCAGAGATCTAAATCTGAGTTCTCTGTATATGCAATGTACAACACCCCCCCCCCCCCAACTATTACCGACCTTCTGGCCCCATTAATCACCAGTGATTTATATATTTTTTAAGCTACCAGCTGCAAACCTCAATTCAAAAATGAGATCTGGGCAAGAACATTGGCTCCTTCGCATGCAATTAGAAATTACGACGTCTTTACAGTGGCAATTAAAGACACCTTTTTTCACAAGGTTATCTGTCTTTTAAAGACAAGCCCTGGTTAAGATGTAAGAAGAGTTTCATGTTTCTGGCCAGGCTCTCTGAGGAGGAGGAGAACGGCCAGCATGACCCAAGGGCTGCTCCTTTGTTCACAGTATTAGCACAGTAAGGACTTATTCAAGAAACTCACAGCTCCACAAAGAGCACATTCAATATTCCACTTCAGCTCTGTGCCACCTAAGCGAGGATGGATTCTGATGCATTCTACTTAAGAGAAAACTCTTTTTGTTTAGCCATTACTACAATATCACCAACTCAGCAGAGAAACATTCCCAGTATAACTATATATAACATATGTATAGATAAATAAACGTAAGCCTTACAGTTTGGTAATATTTTTCTTAAAGTTCTATTCTTAAATGATTAAAATCTTTCTTTTTTTTCCTTTTAAAGTAACTAGAAATATTTTTCCAATGTTCTTTAGTGTAGAATTTCTCTCTCTTTTTTGGTAAATTTGAAAGCTATGACTAAAGCAGCATATATATTTGACTCTCCATTTCCCCTCTCCCCCCCACTTCAATCTTAATGAGAATTTGTGGGGAGGGGGGGATGTCTCATCTAACTCTTTAAGATGCTATGAGCTGACTCATTTTTGGTGGTTCTTTTCCTGTAACTACAACGAGATATTCACTGGTTGCTGCATTCTGCCACGAGGAATGGTGTGGAGTGGAAGGACGCCAAAAAAGAAAAAGGAAATGAAAAAATAAAATCAAAAGAATTCTCTGCATTCATTTGTTCTTCCAGCCAAATATGAATTAAGAAAAATATCCTAATTTTTTTTTACAAGCAAGAATGCTTGTGGACTGTTATCGCTACAACAAGACAGCACAAGACCGTCTCATCAAGGCCAGCTTGATTCCCCCCCCCCTTTCAGTTTTCAAAGGCTTTCTTCCTCTTTATACCTTCCCCACTGGCTTCTATTTCAGGCCCACATCATCAGAACAGTATCGATTACTGGCTGCAAAACCTAAAAGCCTTTTTCCTCTTTCGTACGTCAATGCGACTCGACACCAGAACTCAAAGCAGAACTTAGAAAAACTGCTTGCGTGTTTTTGCACAAGGCTCTTCATTGCATTTTCAAAGTATTTGCTCTTCTGCACCTGTTACCCATTTCACTTAAGCAACTTATCAGAAAACAACAATATAGGCAATCTCTGTCACTGGGTTTGACAGATACACCCTTCTCTTCACCAGCAACTTTAAATGTAAAATACTGCACTGGCACAAGGAAGAGTTATCCTTGTTTGTAGGCATTGTAAAGTTTTGACCCTCCTGAATAATTATTAATAAAGGAGAACCTTTTTTTTTTTGCATTTTTTGCATACAAAAATACCAAATAAGTAGACGCTAACAAACCAACCAATTATAATCCCCCCTCCCCTCAGGAATTAACTATTTTTGATATACAAATATTGCTGTGATATTAGATCAAGTGCAACGGAGGCGAACAATACGCTTTGGGGCAAGCCACGGTCTTAGTGACTCATCTCGACTGGAAAACCTGACCCTCCTTTTCTCGGCCTTGGCGCTGTGCAGAGACCGACCAGGGATTTCAAAGTGTTCTATGCTATCCATGTTCAGCAAACTGGAAACATCAACTGCCAAAACATGGCTGTGAGGTTCACAGCTGCTACCCTCATTTTTCAGTAGCTTAGTTATTTAAATATTGTATCACCTCTAAAATACTGCTCAAAAAAAAAAAAGTCTGCCTGCCTCATAATAAAATAGGCAAGGCCACGCACCTTGAAAGGGCAAGCAAAAAATTTAAAAAGCCCTTAGATAACGTGTTAATTAAAAAAAAAAAAAAGACACACCAAAATAAAATGAGATAAAACACACAGGCAAGGTAGTTTCTACCAGGACAGCTGCTCTTCTCAGAAAGTAATTACCTGGGAGATGGGAAGGGGGTTTAGAAAGGGAGAATCAACCAGTTCTTGTCCCCATCACTGCCATGGTGGTGCAAACAATTCGGATGAACGGAGATCTGATGATCTGCACTCATCACAACTTAGACCTTTGCAGCCCATGCGACTATACGGTCAGAGGAGCTGTCACCAAGAAATAAAAAGAGCTGTTCCTCCTGGATTGCTACTGAATATATATATATATATATATATCTCAAAAAGCTCCAAAAAAGCTGTCAATCCCTGAATCAGAGGTTGGTTTGACCCAGTTTTCGTCCCCCCTCCGAAGATAAGAAATGGGGGGGGGGGTAATATTTTTAGCACTTTGTTATCACATCTCTTCTATTTTGGCAACATCTCGGGAGCTTCTTTGTCCGGCGGTGACATTACATGAAGCAGATCATCAGCTTGCCATCTCAACGTGGTCTGCTTACAAGCTAAGAGAGGGGTTCCCCCTCATCCACTTTGCATTCCAGCTCAGTCTGGCCCAGTAGTGGACACAGATCCCTGTGCTGTCTCACCCACAACACCAGCTTCCTCCCGGAGTGGAGACTCTTCCTCTGTCTGCCCCCGCGAGGTGACCGTGGTCTCCGGGGAGATGCTGTGCGGCCCCTCCAGAGGCATGCAGCCCGGGTGATTCTTACGAAAGTGCTGGTTGAGGATGGCCTGGAAGGGGAAGCTCTTCCCGCAGACATGACAGTGAAAGGGCTTGTTGCCCGTGTGTTTGCGGATGTGGTACTCCAGCTGATCTTTACGGGTATACTTTTTGCCACACATACGGCAAACAAAGGGCGTGATGCCCATGTGGAGTCGCATATGCCGGTCCAGGCTGCCCTTCTGGTTGAAAGATTTGGCGCAGTAGATGCAGGTGAGGCGTGGGTTGTAGCGAAACCACCGCTCAGATACTTCTTGTTCACGGAGATATTCAACGTAGCCGCTCACTCCAACTATTGCAGATTCTTCTACCTAGAGCAAGAACATTACAGATATGGGAGGAAATGCAATTAGCAAAGTTGCCTTCTTTCTTAAGCTGATGATTCCAGCCCCTAAAGAGAATGCTAAGTTATCTGAGATGTAAAGATGATGATGAGCACTAGTGTGGGGAGACCCAGGCTCTGGGGCAAAGAAGGCTTTGGTTTGTTCCCATCTTCATTCATTCATATCTAAAACAGGTTGTGGGAATGTGGCTTACAGCAAGAGGCAGGCAGATAAGGGGAGATGAGCCCTACCCTCTTCTGTGATCTATCACTGTTGGCAGGTTTCTCTGCATCCTGGCTCACTTCTGGTAGTGGGAAAAAAGTAGCTGCTGCAGCAGAAAGTAAGGAGGGAAGGGAGCGGGTAGGGTCTCAGTTCCCTTCACCCACTACATGCCCACTTGATGTAGAAATCAAATGTCCAGCATTCCCTGCTTGGTGGATGAATGGGGCAGCAAAAGAAGGCTTGAGGTTATATGTCGTGTTTTAACGGGGGGGGGGGGGGAATCAAACACAGCATCAATACAAACATCCACAAAAATATTCATAGCTACAGGCCAATATACAAACACAATTAAAAGAGAAGTTACTGAAATATTTCATATGTCTTTAAAAAAACTGGATAAACATACTCCTCAAATGCCTGAAGTAATGCGGTTGCAGGGATCTTTTGGCAATGCAGAATCACTGTGAAAATCCTTCATCAGGATTCCACCCATGTTAACTCCTGCATCAGGAGAAACCGGGGTGGGGTGGGGGCCTGCTGTGAAGAGAGAGGATCAGGTAACAGGATCCCTCCTCATTCTTCCACAAGCACAGATTCTGCCCGCGCAAGATGCTCTGCCAAACTAAGACAGAAGAATGGAAGGTGTCACCCCATTCCCCTCTGTTCACGATGGTCCCCCACGGCATTTTGACCACAGGGCTCCCAAGACTTCAAGCATCAGCTTTATGGGGGTCTCAGGAGAATAGTGGGGGAAGGAGGAGGCAAGAAATTTCTACAGCTGCCAGTGCCTTCATTCGTGGTTTGTAGGATTGTGTGTGAAAAGTAGTTGTATTTCAGAGGATCTTACAAAACTGAGAAACTAGCACTTAGAAATATTGATAAAAATGTGACTAAAATATGGAAATCACTGTCAGAGGATGTAGTAATAGCCACAGGCACAGATGGCTTTAAAAGGAAAACAGACAGATTCATGGAGAACATGTCTATCAGTGGCTACTAGCCATAGTGACTAAAGGGAACCTCCGCATTCAGGAACTTCTAAGTACCAGTGTCAGAATGCAACATCAGGAGAGGGCTTTGGCCTCTATGCCCTGCTGCTGAACCTCCAAAGTAACCGGTTGGCTACTGTGTGACACAGGATGCTGGAGTCAACTGATCTGATCCTTCAGGGCACTTATGTTCTTAATACGTCTCAATGCAAAAAACTCCAAATAATCCAATGAAACAGACTGAGAGCAGGTCCAGTATAAAGGGAAAGAACTATTTCTTCATGTAACCCTTAATACGCTTAAGGAATTTGTTGCCAATGGATACTGTGATGGCCATTAATATAGGAACCTTTTTAAAAAGGATTGGGGGAGGGAATCAAATAATAGACCTGTCAACTCCACTGACAGCTAAAAATGGAACCTCCAGTGTTCAGAAGCAGGATACCTCTGATTGACGTTTGCTGGGGGACAAGGAACAGCAGAAGACTCTCTCCAACATGCCTTGTCCGCAAGCTTCCCAGGATTTCTGGCTAGCCTCTGTCACAGACAGAATGTTTGCATTTATTCATTAAAATATTTGTACCCAGCCTTTCCTTGTGGTTCAATAAAGAGACTTTTCACCAGACCTGTAGGAGAGCTCTCATGTACTTACATAGAAGAATATCTGAGAGCCTTGAACAGCCAACAGTATACTTCTTCTTCTGTTGAAAGTGGGGGCCCTGACTCACTCATTTGCAGCCCTGCATGGATGGGGATAACCAGCGGGGCAACGGTGGCCATGTTCTGCAAGGCAGGACTGGCTGCACAGGCAGCTTGGGGGGCTGGGGGGCAGCAATGGTGGGAAAACCTGGCCCTCCCCCGCCTAGGTAGGCCTATGATGGGGTCTGAGCTGGAACCAGGGGAGAGGAAAGGGCCACCAGGGGGAAAAGCCCACCACACCGCCCGACCAGCTAATCTGACCACGTGGGGACCGCTTGCCCCCCCATCCCTCCCTGAGTGTTAATGCCTTGTGGGAAGAGAGCATGTGAGGGGTTGTGGGTAGTCCCGCCGGGGAGGAGGGGAACATTATGGGGATGCGTGGGTTTATGTTCCTGTTCAAGGTGTTTTCTGCTTCATTTATCTGTCACAACCGTGAGGTGATATCAGCATGGGTCCAGATCCAGGGGAGGAGGGGAACATTATGGGGATGCGTGGGTTTATGTTCCTGTTCAAGGTGTTTTCTGCTTCATTTATCTGTCACAACCTTGAGGTGATATCAGCATGAGGCCAGATCCATTTTAGGAAAACCGGCCTGCGTGCCGGTTTTCCCCGGTGTATGGGGATTCCCTTAATGGATCTTGTGTTGAGGGCTTTCAAGGGGCATGCCTAGCTCAGGGGCTGCCAATGGGTTACCCTCACAATCAGGTGGCAGGGGAGACCACTTAGTGGCCATTGTCCTTGTGGAATTCAACATCCTGCTATCCCATGGTTCTCCCCACCCCAGCAGGTGGGCTGGGCTGGGGTACATCGATTGGCAGATGGCTCAGTCGATGCCAGGATCCAGTGGACCCATGCTGTGCCAAAGCTTTTTACAGCTGTGAACAATAAAAGTTGTGGCCATTTTATTCCAAAAAGTTTTGCGTGATTGTGTTATTGGCGGGTTGTTGTAAAGGGGTACTCACCTTCGCTGCCCCCTCCCCTTTCCTAGGCATTGGGGCAGCAATTGGTTTAAACCAGAGATCTCCCAGGAGCCTTCACTCATATTTGCAGGCTCAAGCTACAGCATATCAGAGCAAGGAAGAACAGTCTAACCACACAAAATAAACCATGTTGAATATCATGATTTAGCTTTACTTGGTATACCTGACGCCGCTGTAACTGTTTTGGCTATGCAAATTAACAGAAACTCAAGGATGTGTCGGGATGAATGTTCTTAAACTGGCTCTTTTTCAGAACCCCACTTTTCACACAACGCAGAGCGTGAAAGCGAGAGTTTGCTCATGGCATGCAAGACCTGGCAAAATGCTGGGCTCTCAGAGAGGCTCTTTCTAGACAGAAAAATTAAAATGGCTTTTAAAAGGGATTAGAAAAATAACTGCAGCGACCATTTCTGAAACCACAGTTTCCATTTACAGAAGCAAACAGACTGAAGTATACCAAAAAGTCACCTTCTACAGGACGGTCCAACAGAGAAAACAATAGACCGCCAGTGTTTGTAACCTACAGCTTCCTGGCTAAAACCTCTCCAGCACAACATCAAGGACCGACGGCCTCTCCAGGAAAAGGATCCTTCCTTGTCACGGGGCTTTGCAGAGGAAGGCCTGTCTTGCATAATGATAGCCTCACCCCACACCTGAAGCAATGCCCATAATGGAACAGCCAACAAAGATGTGAACTCAAGGATGAGCCCTTTTAAACAAACCCCAGGACTAATTCCATCCCCATGCCTACCGAGACACCACCATCAACGAACCCAAACAATGTCATCAAAGGCTCATTTACTTGTACATTTTCTGCTTCCGTAACTATCCAAAAAATAACTACCCAAAATTCATCTTCCTTTCTCAAGGAAGTGGCCATGTAAGTCTGGGGTAACAAAAATAAGCAGGAGCATAGCGGCACCTTACAGAACAAGACCTGACTTCCAGGGTAAGCTTCTGTGGGCTAAAGCGCATGGCACCTGAGAAGTGGACCAAAGCCCACAAAAGCTTACACTTGTTACCAAGGAATAAAATCTTGTTGTTTTCAAGATGCCCCAAGACTCCTGTTTATCACTCTTCTCTGGCTCTCTAATGTTATCTTGTATTGCTAAACTTTATTGCTAAACTTTTTAAGCTCCCTGATCCGCCCCCACCCTACGTTGTGTGTTATGTACCGTTGGGCAGGCCTTTTGTGTTTTTTTCCAGCTGCGACGTGTACTACAGATATCAAAAGTTCAGAGAAAAACAAAGTAAGGAACACCCACCTGGGAACTAGGTTGCTTGGGTTCATCCATTCGCCATGGAGACTCGCTTTTTGACCTGTACCGCTCATTTACAGTAACCACACTACCAGAAGGGCTAAATCTAAAGATGAAAACAGAGATTAATGGCTAGTTATGCTATATAATTAAAACAAGATGAGAAACGATGCAACTACCTCTCCATAATTTGACGATAATATAGCGAGTGGGACAGAACGTGGAACAGATTACATACATTTTTTTAGGCAAAACGTTTCTAGGTTGCAAGTGAATGCAAACTGGCATAAAACTGGAAACCCTGACGCACACCAAGATGATCTATGACACAGTTCAGTTTCTTGGGACAAGGAAATGATTTAGGAGGAGAGCAGAGGATGAGCAGCCTCAGGGCCATCCACCCAAGCAAAAGGTTGAGAGACACCGAATACTGAGAGACCCTTGTAGAGAAATTAATTCAGGGTAGAATTGCTCTCGAAGCTCTCTCAGACTGCTTTAAACCTCCTGCCAATGCATATTCCACCATTTATAAGCAGCAGCACTTCCATCCTCAAAAGGGGACTTGGATAGGCAAGTCAAAGTGAAGAACATAGCAGTAAAGACAACAAAAGCAATGGTTGTGTGTGATACACAATGCTCAGGAATCACTTTTTCCCCAAGGGCAGTAAAAAAATGCCCTCCTAGTATTACAATTTGAACTCCAAGAAAAAGAAATCCACTCAGTTCAGCCAGACCAATGCATGGTTAAGTAAACCTAGCTATGTTCTACTATATTTTACCATGACATCTGAATTAACAAACCATAGCTAATGATCAGGTGGCAAAACAGGAAGCAAGACTTAAAGCAGGTTAAGCACACGACAGCTTGTTTAATTATGGTTTGGCATGAGGTTTACACTGAACCAAGCAGGTGTTCAATGGCCTTTGTGTGTGTGTGTGTGTGTGTGTGTGTGTGTGTGTGTGTGTATGTGTGTGTGTGGCTGTGGTGGGGAGAGAACCAGGATTAAGCTAGGTGAGGTTTTTAACAAGTATTACATTTTTAATCCACGTACTGTATACTCTACAAGACGTATAAGCTAAAAGATTTCAGGATCAGCAGGCTACTTAACAGATGCAAAGAGATAAACTGGAAGAAACCACTGCTTTACACCAAATACAGTGATAATCAATAAATACTAGTACAGGAACGGCCAGCAGGTGTAGTGGTTAGTGTGTCAAACTAGGATCTAGGAATCCCAGCTTCAAACCCCCACCCTGCCATGGAGACTTGCCGGGGTGAGCTTGAGACACTCACACACTCACAGCTTAAACTACCTCACAGAGTTGTTGTGAGGATGAAATGGAGAAGAATATTGTGAACCAGTTGGGGTGTCCACTGGGGAGAAAACCAGGGTATAAATGAAGTAAATAAATAAAAGCATAACAACACGCAAGCTGAAAGTCTCAGGCTCTTACTGCACAAACTGTTTCTAAGAAAAAGCTAATGATATATCCAAAAATTGCTCATATCCATTCTTTCAAAGGAAGACAAACCTTCCTTGGCAACCTGTTTTCCAAAACCCAACCCCTTCCTCCCATATACCATATACAGATCTGGCCAGATCTCTGATTGCCAAGAGTCCCTTCCGAAGAGTCCCACATCTGAACTTCCATGACCCTCCCTCCTTACATGAGGGATGCAATTCCACCACTATATACCCTGACTGCCAAGATTAATTTTCAGTATCTTCTGCTATCGAATTCTCCTACCCATCAACCTCATGAAGAAGGAGGAGGAGGAGATTGGATTTATACCCTGCCCTTCACTCGGAGCCTCAGAGTGGCTTACAAACTCCTTTCCCTTCCCCTCCCCACAACAGACACCCTGTGAGGTAGGTGGGGCTGAGAGAGCTCTTTCCAGAACTGCTCTGACAGAACTATGGCTTGCCCAAGGTCATCCAGCAGCTGCAAGTGGAGGAGTGGGGAATCAAACCCGGTTCTTCCAGATTAGAGTCTGCGCTCCTAACCACTACACCAAACTGGTTTTTCCTTTTGTCAAGCCCTTCCCTCTCCCATTATCTTTCCTAGGTTCACTCCCGCGTGGAAGGAAAACAGCATAAAATGTGAGGAGACTCACCTCTCAATCTCAGTGCTGGTTGGCCTGGCCACTTTTGCTCCTGATGACCCTAGGGTGTAACTTTCCTGTCCCACCGACCCGTGGCCTGTGGTATCAATCACCATGGCGGTGACCTCCTCAGCGCTGCTCCCATCTTCTCCAGATGGCTGATTCTCTGTCCCCAGCCACTCTTCCAGGTTTTCCGTCTTGATCCGTACAGCTCCAAGGACTTTGACGTCGTCATCGCCCTGCCCACCATGATCAGCCACTCCCGTTTCCACATACCACTGTCCTGCCCGATTAATCCTCAGTATGGGCTCCCTGCTCTCCACGTCCGAACTCTGCTCTATTATCTGAGGGCTCGTAGACTCCTCAGGAGGACTAAGTTCCCGAATGTCCAGCACTGTGCTGACCTGGCCCATCCGGCTCCCTTTCGGAGTGCTGTGGTGAGGACTCAGAGAGCGATTCAGGGACGGGGAAGCCCGGTGAGATTCTGGAGGCCTTTCCTGATGCTTTGCCCTGGTTTGGCTCAATTCTGCTTCAACCTCAGCTACGCTGATTTTGAAATGAATGCCCTCCAAGATCTGTGTGCACTTGTCTATAATGTGCTGCATCTGCAGGAAGCTGGCTGCAGTCAGGTAGCTTATGATGTCTGCCAGCTGGAGGCATATCCGCCCGGTGTAGCAAAAAGAGAGGAGCTGCTCAAACACAGTGGGGTTCTTGATGACGGAGATGGAGACTGTGCTCATCTCGTTAAGCGACATGTGGTCTCGGAAGTAAGGCGAGCTAGCGGCCAGCACGACCTTGTGAGCCCGGAAGGCCTGGCCCTGCACGTTGACCACAATGTCACACAGCCGGCCCTGCATGCGCAGCTGGTTGAGGTGGCTCAGAACAGAGTTGCTGAAGTCGGGAATCTCCAGCTGAATGTTTCCACTTTTCTCCATGACGGCCCCAGTGGCAGGCGGAGCTACCCTAACGAGGAAAAATGCCATGACAGATTGTGTTAGAAAAGAGTCTCCCTTTATGGCTGGCTTCCCATACTATGTGAAGAAAACAGGGTCCAAAAACATGTGATACGTTTATATGCATTTTCAGATATGACTGTGACTGTGACTCAAAGGGCATTTAGTTCTTCAAATGCACATAACAAGTGACCCTTAGAAGACCTGTTGCTCAAAATAAGTTGCACAACATGACAAGGGGGGGGGGGGAATCCAGCTGTAAAGCAAAAATAGTGGCTAAAGAGTACTCCTGAACTCACAAAAGCCCCCTCCGCCAAAGAACTTGGCCATTTAACAGTATATAAAGTCTGAACTTATTTGAAACATTTATAAACCCACCCTTCTTTCAGGTAACTGGGACCATCAATAAAAATGGTTGAAAATTTTACTCTTAAAAACAATGAAATTAAAATAACTATTAGAAAAACCTTTAACATTCAAATCAATCACAGAGCAATCATCTGCCAGAGAGTTCCATGTTAAAGACCCTACAGAGACACACAGTTCTTCTAATCCCCTGTGGAAGACTGTTCCAACTCCCTGTGGAAGATTGCTCTGGGGCACTACAGTAGCCACTGAAAAGCACCCACAAGTGGATAACAGAAGAACATACCCTTCTGTGGGTAAGAACAACTAAAAGGCCCTGCTGTGCCAAGCAAAGCGGCCCCATGAGCTTATACTAGGAGAGGCAGTGCCAAACTCATGCCCTGAAATATTGACTTTCACAGTCACAAACATGGCAAACTCTGCCTCTTTTTACTACTATTAACCATAGACATGCTGTGCAGTCCCACACAAATCCCTCATACTGAATCAGACCATCAGTCCGTCAAGGTCAGGATAGTTCACTCAGACCAGTAGAGGCTCTCCAGTGTCTCAGGCAGACATCTTTTCACATCACCTACTGCCTTGTCCTTTGAAATGGAAGAGCCAGGGATTGAACCTGAGACCTTCTGCATGCAAAGCAGAGGCTCTTCCACTGAGCCACAACCGCTCTTCAGTCCTTTTCGGACATCTCCTGCTCACACCTTGGTGATGAAAATGGAGGTTGGAACTCTCAAAGGGGCATGCTCCCAACTCATTTCTGGTAGACAGAACAAGCCTAAAAACAGTTCCATCCGGGTCAGGGCTAATTATTTTAACATACATTAAAAATACAAAACATGTCCTAAAGGTAAGAAAGCCAGAAGGGGAATGGTTGGCTTTGTGATGTATGCCTGGCACAGGTGTGGGCTCAGTTCAATGAGCTCCTGGCTCTCAACGAACAAGTTCACATCCTTGAGGCTAAGGTCCCTGACCTGGAGAAAAAGAGAGAGGTCACTAGATGAAACTTTCAGGGATCTGCTAGAGGTACCATGCTATCATGGCGACTTTATTGTCAGGGAGGATCAAAGGTCTTGAGGTTGGAGAATATTGGACTGAGAAGGGGGGGAACTGATTCTACAAAGAAACCCAGATTGAGAACCAATATCCTCTCATACCATGGATACCCTGGATGGAGGGTGCAGGGCTCTTGGTAGTGAGAGCTTCAAGTTTTAAGACAGTACAGATAATGGTGTGCAGTGGGTGTTTTATGCTGATGGTGACTTGTCTGCCTGGGGTGAAGGTTGCAGATGCGACGCCAGATTGGCCAGTAGTAGTGTGGGGGAGGAGACCATGGTCACGGCGCATGTTGAGACCAGTGATGCTGGGAAGTCTAGTCATACGATTCCTGAAGGAAACAGGAAAGGTTACTAGGCAGAAGGTTAATGTCCATGATAGCCAAAGTAACAGAAAGACTGCTGGGTGGAAGGTTTAAATTTGCCAGGCAGTGAAGAATGTTTTGGGAGTAGCTGGCCCTGTACTTGAACTGAAGCCGAATCAGACTACTGGCACTTAATATCATAAAGGTCACAGAGCAAATTTTAAACTAACCCCTGAGGAAAAGCCCACAGCAACTGGAGAGAATCTGGTTTGGGAAGAGCACTCTCATAAATGATTACAGACTAATTTGGTCTGGGTAATCGAGATGGAAATCAGTTAGCATTTCTCAGTGAGAGGGTGCCAAGGAGATGACATCTGTTTAAGAAGACCAACAGGCTGTGGAGGGGAGCATGTAGCCCGAGGTTCACAGAAGGAATCACAATACAGCTAGAATAGTGGGTATTTCAGATACCTGATGGAATGGGCAAAAGTCAGCATGATACATCTATTACAGGATCTATACAAAGGATATTAGGGGTGCATAGCTCTGTGTCAAAGAAATCACAGAATCCAATAAACACTTTACTGGAATAGATTCTGTCACAGTATTACTATGGGTGAAAATACCTAAGATATCTTAACACTGGGGGACATTCAATCGCTTGCCTTACTGAAACTGAGGGCGATCTTGAAATGGAGAAAGAATTAAGGCAGGCAAATCAGAGGAGAATGTTGTTTAATAATGGGCAGCTTAACTACATGTGCATTGAGCAGGTTGATATGTGGTCATATCACAGAAAAGAGACATAACGTTTAGATAATTGGTCCATAATGCTTAGATAATTGGTCAACAGAACCGACTAGAGGCAAGATGACCCTGGACTTGGTCCTGAGTGTTGCTCAGGTCCTGGTCTGAGATGAAAGTGTTTCCCAACTGAGAACAGCGATTGCAGCGTTACTGAACTCAGTATTTAAGTGATCTGGAGGTTTTCAAAGAAGTACACATCTGCATTTGATTTTAGAAAAGGAAACTCCTGAAAAATGAGGGGCTTACTTACATGGAGGCTGAAAAAGAGGTCAAATACCTTTAGAATGGTTGGAAGCTGGGGACATACAGCTTCTTCCTCTCTCTCCCATGACACTAGAACTTACATGCACGCAACAAAGTTGATGGACAGTATTGTTAAGGAAAGAAGAACTTCACTCATAGTAATTAAATGGTGGAATTCACAGCCAAAGGACAGCTGGCTTTAAAAGGGGATTAGACAAATATTGATACTCGCGGGGGGAGTACCCTAGTCCTCCTGGGGCCCCCTCCCTGGGGCAAGTGGCGACGAGCCTCGCTCTCCTCCACCCCCCTTCCCAGAGGCAAGCGGCGGCAGCAAGCCCCGCTGCTCCTCCAACCCCCCCGAGTCAAGTGGTGGCGACGAGCCCCGCTCTCCTCCACCCCCCTCGCCTAGGCAAGTGGCGGCAGCGGCAAGCCCTGCTGCTCCTCCAACCCCCCGAGCCAAGCAGCGGTGGCAGCAAACCCCACCGCTCCTCCAAACCCCCCATGAGTCAAGCGGTGGCAAGCCCCGCTGCTCCTCCACCCCCCTCCCCAGGGCAAGTGGCGGCGGCGAGCCCCACCGCTCCTCCAGCCACCCCCCATTGGCGACAGTGAGCCCTGAGCAGCTTACAGTCACCGGACCCGCTGAGCCTCCCCCACAACGGCCAGAGCGTTCCCTGCGCATGCGCAGTGGGTGCTCTTACTTTTGGGGGGATTTAAATATCCCCCCCAAAAATTTTTAAACTTTTTGGATTTTTCTGCAGATGTGGGGACTGCCCCACGTCTGCAGAACAATCTCCCTGCCCCCCCAGGTGTCCCCCCCCACGGATTTAGGTATCCGCACACAGGGGGCGCCTTCGCTATTAGATATATAGATAACAGGGGAGACTCTGGGCCCTGTTTGCAGGTCTTTCAATTGGCCACTGTATGAAACAGGATGATGGATTAGAAGATGGATCACGGACCTGATCCAGCAACACTGCTCTTATGTTTAACAGGTATAGCTTTGGTCTGCAACCTTCAACAAGAGTTTCTAGAACAGGGGTGTCAAACATAAGGCCCGTGGGCTGGAACCAGCCCATCCAGGACTCTTATGCGGCCCGCAAGCAACTGATGCAAGGGAAGGAGTGCTGGGGGGGGAGTGGGTAGAGCCACTACACTGTAGCTTCAGCACAGCAGAACAACCTCATCTGCAGCAGTGAAACAGCATGGGGGCATCTGCCTAGCCCATGGGGCCTTGCAGTGAGGATACGCCAACTTGGAGCATAACAGCTGCTGTCCGTTATACATTTTATATCTCTGGCACCTGGCATTACATTTTATGGCACACATGGCCTGGCAAAATGACATTTATGACAGATCCAGCCCTTGTAACAAATGAGTTCGACACCTCTGTTCTAGAAGTATAGTAGACAAGAACACTACAAGGACACTCGGAACTTTTCAGACCAATTCACAAAATGCTCAATATGCTGAGCTCGAATCAAAGTAAATTACTTCTGTTATGCTTTCTGCTGACAAGCATAACTCTGAATAAGGTAAGAAGCTTATACATAATTCTAGGACCAGAAATCCAAAAAGGAATTTACTATAGCCCAACCTGTGAAGAACCAGTAGACGTCTGGCACCCGTCTGCAGGAACCAAGATACTCAAGTCCAGACAAGGCAACTGTGACAGGGGACTTTGCTGATACATCATTATACACTGATGTTACAATGCACAGTAAGGGCAGAATAGCATTAAGGAAAAATTGTCCAACATTACTGGTTAATGTTCCTGGGCAGGGGAGGACCAAATTCATCACTTGTACCTACAGCTTCCCTAAAGCCATTCCTTCTTTCTACACCATACTCTAACATGAGAGGACCCACAAATTACCATAATCCCTTGAACAAATATCTATACAGACATACAAACACACATTCATGCTCACACAGTCAAAAGAAATTATCAAAGAATATGCAGATGTACTCATCATGATCAGCTACTAGAACTGGCTTCATGTATTTCCTGATGTCATATAGTAATAGGACTGATTTGATCACACACCTCGCTACAACTGAATTTGCATACAGTTTCTTGGCAGGATAGATCTACTGCTAGTTATACCAATTTGGTGTAGTGGTTAAGTGCGCAGACTCTAATCTGGGAGAACCGGGTTTGATTCCCCACTCCTCCACTTGCACCTGGCTGGATGACCTTGGGCAAGCCATAGCTCTGTACCAGCTGTTCTCTCAAGGACAGCTTGGGAAAGAGCTCTCTCACCCCCACCTACCTCACAGGGTGTCTGTTGTGGGGAGGGAAGGGAAAGGAGTTTTTAAGCCGCTCTGAGACTCCAGATGAGTGAAGGGCGGGGTATAAATCTAATCTCTTCTTCTTCTCTTCTCTTCTTCTTCTTCTACTAGCTTCTCTAAACTCCCAGCTTGCTTCTTTACTAGCTTCTCTAAACTTAAAAAAGGCTGAGGGAAGGGGAAACTATAGTGAGGATGCTCCGTTGCTGCTATAAATGCTTCTGAATTCACAAGGGCAATGAGAACTGTTGTCATGTGGAAACACCCTGAACTTGAAACAGGAGTCAACTGATTATGTGCTGGGTTGTGTATTGAACATGGAAGTGCAGCTTAGCCTAATGATACTCAGTGGCTCAGAAACCACTTGGCTGTTTGCCATGCCACCTGTATCTCTTCTGGGCACTGTTCCTCAATAAAGAAGAAGAAATTGGATTTATACGCTGCCCTTCACTAATCAAAGGAGTCTCATAGTGGTTTACTATCCCTTTCCCTTCCCCCCCCCCCCAACAACAGACACCCGGTGTGAGGTTGGTGGGGCTGAGAGAGCTCTTTTGAGAACTGCTCTTGAGACAACAGCTCTGAAAGAACTTATGACTGACCCAAGGTCACTCCAGCAGCTGCAAGTGGAGGAGTGGGGAAATCAAACCCAGTTCTCCCAGATTAGAGTCTACGCTCCTAACCACCACACCAAACTAGCTCGTGACCCATATTTCTAGAAAGCGGGCAAGGCCTTGCCCAAAGGGGTTCTGGTTGTTAGGTAGTTCCCACCTCGAAACAGCCACTGCCAAGAGAATGACTAAGCTGCAAACCTCCTTGAGGCACAGAATTCATACCAAAGATGAAAGTAAACATGGCTCTTTTGATTGATGGTAATTGCAAATGTGGGTCTTTGTAAGCCATGGAGGCAGTGCCAATAGCCTAGCCATTAGTAGTGTATCTGGAAAAGAAAAAAAATGGGCCAAAAGATAGCAACTACAGCAGGAATTAGGCATCAAATATTGCAGCTGGAATAGAAAGACACGGTTGTACAAACTGCACTTCTACATATTTTAACAGCATGGAAAAGACAGTGGAAACAAGGGTGGGAGGCCAGCTCCTAAGTAACTAGTACCATCTTCCCTTTTAGCACTCATAATTCCCAATACAGAAAGAAATAGCTAATCTATAGTCATAGTGGGGAAAACCTGTTAGAGTACGTACATAAACTCCACAATAGGAAGTCTTGAACATATGCTTCTAAAAATTGCAGAAATATCAGACTTGGAAAAACTGAGACAGCTTTTCTTTGCTGCTGTGTGCAGCACTGAGAAAACTACAAGGATCCACTACGATTTAAATTAACTACTACATACAAGCCCGGTCCTGGATGGTCCAAGCTAGCCTGATCTCATCAGGTCTCACAAAGCAGGGTCAGCTCTCATTAGTACTTGGATGGGACACCAACAAGGAAGCCCAGGGTTGCTACACAGAGAAAAGCAATAGCAAACCACTTCTGTTCATCTATTGTCTGGAAAACTCTATGGGGTTGCTATAAGTCAGGTGTGAATTGTGACTTGACAACACTTTTTCACCACCACGACATATAAAGGTAATTAGGCAGTATCTTTGTACTGGAAACTCTCTGCTGGAGAGCTGCTCCAAGTATGGAGATCATGGGAGCTGTAAGCAACACTCCCTCTAAGATGCGGAGACTTGTGAGCAAAAATTCTACCTTGTAAGCTACTGGAATTAAAGTTGTAAGCGAGTAATTCAGCTAATGCATAAATTAGCTTGCTCTGGAGCCATCTTTCCTGAGCTAAGACAAAAATGTGTGAGCTGGAGGCTAAAAAACTGAGCTAGCTCACACTAACCCAACTTAGAGGGAACACTGGCTGTAAGTACTTCTTGATTTTTTAAAAACTTGTCCAGTTTCAGAGAGTTTAAACCAATTGCAGCAATCTTAAAACATACACCACAGACTCCAGCATCATATCTGAACCCCTGATTTTATTTATTTAGAGGATTTACGGGCTGCCTCTCCAAAGAACTGCTGGGTCTACTCTCATCCGTAATCTACTGTTGCTCCCATGCTTCTCTGTTTGAAAGCCTTGTTCCAGCTCATATACAACGTGAACACCGCAGACCCAACAGGATTAAGGCTTCAGCCTTGCACAAACACAGATAGCAACAATCCTTCTTAAACTCAGTGAGGTTCACTTGAAAGTAAACCGGGCTGCATCGAAGTATTAAAAACCCCACCCGACATTCTCTCTCTCCTGTCCCACCCTTACTCCAGAGTCTCCTCACTTCAATGAGCGCCACCCACACCCTCACACCCGCCCCTAATACCTAACATTCCAAGCCCCTCAAACACACTGACTTAGATGCACACTTGGCGTATTAAAAGAAAAACTGTGTAAAATTCGGAAATAATGAGGAAAGGGTGGGCACAAAGACGTTCTTTAGCAGGGACAACTTGCATACATATTCTTTACGGGGCGGGGAGAAAAAAAAAAGAATATTGACAGCCTTCTGCGGGCTATGTAAGGAGGACAGAATTGTTGCAGGGGTTTAGGAATTTGGAGACACACTTTTCCACAGGAATAAAAAAAGAGAGATTTTAGGGAACAGCGCCTCTTGCCCCAGAGGAAAAAGTGGGGCTAGAAACTGGAAGCGGGGGGGAAGTCCCCTCCCAATCTGGGGGATACTTTCGACCCCACCTGGCGAGAGTCTAACGCGCGAGGAGAGGGTGAATGGGCAGCGCTAACCACTTTCTAAGCCGTTCTGCCTTTCCCGAGGGGACCGAAAGATACCGACTACATACCTCCTGGGGGGGTGGGACGAGCCCGAACACCCTTCCGGAAGCGAAACCCCCAGAACGAGCCCCGCCCCGGAAGAACATCCCCCAATTCCCCCCATCACTGATTGACTAGTCTTTCCCCCCGCCGTAGCAAAACGGTCTTCGCGTCAGGTGGCCACACCCATAGGAATGAGCCCGCCATCGGGAGGCCAGGGCAGAGCCAGGCGGGGCCAATGCGCCTGCGTGAGAGGGAAAGCCTCGGTAAGAGAGGTTGTGGTTTTTTTTTAGTTCCAGGGGCGGGGAAAAGGGAGAGGAAATGCAAATAGCACAGCCCGTCGTCACGTGATCGTGAGAGCCCGCACTCTATATAACGGTGGCCCCGCCCTTTCCTTCTTTCTTTCATCGCTTGTGTCGTGAGGTGTGTGGCGCTTCTTTTGGGGTGGTAAGTTGCGCCGTTAAAGCATGCTTTGGGGAGGGGTTTTCCCGTTAATATGGTTTTAGCCATTGCTTAGGGGGATTGTGGGGTCTTTAGGATGTGTCATCTGCCGTGGAGGGCCTTGGAGGTGGGAGGATGGAAGCGGATTGTCTCTCCCCCCGCCTCCACGCTTTTCTTCCTTGCTTTGGGCCTTCATTTTGGATACCACCTGAAGAACATTGAGAAATGTAAACGTGGGCCGGTGGCTGGTTTTATTTCGCACAAGTATAGATGCATTCCATGAGAGTGGTCTAAAATTGCAAGCTAGTGTGCGGGCTTTTGAATTTAGTAGAACTTCTCGTCAGTTGCATGTTACTGTATGGGGGAGGGGGAGAGTGAAAGAAGACAGAAATCCTAGTTTTTGGACGGGATCGAGATAGATAGGTATGGCCTGGTGAAAAAGGAACCGTCGATTGCCCTAAGGCACACCGGGCTATAGAAGCCACGCCACACTTTTAAAAAGTTAAGAATTCGAGATTATTTGATTTTGTCAAGAAAGCGTCAGTTTATTTTAAGTTACTGAAACTACAGGTTAATCTGCAGAGCCAAAAGTAGTATTATTAATATTTTCCCTTTGGTGTCGACTAAAACCTCACCGGTTTTGAACTTGCTTTTTGCAGGTTTGTCACCTTTTTCATTTCTTCTTTGATGCTTTAGTTTGTCCATTGAGCACCTTAGTGTGATCAAATAAATCAGTTTCACGAGGGTTGCCAGATATGGAAAACCCGGAAAACTTGCTTGGAAGTAGCACAAAGTTCTAGTGATAGCTGGGGCCTGCTTGTATGCACACGGCACAAATTATGACCATTGTATCACAAAGCACATTGTTTATCAAATTTACAACCATGGTATCATTTTATTTAAATGCCTATGATGTGGGCTAGTGTATTGATTTAGTTAGGCAACAATTTGCTTATAAAAGCTTTCACCAAGTCCTCATGTGAATTTTCCAAGGACTTAATTCGACTCCAGAACATTGCAGTGAAGGGATTCTTGTAGGTTACTGATTAAACTGATCTGCGTGCCTGCACATGATGAAAAATAATGTTGGTAGGGACATCTGAGTGCATGATGAATGCCAACGTCTCTGAGCAGGCACTAGAGTGTAGGAGTGGGTACAGAAGCATTTCTCGTACTTTCACCATTCTGCTCCACGCCTATTATGCCTTTCTGCTGAACATTTGCCTGCCATGAGTACCAAAATACCTTTTACATGTATGTGGGCAGCACAGAATCCGAATTGGGGATTTTGTGTTCTTGCAAGAGCTTTAGAGCTGTTTAAAGCAATTCTTGAAACAGTATAAATCAGAATATAAAAAACTGCACTGACTGAAATGCAGAAAACCACAGTCTTGGATCCAGCCTGCTTTCTGCTGGGGAGAGTGGATTGATTCCTGCCTTTCCCTTACCTGCATTCTGTGACCCTGACTAATGCTGGGTTTCGGGGGGGGGGGGGCAGTGAAATGGGAAACTAAGAAAGAACTCTGTTTTCTGTAAGTGGAGTAATTACTGGGTTCATGCATTTTAATACTCTGTTGTCTGTGCATGGTCTAGTATTTTCAAGAGAACTTGGGTGGCAGTGCACCTGAAAACCACAAAAAGATGAATGCCCAACCCTGGAAATCCTATGGCTTATTTCAGCATAGTCAGTTGGCATCTTTCATTGATCTCATTGGACCAACAGGGGAGAGTCTATGACCTGCCCCATCTGTCCACTGAGTATTTTAGAAGGGAGGGGTCAAAGTGTCTGGTTAATTGTGGCTATTCTGTGACTTTGAGATGTTTCTACCATCTTTCTTTCTGGTCTGGGTTTCTGGGGAAAGACCTGGAAGATGCCAAGTTCACCTTGCCAGCATGGTCCAGTGGTAAAGAGCAGCAGACTAATCTGGAGAACTGGGTTTGATTCCCTACTCCTTCACATGAATCCTTCTGGGTGACCTTGAGCCACTCTCAGTTTTCTCAGAACTCCCTTAGCCCCATCTACCTCACAGGGTGTCTCTTGTGGGGAGAGGAAGGGAATTGTAAGCCGCTGTGAGACTCCTTTGTGAAGAACGTGGTATAATATCCACCTTTTCTTCTACCTTCTGTCTTTTGTGGTAAAATGCTTATGGGAAACTGCAGTAAAATCAATTAGCCTGTGGCAGTTTCTGAGTAGTGAAGCCCAACAACTTCTTACAAAATCACAAGCTTTTCCCCCCTCATTACTTTTCCCTAAATAACAATTTTAAAAGTCCTTTAGAGTGTTTTAATCTTGCTGTTTGAGCTGCTTATAATTTGTGTCCTTGCAACCTGCTTGCTGAATGGTAAGCCATCTTGAGTCTTAGGAGATAAGCCGGGAGATAGATGTTTTTTAAACACATGTAGAGTAAGAAGTACAATTTGAGGTATGTTGAGGTCGTCCCTTTTAAAATGACAAAGAACATACAGGGCATTATTTTTTTAAAAAGTTAAATTCATGAACTACTACAAAGTAGAAGCTTTTTTCATGTGATGTGCTCATCTTAATTTCATAAAATCAATGCTGTTAAAAAAAAACAACCCAGAAAAGATTCCTAATTTCTCATTGTTTTTTTTGCAGCCTCAGGAGATCAAGACCATGTTATTTGCAAAGGTAAATGTGTTACTTTCTGTTGATAAAGACCAAAATTGTTGTAGGTTGTATCAAAAAGAGGGAAGACTTATTTTAAATGCTGGTTTACATTGTGCCACAATGATGACACTTATTTGCTACTCTTGATTAGTAGGATGATGAGAATGCTTAACCACCTTTGTTAAAAGCTGAGGCACAGCAAACTCTTCAAAAGTTATCTTGACTCTTTGATTACTTCCACACAGACTATAACTTGTGCTGGTTTTCTTGCAGGGTTTTGCAAATGGCTTGGTCCTTATTAAAGATGGATTTCCTGGTAAGTAACTTCTACAAAAGAGATGGGGAGGGGCTTGCATTTTTCAGCATACGCTTCGGAAATAGGGGACAGAAAACTAATTGTCCAGAGATCTTTTCAGGGGAGGCCCCTACCAATGAGGTTTGCACATGATGACAACATAGTTCAGCAGACAATCCGTGATGAACACTTGATGTCTTTCGCTCCTATCTGATGCATCCTCATTGGGGTTTTGAGTCTGACATAAGGTCAGCCTGGATAGTTCCGCCATGTTACTGATTGCTTTACTCACAAAGTAGGCGTTGCTTTTAAAACAGGGAGTCCCCAGTCTTTTTGAGCCTGAAGGCACCTTTTGGATTTTCACATTTTATTTTCAATAAAATAGTCCCTAAAGGGCAACAGCTTTAAGGTTTTGAGAGGGGGATGGTGACTGCAGTCCCGAAATGGTTGAATGAGGACAGCCCATAAGAGGCACTTTCTGACTAGTGCACTAAGTGCCACAGATGCCCTTGGTTGCCAGGCTGGGAAACCCTTCATTAGGATATTTGCTTTTTTTGGCACTGAGTAAAGAGATTGCTTGGCTCCAGCCTTTTTCTTTAAACTACTAGAAAAATATGCTTGAACTGAGCAGTGCAGCTATGAAACAAAGGTTTGTTATAAAACAAAGAAGGCTTGTTTATGCATCATCAAATTTCCCACCCATTTAGGTGTACAGAACTGCAAATAAGCTTGAAACATTTTGGTTGGTAATTCGTGTAACACAGTTAAACTTCTCTTATAGATTCTTTGGTATGGCTGAGTCCTGGATGATCAAACAGGTATGTTGCATAAGAAAAATTGACTCGGTAGTAGAAGTAGGAACGGAGCTTGTCACACTGGCAGGGCATCACTCATGTAGTCCTTAGATTGATCACTGCATGCTTAAGCTCATAGACTATTTGATGATCCACCTTATGTTTGTAATGAGTGTGTGATGGTATTTTGCATATAATGTGCTAAATGATCCCAGCTTTTAGTAGCTTTACAATGAGGATCTGACATCTCATATTGGCACCCACATTGTCAAAAGCTTTAAGCCCAGGATTGGATTGCAGGATGATGCATTTGGTCCCCCGCTAGTTCAGCGTGTGGCATAAACAGCCACTCAGTTTTGTATCAGCTAAAGGTATAAGAAGAGCCTGTATCATATTGCTCCACTAAGTAAAACTTGAAGCCTTTGCTTTAACCTAAGTGGCTCTTCTCCCAGTTGAAGAGCTATTTAAAAGTTAAAGGAGGACTCCTTTGGCTTGAGGAACTTCCTCTTGGCTGAAGTAGGATCCTGTCCAGTGCACAGTTCCAGATTTCAGGTACCAGGCAGGGATCTGTGCCTTTTGAGCCCTGTATTGACTAAGTTTTGCCTTAGAATTGAAATCTGATCTAGTTTAAGATTAAGATGGGTAGCCATGTTAGTCTGTTTGTAGCAGTAGAAAAGAGCAGGAGTCCAGTAGCACCTTAAAGACGAACAGAATTTTGTGAGTCACTGCTCACATCTTCAGATACCTCTAGCTGATCTAGCTTTATTCGCCTGATAATGTCTTGCAAAGTGAATACGAAACCAGCAGTAGGAAATCTTATGAAAAAGTACTGCTGTGTACTTCACTAATTCAGGCATGGAACTGTATGCTAATGTTTGGTATAGTGGTTAGGAGTAGGGGTGTGCAAAAAAAAAAATTCGGTATTTTTCGGATTCGGATATATTGTACCCAATTTTTTTGGTATTCCGGATAAAACTCGAATATCTATATCGGTATAGGGTAGAAAACCGAAAATTTTCGGTATTCCTGAATACCCTATGGGGCCATTGTAATCAATGGCAAAAAAGTCTGAAAAGTTTCCAGGGGGCTGGGGGGGAGGGGGTTTGAGGTAGAGGCTCCAAATTTGGACTGTAGCTGCTGAAGCCTCTCCCCAAAGGACCCCCAAAGTTTTGAAAAGATTGGACCAGGGGGTCCCATTCTACGGGCATCCCCCTCCACACACACTGTTAACCGAATTGCTTTAATTTAGGATTAGCAATTAGCTAGACAGGAACTTGACACCTGGGCAATGTTTGATGACTCACTGGGGCCAGGGCTGGCCATCCTTTTGTCTCTTTAATGTCCCTAGCTGGCCACTTGATGGGAGGAAGATTAGCTGCTAGGTAACTTTCGTTTAGCATAATCCTTTCAGGTATGTTGGAGGGGGGAGGAGTTGCCCTGCGCAATGTGACAGAAAGAAACCTTATTGCAAAAGGAGTCTTTGTCTCCGGCTTGGTGAACTATGGTGGGTGCCAGCCTCCTGGAGTGGACTGGAGCTTCTCCCAGCAATGGAGAATGCCTGTAGCCCTTACAGCACAGCGACCCAAGTTCGAGGTCATCCAATCCAACCCGACATACAGCGTGGCAAAGTCTCAGACACCTCCCCATCCACTCGCACCCCCAGAAGACCCTGGGCCCTGTCCTGAACAATGATTTGCTCAAACTGACTCACTGTGAAGTGAACACAGCCCACTTAGCTGGAGAAACGAGGAACCATGTTCTTGTTAGATCTGAACTGGGTCTTCCTTCCTCCGGCCAAGGAAGTGCTTCTGTCTCTCCAGGCATGTGTCAGCTTACCTTGACATACATCTGCTCGTGTGTCTCAGGTGGCCCAAGCAGACTCTGTCTGCAGTGCACGGCTAGACTCATCATGGACTCTGGGGAGGGGACCCTCAAGGGTCATCTAGTCCAACCCCAGTCTGCACAAGGGAATTCGCCCAAAGTGTGTGACTTGCTGTGAAGTGAATGTGCAGCCCACTTAGTCAGATGCCGTGCGTGGTGTTCTGTTTAACTTAACATAGAAGGCAGCCCCGCACGCATCTGGCCAAGGAAGTAGCCTCTCTGCCTCGTCTCATGATGTCAGCTTACCAAAAAAGAGAGAGCCCCCCCCAAAAAACAGAGAGAGCCCTAACAGAGCCCCCCCCACAACCACCCCACTACCCTCAGCCCCCAAGCCCCCAACCCAGAATATAAAAAATGCCCTAAAATTTAAACCCTGCAGCAGACTCCAGGCAGCAGTGACTCTGAGCTCACTCCAGGTAGGCAGGCAAGCAGGCCAGGCTGGGAGGAGAGGCCAGAGGCTCAGAGAGCAGGGGCAGCAGCAGCCAGCCACACTCTCCAAGCCAAGCTCTCTCAACTCTCTGACCAGTACAGCAGCACCAACCGTCCAGGAACAGGAAGAGAGTCAAGGGAGGGTGCAGGACAGGTCTGCTTTTATGATCTCTGGGCATACACAGAGGTTTCCTAACAGAAAACCTTCTGTGAATGGCCAGAGAGCGGATACCAAAATCCTATTGGCTACCAGTGCCAGTCCCTGGGAGTTCCATAGATGTTTGCAAAGTTTGCAACTGGAAATGCATTGCACTGCTTGGCTATCCACAGTCCCTACTCCCCCTCCCTCCCTGGGATCATTAGCAAAAGGTGGGAAAGAGACTACAGAACCCCCACCCCCCACCCCGGGGAAACGAAAGTGTAACTAAACTATTGCCGAAAACCGGGATACCAGGGAAGCACGCTGCAGCATTCCTGTTATCCGGGAAACACAGAAAAACCCGAAACGGAGTTTTTCGGCTTTCCACGAAGCCGAAATGCACACCCCTAGTTAGGAGCATGGACCCTAATCTGGAAGAACCGGGTATGCTACCCTACTCCTCCACGTGCAGCTGCTGATGTGACCTTGGAACAGTTACAAGTTGTTTCAGAGCAGTCCTCAAAAGAGCTCTCTCAGCCCTGCCTACCTCCCAGGGTGCCTGTTGTGGGGACTTGGGAGGGGAAGGGAAAGGAGATCGTAAGCCGCTCTGAGACTCCTTCAGGTAGTGAAGGGCGGGGTATACATCCAATCTCTTCTCTCTCCTTATGATGAACTTGTAGCATCACGAGTCTCTTTTTCAAACAGTGTAAGTTGCTTAATTCTCCAAAGGTGTCTGAGTCGTTCTGCAGCTTAGCTGATGCAGGCAAATTTGGATAGGAGTCACTTCATCTGTGCTAATGTGACTCCTGGTGCCTGTGTCTGATTGCTAAGGTGACAAGCTCTTTGAATCTACTGTACATGATGTTGAATCAGGTCTCTGATCTCTGTGAGGATTATGAAGTCTACACTGATACAGTGGAAGTATTGTTGCTAAAAAAATAAAATTGGAGGGATAAAGAGTGATTAAAGCTGTCTTTTCCTTGCAGGCCATTGTGATCCAGCTAAATTGAAAGTAGGGCTTTGATTGACAAGCTATGATAAGGAAAAAAAAAGGTGGGTTTAGGTTGTCTAACAAAAAAGCCTTGTAATACCTTTTATTAAGCGCAGTCAAAATAATGCAACCTTGTGCGAGCTTTTGAGTTCTCTAGAATTCTTCATCACACTGGGTCTTAGGATATTCTGGAGGGGAGATCTTTCAGGCCCTGATCCTCTTATTTGCATCCTGTGTTGGGAGCAATGGGCAGCGACATTTCCTGTGGATCTTGGGTCAGTAGTTTAAGGAAATCTGGTTTAGGATTTATCAATAGATCATAATTCGCCCTCTGCCTGCCCAGAAGTCTGTGATAAACCGTATGGATCCCCAGCTGCACTGCATCTCATCTCCCAAGGGAAACCTTGAAAAAGAAGTATGGTGTTGCTCTTCTAAAAATGCCCTGCAGTGGCTCTTTATTCCTTGAATGCCACTTGGGTCACATACAGCAATACTCTTGAGGTTCTGCTGCCCAATGCAGTCACTTAATGCAAGCAGCCTGTGTGATGATGAGTAGGAAAAAACAACAACCTGACTTGAACCATGGAGGTCTGTAATTAGCTCTATCTGACTTCAGGCATCTGCTTGCGCTTTCTTTTCTGTTGGCTAACTTTGTGTGACCTGTCACTAAAAAAAACCCCCAAATCTTTCTTCCTGGACTTCAGGTGACTTGGGAAATTTTTGGAATTACATTGGAAATAATGGTAAGTCATTGCAGAACTTCTGTTTATTCTTAATTAGAAAAAATACTGAGTTATAGGAACAATCTGTTGTTATAGCTGTTTCCAAAGCCTTATACACATCCTTAAGAATAAATCTTTATGGGAACCAAAAAGTAATATTATGCTGACAAGTATACAACCGTATCATTTGTTGGACAGATGTGCCACTCCATTGCACAATGATTTGATAGTGATTTTCGCTTAGAACGGACTGTGAGGCTCATGGGGGAATGCAGGAATAAATCAGTAGCTTTTTGGAAGGATCATGTTTTGAAGCTTTAAATGGTGTGGGTGGTATGCAATCAAATGGTCGTTTTGCAGAACAGTCCGCTGGAGTGCCCTATGGTGTTGGTTACCATCCTAAAAGGCAATAGCTGTAAGGGCAAGACAAAAAACGCTTGTGCTTGCTCAGCATGGTATGGGTCACTATTGCATCTGTGGTTATGCACTAGTGTGCCTTTCTTTATGGTCAAACCTTTGGTTTGCTTGCAACCCTGTTCCTTCTACACACCTCTTGCAACTCTTGGCCTAGAAGTACTAGGATGCAGTCCAGAATCTTTCTGGGGAATGTGCTTGTTATTGGTGGGGGGTTCCTTTTGGAATCCAGTCAGCAGGGTTCAAAATGATGATGATTAAATGTCTGATCCGAAATCAGTATGTGGATTAATCTTGCTGAAAAACCCTGTAACTGCTGTTGTCCTTTATTCTAGCACTGACTTAATTAGTTGCTTAGCACCGTAAACGTAAAGGGCAAACTAATTCTTTGTTTCTTAATTAGGTTCTGACGATGGAGTTCCAAATCTGAGGTAGGAGCACATTTTTAGTATTTGTCCCATAAGAGGCTGTTTGGGAATACCCCTTGTAACCAATGACGAAACTAGATTCTGCCAGATGAGAGCCTGTGATATTAACCCTTTACCGTTCCATTTACTGAGGTTACAATTTTAACTGTCACTGAAGTTCAAGCACTTTCATAGGGTTAGTAGCAATCAGGGTATGCGTGTTATCAGCCATCTGTACCAATGTTTAGTTCTGGCCAAGATGTTTTTCCACTGTGGGTAGCTCCCAGCTGAAATCTGCTGCCTAATCTCAGAAAAAAAGATAAAACTTGAAAGTGAGCCCATACAAAAAGCCTTGCTTGGGCTGTTTATTGTGTGGAACCAATGGTGTAATTCCTTTTTGTGTGTGTCTTTTTAAAGTACAACTAGAAGAGGATTCTCCCAGTAGAGTCACCCTGTCAAAAGGAAGGTTGGTAAGTTTCTATTTGATGTCTTGCTGTTTAGAAATGGGTGTTTAATATCTGACTTTATAAGCTTAGTTGGGTATGTTTCTAGAGAGTGGCTCTGTTGCAAGCGGAGCTTAATAGTTAGGGGTATGAGTTTGTCATGTAGAAGGCCCTAGTTTCATTCCCCAGCACTTGGTCAGCAGGGCCGGTAAATACTCTGTAGAATTGCTGATAACTGAAGTTGGTGGTGTGGGGAGAGACGGACCTGTAATGGAGTTGGATCCAACCAGATTTCTTCATGTGAAAAAGGAGAGGCAGGAATCCACTTTAACCACCCAAGATGGCTATGCTGGGCATCATGGGAACTGCATGGTCAAAGCCCATGTGTGATGGGGGCTTGCGTGCCAAGAAGAATTGGGTGAGAGTGAAAAAGCTGGCACGTTCCCACCCCATAGGTGTTTGTGTGCTTGCATGTTCCTTCCCAAAATGCCATACACCACTGAATTTTTTTTTAAAACTGCTGTGTGAACAAGAAAAGCCAATGATGACTTAGAGTAGTGGGCAGAACTGTTTTCTGAAAACCAATATACTGAGGCTTTTTGGAAAGAAGTGGTTGTATGTAGTTGGGCAGTGAGATGTCACTGGAACAGTATTGGAGTTGTACAGATGGTATTGGATGCAGTCAGCTTTTAGTGGCATGCAAATGAACAGGGCTAACTGGGCTTCCCCTCAAGAGAAATGTACACTGTCACCACCTCACCACTCACCTAGACCAGGTAAGCAGGGGCAGGTTTAGGGGTCAAACAAACAACCAGGAAAGCCTACAGCCTTCACAGGTTATTGGTATGCTGCCACCAGATTCTCTCAGTCTACACCCCACCAGCTGAGAATAGAGAATCAGACTTCCCAGCCTCTCAGGGCATTCAAAATCAAAACAGTTATCAGGGTAGCAATGTGGTCTTGGGTCTAAGGCACTTGGAGAAAGCCTATTACGGTTGCAAGAAGTCAAGGCACAATTCAGGTAAAATATAATGATTATTAAGTAATAAGTGCAAGAATATTGTAAAACACAAGACAAGACTTGAAGGAGGGTAAAAACAATAAACTCTAAGCTTAACCAGCCTCGCTACACAATCTTAGGTTCAGATACTCACAGGTTCTTAACAAGACAAGAGACAGTTTGTAAGCCACAAAGTCAGGTAGGCCATCCCGGCCTTTGGTCACGATATCATGGTGACTAACAGAGTCTCACTTGACCCCCCAGGTCCAAGTAGTGAAATGCTAGCCCCTAGACATAAGTCCAGAGAACTTTTATAGAAAGTATGGCTTCTGAACTGGTCATGGCCAGTAACCAATCAGAAGTCAGGCTGGTGATGTAACTCTCTTCCCAGTTGCTAGGGTAACCACCTTTCTTTGGTCATGGGAACAGGGCTCATTTCTGCAGTTAACAAGCCTGCTCCCCCATCCAGGTGCAACTCATGTTAATTGGGTCGGAATGCAATAATTGAGCTTCACTGATAAGTAGCAGTGAGCGTTAGGGAGGCAAGGTCAGTATGGCCTCCCATTATCTTGTTATTCACTTCTGACTCAGGGAAAACTATTACAGTCTCCTGAGAAGATTTCTTACAGCTGGAGAGGCCTTTTGCAGCAGGCCTCAAATACTGGTCTGAACCAAAGTTTGAATTATTTGACTCTAGAAGGGAGAAATGCATTACATACACTTAGAAGCTTGTAATGTGTTCAAATGAAATAAAGTATTGGGGTGTTAAATCTATAAAGGAGGAACAGAGCTTAACCTTTGTAACCTTTCTCCGTAGCAGGCTGTTCAATGGATAGAGGAGTGATCTGCTTTGCAACGTATTGGGTAAGTTCAAGCAATAACACTTGAAGAGGTTGTTAGGCAGTGAGCGGGTCTGTAAAGTGAGATTGGGCTGGTGGGTGCTGCTGTCGGAGGCTCCTGTGCCTTCGTGCCTATCCTGTGGTCACAGCTATGAAGTGCATGCCCTACCTGCATTTTTGTAGAATGCCCACCTGAATCCTAGAAGGATGCATGTCAGTGTTTATCCTTACTTTAAAGATCAGAGATCTTACCTGTTATTGGCTGAAAGCCCAAAGGCAAAATCTGCCCTTTTGAATACGCCAGTTTGTTTGTTCTCCAAGCAATGCTCCCTCTAAGCAGTGGAGTCTTGTGAGGAAAAATTCTACTTTGTGAACTACTGGCATTAAAGTTGTGAGTGAACGATTTGGCTACTGGATCAATTAGTTTGCTCTGGAGCCATCCTTCCTGAGCTAAGACAAATGTGTGCCTCAGAAGCTAAAAGACTGAGCTAGTTCACACTAACTCAGCTCAGAGGGAACACTGCCTCTAGGAGGCTAAAGGTGTGGTACTGCCTGCTGTACTAGAAGGGCAGCTAACTTGGTATTCTGCTTTTGAGGATTAGGAGCATCCTTTTCAGTTTCCCCTCTGCACATTTGCTGATGAGGGTCTGCACTGTCTGCACTTTCCATCCCTGGTTCACTGGGAAGCATGGGGGAAAAATCCTCCATGTTCATACAAAAGACAGGATCAAAGGCAACTACTCCTGATTGCAGGGATTTCTATTAGTGGAACAGGCCTCTCGTGTCTCCCTCTTTCCACTGCAACCCGCCCCCATTGGTGCCCCCCAGTTAGTGGGCATGTGTTGCTTTATCCAGCCTGTTAGAGGATGCAAGTAAGAAATTACTTATCATGCATTCTCTGCCCCCCATCTTTTCCGTGCTGAATTGTTGGGTTCCAAACAGAATTGGAGCATGCAGACTTCCAAATGAGTGTATGTTGTGTACTGTTAATGATGAAATTGTGCAAAACAATGGGAATCTCTCTGAAAAAGAGTGATGATAATTCTATACTGAAACAGTACAGAACTGATGCTGCAGCCTCATATCTGCTGCTGGGTTGGAAACTTTCTGTAGTGCCAGTGTGGTGTAGTGGTTAAGAGCAGTGGACTCTAATCCGAAGAACCAGGTTTGATTCCCCATTCCTCCTCCACACGAAGCCTGCTGGGTGACCTTGGGCCAGTCACAGTTCTCTCAGAACTCTCAGCCCCACCTACCTCAGAAGGTGCCTGTTGTGGGGAGAGGAAGGGAAGGCAATTGCAAACTGCTTTCAGACTTCTTAGGGTAGAGAAAAGCAGGGTATAAAAGCTTTTCTGTTTCTTAAGATTGTTATTTTATTACAGATTAAGCTGGCCAGTGTTCTGGAAGAAATCTGTTTTCTACTGCCTAAGGTAGGTGGTAGGTGTTACATGCTGTGAGTCCAAAAAGTCACTCTGTATAGTCCATTCAGTATTTTGATGCCAGATCACTTAGTATTTTATTGTATTCATGGCACAGAATACCATGAACAAGTTAGCTGTCTTCAAAGTCAATACCTGGTTGTCTTTGCTGCTGAGTCCATTTCTAGATCTCCCTGCCCTCCTAGTAATTAAAGGAACTTGAAGATCAAAGCAAGAATCAGCACAGATACAATGATGATAACATAGTTCAGCAGATGAACAGTGGTGATCTGTCTTTCGCTCCTATCTGATGTATCTGGCTATAAGCTTTTTAAACAACTAAATGGGGTTATATTTGCATGTTCTCTCCAGGCTAAGATCTATAGGATGCCTGGAATTGTTCCTTAGAGTCTAGTCTTGTTGGTGATAAAGTAAATGCTATTTAAGGATCCATGTATATTTGCTTCTGTAAGACTGCCCTTTGGATTTGTTGAGGCAATAAAATGTTGAGAAAATATCTTTGTACCAGTCATATTTAGCAAGCTAGCTGTAATTGATGAAGTACAGTAAGGGAAACTGGGGTTAGACAAATTCAGCAGTAAATTTGATTCCAAATGAAGCTCCAAACCATCCCAGTTACGTTAATGGCCTGAGTTCCAGGAGTGACTTGTTGGTCTGGAAGACAATTTTATGCAAAACACTGAACCAGAGGAGAAAAGAGATGCAGATTTAGAAATGTGCTGCACTGGCTATTGCAGAATCTTCTCCATGAAGTACAGTGATTTGATGCATTCTGTGGTTGTACATTTCATTCCCTCTCATCTATACTAATGCTTCTCTCTCCTAGGAGTTAACTTGAAAACTGACAGGACTTCGAAAGGTGGGTGTCAATCCTGTAAGTGAAACACAAACTTGACATCTATTATGGGAGTCGATAAATGATGATAACTTCACCTTGAACTCTCTCTCTGATATGTGATGGAGAATCTAGGGTCTGATCTCTTCCTTTTCCAAGATATGCTCTTCTTTAGGGTGCAACATGCAGGTTAACCTTGGCTTTTTTTTCTTCCATAGGCTTGAAGCTGCAGTCCTATCCCAGAAGGGGATGTGGTAACCAAACGCTCAAGAAGCTAAAATCTAAAGCTATGACATTTGGGTATTAAAATGACTTTGAAATTTTGTACCCAGTTTCTTGGCTCTTATTTGTGTAGTGTAAAAATGTTCAAATGTAAAATCTGAAGGAGTTTCAAAATCAAGTCATGCTGTGACCATCAGGAGGTTGTCTAGTAAATGAATGTGAAAGAGTAAACTGAGAATCTAAGGTGATTGGAATGCTGCAATCACATTCTTTGACAGCCGCTGACATTCCAACTCCTTCAGGAAGCAGAGAGACAATTTAGGCCTTTGTGAAAGTTGAAGTCTTGAGGCTTGGGGAGAGCATGTGTGACGGTCCTGTCTGATACTTAGGCTGAGGAAGCTGGACTCCCTGTTCCTAAGGAATAGCCCTGGGTGATAACAGGTTAGATATCATTCAGATGTCTCTGATTCTAATAAATTAATGTGTACTTCAAATGTTGCTGGAGCTGTTATTAAAGCAAATGAGTATCTCAGCAAGGCTATTTTTTTGTCTGGAAGCCTATGCCTGCTAAACTCTTTAAACTATTTTCATGAGTTAAATTTGTTCTTTTGCCTCAGAGGACTTGGTGTCCTGTAACTGAACTAAAATTATCTGACAACAGCTAACCTTGTATTATACAGCTGCTCCCACCTGAGGCTTTTACACACTACCATATTTTTACCTTGAAGAGGGGGAAGGTTTATTGTAACAAGCATAATCCCCCATTATAGGCTACCTTAAAGGATTATCACCGATATACATATGGGAGATTATAGAAAGTGTCCCTACCCACAGCTATTCATTTTGATCAAAGTGTTTTTTATTATGTCATGGACCTTGCGCAAGTTCTTAGGGATGGGTGTCTTCACACACACACACACTCTCTCTCTCGCGCGCGCTCGCTCTCTCGCGCTCTCTCTCATCCCTGGTTCACTTTCTGAGTTAATGTCCTTTACTGTGTGCCTGAAGGGGCAGTTGGAAAGCTAGCCTGTGCTTTTCAGGATTCCAGTCAGCGGTTTGGGGGGTTTGTAGGTTACTTTTCTGAGGGTGCGCAACCAGTAAAAGAAGTGGAGGCAACCAGGTCTTCTAATTTGCTATTCTTATGTTTGTTTATACCTTGTGATGTGGCTTGCTACCTAGGAGGTACAATTGGCAAAAGAAGGATAACTTGCCAAAAAAACCTACGAAGGCTAAAGATCATATGTACTATATGTGAGGTTGCCATCTCACTGGAGCATCAGACCTTAGAATTAATCTGGGTGTGTGTGTGATGGATTGCGCAGAAAATCAGGCTTTTTAAAATGCTGCTTGTGTCAGAGTCAAGGAGTTAATCTTCCCTAGAGAGAGGAGTTTATGTGACTGGCCACTTTATTCACTTTGGCCAACATCAGCTGAGGAAATAAAACAGCTGATCTGGAGGGAAAAAGAGGTCTTTGCAATTTCGTCTTTTGCCTTTTGGTCTCTGTCTGAAAATTGATGTCTGGATCAGTAGCCAGAAGGTTTGGCTTCTGAGGGAAGAGACATTTGGGAGTCAGTGTTTTGGCACGCAATAGTCAGAAAAGTATTTCCACAGAGAAGAGAAAACCCCATTGTCTTCAATAAATATATATTTTCTCTGCCTGTTCAATAACATACCTGTTTTGAAAGTTACTTTGCCTCAAGTGCCATTTCACAAGGGTTTATAAAACAGGACAGCTGTCTTTTCCTCCTGTACTGGGTCTAAAGTCTGTCTAAACAGGGTAGGACAGTTTCAAGTTTATATTCAAGAAGATATATACACTAAGGTGACTCAGACACTGATGGGAACTATCTGCCAGATGGGGAACATAAGAGGAGCCAATGATGGATCAGGCTAAAGGCCCAGCCAATCCAACACTGTTGCATAGTGGCCAAAAATACCAGGATGGGTGCAAGTTAGTAAAAATCTGATTACCTCTGCCCTGGCAACTGATAGGAAGATTAACTTAAGTAGCAAAACCTTGTGCAAGGCATAAAATACTTTCTTACAGAGGCCTTATAGCTTCCCAGGATTGGGAACGGTTGCAGGGGGGTGGGGGAGGGATGATCTGTGACTATGGTCAATTGTGTTGGCCTGAGTCCTGTGGCACCTTTAAGACCGACCATTTTATGCACAAGTTAAGCCATACCCATAATAAAACCTGGTTCACTTGATGTAGCAAGAGATCCAACCAGCCCATGGCTTTCTACTATGAGTGATCCCTCCTCTCTGATGTGCAAAGCATAGCTTGCACATCAGAACCAACAGACAGGGTTATCTCTGTCCTACAAACCCAAGCTTGCCAACTGGGAGCCACAGAGCCAGGTTTGCTGAATTGCAGTACGAAACACCAGCTGTCAAAAAGTCACAGGAGCAGTTTCACCACTTTCCTCCAACTTGTACAATTTCTCCCAAGTGCACCCTGGAACAGAATGCTAGAAAAATCATACTTCCCTGAATGGCTGGTAGGATACAGGGCCCTAGTACTGGATGAACTCTTTGTTACATTGCTGAGGTGTGACAGGACTTTGGTTTTGCTTCAGATCCAGATTCCCTAAATCAAAAGCCAGTTTTTAAAACATGCCATGGTTTACCATGGCAGGATTGTAAGCACATGCAGGCTAACACCGCCGAAAAAGTCTTTTTGCATCCTCCCTCAGACAAAACATACGAGCTTGGCACCATAATGAATATGCTAGTGAGAAGGGAAGTTGCCCTCTGGAGTATGCCTCCCACCCACTCCAGTAAGTAAACAATACAAGGTTGAGAACAGAGACAGAAACTAGGTGTTTCACATAACAGAATCTCATTGTTATTGAATCACATGGGGTATACTTTATTAAAACCTTAATTACAGTTTGTATATTCTGTATGCACAGCGTTTCGTATCTTTAGTCCCACCCCAAGGCAGGCCTTAAGCAAATTAAACTGATCCCTTAGAGGGCCAGTAGGACTGGAGGCAGTTCTCCCAACAAGAAAGCCCTGCCCACGCCAGCTACTTTTTGTAGGCTTAAAAAAAAAGGATAGGAGAGAACCTAGTTTATTTGGGCCTTTGGGGGTAGCTTCTTCCAGCCATTTACTAGACCCAAGTCATCCATAGCCTCAGCACTGCAGAAATACGGGCCATAGTCCTTTACACCACTTCAGTTTCTCAAGTGTTTCCCTTTTATGGAAGCAGACAGGTAACCACTTCAGTTTCTCAAGTGTTTCCCTTTTATGGAAGCAGACAGGTAACCAGTATTTTATTTTTCTTCCCACTTTTAAGTTTTTGACTACCAAAATTTGTTTAGCTTCATTTTTTATAAATAGAAGTCATATCTACGAATCTCACAAGTAGTTCAGGACATCACAACATTTTCTAGACAGTGGTACTAAGTTCTTCCAGCAAGCAGTCATGTACATACCTTCTTACAGGGTGGATCATGTAATATGCTGCTTTCTAAAACCCGAAAAAGTGCTGGAACTGCCTCAAGCTCTTACATACCTACAAGCAACAGGAGAGCTGTAGTGTGTTCCCTTTCCAGTCTACCTCCGAAAGTTCCAAGGCTGCATTGAGCAAGCTTTCAAAAACTTCCGAATCCTAAAATGTGTACCTCAATAACATCAACACTGAAGTCCTCATGATCTCTCCTCATCTGCATTTTTACATCTTAGGTACACACTCGCCCACCTTAGAAAGCTTCAGTTGTGTTCTAGAGGCTTCTGTGAACAGTGCAGTTTCTTTCTTTAACCATCCGTGGTCCTCATTTGTTTGATATTCAGCCAGAGTTTGATCACAGTGCAAAACGTTCCTCCTTCCCTTACTACCAAGTGAAAAGACTCCTCAGAGAGATTCATCCATCTCCACCAGTTTCAGACCCAGCAGACTGACTAGCGTGCTGAAACCAGAACCAAAGCATAGTGGAGCGAACGCAGTTATAATCAGTTAGCACTAGCCTTGGCTTGTGCTGAAGGCCACATAACTTGGACGTGATATGGCTCCAGCTCTTCTGGGGGAACATAATCTGGAGCGTTGCTCATCAGGTCTCTTCCCTTGAAGGATTTGGGAAAGGCAATGACATCTCGAATGCTAGGAGCCCCAACGATGAGACAGATTAGCCTGTCGAGTCCTAGAAAACGACAGGAAAGAATTCCATTTAACTTCTGCAAGCAGAGTCTAGCAACAGCATGGGTAATCCTAGATACCCAGAATGATCTACCCTGAACAGAATATATTTGTCTAAATCAGGGCCATCTCCAGGCTTTGGGAGGACCCATGCAGAGAGCGCACAGGGCCCCCATGTCCTTCCCCCACCTGCTTGCAAGACCTCCCACCTTCCATGCTCACAGTCACCTGTGATGTCCCTGGAAGCACTAGCAAGTAAGAAGAGGTGTCACAAAGAAGTCCTCTTAAAGCTTTGGGCCTTGGCAGCTGCCCTACCTCAGGGTATGCTGATGCCAGCACTGGTGCAAATAAATGAGGATGATTTTGCCTGATCCTGGCTGAAGCTGGTAGCACTGACATGCAAGGGACCAATTTGCCTGCAGAGACCAATTTAGAAGGGATTACTGCTCCGCTCCTAGCTCCCAAGAGGGTTGGAGAGAGAAGATACTCAAACCCTATCTCCAACCAGGTCTGCTTTAATTAGCGATCTGGAGTACTTTCTGTAAATTTGCTTTTCTGCAACATGATCTGGAACAGGTTGCGTAACTCCTGGTTTTCCTTCTGTACATTTTCCAATTGTGGATTGACCGGCTAGTGGGGGAGACAGGGAATGATCCCCCTCCTTTGCAGCTCTGGGAAGTTCATCTGAGCAGCCCTCGTTCCATTTCAGCCATGAGCTTTATGGCCTCAGCAGACACCTGATTTTGCTGGAGCACCAGATGATGAGCAAAAGCGCCATATCCCCTCCCTCTAAAATGGCCTGCTGCCCAATCAGGTTTCTGTAGAGGGTACTCATCCACTCTTCTTTTTGCAAAATGGGAAAACGACGACTGAATTTGGCCCAGGGGCTACCAGTTTCTAACCCCTATTTTTGTGACTTTACTGTTATTTAAAGAAATGTGCAGCCACTTCAGAGACCTGCTCGAGGTGGCTCACAAGTAAAAATTATACCATAAAAAACAACAGTGATCAACATTAAAAACAAGCCATTAAATACAAACCAGGGGCATAAAAACCAAACATCTACACAAATAGCTCTTAGGCTAGAAGCAAACCATAGAAAAGTTCAAAAAAACCCAAACCCAAAAACCTTAGTTAAAAGCCTGAGCAAATAGAAATGCTTTGGCTTGGGTGTCTAAACAATACTAAGGTAGGTTTCAGGCAAGCCTCAATGGGAGAGGACACTCCAGAGATGATTTGCTATCCATCATCACTGGTCAAAAAGAAACCTGGGGTATAAATACTTGTAAGAAGCTGAATTAAGTTAAAGGCAGGCCTGTGACGAAACACAGTTCATCAGCAGTATCCGTGTTTCAGGCGGCACAGCAGGGACTGACCTAGTGCAATTCCTCCATGAGGGGGTGCTCCAGAATCCAGAGCTTCAAGCAGGTGAGACAGCAGCTCGGAGTCCTCCTAAAAAGAGAGGGCTTTTATTAATGACCAACATAGCCTAAAAGGATAAAGAGCTGAACTCAAGACCACTTGGGTTCAGATTCCAGCCCAGCAACAGTAATCTGAGTGCTCCAGAGAACAGTCCCCCTTTATGAAGGACATCAGTCACACGCGCAAGGCTCTCAGCCATGAATACCTGGGTCATATTTAAATGCACTTACAAATGGGTGCATGTGATGGCTTGCATCCTGCCTACAATTTCTGCAGGCAGAAGAATTTAGATATGTGGAAGCGTGACCGTTCACCTCCCACTGCAACCTGAAATCCCCCCCCCCCCCAAAAAAAAATACTGGCCCTGGCTGATAGTAGACCTCCTGGAAATAAAATGGTGAAATCATCTAAAGTCTCTCTCTCTCTCTCTCACACACACACACACCCACCCATGCATGGGTAGAAATTTTATGCTGGATCTTAGGCCATGTTGCTCTCTAGCAATTGATGGCCCAGGAGGGTGTACCACAGGTGTGGCAAAAGGTAACATACAAACAGGCCACTGCATGTGGCAGGTATTATTCAAGTGTGACGAGGGTTAAAAACTTAACCCAAGCCCTACGCACCGTAAGGATATGGCCTTACTCAGTCCAGCTTGGTCAGCTGAAGATGTAAGTAATAACATAAAAATGTTGTGCCGCAACTAAGAAACGTGGACTTCCAGAGGATAGCACACAGAACATAAGAACATAAGAGAAGCCAATGTTGGATCAGGCCGGTGGCCCATCCAGTCCAACACTCTTGTCACACAGTGGCCAAAAACACCAGGTGCCCTCAGGAGGTCCATCAGTGGGGCCAGGACATTAGAAGCCCTCCCACTGTCCCCCCCCCCCCAAAGCACCAAGAATACAGAGCATCACTTGCCCCAGACTGAGAGATCCTATCTATCCTTTATGGCTAATAGCCACTGATGGACTTCTGCTCCATATGTTTATCGAATTTCCTTTTGAAGCTGTCCATGCTTGTAGCTGCCACCACCTCCTGTGGCAGTGAATTCCACGTGTTAATCACTCTTTGGGTGAAGAAGTACTTCCTTTTATCTGTTCTAACCCGACTGCTCAGCAATTTCATGGAGTGCCCACGATTTCTTGTATTGTGAGAAAGGGAGAAAAGTATTTTTCTCTACCTGCTCTATCCCTTGCATAATCTTATAAACCTCGATCATGTCACCCCTCAGCCATTGTTTCTCCAAGCTAAAGAGCCCTAAGCGCTTCAACCTTTCTTCATAGGAAAAGTGTTCCAACCCTTTTATCATTCTAGTTGCCCTTTTCTGCACTTTTTCCAATGCTATAATATCTTTTTTGAGGTGTGGCGACCAGAACTGTACACAGTACTCCAAATGAGGTCACACCATCGATTTATACAGGGGCATTGTGATACTGGCTGATCTGTTTTCAATTCCCTTCCTAATAACCCCCAGCATAGCGTTTGCCTTTTTCACTGCAGTCGCACATTGTCTTGACATTTTCATTGAGTTATCTACTTTGACTCCAAGATCTCTCTTTTGGTCAGTCTCTGCCAGTTTGGACCCATCAACGTGTATTTATAGTTAGGATTTTCGGCTCTAATGTGCATCACTTTGCACTTGGCCACATTAAACCCCATTTGCCACGTTGATGCCCACTCGCCCATCCTCAACAGATCCCTTTGGAGTGCCTCACAATCCTCCCTGGTTCTCACCACCCTGAACAACTTCATGTCATCTGCAAATTTAGCCACTTCACTGCTTACTCCCAACTCCAAATCATTAATAAACAAGTTTCAAAGCTCGGACCGAGTACTGATCCCTGCGGTACCCCACTGCTTACCTCCCTCCACTGAGAAAATTGCCCATTTATAGTCACTCTGTTTCCTTTTAATTAGCCAGTTTTTGATCCACAAAACTTCTATTTACCTTCAACACTGACTCAAGAATGAAACGCTGCTGCTTTGCATTGTGGATTCGAATTGAGCCGCCTCCAACCTCGCTACCGTTCAGCACCAGGTCATAGTGCTGACCTTGAACCTGGAGCCAGGGTGAGACAGAGACAGCATGGTTGCATTACACATAGAGTACAAAGAGTATATAAACTCTCCTCTGAGAGCACAACCATAAGGTGTGCATCTACAATCTGATACAGAACTGGCAGAGGAATTAAGATCCGGAAGAGTCTTCCAAGTGGTGTGACTGGAACAATTTTTAAAAGTTCCTTCCTTTTTCTGCAGTTACTTTTCTGACACACATAACCTTTGTATTCAAATCAGATTAAAATTGTTTAAGCCCATTCCGCTTCCACTAGCAGAAGACTTCTTTGGTTCCAACTTCTAATATTTTACAGGTGGTTTTGTATTACATTTTTAACTACTGAATGACCATAGCAAACCAAGGCAGATAAAAATTAACAGTCATGCCACTTGGATGACTTTTCCAGATCTTAATTCCCTCTGAACAGCTTTACCATCTAAAATTTGACATAGGAAGGCAATAGAGGGAAGGGAGGAAGACAAGAGCGTGTGTCGAATATGTGACTTTTCAGCTTTCCTTCAGCTGGGGTGTGGACTAAGACGACATCTGAAGTCTTCATCAAAGAGGTGAGTCGTGAAGATTTGAAGAAAGATGGAAAAACAGCATCAAGTATGTTTAGCTAGTCTGTGGTCTAAACCACAGTTTTCAGCTGGCATATAAACGGGAAAAGAAATCAAATTTGGACTGTGCCTATAGCAAATGGAACAGCGGCTTAGTCCTAGCCACAAGAAGGTATGTGCAATTAAAAACAAAATCTAACAAAAGGTGCTCAAGCCCATTCTATGGGAGATGGCAAGAGAAACACACACAAGAGTCAACATACTACCTGCGCATGTCTAAGAGTCCACCAAGCCCTGGTTTGGCTTTCTCCAAACCCTGCTGGAAATTAAAAACCCCACCCCCAGTTACCTTTGCAGGGTCAGTATACAGGAGGTGTTCATCAGAAGGGAGTGGGGCAGTGAAGGGGTGGTGAGCAGATTCCAATTCATCAGGGTTTTCTTCTTTCGAGAGGAAGAGTGGGAAATCCACCACCCACAAGAAGTGAAATGCAGAAGAGTCACGGAGTGGCACACCCCTTTCTTCCAGAAGATCAGCGCTTACCAGGCGCACTTTCCCCAACACGGAACACTGAAATAAATACTCCAGTGTGTTAAAATCCAGGGATGTCACTTTTACCTGGACCATTACATATAGAAAACTAAGACTGGGGATGGTAGAGAAATGCAAAAGATTAGCACTGATAACATTAATGGACATTTGGTTTAACAATCAATAATCAAGGGCTGTGGTCAGACAGGGACCCTCTTTTATTATTGGTGGTCATGCCCGAAAGTGTTGGACTATTGGAAGGCTATTATCTTGAAGATAGAGGAAATTCTGGAAATAAATCTTCCTAATACTCCACAGTCCATTCCGCTAACCACTGGGAGAAGGAAGCTTTCTCTCATACAACTAGGGATCTAATTTCGTTAAGGTTAATTGCAGCTAAAACTCTGTTGGCTCAAGTTTGGAAGACGGAGAAAATACCAACTATTAAACAGTGTTTTTCAAAACTATGGGACATTGTAGCCATGGACAAACTAGCATTACAATTGATTGTAAAAAACAGGATTTGTGGAGAAATGATGTTTTTTGAATATGTAACAAATGTAAAAGATTCTATTTACTGCTCTTCCTACTAAATATGTTGATTCTGTATTTTATTAAGTATTATTATCTTTAAATTCTGTAGTAATAACGAAGGAGTTAAAGGAAGTTGTTTTATATAAACTTTACTGTATTGAGATATTGTACTTACCACATGATGATTTTGGTTATAATGTAACAATGTTTAATTTTTAAAAAAAATATATAATAAAAAATAAAGTTATATTTAAAAAATCAATAATCAGCCCATTCCCAAGAATGAACATTAACAGACAGTATCTTAAAGTTAGACACTATGGTTTGAATCCTACAGTAGTGTGAATGAAAGGCTCTCACAGTAGTTAATCTTTCCCTGCCTCCCCCTTCAGCAGGCCTCTGAGTTCCTCCCCCCAAGCATTGCTGGGGGGGGAGTGTCACAGGATTCCTGTGGGCAAAAATCCATTGGACAAAGGATGCTACAATGAGATGGAGGAAATCTCTAAAGTTGCACCCACCTCATTGTTGTGGTAATGGAAAGCTGGCTCCACAAACAATAGTTTTACCTGCAAGGACAAAAGCAGCGAAGCCTTCCTTGCAAAGGACTGATCATTATTGATTCGGGAATGTTGTGGCCATGAGAGAACAGAAAGTAGTTAAGCTAGAAGCAAAGGGAAGGAGCTCTGAGAAACTTTAGCTGCATTTTGACTGCATATTGGGTTTTAAATTTTTTTAACAAGGCCAATAAATCTGGTGGTGGGGGGGGAGGTAACAGGAGAAAAAATGGAGATGTTGTCTGGTGTCTCCATGAATAAAATGCTGGTAAAGACGGAATGGCCTAGTGCACATGCAACCTTTACTGCATTGTTTACGGAGTTTTTTAAAACAAAAAAGTAAACATAATCACGTAAGTCGTGATTAGACCCTTTGAGTTATGGTTTTCAGGGTCTATGAGTTTCTTCAAGGGGGTAAGTTTTTTCAGTTTTTGTTCTTTTCCTGGTGGGAACCAGGTTTGGTTTAAAAAAAGAGGTGAATCTAGAATATTTAGGGAGCAGTTTTGATCTGCCGTCACTTTGGAGATAAACCGTTGAGGTATCAACAACAATGGATACGAGATTGTGAAACTGATATAACAACCCAACAATGGTCAAATATATGGGCCTCAGTCTAAACTGATGTGCGGCGAAACTGGATCCTTTGCCCACTGCTGGTAGAAGTGCGAATATAGAAGGAACTTCTGGCTAGAAGTATTGTCAGACTATCACAGGCTATGATATCCCGCTAGACCCTACACTAATATTTCTGGACATTTGGAAAATAAAAGATACCCCACCACTCACGCGAGACCTTATTACTAGCCTATTGGTAGCTGCCAAGACATCCATAGCATCCAAGTGGAAAGCTGAAAAGGCCCCTACCATCGCTGGCTGGCTCAACAAAGTCTGGGACCACTTAATTCTGGAACAAATCACGGATCATATCAAACAGTCGGACATCTACCCAAAACCTTCTAACTTTGTAGGGAAGTGGTCGCCATTCATGGAATATCTCTATGCATCAGACATTTAATCATATAATCCTGCATACCAAGCATTACTTCACTGATAACTCCCACACCCAATACAACACCTCTGGATAACACACTCTCATAACAACTAACGCCACTTACCTTTTAGCTCTGGCTTAAATTAACTATGTATTGTTAGCCCTGAATGTCCCTAGATTATGATAAGTTTAGTTCTTGCTTGATTAGTATGTATCTTTCTTATTGAATCGTTAATGACTTTGTGCAACACTTATCTACTTGGTTATGAATATCTGTATACCTTGGAAAACTAATAAAAACAATTTTTTAAAAAAGTAAACAACATGTTTTCAAAGACTAAATGAAAACGGGACCGTTGTTAAGGGCCTAACAGGCAATAAATACATCCATGGCAGGTTTTGTTCAGCTTGGAAAGTAACAAGTTGTGTCGGTCTACAATACAGTCACCTGGTACAGCTAAAGAGCTCTATACAATAATTGATGGTGAAACAATGCACAGTCCTAAGCAGACTTGCACCCTTGTAAGTCCATTGAAGTCAATGGGCTTAGAAGGGTATGGCTGTTTAGGATGACACTGTCGGATATCCAAGGGCCTCCTTACCACGTTCTTATGTCCTCCAGCTGCCACCAACACCAAATCCTCTGTGGTGGCCTGAACCGTTCTGATGAGTTCCAACTTCTGCTCCTCATTTAGGTATCTGCTGAGCTGGGACTTCACACTACCATCAGATCTCAAAATGAAGTGAAATATTGCCTGTTTAGGAGAAAAGGACAGATGGGCAATCCAGCTACATCCTGAAAAGCATGCAGAAACAAGGAAGCCAAAACCACTGTTAAGTTCAGCCTGGCTCTCTTCAAAGTACAGACCACAGCAGTACAGACAATTGTTATTCAGGTGCCACTGAACAGAACCTACACCAGTGAACACAGACTGAGTTTTTTAAAAACTTAGATTTTTAAAAGTCAGCAGCTTATGAAGGGATTTCTTCAGAAATACCGGCTTGGATCCAACATATCATTTTCACAGGTGGAAAGAGATCCATCCACCATGCACAAACTTCTTGCCTTCCCGCTCCCACTGCCGTTGAAATACCCCCCTCCCAGAACATCATTTGACATAAGAATGGGAGAAACCATTAAAGTGGACAACTGAAATGGGAGAAACCACTAGCATGAGTGTAGGTGAGCACAACGGTATTGCCTCCGAACAACAACAGAAGATAGAAATGTAACTGGTAGCTTCAGGAAGCCCCCAATACAGCCTCAATATTTAGTGGTCATCAATGCTCCCTCTAAGCTCTGGAGTCTTGTGAGCCAAAATTCTACTTTGTGAGCTACTGGCAATAACGTTGTGAGCAAGCGATTTGGCTACTGCATAAATTAGCTTGCTCTGGAGCCATCTTTCCTGAGCAGAGACAAAAATGTGTGAGCCGGAGACTAAAACACTGTGAGCTAGCTCACTAACTCAGCTTAGAGGGAACCCTCATACACAATTGCTCATTTTATCCCACAAGCCAATGGGCTCTAAACTCATCATCAAATTCCAGCCTCCAACAAAGTATAGGGAGAAACAGTTTCCTGGGCAGGGTTCTCTCTTGCATCCCCTCAGTTTCTTACACTTGTAAATGGCTCACACACAAAGGAACAAGCAGCTGACCTGGATGATTTTACAAAAGCTGGATATCTTGATTTGCAAAGCATTATAAATTAATTGGCATGCACCTAAAATGGGAGCAGCCAGCCAGATGCCCTCAGGAACGCACAAGCCAGCTTTTTTCATAGCTACTGACCTGTAATTTCTCTTCTGACCCTTCCTCCACCAGTCATCTAGCATCCCTTTTCAGATCAAGACAGCTATCCAGATCCACCTTCCAATCATCACAAACATGACTGCTCTGGACTCTTACTCTTCAAGGCAAGTAGAATATGGTTTCTCTTCTCCCGTTCAGCTTTCCTCCTCAAATTTAACCTTTCAGATTCTTTCCCCATTTGCTCTCACACTTCCCAGACCAGACCAGCTTGTCTTACTATAATTGGCATTTCCCCAACACATCCTGGTCAGGGACTCTTTTGCCCTTCTCTTCAGCAGTTTGTGTTTGCCTCAATGCACCTTCTAGTCCCAAGTTGGCCAGTCCATCACCTATTTCATATCTCTGGGTTGGTTTGCTCTGGACTAGTTAAGTGGGAAGAGCATAATTTGGATTAAAAGTAACACATCTACACATTAGGGTTGGGTAAACTGTCTTTATTTGGTCTCTGTGATACAATTACCTACTATCTTTAAAGCCCTATATGGTCTGGGGCCTGCCTACTTGAGGGACCACCTTTCCCCATATGTGCCCCAGAGGGCACTGAGGTCAAGCTCACAACACCGCTTGACCTTCCCCGGTCCAAAAGATGTTTGGCTGGCCAGCACTAGAACCAGGGCTTTCTTGGTGGTGGCCCCATACTGGTGGAATGAGCTGCCAGATGATATCAGGGCTCTGTGGGACCTATTACAGTTCCTCAGGACCCGCAAGACTGAGCTCTTCCACCAGGCTTTCGTTTAGGAGCCGCCACCGGGCCCTGGAACCTGCTGGCCAGCCCCTGCCATAGCCAGCTAACTTTGGTGCTGCTTTTCTTCACTGTGCGACTCGAGTTGCCGCCAGTAACTTATGTTATGTTTAAATTTTAAATCTGTTTTAAATTGTGAACCATTGTTCTATGGTGTTTTACTTGTTGGAAGCTGCCTTGAGCCAGCTTGTCTGGAAAGGCAGGGTAGAAATGAAAATAATAAATAAATAAATAAATAAATAAGCAAGCATCTCAGTTTTCCTCAGTGATCCTCTGTTTCTAATTTATAAATCATCAGGATAATCAAGTCACTTGCTGGTTAAATGCTTTCTCTCCTTACTATTTTATTTTTTATCCGATTTATACCCCGCCCTCCCAGCCAAGGCCGGCTACTATCTTTTCTTTGCTTGAGTTTTACCATGCCAAAACGGGAATTGTGTATTCAAGAGACTGACCTATTCCAAACTGTCTGGGTCTTGCATCTTGGCTGTACAAGTACAGGGGACGCTTTGACGTGACAGGCCTTGCGCAGGGAGTGATTTAGGTAACATTTTATGGTGACGCCTGCAGCATAATCCAGTGGACATTTCCACTGCCCAGACTTGCTCAAATGATCACGTTTTACAGAGTGCAGGAGACACTCCCAACAGACTGCTTGATATGCCTTACCTGGTTAAATTGGGATTTAGCTAACTCGTTTAATGACTCCAGGTCTTTTTTCTGAAGGTGTCTCTATAGAAAAAATAACAGAGAAGCATGTTACTAGATCAAGTCAGGGGCAAAGGGTGAGATCCAAAGTACTGCAAGAGGAGCCACGCTCCTTCCACCCACTGTAGCTCATCATGCCTCCCAAAAGAGTGTCCCCAGGGTCTGGGAAACCCACAAGAACAGCATTGGGTATGATGCTGGGTATACAGCGGGAATAATGACACCCCCTTCCACCACTGGCAATAATGACTGGCAATAATGACACCCCCTTCCACCACTGGGAGTGCTCCTATGCTGGTAAAAACAGGGGTTCGATCAGTGTTCCCTCTAAGCTGAATTAGTGTGAGCTAGTTCACAGTTTTTTAGCCTCCAGCTCACACATTTTTGTCTTAGCTCAGGAAAGATGGCTCCAGAGGCAAAGTACTTTATGCAGTAGCCAAATCGCTTGCTCACAACTTTAATGCCAGTAGCTCACAAAGTAGAAGTTTTGCTCACAAGACTCCATAGCTTAGAGGGAGCATTGGTTTGCATCCAACCCTGTAATTTCCAGGCAGGCTTGAATTTTAATATTTCTCAGGTTAGTACTCCCTGGAAAGCAACTGTATGGTAGGAAAGAAGGACTGAGGCCAGTGAGAGAAAAGGATCTTTACACTAACTTACAAACTTTAATTTTTCATACCGAACCACAACGCACGTGATTACTTTTATTATATAAACAATGTTTCTCTTTAATTTCTCAGACTCTCCATCTCAGACATCTCCAAGAAATTTTGCAACCGATACAATTTTCATCTGTAAAATACACACCAGCCTTGTAAAAGAGGAAATCATTCCCAGTCTAAAGTAAAGCATCTCTATAAAAACCAGCCTATTCTACCAATCCAGGCAAACTTTCTATTGTGGGGGCACAGCCACTGACTAACATGCATAACTTATACACATGGGGGTTTTGGCCATCAAGTCGCAGCCAATTTATGGCGACTCCATAGGGTTTTCAAGGGAAGAGATGTGGTTCGCCATTGCCTGTCTCTGTGTAGCAACCCTCGGCAGTCTCCCATCCAAATACTGACCAGGGCCAACCTGGCTTAGCTTCCAAGATCTGACAAGTTCAGGCTAGCCGGGGCTATCCAGGTAAGGGCCACAAACAAACTAGTGTGTTGAAATTGTGCACAAGTTTTGATACATTATTGCACCATTATTAAAATTCTGCAATGAATTATTAACAAATACAGCTCCCTTCCTTAAAAAAGATAAAAAGTAGGTGCCTTCCAACATAATGACAGAGCTCTGCTAGTGATAGACATGAACACAGGTTACTGCAGCGCTCACTCGCTTCCCTCCCCCTTCTAGAATCCCATTTCGTGAAAACTAAAGAAGCTCTCATTCTTCCAGCCACTTGTATTTGGTTATCATGGCAAATGGGAGCTTCCCAAACCTGTAAGACTTCAATTGTACTCCATGTTCAAGAAGAAGGAGAACTAGATCAGGTGAGAGGAGCTATGGGTCAGTGGTAGAGCACTGACTTGGCATGCAGAAGGCCCCAGGTTCAATCCCTGGCATCTCCAGTTTTAAAAAGGACCAGGTTGTGGATGATATGGAAAGGTCACAGTCTGTCCAAGTAGACAGTACTAACAAACTGACAGGCCCAGAGCTACTGTGGGGCTATTTGGGGCTCCACCCCCTTTTTTAAAGAGACAGCCCCACAGGAATTTGTCCAGGTGGCTCTGTGAGGGCTGAACAGTCTGGGAAGGGCAGCAAGCCTCTTTCCTGGGTCTGCAGCTCTGCAAGGGTTTAAGCAGGTTTTGCTTCTCAATGGGAGGGTGGAGAGCTCTGACAGTGCAACAGCCTTGCAGCCAGATCCTGGGAGGGTTTACTCTTGAGTAAGTTGTTTCAGTCTTGGAAGACAGACATTCCGCTATCGTGTGGCTTGGGGAGGAGTTAAATACACCGAGGACTTATACAAAAAAGGTGAAAGGATTGCAGATTGTTCTAGGGAAGGGGACAGGGAGAGCAAGGAGGAAAGAAATGGGGGGGAGCATCAATACTGGGTTCCCTTTCCTGTCTCAAACCTCCCCCCATATCTGCCAAATGCATTTGGGAGAATCTACTGCAAGATCCAGGTAAGAAAAAAGGGCACAGGTTGTTCTGTACAGTTGTGTACAGACAGAAAAATAATGGAAAAAATAGCAGCCCCCCCAGGTAAAAATTTGCCCCACGAGCTAGAAAATCCTGGCTACAGGCCTGCGCACTGAGGGCTGGACACAGTATAAGGCAGCTTCACGTGTTTATATGACAGTGTTAGCACCTGTCACAGACAAACCTCAGTTTGGCACGATGTCTGAAAATTGCCAGAATTTGAGATCTGTTAATCTTTCACTTGTTTTTGGCAACATTATTAAGAGTCTCCATGCACATGAACACAAATGAAGCTGCCTTATACTGAATTAGACCATTGAAGTCAGTACTGTCTACTTAGATTGGCAGCAGCTCTCCAGGGTGCCAGATCATGGTCTTTTCCCATCACCTACTAACTTGTCCTTTTAAACAAAGATGCTGGGGATTGAACCTGTGGCCTTCTGCACACAAAGCACAGGCTCTTCCACTGAGCCACAGCCCTTTCCCATATGAGACACAGATCGACACTTTGGTAGCACTGGTTCACAACCAACAACATTATAAATCACACATCCTCCTTCCAAAATAGGGATCCCCTTATGTCCGACTAAAATGTGGCCTAGCATTACTTACCGCTCCTTGGGGGATGCAAATGGCTTTAACCGTGCCCTCAGGCTCATTGAGGGATTTCTGTAAAAATCCAGCTTCCACATTCCTGAACACGTCACTGATGTCAACAATCTGAGCATTAGAAATAAAAACGGGGAGGATCATTATGGACATATGAAGGATAAAGATCCTCACCGTACAATGGGAACCCCCCCTCTGAGATGCAGACAAAAACAATTTTTAGACCAGTTGAGTAGTCCTAAAATATCACAAGAAGATTTTGAAGTAGGGAATGTACCTGTTAGTATGGAGGAAATGTTGAGAGGTGTTTTAAAAGTTATTTTAGGTACAAAACCAGGACTTGATGGGTTGCTGTCAGAACACTGTATGTAATAACTGCTGCTAGAATTCTTTATGCAAAGTATTGGAAAAGAGAAGAAGTTCCTTCTAAGGAGGAAATAATCTGTTGGGAGACTGCAGAAATGGACAACTTAACATTGAAATTAGCAGACAAAAGAGAGGAAATCTTCGAAAATAACTTGTCAAAGTTTTATGAATGGTTGGATGAACACTATAAAAGATGAATCAACTCTAGTTATATGCTCCTATAAAACGAGGATAAGCTGATTTGGTGAATTAGATACTGATGTTAGTAGAAATGTTAATGTGGACATATATAGTACGAACTCCGTATCTGTTTGTATGTCTTTGTATTTTTTTTCTTTGCTTTGCTTTTACAAAAACTCAATAAAAAGATTTTAAAAAAAGAACACTGTATGCAATTCAAAGCAGAAATAACATCACCATCATTGAAATACTCTGTGATAAGATATGGTATTCCTGAACAGGCACAAGGATTATGCTTCCCCACTCCCAAGCAGGGAAAGATCCACTTTCACCTGTGCAGTACAGGCCGACTACATTCTTACAATAACATTTTGCCCTTAAGACTTGGATCCATTCCTACTGCAAATGTGATACTCTGGTGCAGAGCACTTTTCTCCGGTGCCAGGGAACCTCTGCCCACGCACAGCCAGCACTGTTCAATGAGCTGAAAAACAACTCGGTTCAAAGGAAAGCTCTGCACAGCAGAGGATGGCCTCTGCAAGGGAGGAAGAAGGGTGCAACCGCAGGCAAGGATTTCAGATTACAGCCAAAGTCCTTAAAGCATCTTCTAGTATTTTGCCAAATAGACACAAGGGGATTATAGGTAAGCATATACAAGAAAAGACAGGTTTTATACTACAGAGGAAAATACAATCTAATATTGAGAGGATATTCAATGCAGTGAATAAACACTAAAACAAAAAGGGAGAAAAACACAAGGATTTTTAAATGTAGAAAAGAATATTATTACTATTTATTAAAATTATGAATCGCCCAGCCCGTTACCACAGGGCTCTGGGCAACGTACAACACATAGTAAAAACATTAAAACCATAAAATACGTACATAAATAATGCTAATCCAGGAACCTAAAAGATCAAGTGGCAAAATTATGATTTCTTCCCAATTCCAGACTGCAGCCATCTTGTGGGGGGATGGAAAGAGAACAGAAGGAGGAGGAGAGTGCCAGCCAAGACGGAAGCTGTCGCTGTCCTCAACCAAAGGCCTGGTGGAACTTCTCTGCCTTACAGGCCCCGTGGAATGGCATAAGGTCCAGCAGGGCCCTGATGTTGTTTGGCAGAGAGTTCCACCGGTTGGGGCCATGTAAAATCATTATTCTAACATTCTACTAGAAAATTTCAGTGAAATAACCGGATTCATTCAAAAATCAGACACTCCAGATCCAGTCTGTTGGCCATTTCCATTGATTCTTCACTTCCCACTGCAGACCCTGCTTAGATAATTCCACAACGACCCTACCTGTCACAAACAGCATGTTGTACAGCTTGGCCTGCAGCGGGAGGGAAATGCAGGAAGTTCTGCTTTGCTGATGGAAAATTTCGCACGGGTCTAAACCAGAGCAAAGATACAGCTAGTTTGGATTCAACCCAGAGTGTAGGATTTGCTGGCTGAGGACTGTTAAATGGCGATTCATTGCAGTGTTCATGCATCTCAGAGAAAAAGCTTCAGAGGCTCTGACCTTGCTGGAATGATTTAGGACAACCTGGACAGCTGCTCCTTTGACTTTAATTGTAATAAAAATTATACTGGGTGGGGAAGAGAAATCAAAGCCACTGCTATTGTTCAGGGGAAAGTTTCCACGCAGGTGATAAATACCCTGAAAAAAGGGAAGGAAGCTAAATAATCCCAAAGAACAACATGATATACCTTCATTCCAAAGCGAGTGTCTGGCTTATCAGTCCCATAGGTGGCCAGGGCCTCGCTGTAGCTGATTGAAGGAAAGGGTGTTTCAAGGGAGCCCTTTTCCTCAGGCCAGGAATACTGAAGCAAGCCCTCAATCAGAACCCGAATACCAGCTTGGTCTACAAATGACATCTCAATATCGATCTTCGGGGGGGGAGAAAGAAAAGAGAAAATAATTTGGACTTGGGCAGAGTAGACATTTCACAGATAAAGGGTCTGACTCCATCTAAGGCAGTTTCACGTATTCAAGTGTGTACACAGTGAAGAACAAACAACAAGTGAAACCGCAGCTCTTTTGCAGAAATAACCTTGCCACTTAACTTGGCACTTGGCATGTTTTAAAGTTCTTAGGCTAGTCCTATCAGCAAATAAAGGTTCAGGAACATCAGCAATTTTTTTAAAATTTAAGCTAGTAGCAAAAGAACACTTTCTATGACTGGTTGATCAAGACTTTTCCAGACAGGAGCTTACTGATAATTAAATATGTAACTGCAGTGATTGCCTCTAGAAGGCTTGAATAGCAACCTGCTCAAGACATCTGGGTAAAAAAAAAAAGCAATAAGAAAAGAAGAACTACTTGGTAGAGGGCCATGCCTATCACATGCTATTAAGAAACACAAAACCACACATCACCTCCACACCACACACAAACACACAGAAGTTACCTGAGTGAATTCAGGCTGCCTGTCTGGCTTTGAGCCTTCATCGCGGTAGCAGCGAGCAACCTGAAAGTATCTATCAAGGGAAATAAACTGTAATTGCAGTTATGTTCCAGTTAGACAACTGATAATTAGGCTGGATCTAATGAACACAGAAGGAATTCATGAAATGGATCACTCTCCCTTTCCAACTGCACCCTCCCAACTGCTCCTGAGAATCAGGGAATTCTCAGAAACAGAGTGGATTGTGATACAGGGAGGCCTGAAGAAAGATGGAAGAATTAGCAGAAATCTGACCTATGAACACACTTGTGCGAGTTTTGGCTGAATTAATAGAAGAGCTTACGCAAGCCGGGGGGGGGGGGGGGGAGATTTCTGTCCATTTCCTCTTGATTGCTACGTTCCCCCCAAATCTCACTGGGTTCCTGAGGGCTTTGGAGATGGTAACGCAAGGGTCCACAACTTTTTTGAGCCTGTGGGCACCTTTGGAATTCTGACACAGCATGGCAACAAAATGGCTGCCTCAGGAGATGGAACCAGCTGTAAAATGGCTACCGTAGCATACATTCAGTCATACCATGGACTGGAGTACTTGCAAGAGAGTCAATGAGTGTGGTGACAAGTACCCCAGCCTTTGAACCATTGTCCAGGGAACAGAAAGGTTGTTGAGAATGCAAGAGTTGTCTGTCTTATCAGGGGAGTTTTTTCAAGCTCCCTTGAAAACACAAGAGATGCCCAGGAAGCTCACCTGTCCAAGCCTCCTATCATCAGAAGCTGCTTAAACTGCTGAGGACTCTGAGGGAGTGAGTAGAATTTCCCAGGCTCCCGCGAGGGCACCACAAATTCCTTTGCGCCCTAGTATACAAGAGGGGCATGGTACAAAATAGTAAGGGCAGCAACTTAAAAGTAGTTGTTTGTATAAAACAGAAACATCTACTCCAGATGAATAGCTGCTACAGAGATTTGCCAGATCCTTCCACCCTCTCTTTTATCCTCTAAGGAAATGAGAATATGTAAGGTTGCCAACCTACAGGTGGCACCTGGAGATCTCACACTATTACAGTTTATCTCCAGATGACCAAGATCAGTTCCCCCAGAGAAAATGGCTGCTTTGGAGGGTGGACTCCTATGGCACTATACCATGCTGAGGTCCCTCCCCTGCACAAACCCCACCTTCCACAGGCTCTACTCTCAAAATCTCAGGGCATTTCTCAACCCAGAACTGGTATCCCTAAGAATATGTGTATAGGGCACTTTCGCATATGCTGAATAATGTACTTTCTATGCACTTTGCGACCAGACTTTACTGTGTGAAACAGCAAAATCCACTTGCAAATGATCACTAAAGTGCACTGAAAGTGGACTGAAGATGTTTCACACATATACACTGATCGTTTGCCTTAACACTACCCCCATTTTAAAAAAAACAACTGTTGCAGATGTAAGGCAGGCAGCAAAGGAAGACTAGGCTTTTCCTCAGTTCACATTGCACACAAGCTGAAAATCTGCACAGAAACTGTTTGGGTTGAATACTATGCCTTGTGCAGGGAGCACTTCTGCTCAGGAGAGAGTTCTGCCGGCCACTGCCCCTCCCTTCCCCCGTGCAAACTAGATTAAGACACCAGGGCTGGCCTAAGACATGTTGAAGCACTAAGCCATTAACCCCCCCCCCCATGTATGTTTGTAAAGTTAAGTATCTTGGTTTTTATTATGAAAGACTTCTGAATCTGAGGCTCTAAACTGTAGCTTACTTATCTTCTGCATAAATCTGGCTCTGCCCCTCACCCTGTTCCACCAATCCCAAGAAGAAGGCTCTACTGAATTCTGAGGTTGCAGTGAGAAGGGGAAGATGGCAAAGCCCCATGCAAGGGACAAGGGATCCAACCCCTTGTTTTCAGAGCATAGGACTGGGGGGAAAGTATCCATATTTTGTGGGCAGCAGAGGCTGTTTTAAGTCAATATTGCTGCTTATAAACAGTTCTGTGTATCTCCTGCCTAGACACCTGGGCCTGTGCTTGGGAAGGGCCTGATCTAAAAGCTTGTTCAATTAAGCATATGGGGCAATTCAAACTTCTGCAAAATACACACAGAGAAATCTTCTGAGCGTACCTACCCCAGGGGTCTTCTTGAACAGTGTTGGAGTCTCTACATCCACAAACCCTAAAACAAAGAGTTCATACATTTGAAAGGCAGGGAAACAGAAAAGAAAATGATGTGCAAATGATACTAAGCAGCGGCCCATCTCTTACCAAAGCGGTTGCAGAGATATTCCCGCATTCTCATCACCATCTGGGATCTCAGTCGCAGGTTGTGCTGCAGCTCAGCGCTGCGCAAGTCTAAGTATCGATACTGCATGCGCAGGGCCTCGCTTTTCTGAGCAGAGAGATGATTTCGTACAGGCCATGGTGGGCCACAGTCAATTACAGTGCACCAGTACACAAGCTCTGTATCATAAAGAAAACCAGCAGCAATGCAAAAGAAACACACGGTCTGTTGACAAAACCCTTAGCAAGAAAAAGGAACAACTCTCCATGTCTGATTTGCCACAAATGGCACAAGTATTCAACAAATCTTTGGCAGCTTTGGGTTCTAGGTCAACATTAATCCAGCCACTCATTTGTTCACGTCTTCATGCTGGTTTGCCAACAAAACAGGCTCTCTTTGATCAAGGAGGGAAGGGCTCATAACTGCAAAATACCAGTGGGTGAACTTCCCTTCAGCTTGATTTGTAACCAGGCTTGGCAAAACAGCCTGTCTTCCCCACACACAGGAAACAGGGATTTTGTTCAAAGCTCAGTTCTGAATTTGGGATCCTGTCACACCCTTCATGACATCATTAGAAGAGCACTTGAATCCAAACCCCTTTCCCAACCCCATCAGCCAACAGCGTAGACTTTCCAATTTCCGGGGGGGGGGGGGGAGGCCGGGGGGGGGGGCTGGGCCAGAGACATTACAGGCCATTGTCTCCAGGGGAGGCTCAGCATGTCCTGGAAAAGTTTTTTTGGGGGGGGGGGGCTCCAGCTCCCCAGCCCCCCTGAAGTTGATGCCTATGCCATCAGCCCTCAACCTGCCCCTGAATCACCACCTGTCTTCTCTTCCCTCAAACTGACCTGCAGTGCAGGAGCAGAAGAAACACAGTCATCCCTCTCTCTAGAAATCTCTCCCTCTCTCTCTTTCCTCCCTTCCAAGACCTAATGCTGCAAAAACAGTATCCCTGGCTATGGGAAACATACTTTGGACTCCAGGGCCCTGAAGAACTACACTTTGAAAGACTTTGTGCTCCTGGAACATTACCCCAGAAGCCCTTCTCATGACAAGACGCATCAGGATTCCACAAAATATTGCTATATAAATTATGCAAATCTGTACAATACAGATTTCAGCTTTGCTCGGAGCAGAATTCAGATTACCGGCCTGCAAATTTCAGGGTTTTTAAAAAAGACTTTGAAGCACAAGCCCTACTTTTGAAGAACCCTGACGTGGTCACAGATCTGCCTCCACTTCCCGGCTGTAGTTAGTTTGTATTCCAGTAAAATGGATGAAGACAAATTGGAAACATTCCTTAGAACAACAGGAACAGTTGTTCCTTGGAATTGCACATTTTTTAAACAGGTCTCTGTGCATAGGTTTCCTTTCAAACTTCTTTGGAAGAGGAAGGCCTTTACCAGAATCTCCAAACACATGCCATTACCATAAGAACACAAGAGAAGCCAATGTTGGATCAGGCCAGTGGCCCATCCAGTCCAACACTCTTGTCACACAGTGGCCAAAAACACCAGGTGCCCTCAGGAGGTCCAACAGTGGGGCCAGGACACTAGAAGCCCTCCCACTGTTGCCCCCCCATCAAGCACCAAGAATACAGAGCATCACTTGCCCCAGACTGAGAGTTCCTATCTATACCATGTGGCTAATAGCCACTGATGGACCTCTGCTCCATATGTTTATCTAATTCCCTCTTGAAGCCATCCATGCTTGTAGCCGCCACCACCTCCTGTGGCAGTGAGTTCCATGTGTTAAATACTCTTTGGGTGAAGAAGTCAAACCAAACATCACACTGCGCAAAAATAAGACAGAAAGAGTCACCTTGATAAAATCTTTCATCTCAAAGGGTAGTTTTCTACAGGCGTTGAGGACTTCCACTGTTTCCGCCTTCACTTCAATTTCACCAGTAGGCATTCTCTAAAATGGGTAAGAGAGGTGGTTTAAAAGTCATATTTTGACACACAGCCCTGACAATCATGCAACAGCTGCCTGGCCTTGTGAAATACCAGTAGGCTGCAGTGTTCATAAGACAGAGCCTCTTTCTTGTGAAAGGCAGGCATGTAGACAGAGGCTTTGATTGGCACATATAAACCATGACCAGTTTTATTTAGGGGAATATATCCCAGGGAAAGGCAATGCACAATTCTCCATGCTTCTAGCACCTGTTTATATCCTGGTTCTGTTTATATCCTAATTTTAGGCAGATCATGAGAGGGAGGACAGGAAGGGTTGCCTCAGTGCTTAGTTCTTGTGGCCCTTTCTTACACACCCAGGAAATGCTGATTGCCACTTTGGGGTCAGGAAGCAATTTTTCTCCAGGCCAGTTGGGCCAAGGATCCTGGAAGTTGTTGTTTTTTTGCCATCTTCTGGGCATGGAACAACAGTCACTGGGGGCGTGGGGGGAAGGTATTTGTGAATTTCCTGCATTGTGCAGGGAGTTGGACTAGATGATCCTGGAGGTCCCTTCTAGCTCTGTGATTTTATGGTTGTAAGTACGCTTACCAGCTTTCAGGTTAAATACAAAACTTAACAAAATAGACAACAACCACTAGCAGATATTGATGGGTTGGATCCAGCACAGTGTTCCAGCAGGCACAAGGACTTCCACCCATTAGTACGACTTTCTTGCCCCTCCCCCCAATTCTGCGTCACACGGAACCACCCCACCGCCAATATCCTGTTCCTGGGACATCTGCTCTGCCCCAAGGATTGGGGGGACGGGGGAATCTGAGAAAGCCACACTCCATGGATTTTATGGCTCCATGCACCCAAGGAAATGTTACATTGAATCCAACCCCTTGTGCATAAGAAATCTATACATCCCATGGTGACCACATCATCTGTAAAGCAACACATTTTTCTAAAGTTGAGAGAAGGATTTCCTAAATAGTCATGATTACTTTTAGCAGAAGCACCTTCTAGGCTCAGTGGATTCCCAGAAAATGTCTCAGTTTCCCCCAGTTTCACCAGCTCAGGCCAGGACTAAAGTGTTCCTGCGAGCCACTGGATGAACCATTTTAAGCAACTGCAGTCTGTGTCCAAGCACAATCCAAAGTTTTCAAGATACTTAATTTTTATTGAAGAGGGGGGTGATGATTTCCACAAATGTCCTCTACCACCACAGACCCGGCCACTGTGCCCTCTGGCCCCCTGAAACAGCAGGGGAAGGGGGTTGTAATTGGTAGAAACTGCAACTACCTTTTAAGAAAGATTAAGGGCATTGAAGTTTTCTTAACTGCCTGGGTGGATACTGGCCTGTGTCTGTGGGGAGGGGCTGTGGCTCACTGGCAGAGCATCTGCTTGGCATGCAGAAGGTCCCAGGTTCAATCCCTGGCATCTTCAGTTGAAAGGATCAGGTAGGAGGTGATCTGAAAGACTTCAGCCTGACACCCTGAAAAGCCACTGCCGGTCTGGGTAGACAATACTGACTTTGATAGACTAGGGGCCGGCAACAGAGGCCGTTTTAATTCAGTTCAGTACAAGGAAGCTTCGTGTGTTCATGTGTCTCCCACTAAGTCTGATTACAGCATGTACTGGACCTTCTGTGCTCAGCAAAGACTTTCCAGCGTCCTCTGAATCTTTCAGCAAGCAGTACTAAAAAATTCTAGATTTGTGTTGGACTAAGGTGCACTACACAGGCTATTAATACCTAGAATAATACGGATATTTATTTATTAAAACATTTATCTCCCACTTTTCCTCTTGGTCCCAGACAGCTTTCAATAATAGCAAAAAGTATTTTCAGTTAAAACCAAAAATAAAATAGCAAACCCCAAATCTCTCACTCCTCTTCCCCTTAAAAGATACCTGCTATTCAAACCCCCTCAAAAGCCCAGGCTAACAAGCAGGCCTTGCAGCACTTCTTGACGATCTCCATGGAGGGAAACCTCCCCCCCCTTCACCTCCACAGAGCCACAATGGAAAAGGCCTGAGCTTTGGTCAGTGCTAGACAGGCCACTCTAATTGTGGTGGGATAGCGAATATGCCAGTTCCACAAACCTTAAACCTCCCATGCACAACATTAAATTTCATTTTTAAGAAATCTATATATCTAATAGCGAAGGCGCCCCCTGCATGCAGATACCTAAATCCGTGCAGGGGGACACCTGGGGGGGCAGGGAGATTGTTCTGCAGACGTGGGGCAGTCCCCACATCTGCAGAAAAATCCAAAAAGTTTAAAAAAATTTTGGGGGGATATTTAAATCCCCCCAAAAGTAAGAGTGCCCACTGCGCATGCGCAGAGAACGCTCTGGCCATTGTGGGGGAGGCTCAGTGGGTCCGGTGACTGTGAGCTGCTCAGGGCTCACTGTCGCCGATGGGGGGGTGGCTGGAGGAGCGGCAGGGCTCGCCGCCACCACTTGCCCTGGGGAGGGGGGTGGAGAAGCAGCGGAGCTTGCCACCGCTTGACTCATGGGGGGTTTGGAGGAGCGGTGGGGTTTGCTGCCACCGCTGCTTGACTCGGGGGGGGGGTTGGAGGAGCAGCAGGGCTTGCCGCCGCAGCCACTTGCCTAGGCGAGGGGGGTGGAGGAGAGCGGGGCTCGCCGCCACCACTGGACTCGGGGGGGTTGGAGGAGCAGCGGGGCTTGCCGCCGCCGCTTGCCTCTGGGAAGGGGGGTGGAGGAGAGCAAGGCTCGCCGCCACTAGCCCCAGGGAGGGGGGGCCAGGAGGACTAGGGTACTCCGCCCCCCTCGCGAGTATCACGGGTGCCCCATCTTGTTATTCCTAATGCTTTAAAATAACCACATTATACTCAAACAAAAGTAGAGAGGGATGTCTCTCAAAGTACTCACAGGGTTAGTCTGCCCTGGAGGCCGGGAGACAACCCTCCCAGTCACTCTCACCACAGATTCAACAGGAGTGTTGCACAAGACCTTCTTCAGATGGGAAGCAGCCTGCAGAGAGAGAGAGAAAGGATTAAAGAGATTGAAACAGTGTCTTTGAATGTGCCTGCCTGTGTCAGGTTTGGAAGCCTGTTCGTCTTTCACTACAGGCTTAGATCTCTGAATTAACCTTGGAGAGTAGGCTGGTTCAACATTGTGCGGCCAAGGTTGTTTTTTATTTTTAAACTAGAATCCCCCTTGTCCGCTAATGTGACCCATGTTTACAAAACAAGAACGTATGTTCAGGAGCTCTTAAGGCATGACTAACATGAATTAAATCCTTAAGGATGAAATTTCCTTCAAGAAGAAAGCAACCCTGCTAGATGATACCAAGAGGTCATCCAGTCTTTGCCAGAATCTCAACCACAGAGCAACAGACAGGTTTGAGATGGTCCACCAGAAACCGGTTTGTGATCTACCTTCTGCTATTTACTTGTCTGCGTTAATCAGCTCAAGAGGTGCTATATATTTTGATTTTTAAAAAAAAATTATATCACACTTTTTAGTAACACTCTTGTTTTCTAAATGCAATCCACAAAAGTTGTGCAGAAATGAAATTAAAAGATGGCAGACTCCATGATCAAACTGAGAAACCCTTGGGTATGCAACTGTGGCAGGCATGAAGTAGAAAGTATTGAGCATGTTTTTCTGCACTGTACCTATTACTCTGACATTCGTATTACATACTTAGATTGGTGATTATTGGATCTAATAGGCCAATCTGATGGAAAGACCCTCTACTTTCCACCCAGAGTGCTGTAATTATTGTAACGGTGGCGAATTTTCTGTATCTGGCTTCTAAAAGGAGAGATATGTGTTAGGATTTCATTTTCCTCCTGTTTGTTTTCCTTTAGTTTGCTGTGCCAATAAAGGTGGTGGCTGCTGAGAAACCCCTGAAACCTTTTTGCACAGAAATCTTGAAAAAGGATATTGTACAGGCATTTCTGGAAGTGTCTTATCTCATTGCTGTTAACAATTCTAGCAGTGCCATCCTGAGCAAAGTTACATCCTTCTAAGCCCATCAAAGCTTAGAAGCTTCACTTAGGAAGGCACTACGATTCTGAATATGGAACAATACCTGTAACTCAAGATAAACATTTCAAGCAGTACAACTTCAGAGGGGATGGAAGGTGCTGTGGCGTAGCTCGATCTTCTCAGATCTTGGAAGCTATGCAGGGTCAGTACTTGGAGGGGAGACCACCAAGGAAGACTCTGCAGAGGAAAGCAATGGCAAACCACCTCTGCTTCTCGGTTGCCTGGAAAGCCCCTTGCTGGGGTCACCATCAATGTTCCCTCTAAGCTGAGTTAGTGTGAGCTAGCTTACAGTTTTTTAGCCTCCAGCTCACACATTTTTGTCTTAGCTCAGGAAGGATGGCTCCAAAGCAAACTGCTTTACGCAGTAGCTAGATTGCTTGCTCACAACTTTAATGCCAGTAGCTCACAAAGTAGAATTTTTGCTCACAAGACCCCACAGCTTAGAGGGAGCATTGGTCACCATAAGTCCGCTGCGACTTGATGGCACTTTAAACACACACATATCTTCAGACACGATCCTCGATAGTTCTTACCTCATCTTGAGGAATGATAATTTGGATGAGTCCCTGGAAGTCTCTCAAAACCACAAACTGCCCCTGCCTAAACCATAAGAGAAATAAACACGTTTATAACTTTTGAAGGTGTGTGTGTGCGCACGAAAGCTTATACCCAGAATAAAACAGGTACCACTGGACTTGAACTTTGTTCTACGTTCATAACAGTTCAATTTAACCCCCTAAATTAGAGCCAGTTTTCACACAGAGATAAATGATGTAGTAAAGGGTACTAGGGATGGTACCATTTCAAATTGCAGGGGGGGACATACCAGGAAATATTCACTACACATAGAAAATTAGAGCAGGCCCTTCTTCTTAAAATACACATTGTCCATGGATGAGCAAGGAGATTTTGATGTGGGAGAACAAATCAAACCTGCAAATTCTGAAATCACACAGTCCCATTCCACCTGATTTTATTTTCAATGTGGGAACTAGCTAGGTTCTTGCATTCATTACCCCTCAATACAGTAATTATTTACAAAGCCGTTCCTTCCCCTGTCTCCATTTAAGTTATTATAAAGCAAGATGACTATTTGTAAAGAAAAGCCATTTTCTTTTCAGACAGGCCTGAACCAAAGTCTGCCAGCCTGTTTTCAAAAGCTGCTTTGGTTCAGAAAAAGTTTTCTTAAGAGACAGCAGCAAGAGATACCAGTGGGCCTCTAACGACCTTGGCTCCCACTAGTTCTTAGCAGGCGTCTAGTCCTTATCTTGGAAGCCTGTTGAGCGCATTCCGATCCAATTATGACCATCTGCACCTGGCTGTGAGAACTGGGCTCATTAACTGCAGAAATGACTTTCGGTTCTTGCAACTATGGGATGTAAATCGGGTAGCAACAGTAAAAGAATTACCTCACTGAAATGATCCCTGATTGGTCACTGGCCATGACTCTCTCAGAGACCATCTTCTTATAAAAGTTCCTGGCTTATTGGAACAAGGGGCTGAATTGTCTTGTCTACTCGGACCTGGAGTGGTCAAGTTAGTCACAATGACACCTGTGACTAGGCCTGGATAGGCCTCTGTGACTCTCTCTGTCTCTCTGACTTGTGGATTACAACTACCTGGATCTATTGTCTTGTTTGAACCTGAGAAGGTAACTTGTTTCTTAATGGTGTAGTTAGGCTATATAAGCATAAGTTTTCTTATTTTATCCCTCCTTCAAGTCTTGTCTTGTTTAAGCAATATTTGCACTTAAATAAACTAATATATATTTTTGACTTTTTGACTCACCTTGCCTTCTTACAACCGTAAAGCCTAAATTCATTTGCCTTGGGACCTGGACCACATTGCTACTGAATAATTTCTGTTTTTAGTGATACCCTGAGAGGCTGGGAAGTGTGGTTCTCTATTCCTATGCTGGTGGGGTTTAACTCTGAGAGAACCTGGTGGCAGCTCTACCATATGCTTGTGAAGGCTGTAGGCTTTCTCAAGTGTTTTGTGTAACTTTTGGGCAGTGCTGTAACCCTATGACCCCCACAGGTTACCCTGGACTGGGTGGCTGTGTGTGACACTATTAAAATAAACAGAGCCAGCCAAAGGAAAGCAATTTTAAGGCCTACTAATTCTAACAGGGAAGAAAGTGACTTGCCATAAATCCAGTAATTAGTTAATCTTGAATTCACTAATTTACTTACCTCTGATACTGAATCCACCCACACAAAGTAACTTCCTGACCTACATGAGAAGAACGCAGTTCCCCACAAGTTTTGGTCCGAGCAATGAACCTATTGAGATCTTGGGTAGAAAAAGAAAAGAAGTTGGTGGGATCCAACCCAATATCTAGTGTTCCACAATCATCTACTGCTAATATGCGTCAATTTCCCTGCTGCTTTTAAGCAGCCCAATTTGGACTACCAAGTTGTGTCTGTTCCTTACCTTTTATTGGTCAGTGGCTTCCATACTTTTCTCCTGAACTATTTTCCCTCTTGGAACACTTTGGTTCCTTCTACCATCTAGCTCCTATAGTTTTCTTACTACAATGTGGCAAGCCAGCACCATTCCCAGAATCAGAGCAGCTACAGCCATCAATGTTGATGGCCAAGTACTGGGTAAGCCTCTACACAGCAAAAGACCTCTATATATGGGAGACAACACTGTATAGTGGTTAGAGTGTCAGATGAAAATCTGGGAGATGAAACTTCAAATCCCCACTGTCAGGGAAGCTGGGTGGGAGACCTTGGGCCAGGCATACACTTTCTGCCTTGCCTCCCTCACAGGGTTGTTATGAGGATAAACCAAAGGAGAGAATGATGTAAGCCCATGGGGGGGGGGGTGTAAGTTAAGTAAGCAAATAAATAATAGATGCTTTGATTGAAAATGATGTTTTGGATTACAGTATTAAAACAATTGCTTGTCTTGGCCTTAACAAATACTAGCTTAGCATATTTACAGATCACCTTTCACCTGAAAACTGTACAGGACAGTTTATAGCATAATCACAGATCACTTAAAAAGCCAGTCACACACACCCATCCCCTATTTACATGACTTTGGTATTTTGCTAAACAACAGTTACTTTCACTGAAGCCATTTTCAGGCTTTGTTGCGAGCAAACCCCACAGGGCCAAAATAACCAGCGCAGCTTCAGGCGCTGCGACAACACTACTCCCCGCCCCGACTAGCATTTTCACGAGCTCCACGCACCTGCCGGGCCCGCGGCTTCATTAAATGCCCACGAGTTCGAAAAGCATTTGCACCAGGGCACGGCCGCCCTTCTGCGTGTTCTGGGGAAGAACAGCGACAGCGAGTTGCAAAGGCGACGCATCTTATGCATGGTCCTACCACACAAGAGCTGTACAAGGGATGCACGAAGCTCCCTGCTCTCAGCTGAACCGCCTCTTCCTTGCACACGTCTGGAAAGGTCAACGGAAATGCCCCTTCACGGCCACCGTCGGTCGCCATGATTGATTTGGCAGTAAATGCTTCGCCGTCCCCTAACCTCGTCTCGATCAAGCCCTTACAAGCGATGGCGACGCGTCTGTCTCGCCCATCCTTAGCATGCGCAGAAGACTCCCTCCGCCGCCGCCGAAGTGGTTGCTGGGAGGGAAATTTTTAAATAAACCCCGCCCGCCTCAGCTTTTGTGCTGTGTCGTTGGAGAGAGATTCTCTTCAGGGCTGCGTCGCCGATGGAAGCGGCGCCGAATCAGGTGAAGGGTGGGCTGCAGCTTCTTGGGTGACGAGCTGGCGCGTTATGCCCTTGAATGGTGAACGATGCTAGTTGTGAGAAATAAATATGCAAGAAATAAGAGTCTTTTGGCTGGGGGACAACGGCGGCAGGGCCCCTTCAGACGGCAGGAAGGGGCGGGGTGGAGTGTGGCGTGTGGCGCCCTTCTCTGGACCGAACCCGCGTCGAAACAGTTGGAGGAAGCGGCGAGGCGAACTCCCCTTGTCCCGGCTTGCTGGTTTCCTACGGTCGGGTCTCCCCGCAGCAGTCTGGACTGGGATAGTCCAGATACCCTCAGAACTTGGCCTTCTGTCCGAGCTAGTCTGCACCCATTCCTGACTTTTATTTAGATCGAGATGGGTAGCCGTGTTAGTCTGTCTGTAGCAGGAGAAAAGAGCAAGAGTCCAGTGGCGCCTTCAAAACGTAACAAAATACGCGGCAGGGTGTATGACAGGGGTGTCGAACTCATTTGTGATGAGGGCCGGATCTGACATAAATGAGACCTTGTTGGGCCGGACCATTTGTGTCATAAAATGTAATGCCAGGTAGTGGAGATATAAACTTTATAAAGGACACAAAGATTTCTTTAACTTAAAATAAAAACATGCTTAAAACATTAGCATTCTTGCAATATTTTATTTAACAGTATCTGATAACTGACACCTTTTATTCTGAATTATTGCATCAAAATGTCAGTGCTGTTGCAATCTTGAGTATGCTGTTCAGGCGTGTTTCTGTAAGCTGCAAACCTACTTTTGATTTATTGACATTCACCACAGAAATCTCATGCTCAGAGTTCTGAGTCTAGGACCCAGGGGAAAACATGAAATGGCTGAGCGATTGAGAGAGTCTGGCGAAGCAAGCAATGGTGCAGCAGCAGCAACAGAACTGGAAGCAGGAGATGGCCAGTTCCACTGCGGGCCTGATAGAAGCCCTCTGGGGGCCTGATATGGTCCCCGGGCCACATTTGACACCCGTGGTGTATGAGCTTTCCTGAGTCACTGCTCACTTCTTCAGGTACAGCTGGAATGGGAGTCATCTGTCAGTTCAATTCAGCAATTGCAACTGATAATGAAGCTCAAGACAGTGTATCCGCCTGGACTGAACCAAGACCTAGGTTTCCTGTCTTATTGCCAGTGCTGATTTCTGCACACCTGTTACCCCTCTGCACATCTCTCCTAAATCCAATCATGCCTACTGTTGTCATTCACCTGCTATTGTCATTTTCCCGCTAATGTCATCATTTGGCATCTGAACTCACTCCCCTTTCCAATAAGTAGGACAGATGGATTCCCATTCTAGCTGTATCTGAAGAAGCGATCAGTAATTCACAGAAGTTCATATCCTGCCACATATTTTGTTAGTCTTCAAGGTGCTACTGAACTCTTGCTCTTTTCTACTGACTTTATTTAATCTACTTACTTCATTGATACCCTGCCTTTCTCCCCAGTTGGGGACCCAAAGCAGCTTACTGTTCTTTCCTCTATTTGATCTTCACAACAACCCTGTTAGATAGGTTAGGCTGAGCGTGTGAGAGTGGCCCAGGGGTCACATAGGGAGCTTCCGTGGCAGACTGGTAGCTTGACCCTGGGTCCCGCAGATCCTAGACTTATACTCCCCACCTTTACCTGAAACTATTCCTCCACCAAACCAGTGGTTATCAGGCTGTTTGAAATAACGACCCATTTATAAATGTATTATTTGGGAACACCCACTGGCAAAGTAATTCCACACTTCTTTTTTTCTCCCCTCTATAAGATGTGGGAATTTCATAACACTAAACGATTTGTGGTTTTAAGCATTCATAAATGCATTGCCAACATGGTGTAGTTAAGAGTGTCTGATTATGATCTGGGAGACTGGTTCAGATTCTCGTTCTGCAGTGAACCTTGCTAGGGAACCTAAGACTAGTCACTCTTAACCTACTTCACAGCATTCTTGTGAGCATAAAGTGGACATGGGAAAAATGATGTTGTAAGGTGCTTTGGATCCCCATTGGGGAGAAAAGTGGGATATAAATAAATAAAAATAGTACTACTGAGTTGATAGGCTGTATTTTATGGCAACTGCATACTTTGTATAGAAGTGGTCCCAAACTTATTATTGAGCTTCCTTTCCCATCTCACGATGTTTCTTTTCCTTTCTCCTGGCCTTCTGACTCCCTTGCCAGAGAGCTGTAATGTAATTAACTTTCACACTCAGACCTACAGTTTGAGAACTGCCGCTTTAAATTCAGCTTTTTCTCAGAGAGGAAGTGCTCCCAATTCCTTGATCATTTGAGTTGCTCTTTTCCAGCTCTGAGATTTCCATTTTGTGATATGAGGTGATATATCTTTCCCACATATTCCCTAAGAGGCTGTCTTCCAGTCTTAATCATCCATTCTTTTTGGCGCCTTGATTAATAAGCCAGTTCCCATCTATTGAAGGCTTTTTTTGATGGCTCATTTTAACACACTCCACTTGGCGGAGCTTTATTGGCATATTTGCAGGGATGTTCCAGGAGCAGAGACAATACACATGGGGAAGAAGCCCAAACACTGGGAGTCTATCTCCCACTTTTTCTCTTGCAAATTGTATGCTAAACCCAGAGCATCCCTGCTTGCTCCTGTTCTGTCAATTTACCTTTACTGTTCTGCAAATTGCCATTTTTAACATTCTTCCATGTAATGATAGAAAAGTCAATGAAACTGTTATTAAATATTTTTCTACAGCTCTGAAGTATTTGCACCAAAGTATTGTCATTTCTAGGCTAGATTTCAATTTTAATCTTTATTTTTATATACAAAATGTTTTAAACATTTCTGTACATATTAATTTATTTTATATTAATGTATTTTGTATCTTAGCATAATCATAAAGGCTCAATGGCTACATTTTAAGAGTCCAATAGGCTATGGGCCTTTTTAGACATTGTTCTTGAATGAACTGAAATGGCATTAATAAACTACATGCGTGCACAGGGTATTGATTCTCGAGGAAAAACCATGGGCCATGATACAAACTTCATTAACACTGCACATCTTTCAAGAGGCCGCATATCCCTCAAGAGAGGAAACCTGTTTGGTCGGAGTCCAGCTAAGAGAAGACGTTTGCAAACTCCTCACCTGCAGGTAAGGCTGCTGTAAGCTTGGTATAACTAAACAAAGTGTTTGAAAGATGGGAATATTGGAAGAGTAGTAAGTTTTTATCTGATACTACAATCTTACTGCGTTAGAAGCCAGAAAACCAAGGTACGGTCATCCAAAGGCCCAACTGCCTCTGTGGCTGGTTTCCTGCTCTGGATATATCTACAGAAATGCCTATTGTTTGCTAAAAGCATCAAGACAATCTGCTCCTCCAATCCTCCTTTCATTTACATGGGATTTTACCCTTTTCCTGTTCCAGTTTATCTCTTAGAGACCCTCTTTTACCCACTCCATTTTTTCCTAGCAATTGTTATACCATTAAAAAAAAACCCAGGACCCCAGTATCGGGGTACTACCAAATTTTAAATAATCTGATTGATATCAGATACTGTTTGCATGGTATTTTAGGATTTTATTATTTTAAATTGTCTTTAAATGGTATTATATTAAGATTGTTGTAAACAGCCCTGAGCCCATCCACGGGGAGGGTGGTATATAAATCAAATAAAAAATAAAAGTTTACTATGCCATTCCCAGCTGTTATGGGGAATGCAGGTTGAAAGTATGCCTGAGCATTTAAATTGAAAAATAGAGAGGCTTGAGATGGATGGTACAAGATTTGATTCAAAGTACTTCGAGTAGAGCGCTGTTTGTAACATGGATCTTTCCTGCTTCCTTGTGTTTTCTTCAGTCCCTTGCCCCAACCCAAAAGCTGCTCCTGAATGTGGAGAGACTTTCAGGAACATTGTGGTGTCCTGCTGCGGGGTGGGGGGGTGGGGGGGAGGCACTTAAGTGAGGAGTGGGGAATCTGGAAGTATCTTCTGCCTGCACAAGGACACCTTTGAGTCCAGTACATAAGGTGTGGATTATAACAATCATATTATTTGCAAGTTATCTCCAGTTTTAAAGAATATAATAAATGATAATAAATGCTTTTTACAGTACTGTTTCCTGTATTGTTAGACTTGGGGCTGAAAGATGCAAATTATGGATACTTCTCATGGTTTGTGAAACTGAAACTCTTATATCCATTCTAGGAAAATGCTGATGCTCAGATAGGCTTCCTTCTCCGCAAGCAGTTCACCTTGTACAGCGTCTCTCCCCTATACAAGTTTTCTTATGATCGACTGCAGGAGTATTCTAGACAGCTGTGTTTTGTTATCGCTGCTGAAAAGCAAAAAGGGCTCGTTGTTCATGTGGAAGGTGACCTTAAGTTTAAAGTGAAGTTCTCCTCGCTCTCAGTATTGAAAACCTCAGAGCAGGACCAGGCAGGAGTCCTCATTCAGGTAGGCATTATAGCAGTTAAGGGATTTTCTTAACACTTCTGAAGAATGCTGTTATAGACAAAGACTACAAAAGACACTCATTCAGCTCATTTATGCCACTGTCCCTATAATGCTGAGCTCTTAGACAACCTGGGCTGATTGTGAACATTCATGATGTGGGGTTAAGTTTGATGCCCAATCTTGATTTGTGTTTTAAAATGTTTCTTGAGAAAGGAGTTCTCAAAATTTGCAGCTGTATATTGTAAACTAAAATAAATTGTAACTTCTTCTCTACCCCCTCTGCCTTCACTCAGGTTACAGCTGAAAATGCAGGACCCAAAGTGGTGTGGATGGGCTGTTTCTGCTGTACTCGTGGAGATGACATTCTAGAAACAGTCGTGGAGGATTTTACGTGCCTCCCTTTGTTCCTCGTAAATGGGGCAGAGAGTCTCTCAGCCATCATTGGAACTTGGCTTCAGCAAACTTTTGACTGTTCTTTCAGCCGGTTGACCATCAGCCCCCTCAACCTTGCTTTGATGGCTGCAATGTGGACTGGGTACAAGATGGAACGTCACAAAGGAGCAGTGGAGCTGACGTTCTCTGTTCCGGGCACTCCTCAGCCTCTGGACGTTTCTTACGCCATCCATGCTGAAGATGCAAAAGCCCTTTGGGATTCAATCCATGTCACTCAACAAGAAGTTCGACAAGAACAGGTGGACTTATTCATGGACAGCCTTTGCTATCATTTTTATAGACATTTCAAGATCTACCTGGCAGCCACAAGACTGGTGAAAGTCTCTACATCTGTAGCCTCTGCCCATGCTGATGGGAAAATAAAGGTATGGAGCCTAGGCTAACTGACAGCAAACCAATTGATGGGGTTTATTGTTTCCCACTATCTCTTAGTGTTGGAGGCTGTTTCCTCATTGGATTGGCCAGTTGACCAAGTATTTCAGAGCATTGGTTTGGATCCCATAGTGGTGCTTCCATCCAGTACAAAGAAATGTTAGAACCCATAACCGTCTTTTAACAAAATAATTTAATTGCTTCAAGTAATTAGACTTTAGAAGTTCCAAATCACTTTGAGGCTGTAGCCACTTTTTAAACTTTGAGATTGGGAAATGAGCACCGTGGCTACCATGGAACCCGGGACCAAATCATAAAATGTTATGATGTTGCAAGACAGACATCCAGTGGAAGCAGCTGTTTCCCAAGGGGTGTTCTGCAGGCAAAAAGGTAATGACTCTATCCAGTGAGGTAGAGGAAAACTGTTTGTTCTGGGCAAGAGATGTGTTGAGGAAGAAGCAAATGGGCACCAAGAAACTCATTGGTGGGTGCCATAGTGTCTGCTGGAGCTATGTTGGGGACTACTACTTAGAACAGATGTGTCGAACTCTTTTGTTACAAGGACCAGATCTGACATAAATGTCACTGTCAGGCTGGCCATGTGTGCCATAAAATGTAGCACAAGGTAGCGGAGATATAAATTTGTAAAGATTATTTCAGATGCCAAATGGCAAAAGCAGGCGTTATTGGATTAGGTATGATATGCAGGGGGGTAGTAGGCATGGAGATATCAGCACTGGTAATGAGACAGGAAACCTAGGTCTCAATTTGGTACAGGCAAATGCAAGGAATAACTGGAAATAAGTCTGAAGAAGTGAGCAGTGACTCACAAAAGCACATACCCTACCACAAATTTTGTTAAGTCTTTAAGGTGCTACTGGACTTTTGCTCTTTCTACTGCTATTAGAAACCACAGCATTCAAAAACCAGTGGGGGACATTTTAACCTTCCAGGAGATTCAGTGGCTGACCTAAGAGTAACAGTTCTCTTACAAAGGATTTCAAAGGGAGATTAGAGATGGTTGGATTGCAACTGATCATGAAACTCAAGACAAGGCATCCCCCTGGATTGAATTGAGACTTAGGTTTCTTCTCTCATTATCAATGCACGTTATCATCATTTGGCATCTGAAATCACTTTATTCTCCAAGAAAGAAGGACAGATGGACTCACATTCTAGCTGTATCTGAAGAAGTGAGCAGTAGCTCATACACTGCCACAAATTTTGTTAGTTGTTAAGATGCTACTGGACTCTTGCTCCCTTCCACTAATAAAGAATGCCAGTGTGGTTAGGTTCAAAACCCCCCCCCCAAAAAAAATCTGTTAGAACTGGAAAGGGGGGGATCTCTCCAAGTGCCATGGGACTCCCAACTCTCTCTGCCCCCCCCAAAGAAGTGTGCTTGCACACAAAAGTTTATACCTAGAATAAAATGTTCTTGGTCTTCTTAAAAGTGCCGTGGGACTCCGTTTCTCGCTCTTTCCCTCCCCCTCTTTCACCAGAGGAAGATAGACTGAGTGGGCTGTGACTTTTAACAATTGCTTTTAATTGAATATTTATACTGCTTTGATCTGACTTGCATTTTTTTAAAACAGATTCTTCATTCTGCATATCTGATGGAAATCCTGGCATTGATGACAGAACTGGCAATTTCAAAAATACTGTGATGGAATTATATTACCTGTCTGGTGTGGAGATGGCTTGTTGCTTGAAAACTGTTTGAGGGTGTAATTGTTTTATTATTGATACAGCACATAATATGGATTCTGTTGAAATCTGCAATGTATACAGTGAAAAGAATCACATCTGTATAGCTTAATTCAGACCATGTATGGAACTATCATGAAGACTGACAGTACATTGTATTAAAAAAAAATCTGCGTACCTTACAAGTAACACACATTGTTCTATATATATGTTACTACTTTGAATTCTTTTCTGCAAATGCCATGGTCACATAGAGCTTATGTACAGATTCTGTTACATGAAGGAAATATGGCATTACTATCAGGTGTCTGCTGTGAATCCAAAGGGACTTATAGTTCGCTCTTCAACCTTCTCTTTTAGCAGGTGATTCTGACCTCAGCTGCATGAAACTGGAACTGTTGACATGTATAGTATATAACCATTGTAGATCATATGTGCCATAGGGGTGTTTCTCATAATGTTCCCTTATAGTGGAAGATTCTCCTGCCAGTATTATGATGAAGGGATCTTTTACCAATTCCACCTTTCACTTCACTCTCCACATGGTTCCGAGCTGTCTGTTACTCGAGGGGGGGGGGGAAGGGGAGGCACAATAGGCTAGAGGCAAATTTGCTTCTGAGTGCTAGATGGGTTTCATCCCTATAAATTAAATATATTAAGCCAGCCATGCAGACTACCTTGGCAGTGAGTAACTTGCTGTTCATTATATCTGGGCAGACACCCCTTCCAATCTGAAAAAAACTAGTGTTATGTTATAGCAGGGGTGGCCAAACTTGTTTAACGTAAGAGCCACATAGAATAAACATCAGATGTTTGAGAGCCACAAGACATGAACAAACATTACATGTTTTTATTGGGAAATATGCAGATTTGCCTCTTATCAACATTAAATGTGACTGCCAAAAAGAATAACAAAAGGGGTAAAAGCAGATATTGACAATGGTATTTATTTGTCCAATGATATTTGTTTTCTAATGATATTTAGCTTCCCCAGCTGCCCTGCCAGGAACCACATAATATGTGTGAAAGAGCCGCATACGGCTCCCGAGCCACAGGTTGGCCACCCCTGTGTTATAGCATAGGCAGTTTGAGGGTGGTGACTATCATAATAGGATCTTTAACTTAATTGTGATACAGGCAGAAGATCTCAGGAAAGCAGCATAAAAAAGAAAAGCAAAACCAGGACTGAAGGGCAGAGGAAAAAGGGAGACTAGTCAGATGCCCATAGGCAGGGCTTTTTTGGAAAAAGAGGTGCCAGAACTCTGAAGAGGGAAATAAAGTTTTTAAATGTTTTAAATAGGTTCTGGTGCATTCTCCAAGAAAAAAAGCTCAGTCCAAGAGCTGAATGAATACTGATGTAAGAGAAGCTCCAGCTAATCCTGGAGAAAAGAACATACCCTTCTCATAAATGACATGGCTTCTACCCAGAGAACCCCAGGAACTGACAGAAAGCTCCTGCCACTTTTGACACCTTCATTCAACCAGTTTTGATACCGCAATGGATAAATTGCTCCAGATGTTCTTTTGGTTAAACATAACATAAGAAAAGCCAGTGTTGGATCAGGCCAATGGCTCATCCAGTCCAACACTCTTGTCACACAGTGGCCAAAAACACTAGGTGCCCTCAGGAGGTCTACCAGTGGGTCCAGGACACTAGAAGCCCTCCCACTGTTGCCTCCCCCCCCCCCCCCCAACACCAAGACTACAGAGCATCACTTGCCCCAGACTGAGAGTTCCTATCTATACTTTGTGGCTAATAGCTACTGATGGACTTCTGCTCCATATGTTTATCTAATTCCCTCTTGAAGCTGTCCATGCTTGTAGCCGCCACCACCTCCAGTGGCAGTGAATTCCACGTGTTAATCACTCTTTTGGTGAAGAAGTACTTCCTTTTATCTGTTCTAGCCCGACTGCTCAGCAATTTCATTGAGTGCCCACGAGTTCTTGTATTGTGAGAAAGGGAGAAAAGGACTTCTTTCTCTACCTGCTCTATCCCATGCATCATCTTATAAACCTTGATCATGTCACCCCTCAGCCGTCGTTTCTCCAAGCTAAAGAGCCCCAAGCGCTTCAACCTTTCTTCATAGGAAAAGTGTTCCAACCCTTTTATCATTTTAGTTGCCTTTTCTGCACTTTTTCCAATGCTATATCTTTCTTGAGGTATGGCGACCAGAACTGTACACAGTACTCCAAATGAGGTTGCACCATCGATTTATACAGGGGCAGTATGATACCGGCTGATTTGTTATGTATTCCCTTCCTAATAACCCCCAGCGTAGCATTGGCCTTTTTCATTGCAGTCGCACACTGTCTTGACATTTTCATTGAGTTATCTACTACAACTCCAAGATTGTAGTCAGTCTCTGCCAGTTCGGACCCCATCAACGTGTATTTATAGTTAGGATTTTTGGCTCCGATGTGCATCACTTTGCGCTTGGCCACATTAAACCCTATTTGCCACGTTGATGCCCACTTGCCCATCCTCAACAGATCCCTTTGGAGTGCCTCACAATCCTCCCTGGTTCTCACCACCCTGAACAACTTTGTGTCATCTGCAAATTTAGCCACTTCACTGCTTACTCCCAACTTCAAATCATTAATAAGTTAAAAAGCATCGGACTGAGTACTGATCCCTGCGGTACCCCACTGTCTACCTCCCCCCACTGAGAAAATTGCCTGTTAATACTTACTCTCTGTTTCCTTTTAATTAGCCAGTTTTTGATTCACAAAAGGACTTGTCCTTTTATCCCATGACTACTGAGCTTACTTAGCAGCCTTTGATGAGGAACTTTATCAAAAGCTTTCTGGAAGTCACGGTAAACATCATCTATTGGGTCCCCCTTGTCCACATGTTTGTTTACTCCCTCAAAGAACACTAACAGGTTAGTGAGACAAGATCAGAACCCATGCTGAGTCTTCATCAAGAGATTTTGTTCATCAATTGAGAACGAAACAAAACACCCCAAACAAGATTTTATTAAGGTAATGCTATTTATACAAGTTAACTCATGCTAGAAAAAGCATAAATGATACATGTAAACCAATTGTTTACAGAATACTTTTTCTTTGTAAAGGTGCAAATGTTCAAAATGTAAACGCAAGAATGCCAACCTTTAGGGCAAAAGGAAGGGCTTTCACCTCTGAGCTTTCCCCCAAACAGCCACTTACGTTAACTGGTTCTCCCTTCCCCCACCCCCAATATACTGATGCTGTGGAGGCTTCAAAGCCACATAGGGAAGGTCTTAACAACTGGTATTGCTTTAGCTTGCCGAACTCATGGCCCATCAAGGCCCAGGCAAGCCACTGTAAATAACAGGTCAATTTGTATTTACTCTTGGCCCATATACTCTCCAAGCATACCACGACAGTGATACAGTTAAATTTGGGGGTGGGGAATGTATTTGAGATGTTTTAAGGCTGCAATTCTTTGAACTGATTGAGGGAATGACAGCTATGCTGCAGAAAAAAGGTGGCAAATACCTCTACTGTAATTCTAACCACTTCTTTCAGAAGTGTAATAAGGCAGGTATCATTATGCCTTGGAGCCCAAGAATTACACACCGCTTCATGGGTAAGAAAGTGCTCTGAAATAGGAATTAAAATGAACAGAAGAGAAAGGTCAACAGCTTCTTAAAGTGTACCTTGTTGCTTCTCTGTCTTGACAACTGCTTAATTGCAGCACACGTGTTCATAGGGTATAATACAGGGGTATTCCCCCTAAGTTGCCGAGATATGATGGATGCAAAACATGAGCCTCGTTACTAATGCAAAGGAGCACAATCTCAGAAAAGTCTTCCCTGAATGGAAGAGCATTATGAATGTGCTCCTGCCCATCTCAAATGTTTGGGGCAGCCAAACTTCCCCACAGACAAGTGCTGGGTTTCTTACATTTCTGCTCTTCCCATGAATTTTAATCTTTTGGGTTCAGTTTTCCAATGAGGCTCACAGCCTCAAGATATAACACTCAGCTTTCAAAAATCCAGACAGTGATCAGAACGTATAAATCACTTCAGCCAGAAAACCGCAAGTAGTACAGTCGGAATCTAACCATTTGAATTCAACCTAAAAATAAGATGAAGTTTTCATAGTACCCAAAAAACATACAGTAAAAGTTAAATGGAAAAAAGTTTTAAAAAAACCCCACCCAGCACTGTAGGTCATTTAATTTAAGCAAAACCTACCTGCAGCATCCTCTTACCTTGCCCTTGCGGAAATGAATTGAGGTCTTATGCAACTACTTTTCATTTCAATGAGATGGGATTAGATGTGAACACGGTTGACTAAACCCTCTGTCAAGAGGGTTAAATGACGGAAGAATGTGACTGACACACATTCACCTTCAGGACAGATGCCTTGCCCACCTCTGAATGGGCCCTTGTTTGACAGACCTCAAGTACGCTTTGAGTTCTTAAGGTTGTTACTAGAGTGACATCAAATTCCAGTTTCTTCAGTAAACCAGGATGGAGGGACTAAAAGGGACAGACAAGGAAAACTGCATGCTCCAGACTGTTTGCTGGAGAAGTTAGCATGGTCTTCTGTAACTGTGGCAGAGGAGGGGAAAATGCGTTCAACATCCGTTACAGTCCCACAGGAAGAGGCACCAGCAAAGAATATAAGTGTGATCTTGCTTTTACTAGAGCCTCCGAGAGCTCAGAAGTCACCGGGTTGACCAGTTTCAACAGGAATGAACACAGAGGGGGATTCCTCCCACTGGTTATTTTACCATATATGGGATTCACAATGTGTCATTTTGATAACTCCTACGCCACCGCCAAGCCGACGGTAGTTCATTCCTCCGTAGAGTCTGCAAAGGAAAAAGCACATTTTGAGCACTATTCTTACACAACAGCAAATGCAGGAATAAAAGAACATTCAAATGGATATATTATGATAAAATCAGTGGGATGATTTGGAGTACAGGATCACATCAATAACTTTTCAGTATTAAATAAGCCGTAGCTTACCCAGTTGAAATTCATCTCTTTTTTCAAGTACTTTAAGACATATTCAAATTCTATGGCAACCTATATATGTTTGACAAGTGGATTTAATTATCTGGGGTCATGACCAGACTAGACACCATAAAAAGCAGTATCTTCTCCAGAACTTAGGTCTCAGCATTCCCTTTTTAAACAAATGTTTCATTCTCATCATGGATGTAATAAAAGTTATTGAAACCAAACAAGCTTCATGCTGGAGACTGCCTTAGGTAGGCTTTTAGGGAGAATCAGATGCTCTCACAACCACAGCAGTCACTGGCGGGTATTTGTGAATTTCATGCATTGTGTAGGGGTTGTAGATTACCCTGGAGGTCCCTTCCAACTCTATGATTCTATGATTCTAACTGCCCCTTCCTCCCTGTGTTTGGGTGAGGGTACAGCAGAATCAGTAGATGAAGTGGGCTTTTGCATATTTCTGCTCTGCAAAACTCAGCTTTCATTTTTAACGAAAGCCAAATTCCTTGCCTGCAAAAAAATTAATGATGTACACTTATTAGGGAATAAGTCCCGTTTTGCACAGTGTAACTTTCTTCTATGTAAAGCCAAAGAGTTGAGCTATAAAGTCACAAAATTTGGCTTGAGTTATGTAGGGCACTGCCTGGTAAAATATCAGGCTAGAGAAAAGACAGAACACAAAAACTAGATTGCGCAGCTCAGCTTTTCCTGACATACTATTTGGGTAACCTTGAAGAAAATTTTTTGATTGATTTAGTGCATGTCAAACCCATCTCTGCCCACCTTTACCATCCCCAGTCTATTGGTATTCTGAGTCTCAGGACTTCCTCCTAGAGTCCCTTCTCTTCCAACCCCCCACCCCCCGCATTTGGGTGAAATACAGTTCTGCAAATATGGGATTTTAATTTAAAGATGCTGAGATGGCTAAACTTGGTATATCTCATCTAGAATTCCAGAACCTCTAATCTTTGCAGTCTTTTAACAGACATTTTGGATTGTGGGCTTGCTCTCAGAGGACCCAAGAGGAAAGCAAACTTTCTAGATGTTAAATGCACTCAAGTCAGCATCAGTTCTTGGAAAACTAATAATCCAGCAGATTTCGCCCAGAAATATGATTTCATCTGGTTACTGCTCCCCTTTAATTTATGGATTTTTAAAAAAGTATAATAATCCACATGCTAAAACATTATATAGACATACAAAAAAACAACTGGCAGGTGACTTCACAATTTAGATAAGACATAAAACTTAAGCTTGTCCTTTGCAAAATAAATCCCACTACGAATTTCAGAATACCTTCAAAATTACAAATTGATTCCATTCTCTTCCCTCCATAAATAATGCTATCTGTTTTGGTTGGGGGATTTTGCCATCAAGTCACAGCTGACTTGTGGAGACCCCATAGGGTTTTCAAGGCAAGAGACATTCAGAAGTGGTTTGCCATTGCCTACCTCTGTGCAGCAACCCTGGTATTCCCTGGAGGTCTCCCATCCAAATACTAGCCAGGACCAGCCCTGCTTAGCTTTCGAGATTTGACAAGATTGGGCTATCCTGGGCTATCCAGGTCAGAGCATATGTTAATTACCGATGCCCAAGTCCTTGTTGGATATTGTAACTCTGCATGCAAGAGGATCTGGGAGGGAATGGGTTAAGAGAATTCTATCACTCAGGTACACTTGACAGCTGGCCCCAACCCTCTCATGGGTTAGATGTTGAGCCTCTTTGGCCCTTGTATGCCTTCTGTGTTTCATTTTCTATAAGACCCCTTTTCGTCTCTCCCTTACCTTGGCTTGGAGCTCTAGCAAGTTAATCTTTTTGAAGTTAATCTGTTCATACTAAGTTAAATGTACCTGCTTGAATATGTCATATAAGATGTGCTTCTATTTTTGTAAGTAAAATTTCTTTCTCTTGTTACCAATGGAGTCAGATCATCTTTGTAATTTGTTTGAACAGTATTTTCCCCTTAACCAGGAAACATGGAGAGTCGGAAATACTGTGAAAGTAAAGCTTCTGTGCTTTCAAGGCAGTTGATTTTTTTACATTTAACCCAACAGTACTGACCATGAGTCATTAATTCAGTGGCATACTAAAGACTCTCAGATTAATGTTTTTACACTTAGTATTTTGGCTGCAGTTAATATTTAACTCATTCTCACTCTTAGTCCGGAGGCTGGATTCCACCAGCTATTCCAGGACTGTAAGGAGGAAAAGATCCAATCTTGCCCATTTTCTCACCCCAGTACAACTCCATCTCGTGTACCTTTTTGTTCTTGTGGATACTGTGATCAAAAGGGGCCTCCCTTCCGGCCAGTGGGAAAATTGGTAGAATTCAACTCACTCTTTCAAAAACCCAACTGTTAGAGAAGGGGGGAGACATGTGAATTCTTATTCCCATAAGAAAGGGGGGGGCTATAAATGAAGTAAATAAATAATCATGAAAAGTAATTGGGCATCTGCTTCTGAAATTTCTTCTAATAAATATGCAGGCAGGATCATCTTTCTATATAGCATATCTGTTTTCAGAGCTCCAAACAAATAATTTGGCAATTCCTGACTTAGTTCCTTAAAACAATTCTCTTATCAGATTAAATCATGACAAGATTCCACATTTCCTTTTAAATGAGTTGCTAGCCAGAATTGTGGTTAGCCCATGTCTTGAATAAATCTCATCTGTCACCACCAAAGCTAATCAACAGTCTTCCAAACTTGGGGCAGGGAGGACTGACTCCCCCCAAAATATAGCAGCGGGCTTAAAAATCACCAAAGCTTTTACACATAAAACCCCTCAAGTTTCTAGTCATTGCTGGTGCTCCAAAATTCAAAGGGTTGAACCCAAAAGCTTCCATTTTGCTAATGGAGGCTCCTTCCAATGCAAACAACTTTCCTCCAAAGGAACAGACATTTTGCCAATAGAAGGCTTGGCTGTTATTGTAATGGGAACTCTGGATTCACCCTCCAATTATTTAGCAGTGATGCACTGAATATCTCTAAGAATATCTCTGCTGGACTCTTGCTCTTTTCTACTGCTATAGACAGACAAACACGGCTACCCGTCTTGATCTATCTCTAAGAGGAAAGGCAGGACACAAATACCAAAAAGGAGCAGAGACACATATGTAATGGAGCCACGGTACGAACGTTGTAAAAGTGCCCCCAAAACAACACCTTATATAGTATAATAGTTAATTCAGGCCCATCGCGGTGAGTGCTTCTAAGGGTTAAACTACCTGGGAGATCTGTGGCTGGATCTTGACATTATTTTTAAAGCTTAACTGCAGCTGTGCACAGCAGAAGTTGAGGTTGGGGCTTTAATCCAAGCACAGCAGGGTAGAAGGATTTTGAAACTCCCCCCCCCCCCCCCTCTAGGAATGATTACAATTTAGCTGTAAGTCCTGGGAAGTTCCAGCCACACATCTCATCCGTTGACACTAAGAAACACAAACCTGGGTAATAAAGCAGTGTCGCCTGTGCACACAGAAAATCTCTACTTGGAAGGAGTAATGTGTCATGTGTGTGTCTTCTATTTATCTATAGTCTCTGTTATTGGAAAAATTAAGAGATCCCAAATGAATATGTTAGTTCATAAACTTGGTATCACAAGTTTTAATTTCTTTCTGTCCTTTTGCACCTGACAGTTTCTTCAAGTAGCAAATGCCCTTCGAGGATATAAATAGGAACTGGAAATCCTATTCTGCTTAGACTTCTAGAAGCAGCAGCTTTCAAGGACAAGATCTGATCTCAACACCCTTTGCACAGACCACTTGGCTTCGGAGCCACAATTCAGTCTGCGTCGACATTGCTCTGCTTTATCCTGGGTCCAAACCAGAAGTTAATGTGGGCACAGGGACTTACTCCCACGGAGCACAGTTCTCCCCTTCCTCCCTCATGTAGGAGCCCCTTGGAATTGTGCTCCTAGGGATCACCTCTACCCAGGGACAGGATTTCAGGGGGGATGCATTTCAAGCTGCTGGGGGTGGGGGAAGGCAGGGGGTGGGGGAAGGCAGGGAAATCACGCTCCGTGGGCCGAAATTCTTCTGTCTACAGAAAGGTTAGTCTGGATCCAATTCCTGGAGCTTTTTGTTAGCTTTGCATATTTAAAGAAACAGAACGGTGGCTTTCAATCTGTGTTCTAGAGAACATAAGAGCTCCGCAGTAAGGTCAGCGATGCCTCCCTAAAAGACACCATGCCCACAACTACTGATCTTCCCCCTGCAATACGCAGTTGCAAGAATGTGCTGGGTTGCAAAATTCCTCAAGAGTAAGGATTCTTAGGCCACTATGAGAATGTTCCTGCTTGCAGGACTACCATGGAAGTGTCTTACTCTACCTCCCTCTTTCCCCTTGAATGGAAGGAGAAGGAAAGGTGCTTCCGATTCCCAGTTGTTTTAAGTCATACCCTCCTCCTCCTCTCAGTTCCAGAGGTGATGGTGAGGGATTCTCAATCTTTCGGAGCCTGTGGACCCCTTCGGAATCCTGACACAGGGTGGTAGGCGCAACCACAAAATGGCTGCCATGGGAGGTGGAGCCAACTACAAAATGGCTGCCACGGGAGACGGAGCCAACCACACAATGTCCGGGAGTGAGGTTATGCATAACTAATAGTTACTCTTCAACTGATTTCCAATGGCCCATCAGAAGCCCTGCAGGGCAAAAAACCCGCCTGGCCCCACTCACTTTCAAAAAAACATTTTATGAGCACCAGGAAGTAGTTGGTGGGCACCATGGCACCCACGGACACCAGGCTGGGGACCACTGCCCTAGCTACATTATACCCTCAATCAAGTTCAATTATATAAAATGCTCTGAAGTGTTTTATATTAGACATGCATCCAAATCCCAGTTTACCCTTTGACTGGTTCTTTGGAGTCTGTACATTCACACAGATGGATTCCATACGTGTATTGAGCCTTGTCAGTGTTGGGACAAATGGCCCTCCACAGATAGACCTGGTAAGTATCTTGTCTACCCAGGAAGAGAACAACACAGACTTGTGTCTATTGTTAAAAGTTCATGCAACAGGCCAGAGACAACCAGGCTGCTACCTACACTTTGGGAATGAGCCTTTTCAGGCCTTGGACACAATGGCAGACACACCTTCGGCTTCAGTGCTGGACCTTGGGGTACTGGTTCTGAGCAGGATGCTACTGAAGCCTTCAACAAAGCACTTCTTATGTGAGTCCCATCAGCACCAAAGGACCCCAAACCAAGGCCTCTCACTTTGAAGTAGTGAAGGCAGTCAAATCCAGGCCACAAAAAAAAAGACCCCTCTCCAAGACTAAGCATAGGTCAAAACATCAGATCAAGCTCTGCAAAGCAACCCTGGGCTTGCCTGGTAGTCTCCCATCCAAATACTAACCAGAGCTGACCATACTTAGCTTCTAATATCTGATGAGACTGAGTAGCCGGGGCTACCCAAATCAGGGAATTCATGATTTTACTCAAGTAATTACATTAAAGGCCTGCAATCTGCCTTCACTACAAACTTCAGGAAGTTCACCGCTGTGGGGGTAGAGTGGGTATGTTCACAGTTCCTCTGGAAGCCCCACCCCTATTTCTAGTTTCACCACTTGGTTACAACTCTCATTCTGTAATGGGAGCTTTAGGCTGCAGAGGAAGAAGTCCAAAGAGGCCTCCTGATCCAAGGTGGTATTACCAAAGCAGTATTATTCAGCAACAAGTGCAGCTCATGAAGGATAAATTTAAGACAGAACTCAAGAGCTTTGAATAAACATGTTTTTCCACTGTGGGGCAACACTGGGGCAGCCAGGTGGGGGCCACCATTTGGAAGCCATAGCTTAGAGCTCAAATGCTTCTGCATAGATGCAGTGCACAGGAGAAGTGTCACAGGCATATTCTGAGCCACTGGTGATGGACAGGGCTCAGTGTCTTCAGAGATAATAACCTCTGCGGAATTTTATACTGCAGAACTTTAATCCAGTCTGGAGAGGACAAAATCCGGTAGATCTGCAGTGTGTGATCTGCTCTTCAGGAGGTAAAAAGGTAAAGGTTTCCCTTGCTCGCAAGCTAGTTGAATCCGACTCTAGGGGGCAGTGCTCATCTCCGTTTCCAAGCCGAAGAGCCAACGTTGTCTGAAGACTTCCCGGTGGTCATGTGGCCGGCATGACTAAACGACTGTTATCTTCCCACCAAAGTGGTACCTATTCATCTACTTGCTATTTCTTGCTTTCGAACTGCTAGGTTGGCAGGAGCTGGGGCCAGAGATGGGAGCTCACTCCATCATGCAGCACTCGGGTCTCAAACTGCTGAGCTACCAGCCTTCCAGTCTGCAACTCAGCATCTTAACCTCCGAGCCACCGCGGTGCAATATTTAGCCCCCTTGAACATTCACCCTTTAACAGGGTTACATGTGATAGGACTGCAAGGTACTTAATCCAGCACTAACTTAAAGAATTTAGTCTCAGCAACCACAAGTATAACCCAAACCCTTTCAAAGCTTCAGATCAAGATGCATTGCAAACCATGCCTCCAGCAGAAGTACATACATTCTCAAGCTGAGAAAGCTTATGACCATTTAGCATCGCTCACTGATTCGTATCGCTCACTGATTCGTATCATCATTAACTTAAATCATCTTAAATCATCTTTCTATGAACTGCATACCAGAGGCTATGCTTCAATTTCGTAAGTCTTCTGGAGCCAGTCTGGTGTAGTGGTTAAGTGCGCGGACTCTAATCTGGGAGAACTGGGTTTGATTCCCCACTCCTCCACTTGCAGCTGCTGGATGGCCATAGCTCTGTACCAGCTGTTCTCTCAAGGACAGTTCTGTCAAGAGCTCTCTCAGCCCCACCTACCTCACAGGGTGTCTGTTGTGGGGAGGGGAAGGGAAAGGAGTTTGTAAACCGCTCTGAGACGCCAAGTGAGTGAAGGGCGGGGTATAAATCCAATCGCCTCCGCCTCCTCCTCTATCTGAAGGCAACGGTGGACTTCGCAAGGCAATGATGCATCAGCGCTGTTCATCTTTACTGAGCAAAGAGACATACTAATATCACTGCTTTAAGGGAAAATCTCCTCAGCTCACAGGGCCTGGAATAAGCCAAACCAAGGAAAATGGACGGTTTTGTCACAAAACAAAGAATCAGTATGAAGATAGACAGATTGCCTAAAAAGATAGATGTTCTCACTGCAAGGAGGTCTCGTGAAACAGGGTATTCCATTTGAAGCAAGGAGTCACCTCTAGACCACTGACTGAGCAGAGATTAGAGTCATTAGAGTGCAGGCAGAGATTAGCATGGATGACAGGCCAGGTACTCCCCCTGTGATAGGTGTTACAGACTGACACAGAAATGGTGGATATAAGAATTTTAAAAAGTTAAAGTGTTATTAGGATATGTATAAAAATGGGTATGGAACTACTAATGAATTTCCTCCCAGAAGTCAAAACTACTATTCCTTCAGCTGGAAAAACAAGACTTCATGCTTTAAGAAGAATGGTTGTGTTGATTATTAGGATCTCGCTCCTTCAATGAAACTGTCTGATTTATGGTTCTGTGAGGTTTCAATAACTGAAAACTGGTTTGCCCAACGTCTTTATCTTTATGGTATCTTTATGATATAAACTCTCAACATTTGATATTATTTTGTTCCAGAATGAATCTAAAGAAATTTCAATAAATATCTAAATAAAGATAAATAAAGATTTTTTTTTTAAAGTTTACCTCCACGTGTTGGCATCTGGATCAAACACTTCAATGGTCTTCAAGTACGTTGTTCCGTCAAAACCTCCCACAGCCATGAGCTGTCCATTCACCACAGCAAGACCAACCTAGATGATAATGGTATTCTGTTTTTTTAATTCTGTTTTTCTAAAGGCACTGGTCAAAAGATCGAGTATAGGGTCAAGTTATGTATGACACACTTGTCTCTTAAAGGAAGAGTAGCTGGTAAGGGATAATAAGCTGGACCCAAATCTTGTTTTCCACCAGCACAAGAGCACTTCTATCAGCCGAGCAAGCAGGGCAAATTTTGCCCATTCCCCTCCACCCGCTGAAGACACCCACACTGCACCCTGCAGCGTTCCTGGGAGTCCCCTGCCTTCCAGAAGCAGCATCTCAGGGAATGCACTGAGTGGCCATGGGCTGTGGAGAGAAGCAGAGAAATTCCATTTTGCAAACAGAGCTCAGCTCTTGGTATTTTGGACCCAAACAATAAGATGAAAGGGCTTTTCTCTAACTAATTTGTCAATCAGGCGATTCGTCTAAACACACAGGATTGGATCCTGTCTCAATTCCATGAACGGAAGTGCAATGTCTCTGTCTCACCCTTCCAAAGCACTTCAACATGCCCACTGAGATGCTCTTCCTAAGAGACAGGGGACTCACCAAGAGCAACACAAGGCAGGACTTGGAGGACTGCAGGAAGAGGGGGAAATCACCCTCACCCGTGCAGGCAAATTTCTGTAATAAGATCTAACCTATGCACTTCAAGATACGCCTGACCTATAGGTGGGGGAAACAGGATCCATCTTTCAGCCAAACTCTTAGGCATATACATAGAGCCTAGCAGAAAGGGCTGGACCCCAAGGAGGATAGATGCCTACAACTTTCTACCAGTTCCCACCCCCCCACTACAAGCTGCTGACTCCACCCTCATCCTGTTCCTGGGGTTCACCCCATCCCCTAGGAGAAGCATTTTAGCGGATGTTTGGGCTGCTCCACTAACAGATATCCCCACCCCATCAGTGTAAACCTTCTGCTGGATGCAAGCCACATAGGTCCATGATATCTTTTAAACCACCCACCCCGCCCATTTTGAGGGATGAGGATTGCTCAGATCAGGCACACGTGGACAGACCCTACTTAAACACGGCATCCAACGAGTAAACTATTTTCCTTTTGTTAAGCTCATTAAAAACTACGTTCCTTAAATGTTACTTCAGTAGCAATAGTAGCCAAAGCAAACGAAGCTTACCCCACTACGGCGTGATGTCATGGCCACCACGGGAGACCACTGGTTGGTCCTGGGGTTGTAGCGCTCAGCACTGCTGAGTTCTGTAGTATCGTCTCTACCTCCAACTGCATATATCATGTCTTGGTATACTGCACAGCCTAGATGCTTACGCCGGGTACCCATGGGTGCTATTGTGTGCCAACGGTTCTCCTGAGGGTTGTAGCGTTCCACTGTGGAGAAACCATACACCATTTATTAAACAGGATTGTGGGGGATTTTTTAAAAATTGAGGACAAAGGAGCAATGAAACCCAAACCAACAGTCAATGACTGGAGCAAGAATTTGTCTGTTCCTATTTCCTTCCTTCAATAAGACTGCAACAGGAGCCCTGCAGGACTAGACCAACAGTCCATCTAGTTCAAAATTGGGTTCCAGAAAGCCCATCACCAGGACATGAAGGTAATGGCCCTCTCCCTGTTGGATTGGACACCACAGATTTTTTTTACCTCCCAGCCGCAGTGCTTTCCTACACTGCAGGGGGTAGTTAATGTAGCCTCCCTGTAGTGGTTTCCTACAGCACAGGAAAGGGGTGGGTGGGTTGTGGGATCTGATCCAACACATGTTCTTCAGCAACTGGCACTCAGATAAACATTGCCTTTCAACCTGGAAGTTCAATTTGGCTATCACAGCAAATAGTGGTTGGTAGACCTTTTTGTCCACGAACAGAAGGACATCAAATGATATTCTCCCCCTCACACAGACACACACCAATGCTTGGCCCTAGCTGCAAAAGCAATTTCTCCAACTGATTCAAGCCTACCAGGCAGATGGAAGTCCAAGCATCTATTTAATACACAAGGTGACTTGGTAAAGGCTAGACTGTCCTGATGTCTATCAGGCGCTGTTGTTTTCTAAGCAACACCTTCCTCAAATATGTCACACGCCAAAGATCTTCAGTATATTCTGACCGACAACCAGGTGACAACAGACTCATAGAGAGAGACAGCTCCTATATGGGAGATACCTGTGTTCAGAGGAGATGTCCCATCAGAGCCTCCGACAGCATAAAGGAAGCCCCCTAGTACAGCCACAGCCACCCCGAGGCGCCTGGTACTCATGGAAGCCACTCGAGTCCATTTGTTCTCTTTTGGGTCATACCTGAAGCAAGACACCAAAAACACCTCAATGAAAAGTTCGCTCAGCAACTCCATCTCTTTCTGAAAACACTTGGTCAAATTACATCTTGCTCTTTCCTCCCTACTCTTAAAAAAAATACAATACCTTTCAACAATATTGAGGCAGGAGACGCCGTCCTGGCCACCCACAGCATACAGGTAGCCACCAAGAACTGCCACCCCAACACTGGTCCTGCAGGTGCTAGTGGGTGCCACGTCACTGCTCCACTGATTCGTCTTTGGGTCGTATCTAGAAAAGGCAACAAACGGGTAAGATCTTCGCTCCAGTGCTCCCTAGAGTTCTCAAGCTTTGCTCACATGCCTTGCATTGCAAGCCTTTTCTGATTCTGTCTGTGACAGCCACGATGCCTGGCAAGGATACACTACAGAGCAGATCAACTCAACATCCAGAGTTACTGACAGCTCACAATACTGAGGTCTGTTAGGCAGATGCAATTTGTTTGGTAAAGAGCTCCAAGCTGTCTGAAAGACCGACAGCTGCTTGTGGGGGTGCGCGAACACCACTGTCCCTCTTGAAACCAGGTATTAAAGATCTTTGCTCTGTTTCTGAATAATGCAGACTGTATGGAGAGGAACCTTTTACAGGAAGGATTGACGTGGTTTCTATAATAAAGGAAATGAGTCTTTCAGAAAGATCCCTGTTATCTCAACTGGGACAAACAAATCTCCTACAGGTGAAGTCTGCTCCTCTATCTCAAAAAGGCCCAATTTAAATAGGACACCTATGGCAGAAGACAAGGGCTTCTAGCGTCCTGGCCCCACTGCTGGACCTCCAGATGGCACCTGGTGTTTTTGGCCACTTTGTGGACTGGATGGGCCACTGGCCTGATCCAACACTGGCTTCTCTCATGTTCTTAAGTTACTGGGTGTAATACTGCACATGTCCGGCGTCTCATTTAAACTGGACCACTATGTGTGCAAGTCTGCTATATGTGCAATAGCAGCACACCAATGCATCACCTGCCTGGGCTATGGCTGTACACTGCACACGCAGTGCCCAAGGGCCCAGTTCAAATTAGATACTCGGCCTGTGTGGTGTCACGTTGGTCATTTCTTTGCCCTACCACCACAATGTTAGGATTCCAGCTGGGTATAACTGCACTATTGTTTGGTAAACTTCAGGCACTTATGCTTCCAAATGTAATAACTACACCATACAGCATGATTTTATATATTAAAATTATATAAAACACATTTATGTTCCTCAGGCTAGCCTGATCTCATCAGATCGCAGAAACTAAGTAGGGTCAGCCCTGGTTACTACTTGGGTGGGAGACCACCAAGGAAGTGCAGGGTTGCTATGCAGAGGCAGGCAATGGCAAACCACCTCCGAACATCTCGTGTCTTGAAAACCCTACGGGATCGCCGTAAGTCAGCTATGACTTGACAGCAAAAAAACCCCCAAACACAAAAGCAAAACTTATGCTTCTAAATGTAATATACGCCAAACAGTACAATTTTATATATTAAAATTATATGAAATACATTTATAGTCCTAAAGTTGTAAGGAAGTTTATAAGAAAAGGAAGTGCTGCATGTATTTCAGTCTGCCGCCCTCTCCTAAATTTTAGTTTTCTCCTGGGAAAGAAAACAAAGACGGGCTTCAGAATTTCTGGGAACTTTACATTTGTATACCAGAGGGCAGATAATTGCGGCAGCCTGCTTTCTGTCCAGAAAGACACACAGCTGGGCACTAACCAAAACTACACACAACAGACACCTCTTGCGCACCCAAATGTGCAGCTGGGCATACAACATGCATCAGTTGCTATTATTATTCCAGCAAGCAGATAAGCATCAGGGAGCCTGCAATTCTGTCTTGCAATGACTCACCGCTCTACGCTGTTCAGATAGGAGGAACCATCGTGGCCCCCCACTGCATACAGGAGGTCGTCCAAGACGCTGACACCAACGCCGCACCGCCTTTTGCTCATGGAAGCCACCATCCGCCACTCGTTGGTTTGAGGGTCGTAACGCTCAACGCTGGAAATCGCATCCCCGCTGCACCAGCCCCCCACTGTGGAAGTCAAATTGGAAACCAACTGGTGGACAGGAGCAATATCATTTTAAAATAAATAAGGCAAGGGCGGAAAAGGGTGAGAAACCCCACACATTTCCAACTGTTTCCTTCCAGTCTGCCTTCGACCCCAGAAGTACTGCTTCCTCACTACTCCAGAAAGCTTACTCTGGTGTTTCTCCAATTATGGGAGAGTGAAAGAGATGCAAGGATGGGATGGGCACTAAACCTGGCTGTGTATCCTTCCTTCTGCCAGCCCAAGTGTGGGTAAGTTGAACGCATCCTGAAGGAGGACCCACAATTATTCATACAAAAAATAAAGAATGGGTTGGATCCCGTGGATTTTAATTATTTAGCTATTTATACGCCTTGCTTTCCTCCTCAATGGGGACCCAAAGTGACTAACATCCTTCTCCTCTCCTCTATTTTATCCTCACAACAACCCTGTGAGTTAGGTTAGTCTGAAAGAGGGTGCCTGGTCCAGTGAGCTTGCATGGCAGGTTGGGTATCTGAACCTGAGTCTCCCAGACCCTAGCCGGATACTCTAAGGTTGCTGGATGCAGGGAACAAATAGGGTACAGGCAGCACATCCTGCTCTTTTGGGGGGCCTCTCACAGGCAGCTGCCTGTTGGAGACGAAATGCTGAATGAGCCACACCTTGACCCGATCCACCAAGGCAATCATTCTGTTTGCTTCCCATCTACATCAGTCACAAGAAACATGCATGTGGTTCAGGCCCATAGCCACAGTGGGGCACAAGCAGAAGCCTGGACGGCTTCAAGAGGGAGTTGGATAAACATATGGAGCAGAAGTCCATCAGTGGCTATCAGCCACAAGGTATAGATAGGAACTCTCAGTCTGGGGCAAGTGATGCTCTGTATTCTTAGTGTTTGGGGGGGGCAACAGTGGGAGGGCTTCCTGCCCCCACTGCTGGACCTTCTGAGGGCATCTGGTATTTTTGGCCACTGTGTGACAAGAGTGTTGGACCTGGATGGGCCATTGGCCTGATCCAACACTGGCTTCTCTAATGTTCTTATGCTCTTACTTAGGGGCGGTGCCCCTCACTCATGGCCCACGCTCCACAATTTCCACTGCCCTTGTCCTTACCTGCTGGTTGCACTTGTTTGCCTCGGCCACTACAGGAGGAGAGCCAACTGGCCAGTGTGATTAATACTTGGTGAGTATGCACACTCTTCTACAGTAGTGGGCAGGTGAGGCCTGCTGCTACTGTAGTACAGAACACATAATCCCTGAGTATTAATCACACCGGCCTGCTGGCCCTCCCTCACCTGTAGTGGCCGAGGAGAACAAGTGCGGCTGGCAGGTAAGCAAAGACCCTTCTCTTCTTCACCTGTCTGCCTGATGGGATCTCTCTATCCTCCCCTGCTCTCCACCCCCTCTGCCCCCGCCCCTCCAGATTTCCCCATGCCCCACCAACCAAAATTTTCTGACTATGCCCCTGATGTAGTCACAACAACAGGCCCACTTGTTTCACCCACTGAGCACTGGAGAACAAAGCCGCTCCCCATATTTAAGGGCTGTTTTTGTTTTCTCTGGGATTTTGACATCATACCGCAGATGTATGACAGCACCTCCTCCCTCTTTCCATTTGACATGTCTATGAGAGACTAGTCCACTTTAAATGTAACTGTGGCCAAGAGGGTCAAGTATTTTTTCTCCAATTAGGGAAACAGATTGTGATGGGAGACCCTGCGGTCTAAAACTAAGCCAAGGGACATCTTGGTTGGCATGGTATTTTATGGGTAGAAGAGTCCTCTTACTTAGGTCCTGCCTCCAGCTTCCCAGGTCTATGGTTGCGTGCACATACCTGCAAAGAGCACTTCTCCACAGCGGATGGGTTTGCGTGGACGAGTTCTTGGTCCCTGCATCAGTGGTCGCTCTTGGGGCAACAGCAGATAGTTCTTGGCTTCATCCACTAGGTCCCTGCACAGGACAGGAAAGCTGTATCATACATTTATCTTCACCAAATTGCTGTCGCTCCAAGAGCAGATAACCCCACCTGTCATTCAAAACCTAAACCAACTGCAAATAGCCACACAGAATATGCCACACAAAGTGCTTCCCCTACATATTCCGAACACTCAGAGTTACAGTGCAATTGGAAGCGGTTTTGAGCCCACTAAAGGCTGAGAAGGCAGTGACAGTTTAGGACTGCCCTGTAAAAGTGGCAATTTAAAATCAGAAGCCATGTGCTCTGGGGAAGACAATTCACAGTCAACAGTCTGTAAACCCTGATAAGTTTTTCACCAATTAATTAACATGCTCCTGGTAGCTCAGCTTTCTTACACAGACCAAGATTATGGCAGCTGTAAGTAGTCACAACATGTTAAAAATGCTAACTAGTCAACCTGTCTGAAAGAAACGGAAATGGAATAATGGTGTCTAACATCCAAAAGAAGACTGTGCTAGGAAATGGAAAATGTGGAGGATATCTGTACCCCCGAGTCGCTCATACAGACAGTTCTTGCCATGCTGGCCACCGAGACTTAAGGTGATATTTTCTCTGGCTCAACCCATTTATGCATGCAGGTAAAATACACATACATCTGCTTTCACTAATGGAAGATGACATTGCATATACATTCCCGTCCATATACTCCCCATGGTAATTTCTAACCTTATTTGGTCTGTTTATTTATCCCACCTCAGCAAACAAACCTTGATCTTCAGAACAGGATAACGAAAGACAGAAGAACAGTCCATCTTCTGAAGGAAGGTCTCCAGAAGATTTCAAAATCCCCCCCCCCCCCCAAACCCATAACAGGTTCCTCTCTGCCAGGGGCAACTTACCTGCATTCTTCATCACTTTTAATTAGTGGATCTGAGCCGACTGTGCCCACCAGGAACTTTGGACTGAGCAGAGGCAGCCGGACGTGTTGCAAAACCTGCAAGCAGAGAATGGTTGAGGAGGAAATGGGGATGCAACCCGGGCACAGAGGAGGCTTAGCAAGCACCACCATTTATGGAGAGTTTCTCAACCTTCTCTGTAGATGTTAACCAGGTACCAAAAAGCATCAGGCTTGATTACATCACTGGCACTCAACACCCATCTGTACAACAGGAATCCCATGGTTTAAAGTAGCTTGTCCAGTTTACTTCTCTGTCCTCTCAGCACTCAACTTCTCCATAAATTCATTGCACTGTCGCCTTTGGAGGTTAAGCCATGCCTGTAGCTATAGTCCATTCATTCTGACATTGTGCCAAGCCATAGATAGTTAGCAAAAGCCAGGAGTTGCAAAATGAGCTTCAGACCATGGTTTTGGGTTCTGGTTTGGCTGCAGATGGCAAAGAACAGTCAATGCCAGAACATTCATACCAAAATTTAGTTCTCCCTGATCCACCTCAGAATGATGTCTTAAAATAAGCACCTGATTTCCATCAGGGGAGCCATAGTGAAGGTATTTTAAGTTCATAAAGACTGAACTGCAGCCATGGATATTTTTGAGTGAGAACTGCATAAGTTAATGCAGACTGCAGAAACCTAAGTACATGTAGCCCTCTACATTTAACTCAGTTTATTCTGGATGTTACAAGCATACCAGGTGCCCCCTTCTTGCTTACAGACGACAAAGAAAGTGACAAAGAAAACTCAGCGGAGCTTTGTGGACCAAGAATGCCCTCTCATCCATTCCTACCAGCCAAGACCGAATGGGAGAAGGAGGACCAACCTCACAGGAGAAGATGCAAAGGAAGGACATATCCAGCTAGTTCACAGCTTTCTCTAATTGTTCCTTTTGTTTCTCTCCCTGCCACCTCTATTCTGGTGTGCCCTAGTGCAGTCTGCCCTCCCAAAACAAAATCATTCAGAGGCAGGCCCCTCCCTATGGTTCTCAGAAGGAAGACTGCCTTCACAGCCCCAGAGACGTGGTCATCCTAACTTCAGCTGACCCCCCATTGGGGGAACATACAGCTATTTAATATTTTTAATTTTTAATGACCAGCATTCGTATATCATTCCAATGCCTTTGAAGCAGGCTGCCCGACCTCTAGGTGGGGCCTGGAGTTCTCCCAGAATTACAACTAGACTAGAGACCAGGTCCTCTGGAGAAAATGGAAGCTTTGGAGTATGAACTTTCTATTGAACTCTACAGAAACTCTACAGAAATTTCCCAGCCCAGAGTTAATGACCCTTCTTTGTACTCAAGGACAGAAGACAGGAGTGGGTTTTCTTCTTACAGGCAAAATATTGCCTGCACGCGTTTATTGTAGCTCCTTAACCAAAAGGTTAAAGACGAAACTGAGATTTGGGGGAATGGAAGCTGACTATTTCGGGAAGGCTCATGGCATGTACTCAAGGGTGTCTGGCCACTCCATGACTATGGCCATGTGTAAAAATGAACACACACCCCTTCCCTTTGTTATCTTCACCCACTGTTGTAACTTAGATGGGGCTCTTTTTATGTTAATATGAAAACTACCATGTACACTGTACATGCATTGTGCAGGCAGTTGGACTAGATGACCCTGGAGGTCCCCCTCCAACCAGTGTTCCCTCAAGCTGAGTTAGTGTGAGCTAGCTCACAGTGTTTTAGCCTCCAGATCACACATTTTTGTCCAGAGTAAACTATTTTCTGCAGCAGCCAAATCACTCGCTCACAAGTTTAATGCCAGGAGCTCACAAAGTAGAATTTTTGCTCACAAGACTCCACAGCTTAGAGGGAGCATTGCTTCCAACTCTGTGATTCTGTACATTGATGGCACTCTTTCTGTGTGCATATACAAACATACACACATATATTTAACTTAACAGAGGTGTGCTGTGGTAAAGCCAGCTCTATCCCCGGACTCCCATAAAGAATAGCTACCTGGGGGAGCTGAGGTCGCCTCTCCTGAATGCTGTATTTCACCCAAGCCATCACGGCATTGAACACCTGCTCTTCACTCCGGACGTTCAGCTCGTCGCTGGAGATGATGTCAATGAGCTGGTTGGCCGGGAGCAGCATGAACTCCTCGCTCTCCATCACCTGTGCAGAGAGGCGAGAGACAAAGGATTGTGGGAAAGTTCTGAGAGGGCTCAGAAGCATCTGAAAGAGAAGCACAGCATCACAGAGCCATCGGATGCCCTCCGCTCCCGCGGGCTTTGGTAGAGGCTGGGTGGCACAAGCAGCACTTCACAAGTCCAAGCCTGAGGATGCTGGGTAGCTTTACAGCAGGCTAAACAGATCAAAGTTAGACTGGCCCAGCAGGAAGAAGAAAGGCTGTGAACCAATGAGCAGATCACGACTGCAGCCTCCATCCCCCCCAGTCTATAATGCAGAAATAAAGACCGCTAAGCCTAGCAGGGTGTCGAGGACAAGGAAGGCAATGCTGCAAGGGATTCACAGTGCAATCCTAAACAGAGTTACACCCGTCTAAGCTCACCGATTTTAATGGACTTAGAAGGCTGTGACTGTTTAGTATTGCACCGCTGGAGTCTTCTGTTTGCCTTCTTCCAGGGTGGGAGGAAGATTTATAAGTGGTGGGTGGGAGAATGGTACATCTGAATAGAGACCAGCGTCTGCTAATAAAGCAGTGTTACTAGCAATGCAAATAAGATCCAGAACATAAATGAGTCTCAAAAGTTACCGAAATGCTGTTGGATAAATCTGAGAAACCTTCCTGGCCTTGGTTTGCAGCAGAAAGCAGAGTGTCTCAGGGCAAGGAGGTGGACTACTCTGATTTCCCACCCCTCCCTTCCCATCTCTTTTGCGCTCTCGCTAAATATACACACACAGGGCAGGAGCACAAACTCACTTCAGAGGAAACGAGACACTTCTAAAAAAACCCGCCAGGGACCGAACGGCTGTGAAATACAAGCCCTTGACAATTTGCAAACATGTTAATAATTCCTAGGCCCAGGATAGACAGCACATTTCACAGAGCGTGTGAGAGGACCCAGAAAAACTCCTCCTTACACTTGGAACAGCGGAACAGACCCTGCCTAATTCCCCCACTGCAGGAGCTCTCTCTAGTTGTTTGCTGTTTTCTGGAAGGCCAAGGGACAGACCACAACAAGGCCTGGGCACTGTGCGACCCACCGCTTGATCGACCGCTCGCTTTTTCTGTTTTGCCTGGGATTGCAAGAACAAGCGGACTGCCAGCAGGTGGTGAGCTAGAATTTGACCTTGGTTTGACTTAGTGGGTCAACAGTTATGCAGGTCTGGATCCCGCCACAATCCACTAGAACCAAGTGGGCAATCGACTGTTCGACAGGCAAGCTCAGTCTTCCCAACTTGTCAAAAAAGGGAGTGGAGGAAAAGGTGGCTGAGACCCTATAATGTCTGCGTGCAGAGCCAAAACTGCCTCAGTCAGCAACGACCTTGGATGCAGTTATATAACTACAGTTCAACGTCGTAATTGTTAACTAAGGCCACAACAAAACGCCCCTTAGGAGCTGCTGAAGTAATCCAGTGCACTGATATGTGGCAGTCAACCCAATTTCTTGAGAACATCTGCTCCACACCACGAACAGAATGGTATTATGTTTCTTAATACTAAGCGATCACTGAGTTCTAGCAATGACAACTAAAAAACGGGGGACTAGAATAAGAAACCGGGTTACTTCTTCGTCTGAAGTCCATATGCCCACTGTAAGTAAAATTTCACTTTATGTACCATAGATGAGTGCAGAAGCTATTGTAATCACTCTATGAAGTCACCTCCTCAAATCACTCTACAAGTCACACTATTTGAGGATATAAGACAGGGAGGGCAAGAAGATCCCTGCAAATATCTATGGCGAAGCACTCTAGATCAGATTAGAGACGTGAAAGCCCGGGAAAAAACCAAATTTTTTGGGAAAAACCCCCACCACTACCCGTTTTTTTCCTGAAGCCTTTTTTGTTTTTTTCTGAAAAAAGAAAGGATTTTTTTTATTATTTGGAACGTTTTGTTTTAACATGATGAATAAAATATTTTAAGACAAGGTGTTCAAATATTTTCCAAATCATTTCTAAAAAATACGTATGGTATCAGATTAATCTGATTTCTGTGCACTGAGGACAAGCAAATCCTAGTTTACCAATGGAACTCTCCAATGCAAGAACAAGATGCATTTCTTCCTTTAGGAGGTGCTACTGACACAAGAAAAGAAAAAGGTTTCAGTTTTGTTTTTTTCATGTGGGTGGGTACACTGGCACTCAGGCATTACTAGGCCTCAAAGCATTGGAAGAAAATACAGAGCAGCAAAAAGGACCTGAAAGTATGGGTTTTAGAGTTCCATAATAACTGTGATAATGACAGACACAACAGAGTAGCTGCAGAAGCAGAGACTGAAACTCATACTGATAATTGCAGCTCAGAAAATGATTCTGATTAAATTTCATGTCCATTCATTGAAACTTAGTCCCACACTCCCTTCTATACACTTCCCCCCTTCAATTTTTTTATGAGAATGGTTTTTTAAAAAAAAATTAATACTGTGGAGAGGAAATATGAATAATTGTTACTTCTGGATTTTTAAAAATTATTTTATGAAGGTTTTTTTGTCTGTTCCACATAAACTAGTAAACAGTTCAGGAGATAGTTGCTCCATTTGTTACAATTACAAATAAATATTATTTAAAAAGTAAATTCTGTTTGTAATAATTGTTTGGATACACTATATTTTTAATATGCTAGTTGAGATAATTCCATGCCAAGTAAAATTGTCCATAATCATATTTTAGGTTCCTAAAGTAATAGAATGACTTTCAATCTGGAAAAGAAAAAAGAAGTGCTAATGTAGCATTTTTTTCAATTTTTCCAAAAATTTCCAGTTTTTTCCCAAAAAAAATGGGGTTTTTTCTGAGCTTCAAAATTTCCAAACATTTTACATCTCTAGATCAGATTTCAAATCCATAATGATTGGGTTTGTCACTGGAATATTTTAATATAAAAAGTAATCCCCTAAGAGTATTTTTTAAAATAAATCAATTTTGAGTCTAAACATTTTCCTCTAGGGGTTTAGATGAGTTTTATTTTTCCACAGGTTGGAACATTATACTGGCCACATACCTCCACTGGAACATTATACTGACCCATCAAGCCAAATGCAGTCCACCAGACACATATTCTGGCCCTTCATCAGCCTGATAAAATATCTTGCTTTATCTGGTTTGTTTGTCTGATACTGGGATTGTCAAGCACCTGACAGGCTACCGTACAGGGCTTGGTACAACCCAAACTTGGTAGGCCTGCATTATATGGAGCAGTGTGCCCTGCTTACAGCAGGCTAACCCCAGCACACCGAAAGGATCGTCAGATAAGCATTATCTGCCCAGTTAGAATGATTCCATGCTAAGCTGCCTAACTGAAGATATCAAGCTACACTGCTGGAAGCAGTGTACGCCAGTCAAGCCCATAAAACTTTAACACTTGAGGAATTCTTAAGGACTGCTCTGCAAATTAGAGATGTGCCACCCACAGGATCTCTGTATTTTACCCACACAAGAGATTGAAGTGGTACAACTCTGGTAGATAGGGAGAATAAAGATTTTATGGCACAGCCCGTAAATTGCTTTTAGTAATGCAAAGAAAGCACACAACTCCATGAGTCTGAACAAAGCTAGGATCACATGGTGCAGGGGAGAAGGCGGAGTGTGTAGAAAAGGTGGCGGAACAAGGAGTCTGGATCACACCACTTCAGAATGCAGATGGGAGACACCATTTTTAAATGGTTGGTCACATTTTAAAAGCTCCCTGAAAAAAATTAAAACAAAACACTGAGAAAATTTCCAGCCCAGCCCTGTCCCTGCTGTGCTGGTTTTATACTTGCAGTCAGCGCTCCCATACAGAAGAGCATTCAAAAGAACGATCCCCCCCTCCAAAAAACCCTGCAATCTGCAGTGGTTCAGTCCAATCCTACCACCTCACTCCGCAGCATGTGCAGATTGGGGCCACTCACCTCTTGAAAGTTATGTTGCGTGAACTTGTCAGCGATTCTCAGCAGCTCCCGGCATGAGTGGGTATCGGCAAACGCCCGGATGCCGAGGCAATTGGAAGGGTCCAACTGTCTCTTCAGGAACTCGCAGCAGGCTTCCTGGATCTCGGCTAGCTGGAGGAGGCAGGCGGCTGGCAGTAAGGTCTGGACGTTCCCCTCTTCGACCGTGATCTGAGAAGTGTATGCAAAATCAATCAGCAGCTCCATGGCCCTTTCGTCAATGTCTCTGATCACCACCTCGGTCTGCCGACTCTCCGCCAGCTCCCCCGTGAACATGGCTCGGAAGTAGGGGCTGCAGGCCGACAGGATCACCCGGTGGGCGTAGATCTTCTTGGCCCCCACGACCAACACCACATCGCACAGCTCCCGGTGCTTCCGCAGCAGGTTGATGACCTCCAGCGTCTGCCGAGGGTGCTTGTCCGAGATGTAAGGCATGCGAGCGGGCTGCGGGACTCCTTCTGGCAGCTTGTTGGGATCCCCGAGAGTGCAGCGGCTTGTGACGTCCATTCCGGTTTCGCCTGCTCGATTACTGGCACACCTGGGGAAGGAGTACAAGGCCGACAGTCAGAGCATAAAAACCAAAGACGGGTGCAAGGCCACAGGGGTTGGCCACAGGCACAGAGAGGCTGGAGCCACGGCTCCCAATTTCCAGACAAGGGCTGGAAGGTATGATTTGATTGATGTGGACCCTCTCTTTTTCTCACCCACACACACCATACTCATGTGGTCCCACAAATGTGTACAGTGGCGGCAGCATTTATGTCTCACACTCACACCAGGGAAACCAGAGTCCATGCAGGGCTAGAAGCAGTGTTTCCTCTGAACTGGGTTAGTGTGAGCTAGCTCACAGTTTTTTAGCCTCCGGCTTACACATTTTTGTCTTAGGAAGGAGGGCTCCAGAGCAAACTGATTTATGCAGCAGCCAAATGGCTCCCTCACAGTTTTAATGCCAGTAGCTCACAAAGTAGAATTCTTGCTCACAAGACTCCACCGCTTAGAGGGAGCACTGGCCAGAAGGGCTGGGCAGCCCCAATGAGGACTCTGGAACAGAAGCTATGAAGGGTGATTCTCTTGCCCTTGGTCCGTCCCGAATCCAGGCACTCTGGTAGGCATCACCTGCCTAATGAGGGACAGAAGCCCAGAGGTAACCACCCCTGGAACCCAGGAACAGCAACGGTGGTGAACCTAAACTGAGGCTAACTTGTAGAAGGCACAGCGCTCACTTGACAGTAAGGAGACTCCTTTCCCCAAACTCTGCTGAAGAGATCCTGCCTTGACTGCTTCCAGAACTGGAGCCTCCCACTAGGGCAGCTGGAAGGATGTGGCCGCATGGCCTGTTGCAAGAGTCACTCACTGCTGCAGCATCTACCTATCCGTGGCCTTTGCTCAAAGCCAGGGCCTCTGCGGACTCACTCACATCCTCAGACCGGATTCCAATATTTGCAGCCACCTTTGCTCACAGCAAGTCTCCTCTTGTCTGCAAGCCTGTACATCCAAGGTCACCCGCTCTAGCACAGTTTGGTGTAGTGGTTAAGTGTGCGGACACTAATCTGGTTTGATTCCCCACTCCTCCACTTGCACCTGCTGGATGACCTTGGGCAAGCCACAGCTCTGTACCAGCTGTTCTCTCAAGAACAGTTGTCTCAGAGCTCTCTCAGCCCCACCTACCTCACAGGATGTCTGTTGTGGGGAGGGGGAGGGAAAGGAGTTTGTAAGCCGCTCTGAGACACCAAGTGAAGGGCAGGGTATAAATCCAATCTCTTCTTCTTCCAGTACGGCAGAAAAAGGATTCACAAAACAGCACCCAACCTTTCCCTTCCCTTCCACAAACAATCCAGCCACTGCCTCTGTCCCCTCTTTGACTGGTTTCTGAAAGGCTGCTCAGTCCAGCAGCAGTCATTTTACTTTTGGGGTGAGGGTCTGCTTTGAAGACTAAATTTGCCATTCAGACACCCGCTGCATTTACCAGCACCGTCCCCTTCCTGTTCCTAACTCCAGACACCCTATTCAACAAGCATTGCACAGTTTGCCAACAAATGACTGCACACTTTAAATGGAATTCTAAAACCTCATCACTTTGGAAAAATGTAAGAGTTTTTCACCAAACCACAGATGAAGGATAGACACATCTTTAGAATGTCATTAAATTTTCAACATAGAACAGCCTGGCAAAAAAAGAGATTGATAACTGAGATTTAACCAGCCAGGAAAACAAGCTGCAGACAGAGTGATCCTTACATTCATCCTACCAAATTTCATGCAGATAGGACAAATCTATTAGGTTTTATAATACAAAGAATTTTCAGACTATATACTGGCATAACACTAAAAAAAGCCAGTTGTTTTTAATATAGCTGCTTGGCTGTTTATCTAATTCAGCCTGCAGGAACCTCCCCTATTTCCATCTTAAGAGAGTGAAACAAGTCACGAAAGAGAGATTTTTGTCACCCCACCCTTCAGCAATACTTTGACCCACCCCCCCCCCCCCCCGCATCAGTCTGTAGTTCCCTACAACTTGAAACCTCACATGCTCCTTGGTGAACTTTAATTGGTTTTCTTCTTGACAATTCTGTGAATTTTGTTCTAATTGTCCAACAGGACAGCCAAATAAAATAAAATTGGATTTGCCTGCACAAAACCCGATCTGTTCAGCTCCCAAGAGATTTTGATCTAAGATTCAGGAATTTATCTAGTAAATGAAATAAAATTGTTTAATTCTTGCTGTTCCTTGCCTCCCAACTGGTTTGTCAGAAATGCAAAAACAAAAGAGAGGTCCCAGCAGAAAAGCAAGCAAGCAAGAAACTACACAGTTACAACGTAGACTACAAAATGTAAACTACAATGATAAACACACATAATGTGTATATATATTCTTCATGTGATAAATGCAGAAATCCGAAGTAAAAATGCTGTAAGCTGTATGTGACAATGTCCAAAACTCCACTTAAATACACCTTTGAAGGTTGCATAGGATGCAAAGGATCCCAGGTACTACTCATTTTGAAAAGGAATCTTCTTCAATTTCTTTTAAACCTTCACATTAATTGGAGATCAAATACGTGGTTCATGTTTTGCCACATAAATCTGAGAAAAAGATAACACTACATATTGCCTGCAATAGTAACAACTTCAGAATTCCACTAGATAACAATCATGCATCAAAATCCCATATTATCAAACATCTATGCATAATTTATACAAGGAACAGAATAATTATCTAATCATCAGAATAATCTAACTAACCAACTCTTTAACAAATTTTATTTTTCCTTTTTTAAAATTTCTTTATTTTATCTTACTCTTGCTAGAATGGCTTGTCAGAAAACTTCACGTTGACAATACCTGTTGACTTTTGTATTAGTGGCTATGGATCCTTTGCCTTAGAGATTTTTGATGCTTTGTTACATCTTCGGTGATTGTATTATGACGTTAACTTCAATAAAACCTTTTTGAAATAGGAAAAAAATTACTACCTTAACTAAACAACAGCATTTGCTGTTGTAGCCAGCAAATGCAATGCATAAAATGGTGATGAGGGAAAGCAGCCCCATGACTAGATACTGCTGGTGCTAATGACTTACAGCTATTGCAAGCAACAGTATTTTAAATAATGATCTTAAAGAAACCCTACTAAGAAAAAATAGTAGCTACGGTAATTATTTATAAAAACACTGACCATTCCAATTTGTCATTAGGAAACACTGTATTAAGAGTTATGAATCCAAAACACCTCCCACCTCAGATGTGCTGCTTGTGTATATTTAAGAGGGTTAAATGAAACTCCCTCAAGAGCAAAGAACCTTATATCCAAAGCAGAATGAGATTTGTTTTGGAAATGTTCTGTTAAAGGAGCCTCATGAATACCTCTGCAGATTTGACTCATGCACTCAATAATTCTCATTAATGATCTAGAGGTCTGACCTCTATATAAGAAAATGCAGGGGCAAATAACCTAGATTACATTCCGAGAATTACAATTAGTGAACCTTCTCACAGGGGAAGCTTTGTTATTTCTAGTATTAGTAAACGTTTCAATGCACATTATATTCATGCGTGCTTATTATTTTAAATTTACGTTCTGTAGAGGTCTTAACAGTAATTTCTCTCTTGCTTTTGTGAGAAATGTGGGCATACAAATATTTTACATAAACAGCCTGCTCTCTAGAACATTTTTATCCTGCTCTTCTCCCAGATGAGCTAAAAGCAGCATACATGGTTTCTCCCCTCCTCCATTTTACCCTCACAATGAGGGTAGTTAGGTTGAAAAAACAATTAGCCTAAGGCCACGCTTCATGACAGAGTGAGGATCTGAGCCTCCATCTACCCAGTTCTAGTCAAACACTCTAACCCAGGGGTGTCCAACTCATTTGTTACGAGGGCCGGATTTGACATAAATGAGACCTCGGTGGGCCGGGCCACGTGTGTTATAAAATGTAATGCCAGGTAGCGGAGATATAAGGACACAAACACAAAAGATTTTTTTTTTACTCACAATAAAAACATGCTTAAAACATTAGCACTCTTGCAATATTTTGATAACTGACTCCTCTTGCTCTGAATTATTGCATTAAAATGTCTGTACTGTTGCAATCTTGAGTATGCTGTTCAAGTGTGTATCTGTCAGCTACAACTCTACTTTTGATTTACTGACATTCACCACAGAAATCTCATGCTCAAGAGTTCTGAGTCTAGGACCCAGGGGAAAAGCATGAAGTGGCTGAGCGATTGAGAGAGTCTGGCGAAGTAGGCTATGATGCAGCAGCAGCAACAGAACTGGAAGCAGGAGATGGACAGTTCCAGCGTGGGCCTGATAGAAGCCCTCTGGGGTCCTCATCCAGCCCCCGGGCCACATGTTTGACACCCCTGCTCTAACCACTATACCATAGCAGCTCTCTTAGGAAAGACCATGAAAAAGGCAAATTTCCCACCTATTCATGCTCCCTTTTCAGAGCAAGAAAAATTGTTTTTCAAATTTTCTACTTGCCACACTGATTAGTACTATACAACTCCAACACGCTGGGGTTGGGGGAAGACTCTGGGGCATGCTCTGTTGAAGCAAAGGCCTAGACTCTAGCCTACAAGCCTCACTCTAAGTTGAGTGCACCATAGAATATACCCAACAAGTCCCTGCGGTTGCTGAATACTGGGGAAAAACATTAGCAGCTGAACACTGCCATCACCAATCACTAGTAGTGGGAATCTGTAATAAGGCTCTGAAGAATCCATGTTCCATGTAGGGTTGCCAGGTCTGGGTTGGAAAATACCTGGAGACTTTGGGGGTGGATCCAGGAGAGGGTGGGGTTTGGGGAGGGGAGGGGCTTCAGCAGGGCACAATGCCATAGACCCCACCCTTCAAAGCAGCCATTTTCTCCAGGGGAACTGATCTCTGTCAGCTGGGGATCAGTTGTAAAAGCAAGAGATCTCCAGGCCCCACCTGGAGGCTGGCAACCCAAGTTCCATGCTATACAGTGTGAAACGCTGTTGCTTTAAAATGCCTCCTTCTTTCCACAGAAGGGGAAAATCAGCATGGCTTCTGCAAAGAGAAAAGCTGCCTCACCAACCTTTCGGAGGGTTGTTTTTTTTTTAGAAGGTTAACAAGCACATGGATAAGGGTGCCTGTTGTTGTCTTCTACTGTCTACTTGATTTTGACAAGATGGAAGTGCAATTGGTGAGCAGAAGGCCTAAACCAGAATTTGAGATTTCACCTGTTCTGGATGGGATTGCACTTTCCTTGAAAGAACAGTTGCATAGCTGGGGAGCCCATCAGGACCCAGGCCTGCTGCCGGCAACTATGGCTAGTTTCCCCAAGCCAGCTGCAGCTTTCCTGGACAGAACAGATCTGGCCACTGGTGGAGCATGCCCTGACAACATCTAGATTAGATTGCTGCAATGTGCTGTATGTGGGGCTGCCCTTGAAAAGTGCTCAGAAATTTTAACTGGGACAGAACACTGCAGCCAGGATATTGGCTGGAGTGGGTTGTAGGGGCCACATCACTCCAGTCTTGTCCCTGCTGATCCTGGCTCCCAATATATTTCAGAGTCCAACTCAAGGTGCTGGAGTTGACCTTTAACACACTATGTGGCTTGGGACCAGCATATCTGAAGGTCACCTTCCAAGGCCCCTCCTTTGGGTGCCCCCACCTTCTGCAATTAAGCAGACAGCAACCCAAGAAAGGACCTTCTCACTTGTAACACCAAAATTATGGAACTTTTCTTCCAGGAATATTCGTCTGTCTCATTCTGTCACTGTCTTCCACCAGCAAGTGAAACCTTTTTAGTTTCATCTGGCGTTCCCTGGATCTCTCCTCCTTGCCCCATGTTTTAATTAACTGTTTTATCTGCTTTCAATGTGTGTTTTAGTTGAGTTTTAACTGTTTTTATGATATTGTAATACCATTTTGACTGTTAGCCACCTTGATGGCCCTGATTGGGCAGAAAAGGTAGCATACAAATCTTGTAAACAGAAGTGCTACATAAATTATGTTTTATACCCTGTGCAGTAGCTGAAAATCACACACCTTCGGATCTTCACTAGCAGTGAGCAGCTAATCCATGTCTCCTTGTACAGTAAAGTACTTTTAGTGGTTTAAAGGAAGGATGTGCAAGGAACTCAAAATATGTTCCCTTACCATTTACACTGTGTTCCTAGACAAAGCCAAAGGTAGCAACACAATCAGTAAAGCTGAGTGTTGCAATTCTGCAAAAGCACAGAATCCGGAGCCTCGAGAGTCAGATTTTTTTCCCCCAAACCACATTTCTTATGGCTCTGAAGAGGTGCTCCAAATCTGAGTGCCAGATCAGCAACTGAATAAGATTTCCAGCAGTTGGTGGCAAAACCAGGCCATGACCAGCAAAGCTCCCCCTGACCAACAGAATCAAATATATTAATCCACAATAAAACAAAATTAGGCTAACAGACTGTTTTTCAAGATGTGTGTGGGGTTGCAGAACTCCATACTTCTTAGCATAGAAGCTGGACTGCATGCAGCCCTGGAAGTAAAGCTGCAATCTGTACTTGGCTGGCACCCTTCTTTCCCTCCCCTGCCTTTTTTTGCTTTGCCTTCCCTCTCCCCCTGTCCAGAAAATGGCCAGGTAGTCCAGGACTGGGAAAGAAAATTTACAGGACGCCATCTTGGATCTTTTTATTCGGGGCCTCTTAGCTTTTATCAAACTGTATATTGAATTTTACTGTTTTGTATATTTTTATACTGAAGCTGAAGCTCAATTACTTTGGCCACCAAATGAGAAGGGAGCACTCACTGGAGAAGACCCTGAGGCTGGGAAAGATTGAAGGTCAAAGAAGAAGGAGACGGCAAAGGATGAGATGGCTAGACAGTGTTATCGATGCCATAAACATGAAATTAAGCAAACTCTGGAGCACAGCAAAAGACAGGAGGGCCTGGCGTGATGTGGTCCATGGGGTCACTGAACAACAACAAATACTTTTATGGCATTATGCCACCTTGTACATCGCCCGGAGCCTGGCGTAAGCTGGGACAGCGTAATGAACAAATTGAATAAACCATCCTCATTATCTAATGTGGAATGAGTCCCATAGAACTCAGTGGCCCTTAACCTCCAAATAAGCACGCTCTGGCTGGGCTGAAAGCCATTCTGATCGGGGGATGACTTTGGGTACAGGTCATGATGGTAGTTTGGCATTTTGTATTTTAGTCTGTACAGATCTTTCAGAAAGACCAATTGGACAGTTTTTTATCAGCACTGGGGTCTATTCAATGCTTGTATTCCACCAGTAGAACCTGGGAGGGGGGAATTTCCACTGCTTCCCTCTCCCATTGCATTCCCTCCACATTGCATGCAGCCCTCCATGAATACACCCTTGGAGGGTGCAGCAGTGTGTGCAGCAGGAGAAGGAAAACAGGAAAATTCCATTTCATGAGCAGAGCCTGACTCATTCTGTTGGAAACAGCTCCTTATAGGCCCATCTCTCCAGAATGGAAAAGGAGCAGCTAATTGACTTGTACATATTGGAGACTGAGATTCAGAAACACAAATTTAAGAAGATATTGTCAATCACAGTGATGGTTAAGTTAATGAACTTGTCCATATTAAGCACAGAGAACTCTGCAAGCGCACAAGATACAAATATACGCCTTGGACTTGCTAATGCAGCTGTTACCTCCACATCTGCAGACATGTGGCTCCTGAGAGCCAAGTGGGAGACTGGAGGGAAATTATATATGCAGAGAGAGAGAGAGAGAGAGTCTCACTCAGTTATGCAGACACTCTGGGATTACAGCCCATCCTTAAATGCATGGCTGGAGAACAGGCATGAAAAACAGAGGCCAGGCACTGGAAAGAAGGGCGGTGGGAATTTGAAACAGACACACACCGCAAAGCCCGAAATCATATGCAGTGCTGCACTATGCACGCTCCCTGCCCATTATCACAAGCATCAAAGAGGCAGCCATCTGAGCAATGCAGGCAGTATTTGGCAAGGCTCTGATTGAAATCACTGCATGGGTCAGAAGTGGTGCATCTGAGCAATGCATCAGGAACAGGTTGTCTTCACAAAAACACCTTGTCTTTCTCTCTCTCCTGTGCTGGTACTGACACCACCCTACAATTTAGAAACAGGTGACCACAGGATGACAAGATGCACAGGGTTCAGTGCAGCTTTTCTCACGTAACGACACGATGCACTGCACCTCCCAAAATTCCCTCGTCTATGCAACTATCAAAAATACAGGAGCCTAGGCATCTAACAAACACCAAGTTAGTCCCGGAAGAGCATGACAGACAAGACCACAGCTGATCCACAACCACCAGGGGAGATGGAAGGATTCTGCCATTTCCTTTCCACAGCAACAAAGGGGATTCTAAGGGAAAGGTAGCACAGAAGCTAACAGCTTGAGGATCCACCAGACTCTGAAGTTAAGGTTATTCAGTTCAAGGAGTCTCGGACACAGAGTTGTTCTTGATTTGGGGGTCTTATTATGAAGCAATTTGATATGGATCCTTCTTACCCACGTGAAAGGGGCTTGCTCCTCAGCATAACTCCTAGAATTTGTTCTAAATTAAATGTCATTGTGTAATATGCTTAGAAATAAAACACCAAATGGATAACAGTGCAAGAAAATCTGACAACAAAACCTACGTCAGGGGGGGGAAATGGCATTATACTTTTGACAAAGAAGAGTTTGTGGTGAAAACTGGCAATACAATCAAAGTCACCAACTATGTCACTGTCGTAGTCACAAAGGCAGTCTTCAAGCAATGTTTGGAGGAACGCTGGTCAGGGATCCTTTAGGTTGATCCTGCATTGAGAAGGGGTCAGACTAGATTGCCCTGGATGACGCCTTCCCATTCTATGATTCTACCTCAGAAGGAAGTATATTCAACTGTTCCCGGCTGAGAGGCAGTTTCCTTTGCAAGAAAGATGCCATTCAGCAAAGAATGTTTGGAGTGTACCTAATCCCAAGAGCAGAAAACTGAAATGCCAATTTCACCATTACTGCTATATCCCAGACCCTAAGGAACCAAAATGAACCAACAGGAAGGTTAGCAGTTTTAGTTGATGCTAAGAGAGCAACTGATGATAGAGTAATATCCAAAACCCTTACAAGCGAGGGGTTTTAAAACATCTGTAAAAAATGCTTCATAAAGCCAGCCCTCATTCTAGACTGTCTGTACAGTGATTTTGCTTATGCCCAGTGACTCTGCCTACAAATTAGAAATGGAATGACAAAGCTACCACAACCAAAAGTGTGCCAGAGCAATCACCGCTCTCCTAAGCGCATTTTGTGACAAAAATGTACAAATGACTCATTGTCAGCAGCGTGAGATGCCAGCGATACAACACGTTCAGTCTCATACGGCTTTATCTCTGGCGCTCCATCAGCACCCAATCCTATGCATGTCTCCTCAGAAGCAAATCCCACTATGATCAGTGGGGTTTATTCGCAGGCACCCGTGCTGAGGACTGCAGCATGTATCACATAACACACCACTGCAGAGATTGTATTGGTTAACCTGTGTCTGCCTCCCAGACAGCGTTGTAGTTCTACATGATATTTTGATGGGCATGTTGCCAATTTCAAAAAACATGCCTTTTGTCTGGTACAAACAACAGCAGTTAAGCATTTAATAAGCCGATGATTCACTTGCTAGCATATAATGGAACTAGTGATGTTATGTACCAGATACATTTGACACCATTTAATTTGGGCAATATTTAATGAAAGATTGCTCCCCAGTAATCAAAACAGATTCTAAATCTATGTATATGTGTGTGTGTGTATACATACACACACACCTGCCTTCCTGTCTTGTCAACTGTTCTTGCAAAAACAGTCCATTTAAGAAAGTGAAAAGAATGGAAGAGCTAATTGTATGCCTGCTTTCCCACAGCTTAAGCCTTAGAATATATTTTTGTTCAGGGATTACTAATAATGCTAAAAATGACAAAGCTCATGAGAACTCCTGGCAATGCTTGCTGTTTCTAAAAATTTCTGATTGGCCCACAAGGCAAAGTAAAAGCTTACACCTCTTCTCCCCTCAAATTAATGCAACAGAAAAAACTGGGAAGTTCAACTGATTGCTGGTAGCAGAACACTCATATTGCCCCATACAGACTTGTGAGAAAATGGGACATACCCAGTCTTTCTTCCACTCCATCTTAAGTCGCATAGTGGGTCAAAATAGCCCTACAGCCATTTTGCTACCTGAATTACATACTGACAGGTTAAGGGCATAGATAAGTCAAATTTGCAGCTCCTTTTCATCTTCGGTACAGTCAGTGCATAATTGCCCCCATTCACAAAGCAGCCCACAAAGGAGGCTCAAGATGGTACAAACCCTTGACTGTAGTAACTAACCAGACAGAGAAAGAATCAGGAGAGCAATGGAGAATGGATGGAAGGAAATTCTCTGCAGATTGCTTGTGCAGCCGTTGGAAGTTGCTAGCTGCAGTCATCAGCCAAAGGCTTTCTGCCTTTTTGGTACGTACCAGAGCTCATAGAGTTGGTTCCCAGCCTTAGCGAGGCTCAGACAGGATATCATAATGGAGTCTATGCAGCCTTCCACCAGATTGCTTTGTGTTCACCTGCCAATATCTTTTGATAGCAGCTCATAATCTTGCATACAAGACTATGCCTTGCCAGGCTGCCTCTGTTGTAAAATAAAAGTTTCTCAAATAGGTCTCCATGAACCACTGGGAGCATGCAAGGGTACTCCACAGAGTTCTCAAGTCTTTCATCAGGGCAAGATGGCAAGTTCTTCTCACAGCCATCCAGCTAAAAGGAAAATGAATCCCTCTCAAGTTTTCTAGGAATGGGGGCAGGACCTCTCCACCAGAAGGAAAGGGAACAATATATCCTTTGTTTCAAAGGGCAAGAGCTCATAATGTTACCACAGCCAATGCTCCCTCTGAGCTGTGGAGCCTTGTGAGCAAAAATTCTGCTTTGTGAGCTGCTGGCCTTAAAGTTGTGAGTGAGCCATTTGGCTACTGCATAAATTAGTTTGCTCTGGAGCCATCCATCCTGAACCAAGACAAAAATGTGTGAGCCAGGGGATAAAAAACTGAGCTAGCTCACTAACTCAGCTTAGAGGGAACACTGACCACAGCCATAGTCAGCTAGCTTCCAGATCATCACACAGCACTAGCCAGAAAATATGGGAACCAATCGCATAGCTCTAGGAACTCCTCACTGATTGACAGTACCTTCCTAATGCACCCTGACCTGCACGGCCCAGGCTAGCCTGATCTTGTCAGATCTCAGAAGCTAAGTAGGGTTGGCTCTGGTTAGTACTTGGATGGGCAACCACCAAGGAAGTCCAGGGCTGCTACACAGAGGAAGACAATGGCAAACCACCTCTATTCATCTCTTGCTTTGAAAACCCTATGATGGGTCGCCATAAGTTAGTTGTGACTTGATGGCACTTTTCACCACCACCTTCCAAACGCAGCCACTGTAATTACTTTCTGTATCAAACTGAATTAGCTTTCTGTCTACCTTCCAGTGCAAAGGATTTCAGCATACAGTACTGGCTGAGCAGAACCAATGTCTGCTCAGATAATTTCTTATTTTGCATCTTACCTGCGCATTGGCTTTCCGTCCATGCACCGCAAAGAGAAGTTTTTGCCCTATGCTTCTATGCCAGACCTGAAGAGAAAAAAAGCAGTGTGTAATAATTTTGCCAATCATTAGAGTTTATATTAAGTAAACTGACAGATCCAAAGATCTGCCAGGATAGCAAAACAACGCTTAACTGAATGCTGTGGAGTTTTAGTTATTTTTCAAGTGCTGAATTCTAATTCCAATGTGATTTATTGCTGCCACCTACAACACTGCCATTTATAAGACATATATGCATTTAGGGCTGCAAATCTAAGTACATTATATATACACAATAAAACACTATCAAAAACATTTTTTAAAAATCCTTCCATGGTGAAAACTTAGTAGTACATACTCCAGACATAATTCCCATATCCCATTATGGTTACAGAATGCTCACGATTCAGTTTAATTATAAATGGGATATAAAGAAATCAAAGTAGAGAAAGGTGGATAAACAAAAATCACAGTTACTCACCAGGTGATGAAGCGGACGTGATTCACAAGCCCTGGTATATCAAAAATTCCTGACTTCAACTCATTTTATCCATGTGCTTAAAAAAAAGGAATCCTAATGAATGATCATGCAGGTAAGCCTAAAAATTAGATTATATCACCTAAGAGTCTGAAAGATTTTTTTATCACCTGGAACTCAAAAAGTATCTCTCAAATAAAACGCGCGCTTAGAAATATGAAGATTTTCTCCAGTGTTGGAATAAAATTTAATTTATATAAACAAGTGCCTAGATGGAACACTGATCTGTATGAGATGAAAACATTGGATACCTGCAGTGCAATCCTTTGCTGAGTTACTCCAGTCTAATTCAATGGTTTTAGACTGGATTAACTCTGCACGGGGCTGCACGCCTGGTCAACATGCAGGGAAAGAGGGCACACTCATATGCCACCTAATGAGAGCATCTGACAAAGTGAGTTTTGACACATGAAAGCTTACACCCTGGGAAAATCTATTGGTCTTTAAGGTGCTACTGGACTCATATTTTGTTATACACCATCTCAGTAATGGAAGAGATATTAACTGGTAATAATGTTTCAGCCCTGTCTACCTAAAGAAAAATAATAAGTATGCAAAAGACTTCTTAAGAGTGTCAAATTAATGTATCCAAAAAGTCTGGCCATAACCCCAGTTATTTATTTCCAAGCCGTTATGCCAGAGGATGTTTCTTTTGCCAGATACCGTTCACACAGTAATCTCACCCCCAATAACACTTACCTAGACTTGAGCATCTCTTCTCACTATTTTCCCCAATCCACAAGATTTCCTTTCACTAATTTCCTTTCTTCGTCGTCACCACCACACCCTCCTCCTAAAGACTGTGGCAATTAATACAGTGCCACACGCTTGATAACAGCCATTGGCTTAGGTAGCTCTTCTTGCTAATGGATCCGTCATCGGCTATTTAGATAGTATAGATAAATGGAACCTTCACGTACAACGGCAGTATACCTTTGAATCAGAGTGGCTGGAAAACGCTATTGCCTTCGTATCTTGCGTGAAGGCTTTCCTGAAGTATTCCCCCTCCCTCACCTACTGTTGGAAACAGAATTTGGCACGACGATCCAGCAAGGCTCTTACAACGCTACCCCCGCCCCCATTTTACATCCCTAAAGCCTTCTTCTATATTTCCACCCTGTTTACTCCCCACTACCACACTTGACACCACCCCGGAACGGACCTTCTAGCTGGGAATGGGAGCTTATGTCTAAAGAGACATCCGCCTTGGTGTTGCGAAGGTGCCCGCCACAGGCTCTACCACCGACGGAGGAGGGGAAGAGAGGGAGCGGAGCCGCTGTTCCCCGGCGTCTCCAAATGCATCAGCACCCGCAGCTCCTATAAGCCCCGGAAACTGCCTGTAGCCCGTTCACACCCTCCCTACCCCCCCCCCCCGTGTTCTCCGTCAGCCGGAACTTGTCCGTTCCTGTTCGCGATCCGTGGAGGAACTTCGAACACATACGCCCGAGTTCCACCTTTTGGCAACTCTGTGCCGTTGCTATGGCGACAGCATCGCCCGCGGCTCTGTAGCTGGAAAGGAGAGGCTCAGAAGGCAGGGGAAAGGACGACTGAAAGCCTGACTCTCTTCCTATAAGGTATCCCCCCCCCCACCCGTCCTCCCCAGCCGATATTATTGTTGCGGTTGTTTTAGTTTTTAAATTAAATTCTTTATTTAACGTCATTTTTACATCTTATCAACATTCAGAAGACTGATGAGAGCTTCTCAAGATTAACAGTTAGTTGTACCTTCAAAGCAAGGCATTTAGATTCTAGTCTGATTAACTTAACATCCCCAGTCTATTCAGGGATCATTTCGTAGAAAGAGAGGGGCATGATGTCATTAGCATATACCACACACCCCTTGTTTGCATATGCCACACCGGAAGTGTGTCAGAGGCCAACACCCACCTCTGCTTTCCCTTCTCTAGGTGACATGGGATAGCTGGGGAAGGACAGGCAGGGAGCCCAGGCATGTTTAAAATGCCTTACCCCCCCCCCCCCCGCGCCCAAGTTTCACAGCAGCAGCAGCAGAGAAGCTCAGATTGGAAAGGGAGGAGGAGGCATGCCGTGGCGGGCGGGGTGGAGAAGCCAAGGGTTCCTTGCTTGATCTTCTCCAGACGCCCCACGGCTGCGGGGCACCTGGAGAAGATCAGGCAGGGAAACCCTGCATGTTTTAAATGGGGGAAAGGAAAGAAAGGCATTTAAATCCCCACCACCACCACCTCCTGGCGTTTCTCTGCAAAAGCAGAGAGGCTCAGAGAAGAAAGGGGGCGTGTCTGCCTGCCTGCCCTTCCCCAGCCAATCCGCCGCAGTGGCGCCATTGCCCGTTGGCAGTTAAAGGGACCCTTCTCGGCCCAGGGGAGGAAGGGAAACCCCTCGCGCCTGATCTCCGTGTGGCTTTGCTTGGAGATCAGGTGCGAGGGGCACCATTGCCTGTTGGCAGTCAAAGGGACCCTGCTGTAATAACCAATAACTTATTACAGTCCTTATCCACTAAAACACTAAGCCCTTCTAAAGAAGAGACAGTAACCATAGGGAGAATCAACTTGGTCACTGATGCTGGAAGGTGTGACTGGATGGGAGCTGAGAAAGCACTTGGACATCACACACGTACTCTCCCAATTGTTTTCTGTTTTTTCTCCCAGTCCCCTTACCCTGCCACTTGACCATTTAACCTATCCACTGCGCTACTTGTTCAAATTAATATGGATCAGATTCTGGAACAGGTTTCCCAAGACTTCAGTAGACTGACTTCCTTAACAAAGATCACTTGGGATAGGGTTGCCAAGTCAGGTTTGGAAAATACCTGGAGACTTTGGGGGTGGAGCCAGGAGAGGGTGGGGTTTGGAGAGGAGAGAAGCCTCAGCATGGTACAATGCCATAGGGTCCCCCCTTCAAAGCAGCCATTTTCTCCAGGGGAGCTGATCTCTATCAGCTGGGGATGAGTTGTAAAAGCAGGAGATCCCCAGGCCCCACCTGGAGGCTGGCAATCCTAACTTGGGGTAAAATTAACAGCCTTAAAATGAACATTTTCCCACACATCAACTATATCCTGAGAAGACTCCTAATAAATTTTCTTCTGAAGTTTTTTGTAAAAATGGATTATGTATTTCAGATATTCATTTAGTGCCACTCAGGTAGGCCTAGAATTGCATATAAACAGCTTCAGCTATCTATAGGACAGGGGACTTTAATCTCCCTAATTTGCACCAATACCATCTGTCTGCTTTCTAATGTAAAATACTGAATTCTAGTTCCTGGACACGAAATGCCTGATTTGGCCCACTTGGAAATGACCCACCTGTATCCTCTATGTAAGAGGGCTGCTTTAGGCTCTGTTCAATTCAACTGTCCAAAAGTTCATTCACCTGTAATTGAAGCTGCTAGGCCTGCTTAGTGTATGATTATACTCACATAGATCTAACAATTTGGAAAAACCCTAGGAGGAGGGTGGGCTATATGCAGCTTGTTTGCTATGTTAACTTTTTATGAGTGAAGATAATAAAAATCTTAATTTAAAAAAAACCTTAAACATGTTGTTCTTAATCTGGATTTTTCTCATGATAAGATGATAGCTTTGATTTGAACCAAACTGGAAGGGAAGTAAATTGTCATGGTAGAAAAGTCATGTTGGAACTTTACATAGGTGTCAGAGAATGCAAATGACATTATATTTTTGAAATATACTGAGATCAGATGCGTAGAGTGATCAGCTCATAGTTTATTTAGTGATTACAGCAAGGAGGAGAAGAGGAAGACTGGAAATGCCTGCTCTGAGCCGGGCATTTAAGCATGCAAAAGGTTATACCCTAAACACACCCCACTCCCAATGATAGGCTATTTACATTGCATGGTTATTTACTCTAGGATCCTTATTTCCCTATTGGTCCATTCTAGGATCTTAGTGATCCATTGTTATGCCTTCCAAGCTCAGTCCTTTTGTGAGTAGCTCAGGCTCAATACATAACAATTTTATTTTCTCAATTGATTGATTCCCAGACAATCAATCATGAATAATCAAGACTTCCCTTTTATTATTTGGCCACTTCCGAAAGCATTTTGTGGAACAGTTATTACTCCAGTAATGCTTTCAAGCAATGTTATCAGGCTGATTTTGGCCGTAAATAAAACTTTACTTTACTTATCAGGAAAGTGGAGTGCTGATCATAGTAAGTCTATATAAGACAGTGTTTTTCCTCAGTCAATTTACCTATTCTGTACTCACTGCCGGAAGTTGCAGATAAACCGAATGGCAAATTTGAATAATGGAAACAGGATGGATCATGGTGCCATCTTTCCACCCCAAATGTAGCTTAAGAATGGACAGAGTTCAGAAGTGTGATCTGAACAGATGCTCCTTTGATGAACGAACAGTCCTTCTGAGGAAGGATGGGTTTTATTCTTCTCTCTTGCCCACAGCATCTCTCAGTAGGAAGGAGAGGACATTTAAGGGATCTCCAGATCACAGAAGAGGGCCTTGGCAAAAGAAGTCTAAAGTTCAGGTAGACAGATGTTATGTACAAATCACTTAATCCAGAGTCTGCTTAAAGAGACTCCATGTTCCTTCTGTCTTCTCAGGTTGTTTGGAAGGAAATGGAACTGGTAGAAGAGAAAGAGTCAACAGGCTCAGTGCAAGCAAGCACCCTTGAAGATTCGGGGCCTCAAGAGGAACCAGTAACTCTCAGCCCTCTTCTGAGGGCTGCTCTGACTGGGAACACAGAAGGGGTACAACAGATTTTTGATGACCCAGAAGATCCTGATCGTGAAAAGGCCACTGAGCTACTGATGGAAAAGGATATCGTAGGGAGGGATCTGCTCTATGCAACTTGCATGGCTGGGCAGAGCAATGTTATTCGAACACTGGCAAAATATGGGGTGGACCTGAAGGATAAGACAGCCAGAGGTATGTAACTGACAACATTTCTGGAGCAAGGTTGTTGGTCAAAAGATTTCTGTCGGTCCCACTAAAGATATTATGAAGACTGTCACTACATTAATCTTTCACAGCCACGTGCACTGGATATTTCTGTCCTACTGTACTGCTCCTCAGGTCCTTGGGTAACTTTTCAGCAACCTCTGTGTTATGTTTAATCACTGTTTTGAGTTTGTGTTTAGGATCCTTCCCCAGCCTTGCAAAGATAAGTCAACATTTTTAACTATACTGCTAGCTAATTTTTTTTCTCTAACAAAGGGAGGGGGGGACCTTTAAAAATCTCAACACCTGGCTGTAAACCTCCCTTGCTACATGCATTCATCCATTTTTACAGAGAATCTAGATGTCTTTGCCAGTCTATTGTACTCCACTGTTTTTATATATAGCTCTTATCCCACCCCCAAATGTGATTTGTGGTGTAAGCAATTGCAGCATTAGTCTGTCCATTAAGTACAGTCAAAGTACTTACAGCTACTATCCACTGAAATTTTCTCTTCTTCCTAATGTATTAATTACTTGAACTTCATGTTTTTCTGCCAGCCAGCCAGCCAGTTCTCTTACATTAATTAATTAATTGTGAATGATCAGTTCTTTTGGTTAATGGGAGGGGATAATTACTGATTTCCAGTTTCTAGCCAGCCCAAACTGAATCATTTTAAAACTTGATGTTTATAATCATTGTTCTGTAATTGCACTATTACAAGTCTGGACAATAAAAATTTTAAAAGAATGAGCAATGACTGTCTGACTGTCAAATGAACAATATTACTGAAGACCCTCCCCACCTGACCTGATAATTTACGATAGATTCATGAATGTGAGAGAACCTGCTGGCTACAAGAAGCAGAGAAGAGACTGGATCTACCTGAAGGAGTCTCAGAACAGCTTAAAATCTCCTTTCCCCACAACAGACACCCTGTGAGGTAGGTGGGGCTGAGAGAGCTCTTTCCAGAACTGCCCTTGAGAGAACAGCTCTAAAAGAATTTATGACTGACCCAAGGTCACACCAGCAGCTATACATGGAGGAGTGGGGAATCAAACCCGGTTCTCCCAGATTAGAGTCCGTGTTCTTAACCACTGCAACAAAAAAGGAAGTAATTAAGGTGGAGAAAAGGGAAATTATATGGAGTAGCAGAACCGCTTCTGGTACACCACTTCTGTGTATCAGTCCATATGCCAACAGTGTTTCCCCCCACAGTTACTTCTTTCACTGTTTTCCATTGTGTGATGCTTTCTGTCTCCATAGTCTTTTTTAATCATTGCCCTTCTGTTGCAGAACTGTTTCTTATACTGTCTCCAAAGTCTCATCTCTGTTGGCTTTTGTATGGCCTGTGAAACTGTTCTTTTACAATGAGCCTGCAATAGCCATTCTGCTCCATAGTACACGTCTCATGGCGAGGCATGTTTTAGATGGGGTTGCCCTAGTAAACAGCATGGAAAGTGCAGTTGGTTTAACTTGCAGCAGCTTGGTTATTGTCAGGAGGTAATCATTTTGTTTGTATGGCCTGCATATTAAAACCTTGGCACTGGCTGCCTGGGTGTTTCCATGTTTAATCTGAGCTGCTGGTGTTGGCCTCTGTTGTCCTTCACACCTGTGACCTGCATACCTATCTCTTCTCATATGAACCAGTGTGGTATTGATACTCATGAGTAATGACAGACAGTCAGGTTTTCTGTCAGTGTTGTGCTGAAAAGTTGTGAGGACTGCCATAGCCTGGTTGCAGGCTTTTGTGGTGGCCTCCCTGATAGTATACAGAATAGTCTGTGGGAGTCAGTGAGGAAAGCTTTCTCTGTCTCCATGCTCAGAAAGAGGTGTAAAGTTAGATTACACAGAAGAGCTTTTGAGGGCATTTAGTTATTTGGCTGGGTAAATATAATTTTAGTACTATAAGAGATGATCTGTAATTGTTGAAGCACTCTTTTAAAATATACTTATTGTCATCACATTTCATTTGATTCTGTGACCCATTTTAGAGCCTTGATATAAGAAGAAAGGCTGGCGAGAAGTAATTTAAATCAGGTTTTGACAAATCCCAGGCACCAGGTTGTCATGGTGCCTAGAAATTTCATTGCCCTTAGTACTTTTTGTAGTAGCAGTAGTGAGAAAACATGGTTGTGCATAATATAAGGCTGAAATATTACTCTGGTTCCTAAATTTGTGAGCTGGCTTCTGGCGCCAAAGAAAATATGTAAAGGCTTGATTTAAATCAGTAAATAAATGTCTTGATGGCGTATGGCCTAATCTGGATAGTGAGCATAATTTTGCTGAATACCAGTTGTGCTAGTGGTGGTTGTTTTTTGGGAGCCTGTGGCTCTGTATTTCAATTGTCATTCAGTTTTTTCATCATCTTGTTGGACCTTGTCATGTTTGTGAGGCACCTTGGGCTAGAAAGGCGAGGTGGCAACATTTAAAGATTTATAGAGTGATTTGGTTCACCCCTCCTAGGTTATGCTCTCCTCCATTGTGCCGCTGCCTGGGGCCAACTGGAAACTGTGAAAACTCTTGTAGAACTGGACGCTGACATATTTGCAACAACCTTTCGGGGTGAAAAGGCAAGAGATATTGCCTACCGGTATGAGCAGACAGAGTGTGTTGAATTCCTGGACTGGGCAGGTAAGATCTGTAGCTCCAGAGTTTGTTTGAAATGTTGATCTGATCTAACTCATGATAAGCCAGATCCTGAAAAGGTGTTAACACACACAATAAAAATGTTGAGCCACCTGAAGATCCCCCTTCTTCTAAAGATGCTTCTGCGTCTCTTCTTAATTCTTTTGTTTTCACTTACGTCGCTCCTACATTGATCCTTAATTCGTGAGTTCTTGTGGGTGGGGAGGAGGCTTTAATCATTGTTTTTTCTTTGCAGCCAAAGCAACGGCTCATTATTTTTTTCTTGCTCACCATTGCTCAGTCATGCAATTACAATTGCAAAAAAGAAAGAAAGAAACTACTTTGGAACCAGAAGATCAATAATCAGTTCATACACTACTGGGAACAGGAACATATTTGCTAGTTCCGCAATGCCATGGCCTCTTGAAGTAACTAATTAAAGTGGCAGAAGCCAAATCTTTTCTTTGAAAAAGTGGAAATTACCACTCAAACAGGCCTTTATTGAACAGGACTTACTTCAAAGTAGATATATAGCGGGAACTTACTTATCAGTCTCGGCAACGCCTGATGATTGTATACATGGGCATTACTGGATGGACAATATAGAAACCGAATAGATTATGTAATCAGAAGATGGAGATGTGGATGATCAACGAGATTCACTTTTCCTAGATTTTCATCCCCACCCCAAAAAAAAGCTTTGAAAGGACCTGTGGGTTGCCCTAGAGGGGGCCTGACTTGTCTAATATCGTTAGCTCTGGTATGACAGGCTCCTGAGGTTCTTGTTACTCATGAGCTGGCTCTTGCAAAGATATTTTTTTTGGTTTATACACTGTAATATTATTCTCAGTATATCTACTTCCCTCTTCATGTTCTTGATCAGCTCAAAACTGGTCAATCTTGGGCCAGATTTTTGGTGACATCAGGGGCCATTTCCCTAGCACCTTTTTCCTTTTGGCAGGTGATTTTAATGCCAGAATAATAGGGAATTCTGATGAAGTTTCATTTGGAAAACAGTTAGGTCCACTCCAGACAGTGGAAATTTTATCAACTCTTTCTGGTTTGATAGATCATCAAAAGATTCTGTAACAAATACAAATGGACTACAATTGGCTGATTTTCTTATCCAGAGGAATTTGGCCATAATAAACGGCCACTCTGGAGTGGGCCCACACAGGGATTTTACTTACCTTGGTACAATGGGGCTAATAACTGTCATTGATTATTTTATTGTTTTGACAAACTTTCTTCCGTTGGTGTATATTTTTTGGTAGTGACCATTTCCCTATTGCTCTCTCTGTATGACATTACCAACTGTTCAGACTTCTGTTCTGAAAAATAATCCACTGGTTCAAAGTTTAAGATTTACTCCTCATGTCCATTGGAACCCAAATATAATAAGATTTATCTTGAATGGAATGAAGACCCCTGAGGTAACAGCTATGAGAAAATTGCTCCTGTGTCAAACAAATGTCAACTCTGCTTTGGCCACTTTAAATGCTATTTTATCTCTTCTAAAACCACTTTATGTGAAGCCTTCCTTTTGAAGGACATCCTTAGATAAAACCTTGTGATTCCATCAAGCATGCCTCATGGCTTGATAAGGAATGCAGGCTGTTTAAAGAGGACCTACAACAGAAGCACAGGGAATTTAAGAGGAACAATGTTATTTTGACTGAGAGAGTTTTTGGCTCTTAAGAAATTGACCAAGTTACGGAAAACTGAAGAATCATGTAATGCATAGATCCAACTAATAGCAGCTGCCAGTTCTAATGACAGCTCAGCATTCTGGTCTATTATAAAACAGGGCCTTAAAACTCAGAGTATTCCTTCTTGCATTTCCCCACAGGTTTGAGAAGCATATTTTAAGAGCTTGTTTTCCACTAATAGGGATTTTTTTTCATCAGACTGTTGGTTATAAATGATTGTTTACCAAACTGACCAGCTGTTACTCCCTTGGTAATCGAGGATTTAATAATTAGTGTTTACTCAGGGAAAGCCCCTGATGTTGATATTATTCCAAATGAATTGCTTAAAATTAATCCATGTTGGTGGGCAGAAATTCTCGCTCCCTTATTTACTCAGATAAACCAAACAGGGGTTATCCCAAAATCATGGAGGCACACAATAACTGTGCCGAGTTTTAAAAATGGTTCTCAGTCAGACCTTGGTTGCTATCAGCCAATCATTGCTGTCATGTTTACGCCAATTGTATTCTTACTTGTTGGCTAGAGCAACAAGATATTTTAGGATGGGAACAGATCAGTTTCAGGTGAGGTGGTTCAACCCTGGATCACTGTTAGCTCTTATCCCACTTGATAGGAAAATATACACATTTTCCAGATGGTATTCATTATGTAGGCTTTATGGACCAAAGGGGGCTTTTGACTCTGTCCCTTGGACTATGTTGAGGGAGAAGCTGCAGGGTACCTCAATTGATAAAAGGTTTCTGTGATTAATATATTGTTTGCATTCTGACACTACTACTCAGGCTCGTTGTAGACAGGGGGGTGAGCTGTCTGATTCATTCAACCTTGAATGTGGTGTCAGATAAGGTTGCCTGCTGGCTCCATATCTGTTTAATTTATACGTAAATGATCTGTCAAGCCATTTGGATCAATCCTGTCATCCTCCTTGCCTAGCACACCATAGTATTCCTATTCTGCTGTATGCAGATGATGCAGTCTTGTTATCCCACACTCTTATTGGTTTACAGAGATCCTTAAAGCTTTTTTTTTTTTTTTACTCCTGTTGCAGAGAAGGCTTGGCAGTAACTGCCAGAAATCCAAGGTAGTGATATTTGGGGGTATATTTTGGTCACTTTTTGAATTTTCCCTACTCTGACAGAATTTGCTCTTGCTCCCTTGGTAAAATAGACACAGTCTCTCAATTTCAATTATTGGTCCCCTTCCTAGTCTCAGATCAAAATCCTAATATAACCTTGGATGTTGCAATTTTCTTATTTCTTGTATATTTTGGGAAATAAACAGAGATTATAAATGAAATTTCAGATTGTTATACTGCTCAAGGCATTGAGTTACAGAGCTTTTATTGGACAAAGGAAAGGTTACTGTTAAAAATAGAATAAAACTAAAGAAAAACACCTAAACATTCATAGTGCTAAAATATATTCTAAACAACATTCCTGAAGAGTTTAAAGACTACATAAAGAACAGATTTGCATTACTAAATTAAAGTAAACGTGAACCAGAAGAACTATGGTTTGAAATCAGAGATACCATCAAGGAAGAATGCACAAAGACTATTCCTATAGCCAAAAGAAATAAAAGCCTTGATGGATGACTGATGAAACTCTTAAAATTGCTAAAGATAAGAATCAAAAGGTGACAGAAATAGAATCAGAAGTCTGAAAGCAGCATTCCAGCGACTTGCACTTAGAGACAAAGAGAACTATTATAATGATGAGTGTAAAGAAACAGAAGAGAACAACAGGAAAAGGAAGATCTGTTCCACACAATCCAAGAAGTCAAAGCGATCTTCAAAGTTTGGTTAGGCATTCTGAAAGATCAACACAGAAATACATTAACTGAACAGGACAAAATAAAGAAAAGATAGGAACAATACACTGAAGAACTGTACAGAAGAGATGAAAGAATAATACATTTCTACCAAGAAGAAACTTTTGAAGAACCTACAGTTTTAGAAAGTGAAGTGAAAGCTGCATTGAGAGCATTTGGGAGAAACAAATCACCAGAGATAGATGGGATATCAGTAGCACTATTTTAAGCCACAGAAACAGAGTCCATCAAACTCTTAACAAGAATATGCCAACAAATGTGGAAAACAAAACAATGGCCCACATACTGGGAACAGTCAATCTGTATTCAAATTCTTTAAAAAGGAGACGTCAAAGACTGCAGCAACTATTGGACCATCACATTAATTTCTCACATGAGTAAAGTGATGCTCACATCCTACAAAGACTCTTACCGTATATGGAATGAGAAATTCCAGATATCCAAGCTAGCTTTAGAAATGGAAGAAGCACTGGAGGTCATATTGCAATTTTATGTTGGTTACTGGAGCATATGAGAGAATTTGAGAAGAAAATCAGATAGTGTTTCATAGATTACAGCAAAGCTTTTGACTGTGTGGATCATGAAAAGTTACAGTTGCTTTTAAAAGAAATGGGTATGCCACAACATCTGATTGTTTTGATGCACAACCTGTACTCTGGACAAGAAGTTACTGTTAGGACAGAATATGGAGAAACAGAATGGTTCCCAGTTGGCAAAGGTGTCTGTAATGATTATTGACTTCTGGAGTGTTTATGAGTTAATAATTCAGTGTTTTTGTAAGTTAAGTGTACAGTGGTTATTTATTTATTTATTTTTGAGATTTATATCCCACCCTTCCCGCCATACGGGTTATATTACTAAAGTTGGAGTCCAGAGGAAAGACAAAAGAAAAAGAAAAAAGAGAGGTGGGGGCTGGCAATGTGTATGCTGATTGGTTGTGGAGACTGCTGATAGGATGAAAAAAAAAGCAGAGAGGCTGTTGATGAGAGAGGCTGAAGGAGTTTCTTGAAAAGGTGGGGTGAGAAAAAAGGTTTTGAAAAAAAAAGTCTGAGGAAGTTGTTAGTTTGGTAGAAAAATATACAACGACTGAGAACTCCTGTGTGGAATATCGGAGTCCCTGAGTATGGGACTCATCCAAGAGCACAAAGACAAAATCCTAGTAGGCTGTGTGAATTGTGTGTGTGTAGTAGAATTCTGAGTGGATTGACTAACTTACACCTCACCTACTACCCTAGGTATGTTAGAGCTGAAATAGTTCGCAAAATATTAACTGGAACTTTAGAACAGTACCTGACTGAAAAAGAAATCCACCATACAGTACAAGGGGCGGGGGGAGGAGAAACAAAGCACTCATTTATTTAGTTCAAAAACTTATCTTTATTTTAGAAAGGGATCTTTAGCATCATTCCTCTAACCCTACTTACATGCTGACTAGTCTGTCACACCACTGCCAGAACAGAAGTAGATAAACACTCTGTTGATTTATTAAGAGGGACAGAGTCAGAGTTGGTGAGGCAGATGCCTCTGGTGTCAGCAGAAACCTCATTATAAGAAAGGTAGAGGAAAGTGAGATCTTCATCTCTAAATCCTTAAAAGTCAAAACTGCTACAGTGTCAGACAAGAATCAATTTTATCAATAAGGAAGGCTGGATTGGACTTAGATGAAGGTGAAGTGAAAACTGGTGGGAGGAACATTACCAATTTGAGATATGTAGATGACACCACAGGACTGGCAGAAAATAGTGAAGACGTGTTAAAGCAGAAAGTGCCAAGGCAGGATTACAGCTGAACATCAAGAAGACAAAGTAATGACTACTGGGGAATTACACAGTTTAAAGGTTAACAATGAAGAAACTGAAGTTGTTAAAGATTTTCTATTTCTTGGCTCTATCATCAGCCAAAAGGGAGACTGTCTCTAAGTGCAAGAAACCAGAAGGAGACTGAGACTGTAAAGGGTAGATCAAGTGTAGTGTGTGTAAAGGGTAGTCATGAAGGAGGTAGAAAAGATTCTTAAGGATAAGGATGTATTGCTGGTGACCAAGATTAAGATAATTCATGCCATAGATTAAGATAATTTATGCCTCATTACTATTTATGGATGTGAATGTTGGACATTGAAGAAAGGTGACAAGAAGAATGTTGATTCCTTTGAAATGTGATGTTGGAGGAGAGTTTTACAGATACTGTGGACTGCCAAAAACACAAATATTTGGTCACATTATTATAGTTTGGTCACATTAGGAGAAGACAAGGGTCACTGGAAAAGACAATAACGCTAAGAAAAATTGAAGGCAGCAGGAAAAGAGGAAGCCCCAACATGAGATGGATTGACTCAATCAAGGAAGCCACAGCCCTCAGTTTGCAAGGCCTGAGCAAGGCTGTTAACGATAGGACGTTTTGGAGGTCATTCATTCATAGGTTCACCATAGGTCAGAAGCGACTTGACGGCACTTAACACACACATAGGCAATGCCATATTTTTACTGGTGGGTCCACCAAATATAGTCTTTTAATTATTGATATTTTAAATGCAAATTGCTTTGGCTTGACTTTAAAAAAATTTAATTGCCCTTCTTTCATGCCCCTTCCATTTTGGACCATGCTGAGCACCTTCTGGCTTTTGTCATCTACCTTCCTGTTGGTTTCACTTAAGGGCAGCATTGCAAAGATTATATGAAAAGAAGCAAGAGTCTTTTCACTTGTTGTTGTTGTTTAGATTCCATGCATGGCACTGTCCCCACTGGAGCTGTGATGGTGGGAACAAACAGAGAAGAGCGGTTCATCGTCAATGTCCTCGGCTTTTTTCTTTTTGCTCAATTTATGATGTCTAGTGTCTTTCCTGTAATGATGGGCGACGTGTTTCATGTACTTCATCATTTTGGAGGTGTTAGCGACCAATCTGAAGAGCATCTTTTCTGTGTTGTGGGTGTGTTCGGTATTCATTTTGAAAGTGGCTGAAAGTACCGGTGACTGGATCATTCCCTGACCAGAAGGAGAAGGGGAAAAAAAGACAAAATGAGTCAACTCTTCCCCCCCAAGAATAATGACATTCAACAGAGTTCCTTTTTTATATACTAGTTTTTTCAAAACAGTAGGCTTGATGGGTGGTAATTAAGCCAGTGAAGCTTTTTTCTTGCACACAGATAAGGAAGGAAGGGGCTTTCACTGTTTTATTCTTTGGACTGGATCCAGAGTACTGTCAATCTGCTGATAGAACAAGAGCTCCAATAGAGTTCTCAACATCAAAGTATAATTCCCATGATTCTTTGAGGGAAATGAAGAGACTTGGCAAAGGATTAACAGAATTTTCAGAAGTTTAGGAAACTATGATTACCAGAATACTTGGTGTTGGGAGGAATAACAACCACCTACATTTGTAGTTTAGATATGCCCACACTGTCCTAGAAAGATGTTACTCAGTGCTCATTCGTATTGTAGAACAGCTCTAGCCTCCATCTTAAATTCATATTCCTATTTTGAGGGCATTTCCTCCTGCCCCCCCCATCAGTGTCCATCCTATGAGACAGCAGGGTGAGTTTAAAAAAAACATTATTTTTTCTCCAGTGAAAGTCAGGTGCCATGAAACAGACCAGTTGAGAGTGGACTGTCTTCTTCATTACACAACTGCTATACATCTTACCTTTCTCCTTGCTGGTATTTTCAGTTTGGGTAAAAGATAGAATAAAGATAAAATCACAGCTATAAAGAGTGCCATCTTACAACTTGCATTTAAAACATGCAGACACTCTTTGGATAGCCCTATGCCAGTAAACTTGCGGCAGATCTGACACACCGAGCTGTGTATGCCACTGGATTGTTCTTCAGACATTTGCATCAGATCCTGCAAAGTCATATCCCAACCAACCCTTGTCCAAGCTGGCCGTTCACAGGCATTCACAACATCTCGGAACAAGAGGGCAGTCCACAAGAGAAAAACCTGCAAAGGGCTTCGCAGAAACATTGCTTCGATGACTTTTCGGCAAGAAATCTCTCCCGTTCATTGGTTGTCCTTGGGTAGGTACTGCTGCAAATGGCCTTTTGAAATCTATCTTGAAGGTATTCTAGTCAAATAAATCCTTCCATTATGATCAAGCTCCCAGCTTGAGCGCTGGTGAGGCCTGAATGCAGGCAATACCATCAGCCCACTGACTGAAGGAGGATTGTGTGATGTCATAAAGGAGCTCCAGGTCGTCGTAAGAAATCTTCTGTGATGTTGTTAAGGATGGCAAGATATTTCTCAACAAGCAAAGTGTAATGTAGAAGGCAGGAAAAAATACAGAGCCTTTCTGAAACTTGAACCTCACACCCACTTTTTAAAATGCTGTTTAGATTTTTGTTACGTGAACTTACATGAAGTAAAAGACCAAATCCAAAGTAATCAGTTTAAACAAAAAACTGAGATGATTGACTCTAATTGTACTGTGAATGAGGCAATATCTCATAGAAATAATAAGATACAAGAATCAGGTAGAGGAATTTAACTATAAATTATAAAGAACCTCACCGAAACTGAGAGGGGTTAAGGAGAATGAAGTAGGAAATTAGTTGACTCTATACCTGGATAACTTATTTTCCAGAACAGTCAGGTCTGACTTTGAAGAAAGAGTTAAAATCACAGAGCTTATAGAGTTAATTTTAAGAGTACACAAAATAGAAGGCATGCCACAATATTATTGTAACAATCATTGGTAATTAAGGAATGGATTGTAAACAAATTAAGACAAGACCCATTATTAATTAGCAACAATACCATCCAAGTTTTTTCAGATATCTCTCCTCTTATCTTGCAAAGGAGGCATAGTTTAGGGCTCCTAACAGAGGATGAGAAACAGTGATATCGCCTACAGATGATTTCTCTTCTGACTTACCTGTAACTCAAATGGTCCAAACAACTCAGGAAGCTGAAGATATTGTAAAACAATATTTCTTATAAGTTAGTGTTAAATTTGTTGTTTGAAGTGAAATTAAAATGCATAAAATAAAGAGTTTTCCTATCAATGTTAACAGTATTAACAAACCCTCAAAGAGATGTAGATTCTTTTACAAACTGAAGAAAGAAGAGGCAAGTATTTTATGCAAGAAACACATATGAAGCAAACCACAGTCATCTTCTACAGTTGGGTACAGTGTATGTTTCTTCAGGCCCAGACAGGAGTGAGGAGTTGCAATTAATATCAAACAGATAGGGTTTAAGGTTGAGAATACTCTCCTTCAGAAAGAGTTTCAGGCATTAAAGGGATCTTGGGACACTAGAGAATGGCATTAGTTAATATAAATGCCCGAAAAATAAACAGCTTGTTCTGTAAAGAGTTGGATGCTTTAGCTCTTTGTTGATGGCTCTGTAACTAAGGGTGGAGATTTTAACTTGGCAATGAACAGATTTAATAAGAAATGGAAAAGTAAAAATAAAGGGTATCCAAATATATTTAACAAATACATTAAACAATTTAGTTTAATAGATGTACGGCACATACTAAGTCTTAGGCAGAAGGGTTATGCTTTGTTTCTGTCCGTTGTTAACTTTCCTCTGCTCCAGAGCCTGTGTTAGAACCCTTAGATTTCTGGGCTAACACAGGCTCCCATCTCACCGGTGATTTTCCTTCTGGGGTTGTGGTGGTTTGTCTTTTCTTCCAGATTGTTTATGCTACATTTCAGTGCTAAACACAACCAGTTCCCAACATCATTATTTACACACTCTTCTCTGCAACCATTCTGTAAAAATGTGTGCATATCGGCAAAAGCCAATGTGTAATTTAATCCACCTTTGCTGGATGCTATTATTGCTTTCTGCTATAAAGTTTGTTTGTGGGCCACTCCTAAGAGCCCTGTCCTAGGAATAAGCCCCATTGAATAAAATCAGGTTTACTTCTGTGTAGAGCTGCTTAGGATTGCCGCTTCAGTCACTTTTCTGGATCTTTCAACTATTTTTTTCTCTCTCTTTTATTTTCAGAAGCCAAACAAAACTTAAGACTGCTTATCGTCCAAATCCAGGCAACGATTACAGATCCTGAGAAGGTTCAGGGAAGGCTTAATAAAGAAGACAAGGTATAGCACAGAATGCCTGGTAACAGTGAAAAACTTTCTTCTTTTAATATAAAGAAATTAATTTGGCTGTTACTATGCCAGGCAGTAGCATTTAGTGGCATGCTTTCTGTGGACATAAAAGAAGAGATGGATAACCTCCAAGTATATTTTTGGTGGGGTCCCTGAAAATTTTGAAATTGCTCACAGTGGTCACAGTTCAACCTTCAAAACCCAGCCTTCATAAGCAGGCAGGCTAATCTGGAAGAATACCGAAGAAACAATGTCTTTCTCAGACTGACCATCTGTAAATGTTCTTTCCTTGAGCTAGAAAGAGAGCCATCCAGGATCCTCAAACATTATGAATATGCTGATATATATCTATAACTTTACTGTGTAATATGATTTACACCAACTATGCTTTGGACTTCAAAATGGTCCAAGGCAAGCCATGGTTCAGAGCTGTTTATCTTTTTGTTTTGTTTCCTGCCCTGTCAGTGCTGAGCTTCATGAGTTTTGTTGAAAGGGTATGTTAGAAGAATGCATAAAATGGCTTACAATAAAGAGAGACAAAGGGGGGGGATGGGCTGTAGCCTTCGAGCTGTACTCAGAACGTCTGACTGAGCTCCAGGGCTCTGCGGGTCCAATCCGCTGACTGACATCTGGCCCTCTTCTCTACTGGATTTAGTTCAACACAGCACCACTGCATATATTTTGTACTTGGGCACATTTGGCAACAGTTCTTGAAGTGCTTAAATTGTTTCAAGCTGGCAGGAAGAAGTCACAGCAAGAAGGCTGCATAGGCCAAATCCAAAACGGCCGCTGCAGCTGAACATAACAATGAGGTTGCTCTCCTTACTGCGGCCACAGATGGTCCACGGATTGTGGCCCTCTTAAGAGGAAACTTCAAGGACACCAAAAGCATTAAAGAAGTACAGGAGAGATTGCTGTCTGTCAGATCTGAGCTCACTTGAACTGAAATCTCTTCAGAAGAGAGACTGCTGTCTGTCAGATCTGAGCTCACTTGAACTGAAATCTCTTCAGAAGAAGGCAGCTGAACAGCTAACGAATGCAGAGAGCAGGATCTCGGACCTAGGAGACTCTTCTGTTTCTACGTCCACTCCATCTAACAACTTCAGTCGCAGTAACAGCTTTAAAATCCAAACTCTAAGACCTAGAAAGTAGAAACCTCCGCAATAATCTTCACCTCATGGAGGTCAGAGAATGCCTAGAAGGGACAGACATGGTGGCCTTTCTTTATTCTATTTTAACAGACAGCCTGTCCCTGCCGGAAGATTATGATCTTATAATAGAGAGAGCTCACAGGTCCTTGGGTCAAATCCAAGATACAGCAACCCATCCAAGGGCCCTAATCTTATAACCATAATTAAACTTTGCCACCAAGGAAGACTTTTTATGATGAGCTAGAAGGCTGGGTCAAGTGAAATGGGGCCCAGATCAAATTAAGATTTTTAAACTTCCCCCAAGCCCCCCCCCCCTTTCAGATTTTGGTTTTTGAAAACTCTCCCTTTGGACATTGTATGAACCTTCTGATCTGCATAATGGGCCCAACTTGACAATTAGAGGTATGAAGTTAAAATCATTAGCATATTGGGTTGAATCCTAACCAGGGCTTTCTTCTTCTTTTTTTTGAAAAGTGGTGCCAGAACTCTCAAGAAGGAAATGAAGTTTTCAATCTGTATATTGAAAACTTGTGAACTTTTAAACATTTAAAAAAGAATTTTGTCGAAGAGGTTCCAGAACTCTGTTCCAGTGCACTCCTCCAGAAAAAAAGCCCAGATCCTAACTCCAGTGAAAGGAACTGTTCTGTCCCCCATCTCCCCCTTCCTCCAGTAGCCCATGTGTACTCCAAAAGCCTCTGCTGAAGGATGGAAGATACTCTTCAGAAACAGTTGTGGGGTGCAGTATGAGGACTGCAATGGGAGGGGGGCATCAATGGAAATCTCACACAAACCAAAGTGCACAAGTAGAAAAAGATGTAGGATTCTATCCAATGTGTGGGAAAGAAGGGGATCAAAAGGATATATCAGATATTAGGATTTTTCAGTTCAGAAAAGGTTAGGATGGAAAAGGGGCAGAAGAAATCAAAGTAAAATCATAAATGGAATCAGGATAGCTTTTATACTATTCTCGTATTAAATGCACAACTTAAATGTAAGTGTTGGTTTCATATTAGTTTATCTTCAGGCTAGGGTAGAAAAACTGATTTTTAAAGCCTCAGAAACTGAGGAGATTGTCCTGTATTAAGTGCTAAATTAACACTCCGTATGTCAGCAGCACACAGAGGGATGTCATCTGACACTTGTAACCTCACAGTGTGATTATTGCAATATGGTGTACAAGGGCTGTTCTTTGCTGCTCAGAAGTTTCATCTGGTCCAAAAATGTAGATGATCTGCAGAGTGCATATTATTCTAGCACTGAAGGTGACTGGTGAGTTTCCAGACAGAATTCAAGTGCTGGTTTGATCTTTTAAACCCCAAACAGTGTGGCCCTAGAGGAGGGGGTCCTCAACCTTTTTGAGCCTGCAGGCACCTTTGGAATTTTGAGGCAGGGTGGTGGACAGTACTATAAAATAGCCGCCACAGAAGGTGAAGGCAAGCATACATATAAACATTTACATAGAATAAGAAGCCCAAGGGGGGATAACAGGAATATAGAGAAAAGACCAGGAAGCAGGTAGAGAATTGCTCAGGTGCTCCCTAGCCCCCACTGCCTTATCCCTTATGGCAGATCTGTGGGTCTCAAATCTATGAGCCCTGTTAAGAGGCTCCTGTCTCCAGTGGGGAGGATCCAAATGAAAAATCCCTTTACTGGTTCTGTCTTTACAGTGACACAATGAGCACAACGTTGGGGTACCTTGCCTTAGAGCAGGGGTGGGCAATTGTTTTGGCTCGGGGGCCACTTTATGGGAGCGGAGGTTAGCAGAGGGCCGCACCTTTTAAAATGATTGCATTCATTAGTTAACTTTGCATTTCAGAAAAGGTATAAATTGTATCATAAAAATCAATAAATATAAATTAAATAAAATAGTGGTAGTTTTATTCAATTTATTTATTGTGCTAATTTTGTATCATCTATAGCTGCAAGCACATTTAATTTTAGAAACAGTTTAATGAAACAAATGTACCCTATCACATCACGTGGCCGACTGTCTTGGCGGGCTGCAAAAAAATCTGTGGCGGGCCGCATGTGGCCCCCAGGCCGCAATTTGCCCACCCCTGCCTTAGGGCGTTATATGGACTACAGGGATTTTCAAGAACCTGGTTTTTGAGAACCTTCATGTTCACTAGGCCTTTGGGAAGCTGGTGGAGCAGTTCTGTTTTGGATGTCTTCTATTAAATGGGGAGGCTGTAGCTCAGTGGAAGAGCACATGTTTTACATATGGAAGGTTCTGTGTTCCATCCTCACCATCACCAGTTACAAGGATCTCAGGTAGCAGATGTAGGGTAATGCCTTTCTCACCTGCAACCCTGAAAAACCACTACCAGTTAAATTAAATGCTGAGCTAGATGGACCAGTGATCCAACTCAGTTTTGAGGACCCTGGTATGTACGGGGCGGACTGCAGGAAAATCTGGCGTGTGTGGACCTTCTCATGCTTTTGTTCGTAGAGTAATAGAATCACACAGAGTTGGAAGGGGCCATACAGGCCATCTAGTCCAACCCCCTGCTCAGTGCAGGACTAGCCTAGAGCATCCCTGACAAGTGTTTGTCCAGCCGCAGCTTAAAGACTGCCAGGGAAGGAGAGCTCACCACCTCCCTAGGCAGCTGATTCCACTGCTGAATAGAATCATAGAATCTCTACTGCCTATGAAGTCAGCGCTGTAATGTATTGTATAGATGTCACGTTACTCTCATTCATTCTCTCCTCTCATACTGTCTGAGCAGAGCATATCTCACAAGGCCTGCCAGGCCAAGACAGACTGGCTTGAAAATACTAAGGAACCTACCATGCAAGACTTCCTGGATCAAAAGCAGCAGCTAGAGGACATCATGCTCCCCATCTTTACAAAACTGGCTACTCCCCGTGAGTACTTTCTGTTTGGAAGAAGTGACTGCCTCTGTGTTTTTCAAATGTACTACTTTCAAGGAAGGTTTCCTAGCTAGCAAAGTCTGCCAAGAATGCCCTCTTAGCATTGGATATGGAACCCCAGCTCACTGTAGGAGCTCCTGAAGCATGGCCTCACCATTCCTCCCGTGTGAACAGAAAGTGCAATTCTAGAGCATGTTCAAGAGAGTCAAGACCCTCTGCTGTTGCACATTGCACAGTGAGATCAGCAATGGCAGAGAAGCTTCTTTAAGGAAAGCTTGTCTGCCACAGTGGTATTCTCCCTGAGGAATCCCTTAATAAGCTTCTATTCTAAGAAACTCTGGAGTTCCCTAGAAGGTGGTTTTAAATTTTGGTTTTGTATCCAAACAGCCAAACTGCAGGGCAGGCTTTATTGGAGGCATGGGCACTCACTACAGGAAGCAAGCACAGAACTCCTTCCAGAACACAGCTCGTGTTTTCTTGTACTTGTTTTACTGAATTCCAGGAGATGCTGATGTTTTAACATTCATAGGAGTTGTAGGAACTCAACAAGGCAAACTAGTCACTTCTTTTGAGTCCTTCCACCATGAAGAGGGTTGCCGAACCCCAGATGGGGCCTAGGGAATCTCTCTCCTAGCCTTACATCTGATCTCCAGATTACAAAGATCAATTCCCCTGGAGAAAATGGCTACTTCGGAGGATGGACTTTATAGCATTATGCCCTGCTGAGGTCTCCCTCTTCCTCAAATCCTGCTCTCTGCAGGCTCCACCCTAAAATATCCAGGAATTTCCCAAACTGGAGCTGGCAGCCTTAACCATGAACCTTTTGTTTTTCTGCAAACCTACACTGTTTTGCTCCTTCTTTCTTTTAGTGTGTCTGTTTCCTGACCAGGATTAAAGAGGAGAAGGAAACATACCAGCAGAACTGCCAGTTTTGCTCCACATTTATTAACAGTGAGAGGAACTAACTGAGAATTCTTAATCTATATTAAATTAAGTTTTTTTTAAAGGTTTATAGAGATAACGGTAATTCACATTTAATAACTTTGAAAACAACTATTAATCCATCATGCATGGAGCCCGTGTCTTAAAAGCATACTATATTCACATGATCTAATCAACATGCTTTGGATTTTATAAACCCCCCCCCCCCAGTTTGTATAAAGGGAAGGGTTTGGAAAGAAATGGGGAGGGGAAGTTGCAAGGGGTGGGAAGTTGCTGCTCAGCTGATTGTGTGGATGCCCCATCTGCCACTGCGAATTCAACACTGAGAAAAGCTACCTTATGGGTGCAGCCCCAGCTCACCTGAATGTAACAGTGCAGAGGAGTTGAACTCATTTCTTACGAGGGCTGGATCTGCAAGGCCTCAAGGGTTGGGAGCGGGGTGCAAAGGAAAACCCATATATGGGCAGAGTGGAGAGCCAGCGGTGCAGTACTGGGCAGAGGCTCCCATGCTGCTTGACTGCTACAGACAAAAGTTGTTCCGCCATGCTGAAGTAGGTCTGCCCACTCCCCCCCCCCCCCCCGAGCAGTCTCCTGTTCCCTCCCTTGCACTAGTTGCTTGCGGGCCGCATAAGAGCCCTGGACAGGTTGGTTCTAGCCCCCCTCGGGCCTTATATTTGACAGCCCTGACTTAGTGCATCTGATGAAGTGGGCCCTGACTCACAAGGGGTTTTGCCACAATAAATGTGATAGCCTTTAAGGTGTCATGGGACCCTTTATTGTTATGGCTGCAGAAGGCAACCTTCTGGAAATCATCCAGCTAATCTGCAGGAAGGGGAAAAAATTATCCTGGAAAAAGCAATCTTTTTCACCTATAGCAGGCTGCAATATATCTATGGGATTGCCACTCAAGTGAAGAACTTGTATATCCTATCAGAATTAAATTGCTTTAAAACTGTATGTTTTTACGCACTCGTTCATGCAGTAAAGAGCTTGCGGTCATCAGTTGTCATGATCAGTCTTCCTGTCTGTACCCCTTTCCCTTGAATCCAAATCCTATATAAACCAGGATTTTGGAAGCAGAGTCTATAATGCCACATATGCCCCTTTAAACTGCCAAACTAATTTTTTTGAGGAAAGTTCACATTCCCCCATACTTTAAACTTCACTGAAAGGTATCATAATCTTACAATCCAGTGAGTACCACACAATTTGACCAAAAAAAGTGCCTTCTGCCCTGCTTTGTAGCATCTGTGTGCTCTGCCTTGATTTCCGTGGTGAAAGAAAATGAGCTGAAGCAGCAGATAAGCCTTGCCTTTCAGAGCCCATTTGCCTGCAGTTTTCTTCTTTGGCAGAGCATGTAAACATGGGCCATGTATTACAGTTCAGCCCACCTTTTCCACTGAGATTCAAGGTGGATAACAAAATTTAACAATGTAATAGGAACACTGTAAGACTGTACCACTGTATTAGATCATCTCTCCTTTCCCATGTTCTATTGATTCTGAAAGTCTCTATGGAAATTAATAGTCTTCCAACTAGAAAACCACTAGGGGATAACTTTGGCTCCAAAGTGTAGCTCCCCAGTCCTTTTAGCTTTGGATCCTATGCTTTGGATCCTATGCCTCCTTTCCAACGGCACAAAAGGCATTATTAGAAAAAGATGATCCACTGGTTAGAAGGGGTGGTTCTGACCACTTTCTCCTCACTGAACTAGCCAGTTCTGCATGGCTATCATTTCCTGCAGGTCCACCAGTCCCTGCCATGGCCTTTTGAACACACAGGCAGCGCTAGAGGAGAGAGTAGACAAGAGAATGCCAACTCTGCCAGAATCAACAACTGAACAAACTTTGTTGGTCTTACAGGTGCCACTGGACTCAAATTTTGTTCTGTTGCTTCAGAACAAAACTACCCACCTGAATCTAGAATCAACAAACTGGCACTCCATAGAATCCAGCCAATTTTATTTTATAATATGGTGGAGCCACTGGGGCTGCAGTTTACAAGAACAGAAGGGTACAGTGAGTGGGAACATTTAACCCAATGGGGAACTCTTACACTTAAGTTGTCCCCAGTAGGGGTCAAAAACAACTTAAGGGGAACTATTTTCAGCAGGAAAGTGGAGCTAGGGGAAAGAGTTAAAGTAGCCTAGTCTGCCTTTGCGGATCTTCCCCTTAAATCACAGGCTCAGCAACTACACTCTTAATTAACATCTCAAATGAGCCCCTGCTAGAGAGGCTAAACACACAACCAGAGGCAGATATCAGCAACATGCTGGCTACCTCCAAATAAGGATATTAAAGTACTTTAGGTGTTACAGCTTACACCTGTGCTGGGAGACTGCTCCGGTTAAAAGGGCATCTCATCACAGTTACCAACTCTTTCCATTGTTAGATGTGGATTTGACATTCCCATAGTTGAAGTGTTTTTCACGTAATGTAAAAAGAACCCAATGTCTGAAGTGTTTAATGTGAGGAAAAAATTGCTGCCAATGTAAACAAATCATTAAAATTTGGGAGGTGTTACAGAAAAACGAACTTGCTTATCTGTTATGTGCATACCTTTGCCCAACTAATCCCCAAACCCTTCCATTGCAGGTTGGAATATTTAAGTGGGGTTTGAATGGTTAAGTGTTCTTTGCTGGCTGTGGCCCAGACTACATAAAAACTAAGGACAGCATCCAACAAAGCAAAACAAAGGATTTATAAAAGAGAAAAATACAGGAAGTTTGGCTTAATCAATTTTAATCCACATTATCCATGATGATAGTTTAAAGTGGGTAGCCATGCTTGTCTGTAGTACAAGAGCAAGAATCAAGTCTAGTAGCACCTTAAAGACCAACAAGATTTCCAGATGTGAGCTTTGACTCTTGAAAGCTTATACCCTAGAAATCTTGTTGGTAAGGTACTGTTGGACGTAAGTCTTGTTCTTCCACATTTTCCAATTGGCTGACCTTGTGACTTTTCCTTCTTGAGAATGATAAAAAAACCCCACAACAAACAAACCCAGCTCTTGCTGTAAAGAAGCCAGTGTAAATCACATAAGAATCAAGATCCATCCGGTATTTTTCAACTCTTTACATAAGAACATAAGAAAAGCCCATGTTGGATCACACCAGTGGGCCATATAGTCCAACACTCTGTCACACAGTGGCCAAAAATACCAGGTGCCCTCAGGAGGTCCAGCAGTGGGGCCAGGACACTAGAAGCCCTCCCACTGTTAGCCCCCCCCCAGCACTAAGAATACAGAGCATCACTTGCCCCAGACTGAGAGTTCCTATCTATACCGTGTGGCTAATAGCCACTGATGGACCTCTGTTCCATGTTTATCCAATTCCCTCTTAAAGCCATCCATGTTGGTAGCTGCCACCACCTCCTGTGGCAGTGAATTCCATGTGTTAATCACTTTTTGGCTGAAGAATTCTTTGAAGTAGCTCCCCCCCCCTCGTTATCTGGAAGTCTGAGATACTGAACTTTCCCAACTCTTCCCTCTAGAAAACAAATTTTCATTTAGGAATTTCATTTGCCCTAACAGCTCCCAAAATATACAAATGCTAAAAAGAGGTATCTGTTTATACCCTGCTGAATGCCTGTGGATTAATGCAGGCAGCTGGATACCAATTGCACAGATTAACAAACCCTCTGGATTTCTTACCCAGTTTACCCTGCTATACCCAGCTCATATTGTGCTTCCCAAGTTACCCATGTAATTGCTGCTTCCGAAATGCGCTTTCTGCTTTTGCAAAGAAAGTTAGAGGCAGTTTAACTATTTTATGTGATCTCTCTCTCTCTCACTTTGACCAGGAGGTCTTCATAGCAGCTTACAGAATTAAAAACAAACATTAGTTTCTTCCTTCTTCCCTCCCTCCGTCCCTCCCCAATGCATTAGCTCCCTGCCAGTCTGCTTCAGGCACTTCTTCCCTAGATGCAACATGTGGCAGACCTATGGTTAGACCTATAGATGATATCCCCTTCATGCACATGTCAGCCAGTGTGGTATAGTCGTGAAGGGCAGCGGACTCTTAATGGGGAGAACGGGGTTTGAGTCCCCACTCCACCGTATGAAGGCTGCTGGGTGACCCTTGGGCCAGTCACAGTCCCTGTCAGAACTCTCTCACCCCTACCTAACTCACAAGGTGCCTGTTGTGGGGGCTAGGTAAGCCACTTGGAGACTCCTCAGGGTAGAGAAAAGTGGGGTATAAAAACCTCTTCTTCAGTGGACCAGGCATGAGGTTACCAATTGGAATCAGGTATTTCCTCTGATCGAAATTGCTTCTTTCCCACCAGGGGGAAGACTGGCACAGTATCCCAAGTACTTCAGCAGCTCTGTGTGGCTGCTTTGAAGTAACCCCCCCCCCCCCCCCCCCCAGGGTGGTAGCAGTAGAAATATTGTCACAGATCTCTTTTGGTCCTCAGCTACCAGTATTATCTGCAAATGAGCAAAATGGGATTTGATAAATCTAACCTATTGGGATATAGGATATAGGGCTGAGGCTCAGTGGTAGAATATCTGTTTCACATGCAGAACATAAGAGAAGCCAATGTTGGATCAGGCCAGTGGCCCATCCAGTCCAACACTCTTGTAACACAGTGGCAAAAAACACCAGGTGCCCTCAGGAGGTCCAGCAGTGGGGGCAGGAAGCCTTCCCACTGTTGCCCCCCCCCCCAAGCACCAAGAATACAGAGCATCACTTGCCCCAGACTGAGAGTTCCTATCTATACTTTGTGACTAATAGCCACTGATGGACCTCTGCTCCATATGTTTATCTAATTCCCTCTTGAAGCCATCCATGCTTGTAGGAGGTCCCTGGTTCAATCCCCAGCATCTCCAGTGGAAAGGATCAGGCAGTAAGTGATGTGACAGATCTCTGCTTGAGGCCCTGGAGAGCCACTGCAAGTTTGAGTAGACAGCACTGACTTTGATGGACCAAAAGTCTGATTCGGTAAAAGGCAGCTTTGATGGGTAAGGTTTAAAGTACAGGCAGTGCTGAATCTGAGAATCAGACATTATCTCCCCTCATCCCACCCAACCAGTTCAGTATCATACCAGGTTAAAAAATGGTTAAAAGTGGGTCCTGGTGGTGCCACATTGCCAGAAATCTTGTGTAGCCCAAGCAACACAGCACTTCAGAAAAACATATGAGTGTATTCCATAAATTATCTAGATGTTCAGCTCACTGATCTTTCCCAGATATAATCGACAGGCACAGGCTGTCAATAGTGAACCAAGGGCCAGACTCTATAGATTTCAGTTGTTGATAATGGTGACGGCTCCTAGTGGAAGGCGTGGTGGAAGAGCTCCGTCTTACAGGCCCTGTGGAACTGCAAAAGGTCCCACAGGGCCCTGATCTCTTCCGGGAGCTCATTCCACCAGTATGGAACTGCCACCAAAAAAGCCCTGGCCCTGGTTGCAGCCACCCTGGCATCCTTGGGACCTGGGAGGGCCAGTTGGTTTTGTGACCCTGACTGTAGTGCTTTCTGGGGTATATATGGGAAAGGCAGTCCCTCAGGTATGTTGGACCCTGGCTGTAAAGGGCTTTAAAGGTAAGAACCAGCACCTTGAAGTGAATTCGGTATGCTATCGGCAGCCAGTGCAATGCCTTCAGGACAGGCTGGATGTGCTTTCTCAGGGGGAGACCCATCAGAAGCCTGGCTGCAGCATTTTGCAATAGCTGCCGCTTCCAGATTTGCGACAAGGGCAGCCCCATGTAGATGAAAGCGATTTAAAAGGATCGTGGTCCCTTTAAATGCCTTCTCCAAGCCACGACTTTATGGCACGTTCACCTGGAAAGCGTTTAAAGGGACTGCGAGCTCTTTAAACACCTTCCGAGCAGTGTTCCCTCTAAGCTGAGTTGGTGTGAACTAGCTCACAGTTTTTAGCCTCTGGCTCACTGATTTTTGTCTTCACTCAGGAAGGATGGCTCCAGAGCAAACTAATTTATGCAGCAGCCAAACCGCTGGCTCACAACTTTCATGCCAGTATCTCACAAAGTAGAATTTCTGCTCACAAGACTCCACAGCTTAGAGGGAACATTGCTTCCAAGGTCTCTCAGCCGTGGAGTCATGCGGCTTGAATATAATGGTCCTCATTTGCTGTTTATGACTCTGGTTGCAAAAACAGTTAAGAAGTAATACATAGGCAATGGTCCCCACAGGGTATAACAGAGCCAAAAAAAAAAAAAACAGGTTTCCCAAATATTTCCCAGATCCGAATACCCTACCGGTATTGGGATTCAATGGTATCAGGAAATACCGATTTTTTTGGGGGGTTCAATACACCCAAACCTGAAAGACACTGTGGGGTGTTTTTTTTGCACACCCCTAACTCATACTGATGCTTTTCAAATTACTAGGGCACCTTTTTCAATTAGATGACCTGTAGAATTCCCACCATGTATTTTGTCCCCTTTACCTAAGCAACTGTATACTGTACACAAACATGCAATTTAAGATACACAATGGCTTATTCATAAATATGAACAAACAGAAGACACAGGAACAGCAGGCATGTTAGAGGCTGATTTTATTTTCTAAATGAAGGAGTAGGGCCAAAAAGTTGAAGATACCGGAACAGTTGATAAATGTTTGTTCAGTAAAGTTTATCTGCTTCACATCTCTCATTCAACATCAGTGTAGCGAACACAAGCTTTCCATGACCAATTTTAACTAATACAGTAGGTTCACTTCTTTGTATAAGGTTAATTTCTTTCCAAAAAAGGCACATGGTATTGGAACAAACTTCCCACTGCTGAAAAAATGCACTTATCTCTGGTGAGCTGTACCCAAGAGCCCTGACATCCTTCTTTTCTTTTAAAGAAAGTGCATGGCTATATTTGAACAATATTGAGATTCTTCTCTTCTCAATCAGGAAACATTTGGCAGCAACCGAATTTACCTTCCATTCACAAGTTTGTAATACCGAGGACACAATGGATTATGTGACCAAAGAACTGAAAACGGAAGGGTTAAAAGTAAATAATTAACTGCCCATTAGTACATTATTTCAGACGCTGCTCACAGCCAAAACCCAGACAGCTGATCACAAAGAAGAGAAGCAGCTTTGACCTGAAGGCTAGCTGAAACTATACCAGGCCAAAGACATTCAGCCATCACGTTCCAAGGAGAAACTAAAGAAAATGCCTTCAACTATTCCATCCTTAACAATTTCTCCAAACACATCACACAAGGCAGCTATATCACTTGTTCTAAAAAGCCCCAGTGATCAACTTTCTGGTTTGTTCAACCCTTCTTCAGTTATTGTTTTTATTTCGGATGAGAGGTGTAACGAAGGTATTTCTTGCCTGATGGGAGTTCCTTAGTGCAAACTCCACCTGGAAACAGCTTTTTGGCTTCTTCATCCGACAGGCTTGGAATTACCATTACTTCGTCCCCGGGCTCAAGAAGAAGAGAAGGTGGAAGAGAAAAGAAAACTTTACTAAGCAGTGAGACTCATCTAGAATAGCTGCATATACAGAACTTTAGTAGTCCATTTCATATTTTACAGTGGAAGCCTAGAACTTTTAGTCCATGAATGCATGTTACTTTTTCTGAAAGGCAAAGTATCATCCTCCCAACTACAAGTTTTCACACTGATGGCTACCGCATGCCCATATGGAAGCCTCTGCAACCAAAAATCCTCCAATTTACTTGTTGGTTATCTTTGTAATCTTCATTTTCTCAGTGCAAGGGCTAGTAATCGTCCTTCACTAACACCAATGGTGCAGTCAGCCCCCAGGGCAGTTGTGCCACTTAACTGCATAAGAGTCACGAGACTTGACAGCTAACCTCCCTGCTTTACTGGGTGTAGTTTATTCTATCTGACCTGGAGGTTACTTCTCAGAAGCAGAAAACTAAAATGTACTCACTTTCCACAATGCATACATTTAGGACCATGCTGTTCTTTGACAACAGTTTTATTTGCGCAAACTGCAGAATTAACCGTAAAAAGAGATTAACAATAAAATCCTAAACAATGTTACACCCTATGGATTAAGAAGAGTTTAAATCTGTTTAGGCTTGCACTGTTAGTAGTCTTAAAGAACACAATATATACCTTCCAGTCAACTGGGGTGGCAACTTTCTTTGCAGCTGTTAGCTGCAGGGAATCAATGACTCTTAGAATCTCATCAAAGTTTCTTCCAGTGGTCGCCGGATAGAGGATAGAGAGTTTGAGTTTCTTGTCTGGACCAAATACGAATACCTAAAAAGCAAAGCCACACAATGAAAACCCAGCATGTCACGCCATACTGGCTCCTTTTATGATCAGTCCTGTCCAATAATCTTCCTTTAGAGTTTTAAGTCTGTCTCTTTAGCACAGTTGTTTTTCCAGGGCAAAGAGCAAGTACATTCTGGGCACTGCTTTTCTTTTCTAATGCAGGTACTCTACAGTAACTGCTGTGTTCAGGCTTCTACCTTAACAGTTTTGTGGAACTCTTTGCCCTGTATTTGCAGTCCCAATTTGGCAAGAAAATTCTTTTACCAATAAGCATCAGAGTAGAGGAAGACCTTAAGATAACTGCCATAGAAAAGTATCTCAAAGGGATTTTAGACGTCCCTGAAAGGCACCAGTTGTTCCTTGCAAAAGATACTTCCAGGAAAGTTAGAGGGCAATCTGTCCACTGACTTTTTAGGTCAGTCTTGTTAAACTAGAATGGAGTTTTTATCCGCTACCAGTTTGAGTTAACAATCTCAGTCTCTCTCTCCCAGTTTCTAGTATAATCTACTTTATAAGGCTTTGGATGCTGGACAGAGTTACTCTTCTCAGGGTTTAAAAAAAAAAAAAGATTTGTAGCCTGCCTGATACCTGGGAGGCTACAGGCATGCCATGACATTTCCCTATTCATTCTTGCAAGCCATCAAAGTACTTATTTACGTTTTACGAGCAAGGAAACAGACAGTGTCTTGCTGAAGGGTTTCCCAGGAGCCCATAACTGAGTTGTTATCTGAAAAGCTGGTCACCTAAAACCAAGGAGGAGAGAAAGGAAGAGAGATACTACCCTCGGTCTACAAGTAAGGTTGAATTTACATTTGACTTTCCCATTGGTATCAATCTAGCTTCCAAAAAACCTGTCGATACTTGTTTCTAGTTTCATACCATACTTGTTCTACTTTTAAAATCACCGCCTACATTTGTTAATTGCCCTCTTGTAGTCAAGATAGCATTACACTGCTTTAAACAGATCCTATTTTTTACCGCTCCTGAGACCACGGAATGGTTTCATTCCAGTGTTGATCATATGTAGACATTTCTCTGCTAATTCTTCAACAATTACACCAGGTGGAGCAACGCGTAATGGACGAGCTCCCAGCAGACGTGCGCAGCCTCTCTCCGCTGCCTCGATCAACTCCCATCCTGTCAGCACCCCCCCTCCCCCCGCCAGTTGTCCTGACAATACACCTAAATTTTTTTGGGGGTGGGGCTCGTAGAGAAACAATTTCCAAATTTTTCCTGTCTTTTGTCACTAGTTCTGATTGGTCCACTACTGGACTGAGTAGCCATTTAATCTACTTCATATGGGTATCAATACTGTTTCACTCTGGCATCTCTCTCTACTAAGGCAATGCTAAATGGCCACTGATCCATGGGAAGGATAAAAGGAGAACTGTGAATTCATAGAATCTTGGCTTCAACCTGCAGAAATACAATGCTCGCGAGGCACTGTGAGGCTTCTGCCCAAAGTAGTCAAGGATCAGATCTTTGTTGATGAAACACAGTTCTTTATTTCCAGGTTCTACATTGGTACAGGTTCTCGGATTATTGTCAGAGATAACGTATACAATGGAAGCAGGTCTAATATACCCTCCCGAACAATTCGAATTCCCCATAGGTAACCAATCAAAAGGGGGGGGAAACCGCGGGCAAAAGGTTCCCCGGCCGTTTGCTTCCCACAGGAAAGAAGGTGAGGTGTGAAGCAGTAAATTTCCCTTCCCAAACCAGACCCCTTAGATGTAACCACCTTCACATAACAAATGCCTTCCTCAAGGCTTTCGCACGTTGATAAGAACTGGTCTCTGTCCTCCCATCAGGGATGAAAGGAATGCGAAGGCAGGAGGGTGAGAGGCCCATTGTTCCCAGGCTTTGAAGTCGCCACTCTCCTGGGCAAACAGTTACATAGACCAGGCCTGGTCAGAGCAATAAACTCAGGGTCACAGAATATCTGTTCACATGGGTTAAACTAAGAAGTACTAGATATGAGTAACTAATTCATATAGGGGCATAGCAAAGCAAAGCAAAGGTTACAGTACATGGCATAGCAAAGTCATGTAACAATACAGAGCATTGATTCCCAGAAACCCTTGTTAGAATCTGCAGATTCTGACAGGCACCAATACTTACAACACGAGCAGTTAGAGGGATGCCGTCTTTGTCTCTCTCATCTGGATCCAGCATCCCCAACTGAACCGCAAGCTCTCGCTTGGAGTCTGCAATTATTGGAAAGGGGAGCTTCTCTGTGGGCTGATCCTTATTGTAGGCATTGATGTCCTATAGGTGGGGGGAGAAATCATTGTCTTTGTTACTAGTATGTTAAGATACACTGTTTACGTTAAGTATCTCGATAATGTGGTATCCACTGTTGCAAAAAAACAGGGCAAGATTGGCCTTTTGTGGAATATTGCCTTCTCCATCCAGTCTGAAAGGAAACAATATCTTTATGCAATAGTTTCCCCCCCAATTACTCTCCCCCAGTAGTAAGAACCTCAGAAAACAGACAAGAATGCATCACTAGGGACCTTAGGATATTATTTGTTCCAGCAATAGCTAGATCAGTCCAAAAAAGTCAAACATGAACCCATTTCACATCATAAGGCTGTAATGGTGTGCAACCATTCTCTATATAGACATTATACAAGCATAAAAAGTTTGCCATAGACCTCAAGAAAATGTGGACAGCAACCAAAATTTACAAAAAAGGGTAATGGACAGGTAACATCTGTGAGGTGAAGAGACTAACGCTGCTGGCCAATAGATATTCACTGGTCCAGAAAACTCTTGCCTCACTCATTGGGATACCACACTGACCACATAGTTCTCTTCCATACAGAATTGCTTTTACTGCTTGCATTGACTCTCCACGTTAGATTCAGTGCCTAACAGCCCATCTGTTCTTTAACTAGAATGGTACCCTGTATCCATGCTCAGCTGGATTATTTTGGAAGAAGTAGGATTCCGTGGCTTTTTTTCAGTGCAATGTACAGTGAGCTCACTGCCCTATGATGCAATCCCTATTCACACAGAATGATGATGAAGCTCAGCAGGCCTAACTCCAACCTAGACTGAGTTAAGTGCATGTCTCCAGATACCCCTGAAGTCCTCTGCAATGGTTAAGGGTTCCTTGACAGTCAAGGAAAACAGAACATGTTCCCTCGAGAGATTAGCCTAAATGAGTACAGGTGTCAGTAGCAGCCCTAAACTGTGATATCATTTACTTTGTAATTTCTCGAGGTAGATCTTTACCTGTAGTCGAAATCTTGAAAACAAGTAAGAAGACATTACTGGGTAACTTCTTAAGTAACAGAATGCTATATACCCTCTGCTTTTCCCATAGGATGTTAGTATTTGTAACAGTCTACAGGGAATAAAAGAATGCCACCAAAGATGGTGCCAAGTTCAGCCTCTCGCTGAAGTAATACACTTTTCTCTGGACTGTAGTATTCCAGAGGTGTGAACTATTAGAGATGGGCACGAACAGGAAAAATGTGGTTCATGCTGGTTCATGGCTCAACCACAAACCCAAACCAAACCAGGAGGTTCATTCACGAACCAAAACGGTTCATGGCTCTGCAAACCCTGTTGAAAGGGACAACAGTTCCTTTCAATGGGGTTTGCAGAAAGCCCGAAAAACAGCTAAGCGGTGGGGAGTCCAGTTGTTTAGGGCTGTCTTGTTCAGTCCTTTGAAGTTTAAAGGGATCACAGCCTGAAAAACAACTGAGCAGCGGGGAGCAGGCTGCTCCCCTGTTCAGCTGTTTTTGGCTTTTGCGGGGAGCAAAAAGCAAGGGTTTACTTTAAACCCCTGCTTTCTGCTCTATCCACAAACTGCCACTAACTGCTTTAAAAGTTTGTGGAAATTCATGATGGTAGCCCCGCCACGAACAGGGCAATATTCATCACGAATTTTGCTTCATGGTTTGGGTTGTGCCCCTCCCTACTCACGATCACATAGAGTCTGTTGACTAAAATGCTAGATGTCATGGAGAAGACTGGCCCAGAACCCCCTACTCCCCCCCTCCACCTACCAGTGTTCTATTTAAAGGCTTTTCTTTAAAAAAAAGAAAGAAAAAGAACAGAAAGATCAGTTCAGCTGTGTGAAGCTTACCTGATGATGTACAGCCCAGACACAGGCTTACCATCTCAATGAGAACTAGATCTGCACTTGGGAGTGTGTCCCATTGAACTCTGTAGCATCTGCTTCTAAGGAAGTAGGTCCAAGGAGGTCCAAACTACAAGTCTAATTCACCACAGAAGCTAACAGAAGGAGCTGTGATCCAGGAGACTCCTGGTTCAGATTCTGCCTTTGCCACAAAAAAAGGCATAGTTTGGCTCACTTGAGATGGCCTCTTTCTCTTTTACCCCTCCCCTTCTGCCACACTGTGATGGCATCACCAGTCTAATTTACAGGCTTGTCAGGAGTGCACGATGTTTTGGATCCTTACGGCTCAGTTTCCACTGATAACAGAGCTTTCCACCAGTAAGAGGATTCTTATCCCATAGGAAAGCTCTGTTGAGAGTGGAACTGGATGACAGGATGCAAGCCTACGGACATGAAGCACTCAGAACATTGGAAGCACTATATGAATATTTATTATACTTATATCAATCTAGGTATACTCAAAAAGAAGCATACGCTTCCTTTCACATGGCACAGTTCAAGACTAATATGTTTTATGGTTAATACAGGTGTGCAAGATTCCGTTGTCAGCAGAAAAGCCTGAATTCCTCCAGGTAAGTGAACCTTCAGGCTACAACTGAAGTTCTAGAATGCTAGTCCCTGTTATCTGCTTCAGCAAGAATGGCAAGGAAGCAGTCAGCAGTTGAGTGTCCAAGGACAAACCAGGATGTGGCAAATATTTACAAGGACGTCAGTTATATTTTTACCACGACTGAGTACCTTTTTTGTTTTAATGGCTTCTAATGTTGCAGAGGAATACAGCAATTCTCTTCTCCAGTGCCCAATCCTTCTCCTACAGCTAATTAAAGGGTACGAGCATGGCCTGGTGTGAGGAAGGAAGGGGACCACAGAGTCTGCCTCCCTACTGAACTTAACTGTGCCAAGGTATTTTGCATAAAGGGGAAGCAAAGTGGGAACAAAGGAAGGATTGGGTTGTTGAAGCAAACAGCAATGGGGTGGAAGATGAAAGTATGCAGCTTTAGAAGCATTTGCACATTTTATGCAAGGCCTTACAAAAACACTATCAGCTCCCATCCCCTACATCTTTCATCTATTCCGGAGAGCTGAATTTTAAAAATCTCTTTTTTTGATTTATACATTCTTTAACCCTTATCTAGATCAGGGACCTTAATGTACTATCTGCAAATACACAGGTCTAGAAAACCAAGTCAACTTGAAAACACTTTGTACACACGAAAACCAAATATTCATTCATCTGCAACCCTATAAAAAAAATTCCACCAGAATAAATTCTAAAATCAGTTTTGGAAGTATACGTTTTCCCAGGACAGCAGTAAAGTTATTTCTCCAACATTTTGTTTTCAGGACAAAGGGCATTTTGATGTTCTATTTAAGACTCAACAGGTTTTGTCAATCATGTGTTTGCATTTATTTATATCCCACTTTTCTCCCAAGTTGAGACCCAAAGTGGCTTAAGAACATTGTCCCCCCCCCATTTTCTTACAACAACCCTATGAGATAGGCCAGGTTGACAGTTTGTGATGGGCCCAAGGTCACCCGGTGAGCTTCCACAGGAAACTCTCTGTACCAGAAGGATTTCCACCTCATTGCATGATTTCCACCCTGCAGCAGCCTGAAATGCCCCCGCACTCCTGTTGCTGGGGGGGGGGGGGCAGAGGACCTCCAGGAAGAGGATTGGGGGGGGCACTCTGAGCTGCTGAGGGAGGGGGCAAATTGTGCAATGAGGCAGAAATGCTTGCATCCATGCAAACGCTATTGCTGACCTGGGATCCCTTTTTGTAAACACAAAGTCATAATACTACCAGAAACAGATGAGTTCAGTTCCCCACTGCATGGCTTCTCCAGCCAAACAAAATGAGATCTGCCATATCTGTTTAAAAAACCTGCCCATTAGTGGCAAGTGCCCATGGCCCCCTGGCAAGAGGAATGCCCGGCAGCACACAAGCTTTTCCCTGAAGCTTTAGATAAGGTGCCTGCTCTTTCTTACATTTTTAATAGTGCTTACCTTGGGAGAGGAGAAAGAACGAGTAGAATCTAGGCAAGCCTATTACTTGTGCTAACTCTAGTCAGTGTTCGTGGACTCCTTGGAATTGTGTTTGCCCCATTCTCTGGACAAAGCCCAGCTTTTGTCTATGAGTGGTATTTTCATATCATCTTCTCATGTCAGTGCCCCCCAACCCCTAACCTCCCGATTACCAAAACAAAAAAGTGAAAAATGCTTCCCCTGCAGAAAGATTTCCAGCACAGAATTGCTGTGGCTGGATGCAGTTCAGTTACCCCCCCCCCGCCCCCCCGCATTGTGCTCCTGGGATTGCAGCAATGGGTTTGGTCCTTGTCACCCAGCATTCCGGCAGAGCACAAGGCAGCAGAGTTCTTCTCTTGCTATCCGCCAGCAAGTGAAAAAGGATCAGAGTATTTTGCACACTGCCTGTTAAAGCCAATCCAAACAATAGGAGTTGGTAAGTGGATAGCAAGTGTTCTGAGAAACTAGAAAATGAGAGTACTACTCTGTGATGCGACAGTTGCTCATGTGGGGAGATTAATACTGCATCATTATAAATGTCTTCAACTGGAAATGAAGACTGTGCGATTTTGAAGATTACTCTGAAGATGTGTGATTCCACTTAGTGGAGAACAGCATACTGCTTGGGATGAAAATGCAACTCTGGAGCAAGATGACCTCTTGCTGAAGTACTCGCTGGAGAAAAATCAGATATCTAGTCAGAATGGTTCTAGAGGTACGCTCAACAGAATGACACTAAAAGATGCTACCAAGTCATCATTCAGTTTTCAGTTCCACTTTAAAACCAACATATAAAGCTGGCAAGGACTTAATTTGAAGGCACATGATGCAAGCTATTCTAAGTACATACCAGCTATGCAAACTGGATAGTCTTGCAGCTCTTTAAATACTTGCAATGTGGTTTGCACTCCTAAACAAGCTTCTCACCTTTGCAGCACAGCGGGGATGTTATCTAAAGTGAGTGTTCACTAGGGGTGTGCAAAACCCCCCAACAATGGTATTTTTCAGTTCGGGGCTATTGGACTTGAAAAAATTTCAGTATTTCCGGAAAATTCCAGATCACAATACTGGCATGGTATTCAGATCTGGGATTTTTTGGAAATCCTGAATTTTGTGGGGTCCAATAAACCCGAGAAGGAAAATACCATAAAAATCCAGCCCAAGCCTGGGGCTGGCTTGCTTTCTCCTGCAGCGCTGTTTAAACCATGTTGCAGGGGAAGCTGGCCCCAGGATCTGTGTGTGGCAGGAAGACCTCTTCCCGCTGCATGTAGATCTGTCTGGGAGGGTTTCTCCTGCGGTGCAGTTTAAATTGTGCTGCAGAGGAAGCTGTCTCCAGGATCTGCATGAGGCGAGAGAGGATCAGCTGAGGCGGCGGGAGCTGAGAGCTCCATATTGCCTTGATCGATCCTGGGCTGGCTCCTCCTCTTGCACCTCGGTTTAAACCGAGCTGCAAGAGAAGCCCACCAACCATTCCGTACAGCTGAATATCCCAGTATAAAAGCAGGGGGGAAAGGGCTATATTTGGACTCAGCTATACTGGTAGCCAATCAGATTCTCTGATCTGTATTCAGCTTAAATAATACCTGAAAAATACTGGTAAGTTATTTTAGGGGTATTTTTGCAGCTGGGTTTATGCCGAATGCACACCCCTAGTGTTCACCATTAACTCCTCTGCCCTCAACAACCTACTGCTAACAGCCAACAAGGTTTGTTGTGATATCTGAACTGAGCCACTGCTGTCCTCACTTTATTGCCAGGAGATCTGAACAGCTCCTCTCCTGGAGGTACAGCAACGATGACAAATACTGAACAGTCCAATCGATCACTACTGTTGCTTATTTGCCACTCCCAATAAAGGAATTTAACCTGCACTGTTCTGCCTCAAAATGCAGGAGAAAAACCACAGAAGCAGCAAACTGTGCTCAGTAGTTCTACTAAACCTTTATACAGGAACAACGTTCTGTAAGCACTGAAACACATCCACTTCTTTCACCACACCTATCCAAGAACCTTGCACAAGCTAAGAACGCTTGCCAAAGGTTTTTACATACCAGAGCCAAGCCAGTAAATTGAGAGTTATTTTAGTTATGCTGGCAGTTCAGAAGGTCAGAACCCAGTCAGAACAGGTAACAGGCAGGCACCCTTTTTTGTTCACTGTGTCACCAATTCAGTCCCATAATACCTTGCACCATGAGAGATGGTCATTGACATCATCTATGGAGAGGGCTATCATTTTAACATTCCGCTTGGCAAATTCCGGTGCCAGCTTTGCTGCTCGGCCAAGCTCTGTGGTACAGACTGGAGTGAAGTCCCGTGGATGAGAAAAGAGAATGCCCCATCTAAAACAAAAACAAACAAACATGACATTGTCATGGCAGTGAAACACAGTCTATTTTAATCACCTTATTAAAGACTGAAGAGCCAGTGTGGTGTGTGCTGAAACCGGAGAGGACGGACATGAGTTCAAATCCTCACTCTGCCATGGAAGTCACCTCTCAGCCTAACCTACTTCACAGGGCAGTTGAGGACAAAACACGAAGGGAGAACTGTATATGGCACTCTAAGCTCCTTGGAGGAAGCACAGGGTAAAAAGGAGATGGAATCCAACTGAATAGTTTAAATATCTCCTTACATTTAGAAAATTAACACGTCCTTTGCTTCCTGTACTTTTTAGTTAACTTTATTCTGGCATCCACCTACTTAAAAGAAAATGAAAGGGAGAGGGAGAGTTTTTCAAGTGGGTGGTTGCCAGAATAAAGTTAACTAAAAACTAACTTTTGCGTTCAGTCTCTGGACATTAACCTTCTGACTTGGCATCACATGATGCTGAGAGAGATGAATAAGGTTGTTGGCCAGCATTGCCTCCAGCCTTCAAACCTAGTCTCTCTGCATTCTTTGTCTTTCAGAGGCGCTGACACACCACTCAAATCCACCGTCCACAACAGCATGGGTCCTCCCAGTGCCTTTTGTGCAAAATGACAGCTCCTGTTTGCCAACACATCACAAACCAGCAACGCTTAATCCCAGATTGTACCGTAGAGCTAAATTCAATACTCTCTGTCACCATGAAGACTGGATCACTATATTTTGGCAAGTAATCAAATCAGTATTATATATGCACCTTTGGAGACTCCCTATGTTAATCTTAAAAGCTTAAGGCTGAAAGCCAGGACCATCAAATGCACACCCTGATATTGTCATGTTCCCCCACAAGGTGTGGCCCTCTTAGACACGGTTCTGTGAATATTAACAAATCAATATTTACCAGCAACTGGTTGGGTTTCCACAGTAGGAAAGGGGAGGGGAATTTCTAACTATTCTCCCCCTGCAATGCTAGCCCTGAGGATCCCATTTCCCCAAGAACAGCATTTCAGCAGGCATTTTGGGCTATTGCTGTTAGGGGGAGATGAGAAATGTCTACTCCACTGGCAGAGATCTTTTCCATTGTCAGATGTATTTTGCCAGATCCGGGCTTTACAGCCCAAATTATGAAAGAAATGCTAGTCAGAAGATGTTTTGAAAGGATCCCCAAAACAAACACTATTGGATTTTATGTACATGGAAGATTTTTAACTCAGTCCCAGCATACGCTAGGGTAACTCGGAGGCTAACTGTGTTCACAAAATGTGATGACCAGCAAATAAGCAATATTCAGGTTGTTTCCACTCTCTGTGCCGGACAGCATAGAAGATAGATGCTAGCAACAGAGAAGAGCAACTGTACTCACTTGGGAGTTGCAACACATATTTCGGTGGTAATATCTTGAATATCTGTTCCCTTATATGAGAACAGTATGAAAGCTCCACACTGAAGAAGAATCTCCTTCCACAAGTCCACTCGCTTAAAATAACTATTTACTCTGGGCCCAAAAGCACCAGCTGCCCCATGATGCAACCATTACTATCCTAAGCAATATATTTCCCCCTTAACATATGGCAACCCTAAAACTGCAGTGTGTATTCATGGGTTGTCTGCATAGTTGTGCATAGTCATGCCATGTCACAGAGGCTGTATCTTCTGGGCCCTCTGTAGTTTTTGCAATGCTGCAGTGAGGCAAAAAGAGTGTCAATACAAAGAGTTTCAACACTGGAATCCAAGGGACTACCAGAGCTTAGTTTTTAGAAAACATCAACCACTTATTGCCTGTGGTGGAGCTATAAAAAAAAAGGTGAGCTCTGAAGATAGGAAAAATGCAAGTCTGAGCCCCAAGTTCATTGCACAAGCCCTCATTAGCACGCCAGACACACATAAAAGGCTACATCTTGTTTGTAAATCTAATTAGTCTGCGGCTTGCCTCCTTTCCTCCAAGCAGAATGCCCAGGCGCTATCCTAAGCTCCCTTGTGTTGCCAGGATGCTAACAAAAAAGTGTTTGTCTTATTCCTATTAACAACAGAGGTTCATAAACAACGAAGTGTCTGGTAATCATTTTCGTTTCCAGAAGTCTTCATCAGGGTGGGACCATCATGAAAACTGCACACTATTCATATGGAAAACTCCCAATAGGGTCAGGCCAGTCCGACTGTAGCAAAGAATCTCTCAGAGTAGTATTTTTAACATCATTTCAAAGAAATCTAAGTAAAGCTGCACATAGCATGAAATCTTGATAACTTGATAACCCCCTATTGAGTGTTTTCCATGTGAATAGTGTGCAGTTTTCATAAAGGTCCCACCCTGATGACGACTTCTGGAAACGAAAATGATTACCGGACACTTTGTTGTTGTTATATTTATGGACCTCTATTGTTAATAGGAATAAGACAAACACTTTTTTGTATTAAAATCTTTATTGCATCTAACAGCTATATTGTTCCTTTACTAGTGTTATTTGGTTATAGTTGTTGTTCTTTGCTGACTTACGGAGGATGCTAACAAAACCTCACTATTTAATACACCCTATTTGGAGGCTTGGAGGAGAAGTGCTGCTGAAGAAACTGGGATTTCTGCATTCACACATCACTACAAACCACAGCACTCAACTTGTGAACAAGCCAGGTACAATCTATGGTTTAGAATCCAGATTTAGTTCCAGTCAACAAACTGTGGCTGGTTCGATGGCCTGTACTCCGATGCCACAGCACATCTAACTTCATCCCAATTGTAGTTTACAAATGGTATGGATGACCACAATATCTGATCGCAGCCTTGGCTTCAAGTCGCATTTCACAATACTGCAGGGCTGTTTCCATGCTCCAGGCCTGGCAGGTGCTTGCGTTACTGAAATTTGGATCCTGTTTTTCCGTCATAAAGTTCTCTGAGTAGCTTGCAACATTTTTAAAAAATACAGTATTAATTTCCCCAACTCAGATGTTATTCCATTAGTGGCATTAAAATGACAGTTGCTGGGCACTGTATACTCTGGAATTACCATAGAGCAATCCAGTAGATACAATCAAAAAGTAAAAATTACACTACATATTTAGAGCTCTTCTCAGCAGATCTATTAATGCTTCCTCCAAGAAGCTCACGGAGGCATACTTGGTTCTGTGCTATTTTACCCCCATCATGACCTTTTGAGAGGGGTCGAGCTGAGAATACAGGGTTCCAAGAGGTCAGCCAGTGAGTTTCTGAAGCTGGGGCTCCCAGATCCTAAACCAACACTCTAACCACTACACCAGAGTGACAAATATACTTGCCAAGTGTATCATTTACCTTTCTGCAGTCCTGGCCTAAGTTGCCACCTGCAGGAAGTCTGTTATACTTTGAGCCCCCATGGAGGTCTGCCAGCTAACAGAACCCTGCCCTTTGCTCTTTGACTATCATGGCTTCACCACAGTTGATTGCCTTGGAAACGTGCTTTCATGCTCAACTACAAATCTATGGTGTCATTCCTCAGCCATAGAAGAAAGCAAATATTTATTAAGTTAGTTAGTCACTGCAATTCAAAATGAACAAACAAGGCTGAACAAAAGATCTGGAAATAAATATTTTCACATCTCCTCAGGAGGGTTGCACTTTTTCAAACGGTTATGTTCCTTGTACACAGTCCAAGAAGTTTGTATTTCAAAGGCTTTCTTCCTGAGGAACTGGAGCCTTAGGACATTACAAAAGCCACTGTCACATGTGTTTCCTCATTGTAAACTGAGAAACAACTGACTTTTAACCCCCCCCCTTAAACTGCTTGGTTGCTAGTGAGTGACTCAGCAGTTTTGAATCAAATACATTGGCTCCAATCAGAATTCTCAACAACCCTTGAAGAAGCGTTATAGTGCTGCTAACTAAGCCCAAGGGCTGCTTCCTGGAACAGTTTATAAACCTCCTTCATACGCTGTTTGCACTAAAAGCCGGTATATTTTTTATTATGAACTCACTACCAGATGCTTGACATTACAAGTGAAGGTCACAAAGTGACTATGATCCATTTTGAACCTGAAGACAGTGCTGGGTTAGAAGATCTGGAGGGGCCATGGCTCAATGGTAGAACACCTGTTGGCACGCAGAAGGTGCCACATTCCCTCTCCAGCATCAAGGATCACGAAGCAGATGATGTCAAAGGCCTTGATCCAGAACCCCAGAGAGCTGCTGCTGGTCAGAGCTGACAGCACTGACCTTGACAGCTTCACATGTTCACATGACCTAATGACATGCAGCTGATCATTTATAAATGCCATCTGTGGAAGCAGAGAATTTCAGTTGTTTCCACAAAAGAGTCAAGTATCTCTATGAATTTAACCGGGAGTTTTAATTGTGGCCCCATGGATCTATTTAATCCCGACCCCAACATTTGGGTATTTGTCCTACAGTCCCTTACTCTAGGGAGGCTGAGGCGAGTGTGGAGCACCGGGGGCTGAAGGTGCCTCGCGGCCAGGAGAGCCGGCATTCCCCACACGCGGGCAGCGACCAGGGGCCGCAGTAGCCGCTCAGTCGGGACTCAGCCTCCGCTCTCTTCGCCCGGGAAGGCAGTTTCACCAGGGACCTGCTTCCTAGCCGGGAGGAGGGCGCGCGCGGGGGAGATACTAGCCGCCACAGCTGGAGCCGATCCGAGGACCTCACTATCAAAGAAAACTGAGAGTAACATATACCAACAAGGTTTTTAAAAAAGAGACTAAAACGGGCTATTCACAAAATCCAGCCACTTATCAATGACACTGTCAACAACAAATATTTAGGGCTGAAAAGGAATTTCCCTCAGGTCAGATTGGCTACTGACCCTGATTGTCTTGAGGGATGCCTTCAACAGCAGCTTGGCTCACCCTGCCTGAGCTACCTGGAGCAATCCACGCTGCAGGAGCCTTTACCTCACAGCTTCCTCTCTGCTTCTAGCAGACAAAACTGCACAAATGAACCTGTTAAGGTGTGAAGGAGCCTGCCTGAAGGCAGAGGGATAGACTTGGTGGTTCTGGGGCATATCCTAGTTCAACACACCGAGCCAAGCCATAGACAGCAGTGCTGCCGCCTGTGTGGTTTTGCAAGTTTCCTCTGGAACATGTTCAAGTCTCCAGGTTTATGAAACAGTAAGAGAGAAAAGTCTAATCTATATAAGCTTGGGGATAACTTGTTTAAAAAGCACTTTGCTTGCTTGCAGGCAAGTTATTGTGGCAAGAGCTCCATTGTGTTAACAGCATTCCGTGCACCTCGGTGTGTAGTCATGCCAGCCACATGACCACAGAAACGTCTTTGGACAACGCTGGCTCTTCGGCTTGGAAACGGAGATGAGCACTGCATCCCTAGAGTCGTATTCGACTGGCTTTCGAGCAAGAGAAACACGTTTTTATTTATTTATTTATTTTTATTCCGCCCTCCCCAAAGCGGGCTCACAAGAGACCAAGTTTAAGACTCATTACAATAAAATCACATCAAAATCATTAAAACAACAAACAATAAAATCGTACAGGAAGCGACAATTTCATATAAATCTGTTAGGGCCACAAGGTAGAGTCAAATGAGCCCTTTCAGTGGGGAGTCAAATGAGCCCTTTCAGGGAGGCCAACTGAAATGGACACCCGCCACCTCACCCAAAGGCCTGGCAGAACAGCTCCATTTTGCAGGCCCTGGGGACCGATAGAAGGTCCCACAGGGCCCTGATCTCCAGTGGGAGCTGACTCCACCAGGCCGGAGCCAGGGCAGAGAAAGCCCTGGCCCTGGTTGAGGCTAAGCTGATAACCAGTAAGTGATGATCCTGTGAGCACAAGGCTCTTCGGGGCCTTCACAGGAAGTCACTACAATTTACCCAGCACTTCTCTGAGTTATTTAAAATATAAGCCTGGCTTTCTCCTGACCATCTCATGACCCAAGACAGGTAACAACAATGTAAAAACAATTGCATAAAACATGGCATTAAAAAAAACCAGTTTAAAAATCATCTTATGCTGCCCACCCCTTCTGCCCAGGTTCAGGCTGCCCCCAAAACTCTCTAGAACCGCTGTTATGCAGCCTTGCTGAAAAGCTAGGAGGGCAGCCCCCCAGTTATATGTTCCCTCCTGCTTTGTTCTAAATCCACGTTTAAAGAGAATAATGAGTTTGGAGCAAATGTTCTTGATGATGCAGTGGATAGCCCACCCAATCACAGGCACTTCAAAGAATCCTTTAAAACAGCACACAGTCTACTTTATTCATGTTGACCTTGGGTGGAATTCTACTCTAACGTTAACGTACCACTTAGAGATGAGTGAGGGGTCCTGGACTTCATCATTCCACTCGTTAGTGTAGGAATACGTTTCTGCAGTCACTGGGTGTGGAGGGAGGATGTTGGACAACGCAAGTACAATTTGCTAACTACAATGGCTCCAAAGAACGGTTCCATGAGAACAGGGAATACAAACTAGGCTGGAGGTCATGATCAGAAGTAACCATGTACTGTCCTGGGGATTTAGTTGTTAGAGGTTCATCTTGAGACTGACCACAGGCATAAATTGAACGGTTTCATATCTTATTACTAATTTATTAGCCTTTTGCACAAACGGATTCTGACAAAGTAACTCTTATTACGGTCGCTTTATTAATATGTGCCACGTGCCTACCAAGTGTGGTGAACAGATACCTCTCCCCTCAGGCCACTTGTGTAAGGGCTACACACTTGGAAGAATAATTTTTTATTTGTGTCCTGCCAATGCTCAGAGGCTAGTTTACTGCCACTTTCCTTGCTGGAGAAAGACAGATTTCTGTGTGGGAAGACAGCAATTCAGATGTCAATGTTAAACAGCCAGACTGAACAATCAGTTTTGCTACAGAATCAAGGCAACCACATCAGCAGCCGACTGGGAGCCAAACTAGACATCACGATGGCCACAAGCCCAACCTGAAGCCATGGATGCCATTTTAAATAAGAATCTCTACATGGGGCTGCTTTTGTTCCAAATCCAGAAGCTGCAGCTGGTGCAGAATGCCGCGGCAAGGCTATTGATGTGCCTCCCTAGATGGGAGCACATCCGGCTGACGCTAAAGGCGCTGCGCTGGCTGCCTATAGCATACCAAATTCGTTTCAAGGTGCTGGTGCTTGCCTTTAAAGCCCTAAATGGCCAGGGTCCAACATACCTGAGGGACCACCTTTCCCCCAGATACCCCAGGGGGCACTAGGGTCCAGGACACAACACCGGCTGGCTATCCCAGGCCCCAGATATGCCAGGCTCGCTATCAGGGCAAGGGCTTTCTCGGTGGCAGCTCCTTACTGGTGGAACGAGCTTCCGGAGGAGATCAGGGCTCTTCCGCCAAGCGTATAAATAGGAGCCGCCACCTCCCTCCCCCCCATCCTGGGACCATCATGGCTCTGGTGCCAGCCACGGTTATTATCAAGCCTGACATTTAGAACCGGAGATCACTAGGTATACATACTATGCCATAGTTATATCACTGAGTACTTTATTTTTATTATAATGCTTGTTTGTTTTAATGGTGTTTTAATTGATTTTAATGTATATGTGTACCTTGGTTCCCAGCCAAGCTTTGTAAGCCGCTCTGAGCCTGCGTGCGGGGAGAGCGGCATATAAGACCAATAAATAAATAAATAAAATAGAAAAATGGCTTCAAGACAACTAACACAAAGAGATGGAAACTGAAATTGGGCAATTAAGATTATCCTGCCTACGTCTTAATTCACTATCAAAGAGATAAAGGTTTTAGACCTAGGAATAAAAGATGGCTTTTAGCATTCAAGTTTAATTTCTCTTTGCTCAACATGATTCTTCCTTTCTGTAACCAACAAGTTAATTTTTTTCGTGCAGTTGTGACCATTCTGTGCCCACACTTTAAAATATCTTACATTTGGTCTCTATAGGTTACACAATGGAGCAGGAAAAACCTGGAGTCCTTAATCTAAAGAGGAGTCTTCAAAAAGAGACACGCATACACGACGGTTTTGCTGCCAGAGACAACTATCGTACCCTATATGTCTCTCTTGGCGGCATGCGGTAAAAGTTCTTATTTCTTTTGGAAGGGGTGGAACAAGGCTAAAGAGGTTAACCTCATTGAAAGTTAGCAACTTGGGACCTGATCCAGCTGGGTAAATTTCACACCCCCTGTGGTAGAAGAGAGAGGCTCCAGCAGGGGCCATTCTGTCATGTTAACACAATTTCATCCTAGTAGACTTGTCTTGGTAATAAAGCAATTCTAAAATTGGCATTGTCTGCATGGATACAGATCATTCAACAAATCAGGTATAATTAAATAACCTGTAGATGGGTTAGCAATTAGCATACTGCACATGGATACTGATGCAGACTAAAAATTAAAATTGCTGATTTTACGCAATTCCTTCGTTATCTTTGCTACACGCAGTCAGGCTGTGTGCAACAAGGTGGTTAACACACACTTGAGACCTTGGTCGCATGAGCACACATTAGTTGAAATCTCCCCCAACCTTCAAAGAGTTGGATCAATCAGTAACAGAACAGATCATTTGCAAAACTGAGTGCATGCATTCATTTTTTTAAAAAAGAGGAAGTCTTAACACTATAAGAGAAGCAGCATGGTGTAGCGGCTAGAGGGTCATACTAGTATCTGGTTCAAATCTCTGCCATGGAAACCTTGTTGGGTGATCCTGTGCTAGATATACAGTGTTGCAACCTCTCTCACAATGTTGCTGTGAGAATAAACTCGGAGAAGAGGAGAATGCTATACAAACCACTGAGTCCCCAGAGGGGAGAAAAGTGGGGTATAAATGAAGTACACACTACCCTGGGAGTGACCTATTGAACTCAGCAGGGCTTTATTTTGCCCCCCAATTGTCCAAGTATGGTTTGCATAATTCCCCAATGTTATTTTCATATTCCTTGGCTTTCCTATCTACCCAGAGGGGAAGTCTCTGGCCCATTCCATTTCTGTTTTGCCCAATACTTGACACTACTGGTAAGCTACTAGAGCATCCACAATGCTGCATTTCACTCCATACAATTGTTACTATTTGGGACAAGCAGAATTTGTTCCAAATACAAACTTCACATGTACATTCTCCTTTGATGTTAGGTTCCTCAAGTTCAGGCTACTCACTACTTTTCTGCAGCAAAGTAACCCCAACTTAATACTAATGCAACTGCTGAAGCATAGAGCTATCCTAGGAGCAAGTGTTCATGTGATCTTGTAGTACTGGTAGGGAGCCCAGAACTCTGAAAGTAGGCAAACATACTTCTACAGCATAGCACCATGCCCTGGGTTGGACTGCAGTCATTTTAATGCTCCTGTTCAAGCAAACCAATTTTTTTCTCCCACACTTCCTCCCAAAAACTCAGAGCAGTACATGTTCTCCCATCCACCATTTTAGCCTCACAACAATTCTATGAACCTTTAAGACCAACAAAGTTTTATTCAAGGGCAAACACACTTCCTCAGATACAGCGTGCTTGCATGCAAAAGCTTATACCGTGAATAAAACTTTGTTGGTCTTAAAGGTGCCCCTGGACTCAGACTTTGTTCTGCTGCTTTCAAACCAACACGGCTATCCACCTGAATCCCTGCATCTACAGCCTATCAGTTCTGCGTTTTGGTCGAGATGTTCCTCTAGCCGCTTCCCCCCAAACTATGCATCGTTTAATTTGCTATCATGACACACCCCTCTTCGTCTTAGGAGGGGGAGGGAAGAGTTAACACAGAAAGAGGCGCCATATGCTTCGACCTTTCCTCCTAAGGAAGAGACTCCAAGACCGAGGATATTTAGGTCGTCCCTTCTCTACAACGGGACGACGGCGACCCTAAAACCTGTCCACCATCCCACCCCCACCGGAAAAGAAGCAAAGGCATTTGCCCAAGTTGTTGGCGGCGGGAAAAGGCCCTCGCACAATCATCACCATTATTACTACTACTACGACTCACGAGTTTCCCAGGAACTCGTGGAAGCGGATCCGGCCGTGGGTGGTCTCTGCTTCGAAGTTGGGCGCTTCGTCTCCCAGCAGGAGGCCCGGCATGGTAGCAGCGCGGACAGAACGCAAACCCACCACCGAGAAGCAAAGCGAGAAATGCAAGTTCTTGTACAGCCTGGATGGGGGCGTGGCTTTACAATGGAGGGGCGGAGCTTCCGGAAGTTTCCTCCTCCTCTGAAGCTGCCGTCCTGAATGCCTGTTTAGCCCGCAATAAAGCCAGTGATATTGAACAGTGCAGTCCTAAATTGAGTTAGATCGTTCGGATCAGTGTAACTGTATACGATTGCACTGTACATTCCTGATAAGTATGCGTAAGGTTGTGTTGTTGTTTTTTGCTGGGGAGGGCAAAGATACTACGAAGCTCAATGCACGTTCCCCATAAAGTAAGCCGAGGTGGAATATACCAGTTTACGGTCGAACCGTAAGCAAACGTCTGAATGAGTATCGTAGGGAAGGGTGTATAACCGACAGCCAGATCCTATTAAATAAACCCCATCGATTTCCGGGCTGCAGCTCAAATTGGGGTTGTCAGGAGATGAGCTAAAAATTCGATGCGGGGTGTTGTGACACTTCCTACCCGCCGCGCAGTGATCTCATTAAAATGTAGGAAGAGTTATCGAATGGCCGCTGGAATGCATAAATCTGTCTATTAGCCCCACAGAGATTGCGCAAGAGTTACAAAGAATACTACAAAAGCAGGTATCAGATCAGCGCATGCCTGTTGTGCTGCTATCACCAATGACGTTGCAGTGTTCAGGAGATGAATGTGCCATTTATATGGCACATGGTCCAGCAATGCAGGTGCAGCGTCTTCCCTTTTCTGAGTCATAAAATATTTTGAGTTGAGAACGTGGAAAATGCGATATCCCAACAAGGCAGTGCAAGCTTATGAGTTAGTAGTTCCATCCACCTGTCATTTTACAACAATGCAAAAGTACAATCTAAATAAATCAACAACCCAAACAAGGTACCAACACAGCTGTCCACTTTGATCTAAGGCAGGGGTGGGCAAACTGTGGCTTGGGAGCCGCGTGGGGCTCTTTCACATATGTTATGTGGCTCCCGGCAGGGCGGATGGGGAAGCTAAATATCATTAGCAAATAAATATCATTGGACAAATTAATACCATTATCAATATCTGCTTTTACCCCTTTTGTTATTATTTTTGGCAGTCTCATTTAATGTTAATAAAAAGCAAATTTGCTTATTTTCCAATAAAAGCAGGTAATATTTGTTCATGTCTTGTGGCTCTCAAACATCTGATGTTTATTCTATGTGGCTCTTACATTAAGCAAGTTTGGCCACCCATGATCTAAGGTATATCTCAACAAGTCCTGGAGTTCAGTGGTTGGTTCATCCAAAACCACCGGCTAAGGGGACCAAAATTTAAAGAGGTCTTTGGCTCATGCTTCTGGTTACACCTAAGCTTTTTATGTGTAACAGGTGAGGCTGCCTTATACTGAATCTCATACCATTGGTCCATCTAGGTCTGTATTGTCTGCTCATTTTGACAGCAACTCTCCATGGTCTTATGTAGTGGTCTTTCAGATCCCCTATTGCCTGGTCCTTTTTAACTGGAGATGCTGAGGATTGAATTTGGGACCTTCTGTATGCCAAGCAGGAGCTCTTCCATGGAACCACAGTCCCTCCCTTAATATATCTCTGCAAAAGGCTACTGGTTTTCCTCCTCCATGTCCCAGATGAGACAGATGAGGCCAGGTCATTTGGCCATTGGCTGGGCTATGTGACTGCCTCAATAGAACAGTAGTGGAAAGTCTACAGCTCAGACCTGCTGGTGAGGAACTGTTTTCATTTTGGGGTGGAAGGTCTACCTGTGGCCTTGGCACAAGGGGGTGCCTTTTGCACATGGCAGTGTGTCTGCTTAGAGCCCTTTTGCATCATGTTGTGGTTGCAGCCGTGACCAAAAGCAAGTCAGGACCTACTTTCTTTAAAGTGCTGTTGTCCTTGCAGGATCAGCTCAAGCCCCCACCCACTAAATTTGTTTGTGAATCTTTGGTCAAGTACCAAGTGAATCTTTGGTCAAGTGCTGTTCTTCCACCCACATATTCTATCTTCCTCCAGCCTCTGAAATGACAATCAGCCTCCAGGAAGAGTGCAGCAATTCTGGTTTGATGATATGGATGACTTTTAACAGCAAAGGACTAGCCAGGAGGAGGAAGAGGAAGAAAAAGAGTTGGATTTATGCCCCCGCCCTTCACTTGGGATTCTTAGAGCAGCTTACAATCTTGTTCCCTTCATCTCCCCACAACAGACACCCTGTGAGGTAGGTGGGGCCAAGAGAGCTCTGCGAGAACAGCTCTTGAGAGAACAGCTCTGAGAGACCTGTGGTTGACCCAAGGTCACCCAGCTGGCTGCATGTGGAGGAGTGGGGAAATCAAACCCTGTTCTCTGGATGAGAGTCTGCCACTCTTAAACACTACACCAAACTGGCTCACCTTCTAATGACAGCATCCACCTGCCTCCATTAAGACTCCAGTTCAGGACTCAGGACTGGATCCCAAGCCAAGGTCCTTCAGTCACTACCTCTGGTCACTGCACCATTACTACAGGATTTTGCCTTGAGTCAGCTGTGGCTCCACTACCTATTGGACTCTCCCCTAGAACAATAATCACCCTTGTCTCTAGGAGGGTCTGGTCCTTTCCAACTGCCCTGCTCACCAGCTCCTTTCCCTTGTCAACCAGCTGTGTCCTTCCAATTTCCCCACACTTGCTATCTGGCTCTCTTGGCCTACTCTGGAGCAGGGCTTTCCTCTGCAGAAGGCCTCTACTCTACAAGAGGTCTTTTCCTCTTGAGGAGATTAATACTGTCCTGGCTTCCGTTGGGGCTGTTCTACATTGCATTGTGAGTAGGACTGCCCTGGGGTACAACAGTGACCCATCAGGGGAAGTCCTACCTCATCAAGGTGTATGTCCGGGACACTGATTTGGCCCACTGTATGTGTATTTTGGTGGTGGAAGACGCTGAGGATTGAACCTGGACTGAACCTTCAGATACGATCTGAATAAGTGTGCCTGCACACAAAAGCTTATACCCAGAATTAAACGTTGTTGGTCTTAAAAGGGCCACTGGACTCAAACTTGTTTCCGTTGGGAAGAAAGCTTTTGGTTAAATAAGAGCAACATAAGTACACCTCAACATAAAAGACTGAGAACAAATGAGACAATATACCAGACTATTGTGACAAGATGGTGGTGGTGGAAAGTGCTGTCAAGGCACAACTGACTGATAGCGATCCTGTGGGGTTTTCAAGGCAAGAGACATTCAGAGGTGGTTTGCCATTGGCTGCCTCCACAACACAAGCCCAGTATTCCCAGGTGGTCTCCCATCCAAATACTAACCAGGCCAGACCCTGCTCAGCTGCTGAGATCTGATGAGATCAGGCTAGCCTGGGCTATTCAGGTCAGGGATACTGTGAAAATACAACAGGCATAAAACTAATCAATTTTATAGATCAACTGCTATTTTCATTGGTTCCCTAGTTTCATGTTGAAATCTTGAGACATAAATGATCAGTGCCTTGCAGTGTAATTCCACATAGCTATGCCATGACAAAACTGAATCTTCTGATCTCCCTTTGTAACAATCCCCTCTAAACCTCCCCCCCCCTTTCTGTTGTTTATACTACTGGGTATAAATATATCTGTTGAACATAATACTTCAGACACCTAAGTGAACACTGCCTGACAAAAGCTGATACTGGAATAAAGTTTGATTCAGGTGGGTAGCCATGTTGATCTGAAGCAACAGAACAAATTTTAAGTGCAATGTCACCTTTAAGACCAAGGAAGTTTAATTGTGGGTATAAGCTTTCATGTGCATGCACACTTCTCCAGATATATTGAAACAAGACTTCCTCAACCATTACATATAGGTAGACTTGGGGGGTTGGTTGCCAGGAAGGGTTACTTAGAGTCAAGATGTGTAAGTAACTGAACAATAAGTATAGCTAAGATTGGATTAAAGCAGTTGGTAAGATCTGTAAATAGCAGCAAATTAGCATTCACATAATAAAAGAATTAACAAACAGATGTGAGAAGTTTGAGTCCAGTGGTACCTTTAAGACCAATAAAGTTTAATTCTGGGTATAAGCGAAAACTGAGTGACTGAGCATGTGCAGTGAGATAAGAAGTCGATATCTCCATTAATCCCTGGGGGTTCCATTGTCCAGAGTGTTTTAATAACTTGCAATTCATCAATCTCCCAGTCTGCTTCTGAAATTCCTTTGCAATAAAACAGCAAACAGGTCGAACCCTGTGCCAAAGGATAAATGGACACAAACCTGACATCAAGAATCACTGAACTGAGAAACCTGTAGGAATACATATCAACCTCCCAGGGGACTCAACGGGGAACCTCGAACTAGCTGTTTTATTGCATTTAAACTTGATACATTGAATGATGCAGAAATTACACAGTAAGAACACACTGCAGTAGTACTGCAATGCAACTGAACCTCAAGACTTCATATGTAACACCCCTTATTTGTCCTACACAATAGAGGACTTAAATTACACACATATATCAGTTATTGTAGGGCACTGTCTAGTATAGCCATGAGATCCTAAGACTTTCTGGCAGCCTCAAGTTCTAGCTCTTGCTAGTTTTATGCACCACTAGGTGGCGAGCTAGATTTATTTTTGGGGCTAAGAGAGCTCTGAAGGTGTATCTATAGCGCCACTGGGGTTCTTGCAACGTACTGTACCTTGTGCCAATGATTGCTATACATTAACAACATGCTACGTGAAAGAGTGCTCTATTTCTCCAAGAAAGGCTCTTGCCTCGTTCCCCCTGTTGCAGCGCTACGTTTTCCCATCAACTCCACCCCGCCGCTCCTCGTCTCGCCTCCCAGCAAGGACCTGAAACGCGTCACGTGGGAAAAGGGCAAAGAGGAGCGGGGGTGGTGCGCCGTCACATGGTCAGCCTCTCTTCCTCTGCATCCCTTTGCGGGCGGCAGCTGTGAAACAAACAACACAGCCCCGGGAAGGGTTGCTCTTGAGGTTGACAGTGCTGGCAATTGAGGCGGCGCGGGCGGTTCTGGGAGCCGCTTCGGCCATGGCGACTTACGTGAGCGAGCTGGAGGTGGCCAAGAAGAACCTGAGCGAAGCGCTGGGCGAGAATGTGAAGCAGTGAGTGACGGCCGGCGCGGGCCCCCGTCTCCTTCTTCCCCGACCCGTCGGACTGGGGGGAGGCGGAGAGAAAAGGCTAGCTAGGCCTCTCTTGAGCCTCGGTCTTGATTTTTGCCATGCGCCGCCGGCAACGTCGCTCTCGAGGCCTCCCCGCCCCCAAGCTCACAGTGGTCCTCATCTGGCAAAAAGCGAGGCACAATCAAGCCCGGAAAATGGCTTGTGTTGCTTTTATGCATGACTGGAGCCAGGGCACCAGAGGGAGGGAGGGAGGGTGGATAGCAGTCAGTGCCAGCCTCCAGGTGGGACCTCGGATTCCCCTGCAATTGCACCTCATTCTCTAGGCTAGAAAGATCAGTTCCCCTAGAGAAAATGGATGCTTTGGACGACGGCCTCTGTTCTCCCCAGGCTGCGTCTATCCGCAATTCTCCAGGAGTTTCCCAACCTGAAGCTGGAAATCCCACCCCCCTCCAAATCCCCTGCCAGTGGCAACCAATGCTCCCCCTAAGTTATGGAGTCTTGCTGTTGCAAAAATTCTACTTCCTGAGCTACTGGCATTAAAGTTGTGAGCGAGTGCTTTGGCTACCGCATAAATTAGTCTGCTCTGGAGCCATCCTTCCTGAGTTAAGACAAAAATGTGTGAGCCGGAGGCTAAAAAACTGTGAGCTAGCTCACACTAAGTCAGCTCAGAGGGAACTCTGGTTGGCTACCCTAACAGAGATGCACGTATACATGGGTATACATGTGTATATGTGCATCTACATACATGCTGAATGAGCGCTCCTCTTCCAGTGCCAGTTTGGTGTAGTGGTTAAGTGCGTGGACTCTAATCTGGGAGACACGGATTTGATTCCCCACTCCTCCACATGCACCTGCTGGATGACCTTGGGCAAGCCATAGCTCTGTATCAGCTGTTCTCTCAAGGACAGTTGTTTCAGGGCTCTCTCAGCCCCACCTACCTCACAGGGTGTCTGCTGTGGGGAGGGGAAGGGAAAGGAGTTTGTAAGCTGCTCTAAGACTCCAAGTGAGTGAAGGGCGGGATATAAATCCAGTCTCTTCTTCTTCCTCCATTTGATGCCATGGCTCTAGTCACACACATGTTTCTTTCATCTCTCCCTCCCCACCCCACCTCTGTATAATAGGATTGCATAGTCAATTGCCTGTGCAGAGTTTTGCCAGTGTGTGCACCACTTTCAATTCATTGACTGGTGTGTATCCCTGCATAAAATGTACTAGCTGTTGATTTTTTCGGGCTTGGGCTGGCATAACTGTGTAAGATTGCACAGTGACAAAAAATGACATACTCCCAGTTTTAAGAGTATGAATTTTGGGTCAAATTACATTTTGTTTATTAAATTCTACAAAATAAGCATTGGGTACCTAAACTGAAAATAAGCCTTCACTAGAAAACAGAACGTGGCTAACTTTAAACTCAAATACAGTAGAGGGAAAATGTATGAACTAGCGTGAATTATTCTCTAGAGTTACCACAGTATTTAAATATTTTACTTATATTACAAGTTGCCATTGCGCTCTTTTCTCTTGAAATGCATGCCTATCTTGGCTTTCTCTGGCAGATTTAAAGGATTAGGATGGACATTCCGGAGAAAGATTACTGTGATTATAGTAAAGTGTATATTGTAAGGAGAATAAGGGAAAGGGAGTGAGAACAAGCAGGCACAGGTGAGTAGATGGTGTGAAGGAGGGAAGGATAGGTGAGAGGCACTTCAGTATAAGCTTTAAGTAGTTTAGGAGTTGCGATCTTGTGTCTCCCACCCTGGGAATTATCATTTTGTGAGGGAGCTCAGAACCAATGCTCCGTCTAAGATGTGGAGTCTTGTGAGCAAAATTCTACTTTGTGAGGTACTGGCATTAAAGTTGTGAGCAAACGATTTGGCTACCGCATAAATTAGTTTTCTCTGGAGCCATCCTTCCTGAGCTAAGACACAAATGTGTGAGCCAGAGACTAAAAAACTGTGAGCTAGCTCACACTAACTCAGCTCAGAGGGAACACTGCTCACAACATATGTCTTAGTCTCTCAACCAGTCCTTGAGTTCAGTCGTGTGCTCGGTCCATCAGCATCTTGTCAGTGGCGGATACCTTCTGAACTCACTGACTGCAAAGTGTTCATTCGGTATATTATTTATTTATTTACTTAATTTATACCCCACCTTTTACCTCAATGGGGACCCAAAGTGGCGTACACTGTTCTCCTCCATTTTATCCTCACAACAACCCAGTGAAGAAGGTTAGGCTGAGAGTGCTGGACTGACCTGCGCTCGTCCAGAAAGCTCCCAAGTCCCAGAAGGGATTTGTACCTGGGTATTCCAGATCCCAGTCTGACATTCTACCAGCTACGCAACACCAGCTCTGTTCAGTTACCTCATAAACATAAGGATTTCTGAATACTTAGGAAGGTTTATCTCCAGTAAGCATAACAGAGATTCAAGCAGTTTTGTCAATAGCTGGAGTTTTGTAGAGTTTGAAAGCGGTGCCAGTCTAAGTTGGTTTGAAAACACTGACATCTTCCCTATTTTGAACCTTTTATTGGAATCAGGGTAGGAATGACATTTTCCAAGATAAAGATCCTTCCCCGCCCTTTTTAATACTAGATTCCTTGTTCTCATCTTCAATTACAGATGAGATTATATGGAGAACATGAGTCCCCCCTGCTGGCTGTTGAGCCACACTACTACATAATTGCTGCTTCTCCGAGCAGAAGGTTGCCATTAAAACAGTAGGATTCTAAATTTTGTATCAACAGAGTGGTGAAGTATCCTCCGATCCTGTCAGATTTATAATTCATCCTGAAATAGCCAATGAAAAAGTGATCCATTATTGCAAGCTTGGGATAGCTCAGTTTTAGAGACATTGGGTTGGGTCTTGCACACTGTGACCATAGCAGTGTTTGTGGAATGGAACTTCCTGCTGTGAGGGGGAAAGGGGGTAAGAGGCCCTTTGTGAAGGGTATGGAGGGGGCATGCAGTGGGAAAGGGGGATAGGTGAAAATCTCAGGCAAGCAGAAATACCATTTGTACAAACAAAACACATGAGGTCCAACAAATTATTTGTAAAATATCTTGCAAGGTTAAAATAAGGATGATGATGCAAAAAGAAAGACAGGGTCCCTGTGTGTTTTAATAGTTAAGAGGGATTTTTGCCGCTGACTTTCCTCCCTCACTTCGGCAAGAGCAGCTAAGTGTAAGGAGTCCCCTGACTTACACAGTAGTAAATGTGTTTTGCACCTGAGTATCCACGTTTAAATTATATGAAGCTAGATTGGTCATGGGATTTTATGTTCTAGTCGTATCAAATGGACAATGGAATAAGTTAACAATAGAAGCTGTAGGAACTCTTTTCCTGAAAGTATTTGTGGAAAGATCATTTCTAAGGATGGAGCAAAGGTACAGGAGCAAGCCATTGAAAGATGGGTTTTGGTATAGATCGGGGACAGAGGAACTCCAGGCTTGCAGGATCTTTTCTTTTTAAACTAGAGCGTGGAGTTTGCCAGTCCCCAAATGGTACCTCACATAGAACTGGTTGCACCTTAATGTTACACTCCATGATCCCCAAACTAGGGTCACTTGCCAGCACAACATGTCTGAGTTTCTAAAGATAAGTGATCTAACATTAAATCCTAAAAGTTGCATTATGACTAGGAGAGCTACTGGAAGTATCTGACCATTACTAGAGTGGGGAGCCTACTTCTCCTATCACGCCCCACGATGGTGGATGACTGGCAGGCAGGCCCTGATGACGGACAGACTGCATGGCTGCTGCCTCCGTTTTTGGAATTTCTAGGAGCATGCACCTGCAAATCTTTGGTTACCCTTCTACATCACGTTTTGCGCTCTGCTCTCTAGTACCAGGCTGTGTTCTTAGGCCCTCAGTAGAATTTAAAATGATGGTAGGAAATGCTCCAAGCTGCAATGGAGCCCAAATACTTGTGATCAAACTGACATCATCTCTCTCATTGAAGTTGGTGTTCTCCCTGGTCCTTGCAGTTCCTCTCATTGTAGTCGAGGAAATGACATGATAAGCCCTTTAAGAGAAAAAGGACAGAGTTTTATAGGAAGAGCTTATGTCTTATAATATGCTGTTTATACCTTGTACAGATACTGGGCTAATTTAAAGCTGTGGTTTAAGCAAAAGATCAGCAAAGAGGAGTTTGACCTGGAAGCTCGAAGGCTCCTCACACAAGACAATGGTAAGAAAAGGCATCTCCGAGTTCTCTTGCCTATATTCTATGTTCCCATCAATAAATGCACATAACTGAGATTGGGGATTACTGTGCTTTCAGCCAAATGTCAGTCTACAGCTGCCCTCTCTAAAACGGTTTCAGCCGTGGCAGGTCATGGGAATGGGGAAAGTGAAATTACACCATGACTAATGAAGACTTCATTTAGTCCCTCCCCCAGTTTTAGAGATTTCTCTGGGCATTGCTGATACATTCCCGAGTGTATTTTTATAGCAGCCCAAAGAGCTTTTTAGAAGATGAAAGCTGAGATTCTCAAGATGCTGAAATATGTGTCCAGTATCCAATTTTTCACTTTTGCATAGAATAAAAATATACTGAAGATAAGTTTATTGTACATGAGTAAGTGTTATTACATTACGTGCTTACATACACAGCCCGTGCTGTTTTGTGATGCCGATACAAGCACTGAAATGATTGTAAGGCTACTTCTTATCGTCTGTCTGAGTCACCTCTGCTTTGTTCCCCTCTTCCTTTCGGCAGTCCATTCGCACAATGATTTCCTCTTGGCTATTCTCACACGATGTCAGATCTTGGTTTCTGCGCCTGGTAAGTCAACTATAAAAATTCTCAAGCATCCGTACTCAAAGATATAGCTGAGGTATGCTTATCTTAGGTATGGTTCTACTTGTATGTTGTACTTTATGGGCATTTAAGTATTTGCATCCTGCTTTTCCCCCAATGAGACCCAAAGCTGTATACAACAACAACAACAAACACAATGTAGATAAACCAGGAAAAAACCAACAATATGGTTGCAGGAATTAGTTGCTGGTTCCACCCAGAGGTCCTGGGTGGCTAAGGGCTCATGCCTCTCTGGGCATGTCCAAGCTTTCTATGTAACTGGGAATTTAGTTGTGAGTTCCTCAGTATTACCCCATGCTCTTCTATCTTTATCAGTGTCACTTATATATGGTTAGATAACATCATAAGAAGAGCCCTGTTGGATCAAACCAGTGGTCCACCTAGTCCAGCATCCTGTCTCATACTGTGGCTAGCCTGTTCCTCTGGAGGACCAGCAACAGGGCATCGAGGCCGAGACCTTCCCCTAATGTAACCTCCTGGCTCTGGGATTCAGAGGTTAGCGTCTCTGAATGTGGAGGTTCCCCTCAGTCCCCATGGCTAGTAGCCACTGATAGGCCTATCCTCCATGATGTATGTTGTCTGGCCCCCAGAAACAGAGGTGCTTTTCAGAGATCTGTAATTTTGCTTGAGCAGCCCTCTTGCCAAAATCAAAATGGCATTACAAGTGTGAGGAAGTCCTAAACTGTGATTTATCAGACTGCCAGAAGGCTGGTGGCGTAATATATTTCTTTTAAAAACCTGCCTCTGGCTTAAAATCTGACCTTAAGTTGAACAGGGCATGAGGGGTGTCTAAGAGCTCTTTGGTGTAAGTTTTATTTTAATGTTTGTTTGATGAGTGCCGTGATATCCTCGCTGAGTCTGAATCTGGCTGTTTTCTCCTTTCCTGTCTCCAGAGGGTGCTGGCTCTCTGCCATGGACAGGAGGTTCTGCAACAAAACCTGGCAAGCCCAAAGGGAAGAAAAAGTTTTCTTCTGCTCGACAGAAGTTTGATGTAAGTGTGTATGTGTTAAGGAAGACCATGTCCTTTCTCAAGTGCGTGGAAACAGGTTGAAAATTGGTAAACTGAACCCAGGAAGCGGAATGTTTACATATTTGGGCTGGATCCAACCACCTTTTCCATTGGTGAAAAAGGGAGGAGTGTTCCCTCTGACCACCAAAAAGCCTCTGCTGGAGATAATGGGATTGATGTGGACCCAAGGCATGTGAGACGGGGGCTGGAGAAAGCAGCGGATTTGGTGAGGCTGAGTGAAGAAAACTGGTTAGATCCTACCCACTGAGTTTCATGCTCCTCCACTCTATTGCATAGCTTACTTTCTGGTCTGGCGCCATCACAGTGTGCATTTTACATCCGAGGATGGGGAACAGGAAGGCCAAAATGACACAGTGTAATGATCTGGGACTGCTGACTTAGATAGCCCAGGCTAGTTCAATCTTGTCAGATCTTAGAAGCTAAGCAGAGTCAGCCCTGGCTAGTAAATGGATGGGAAATGTCCAAGGACTACCAGGGTTGTAACACAGGCAGGTAATGGCAAACCATTTCCGAATGTCTCTTTTCTTGAAACCCGTATGAGGCTGCCATTAGCCAGCTGTGACTTGACAGCCCTTTCCGCCACCACCAATGATCTGAGAGAGGAGATAAATTGTGGAGCACATCACAGAGCAAGGATCTGAGAGAGGAGATAAATTGTGGAACACACCACAGAGCAAGGAGAGGGAACCATGACACAAGGCTTCCATTTTCACAGAACAGTACATCCCACCTGGGGTGATGTAGCACAAAGTTCCTCAACTCTGTCACGTGCAATGCAAATTAAGGGATTTGTGGATATTTATCTATTATGCTACTGTGACATTCAGTGGCCTCAGACATGGGGACCCCCTTACTTCATTCAGCAGGGGTCGTCCTCCTGGGCTCCTCCGTGGCCACTTCCCTACCCGCAACTACTTTCTTTGCTTTTTTCCTGTACTTCTGTGGAGAAACAGCCTACACATAGCCCTGAATGATGTGACCTACATCACAAGGAGTTGCTCTGTTAAGTGAAATAAACGTGTTTTTTTCCCTTTTAATTTTTGAATTTGAAATTGTAATCCATTTACAACAACTGAGGGTCCTGAAAAAAAGGAACTCTACCTATTTTACAAAGACACGGATCTTTGGCTTTATTGTAAAGATGGAACTTGAGAGCTTACAATTATGTTCTTGCCAAGAGTACGTTGCATTGTCGTACATTATGTATGTGTGTTGTTTTAAATTTAGATGTCCATACCATGTTTTTTTTTCCCATTGATGCTGCATATGAAATAGAGGAGAGCTATATTTCTAAGAAATTAGAGGTATAATTGGGGTTTTCCATACTTTTCAGTTGTGTTGAGCTCTTATCCTTTATCATGATTGACAAAAAGTTTCTTGTACCAGCTTGTGATGGTAGCTTATCCCCCCCCCCCCAGCTCTTTGCCACTGGGAGTTTGACTGTAAAGGGTTTTTTTTTAAATCTACCTGAAGCTTTGGGAACGTGGCAGGTGATATTCTTCATACAATATATGGCCATCAAGGTGGGCAGCTGTGTTGGTCTGAAGCAATAAAGTCCAGCGGCACCTTTAAGACCAACAAAGTTTTATTCACGATGTGAACTTTCGTGTGCAAGCACACTTCTATCAGACATTGAATTCCATTTCAGTATGCAGCCATATCTCAGTGCTGCAGCCCCCTAGATAACCAAAATCCATTGTTTACATTTTACAGCACCGGTTCCAGCCACAGAACCCATTATCTGGAGCCCCGCAGTTTATAGCCAAGGACCCCCAAGAAGACGACGACCTGAAGCTATGCTCGCATACTATGATGCTTCCTACTTGGGGCCAGCTGGAGGGACGGATGATCGTCACTGCCTTTGAGCACGGCCTGGATAATGTCACTGAAGAGGCGGTGACGGTCGTCGTCTATGCTGTGGAGGTGAGAGATCCAGAACAGGGGCAACTGTTTGTGAGGCTCTGATGGTGGTGCAGGCAAAAAAAACCCCCCAAACCCCTCACTGTGCTGTATGGATAGATCCAGGTGGGGTAGCCATGTTGGTCTGAAGAAGCAGAACAAAGTTTGAGTCCAGTGGGGCACCTTAAAGACCAAGGAAGTTTTATTCAATGTATGAGCTTGTGTGTGCATGCATTGTCATGCACATGCATGCACATGAAAGCTCATACCTTGAATAAAACTTTCTTGGTCTTAAAGAAGAAGAAGAGATTGGATTTATGCCCTGCCCTCACTACCCAAAAGAGTCTCAGAGGGGCTTACAATCTCCTTCTCCTCCCCCTCCCCACAACAGACACCCTGTGAGGTAGGTGGGGGCTGAGAGAGCTCTCCCAATAACTGTCCTTGAGAGAACAGCTCGGAAAGAACTTATGACTGACCCAAGGTCACACCAGCTGCTGCATGTGGAGGAGGAGTTGGGAATTAAACCTCGGTTCTCCCACATTAGAGCCCACGCTCTTAACCACGACACCAAACTGGCTCTTAAAGGTGCCACGGGACTCAAACTTTGTGCTGTGTGGAGTGAGAGAGGCTGCCTCTGGGCTGCGGCCTCTTTACAGAAAGAGGAGCAAAACAGACGCCTGTCTCACAGAGCATACCCTCTGGGTGTTATATGGTATCAATGTTTATTTTCCCAGTGCATGGTCAAAACAGGCTGTTCCTTTTTTTGTTTCTTTTGTAAATCTTCTCACAAAGATTTGTGGGCTTCTGTTGTTGTTCATATAGGACCTCACATGGGGCTTTGCAAAGTAAAACAAACCGAAGCCTGATTCTGATGTAAAGGCTTGAATTCCTGAAAATCTGAATTGGGGGGGGGGGGAGTGGTAAGGGGGTTGTTTGTTTTTACAGAAGGGAAGTTTTGGATAGTAGTTGGTACTTGCATGTTTGCAGATAGAACGGTCTACAGGGCTCCCATGCATACCCAGACTCCCCAGGGATTGCTCCAGTCCTTTCTGTTTTCCTTCCCCAGGAGCTTTGCTCAGACTCCTGGGAAAAGACCAAGGGATGGTGGGCATCTTTGCGTGGGCATCGAGGGCCCTGGTTTGTATCAAGTATCTGGTAAACGCAAGGCCAGCCTATACGTGAAAGAAGCATCTGAGTTTGCTGTTCAGATATCCGCTGCGTTCACATCAGATGTGGAGGGCAGAGGGTCTAGTTTTTGTACCAACAGGTCTCTGGACCCATCTGTCTTTTCTTCTCCTCTCCATCCATTGCTTCAGGAACCTCTTTTTCCAGCCTGGTCTCGAAGCAGGAAGCAAGAAGGGGGGAGGGTTATCTACTTTCACCTATAAGCCTCTTCGTAATTTTAGGCTGTTTGCCCTCAGAGAGCCAGTTTGGTTTAGTTGCTAGGAGCACGGACTCTAATCTGGGAGAACTGGGTTTGATTCCCCACTCCTCCACATGCAGCTGCTGGTGTGACCTTGGGTCAGTTACAAGTCCTTTCAGAGCTCTCTCAGCCCCACCTACCTCACAGGGTATCTGTTGTGGGGAGGGGAAGGGAACGGAGACTGTAAGCCGCTCTGAGACTCCTTCGGGTAGTGAAGGGCAGGGTGTAAGTCCAGTCTCCTCCTCTTCTTCTCTGCTTTGTGCACGAGCCCCTGCTGTTCATTTCTGCCCTCACACTGTGGTGTTTCACTTTGTCTCTCCAGAAGCATCTCAAGGATATCCTTGCGTCAGTAATATCCAGGAGGCGGGCCTACCGCCTGCGGGACGGTCACTTCAAGTATGCCTTTGGAAGCAACGTCAATCCTCAGCCTTACCTGAAGAACAGCATCGTCGCTTATAACAATTTAACCGAATGGTAAGGAAATACCTCACAGCAGGGGATGAATGTCCGACAACTGCTAGTTTGAAGTAGTGTATACTTAGGCACTTAGAGGCGAGTTTTGGTTTGCGACAACTTTGGCATGCCGGTCTGGTGCTTCTCAGGGGTACGATGAGCGGTTTGAGGGTCAGTCCTCCGCCTTTTCTCCAGAAGTAGAGGAACACCTACTACAGGGCTTTGTCCGATGCACTGACGCTTTCTTTTCTCACTGCTGGTGGTGGCAGGGCAGGTTACAGCGTTGGGTAAAATAGTTGTCAGTAAAGCTCTCATCTTGCTTCTCATTTAGCAGCTAATTGTATGATCGGTGGCCGATAAAAGCTGAATCTGTAATGACCCGCCTCCTAAAGCCAAGCTTCCAAGCTATAATTGCAATTATCTCTCAGGAAATTAGGCTGGGTAAACGGGCCCTGAATAATTACAGGAGGCTTAAATAGCTAGGTGATGAATTTGTCACTCAGTGGCTTGGAACTGGTTCAGACAAAATCCAGTCTTTATAAAGGCTTTGAATTATAAATGCACGCTTCTAGAATTTGGATGAAGCCCCAGTCAACCCTTGAGGGGGGGAGAGTCAGACTTGCACGTCTCCTTTTCCAAAATGTAATGTTGGGTCATTTCCCTTCTCCCACCCCATTCCTCATCTCTCTCTTTCTAGCCCTCCAAGCTGCTTAGCGCCTCCTCCTGGTCAGAACCTGGCTTCCCACCCTCCTCCTGATGATGCTGAGCAGCAGGCCGCCCTCCTCCTAGCCTGTTCCGGGGATACTGCACCAGCCTCTCTGCCGCCTGTGAATATGTATGATCTTTTTGAGGCATTGCAGGTAATTTTGCCGTCCCCTTGACTAGCTTCTCCTGGAGGGAGGTGCCTTCTAGCAAAGAACCCCGTCTGAACAACCTCCCTGGAAAGTCATTGTCTTCCTCTTCTTTTACATTATTGTGTGCCCCCCCAAACTTCCCTCTTGCATGTGACTGTTAACCAAGCTCCTGTTTTAGATCTAAGTTTGATGGGCAGATTAAATTCCTTCCGCAAGCCCCATAAATCCAGGAAAGCAGGCCCTTTCTCCACTGCATGCACTTCAGATCTTACAGATTTTTTTTTACATCTTTTGTTTATAAATGTCAAGATATAACAAATCAAAGTAGTTAATTGCTTATAAACAAGGCGTCGTCACAAAAATAAAGATAAGTTTGTGGAAATAGTAAATTAAATAACTTAACTTTGCTCTTTTGAAAGTACATTCATCCAACTATACATCTTATTCCAACTGGCAAAAAATGAGTTTGGTTTTCTTTTAGACTTTAGGATGACTGACGAAATGGTCAAGCCTACTATGATAACTTGGGCAAGAGATTTGGGCTGTAGTATAGATTTGGACAGTTGGTCTAAGATTTGGTTGACAAATATTAAAATAACCAAAGCTGTATCTTATAAAGAAAACATCCACAAAATGTTTTTTAGGTGGCATCTCTCGCCGGACAGGCTGTCTAAGATCTTACAGATTTTGACAAGTGAGCCTGCCTTTTTCCTGTGAATTCTGAGTGTGGACTGGGGATGCAGAATCTCGTGCCTGGTGCAGTTTGTGCAAAGCCAAATTCCCTGAGAGGGGTTGAAGTCTGCCTTGAAAAATGATGTCTCTGCAGCTGGGTGCCTCCAGGGCTCTGTGCCCTTCAGCATGGAGGGGTCTTATACAGCATTGATCCCCCCCACACACACTTTTCTTATATAAGGGGAAGGGAATGTGGTACCCTGACTCAGCCTATGCTACAGTAGACAGGTGTGGAGGGATCCTGGGAAACATGATGCCGTCCCTGAATCCTTACTGTGACTAGGCAGAGGAGAAGATGGGATGCTGGGAGGCAGTCTCACCTGGGCCATCCCACTGGTGCAGGGGGGATGCCTGACTTCATCCTGAGTGCTGATCGTAAAAGTATCTTTTTGAGAGATGAGAGCAAAGTTCGCCTCCAGTTGTAATCCAGAGAAAAGACCAAGAGCCAGATGTTGAAGATGTGGGTTAAAAACATCCTGTTGCATGCAAGGCATGATGACCCATACATTCTCACACACGCAGACCCATCCCCAGCTAGCTGTTTACTGCCTGTCTCCCCACTCCGTTCCTGATGCAAGATGTCTCTGTCACAAGTCTCTTGTTGTCTACCCCCTTCTTTCCTGTCTCTGTGCTGAGTGTGTGTGACACGACACCCCACCCCATGGGAGACAGCAGGGGAAGACTCCTGATTGGGGTCAGTGTGGGTGAGCCGGAGCTGTCTCCTCAGAGCAATAGAGAGGCCTCAGTCTAAGTTACTACAGCAGCTTGGAGTTGGCTGACGAGGCAGGGAGCATCACTTTGGTTTCCTTGGCAACTAGGGTAGCCTCCTTTTTCTCAGCCAGCCTGGTGTAGTGGTTAAGATACTTAAGAGAGACTAATCTGGGAGAACGGGGTTTGATTCCCCACTCCTTCACATGCAGTCAGCTGGGTGACCTTGGGGCAGTCAGAGTACTCTCAGAGCTGTTCTATCAAGAGCAGTCCTCGAAAGAGCTCTCTCAGCCCCACCTACCTCACAGGGTGTCTGTTGTGGGGAGAGGAAGGGAAGGAGATTGTAAGATGCTCTGAGACTCTGAGTGAAGGGCAGAGTAGAAATCCAATCTCCTCCTCTTCTCTCCTCCTCCTTGATACTGATGCTGCTTCTTGCAAATCTTTATCACCCACTAGCACAACAGAAGACGAGGAAGCCTAAAAAGTAAAGCATTAAGCATGGAGATGTTGGTTTTGCTTGGAGAATTGTGGATTTTTTAAGCCCCAGATCTGTTGCTAACAAGATTTCCTCCATGTGTGTGCTACCTGTAGCTCCACCGAGAAGTGATCCCGGCTCACACCATCTACGCTCTCAATATTGAAAGAATCATCTTGAAGCTCTGGCACCCGAACCACGAAGAGCTGCAGCAAGACAAAATCCACCGGCAGCGCTTGGCAGCAAAGGAAGGGCTCCTGATGTGCTGAGGCCCACAACAGCATTTCTTGGACCTGCCGAGTCGGGCGTCTGGACTTCACTTAGCTGTGCTGACATTTCCCAGTGGAGACGTGGACTTCTTTCCTATGGAAATATGACTTGAGATGCAGGAGGGCATTGCGTTTGCTACCAGAAAGCCACATGGCAAAAAAAAAAAAACCCAACCCCAACCCAACCAATGGTGCACTGTCTTCCTTAAGGACGACACTACTTCGTAGGGGTGTTAGCCTTTAAACAGAGTGAAGGCAAATCGTTCTGGAAAGACTGGTGCCATGTCGGTAGAAGAGAGAGCTGGGGAAGTGTGAAATCCTGTGTTGTTGCATTGTTTCTGTTGTGGTTGGACAGGCATGAAGGACAGTGGTGAGCAAGCAACCAGTTTCCGTACTGCAGGGTGCCCTGCCCTGTTGCCAGTCATTAGGGTTTACAGTGTTTAAACCACAGCCTTGGGAGTAAACGCGCACTTGGCAAAGAAGTGCGTTAGTTTTTCTGTGTTGCAGATTTATGACAAATGAGCAAAAAGCTATTCCATGTCAGTAAACGCAATCGCAAGGCAGTTTTCACAAAATGGAATGTTTGTCTTTTTTAAAGCTTTGTCCGTAGATTTTTGGCATTTCCAAACATAGTCTGAAAAAAAATCTGAGTTATGCTTTATAGCATCATTCATACACAATCGTGCAGGATTTGTGTAGTGGTTTGGTGTCGTAGTTAAGAGCGGCGGACTCTAATCTGGTTTGATTCCTCCACATGCAGCCAGCTGGGTGACCTTGGGGCACTCTCAGAGCTGTTCTGTCGAGAGCAGTTCTTGAAAGAGTTCTCTCAGCTCCAACTGCCTTACAGGGTGTCTGTTGTGGGGAGGGGAAGTGCCCGAGACTCTCTTACTCAAGAGATAAACTGTGGTTTCAATCCTAAATTTTATTTTTAGTTCATTTCTACTCTGCCTTTCTCCACAGTGGGGACTCAAAGTGGCTTTACGCTGTTCTCTCCTCTGTTTTATCCTCGTAAAACCCAGTGAGCTCCGTTAGCCTGAGAATGTGTGACTGGCCCAAGGTCACCCAGCGAGCTTCCATGGCTGAGTGGGGATTTGAACCTGAGTCTCCTAGATCCTAGTTCGACGCTTTTAAACGCTACACCAGACTGGAAATACACTTTCTTGGGGTTAAACCCCTTTGAATAAAATGAGATTTACTGCTAAGTAAGAATTGCTCCTAAGTCCTTCCCTTCGTGTAGTGGTTAGGAGCGCAGACTCTTATCTGGGAGAACCGGGTTTGATTCCCCACTCCTCCACATGCAACTGCTGGTGTGACCTTGGGTCAGTCACAAGTTCTCTCAGAGCTGCTCTCTCAAGAGCAGTCCTCGAAAGAGCTCGCTCAGCCCCACCTACCTCACAGGGTGTCTGTTGTGGGGAGAGGAAGGGAAGCAGATTGTAAGGTGCTCTGAGACTCCTTCGGATAGTGACGGACGGGGTATAAATCCAATCTCTTCTTCTCCCCCCCCCCCCCCGAGCTTATTAGGAAGGTTAATGGTGATAAAGGTATTGCTGTCTTCTTACAAAATGCTTATTCATTGGGGGCTTACGCAAGAGATATTCCAAGAGGATTATGCTCAAAAGATATGCAGCTTAGGTGGTGCAGCTCTTGTTTAAATCTTTTGAGGCAGACTTTTTAAAAAGGGGCCTGAGAGAGAAACTGTACAAATGTGCACAGGAGGTTGAGGGTGTGATAGTGTGGTTTAACTCGGGAGGGGGGGAACGAGAGGAAGATGACAAAAGGTAATTCTGTTTGCAAATCTGGAGTCAGAACATGCAGACACGTCTGGGAAACTGACCGATTGCCAATGCAGTCTCCTAAGCAACAGCTGGATTTTTCATTAAAAGGAGGCGAAAAAGCATCCCAAGCTGCGAGAGGCTGTACAACAGAAGAACAACCCACCCGGCAGGCACATGGAAGTATTTAGTCTGCCTGTGATTTACAATGTCATCTTTCATCCCTGCCCCAATTCACAAACAAGCACCACTGAGTGTACTTCTTGCAGCCTCAGTCTTGTGAATTTGCTGAGAAACAGAATCTCTGCCATGTTCAGTGGAGCTTAATCTCAGACAGTGTGCCCACAGGCAGGGTACTGGAGGGGATCTAGGGCGGAGTGGCCGTGCCTTGCTCAAAGCCGTTGGCGGCAGGGTAGAGAATTTCACCTCTGCCGCAAACTCATTCTGTCTCAACCCATCTGCTATATGGAGATAGTAATACTGACCTTTATTATTCATTTAAGTGAGTTACAGTCAACCTTGCAGATTACACAACGCAGCTGGGTTTGGGGCTCTTTCAGCCCAAGAAATAAGTCTGGCTCGCCAACTTTGAGGACAGCAACAGGAGGTTAAGACTGGCACCCCTCCTTTCCTTTCTACGGCCCCCACATACTTTTCCCCGCCCTGCCATGCGGGACAGCTGTGTGGCCAGTAAAGGGGGATTATTATATCGCTATCTCGGATTGGTTCTAAATTATTACATATACTGATTGTATTTTAAATGTTTTTATAATGACTGTAAATCACCCAGAGCCAGGGTGGGCGATTCATACATTGAATGAAATAAATAAATGAAAGTAAAACCTAGCGGTGCATAACATTAAAAAAGCACTTGCGGCTGCCAGACAATCTTAGAACCTCCTGGCGATACCACACACGATGCCAGATGATGATGAGTGCACTGATTTGGGTGGCCAAGGCTAACCTGATCTCATCCGTTCTCGGAAGCAGCGTTGGCCCTGGCTAGTGTTTACGTTTGATCTTAGCCAAAAGGCTGAAAAGCGATAGGTCCTGGTTAGTATTTGGATGGGAGACCGCCAAGGAATACCAGGGATGCTATGCAGAGCAAGCCACCTCTGAATGTCTTGCCTTGAAAACCCTCCAAGGTTGCCATCAATTGTCTGTGCCTTAAAAAAAAATCATGTGCTTGCTTTTCACACACACCTCTATATGTGTTCACCATTATTCAAAAAGCACTCATGGCATCGGATTCAGATAAAGCAAAAATGATTTCAGCTGGATAAAGTATTTCACACGTTCCAGGGCACAAATTCTGCTGGGAAGAGGATGCTGCTGCTGCTGCTGTCTGCCTTTGAGCTCTAAAGGATGAGACCCAGATTTGAACCTGAGGTCTGCAGGCCAGGAAGATGCTCTGCCACTGAGTCATGGCCACGCACCAGTGGCTTTAGTCTCTTCCCCACTGGACAGCTTTCTGAGGCTGAATCACAGCGCTGGCAAAGTGGGTGACGGCTGTACTTTTGTTCCTAACCCTGGGATCGTCCGCTTGAATCTACGCAATTCCAGCAGCAAAGCATCAGCGAATAAGACAGGAATGCAAAATGATGGTCATTATTGATGCTTGCTGTCCCACACTTGCATGCTTGGTTTATTCAAATTAAAATGCACATTAAGAGAAAGGAAAATTATGGGAGATTCCATTGGAATGATGTGGTGTTTATCTTTTTAAAACTGAACAAAATGAATAAGAATAGAATACTGGTGTGCTGAAAAGAAAGCACGTGAAAAGCTATACTGAGCAAGACAATGACGTGGGACGAGTCCGGTCACCCTCCCCCCTTCTCCCCCACATGTAGCCTTGAGATAATCTTCTTGCTTCAAGGCTTCTCTGAGGCATGCTGTATTCTACCATTTATATCCCAGCCTTCCTCTAAGGACCTCATATTAGTAGATATGGTTGCCCCTTCCCCTATTTATCTTTACAACACCCCTGTGATGTCAGCCTGGAGAGTGATTAGCCTGGATTACCCAGTAAGCGTCACAACTGGACTAGCATCTTGATTCAGATTTCAGGTCAATCCCAGTCCTGCTCTGACCACTGAAACACGCTGTCCCCATACTGAGCAAATGGGAAGTAGTAGCTGGGGGCAGTATTCCCTCTAAGCTGAGTTAGTGTGAGCTAGCTCACAGTTTTTTAGCCTCTAGCTCACATATTTTTGTGTTAGCTCAGGAAGGATGGCTCCAGAGCAAATTAATTTATGCAGTAGCCAAATCACTCGCTCACAACTTTAATGCTGGTAGCTCACTAAGTAGAATTTTTGCTCACAAGACTCCACAACTTAGAGAGAACATTGGCTGGGGGGTGGTATGTGAGGGCAGATGCTGACTGTTATGAACAAACAACCCTCAGAATTAGCATTTTGGGGAGGCCAGTGGGCTTCGGTGGGGGTAGGGGAGGCAGGGAAGTTCCACTCGGCTAATGGACATGCCTTCTGTTAGCAGAAGAGATCGCTGGGATCAAATCCAGTGTTACATTAAAAATTATCTGTATATATCATGACCTTTGATGCCTGTTTCCCCACCTGTGTCCAGATGTGCCCAAGGCAGGTACCGCTATTTCCCCACAGAAGTCTGCATTTAATACTTAAAATGATGTGGGTTGCAACAAACCTGGGAGGATCCTGCTAATTTTGCCCACAGAAGCTATTAAGGACTGGACTAATCCAAAGCTAATAACCCTGCCTTAGTGGTCCTGGGTTAGTGATGCCAGCCTCCAGGTGGGACCTGGGGATCCCCTGGAATTACAGCTCATCTCCAGACTACAGAGATCAGTTCCCCTGGAGAAGATGGATGCTTTGGAGGGTGGACTTTGCATCATTGTTCCCCACTGAGGTCCCTGTCCTCCCCAGGCTCCAGACCCATATCTCCAGCAGTTTCACAACCTGGATCTGACAACCCTACCCCCCAACCCCCACTGGTGGGGCCATTCTGACATCCAAGCTAGCCCATGTCAGTGAGGGAATGAGTCAACAGAAGCTAATTTGTACAACACACAAACAACAGTGTGCGGGAAGGCCTCCTCAGTCTCCTCAGGAGGTCTCTGCCTGTCTGGCTATTGCTCCTTAGCTCTGAAATACTATGTTGGATGTGATTGGCCAAAGGGGCTGGCCAGGATTCAAGGCAGCCTCTTTATATATTACTGAACAGAAGCAGGCAGCTTTAGAGACAGAGCCGCAGCCTTTCCCCCCACGCTGTCTGCTTGCCACTGAGGACAGGACTTCGACCGACCGCCAAAATGTGCAAAGGATTAGCTGCCTTGCCCCACACATGCCTGGAGAGGTGAGAAGGAACGGAAGCGAATGGGGGTGAAGGGCTGTGTGTGTCACAGCAGTGGGCTCAGGAGGAGATGTAGCCAAGGGACACATGAAGTGAGGAGATAGCCTGTGTATGCTGAGGATTTTAGAAAAGACCCCTTGGAATGAATGGGAACTGGGCAAGCGCATGGTTTCTGTGAGGTGTTTGCACAGGCGAAATTCCTACCAGATTGTGTGCCTGGCATTTCAGGTCTGGATGGTTTCAAACTTCATGAAAACGGGAGGGGAGAAATTGACAGAGCAGGGACAAATACTTTTTGTAAATTGCTCAGGAAGCTTTTTTCAAGTCAGTGTTGTTGAGCTCAGTGAAGTTGCTCCGATGTAAGTGTGCCTAGGGTTGCAGGCTGACAGGGCAATCCTATGCAGGGTTATTGCATGGGACAGTGAGGGTTTGAACTTTGGCATCCCAGATTCCAGTCTAACCGCTACACCAAGATGAGTTTCCACCCCAAACCACTTGTTAAAAGCTGTCCCCCCCCCCCCCCCCCCCCGTGGAGTTTACCACTGATCTTGGGAGAAAAAAGTATTTAAAAGGTGATGTCTGTGTGTGGAGGGGTAAGCTTTAAAACATCCACACCATAGCACTTCATATGGACATAGCGGCAGACCCAATTCCTCATATAGTTCTGCCACCAACACATGACCCTCTGTCATGGCGTAGTGGTTAAGAGCTGCGGACTCGAATCTGAACTCGAATCTGGAGAACAGGGTTTGATTCCCTACTCCTCCACATGAAGCCAGCTGGGTGACCTTGGGTCAGTCACATTTCTCTCAGACCTCTCTCAGAGCTCTCTCAGCCCCACCTACCTCACAGGGTGTCTGTTGTGGGGAAAGGAAGGGAAAGCGAGTGTAAGCCACTCTGAGTTGCCTTCGGTGAACCAGCTCGCCCTCCCTCCTCCTCCTCTTTCTTCTTCTTCCTGCTGCTCTCTCAGCTTTGTTTATTTCTTTAAAACCTTTATCTGCTGCCTTTCTCCCTTGTGGAACTCAAGGTGGCTTACCATATAAATAAAACATTATTAAAAAACACCCTTATAAAACCCATAAAAGTCATAATTTTTTTTAAAAAAAAACTCCAATTAGGACTTTCAATAACAAAAATGAAGTCAATCAAAATGCAGTCCTAAATAAAACTGTCTTCCTCCTGAAGTTTGACATTAAGGGGGCCAGGGGAACCTCCCTGAGGAGGTTGTTTCATAACTATGGGGCTGCCATGGAGAAAGCTCTCTCTTGTGTACCCACCAAATGAGTATCTTCAGTTGGTCAGGATGGCATCTCACCATGATCTCACACAAGAGTTTTGGCTTGTAATCTGCAGTATAAAAGGATAGTCATACTTAGGTCAATAGCTGAGAACTGAGATTACACTGAATGTCAACCTAAATACTTTGTGGTGTGGTGGTTAGAGCACCAGGCTATGATCTGGGAGAACCCAATTCAAATCCCTACTCTGCCATGGAGCGTGCTAGATGACCTCAAGCCACTGATTCTCTCTCATCCTAACCTACCTCACAGGGCTGGTGTGAGGATAAAATGGAAGAGCACAGAACAATGCATGCTGTCCTGAGCGCCTTCAAGCAAGGGTGGGATAAATTTGTCCCAAATGAATAAAATATAGATAATCATGAAAATACTTCTTTTATAGGCAGTCAAGGATAACCCCCAGAAGTTCTAAACTTAATTCAAGAGCCAGCCTCCTTGCCTTGAGATGGCAAAACAAACAGGTGTCTGATGTTTCTCTTTCTGCTTCAGTGCCCAAATGTTCCCTTTCTGGGATTTGGCACCACTATTCAAAATCCAAACAGCCAAACCATAAATGCAGATGAGGGACAAATACTTTCGTAAATCGCACAGGAAGCTTCTTTCAAGTCATCTTAATCCCACACAGGATTGTTGTAAGGGTGACTGAGATAAAGTGTGGGAAGCGACATCCAAAAGTGCTATAAAGACATTAAAAGATTATTATTTAATGGTGATCTAGTGGAGGGCTTTTTTTTCATAAGACATGAGGAAGGCAATCAGTAGTAGTTTGGTTTTTTTTTTAAATTGAATAAAGGCTTCTGTTTTGCATTGTTGTTGGGAGGGAAGAGGATTAGATTCAGCTGGAGTTGGTGGTGGGGAAAAAAATCCTTCCCAGTTTACTTGCTTTGGCTTTGTCAGGCTTTCAAACTGCTGATGCATATTTGGATGGATTTTTGAACTGGCATGCATACTTCTCAGGATTTGCTGGATAAAAAATAGGTACATTTGTTTCCTAGTGCACAACAGAACAGTTTTACATAATAATTGACACTTTCACACACACTAAATAATGTACTTTCAATCCACATTCCATGCACTTGGCAACTGGATTTTACTGTGTGAAATGGTAAAATCCACTTGCAAACAGTGGCTGAAGTGGACTGAAACTGCATTGTTTAGCATGTGTGAAAGCACCAATGATAGACAGCACCCTAATTCCATGGGATATGATATGGTTCTCTGGGGAAATCTGGATATCTTCTGAGCATTTATACAGCACCTTTGAATGTTCAAATTCACTTATTTTATTAATGTATTAATTTTATACTTATCTCTTACTTTTCTGACACATGTGCCCCAGATAGGGTTGCCAGCTCTGGGTGGGGAAATTCCTGAAGATCTGGGGGGCAGAACCTGGGGAGGGTGATGTTTGAGAGGGGCAGGACTTCAGCAAGCTACAATGCCACAGAGTTCACCCTCCAAAGCAGCCATTTTCTCCAGGGGGAACTGATCTGTGTCATCTGGAGATCAGTGGTGATAGTAGGAGATCTCTTGGCCCCACCTTGAGTTTGACAACCCGACTCCTAGAACAGTTTATATTAATAACTAGCCTGATACACATGCTTCGCTACGGTATTTAAGTTCCGTAAATCTCTCTATACAATAATTCTCTGCATGGTGGTGGCACACCCTGAAGATTTTACATGCTACCCCAGCCTTTGGTCCCCTGGCCTGTCAATCAGAAGCTGTCCCTATCCACTGGCTGTGAATACTTGCATGCCATTGACTGGGTCTGCTCCTCTTCCCTGCCCACTCCTTCAGCCTCTGTGCCCTGTCAGAATTCCTGCCAGACGGCTTTCTCTCTTGATGAAGATGCTTCTCTAGCTTCCTTCCTGTGGGGGGATTAATGTTACCTCAGTGGCTGTTGGTAGGTGAAACGAAATGGCAGTTACCTGTGTTTATAAGGCGGCTGCTGTCTGTGGTTTGTTTAAAATGTTCCCCCATAAGATTCAATTGAGCTGTAGTTCCAGAGAGGGGCCTGCTCCATAATTGTATAAATACTAAAATAAATTATTCTATTTGGACCAATAATCTGTGTTGTGCTCTGACCCCATAGTCTCCCCCGCTCTGCCAATACCAAAGAGAGGGGGTAGCCCAGGGAAGCAAGGAAAAGACAGACCATTGGGTTGCCAACTTTCTAGGGATCCCCCAAAGATTGTGGATTCCATCTCCAAATAGAGAGATTTGACCACAGGGGTCTCACTGACGCTCAAAAAAGGCAGTGTCAGGGCTTCAGAGCACTGTAGAGACTGTAGGTGTGGGGGGAAAATGAAAAGCTGATGAATGAGGTGGAAATTAAGGTAGGTTGATGCGTGACTGGAAAGGAGATGGGGTTGCCAACCCCAGGTGGGGAATTCATGGAGATTTGAGGGGTGGAGCCTGGAGAGGGTGAAGCTTGAGGAGAGGCTGGGTCTCAGACAGGTACAATGCCATAGACTCTGCCATCCAAACCAGCTATTCCCTCTTGGGGAACCGCTGCTGCCAATCTCCAGGTGAGGGCAGGAGATCACTCAGAATTACAACTGCTCTTCAGGTAGCAGAGATCAGTTCCCCTGGAGAAAATGGTGGACTCTGTGTCATTAAACCCTGCTGAGGCTGCCACAGCAAATTGACACTGAGTGCCCAAGGCCTTGACACTCTCCAAGACCCTCTTTCTAGAGCCCGTTGTATTTATTCCCACCCCAAGGCCAAAAAGTGCAGGGGGGGAGATGGAAAGCTGAAGAGTGAGGGGGAAATAAAGGTAGGTTGATGCTTGGCTGGGAAGGAGATATGGTTGCCAACTCCAGGTGGGGAATTCCTGGAGGTTTGAAGGATGGAGCCTGGAGAGCAGGGGCGTAGAGTTAGTAAATTCCGGGGGGGGGGGGGAGCTGGGGCTCTTGTGCGTGCATGCGAGCAAAGCGTGCATGCATGTGGGGACCATGTCCCCGCTGCTGCTGCTGCCACCACAGGAGCCTCCCCCCCAGCCTGCCGTCCCAGCTGCCTAGCCAGCCGGCCGGCTTCCCTAAACCCACTCGCTTGCTCACTCTCTCCCTCCCTCCTCCCTCCCAGGGCCATCCGGAGACCGCCCAGTGTGATGGCATCACCCGGAAGTGACACCATCAAGCCGGGCACGTTGCCGGAGTGACTCTCTGGCAATCATCCCAAAAATCTATGGTGCCAAATCTCTATGGAGATTTCCGGGGTGGATCCTGGAGAGGGTGAGGTTTGAGGAGAGGTGCGGCCTCAGACAAGTACAATGCCATAGACTGCCCTCCAAACCAGCAATTCCCTCTTGGGGAACCACTGTTGCCAATCTCCAGGTGAGGGCAGGAGATCACTCAAAATTACAACTGCTCTTCAGGTAGCTCAGATCAGTTTCCCTGGAGAAAATGGTGGACTCTGTGTCATTATACCCTGCTGAGGTTGCCACAGCAAATTGATGCTGAGTGCCCAAGGCCTTGGCACTTTTCCAGAGCCTCTTTCTAGAGCCCATTGTATTTCTTCCCACAATGGGCCTTACTCCTAGTTTTCCATATTGCCCAACACTAGGGGATTCTCTGCTGTGTTATTGGCCATTGTGAAAAATGGGAAAGAGTTACACAATCTCATAATATGGGGAAAAGATGTTGAGTGTACAGAATGCACAGTAGAACCCACCAACACTGGCATTGCAAGCTGTGATCAGTGACAATGTGTGTCTGTGCGTGCATGCCTGTGCAAAGTCGCCTGCAACTCCACCACACTTTGAACAGGGCTGCAGTTTGTATGGGGGAGGAGTCCAATGGCAGAAGTTCTGGAGAGCTTTTTTAGTCTTGTGCCACTAAATTGGGGAAATGGGTATTTGTGTATTTTCGCCAATGCCCTAGCGCAGCTGCATAGTAATGCTAATTTCCTACCCTTTCTTGCAAATTTGCATGGTTCTCTCTTTGTGATTCTCTAATTTGATCCTGCACACTGGTCGTGATCTTGGCAGTTTTTAAAAGCCTGATCTATATGGATTGCACTCTTCCTCCAAATGGATTGATCCTAAGCAATTCTTAAGTTCAGCAGTTTGCAGAAGGTCCATGTGGCTCAGCTGCTATTTTAGGCTTCCAGCCAAAATGCCCCCCCTGCCCCAACTTTGGTCACTAAATCATTAAAGGTACAAATGTTTTCAATCAATCAGTTCGATTTATTATGATCAAAGATCAGCAAATACCTTAAAATGTTACATATAGTTAACAACAAAATACAGCCAAACAATTGGTATGGGTAAAATTTTTAGTTAAGACAATGTAGATTTTAAAATTTCCTAGGAATTAATAATCTTCTGTCTGGTTAGGATAGCCATAGCACAAAATCTTGCTACCTTAGCAGTAGTTTCATTACAAATATCAGCTAAAAGAAGAGTAGAATAAGACTGATTAGACCTGCCTGGGTAGGCGACGACTAGTGGCATAATATATTTAAAACGACTCTTGTGATAGAATCGACAAGATAAAAGAATGTGCTCAATGCTTTCAAAGCTTTAGGCTTCCCACCCCAGTGTCTCTCTTTACATCTCATGTCAATTTCATTCCGCACTGATGATCTCCCCTTTATTTCGTTTGCATGCAACACTGAAATCCTTTTTTTTAAACACTGGGAACACTGCTCTTTGCCTTCTCTCCAGTCCCTCTTTCAAGTCAATACCAGCAGGGAACTAAATTTCACACAGCTCCTTTTAAAATTTCTGCCCATCGTTTTAATTTTTTTTATTCAGAGATCTGAGTTTAGCAATAGCCTCAAATCGCTAGACTCATGCTGCTTGTCAAACAAAATTAAAAATTTTAAAATGAGGGCAAATGGAGCTTGTACACCAATGAAGGGGAGAGGATGGTGGAAGGTGCAGAGTGGGTAGAACAACAATACAGGCAGGGAGAGACCTTCGAGGAGGTAGGCAAAAGGGCGGGAGGGAAATCTGAGGGAATCTGTATGCTTTTGAATGACCTTCAGCTTGGATGTGAAGCAAGGGGAAAATCAGCACAAAATCACTCTCAGAAAATCCAGGGAAACTGCAGCCAAAAAGCAAACTGAGCACTGAAGAGAGGAAAATCAATGCAGAATTACAATGAAAACCCAATGGTCATGCACAGTGAAAGCTAGGGAAAACATTCATGCATAATAGGCCCTCTTCTCTTTTCATCTCTCCCCTGAAGCAGAATTGCATGGGGTTTTAACTCCCAGTTGGGAAATACCTGGAGATTTTGGGGGTGGAACTTATGAAGGGCAGTGTTTGAGGAGGGACCTCAGCAGGGCATAATACCATAAAGTCCACCTTCCAAATGAGCCATTTTCTTCAAGGGAACTGATCTTTGTCATCTGGACATCAGTTGTAATCCTGGGAGATCTCCAGGTCTGTGGTTGCCAACTCCCACTTGAGAACTACCTGGAGACTTGGGGGTGGAGCCTACAAAGGCCAGTGCTCGGGGAGGGAAGGAATCTCACCACAGTATAATGCCATAGAACACACCCTCCAAAACGGCCATTTTCTCCAGGGGAACTGATCTCTGTTTGGAGATTCATTGCAATACTGGGAGATCTCCAGGCCCCACCTGTAGACTGGCAACCGTAGTTGTGCATGCAATTTGCCTTTTGCAGATAGAGTGGAAAGATTTTGTTGAAATGTTTGCTTCTGGCCAGAGAACTAGGATTGAGGATTAATGCTTCTCAGAGCTAGTTCTGTTCCAGTTTGGTGTAAAGCCAAACTGCCGACTCTCTGGCAATCATCCCAAAAATCTATGGTGCCAAATCTCTATGGAGATTTCCGGGGTGGATCCTGGAGAGGGTGAGGTTTGAGGAGAGGTGCGGCCTCAGACAAGTACAATGCCATAGACTGCCCTCCAAACCAGCAATTCCCTCTTGGGGAACCACTGTTGCCAATCTCCAGGTGAGGGCAGGAGATCACTCAAAATTACAACTGCTCTTCAGGTAGCTCAGATCAGTTTCCCTGGAGAAAATGGTGGACTCTGTGTCATTATACCCTGCTGAGGTTGCCACAGCAAATTGATGCTGAGTGCCCAAGGCCTTGGCACTTTTCCAGAGCCTCTTTCTAGAGCCCATTGTATTTCTTCCCACAATGGGCCTTACTCCTAGTTTTCCATATTGCCCAACACTAGGGGATTCTCTGCTGTGTTATTGGCCATTGTGAAAAATGGGAAAGAGTTACACAATCTCATAATATGGGGAAAAGATGTTGAGTGTACAGAATGCACAGTAGAACCCACCAACACTGGCATTGCAAGCTGTGATCAGTGACAATGTGTGTCCGTGCGTGCATGCCTGTGCAAAGTCGCCTGCAACTCCACCACACTTTGAACAGGGCTGCAGTTTGTATGGGGGAGGAGTCCAATGGCAGAAGTTCTGGAGAGCTTTTTTAGTCTTGTGCCACTAAATTGGGGAAATGGGTATTTGTGTATTTTCGCCAATGCCCTAGCGCAGCTGCATAGTAATGCTAATTTCCTACCCTTTCTTGCAAATTTGCATGGTTCTCTCTTTGTGATTCTCTAATTTGATCCTGCACACTGGTCGTGATCTTGGCAGTTTTTAAAAGCCTGATCTATATGGATTGCACTCTTCCTCCAAATGGATTGATCCTAAGCAATTCTTAAGTTCAGCAGTTTGCAGAAGGTCCATGTGGCTCAGCTGCTATTTTAGGCTTCCAGCCAAAATGCCCCCCCTGCCCCAACTTTGGTCACTAAATCATTAAAGGTACAAATGTTTTCAATCAATCAGTTCGATTTATTATGATCAAAGATCAGCAAATACCTTAAAATGTTACATATAGTTAACAACAAAATACAGCCAAACAATTGGTATGGGTAAAATTTTTAGTTAAGACAATGTAGATTTTAAAATTTCCTAGGAATTAATAATCTTCTGTCTGGTTAGGATAGCCATAGCACAAAATCTTGCTACCTTAGCAGTAGTTTCATTACAAATATCAGCTAAAAGAAGAGTAGAATAAGACTGATTAGACCTGCCTGGGTAGGCGACGACTAGTGGCATAATATATTTAAAACGACTCTTGTGATAGAATCGACAAGATAAAAGAATGTGCTCAATGCTTTCAAAGCTTTAGGCTTCCCACCCCAGTGTCTCTCTTTACATCTCATGTCAATTTCATTCCGCACTGATGATCTCCCCTTTATTTCGTTTGCATGCAACACTGAAATCCTTTTTTTTAAACACTGGGAACACTGCTCTTTGCCTTCTCTCCAGTCCCTCTTTCAAGTCAATACCAGCAGGGAACTAAATTTCACACAGCTCCTTTTAAAATTTCTGCCCATCGTTTTAATTTTTTTTATTCAGAGATCTGAGTTTAGCAATAGCCTCAAATCGCTAGACTCATGCTGCTTGTCAAACAAAATTAAAAATTTTAAAATGAGGGCAAATGGAGCTTGTACACCAATGAAGGGGAGAGGATGGTGGAAGGTGCAGAGTGGGTAGAACAACAATACAGGCAGGGAGAGACCTTCGAGGAGGTAGGCAAAAGGGCGGGAGGGAAATCTGAGGGAATCTGTATGCTTTTGAATGACCTTCAGCTTGGATGTGAAGCAAGGGGAAAATCAGCACAAAATCACTCTCAGAAAATCCAGGGAAACTGCAGCCAAAAAGCAAACTGAGCACTGAAGAGAGGAAAATCAATGCAGAATTACAATGAAAACCCAATGGTCATGCACAGTGAAAGCTAGGGAAAACATTCATGCATAATAGGCCCTCTTCTCTTTTCATCTCTCCCCTGAAGCAGAATTGCATGGGGTTTTAACTCCCAGTTGGGAAATACCTGGAGATTTTGGGGGTGGAACTTATGAAGGGCAGTGTTTGAGGAGGGACCTCAGCAGGGCATAATACCATAAAGTCCACCTTCCAAATGAGCCATTTTCTTCAAGGGAACTGATCTTTGTCATCTGGACATCAGTTGTAATCCTGGGAGATCTCCAGGTCTGTGGTTGCCAACTCCCACTTGAGAACTACCTGGAGACTTGGGGGTGGAGCCTACAAAGGCCAGTGCTCGGGGAGGGAAGGAATCTCACCACAGTATAATGCCATAGAACACACCCTCCAAAACGGCCATTTTCTCCAGGGGAACTGATCTCTGTTTGGAGATTCATTGCAATACTGGGAGATCTCCAGGCCCCACCTGTAGACTGGCAACCGTAGTTGTGCATGCAATTTGCCTTTTGCAGATAGAGTGGAAAGATTTTGTTGAAATGTTTGCTTCTGGCCAGAGAACTAGGATTGAGGATTAATGCTTCTCAGAGCTAGTTCTGTTCCAGTTTGGTGTAAAGCCAGTTTGGTGTAGCGATTAAGTGCACGGACTCTAATCTGGGAGAACCGGGTTTGATTCCCCATTCCTCCACTTGCACCTGATTGATGACCTTGGGCAAGCTATAGTTCTGGCACAGCTGTTCTTGAAAAAAAGAGCAGTTTCTGTCAGAGCTCTCTCAGCCCCACCTGCCTCCCAGGGTGCCTGTTGTGGGGAGGGGAAGGGAGAGGAGACTGTAAGCTGCTCTGAGACTCCTTTGGGTAGTGAAGTATAAATCCAATCTCTTCTTCTCTTCTCTTCCGCCATTCATCTCAGTTCCTGCTCTCCATCAAACCACTGGCTGCTAGCCCTCAATTTCAGCTTCACCAGCAGTACCTTTGGGTGCAATCTTTGTAAGTTCCTCATGAGGCTGTAATGCTAGAAAGCAAAGTGGTGGTGGTGGTGTAGATAAGTTTTATGACTCACTGGCCATGACAGCAGAAGCACTCTGATGAAATTACAGGATAAAAATCAACAAAAACAGGGCCCCAAACACGGATACCTACGTGGCAAACAACTCTGTATCCAAGTGCAAAATCAGATGGGATGGAAGGATCCATGTGCCTTCTCTATGCGTCCATCTGTTCTTGCCTAAGGCACCGAGGTCTATTTTTTAAAAGACAGAACTGGAGCTTGTAGGTAAAGAGGTGCTAAACTCTGTCCTCTTCCTTACATTCCCTTATTGTACTCAATTTCTTTAAACCTAATGGCATGGACCGGACCCTAAATAGCATAAGGGCAGTTGTGCTAGAATCTGCAACTTTTTTGCTTTCTTCTCCCACTGTAGCCCTGTGCCCTTCACCCCCACACTCGAATTCTAGTATTATGCGTCATTGGAACACCTGCCCCAGGAACAGTGAGGGGGCAAGGTGGAGGGATCACAGTGGAAGGGGGAAATGGGCAGAATTTGCCCTCCACCCTTTACCAGTAGAACTGGTGTTACACTGGTGGCATGCTAAAATATAGCCTAACCCAGGACCTCCCACCTTTTTGAATCTGTGGGCATCTATGGAATTCAGACACTGGATAGTGGGCACAACCACAAAATGGCTGCCTTGAGAGGTGGAGGCAATCACAAAAGATCAGGCAGGCACAAAATGGCTGCCTTGAGAGGTGGAGGCAATCACAAAAGATCAGGCAGTTTGGTGTAGCCAGTTTGGTGTAGTGGTTGAGAGTGGTGGACTAATCTGGGAGAACTGGGTTTGATTCCCCACTTCTCCACATGCGACCAGCTAGGTGACTTTGGGTCAATCACAGTTCTCTCAGAGCTGTTCTCTCAAGGGCAGTTCTCAGAGCTCTCTCAGCCCCACCTCCCTCCCAGGGTGTCTGTTGTGGGGAGAGGAAGGGAAGGAGATTGTAAGCTGCTCTGAGACTTTGAGTGAATAGGGTAATATTATTAGAGTAATATTAACTCTTTAGCATTTCAGGCAAAAACTCTGTTTAACAGGATGCCTTTTAAAATGAACATATTGTTTAAAAACATTTTCTTGCATACACACGGCTTATCTTCAGTCATACAGTGAAGATCTTTGTGCTATGCTGAAGCAACTTAAAAAAAAAATCTGTGCAGCCAATCAGTCCAGTGGAGAATCACAAGCCCCACTGGGCAAAAGCCCCCCCTGGCCACTCTGTCTAAAAATGTTTGGGAAGCACAAGGAAAGTGTCTGCCGGTGCCATGGTGTTCGTGGCACCACGCTGGGGAACCACATTGGGGAACCACGGTCTAACCCTTTTCTTCAAGCCTGGCTCACTTCTAGCCCTGCAGCTGGGCTGGGAGGGGGGAAATCATTCAGACAATGAAATGTGCTGGGGGAAGGCAGAAGAAGAGACAACATTTCACCCCTTTACCAGTGTGCTCTATGTTGTGTACCAAACACTCTCACATACATACACGAATAAATGTATGTGGATTCCCTTGTTACGTTTAGTTTGACCTTAAGCCTGTTTTTCCTCAGAGGATCAGATCGGCTTAACGAACAACCTTGTTATCACAATAACATAAATGCTTCTTTCATAGGCAGCCAGTAGTAACCTCAGAAGTCCTAACATTAAAGAGCAAAGAAAAGCTCTGGAATCCTTTGTCTTAATGCCCTGTTATGTCCCAACTGCATGGAATGTTGCAATGAATAGAGCATAAATGCTGAATCTTACAACTTCTACTTTGGGGTTATACTGATACTGCAGTCTAGGAAAAACAAAGATTCTCCATCCATCCATCAGTGGACAGAGGATCTAACTACTTTAGCTACCTACAAATTAGGATATTATCACAAATTGCTATGGGTTATACTAAGGTATTTGGATTTCTTATACAGACAAGTTTTCAGTGAACAGTATGAATCAAGAGCACAAATCCAATTTGTGTAAATACCTGGAGGTATTTAATTCCCTGTCGTATCTTGTTTTATTTTGTCTTTTTATTCTTATTTATTTATTTTAAACATTTCTTTCCTGCTATCTCCTTGCCCTCACGTTTTTTACTGTATTAAAAACAATACCTTGTTTAATTTTTTTAAAAAGGCTACGGTTCTGGATCCGAGGCTTATATATGTTTTCTTTTTGTGATCTTACATTGCTTGTTTCCAGAATATTTCCTAGGAACCAGGCTGGTGCAAATGCATCCTTAAAGAAAGCCATCAGTTACAGTGTTTCTGCAAATTAATTTGTGCATTTTTAAAATCGCCAATGATTTTTGCAGAACCAAATAAAGGTTTCTTTTGCTCTTCCTGGACATGGAAAACATAGAAATGCCAAAAGGGCTGAAGAAAAAAAGGTCTCTTTAATAGAGGCTTAATGGAATATTTACCAAGTGATGTGACTTACCTCCATGCCATGAAAAGCCCACTTCCACACATTAAGCCTCTATTAAAGGGACCGGGCACTGTTTCCTCCTGGCCAGTTGGCAACCTGAATTTATTTTTAATGCATGATGTCCACTAGCTGGTTGCAGCAATGGAGTCTTGTTGGGACATTTACCCAATATCATTTTGTTTGTTTGTTTTATTATTCCCTTTTATATAAATGGAAACATTTAGGGCTTTTGCCTTCACATTTCCTCGACTATTTGGGCACCATCTAGCCTTGCTGCTTTACAACAAACCCTCCTTAACCCTTCTCTCTCTCCACTGCTTTGGACTCTGAACCGAAGGACTAGGACACAGCTAGACTTCCAGACCAGATGCTGCTGCTGGGTCATGCCACTGTGGCAGGAAGCGTGTGCATTCTAGTGGCTTCTTCTCAGGCCGTACATACATATGAACATGAAGACCTGTGATCAGTTTCATCCCCTGCCCCTCAGCTGCCATGGCTGTGATTTAAATAGGAAGAGTGGCGTGGCATGGTAGGTGATGGGGGATTATTTGAAGCTTTCACCATTTCCCAGCTTTAGACATGGCAATCAGTTTGGGGGAAGAGCTGCTAGGGAGACTGCTGTTCATTCTTCGTCTCTTCAATAACCCAGAGTTTTCCCTCTTCCTTCCCATCTCATGCACTGGACCTCTGTAAAGTGTGCAGGGTCAGACGGACAGACCATTATTGGCATATATCGGATTACAGGCAGAAATATTAAACAGATAAGGAGGTAGCGAGGGCAAATGAGTCAATCATATGCATCTAGACATCACACAATCGATCCTTAATTACGAAACTTAAAAATAAGGCTACCTTTTCAGTTATTTTGGGTGATGAGTCATTCAGAAGATGATACACCTTCAAAGTATCCGGGCAGCCTATCATATTAAGTAAAATTGGGTCTAAAAGAGTAGAACGCATGTCAACATATTAGGAACAGTACAGTAGAATCTGGAGGACCGAGTCAACTTGATGAAAATCACATGCACAGTGCAGGGCCATAGCCAAGGTATTTTGTCATCTCAAGCAACCCTGCCCACCTGGGTAGGGTTGCCAACCATCAGGTGGCACCTGTAGATCCCCTGCTGTTACAACGGGTCTCCAGAAGATCAGGAACAGTTCCCCTGGGAAGAATATTGTTTGTTGATTGATTGATTGACTGTAGATCCCCTGCTGTTACAACGGGTCTCCAGAAGATCAGGAACAGTTCCCCTGGGAAGAATATTGTTTGTTGATTGATTGATTGACTGATTGATTTTTTGAACTTATATTCCGCCCTCCTCACAAGTGGGATCAGGGTGGATCACAGGGCCATTTGGCATCACGATATAAATATATTAGTAAACTGATTAAAACAGTTAAGAACAACAATTTAAAACAGACTGCACCAATTGTTTGTGCCCACAATCTCCAGAGCTGGTGCCACTGGGTCTCTGAGGTTTGTTTGATCCGGGCCACATAGAGATGGTGAACTTCAGCAGGGGAGGTCAACCTTTTCACTGGACAGCTGCCACCTCAGCCAAAGGCCTGGCAGAACAGCTCTGTTTTACAGGCCCTGTGGAACGGCAGTAGGTCCTGTGGGGCCCTGATCTCACATGGGAACATGTTCTACCAGGCCAGGGCCAGAACAGAAAAAGCCCTGGTCCTGGTTGAGGCTAAGCAGATGTCCCTTGGGCCAAGGACAACCAGCAGGTCTTGGTCAGCAGAGTACAAGGCTCTCTGGGGCACATATGGGGAAAGGTTTGGAGGCTGGACTATGTGGCATTATACCCTCACTGAGGTTCCTTCCCCCCCCCCCAACCATGCCCTCCCTAGGCTCCACCCCCAAAATCTCCAGGTTTTTCTCAACCAGCTGGCAACCTACTCCTGGGTTATAAGAACATAAAAAGAGCTACGCTGGATCAGACCAAAGGCCCCACCTAGTCCAGCTTTCTGTTCACACAGTGGCAAACCAGCTACCTCTAGGAAGCTCACAAGCAGGGTGATTGCAACAGCATCCTCTTGTCCATGCTTCCCAGCAACTGACACAAAGAAGCATACTTCCTCTGGTACTGGAGGAAGTAGATATCCATCATGATTAGTAGCCATTGATAGCCCAGTCCTCCATGAATTTGTCTACTCCCCTTTAAAAGCCATGGCCACATTTCGTGGCAGCAGGTTCCATAAACTAACTATAAGCTGTATGAAGAAATACTTCCTTTTCTCTGTCCTGAATCTCCCACTCTTCAGCTTCAGTGGATGACCGGAGGTTCTAGTATTATGGAAGAGGGAGAAAAGCTCCCACTTGGGTATTTGGGTCCCCTGGAGATGGCTGTTCCCACCTGTAGTACTGGTGTCTAGGTGTGAGCTGGTACATCAGCACCTTCCGCATTCATGCCACCCCCATCAGTTTCTTGGCTGTAGAACTAGCCCTCACGAGGCCCGAGGCATCTCAAGCCACAACTCTTGGTTCCTGGGCCCCAGCACTTATCTCCTGCATGACCAAGGAAATGTGGAGTAGCCTGACACTAAGATGAGATCCTGCTTAGAACGGCATTCCTGTGCTTTTGGGTCTTTAACATTTGCACAGGAGGGGAAGTGTTTTGGCAAAATCTTTTAAGGAGCTTTAGGATTCTGGCTTTAATACTGCCATGAATAGAACTGAGCAGCACGCATAGCCCAGCTCCCCCAAGCTCACTGGAGCTTGGGAGCTACGGAAGGTCAGCCTTGGTTAGTACTTGGATGGGAGACCACCAAGGAAGACTGGGGTTGCTATGTGGAGGAAGGCAATGGCCAACCACCTCTGTGTGTCTCAGTCTCTTACCTGGAATGCCCCATGAACTGTCATCATGAGTAATTTGAGTTACTGTCATCATGAGTAATTTGCGACTCGATGGTTGTTTCTTCTTCTTCTTCTTCTTTTTCTTCTTCTTCTTCTCCCCCCCCCCCCCGAAATTCAGGGGGCCACATGTCCCCTCTCCATTATTCTCATCACAATGGTACATTAAATTGAGAGACAAGCTAGAAAAGGCAGAGGGAAATTTATGCTCAGAGCTCTTGAGTTTGTAAAGGTATGTGTGTGTGTGTGTGGGGGGGCTCAGCTGTAGAACTGAAGGAGGCAACTTTCCTCATCACACTGTTCCTGCTGAAGATCTCTGCTCCCCCCCCCCATTGCAATTTGTTCTATGAAGTACAGAAACTGTTACCTTATATTTCTCCTCCTGGAGTAAATAGAAGATGGGGAGACGGAAGGGTTAACCTTCCTCTTTAAGTACCGTGGCCCTGATCCAAGTACCACTCTCATAGTTTCTTCTATCTTTTTTCAAAAACGTGGAGGAGCCAATCACTGATCTCTTGCCATCTTCTCTACTTACTCCCTGAGAAATAATGGTTGGCCCTTGAGATCTGTGGTTGAGTTGCGGTCCTGGGGTCAAGCTGGTAACCCTGTTCGCTATACCCCACTGGCTCACCTCTGTTTAGGGACCATGTTATGCCATAACCCTTTAATTTCCAAGGTCCCTGCTTATTCTTTCTCCAAGGATTATTCAATGACCTAACAGAGTGATCTCCTGAGTTCGAATCACTGTGTCCACAGTGTGGGTATAACAGAAGCCAGCTGTGCAATATGCTTGGCTGGCTTTCTGGGAATCCCCAGGGAAACATTCTGGCCTCCCCACACCCTCTGCTGCTTCCACAATTGCTATGCTACCAACAGGAAGGTTGTAGTCTGGGTTCCTTGTCATATTTAATGAGTTTACAATGCTTATTGTATGTCTGGTGGTTCATTGCAGAGGAGCAGTGCTTTTGCAAGGGGCTGTCACTGAGGAACTACCTCTTTCACAGCTCATCTTACTTACCTTAACAACAGCCAAGGAGGAAAGATGGCTCTTATAGCCCAATCTTATCAAGTCTTGGAAACTAAAGCAGGGTAGATACTTGGATGAGAGACAATGCTCCCTCTAAGCTGTGGAGTCTTGTGAGCAGAAGTTCTACTTTGTGAGTTACTGGCATTAAAGTAGTGAGCGAGCGAGCGAGCGATTTGGCTACTGCATAGATTAGTTTGCTCTGGAGCCCTCTTTCCTGAGCTAAGACAAAAATGTGTGAGCTGTAGGCTAAAAAAACTGAGAGCTAACTCACATTAACTCAGCTTAGAGGGAACACTGGAGACCACCAAAGCAGGCTCTGTAGAGGAACGCAATGCCAATCCACCTCTGCTTCACGCTTGCTGTGGTTGGCAGAAGTCAGTTGTGACTTGATAGCATGTTACGTACAGAACAAGAGCCAGCGATAAAAACAGATGAAGCTGCTTCATACCCTATAAGCCTCTGGGTTTGTCCAAGTCAGTATCATCAACTCAGATTGACAGCAGCTCTCCAGGGCCTCATGTAGAGATCCTTCACATTAACTATGGTTGCCAACTTTTAAACTCTAGTCCCTCTAGCTGTCCCTTAAATAACAGCTGGATCTGAAGCTGTCATGGGAGAGATCTCTGCTGAGGCTGACTACTCCTCATATGAGGCAGGGAGCAACCCAGCCTCCTTGGGAGTCAGCCCAGAGGAAGAACCCTCAACAGTACCTGATGAGGAAGAGTTCCCAGCAGCCGCACAGGAGGTGCTGCCCATCCAGTCCAACACTCTGTCACACAGTGGCCAAAAACACCAGGTGCCCTCAGAAGGTCCAGTAGTGGGGGCAGGAATCCCTCCCACTATTGCCCCCCACAAACACCAAGATTACAGAGCATCACTTGCCCCAGACCGAGAGTTCCTATCTATACCTTGTGGCTAATAGCCACTGATGGACTTCTGCTCCATATGTTTATCTAATTCCCTCTTGAAGCCGTCCATGCTTGTAGCCACCACCACCTCCTGTGGCAGTGAATTCCACGTGTTAATCACTCTTTGGGTGAAGAAGTACTTCCTTTTATCTGTTCTAACCCGACTGCTCAGCAATTTCATGGAGTGCCCACGAGTTCTTGTATTGTGAGAAAGGGAGAAAAGTACTTCTTTCTCTACCTGCTCTATCCCATGCATAATCTTATAAACCTCAATCATGTCACCCCTCAGCCATCGTTTCTCCAAGCTAAAGAGCCCTAAGCGCTTCAACCTTTCTTCATAGAAAAAGTGTTCCAACCCTTTTATCATTTTAGTTGCCCTTTTCTGCACTTTTCCCAATGCTATAATATCTTTTTGAGGTGTGGCGACCAGAACTGTACACTGTACACCAGTTTTTGAGGTGTGGCGACCAGAACTCCAAATAAGGTCGCACCATTGATTTATACAGGGGCATTATGATAGTGGCTAATTTGTTATCTATTCCCTTCCTAATAACACCCAGCATAGCATTGGCCTTTTTCATTGCAGTCGCACACTGTCTCAACATTTTCATTGAGTTATCTACTACAACTCCAAGATCTCTCTCTTGGTCAGTCTCCGCCAGTTTGGACCCCATCAATGTGTATTTATAGTTAGGATTTTTGGCTCTAATGTGCATCACTTTGCACTTGGCCACATTAAACTCCATTTGCCACGTTGATGCCCATCCTCGACAGATCCCTTTGGAGTGCCTCACAATCCTTCCTGGTTCTCACCACCCTGAACAACTTTGTGTCATCTGCAAATTTAGCCACTTCACTGCTTACTCCCAACTCCAAATCATTAATGAACAAGTTAAAAAGCATCGGACCAAGTACTGATCGCTGCGGTACTCCACTGCTTATCTCCCTCCACTGAGAAAATTTCCCATTTATACTCACTCTCTGTTTCCCTTTAATTAGCCAGTGTTTGATCCACAAAAGGACTTGTCCTTTTATCCCATGACTATTGAGCTTACTTAGCAGCCTTTGATGAGGAACTTTATCAAAAGCTTTCTGGAAGTCAAGGTAAACAACATCTATTGTGTCCCCCTTGTCCACATGTTTACTCCCTCAAAGAACACTAACAGGTTAGTGAGACAAGATCTTCCCTTACAGAACCCATGCTGAGTCTTCATCAAGAGATTTTGTTCATCAATGTGCCTACTAATTTTTTCCTTAATAACAGTTTCCACCAACTTACCCGGTATTGACATCAGACTGACTGGCCTGTAATTTCCCAGATCTCCTCTGGAACCCTTTTTAAAGATAGGAGTGATATTCACTACTTTCCAGTCCTCAGGAATGGAGGCAGATTTTAAGGAAAGATTACATATTTTTGTCAGGAGATCCACAAGTTCACATTTGAGTTCTTCCAGAACTCTTGGATATATGCCATCCGGGCATGGTGATTTATTTGTTTTTAAGTTGTCTATCAGACGTGGGACCTCCTCTCTTGTCACCTCAATCTGACTCAGGTCTTTCAACCCCTCTCCTGAAATCAGTGGTTCTGGAGTGGGCAGGCACTCTCATCTTCCACAGTGAAGACAGAGGCAAAAAATGCATTTATCTTCTCAGCCATTTCCCTATCATCCTTCACTACACCTTTTACCCCTTGGTCATCCAAGGGCCCCACTGCTTCCCTGGCTGATTTCCTACTTCTAATGTATTTGAAGAAAGTTTAATTGTTGGTTTAGTTTTCCTGAGTGCCCCAGACGGAGGGCATGCCAGAGGCTGACTATGCAGGAGTGAAGAAGGAGTGTGAGGCTGCAGCTCCTGCAAAGGCAACGGGAGGAGTTGTAAGCCTTGGCAGACTCCACTCTCTGGGAAGGGAGAATCTCCTGATAAACACTTCACACACCTGCCCCAGTGCGGTAACAACTCTGCACATTCAGGACCTGCCTCTGTGTGTGTAGCAACTGCTCCTTGTTCCTGAACCCTGCAACCTTGGAAGGAATCCCTGGCTCTCTGATCTCTGGCTTTGTTTGTTGACTCTGATTTCTGGACTATGTCTACAGCTTTCAGTGTGTAAGCTCCGTGGCAACAGCTGAAACAGCACAGAAGCAAATTACCAGGCTATTTACCTCCATGCCATTTATATATTATTTATTTATCTAAAATATGTCTCTCCCAAAATAAAGAAATTACTTGTTAAAAAAATAATAAAAAATTATGTCTCTCCATGCCATGAAAAGGGTTCAGTTGCCTATTTCCCCACATTAAGAAGGTAGCCAATGAATAAACAAATAAATAAAATCTGAGAATTTTTAAGGAGGAACAATTGGAAGTGGATGATGTGTCAAGTAGGGATGCCAGCTTCCAGGTGGGATCTGGGGATCCCCCAGAATTACAGCTCATCTCCAGACAACAGGGATCAGTTCCTCTGGAGAAAATGGATGCTTTGGAGGGTGAACTCTATGGTCTTGCACCACAAGAAGGTTCCTGTCCTCCCCAGGCTCCATCCCCAAATCTCCAGAAGTTTCCCAGCCTGGATCTGGCAGCCCTATGTGTTACATCCCCTTCTGGTGACCAATGATCACCTGACAACCCTAAATGTGTGGGTTGGGTTGTTCGTGCACATCCCTAGGCTTAGAAGGAGGTCAGTGTTAAGCCTGTGTCTGGGCTTTACCAGCTGGAATTGTCAATGTCTGGAGCTTTGGGGGCAGTGCTTAGGGAGAGAAGAGTCTGGAGAGTCAGTGGAGATGTGATGCCATAGAGTCTGACCTTCAAAGGTACCATGTTCTCTGGGAAACAGACCTCTTTCATCTGGAGATCCACTGGACTCTCAGGAGTACTCCAGGCTTCCACGACACTCTCCTCCATAGAAACGTTCCCTTTGCACAAAGCACCAGCACAGTAGCAAGAAGAGTTTTAGATCATCTTCTAGAGCAGGGGGATTCCTTTGTAGGAGAAACCGATTCTACCATCATTTTGGCGAGTCACAGGCAGCCCAGATTTTACTGTCTCCCTAGGAAGAAAGCTTTAATTATCCTTGTGAAGACTCTACTAGTTTTCCTCTTAGTGTTCAGAGGTTTGAGAGCCTCCCACGGTGTGAGGCAAAAATAGTCAGACAAGCAACTCTTCTTCTTTTTTTCCAAAGGACAATAAATTGCTATTATTATCTGCTAAAATATTAAAATACCACAATCCTGTCTTCTTTGAAGTATTTTGTTGTTATTTGTCTGTCTTCCAAAAGATAAAAAAGTTTTTAAAAATCTCATATTGTGCCGGGGGGGGGGGGGGGGGGGGGAGAAATTTGGCTCCACTATTCCTGCGCGATTAGAATGTGGATCTCCTGACTCCAGAGACACCTGGGTCAAAAGAGAGCATGGGGATTTGGCCACCCTTTGGCCTATGGAAAAGGCCCTTTCCCAGGTCAAGTGAATGGATTTCTTGGAAGCACTGATGATAGCAATGGCCTTAGCATCTGCTGACATTCTCCAAAGAGACGGATGAGTAAGGCTTTGGCTCCCGGGCCCCGAAAGTCAAGAACATAATGGTCAGTCTTGAGAACTCAGCAATTTCCTGTATGTGAAAGGGGAAAGAAAAGGGAAAGACTTGGGGAGAGGGCGAATGACTAATGGGGGAAGACTTTCCAAGTGGTCTTTGATAGATTGCATTCTTTCAAATTCCTCGAGAAGACAAATCAAAACCCCTTCTGTTTCTGACAAGGATGTTTTCAGAATTTCCTTGCAAAAATAAAGAAAATCTCCCCCAACCCTTAGATGGGAAGAATGAAACCATGCAGAAGCAGGAATTTTTCCTTAAAGCACATACCTAATAGCAAATCTTTGTTCTAGAGTCAGGGTAGCTAAACAGAGTCCCCCGTGTACAGAGGAAGTATACTTCTAAGCACCAAATGCCGGGAGACAAACAACACTCATTCTTTTCTTATTGGGTTGCCAGCCTCCAGATAGGGTTGACAGACCCCCTGCCGGGTGGGGGTTCCCCTGATTTTGGGGGCTCCGATCTGCTGCCAGCCAGCAGGCCAGTGGGGAAAGCCCCACCCCCAACAGCCCCCTCCTGCGCTGACATGGTCAGCAAGATGACATCATCTAGAAGTTACTTTATCATGCCGGGCACATCGACACGTTGATGCTCTAGCATTAGGGCTGAAACTCTATGGTTACCATTGAGGTTTTGGCCAAAATGCTAGAGCACTGACGTGTCGATGTGCCCGGTGTGATGACATAACTTCTGGGTGATGTCATTTTGCCACATGTGCAAAGCATGTATGAAGAAGACTTCAGAATGGACCCAGAAGCCCCCCACTAAAAGTAAGACCTAGCAACCCTAACTCCAGGTGGCATTTGGATGTCTCCTACTATTACAATTGATCTCCAAATGACCAAGATCAGTTTCCCCAGAGCAAATGGCTGCTTTGGAAGGTGCACACTATGGCATTATATCCTGCTGAGGTTCCCCCCCCCCCAACAGCACTATTCCCAGGCTCCACCCCTAAAATCTCCAAGTATTTCCCAACCCTACTTGTGGCTCTGGAGGCAAAGGAGTGTTGGAACAGAGAGATTTGGATCCCCAACACGTTGTCCATTGACACCATTGTGCCCGCTGCTGTATTTCCTGGTGCCCACTTCCTTCTCTTTCAAAGCAAAGAGCCAATGCTGCCATTCATTCATCTCATTGGCTTCAAAAGAGCCCAGGAGGCATTTTCTTTGTGTCTGCAGGAAACTCCCATTCAGTAACAGCTACGTCAACTATAGGAGTTGTTATGCTTGGGAGTGAGACCACTAAGTGTCTCTTCCCAACCAGAGGCACTCACAGTGATGATTATTATAACAGGAATTCTGTTCATTCAGGCAACAGAAACAGGTAGCCTCCAAACACTACGATTTAGCAGTTACTGGGAAGCACAAGAACTGTGGGTGCTAGGATGTGCATCCCATAATTGTTCAGTTAGTCAGCTCTTCCCAAACGCTTTACTCACAGTAGTACATTTGGCTCAGAACCTCCCAGTCTTTGGTGATTGGCCCCAGCCATAGCAGACATTTTTTTGGTACCACCTACTCAATGTTCTCAAAATTCTAAATGTGACCAACAGGCTGAACAAGGTTGAGAACCCCTGCTTTAAATTGCATCCAGCAAGGCAGTTCTTATGAACTTGGAAAAGGAAAAGGAGCAGACAGGAATATTTATTTTATTTATGTATCAAATTTATTTATTTATTTATTTAATTTATACCCCATCCTCCCCGCTGGAGCAGGCTCAGAGCGGCTTACAAGAATTAAAACACATGCAAAAGAAAGAGCTGAATTTGTATTATTGGCTTCTATATTATAAAGCATCATCATTGACATGGTTAAAAGAACGGATTACATTAGAAAATACTAGATTATTAAAGTTTATTACTTTAATACTTTAATAAAAATGAACTAAAACCAACAGAAAATCTTAAAAAACAGGAATCCAACCTGAGTTGGTGGGAAAGAGGGCAAATAGAATCAAGATATGCTAAAGATAAACTAATAGGTTTCTATTCAAAAATAATGGAAATAGACAAGATATTGTTGTATACTGATGAGAAACTGATTAAGAAATTATATGTAATAATGCTAGAAAATAAAACAGGATGAAATAGTAAAAAACTCTGTGGTTAAATGGGCACAAAACTTGGGTCATAATATTGATTTAGACCAATGGTCACAGTGTTATGGGAAACAAATGTAAAGATTACTAAAGCAACTTCATATAAAGAAAATATTTATAAAATGTTTTATAGATGGTATATGACTCCAGATAAATTAGCAACTTTTTACCCTGACCCACCAAATGATTGTTGGAAATGTCAAAAAAAAAAATGTTGGTTCTTTTTTTCATATGTGGTGGACATGTGATAGAGTTAAAAAATATTGGTTTTGGATTCATGAATTGCTACAAAAAATGTTAAAAAGTACTATACCTTTTATACCAAAATTGTTCTTATTGAATATACTACCACAAAATTGTAAAAAGCAAGATTTATATTTTATTATACATGTAGTGACGACTGCAAGAATATTGTATGCTAAATATTGGAGAAGAAGTGAGATACCTTCAAAAGAAGAAATTATAAATAAACTACTTGAAACTGCAGAGATGGACAAATTAACTTTAATTTTGAGAGGACAAAATGAAGGAAGCTTTGAGAATATATGGTCAAGATTTTATAAATGGTTAGAAGAATACAATAAATAAATTACATGGCTATACAACTGAATTAGAAGAAAATTTGAACTATATTTTTAGCTATAAGCAAAGATTTACATAAAAATACATGGTGGAAAAAATAAAAATACAATTAGAAAATGTATGAGTGTGAGACTTCTGCTCAAAGTAGTCAAGGATCAGATCTTTGTTGATGAAACACAGTTCTTTATTTCCAATCTCTACATTGGTACAGCTTCTCGGATTATTGTCAGAGATAACACATATGACAGAAGCAGGTCTATTATACCTTTCCCGACAGTTTGAATTACCCATAGGTAGCCAATCACTAAAGGGGAAAAACGGCGGGCAAAAAGGGTCTCTGGCCGTTTGCTTCCCACAGGAAAGAAAGTGAGGTGTCAAGCTGTAAATTTCCCTTCCCAAACCAGACCCCTTAGATGTTGCCATTTCACATAACAATCGTTGGCCTCGAGGCTTTCGCACGTTGATAAGAGATGGGACTCGTCCTCCCTTGGAGTCCCAGCCGGGATGAATGGAATGCGGAGGCAGGAGTGTGAGAGGCCCATTGTTCCCATACTTTGAAGTTGTCATCCTCCCGCTCTGACAGTTACACAAACCAGGCCTGGTCAGGGTCATAAACCTGGGGTCACATATTCTACATACATACTGGCCAAAGTGAGGGTTTACCTAAGGGAGGGGGCAACTACATGGCAGGTGTTATGGAAGCATCTATAACACATACATGGCAATAGGAATATAGCATGGCATACATATATGACAATAAGAAGCATAGCAATAAAACAGAAGGCATAGCTGTAAGCAATAGAAATACTTTGTCTGAATCAGCAGATTCTGACAATGAGATGACTTAATAGACAAAATAATGATGTACATGGAACCCCCCAACTTTGTATGTTTGTTTGTTTTTTGTTTGCCTACTTTTAAAAATAAAATTGTTTATAAAAAAAGAATTAAAACACATAACCATTAAAAAAATCATAAAATCTTCTAAAACAATTCAGATTATGTAAAGTGCTAGTACAATTGGTCTGGCAATATTAATGATAATGATATTTGGTGACGACGGCAGCAAGTAGATGTCCTATTTATATGGTTGCCAACCTCCACGTGGCACCTGGAGATCTTACACTATTACAATTTATCTCCAGATGACCAAGATCCATTCCCCTGAAGAAAATGGCTTCTTTGGAGTGTGGACTCTATGGCATAATACCCTGCTGAATTCCCACCCCTCCTCAGGCTTAACCCCCCAAATCTTCAGGTATTTCCCAACCTAGAGCTGGCAACCCTAGAAATATTCTGTGTTAACAGGCAGAGGGTATTTTCATGTTACAACTGGTTCAGTTTTCAATGGAGATAGTTCCCTGAAGAGAAGACTATTGTCACAGAATCATATTAGCTAGAACTGTAGAGGATTCACAGCAGGTTCTATATGTGCTGAGAAATAAGAAAATTTGGTGTAGTGGTTAAGAGCGGCGGACTCTAATCTGGAGAACTGGGTTTGATTCTCTACTCCTCCGCATAAAAGCCAGCTGGGCAACCTTGGGTCAGTCACAGTTCTCTCAGAGTTCTCTCAGCCCCATCTACCTCACAGAGTGTCTGTTGTGAAGAGAGGAAGAGAAGGAGACTGTAAGCTGCTCTGAGACTCCAAGTGAAGGGCAGGGTATAAATCCAACACTTCTTCTTCTGTAGTTTGGTGTAGTGGTTAAGTGTACAGACTCTAATCTGGGAAAACCAGATTTGATCCCCCACTCCTCCACTTGCAGCTGCTGGATGACCTTGGGCAAGTCTTAGTTCTGTCAGAGCTGTTCTTGAAAACAGCAGTTTCTGTCAGAGCTCTCTCAGCCCCACCTACCTCAAAGGGTGTCTGTTGTGGGGAGGGGAAGGGAAAGGAGTTTGTAAGCCGCTCTGAGACTCCGAGTGAAGGGTGGGGTATAAATCCAATCTCCTCCTCCTCCTCCTCCTCCTTCTATATAAACTGTTGATATGAAAAATTATTACATAAGGAATGTTTTCACAATGTAATATTTTAATTGGTAAGGTATTACATTATCTTATAGATTTTGCCTCTGCAGAACAGAACTCAGTTATAGACTTAAGAGTACCACCATCAGGCACAGAATTAATATTGAGAACATCATGTTGAAATACTGGGGTGATGTACCCTTAGGGTATAGCTCCTCTTGTTTTTGGATATATATGTCTCACAATGGCCTATTACGCACTCACAACTTATTGCAGTGAATCCAAGCAGACAAGCCTTTAAGCTTAAGCTTGACTTTGGATTCTGTGCTTGCAGTAAGCACTATTTTTTCCCCTTCTGGTGTATTTATTGTGCAGCTACAACCAAAAAATGCAGGGTAGCCCCATCAGTATTGCCATGCCTGATGAGAGCCAATGGCTCCTGGCAGGCACAGCTCTGTGCTGCCTTCTCCTGCCACTGGGTTTAAACCAGGAGGCAGGAGAGGGCAGCCCAGCTGGGAAACATTTCATTTTTCCCAATGATCTGAGACGAGTGATAGTCTCACATTGATAGACTCATGCTACTTGTTAAAACAAAATTTAAAATGTGGGCAATGGAGTGGCCTTTGAGGGGAGGGGAAATCTGAGGGAATCTGTATGCTTGGAAGCGAAGGAAGAGAAAAACCAGTACAAAAGCACTCTCAGAAAACTCAGGGAAACAGCAAACTGAAAGCTAACAGAGCGCTGAAGGGAGAAAAAACAATGCAGAATGAAAAAGAAAACCCAACTGACATGCACAGTGAAAAGAAGGCAAAACACCCGTGCATAATAGGACAATGTTTCAGTAGTTAACTGAAGATTTAGATGTTCTCAAGAGCACAACACGGAAGATAAATACACTGTCCATTTTCATGATGGTAATTCTTCTTGCGGTTAATGATCATTATATATTAGAGCTACCATGCCATCCATGCTTAGCAGGGAACAGAGAACACAGTCAGACATGCTTCTGAGTAGACCACGTAGGAATCAGGCTTTAGATGATGTGACGATGATGTGATCCCACCTACCACCATTACCACAGTTTACTTATTAATTTAAAATATTTGTATCTGCTTTTCTGATGGTGACTCTCACTTGTGCACAGCGAATGTTCTCACACATTAGTAAACCACACTTAACATGTTTTCTCTCCCTCCAGGGCCAAGGAGATAAAGAGCAAGTTGGGCACGCTCCTCCAGAAGCCTGAATCTGCTATTGACCTGATCATCCCTTACCCAGAGAAGCCGGAGAAGCCTGCAAAGGCTCAGAAGTAAGAATGCAACCACTGACATTTTTGAGATATAATTTTGAAATAGTTACTTGCAACAATCACTGAGGTCCAGTGCAGTGTTCTTCATTTTGAATGAAAGACCATTTAAAGAAGTCACTTGTAACGTATGAACTGCAGTGTATTCCCATGGCAATACACTTGCCTGTCTCAAAGAGAAGATCTATCAACTTTGTGGTTGTAAATCTTACCTTCTCTTGTGAGAGCTATGCATAAAGTAATTGCACTTCCTGACATATGAAGCTGCTTTATACTGGGTCAGACTATTGGTTCAGTCAGAACAAGGTTGCCCCTTTCTGCACTGACCTCTTGCTCTAGAGAATCCAAGGAGTCAAGCTTAAGAGTTGACTTTGCAGTTGCATGCATTCCCTCTGCACTGGTTCCCCCCCTCCCTTTTATTTATTTGTTTATTCTGTATGCATTCTGCATCTACAAGCAAAACCCGCATTTCCCCCTAATTAATATGGAAACATCATGTGACATTGTGTGGGTGGCATCCAAAGTTTTTAAAAATTTAGTCCTGCCACAGTTAAAACTTTTAGCTGCAGACCCAACCCCTCCCTCCATGATTCTGCAAAAAGAAAGGGAAGGGAGGGGGAAATCCAAGCCCACACAGACAGATTAGGGATCCGGGAATCCCCTAGTTACTGATTCCTTCTTATGCTTTCTCTGGCTTTTTAAAAGTTTGCCTGAGTGGAAAGACACATCCTCTTTTTTCTTTGGAGAAGGAGGGAAAGAAAACAGAATGGGGAGGGAGTGTCAACCTAAAGAGAGAGAGGGGCAGAAACAGGGGAGGGCAGTGGGCAACACTTAAATACCCACAGAAACAATTCTACTTAGAAAGGATTAGCGATTTGAATGGATGAGAACAAAGAATTGCTGAAAAAGGAGTTTTGGTAACTGTAGGGCAACAGTGTGTTGAAAGTGGTCTGAATGCAGATTCCTGTGAAACATATGCAGAAACAAGAAAAATCCTGACACAAACTGGAAGTGAAAGCAGGTGGGAATGCAGAATGGAAGAATAGGATGCACTCAGAAACTGAGGCAAAATATGGGTGCAGAAAGTGCCGTTGTCTACTCTGATGGGAAACAACTCTCAGGCAGAGAAGGGTCTTTCTCAACACCTGCTACTTGAAATCAAATTTCATGGAGGGTACCAGCCATGGTGACTGAAGGGAACCTCTGCCTTCAGGGGCAGCAAATATCTGAATACCAGTGCTAGAGGCAACATCTGGGAAAACCTTGGCCTCTGCACACTGTTAGTTGTTCCTCCACAGTCCATTGACTTTAATGGATTTAGAAGGATGCACCTTTGTTTAGGATTGCACTGTATAAAGTGTAGGTACAATTTCTGCATCCTGATTTCACTGGTTTTGTATGCATGCAGGCCTCTGATGGCCATTTACCTATGAAGACAGACTAGGAAGGACAGATGGTTACCTGATGTTTGTTCCCCTTAAGTGTGATTAATGGTCATGCCTCAGGTTGCTGTAGTTTTACTGGTCTTGCGCCAGTGTCTTTAGTAACAGTGTGGCTTGCGGAAGTACAGCAGCTGAAGCTGGTTTTGGCATGGAGATAGAGATATGGAAACAAAGCCTAATTGCTTGTGTTAGGCTACTATAGGACCCAGAAAATAAAACGTGGTGTCTTTTTATGCTTCTCCCAACAAACTCAGGGCAGCACAGATGATGGTTTCCCTCCCAAGTTATTCTTACAGCTTCTGAGGTAAATTAGCTTGAGAGAGAGCATGACTTGAATTTATAAATCTCCTTGCTCTAAGCCCATTCCAGCCACTATATCACACTGGCTGAAGGTTTTGGCTCTCATTCCATGTCCACAAGTACAAAACAGAGGTTGTGCGTGTATGTGTTATAATCCCATCCTGTCTCCACTGGTGGATTAATGCAGCAATTAACACGCTTTTAAAACTGAGCGTTGAATCCGGAAATTAAATATCTTAATAACACACGAGGGAGTTAAGTTCATTTTACAAAATAGGGAACAAAAACATTTTTTCGGCTGATCCCATGGTTTTCAATGCTTATCACAGGATTCTTGGCCCAAAAATCTGGCCATAAAGCTCCACTCCTGAGTAAAATTGCAGATAGGGTTTATAAAAGAAGAAACTCATAAACTGCATATGGGGGGGGTGGAGAGAACCGAAGCAGCAGCAGATGAAAGCAACTGCAGGGAGACAAATTGGTGCGAATATTCGAGAGGACACTTCCACCTGCGCTCATCTTGGACCCCTGGCAAGGGGCTGCGGTCTGCTGATCTAATTACTGTCATTTTTATCTGTGAGAAACCAGTCCCCTCTCTGTCCTGGAGGCAAATTAGTTCCAGGAATTGGAACAGAACAAACACCAGCAGCATCTGATTCTCTGAGGGGAAAAGGGAGGGGGGGGCCCTCACTGCACGGGGGGGGGGGGGGGGTATCTTAGCCGGGCTTTATTGTCCTCGAATCTGTTTCCAATTATATTCTGAGAAGGCTTTGCTTTGCCTTGTGACTACAGCAGCTGTTATTAGCCGTGTTTTACCAACCATTAGAGAGAGATTGCCCTATTCCTTTCTGCAGCCATTAAGAACAAATTAGGATGAGCTGTTCTGAGCGAGGCTTCTTCCTGCAGCAACGAAAACAGTCACCTCACATTGGCTGACACTGGCTGGGGAGGGGTTTCCCCCCCACCATACCTGCTGGAGTGATAATTCTGGGGAGGGAGATCATATCGGAGACTACCATTTCTCTTGATATAAGCAGGGCTGCATGTACCCTTTGGAACGCTTGGACTAATTGCAGCATCCGGCTTTTAGCAAACAGAGAATATTTGTCAGATAGGTCTGCGCTTTCATAATTTATTCTTCTGGGTTTTTTTGTAATTTATTTTGCAAGTCATGCAGAATAAGGTTGCCAGCTTCCAGGTGCTGGCTGGAGATCCCCTGGGATTCAACTGATCTCCACACGACAGAGATCAGTTCCCCTGGAGAAAATGGCTGCTTTGGAAGGTGGACTCTATGGCATTACACCCCCCTGAAGACCTTCCCCTCCCCACCCCCACTCCTCAGGCTCCACCCCTAAAATCTCCAGGTATTTCCCAACCCACAGCTGGCAACCTTTGAGAGGCAAAGCTCTATACCTCAAGAGCATTGTTCCAGAGAAGTAGCTGTGTAAGTCTTTTGCAGCAAAAATGGATAGGAGCCTAACAAGATTTTATTCTAGTGCAAACTTTTGTGGACTAGAGTTCATGGTTTTATTTTGGTCAGCCCAAGTCTCTAATCCACAAACATTTACAGTGGAATAGTCAGGCTTTAAGGTGCCATAGGACTTCTTTCAGTTTTCCGAAGATGCTGAGGCTGAGTGCCCAGAGTAAAAATAGTTAAAAATAAAACAAATAATTATACAGGCAATTGAACCTCCATCCTGGACCCCTGAAAATCTTCCTCTGCAAAGGACTGTATGGTTAATGCTTTAAAAGACTGATGGTCCTTTTCTTGGTGGTCTTCAAAACAACATTTAAGAGTGGGATATTGTTTTATGGAGTCTGACAAGGTGAAGATTTAGGATCCCCCTTCCCCACCCTTATTCCATTGGAAGCGTAACTCCATTTGTAGAAAGGAAGGCTCTCATTTGAGACCTAGAACTTCTCACCTTAGGACTGAATTAGATGATACATGTGGCATGTATCAGCTAGATGATACATGTGAGTCCCAGGGCTATTTTTGGGCAGGAACACACAGGAACAGAGTTCCGGCTGGCTTCTGAGTTGGCCACACCTACAGCCTCCCCCACCCCCCCGGTTCCCCAGGCAAGCCACGGGGTGCCTGGGGAAGCCAAGCTGATCCAGGGAGGGAAGGCAGTTTAAACTGCCTCCTTTCCTCGGGTTCCCCGGGCGCCCTGCAGCTGCGGGGTGCCTGGGGAAACTGATCCAGAAACTGCCTTCCGTCCATCGGGTTCCCCATGCGCCCTGCAAGCTGCAGGGCACCTGGGGAAGCTGATCCTGGAAGGGAGCAGTGCTGTCAGGGGTGTGGCCTAATATGCTAATATATTCCTGCTGTTGGGTGTGGTCTATTATGCTAATGAGTTCCTGCTGGACTTTTTCTACAAAAAATGCCCTGCATGTGACTAGGTATACATGTGACATGAGTCACATGAAACATCAGAGAACTAATGTTCACAAGTGCTCTGGGCCTGATTTGGCTCAGGAGTATGGCATGGGGGAAGGATGGACTTCAGCCTTCCCCCCTGTGCCATTTTCCTAAGCTGAAACGGCTGCAGTCAGTACATGTAGAGCCCCACAGCTGGGAGAACAAGCCCTCTCTGTGGCTGTTTCAGCTCAGGAAAATGGGAAAATGAAGCTCCTCCTCCTCATATCCCAGTCCTGAGCTGAATCAGGCCCTGGCAGGCTTGGGAACTGCAGGTTAGGTCAGCCAACTTGTGTCATACATATCATTTAGTTTGGCCCTTATTCAGGTTGCAACCAGATTATCTCTTTCTTGATAGGAAATTGCATTCCACATCCTGTTGTGTGGAATGCCTCTTCTTAGAGTTCTGGACTTGGAAGGGGTTTTGTAGGCCATCTAATTCAGTCTCTGCCTAGTGCTGGGAGCTCAGAGTGTTTCCAACAGATGGCAGTCTAGCCCCTGCCTCCGGCCACTTTCACCACACACGCATGACAAATGACTGACATGGCCTAGTTAACTCAGCTAGCTGAGACCAATACTGTTCACACCCACTTTTAATTAGATGGCACTCTGTCAAGCTTTGGGGGCCATATATGTGAATGTGAGTGTATCAAATGAAAAAGGACCCAAGGAAGACATCCACAGGGCTCATTCTAGGTTGGTCAAATATATGACTTTACTTCGTCAGATGATCTAGAGATGCCATCCTCCAGGTGGGACCTGGGGATCCCCTGTAATTACAGCTCATCTCTTGACTATAGAGATCAACCCCCCTGGAGAAAAACAGATGCATTGGAGGGTGGACTTTATGGCACTGCACCCCACTGAGATCCCCGTCCTCCGTAGGCTCCACTCCTAAATTTCCAAGCGTTTTCCAATTTGAATCTGGCAACCCTACCCCTCCATCCCCTGCTGGTGGCCAGGGAGAACTTGGCCACCCTAGATGGTACACATGCAAAGGAAGCTGCTGGCATGGGCTGTCCCTGCCAATCTGCAGGGCAAGTGTAGCACCATATGTCCAGGTGCCTCTCCACAGTAGGTGTGTGAAGGTGTTGTGTGGTAAAGGTACTTGCCACTTCTTAACCGCAGGACACATGCATTTCCAGTGGTTAGAGTGTCGGACTAGGATCCGGGAGACCCAGGTTCCAGTTCCCACTTGTGCCATGGAAGCTCGTTGGGTGACCTTGTGTCAGTCACACTCTCTCAGCTTCACCTACCTCACATGGTTGTTGTGAGTATAAAATCAAGGCTAGGTGAATGATGTAAAACTGCTCTGGATCCCCCCACTGGGGAGAAAAGCGGGGTATAAATGAACCAAATAAATAAATAAATAATATGCATAGAGTTCCCTCCCCTCCCTAAACCCTGCCCTTCCCAGTCTCTACCCCAAATCTCCAGGAGTTTTTCCACCTGGAGTTGGCAGCCCTATCAGGGGATCTAGTTCCTCTAGGGGGGCTATTTCGGGTAGGGTTGCCAGCTCCAGGTTGGGAAATACCTGGAGATTTTTTTTCTTGATGGGAGCTTGAGAATGGTGGGATTTGGGGCGGGGAGGGACTTCAGTGGGGTATAATGCCATAGAGTCTGCCTTCCAGAGTGGCCATTTTCTCCAGGTGAATGGATCTCTGTCACATGGAGATCGGTTGTACTCTCAGGAGATTTCCAGCCACCACCTGGAGGTTGGCAACCCTAACTTCAGGCAAGTCTGTAGGACAGAAGCCTTTGCGAATCACAAGCTCCTTACAATACTCCAGAGACACATTAACTCTCTGAGTCAGCATGAAACAAGCTTGTGGCCTTGTTTCTCCCTCCAGCTTGTGTGATGGTGTCTCCATGTGCTTTTGCCTTTCTATATATGGCTTTTCTTTCTTTCTTCGTCCCTAAGGTCAGGTAATTACCCACTTTGCTGTAGGAATGTTGTGGCTTGCCTTGCCTGAGACAAAAGGCCACCCTTCACTGCATCCCTGAACAGGCCATGGGAACTTGTGAGAAGGACAGACTCAGATCCGAAAGCAGGGAAGGGACAGGAAACTTTTTGACCTTTTGGTTAGAGAATGAATAGTTGGGCAGGAGGGGGGGAATATGGATGGAGATGGATCATTCCCTGGTTAGGGTTTCCAGATCCCCCCTGGCCACTGGCAGGGGGTGGGGGAAGGACAAATTGCCAGATCCAGGTTGGGAAACTCCTGAAGATTTGGGGGTGGAGCCTGGGAAGGACAGGGGCCTCAGTGGGGTACAATGACACAGAGACCACCCTCCAAATAGGGTTGCCAAGTCCAGGTTGGAAAATACCTCGGGACTTTGGGGGTGGAGCCAGGAGAATGCAGAGTTTGGGGAGGGGAGGGGCCTCAGCATGGTACAATGCCATAGAGTCCACCCTTCAAAGCAGCCATTTTCTCCAGGGGAGCTGATCTCTGTCAGCTGGAGATCAGTTGTAAAAGCGGGAGATCCCCAGGCCCCACCTGGAGGCTGGCAACCCTACCTCCAAAGCATCCATTTCCCCAGGGGAACTGATCTCTGTAGTCTGGAGATGAGCTGTAATTCTGGGGGATCCCCAGCTCCCACCTAGAGGCTGGCGTCCCTATATCCCTGCCCTGTCCCCTTCTCTGTTTGAAACTGCCTAATTCCACATGGGACAATTGTAGAGGTATTGTAAGATGAAAGTGTGGAAGAAATGTTAGAAGGCCCAGTCTTAAGAAACTGGAGTCTTCACAGTAATTCAAAGCCTTACACCAGAAGGTGGAAATCTCACTGAAAACTGAACCCTCATGCTGAACACCCCCCTATTTCTCCTTAATGTGTAGGATTAGTTTTGTCCTGATGTCATAAGGTTGCCAGCTCCAGGTAAGGGAATTCCTGGAGATTTGGGAGGGGGGAATGGAGTCTGGGGAGGGCAGGTTTTGAGGATGGGAGGGTCTTCAGTGGGGTATAATGCCACAGAGTCCACCCTCCAAAACAGCCATTTTCTTCCAGGGAACTGATCTCTGTTTCCAGGAGAGCAGCTGTAATAGTGGGAGATCTCCAGCCACCACCTGTAGGCTGGTAAACAACAAAATACAACCGTGATATAATAATTCTGTCTTTGTGTTCTCAGAGCTTAGTGCAACTCCCTCATCTTTTCACAACCAACAAAAGTTTCTATTCGTAAACATTCTACCAAACTTCAAAAGATGAAAACATGCCAATAGATCAGTCCACTGATGGTCTAACAAATCAGATGTTACTTGATGGTTTAATAAACAAGGCAGAATTCAGCAGCAAGCTGGAAGTCTATATAATGAATAACAGTGCAGTATTAAAACTTGGAGAAATCATTCTGTGTGGGATATGCCTTGATGAAGCATGGAATGGGGTCCGAGCCATCCTGTTTTGGAAACCTCTGGAGGTGCTATGTCAAACTACAATGCGGAAAAGAAAAATGGACCGCAAAATAGGACTGTTTACATTAATGTATCTATCGGCATGTTTTCATTATTAGAAGTTTGGTAGAATGTTTTATAAATGGAAAGTTTCGTTGACTGTGAACAGGTGAAGGCGTTGCACTGAACTTTGATAATACAAAGATATAGTTGTTATATCACGGCTGTATTTTGCTGTTTTTCATTCCAACTTGTGATCTGTCTTATTTTTAATCACCTGTAGATGGGCAACTCTACATTGTGAGTTTCCTCACCCCACCCCACAACTCTGGCTGCCAGCTGCCAGGCAGGGTCTGGAGATCTCCCAGAATTACAACTGATCTCCAGATGACAGAGATCAGTTCCCTTGGAGCAAATGGCTTCTTTGGAGGATGGACTGACTCTATGGCATTCTTCTCTGCTGAGGTCCCTCTCCTCCTCAAACCCAAGGCTCCATGCCCAGATCTCCAGAAATTTCTCAACCCAGAGCTGGCAGTTCTACTGACTGCCTGATGTAGGGAAATGTATAATGTTGGGTTAAATCGATCCTGTACAATGCACAATATGTGCAGCAGGTGTGCATACTGCAGGTAAGACACATTAAAGACTGCTGTGCCCCAACTGTGGGCTTCTGGTTGCCAACTCCTAGATCTTCCCCTGCTGATGGGAACCTGCTTGGATTCTGCTCCGTCTCTTTCTTTCTCCATAGTGGCTCCCACATTGTGGAGTGGGCTCCCTCCCTGGCAGAGTGAGTGGAGGAGGAGACATCATCTTTAGCAGCTTCTAAAGAGGAGGAAAAAGAAAGCCTTTTCATTTGTGAGGGCTTTTAATGGATTGCAGATTGCAGGCTTTTGTGTGGATGGCTAACGGGGTCTTTAATGAAAGCCATTGTGGTGTAGTGGTGAAGAGCATGGGGCTGTAATCTGTAGAACTGGGTCTGATTCCCCACTCCTCCACATGAAGCTGGATGGGTGACCTTGGGCCAGTCACAGTTCTCTCAGAGCTCTCTCAGCCCCAGCTTCCTCACAAGGTGCCTGTTGTGGGGAGAGGAAGGGAAGGCGATTGTAAGAGAAAAGCAGGGTATAAAAACCCTTTTCCAGCTCTTTTAATTGTTTTTGAATGTATATTTTACCTTTAGAGAGCTAGCATGGTGTAGTGGTTAAGAGTAGTAAAGTCTAATCTGGAGAATGGGATTTGATTCTCTACTTCTCCACATGAAGCCAGCTGGCTGACCTTGGGCCAGTCACAGTTCTCTCAGAGCTTTCTCAGTCCCAGCTTCCTCACAAGGTGCCTGTTGTGGGGAGAGGAAGGGAAGGTGAGTGTAAGCCACTTTGAGAACCCCGAAGGTAGAGAAAACTGAGGCATAAAAACCAATTATTCCTCTTCTTTGTTGAATTTTGTTTGTTTTTAATTTTGGGATTGTAAACCTGCCTGAGGTGCAAGAGAAAAGGTGGGGTATGAATATCTTAATTTAATATCTTAATTTAAAAGAAACACCTCAGGGATGCTATTTTAGGAAGCAGCCCCACCTCAAGTCTAATGGGCACTTCAGCCTACAGTACATATCTGATGGGCATTGGGTCATGTCTCTAATTCTGCGGCTGCTACAGAGCTTGTTTATCTTGCCGTCTGATGTGAGCAGTGCTCCAGAATCAGATAGTTTTGGGTCGCTGAGGACAGCTCGGGCCACGGTGATCATTTTAAATTCTGCTTTTAACAGAAATAAACAGTGAGCTTTATGATTGACTTTGTTGATGTGTTTTTGTTGGCTGATTTCGAGTAGCGTCATTCTTTTGGAATTTTTCTTTCGAATTGTGTTTCACTTGCCTCTGTGTCAAGGCGTGCTATAGATAAGGGGAAAAAGAAGAAGGCAGTGAAGGCCGGGTGACCTGCTTGGCTCAAGGAGGAGGCAGAGAGAGGAGCTGCCAGGGACACCAGAAGAGAAACCCCTGTCCTGGCGAGGGCAGTCATGCCCACCTGCCCCCGAAAGCTCAGAAGATAAAGCAGCGTGAGCTGAAATGGGCAGAGGAGTTTGAGAGCCAGGTCGCTGAAGGCTTCATAGATGGTCAGGGTCAGAAAAGTCACTTAGCGGAGGAGGGGAAATATAAGCTATAGCCTCTCCCCACCCGATGCTTTTGCATTTGCAAATTGCCCAGCGGAGCTGCTCTTGGACTTAGGGTTCTTAACTCCAGGATTGGCAATACCTGGAAATTTGAGGGTAGGGTATGGAAGTTTGGGTTTAGGGAGGGCAGGGACCTCAGTAAGGTATAATGCCATAGAATCCACATTCCAAAGGAGCCGTATTCTCCAGGAGAAGTGGAATAATTGTTTATAATAAATAAATAAGCAAACTATATAGTCTGGAGATCAGTTGTAATTCCAGGAGATCTCCAGCCCCCATCTAGAGGTTGGCAACTCTATCTTGGCTCCATTGCTAAAATCCTGTTACTTATCATAGTGCCTACGTGTAGGTTTTGCAACAGAGCCATGTCTCCTCTCTACTTGCTTTGGCCACAAGCAGAAAAGAGCCAGTACATGTGTTGGAGGCAGAAAACTCACACTGCACAACTGATGCGAAGTCCTGGTGCTGTTTCCCAGCAAACATGAGGATTTCGTAATGTGTAGATGGAGCCGTAGTGGTGAAGTCCCTGAATGGCCATTCTGTAGGTAGTCTTCATCAAGGAGGGGTTGTGGCTCAGTAGAAGAGCAGCTTCCTTGCATGCGGAAGGTCATGGACTCAATCCCTGGCAGCTCCAGTGAAAAGAATCAGGTAGAAAAGCATCAAGTGATGTGAAAGACCTCTGCCTTGGACTGTGGAGAGGTGCAGCCAGTCAGAGTAGAAAATACTGACCTTGAGGGTCTGACTCAGGCTGTGGTCACACGGTCCCTTTGATCGGGTTTCACCGCTGTTCCCTCTCGCATTTAAAATTGCTGATCAGACGCCCGTTTCCATCTCCCGCACCAAAGTGGGCTCACTTGCGCAATCCTCCCGGTTTCCTTGTGAGTTTTCCAACACCTGGAAAATCAAGTACTTTCCGGATATTTGTGCTATGAAGCTGCAACTTCGCTGATCTGGACAGCCATCTCTCACAATGATCGTGATTAGGTCATCTGAACGTCCGTCTCACAATTCCCCCCCCCCCCAGCTTCTGCTGTTGTGCGCATGAGCAGTCCTGCGTTGAATAAGTTCAATGTATAAACCTTTCAGCACACATATAGACTCCAGTGCTCAGTTGTAGCCGGTTAATTTTATTTGCTGTTCCGGGGGGGGGGTACCTGCAAAAACAAGGGAGTACGGTGAGTCCCAATGGGAGCAGTGACTAGGCCATGTGCATATGCGCACACACAAAGCCTTTTTTTAAAAAAAAAAGTCACGATGCCCAAGTGGCAGCTATCTGGACGGTGCCCGGAGCCTCATCGCATGATGCAAGCAGTTCAGGGAGGGATGTGTGATTATCCCAATCTGGAAAAAAAATATTCCCAATCAAATCTATATCGAGAACAAATTGGGATAAGCTTGCTGTGTGACCACAGCCTTTGTCTATTCAAGTATTCAAGCTGTTCTTCCTCAGCCTTTCAGCTCTATGCTGATGTATCATACAGCATTGTTGCAATGATAATAATGTCTGTAAAGTGTTACACTATTCTTAATCCTTGTTCAGGGGGAGACATTTAAGTACTGAAAACAGTTCTCTGTGTTTCAGGGACTGTTTTCTGTTTCACTGTTTTTTGTTGTTTTGAGGATGTAGTTTCTTTCCCCCCTGCTTTGTCTTTGCAGACCTTCTCCCGAGGAAGCTTGGCAGTGGCGTAACTCTCTGGAGAAACTCCTTCAAAACCTTTGTAAGTCTGCTATGAATCTCTCCCACTTAGCATCCATCCCAGTAATGTTAGAAGAGTTGTAGGCGAAACCACTAACACAATTTAACACACAAGCGCAAGCACATTCTGTAGTCACCTGATCACCATTTGGTCTGAAATGGGCAACACACACATTTTCAGCCTGGAGACATGTGCACCAGAATCCAGCTTTCTGGTTTGTATTCTGGTTTACTGAAGCTGCAATTATGCATATTGTCCTTTCAGGCTAAACAGTGACTGCATGTATTCCAGAGCATTGCATGTAGCCTGTTCTCTCCATATGCATGGTAAACATAATGACTGAAAAGGGCTGATACCGCAAACCGCAAAGTGTGGTTTAACAGTCATTGGATTTTGGACAGGTTTGTGTATGTGTGTGTGTATGTGTGTGAGTGATGAATACACATGAAGTTGCCTTATACTGAATCAGATCCTTGGTCCATCAAAGTCAGTATTGTCTACTCAGACTGTCAGCAGCTCTTCAGGGTCTCAGGCAGAGACCTTTCACACCACCTTTTAACTGAAGATGCTGGGGATTGAACCTGGGACCTTCTGCATGCCAAGCAGATACTCTACCACTGAGCCACTGCCCCTCCAGTTTGAGAGCCAGTTTGGTATCGTGGTTAGGAGCACGGACTCTAATTTGGGAGAACTGGGTGTGATTCCCCACTCCTCTTCATGCAGCTGCTGGTATGACCTTGGGTCAGTCACAAGTTCTCTCAGAGCTGTTGTCTCAAGAGCAGTCCTCCAAAGAGCTCTCTCAGCCCCACCAACACAGAGATGTGTTGGTCTGCAGTAGACTCAAGAGATCTCCATTTCTACTCATGCCTGAGGAAGGGAGCTTTGACTCTTGAAAGCTCCTGCCCTGGAAAATCTTGTTGGTCTCGAAGGTGCTCCTGGACTCATATCTAGCCTTTTGAGACAAGATCTCCTATTTATTCTTTATTATTTTATTTATTCTATCCCGGCCTCCCTGCCATTTGGCAGGCTCAGGGTGGCAAACAACACAATTTCTATACAATAAAACTTCATAAAAACAGCCAACAGTATAAAAACATATGGTACAAACTTTAAAATACAATACAAGATGGCGAGCTTCAACGCCTGTATCCAGGTGGTGTTGGTCGGCTTCTTCCAACTTCTAAGCTTCCAATTTGTGGTGCAGATGATCCTGATTGGCGGTCTTAGGTGGTTGGGCCAGGGCTATAGAGTCGAGGTGGCCCCTACTTGAAAGCCTGGCAGAAGAGCTCCATCTTGCAGGCCCTGATGTAAAAGGTCCCGCAGGGCCCTGATGTTGTCCGGGAGCACATTCCACCAGTGCGGGGCTGCCACTGAAAAAGCCCTGACCCTCGTTATTGCCAACCGGGCCTCCTTAGGCCCTGGAAGAACCAGGCAGTTCTGGGAACCTGATTGTAGCACTCGCTGGGGTAAATACAGGGAGAGGCGGTTCCTTAGGTAGATAGGTCCCTGGCCATAGTACTTCAACACATATTTCAGATCCTAAATATCACTTGTGGTCATTTTTTTCCATCACAGAAAAAGAATAAACAACAAGTAAACAAATCTTACAAGGGTCATTCTAACACAGTTTAATTATAGAATAAGAATCATGCTGTTCTCTTTGAACCTTCCAGTGTGTTAGATGAGCCAAGTTGCTTCATTGAGGAGAATAGTGGGGTATAAATGAATGAATGAATAAAATAGAAAGTTGCAGAGATTTCCTTTTGCCGAAGGCCAAACAGGCACATTCCAAGATACACAAGTTTGCCATGGGGACTAGCAGCCCTAATGCAGCTGTGAGTTCCCAGCGGAGAAGCACCAGATGGGCCCAATTCTGATTAGAACCAGTCAGTCAGTCAAAACCTTTATTGGTATAGATAGAAAAAGAAAACAACAACAACACAGGAAGCACAGATTTTAAATATGCAAAGACAGTTATCTCACCAGAGCTTTAGCCTTATATTCTCGTACCCTCAAAGCAATAGAGAGAAACCTCGCCACTGCAAAGGTGATGTGAGGGCGGTGATCGGATAGAAGGAAGGATACTAGTCTCTCTTCTGGACAGCTGTGCCTATTGATCAAAAGGGGACTGATTAGGAAATCTTGTATTTTATCGTAGAATTCACAACTAAGCAAGATGCGAGTAATCGATTCTGTTTTCCTGCTACTACATAGACAGGTCCTTTCAGGGTAAGGGACATATGCAAATCTACCATAATGGACTGCATATGGTAAAGCATTGAAACATGCAAGCATCAAAGCTCGTCTTAAAGTTGGGGCTGTAAGCTGTAAAAATTACAGTCAGCTATATTATAGTGAATTATAGTCAGCTATGAGCCCATTCCTTGGTGTTATGTTAAACTTCAGAGGGGAGGAAGTAATATCGAAACAGAAAATTTGTTTTTCAACATCAAGAATCTGCCTCAATGTTCTAAATATTTGAGATTCGCCTGACATGAGCAAGGAGTTAAGGGGAATACCAATAGATTGTATTTCCCTCAGTATCAAGGTTGACCAATTAGATGTAAATGAGTCTGACAGCAGCAGATGGACATAACTCTCAGGTTCTGTTCGAAAGTAAAGGTGTAACCAAAATTTTAAGGTTGATAGCCAGGCTCTGGAATTGTGACTAGAACCATAGCATTGAAGGAGGGGGGTCCCCGGCTTTCTGGCTGTGCTGTTTTTTTCGGAGCCAAAATGGCAATTGGGGTGTTAATCACCCCACTTGGGGGCGGCGGGGCGGGGCTGCATGTGCACTGAATGCTTGCATGTTGTTATGGACGCATAAAAAGTGCAAGCAGCAGTGTCAATCTATTAGGAAAACAGTAGTGCCCTGCCTTTCTATTAAGATCAACTGAGAGTTACAAATAGTGAACAAGCCTATGAGTTTCACAGAATTCTTGTGGATAAAACACATTCTTCCCCATGTGAGATATGACAATCAAGATGGTGTTTTGGGAGTCTCTTTGTAGACTAAATTAGTTTGTGTCCCGTGCAAAATATTTCAGGTTGCACCAAGTCCATACCAGGACAAAGAAGACGTGGCCAACCTCCCTTTGAAATTGTAAAGCCAGGAATTGTTTCAATCTGTTATTCTGTGAAACTCGGAAAGCTAGTCCAGTATTTTATGACCTTTTATTGGCTCTTAGGAAATAGATTATATTGTTGCTGTTGTTCAGACTCTTTCTTCTGTATGGCTCTGAGCAACGCTGCCTTTTGTGTGCTGGAGGACAAAGCATTTTTCTAATCTGATGGGACCGTGGACAAGCGGTGATTTAAAGTGGTGAACTTTCATTTTCTCTGCAGATGGACTTGCCAGCTTCCGGAACTTTCTCCAGTCTGAGTTCAGCGAGGAGAACATTGAGTTCTGGATCGCTTGTGAAGATTATAAGAAAATCAAATTACCTGCCAAAATGGCTGAGAAAGCCAAGAAAATCTATGAGGAGTTCATCCAAAGTGAGGCTCCCAAAGAGGTCAGTGGGTAGCGATGAAAGGGAAATCACACTCTGGCTGTTGAAGGCAACACACAGACCAGTTGCATGGACTATTATACCCCCTAGCATTGCAGAGCTCCAGCATACCCACTGAGTGCCACACAAGCAAGGGCTCCCTTATGCAAGGAAAATCCTTATACACAAATAGGGTTGCCAATCTCCAGATGGAGCCTGGAAATCTCCCTACATTGCAACTGACCTCCAGGCTAGATATATCAGTTCCCCTGGAGAAAATGGCTGCTTTGGAGGGTGGACTCTATGGCATTGTGCCCTGCTGAGCTCTCTTCCCTCCCTAAGCCTTACCCTCCCCAGGCTCCACGCCCAAAATCTCATCTTGCGCCACCCAACACCTCTCTGTGGCCATCCTTAAATCTTCCCCAGACTTCAGCCCAGCACTTGTGGGGTCTAGATGAGGCTCCTGCCCCCACCAGGCTTGGGGACTTCTCCAACCAAGAGGCTCTCCTTCCCCTAACCATGCAACTCCATCTCCTAACAGCCACCCTCTTTCCAGCCTGTGCCCTTTCAGCTATACTCGGGCCACTGGTCTATGGCCCTCAGTTGTGGTCTCCTGTGTGACCCTTAAAGGCTCCTTGTTCTCTTCCAGCAACCAGTGCCACACCCAAGAGCTCAAATACTTCAAATTTGTGTCCCAGATGTTGAATGCCTTATGATCTATATTTATTGCAGTTGTCATTTACAGTCTCTAGCTGGATCTGTGTATGTCATATTACCACAAGTGGCCTGTCTCGATATTGGGGGAAATTAGCTTTGAGACAGAGGAGGCTAGAAAGGTACAAGGGATCGCACACCTTTATATACCAAGGTCCAGTTCAGTATGAAGACTTCAGATTTAAAGAGTGTTCAGTAGTTTTATTAATAGTTTTACTAGGCATCCAATCACACTAAGCAATCAAAATACACACACAGTCCAGAACTAAGAAATAAAGAGGTGATGATAGAGATGTTAAGGAGCAGTTATAGGGGTTATATTACCTGTCCAGATATGCAGACGTCCATGTAGAAGAAAGTGCAAATGGCCAGGATTTCACACTCAGAGAAGAGACCCAAAGAAGAGGCTTTGGAGGTGTACCCTGTAGTAGGTGCCCTCAGAGTGCACACCGAAGCGGGGCTTACTCTCTATTTTGGTGCCAGTTTGGTGTAGTGGTTAAGTGCGTGGACTCTAATCTGGGAGAACCGGGTTTGATTCCCCACTCCTCCATTTGCACCTGGCTGGATCACCTTGGGCAAGCCATAGCTCTGTACCAGCTGTTCTCTCAAGGACAGCTTGGGAAAGAGCTCTCTCAGCCCCACCTACCTCACAGGGTGTCTGTTGTGGGGAGGGGAAGGGAAAGGAGTTTGTAACCCGCACTAAGACTCCAAGTGAGTGAAGGGTGGGGTATAAATCCAATCTCTTCTTCTTCTTCTTCTTCTTCTTCTTCTTCTTCTTCTTCTTTTTATAGGAATTCGAGGGGCAGTTTCCCAAGCCAGGGCTTGATGGGTTTAATTACTGTTGCTGGTCTTACTGGGGTAGTTTGAATGGATTCCCAGGCTTAGACAAAAGGGGAAGTGGGTCTCTGATAGGTGTCAGGAGGAATCATTAGTTAATTGAATGTTTGATCAATTTGTCTCGGTGTCAGGAAGGGCAGGTGCTGAGACAGAAAATTTCCACATAGGCATAGGTATCACACAAAGGGGATTACATGAGGATACGGAGACAGAGAAGGTTCACCAGACATCTACTGAATGGCTTTGGAAATACAGATGCTTTATCTGAAGGAACTTGCTGTCATTCCATATGCATGCCTTTGCTGGGTGGAGGGGGGACTGGGGATTGCCCTTGAGGGCGCCTTGTGCAACCTTAGACTGAAACCCTTTGCTGAGCTTTAGCCAGCTCTTTCGCACAGGTCAAGAGTGTTCTCTTTGGCCTGGTTCTTTTGGTCTCTGGTTCAGGTAAGAAGTGGGTAGCCCGCTGTTGGGATGACCCGGGGAATAAGGCAGCACCTCTGAGCTACAGTCGTTGCTACCGATTCAGAATTTGCTCTACTATAAGAGACACCGGGGCATCCTCTCATGAGGGACTGTGGCAAATGTGATTCCCACAGGTATAATTTTTGCTTCCCTCTTAACCAGGTGAACATTGACCATTTCACCAAATCCGTGACTATGAAGAACCTGGTGGAGCCCTCTGTGAGCACCTTTGACCTGGCCCAGAAGAGAATCTTCACACTGATGGAGAAGGATTCCCTGCCCAGATATGTGCGCTCCGATATATATCAAGACTTAATCAAGTAGCAATGCTGCACAGCTGTGCGAGACACTGGCGCTCCCACCTCTACACAGGGTCCTTGCTTACTCCAAATAACCAGTTCTGTTTTTGTTTTTTATCTCGGTAGTTGCCCTTGCTTTATGTATATATTGCAGCTGATAAAAGTTCGAAGGGCTGTGTTGCTAAAAGTCCTACCTTCCCTGGTTTGGTCCATTCCCCTCTCTAGATGATTCCCTTTTAATGTTTTCTCTCCATTCCTGCTCCCCCCCCATCAATTAGCACAGGACTGTACAACTTAGGGATGACAGACTCCAGGTGGGACCTGGGGACCCCCCAGAATTACAACTCATCTCCAGGCAACAGAGATCAGTTCCCCTGGAGAAAATGGAGGGTGGACTCTATGTCATTTTACCCCACTGAAGTCCCTGTCCTCCCCAGGTTCTGATCCCAAATCTCCAACAGTTTCCCAACCTGGATCTAGCAACTCTACCCCCACCGGTGGCCGGGGGGACCTGGCAAGCCTAATTTACAACTCGTAGTTACAAATATAGCCTACCAGTCATACGTTGTAAGCTGCTGGGGCGTTAGAGTGGCCCAGGCCAGGAAGCTCCACAGGGGCTGCTCAACTCAGACATGGCCAACAGCGCTGGCAAATGTCATTTATGTTGTTGCTGCAGCCTGCAGGTCATACCTGAGCCCAGGCAACCCTGCAGGGCTTTCAGTACCCCTGGCGTTCAGCTTGCTCCTGGCCATCTGCAGGCCAGTGGCCCACCAAGACCTTTCGTAGCAAGTTTGAGAGCCGCTTTACCCCCTCTGTGTGCTCGAGAAATGCCTTGTTTTGATTGTGCTAAGCAGGGAGTAGAGTTGCCAACTCTGGCTTGAGAAATTCCCAAAGACTGGGGGGGGGGTGTGCCTGGAGGGGCAGAGTCTGGGGAAGGGAGGGAGCTCAGTATGGCTGTGATGCCACAGAGCCCACCCTCAGAAGCTGCCATGTCCTCCAGGGGAATTGATCTCTAATTCCATGAGAACTTGGGGTTGCCAACTCCAGGTTTGGAAATACATGGAGATTTGAGGGTGGAGCCTGGGAGAATGGGGCTTTGGGAGGGGAGGGAGGTTGGTAGCGTATAACGCCACTCAGTGGAATAAATGTTTTAAATAAATAATAAATAAACAAGCAATTTATGTAGTGTGGCGATCAGTTGTAATGCCAGGAGATCTCCAGCCTCCACCTGGAAGTTGGCAAGCCTATGAGGACTCCAGGCCCCACCTGGAGGCTGGCAACTCTAGCAGGGAGCAAAACCAAAGGGTCTGTTGAACTCCCCTTGATGGGTTCTGCCAACAGTGCAATCCTACACAGAGTTATGTCCTTCTAAGCCCCATTGATTTGAATGGACACAGAAGAGTGCAACTCTGCTTTGGACTGCACTGTTAGTGGGGCCATCTCTTGTGCAGGCCTGTCGTACTGTCAAGAGAGTGAAGGAGAGCTTCAGCTATTCAGGCAGTGGCTGACGTTTCTCCAGCACATAGTGGTGGAATTAAGGGAAGGGGACGTACAAGTGATACCCGTCTCCAAATAAGAGTTACTAAAACACTCTCGTTTGGTGACAGAAGACAGGAGAAGAATAAGTCAAGCATCTGTGCCCAGACGGTGTGACTTGTTTAGCAACCCAGCCATGTTATCTGCTTTTGTTTCCTGCACTAGATGTATTGAGGTTATAATTTCCGTGAAGGCCCTGCATAGCCTCCAGTGTCTACGCACAGCCTCGTGTAACGCACCCAATGTTCTGTTTCTCTGTTGTGTGGTCAGAATCCTGGGGGTGACGTCTTGTCGTATTCCCTCTCTCTATAGCAGTCTTGCCAAACCGATATTTTCTGCCCAAATTTTCCATCCCGTGACACAAATGTTATTGGAGTACAAGTAATACCATCGTCTAGGAATTTTCCCCCGTGTGAACTGCACTGAAATGGATGGGGAATATACATGCGGAAATTCCAGAAGAGATTTCACTGCAAATGGAACAATAATCACATAGCATTTCTTTCTCCAGATTTCTCTGTGCATGCAGTGAGATATTCTGAATAGCACTGGTCAGTTATTCCGCAAGGGAAAGTACCACTAATAATGCAATTCTAAACAGAGTAACACCGTTTAAAGCCCACTGACTTCAATGGATTTAGAATAATGTAATTCTGTTTAGGATTGCACTGCAAAGGCAATCCCCGGTTTCTTGTCTCAAGCAGTCAAATGGTACAGTCATGCTATGTGCACATACCTGTCTGGTGAATTCTGCTGGCAGGGAATTGGAGATGTAGCACCTGTTTGGGTGCATACCATACCTATCTGGAGAAGTCTATCCCATTATCCTGCAATGCTTTGGGTTTTCCATAACATTCCCCACATCTTTGGTCTGTTACATAAGAACATAAGAGAAGCCAATGTTGGATCAGGCCAGTGGCCCATCCAGTCCAACACTCTGTCACACAGTGGTCAAAACCACCAGGTGCCCTCAGAAGGTCCAGCAGTGGGGGCAGGACACTAGAAGCCCTCCCACTGTTGCCCCCCCCCCCCCCCGTCAAGCACCAAGAATACAGAGCATCACTTGCCCCAGATTGAGAGTTCCTATCTATACTTTGTGGCTAATAGCCACTGATGGACTTTTGCTCCATATGTTTATCTAATTCGCTCTTGAAGCCGTCCATGCTTGTAGCCGCCACCACTTCCTGTGGCAGTGAATTCCACATGTTAATTACTCTTTGGGTGAGGAAGTACCTCCTTTTATCTGTTCTAACCCAACTGCTCAGCAATTTCATCGAGTGCCCATGAGTTCTTATATTGTGAGAAAGTGAGAAGAGTACTTCTTTCTCTACCTGCTCTATCCCATGCATAATCTCATAAACCTCGATCATGTCACCCCCTCAGCCGTCGTTCCTCCAAGCTAAAGATCCCCAAGCGCTTCAACCTTTCTTCACAGGGAAAGTGTTCCAACCCTTTAATCATTCTACTTGCCCTTTTCAGCACTTTTCCCAATGCTATAATACTGAGTTACTTCAGATGCAAAGAAGACTGGGGTGCAGCATGTACTTCTGAACTTTCATTTTTTTTAAATGAACGTTTTAAATGTAAAGTTGTTTCCTTTCTGTTTTCCAAATTTGTAATAGCTGGGCAATTGATAAGATGACAAAATGAACCCAAAACTGAAACGCATTAAAACTGCAAACACTGGTTGCCAAAACCTTTTCAAATTCAGGATGAAAAGAAAATATAAACTCTGGCTGGTCTATTTTTCTGACACATTTGTTTATTTGAATCAAGTTTAATTTATGCTTAAAGATATTTACTTAGTGGCCCCATTGGCTGCACCCTGCGGAGTCTGAAGGGACTAGAACTAAGTTCTCTTTTGAGTTACAAAAAGAGCCATTTCCCACCAAGAGGACTCAGAACTCTCGCAGGTTCAGGCTGGCTTCAGCGACAGAAAAAGGCTGAATATGGCTTATCTCCTCTGAGGAGAGCCATTGGTTTCAGTGCTGCTTTCACGATGACAGGTGCCTCATGCCACACAACTTTAACAATGTTTGTATCTGATAATTCTCACAGTCAGGTTGGCCACTCCTCCTTTAAGCACAGGTTCACCTTAACTTAAATGGGTCCCATGCAAGAGAGTGTCCCAAGAGACAGTGGAGCATCTTGGGGCTAGGCCCCCTGATTTCCTGGCAAGGCCCCCTGACTTCCCATTCAGCCCAGGGCATCATGGCCTTCTCCGCCCAGGAGGGGCAGCTCTAGCCGAGGGCCTCTGGGGAAGGAGGCAGGCTAGATGTTCACAGCAGCAGGAGGGAGGCTCCAACTTGCCAGTGGCCGGTGGAGACCAGTGCAGCGCGGGGTTCCTGCGCCCCACTTTCTTTAATTAAATTACCTATAATTTGATTAGCTGGTGCCCCTTAAGAAATTTAAATGCCCCGACTTTAAAAATCCTGGCTATGGGCCTGCGAGAGATCATGCCCAAACCCTTCTGTATAGGGCTGTGAATGTTGCCACCTCCTTTTTCTCAGATTTTCCAGGGGAAGGAGTGAAATCTTAGGGTGAAGGCTTGAGATCAAGAGAGAGGCTTGGCTTTCCCCCACTGGCTTGAGAAACTTTGGCTGTTCATCCTGCTCCATGGTCCGTGACACTCCACTCCAGAATCAACATGCCCATCAGGTGCAACCGAATACATCTTTCCAATAACTATTCATCCCTTTTTTACAGGCGAGGTAAACTAAATGTGAATGCTACCATGTTGTTGCATATCTCTCTTAACCACGGCACCACACTGAGAGCCAGTGTGGTGTAGTGGTTAAGAGCGGTGGACTCTAACCTGGAGAACCGGCTTTGATTCCCCCACTCCTCCTCCACATGAAGCCTGCTGGGTGGCCTTGGGCTAGTCACAGTTCTCTCAGAACTCTTTCATCCCCACATATCTCACAAGATGCTTGTTCTAGGGAGATGAAGTGAATATGACTGTAAGTCGCTTTGAGACTTTGTAGGCTAGAGGAAAGCAGGATATAAAAACCAACTTTTCTTCTTCTTTGCTCATTATTCCTTTCACTGGGGGATCCTGCACAAGGCTCAGAGGGGTTCCACACAGTCCCCACAGGCTCTAACCCCATGATCTGCCAGCTAAGCACCACCCTTTAGCTCCCAGGTTCTACCCTGGGCAACTCCACCCGTAGTCACACTGAATAGCTTAGAAGCATAGATTTGAAGCTATTAAATACACTCAGGGTGAGATCACACGGGCATTTAAACCCAGGTCTCTTTCAAGCGCGATGGCTCAAACGGAAGGTACTTGTTTTGAAAGGTGGTTTGAAAGGCGGGCTCGAATGCAGGGGGAGGGCGGCTTCGAGACGGGAGACAGATGCGGCTGTCTGGTCAGCCCCTTTAATTGCGATAAGGAACAGCCGCGAAGCCCTCAGTAAACGTCCGTGTGATCGCACCCTCAGTTGCTAAACCTAAGTGTTGGAGAACTCTCTTCAGCCCGAATGTCATCTCCAAATGAAGAGTCCTTCAACTGCTTCATAAACAATTTGTGTTCCTACGCTATGCAGTCTTTCAAGCAGATGTTGTGAAAGGAAATTCCCAGTGCAACTGTTCTGTAGGCTGAGCTATTTTCATTCTTTTCTGATGAAAGATCTGACAATGGAAGATTGATTAATCTTGGTCTCGGCCAGTGTTTTAGCCTGTCTCGGCAGCCTCCCCCTGATACTAAGGGGGAGGAGCAGACTTGGTGAGAGAAATGTGGTGGGAAAGTCTGAATTAACAGTGGGGACCCTTTTTGGGGGGGGGGGGAGTGGACAAACAGTGTTCTGGGAACTGCCGACAAGTCATCAAGATGGTTTCTCCAGTGTTTAGTCAGCAAGTGTTGCAGAGGGGACCGTGCGTTAAGCGCTACTCAGATGAGGTCTCTTTTGCATCCTTATCTGAGGTGATAAAGAGCTTGGTGCCATGGCGAGCTCGACAGGCTCCTGACATCGGGTTCTGGAAGAGGAGTTCACGGACATGGGCCATGAAACACACAATGAAATAAACAAAGGCCTAAGGAACAGTTTTACATGGATAGTAAAAATAACTCCTGGCTGTTTAGGCTATGTTTCCATGCTAACGGTATAAAAATATACTGCATGGCTGAAGCACCTTTTCCCCCAGGAAAAGCTTACTTTGCTGATCAATTTATTTTTAATATTCTCCCCCCCAATGACTTCTACAGCACCTTTGTGGCAATGGACAAGATGTCGTGTGATGGTTTCCTGAAGAGAGCTCAGGGCCTGGGGGTCTATTGCGACCCAATAAACATTGCAGAGCCAATCATAAGATCCCCCCTCCACAAGTTCATTATCATATTATTCTCAATGGTCCTTTCTGCACTAGACCTTAAATCCTGGTTCAGCCCTGTCCCTGAACTTACATTCTACACTACACGCGAGTTCACCCCTATAATTATCTCGGGGTATTTTTACATTCTACACTACATGCAAGTTCACCCCTGTAATTATCTTGGGGTAATTTTACATTCCACGTGACACAGGAGTTCACCCCTGTAATTATCCTGGGGTAATTTTACATTCTACACTACACTCGAGTTCACCCCTGTAATTATCTCGGGATATTTTTTGTTTCCACACTACATTGAGGTCAACCCAGTTTCGTCCCACATTTGTCCCGGGATAAACGGATGCTGTTATAACCAGGGATAAATGCAAGGTATTATGTCGGGAGTTAAACTCTGATAAAATCAGGGATGAGATCCAAGTGCGGAAAGGACCAGTGGTCACTTGGGATCCTGGCTCCCTCTGGGTAGGATTGTGTTGAATTAGAAAAGCCCTGGAACAGTTATGACCAGGGGACTATAGGTAAAAGGCTCTCCTTCTAGGTGGCAACTTGGATCAATTCAATGGAGTCTACAGAACAGCCAGCATTTGGCTGTTTAGTTTGGGAGGGGAGAGACATATGAGAGAAACAGGCTTGGGGCAAACATTTTGTAGAGCGCCCCCCCCAGCCCCCATGGGTCTTTCCTATCCCAAATAGAAAGCAGAGCTTTCAGTAGGACTGAATCAGGGATGGTAGGGTAGAGCATCTGTCATCCATCCAAGAAAGGCCGCAGTATGCCCTATTCAAACAGGAAAAGGCCCCCAAAGCATGCATTTCTCAAGGTTACTGAAACACATCTTGGTAACTATTTTGCATGCTTTGGGGCACTAATGTTTTCAAGAAGTTCCCTCATTTTATTCTAACATCAGGATACAAGATAGGTTAGAATGAGGGAAAATAGCTCACCTGGGGCCAGCCAGTGAGTTCCCACACGCAGCCCCACGCCGTTCTAGCTGCCATACCAATTCTCATTTCACAGCCTTCGTAGCAGGGATGGTGAGCCCTGCCCGGACTCAGGGTTTCAGAACTGAACCAATAGTTGAGCGACCGTGGAGAATACCTTCAAGACCACCTGCTTTGAGAACTGCAGTATTGGTCCATTTCTCTCAAGATCTATGGGTGTTACCGGTAAAGAAGAGAAGACTGTGAAATGTTCCCTGGGTCAGCTTCCTGCAAACTACATCATTATGTGCAACAAAAATGCCCTTCACATTAACTTTGTTGAGCCTGTGGGCATTGTGGCAATTCTGAGAACGGGTAGTGGCTGCCGCCACGAAATGGCTGCCATGGGGGAGATGCACCCAAACACAGCACTGAAGTCCTGATGGGCAGGGTTCACTCACAAAATGTTCGGAGATGCCAAGCCAAGCACTCTTTGATGGTGGAGGTAGTTGTTTCTAAATGTGTGATCTCTGCAGACAGAGAGGTGATGCCTCTCAGACATGAAAGAAATCTGGCTCTTTGATTTGGAGATGAGATACTTTGGAAGAAAAGCAAGTGGGTGCTGGGAATCACACTGATGGGTGCCATAGTGCTCCATCGTTGAGGTCGAGTGTCTCCTGATTGGGGTGGGAGATAGTGAAGGGGAAATCCTTCCTGTTCCCTGTTTTGGCAGATAGTTGGGGATGGGCCTTTCTGACTGAACTATGGATTACCACAGTAGTATTCTTCCAGCGTATGGATTTGGCTAAACAGAATGCAGACAGACCATTTTGCATGGTACCAGAGCAGAAAGTGAAGGGATAGGAGCTGCTTGGGACAGACAGGGGAAGCCAGAGTTTTGACACATCACGCTGCCATAAGCAGCCAAGGGGCCTACCTTGACTTGTGCTTGAAAATGTACATCATTCTTCAGTTCTGCTGCAACAAATGCAAAAAAGTATTCTCCTCTTAAACGGGGTTCCAGTTCCTCCAGTGCTTGTAACCCTCTTCGTGCCACAGAAGCCCTTCGTGCCAGACAAAACTCCTTCGTTTCTAGTGAGGTGCCACTGTGCAATCCATACTTCATTTACCCTTTCAGGCATGCAAACCACCTGAAAAGAAAATGAAAGAGAGAGAGATAACGATGCCAAATGTTTAATTTGGAACCTGCTATAGAGATGGTGGGACTGGGATAGCTTGACGTCTGGTGAAGCGGTTTATTTATCTCATGTTTATTATTAAATATTATTAGTAGTTGTATTCATTCTATTTCTCCGGTATCACATATAGGTTCATATATATATATGTATCCTGGGCAGGGGCCACTTTAAGCTTCTCGGGCACAGACTCCCCCCCCATTAGACTTGGGCATGCTGCTCTTTAGTGAGTCTCCAGTTTGCTTCAACAGGGCGGGGGGGGGGGGGGTAGCACGGGAAGGTCCCAATGGAATTTGTTTGAGCTCTTAGGGAAATACATGTATTACTATTTGCTAGAGTGCATTAATTCATGCTGTGAATTTTACATGGATTGTGTGGCTGTGAGCTGTGGATGAAAGATGACCAAATATTTACATCACTTTAATCCAGCATTAAATAAAGTGTGTCTCACTGTTCTTTGCAGTCTTTGTCCTTTTGTGCAGTTTTGTTAGGCGACTGCTTCAGCGAAGCATGAAACACTCCATATGCTATCATCTAGTAGATGGTTATTATGATTATTATTTTGCAAGATCATGGGACTCAAGAAGACGGCTTTTTCCAGAGCATCCAGCTTCTTCACAAAGGAATTCTGCATAAATCACTCTTGTTCATAATTGTTGTTTCCGTGACCTTTTCCATTTCTCTTTGTGTGGCTTTTGAAAACCAGAATAGGATTGTGCTCAGTTTCATTTAATGCAAGAGTTCAGACTTCTGGGCAAACTTTTAAAGAAGTGGCCATCCAGGGATTGATGACATGACTAGGGATGTCCCCATAAACTTGTAATAACTTTCCATAAGTAAGTACATTTTAATGACCCCCAACTAGATGGTTCCCAGATATTTTATTTTATTGATTTATTGATTTATTTATTTTAAATTTGTGTCCCGCCTGCCCAGCAAACACTGGCTCCAGGCGGCTAACAATATTAAAACCCATCCATCCATAATTTAAGTTAAAGTTAAAACACTCACAATAGCACTATCATTAGGAACTCTTGCAACCTGTCACTAGCCATGCCAAGCTAGCGCTGGCTTCATATGGATCAGCCGACAGTTTGAATCATGGCTATTGTATTGAACAAATAAACAGAAACCAAGTCCTACAGTCTCAAGTACAATTCCTCAAAAACATCTCTCACCCAATCCAAATTTCCAGGAATTAAATGTTCTACAAAACTGCTCCTTGCTTGGTCCTTTTTAAAAGTAATGCCATAAAACAGGCTGTTTTATAGGTTTCTTTCTAAAGAAAGAATGAAGCATGGAACTCTTATTCAAGGGCAATTTGGTGTCATACCAAAATCTCTCTGTAGAGATGCCTTATGAGCGCAATTGGATGCTGGGGTGCTGTTGTTGTTGTTTGTTCCATTGGCTTGATGTTGCTGCTGATAAATACAGATGCTATAGCTCAGAGATAAGAGCATCCACTTGTTATGCAGAAGGTCCCAGGTTCAAACCCTACATCTGCAGTTAAAAGGCTCAAGTAGTAGGTGATTTGAAAAATTTCTGTCTGATATCCGGGAGAGCCACTACCAATCAAAGCAGACAATACTGGCCTAAAATGACTAATAGGGATGCCAGCCTCCAGGTGGGACCTGGGGTTCCCCTGGAATTGCAGCCTATCTGTAGACTACAGTTCCCCTGCAGAAAATGGATGCTTTGGAGGGTGGACTCTATGGCATTGTACCCTACTGAGGTCCCTCTCCAGGCTCCATCCCCAAATCTCCAAGAGTTTCCCCACCTGGTGCTGACAACCCTACCCACCCCCCTTTCCCCACCGACGGCCAAGGGGGACCTGGCAACCCTAAATGCTCTGACTCAGAATAAGGCAGCTTCATGTGATGAAGAACAACTATAATTCAGTGATAGAACATCTGCTTTGATGCAGAAGACTTCAAGACCAATCCTTGTCATCTCCATTTAAAAAGACCAGGTAGTAGGTGGTGTGAAAGACTTCTGCTTAAGACTTTGAAGAAGTGCTGCCTGTCAGAGCAGACAATACAAACTTTTTAAAATTTTTGTGGGTATTTGTGTATGTGTGTGTGTGCTTGCATGCCTGGAAGTCATGGCAACTTCTGCAGACCCCTATGGGGGCTTGGATGTTTTTCAGAGAGGTGGCTAGATTGCCTGCCTCTGCGTCCCAAGCCCAGGTATTCCTTGGAGGGCTCCCTTCCAATTACTTGCCAGGGTTGGCCCTGCTTAGCTTCTGAAATCTGACAAGATCAGATTTCAGATCGCCTGGGCTATCCAGGTCAGGGCGAGACAATATTAACCTTGATAGTCCAATGGTCTGACTGTGTATAAGGCAGATTCATGTTTTCCTTCTCTTTGTTGCACGCGACAGTCCTGCTATAGCAAAAGGAAGAAACGGATCCCATGGTGCCTGTCCTTCAGAAGAAGAAAAACCCCCCCAGGGCTATGTAGATTAGGACAAAACAGCTGCAAATCTGTTTGACAGGGAACAAGTCTTGTTTCCCCCCTTCCCCCCACAAATTGGTTCAGTCAGCAGGGGCAGACCTAGCTGTGCCTCGGGGAGGGGGGAGGAAGAACCATTATGTACTGGCTGCAGATCAATATAAACACAGAGGAAACTGTTAAATATTTCAAAAATATTGGTTCTGCAATACTAAATGGCCCTGACCTGATCTTGTCAGATCTTGGAAGCTAAGCGGGGTCAGCCCTAGTTAGAACTTGCGTGGGAGACCACCAAGAAAGTTCAGGGCTGCTGTGTAGAGGGAGAGAATCACAGATCACCTCTGCTGGTCTCTTGCCTTGAAATCCCTGCTGGGTCACTTGGCAGCACTTTCCACCACCAATAGTAGATGACCTATGATTGCAGATAAAGAGTTACTGATACCATGGACCAAGGTAGGCATTAGGGGTTCTTTCTGTACATTTTGGTAACAGATCCTTCTTCTGATTTTCCAGTACACCCTGACATGACAGCAAGAAATATCCTAATGTGAATTAAATCAGGTTTTACTAAACATAGTACATCACATTACATTTATGGAAAAACTATAAAGTATCATGGGCAAAACACACACACATTTCCAGTGTCCTCTTATTCTAGTAGATCTTCTCAGTTTGGTATAGTGGTTAGGAGCACGGACTGCAGGGCTTTTTTTGTAGAAAAAGCCCAGCAGGAACTCATTAGCATAATAGGCCACACCTAACAGCAGAAACTCATTAGCATATTAGGCCACACCACTGACAGCACAGCTTATTAGCATATTAGGCCACACCCCCATGTTGCCATTCAGCCACACCCACCTTTTGCTTCTTATTCTGTTTACCTTGTTTGTGGTCAAAACCCAGGGCTTTTTTTGTAGCAGGAATTAATTTGCATGTTAGGCCACATACCCTTAATGTAGCCAGTCCTGGTGAGTGTCTGCTGTTGGGTGTGGCCTATTATGCTAATGAGTTCTTGCTGGGTGTGGCCAACTCAGGAGCCAGCCGGAACTCCGTTCCTGTGCGTTCCTGCCCAAAACTAGCCCTGATGGACTGTAATATGGGAGAACCGGGTTTGATTCCCCACTTCTCCACATGCAGTTGCTGGTGTGAACTTGGGTCTGTCATAAGTTCTTTCAGAGCTGTTCTCTCAAGTCATAAATTCTTTCAGGACAGTCCTCTGAAGAGCTCTCTCAGCCCCACCTACCTCACATGGTGTCTGTTGTGGGGAGGGGAAGGGAAAGGGATTGTAAATTGCTCTGACACTCCTTTGGGTAGTGAAGGGTGGGGTATAAATCCAATCTCCTCCCCAGTGACATTTTGACATCATCTAAACTTGCATCTGTGTTGGTATCTACTTCATTTATTGTTCATGGCTTTCCTCTGAGTCCATCTTATTGTAGAAAATATTCATTCACTGCTGTTTTCTTTGTCAACACTCTGATCCCTCCACTCTTTTCTTTTGTGCTGGCAGTGACTTTTAACCGCAGATATCTCCTGTTCCTTCTGTGGGTCCAACCATGCCCTGTTTTGCCATCATATGATCCTAGTGCCACTTCTTTTGAACATCCCTTACAATCTTTTATAAGAGAATGGACTGGAAACAGTCTTTTTGGAGAGATGAAACCCATCTGAATGAGAGGTCCATGCTCATTCTTCTCTTAGGGCTGGCATAAGGGGTCAGCATTCCAGGGCTACTGTTGTGGCCCCAAAATTTTAAAGGGTCCTCTGCAAACCTCTTCCTTGGCCCTGATCCACCCCTTGGTGGACAGGCAGACAATGTTGGGGCACAATCCACACCCAAGGGGAAAGGCAGGAAAGAAGGAAGCTGTACTGGCTTGCAGGCTCTGAGTATCAGGTGCCAGAAGTCAGGCAAGGCAGAGTTCTTCAGTCCAAGGTCAGGGGTCCAGAAGTCAGGCAAGGCAGAGGTGGTGGCTTAGCATCTATCATATGTGCTGCATCCATACCTCCCAGCCTCTCTTGGCTGTTTTTTATAGCACTATGGCTAAGGTCATGCTTGCAGCCAGCTGCTCAGAAGCAGTCCTGTAACTATTTATGTTTCTTATCAGTAAGTAGCTTGTGTCGGGTCAGGAGGCATGCACTTTGCTGTCTTGTCGGTAGCTCTGTTCTCAGCCTCCATCTGCAGCGCTCTAAGGCTGTGGGTTATACTGGTGTGCTGAGAATGGTCAACTGAAGTTCACCTGCTGAATCACGGCTGGAGGGTGTCAGTGGCTCTGCATCAGCTGGTTGTGAATCCTGACAAGCCTGCAGCTCATTTTTCTGCTGGTCACCTTCTCCTGTTAACTCAGGGCTGGCTATACAGGGCTCCTCATGGGGCATACTCGGAGGATTGACAAGCTGCCACAAAAGTCTGGAACCAGCCCTGACTGCTGCTCTGTTTATCAGAAGCAGAACTAGAAGTAGAAGTAGCACTAGAACAAAATAGATATATGTGTGCACCATGGAACTCTATGCCTCACTCAAACCCCTTTCATTACTCTTAAATGCTGAAAGCCAGTTTGGTGTAGTGGTTAAGAGCAGCGGACTTTAATCTGAAGAATTGGGTTTGATTCTCCACTCCTCCACATGAAACCGGCTGGGTGACTTTGGGCCAGTCACAGTTCTCTCAGAACTCTCTGAGCCCAAGGGTGTCTGTTTTGGGGAGAGGAAAGGAAGGTGATTGTAAGCCACTTCTAGACTCCTTCAGGTAGTGAAGAGCAGGATAGAAAACCAACTCTTCTTCTTTTAATGTCTCAAGCTATGAATGAAGGCCTCTTCCATGAAAAAAATACAGCTACGCTACATATCACTGAAGAGGACACAAATCATGCTCCCGGCATTAGATGTCCCAACCTCGGCAGAGATGCCCCATAGAGGAGCAGGTTTTCTCAGTGTGGACAGCTGGTTTCTAATATTGAACAAAAGTGGACCTATCAATATCCCCACTATAAAAAGGTATGGATCTCATGGGGATTATTCTAGATTTGAGCCCCCACTACAGTCAAATTTCTAACAATCTCATCTGGTTATTGAAAACAGAAGGGAATTTCTCTTCCCCCAAGCAGTCAACAGTACTTGTCCCTAGCAGTGTCTTGGACTTTGTGGGAAAATGAATAAAAGCATCCCTGAGTAAACAAACAAATCTCAAAGGGATTCAGAACCAGAGGTTCTTGAGTGTGCATGTGGACATGAGTGTGCCAGCCACGTATCTACTGGCTTGAAAACTTGCCAATTGTTCTAGAAAACTTGGCTCCAGGGATTGTTTGCGTTGTAAACTGCAGTTCTTCACAGAGAAGTGTAGAGTCAGAATTCTTAGATCATGTCACACAGCTTTGAAATCATTATCCCTTTGAAATCTGCAGTGGCTGAGCTCACTGCCTACTCAGGTTAGGAAGCTCAGGAGAGCCCTTCATGTGAGGATTAGCCAGGCCTTCAGCTGGGAGCCTCCTGGTCTGCCTACCCCCTTCTGGAGGGCCATTCCATGACAGAGACTAGAAGGAGAAAGGGCCAGTGTTAGGGTTGCCACCCCAGCTCCAGTAATTTTTTAAAAAATTGGAAGAGTAGTTTTGACATGGAGAAGCATTTAGAGTTGCCAGCCTCCAGGTGAGGCTTGGAGATCTTCCACTATTACAACTGACCTCCAGACTACAGAGATCATTCCCCTGGACGAAATGGCTGCTGGGAGTGGGGTTGCCATGTCTGGGTTGGAAAATACCTCAAGACCTTGGGGGTGGAGCATGGAGAGGGCCGAGTTTGGGGAGGGGCAGGGTCCTCAGCATGGTACAATGCCATCGAATCCACCCTTTAAAGTAGCCATTTTCTCCAGGGGAGCTGATTTCTGTCAGCTGGAGATCAGTTGTAAAAGAGTGAGGTCCACAGGCCCCACCTGGAGGCTGGCAACCTTAGCTGGGGGAGGGTGCACTCTGTGGCATGGTACCCTGCTGGGGTCCTTCCCCTCCCCAGACCCCCACCCTCCTCAGGCTCCACCCCCAGATCTCCAGGTATTTCCCCACCCAGAGCGAGCTAGCAACCCTATGTGCCTCCTTCCCTTTAGAGGCTGAATGGTAAATCCATCCTATCACCTCAGAATTGTCTTGCTGTCTGTGTAGACCAGGCTGTAGTCTTTGGATACCTGCAGTCTGAGCAATAACAGTTTTGGTGCTGTAGGTAAAACTTGGCTATGACTATAGCTCAGTGCTGAAACACTGTGAAAAATCACTCTCTGGCCCAGTTGTTACTTGAGTGGAAAATCTCCCTTTTGGCTCTATCATTTCAGACTGGGGGGGTGGCGGGGGGGGGGGCTCACATTCTTGAAACCTCTTTCAAAGCAATGCATTCTCTGCTTATAGAAAACTACCACACCAGAGGCATCCTAAACTAGAATCCTTCTCCTTGACATGTTGGTATTTTATGTAGAGGGGAATTTTCTGTATCAAGGAATTTTCAGTCCTGAGATTCTGGTGGCAGTCTATAGAAGGGGCTGTGATGTCAGCTTACCCCCTCAGTGAGGAAAAAAAAAAGGCTGAGGTACCTGAATGTTGTATACTTACTCATGACCTCTAGGGTGATTGACTCCTGTATACTACCTATTGGGGGACCAGAAACCCCTTAGTGAAATTGATCCAATGCCCTGTAGTGTCTGGGTTTCAGGCCTTAGTGCTTCACAGAGAGCCAGCAAACGGACAGAAAATAGAGGAGGTGAAGCTACTTAGAAACTCTCCACCACATTGCTCCCTGGGACAACTAACTGGTCTCTTCAGGCCATTAATCCTGTCCTTTTGAGCTCTGGGAGCCTCTCTCACAGGCCGGAGAGCAAGTGGCTCAGGGCCAAAGAGGAGCCAAGGCGCTCTCCAGGGATAGGCTCCGTTGCTGCCTAACCTATGCTCTGAACTTCTCTGAGAATGGCCTTCTGTAGAGAAGGAGCACAAGTGTATCTTGGCTATGAGCCTGGGTGGAAAGTTATGAGAGGAGTGTGCTTTGTTGACAATCTGTGGAAATAAGCAGCTGGAACTGGGACAAACGATAGGCACACAGGACCAGTAAATGGGAAAAGGCCATATCCATATTCACTCCTGGTGCCACAAGGAGGACCCAAGAGACTAAGTCAACTGAGTATGCAGATGGTCTGACTTTTTGTTCTTCCCTCATTATGGTAAAAAGTAAGCCTTCTACAGAGTATAGAAATTATTGGTTGGATCCTATGCAATGGTCCAACTGGTGTTTGCCATGGCCAATAGGTCCTGGGGGATAATTGTGGACATTTTGGGCCTCAGATTCACATTGGGATGCCAGCCTCCAGGTAGGACCTGGGGATCCCCCAGAACTACAGGTGGGATCCCCCCAGAATTACCTTAGTACAGAGATCAATTCCCTTGAAGAAAATGGATGCTTTGGAGGATGGACTCTATGGCATTGTACCCCACGGAGGTTCCTGTCCTTCCCAGGCTCGATCCCCAAATCTCCAGGAGCTTCCTAACCTGGAGCTGGCAACCCCACCCCACCCCCTGCCAGTGGCCAAGAGGGACCTGGCAGCCCTGCATTCACACCTAGCTTCACAGCTGACCCTAGAAGTCTGCCTCTTCTTTCGTGGCAGCCCCAAACCATTTTTATGACTGCTTTCTTAAGACTTACAGAATCAAAGCAACAAGATGGTTGTTTGAGTTAGATGCACTGGACAGCTCAGTGTGTGTGTGTGAGAGAGTGATGGGAGGCTAGTTTGTTGCATGTATCAAAAGATAGATGGGTGTTTTTCTTGTGTGGGACAGAACTACTTTTGTGCACTCAGATCGCAAGAGAGACAGGGTGTTTATGTTCCTGTGTTGTTGGTGAAAGACTGGAATGTGCTCTCCTAGAAAGCTTACTGTGTCTGGCCTTCCAGAAGAAAAGCTCTCTCTCTCTCTGGTTTATCTGCTTGATCTGTTGTTGCAAAATTTAGCCTTTAAGCTGATTTACAGCGTACTCCTGGGACCCAGGCGGGAAATGTGCCTATAATGTGGTACATTGTGCTCAGTTTGATGTGGGAGATCAGCAGTGCAATCCTAGACATACTTACACCCTCCTTCAGCCCCTTGACTTCAGTGGACTTAGAAAGGTGTAACTCTGCTCAGAATGGCACTGCCAAGCTATCAGACCGGTATTCAGTGGGGATAAGTGTGTATGTACACACATGTACACCCATGCCCATGCCCTTTGCTTGGTGTACTTAGTACAAATTTTGGAAGAAGAAGGAGAATTGGTTTTATTTCCTGCCCTTCACTACCCAAAGGAGTCTCAGAGCGGCTTACAATCTCCTTCCCTTCCTCTCCCCCACAACAGACACCCTGTGAGGTAGGTGGGACTGAGAGAGCTCTGAGAGAACTGCCCTTGAGAGAACAGCTCTGAGAGAACTTATGACTGACCCAAGGTCACACCAGCAGCTGCCTGTGGAGGAGTGGGGGAATCAGACGCAGTTCTCCAGATTAGAGTCCACCACTCTTAATCACTACACCAAGCTGGCTCTACACCTGTGTAAGTGTATATAGATACAGAGAGCTGAGAGGGAGGAGCAAGAGGTTGCGAGAAATAAAAATGGAGTCGTGCTGGGACTGGGATACTAAACTACCTCACTGAGGGGCCTGTGGTGGTTTCAGAGCCTGCCCAACTAGCTGACTCTAAACATGGGTGGGCCAGATGTGAGTCAGTTCTACTGCAGATGGGGTGAAGATAGGCTCTTCATTGCCACGGGATGGTTACGAAGTGCTGCGACTGGCATCACAGGTGGGAAGACAAACTTCTTGGGTCTGCCATGGATAGGTGAGGCTGCTAAAGCAGAGCCCACCACATTCATTACTTGCCTACTCTCCTTGCCTATGGGGAAAGCTGCCCTCAGAATCTGGACACACTCTTCAGAGGTGGACTTTACGTATATAAACATACTCTGTTGCCTTGATCCCCCTCTTCTCCCCAGGATACCTACCCGACTGTTCTGTAATCTTAAAACACTTCAAGCAAACAATGAGAAATAAGTTCCCTCCCTCCTCTGTAAGAACATGGAAAGAGTGATTTGGCACTCCAACCTTTGTGGGTGGACTCCACCTCTTGAGAGAACCTAGTCTGAAGGTATCTCACAAACAGGATAACTGACCCAGGCCCAGAAAATTACAGGATAATATCTACATTACAGTGGAATAACTCATCGATTTGTCAATAAAGTGTACCCTATTGATTCTATTAGATCTCTCAATCATAGCATCCTTTTGGACCGCCCAGTGAATTGGGACTCGGGACTGGGAAGCCCTGCAGCAGTCCCTTCTTTCCGCTCCTGCCTGAAGTATCAGTTCCAGAAATAAGATGGTGGCCCTATTGTTGTGCTCAGTGGTATTTATACTATGGAGTTCCCCAAGGTTCTGTTTCCCTCTCATGCTACTTAATGTCTCCATGAAATCCCTAAGACAGCTTGTCTGGAGACTTGGGCTAAGATGTCATCAATATGGGAACGATACAAAACTCAGTTTCACCGTTTCATCTGATCCAGGTAAAGCAGTGCATATCTTGGAAAAGTGCCAAGAGCTGGCCATGGAATGGATGGAGGTCGCATCCTAGCCTGGCGCCTTTGGGTCCAGTTCCAGTTTGTAATGGATCCCCATGGTGACCGGTCCCATCCCACATGTACAACCTCATGAGCAATGACAAAATATTTATTTATTTAAAATATCGGTACCCTGCAGTCTCCATAAGAATATACTATGCTCATAATCTGAATTAGGTCTAGATAATTTATTTTATCAGAGAAAGCTTGGAGTTGCATTGTTACCTCTTGCTTAAACACTTTGCCCCAGTTCTTTGCAACCAGCTAACAATTGTATACATTTTATGTGTTAGATTCACTGGTATGGTACAGCTATGAATCTCTATACATAGCAGAGTGCACTAGGCTACACACCGCAGTAGCTTCTTGGTACTGTGTGTGCTAGCAAAGTTACGACATTACACAGATCCACCTGTCAGTTTCAAGCTAGTAAGAATCCTTTATTCAAGGAACTACATTCTAGATAGTATAGGTTGAGAGATAGGGATTGAATCTAATCTAACTAGCCAGGATGGATGCAGGTGCAGACTACATGTCCTGCGTCCATGGTGCCAAAGATGGAGGGTGAGCGCTCCTTCTTTGTGTGCGCAAGAAAGAAGTGTCAAGCTGGAAGGAAGGAAGGAAATCTTGCTTCTTAGAATAGCATTCTACTTCAAAGTCAAGAATTTCCCGCACTCAGTAGCCAGCCAGGCAGTCCCCTTCTTATCAGTTTTTCTACTGAACAGGTAGGGTTGCCATCTCTGGGTTGGGAAATTCCTGGAGATTTGGGGGTGGAACCTAGGGAAGGTGGGGATTGAGAAGGGGTGGGACTTCAGCAGGGCAGGGTGTCAAGCTATACAGTCTACCCTCTGACGATTAGCAGTAATTCTGGAATATCTCCAAGCCCCACCTGGAAGCTGGCAACCTGAGGGGCGGAGTCTTCGTGATCTTTCTAACAGATGAATACTCTCAAGCGTTGCTTTATTATTGTAAATGGTTAACCCTTTGTCTGGATGATCACAGACCTTAATTATATCCCTTGTTTCACATACAGTCGGGGTCGCCGACCTCCAGGTGCAGTCTGGAGATCTACTGGTATTACAACTGATCTCCAGACAACAGAGATCAGTTCCCCTGGAGAAAATGGCTCAAGGGTAGACTCTATGGCAGTGTACCCTGCTGAGGTCCCTCTCCTTCCCCAGACCCCACCCTCCCCAGACTCCACCCCCAAAACCTCCAGATGTTTCCTTACCCAGAGGCGACACCCCTGTATACAGCAGACAAAAAGCATTACTTTTTGTGTACATTTTGTTCCGGGCAACCTTTCTGCTATTCTCGAGCCAAGTGAGCTCTATTCTTGAGTTCAGTGAGTTCACAATCCAGCTGCCCTGGGCAGGGAAGTCAATAATCCAAGGTGGACTGATGCCCTTGACAAAATCCCTGGATTTCCAGCTTTCACTTTTCCCTTACATGGCCTGTTGAGCACCATATGGTGCATCAGCTAAAAACCGTGACCTTGTAAGGAGGGTGGCACGCAAGAACATGTCGAAAAGTCAGAAATCCAGCCAGTGGGTTCCCTGCAGTGACTGTGTAATGGAAATTGTCTACTTTGTCTGTTAGTTATTCTTCCTTGTAAACACTCCCACTGGTTTGAGAAATGGGAGATCTCTGGCTTCAGAAAATAGCTCAGAAGCGTTCTTGTATATATAATGATAAACTTTGGAGGCTGACCCATCTCATAACTCTGGAGATGGTTTTCAAAGGCTTGTGGCTTCCTGGCTGTCTCTGCTTTTTTTATAGACCTCTTTTATACCTGAAACCTGTAGAGACAATCTGTCTGGATTCCTCCTGTGTATGCCCCATAGAGTTGCCAGCTCTGGGTTGGGAAATACCTGGAGATTTGGGGTTTGGAGCCTGGAGAGGGTGGGGCTTGTGGAGGGGAGGGACCTCAGAAGATCATGATGCCATACAGTCCACCCTCCAAAGCAGCTATGTTCTCCAGGGGAACTGCTCTTGATCATCTGAAAAGCAACTGAAATAGCAGGAGATCTCCAGGTATCACCTGGAGGTTGGCAACCCTTCCCATGATCACACACATGCTCTGGAGCTATAGAAGAGCACTACCAAAAAAAATTAGTTCCAGTTCCTGCTAAGCTATGAGGAAAATTGGGGTGACCTTGGGCACCTGATCGTGCCATAGAGTTGCCAGCTCTGGATTGGGGGAATTCCTAGAGATTTGGGGTGGGACCTGGAGGAGGGGTTGAAGAAGGGGGACCTCAGTGTGGTATAATTATAATGCCATGGAGTCCACTCTTCAAAGCAGCCATTTTCTCCAGGGGAACTGATTTCTCTGGAGATCAGTTGTAATCCATTCCCAGATCCCTCTTGGAGGCCATCCCCCTCACTCCTGCCCTCTCTCACTCAACTCTGTTGTTCACATGTCTTTCTCATCCATGTATAAAATGAGGAATGGGTGCCTAATTTTGATATTCAAAGGCATCTACAGACAAGGGAGCTGAATTCTTCCTGCCAGCTGCCCTGAACCACTGTCCTGGGTTTCAGCTAGGGTTGCCAGCCTCCAGGTAGGGCCTGGAGGTCTCCTGGAATGACAACTATCTACAAAGATCAGTTACCTTGAAGAAAGTTCAAGATGGGTAGCCATGTTAGTCTGTCTGTAGCAGCAGAAGAGAGTCCAGTAGCACCTTAAAGACTAGCAAAATCTGAAGTATCTGAAGAAGTGAGCAGTGACTCACGTAAGCTCACACCCTACCACAAATGTTGTTAGTCTTTAAGGTGCTACTGGACTCTTTCCTGCTCCTGAAGAAAGTGGCAGCTTTGGAGGTGGACTCTGGCATCATATCCCTGCTGACCTCCCTTCTCTTCTCAGACCTTACCCTCCCCAGGCTCCAACCGAAATCTCAAACAATATCCCAACCTGGAGTTGGCAACCCTAGTGTCATCGTCTCAGGTTCTTTTCTCCCAGATGATCTTGAATAACCTTCTGTGAATCCACCTCAGGAGAAAAGTACCTGAAGTACCAGAATACAAGGAGATGAGGCAAAGAGAAGGAAGAATACAAGTTCCTTCATTCACATAACCCATTAATCCCAAAATTAGATTCCTGTCAGTGCTGTATATGCGAGTGGGCAGCCACAATCAAACATGGTGGTTTGCCTACTTTAGCTGTCGTGCCTAATTTGGCCCATTATCCACTGTAGTGACAGAATTTATAATTTAGAGACACTCTCTTAGAAACACTTTGACCATGTTAGGGCATTGGTAGTTTGTGGACTTGCCCTCACATCACATCACCTGTGGTTTTAGAAGAGGGCTTGGAGCTTACTGTAGAAGATGTTTTAGTTGCTCTTGAAAGTTTTAAGCCATTACTCTATCTGCTGGTCTTTCTCAGCGGGCCCGGAAATACTGCATCCATTACTGCATTCCAGTCTTCTTTGCTGAGGCACATCCAAGGTAAGGCTAGCAGTTCCTTTTGCCACACGAAGCTGGCGTGACCCACAGCCACCACCACCCCGGCTCACAACCCTACTAGGGTGGCCAGCTGCAGGTTGTGAAATACCTGAAAATGTGAGGGGTGTGGAGCCTCAGGAGGGCAGGGTTTGGGGAGGGGAGGGACCTCTCGGTGAACTGATCTCTGTCGCCTGGAAATCAGTGGTAACCAGTGTTCCCTCTAAGCTGAGTTAGAGTGAGCTAGCTCACAGTTTTTTAGCCTCTGGCTCACACATTTTTGTCTTAGCTCAGGAAGGATGGCTCCAGAGCACACTAATTTATGCAGCAGCCAAATCGCCCGCTCACAACTTTAATGCCAGTAGCTCACAGAGTAGAATTTTTGCTCACAAGACTCCACCGCTTAGAGGGAGCATTGGTGGTAACCCCAAGAAATCTCCAACTACCACCTGGAGGTTGGCAACCCTAGATCCTACCCAGGTGTTTACGTTTTCTTTCACATAACTTCCAATTCCTTCTCTTTCACAAGCCTCGCTGAAGTGGAACAGTGCCTTTTGTGTAATAAGAACAGTCATTTTTTTTTGCATTTTTTTAAGTTTACTTTTTCAAACTATTACAAACATTTAAACAAAACACAACAAGTTTGAAACTTCATAAATGTCTCTGAGAAACAGGAATCCTGTCTAGTGGCAAAAGAACTTTCTAAGCATGTATGCTCAGAACATGACGCTCCTTAAGAATTAGCCATCCATCAGGAGTAGTTGATGAGTTCATGGAATTTCTGTGATATAGACTGCCACAAAGATAAAGTGTTTCCAATGGCATGTTCCAGGAATAGAAACTATTTAGAGATCAAGGTAGAGTGTGCAACAGGAGTTTCAGCACAGTAAACAGTGTCTGAGATTTCGTCCATTGCATAATATTCCCAGGTTTTTAAGTACCATTGTGAAATTAGAATTGGATTGGGATCCTTCCACCTGTTAGTGATCACAGTTTTTGGAAGAGGTTCAAGGTATATCAAAGGGTGATGCCAACAAGGTATCAGACTTCCAGTAGGGCCAAACAGCAGGCTGACTCCCTATCTGTTTAGTCTTTCTTTGGGCCACTTTGAACAAGCAAGTACTGAGTGTCAACGGCCTCAAGTTCTAAATCTAGGTTATGAGACAAAGAAATGCTGAAATTTTTGACTGGAACGCAGAACATACTAAATGGCAAATTAACTTCATCTCCTTTAAGAGCCAAGGGGAGTGCGGCAGCACTTTTCTTAACTGTTTATATGCTCAGGAGTGGAGGAAACTGGAAGTATCTCTCCTGCTACAGTTCGCCCCCCACCCACCCCCGAGAAGAATTTATTCTCTAAATTTAGCTTGGGTATGCTTTCAGTGGTGGATCTGTACAACAGTCATCTCAACCCAGAAAAGAAAGAATAAAGGCAAGCGTCTGCACAAGCAGTTGATACAGATGCAGAGGTAGTCTGGATTAGGGTTGCCCATAGGCGTAGAGTACGGGGGGGGCTCGAGGGCTTGAGCCACTCCCGAAATTTTCCGGGGGGGGGGGCCTCAACCACCCCCAGGAAAACAGAGCGCCTGCTGCCGTGCCTCTCTGGGTCCTTCCGAGGCCCGGCCGCCGCTGCTGGAGAGGGAGAGTGAAGGGGTAGCGGAGGGGGGGGGGGAGAGAGGCACCGGCAGCAGCGGCTGGCGGGCCTCGGAGGGGCCCGGGGAGGCGGGGCGGTTTCCGGGGGGGGGGAGGAGAACATCGCCCCAGCGAGCGCGTGCACTTCGCGCCAGCGCTAAGGAGCCCCTGCACCCCTGGGATTTCCAAAAGTCTACGCCCCTGGGGTTGCCCACTCCAGGTTGGGAAATTCCTGGAGATTTTGTGGGTGAAGCTTGCAGAGGGCAAGACTTGGGGAAGAGAGGGAACTCAGCATGGTATAATGCCATAGAGTTTACCCTCCAAAGCAGCCATTTTCTCCAGGGGAATTTATTGCTATCATCTGGAGATCAGTTGCAATTCATTGAGCTCTCCAGGAGGTTGGCAAGCCTATTGTGGATAAGCAAACATATCTGCATTTGTGATATTTATTGGGGCACCATTGAGCTGACCGGGTGCATTTTTTGAAGAGGATGCGTGAATTCCCCATCCACAGCCCTAATTGCTGTGCAAAGCTAAAGCTGAACAGAGCTGATTGTCTTACCTACACCGTCCCTCCAGGATGAGCCTGACAGCGACTCGTGATTTAAGAGAGCAGTTGGGTGATCTCTTTCCTCTGCACATGCCCTGCCATTGCCTGGCTGCATCTTTCTGCTGTAAGTAGCTAGCAATTACTTCATGCCCTGGAGACCTAATGGGCTGATTAAGTGAGAAATTATTCTCTCTGGATCAGGGTTTTAATGAGATTTGAACAAGCACAAAAGCAATATACGAGAGAGAACTGGTATTATCTTTTGGCCAGACTTCAAAGGGGCCTTTGGTCTTTGACCAAGGAGGACCTCTGACAGGGGTATGGTCACGTAGCACTGTAAGCCATCCACCACCACCAAGCGGCCACACCACCACCACCACCTCCCCAAGATATCTGTTTATTGCATTATCAGGTATTGGGTTGGAGGCAGGGTTATTCTTTGCTTACGGAAAGGGGGCAATTTCTGCCACTTCCCCCCCTTTTGCAGCAGGAGAGGGGAGGCAAGGGAGTTCCATTCCACCAATGATGAAAGTGCCTTTTCAGCTGCAGAAAATTTAGTCTGGATACAAGCTGTGGTTTTAATTTACCATTGTCATCGCATCTCATGATGATAGATAGATATGGGATTATTCAGATTATTCCATTCTGCCCGTACAACAGCTGTGAAGTTAAAATGAGAGAGGTGGCTGGCCCGAGCCTACATGTTGGCCATGCAGGGATTTGAATCTAAGTCTTCCTGATCCAAGGCCCAACACCCCGGCTGGGATCTGAATCAGTATTAGAGGCATGGCCATTGCCTTGGGCCCGCCCTGTGGGATTTTTTTAATTGTTTCGCCTTTAAATGGCAGACCTCTGGGACATATCTTAAAGTGCTCATGAAAACCCAGAAGAAGCTTCCCCTCTGTAGGGTTGCCAAGTCCGGGTTGGAAAATACCTGGGGACTTTGGGGGTGGAGCCAGGAAAAGGTGGGGTTTGGGGAGGGGAGGGGCCTCAGCATGGTACAATACTATAGAGTCCACCCTTCAAAGCAGCCATTTTCTCCAGGGGAGCTGATCTCTGTCAGCTGGGGATCAGTTGTAAAAGCGGGAGATCCCCAGGCCCCACCTGGAGGCTGGCAACCCTACCCCTCTGGCACCAAAGGCTGCAGTGTCAGGGACACAAATTCAAAGCTTCCTTGATGCATGGAGCTAATTCTTTAGATCAAGGCTTCTCTACCCACTATGCTGGTTTGTGCTTAGAGTGGGCTACACGTTGGTTAACTGGAGCGTGCCCTCAGTTTTTATGCCACAGACTGTTTTGATGAATTTATTCTCAAACCATGCCATAGAGGGTATGATCCCTTGAGCCATGAAATGGAGCTAGGGACTAATGGGGGATTGTTCTACAAATCTGAAGGAGATCCCAGGTTTGCAGAAAAATCTAAACAAAAATACACTGGGCAAATACACAAATCTAAACAAAAATACACTGGGCGATTAACCCCCCCCCCCCCCCAAAAAAAAACCCCAGAAACATCTCCTGTAGCACTGAGAAAAGAATGCCCACACAACTCTCATTGGCTGTTGGGGTTACTGGGCAACCACAAAAATATTGCCAAGCTTTCCAAGTCTCGGTTTCTGTAAAGCAAAGCCATGGGGAGGAGAGCAGGGGTAGACTGGGAAGCTGGAAAAGTACTAGGAAAGATCCTGCACTCCCTCCAGTGTTCAGTCCCCTGATAGAGGAGAACTTGCCAGGGACTGGCCCAGCAGCAGCTACCAGAAATGCAGCACCCACACCCCTTGGCCTGGCCCAGTGGCAGCCACCACACAACTTAGCCCAGACTGCTCTGTCCCAGCAGCAGCCACTGCTGAACTAGATGTGGCTCATAGGGCTGCTAGCTCCAGGTTGGGAAATTCCTGGCAATTTGGAGTTTGGAACCTAGTAAATGCAGAGTTTGAGGAGGGGAAGAACATCAGCATGGGTTTGGTTTTGTTTTTTTGGAAAAAGAAGTGCCGGAACTCTCAAGAGGGAAATGAAGTCTTCAGTGTGTATACTGAAAACTCATGAACTTTTAAACATTTTTAAAAGAGTTTTGTCAAAGAGGTTCCGGAACTCCATTCCGGCACATTCCCCCAGAAAAAAAGCCCTGGACGTCAGAGAGATAGAATGCCAGAGTCCACTCTCCAAAGCAGACATTTTCTTCTAGAGATGCTGGCCTCCGGGGGGGGGGGGGGAATTACAGCTCATCTCCAGACTACAAGGCAGAGATGTTCCACCAGGCCTTTGGATGAGGACAGCAACGGTATCCATCATAGCTGGCACCCTTTCAGCTCCAGTAACTTTTCATATCTGCTTTGCCCTCCTCTCCCCTGCCCACAAAATGGGCAGCAGTCTGAAATTGGATCAGTTAGTATACACCATCTATTTGCTTGAAATATGTTATTAATGTTTATGTTTTAACTATTTTATCTTGATGTCATTATGAATGTTGTACATTGCCCAGAGCCCTGCAGTGGCTTTGTACCCCACTGAGGTCCCTGCCCTTCGCAGGCTCCACCCCCAAATCTCCAGGAGTTTCCCAACCTGGATCTGGCAACCCTACCTTCCTCCATCCCCTGCCAGTGGCCAGGAGGGACCTGTCAACCCTCCGGGGGACCATTGAGAAAGTTGGTATGTTAGTCCAGATCCCTTGCTAAATTTTACAGAGTGCACTAAAGGCTCAGAATGCAGCAGAACTCCTTTGTTCAGCTGCGTATGCTTGTAAGACTACAAAGTTACACAGAACCACTTATCCTTTTAAAATAATAAAAACTCATTTATTTAGGACATACATACTGCATAGTGCAGCTTAGGTCAAATCTACATCTGACTTTCCTGCTGGAATCATTCTAGTTTTTTTTTTTTTTAAAGTCCATACCTGTTTCTAGTTTCAAACCATACTTGTTCTAGTTTAAAAATTACTTGTTAATGGCCCTCCTGTGGTCAAGCTAGCATTATATTGCTTTAAACAGATTCTGTTGCTTTAGGTCAAATTTACATCTGACTTTCCCGCTAGAATCATTCTAGTTTCAAAAAAACAACAACTGTCTATACCTGTTTCTAGTTTCAAACCATACTTGTTCTAGTTTATAAATTATTGTTTACATTCGTTAATTGCTCTCCTGTGGTCAAGCTAGCATTATACTGCTTTAAACAAATACTGTTGCTTAGTACTCTTCAGACCCAGGGAGTTAAATTTGAAACCAGCGTGAAATGAGCTTGGGAAAAGACAGCAGTCAAACTACTTCAGAGGGGAGGTGTAAATTGGACCGATAGTGACAGTTTCTATTCTATCTAGCTAGGGATGGATGCAGATGCAGAGAGGCATTCTGCATCCATGGTCCCAAGAATGGAGAAATGTGTTTTCCTTCTTTGTGCAGGAAGAGAGAGACAAGGAGACGGAAGGAAGTTGTTCCTGTAAGAAGGAAGGAAGGAAGAGTAGCAATCTACACTTCAAAGGGCTCAGTGACAGAAGAGGAAACAGGAAGATGCTGTAGGAAGGGTGCTGGTTTTGGTGGTCCAGATCTTTCTTTAGTTAGCAGAGTGCACCCAGCTTTAATGCAGCAGTGCTTTGTCCCGAATCTAACATGTACAGAGCCATGTTTCAGTTTGAAACCAAATAATCTACTTGATTCTAGAAATGCATGCTTCATAGTACAGGGCAGAGATACAGAGACAGTTCCTATGCTACCTAACTAGGAGATGGATGCGGATGCTGAGAGGCATCCTGCTTGTCCGTCTTGTGTGCATGGGGGAGACGGGGAGATGGAAGGAAGTTGCTTTTTCCCTAAAGAGGGTTGATCTGCATTACAAAGGGATTCTCAGTGGCAGTACAGTAAACAGGAAGAAGCTTAGTGTTGGCCTATCTGCCTGCAACTCTGTGGTCCCTTGCTTCTTGGAGGCTGAGGCACAGGCACATTGCATCTGGTTCTTCCAACAGGGACCGGGGCTGTCAAAACCCTGGTGGTGGCAGGGAATCCCCCTCCCCCCAAATCCTGTTGTATATCACTTGAGGAAGGGGTGGGAGAAACTTTTTATAAAATGCAACCTTGTGTGTTACCAGAAGTTCTTACAGGAACTGACACAGAGTAGCTCCAGGAATTGCTGGAAACTTTATAGTTTTACTATAGAGGTTCTGGTGATCCCCAAATATACCCGTTGTTACTTTCTGGGTAGCTGTAGGAATTGCCAGCAAGACCTAGAGCTACCTTTTTCAACTTCAGCAAGAACTTTCGGGAAGTACACAAAGCTGCATTTAAGTCCATTTCCACAATGGCCCAGTCTGCATCTAGCGTTTGCTCTGTTGTTTTACCAAACCCACACTTGAACAGAAAAAGATGCGGTTCAAAATCACATTCAATACCCCAAGCAAACACCATACTGACTGCAGAGTCAACCCTGAACAGCCATAAAACGGCCATAAATGGCCATAAACCTATGCAGAACCATAAAACCAAGAGATCAAAGGAAGTGAAAGCGGCATGCAGTGTGGAGGCTTCCACAGAGAATCCGACAATCACAGAAAGTGAAAATGGCATGCAATGTAAAGGGGAGTTTCTGTTCCGATGTGGGTTTGGTAAAACAGTGGAGCAAACATTAGATGCAGAATGGGCCTTTTAAAAAAAATGCAACCTTGTGTGTTACCAGAAGTTCTTACGGGAATTGACACATGGTAGCTCCAGGAATTGCCCAAAACTTTATAGTTTTACCGTAGAGGTTCTGGTGATTCCTAAATATACTCTTTGTTACTTTCAGGGTGGCTGTAGGAATTGCCAGCAAGTTCTAGAGCTCTCCTTTGTCAACTTCAGTAAGAACTTTCGGGAAGTGCGCAAAGCTGCATTTAAGTCCATTTACACAATGAATTAGAAACCTTTGAAGAGAACTGTGTCTGCATGCAAGGCTTTTCTTTTCCTGTAGGTGGCAGTGTTGCAACACTTTTGCCTTTATTATTCCTTCAACCAACCACCAAGTAGCTGTCTAACTACAAAGTATATATGTATGTACATGTAGGAGAAGGGAACAGGACCATGTCTATGATAAACTAGGTATTAATTCACATGAAGGATGCAGCGTCCTCTCTCCAAGCATGTACCATCAGAGAAGGTCACAGATGAACAATGTAGTCCAGAGGCAATGCAATTGTTTGCGGAGTAGTATTATTATCTCGGAAGCACTCTGTTGCACAGCTATGAAATTTGAACATGTTCTGTTAATAGTGGTGTGTGTTGCAAACAAAATTCGTTCCCATAGTGTGTCTCTCACAGCTCTTTTCGCTCCTTCCCATGTGAGCTGGAGGCAGGCAAGCGAGATCTGCTTTACCAGTAAACCAGAAAAGGTTGAGCATCAGATAAATTCTGTTATTATACACATATTCCTACTAGAACAATTGTCCTTTAATGGAAACACCTTAGTAAGTAAGCAAGCATTCACAACATACAAGACAAAAACAGTTTGACTGAACAATCATCTTCAGTGGTCTTTAACCCATCAAAGTCTTGTTCTTTCATAAAAGTCAATATATCTAATTCTCAATATGGACAAATCGGTGGATACTTAAATCCAGAGATCGGAGCTATTAACAGACAACAGGGATCTTTCTACAAACCTCGAGGTAAAAATGTATTATTAAAAATATATACTCAGTGTTGGATTCAACAATTGGCATCAGCCCCCCTAGGAAACCATAACTTACTATTTCCACAGGATATCAATGGAAAAATTAGTCTGAAGCTCATACCAACTGTTTACAGTGCGTGAACTATGCCAATAAAGATAGATCAAGGTGGGCAGCTGTGTTGGTCTGAAGCAATAGAACAAAGTTTGAGTCCAGTGGCACCTTTAAGACCCACAACGTTTTATTCAAGGTATGAGCATGCACACTTTGTCAGATGATTAAATGGAATATAGGGGTGACTTGTTAAATTAGCATGCAAAATAGTGACAAGCTTGTCATTCTTTTGATCTATTAAAAAATATCTTCACTATTTTGCATGCTAAGTTGACAAGCCACCCCTGTACATACAACTATGGGTGCGTTCACACTTGCAGATTTGAGCTGGCTGCAGCCGGCTCCAATCTGCACGTTTACACTGTAACAGCTGGCTCTCGTCCCCAGCCATCACTCAGGTGCGACAAAGTGTCTGAAATCCGAGACCAGCTCCCCTGCTGGTCTCAGCTGTCCTCTTCTGCCTGCAGCTGCATTTGTGTGCTGTGTAAACGCTGAGCTGTCTCTGAGGCACTTCCGAGTAACCCCCCTCCCTTCCCCGCGGAAGCCTCTGGCTTCCGCTTTTCGTCCGCCATTTTTTTTTGCATTTAGCGAGATTCGCATGAGCGTCCATACGAACCTACATTTAAAGGATAGATGTGCAAATGGAGGCTAGTTCTACCATGTACATGAGTTTGCGGTCACAATGAGGCTATTTCCAGGTTGAAATATCACAGTGTTTTCAAGTGTCTAAAGGAAGCAGTGATTCGGTCTGATGGTGCTGCGCATGCACGAAAATTTTTTCCCATCCGCCTGCATGAGCACTTATGCGCATGCGCAAGCAGCGAATTTTTTTTTAAAAAAACAACCCCCCCCCCCCGTTGTTAGTGTGAACGTGGGGGAGCCACTTGAAGGCGACACGAGGAGACGTTAGTGTGATCGTGATTTTACGGAACCAGCCGTTTGCAGCCGGCTCCAGCAGGCTCCAGCACTCCAGTGTGAACACAGCCATAGATACGTAATTTCATTTCATCGTCTGATGAAGTGTGCATGCACACGAAAGCTCACACCTTGAATAAAACTTTGTGGGTCTTAAAGGTGCCTTTGGACTCTAACTGTATGCTAACAAAATACTAACAGCAAGCTTTACTTAATGCAGTGGCATTAATAGTAAACACTATGAGCATTTTATCCACTCATTAATCTTTTCTGATTTACTGTCAGGTGTATTGGTTGTATGTTTATTTTTCCTCCCCCATTTTTGTTTTGTTTTGTTGAATTGACCCACTTTATCATACAGAGGTATGATGGCAAAGAAAGGAAAAGGTGATAAAATATTTTGCTGCTCTCTGGACGGAAGTCACAGATTTCCTCCGTAAGAAAGGAAAAGCAGTCCCAAGGGCCTTTCTGGCAGATACAAGGACACCACCGGCTTTTGAAACCGGGCCACGCTGTTGTCCTTGTCCCAGTTTTGAATGAAACTGGCTAGCCAATAGGCTCCATGGAGTCTAGCCAATAGAAGAGAAGGTTGTGGAGCAGCTACATAAACAAACCTCACCTCCTCCATGCAGGCTTTTGCTGACAAGAATAATGTGGTGGGATTAGCTGGTGGCCTGTTAGGACTGAGAAAGAATTTATTTTGTTTTCTTCAAACTGACAAGCAGAGAACCTTTTTTCCTTGCCTGCTCCGCACTACTCTTGAAAGCCAGTTTGGTGTAGTGGTTAGGAGCACGGACTCTAACCTGGGAGAACCGGGTTTTGATTCCCCACTCCTCCACTTGCACCTGCTGGATGACCTTGGGCGAGCCATAGCTCTGGCACCGCTGTTCTTGAAAAAGAGCCGTTTCTGTCAGAGTTCTCTCAGCCCCACCTACCTCACAGGGTGCCTGTTGTGGGGAGGGGAAGGGAAAGGAGATTGTAAGCCGCTCTGAGACTCTTTCGGGTAGTGAAGGGCCGGGTATACATCCAATCTCTTCTCTTCTCTCTTCTTCCAAGACAGCCTATCATTGGCTGACTGGGTTGGGGGGGGGGTTTCCTTGGTGTTGACCAGCATTAGTTGTATGAGTGGTGCATGGCAGGGAAGAAGATGAGGCTTAGCATCTCTCAGCACTGTTTCATCTAGAAAGAACTGAAGTCACTGATAATGGTAACACTGTCCAAGTTTGAAACCAGGGTGGTTTTATCTGCAAATGCTGGTAACCCAGAAAGCTACCTGTCAGAGGCAATTTGTACTTCATTTAGATAACTTTATGATGGCGATCAGCCATAAATAAAATCTTGATTTAATCCAAATTATGGTGTCTTGTGCTTGCATTCAGGGTGCAGGGAAAACTGATCCGCTGGATTATTTTAATATCACGTTGGGGGGAGGGGGACAGCAACTTTATAACTGACCGATTGAGTGCTGTCAAGACATTTCAGTGTAAATTGTCATTGTTTCAATTATCCCTCTGGGAAGGGGCAACTGATAATCTTACAGATGATTTCTTTTTTCTTGTTGACTATGCAGCACACTCGGTGTCATTTATAAAACATGCACGTTTGGAGGCATCGTTACAAATTGCGTTTGAAAACTGCTTTCTGAATTCAAGCATGATTTCGGAGAGACCCCCTTTCCCCCTTTTTCAGGTAACACTTGCGCCAGTATTCAGTGAAGTTTGTTAAATTCTTCTGTGTCAGCATTTATAAATATCTGTTGGAGCAAATATTATGTGCTGTTGGAGGAGAAGCTGAAAGTAAGAGAGGGGTCCGGGGCCACTTTAGAAGACCACCAAAACTGATTCCAGCACAAGCTTTCCTGTGTAAACGTCGTTCATCTCTCTACTCCTGCTTTATTTGGCTGCTGCAGACTAACATGGGTGAAAGTAAAGTTGTGTAAAGCAAGAGAAGTGGATCAGCTGAAGCTTCCGGGAAGACTGGTGTCTGAAGGAAACACTGTAAATAATAAGGACTTCAGTAGTAATCCAGCAGCAGGTACTATACTGGTGGCAGCTGACAGTCACTTTGCAGCAGGGGTGGACTGGCATGCTAGAGGGGCCCAAGAAAAAGGACCGTGCCCCCGCTCCCCGTGGAGAGAGGACTTCCTGGTGGCAGCAGCTGTGACACATTTGCCCAGGGCTGCTGTACATAAGACACGACTGGCCTCTCCTTGGGCCACCCAGCACCAGATGAGAGACTTAGGGATGCCAGCCTCCAGGTGGGACCCGAGGACCCCCCAGAAATAACAGCTCTTCTCCAGACTGCAGAGATCAGTTCCCCTGGAGAAATGGATGCTTTGGAGGGTGGACTCTATGGCATTGTACCCCACTGAGGTCTCTGTCCTCCCCAGGCTCCATCCCCAAATCTCCAGGAGTTTCCCAACCTGCAGCTGGCAACACTCCTCCCTCGTCTTGCCTGTGGTGGCCCCAGGAGGGGCAAGGCCAGTCTTTTCTCACACAAGGCAGCCTCCACATGGCACATTCCCCATTGGCCAGAATGGCCAATCCACTTCTGAATGGCCAATCCACTTCTGCAGGATATGACATCAGAAATCACTCAAATGAACGGGAGAAGCTCTGTATGTGCTGTGGGCTGACTGGATTCTCTGCACCGTAGAAGTGAGAGGGGTGTGTGCATAAATGCATGCAGTCTCTTGCCAAGTGCACTATGAAAAGCGATGCCAGTTACTTTCTCTCTCCTAGTATGAAGAGGCTGATTCCCCTTTGGAGAAAGAATATGCATGAATTTGCATTCTTTTCACACGTATGCACACTACACTATAATGGCTGACCTGTCCGCACCGTGCAATGAATTTGTGCACATGACACTTTGCACATTAACCCTAAAAACAGCTCTCATTCAATCACTTTTTCAGGGAATGCATCCAGCAGTTCTGGATATTGGCCAAGAGGGTGAAATTCAATGTTCCTTGTGAAGAAAGAAATTGCAAAACTAATTTTATTGCCTTAGTAAGCTAATTCTTTGAAACCGCAAGGCCAGCACAGATACAAACATGCATAAAGAATTCTACATTGTATGTTTGTGCTTCAGCAAAAATGCTCATACAGGAGCTTATTGTTTTAAGTTGCAACTGCTTACAATGGTCTATTATTCCTAGCACATTCTAGCTTAGAGAAGATGCATGAGAAAGTATACCGATTTGCAACAATGTTTAACTTAACATTCCTGATTCCTTTCCTGTAATTGACATGCGCAAGAATGAAATAGAATACCTTTGCTTACAAGAATGATGTTAAATGTGTAGAAATGACACTAGTTCCATCCTACTGAAATTCTCCACCTCCTTAGTATAAAAGATTAAGCCCAACTGTAAACGGGGCTCTCTTGTATCTGAAACCGTAATTCAGATTGAGATTTATGGTACCATAAAATTTTGGCTTTTCCTATTCCTGGTGTCTGTGTGCCTTCTTCCTGATCAGATCAGGTTTTTGGAATTATTGCTTCACTTAGCAACTGTTTGTGAGTTAAGAGCCCCTGGAAGCTCCAATGCTTGTTTTTGTAGCATTCAAATTGTCACTGGTTTATCCCACCATAAAAGCAAGCGGGCATATCTCCACTCGTGATTCAACTTGTGATATATGGTGGCCTCTTCGTCTGAATTAGCTGTCACCCACCCCCTTGTTTTGAAGAAGAAGAAGAGAAGAGATTAGATTTATACCATACCCTTCACTACCCAAAGAAGTCTCAGAGCGGTTTACAATCTCCTTTCCCTTCCCCTCCCCACACCGTGGGGCTGGGAGAGCTCTCTCCAGAACAGCTCTTAAGAGAACAGCTCTGAAAATACTTATGACTGACCCAAGGTCACACCAGCAGGTGCAAGTGGAGGAGTGGGGAATCAAACCCAGTTCTCCCAGATTAGAGCCTGCGCTTCTAACTAATACACCAAACTGTCTTTCCTTATCTGTGCTGCCCATTTGTGGTGCTTTCCCCACTGTTAAGAAAGGCTTCTGTCTTGCTTATCTGCAATTACATCGTGTCTCTAGATACCAATATGGCAGGAACTATTTATCTTAACTGCACAGAGTGTGCACCCCTTCAGAATGATCGACAGATGCTGGTGCTGTAGGCAGATTCACATTCCAGAGTGGTGGGGGCAGCTGGCTAGCGCCACGGCTATCTGCAATAAAGCATACCAATTTTTTCTCCTGTCCCTGCTTGGGTTCCCATAAAACCAGTTCTGCAGAATTCTTCTCTCCATATTTGGTATGCTATTTTGGTAAACTGCACCAGGGAAAACTTTACTCCCAAGAAAACATACTTGTGATTAGGCTGCATGGATTCATTTCTGTGCACTTCGACTTGCGTAACTCAGCGGATCTTACTTATGAGTGAGCTTGCATAGAATTAGGCTGGACAAGTGTAGATTTGAAGAAATTTAGGGTTATATTGTATGAGGTTATATTGTTGTACCCCCCACTTTGATGGCCCATTAGCTTGAAAACAGCAGGACAGATATGCTTTAAACAAATACATAGATAAGTTGTATTCTGCCCTGACCTGGATAGCCCAGGCAAGCCCAACCTCATCAGATCTCAGAAGTTATGCGGGGCCAACTCTGGCAAGTACTTGGATGGGAGACCTCCTTGGAATACCAGGACCAGGAGGCAGAAACAGGCTGTTATCAAGCCATGTCTCTGAATGCCCTTCATGCCCCAGTAGGGGTCACCAGAAGTCACCATGACTTCCTGGCATGCATGCACCCAAGGGACTTTCCAATTTGGGGGGGGGGGGCTGGGGCTGGGCCAGAGACATTACAGGCCATTGTCCCCAGGGGAGGCTCAGCACGTCCTGGAAAAGTTCGGGGGGGGGGGAGCTCCAGCTCCTCAGCCCCCCTGAAGTTGACACCTATGCATGTACCCACACAAAATACAAAAAACACCAAAAAAAGAGTTGTATTCTAGCTATGGACTCTAGCTATGAGCTATGGATCAGGGGATAACCTTGGATAAGTTTCTCTCTCTCTCTCTCTCTCTCTCTCTCTCTCTCTCTCTCTCAGCCACACTTGTGATCTGTATAATAGGAACAGTGGCCTGCTCCATAGGGTTGTAGCAAGTGCAAATGTATAAATAAATAAAATGCAAAACAATTAACAAATTAGAAGTGCAATGTGAATGTGAAATAGAAGGTTAGTATGGAGTTGGGGCATTGTGAAATAAGATATTTATGGGGCTGTGATATTCAGGAATAACATACAGTCTTTTAAAATGCTTATATTTCTTTTGTCCCTCTGATGCCTCTGGTCAAACTGGTATTGGGAATACTATTTTTATGAGTCTGTCAAACCTACTTCACTAGAGGTGAAATAGGGATAAGTATAGATACAGTATGAGTAAGGATTTTTTCCCTTCAAATTGGCTTCTGTTTTTAAAAAGTGTCCTTTTGTAGGTTTGCAAGAACAAAGGCCTATTATGCACAGGTGTTCTTCCTCACTTTCACTGTGCACGTCTCTTGGGTTTTCTTTATCATTCTGCATTGATTTTCCTCCCTTCAGTGCTCAGTTCGCTTTCTGGTTGCTGTTTCCCTAAGTTTTCTGAAAGTGCTTTTGTGTTGGTTTTCCCCTTGTTTCACTTCTAAGGTGAAGGTAATTCAAAAGCATACAGATTCCCTCAAATTCCCCCCCCCCACTCTTTTGCTGCCCCTTGAAGATCACTCTCTGCCCACATCAAGGTCGTTCTGCCCGCTCTGCACCGTCCGCCATTCTCCCCCTTCATTGGTGTTCAAGCTCCATTTCCCCATTGTTCTAATTTTTTTTTTGACAAGCTGCATGAGTCTAGTGATATAAGAAAATTTAAAATTACAGGGGAAATTTAAAAGGAGCTGTGCAAAGTTTACTTCCCTGCTGGTATTGACTTGAAAGGGGGACAGGAGAGAAGGCAAACGGCAGCATCCTCAGTACTTTTTTTTTTTTTTAAAGGATCTCAGTGCTGCATGCACACAAAATAAAGGAGGTCGATCCTCAGCATGGAATTAAATTGACATGAGATGTAAAGAGAGAGAGAGAGAGACAGACAGACAGACAGACGCTTTAGGGAGGCCTAAAGCTTTGAAAACATTTTTCCCTTTAATGCTTTAGTGAACAAAGTTTGGGGGAGGAACCATTTTGGCCATCTCTGGAAGCCTAACATTAAAATGGTGGCTGAGTCACATGGACCTTCTGCAAACCACCAAACTTAAGAATCACTTGGGATCGATCCCTTTGGAGGACAGAGTGCCATCTGCACAGGACAGGCTTTAAAATGTGCCAAGATCATGACCAGTGTGCAGGCACAAATAAGAGAAAATAGCACCAATTTGCAAGAAAGGGCAGGAAATTAGTGTTACTATGCAGCTGTGCTAGGACATCAGCAAAAATACACCCCCTTTTTTTTCAATTTCATGGCACAACACTAAAAAAGCTCTCCAGAACTTTTGCTACAGGACTCCTCCACCCTTGCAAATTGCAGCTTGCAGTGCCAGTTTCAGTGGCTTCTAGCATGCATTCTATACACTCAACATGTTCCCCCCATATTCTGAGATCATGTGACTCTTTCCCATTTTTCACAGTGGCTGATAACACAGCAGACAATCCTTTAGTGCTCCGCAATATGGAAAACAGGGCATCAGTTTCAACATTGTTGTCAGTTGTCAGTTTCAACATTGTTCCCCCTACTTTGCCTGTGTTCTTTTCTGTTCCCTTTCATTCAATGAACTGATGCTAAATTGCATGCACAAAACCCGAGCCGCAAGGATTTAAATGGAAGGTGCTTGCTAGATGCTACTGTGCAGCTGTGACCTTTGTTTATCACTGTACCAAGAACTTTGCAGAATCATTGCCAGGATGACTCCAGCTTCCTGTATGGTATATGCAAGACCCGGTTACACCCTGTCCTGCCATATTACCCAAGTAACATTTCATAGCTGGGTTCTTAAATCCTTCCCCCATCAGCACAAGAGCTGGGAATTTATTTCATCCCCGTGTGTGTGTGTGTGTGTGTGTGTGTGTGTAGTCTTAGCAGACCCTTTCACAAGAAGGGTTAAGCACAACCCCAACACTTGGGATCTACAGTTCAAATTATTCAGTTTGCAGACAACACTCCTTAACTGACAGACAGCTAGGAGAGTGCTTTTGCAGAGATCTGAGAAGTGCAAGTGTTGTGTATTACTATCACGCTCATGTAATGGCGACCACCATGTGGCCGTTCGCACATGGCCAGAATCTACCTGAGCTTCGGCCAGGTAGAACAATAACCGGCCGGATCCTGAAAGGTCACCAGTCTTGTACCTAGGTTCCTCCAGGGGACCTATGCAATGTAACCACTATTGTAAGGTCCTATTAGGACATTGGGGCGATGTCACGGGTGTGACTCCAACCGAAATAAAAGAGGGCTCTGAGCCCGGGATTTTTCGTGTTCCATCTGACCCACAATAAACTACCATGCTGATTTCACTTTTACCAGCCCCCCGACCCCAGTACTTTTCAGCAAGCATAGAGAAGTGTCTCGAGCTTTACATTTAAATGTAATGACTCTGCAAGTGTGCCCCACACATTTCATCCCACTTTCAGTTGGCCTTCCAGTGATAGCAGTAGACATGGGATTTGGTTTGAAAACAATGGTCTTAAGCACCAAGAAACAGGAGAAGTCTTTACAAAAGCTCCCAAACTGTCCCTTATTACTCTATGTTATTTGAGATATGCAGATGACACCACGTTATTGGCAGAAAACAGTGAGACTTGAAACGACTACTGATGAAGGTTAAAGCAGAAAGTGCCAAAGCAGGAATACAGGTGAACATCAAGAAGACAAAAGTAATGACTACTGGGGAATTGCACAATATTAAGGTTGACAATGAAGAAACTGAAATTGCTCAAGATTTTCTATTCCTTGGCTCCATCATCAACCAAAAGGGATACCACAACCAAGAAATCAGAAGGAAACTGAGACTGGGAATGGCAGCCATGAAGGAGCTAGAGAAGACACTTTAGTGTAAGGATGTGTCACTGATTACCAAGATCAAGATAATTGATACCATAGTATTTCCCATTGCTATGTATGGGTGTGAAAGCTGGACAGTAAAGAAAGCTGACAGGAAGAAAGCTGATTCATTTGAAATGTGGTGTTGGAGGAGAGATTTAGGAATACTGTAGACCGCTAAGAAGACAAAGAAGCGGGTTCTAGACCAAATCAAGCCTGAACTCTCCCTAGAAGCTGAAATGACTGAACTGAGTCTGAGGCTATTGTGCTTTGGTCACATTATGAGAAGGCAAGCGTCACTGGAAAAGACCAGAATGCTAGGAAAAGTTGAAGGCAGCAGGAAAAGAAGAAGACCCAAGATGAGATGGATGGAATGAATAAAGGAAGCCACAACTTTGCAAGACCTGAGAATGGCTGTTAACGATAGGACATTTTGTAGGTCATTAATTCATAGGGTCATCATAAGTTGGAATTAACTTGATGGCACTTAACACACACACTTTACTGGGACACGCAAGCACATGGAATAAGATGTTGGGGAATTAAAAATCTGCAGTGTACTCAAAAACATCTGGTTGAGAGGGTGAACATGAAAAGAATTTGGAAAAGGTTCTCTTCCTGAGGGCCAAACTACGTGTTAGAAGGGAAACACAGGGGTTCCGGCTCCCTTTCCCCCTCATTACTACAGTTGAGGGGGATTAGCAATAAGACGCTGAACTGCAAGATGCTGAACTGCAGATTGGAAGGTCGGTAGTTCAGCAGTTCGAGACCCGAGTGCTGCATGACGGAGTGAGCTCCCGTCTCTGGCCCCAGCTCCTGCCAACTTAGCAGTTCGAAAGCAAGAAATTGCAAGTAGATAAATAGGTACTGCTTCAGTGGGAAGCTAACAGTGTTCCGTGCGCCTTAGGAGTTTCCTAAGTTCTCATTATAACAAGTGGTAACGAGTCAAGCAACAGCCACGTGTGGCTTTCTGAGCAAGCATTCCCTAGTGCCTGCAGAGACTGAAGGATGACCTGCCACAAAATGGATCCCCTGCCAAAAGGAGCACATTTGGCCTTCGTAGAAGGTTCTGAACCATTATCCTGTTATACTCAAAGAATAAAGTCATTTTTAACTGGCCAGAGCTGTGATAGGTGAATCTAAACAGAGAGTTGTTTTCCTGTCTTCAATGGGAAAGCGCTATTTTGCATTGCCGAGTGGCTGGCCCCTGCCTGCAGAGAAACCCCACTAGATATGTTGTTTCACACTTTGCAGCACAGTTTGGAACCTTAGAAAAAGTAAACAGATTTCTGTACCCAGAAAGCAGCTTGCAAAAGAATCTGTGGTTTGTTTAAGGAAGCTGACTATGCCCTGTGAGTGTGAAGAGTCTTTACAGGAAACACTAACAGGAGAAGTAGTTTTTTGGGGTCTCTAGAGATGATTTGATATTCAAAGTTGTTTTTAGAACAAATTTAGAGCCCAGTGGGGCACCTTTAAGACCAACAAAAATGTATTCAAGGTATGAGCTTTTGTGTGCACACACACTTTTTCAAATACACTGGAATGGAAGGTAAGATTCAAACCGAACAGCAAATTAACATGTAACATAATGAAGATGTTTTAAGATATGTGAAGACCAACTAAATAACAAGCTAAGGTTTTCTGGTCAGCCCCTGTCTATAAGTTTGAACCTTACCTTCCATTCAAATATATTTGAAAAAGTGTGCGTGCACATGAAAGCTGTTACCTTGAGTAAAACTCTGTTGGTCTTAAAGGTGCCACTGGACTCTAAATTTGTTCTACTGCTTCAGACCAACACGGCTGCCCACCTGGATCTATCTTCATAGAAAGCTGTTTTTAGTTAGCTGCACAAATGAACTCTTTTGTCCCAAGGCCATGGAGACTATGGGGCTATTTGAAGCCACCAGGCTTAGTCTGCAAGTTTTTGCTTCCAGGGACACTACTCATCTGGTGATGGTTTAAATCAGCCTGTGGCATCTGCTTCCTGGGTAAACCCTTCTCAAGTGCACCAAACACTTCATGTGAAAGTTCTGGCAGAAGGCCAGCAGCTGTGAAACAGGAAAATGGCCAGTGTTTCTGCTGTTGGGTAACCCGGCTGAGTCATGTTGTTTTGTGAACTTTGTTTGCCACTGTTGTAAAGAAAAGAGGACAGCTCTGCTTGGTTCTCTGGTGGACAGGACCAGAAGACAGAGTCATGGGTCTTTTTGGATTTTCAGGATTGGGGGCTTTCATATTTGCCTAGGATCAACCATTCTGGCACATACTGAGGGGGTACCAGTCTGCATGAAGTTAGATATGGGAGCAACGTTTACTCGGGTGCCCCAAGACTTATATATCAGTCACAATGGTCTCACCTGCCATTGCTGCCTGCGGATACCCCATTGATTTTCCTGTATTGGGTATACTGTACTTTTATTGTGGTAATTAGAAGAAGAAGAAGAAGAAGAAGAGATTGGATTTATACTCCACCCATCACTACCTAAGGGAGTCTCAGAGCGGCTTACAATCTCCTTTCCCTTCCCCTTCCCACAACAGACACCCTGTGATATAGGAGGGGCTGAGAGAGCCCTTTCCAGATCTGTCCTTGAGAGAACAGCTCTGACAGAGCTTTGGCTTGCTCAAGGTCATCCAGCAGGTGCAAGGGGTGGAGTGGGTAATCAAACTCGGTTCTCCCAGATTAGAGTCCGCACACTTAACCACTACACCAAACTGGCACCAAACTGGCTCTAATTACAGGTGAATGTTTGACTCAGAGGTCAGCACAGCAAACTTTAAGAACTGATTTCTAAGAATGCTCATCAGATTCTCTTATGGCCTGACCAGACTGAGCATTTTAGTTGTACTGGTCACTTCTGTATGTGTTGTCAGATGCAGTACAACAGTTGTGTGTAAAATATGAGAGGGGATTTGGTCAAGAAAGAGGGTTACTAAAGGGGTGGCAGTTTTACCGGGATATTGAGCAAGGAGACTCATGTACATGTTTTTAAGGCTCAACCAGGGCCATATGCATAGAGCATACCCAACACAATGATACTACTTCAGGATCACACCTAGGGCCGACACCTCTGGGTTAGGAAATAATTGGAGATTTGGGGAGTGGAGTCTGGGGAAGGCAGGGTTTGGGGAGGGGAGGGACCTCAGCAGGGTATGGTACCATAGAGTCCACCTTCCAAAGCAGCCATTTTCTTCAGGGGAACTAATTTCTGTCATCGGGAGATCAGCTGTAATAGTGGGAGATCTCCAGGCCCCATATGGAGGATGGGAACCCTAGACACTAGAAGTGACTTCATGGTGTTGGTGCACTGCTGATTTCCCGGCCATTTCCCTCAGCATTCCGCCCCCTGCTGCCCACCTGAGCAGTGGAAAGCAGCACAGGTAGAGGGTGGAAGGTCTCTAGTTGAAGTGGGAGACCTCGTGTTCTCCCTAAACCAGTGCCACAGCCGTTTCCCAGTGTGTCATGAATCAGTTGCTACAAGGCCTACCTTCATGTTATATGCTGCTTGTATGATAGTTCATTGACAAAGATGTGCCAACGTATTTGAAGAATTCCTAAGTGGTTCTCCAGAAGCTGCATTTCGCTGGGCTTAAAGTCAACAGACAGCACTGTTTCTTTTTTCAAGACCAGATGAAACCATTTCGTTCACCGACAAGGAATCTCCCCTCTGAAAAAAACCAAGTTCAGGCAATCGAAGCCCCCTCCCCCTGCAAGTGTTTCAGAACTGCATTCACTTCTGGCGGTTTCTCCCTGCAGCTTCTCTCCCCAAGAGCTTTGGAGGGGCCAAAGCGGGCTTTTGTCACAAGTTCCCCCTTTGGAGCATCCAGCAATTTTTTTTTTAAAAAACGTAACTTTCAGGCTCGCAGAAGCCTGATTTGTGACTATGTGGAAGGGTTTCTTTTAAAAAAAGATCTGAATCAGGCCTCCGTGTGTCTCAAAAGTGTTTAAAATTTCTGGGAGATTCAGACACAGAACTTCCAGTGCAAGGCTGGCTTGGCTTCGGGTCTGGCCTTATCGCAGTGCTGGAGTGCCCGCTGAAAGAAAAGAGCCCGAGATGGACTGGGGGCTGCAGAGAGGTCACCTGTGGGTGGCACCTGGGTCCTGCAGTCCTTGCTAGGGTTGCCACCTGGCCTGGAGAAAATATCCTGCCCCTTTACAAGAGGCTTAATGGGATGTTATTTACCTCCTAGCTATGTTGACTGCCCATTTCCATACTGTTATGTATTGACCATGCGGTCGCCATGTGCTCCCTTAATTGCGACCGCATGGCCAGAGCACATGGCCAGAGCATGGCCAGAGCACATGGCCAAGAAACTACCTGAGCTTCAGCCAGGTAGAACAAAGGCCAGGTGGATTCAAACCGGCCCCCAATCCTGTACCTAGGTTTCTCCCAGGGAACCTATGAGATGTAAATAGACTGATAATAGCCTATCAGGCCAGTTGGGCAAGGTCAGGGGATTGTCCCTGACCAGCATAAAAGGAGGGCTTCGAGCCCTGGGTTGTATGCTTCATCCGGACCAGCAATAAAGATCATGCTGTTTCACTGTTCCACGGACTCCCGACTCCAATACTTATCACATACATTCAGTCTCAATAAAAGGGAAAGGACAATTTTTGTCTAGTAGGTCTGTTGACAAGCCTGTGGCTTACCCATGTAATCTTTTCCTCATGATTGGGGCAGCTCACGCACAACACAGAACTGCTATCAGTAGTGAAATGTGTTGTTGGTTGGAAATGTGTTGTTGGAAATGTGTTGTTGCGCGTGGGTGTGTAAAGCACCATCAAGTTGCAGCCGACTTCTGCCGACCTTGTAAAGATTTCCAGGCAAGGATTTCCAGGCTGTGGCTGCAGTCACACACACTAAACAATTCACTTTCAATCCACTTTCCAACTGGATTTTACTGTGTGAACTGTCAAAATCCAGTTGGAAAGTGCATTGAAAGTGGATTATTTTGTGTGTGTGACCACAGCCTCTGTGTAGTGACCCTGGTCTTCCTTGGTGGTCTCCCATCCCAATACTAACCAAGGCCCACCTTGCTTAGCTTCCAAGATTTGATGAGATCGGTCTAGCCTGATCCACCCAGGTGAGGGCAGCTGGGGGCTCCCAAGGCCATAAGGTCTACCCCCCTCACTGTGCTGAAAGTAAAGAAGATTCATCCTCCTGCCACCCCACCCTGTCCTCGGTCACCCTACACAACCCAGTTTTATGCAATGTTGTTCAACTGGCAGGCGCCTGCCCATGGTTTTGAAAGCATTTCCTTTTCTCCTGGTATCCATTCTTAAAAATAACTATAGACATTTTTTTTTTGTTCTTAAACATTTTAGAAAAGATACCATTTCTGACCACAGCTACTGTCCTACAGAAAGTTTTCAGCAGCCAAATTAATTCTATTTGAATTGGTTTGATTCCACTCTCAAACCAGAAATCTGAAAACAGAACTGAAGCAAAGCATACGTTTTAACATGAACATGCCGGTGTGGCGCCCCCTCACATCACTTTATGCCTTCTTTCTATAGGTACTCTTGCATGTAGAAGAAGAGATTGGATTTATATCCTGCCCTTCACTTAGAGTCTCAGAGCGGCTGACAATATCCTTCCCTTCCTCTCCCTGGACAACAGATACCTGTGAGGTGGGGAAGGGGGCTGAGAGAGCTCGGAGAGGACTGCTCTTGAGAGAACAGCTCTGAGACAACTTGTGACTGACCCAAGGTCACACCAGCAGCTGCATGTGGAGAAGTGGGGAATCAAACCCGGTTCTCCCAGATTAGAGTCCACACTGATAACCACTACACCAAACTGGCTCTCATGTAGGGTTGCAAGGCCTTTGCTTGGCATCATCAGGAGTATTGGGGGCTATACAAGGTGCAGAAATGACAATGTCTGCTATTGTGTGTCATGCAACGTCATTTTTGCCCTGAACATTTCTCCTGCTAGTCCAGGGTGGGTCAGCCAGTAGGAGCCCTCCTGCCACCAGAAAGTAAATGGCTTCCCTACTTTCATATGCCTAGTTTAATGCAACAGTGTTTGTTATGGATTGCTCCTCTGTAGATACATCAGAAACCAGTGGGAGGCTTTAGTACCCTGGTCAACTATTATGTCAGAGCACTTGCTGTTGTTACTGGCTCATCCCACTTCCCTGAGTTCAAGGTCAACACTTTAGTAGGGTTACCAACCTCAAAGTAGGGCCTGGAATTCTTCAAGAATAACAACTGGTCGCCAGACTAGAGAGAGGAGTTTCCCGCAGGCAATGGCAGTTTCAGAGGTTGCCAGGTCTGTCGGGCCAGAGGGCAGGGGATGGGGGGAACTTATTGGGAGCAGGGAGGGAAGAAGCTGGAAATAAATACAAAGTGCCTGCATCGCCAGGAAGTGACATAGGCCCATCGGGGACGTCACGGATGACATTCTGGTTTGTGGGCAATTAGCCCACAAGTAGCTTCTACTGTAGAATGTTGCCCCAAAACTAGACTGTCGCCCCCCAACATCACTGATGTGCCTACGTCACTTCTTTAATTTGTATTTCATTACAACAACAAGAACATACAAACAGCAAAAAGGAAAAAGAGGAGCAACATCATATAGATCACAACTCAAGATATGCCTGCTGAAACTTCCAGAATACAATGCAGCCTTTTACAGTAGTCATTTAACATAGCAGAACATCAGTTATGTTGGTGGATTGGAAGAGTTCAGGGTTAATTGCAATGAAATTCAGCAACGGATACCAGAAAGGATATGATTTGAAGGGGTTGGTGCACGAGATTGATAAGAAACTTGATCTAAGACCTTATCCATCGTTATGTATTCCCATATTGTTCTATACCAACTTTTCATCGAGGGAGGGGTAGCCTGCCTTACTTCTGGGTGACATAGGCATGTCATTTTTATTTCCAGTTTCTTGCCTGTTTTTTGGGGGGGGGGTGAGAGGAACAGCTGAAACTGGAGGACCCACACGTGTATCAGGGATTCTAGTATCCCTAGTTTTGGAGGAACCTATGTCATAGAGTGACATCACATCCGCAAACAATGGACTTTTCTGCATTCTCATGTTACTTGTTGTTAAGTTCCTGTTTCTTCAGGGTTTTTTCCCTGTTCTGCACATGTTTTACTCTCTCTGACAGTCAATTTGACATCAAGCAGCTTTCCCCCCTGCATTTTAAATCTACAGGAAAATAAACTGGGGAAAAACCTGTTTGATGTCAAATCAACCACAAGAGGGAGCAAAACATGTGCAGAACAGGGAAAACCCTCCCTAAGAAACAGGAGTAAAATGAGACTGCGGAAAAGCTTTCTGTCTTTCCCAGGCACCAGCTCCAAAACTCTGGGAATTTCCCAAGCATAAACTGAAAACCCTACACTTCAGGATTAAATCTCCAGAGTGCCCTCAAGTCGCCAAAAGTTTATGGCATTATAGGCCTGTTGCTATGTTTCCTTTTTCATTGAAATGTGGTACCCATTCATTGAATTTATCACAAATAATGAAACAATTTTTCATTTCTCTCATCCTAAAGACATATTATTTCTTTGATTTTGTTTTACAGACAGTTGTTGATATTTTATTGCTGATTGCAGGGATTACAGTTCTGCAGGGCCTGAAAGACGGAGCTCTTCCACCAGGCTTTTAAGGAGCCGCCACCACTACTACCATCGACAACCACAACTACAGAGTTTGGCTCTTGGCTTCAACATCTGGCCAGTGTCACCACTTGAATTTGGAAGACCAGTGAGCAGAATAATGGTTAGATCGTGGTCTGCACTCGTCAGTATGCCATCTTAAGTAATTAAGGGAACATCTCCAGCACCTTATGTTGATTTTATTTATAATTAAACTGCTTTTTAGATGATTTTATATGGATTTTAATTGTTATTTATGTATTAACTACTGTGAACCGCCCTGAGCCTGCCTTGCGGGGAGGGCGGGATATAAATCTAATAAATAAATAAATTACATACATACAGCTTGCTGCAGAGAATCTGAGCACTCAAGCCTTTAAGCTTGACTTTGGCTCCCTGCAGGCACAGTTCTGTGCTGCCTCCTCCTGCCACAGCCAGGCAGTGGGAGAAAGTGGCCCAGCCAATGGCTCCCCACACGCACAGCTCTGCGCTGCCTCCTCCTGCCGCCTGGTTGAAACCTGGCAGCCCAGCTGGGAGGCATTTTTTTACAGCCTTCTGAGACTAGCAATAGTCTCATGCCGCTTGTTAAAAAAATTAAAATGTAGGCAGGGGAGTGGCACAAGGGGCAGGAAAAGGGCAGGGGGGAAATCCAAGAGAATTATTTATTTATTTGTTTGTTTCGATTTATAACCTGCCTAGCCAGCGTAGCCGGCTCAATTTGAATGCTTTCGAATTACCTTCAGTTTGGAAGCGAACAAGGGAAAAACCAACACAAAAGCACTCTCAGAAGACTCAGGGAAATGGCGAACGGAAAGTGAACTGAGCGCCGAAGGGAGGAAAAACAATGCAGAATGAAAAAGAAAACCTGACGGACATGAATGGCGAAAGTGAGGCAAAACAACCATGCATAATAGGCTATAATAGCCTGTATTTCATTAATAGGGCCAGTAAAATTTATACATACTGAAACTTTTTTCCCCCGGACCAGAGGTAAATTTCTTGTTAGCCTTTAGGTCACTAGACTCCTGTCTATTTTCACTTCAGGGTCTGTTTCTTTTGAAATACAAGTGGAGTGTAAGTGGAGGTAAACAATGCAGCCATATGGTGGAGATTTACTCAGAAGTACTCTGGAGATCAGTTATAACTCAGGGAGATCTCCATGCTCCATCCAGAGGCTGACAACCATATTTACCTCATAATACCTAGTTTGGCCCATCTCCAGCCACAGGGAATGTACGAGTTCTTCCTGACTTCTCCAGGGCTGGTGGCTGCTTCTTTTGTCTGCCTCCCCCCCACACCAATCAAAAACTGTGCTTCTTCTCCGAGCCAGCAACTTCAGTTGCCTACAATACATTGTGCTAGAAAGGAATTATGTCGAAGAAATTATTTCCTTTCTTAATTATATATTCTCCTTTGGATTAAATTTGGCAGGAGGGCAAGACACCTTTCTAGACTGCCAGGCTAAACAGCAGTTTCCTCCTTTTGTCTACTCTTAGTCCCTCCAGGACTGTATGGATGCATCAGAAACAGGAGCTGAGTGTATTCTTTGGCTGTCTCTGGAAGCTGGCGATGTACATTCTGGGAAAGAAGATAGAAACCACCCCCAGTGTGCTTATTTATGGGAAGCTGGATGAACATCAAAGCTTCCTATGCGGGGAAAACGGGAGGAAAAATCCCAAGAAGACTCATGCTTACCCAAAAACTGTGAGGGGGAGTTCCATGATGATTGAACACTCTTCTCTGTAAAAGGATACTTTATATTAGATAGAAGAATTCTGTACTAGTTTCTTTGTGATCACATGATGATTTTCTATGAGGACGGAATTTTATTTTGTGTCATATGAGTACTACAGTAGTACATTCCTACCATGTTGGGGATACATAAGTCTCCACACATTTTATACTTTACCTGATGGCCAGGATCTTTCACAGGCAGGGGCACCCTAGGGGGCCAAAATACACAATATGTGTGACATAAGTCAGGACACTGGTACCTGAGCTGAAGTCAGGCCCATAGCCGGGATTTGTGGCTTGTGGGGCAAAAATTTTTTCTGGTGGGACTGGTGGGGTTGCCACTATTGTTATGTCAGCTCCAATCCACCCCCCAAGCCCGATTACCAGTAGACACTCCTCTCCCTCCCGTCCTGCAAGATTTAAAGGGCCCTTCAGCTGATTGGCGGGGAGCATGTGGTGGGGAGCATGTGGCATATGCCCCTTTAAAACTTGCAGGAGGGAGGGAGAGGGGTGTGTGCCATCCCCCTGCTTCTTCTCAAAAAATCTTTTCCTCAAAAAAATCTTCTGGGCTGACACTTTAAGAAAGGGGGCGGAGCCGCAAATAGCCCCAGAGTAGCTACAGGCCATGATGAGTGTAGCTCACCTTGAAAGGGTTGAGTTGTTCCATACAGCCCCAAATGATGTGAGGGAGGAGATGCTTTAGGCTTCCCTTGCTCACTATTTTTGCCAGCAGAAACAGCCACTGGAGGTTGGGGGGGTGGGGGGGGGGCTTTTCGTTGCTTCCTTAGACTCCAGGAGACAGTCTCCCTAGAACATCTGCACTGTGTGTGTTTCCCCCTTGCTTAGATAGAGGGCTAGGGTTTCTTGGACATTTTGCTTCCTTAGACTTTGGTGTTGGGTGCCATTAAGGGGGTAGGAGTTGGACAGAGTTGAATTCATGAAGAAATTCTCCCCCACAAACCCCACTGACATGAATGGGAGGGGTTGAACAGGAGAACTCCTTGATGGATTTTGCCCCAAATTTGTTGAAGAGGCTTATTATTTCATTTTTCCTCTGCAGGCTCTGAAATAGATTGGGCTTGGGCTGGGCGAAAAACGTGGTTGGTGTGGTGGTCTCTCTTTGTTGCTGTTCTTTGCTGGTGATTGCTTCATCTGAGGCAGGACAGAGTGGACAGGGAGATGTACAGTGGGCCTTGGGGTCAAACAGCTTGATCTGATGACCTTTGGATGCCTTCAAGCATTATGTGTTTGTGATTCTCTGGCAATCTGACACAGTACTGGATGCAAACACAAGAAGGAAACCCCCCCCCCCCAAAGGATCCACTGGCTCTTAACAGGCAACATCCAGTGCAGGGGTCATTTTGAGAGAAGCTCCGGGGAGCTCAGCTCCGGGAGTTGGTGCCAGCCCCCTCCCCCCCGGCTTGTGTCATGGCTGCAGCAAAATGACCCTGTCCCCTGGAAAGGTCCTTGTTCCTCCGACCAGCCTTCTGAAGGCTTCAGCCACCACTGAAGCTATCCTCCCAGAATAGGGGTATTTCTGCGGCTTGGATTAGTAGCAGTCCCCTCTCTGCCAGCTCTTTCTCTCTCTCTCTCTCTCTTTCTTGCCTTCTGACATACTTCTGGTGATGTCAGGTGGTGTAGCATATGCAAATGAGTTATGCTAATGAGCTCCTGCACCTCTTTTTCTACGAAATGACCCCTGATCCAGTGATTTAGAATTATTTATCCTTTCTGAAAACCAGTCTGCTAACCATGTCTGTAAGATTTCTAGCAATATTCTGGTTTGTATTGTTCTGACTTGCCTTTTGTGTTTCTTTGTGTCTCCCAAACATGCTGGTTTACAGCAAGGTCAGTGGAGTATTTTGGAAGCTGCAGTCCTAGGGTTTACTTCACACCCACACTGAATTAAGAAAGTTCTCTTAACAAGAGTGGCAGACTGCACACTCAGTGGAGCTGTGATGGTGCAAAATAGGTAATGCAAAAACTATATAGTATTCTGACCATTTACAAATGAATGCTCAGTTATGTGACATGTCCCTTTTTTGTTGCACCATGGAGAAATAAGCATTCTTTCAAGGCAGTAGTTGAGAATCCAGTGAAATAAGATCAAGTGGCACCATTGTGGCTTCTCATTGGTCCTGTGCAGACTAAAGTACATTGCTGATTGGAAAGGAAAAGATCAAAGATGTGCACTATTATAAGGCAGCTGTAGGCAGGCCTTTTTAAACAGCTTCTGAGCAGCAGTAGTCTGAGTAGCGCTACTTGAGGACTCCAGCAGCAGTAGTCTCAAAAATCTACAGACATTCATAACTGTGAGAGTTTGGGAGAAAGTGTGAGCAGACAATTGGGAGCCTTTCCAGAACATGGACACTTCTATTTATGGCACTAGCCACACTGAGGATGTCCTCTTTGCCATGACAAACCTGGCACTTCTGTTGGCTAGCTGAAGCACCTTCAAGGGATGTGGGAAGATGTTAGGTACAACTTCTCTGTAAAGTCTAGTTATCTTCCAGAGATCCACACATTCCTAAATAAAATCCACTGGGGCCCTTCATATTCCATTTGCTGATGCATTATCCTATTTTTTAAAGCTATTTTTGTACAGGTCTGAAATGTCCTGCAATTAAACTATAAAACCCATGATGCAGGGTGACTGTAAACATGCCACATATATACTACACCTGAGAACACTATAATATTTTAAAAGGGAAATAATTATAGTAGTAAAGGGAGCTGCAGAAACAATATAGACATGTAAATCTCCCCTTATCCCTATTTCGGAAATGTAAATTTCACTCAAGTTTGACTTTCGGTGGACTTGGGTGGCAATTTTACTAGCAACCCTACTTTACTTATATGTAGGTGTTCTAGTTCACCACAGGACACAAATATCCTCAACTACTTCTGGTCCCTTGCTGCAATCTCTCCGAGTACTCCAAATGTTCACCACAGTTGGTGTAGGGGTTAAGAGTGGTGGACTCTAGATTCCCCACTCCTCCACATGCAGCCAGCTGGGTGACCCTGAGTCAGTCATAGTTCTCTCAGAGCTCTCTCAGCTCAATCTACCTCACAGGGCGTCTGTTGTGGAGAGAGGGAGGGAAGGAGATTGTAAGCCACCCTGAGGCTCCAAGTGAAGGGCAGGGTATAAATCCAACTCTTCTTCTTCTTCTGCCCCTTAAGCTTGAGCTGAATGGATCCCTCCATAAGAGAAAGACAGTGTTATATGTTCAGACCAGTAGCTGCCAGTGAGTCGACTGCATGCGGTTATGACTCGGAGGTGGGGAGGGGAGCTTCGTGGAGGAGGCAATAGGAAAAGGATGCAGTTAGGTTCTGCACACTGTCGAGGAAGTGCTGGCACGAGACGTCTGCGCAGCAGCGGAGTGAGCTGCGAATTCTTCCACCCAGCCACCAAGAGAAATCACAGGGACCAACCTGAACAATGGTAGGTGTAGCTTCTTTCTGGGGATGTGGCAGACTGTGGTAACTGGGGCATCATGAAGCACTGGTTTGCAGTGGGCTCACTTTGCATTTTCCTTGGCCTGTGCATGGCAGTGTAACACAGCAGCGATGGGGAAAGTGGTTGCTGCGTGGGTGACAGTATCCTATCAGAACTGCCTGGCACTGTGGGACTGCCTAAGGACAGACTGTCTTATAGAGGGGTGTGTGTGGTGGTGAGGTCAAGGTTTGGGGAGAAGTTCAGAAATGAGGGAAAACAAGAAAGGGCAGCTTCAAGACTCAGAAGCGTACTATTGCATATGTGTTTGTGGGCACTGTAGTACTGTTCCTTGGGATTTTAAGAGCAATTTGATATATTCCCCAAATGCTAACACGGAATGTTGGGGCAGATGAAAACATTGTTCCTCAGAATGACCAGTGCCTGAACTTAAAAAGCAATACAGTTACTGTAGCTTCAAGTGTTTTACAACAAGGGTTCTGTGTTACCGTGCAGAGGCCACTACCTCAAGCAATATTTGTATGAATTGCACAATTTGCTACTTTTCTTTTTAAAAAGTTTACTCCAGAGTTGAACTTACAAATGTGAGGACATGGTCCAGCTAAAGCAATCAAATCCATTTGAAAGCAGGAGAAAAGTAGTCATGAATAACGGAAGTGGTGCCGATTTCAGAGGGACATAGCCACAAGGAATTCTTGCTGCTTTGTGCCCCCATTGTCTGGAGCTTGGAAACAGTAGTGGCTGTCAATGATACTTTCTTCCATGTCACCAGGCCAGAATAGTCCCACCACATGGCTCTGCTCCTATTCTTTTCAATGTGGCTTGCATGGGAGATCTTCCTGTGAGTTTGCACCCTTTGTCTGGGCTAGCCTAATCATATAGGTTTGTTTTTTTAAAAAAAATTAAATCATGCCTGGTCATGCAGGAAATGATGTAGATGTTCTAACCTTTTCCTAAATTTCTGAGAAGTTTGCAATTTTACTTTTTTTACATTACTTGGAAGGGAACAAACAAATTCAGGCAAAAACTGAGGCCCTGGGTGAAGATGCTGGATAATGGTCTTTGCTGGAGTCAGGGGCTAAGGCCCCTAAGGATTACCCACTGTGGGTTTGATCATTAAAAAGCAGCCGTAGGGACTTCAGATCAGTGTTGGGGGCATTGGACCAAGGGGAGTGTCTTGCCTCCCTTGCCATTTTCCTGATCAAAACCGCCCCCTCTACCAGGCTACAATTAGCCTTGCTAAGTTTCCCTGTTGGGGGTCTTATCAGGGAAACAGCACTGGGGGGGGGGGGACAGCTGAAGCCCTTCATGTTCAGCACCATGGAACTATTCAGTATAGCTTCATCAGGTGTTTTTTAGGTTAAAAAATGTGATCCAGTCATCAATCCTCTAGTCTAGCCATTTGGCCCTAATTGCCCTCCTTCCCCTTTGCCATCTGCTGAGCAGTGGCTACCATTGCCAAACTTCAGGTGGGCCCTGGAAATCTCCTGCAATTACAGCTGATCTCCAAGCTACCAAGGCCAGTTCCCCTGGAGAAAATGGCTGCTTCGGAGGACGACTTCTATGGCATTATACTCTGCTGATATAGCTTCCCTACCTAAATCCCACCCTCCCGAGGCTCCACCCACCCTCAGTCTCCAGGAATTTCCCAACCCAGAACTGGCAACCTTAGTAGTGGTATACCTATGGTTGCCAACCTCCAGGTGGCAGCTGGAGATCTCCTGCTATTACATCTGATCTCCAAGTGACAGAGATCAGTTCACCTGAAGAAAATGGCCGCTTTGGAAGGTGGACTGTATGGCATTAAATGCCATCCTCCTCAGGCTCCACCCCCAAAACTTCCCAACATGGACCTGGCAACCCTACTTACGAGATGGTTAGGCTTGCTGTTCCCTGCTGGGGGCAGAGTTTGCCCATTTTCAGGGCCCCTGATCTGCCAGCCCGGATCTGGTCAGTGGAGGGAATCCTGCCCCCAAAGTGCTATGTTCATGCCAACATGCCCGGCGCGATGATGTTTCCCGGAGGTGATGTCATTGTGCAAGGCATGTTGTGGGAAGACACTCTATCATTTGAGGGAAAACTCTATCATTTGAGGAAAAAGAAGTCCCAGACCAGGAGAGGGACTCCCCTGCTGGCAGCTTGGTAAGACCTGGCTACCCTAGAGATGGGTGTTTGGGAGAAGTGGGGAGGTTTCTGTCTTTGCACTCTCAGGGTGACCTTCCTGGACGTGTCTGGTTGGCCGTTATGGGAAACAGATGGGTAGGGGTACCAGAGCTCTTCTTATCTTTTTTAATTTCCCCCCCCGGGGGGGGGCTAGTAAACTTTTCCTTTGACCCCTGAGATTAAAAAAGCAATTGTTGCGGGTAGATACATCTGGCAGTATCAGTAGATCATTAGAAATATTATCACAACTTGTACACAAATATGTGTGTGTGTTCTGGTACAAATCTGGCGAGCCTTTGTGCCTAGAGTTGCCAACTACAATTTGAGAAGTTCCTGGGGAGGGTGTAGGGCTGCCACATGGTGGCTGGAGATCTCCTGGGATTACAACTGATCTCCAGGCAACAGAGATCACCTATTTATCACCTTTCTGTCCCACCCTTCCTCCAAGGAACTCAGGAATCCAACGCAAAGTTTCCCGTTTTTATCCTCACAACAAACCTCTGATCGTAGATGATAGAAGAAATTGTCCTGTAACCTTGAAAGATGATAAGGATTTTTTGAATCTGTGTCTCTCTGGTCCTAGGCCAGCACACCTAGGGGTTGCCAACTCCAGACTGCAACATTCCTGGGTGTTTGGAGGCAGTGCCTGGAGGAGGGCTGAGTTCGGGGAGGGGAAGGCATGCAGCAGGGATGTGATGCTGTAGAGCAGGGTTGTCGAACGTAAGGCCAGGGGGCCAGAATTGGCCTGTTCAGAGCTCTTATGCGGCCCACAAGCAGCTAGTGCAAGGGAGAGAACAGGAGACTGTTCAGGGGGGAGGGGGCAGAGCCGCTCTGATTGCAGCTTCAGCATGGCAGAACAGCCTCATTTGCAGCAGTCAAGCAGCGTGGGAGTATCTGCCCAGTGCTGCACTGCTGGCTTTCCAGTCCGCCCATATGGGTTGTCCTTTGCATCTCCCACCCAGTCCATGGGGCCCTGCAGTGAGGATACACCAACTCGGAGTTTACTAGCTGTTGTCCCTTATACAGTTTATATCTCCGGTACCTGGCATTATGTTTATGGCACACATGGCCCTGCCTGACAAAGTGACATTTATGTCAGATCCGGCCCTCGTAACAAGTGAGTTTGACACCTCTGCGGTAGAGTCTGCCATGCAAAGCCGCCATCTCCTCCAGGGGAGCTGATCTCTGTAGTCAGGAGATGACTTGTAATTCCAGGAGAACTCTAGGCCTCACCTGAAGGTTTGCAGTCCTAGCACTGTTCATTGTACCATCTTAGTTCTCCGGCCATGTTATATACTCTCTCACACCGGATAAGGCAGAAGTTGTAAAATTATTGCAGGCATTTTGATCTTTGGGCATGATTTAGGCCAGTTTAAGCTCTTTTAATTCCAATGGTTTCATAGGGTATTCAATATTTGTATCAAATCTCTATTTCTGACACAAAGGGTGTGATTAGTAGGCAGTCGTGGCACAGATGGATGAAGGAAAATGTATTGGCGGTTGCTGTCATCAGCTTGGGTAAGTATTTGTGAGGTTTACTTGGTTTTTTAAAGGGCCATTTTAGTTTTACACTGGCTGTGCACTGGAAGGATATGAAGCAATAGCTTTGGGGGGAAGTTGTGAAAGCAAAACAGTGTTCAAGGTTGCCCTGATTCTGATGTTGACACCACTCCAGAGGCAAACTAGAGTGCTTCAGTGGCAATCCAGCTTTTAAAAGACAGGTTGGATTAGCTGCACATCCCAGGGCTGATTGTTGCTGGATTTTCTGGCATGGCCACAATCGAGAAATCCTTGATTACGGCACATCATCTTCTCAAAACAAGGTTTTGGTCCTCAGAGGTGTGGGTAGAAACTATCAGGGATGGGCACAAACCAAACCATGAAACAAAATTCATAATGAACTTTTGCATTGTTCGTGGTTCGCGAACTGAAGTTCATGATGGGTCTACCATCACAAACTTCCATGAACTTTTAAAGCCATTCATGGCAGTTCATGGATAGAGTAGAAAGCAGTGGTTTAAAGGGAATCTGATTTAAAGAAGAAGAAGAAGAGGAGGAGATTGGATTTATATCCTGCCCTTCACTCACTTGGAGTCTCAGAGCGGCTTACAAACTCCTTTCCCTTCCCCTCCCCACAACAGACACCCTGTGAGGTAGGTGGGGCTGAGAGAGCTCTGAGACAACTGTCCTTGAGAGAACAGCTGGTACAGAGCTATGGCATGCCCAAGGTCATCCAGCAGGTGCAAGTGGAGGAGTGGGAAATCAAACACGGTTGCCAGATTAGAGTCCATGCACTTAGCCACTACACCAAACTGGCTCTGAGTCTACACTACTACACCAAACAGAATCTGAGTCCCTTTAAACTCCTGCGTTCTGTTCCCCATGAAAGCTGCAAAAACAGCTGAGCAGCGGGGAGCAGCCTGCTTCCTACCACTCAGCTGTTTCAGGCTGTCTTGTGCAGTCCCTTTAAACTTTAAAGGGATTGCACAAGACAGTCCAAAACAGTTTAGTTGCAGGGAGCTGGCTGCTCCCCACTGCTCAGCTGTTTTTCAGGCTCTCTGCAAAACCTGTTTAAAGGAACTGCAGTCCCTTTCAATGGGGTTTGTGAGGCCACAGACCAGTTCACTTTGTGAATGAACCTCCCAGTTCGATTTGGTTCTTGGTTCAGTTTGTGGTTTGGCTACAAACTGACACGAACTACATTTTTCCAGTTTGTGCCCATCCGTAACATAACAGAAGGGTTTTTTAAAGGGGCATTTATTTCCTTTCTGGGTGGGACTACATAACTTTGCATCACTTTGTTGTTAGGGCTTCATAAAATGCGATGTTGAACTATTACATTAGAATTTTCTCAGTCATATGCTCAGTCTGGCCAATGGTCCATCTAGTACCACAGAGACACCTACGAGCAAGGTCTGTGGATTACAGTCCACAGTTGTTGATGGCTCCCTGGCATCTGACATCAGAGGCTTTCTGCCTCTGATCCATGATAGCCAAATGAGTCCTCTGGCCTTACAACCACCAGTAGATCTCTCCTCCAGAAATCTATCCACACCTCTTTTAAATCCACCCAGTGGCCATCACCATACCTTATGGCAATGTGTCGTAGTGGCACAAGTATAGTGTAATGGCACAAGCCAATTATTCACAATGTGAAATAGTATTTCCTTTGGCCATCTACATCCAGTCAGTTTGGTGGTGGTGGAAAGTGCTATCAAGTTGCAGCCAATGCTCCCTCTAAGCTGTGGAGTCTCGTGAGGAAAAATTCTACTTTGTGAGCTACTGGCATTAAAGTCGTGAGCGAGTGGTTTGGCTGCTGCATAAATTAGTTTGCTCCGGAGCCATCCTTCTTGAACTAAGACAAAAATGTGTGAGCCGGAGGTTAAAGAACTGTGAGCTAGCTCACACTAACTTAGCTAAGAGGGAACACTGGTGCAGCTGATTTATAGTGACCACATAGTTTTCAAGGCAAGAGATGTTCAGAGGTGGTTTGCCATTTCCTGTTTCTCTGTAGCGACCCTGGTATTCTTTGGTGGTCTCCTATCCAAATACCCTGCTTAGCTTCTGAGATCTGACAAGATCAGGGTACCCTGGGCTATCCAGGTCATGGCATCAGGGTCATGGTGGAAAGTGATAGCAAGTGCCATCAAGTCTCAGCTGACTTATGGTGACTCCATAGGGTTTTCAAGGTTTGCCATTGCCTACCTCTGCATAGTGACCCTGGTATTCCTTGGCAGTCTCCCATCCAAACACTGACCAGGGCCAACCCTGCTTAGCTTCTACAATCTGATGAGATCAGGTTAGCTTGGGCTAGCCAAATCAGGGCTATCAGTTTCATAGGGCAACTCCAAATTCTAATATTATAGGAAGGGGAGAAAAGTTTCTTTCTATCAAAATTACGCACTGTGTAGAGAAAGTTACGGATCACTTAGCATGGCACCCAGTCACTTTTTTCCTGTTCTAACATCCCCTGGCAACTTGCTACTCTGGCAGCACTCTTGTCTTCAATGGCGGTGAGTGCCTGGACTTACCACTATGGGACTGAATCAGAGCTGACATGGGAAGACGCAAGGACGTATTGCCAGAACTTCTACACTGACTTGGTAGCAATCCAAAACCAAGAAGAGATCCAATACCTCAACAAGCACATACCTCGCCATAAAACGTACTACTGGATTGGGATCCGGAAGATTAACAATGTTTGGACCTGGGTGGGAACCAATAAAACCCTGGCGAAGGAGGCAGAGAGCTGGGCTAAGGGCGAGCCCAACAACAAACGTTCTAACCAGGACTGTGTTGAGATTTACATTAAAAGGGATTCGGAGTCTGGGAAGTGGAACGACGAACCTTGTAAGAAAAAGAAGCGGGCACTGTGCTACACAGGTAATGATATTGAACATTCCGTATTGTTGCATCTTGTGTCCAGCATGAAAGCTTGGGTGGGGGCAGTGTGTGTGTCTGTGTGAAATGAGTATACGACCATGACCTAGGGATCCAGGGAGCCTAGGCTGCACTGTGAACATAGTATCTGACATGGGCTGCTCCCACATGCAGACAATTCTCTGCATAGCTCTTACTGCTGCTGAAAATGGAGAGGCATTCTCAGTAGCAATGGAGCACCCACATGGAAGTTTTCCTGACACTTTCTTTGCTTCAGTCCTCCATCACTACCATTGTCCCTCCCACTGCCAGTGGTTTTTCTTAAAAAAAAAATCAGTGAGAGCACTATCATTATAATGCTATAACGTAGCAACAATCTATTACAACAGTATACAACTTTCCAGCTTGCTTTCTTTCTTTAAAAAAATCAGGTTTCTAGACCTTTTTAGTTGCTTGTACATTTCTGCAACAAGGGTAGAGACTTGGTTGACTTTTTTTAACTGAAAGCTGGGAAGTAGGACATTGATGCAATAGATTGAAATAATGCTATAGCAATATAGCAAATATTGATTTTTCTCCCCTATAGCCTGAAAAAAGCCCCATGGTGGAGGGGGGAAATGGTTGATGTGGGGAATATAGCAAGAAATAGAACTGATGTGGGTAGAGCCTGAAAAAAATGCATACTTACCAATCCGCATGGTGTCCAGAGGCGCTTTGACTGTGATTGTATTGAACATTGCAGCAAAGCCAGAGGGAAATGTGGAAGCAGGATGAACAGAGGATGATGTCATGTGGATTCCCTGAAAACCAGAACTGCAGTGAGGAAGCCAGAGTGGAGTAGAGCTTCCCTGTGGAAATAGCTATGATCTATTTCTGTCTTTTCAGGCATTTTTCTTTCCTGACTCATGAGACCCAGGACTTGAATTGTAGGGGAAACATAGCTCCATCAAACATTATCCTTGATATGGACTGACAATCATTTTGTCTCCTTCCACATTATGAAAGGCAAGAGGGCTAGACTTGTTGCTGTGGGAACAGCATCACTGTGGAAGAGGAACCTTTTCTATCACAACATGGGAGACATGAGCATCAGTATTAGAGAAGGGGGAGAATACAGCCTCAGTAATATTCATCATGGTGTGGCTGGCAGTGGTGGACTAGTGATATAGGTTCTAATCCAACATAAACTTTCACAGACTAGAGCCTACTTTGTTGGACAAAAGCTTATGCTATAGGGGAAACTGGCTAGTCTTTAGATGGCACAGGTGTGGAAATAACTGGCTACAGAGTACCATAATGGGATGGGATGGCACTTAGTGAAGTGCACTCACTAAGGTCTGTGCAAGCAAACACAACTTTGAGGACTGACCTGATAACTGTAGTAGAAGCCAGCTATGCTCAGCATTGATTGGCTTGTGCTTGTGACACTGGAAATCAACCTGCTCCCTCACTGGAGGAATTTTCAAACTGTTTATTATTAGGGCACCAAATGAGAGAGCTGGCCTTGTCCTAGTGGAGAAGAAAATGGTGCCTCCAGATTTTTAGGCCTGTTGTAGGCAACCTCAGTCAAATCGGAAGCTGCTTGGGAGAATTCATTGATTCTGCTTCTTGATCAACCCAAGTCAAGGGCAAAACTGGGAACATCCATGTTTCTTTTTCACATGTTCTGTTCATGTTGAATGTATAATGGAGTTGGGTTGAACTTTGAAACTAAAAGGGGCATGTTCTAAAGGGAGATATATTCTCCTCCTTCTTAGCCGTAAGATACGGCTTGGCATAAAATCACTTGATGTTTCTGCCTTTAACTCACATTCAGAAATATAATCTGAATAGACTCAAGTATGAGAACACCTGTCCTCATTTTCTGATAGCTTTGGGGTGAACCTGATGGAGTGGGAAGTTAAAAATCTGCCACTTCTGCTTTTTCAAACCTTGCCATTTGATGCTAACAAATACGAACACTCACCCATGCTGGAGCAATGAATTTAATTGAATCTGAGATAAGAATTCAGTTTTGATTTTTATGAAAACTTGGGGTATTGTTGGAGCAAAGCTTGGGAGAATGCTAAGCAAATAACCCTGATTACAGCTCTCTAGAGTAGATATTCAGCCATCACAATGCCTTTCTGTTAGGGTAACCAGATACCCAAAAGGAAAGTGCTCTTGCGCAAGGAAGTTGTGAAAAGTAGGAGTCTGAAGAAGTACAGCTGTTCTCACATCTGCATGAAATATCTGTGCATGCCAAGATTCCTTACTAAGCAGCTCTAGAAGGTACAGGAAGCTTTCCTTCATGGCATCTGATCACCTGACTTTCAGTTAAAAGATTTTACTTGATATGGCCATGTGTAAGTTGAGCTCCCGTAGAGAATTATCACAAGTTGGACTGAAGCAGGGGAAACTGGCCTTGGGATTCTTACTACTTTGAAGAAGAAGAAGAAGAAGAAGAGATTGGATTTATACCCCACCCTCCACTCCCCAAGGGAGTCTAAGAGCGGCTTACAAACTCCTTTTCCCTTCCCCTCCCCACAACAGACACCCTGTGAGGTAGGTGGGGCTGAGAGAGCGCTTTCCCAAGCTGTCCTTGAGGGAACAGCTGGTACAGAGCTATGGCTTGCCCAAGGTCATCCAGCCAGGTGCAAGTGGAGGAGTGGGGAATCAAACCCGGTTCTCCCAGATTAGAGTCCGCGCACTTAACCACTATACCAAACTGGCTCTCTGAGGATTTACTTTGAGGATGAAGGCAAACAGAGATGGGGCTGTCATGACCTGTCCTGGTCTCTCCCAAGAAATCCCGGTAATTATAAATGTGCTGAAAAGTTACATTTTTGACATAGACTGCTTCCACACAGGTAGGAGTTGCCAGCTTCAGGTTAGGAAATTCCTGGAGATTTGGGGGGTGGCAGGGTTTGGGGAGGGGAGGGGAGAAACTTCAGTAGGGTTTAATGCCATAGAGTCCACCTTCCAAAGCAGCCATTTTCTCTTTGCTTTCTGGAGGTCAGTTGTAATTCCAGGAGATAACCAGGCCCCACCTGAAGGTTATGGAAAAATATATGACACTGTGTATAATAGATGTATGCTTAAATTAGATCTATTTTGTGCTTTTTATTTTTTTTCTATACTGTTATATAAATATTAGTCTCACGTATTAGCAAGCATCAGTTGAGGTCACACGCGTGAGATAAAGGGGGGGGGGGAAGAGAGGCTATTTCTTCTGGTGGAAGTTGACCCACAGTTCTGCAATCACATAGGCCGATTTCGCACTGGCCAGTTGCCTCTCGTTCTCTCCGGAATTTCCCCTCCCAGTTTCCTCTGGGAACTTCATTTTCCCACTTGGAACCTCAGCCCTTTCGATATAGCGTGACGAAGGGTTTTCTCCAAAAAAATTTAGAAACTCCCACAATGGGGTGGCCCTGATGAAAGGCGGACGAGTGGGCGTGTTTTCATTTTGGGTTCTCCCCCGGAGCAAACAGGAAAATCCTCTAAAAACAGGATTTGTTTGCTCCAGGGAAACTCCGGTGCAGCAGGGCGATACTCCAGAGCAAAACGTGAGCCTGGAGTAATTGGTGTGAAATCGACCAGAAGCTCCGGTGCAAGCATGAGGGCAAACCTGGGGCAAACGCTAGTGCGAAATCGGCCATAGTCTTTTGAAGCTGCGGGCGCAGCCTGCCAGTGCGTGATCAGATGCAATGGCGGGTGAGTCGGGGTTTTTTTGCCGTTTGTTTCCAATGTGCTTAAACAAGGGATTGATGATTCGCACCTCAGGCCTGAGGGCTCCCTATGGAGCATACAATGATGCACGTACTGAGAAGGGAAAAAAACAATGGCACGGAGTCAGGATGGCCTGATCAGACCATCCCGACACTATGAGAGCGTGCTGGAGCTATCAGACAGGGGAAAGTCTGCCCATGGCCTGTAGCAACCCGTTTACTACCGGACTTTCCCTGGTGCCTGTTTACTCCCCTTCTGCGGTGGAGCAACCCGGGTTGCTGCTGGCTGTGGGATGCTTTCCAGATGTGCATGTCTGATCGCACACATTAAATCCGCCCAGCATTCACACCTATGTTGGAGCTAATTGTGTGTGTGATCACAGCCATAGGTTCACAAAATCAAAGTACATGTTTACACTCTGTTCAGACATTCAAACAGCACCTTGTCAGTTTCACAGTCACTAGTCCCAGGGGGCTCTAGTTATTTATTTATTTGGATTTATATCCCGCCCTCCCCACCTTGCGGCAGGCTCAGGGCCGTAATTTAGCCGTATCAAATACAATCTTTTTCCAGGACAGTGATATACATACAAGACATAAGGTGCAATAAATTCTCTTTGTGAGTTTAAAACTCTTAAAATAGCAGCATTTTTCTAGGGTCCCATCAGAACCCTTGCAGCAAACATAATAACTTATCTAGGAGAACATGCCTCTCAAGTTCTATTCAGCAGCCAGGCCCCACCTGGAGGTTGGCAAGCCTACACACAAGGATTCTTCCTGTCATGGAAAGCACGAAGCCCCCCCCCCCCTTGATTAAGGGGAAGCATCCACATGACATCATGCTTGGTCCAAGCTGGACTTCTGGGGTTCCTGTGGGAAAGGTGTGGCTCTAAGATGCCAATGTGCCTGTAGTTTTGCACAAGTGTGATGAGAGAAAAGGGACGGAGCAAGGGATGGGGTCAGGGCAATGGCAGCAGAGACCAGAATGGGGTGTGGATCCCATTCTTGCCCTCTTGTGTACCAGTTGCTGCAGTTGCCATGGCAGCGGTCACATTGTTGTGGCCCCCCTGAAGAAGCAGCCATCGGAATGAGAGGACTCTAACACAGGTCTGTCTCCTATACAGCATCTTGTCAGCCTTCTTCCTGCAGTCAGAACGGTGAGTGTGTGGAGACCATCGGGAACTACACCTGCCGCTGTTATCCTGGCTTCTTTGGGCCTGAGTGTGAAGATGGTGAGTCTGTCTCTATCTCATTCATAAAACAATATCCAGAGTCACTGCTGGGCGGTGAAGAATGCTTATAATTTATTTATTTATTTAGATTTTTAGGCCGTCCTTCCCTGCAAGCAGGGCTCAGGGCAGCTTGTAACAAAAGGTAAATACAGTAAATGAAGTCAAGTTAAAACTGGCAGTAAAATACATCATCCATATATCAACAAATAAGTAAATAAATACTATGGCCATGGTTCTAACAGAACACTTAATAATATCTAGCATTTTACACAGAACTTTCAAGTATTAAAAGTGAGCAAATCAGAAAAGGCCTGATGGATCAGATTGTGTCTCAGTCATTCCAGCATCCTGTTCCCCCTCAGCAGCCAAACAGATGTCATTGGGAAGCCTACAAGCAGAGCAAACAGCTCAAAGTCTTGTCCTTATTCTTCTTATTCCCCATCAATTGGAATTCAGAGCCTTCAAAGATTACTGTTTTGTCATCGTGGCTCATAGCCACCTATCTTTCATTAATTTCTCTACCCTCTGTTAAAGCCATGCAGTGCTTTCACATACATCATAGGCGTAGAGTACGGGGGGGCTCGAGGCATCCCTGAAATTTCCTGGGGGGGCTCAGCCACCCCCGGCAAAATGGAGCGCCTGCCACCGCACCTCCCTGGGTCCTTCCAAGGCCTGGCCGCCGCTGCTGGAGAGGAAGGGGTGGCTGGGGGGGGGGAGAGGCACCAGCAGCAGTGGCTGGCGGGCCTCAGAAGGGCCCGGGGAGGTGTGGCAGTTTCCCGGGTAGGGAGAACATCGCCCCAGCAAGCACACGCGCTTCGCGCGCTGAGCCCCCACCCCCCCAGAATTTCCAAAAGTCTACGCCCCTGACATACATTATTCTGACAACAACCCAGTAAGTTTGTTCAGTATTATTAATTTATTCAGATGTTTATACCCTGCTTTTCTTCCCAGTATAAGAACTTAATCCCCATCTTCTCCACCACTGCAACAACTACCAACCAATGTCTGTTAGGCTAAGAGTGTCCCAAGGTCACCCAGAGAATTTCTATAGCAGAGTTAGGGATTTGAACCGCGATCGCCCAAGATTCTAGGATGACTTTAACCACTACGCCACACTGGCCATCCATACCACAGAAGAGAGCTGAAACAGAGAGAGAGGCAGCACAATAAATTCATGGCTGAAAGGAGCTCCAAATTACCATTCTATACAAGTTCTATATCTATCATTGCTCTATGCCTTTACAGGGAATTGGCTGAGCAAGTCTCCTATTTTGTCTGTGTAGAAGTCTATCACAAAGCCAGGGAAATAATTTCCTCTTTGTTATGTCCTAATGGCAACCGTGTACGCGGTCAGAGAAACGCACGTGGCCGGGCTGGCTACCAGAGCCTTGCTTCGGGAGACAGTAACCCAGTCAGATTGTAAATTAGACCAAGCGGCCACCCAGGTTCCACCAGGGGACCTATGGTTTAAGGTAACTCATGATTAATCCTATCAGGGAGTTTGGGTGTAATCTTATCAGGGTAATCCTATCAGGGAGTTTGGGCAAGGCCAGGGATGCGGTTGAGATGTGTATTTAAGCAGACCCCTGAGCCCCATTCAGCACCCTGGAATTGTACCATCAATAAATTTATGAGCTGAATTCACTGCAACGCGTCTCGGGACTCAGTACTTTATACTCTTGTAAAGTTCCAGATAACAGAGTTACTACATTACTTTCAGTGAAATCCTCCACTGAGTTACACTCTCCAAAATCCATTGAAATAAATGGGTTTAGAAGAGTACCTCTACTTAGGATTGCATTGTTACTTTCTTACTGTGCTTTCACTGTGTGGTATTTTGTCTCTTCCAACTGCTTTGGGAAAAATGAAAACGTGTTGTTACTGAAGTGGCTGCCATGATTCAGATTATACGTTTTAGTGGACAAGGGTTATTGGAGCTCATGTTCTCCAGAACTCTTCTCCAGGCAAGAATTTTGAGGAGGTTAAAACAATAGAACATGTTGTACTCTACTGCCCTTAATATCAAGAAATCTATTCTAAGTTTATTCTTCCTTTACTTAGAAGATATCCTGTTCATGCGGATTTGGAGTCTGTTGGAATGTTACTTATAGGCGAAAATCCACAGGTTGCAGCTCTTAGTGTGAAATTTCTCACATCTGCTTGTAAAATTCACCATAAAGTTTTATGTATTTTAGATGAATTTCAACAATTTTAATAATGTAGTAACTTTGTATTTCCTAACTGTATTATTTTTATTTCCTACTTGTATTATTTGATTAGCTAATTGCTGTTTATCCATTGTATTCTCTTACAATCATGTGATTTGGGTGTCTGTGATTTGTGCTGGTCTAAGGGGCCGCGGTGGTTCAGTAGTTAAGACGCTGAACTACAGTCTGGAAGGTCAGTAGTTCGGTAGTTCAAGACTTGAGTGCCGCGTGATGGAGTGAGCTCTGGTCCCAGCTCCTGCCAACCTAACAGTTCGAAAGCAAGAAACTGCAAGAAATTGAAAATAGATAAATAGGTATCACTTTGGTGGGAAGGTAACAGCATTCCGTGTGCCTCGGTATCTAGTCATGCCAGCCACATGACCACGGAAATGTCTTCGGACAGTGCTGGCTCTTCGGCTTGGAAACAGAGATGAGCACTGCCCCCTAGAGTTGAATTAGACTGGCTTTCGAGCAAGGGAAACCTTTACCTTTAAGACCATTTTAATAAATGCAAAGAGTACCTTTCATGCTGTTTGTGTTTGTGTGTGTGTGTGTTTTAAAATAAAGTACATTTAACAGTAATGATGGTGTCAACTGATATTTCTTTGTTTCCATTTAGTTGTAAAGTGCAGGGAGATTGATGCTGTCCGTAGGCCACTGTCCATGAACTGCAGTCATCCTCTGGAGTACTTCAGTTACAAATCCAGCTGCATCTTCACTTGCGACGAAGGCTTTGAAGTGAGTGGGCCAGACACCTTGCAGTGCTCCCCTAATGGGAACTGGACAGCACAGATGCCACAGTGTGTAGGTATGTGGCTGTTGTGGTGGATGGGTGCCAGCACTCGGGAGGCGGCTCTCTTTCTGCTTGCTGGTTGTGAGCTCATTCTTTTGTCAAGCAGCTCAGGCTTTTCCAACAGGTTACTTCAACAGGCAGTATGGTGCAGTGCAGTTGGTAGCATTTCACACATCCATGTTCTCACACCACCGGATGGCACTCCTGGTTTCCCCCAGCTCCAGCTCAGGACTTGGGGAGCTGGGAAATATTCAGGTGCATGAGCAGAGAAACAAAAATTTGGATTTCTCTGGCTTGGAGGGAGGTGGGGGAAGCAGAAAGGTTGGGGACGGAGTGGGGCCATTCTTAGATTCTGGGACCTTCTCCAATCAGGAGAGAGAGGAAGGATTTGGGATGGAGAGGAGGTGCAACCAAGAGAGGTTTTCACAGCAGAAAATGTGCCGTATGAAAGAAAAAATGTATGTTAGAGATAAAAAAGAGAGCCAGTTTGGTGTAGTGGTTAAGTGTGAGGACTCTAATCTGGGAGAACCGGGTTTGATTCCCCACTCCTCCACTTGTAGCTGCTGGATGACCTTGGGTCAGTCATAAGTTCTTTCAGAGCTGTTCTCTCAAGGGCAGTCCTCGAAAGAGCTCTCTCAGCCCCACATACCACACAGGGTGTCTGTTGTGGGGAGGGGAAGGGAAAGGAGATTGTAAGCCCCTCTGAGACTCCAAGTGAAGAGCGGGGTATTAATCCAATCTCCTCCTCTTCTTTATGACATTTTGGGCTGATGTTACTTGAGCCTAAGGCAAAATAACAGAGTATTATGCCAAAGAGCACCTTGATTAGATCAAAACATGTAGAATAATAGTTGCATCGCTTGATCTGGTTTTTCTGTTATGCCAGACTTCTCCTTTTTGGATTGTCCACGTCAGGTAAGCTAGCCATTGTTCTGTCATGGCTAAAATTAGATCATTTAAAGCTTCCTATCATACTTGGGTCACACCATGAGAAGTCTCACTAGAAAAGGCAATAATGCTATGAAAAGTTGATGGCAGGGGAAAAAGAGGAAGACCCAACATGAGATGGAGTGACTCAATCAAGGAAGCCTCGGCCCTCAGTTTGCAAGACCTGAGTAAGGCTGTTATATGATAGGACATTTTGGAGGTCTTTACATAGTGTTGGAAGTGACAAAACAGCCTGCCTATTCTTCTGCTTGGCTCATCTCCTTTGTCCTGCAAATATCCTCCGAAACAACTCAGACAAGGGCTTTCTGGGATGTTTTAGGTTGGACGGAACAGAAGGATCAGTCAAAGATCAAAGCAAAATAGGGCCTGAAAGATCAGGGCAACACTTCCCCTCCGTTGGCTCCCCATGTCTAATTTTAGGTTGATGTTAAGTAGTGGTGGTGATAACAGTAATCATAGTAATAATGCCTAACTGACTTCTTGCCTTGTCTCTTCTTTGTTAGATGTACAGTGCCAGCCATTAAATACCCCTGCCTATGGTGAGCGCCACTGTTCTCCCATCCATAGGGAATTCCAGTACAAGTCGATTTGCCATTTTAACTGCAGAGAGGGTTTTGTACTACACGGAGCAGAGACCAGTGCATGTGAAGCATCTGGTGAATGGACTTCCCCAGAGCCAATATGTCAAGGTTTGTTCTTCTGCCTATATTCTATTCTAATATGCGTGCATTGGAGTTCAATACTTGGGAGGTTCAACAATTGAACAAGGGGAGCCACCTGATGGGAGTCCACCAAAGGCCAACACCAGAAATATATTATGATGTGGAAAACTGCCGCTAATGATTATTTTTAGAGTCATGTAATTAACATACTTTGAATATCATTTTCATAATACTGGAGGATTCTGAACTAATGCTAGCAGGCATGATGCATTTAAAGTTGTCACCTTTCTACTGGCCCTGGCTCTTGTGTTATTAACAGACACCTGATACGTGGAAATTAAGATGAAGCTTTTTTTAAGCTTAATTTTTTACTTGTCAGGCTGCAAACACAGATCAATGTCAATAAAACAGACAACTCTAAATACACTTATTCTGAAATCATATTTCCTATTATATAAAGCCGTTTCAAGATTCCAAGGGGCAAGATTCCATGGGGCGCCAAAATCAGTAGGCTGGACGGACTGCCACTCAAAAGGGGGGTCCCTGGCCATTGGCTGCATTCTCTCCCTGCTTTGCCTCAGTCCCGCTCACAGAGCCACCAGCCAGCGTCTCAGCCTCAGTCTGGAGGGAGCCAGCCAAGGGGAAGGACCGATTGGGTGCTGGGTCCACTCTTCTCCTCTGCCCACTGCCAGGTGGTTCTAACTGTCCCCTCACTGGCCTGCTTCTGTCAGTGAAAAGACAATGGACTATCAGCATAACCTCCTCCCCCGCACACTGCTAGCGTGCCCAGAATAAACTGTCAGAATAAACTGTCAGAAACAGGAGCATTTCACACAGCACCCTGTAGGCTTCACCTGGAGGTTGGCTACCCTAGGCGTAGCAGTCAGTGCTCCACAGCAGGATCTGCTAAACCCAGGTTCTTGCTAAGTGGGTGATTTTGGGCCAGTCACAGACTTTAAGCCTAACCTACCTCACAGGATTGTTGTGCAAGTCAAAAAGGGGGAGAGGAGAATGATATCAGCTGCTTCGGTCCCCAATGCAGAGAAAGACTACTTTTCTTCCAGGGGAAGTATGGTTGCCAATCTCCAGGTGAGGGTTGGAAATCACTCAGAATTACAAGTTCTCTCCAGATGGCAGAGATCAGTTCCCCTGGAGAAAATGGTGGACTCTACTTCCTTATACCCTGCTGAGATGGACTCTGTATGACAGCTGATGTGACATAGCAGTCGGGGCTTCAGAGCACGATGGAGGCTGCGGGGGGGGGGGGAAATGGAAATTTGAAGAGTGAGGTTGATGATTGGCTGGAAAGGAGATAGGGTTGCCAACTCCAGGTGGAAAATTCCTGGAGATTTGAGGAATGGAGCCTGGAGACAGTGAGGTTTGAGGAGGAGTGGGACCTCAGACAGGTACAATGCCATAGACTCCACCCTCCAAGCCAGCAATTCCCTCATGGGGAACCATTGTTGCCAATCTCCAGGTGGGGGTTGGAGATCACTCAGAATTACAACTGCTCTCTAGGAGGGAGGGGGGAGGAGATGGAAAGCTGAAGCCAGGAGGCAGATAATGATACACTGACAGTTGGCTGGGAGGCAGGGTTGCCAACTCCAGGTGGGGACATTCCTGGAGATTAGAGGGGTGGACCCTGGAGAGGGTGAGGTTTCAGCAGGGGTGGGACCTCAGACAGGTTCAGTGCAATTGACTCCACCCTTCAAACCACCCATTCCCTCATGGGGAACCATTGTTGCCAATTTCCAGGGGAGAAATGGAGATCGTGCTGAATTACAACTGCTTTTCAGATGGCAGAGATCTTCCCCTGGAGAAAATGGTGGACTCTGTGTCATTATACCCTGCTGAGGTTGCCACAGCAAATTGACTCTGAGTGCTCAAGGCCGGAGCACTCTCCCAGAGCCTCTTTCTAGAGCCCATTGTATTTATTTCCACAATGGGCCTTATTCCTAGTTATATATAATTCCCAATATGATCCTATATTGGATCCTTAAGTCCACAGCTTGGGGCTATGACTAAAAAAGACAGATCTTTATACAAACCTGAAAAAAACACTGGTTTGCAGAAAAATCTAAAAACATATAGTTGGGAGCTTAACCCCCCAAATAATAGACAAAGTACCTATAACTTTTAAAAAATGAATGCCATCTGAGATTTCAGTGGACATTATAGGAGTTGCAAAGCAATCACAATAATATCGCCAGCCTTCAAGCCTTGGTTTCTTTAGTAAAAGGCAGAGTGAAGGGGCCATGGTCTTTCCCAGGGCTGTTTTTCTCTCCAAGTCCACCCCAGCTACTTTGCCCCCATCCTCGAGGATTCATCAGGATGAGGCCTGGCAGCAACCATCCTGGGCAACTTGCTACCATGCAACTTGTGTGACTCATCCAGCCCCAGCAGTGGCTACTGGATTACTTGATGCCCCACAACTTACTGGGCCTAATAGCAACCACTGTACAACCTGCACAGCTTGGCTGGGCCTGGTAGTGTCCATCGTACAGCTCTCCTGAGTGGCTTGCTACTGCATGAGTTTTGAAACTTGACTGGGGAGAGGGAGGGAAAGCTGAGAGCCAGTAATCCTACTCTGGCTTGGAACTTCACTTGGTGACCTTGAGCTAGTCACCATATGTCCTATTTCTTACTCATGCTTTCTGATCTGACTCCAACTCTTTTTTATTTTCCTAGTCAAGCAATGCGAGAAAATAGAATCTCCTGCAAGAGGAACAATGGACTGCATACATCCGTTGGGTGACTTTGCATACAATTCCACTTGCAGCTTTGCTTGTGAAGCTGGATTTTGGCTCAGCGGCTTGAAGATCTTGCACTGCAATGCATCCAATCAGTGGACAGCAGACGTACCCATCTGTCACGGTAAGGTATCTAACCTAGATTCTGCAGCTCCATAGGGGAATCATTCTTCTCGGTTTGCTGTTACAGGTTTACTGCAGCTAATATATATCTAGCACTCCTGCTGATGAAGTGATTGTTATGGGAGGGGGGACAATGATAGTCAGCAAGCAGGTCAGTGACTCAGGGAGATGTTTGTACTGTGTCAAAGCCCAGAGTTTGTATAAATTGTTTCATTATCCCAAAAGCTAGTTACCCAAGGGATCAAGCAAGACAAAGATCTTGCAATCTCTGTCTGTCTGTGAAATGCAAATTGGAGCCTCATGCAGCCTCAGTCTGTCTCAGGGCTGTGCAGGAGAAAGATGGTTTGATTTATACTCAGTTTCAGTGACAACTAGTTGCCTTACTCTTCTATTAGCATTTTAAAGGAAAAAAATATGTGCGTGTTTTCCTTTCAATGCTAAAAGCAGAGTAGGGGAATCCAGTCTGAACTGTGGAACCAAGTGATGGTTCAACCTTGTTATGTCCGCTGACCTCTCCCATCCTTGCACATATTGGATTAGTTGGTTAGCAGAGTGCTCAAGGCTTATAATGCAGCAAAACCAATCTGGGTAGTGTGGGCTGTCGAATTGAAGCCTTTTATCTTTGCAGACTAATATGAATCCTTTTTATTTAAGGAACTCCATTCTACACAGGATAGAGCAGAGTCAGATTTCCAGTCTAGGCTAACTAACTAAGATGGATGGAGATAACAGGAGCCATGTCCTGCTCTCATGCAGCCAAGATGGAGAAGTCTGGCAGAATGTGGAGAGAGCGTGTCAATGCGGAAGAAAGGAAGTTTCCCCTAAGAGTAGGAATCTACACATCAAATGGATAGCATCAGAGGAGAGAAGGAAAGGATGCTGAGTGTCCTAGCCTACCTATTTCTCTGACTCTCTTGTAGTCTTCCTTTGCAGTTTGAGGCTAAGAGACAGTGCAAGGTCCTTCACTTCCAGCAGCACAAACCCCAGGCAAACAGGCTGCACAAGCCTGCTGGTGCTGGTGTGTGCCAGAGCACCGCTCCGGAAGCTCAGGAGCCAACACAAATGGTGGTGCCCCACACTCCTTCTCTCTAGAGTTGTGCCACTGCTGCGGCGTGACTCTAGAGAGAAGGAAGAAGCCCTGTATAGCCCCCCCATATTGTTCCTAGCTCACCCGCCTGCTGAGGCGTGCAAGGCAGGAAGGGGCCGGGGAGTGCAGAGAGGCATTTAAATGCCTTCTCCTGGCTTCCTCTGCCCACCCGCTTCTGCCCACCGAAGCAGGTGGGCAGAAGAAGCCCCACAGAGTCCCCCCGCACCGCGCTGCAGAGTCCCCCACCCCGCTCTCTCCTCCTGGCTTCCTCTGCCCGCCCGCTCTGGCATGACTCTTGACAGGCCAGCTGGGGGAGCAAAAAAGGGGGGGAGCCATCGTCAAAAGCCTCCCCTTCCCTTCCCCAGCTGGCCTGCCAAACTTTAAACCCCTTCTCTCTTTGCTTCCCCCCCACCCCGCCTTGGCAGTCCGGCTGGGGGAGGGAAGGCTTTTGAAGATGCCTCCCCCCTTTTGCTCCCCCTTCTGACACACTTCCGGTGATGTCAGGGGTGTGGCATATGCTAATGAGTTAGGCTAATAGCAGGTATGCTAATGAGCTCCTGCACCTCTTTTTCTACGAGATGACCCCTGGCTGGATGTAATAGTAACCAACCTAAATCAGGCCCTGCTGAATCGATATAAAGTGGTGGTGGGGGGATGAGGTGAGGAGTGAAAGCACAGAATGGACAAGCAGCAAGGGGAAGCTGAACCTACGATAGAAATAGTTCAGCTGCTCTTAGGAAGAGAGTTGCCTGCTGCCACCAGGAAGGGACTGCTTTGTTGGAGAGTTCTGATGAAGCATGTGGGAAAGCCAGGCAGCTCAGTTACTAATGCAGGACCACCCCACTTGCACTTTTTGCCCTGAAACTGCTTCTCTTGGCATGGTTTTGTTTGGAGAGGGCAGTGCTTACGGGATGAGAAGAAAGAGGCTCACTTTGTCCATTGCCCCTGCCTATAAACTTGACACTTGCTCTTCCTTCCTGCCACTCCCGTGCTTTCTGTGGCATCAAGCCCAATTTTAAGCCCAGGCTTACTGCTTTTACATCTGGACTGAGCCTCAGGCTGGAGACTGATGGTGTGCATACATATCACAGTTTCTCCTCTGCTAAACAGGGTTTGATCAGAGGTAATGGCCTGGCAAAAGAGAGAAGTGTGTATCTCATGGGAGGACATTCCTCTTTTGAAATCACATTCAGCTCTCTTATTAGAAATTGTTGCTGGTTTCCAGCCATGCTTCAGTGACCTGCTTTCTTTCTTAGCTATTCAGTGCCAGCCCCTGGGGGTCCCCATTCATGGAAACTTCACCTGCTCCCATCTCCATGGGAATTTTCAGTATCAATCCAGATGCACCTTCCATTGTACTGAAGGCTTTCAGCTGCTTGGAGAAGAGGTGACTTCGTGCACAGCGACTGGAGAGTGGACATCGCCACCTCCAGTTTGTCAAGGTTTGGTGCTTTTTTATTTTCACAATAGCTTTCCTTTGCTCCCATGTCTAGCATACCAGACATGATAGTCATCATCCAGTTTTGAAGATTTAAAAAGACCACCTGCTATCACAGTTGATCTCTAGAGATCAGATCTCATGGAGAAAATGGCTGCTTTGGAAGGTGGACTCTGTCGCATTGTATGCTACTGAGGTCCCTCCACAGATTCCACCCCCAAAATCTCCAGGTATTTCATCACCCAGAGCTGGCTACCCTGGAGATTGTGGCTCAGGGGTAGAGTGTCTGCTTTGTAATGCAGAAGGTCCCGGGTTCAACCCTTGGCATCTCCCTTTTAAAAGGATCAGATAGGGGGTGAAAGGAAAGACCTCTGCCAGATATCCTGGAGATCTGGGGCCAGTCAGAGTAGACAAACTGGTCTTGGCTGAAGAAAATCCCAGTCATTCACACAAGAACCAGAATTGGCTTCTTCCATTTCTTAGGAGACCATCTTCATTTTGTGCTCTGATATATCCTGGGTACAAACTGTTCCTCCTTTCACCCTCCTTCTGTGTAATTCTAGTGATTGGCTGCCCAAAACTGGATACCCCCAGGAATGGAGGATTAAACTGCTCTCATCCACACAGAGGCTTTGCATATAGTTCGGTCTGCACCTTCTCCTGCGATGTGGGGTTTGTGCGAGTTGGACAAGAAAGGCTTCAGTGTACAGCCCTGGGTCTGTGGACAGAGAAATCGCCCTATTGTGAAGGTCAGTGCTGAGCAGACTTGCTATAATAACAGGCATTTTGCTAGTTTCTTGAGTATGACCCCCTTGATTATTCAGTGCCTTGCAAAGGAACAACTAAAGCAATCACAGGAAAACAGGGGCAGGGCGAGGAAGAGTCAGCATCACACTTTTTAGTTCTGCACAGAGCACCAAGCTCTTCAAATATTTACATGTTAGCAGTGAATCTTTGGGAACCCTTCAATGCAATCCTAAAAAGAATTATGCCAATTGAAGGTGATGGGCTCAGAAGGGTGTAACTGTGCTTAAGATTGCATTGCAGGTGATCTAGTATTTTTAGCAAACCAAACAAGCGATATACACAGTATTCAAAGCAATATAACCAAAAAGCACTGTATAAACACACAGAAAATCAATACAAAGTGTGACAATTATTGCTGAAAAATAAAGTGCACAACTTTTAATGTGCTGTTATTAATACAATTTTAATTCAATCTTAGAAAAATTGCCACACAAATATACAATATAATGGCATATAAAGGTCCAAAGACCTAATTATAGAACAACTGGTAACAAAGCAGTAAGTCACAAAGAAGTAATTAATACAAAAAATTCAAAAAGTGGTCAAAAGTCCTAAACTGAGAAGGAATATCAAAGTAGTGAAACTGAATGTAGAATAATAGGTAACAAAGGAACAAGTCACAAAGAAGTAGTAATTTTTCCCAGTCCTGTGCCCAGTAACATTTTACTCTGGTGGGTGTACTTTTTTGTGATTATTTTCAGTGTGGTGTGCATAGGACTATTCTCGTCAGCATTTCACAGATGAAAACAGGGACATAATTAAAGCCTTCCTGTTTTTATAATGATCATTGATCAAAGATAGATCCAGGTGGGCAGCTGTGTTGGTCTGAAGCAGTAGAACAAATTTAGAGTCCAGTGGCACTTTTAAAACGAACAGAGGCTGAGGACAGACTGGCAATCTGCCCCGGGATAGGTCCGCATGGGAAGCGGGGGAAGGGAGCCTGTTCAGACATGCACAGCTGTCCCTTGGCTCCCTTCTGCACTTAGCCGCTTTGAAGCTGGTTTTCTTGCGCTTTAGAAGGACACCGGGAGAAACCGGTGTCCGGAGGCCGTCTTGCGCTTGCCTCCCACTTCCAGGCAGTGTGAACCAGAAGAAGGCGGGAGGCAAGCGGAGGCGGCAGTGTGAACGCGGCATTTTGCCAGTTTGCTCATGAGCGCTCATGCACACATGAGCGCATGCACACATGCGCAAATTGCCAAAACAGTCCTATCACGAGCTGCAGAGGCCGGCCCACCTGGGGCCACTCTACAGCAGTCTGAACGCTCCATAACGGCATCCTTGCGCAATACCCTGGCCAATGTGGACAGCCAGCCCTGGGGGATTCCCCCCCCCCCCCCCCGCAGCTTTTGCCTCTGGATTCATCCCGCTCCAGATTGCCAGTCTGTCCTCAGCCAGAGTTTTATTCAAGGTATGAGCTTTCATGTGCATGTGCACTTTATCAAATACATTGGAAAGAAGGTAAGGTTCAAACTTGTCTAAGTGTGCATGCACACGAAAGCTCATGCCTTGAATAAAACTCTGTTGGTCTTAAAAGTGCCACTGGACTCTAAGACCGATTTCCCATGAGGCGCTGCTCTGGTGTCGTTCCTCCCTTTGCCCCAATTGCGTGCTTGAATTTCCCACTATTTGCCCCGTGCCGCATTTTGACCCGTGGCTTCGCCCGAATTCCCCCGTGGCTTCAGTGATCCTGTTTTTTGAGGATCACTGAAGCCGCAGGGAAATTCGGGCGAAGCTGCGGGTCAAAATGTGATACGGGGCAAATAGTGGGAAATTCAAGCACGCAATGGGGGCAAAGGGAAGAACGACGCCGGAGCAGCGCCTTGTGGGAAATCGGTCTAAATTTGTTCTATTGATCAAAGATCATTGCCCCATCTCCACCTCCATCATTACACATGAAGGAAACATTAAGGAAACAGGGGGAAATGAATTGATGATTCATGAGTTTGAAGAATAAGAGGGCAAGAAATGTATTATAGATAAAAGAGAGGGGTTTTTTTCTTTTATGGATCTATAGAGAGTACTAGTAGAAAATTAAGATGTACCAGTCATGGATGAAAATTGAAATATATTCCCTTTCTGCCCTGAAACTTGCTTTATGATGTTGGATCAGTCCTTCTCCCTCTGCCTAATCTACCTCACAGGGTTTGTTATGAGGATAAAGTGTGGAAGGGAGAGCCATGTACTCTGCCCTGTATTCCTTGGAGCAGAAAAACAAAACCGGATCACAGTGTAAACACCTAATAGCAAGCCAACACTGTGATTTATGGCTACTGTATAGTTCGTTAAAACTCAAGTGGTCTTACATGTTACACAGATAACAGAAAAATATCACAACTAATAATATGATCCTGTATCACAATATTTAGAAAAGTCCCATCCTTGTGATACTGTAGAAGTATTTTGTGTAAATAAGAGGGAGATAATTTCTGAGGAAGATCTACTGTGAATAACTTATGAGGAAGATCACCTACAAAACGGGCATAGATCTAGATACTCATCAACTTCCTACAAGTTATTACAGAAGCTGTTCTACGATATCACAAGGATGGGACTTTTCTAAATTTTGTGATACAGGATGACATTATGAGTTGTGATATTTATCTTTTATCTGTGTAATATGTAAGGACCATTTGTATTCTCATTAACTATAAACACAGTAGCCATACATGTATTCCTTGGAGGCAGGGTAGGATAAAAATCTTCTAGACAGGTATGTAGCCTGGGCTCAGAACATGTGTGTGTGAAGTTCCAAACCTTTTCTTCCTCAGCTGTGAAATGCCGCAGTCTGCAAAGCCCTGAAAAAGGGGAAATGATCTGCTCTCATCCCACTGAAGAATTTGCTTTCCAATCTCTGTGTGAATTTACCTGTGAAGCTGGCTTTGCCTTGGCTGGAACAAAAGCAGTGGGCTGCTTGGCAAGTGGGAACTGGAGTGACCCATCACCAACCTGTCAGGGTAAGGCATTTTCTTCCCTCTGTAGGTTTTTGGATTTTGTTTCCTATTATTAGTCAGTGCCCTAAAAGCACTACAATACACTAACCTGGACAAGCTCCCTCTGTTCCAGGAGTGGCCAAACTGTGGCTTGGGAGATGCATGTGGCTCTTTCACACATATTGTGTGGCTCCTGGCAGGCTCCCCATCCATCCATCCATCCATCCATCCATCCTCCCTTCCTCCCTTCCTCCCTCCCTCCTTTCTTTCTTTCTTTCTTTCTTTCTTTCTTTCTTTCTTTCTTTCTTTCTTTCTTTTCTTTTCTTTTCTTTTCTTTTCTTTTCTTTTCTTTTCTTTTCTTTTCTTTTCTTTTCTTTCTTTCTTTTCTTTTCTTTCTTTCTTTTCTTTCCACTTCTCTCTTTCTCTCTCTTAGACAAATAAATATCATTAGCAAACAAATAAATATCATTGTACAAATAAATATCATTACCAATATCTGTTTTTACCCCTTTTGTTTTTATTTTTGGCAGTCTCGTTTAATGTTAATAAAAAGCAAATTTGCATATGTTCCAATAAAAACGTGTAATATGTGTTCATGTCTTGTGGCTCTCAAACATCTGATGTTTATTCTGTGTGGCTCTTATGTTAAGCAGGTTTGGCCACCCCTTTTCTATTCTTTTCTTCATGTTTTCGTTATTAGATTTGTTCCTTCTAGTAGATGGGGAAGTCCTGGTTAGGTGCAAATGGTTTCTTCTTTCACCATCCTTCTTTGTTATTGTAGTTATTGGCTGCCAAAAGTTGGACGCCCCCAAGAATGGAGGACTGAATTGCTCTAATCCGCACGGAGAATTTGCGTATAGTTCGGTCTGCAGCTTTTCTTGCGATGTGGGGTTTGTGCAAGTTGGGCAGGAGAGGCTTCAGTGTACGGCCCTGGGAAAGTGGACGGAGAAACCACCCCTTTGTGAAGGTCAGTGCTGAGTACAAACTTGGGGATGGGCTGGAGTAATCTTTGCTGTGTATAAGGCAACTTGAGAAATTAACTAGCAAGGATCTTTGCTAACCAGTAAAGTGAAATAGAATATCCTCTTTACTGTAACACTTATGCCAGGGACAGAAAACTGGGCACATGCCTCCTCCCAGTAACATGGGAATCTTGATAGAGCTACCTGGATGCTATCTGGATGAAATATACATGCACATAAAGATTTTATCAAGGGGTTCCTCAAGGTAAATTCCTCTGGTGCATCTCATCCTGGAAATATGATACCTGGACATTGATTGCAAGCAATGTTCCCTCTAAGCATAGCTGTTGGTGCCTCTCCTCACCCCCTCCTGAGTTTCAAAAACTCGAGTTTTATGGGCCCAGAAGGAGGTGCCTCCATCCTCCATTTTTCCAGTGGAGGGGGAAACGCTTGTAAGCTGGAAGCTAAAATGCCTGAGCAGCCAGCTAAAATGTTGTGCGCCAGCACCCCCTAGCACAACTTGCTTGCAAGGGGTCACCAGGTCAATTCCAGGCCCTTCCAGACAGAGAACACAGCTGGGAAAGCCTTCTAACTCCAGATGCCAATGAGCTGCTATCAGGAGGTAGTTTTGGGCTAACTTGGAGTAAAGGCGGCTTCATATGGAAACAGTCATCATGGCTAGTGTGTCTGTCTTTATTTTGTTTTCCCTGATGAAGAGCCATCACCTCAAAGTGCCTCAATGTTTCTGAGCCCTTTGCAGTGAGTACTGCAATTGGATACAATCATAACTGGATTTTCTTCTGTCCACTGGACATTCACCTTTGACTTTGCTGTCTTTTCCTTCCTTGCTCCAGCCACCCAGTGCCTAATTTTGCATGCACCAGACAATGGCCATTTTAACTGTTCTCACCCCCATGGCGATTTTGCATATGGCTCCAGCTGCAACTTCTTCTGCAATGATGGTTTCCAGCTTGTTGGATCAGAGGTGCTGGACTGCTTGGCTGTAGGAAATTGGACACAGCAACTGCCATTTTGCAAAGGTCAGAGCTAAATTACGTGGTTCAGAAGACCAGAACTGATGTCTCTTTGGAGCTGGTATTATAACACTACACTGTTGCGGAACTTTCCTTCTCCCTTGCTGCTGAACTTGTATATTGGTAAATAAATGAGATCAAAAAACTTCTATAAGTCTTCAATACTTTCTGCTCACAAGGAAGCTGACCCTTTAAAGGACCACAAAATAATATATTTGTTTTTTGGAATCTATGATTGAAGTTGTGCAATAGGCTCCCTGGCTATTGAAAAATGCACCATAATTGATTTGAATGTGTATCCCCTAAAATATTTTAAACTTGTCTTAGATTAGTGTATAGTGTTGTGGCTGCTGGCTAGCCATTCTTTCATTTAAGCTGATTGTTGGCCATGCTGCAAAATGATCCACTGATATTTCAGCTAGGGGAGCTAATGGCAGGAGATTCTCCTTACACTCAGCAGGGGTCATTTAGTAGAAAAAGAGGTGCGGGAGCTCATTAGCATAACTCATTAGCATAACTTATTTGCATATGCTACACCACCTGAGATCACTGGAAGTATGTCAGAAGGCAAAAAAGAAAGATGAGAGAGAGAGAGAGAGAGAGAGAGAGAGAGCTGGCAGAGAGGGGACCGCTACGAATCCAAGCCTCAGAAATACCACTATTCTGGGAGGATAGCTTCAGTGGTGGCTGAAGCCTTCAGAAGGCTGGTCGGAGGAACAAGGACCTTTCCAGGGGACGGGGTTGTTTTGCTGCAGCCATGACACAAGCAGGCATTCCCCCGCGGGGGGGGGGGGGGGGGGGCTGGCACCAACTCCCGGAGCTGAGCTCCCCTGAGCTCCTGCTCGAAATGACCCCTGCAGCTCAGAATCTCTCTCCAATTTGGGGGCTGTGGTAGTTGTTCGAGCTTGAAGGTGATACCCCTGCCCATACATGAGGAGAGAGAGCAGACAGACAGAAAAAAGGCCAACAGAGGAGCAGGGGGAGAGAGAAAGAGAAAGAGAGAGTTTCTACCTGGGTAAAGCCTTTTCTTTTGCTAAGAGTGTTGCTCTTTCTGCTGCCTGCTGCAGGAGTGCCTGCTTGCTTCCAATGTGCTCTGCTTGCATATCTGTAAATAAAGCAAATATTTCAAAGGCACCACCAGTCTCCAGTTACTTAGGCATATCATCATCATCATTGATGCCACCTGTTTTGTTTTTTTTTAATTCAGCTGTTCAGTGCCCTGCCCTAGGAACTCCAGACAATGGCCAGGGAAACTGCTCTCATCCACATGGATCCTTTGCATTCAACTCCAGCTGTGTCTTCTCCTGTGACTCTGGTTTTCAGTTAGTTGGCTTAGAGTTGCTCCAGTGCATGGCTAAAGGAAATTGGGCAGGGGATATGCCCATCTGTGAAGGTATGTTTTGCCTTGGGTCCAAGGTGGGTTTGGGGAGGCCAAGTAGAACCTGCACCCGGCCTTTGCTCCCCAGGATCAAATTCAGACTTATTTCCAGAGATGTAATGTCCTGGGTCTATCAGAAGGGTTTTAGGAGGCAACATCATTATTATCTTCCTAGCAACTGTAGCAACTGTAACCTTGTGTTAACAGACTCTCTCGTTTTCATTTTACAATCACCTTGAGAAAAATCTAAAATATCCTGATAAGATAAATACTTTTGTTTAGTAGCCATTTCCCACTTTAAAAAGGCATCTTGGGTTCCATAGCACAGTTTTTGGACATAACCTGGGTGTGTATTTATTCCATATTCTCAGAATGGCAGGTCCAATGTAATGATTTTTAAAGTCAACATTTTTAACTTTATCATACCATAAATAAGCATGCCACCCAAATATTTCAAAGACACCCACAGTCTCCAGTGCTGTCCCATTTCTTGACTATTGGCCCTACAGTCCTATACAAAAGTATTCCAGTCTAAGAAACCAGCACGTTTAGACAGGAATAACTGCATAGGATTGCACATTACATTTGTTACTGCTTTTGTTAGTACTTCGTACCGCTCAGGTGTAATATTATTATAATTATATGATTATATTATTATAATAATAATAAAATGTGCCATCTGTTTTTTTTAAAAAAATTCAGCTGTTCAGTGCCCTGCCCTAGGAACTCCAGACAACGGCCAGGGAAACTGCTCTCATCCACATGGATCCTTTGCATTCAACTCCAGCTGTGTCTTCTCCTGTGACTCTGGTTTTCAGTTAGTTGGCTCAGAGATGCTCCAGTGCATGGCTAAAGGAAACTGGACAGGGGATATGCCCATCTGTGAAGGTATGTTTTGCCTTGGGTCCAAGGCGGGTTTGCGGAGGCTGAGCAGAACCTGTATCCAGCCTTTGCTCCCCAGGATCAAATTCAGACTTGGCCTGGGACTCTCAGAAGGGTTTTAAGGGGCAACATCATTATTGTCTTCCTAGAAGAAGCCTGCACACTCTGTGGCCTGCTGAGCTAAGTGCAATCCATCAGCCAGTATTCTGGCCTGTATCTAGAGGCATTTGGGCTTGCCAAGAAGTTGACAATAAACTTCTGCAACCCTAGTTTTGCATTTCTAGCCAGGTAGAAAAGCCAGGAGGTTTGGTGGCTGACGGGATGCATTTGGATGGGAGGGTTGTGTGTGCGTCACATCTGCTGTGTAGGCATCTCACAAGGAGCATTTCACCTTTTAGCTGTATACCCAGGGCACATTATTCTCTTTTGGAAACCCCAGCCCAGCAAATAGGGTTTGGAAATTCCTGCAAAGCCAAAGGAGAGTGAGATCTGGGGAGGGGAGGGACCTCAGAGGGTATGCCATGCAGTCCACCCTCCAAAGCCACAATTTTCTCTAGGTGGAACTGATCTCTGTTGTCTAGAAATCATTTGTGATTCCAGGAGACCTCCAGACCTCACATGGACAGCTCTACAAGCAAATGAACATAGGATGCTGTCCTCCACTGTCAGACTATTGATCTACCTGGCCCAGTATTGCCAGTACTGTATGTTCTGACTAGCAGCTACCCTCTAAAATTTCAGTCAGAGGCATGCGGGAGGGATAAAGAGTTTCAGCTGCATTTTTTTCTGGGATGTTGGATTCGTGAGGTCTGGATCCCAAGGATGTAACTGTTATGGCTCTGGAAGACTGGACAGAGTCTGTCCTGTCCTGAGAAAGTCAGAGGAATGTTTGAGGCCCCCCCTTTGTATTTGTTTATTTGTTCATTTATTAGTTATTTTACCCCGCCCTTCCAGCAGAGCCAGCTCAGGGCGGCTTACAACATTATAAAATACAACAATACTGTGTACAAAATTTAAAACCATAAATATCACATAAAAAGTGCTGGTGTTAATTCCTCAGTGTAGTCAGCTACGTAGTTCCTGTCAGATGGGCACAGTACTTGGTTCAGGCTATAGTTAGATGAAAAGGTGGGTATAGTGGAGTGGGGGGAGAACCAGAAAGGTCGGGCTCATTCGTCATAACTGTCAGATGTCAGAGGTGACAGTGACGGTAGTGATGGTGGTATTTGGTAACGGTGGCAACTCCAAAGGCCTGGCAGAAGAACTCCGTTTTACAGACCCTGAGGAACTGTAAGAGGTCCTCACTCCACCAGAGCGGAGCCACCACTGAAAACACCCTAGCCCTCGTTGTTACCAGCCTGGCCTCCTTGATGTTCGGGAGGACCAGCCAATTCCGGGTCCCCAATCTCAGTGCTCTCTGGAGAACATATGGGGAAAGGCCATACACTCTCTGAGCCATAGAACTACATGTTACATTATCCCCAGATTCAATGGAGAGGCTGAAATTCTGTGCTTCCCAAGCATGGCACAGGCTGGATTCAGATCATGACCACATCACATGGAAAGAAGAGGCTTAGATTCCCACCCCCCCCCCAATTCTGGGCTGTTTCTCAACTTGAAAGGCCTGAGGGGCGCTATTCATCCCATTGTAGAAATGTAACATTCAGTTTATTGCACATATGCATCCTCTTAATGTGGAAAGCAATGACAGTACCGTCACTACCAACACTACCGTCACTGTCACCTAGAGCCGGCATTGCTGGAAAGGTGGTGTATAAATTTAACAAACAAACAAACAAACAAACAAACAAATAAATAGAAATAGTGCTTTCCCCCATGGCTGCTTTAGATTGGGAAAATGTTGTGGGGGTGGAACCTAAGCTCTGTCTCCACCCATGACAGTCCTGATCTGAATCACGTCTGCAGGCCCCTGGGAACCATGGAACTTCAGAATATGCCTCTTGACCAAACCCATGGATGTCCCCAGTTTTTTGTTCTGCATAATAATAATAGTGCTGGTAATAGGGTTGCCAAGTCTTCCTTACTTACCGGCGGGGGGGAGTCCTCTGTCGTCCGGGAGCTTCCTGGGCGTGCGCCTGGCAACGTCGCCCAGAAGTGACATCAGCACGTTGGGGGCATTGCCAGAGTGACGTCATTACATTGGGGAAGGGGGGTGGGGTTCCCCCCGCCGGCCGAATGCTGGCCGGTGGATCGGGAACCCCTGTAGCGGGGGATCCCCCGCCCCCCGGGCTGACTTGGCAGCCCTAGGTGGTAATGATGACGTGTGTGGGCAGGTAGGGTTGCCAGCTCTGGGTTGAGAAATACCTGGAGATTTTGGGGTGGAGCCTGGGGAGGGAGGGGTTTGGGGAGGGGGAGGGACCTCAGCTGGACATAATGCCATCCAGTTCATCCTCCAAAGCAGCCATTTTCCCCGAGGGGACTGATCTCGGTCATCTAGAGATCAACTTGTAAGAGCAGCAGATCCCCAGGGGCCACGGAGGATGGCCACTCTAGTGGGGGTGTAATGCACCCTTGCAAACATGTTGAGGAGCCACACAATTGCCACCATTGCAACTGCCACCATTCCATGGCAATAGTGTTCAGGCTGGAGAGACTCCTACAGTTGGCTCTGTCCACATGTTTGTATGGTATTCACAGACACTTTGCAACCATGTGGCCTAGAAACAATGGAGAAACAGCTCCCATGTGGATTGGTGGGCATGTGAAGCCATGTTGACCCAGTGAGGCCCCATGCTTCTGCTGAACAGTGAGTGCCATTTTCCACAGATACTGAACTTGCCAATATTTATGCAATTCTGTCCCATGAAGAAAGAGGGACGAATTTACTACTTGAGGTTTTATAAACCCCTTTACCCATTTCTGATATGTCTGTTTTAAGAAACCACAACATTTCTTTAATTCAAAGTTTAAGGCAAATTGGATCTTATGATTCCTCATTTCCCCCCGTACAGCCGTATCGTGTCCCCAGCTGTGGGATCAGGAACACATGGAGACAAACTGTTCCCATACTTGGGGTACCTTCCGCTATAGTTCGACATGTCACTTCCACTGCGCTGATGGGTATCTCCTCAATGGAACAAGCAGGACGGAGTGCTTGCCTGATGGCCATTGGTCTGCTGAGATGCCTGTTTGTCAAGGTAATTGTGGTCCCTCCCTTTGGAGTGGGGACATTGCAGGTGAAGGCAAACATAATATTTAAAGAGAAGTCACAGTGGGTTCTTCGCTCGTCACATGAGCCTAACTTTCCACGACAGTTGCATGTTCTATTAAGTGAAATGTTAGGTCAGGAGTCTATCTTGCTCCTTCCTCGCTGATTTAGACCAGCTGTCTTTGGTAGCTGCAAAGAAGAATTCAAATACAATTTTGTTAACCACTTTTAGAATCTGATTTTTTATAGATACAGACTTTTCAAATGTAGCTTTTGAAATATGGGCTTTGACAGTGCTTCCTTTTGGGTGGGAGGATAAGCGTCCTAATCCTTCAGTCTTGTATGAATTAATTTCAAGGCAGTAACATTAAGTTTTCTAACTTTATTGTTTCAAGCCTGTTTTCATTTGAAGATCCGTATTCAGCAATAAAAAGCCCCACGCCAGGCCTTCATAAAAACAAAGTGTTGGCTATCACCAGCTTTTCTCCTCAATCTCTACCAATTTCCTTTGTTGCTGTAGTCACCATCATGTTTGGCTTCTGCAAAAGTGAATTAACTGATCTGGATCTTTACTTGATGTCTCTAACTTACCAGTTTGGTATTCATTTCAGAAAATGTTGCTTCTTTTCTCAAGCAAGTTCTGCTCTACACTGGTACAGCAACGGCATCAGTTATTGGCCTGTTGGTATCTGGAACTCTAATAGTGCTAGTAATACGACGTCTCAGCAGAAAAGGTAAGAAAACTTATATGTGTCAGTTAACTGCCATGATTTCATTCCACTAACTGTATGACTGCTACAAGGTGTATTTACATGATCTCTGAAAAGGTCACAGGCTTACTATATGCTTTTTCCCCGAGGTTTGGTGACAGGTCCCGCCCAGGAGTTCACAACGGGGCCATGATCCCCTCCTCTGGAATGTGTGCTCCGCTCGCTTGCCTGCTTACTTGCTTGCCTCGCTTGCGCATGCCCTAACTCAATTACTTGCTTCCCTGGTGTTATCTCTTGTGTCCTGTCCTTGAATGAGAGTGCCTCCTATTCTGTGTGAGCCAAACTCACCGGTGTTATGTATTCCTTTTCTTCATGTCTTGGGAACTTAGCTTTTAGAAATGTTCAACACCATTATTTTCTGAGAACTCCTTTCCCCACGTTTTCTATGGGAACTTCAGGCCAGTATATTTGAGCACCTAAAATCCTGTCTAGTGATTGGTAGACAGCTCTTAAGCCATATTTCATATCCAGTATATCAATACATGTAATCCCTAAGCACAGCATTATTAACAGGAAAAGTGTTTGACTACAATGATCTTTTCTACAAATAAAGGACTTACTGCTTAAGGAGACCTGTTGTGGACTATATCTATTGGGACATTCTCACAATATGACCACCACTCCCCCTCCCCCACATTTGGAAATATTGTCCTTGTACAACTTTTAGATGTGTCCTCTTTTAGTTCTTTATTTTGTTTAGAATCATTCAGCTAGAGCTGATCTATGCATTATGCAGAAGGAAGTGGTAGCGTTTGGATATGATACAAGGCATCAGGTATTGTGTGTGGGAAGGTGTTGAATATGGAAAATTTCATTTTCCATTCACAGTAGCCCTGTACGTGCATTAGGGCAATTGCAAATACAATTTGTGTACATTGTACACGTATGATTTTTTTGGTAGACGAGTGATTCTGACAACACATTGGCACTTGTTTGCCTGGATGTGTAATTTTAACCTCACGTTTATCATGGTCTGTAGTTTTATTGCTACCTGAATGTGTGTTGGGCCCAATTTACACCTCCCCTGTGAAGTAGTTTGACTGCTGTCTTTTCCTTTGCTCATTTCACGCTGGTTTCAAATTTCACTCCCTGGGTCTGAAGAGTACTAAGCAACAGGATCTGTTTAAAGCAGTAAAATGCTAGCTTGACCACAGGAGGGCAATTAACGAATGTAAACAGTAATTCTTAAACTAGAACAAGTATGGTTTGAAACTAGAAACAGGTATAGATGGGTTTTTTTGAAACTAGAATGATTCCAGCGGGAAAGTCAGATGTAGATTTGACCTTACAAAGAGATGTACATGCATACATGCAGGGTATATGTAGCGCTCTGTAGATATCCTGAGGAGCATGATATGCATGGTGGTTGTCTTGCACAAATTGGGTGATGTGTGGATTTTCCGTGCCGGTAAGTCTTCCGTTCATGCAAACCAGAATCTACATGTTGGGTTGCCAAGTCTGGGTTGGAAAATACCTGGGGACTTTTGGGGGTAGAGCCAGGAGAGGGCGGGGTTTTGGGGAGGGGCCTCAGCATGGTTCGGTGCCATAGAGCCCACCCTCCAAAGTAGCCATTTTCTCAAGGGGAGCTGATCTCTGTCAGCTAGGGTTGCCAGCCTCCAGGTGGGGCCTGGGGATCTCCTGCTTTTACAACTGATCTCCAGCTGACAGAGATCAGCTCCCCTGGAGAAAACGGCTGCTTTGGAGGGTGAACTCTATGGCATTGTGCCCTGCTGCGGCCCCTCCCCTCCCCAAGCCCCACCCTTTCCTGGCTCCACCCCCAAAATCTCCAGGTATTTTCCCACCCAAACTTGGCAACCCTACTGTCAGCTGGGGATCAGTTGTAAAAGCGGGAGATCCCCAGGCCCCACTTGGAGGCTGGCAACCGTATGTGTAGCCAGTTCACACAGGAGAGTAACTGTATGTATCAGGCACATTGCGGGGACCTCTGTGTTCCTGGTATGTGTGGCTGTCAGGCTCCTGGTTTGCCTGAGAAGAACAGAACACCTGCAGAGGTTCCCTTTGCTCACTGTAACTTCTACACAGGGTAGATCCAGTTGGTCAGCCACGTTGGTCTGAAGCAGTACAACAATCAAACAGGTACAATAGGCCTGCTCTGACTTACAGACCCTGTTCTGCCAGCCCCCTCCTTAGCCGGTGCCTATTCCTGGAGGGTGCTATTCCACCTCCTTCCACTAGGGTACTGCTGCCACCACTGTCCTTTTGGGGGTCTTCCTTCCAGGAGGGACAGACTCCTGACACCCCTCCTCAACCTGAGGCCCTGCCTCTGGTCTCCTGCTACCCAGCTCCTGCTTACCATAGGGACCAAATTCCTCCTTTGGGGGCCCCCTGGAGGATTGGCAACAGGTGCCTTGACTGCTTGCCTTCCCCCTTCCTGGGACTCCCCTCTTCTTACAGTAGTGTGGTATAAGGCAGTTGGGGACTCTAAATTTGTTGTTCTACACAGGGCTAAAAGGTTGTTCTGAGACTGTAATATGAGGAAACCAGCACATGAACTTCTGAGCTCCTTGGCAGAAGACTGGAACACGTGTATAATTTAATAGCTTCATCACCACCTTGCACTCTAGTCAGGGCAACTGCTATATTTTTATCTGCTGTTTCCATTCATAAGTGATACTAGCTGGGTTTCTTCTTTTTCTCTCTCTCTTTTTCTGTGCCATCTTTTGGACACATTGATCATCAGAAGAAAAAAAGAGGCTCTTGAATTCCACCAGGTAAGGCCTCCTGTGTGATGTTAAGCCAAAGCATTTTAACCCCTCATGGAAAACCTCCCAGAGTCTTGTGACACCTTAAAGATAAACTCGTTTATTGTATCGAGAACTTGAGAGCCCACTTTTTCAGGAGCATGATGTCACCAGAAAAAGACGGCATGCGTGTCATCTGTTTAGGATGGGGGGGGGGGATGCTGGGCTATTTCACAGGGTAGGATTAGAAGATGAACAGGCACATAAACCAGAATGCCATGTAGGACTCTAACAATGGAAGATAATGACATGGTGCAGTATGACTATATATACACAGAATAGAAAAAATATTGTTATTTGTTACATGAAACCAGATTCTCAAGTTTATACCAGCACCAGAGGCCTTTGGGGGGGACAGGTTTAGGCTGTATGATTTACATTACACCTATAGCCACTTAAGAATAACAATCCGTTTTACCTTTCAGTGATTTGGGAGCACCTGGGGTCTTCTCCAATGTGGCATTTGATTCCTAAGGTAATTCACTAGTTGTGTTGCTTCAACAGAGGTCTTTACTCCAGTCCTCCTTTCTGAATTGGGTTGTCACCTTGGTAGGGGGATGAAATACGTGATTGGATTGGACCAATGATAATGGAATGTCAGCGGATTGGATCCAATGATCTTTTTCATTCAGTCTTATGCAGTTTCCTTCCTTGCTACAGCCTCCATCTCACAATGCTTTTGTATATGAAGTCCCATGACCCCCAGCATAGCCTCTCTTGGTCATCGTTTAGGACCCTTCCTTCTTTTTCATCAGCCACTAATGGCTTGCTGATGTGTGCTGAGCTGCAAAATGGTCTACAATGCTTGGGATGCTTCTAGGATCTCCTCTTTTGTGGTACCACATTACAATCTTTTTGCCCTGCTCAGTTGTTCCTTTCCCATATTCATCTGAACTGAAATGAGAGCTCCGTACAACGATTAGCACCATGTTGCCTATTCAAATTCATCCCACAAGCAAGGTCCTAGAACAAATTTGCTTGGAAGTAAGTCTCCTTCATCAGGCTTCTCCCCGTCATTTCCCTTTTGTTCCGTTGCTTTTGGGCTAATTGTTGGGAGAGCTGGTATAAGTAGTCCAGTCCCCAGAGCTAGTTTAGCAGAGTGCATTAAAGCTACACATGCAGGAACGTCTTTGCACCAGGTATCCAAGCTTAGTCACAAAGTGACACAGAGCCACCTATCAGATTAATTTAGGAACTATGTTCTAGATAGGAAAGGGCAGAGATAGGATAGTATTCTAGCCTAACTTACTAAGGATGGAGACAGATGGTGAGAGGCCCATCTGCGTCATGGTGCCAAGATGGAGACAGTGTGTCCTCCCTCTTGGTGTGTGCAAGGAGAAGCGTGGTGTGGGAGAGGATGAACGGAAGGAAAGAGAGGCAATTTCCCTGAGAGTCACAATTTACATTTCAAAGGGGACAGTTGCAAAAAAAGTAAACCCAGAAAGAAACTTGGTCTGCCTGTTTAGCCTATCTAACTCTCTTGCCACGTAGTCTGCTGGAGGCTGAGGCAGAGGACAGCATCCAGTCCTTCACTTCCAACACTAATTAATTACTTGGGGGAGGGGCGTTCTGGGCTTGGTGCCCTCCTGGATAAATGCTTGGTTACGAGCTCTTCTTTGGAAGGGCTGATGGTAGGTCTCAAGTGCTGGTTTTTTTCACTTAGCAGCAAGCCAAATTTGTTGCTCATTAAAAAAAAAATTGACTCTTCTCATTCCAATGCAATTACAAAATGAGAATTATAAAAGCTTGAAAAGAAAGCCTTGGCTTGCTGGGAAATAAAAAAAAAATCCAGTTCTTACAATTCCATCGTGTTCCTACACAGAGTTGATCCAGCGGAAGTCTGTTGGCTTAGATCCACTAGAGATTTCTGCATTTGTGTGGCGTTTTTCCCCTCTACCAGCTCTGGATTGGGCAATATCTGGGGATTTTGGGGGTGGAGCCAGAACACAGCGGGGTTGGGGAGGGGAGGAGAGGAGAGGGACTTCAATGGGGTATAATGCCATAGAATCCACCTTCCAAAGTGACCATTTTCACCAGATGAACTGATCTTTGTCACCTGGAGATCAGGTGTAATAGTGGGAGATCTCCAGCCACCACCTAGGGATTGGCAACCCTTGCAGGGGGGATCATTTTCAAGAGAGAACATACCAACTGTTTCCTCCTCTGGCAAGAAAAAACAGATAGTGGGTTTATTTAACTCAATGCTGATCGGTTTCTACTCTGAAGTTCACTGGGTGATCTTGGGCCAGTCACTCTCTCTCTTAGCCTAAGCCATGTCCTGGAGTATTTGTCACAGTTGCCAACTCCGGCTTGGGGAATTCCTGTAGAATTGTAGGCAGTGCCAGGGGTGGGAACCCAGCAGGCATGTAATGCCATAGAGTGCCCCTTCCAAAGCAGCTTTTTTCTCCAGGGGAACTGATTTTTGTGCTCTGGAAATCGGTTGTAATTGTGGAAGTACTCTGGGCCCCACCTGAATGTTACCAACCCTAGCTGTTGTAAGGGTAAAATGAGGAGCTCTTTGAAGGAAGGGAAAAATAAAAAAAATAACTGCCCCTGATGCTCCTTGAACTTTCATCAGTGTATAAGTTTTTAAAATAAAGACAGAGTTAGGGATGGATCTAGACTAAACTGACAATTTCTACCGATTCCCATTCTTACTGCAGACCACCCCCGGTCATTCCTCAGGGTTCCCGATCCCCCAGGACTAGCATTTTGTGGGGATCAGTGGGCTACCGGGAAGGGGGGAGGCAGGAAAATGCCATTCTGCCGCTGAAAAATTTAGTCCAACCCTTTAATTTCTACACATGTAAGCATTTTTAACAGAGAGACACCCAAAACTGGAATGGTAGGGGAGAATCAACTAACAGGAAAACAATCAAACCATTTCCTGCTAGTGGTTGTAAACCGGTGAATAACCTTTGGCAGGATAATCTTTATGGAAATACTTGTTGATTTAAAACAAACGTTGCTTCTTTTGAAGAGTAATTCCCAAGTAAGAACAAGTCACGCTTTCCTGTTGTGTACTATATATCCCGTTTCTTACAATGTGAAGTGCTTTTAAGTGAGGGCCCTGTCTTTAGTTAAGAATACAGTGAAATCTTCTCCCAAATGACCAAACTGACCTTGTTTTTCCCTTTGGGATGGACCTACACAGAGCTCATCTGAAGGATGACCCTGGGAGAAGACCACAGAGAGGATGGAATTTTCCTGAACTTTCCGATTCAGTTTAGCTCTGCCTCTTGAGTTAATGTAGAGCTGGAAAAAAATCAGGCTGAAACATCTACCTCTACTCGGATCTTGCTGTGCTGAATTTCTGTCCTCCATCCAGCTGTAGCATTTCAAGGATGTTGCATCATTTATTGTTACACACTCTGATGACTGCGTTTTCCTTCTGCTGTCAAAATCTAAACAACTTACAAAGTTAAGAAATTTAACCACCTAAAGGTCTGGGGGAGATGCTGTTGCTACAAAACCATATCAGCACCTATGGTAAACTGTAATCTCCTGGAAGTACCAATTCTTCTTGCTTCACTCAAACTCCTGTCAGCTAAAAACTGCTTTAAAAAAATCAGATCTTGAGTTTAAAATCTTGGAAATCTCTGTTCCCGCACAGTCAAGAGATGCCCAAATTGCCTCATGCCAGAAACACCAGGTTTCTTTACTCTCCCTTTATTACACCTTGCTCTTTAGAGATTAGGAAAAGTTAATCCTGATCCAATAAAATATCATTATAAGAATAAACTAAAAAGAGCATCAGATGTTTTATTTAAAGGATATACCTGGGCACCCCCAACCAGTGGATATCTTATTCAGCCATCGCTTCAGCTTCTGTGATTACACCTCAAATTACTCACACCGCTTTCAAGCAGATTGTCGTAACCAATTGGGACCAGAGACTTGTTTTGGAAAAAGCGAAAGTCAACAATCCTCAGGAAACTGGATTCTGTGCTCAGTGCTACATCCTGAACTTATATGGGATTATAAAACCATACACAGCTCTGGTTACGTCTTGCTCTTTGTTGATGAACTGGATTCTTCACCATGTAAGCAGTGCCAGTTGTCAAAGATATGAATTTTTCAGTGTTGGAGTGAAGCCATGCATTTGCTTCACAGTTCAACTCTCCTTTATCGTACCAAAACAAAGCTTAAAAGTTAGTTAAATGAAATCAGCTGTTTTCACAGGTTGACTAACAGTTGTTGGCTAAATTGACTAAATTAAGAAATGATTCCATAGTGCACTTGTCCTTTCGTCACTGTGTCAAAATGTCCCTATTCGTGTTTCCTAGAAAATTATGCAGTCATTCACAGATAAAGACAATTTGTGGTTTTTTAAAAAAAAATAGTGGTTTGCTGCTTTCCTGCTCTCAAGTAGTTTCATTTAATTAATTCCTGATCCACCACAACTAGTAATTCAGACAATCTTTGGTGTAGTGGTTAAGTGCACAGACTCTAATCTGGGAGAACTGGGTTTGATTCCCCACTCCTCCACTTGTACCTGCTGGATGACCTTGGGCAAGCCGTAGTTCTGGCACAGCTATTCTTGAAAAAGAGCAGTTTCTGTCAGAGCTCTCTCAGCCCCACCTACCTCACAGGATGTCTGTTGTGGGGAGGGGAAGGGAAAGGAGTTTGTAAGCCGCTCTGAGACTGCCTTGGGTAGTGAAGGGCGGGGTATAAATCCAATCTCTTCTTCTTCTTTATCTATCATGGAGGAGGCATATTTGCTGAACACTGGCAGGACAGATCACTTTGCTCTCAGCAAGGAAAGCTGATTCTCTAGTTAAGCAACGGAGGCAGGTCTCTCAGGCACTGGTAATGCTGCTGGTGTTTGAGTTTTGTTATTGTCTGGAGAAGTACAGTTCTTTCTTTCCCTTTTGTTTACAAGCAACTGACATCTTTGGGAGTAGATGTTGCATTGTTTTCATCAGTTGATCGCAAAAGGCTGCCTACTTGGTTTGCCAGCTCGTGTTGGGAAATACCTGGAGATTTTGGGGGTAGAGTCTGTTGAGGGAACGGTTTGGAGAGGGGAGGGACTTCAATGGGGTATAATGCCATAGAGTCCACCTTCCAAATTGGCAATTTTCTCCAGGGGAACTGGGTCTGATTCCCCCACTCCTCCAAAAGAAGCCAGCTGGGTGACCTTTAGTCAGTTACAGTTCTCTCAGAGCTCTCTCAGCCCCACCTACCTCACAGGATGTCTGTTGTGGAGAGAGGAAGGGAAGGCGATTGTAAGCTGCTCTGAAACTCTGAGTGAAGGGCAGGGTATAAATCCAGCTCTGCTGCTGCTGCTGCTCCCACCCCCTCCTCCATATGTCCCAACACATAGTCTTCATTCACAGTGATTTTAATTACCTTAATTATATGTGCTGTTGGGTCATTTGTAATTCTGGTATAATGGAAGGGATCATCTAATAACTTTTTAACCATGGTATGGTAATCGCTAGCATTCAGGTAAGACAATGGTGCCCCCTTTACCTGTCTCTTTTATAACCACTGTTTTATCTTTAGCTAATTCACTGAGACCTCTATGTTCTTCTCTAGAGAGATTGTGTTTTACAAACGCCATAGACTGTTCCACCTGGGCTATGTCTTTTAGCACTAATTTTTCAAATACCCATAGAGTGGGCTCATTGATGATATTAAAAACAAAAGATGACTTGGGGGGACATTTATTTACTTTTTTATTATCAGATTCCCCAAACAACATTCTCGATTTTAACTGTCTCATTAAATGATAGAGTCTGAAATGCATGTAGGAACAAATCCTAAACCCAAATTCAACACTTTCCTTTCTATAGGTGACAGGTCCCGGGATGAAAGATTTTCACTTGATCCGACATTTGTTTTGCCAGGGCTGATATTGGGAGAACATCTCTTGAGCTCTCTTTTATATATGTCTTTCTAAAAAAGACCTGCTCTCTCCAAAATCCGCCCCTGAAGTAGTTGCTGACTTGTCACCTGCGGAGTCCATCTCTGAGTTAGAAGTCATACCTGACCACGATAATTTTTTTTTTTTTGACAAGGGACACTGGCAAACATAATGTATAAACTCTAGATGTTTCGTAATCTTTGGTATCTCTTTTAAATGTCTTCATTTTCATTTCTTTTATTTTGGAATCAAATTCCTTAATAGCAATTCAGTTATTTCGGTGACGAAAACACTAGAGGAGATGGATTGCTTGCCAGAGGTTTCCACTTTCTCTATCTCCACTGTTAACTTAATCACCTCCACCTGAGACTTTTCAATAAGTAATAGCATTAAGTTAGTTGAGCATTTATTAAGAAAATTTTTAAAAGTAGCATGGGATAAGCTGTATGAATGGTTAAACTGAGAATTTACTAATATAAAAGGTAAAAGATGTACAAAAGGCTAAAAGCATTTATCTTCTTTTAAGTTCAGTTGTTTTACTGTATTTTTTGCGATTAGTTCCTATATATATTTTATATGGCACTAGGTTATTTAGAATGTTCCTCTTAAGTATGTAATTGGCAGCAGCGTGATACAGATATAAACTTAATAAAAAGAATATTAAAAAAAAGAATTGATGCCCACTTTTTAAAAAAGTTCTCAGATTCCATAAACATAGCTGGACACTTTTGTACGCACAACCCTCTCAGAATACATATTCCCAGGTATTTCCCAACTCAGAGCTGCCAACCCTAAATTATGAACCTGATGTCATGTGTGGGGGGGGGCATTCAGTTGTCCCCAAAATCTTTGTGGAAGTGCCCAAACATGGAATTGTTCTAGCCAACTGGCAGCAGCACCATTTTGAGGCCACTGAGCCTGGTGCTGGGGGTGCATTTCAGGCAAGAGAGAAATCACCAGTTATTTGGATTGAATATGTCAAACTCATTCATTCAGTTAGCTCAGGGTTACCTGATGGGAGAAGTGCGCCCCCCCCCCCCCAGCTCTCTAGGCAGCTCTCTGCCATGGTCAACTGAGAAGGTGAAGCTGCCTTTTACAGAGTGAAAGCCTTGGGCTATCGAGGTCTATTTTGACCACTCTGGCTCCCTGAGGTCTAAGGGGAGGTCTTTCACTACCTGATCTTTGGGAGATGCCGGGAATTGAACCGGGGACCTTCTGCATACAAAGAGATATTCTACCACTGAGTCATGGCCCCTTATTTAAGCTGCCATCTTGAATCAGACCCTTAGCCTATTTAGTTCAGTATTGTCTACTGTAACTGGCAGCGGCTCTCGGGGGTCTCAGATTGAGGTCTTTCACACCACTGACCACCTGGTCCTTTTAACAGGAGATGCCAGCGACTGAAGCTGGGAACTTCTGCAAGCAATGCAGTTTATGGGGCTGCCACTTGAAATTCCTGGAGATTTGGGGTCAGTGCCTCAGGAGGGTAGAGAGGGGAGCTCAGTGGGTATATGAGGACATACAGTCCACTCTCTGAAGCTGCCATTTTCTCCGGGGAAGCTGATCTCTGTAGTCTGGACATCAGTTGTAATTCTGGGGGAAATCCCAACCCTCACTTTGAAGTTAATAACTCTAAGCAGATACTATGTCCCTGAGCCTATGTCCCTTTATTTAATCTGAGTTTTAAATTATGGTGCCGGAGTCCCTTGGACTGCAAGGGGATCGAATCAATCAATCCTAAAAGAAATCAACCCTGACTGTTCCCTGGAAAGCCAGATACTGAAGCTGAAGTTGAAGTTCCCTTTGGCCACCAAATGAGAAGGGAGCGCTCACTGGAGAAGACCCTGATGCTGGGAAAGATTGAAGGTCAAAGAAGAAGGGGGCGGCAAAGGATGAGATGGTTAGACAGTGTTATCGATGCAACAAACATGAAATTAAGCAAACTCCGGAGGATGGTGGAAGACAGGAGGGCCTGGCATGATGTGGTCCATGGGGTCACGAAAAGTTGGACTCGACTGTGCGACTGAACAACAACAAACTGAGTTAGACTCTTGGGAGAATCGCTGCCTGCTGCCTGAGTGAAGCTGGTGCCACTGCAACTCTGTGCTGGTGGTGACCTTCAGGGCAGCAGTGTAGGGTTACCAGCTCTGGGTTGGGAAATACCTGGAGATTTTAAGGGTGGAACCTGAGGAGCGTGGGGTTTGGGGAGGTGTTATGTTCTATTATGTTATGTTGCATTGCATTGTCAGGGCTCTGGTATCCTAACTCCCTCATTCCTATTGGCTGCTGAATAAAGACTCCTTATTGGTCTTGAAGCCAATCCAAGGAAGCAATCGCAGAGCCCTGCTTAGGTCCAATGAGACTACGTGTTTCCAGTTACAATGTATATAGTTATTTGTTGGAACACTATAAGTTGAGTGCTGCTCTTGCTAGAGCTGTCTTTGAGCTGAACGATGTTTAGAATAAAAGCCAGGATTTGATTCATTGCCTCCTGACTCAATACTTAATAGGAGGGTAGAGACTTCAATGGGTTATAATGCCATAGGCTCCACCTTCTAAAGTGGCCATTTTCTCCAGGGGAACTGATCTCTGTCATCTGGAGATCAGTTGTAATCTTAGATCTCCAGCCACCACCTGGAGGTTGCCAACTCTAATTGGTGGGGTGGTGGCCACTGGCTGCAGGGTTATGCCCCCCCAGCATGGAGCCTGAGGTAGCTGCTGTGGATGTTCACTGTATAAAATCGCCACTGGATGTCATATCCAATGATGGTTGTTGAGAGAATGGGTCTCTATACTCCTCTTGACTACATTTGCACTTTATGTAATTATCTTTCTCTTTTTATGGTCTAGTTCCAGACAAGTAGTCATTTTAGTCTGTAACATCTGCAACAAAATCCAGTGGCAGTTGGGAGATAAACAGAATTTGTTTCAACGTAAACTTCATGAGTCAAAGGCAGAGTAGTCAGAGTTATTTGATGAAGTGAGCTCTCAGACATAAAAGTTTATGCTGGAATAGATCTCGTTAGTTTCTAAACTGCCATTGGACTCCTGTTTTACTTTTCTGTCTTGCATTCCAGGCCCTTTGACATGCTGTTTCCAGCCTTTTTCTTCATCACTTCAAGTATAAAATGTCTGCCGACCAAGGCCCCGTCACATTCATCCATCTGATCATGAAGGCTCAAGTAGGGTCCAGGTGGGGTTTAGAGATCTTCCAAAATTACAATTGAGCTCCACATATGGTTGCCAGGTCCTTCCTGGGAACTGACAGGGGATGGGGGTGGGGCTTACTAGGAGAAAGAGAAAAGCCTAGGCCTTGTTGCTGGTGCTACACAGGAAGTGACATCATCACACCAGTGACATCCAGGTGACGCTCTGGTATTTGGGCAAAATCTCTATGGTAAAACTAGTTTCTATCAGAGTTTTTTGCCCAAATACCAGATTGTCATACAAGAAATCAATGGTGTGATGTGATGACATCACTTCCTGTGCAACACCAGCAAGGAGGCCTAGGTCTTCTCCTTTTTCCAGGTAAGTCCCCTCCACCGGCCAGCTGATCCACGGCTGGGGGTAGGGCCTGGCTGTGGGGGACCCCCACCTCTATTGGGGTCTGGCAAATCTTCAGATAACACAGATAATTTATCTTGGAGAGAAGTGGGTGCTTTGGAGGGCAGCCTGTATAGACCCTGCTGAGGTCCCACCCTCACTAGAATTCCACCCTGGCCCCACTGCTGGACCTCCTGCTGGCACCTGGTGTTTTTGGCCGCTGTGTGACAGCGTGTTGGACTGGATGGGCCATTGGCCTGATCCAACATTGGCTTCTCTTATGTTCTTATCTTCTCCCCATGCTCCACCCCCAAGATCTCCAAGTATTTCCAGACACAGAGTGGGTAACCTTGGGGTCAAGCTGCTGATAACTGATGCTGGAATAAAATGCATTTCAGATGTCACAACAGTTCTGATTATTTTTGCTACAGAACAAGAAGACTGGCTAACCCTCTGCTATAAGATTAAAATTAAAAACTGTTGGGAGTCCTTCTGGAAGCCTTTGCACAGTGGCCAGCTCAGCTCTCTCTTCATGCTGGCTGAGCTGCACAACTATCTTCTTGATGGTGTCCGGGTTATTTCTTAGGAGGCTTTTATACTTTTAGCAAAATAGGAATCCAGTAGCACCTTAAAGACTACTTTCATACGTCGAACGCTGCACTTTTGACAGTTGTTTGCAACTTGAGTTTTTCTATGTGAAACAGGAAAATAGTAGCAAATAATTGCTACAGTGCATCATCCAATGTGTTCGATAGCAGAAAAAAAGGCCACTATTTATTCCAGTATAAACGTTTCAGAGCCTGAGCTGAAAGACTTCTGGAGGCCGAGTGAGAAAGTTTGACTATAAATAATGTCAATAATAAAACAGAACAAATACGGTAGTTTTGTATTACTGAAGGAACCTCAAGTGATTCAACACCCCCCCCCCCTTTCACGGTTGCGTTTTAATTTATTTATAATCCTTATTTCATATAATTTACACTGTGTTCAGTTTATAATAGAAGAAATGCTCATGCTTTGCTGGCAGGACACTGCCTGTTATTAGGTTCCCTTGTTTTCGTCGTTGGGCGAAAGAGCAAGACGCGCTCGCCTCACCAAGCACGAAACGCGAGCGTGGAACGCGAACTTTCTGGACCATTCCGGCCTCTGTCGTCGGGGGCGGGACGTTGTCAGGAAGTACACGTGTGTTTTGTGCAATCCCGGAAGGGAAGCGGAGGAGCTAGTTGATGTCTGCAGCGATGGCAGCGGCCGTGGTTCGGCCCGGCCCAGGAGAGCCCGGCTCTGAGTGGGGTAAGTGTGGGGAGATCGGGGCCAGATGTTCTTGTCCTTAAGGAGGAGGCCGTCGCCTCAGAAACGGATCCCTGATGGTTTCACTCCGCTTCTTTTGTGATCCCCCCCCCCCCCCTTCGGTCCTTTTCAGCCGGGCGGACGATACGCTTCCGCCTCCTTCGCCCTTTTTATCCTCACAGCAGCCCTGTGAAGTAGTTCCTGTCGGGTGGGGTGTGAGGGAGGGTGTCTGACCCAAGATCGCCTCAGGAAGTGTGAAGACAGAACGGCGACACGGGCTGGGGCTGCCTGGCCTTGCGCTGCTCTCCGATTTCAGGCTAATCATGCCCGGAAGGTTGGCCTTGTTGGTCTGTCTGTTTCATTTAGCTGGTAATAGGAGTCTTCGTGGTACTTTTAAAAAAGACAGCTGGGATAAAATGCGACGAGCCTTTTAAGTGTCACACACGAGGCTTGTGGTTTAAGTGCTGTTGCCTGGAAGGAGGGTTATACTAAAACGAAGGACAGCGATTGTTTGTTTGTTTCGATTTATATCCCGCCTAACTAGCAAGCCGGCTCTAGGCGGCTAACAACATAAAATCATAAACATACGGAGTTAAAACACAACATATAAGATTTTTAGATCACATTAAAAGACAGCTTAAACAATAAAATCACAGCAAATACTAAACAATAAAATGGCAGCAAATACTAAACCAGCACCAAAACCACCAGCCTACTGCATGATTGCCCTTAGGGAACAATTGAGAGGACATTTGCCCATAGGGGATAATGGAGACCACCTGAAAGGACGTTGTAGAAGAAGGTGTGAGAATAATGTCCATCTCCGTTTCTGACAGTGCCGCTTTCAGACCTGATCATTGTACTGTGATTTAACTGGCAATGACTGCTGAGTTAGGAAGTTTAAAAGAGTGTGATGAATTTATACAGAAGTTCAGTCCGACGGTGGATTTTTACATATCTACCTCATTTTTCTCCCCAGCGGACACCCAAAACATCTTACAACTCTGTACTGCCCTCTTTCATTTTGTCCTTACAACTGCCCTGTGAGGTGGCTCAGGTTGAGGGAGACCATCGAGCCATAGTTCCAAAGTCACCCAGATGGTTTCCATGCCACAGTGGGCATTTGATCCTGGATCTCCCAGATCTTAGTTTAACACTTAAATAATAATAAATAAACACTCTAAAAACTACGTTGCGCTTCACTAATTAGCCAGTAAGTCAAAATGAAGTATTTCCTATTATCTATTTCTCAAAAAAGATTTATATTCCAGTTTTCTGTAATATTTATTCATTCACATAAGGTGTTGTTTATTGTTTTGTTTTACAGTAGTATTAGTTCCCTTAACCTACCTCACAGGGTGTCTGTTGTGGGGAGGGGAAGGGAAAAGGAGTTTGTAAGCCGCTCTGAGACTCCCTTGGGAAGTGAAGGGCGGGATATAAATCCAATCTCTTCTTCTTCTTCTTCTTAATTGTGTCTGAGGTGGCTAATAATGTTGTAAAAATTACAATAAATATCTTATTTACCCCTGTGAAGATGTGAATTATTATAAAACACCTTCTCTCCCAAAACACAGTATAATAAACACAATAGAATAAAGCAAAATAGTAGCAACATGTTATAATTATATATTCTAATAGCACTGTTGTCCTTTCTCCAAGGAACTTAGGATGGATACATGGTTCTCCTTTTCCTTTCCTATCATATGCTTGTAATAGCCTGGTGAAATAGATTAGGTTAAGAGAGAACAATGGATCCAAGACTACACTCAGTGTGCTTCTTGGCCCAATTGGAATTAAAGGAACTGAGGTATACTTCTGATTACTGAAGACAAGCAAGAGCACATGGCTGTTACATCATACTCTTCTTCTGAATGTCGGCAGCAATTGCTTTTGGAAACACGATGTTGGAACTGGGATGGATTAAATAGATATGTTCTATATGAATTTATCACCGTTATTAACCACCATAGTTAAGTGGAACCTCTGTGTTACAAGATAATCTACCTTTGAGGACCAGGTGCTTGGAGTGGGGGTGGAGGTTAGCAACTGCAGAGGGCTTTTGTCTTTGTGTGCTTCTTGTGAACTTTTGAAAGGTGTCTGGCTGGCTACTGTAGCTTTCTAGGTGAACCCTTAGTTGGACCTAGCAGAAATCAGCTCATATTCTTAAAGATCATTAATCTGTCTGTCTTTTTGTCTGGAATATTTTTATCCTACCTTTCCCCCAAGAAGCTCGGGATGGCATATGTGGTTCCTTCTCCCTTTTTGGAGGGTATTTTTTCGTGTGCGTGTGTGTGCGCACCCATGCCTGGAAGTCATGATGATCTCTAGCAACTCCTACTGGGGCATGGAAGATGTTCAGAGAAGTGGCTTGATAGCTTACCTTTGCCTCCCAACCCTGGTATTCTGTGGAGGCCTACCATCGAAATACTTGACCAGCATCGGCCCTACTTTCTCCCTTGTTTTAAACTCACAATGACCCTGTGAGACAGGGCTGACTGAATGGAGCTGTTACTCTCTTTTTGGCTGCGACCACACCCACTAAATAATCCACTTTCAATGCACTTTCCAACTGGGTTTTACTTTGTGACCTGGAAAAATCTAGTTGGAAAGTGCATTGAAAGTGGATTATTCAGTGTGGTTGATCACAGCGTCAGTCAGCCCTATCTCACAAGGGCTGCGGTCACACACACTAAATAATCTGCTTTCAATCCACTTCCAGTGCACTTTCCAACTGGATTTTACTGTGGGAAGTGGCAAAATCCAGTTGGAAAGTCCATTGAAAGTGGATTATTTAGTGTGTGTGACCTCAGCCAGGGTCATTGAGACTTTAAAACAAGGGAGAAAGAACCACAGATGCCACCCAGAGTTGCCCACTGAGCTTGGAGGCAGAGAGGTTTTGGACTCAGGTCTCCTGCATCCTAGTCAGACACTAACAGACACATGGTTATTATATAGTAAATTGTCTGAAGAGTCACAATTATTACTGTGGCATTTACTTCCAGGTCAGTATGCTTAGAGCGGCAGGTTAAATTATTCCTTAGAACCTGTGTAGCATTCTGATCCTTACTGCATGTTAACTCAAATGCAGCTCAGTACAGACTGAATGTGGATCTTTTAAAAAAGAAAATGAAGTCTTTAAATTTTAATGATGGATTGGAGGGGCAGGTGGGCTGCTAGATGAACCAGTATGAGAACGGAATGTCAAGCAAAGATTTTGATGGGTCTAAAGGGCTTCTTAGAGATGCTGCACAGAAGGGGAAATGATAGAGGTGAACAGCCACCAGTTAATCATGTGTGAACCGTGCAGAAATTTGTTTCAGCACACTAATGCACTTGGGAGGGGTGCTACTTTTATATTTATTACTTATTATGAGATCTCATGTGTGTCACTTCCTAATAAAGGACTCACAACAACTGGTATTTAGGCTGTGGAAACTTTATGCATTTTCACTTTAGAATTCCCAGTAATGTTAAGTTTGTATAGTTTTCAGTTATACAACAACAATCCTAGCCTGCCTTACAGAGTTGTTGTAAAGATTACTGATAGGAGATCTGCTAGACACTTTGAGAACTCTGAGCCACTTAGATCCTTATTATTGTTCTTGAGCACTTGGTTAGGTACCTTCAGATTGCAGACCTGCGTGATCTGCTTCGTAGTAACTCCGCACAGCATTCCCTGAGGCTCAATCCTCAATGACTGTGATTAGTCTGGAGTCCACACACCGGTTGTTGTCTTCTTTTTTCCAGCTGCAGGCTGATTTGTTAGAATGGAATATGGACAGAGGCTCTAAGTGCTCATAAAAAATTCAACAGGTCTCTGATTTGTATGAGCTGATTATGGAATTGTGAACAAAAGTGCCACATCCTTATGAGAGTAAGAGGCAAAAGAACTGGGGTGCTACTATCCCTAATAAAATTAGAACTTGGCTGTGGGCCTTGTATGCCAAAACTAAGAATGTATATGAATCTAAAGAGAAGTTTTCTATATAATTTAGTGCTGATAGTATTTCATTCAGTCCAAATTTGACTAAAATCAGGGCACAATAACTGCTGGAGATGTGGAAGATGAGGGGTTGATTTGTGTGGTATGTTTTGGAAAGGCCTTATGATTGTAACATATTGGTTCTGGGGCGTTAATTGCTCATTTAACCCACTTCTGGTCTTTTTGGGATGCTAGAAGACACATGATTGAGGGGTGTGAGGCATTGCTAAAATGCTAAAATGGTTGGAGCATTTCTTCCTGCTGCAAACCTCTTCCTTAGGGATATTTATGTATTTAAAATATTTTTATATTGCTTTTCTGTTGTACACTTAAATCTATTGCCCATAGTATTACAGTTGTTGACTCCAACAGCTCTTGGGGGCTTGTGCAGGTCAGTTTCTTAATCTATCCTTTTTGTTTTTCTTTTCTGTAACTGACTGCTCAACTGGCCTCAGTGTTCTGTGCCTTAGAAGGACGAAGAAGCCTGCACAGTCTTTATCGAGTCATATTATGGAAGGGTTTTTTTTAAATTTAAAGAGTAGTCTCTCTCCCCCCTTTTGCCTACTTGAAAGAATGCAAGATTCTCTACCTTCCTTATGGGGTGGCCCTGTTTAGCTATCCTTCTGATGGACTGTGTGGGGTGAGGAACTGATGAGCCTTCACTTCTGGGTAATGAGGAAATTGTGAATATTCATGTCAGGTGGGGTTTGACTTGGATGGCTTATGTCCTTTCCCTCTGTTTTGATTCCTAGAGTCTCTTCTGTTCAGTGAACTCGGTGACCTGATAGGAGAAGGTGAGCTCCAGCTAGATCTGGAGAATGACACTTATGTAAGTATTGACAGCAGCGGGGATTGTTGCCTGAGAAACAGTGCATTAAATCGGCAAACAAAAAACCCTCAGAATCTGTTGGATTCACACACTTTGCTTTCTTGTTTGTTTGTTTTTAATTATTACTATTATTTTTATTTAAAAAGTTGAAAATTCTCATACATACTAGGGTAAAAGAGATAAAGAACTCAGCATTTCAAAATTGTTTCATAAAATAGTAGTGACAATATAGAATTAGTAACACGATAAAATGAGTTCCCTCAGTGGTGGGGGGAACACTTCCTCACCTCCTATTTTGGAAATAATATGACAGATCTCTTGTCTAACTGCATTCATGACTACCCCCCCCCCCCCCAGCTTCTAACTTTCCCTACAGGAAGAGGCATGTATTTCTTAAGAACCACAAATCTAGATACAGGGCCTAGATAATTACATTAGGCCAAGCTGCTACTATATACTTCTGTTCTTCTGTATACTTCTGTTCTTCTGTATACTTCTATTCTGCTTCTATTCTTCTGTATCTTTATATTCCCATGGCCATTTCTGCTTCTACTTAATCATTATGAGTTCACTCAACTCTCCTTAGATTCCAGTTCTCTACATGTTTCTTCAGATGGACCATGATAGATTTATTTATTTATTTATTCATTTATTTGCTTAAACTTTTATCCCACCCTCCCGGCCGAGGCCGGCTCAGGGCGGCTTACAACAGATAAAATTCTAAAATAAAGACGTACAATAAATACATCATTAAAATACTATGTTAAACCCAGATATATGTTAAAACCAGATCTAATGCATCTTGTCGAGTTCTTCCTGACATATTGCTGAAAACCTCTTCAATATCTCCTTGAGCTTCTTGCTCCGTTTGCTGTAGCCAGTTTGGTTTAGTGGTTAAGTGCGCGGACTCTAATCTGGGAGAACTGGGTATGATTCCCCACTCCTCCACTTGCAGCTGCTGGATGACCTTGGGCAAGCCATAGCTCTGTACCAGCTGTTCTCTCAAGGACAGTTGTCTCAGAGCTCTCTCAGCCCCACCTACCTCACAGGGTGTCTATTGTGGGGAGGGGAAGGGAAAGGAGTTTGTAAGCTGCTCTGAGACTCCCTTGGGTAGTGAAGGGCGGGGTGTAAATCCAATCTCTTCTTCTCTTCTTCCGTGCTTTCCTCCCAGCCTCCAATTGGCTGTCACACTCTCTATGCTGGAGCTTTCAGGACTCAGCCATTCCTCTAGGACTTCCATAGAGATGCTTTGGTCTCTGCTTTGAATAATAGGAGGCTCCTGTGAGGGCTTGCTGGTCTTTACTTGAGATGTTCTGCTGCCAACCATTGGTTCCCTTTGGTGCATCAATTTTATAGGCAGTTGGCAAAATTGGACTTAGCACCTTTTACGAGGTAGAGATAGATATTGACTTATCAAGGTCATGAGAGAGCTGTGAACCATTATCAGCGTTGGTGACAGGGGAGGTCAAATCAGCGCTATAGGCTCGAGTCTTTGGCTTATAGTTGGACGGTCATCTCACAGGGAGAAATAAATTATGAGGCTCGGTTGACGTATGAAGGAGCTGCAGTGAGTTCTTCAGTTTCTCCAGTGTAGAAGAAGAAATGTTTGTTTGTTCCTCCAAAAGAGATGTTCTTGGAAAGTTTGCTGGATACAGCTGTTCTGTTTTAACTTCTGCATTTTGGAGGAGGCTTGGGTCATTGCCAGTTGTGTTAAGAAGGGCTCCAGATTCAAGGCTGTAAGTGGGAGGTTTCCTACTTGTAACAGTTTGCTTTGGGCATGGTCCTGGATACCTCCTTGTCTATGGAGGCCCAGATCATGAACATTGCTAAGCTTGCATTTTTCCATCTGCACCAGGCAAGGCAACTGACCCCTTTCCTGTTTTGCCCTGACCTAGCCACAGTAATCCATGCAACGGTCACCTCCAGACTGGATTTCTGTAACTCACTTTACACTGGCCTTCCCTTGAGACTGATCTGGAAACTCCCAACTGGTCCAGAGTGTGGTGGCGTGGGTCCTGACAGGAACATCATGGACTGCACATATTCAACCCATGTTGCACCAGCTGCACTGGCTCCCAGTGGAGTACCAGGTCAGGTTCAAGTTTTGGTACTGACCTTTAAGGCCATGAGTGGTCTGGGCCCCATGTCTGCGGGACCACCTCCCCCCCCCCCCCCCGAAGAGCTTTATGCTCTGCTGAGAACAACTTACTGGTGATTGCTAGCCCCAAAGATGTCTGGTTGTCCTCGAACCTGGTGGAACTCCCTGCCAAACAACATCTGCGCCCTGCAGGGCCATATGCAGTTATGCAGGGCGTGTAAGGCAGAGATGTTCCTCCAGGCTTTCGGTTGAGGACAGCAACAGGTGCCACCACCTGCCTTACCCTCCGGTGCCCTCCCCCACCCTGCTTTCCCCACCTATTGTGAGAGGCATACGGTATGATTGCTTTGACGCCATCTGATGATATTTTAGCTATTCTAACTTCTGAGTTTTAAATTGTACAGTTCTCTTGTTAACCGCCCTGAGCTCTGTGAGTTCAGAGAAGGGCAGTATATAAATTTAAATTATAAATAAATAAAATAAATAAATATTGGTGAAAAGTGCCATCAAGTCACTGCTGACTTATGGCAAGGCCGTAGGGTTTTCAAGGCAAGAGACAAACAGAGGTGGTTTGCCAGTGCCTGCCTCTGCATAGCGACTGTGGACTCCCTTGGAGGGTCTCCCATCCAAGTACTAACCAGAGCTGCTAAGCTTGCAAATTTTGGCAAGAATGTGCTAGCCTGGACCAATCCAGGTCGGGGCTCCTCAGAGCTGCAACCTATCAATTCATTTACACAGCATTACAGTTACTCTTAGCTTTTCATTGCCTCCATCCCTGTTCATGTGCTTTCTTGCATTAGGCTCACTTGTATTGCACAGAAATGGTTACAGTGATGGCTGGAAATATATTTGCTATGTGGCTCCCTGCATCAAATGTCTTAGCACTTGTAAGCCTTATCATTTTCCCAGCCTTAATGTAAACCTGTCCATTATTGAGCTTTACCTGTATTGGGTTTTTCATTATGCTTGTGGGGTTGGCAAGACCTACAATTTAAGTGATCTGCCAGATATGCCTGCTCTTATGCAATGGATATGTTGACATTAATATTTATAGCTGTGACTTTGGTACTTGGAGCTTGAATGAACAGAACCCATAACTGGTGTTTGGAGACAAATGAAATATTAACTACGCCAAGACTGCCAGTTGCGTGTGATATCCTCAGTAGTTAAAGGTGAACCTCAAGCGATAAAAGTTACTTCTGTAAAGTGTAGAAGAGGTGCTCTTGAGAATTCATTTGCGGTAGTTTTTACATGCTCGATTAGCAGAAGCACTGATGTGGGAGCTTTCTACCCACCGCCTAAATTTGCTTGCATGGCATGAAAATACCTTTTCTAGCTGGTACAAAATGGACATTTCAAGCAACTGGGCTGTTGAGCAAAGCATGTTTGTTTGTATCTGTTCCTGAAAAGGCCTTACAGTTTCAGCACACTGTTTGATTTTTATTGAATTCATTTATTTTCACAACTATCCCAATCATTGGTAATCCACTCTAGGCATTTGGCAGGACTTAGAGGCACACAGTTGAGCACACACAACTGCAGTATCAAATCAGAATCAAGGAAAAGCATTACCCCATCAGCCAGAACTGGATATGTCACCAGATGCTCTGTTCTGAACGTGAAAAAAACTTGCTTTACTTCTGGTGCAGTCCTCTGCAAACTCCTAGGAAATCAGTGGACTTAGACTGAAGTAAATCTACATAGGACTGCACTGTCGATTTTCAGGTTGAGGTTCAAGAGATTATCTGTAGATCTAGCACTCTTAACTGCTGGGTTACCCCTGGAAATGTCTAGCAACAAATCCTTTGGGTCATACCTAATGGTTTGGGTCTCACCTAGAATTTCTGTAGGTGTAATGAGTGGGCAGCCCAAAATGCCCTTCATAATGCTGCTCCTGATGCATAGGGGATCCCCAGGAATAGTGTTTGGGTGGAATCAGTGAAAAGCATCATCCTGTTGTGCCTACTGAACTTTTAGATGGGATACCACCCACTGCACAATGGCTCTTGTGAAGATTCTAGGAATCTAGGCTTGAGATCTACCACGTGAAGGGATTACAGATGAAGGGACAATAAAACTGAGATATCCCATCAGTGCCTGGACACCTCAGACCAAGGTTTGGGGCCTGTTTTAACTTCACCCAGTTTGGTAGCTCAGATGTATTGAACTACTTTTCCTGTGTCTGGGAAAACAAATCCATCTGAAGCAATCTGTCTTGCATTTGTCATTTGAGGTCCACAATCCTTCAGATTCCCTGTATCTTGTTCTCATTGTTCTCATTTCACTTTTAGGAAAACAACCTTTGTGACCTCGACTTTGACTTGGATCTGATGCCTTGGGACTTGGAACCCTGGAATAATACACAGCAGATCCTCACAGGTGATTTTTAATTTATTTTTACATTTGTTTCACTTTAGTCCTGCTTTCTCCAAGTGGTTGGTGTGTCTCTCCCTGCTTTTATCCTCCACAGCCACTCTACAGGGTACATTTTTTTTCAGAGGGGGGGGAGTTATATGTTGTGAGCCTCCCTGAGCCCGCGTGCAGGGTAGGGCAGGATATAAATTAAACAAATAAAATAAATGTTAGTGTGAATGATAGTGACTGGCCCAGGTCAACCAGTGAGCTTCACGACTGAGAAGAAATTCGCACTTGGGTCTCCTTCGTCCCAGTCTGCTGCCCTAGCCGCTGTGCCATGCTGGCGCTCAGAGTGAATTGCTTGGTTTGCCATCATGAGACCTGGACTAGACAGTCCTCTGAACTGTAATCCATTGCTGGTACAGCTTCAGTGTGTGTCACAGTGATAATAAGGTCCCTTTTGTACAAGGAGCCACATTAGAGCTGTTCAGCAGTTCTCACCGTGGCGCCCATCGACGTGTTTCCTGGAAGTGAGTTGTTTTTGGAGTCTTGGGGGCTGAAATTCAAAGGGCCTTGAATGGAAAAAAACAAAACTTGGGAGCTTCCAGCCCACTGATGACTAACAAATCACTGAGCTCATCGTACCTGTACAGTCTCTGCTTTGATTCTCTCTGGGCTGAACAGCATCCTGGCCTCTGGTACTGCACTTGGTGACTGTGCGCCTGCTTGCTGTCCTTTGGCTGGTCCTGCTCTTCCCTCTTTTTCCCAAGGCAGGGCTCTGCTTGGAAGTGACTGCAGATCTGGGAGCCGGAATGCTGGTGGAGCAAGTTAGGCAAGATCTGTAAAGGCCTTTTCATATGAATTGCTTGCCTAGCCTGTTTTGCTGGATCAGCAGCACAGGGAAGCAGATATTCCAGAACCTTGTATAATATATAGAGACAGGAGGCCTAGAATCCAGTCAGATGATTCCATAAATCAAAGGTGGTGGGGGGGAGCATGGTACTTTCCATTATATAATGGGGGTGGTTGTGCCTCAGGGCCTTTTTAAAAAAAACTTTACTGACCTAAAGGAAAGTGAGAGGTTTGTATGTAACCCACCTTCTGTATTTTCAGTGGAAGGGTGGGATAAAAATATTTATTTAAACATACAGGTGGTTTATAGGATGTTGTGTCGGACAAATTACAGCATTATGGAAGCTAAAACCCCATCCAGAATGGGTAGTCACCCCATTGCTTTCATACAGAAGAGTGTCTGTGGCCAAGTCCTTTTGAAGAGGTCTGTCGTGATTTCAAGTTATATGTATGTGTTCCTTTAAAATGGTTGGTAAGCGTCAGAAGAATAAGGGAGGTGAAAGAGGGAGGTGAGTGAGTGAGGTGATTGGTTGGTGACTGAGAGTGTGTCGGCAGAGCTAGGAGGGGTGTGTATGTGTGTGGAGAGAGGGAAGGCAGAGTGTTCAGTTTGAAGTTTGAAGTCTGGAGTCAGCAGCTGTCAGTTGTGGTCGCTCTATACAGAGTCTGAGAAGTAGTCTTCTAACTAGAATCATATAGAAGTGGTGTGAAAGGCATTAAGATTCTAAAGGAGGAAGAAAATATACTTAGGGGGGCATATTAGGAAAAATCTAATCTAGTCAGAGTATTTTAAGTGTGTGTATATGGGGAACTGACAGAGACCTAAGTAAAAAGTGAAAGATTTTACTAAGCAACTTAATGAAACATCTTGTAACCAATACGCTTCTTTAAAATAAAGTTTTATCTTGTTTTTTTTGTTAACCCAGAGTCTTACCCTCAGAACCACATAGTCCAATGAAGGAGCCTTAGAGTTTGGGCACAATACTGTGGGAAAGGTTAATTAAAGACTGGAATTAAATTCCTGGTGGCAGTGATAGATACTGTGGGAGAGAGAGAGAAACAACAAGAAATTTAAAACCATATCATACCTAAACACACAAATATAAGAGAGAGGTACCGCCACAAGGTCCCTCAATTCTGACGGGTTTTCCATGTTGCCTTCTCTTCCAGATGTGGACTGGAAAGTGGAGCCACTCTCGCCAGCCCCTTCGACATGTTCCGTTCCTTCTCCTCTATCTGTGGATTCTCCAGGACAGCATGTGCCGGTAAGCAGTCAGCCCAGTGAGCCTGAGTGTGCTGCCTGCTAATGATGAGGGGGTTGGAGCACCTTCCCCACGACCAAGATGATGAGGGGGTTGGAGCACCTTCCCTGCTGAAGCGTCTGGGACATGATAGAGGTTTATAGAATTATGCATGGGGTGGAGGGAGTTGACAGAGAGAACTTTTTCTGCCTCTCCCAAAATACTAGACTCAAGGGCATCCAATGAAGCTGGTGGGCAGTAGGTTCAGGATGGACAAATGGAAATACTTCTTTACACAGAGAGTGACTAAAATGTGGAATTCGCTGCTAGAGGATGTAGTGGTGGCCACAAGAATAAACAGCTTTAAAAGGGGATTAGATAGATTTATGGAGGATACGTCTATGAATGGCTACTAGCCATGGTAACTGAAGGGAACCTCCACATTCAGAGGCACTAATTCTCTGAATCTCAGAGCCAGGAGGCAACATCAGGGGCAGGCCTCAGCCGTCCAGAGGAATTGGTTGGCCATTGTGTGAAACCAGATGCTGGACTAGATGAACCACTGGTCTGATCCAGCAGGGCTGTTCTGTTCTTATGTTAATATATTTCCTGGTGCTCACTTGCTTTTTCTCCAGCATGGTGTAGTGGTTAAGGGCGGTGGACTCTAATCTGGAGAACGGGATTTGATTCCCCACTCGTCTGCATGAAGCCCGCTGGGTGACCTTGGGCCAGTCACAAGTTCTCCAGATTAAGAGCCCTGCCACTCTTAACATCTACACGAAATTGGCTCTCCACAGGGTTGTTGTGAAAAATAACAAGGGTTGTCGTGGAGCTCAAGGTGACATGCGTGGATCCCTCTCCCATTTTCACAGGGTTGTTGTGAAAAAGGGGAGGGGGAACTGTGTGTGTCACCCTGAGCTCCACAAAGGGAAAACAAGATAAAATTCTGCCAACTAGACAGATCTTGTGAGTCTGAGGGTCTGCTCTAATGTGGAAAGGTAGGTAGGTAGGGTGGAATGTAGGACACATCTGGACTTCTGACCAGCCTTACTTGTCTTGTGCTTACTCACAGTAACAATAAGAGGTCTCGTCTTGGCCATGTCTTTTTTACATTGACAGGAAGGTGTGGAAGTGGGATCCAATCCTCACCTGTCTCCTGTTTCATTGTATGAAAAGGGCTCTCAAAGTTCCGCTTCACCTGTAGAACGGAAGGAGAAGAAGCCCCCATCCAAAACCATCCACCGCTCAGGTAGGATCCGTCTGTTTTGTTTTCTTCATCTGCAGTACGGGAAATGACCCATCTTACTGCTTTTGGGATTGCTAAGTATCAGGGCTGTCATCAGATCAAAGACCTCTAAGACAGTTGATCTTGAACATTTTTTTGAATTGCTGATGTATCGGTTCTGTGTAAATTCGCACAAATATAGAGCAGTAGTTTGGAGAATAGAAAGCGTAGCGAATTTGCACACATTTTGTAGTAGGCGCAGTTTCGGAAAGCAGCAGTGTGAAGGCTAAAAAGAATAGCAGATCTGTACGCATTTTGCAGCAGGCACAATCTTGGAAGAGGAATGCACAGTCTTGGAAGAGGAATGGTAGCCAACTCCGCTTGTGGTTCCCTAGATCTGATGAGTTTCCTGTTCTCGTCCCCCACCAATATTCAGAGGAAAGTTCTGTCCCCTTCACTGAGTTGCAGTACTGTTTCCTGCTAATAAATGTCTAGATTCACAAAAAGCCAGTAATAGCAACCCTCTTTGCAAGAGCTGTTCAATTGCACTCTTTTCTTCATTCTGTTTTCCAGCAAATGGATCTTCAGCGACACAGAGCCGGTGCAGTTCAGCAGCCTCCAAACCTTCGATTCAACCTAAGCCTCTCCTGCCTGCCTTCCGGGAGGCTCGGCGCGGCCTCGGCATCCAGGCGAAAACCATCGTCTTCCCAGCGCTGCCAACACTTCTGACGCTGCAAAAACAGTCACCTGTTGTCTCAATTCAGCCGGCACCGCACAAAGGTATGTGAGCAATTGTTGGGGTAGGAAGGACACCTATGGGGTGAAGCTCAGCTCTGAGGCTGGAGGAGAAGTGAACACATGAAGCTGCCTCCTGCTGAATCAGAGCCCTGGTCAGTATTGTCTGCTCAGATTGGCTGCAGCAGTCCCAAGTTCTCAGATGGGTCTTTCTCATCATCTACTACCTGATCCTTTCTGCTGAAGGTGCCAGAGATTGAGCCTGGGCCCTTCTTCATGCCAAGCTGATGCTCAGCATCTGAGCCATGGCCCTCCCAAAATTGGACCCGCTTCAGTTTGCCTGTTTACAGTCCTTCTCCAAAGTGGGTTGTCTGCATTTTAATAATTCTGCATTAAAGTTTGCGTTCCACATAGGCAACTTCGATATGGAAGTAAGCTGCAACCCTCCTGTCCGTTATATGTATTTGATGTTTGGTGTAGTGGTTAGCAGCGTGGACTCTAATCTGGGAGAACCGGGTTTGAGTCCCCACTCCTCCACATGCAGCTGCTTGGGTCGGTCACAAGTTCTCTCAGAGCTGTTCTCTCAAGAGCAGTTCTCTCTTTTTTTTTTTAATAATAGTTTATTGTTATTAGTACATAATCTACACAAAGCAGTTCTTGTATACGTGCAAAGAAGATAGACTGAAAATACATAAACCGCCAACATAAATTAAAACCTTAAATTTGTTTATTGTTCTCATACCAATTATAAAGCTTATCCCACGAAGACATAAAGACTCGGTCCCGTTTATTTTTCAGCTTTAAGGTTAAATTGTCCATCTCAGCGATTTCCAGTAATTTTGTTAAGTATTCCTCGAGACCTGGCGTTCTTTCTAACTTCCAATATTTGGCATAAAGCAGTCTTGCGGCCGTTATACCATGTAGCAATTGGTTTTTTTACATTTTTTTCATAGTCACTGGAAATTATGCTCAAAAGAAATAGCTCAGGTTTCCATGGAATTTTTGATTGGGTTACTTCCTGGAGCAGTTCTCAAAAGAGCTCTCTCAGCCCCACCTACCTCACAGGATGTCTGTTGCGGGGAAGGGAAGGGAAAGGAGATTGTAAGCCACTCTGAGACTCCTTTGGGTAGTGAAGGGTGGGGTATAAATCCAATCTCCTCCCCCCCCCTCCCGTGGGTTTATCAGGTGTGGCTTTTGTAGCTGCTACTTAGGTCAGGGCTGGGATGCCGAGAACAGTGTGGGCCTTAGTGGGGTTTGGAATTCTAGTTTAGGATCAACTTAGGCAGAATACCAGCAGATCTGTGGATGGCTCTTTCCAGCATGTCAACAAAGGAAATGGCAGCTGTCCAGGGTACTGATTTGGATCCAAGCTGTAGCCTGAGAAGGGGGTAAACCTATGCTGCCAACCCGGGGGGGGGGGGGGGGCGGCAGGCACCCTGCCCTTGTCTGTCTTATTTTCCCTTACAGAGGTAATCCAAGTGGTGGGAGAGATTTAAGCCTCCCCACTGCCCCTCAGCCCCAACCTGAATCCCCCCTCCCCCGTTTGTAAGTACAGTTCAATTATAGCTGGGCAGATGTGCTCACAGATCTCTCTGTACTTCATCTGCTTAGGCACTTTGATGGCTTTATATAAGGTTATTAAGTTAGGCTAGCCCTATTAATAGTTGATCAGTCCTGATAACTAAATGGAACTTTGAACTTCAGTGTACCTTTGATGAACAGGCGAGCAGCACTGCCCCACGTGCTCCAGGAGGCATCTTGTTGGCGCTTGCTGGAAACACAGTGCTAGACTCTGTGCTTGAACGGCAGTCACCCATGCCATGGGGCAAACCCTTTCGGAAGGTTGGAAGTAGTTTTATGGTGTGGCCCATGGTGTCCAGCACAAACCTTAAGCTGCTCTTTAGTGACTGGTAGTCTGGGTGACTAAGCATTTGGAAGGCTTTTCAGGGACTGGCAGAAATATAAACCTGCAGCTTTGTAAGGCAGGCACTGGTTTCTCATTTGTTGCAGCAGCCAAGGGGCGAATTATATCATGCACATAGTAGAATCATAGAATCACAGAGCTGGAAGGGGCCATACAGGCCATCTAGTCCAACCCCCTGCTCAGTGCAGGATCAGCCTAGAGCATCCCTGACAAGTGCTTGTCCAGCCACTACTTAAAGACTGCCAGGGAGGGGGAGCTCACGGCCTCTCTAGGTAGCTGATTCTTAAGTGAAACCTGTGGTTTTGCAGTCGTCCTCGAGTCTCTGATGGATGGCGTCAGTGTTCTTTTGTCTCCATCTCAGGTCAACCAGTGGTGCTTTCACAGCCCGCTGTGGTGCAGCTTCAAGCTCCAAGCATCCTTCCTGCCGCTAACCCAGTCATTGCTGTCGCTGGTGGAGTCACGTCACTGCCTGGTCACCCTGTCGGTGTCCTGCCATGCACTGTGGGAAATAGCTTGGCCCCTGGAAACCCAGCAGAAGCAAAACCTCCCGTTCATTCCATGGCTCACAATACAAGCACAGATGTAAGTTCTCACGAACGTTGGTGGACAGTCGCCCCTCGGAGGCAGAAAACTTATCACAGACCTTTCGGGAAGGAGAACAGCCCAAGAAAGAGTCCTGACTGTAGGCCGTGCCATTAGTGACATCATCATTCAGGGAGTCTGTGGGGTTTGGCATCCCTAAAACCTCTCTCTCCATCTTTGCATTTTTAGATAAACCCAGAAACTGCTAATCCTCATAAACGGTAGACAGGCAATATCCCCCGCAGGCTTGGAAACCCAAGAGAGTTGTGGTCAGAGTTTCCAGTGCCACAGCTGGTTCTGATCTAGATGCCTGACTCTGTACACACCATTATATTTATGAATCTGGCTCTCTCTAAGGAAGATTCAGCTCTGGCTTCCTTCCCTGTCCTTAGCATTTCTCAGCTCCCCACCACCACCACCACCACCATTTGCTGTTCCACGCTGGAGCAGTCTTTGAAATAACGCTCTTTCTCTGATAATGTAACAAATTGATTAGAGTCCAGTGGGGCACTTTTAAGACTAACAAAGGTTTATTCAAGGTATGAGCTTTTGTGGGCACGCACACTTTTTCAGATACACCGGAATGGAAGGCAGAGTTCAAACTTATAGACAGGGGCTGAACAGCAAATTAACATGCAACACGATGAAGATGTTTTCAGATATGCAAAGACAAAACTAAATAACAAGCGAAGGCTATAAGGTCATCAGCTGTTTTGATCCAATTAAGGGGGAGAAAGGACAGCAAAGCGATAAATATGTCAAAAGAGGGGATAAATGTGTAAAGGCATCTTTTCTGATAGTGTGTTAGGCAGCTAGTTAGCTGGGCAAAGAGCCTTGCTTGGTTAGGGTGAGGGTGCTGTGGCAGAGTGGCAGAGTAGGATCTAGGAGACCCAGGTTCAGATTGCCACTCTTTCATGGAAGCTTGCCGGGTCACCTTGGGACAGTCACATGGCTGCAGCCTGACCCGTCCCACAGGGTTGTTACAAGGATAAAACGGAGGAGGGGGGGACCATGTGTGCCACCCTTAGCTCCTTGGGGGAATAAAAATAAATAGCCCCTGAACAATCAGCAAGGCTTACAGGGAGGGGTAGGTAGATATCTTAAAATGGTTCTTGTTTGTTTTCTTGGCCCAGCAGCATCCAGGCCCTTCTGTGCCATGCAGGGCGAGGGACAGAGCACAGTTGTAGTGGGAATGATAGTCTTAAGTGTACTCCCCTATCCAGGAATCCCAGCTTTATTGCTCTTGGGTCCCTTTGCTTTCCTGTAGTTCTCTCTCCCCATCCCACCCCCCACACACCTCAAGGATAGCTGGCTTAATGAGAGTTATTGGCATGAAAATAAAGATGGTTGTGTTCAGTATTTTTTAAAGACAAGGAATCCTGTATGTATGATGCACTGTGGGACCTTTGTCTCTTGCGTTGCGATCCTAAGCAGAGTTATACCTATCTAAGCCCATGGACTTAAGTGGGTTTAGCAAGGTGCAACTGTGCTCAGGTTGCACCGTTCATCTTGTTGCGCTACTGTACTTGAACAGTGGGCGCAGCTAGTATGGGGGAGCCACACTGTGCTCCCTCCAAAGGCTCCCTGTGCTGGTTTCTCGACACCCAGGGAATCAACTCCAAGGAATCACTACTCTTTCTCCTACCTGTTCACTTGTCAAACCTTGAAAGCTGTCAACCAGTTAAAAATCAAAGCAGAAGTTTGAAAAGCAGGTGAGAGCTAGGTGAGCCTCCACCCAATTCCCAGTTCTCTTCTCTCACAGAGGGATGCCCATACTCCATGAATGACCATTACTGTCAACACCTTCCTGTTTAAGCAGATTGCTTTCCCATTCTTTAAGCTGCTGGTGGTAAAGCCATTTTTTGTTTTGTTCTGTTTCAACGAATATTTAAAATCCTGAATCCTGCTGGAAAAAAGCAATGCGGTTTTGTTAGTTCTGTCCGTTGCTCTTAAAATTTAATTAGTTTATGAGAATGCAATTATAGCAAATTAGATAATCCTGCGTAATTGTCCCTTGCTTAGCTAAATTTAATATTAGATCATGAAGTGCAAACAAAGACGTGCAAGCTCAGTTGGAGAGAGAAAGAGAAAAGAGTCTCCTTATGGAAAATATTAGATTAATGTTTCACTCTCTACTGTCTCTCTTTGTGCAAAGACTAACGTGCAAAAATAGGGGCTACTGGAAAGGGTTTAGAGGCTAGATAATCTAAGTTAGAAAAGGGCTTTGCTGACTTCATTGAATTAAAACCTTTATTAACGCAACATGTGAAAACAGCAGATGTAAAGCAAGAAACATGAGAAGGCATAATAGAAAGATGCATGGAAACAGGGGGAAAGTAAACCATGTCTAAATTAAAACTGCCCCATCCACATTGGAGGTTAAGCTCAAGATACCTGAAACTAGAAGTTGTGCTTTAAAAATCTGTGGGTTAAAAGAAGGAAAAAAGCACAGGCCATCTGGCTTCTGCTGAGGAATATTTGCATATGGGCTTTGTCCAGGGTAACCATGGAATATTGAATATTTCATGGATAGCATCTCTCCCTGGATGTGTCAAGTTAGTCTTCTTAGTGCAGGTGAAGTGGCAGAAAACGGTTTCTGAATGAGCGAGATCCACTTATTTGGAGGAAGCCAAAGTGCAGGAGCTTCCACTGGGGGCTTGGTGGAATGGATGCCTTTTCCAAAAGATGCGTTGCCATCTTGCTCCCTTAATGAAGGCGCGTCACATAGACTGCAGCACGGAATGAAATCCACTGAGACCTGAGCATACTTCAGAAACTAGGTCCATGTCCTGCCTCCCCTATTCACCATGCAAGTGTCTGTGCTCCTTCGATGAGTGCTAGGGAACAGGGGCCTCATTCTCGCAGAGGTAGCAAACCTGAGCAGGGCGAGGGCTTGCAGGTTTGGAGGGCTTGAAGGTTTGGAGGCTCCTTTGACGACCCACTGTCCTTGCATGTAGCAGATTGGTGTGTTGGTGGGTGAAAGGGCTAGTCTTCACCCTGACTGGGAGCAGAGAGGAGAAGGGGCTTGTATGGAGGCACATTGTATGGAGGGGATACAGGGACGGGCCCTGCAATGGCTCATTTCCTTTCTCCAGGGTCGGGGACAAAGGGTGGTGCTAGGGGAGCAGCAATCCACGAGACACCCACTGGAATGTGGTGTGCCTCAGGGGGCGGTGCTCTCCCGATGCTGTTTAACATCTATATGTGCCCCCTTGCCCAGATTGTCTGGAGGTATGGGCTGATATGTCACCAGTACGCTGATGACACCCAGCTCTATCTGATGTTGGGCGGCTGGTCAGACTCCAGAAGATCTGGACCGGGCACTGCACGCCGTGGCTTAGGCTGAGCCGGCTGAAATTGAACCCAGCAAAGACGGAGGTCCTGTGCTTGAGTTGGGGTGGACTGGGGAGGGGGCTCCCACTCCTGGCCTTTGATGGGGTGCCATTGGCGCCAGCACCAAGGGTGAGGAGTTTGGTAGTGCTCCTGGATCCCTCCTTAACAATGGAGGCCCAGGTAGCAGTCACTGCCAAATCGGCCTTCTACAATCTTTGGCTGGTTTGGCAGTTGGTTCCCTTCCTCAGCCGTGAGGACCTGGCTACAGTGATCCACACGACGGTCACCTCGAGGCTAGACTACTGCAACGCTCTCTACATGGGGCTGCCCTTGGTGCAAATCCGGAAGCTACAGCTAGTGCAAAATATCGCAGCCAGGCTGCTGATGGGTCTCTCTAAATGGGACCACATCTGGCCTGTGCTGGTGGTGCTGCACTGGCTGCCTATAGCATACCGAATTGGCTTCAAGGTGCTGGTGCTTACCTTTAAAGCCCTATATGGCCAGGGTCCAACATACCTGAGGGACCGCCTTTCCCCACATATACCCCAGTGAGTACTTCGTTCCGGGACGCAACATCGTCTCCAGGTCCTGGGCCTTAAGGAGGCCAGGCTCGCTGGAACCAGGGCCAGGGCCTTTTCAGTGGTGGCTCCTCTCTGGTGGAATGAGCTCCCGGAGGAGATCAGGGCCCTGCGGGATCTTATGCAGTTCCACAGGGCCTGCAAGACGGAGCTCTTCCGCCAGGCTTTCGATTAGGAGTTACCACCGCTCACCATCATTTACCACCTATCATCGCAAGTAACATCAGTGATGTGGGCTGGCCCTGAATGAAGCCCGGGCCAGGCGGAGAGCTGAACAAGACCCTGAGGTCGACACCAAGGCATCAGTAGGAATGCCATCTGAACGTTTTAGTATTAACACCTTTGCGAGCACTTTATTTGTACTGTTATTGTTATTATTATATTTTAATCTTGTTTTATCTGATTGGCACTGTGTGCCGTTTGTAAGCCGCCCTGAGCCTGTTCGCGGGGAGGGCGGGGTAAAAATGTGAATGAATAAATAAATAAATGAATTGGAGAGCCCCCCACCAGCAACCCAGAGGAAGGTTCCCTGCGTCAGGAAGGACTAGGCTAGGTTTGCCCGTGGATTCTCTTGTTTGAGCAAGCCCACTTTGGCTTGGAGCAGTAATTGGTGCCTTCCTAAGGAGGTCCCAGCAGCATCCCTAGCCCCACCGGGGGTGGGTGGGAGATCAGTGAGGTCAGCAAAGGCCCAAGGCTGCTTCCAGTGCTTGGCCCCGTCAAGCCGGTGAGCCCTGAGAAGTTGGTCTGGATAAGTCCCTGTTGCCTTGAGGTGCTCCCCAGGGTGCCTGGAGTAGAGCGAGATTCCGGGATGCCTAACCAGCTTCCTTGTGCTCCCCTGCAGGTGAGTGTTCTGAGACGGCAGCAGCGCATGATAAAAAACCGGGAATCGGCCTGCCAGTCGCGCCGGAAGAAAAAAGAATACCTGCTGAGCTTGGAGGAGAGGCTGAAGGCTGCCTTGCTGGAGAACGACCGTCTTAGGAAAGAGAACGGCACCCTAAAGAGGCAGCTGGATGACATGGCCGTGGAGGTCGGTGGTCATTGCGGGCCAAGGCGTGCGTGGTGTTCTGGATGCTGGCAACAGCATCTGGATTTGGGCTGGTCGGCCATTCTAGCCTTCTGCTTTTGTGGATTCACCTTCTGTTTGCCTCCTGTATCCCATTCTCACTGTGATCTGATGACTGCATGTTTTGGGGACCCGGCTGTCGGGAGCATTGCTCTGTACTGCTAGACAATCTTATCCTTCCCAGTCCTTGCCCTTCAGCTGACCTTCCGTCCAGGTTGCAAACAGGCAGTTTACAGGACTTGCAAAAACAGCTCTGAAAAAGGTGGCTGGTGACTGCCTCTTGCCACCCTTGGGGCTCCCCGCCAAGGCTCTGGGATGCCTTGAAACATCCTGGGAGCATCTGTTGGGTCTTGCGGTCATGTTGCCAGGGCTCCGTGTTAGGCGCCAGGGAGCCTGTTTCCCCCGTGACATCTCTCAGGTGTGTGTGAGGGAGACAAACAGCACTAAACGGCCACAGATTGTCACTAAGGCTCCTGCTCCCTTACGACACACCCACGCAGCAACCACAGCCCTAATGTTTGGCAGTGACGGTAAAATGCCGGTCCGCGTTTAATTTTTATTTTCCCGGTTCCTTTTGTCTCCAGCACCAGAACCTCAGAGCCTCTCCTCCAAAGAGAAGAGCTATCTGCGTGATGGTGCTGCTGGCTTTCGTAATGCTGAGTTACGACAGGCTAAGGTAAGACTCCTTTCCGTGCCCTCTGAGAGCCTGGATCTTCAGGCAGGCATACCCCAAAGATGGGCCAGCTCCCAGTGTCTCCCGCTGTTGTTCGGTTTGGGTTGAAGCTATGGCTGGGAACTTTTGATCAGTTTGGGGCTTGTTGTTGAGTCTGGGGGAAAACCCATGTACGCTGGTTCTCTGCTAAGGAAACGTTTTCTAAGCCCCGGAGCACAGAACATTGTCTTGCTCCCACCTCCTCCCCCTCCTCTTCCTTCTCCTTCTCCTTCCTTGTTTGCTACCAGCTGTCATCAACCTTCTCGGCCTTACGACACGACTGCCTGCCTCTTGTCCTGATGGATTCTGCTTTTTCTTTCCAAAACGGTCCAGTAGATGGGGCTTGAGGCAAAGGAATTAGCAAGGAACAGCCGGCTGAAGCTGGTGTTTGTGGCAGATCTGTCTTTGGGAGGGGAAGTGCACTCTGCTCCCTGGCATTTGCCAGCTGTGTCTGTTCTCCTCCCCCCCCCCCTTTTGTGCTGCTGGAAGCCTCCCAGCTCTAATTCAAAGATGATTCTGTCCCCAGAAAACTTTTATTACCAGGCATGTGTTTCGTATGATATCACTCTTGGCGGCGGTAGAGCCGTTACTGTACAATTTAGCTCTAACCAAAAAGAGAGAGAGAGGAGAAGTCCTGGCATTTTAAGTGCGCAGGGTTTGTTTTGTAGCCAGATTTACAAATCAAATCCAGTTAAGCCTCGCTGGTTAGAGAAGGCTTTCTAATTTATCGCTGACACGTGGCCCAGGGAAACAGAATACAGCGGAGTACCAGGTCTCCTGGAGCAAATTTGTTCCTTGCTGACCAAGCCATTGCGGACATGAGATCAAAATCTCTCTTCCCCCTCACTGTCAACAAGGCAGCTGGCTCTCTCTTTGATGCCTTTTTGAATCTCAGTGGCTCCGGAAAGGGGAGCTGCGGACATTTTGTATCTTTTATTCTGCTTCCTTCAAAGGCAGGGCACACTTGGTTGCTTCCGCATTTTCTCTCTCCCCTTCCCCGTTTTAGCCTCACAGCAACCCTGCTAGGTAGGTGATGTTGAGATCGAGTGTGATGGGGCCAAGGTGTGTTCTTTGTGACTAAGGATTTGAACTTGAGTCTCCCTGCTCTAAGTTCTGTGCTCTGCTTGCGTTCGTGCTCCGTCCTTTTGCAGCTTCTTCCATCGGTAGTTATTCCGTGGGCAGTCAAGAAGGAGGTGCGGTATTAGAAGTTCAGAGGCAGGCTGTGTTTGCAGTGATGGCTTCACTAAACCAGATTGTGTTTTCTAACTACAAGAAAGTAAAGAGGCAGCGGCAGCAGATCGCAGGGGGAGCAGAAATTGCTTGCCAAGCCTAAATCCACCAGAGGGGTTTCTCGCATTCTGTATCAATTTTCTTACCTAAAAATTATGTGGTACAACTTGGGGTGCGACTGCTAAAACACATAGATGCTCAGCATTGGGGTTGGCATGTAGTACTTCGGAATACGGTACTTCAGTGTGGCTCAACAGCCCCCATGTCCACAAACTTGATGTCCAACTCAATACAACAATGAGAATGTATTAAATCCACTCCAACCTGTTGGCTACCTACGTTGTGCCACATGGCTTCCCCGCATCTCTGAAGACAAGGTGCTCTTCTTCGTGAATGTAGAAAGATCACTGAAACCAGAGAGTTGCCCATCCACAAAGACCTGGCTCACGCAGGCCTATCCAGACTATGACCGCTGCACCCAGCAAATAAGATCTGCACAAGTACTGCAATCTCAAAATTTCAATCTAGGGAATGCATGGTTGCGAATGTGAATGCAGTCAGTTCCACCCAATATCCATAACCCGATAAGTGCTGAGAGGCCCGCAGGATTTGACTTGCTGCATAAAGTGTGGAAGACGGCTAACAGAATATGAGCAGGCTTTGGCAGTTGGACTGTTGTTTAAGTGGGGAAAAATACCAGGATGCCAAATGCGATTGTGGTGCAGCCCATCAAACTGTTTTCCATCTGTCACAGGAGTGTGGATGTCATGCTTTCCAGGATGATGTGATGGAGCTCTTTGAACTCTCCCCAGCTGAGATTGAGTGGATTGAAAATTTAGATACTAGCATTTAGCGGGATTGCCCATTCGGTCTGCAAACCTGTCATATCTGCTTGGTTGCATATTTTATATTATTATATGCTTCCTGTGTGTAACTCTGTGATGCGATAAATAAATAAATCCTCACCTAACTGCACACACTCATTCATGCCACACAGCCCTTTCCCCTCTGTGGCATTACCCACAATTCTGTCTTACTCGTACACGGACATTAGCCATGGTTGACGCAAGCCCAGGATCTCATGTAGCCAATTTGCTTTGAATTTGAAATCATGGTTTGTGAGGGAGTTAATGATTTGTGTTGATGCATGGTCATAGCTAGAATGGGGGCAGGGTGAACTGCTTCGAAGGGGTGGGAGTACTTGTTCTCTAGGCTGGCTCCTGACTGGCAAACCATACAGGCAGCCAGCAGAACATCCACACCATGTTAAAGTTTTGGGTGGCAGAAAGTAAGTAAGTAAGAAGTTTGTTGCTATACTTTTTAAGAGCCTAAGTGTGTTTGTGTATGTCTCTTGGGCGTTTGGCTCTAGGATGACAGGAGTGTATAGCAACCCAAATCTCACACCCGGTATAATTTACTGAGTGGGAATAGAAGGCATTGTGAAAATGAGACCACAAACCCATTTTGTGCCATGTGTGAAGCCGCTGCCTGAAGACCCAAAGGCTCGGGGAGGCTCATGCATAAGGGTCTGTGCTAGCTGACAAAGTGTACAAGACAACACAAAATGCTGAAAATAGCATCAATGCTCTGTAAGAACATTTCGAAATACATCCACACAGACACTAATGAAAGTCACAAGACCACATGGGAGCGCTCCTAAAAGGGAAAAATCTAGAACATTTCAGGTTGGGAACACAGATGGAGGAGCATTCCCTCAGACAACCAGAAGCAGCATTTATTCTGCACTTTCAGCATGATTTGCATTATTTCTGTACTCATTCCAACCATGTGGTATAGAGCGATATAATTCTGCTGCTGCAGATGGGGTGGAGAGCATGGGAATTCCCCCAAAGTGCCTGTCTAAAATGTGGTTTGAGCCTAGAACTTGGCAGCTCATGCTTTTAGCCAGTCTGCTAAAGAAGCTGTGCTTAGACTTTGGATCAGTCTTGGCGAGTGCTGGAGTGCCCATTCTGAACGCCCTGACCTGGATATCCCAGGCATGCCTGATCTCCTCGGATCTTGGAAGCTAAGCAGAGTCGGCCCTGGTTAAGTGTTTGGGTGGGAGACCACCGAGGAAGTCTAGGGCTGCTACAAAGAGACAGGCAAAGACAAGCCACCTCTAAACATCTCTTGACTTGGAAATCCTATGAGGGGTCGTCATAAATCAGCTGTGACTAGACAGCACTTTCCACCACCACCGCCACCATTCTGTGAATAGAGAACCAGCTCAACAACTTTTTTTTTTTTTAAATAAATGAATTGTATTACTTTCTCTTAAAAGGGTGGGATACAGAAGGGGAAAAAAGGGGAAGGGGAGAAATACAGATTCACCAAATGTGTAGAGTATTGTGAATGGTTACGTACAACAAATGAAATCAGATATATTACCGAATGAGTTACATATTTCAAATATAAGAGCAAACAACAACACTTGAATATTACAGAATTACAAAATTTGGGATAGATTCTCTCTTTAAAGAATAGACAGAAACTTTCCTAAGGTTAAGGATAACCTGTTAGCGAGAGAAAAAATTATGTCTTTAACAACTGAACAGACTTCTATACTAAAATCATTGTCAAAACCTTATGATCAATATCTTCATCACCATTAATATGATATTCAGGTAATTCAAGAGCTTTTTAAAAAAAGTTAGTTGTTTTCATAGTATGAATAAAAAGCCTGCCATTTCTGCTGAAATTCTTTCAATGGTCTTTTGTTTATATAATTGATTAGTTTTGCCAGTGCTGCATACTCAGCTAGTTTTTCTTTCCAGATCTCTGTTGTAGGACAGTCTTCTGTCTTCCCGTTCATTGCAAATATTACTCTGGCAGCTGTCAACATATATTTAAATAGGTCTTGTGAGATTCTGTCTATATTGTCTGGTAAGATTCCCAGTAACATAGTCTCTGGGTTTCATCGAGAATTTGGTTTTTAAAATATTTTGAATTTCTTTATGTATATTTTTCCAGTATCTTTTGGTTTTGATGCAAGTCCACCACATATGATAAAAGGTGCCATTTTCTTCTTTACATTTCCAGTAAGCTCCTTTGTAATTTTATCCATCTTCGCAATATCTATTGAAGTGACGTACCATCAGTACCGTGCTGGTGGGAGGGGAAGCTGCCTTAGATTAGTACTGGCTTACATCATTCTCCTCTCCTCTGTTTAATCCTCACAGCAATCCTGTGAGGTAGGTTAGGCTGAAAGTGTGTGACTGGCCCAGGGTCACTGAGTGAGCTTCCATAGCATGGGCGGGGATTCGAACCTGGGTTTCCCAGATCCTAATCTGACACTTTAACTACTAAACCACGCTGGCGCTCTTACTGTCCAGACTTACAGTCCTTTGCAGTAGCAAGCCCCTGGCTTTGTGATCCAGCTGACATTTCTCTCTTGCTTTCAGTGGGTTCGAGTGGAGTCTCAACTCGGCTGAGCCTCGAGCTGGCTCTTCTCACCAGAGCAGGCATCTTCTGGAATTCTCGGCAAGTTTACCTCAGGACGCAGGTGGCGGGAATAATGACGGGTAAGCATCAAAACCTCTTCTCTTTGTCTTCTGGTCTCCAGCGTCTTTGATTCCAGCTTACCCTTCCGTAGTTGCAAAACTTCTGCTCACGAAGGGCAGTTTTCCCACCTCCCACAGCAGTCTGACATGTCCCCCCTCAAATGCCCACTTCAGCAATAGGAGTCATTTCAGGTTCCTGCAGTGTGGGGGGTGGGCAGGAGAACCACGCTTTCTGAGTGGAAGTCCACGAGCCCACGGAAGCGCTCTTCAGGATCCAGCCCTTTGTGCATGTGTGTGTTTTCGCCCTTACACTCGCATAACTGGTATGATTAGAATGTCTTACGTTTCCCGTTTGACAGTGATGACCTGAATATCCATGTTTCTGTAAGAAGTTGGGATCCCAAGAGGTTCAGGACTGATTGGCAGAGCGTGAGATGGGTATAGACAGGTTTCTCTAAATGTGAATTGTTTACTGAGTTATTTCCTGTGGCTTTTATGCTGGAATGCCTGGGTCAACCTACAGTCTCCAAATTAAAAAAACAGAATTTAGAACAAAAGTAAAGCACAGCAACTGTTAAAAAACGAATCTGCAGTTGCACTGAGTAGGCAGCAGGCCAGCTTTGAGACCTAAATCCAGTCCCTTACAGGAGCGATCTAGAACAGACAGCCAGATCACATGGGGGTTATTATTATTATTATTATTTTTAAAAAGATCACATTGTGGGGGGTACTCCTTTGTTCCTGTAGCAGCCATGATGGAATCATGGGCAGTCCAGGGACAGACTTTTGCTTGTGTTCTCGTCTGGAGATATGTGCAGTAACAGCAAGTGGCCAGTTGGGGAAGCTTTGTCATGCTACTGGGCTAGATTTTCTCTTAATTGCCATAGGGCTGATGGATAAGCAGCCTTCATTCCTGTCCTGGCTCAAATGACACCTTAATGCAATTGAGACAGCTTTTTGTGTCCACGGCGGGGTTACTTTATTAAGTCCCAGTGTGCTGAAACCAGTCAGAAGTTAAATAATGATATTGATTGTGATGGTGGTGGCAGTACCAGCTCCTAAGCCTTCCCCAGTTCCTCAGGGGTGTTCAGACTGGATGATCCTGAGGTATGGTTGCCAGCTCCAGGTTGGGAAATTCCTGGAGATTTTGGGGTGGAGTATGCAGAGGGGCCTCAGTCAGCTATAATGTCATAGATTCCACCTTCTGAAGCAGCCATTTTCTCCAGGGGACAGAGCTCTGTCATCTGGGGATCAGTTGTAATTCCAAGGGATCTCCAGGACCCACCTGGAGGCTGGCAACTCTGCCCTAAGGTAGGTTTTCCAACACTGCCTCAGCAAATGCTTGGAGATTTGGAGGGTGATGCCCGGGGAGGGCCGAGCTTAGGGAGGATGTGATGTCGCTTCTGCGTGATGTTCTAGGCTGCCTTCCAGTCTCCAGAGACTTTAATACAGAGACGAGGGGGAAGTTCCTAGAGCATCACTTGGGGGAGGTCATTTTTTTCTCCCACTCCTCAATTTCTTGCAGTGGAAAATTGGGGCTGGGGGTTGTGCCTGAAAATGGCTCTGTGGCTCAAGCGCATAGAGTAGTTCATGAGGCTAGGTCCCAGCCTTGATGCTGTAGGGTTCTAGAACAGGTCACCAGAATGCTTCTATTGAGCTGGGGCATGCTTGATGTGTGCAGCACCTTCTGTACCTCCAAATACAGAACTCACAAAAATCTTGCTGCTTGTCTCCCAGGTGAGCCAGTGTGGTGTAATAATTAGTATGTCAGGGTCTGGGAAACCTGCGTTCTAGTCCCCACTCCGCCATGAAATGCACTGGCTTATCTTGGGCCACACTCTGGCAGTGGTCACACTGGCAGCTTGGCATGATATGGTACTGCCTCTAATTGAACTGGTTTAAAGTGTTGCGGGGCATATCAGCCACACAGCCCACCCTGCTGCGGGGTACCCTTGGAGACATCCTGTGGCAAAGTATCCACATTATTGCAGCACCTCAGTCACGGAGTGTACTGCCAATTTCTTTTCAAAATTCATGTGCGTGCATAAGTGTACATGCATACACGTATGTTCACATAGCGTGCAGAACAGATCTGCAGGTTCAGACTGCCAAATCTGTTTTGTGCACACTCCCCTGCATTCAGACATCCGGCCATGCACGACGACTGCGCGGGGAACCAAAAACACCACTTGTGATGTGGTGCCTTTTTAACCCAGCTCTAAGTTGTCGTGCAATGGGATAAGTATGGCTGGGGAATGCCTGACAGATACAGCTGTCTGACTGTGCCCATGTGATCCGGAGTGGCTGTGTCGGGCCAAACTGCTCATGTGATCACAGCCTAAGTTTCTACCTCCCAGGGCTGTTTGGGACTAACATGAGGAATGGATGAACGTGCATGCCACTTGGAATTCTTTGGAGGAAGGGTCATGTAAAAATGGCCTAGCTAGATGAAGATCTGTTAAGCGGAGGTGGGGAACTTCCGTGACCTGGTGGTTGTGTTACCTGTTTTCATACGACCAGTGGCTGCACCCCAAGACATCCTCTCTCATTCTCATGAGTGTGCCCTTTCCACAGCATGCCCACATAGTTTGTCACCTCTTATGATGTCACAGGTGTGTGTTTTGTGCATTCTTTCAAGTTCTGTCTGCCGGCATCAGTTGTTTGGGTTGGCAAAGGAGGGAGACCAGAAAGAAAAACCCGCTACTAGAAATATTAAAATGGATGCTTGTGGTGCTTTGTAATATGGCTGCAATGATAACCCTCCTCTCCCCCTTGGCAATTCAAAATAAGCTCCAGCAGAGCTTAGAGTACCATCAGAGGATGGAACCTCTGGCTACGTCTGGCCGTGTGAGCATTTTACAGAGCAGCAGCTCTTCCTTGGTGGACTCTGCTGAATGCATATTTGATCCTGATGCTCCATGTGAGCCTCCGGCTGCTGTCTCCTGTGCCTGCGGCCCGCCTGGACAGTGTCACACTGTTTCTCTGCTAATGTTCTTGGCCATTTGCAGAGGTTTACTTTAGGCAGCGGGCAGATGTGTGCTGTAATCATCTCCAGATTGAGGGTTTGGCTTCTTCAGCTAATGGCTTGTTCCCTCCTATTGGAGTCTTTCCTTTCCAGTAGAGTTTTTTTCCCCTTTTCTTTTTATGGCCATCCACAGATGTGCCGAAAGCATACGTAGCGGAGAATGGTGTGGAAAGCAGGCAGGAAGACAAGAGTGTTTGTAATGTCTTTGCAGCAGAAATCTTTTGTGGTCTCACTCGAAGCGTCATCTGCGTGCGTGTGTTTGTACTCAAGCTCTGTGCAATAGATGCTTTTGGGGAGGTGGGTCGGTGGAGTAGCAGACTCTCCTATCCTATCCTTCCTCCTTCCGTTTAAAGCTACTATGTCGCTGCAGCTGGCTTTGTGATACTTTCCTGTTAGCCCTCCTGGTCCTGGTCTTATGTGTCTGGCTTCTTGCCTGTGACTCTCTGGGTCACTAAGGCACATAGCATGAGGGAGGTGGGTTTCCACTGTACGTCACCTTCAGCCTGTACGCCAATCTCTTGCTTTCTTCCTTCCACTGCCACATCTCCATCAATCTCGTCTCTCCATATCCTCCACCCTACTCCTTGTACATGCTTCTGATAAATTAGCATTGGTTTGGGCTAAAGTCTTTGGTACATACCTGTGGCCGCCACTTCTCGTCCTACAGTTCCTTCCTAATTTCCCCCCTCCGCAGACGCACGTCTTCTTCTCTGCCTCTTTCACATTCCATTCCACTGAGCTTGCTCTTCCCCAGGTTCCAAGAGTTGCTTTCTGGCCACATTTAATAGCGTCCGCACGGTCCCTGAGCGTCTGCGACATCCTGCTCTCCCGCCTCCTGGCCATTTCCTCTCTTCTCCCACTGCCTTTAAGGGGACTGTCACTTATTCTTTTCCTTCTTCTTTCTCTCTAGGCAATCTCGTTTTTCTCTGCCTCTTTAGAATGAAGATTTCCAAACATATTTTTCCATTTTTCATCTTCTTCAAAAGCAATTTGTGAGATGGAAGGGAAATGTACTTAGAGCGTTTCCACTTGCACAGGCAGAGAGGGGCAAGGACTACCGCAACAAGTAGCAGTTAACCGTTGCACGAATCAACATAACGAATGTCTTGATTCTGATTTCAGTTTTGTGTTTATTTATGCACATTTCCTACTGTAATTCTTGCAAGCCCTGTGCCTGAGTCGGCGTGGTGCAGGGGGTGGTGGAGGATCCTGGGAGCAGTGTTCCCTCTAAGCTGAGTTAGTGAGCCAGCTCACAGTTTTTTAGCCTCCGGCTCAGGAAGGATGGCTCCAGAGCAAACTAATTTATGCAGTAGCCAAATTGCTCACTCACAACTTTAGCAAAGTTACAAACTAATTTATGCAATCTAACTCATGCAGTAGTCAAATTGCTCGCTCACAACTTTAATGCCAGTAGCTCACAAAGTAGGATTGTTGCTCACAAGACTCCACAGCGTAGAGCAGGGGTGTCAAACATGTGGCCTGGGGCCGGATCAGCCCCCCCAGAGGGCTTCTATCAGGCCCGCAAAGGACTGGCTGTCTCCTGCTTCTTCCTCCAGTTCTGCTGCTGCTGCTGCATCATAAGATTGCTTTCCCAGACTCTCTCAATCGCTTAGGAGAGATAGATAGGCAAGCTTCTGCTCCCTGCACTGGGCTGAGGCTCCTCCCCCTCTCCCTCCCAGATTGCTACAGCACAGACATTTTGATGCAATAATTCAGAGCAAAAAGGGTCAGTTATCAGAGATGGTTAAATACACAAAATATTGCAAGAATGCTAATATTTCAGCTTCAAGCGTGTTTTTATTTTAAGTTTTTAAAAAAATCTTTGTGTTTGTGTCCTTTATAAAGTTCACATCTCCGCTACCTGGCATTACATTTTATGACGCACCTGGCCCGGCCCGACAAAGTCCAATTTATGTCAAATCTGGCCCTCTGTTACAAATGAGTTCAACACCCCCGGCGTAGAGGGAGCATTGCCTGGGAGACCTGGTTTCGAACCCTCACTTCTTCCATGAAAGCTTGCTGGGTGACCTTGGGCCAATCACATTCTCTCAGCTTCACTTGCCTCCCAGGATCCTTGTTGTGAGGAAAGGAAGTTGGGGGAGAACCATGTTCTAAGTTGTTTCGGGGGACAAAAAGTGGGATATAAATAAATACATTCAGTGCAATGTGTGCATCTTTTTCAGAATACCGAAAATCATTAAAACCCCTTTTTAAAAAAGTATAACCTCAGCCTTCTTCCAAATGACCTCTCACGGGGCCATTTCCGAAGAGAGCAACTTGTGCCTGTGATTTCCTGGAAGATGTCCGCACAGAAAGGAATGCACACTACTGACCTGATTGCAAATCTGTTGTGCACACAGGAGAGAAAATTGGAAAGCAATAGCTCAGCCTTAGCTCTAGCAGACTCTGAGGTTTATTCTGGTACTTCCACAGGGACTGTTGTGCATGTTTGGGGGATCCAACCCCCTGAAAAATGTCTTCACCCAGCAGTGAAGTATATATTATTGATCTATATCACTGTACAAAGGATACATGATATCCCTCAAGAAGTTTCCAGTCCAGTGTTTCCCCTAAGCCAGGGATGGGCAAACCGTGGCTTGGGAGCCGCATGCGGCTCTTTCACATATATTATGTGGCTCCCGGCAGGGCGGCTGGGGAAGGTAAATATCATTAGCAAACAAATATCATTGGACAAATTAATATCATTATCAATATCTGCTTTTGCCCCTTTTGTTATTATTTTTGGCAGTCTCATTTAATGTTAATAAAAAGCAAATTTGCTTATTTTCCAATAAAAGCAGGTAATATTTGTTCATGTCTTGTGGCTCTCAAACATCCGATGTTTATTCTATGCGGCTCTTATGTTAAGCAAATTTGGCCACCCCTGTTCTAGGTGGCTCTTACGCTGAGCAAGTTTGCCCACCCCTGCCCTAAGCTGAGTTAGTGTGAGCTAGCTCAGTTTTTTAGCCTCCGATTCACATATTTTTTGTCTTAGCTCAGGAAGGATGGCTCCAGAGCACACTAATTTATGCCGTAGCCAAATCACGCGCTCACAACTTTAATGCCAGTAGCTCACAAAGTAGAATTTTTGCTCACAAGACTCCACAGCTTAGAGGGAGCATCCAGTCTTAAGTTTTACTAGTTGGAGAGGAATGGGTAGGAGCAAAGATAACAAGGGATGCGATCTCAAACGGTTGGCAGTTTCCAAGAGCTGTGAAAAGGCAGTCTCCCTGCAGTGCAGTGACGCGTGTTGCCCTCAAGTCACCACCAAACCATCCATTGGGCGAAAGAACAAAACACCCTTCTGCTTGGAAGGCTCCCGGAAGCCAGGGCATTCCGTGTCTCCCCGTGCCCCTAAACCCATTTGCTTCATTCGTCCCTCCTTCTGTGGGCAGGAAGTTCCCAATTCTTTATGCAGGACAGAATTAATTATACAAAGCAAGATTGTTAATATGCATGTTTTAATTTTGATTGCATGGGTTATTTTGCTGTGTATGGGCTTCAGTATCCACATCCCTCTACTCAGAAAACATCTATTTAACTATGTTTATATACCGTTGTTCCTCACTACTCAAAGTGGTTTACAGTAAAATGAGTAAATTAAAACTGGTCAGAAACCTGGCATATTAAAAACTTGGGGGGCTTCTTCCCCATGTTAAACCCCACCCCCCTTTGTTGGCAGTGTTAATCCCCGGTTTGCTTGCTCTGATGCAGGGTATCTGCAGTGAGAGAGGATTGCTGCACTTCCTTTTTCATGGATCATGGGAGGACGATTACCTTGAGCAGCCCCTGTGCTGACATGGCTGTACATTTCCATCTCTCTTATCTCCCATCTTCTCTGTGTGTTCTTGCTTCTAGGTATAAGCGTTCGGTTTCAGATAACAAAGCACTGATGGTAGTGACCGAGGAACCGATAATATACATTTCTCCTCCACCCTGCCAGCCATCAATCAACCGCACAGAGTCCCTCAGGTAAGCAGCTTGTTTCGGGTGAGTGGCTAGCCCAGGTCCTTGTAGTCAAGCAAAAACTTTCCAAGGTGCCCATTCCCAGAGCCTTGCCTTTATTATCTGTGTGTGGTTCCTTTGAGAGCATAAGCAGGTTCTTAGTTTGTCGTTCAACTGACTATTCTCCAAATCCCAATATCTTAGGTTATTGGCATTTATAGCTATGCTTTAAAAAGTTCTTTCCCCCCATCTTCTGAGCTCTGAATGGCCAATTATGTCTCAAAATGAAGTGGACCAAGGAGGAGGTCTCAGGGGCCAGAGGCCTTAAACAGGGACTCCTAAGGACCTGGTACTAACACCATAATGCCTGCAACAAGGAACCAGCATGTTTACTGAAGAAGGCACAGGCTGAACCAGGGGCGTTGAGTTTTAAAATCCCCCGGGGGGGGGGGGGGCTCTTGAGGCCATGTCCCTGCCGCCGCTCCCCCCTCCGCCTGACCACTCCTGCCTGCCTCCCTCCCTCCGTCCGGGGGCCAGCTGGGCAAATGCCCAGTGTGATGGCGTCACCCGGAAGTGACGCCATCACGCTGGGCACGTTGCCGGGGCGACGCTCTGGCAATCGCCCCGAAACTCTGGCAATCGCCCCGAAACTCCTCTCCTTCCCTCTCCCTCCCTCCGTCCGGGGGCCAGCTGGGCAAATGCCCAGTGTGATGGCGTCACCCGGAAGTGACGCCATCACGCTGGGCACGTTGCCGGGGCGACGCTCTGGCAATCGCCCCGAAACTCTAGTTTCGGGGAGATTGCTAGAGCGTCGCCCCGGCAACGTGCCCAGCGTGATGGCGTCACTTCCGGGTGACGCCATCACACTGGGCATTTGCCCAGCTGGCCCCCGGACGGAGGGAGGGAGAGGGAAGGAGAGGAGTGGCCAGGTGGGCGGGGGGAGGTGGCGGCGGGCACTCCGTTTTGCTGGGAGGGCTTAGTCCCCCCCCGGGAAATTTCGGGGGTGGCTCGAGCCCTCAAGCCCCCCTGTAGTTGACGCCTATGGGCTGAACTGAGCTTCAAGCCCTGCTTATTGATGGGCAGGTGATATTTCCAGGTGCTGTGAAGCCACCTGTGCTGGAGTTGATGCCAGCCGTAAGAATTTTGTCATATGCAAAGCTGAATTGGAGCACTGCTGCTTTTCACATTCTTTCTTTAGCTTATTTGAGCCCAGGCAGCTCATTTTAAAAAATCCAGGAGTTCTGATAATCGGCATCAGCACATGATGGCAGGATCGCTGGGAGGGGGAGGGATCATGGCTCAGTGGTGGAGCATCTGCTTGGCATGCAGAAGGTCCCAGGTTCAATCCCCAGCATTTCCAGTTTAAAGGACGTGACCTGAGACCTTGGGGAGCCATTGCCAGTCAAAGGAGACTCAACTGATCTTGACAAAGACAGCTTCACTTTGTGTGTGTGAAATCTGTCTTGAGACTGTAGCCTCTGGATTGCACTGGGTACCTGGTCTGGATTGCACTGGGTACCTGGTCTGTCAGAATTTTTGTTGTCTCTCATTGCAAGGGTTTTGCCATCATAGGGAAGACTGTTTGAATCTCACCCTCAGTCTAGTAAACTAAGCTAGAGTTTGTATTTACAGGTTAAGTCATGAGCTGCGAGGCTGGGTTCACAGACATGAAGCTGAAAGGACAAGATCAAGGAGGGTGTCCAATAGCCAGCAGCAGAAAGCTCCAGCCATTCCGGTAGGTTTATGGTGTCTGATTCCATCTGTGAGCAGGTGGGCGGGGTCTATGTAGTGGTGACTCCTCATTCTTGCAGTCAGGGACTAGGCTGAGGATCCAGAAGTGACGCTCCTGGGGAGCTGGCTTAGGTCTTCCATTGCCTGCCCTGATGCTAGCCCGGTGGTGTTCCTCTCTCTGTCCCAAACAACCACCTGTATTTGGGAGACTGAGGCCTGATGTGCACATTGCCATCGTGGTATGGGGTTTTGCTCCCTTCTGGTTGGAAGCCTGCATCCCCTGTACTTCTCTGAAGTTCTGCGTCATGTTAGGATGCTTGGATCACGTGGTTACTTCCCTTCCTTTGCTAGTGGTGTAGCCAGAATTGTTAGGAAAAAACAAAACAAAATACAGTTTGATCACCAAACTGTGGACAATTTATACCCCTCGGTGGGAACATTCAGTGGATACTTCTAGGAATGTTTACACACCACCCAAAGATCAGGTTAAATTCAGCGATGACTCATTTCCCTCTGTGTGATATTTCTCTCTCTCTCTAAAAAAGAACTCTTTAGGACAAAATGCAAACTCTGAACTGATGGCTATTCCCTACACAGACACCAGTGTTGGGTAAGTGAAAATGGAATCTTATCATCAAGTTGTTCTTCTAGTATTTGTCAGCCCATTCTTTAAAACTGTCCCATTAGATCCATTTCCAGCAGTTTCTGTGGAGAAAGAGATCCCCAAGTCTCCCCTGAACCCAGCACTGCTTTTATTATCTAAATCACTCCTCAAAAAGGCATTTTAATCCTGTTGGTACCCTTCTGTTTCTCACTGGTGGAGGACTGGCCATCCAGACTGGCTGTTTCTTCCTAATTAGACCGTCAGATTAGAGCCCTGGTGGCTCAAACGAATTGTCCTGTGTAGCTCAGTATCCTGCTTTTAGTAGAGGCCATCCCAGATGCTTCTCTGAAACACAAGCTTAAAGCCCTCCCTCGATTGCTTGCCTTCTCAATATCTACTATTCAGAACTACACCGAACACTGGGGTTCCACTTAGCAAGCCTGGGTAACGGCTGTGAAAGGTTTCTCTTCTCTGAATTTGTTCTGGTGTTTTATTTTTTAAAAGCCAAGTAATCTAGTGGCTTTCTTTATAGCCTTGTGATGCTGAGTCCCACATTAGCAGTAGATTGTATGAAAACAAATATTTCCTTTTGTTCCTTTGGAAGTTATAATCTGGCAATTTCATTGGGTGACCCTTCATTTCATAGCAAAAGGAGGAGGCGGTCTTCATCCACTCTCTCAGTCTATCTGTATTTTTCAAATTTCTGTCAAATTTTCCCTCACCCCTTCCTTGGTCATCTTTCTTCTGAATTAAAAAGCCTCTTATGTTTGAGCTTCTTTGATTAAGGGAAAAGGGCTCCAACTCATTAATCATTTTGCTTACCCTTTCCTTCGTCTTTTTTCGATGTCATTGTACCGTTTTTTAAGATGGAGTGACCAGAAATGTATGTAATCTCCTAGATACAGGCAAGCCATAGTTTTATGGAAAGGCATTATGATAACTGGCCATTTTTATTTTCAATCTCTGCCCTCCACTGGAGTTACCTGTTTGACTTTTCATTGAAATATGCACCATATAACCCTAAGATCTCTTTTCTCTGGTTAGTCATTTTCAGACAATCTATGGAGTTAGGAGTTTTTGCCCTGATTCTACAGTGAATCTCATTAATTTATTCACTGTATTTATAGTTCACCTTTCTCATTGAGACTTAAAGCAGATTACAAGTGTAAATCGATACAATACATATGAAGAGATATGTAACAAGTATTGTATTCAGATTAGGTTTACAGAAATATGAATAAGTATGGCATCCCTGCCACTTCTTGTACTCCCATGTAAACTACTACCATTTACCAGTTTGTTGCTTATTCATCTGGTTTAGAGTTCTTCAAATCTCTGCTTAGGTTTTCACGCTAAAATAATTCAGTGCAAGGGCCTAGACTTTCCAATTTCTGGGGGGGGGGGGAGGCTGGGCTGCCAGCTCCCTCCCCCTCCCTCCTCCCCTGCTGGCAGGGCGGCTGTTGGGCACTGCCCAAGCCGCAGCTGCTGTGCTCTGGGGTGCACCTTCCGCATGTCATATGGGCACTACTCGGCCGAACTCCTTATCTGCCTGGCCTCCCTCCTTCCCTGGGCCAGAAGCGCAGCTCCTTCCCTCCCCGGTGGGCCCCCTAAGTGTCAAGGAAGGTAGAGGTCATGAGCCAGAGGAAGGCTCACCTGGCCCAGGACCCCCACTGAATACTCCCTGCCGTCCCCTCAACCTCCCCTCCCATGCACCTGTAGGTGTAGTGGGCGAGGAAGAGCCAGGAGGAGGCAGTTGGGCCAGTGATGGAGCTGGGCGCCATCGTTGCGGAGGACAAGGAGTGGCAGCAGCCAGGAAGGAGGGCGCCTCCTGCACCACCCATGCCAGGCAGGCCGGCACTGGTTGCCCTAGGGGGGCTCATTCACCCCTGGAAAAAAATTTGGGGGGGGGGTACAAGCTCCCAAGCCACCGCCCCCATAGTTGACCCCTATGATTCAGTGGACCTCTGTTAATTTGGCTACTTCCCAACTGACAGCAAATCATTTACGATTGTGCTGGCCTCAGTTTTTTTTTACATTTGGTGTCTGGCGCGTATCCTTATCAGTTCCAATTTTGTCTTCCAATGTATTTCAGCAAGAACTCTGGGAACGAGCTGCAAGTTTATTACACTTCACCACGGAATTACCAAGACTTCTTTGATGCAATTCACAGAAGGGGAGATACCTTTTATGTGGTGTCATTCCGTAGGGTAAGTGCATTACGCTTTTGTGCATTTGAACTATCAGGGTATCAGTTGTAATAATGGAGGGAATTTATATAAGCTCAATTTTCTTCACACCAATTTGTCATGGCTTCCTGTGAAGAAATCCTGGAAACTTCTTGTTGATGGTGCTTAGAAGCCATCTAGCCCCTTCACAGAAGGCAGAGTTTCCAGGCATCCTTGGGAGAGAAGGGTCAGGGGAACCAAGACGATTCAGTTTTGGTATAAGTACATCCTGAGATTTACGTGCACTGGGTGAGAAAGAACAGAGATTATCTTCTTCCCTACCCCAATGAATCTTATTCGCCATTTGTACTTATCGTGTTAAGGAGTTATGAGTGGATAAAATCGTCCCCACAGCCGGGCTCTGGAATGGCTACTTTTTCCACACTCATTAGTATAGTAATAAATCTATAGTATAATTGGATGAATTCCTATTTTTTTGTTAGTTTCACATGCAGAAAATCGTGAAACCACCTGTGTACCTTTTCCTACCATTTGGTAACTGCAAAAGAAGCAAAAGCTCATTCTGATGTTAGTTGAATAATTGAATTTGGGAATAGAGTAAATACAGCTTTGTCTTAGGGTTGGTATTGGCCACTTCCGCCCTGTCATTTTTGTCATTTGTTTGTCCCTATTGCTTCAGGGTCTGTGCCCCCCCCCCGGTGTGTTTTGCTTTCTCTAGTAGACCCAGAGGGAGCAAAACACGCATGGAAAAGGGGAGGGGGGGATGGACGACCCAAAGCAGTAGGGAAAAATGAGTGATAAAAGTGACAGTGCAGAAGTGGCCATTCTCAGAAGTGTTCTGTGCTTCTGTTTGTTTGTGAACCATCCATTCAATAAGTAAGAGCAATGGTTGGTAATTCAGCAGGGAATCAAATGAGGATTAGCTTGTCTTCCTCCTGAGCGATGAAGTCCCCCAGTCTGAGACCCCTGACTTTCTGCCTGGCTGAAAACTGCAGTGCCACCCACCAGCCATCTACTGTGGCGGTGCTACAGTGCAGCAGACGTCGGGCCAGATCTGCTTGCAAGTTGGCACAGTGGGATGAGGAGTAAGTCTTCTGGGCCCTGCTCTGGGCAGGGGGTCCCCTGATGATGCTTACTGGTACCTCAGCTTGACAATTCTGTAAACAAGAATCGAGTTGGATCGCCTTTTGCATCGAGAGACAGAGAACGAATTACCACTGGATGCCGCCCCCCTCTCCCCTCCCCTGCTCAAGAGCGGGCCTCACTTTGTTTTGGCTCCTGTTGATTTTCAAGCTTTGCAGCAGCTGTTAAATCCCTTTCAGTGACCGTTTGGCTTCTTTAGACCCCCTTAGGGCCACCCTGGCAACTTCTGTTCCTCTGATATATTTTCCTCCAACCCTGCAAATGCTCTCAACTCTCGCTCTGTTGCTTCAAACAAGCCTGCAGTTTGCACTGTGTGATTATCCCACTACGTGTCAGCAGGTGGCGCAGTTGCTCGTCTTTTTTTACTTCAAGGCAGGGTGCCCCCCCCACCCAATTTTCTACCATAGAGGAAGCCTTGGCCTCTCAAGGAACCCTGTCAGTTGGATAATATTTTAATGTCCTCACATAGGGCACTGTCCAAGTATTTGCTGTCAACCTACATGCCCTGGGAATGCACTCTAAAAGGCATCTGGTAGCTGCCCATTGTGAGGGAAGTTCAGCCATGGTAAGCAAAGTCTTTTAGAAAGACTCATCTTCCATTACTGACGGTACCATTCTAAATGGTTCATTGGTGTCAATGGGCTTAGAAAGGTACAAGAGGCGGGGACCCGCAATACTCATGGGGGGGGGGGGAGCTCCACATGGAGGAGGAAGCCACTGTAGGAAGCCTTCTCCCTTTCTCCCCCCCCCCCCCCCAGCACTGACAGCAAGGCCCATGCAGCTTGGAGCCGCCGGGCCTGCCAGGCCTTCTCTCCCGCCCCCCCCCCCCCCCGGCAACAATGACAAGGGACTGTTTCATCTGTGTTCCTTGTGCATGTGCAGGAGGCGCTTTCTACTTTGGAGGGAATTTAAGTATCCCCCAAATAATTTTTTTTTTACTTTTCGGATTTTTCTGCACACCTGGGGAGTCCCCCAAGTGTGAGGAAAATCTCTCTGCCCCCTAGGTGCCCCCGACGTGCGGATTTAGATAACCACACGCAGGGGGCGCCTTGGCTATTAGATACAGAAAGGTATAACTCTCCTTAGGATGGCAGCGTGAACTTCTCAACCAGTAGTGTTTTCACTGTGAAAAACATGTATTGCTTGAGTGGCCTGTGCTTTTTTTTTTTGGTGACAAAAAATACATGATAGATTTTTCCATAAGCCTGGCTACTTGTTCTGTCCTATGTGGACCTAGCCCATTCTCTACTTCCTTCACATTTTCAAGGGACAAGAATGTCCTCTTGTCAATGGGGATCTGGTTGCTGACAAATGGAAAGTTGTTAAGACATAAAACTAACTGGAAAGTTAAACTGAGCTGCATGAAATGCCTGATATTAGATGCAAAGTATTCCTGACGTTAGTCTGCTGGAGACCTCTGTGTGCTTGCCATGTATGTAGATGAAGACAGTAGGAAAAGAGGAAAGCCAAACATGAGATGGATTGACTCAATAAATGAAGCGACTGGCCTTCGGTTTGCAAGACGTGAGAATAGCTGTTAATGACAGGATGTTTCGAAGGATATTAATTCATAGGGTCACCATAAATCAGAAGCGATTTGATGGCCCTTAACACACACACCTGTCACATGACTGTCAAGAAACTCTAGTGTTTGCCAGAAAAGGGCTTGCAAGTCACTGCTTTAAGGAACTCTTTGGTTGAAAGGTCACCAGTCCCACTTCTTGAGTGTGCCCCAGTATGTGGTGTTGACGCAGGAGAGAATGTAGGGCTTTGTGCACATGTGTGCATTGGAGGGTGAGTGGATAGGTCATATGTTCCAGTTGGCTCAGTAGTCTGGGCTAGGGGTGTGCGCTCGGTATATACTAAAAAATACCTGAAAAATGCCTTCAGTATTTTTCAGGTATTTATTCAACCAAATCAGATCAGAGAATCTGATGTGGCTACTGAAATAGCTATGCTGGAATAAAAGCCGATATTATTTGGCTTTTATTTAGCCATGGCTAGAAGGCATTTAAAGTTTAAATGCCTTTTGAACTCTATTATACCCTATGGGGACAATCCCCATAGGGTACAAGGGAACTGAATAAATTTGGGGTTTCCCAATTATATACCCGAATCCCAATACAACACCAATATTGGGATTCAAGAATATTCGGGAATACCAGTATTTTTTTGGATCCAATAGACCCAAATTGGGAAACAAGCCATTTTTCTTTTGCACATCCCTAGTCTGGGCTCAGCTTGGTCAGGTTCCTCCTGTGTGTGTCAATCATGTTACAAGCAGATATGACAGCTGGATTAAATAAGAAATACTTATACTTTCTTTCTTTTGGAAAATAATTAAAAATATTATTAAAAAAAAAAAGAAATATAGTCAAGCTATAATCAGGGACTCCTGCCAATTTAGCAGTTCAAAAGCAAGAAATCGCAAGTAGATAAATAGGTATCACTTCGGTGGGAAGGTTACAGCATTCTGTGCACCTCGGCGTTTAGTCATGCCGGCCACATGACCACGGAGAAGTCTCCGGACAGCTCTGGCTCTTGGGCTTGGAAACAGAGATGAGCACCGCCCCCTAGAGTCAGATTCGACTGGCTTTCGAGCAAGGGGGAAACCTTCACCTTTGCTATAATCAGGGAACAGTTTCAGAGGATTAGCTGTGTTGGTCTGCAGCAGGACAGCTAGATTCAAGTCCAGTAGCAACTTCAGAGACCGAGAAGGTTTTCAGGCTATCGGCTTTCGAGAGTCAAAGATCCTTTCGTTTGGTCTAATGGAGGGAGCTTGGACTCTCCAAAGCTTATACCCAGAAACATCTTATTGTTCTCTAAGGTGTTACTGGTCTCAAATCTAGCCAGTCAAGGAAACAGTATGGACAAAACAAAGTTAGCTCTGTGTGTGTGTGTGTGTGTGTGTGTGTGTGTGTGTGTGTGTGTGTGTACACATGAAACAGAATGTGGAGGATGTTTGCTCTGAGGGGCCAGGATTGGTGGAGGGTGAAATAACTGGTCCATTCTGATGCGATCTGATGCTGGGAACTTTGGTAATTCCCCCCCCCCCCCCCCCGGCTGCAAATTTCCTGATAAAAGTAATCCAGACAAAAACTGTAGCCAGTTGTTGATTAAGGTGGAAGTGTGTTCTTTATAGCTCAGGAGATTAAAAAAAAGGGCCAGAGCCAATGGTGCAAAATCAGGTAAAAATATACTTTATTACTCAATTAAATTTCCAAAAAAAAAAAATTCATCTCCTGTGACTGGTGCGGTTCTTTATTTTCTCTTTATAGCTCAGCCAGAATAGAATGACGTTTTCCCCTCAGATTTTACAGATTGTGGCCTGGACTTTCCCGTGCTGTCCAAAACGTTACACAACACGAACCATAAACGCAGGACTAGAGAATCCTTAGACTGCCTGCACCTTGAAAGCACTTCGTGACTTGGAAAGACAGTTTTATTTTTCATGGGAGCCGGTTGCCTTCAGGGCACAGGATTTATATTGGTTAGAGACTCAGTCACCATTGCTCTTGGAGCCGGGGTTCGTTCTCACTGAGGCAGCTGGGCTACTTCAGACTATTCTTGAACACTGGAATGCTTTTCTGTGCAAGAATTCCCTCAGTATAGAAAACTAGAGTGTGTGTGGGGGGGGGGGGGAAGGCTAGCCTAGATGCCTTTTCCATGGCATGGTGACTTTCTGTGGGAGGGTGTGGTGTGAGTGCGCATGTGTGCATTTTATACAGAGGAGTATTCAGTGTGCAAGTTCCCATCTGCAGTGGTACACTGTAGATTTACCTCCTCATTTGGAATCAGGTAATCCCTTGGTCTTTGTTTGCCTGAGTTAAACATTACTTTTTTTAATGAATCAGGTATGGGTTCCACTGATCCACTGGCATTCCCCACAGCCAAATGCTACCTGTGAAGAACTAAGTACCCAAGTGGCTGCAGGGTCCTGATTCAGACTGAGACCACAGTGTGGGGGAGGAGAGGTTTCAGGGCTCCCCCAGTGCCATTTTCCCAACCCAAAATGGGCCTGGGGAGGTGTTATCTGCCCCTTTGGGTGTGCTTTGCACATGGAGTATTCAGTACACGTGCAACCCACTCCCAGTGGGGCAAACACGTCCCTTCCTGTAGCCATATTGGGTCAGACAAATGGCCTGACCTGCCTCATTAAAAAATAATGTCTAGTTTGTCCCTGTGTCGTGGGGTAATAGCAGTAATTATAATAGGAATCCTTCCTCTGAATGGTGGCCAGAGGTTCTTCATTACTTCTCAGGTTCTACCCATCTGTGGTAGTGAGCCTTTCCAATCAGAAGCAGCATTAAATCACATCTAATGGATTTGTGTGGTAATGCTTAGTTGGCACACCACTGGGGCACATGATGACAGTGTTTATTGATGCAACAAACATGAAATTAAACAAACTCCGGAGGACGGCGGAAGACAGGAGGGCCTGGCACGATGTGGTCCATGGGGTCGCGAAGAGTCGGACTCGACTGTGCGACTGAACAACAACAACAAAGGAAATATCTGTGTCCTCCTGATCCTAAACAAAATGGTTGCTTAGCTTTTCAAGTCTGGAGCAAAACCCAGCTACTGGGTTTGCCCCCCAGGTTTCTGAATCTTCTGTCTCCCCCCACCCCCAGCATCCTCTCACCAGCAGGGCTACCATCCTGTGCTGGTCCGTTTGGGTGTAAGTCCCATTGAGCCCAGTGGGTCTCCTTTCTAAGTGACTATGCTTAGGATTGGGCTACATGACTGGCACTGGATTTGGTGGAACATGTTGCAAGGCAGATGATTTTGTAGAAAGGTTTGCATAGTGTCTTGGCGCTTCTTACCAGTTTTGAATCACTGGAGCACATCTTTATTCCAAAATGTTCCTTAGTTTTGTCCAAAACTTAAACAGCAAGGGTTGGCTCTACATGTTTTTTTTTTTAAAACTGCCCTTAGACAATGGTAAAAGAGTGCTCTGGCAAAAGAGGATGAGTTATGTGTTCTTTGGCAGATAGCGGCGTAGGATCATTGTCTCATACGCACCTGTATCTTGTTAGCGAAAACAGTTGTCACTGAGCAGAGCCGAGCAAGAATGTAATCTTCCTGTCCAGCCCCAAAGTCTCTTTTTTTGGTTGGGCTGCCCATTTTGTGAATGAAAAGCAGAAGGCGGTTTGTGCTTTTTTTTTTTTTTAGCATCGGTTACTGTAAGCCCAAGCTGGTGAAGTCATTTCCTCATGCTTCGTTGACAACAATCGCTGTCTCCCTTGGACTGTCCAAGAAGCAGTCTAAACAGAGCCATAGTCACCGGAGATGGGAGGATACGGGGTGGTTCCGTTCCCTTAGGAGTAGATTCTGGGTAGATTTTATATCTGGCCCTACATATGGAAATGCCAGTGGAAACGAGCAGGCCATGTTGCCTTGAATGGGAAAGGAGTTAACCTGTTCCTGCCAATGAATATGAAGATACTGGCTTAATTGAAGAAGAAGAAGAAGAGATCGGATTTATACCCCTCCCTTCACTACCCAAGGGAGTCTCAGAGCGGCTTACAAACTGCTTTCCCTTCCCCTCCCCTCAACAGACTCCCTGTGAGGTAGGCGGGGCTGAGAGAGTTCTTTCCAGAACTGCCCTTGAGAGAACAGCTGTGCCAGAACTGTGACTTAGGAGTGGGGAATCAAACCTGGTTCTCCCAGATTAGAGTCCACACACTTAACCACTACACCAAACTGGCTACACCAAACTGACAAGCACGTCTCATTTTATTACAACGTTCTGCAATTTGATTTTTCTCAAATTATCAAATAACGTAGAACAAAATTCACTTTAATTTAGAATGCATTTAGACTGTATGAATTCAGGTTTCTCTTTTGCACACATGATGCTTGCCTTAGGGACTCCCACTGCTAAACTTCAGGCTGTCAGCCTCCCTTTGAGATTGCATTTCTAAAGTATGAAGAACCCTTTTCACAGTTCCTGTGATTTGGGCCAAGCTTGTGTGCGTGCACGGTGGATCTGACAGACTTGTGATCTTGATGGGCACAGACGTGGCTTATTTGCCATGAGTGCGCCACCGCCCTGCCCCCTTGCGCACAGAGCGATATTGAAAATGTCTTGGTTCTGGAAGCTTTCATTTGCCGTGTCGTCTGAATGCAGTTGCTTTGGCTGATCCCAGACTGTTAGGGTTTTGATTGGAGGCTTCCAAAGTCAGAAAGCTTTCAATCACATTCTTCCTGCAAGGGGATAGGAGAGAGGGGGAGCACACAACGAACAAGTCGTGTTAGTGCCTGTCATGGGCAAACAGTGGTTGTGGTCACACGTGTGAGATAAAGTGGGGGGGGGGCAAGGCTATTTCCTCCGGAGAAATATGACCTGCAGCTGCACGATCACACCTCCCGTTGAAGCTGTGGGGGCAGTCCATCAGTGTGTGATCAGACACAACTGTGGGTGAGTTGTGTTTTTTTTGGTCCCATTTTTTTTAAGGGGGGGGGGTGCTGCGGGATCAATGAATCGCACCTCCACAGTGAGGGCTCCCGATAAAGTTTGCGATGATGCGCATACTGTGAAAGGGGGGGGGACAACAGCATGGAGTCAGGATGGCCTGATCAGACTATCCCAACGCCATGAGAGTGCACTGGAGCAATCAGACAGGGGAAAATCCACCTGTGGCCTGTTGCAACCCGTTTACTACCGGATTTTTCCCCAGTGTCTCTTAACCGACGGCTGCAGGGCACTTTCCAGGTGTTGTTTTCTGATCGCTCCCTTTAAATTTGCTCAGCGTTCGCGCCTGTGTCAGGTCTAATTGTACGTATGATGGCAGCCAGTGCCTTGTCATGATATGCAGCCAGCTGAGAGGGAGAGATTCCCGGGGCTTGCTTCCTCAGTGTCCTTTGAGCTGCAGTGTTGGTTCTGGGGTAGTTTATGTTATAATTGAGAGCACCCATGGAAGTAACCCTTTTTAAAGTAAACATCTCTGTTATGAAAAATGTGGTGCTACCTTGCTTCAAGTCAGGCCACGGACCTGGTACTGTGACTAGTTTGTCTAGCAATGGCTCTGCGAGGACTCAGGTCTCTCCACGCACTGCAGTACTGTTAACTGGAGATGCCAGGGATTGAACCTTGGACCGTCTGCACGCCAGACCTGAGCAATGTCCTTGAGCCGCAGCATGGTATTCCATGATAATCTGTAAGACTGCCCCATATTGGTGCGATGGGGATTTGAAGGTAAGCATGATGACTCTTCCATGGTTGGCGAGCTACCTTCCCTTGGAGATTTGCCCAAATCCAAGTTTGTGTTTCTTCCAGAAGCGTTGTAGACACTGAGGCTGAGATCCAAATAACTGTGCAATTAGTTCCATATGACCGCAGGAGTCTGATATTGTGTTGCCACAAGGCAATTCACCGTTGAAGTTTAGGAGAATTCCAGAGGCAACCTGTGATTGGGGATGCTACAGACTTCATGGTGAACAGGTCGGCAGGTGAGCATTCAGTGTTTGACAGCTCAGATGTCCTTGCCTTGGCACTGTCTGGCAAGAACATCTGCCAAACAGCTTTGCATCTGTGCAGTAGCTTGCAAACTGCTTTTACATGGGTATACTAAGTGTAATTGATTCTTCCCCAGTGCCGTGGATGGATCAGGTAAGGAAATAACACAGGGAGGGTACTACGGCTCTCATACAGTTCTATGGCTGTGCAAAAAGCCCTGAAGTAGTCCCTTCTGCCTGAAATTTTCCCTTCAGGGGATTGGCTATCTATGGGTAATTCAAACTCCTTGGAATGGTATAATAGACCCGCTTGTATAATCTGTCTCATCTCTGACAATCTGTGAGAGTTCTGCTCAAAGTAGTCAAGGATCAGATCTTGGTTGGTTAACCACAGTTCTTTATTCCCTATTTCTACATTAGTACAGCATCTCGGATTATTGTCAGAGATGAGACAGATTATACAAGCGGGTCTATTATACCATTCCAAGGAGTTTGAATTACCCATAGATAGCCAATCCCCTGAAGGGAAAATTGGTGGGCTAAAAGGTGTCCTGACCGTTTGGTTCTCACAGGAAAAAAGTGAGGTGTTAAGCAGTAAATTTCCTCTCCCAAACCAGACCCCTCAGATGTTTCGAGTTCACATAACAATCAATGGCTCCAAGGTTCTTTGCATGTGATAAGAGATGAGAGGCATCCTCCCTTGAAGTTACTTCCGGAGCAGCTGGAATGCGGAGGCAGGGATGTGAGGCCTCCTTGTTCTCGCAAATCATCGTTGTCACCCTCCCGGCCAGGACAGGCAATATACATCATGGTTACATAGACCCCAATACATGATAGCTATATAGGATAGTGAAAGGCATGCATGCAAGAAGCTAAACCTAGGTCTGATTAATACATTGTCTGAATTGACAGATTCTGACACCTGCATGTGTAAAATCACTTCAGCAACAACTCAGACTTGAACAGACACCAAACTGTAAGACATTTTTTAATGAATAAAATTTTGATGTATAGTCACTGGTTGGCTGATTAATTTGCTCACCATTCATACGATTGGCTGCTGAGCAGCAAGGAGAGGTGGGGGGGAGGGAAACTAAGACTGCAGTTGGGACTGTATAAGAACACACCGACATGAAATGTTGCCCATTGCGTGCACTGTATTGTTTGAATACATGAAAAGGAACCCAATGGACAGGTTTGACCCATTTGTGAAATCAGAACAGCCCTTAGAAAAGTTGGCTCCCTGCTTGTGACCGGCACACAGAACATGAGCTGAACTGGTGGGTGTTTAGTATTCCCAGTTGTGATACACTTTGACATGCATGGCCCAGGCTAAGCCAGGTCTCATAAGATCTTGGAAGCTAATCAGGATCACCCTGGTGATGACTTGGATGGGAATCCAGTAGGGAAATCCAGCGTTGCTGTGCAGGGGCAGGCGATGGCCAGCCACCTCTGTTTGTCTCTTGTCTTGAAAACCCTCTGGGGTCGCCATAAGTCAGCTGTGGCTTGATAGCGCTTTCCGCTGCCACAGATTATAAGTGAGGCTGGTGTGTGGTGCCTGCTGTTCAATAGAGGTTAGAAATCCACTGGGTTTGCCCAGCTTTTTTGGACCCTGAGCATAAATTTGAGTAGGGCTTTTGTGGTTTGGCAAGAGTGGGGAGGAATAGGCGTGTGTGGCAGTGGTGGTATTTGCAGTTGATTGTAGAATCAAGTGAGAACGGGCATGCTTATACCGCAATTTAGTAATCGCCGGTAGAATTTCATAACCGTTTTGGTTGAGGGTAGAATGTAAGACTTGGACTGTGGAAACCCAGGTTCGGATTCTTGCTTGGTCACAAAGCGTTCTGCACGACTTCAAATCAGCCTAGTTCAGTGTAACCCATCTCATGGGATTGTTGTAAGGAGAGAAGGGGAAGTCCATGCGCACTTGTCTTCTAGTCTCTTGGAGAAAGAGAGGGATAAAAATACCATCTCACTCTGTGTTACTCAATCATAGTGTCCTTTTCCATAGAGCTAGTCCATGTGGCTGGCTAAGAACTGTCAGGGGATGTGAGAGATCCATGTATGTGTGAATCAGGCAATAGTATGAGAGTCTTCATTCCTGTGAAAGTGTGTGTGGGACACAGAGGGAGAAGGAAGAGGAGGAGGAGGAGAAGACATGCTTAAATTGTCTGTATATATAGAACATGGTTAGAAAACCAAGCGGAAAATGTGCTAGCTTTTTTAGTTTTCTTCTTGTTAGCACTTTTAGTTTTGAGAAGACTCTGAAATGTGTGAGATGTATAATTTGACTTCCCTCTCAAAACACAGCTTGCTCATTTTCGGCCATTAGTGCTAAAGGCATCCATCTGCAGTTCTTGAATGGCAGGGTTCCCCCCCCCCCCCCCCCCCCCCAGAAATCTGGTTTCCACGGCAAGTCTGTGTCTTGGAGACATATCTTTGTTAAAGTACAAAACCAGAGATCTTGTCTCCGCAAGAAGGAAGTGACTCCTCAAAGACCCATCTCTCCTTGCCAGTCCATCCTTCCTGTAGGCGCCATGGATTTTCAACCCCCACATTTTTTGTTGGAAAAAATATTATGCCGAGTGAGGAGACATGCATTGAAAATACTTGTCTACGCTAATCTTGCTTCTTCTATATAGAATTGTGAGAAAGAAGAAGAGACGACATTGTGAAAACCACAGATGAACAAGAGTTTTGAAGAATTTTGGTAGCGTTGAGCATTGAGAGCCTTTGTTACCAACTTTAGGTCCCATTTATTTAGGGGGGTAATAAGGATTCTAAATAAATAAATATTTGCAAGGTTCTTTTCCCCCACTGCATCTCAGTTTCTCCATCACTTTAGAAGACTGTGTCTTGGTGGTACCTGTAACTAGCTGTCAAAACAAAATGGAGTGCCTGAATGCAAAACAGTAATTCAAACAATCATTTGGGTAAGACCTTTTGATTAAAAAGAGATTTTTAAAAAACGGGAGTTGTTGTAAGATGCTGTCTCACTTGGAATTTTGCATGAGATGTGAACACATTCCGCTCGAGCAGCATTGGTCCTTGAAGAGGCCAGGAGTCACCAAAACGGGTTGGTGGCTGTGGCAGGTCCGGGCGAGTCTTGGGACTGCCGCCAGGCCCATGTGCAGGCATGGAGGGCACTGCCATAGTTGACACAGCAGAGCTCAGGAAGTCTTTGTGGGTATGTGGTGAAGCCTAGAAGCCACTCTAGACTGAACTTTGGGGTTCCCTTTGGATGTTCCAGAATCTACTTCATTTTGGAAATTGGGATGGAAGAGCTCAAATAGAGTTCCCTTATCCAAAGTGAGCCTTTCTGTTCATATCACTACACTGAAAGAGGAGAGGAGCTTATTACCTGCATTTCTCCCCCTGCCCTGAGACTTCTAGTGTATCCCAAGTAAGCCAGTTTGGTGTAGTGGTTAAGTAGATGGATTCTAACCTGGGAGTTTGTAAGCCGCTCTGAGACTCCTTCGGGTAGTGAAGGGCGGGGTATAAATCCAATCTCTTCTTCTTCTTAATTCTGGCTCTTGGTGGAAATGACTAAGTTGGAGTACAGGGAGGAAGAATTAGTTGAACCATTATTGTTTTTCTTTCATCCAGGGTTCTTGGAAGTTTCCAATAACTTCTTGAATCCTACCATCCATGCATGGAAGCCCCATTTCCTGTACTGCAAACTGTTCCTACAGCCCGATCTGACCCACATTCTCCAGATCACAGAACCTACATGGAGGCATAACCATGCAGATGAGGCCCAGGAACCAAGGGATGAAGTTGTCCCCTCCCCTCAGCAGGGCTGTGCTTGAAGAAGAGAGAGGAGCCATTTCACCCCTTTGTCCCTCTATACTCCCTCCCCCCAACTAATGGGGGGTTGCTCCACCAGGGGGTCCTGCAGTTCCACAAGTAATCTCTCTGGGGGTTCAAAGGGGTTTCTGGAATGGAGAGGAACATGTGGGACCTTCCATGCATAGGTGGCTGAATATGAGCAATATCGTTCGAAACTGCAAACTGATCAACTTACAAAAATTGAAAATAAGAGAGGAACTATGGGTCAGTGGTAAAACCTCTGCTTTGCTTGCCTAATGTCTCAGGTTCAGTCCCCAGCAACTCCAGTTAAAAATGGTTCGGGTAGTAGGTGATGTGAAAGACTTCTTCCGGAGACACTGGGAAACCTCTGTCAGTCTGAGTAAAGAATGCTGACCCTGATAGACCAATGGTCAGGTTCAGTTTAAGGCAACTTCATGTATGAAACTGGTACCATATCTTAGGGAGCAGCACATCTACATGGAATGAAAGAGAAAATAGTTTTGACTCATCCAGTATTTTTTTTTCCTTCTTTTTCTTCCCCCACCCCATTTAGTTGGCGGGAGCATACCGGTATCCTTAAATGACTTTCTGCTTTTGTCTACATGAAACCACTGTTGTATGTTTGACCATTTCCAGCTGCATTCTGTCTGGCTCCCCTGTGCACAGTTTCCATTATTGATCTCGCTAAGGAGGGTCATGGTACAGGGGCTGAGACCCCCTTAGCATTCCAGCACAGCTTTCTTGGTGCTTGGTTTCTCTTGCCTACAGCTGATGTTTCAGAGCTAATTCCATACAGATGAAGCAACCTTTTCCCATTTGAAACCATTTTTCCCCTGCCAAGTTTATAGTTACACAACATATAACGTCCAGAGTACTATAAAAGTCCCAGAGTATTATAAAAGTCCAGGTGCGGCAGTTGCGAGCGAGCCGATGCCGGCATGTCATAGCACCTCCTGCTGGCTGCGTGGATTGTTACAGCATTTCAGATGCACGCCATCCATTTGGAAGGTTTTGTTGTTGTGCTTTTAATGGCATGGTTGAAGGTGCTGGGGCTTTTAGAATCCATGCAGAATTAACAATTGGATTTTTGGATTTGAATCCTACTAGTCTTCCTGCTTAAATTTCCAAGACTTCCCTCCTCACTGCAGCCCGCCTGCTTGGCTTCAATCCCTGGTACAGAGAGCCAGTTTGGTGTAGTGGTTAGGAGCACAGACTCTAATCTGGGAGAACTGTGCTTGAGTCCCCATTCCTCCACATGCAGCTGCTGGGTGACCTTGTGTCATTTACAAGTTCTTTTGGAGCTGTTCTCAAGAGCAGTCCTTGAAAGAGCTCTCTCAGCCCCACCTACCTCACAGGGTGTCTATTGTGGGTAGGGGAAGGGAAAGGAAATTGTAAGCCACTCTGGGACTCCTTCGGGTCCAATCTCCTCTTCTTTTGAGTGGGAAAAGTGGCAGGACGCCTAACCCTTGGTCTCTTCGACTGGGAGTTACAAACCACCTCCCGCTGTGGCGCAGTGGCTCAAAGATGCTCTGGGTTTGCTGGGCTGGAGCAGCAGGGTGGCTCTGCTGCCGGGGCTTGTGGCCTTAGCCAAGCAACTACGACAACGTGAACAGGGGCCTCTGCTTTAAATGAGAACAGCAAAAGGACTTCTGTTTCACTTCATTTTTAAAACAAATTCTGGGAAACAGTTTGGAAAGTAGAGCCCAGTCTATTGTGTTTCGGCCGCTTCCTCCCACGCTCCTCGTAGAATCGGAGATTCAGCAGATGAGAGAAGCTGCAGCCTATCCAGATGTCACAGCCATGGAGAAGGGAGGCCAGTCAGGCACTTGGCTGTGCGGCAGGTGGGCACATGCAAGAGGTGGGTGCTGGCATCCCTGCCACTCACACCTCCTGTAGCCTTGGTCAGACTGCTGCTGTGCCAGCCTCTCCCGTGCGAGCTCTTGCCAGTGTCTGTCGCTGCAAAAGGCACAAGGAGAGCTGCACGTCGCTCTGCGCCTGTCCCTTTAAGGCTGGTTTATGCCAGGTGTTCTTGAATGGCAACCCCATTCCCTGTCTACACAATGGTGTCTTTTCTACCCACACACACATACAAAATCTGCCAGCTAATCTTGGCTATCTCCCAACTTCCTCCAGTTGCTGGAGCAGAGTTTTCCTGTCCCATCGGCTTATCTGACGGACAAAAGGGACAGATACCTGAAACCCACCACCAGACCTTCGGTAATGCCCCCTCTAGCAGTGCTGCTGCCTGCTACCAGTTTGGTGTAGCGGTTAGGAGCGCGGACTCTAATCTGGGTGAGCCAGGTTTGATCCCCCACTCCTCCACTTGCAGCTGCTGGTGTGACCTTGGGTCAGTTGTAAGTTCCCTCAGAGCTGTTCTCTCAAGGGCAGTCCTCGAAAGAGCTCTCTCAGCCCCGCCTACCTCCCAGGGTGTCTGTTGTGGGGAGAGGAAGGGAAAGGAGATTGTAAACTGCTCTGAGACTCCTTTGGGTAGTGAAGGGCGGGGTATAAATCTAATCTCTTCTCTTCTTCTACCCCAGTGGCACACTCCTTCCCCTCCCTCCTGTGCAAGGTGAGAGGGGACACAGTGAGCAGTATCAGCCCCCACTGCAGTGTACCATGAACTCCAGCCAATGGGAGTTGGGGTGAGATGGGTTTAAAAAGAACAGGCAACCAGAGCTGTAGGTGGCCAGCACTGCTCAAGGGAATGTGCCAAAGACAAAGCGTCTGAATTATCTTAAATGCTAGGTCCCCAGCAGTGTTCCCTCTAAGCTGAGTTAGTGTGAGTTAGCTCAGTTTTTTAGCCTCTGGCTCACATATTTTTGTCTTAGCTCAGGAAGGAGGGCTCCAGAGCAAACCAATTTATGCAGAAGCCAAATGGCTCACTCGCAGCTTTAATGCCAGTAGCTCACAAAGTAGAATTTTTGCTCCCAAGACTCCACAGCTTAGAGGCAGCATTGGTCCCCAGAGAGCTTGCACTTTAATAGACAGATCATGCCTTCCCTCCTTCCACATCTTTCGTTTCACTGCAATTGCTGGGGCTGCAATTTAACTTGCAAGCAACAAACTGAGTGTGACTATGATAAAAGTATTTTGTTGAAGGTGAGCATGAACTCCAGCCAATGGGAGCTGGGGTGAGATGGGCTTGAAAAGAATGGGCAACTGGGGTTGTAGGTGGGAAGCACTGCTTGAGGGGGCATTGCTGTGGGTGTGGCGGCAGGTCCTGGGTAATTTCCCCCTCCTGCCCGTCAAGCAAAGCAGACCGATCTGTAAAGATGGTGAACTGCTTTACATTTGATGTGGTCAGCGCACTTACTGTTGTACACCGGAACTCCGCTCTTGTAGCGGAGTTGTAGCAGGTTTCCCCTGAAACAGCTGTGAAAGTGTGGCTGGGTCCCCCTGTTCATCAGGACAACCCAGAATTTAAAACGTGCATTCAGATTGTGCTCCGTGTGCCTCAACAAACGTTGAGCATCGAGTTGAAATGGCCCAGAGAGCTATTTAATGAGCGGGGGGGGAGACTTCAGGCCAGTGGGATTTGGAGCGTGGGTTGTAGCCCTGCCCTGCCAGACCACTGCACAGACAGTCGGCTTCCTAGGAATTTTGCCCAAACTCTCTGCCAAGATATATGCGGAGACCCGCCCAGCTCTGAACTGAAGTCATTGTGGAAGAGCTGGCATGATCCCGCTTGACTGATCTGTAGGAGCAGCCATTGTTGTGGTCTTCCTAGGGTTTAAGTCCCAGTTTCTGTCATGAGAGCTGATAGGGATACAGACCAGGTTCCCCCCCCCCCCCCCCTTACACATTTTAGAAAGAAAGTATTTTTAACAAGTTCTTCAAAACTGCTTTGGATTAATTAAAACACCCATCTTCCACTCAATTCCTGTCTTTAGAAGAAGAAGAGAAGAGATTGGATTTATACCCCGCCCTTCATTTGTAGTCTCAGAGCGGCTTACAAACTCCTTTCCCTCCCTTTCCCCACAACAGACACCCTGTGAGGTAGGCGGAGCTGAGAGAGCTCTTTCTAGAATTGTCCTTGAGAGAACAGCTCTGACAGAACTACGGCTTGCCCAAGGTCATCCAGCAGCTGCAAGTGGAGGAGTGGGGAATCAAACCCGGTTCTCCCAGATTAGATTCTGCGCACTTAACCACTACACCAAATTGGCTCTCTCTATAGAAATTATGGCCATGTTCTCATAGCTACCAGCCTTAAGAGTTGTTTTGCATGTTGGTTTCCTCATCGACAGGAGTTACCTACTTGTGTAAGCCAGGTTCTTGTGGATCTAAGATTTAGTCTTCGTGTGCAGACAGCTTCATACGTTGTCACTTGTATTAAAAAGCTTCCTTGAAAGCAGAAAGCTAGCAGTGCAAGGAACAGGCATGGCAAGAAGTTTTATGCCTGGTGCTAGTTTTTTATTTTGCAGGGAGTGTTTTAAGTGGGGAAGGGTTTTAAAACGGCACCCTCTGTGTACTTTCTGGAAAGAAAAGTGCAGTCTGTTCTCCTATCTCATTCTGCTGTATCCTCGGGCCATAGCTGAGACTGGTTTAGGAACATGATGATAAAACTCTGGGCTATGGTGCTTCAGACTGCAGGTGGAAGAAGTGACAGTGTTTTAGAAAGATGGTTTCCCCGAGAAAAAGTTCCCTACATTTACTAAGATTTAATATAGAACAGAGAGCTGTGCTAAACCTTCCTCCCAAATGTGCTAGTTTTACCACACGCAAGGAACCTTTAACTTGGGCCACATTCAAAAAGGCAAGCTCCCATCTGCAGTCTTTAATGGTGTAGTCTAGAATGCCACCATTTTATGATTCATCATGTACAGATTGGCTACGGGCTTCCCTCTTACTCCCACTGTGGAATTGGGGGGGGGGGTCATCATGGGACCTGAGAAAAGACAGCTCAGAGAGCATTTAATTGCCACCAGAAGGCCTTTAAATGCCTTTTGAGTTTCCTCCCACAGGGAAAGAAAGCTTAGAAGGGCACTCAAGAGTGGTACCTTCTGTACATCTCCAACAATCCCACTTTCTGCTAGCCCAGTCCTGCTGTATACCACCTAGTCATGGTGAGTCTTTCAGAATCATTCCCATGAATTTTTGGGAAACATGCAAATTTGGGAAACATGCAGATACCTAGGTGATATACAGCAGAACGGGGCTAGCAGAAAGGGGGATGCTGGGAGAAGTGCTGAAGGTGCCACTCTTGAGTGCCCTTCTAAGCTTTCTTGTCCCGTGGAAGAGAACTCAGAAGGCATTTAAAAGCCCTCTGAGCTGTTCTTTCCTAGGAACTGATGCCCTTGCTGCCCTGTCCCTTGAAAGGAAGGGCTAGAAACAGGCTTGGAGCTTCCCCCCTTTAAAGACAAGCTTTCAGATTAATTAACTTTAATTTCACTGCCCTCTTAAAAATTTAAGTGCACCCCCAAACAAAAATCATTCTGTCTACAGGCCTGCTGAGATCCCTTTGCTGCTTCTGAGGCAGTCTGTGGATGGTATCTTTTCAGAAACTCGAAGGCAGTCTGATGCATCCTTTGCTGGACTCAGTTGAATCCCCACCCCGACCCCGCTCTGCTCTTTGGCCAGGCAGATTTTGCCCTCTTTGGAAGTGGCCTACAACTGGTTCTGCCCCCGAGAAATGAGCTCTGCAGCAGCCCGGGGCAGTCCGGCTGAGAGTGGCTCCACCACGCAGCCAGAGCAGTGGATGTCATTGATCTTACCTATTGTACATCCTCTTGTGCATCTGGAAAAGGGGGGCATAAGCATGCTGTCTTGAAAACCACTCGCGGAGCTTGCTGAAATGCAGAAAAATGGCAGAACTGCGTATAGAGTCTTGAAGTTGGAAGCAGCCTCCTAGATAGAGTTGCCAACAGGCCTGGAGAAAAACGTCACGTCCCTATTGTAGAGGTTTGACTTGGTGATGTTTCCTCGCTGGTCTTATTTACTTCCATGCCAAGAAAAGCTTCAGGTGCCTGTTTCCACAGGTGCCTATTTAAAGGGGCAGGACATTTTTCTCCAGGCCTGCTGGCTGCCCTACTTATAGAGCATCTAGCCTAGTGCGCACACACACACACACACACCCTGGTGCAGGAAATCCAGAGATGGAGCATCTTGCCAGAGGTCGCCCAACCTCTGTCTGAAGACCTTGAGCGATGGAGAGCCCTAGGGAGAAAAAAAGAGAATGCAAATGCTCGTTTCTGTTACTGTACTTACTGTATTTTTTCATTTTCTAAAAACAAAATCTGGACTCAAACGTCTGATTGCTTTGAAGGTTGGAGCGATTTTCAAACCCAGGGAGCCAGCAGTGCACACATCTTCAGCAGAGCTATTCCCCCCCCATTAATGTTCAATCCAGACAAAAGGCTGTACCTCAGGCCAGGGATTCTGAACCTGCCCATAAAGGTGTGCAGTACTGGAAGCATGGCTTCTCTCTCATTTAGCCACCGTTCTGGGTTTAGAAAGTCATTTCTGGCCCAGCAGCTCGTTGCTGACGTTTGGGCCGTGTCTATCAGCCCTTTCCCACCAATTGTCACCAGAGCCTCCGGTAGCTCTCATTCAGCCCAGCGGGAAGCTGCCACGTCCTGTTTGGTCCTTTGCTGACACGGCCTCCTGAGTTTTGGTTACATCTTCTAACTCCCTTGCTCAAGCGATGAGACAGCTGTGAAGTCTTTTGGACAACACGTCATGGGGCTCCTTTGAGCATCCTGCTCCACAGGCCATCCCAGATCTGTCACTCTGCGTCTGAGTAACTGAGACAGGATACAAGATAGAGGGCAGGGAAAGAGGGTTACTGTTAATCGTATACAAAATACATCATTGTCTTGCATCTGGGCTTCCAAGGCGGCGGCGGCTGTTGCTGCTGCTTCTTCTTCATTATTATTATTATTATCACATGAAGTGTGTGAACAGTTACTTACAAAGTTCTTCCTTATATTTTTAGTGGTACAGTGTTCGTTTAAAAACAGCCATCATATTTTAACTTCTCCAAGGCTGATTATATCACTGTGCTAGGGATCACATTGTCAGAGCATCCGACACGTAAATTCCACAATCCCTGGGCATCCGTTCCCCCATGGATGCACCGGAACAGAGTCAGTGCTGCCGTTTGGAGTATCCTTTTAAAAAAAAGATATATAGGATTGTGTGTTTAGCCTGGTTTATCCATCACCTTCCCCAGAGTTCACTAATGGGATTCAGCCGTTTTTGCAATAGTAAAGTGTTAAGAGATGGCAAGGTTTCATTCATTCAGCGAGTGTGCTACTTTTTCATTCACATAGCTTGGGGGGAAATCCATAAATGGGGAAGTGTTACCTGCTGACTCTGAGGAAAGTGCATTTCCTTTACTGCTGTTCCAGGTAGGATTGCTGCATCTCAGTTGCAGACCTGAGGTTTCAGGGCTTCTCACTCAAGGTTTTTGGCCACATGGCAAGGAAATTGCAATTTGTCCCCGCTATAAATTTAATTGGGATTTTTTTCCCGGGTTGGGATGATCACACATCCCTCCTCGAACTGCAAGCATTGCGTGAGGAGGCTCTGGGCACCGTCTAGATGCAGCCGACCCCTCTCTCTGCTGCCCGCTTGCCTGCCAGCCCCCCAGCACCTCCTTCGCCGCTCGCCGGCTTCCCCCCTCAGCAACTTTCCACATCGCCAGCCCAACACTGCTGGCAAGCTGGGCGTGCTCCCCAGTGCCGCAGCTTTGGGGACCCCTAGGGTGGGCTCCGCAGCCCGATTGCCTGCCAGCTCACCCAGCACTTCCTTCCCCGCCCGGCAGCTTCCTCCCCCAGCAACTTTCCACGCTGCCTCCTGCTGCCCAACACTGCTGGCAAGCTGGGCAAGCTCCCCGGTGCCAGGGGCTCCCTCCCTCCTAACTCCTGGTGTTGGCAGGACCAGGAGCTCTGCGCTGGATGTACGCTTGAACATTTAAAAGTAGAATTTATTCAGCACAGGATTGCTCATGTGCTCAAAGGTGGAAGCTGGGGAAAAAAACCTCATCGCACTAAGAACAATCAGACGACCCTAATCGCAATCATTGCGAGAGATGGCTATCCAGATCGGTGAAATCGCGGATTCAAAGTGCAAGTACCTGGAAAGTACCTGAAAGTACCCAGTGCAGGAAAACATGGTAGAGAACTGGGAGGATTGTGTGAGTGAGCCCGCTTCAGCACGGGAGATGGATCGGCCCGTCTGATCAGCAAATTAAAATGCGAGAGGGAACAGCAGTGAAACCCAGTCAAAACAACCATGTGACCGCAGCCAAGGTCTCAAGGACAAGGATGAGGGGCCAAAACTGAGGACAGGAGGAGAGGGGAGACTGTTTTTATCTTGGCTTTTGCCATTCGCTCCACCACCCAAGACACATGGGGCACATCCAAGCTCTGACCATCTGGGTGCCATCTTCTGCCCCTGCACCCATGATGTGCCAGGGGACCGTCCTGGAACTCAGGGCTTGATACTCTAGGGATTGAGTAATCCTGTTTGCAGGACAGAGCCAGAGTGGTCACCCTGAAGCAATGCGAAGCAACTGAGGGCTGCTGCAAATGTTAGTGGCTAGCCGTTCCCTATAAAATCCTGTCTGGGACTGTCATAAAGGGGCGATCTGAAACATTAGACCATTTTATGAACTGTGGAATTGGACTGTTTCTGGTGGAGCGCTTAAAGAAGAAGCCCCTCTTGCTGTTTCTTCACTCTCACAGAAGCGCAAAGGCTATAAAAATAGATCGGGTAGATTAACCATAGAATTGGAACATGATCAGTGCTGCGGAAAACGGTCTCTGAAAAACAAATTAAGCAAATCGATCATACTTTTGCTTTTGTTTTGGAGAAACCCAAAACTTTTAATAGAAACTCTGTTTTGTATGCAGGGCTTTTAAATGTGGTAGACCCATTCTTAGAGTACCTTTGATTCTAAAAAAAAGCCCCCCCCCCCTTCTTTGACCAAAGAACACTAAGGCCTAAGCCCCCTTTCAGTGGTAGTGTTATGACAAAGATGCAGCTCCCAAAAGCAGGCTAAGATGTGGTGAAGGGCTGGTCTGCATACCAGACCATGAGTTGCCTCCTTGTTCTTCCCGTTGGTACTTCCCCCCCAAATTCCCCTTGATTCGTTGGCTGCTCAGAAGGTGGAAAGAAACTGCAGTGAGTGAGGTTCCCGTCGATGTCAAGCACATGTTGAAGGAGAGCTAGGGGAGCAGGATCCGTTCTCCGCAGGGACCTCTTCTTGAGAGCTGGACTAGCAGGGCCCTCCCTTTTGAGGAGAGACATTTGCATCCGCAAGTTCTTTCTCTCGTCCTTCACTGCAGCAACTGTGAACGATGTGTGGGATGGTGGGGAACCGTTAACACATAGGTCTGCTTCTGTTTTTTCCTACAGCTTTTGCAATCCTGTTTTCAAAAATATACCATTAACTCTAAGCGTTAGCACCTTTCTTCAGAATTTTAATCTTGCATCCTTTTGGATTTTGAAGGCTGCTTGTTGTGGCTGACTTGCCAAAAAAAAACCCAAAAAACCCCAGAAGATTTGTTACTGGCTGTCCCAGACCCAGCTGTGAGCAATCCACATGTTTACTGGAGCAGAATAGAGTCCTGCAAGCAAGTGAAATGACAGGGACAGAGCCAGCTCCCTTGGTCTAGTGTGACACCTGCGCATTGGAACAGGGCACCGAGGGACCACCAGATCCCGGAAGCATCCCTATCCCTTCATGTCCATGACAAGGACAATTGTGCTGGACGATCTGTTGGCTGTGGAGCAGCTTGCAGTGGTGCAGGAGCCAGGCTGGAGCAAGAGGGTTGGCAGCTGTGGGTAGTCTTTGCAGCTGTGGGTCAAGTTGTGCCAGCGTTGCCAGTTGGCTCCATCCAGGCCTTGTCCCACATCTGTGGGCTAACTGCAAAGAGCCAAGAGAGGGACAAGGGCAGTGATAAATAAAACGGTGGCAATGAATAGATGAGGAGACTCATGCACTGTTGTACATGGTGGTGAGCTGTGGGTTTGAAAGTGGCACCAGCTGGGTCAGGGGTGTCAAACTCATTTGTTATGAGGGCCGGATCTGACATAAATGAGACCTTGTCGGGCCAGACCATGTGTGTCATAACATGTAATGCCAGGTAGCGGAGATACAAAGTTTATAAAGGATACAAACACAAATATTTTTTAAACTTAAAATAAAAACATGCTTAAAACATTAGCACTCTTACAATATTTTGTTTATTTAACATTCTATGATAACTGACACCTCTTGCTCTGAATTATTGCATCAAAACGTCTGTGCTGTTGCAATCTTGAGTATGCTGTTCAGGAGTGTATCTGTAAGCTGCAAACCTACTTTTGATTTATTGACATTCACCTCAGAAATCTCATGCTCAGAGTTTGGAGTCTAGGACCCAGGGGAAAACATGAAATGGCTGAGCAATTGAGAGAGTATGGCGAAGCAAGCTATGATACAGCAGCAGCAACAGAACTGGAAGCAGGAGATGGCCAGTTCCAGTGCGGGCCTGACAGAAGCCCTCCGGGGGACTGATCTGGCCCTCGGGTCGCATGTTTGACACCCCTGATCTAGGCAGCTTTTCTGGCCGCTGTACCTACCCTCTTGGGGAGTGGGCTCCTGGAGATTCACTTGCCGGAGGTGATAGTTCAGTCATTGGGCCGATAGTTACCCTTATCCTGTCGGGTGTTGCATCGGAGTTCTGTCTGCTTTTTTGGTTTGAGTTGCTCCATGGGGCCATGAGTCTTTGACAAGTAGGTGCGATGGCTGGCTCTGTATATGGGGTTACACTGGCATGACCTTGTGCCAGTCTGGTGGCGATCTTCTGCTGGCCAGGCAGCCAGCCTTTGTGATGGCCCACAAGCCTTACAGAAGGAGAACAGCAATGATTAGTTAATTCAGCCAGAATCGTATCTCTTCATATACCATCCATCCCAGTGTAGCAGATTATTTATTTAAGTTATTTATAGTCCACCTTGCTCACAGGGACCCAATGCGGATTACACATAGTGAGACAGTACAGTCGACAAAATGGGACATTCAGTAACCAGTGCATTAGGACTGTAGAAGTCTGGGACCTACCAGAAAGAACCAAAGCATCGCCTAAGTATTGGCGTGACACATTAAGCGGTGCAAAAATTACAGAATAGGATCCTGCTTACAGTAAGCGATACACAACAGTGTAGACTATAATCCCTAATCATTTGCCCAAATATGTTAGTGAACCATTCTGTACAGTGCAACCCTGTCTGTTACCTGTGCAGAAAAACCCTCTTGAATAACTTAATTTTGCAGAGTTTGTGGAAAGCCAGGAGAGTGGGAGCCCCCCCTGGCCTCCCCGGGCAGGCCGTTCTGTAAGGTGGGGGCCACAACAAAGAACATTCATGGGCTGTTGTTGATTTTTGCCCATTTACAGGTTGCCGATACAGAGGCTGCGGTGGGTCAGAAGTTAAGACGCTGAGCTGCAGACCAGAAGGTCAGTGGCTCAGCAGTTCGAGACCCGAGTGCTGCGTGATGGAGTAAGCTCCCGTCTCTGGCCCCAGCTCCTGCTAGCCTAGCAGTCTGAAAGCAAGAAACTGCAAGTAGATAAATAGGTACCGCTTTGGTGGGAAGGTAACAGTGTTTTGTGTGCCTCGGTGTCTAGTCATGCCGGCCACATGATCACGGAAAAGTCTTTGGGTAGCGCCGGCTCTTCGGCTTGGAAACGGAGATGAGCACCGCCCCTTAGAGTCAGATTTGACTGGCTTTTGAGCAAGGGAAACTTTTACCTTTACCTGCAGAAGGCCCTGCTCAAGCATAGGGGGAGAGGCAGCCCTAGAGATAAGAGGAGCAAAGGCCATGAAGGAGTTAGAGGTTACAAAAGAAAGTTATACACAGGACATTGTATCGGCCTGTATTTTCGTAGCAAAGAACAAGAACTTAGCTACTTGTGCAGTGATTCGTTGGTCAACCCCAGCCAATAAATTTTAAGAGACATCTGCTCAGAAAACAAGTTTTTATCTGCCCAAATGGGTTCTTTTGGCATATCTCAAAGCAGGGTGAGTGGACTCACTATCTGCATACTTGGGGCCAAACGAAGCAATATCCTTTTTAATGAGTCGGGTTCATTTCTAAAGCCTTCAGGAGCCTGATTTGTCTTGGGCCTGCAATGCAGGGGAAGGAGGTCCTGCCATGCAAACCAAACCAAGATGGCCCCAGAGGGGAGTTATTTGCGTAATTTTGGAGCTGCAAGTAGACTATTCCAGTCATATGCATCTCCAAAGTAATCACTTCCCACCAGGATCGTTTCAGCTCAGAAAACAGCCCTGAGCTGAATTGGACTCCTGGAGGCATTCAAAACGACATCCCTGGCAGCTGCTGTGTGGCTGCCCAGAAGGTGAGTCCCTGGACCCAACTTGCTAAAAAAAGTATTATTTAGTTTGGCCCTTAGTTTGTGGCCGATGTGGGAGACACTGCTAGCAACTGTGAGGGAGGGAGGTTGGGTCAGGGTTGTTTAGCCAATACAGAGGGTGTACTTCCTGTGAGGAAGGGGGTAGACATTTGTGCGAGTCAAAGCTTGAGGCAGTGCCCCCATCCTTGCTTCTTTGCATAGGGCATGTTGTCCTTGTGTCCCTGCTTGGAGGGTTTAGTTTGGCGTCTGGGTTTTGAGGTGGAGGACTTGACAAGGGTTCTGAGCAGAGCAGCGTTGAACAATCCGCTGTCTCGATGGTTGTTTTCTTTCTTGGCCATTGGGGCTAAGAGCCCCTTTTCTGCAGGTCAAAGGGATGTGGCCCCCATGCGGTGCATTCTGGGTCTTTGGGGTTTATATATTGCTTAGGAGAGGTGTGAACAGTTGCAGACTTTAGTTAGTATCCCAAACTGTTCCATGGCTGTGTAGGTGTGGACCGAGTCAGGCAAGAGGGATGTTTGTCCTGCTGAGAGTGTTTTTGCTTGTGTCACTTCATGCCAGGGCAGGACATGGACTGAGAGAGTTGAGGAGTAAGCCCAGCACACCCCAGACACCATCCATGTCTGGCCACTGTGCTGGCCTGCGCCGTGTTTCCAGGGTCCATAGCGTAGTTCAGTAGCATGTTTCCAAATTATGCCAATGTGGGGTTTACTTGCTGTCCTCAGTGATTTACAGACTGGCTTTATGATTGTGCTGTTAAATAAGGAGAACTGTGCATGGGGTGAGGAAGATTAAGCCCCTTGCATTTCAGTTTGGTGTTCTCTATGGCTGTTTAATTTTTGGGGTTGGGGGAATTCCTTGGCAGGAAATGCAGAACAGAGATGATCTTATAATGCGGGGGTGTAAACTATGATGGACAGCAGGGCTCAAGGCCCCCCTCGGGATTTCCCAGAGGGGCAGTGCCCCTTCTCCGGGCTGCCAGGTAGCATCATGAAGCTGCTTAGGCTTAAACTGTGCAGTTTCATCCTCTTTACTCACACAAATATTGCCAACTCCTCTTTCTTTCTCTGGGACTTTGGGACCTTTACTTACCACACAGGAGCACCCCTCCCACTGCCTTACCTTTTATTCCCTCTGGGATCTTTGGAAGTTCTGCCTAAAGCCCCTAGTCTCAGCCTGTGGATCATCAAAACAGATAACGTACTGGAAGTTAAGGTGATTCTGGTATCCCGGGACTTGCAACTTCAGTGAAAAAGAAATGGAAGGGATGGGAATATTTCTGTCTTTAGCTATGTGTGTTGTGGGAGGGGTAGAAGCCTGTGGCTCACTGCTGGAAGTTAAGGTGATTTTTGTATCCTGGGATGTATAGCTTTAGAGAAAAAGGAATGGAGGACGTGGGAACATTTCTATCTTTAGCCACGTGTGTTGGGAGGCAGGGTTTAGAAGAGGCCTGTGGCTGAAATGCTGGAAGTTAAGAAGGAGGAAGAGGAAGAGGAGGAGGAGACTGGATTTATACCCTGCCCTTCATTTCCTGAAGGAGTCTCAGAGCAGCTTTCAATCTCCTTTCCCTTCCCCTCCCCACAACAGACACCCTGTGAGGTAGATGGGGCTGAGAGAGCTCTTTTGAGGACTGCTCTTGAGAGAATAGCTCTGAAAGGTCTTGTGACTGACCCAAGGTCACACCAGCAGCTGCATGTGGAGGAGGGGGGATCAAACCCAGTTCTCTCAGATTAGAGTCCACACTCCTAACTACTACACCAAACTGGCTCTCAAGGTGATTTTGATATCTTGAGACAGCTTTAGAAAAAAAAGAAACAGAAGATATGGGAATAGCCCTTTTTTTCTTTGGCTTCTGTGTGTCTGTACATGGGGGAAAGGAGATGAAGCTGGTTCACCAAATATGGAAAGTGAGGCGATTCTACTGTCCTAGACCCTACTTCAACCAAACAAATGCTCCCATAATTTCAGGTCAGGGTATCTGAGAAGCCAGTATTTACTGTAGATTCTGAGATGCATTTAGAGATTCGTATTGAGTGTCCAGTATGTGAATGGTGTAGTTTTTAGAGTGTTGGTCTAGGATTAGGAAGTTGTTGTTGTTCAGTCACACAGTCAAGTCTGACTCTTTGTGACCCCATGGACCACATCATGCTAGGCCCTCCCATCCTCTGGAGTTTGCTCAGTTTCATGTTTGTCGCATCAATAACACTGTCTAACCATCTCATCCTTTGCCGTCCCCTTCTCCTTTGACCTTCAGTCTTTCCCAGCATCAGGGTCTTCTCCAGTGAATGCTCCCTTCTCGTTTGGTGGCCAAAGTATTTGAGCTTCAGCTTCAGTATCTGGCCTTCCAGGGAACAATCAGGGTTGATTTCTTTTAGGATTGACTGATTTGATCTCCTTGCAGTTCAAGGGACTCTCAAGAGTCTTCTCCAGCACCATAATTCAAAAGCATTTATTCTTCAGCGCTTGACCTTCCTTATGGTCCAACTCTTGTAGCAGATTCGGAAGACCAGAGTTAAAAACCCCACTTAGCCATGAAGCACACTATGTGACCCTGCGGCAGTCACACACTCAGCCTAAGTTATGAGGACAAGAGAGAGGGGGAGGGTTATTTCCTTTCATATGCAAATAAAATATTTACTCAAGTTGTCTCAGTGAAAGAGCTCATGACATCTTTCCTCTCACAGAGCCCTCTTTCTTTGAGATTCAGGCTATTATGAGGGGGGATATATATTTTTTAAACCACATGGTTGTTGATGGCATATGGTTTTTGGAAATATAAATAATTTCATATTTAGATAATTTAACATAGATTATCTAAGTGTGGGCCTGGACCAGGTTCAGCCTCACCACCATCCCCCCCACCCAGGGAAATTGAGAAGTCTACGCCCCTGCTAAAATGATCTCTTCTGAATATATATATATATATATATATATATATATATATATATATATAGGCTTTGTGCTTGAACAAAGTGGAACCAGCTCCTTCTCTCTGAAGTCTTGTTCCCCCTCATATGGCTGCCATCCCACACATACATCAATAGTAAAGTTATACAACTGCTTCCTGTTACAAACTCATAAACATCTACATGTTCCTTGCAGTTGTTCTTAAGCACCGACAAGCCGAAAACCAGAAGCAGACATGTGATGGCTATATTCTGGCCTACGTGAAGGTACCTCGGCTGCTCCTGTTCTCGGCACAGAGGCCCCTGACGTCAGACAGAAGTTCCATTTACACCGGCCCAGGGGCCTCGTTTCGCCAGCGGAGCAGTGTACCAAGGCTGTGTTTCAAATGGGAAGCGAATTCCGAATTTCCCCGCATCTTGCTCCAATAGCTTCTCTGCCGTTTCGGGGGGTGTATTAGCCTCAAGAGAGGCGGTCTGCCGCTTTCACCAGAAAGGAGGTTTTAATATAACAGTGCAGCACGGGGCGGGGGGGGGGGGGGAGTCCACCCTTCTATGAAAGCAGCTGGAATCAATCACTCTGGAAACATCAAAGAGCACAAAATGTGTGGCAGTTGAAAGAAAGCGTAGACCCCCTTGGCAAGCTACAGATGGCGTCTCCACCAAACATTTGGTCTGTTCTTGGTTTGCAGGAGAAAAGTGTAGAGGCTTCAGTTTCTGACATCTTCAGACAAATTTGTGCCTTCCTAAAAACCCCATGTTTAGCCACATTTTGATCAGCAACTCAGGCTTGTAAGCAGCAATTACAGAAAGTTAGTAGGGTGAAAGCAGAGAGCCTCTCGCTAAAGCAGACATTGGGAACTGGTGGGCCTCAAGGTAGGGGGCACCTGGGGCAGGGCACCAGTGGGCAAAACAAGTCATGCTCTTATGTAAAGGTTGAGATTAGAAGACCAAGGTCTAGGAAATGCGTGAGAACACCCAGTTTACAAAACTATAAAAGCCCTGGACTGTCATGAGACTCTCACAATTTACACTGTATTCCGTTGCTAAAAGTGAGCTTCTAGGAATAGTTCATGAGCCTGGGATGCATCTGTGGCTGTGGAGAGACTTCTGGGAACATTTGTTCTTTCTATAGATGACTTTTTCTAGTGTGGCAGTGCTGAGTATCTATGGGGTTGAACCCTACATTTTGAAATGTTGGGATATTTTGATTTAGAAAATTAATGCTGGGCTGGAAGAGTTGGGTAAAGTTTTGATACAGCAGTACATTGGTGGCCCTGGATAGGAGGGATATACAGGTATGCCAGCCTCCAGGTGGGACCTGGAGAACCCCCTGGAATTACAGCTCATCTCCAGAGTACAGAGATGAATTCCCCTGGAGAAAATGGATGCTTTAGAGAATGGTCTCTATGGCATTGTATCTGATTGAGTCCCTGTCCTCCCCAGACTCCACCCCCAAATCTCTAGGAGTTTCCCAACCTGGATCTGGCAGACCTACCCCCCAACCCCCACTGGTGACTTGGGGGGACTTGGTAAATCTAGACATAATTTGTGACTTTGCCAAGAAGAGAGCTCTAAAGAAGCAAAATAAGTTTCCTCTAAAGTCATTTTCAGATCCTACGTCCATAATCTGTCAACCACACATAGGTCTTCCCAATGGATGCAGTCATTATGTTGTCTAAACAGGAGCAACTTGTATATTTTGCATGTGTGTTTTGGTAGGCTGCTTTGGTGTGTGCAAACCATCCTCTGGATTTTCCAGTGTTCTGGGCTGCATGCAAATATGCATGTTCCCCATTCAGAGAACCTGGTGACCATGCGTATTGGGAGCATTATGGGAAGTGTTTGCTCCCAATACTCATACTGGTATACATGTGCATAATGCTTGAACAGGGCATAAGTAGTTAAGGATCCTGTTCTGTATCTGTACTCTCTGGATTACCCAAATTATTACTGGCATGAGGGGTTTGAGCCCAGCAGTCAGGGTTTTAGCTTCCATTTTGTTATTTCCCCCCCTAGAGGTATAATCTCCGTGGGAGAAGCCAGAACCAAGGGTAGAAGGAAAGCTCCGATGTGATTCTGTCTTGGTTGAGAGTTTCTGTCCGTCAGGTTTCCAGGCTCTGCCTCTTCAGGATCCCAGTCTATGGTGCTGTGGCAAACCCCACTGCTTTGGGGGCAGGGTTGCCAGCTCTGGATGGGGAAATACCCGGAGATTTGGGGGTGAAGGCTGGGTTTGGAGAGAGGAGGGACCTCGGCAGGATACAACCCCCTCGTTCATCCTCCAAAGCAGCCATTTTCTCCAGGGGAACTGATCTTGGTCTCCTGGAGATCCATTGTAACAACGGGAAATCTCCAAGTTCCACCTGGAGGCTGGCAGTCCTATTTTTTGGGGTGGTGGTGAAGGTGGCTCTCCTTGAGTCTTAATCTGGCCCGGTTTGGTGCTGCTTGCTTTGCATCAGGGGCCCTCTCACCACCCCTTGTTGATCCGCATGCATGCCTTCTACGCTAAGGAGTGCTCAACCCTTGGTCAGGTTTCTGCCCAGCCCGGGAAATCTTTCTGCTTTTCAGTTTGATTAAAGAAGCACGTTTGCCTTGGGCTGGATTTTCCGAATGTGCAGAACATCTGGCTCCGAGGACCACGGGGGTTACAGAGATAGTCATGAAGAAAAGGAGACCGATGGAGCCAGGGGCTTCTCTGGCAATCACCTCTTTCCAAGCTGATGGTTTTCCAGCCACCATGCCAGACACTCAAGTCTGGGACTGATCCTTGGGTTGCGATCCCATCTGAAGTGTAAACTTTGGCCCAGAACGAAAGCCATCTGTGCTGGGGTCGAAAGCACTGTGATTTATTCCGCTTGTAGCTGACGCTTCACATGAAAGCAGCAGATGGTGGATTTTTGAGGCTCACATTTCAGGGGTTTTTTTCCCCCCCGGTACATGTGTTAGTATTACTAAGAACACATTTTAGATATTTATATCTATAGTTTTAAAAATTGCCCATGAAAAGCAGCACACCCCCCCATCCCCCCATTCCTGTAGTAACTGGAAACACTGCAGGGGCTTAATTCAGGACTATTCCCCACCCCCACCCCCTTGTCCCAACATGATGTATGCAGACAGGGGACATTTTAAACCATTTTGTGTCTCTCATCTCTGAGTTACTGAATGGACCATATAAAATATCTGATGTATTGAAGCTGGGCAACTTGATACACGGAGGCAAATTAAGTTACTTGCTGGTAGGGTCGCCAGCCTCCACGTGGGGCCCAGATATTTCCCATTATTGCCACTGATCTCCAGAAAATAGAGATCAGTTCCCCTGGAGAAAATGGCTGCTATGGCACTGTACCCCGCTAAGTTCCCTAAGCCAGTTTGGTGTAGTGGTTAAGAGTGCAGACTCTAATCTGGGAGAACTGGGTTTGATTCCCCACTCCTCCACACGCAACTGCTGGTGTGACCTTGGGCCAGTCACAAGACCTTTCAGAGCTGTTCTCTCAAGAGCAGTCCTCGAAAGAGGTCTCTCAGCCCCACCTACCTCACAGGGTGTCTGTTATGGGGAGGGGAAGGGAAAGGAGATTGTAAGCCGCTCTGAGACGCCTTCGGGCAGTGAAGGGCGGGGTATAAATCCAATCTCCTCCTCCTCCTCCTCCTCCTTCCTCTGCCCTAACCCTGCCCTCCCCTGGCTCCACCTCTCAAAGTCTCCAGGTATTTCCCAACCCAGAGCTGGCAACCCTACTTGCTGGGGAGTGCATTTCAAAGTGCCCTGTGCTCTTGGGAAAGGGGAGGAGACAGGGAAGCTCTAAGCCAGCTGAAGAAGACCTGAGGTGAGCATCTGGCCTTCCCTTTTCTGCAAGTATTTGAAGTCTGGGGTTGGTCAGTGGTGCAAGCCAGAGGGTGCTTGGCTCTTAACCCATGACTGGCAGCCTGTGCCCCCTGTAAGAGGGTGCCGACAGAACCAGCATCAGCCCAGGATGACTTTGGGACTCATCGCCTGCTTTTACTTTATTTATGTATTTATTTAAATACTTATGTCCTACTTTTCCATCTGAAAGGATCCACATTCAGTTTACAACAGTAAAGGGTAGCTTATCAATGAGCCAGCAAACAGACCAAATGAGAAACAGTATCTTGGGATGATCTCGAATCCAGTGGCCGGCTCATCCAGAGACAGAGGCTGCAAAGCCCTTTGGTTCATGTCCCTGGCCGCCCTGAGGCTTTATGTCTGCAACAAGAAGACGAGAAGCACACCCTGACGTGGATAGCCCAGGCAAGCCCGATCTCATCAAATCTTGGAAGCTAAGCAAGGCTGACCCTGGCAAGTACTTGGAAGGGAGACCTCCAAGGAATACCAGGGCCGAGAGGCAGAGGCAGGCTATTAAGCCACTTCTCTGAATGTCCTTCATGCCCCAGTAGGAGTCGCCAGTGGTTGCCATGACTTCCAGGCATGGGCATGTGTGTGCGCGCACACACATGCACACACACAGACACAGACACACAAAGTGTAAAAGAATACCAAAAAAAGAAGAAGAGGAAAAGCAAATGTTCAGCACAATGTTACAGTTTAGGATTGTACCGGGGACATTTTGGGTTGCATATTTTTGCTTAAGCTGTATTTTGTGTTTTCCATTTTGTCTGGTGCTTTGAGTTGCCAGTGAAAAAAGATAAGACTAAGTCTTGGATTTGCAGCAAGTTACTGAAGGGCCTATCCCATTTTGGTTTATAATGTCTGTTGTATTTTGTTTTATCTGTTTTATTTTGTTTTGTTTTGTTATGGCCAATGGCCAAGACAATAAACTTGACTGACTGACTGACTGAGTTGCCAGTGCTGGTGGGGAGCAGGGCCAGAATATTTATATAAACTCCCAAGTGAATCTAATACATGGGCATTACTAGACTGATGCCTGTGTTATCTGTGATAGCTTCTTCATTTAGATGCTTTGATTTCGTCTACTCTCAGAGTATGAGCTGTTGCCAAATTGTACTGTTTCAGACGCTGGGGTGTGTGTGCATGCGCGCGTCACATTACTGAATGCTTCCCCTTATCAGAGAGACTGGGGGGAGGGTCTAGCCTAGACTTTCCTCTGATACACTTTGTTTCCTGTATTCATCCATGCAACCTTGTCACCAGACTTTGGAAGTGGTGCTATCTGGAAATGTTATATTTCCTTTTGGCAGCAGAGCCGTGTCAGGAACAGCACATGTGACAGTCCAAGAGGAGGAGGGAGAGGAAGGAGCCACAGACTGACGGAGGGAGGAGGAGGAGGGCAGCAAGAGAGAGAGAGAGAGAAGGGCAGGAGCATGGGGGTGTGGGAAAGAGTCACAAAACAGCTTGTGTGGCGTCGTGCATACACAACAGACACATGCAGGAGAGAAGATGGGGAGCTGCCATTGACAGTATGCCAGGGGCAAGAAGAGTCATGGGGGAGAGAGGGAGGTTGTCCTGAAGTGCACGAATGAGGAGCCCGGTGGCCAGGGGGCGGGGTTGAAGAGGTGAGATTCTGTGCAGCGGTGCTCATGCATTTCATCTGTTTGTGTAGCCCAGCCCTTGCAACATGCAACAGATCAGGGTATGCATCGCTCAAAGCTGTGGGGGGTGGACACGGTTTTGCACTCTTTATGAACAAGGACCCAAGAAGACAACTCAGCTATACCAGGAGGCTGGTCTTCATTTGAGCTTTGCCCTTGAACTGGTTATCAGAGCTAGAGGTGGAGTGGGCGAAGGTCCTTTGTAATTCTGGGACATCTCCAGGCCCCACTTGGAGGTTGGCAACCCTATTGCTTACGCTAATAGACTAAGAAGTCAGATGATGCCTCTACAAGTTTGGAAAGTGAATGTTAGCTGAAGGTACTTTCAGATAAATGGCTTCAGGGTTTTTTAATTCATCCCAGGCTCTTCATCTGCGGGCAAAAAATGATGAAATGAAGGTTGTACATTTGCATCCATCCAGGGGTCATTTCAAGCAGGAACACGCAGGAACGCCATTCCGGGAGTAACTAGCCCAGGAGCGGGCGCATATGGTGACGCGCTGTGGAAAAAAGCAAAAGCATACTAACTTGATCTGTATTTTCATGCTTGTTGTAGGGTAGCTTCCCTGCAAGGGCAAAGGAAACCTAAAGTGTCTTTAGGCTGCAATCAGCACACACGAAATAATCACTTTCAGTGCACTTTCCAACTGGATTTTGCCAGTACACACAGTAAAAATCCAGTTGGAAAGTGCACTGAAAGTGGATTGAAAGTGGATTTTTTCGTGTGTGTGATCGTAGCCTTTGTCAAAGTGTAAAGCTGGCTCGCCAGCTCTGAGTTGGGAAATACCTGGAGATTTTTGGGGTGGAGCCTGAGCGGTGGGTGTTGCCTTCTGACACACTTCTGGTAATGTCAGGGGCTGTGGCAGATGCAAATAAGTTTTGCTAATGAGCTCCTGCACCTCTTTTTCTACAAAATGACCCCTGCATCCATCTGTAAAATGCAATCGACAGGCTTCTGCAGCCTCAGTTTCTGTCAGGACAGTGTGGGTGTAAGAAAGGAAAGGGGGCTTAACTTTTCAACTTTGCTTCAGTTTTGCTGATTGCTAATCAAAATCAGCTTTTCTCTCTGCATTTTAAAGGGGGAAAGTGTATGTTAAGTGCCATCAACTCGCTTCCAACTTATGGTAACCCTATGAATTAATGATCTCCGAAACAGTCTAGCCTTGCTCAGGTCTTGCAGACTGAGGGCCGTGGCTTCCTTGATGGGAGTCAATCCGTCTCATGCTGGGTCTTCCTCTTTTCCTGCTGCTTTCAGTTTTTCCTTGCATTATTGTCTTTTCCAGTGAGTCCTGTCTTCTCATAATGTGACCAAAGTATGATAGCCTCAGTTTAATCATTTTAGCTTTTAGAGATAGTTCAGGAAAAAAGAGGTGTCCTTTAAAATACTTCCTCCCCTTTTAAACATTAATGATCAAGCAGGGCTTTGCTTAGCAAGCCAAATGGGATGGGGGTTGAAGGGTTAATCTCTTCCTTCTATGCATAGCCCTGTGGCAAATCCAGCCTATGCCCTGCATTTCCTAGAGGGACAAAGGCTTCTTCTCATCCATGTTTGCCCTTTTGCCTCTGAAGTTCTCCACAGCACTGCCCCTATTGTGGCTGCCCGCCCTTTTATCTCGGTCATATCCTTGCCTGTGACCTTCGCTTCTCAGATTTTACCACCCGCAGTCACCAGAGGGTCTTTCTTGAAAAGCTCTGCCTGTTCTCCCTGACTGTCCCTTATGGGAAGACACTCCCTTCCTCCCTCCCTCCCTCCCTCCCTCCCTCCCTCCCTCCCTCCCTACCTCCCTTCCTTCCTTCCTTCCTTCCTTCCTTCCTTCCTTCCTTCCTCATATTTCCTATATTTTTCTGCATATTTGCTGACTGTGGTTCCTTTTCTTCTGTAAGGCATAACACTTTAACCTTGGTCTCCAAGTTGAATGAAAACTGAATAAATATAACTTTAATATATATATATTTGCTTTTGTTGCTCTTTAACATTTTTATAAACTGGTGGCTGCATCCCAAACAACATCTTGTCATGAGCATCCCTTTATTAACAGCAGGCTTGTTCTCCTGATAGACATAGCTGGAGGCTGAATGGGTCCCTGGTCTGTAACCTGGCCTGTATTGTTGAGCACATTTTACTTACATCGCTGCCAGACATCAGCTTTTCCCTCCTTTCTGATGCTGTAAAACTGGCTTTGTGGCAGCCTGAAGAAAGCCAGACAGCATCTAAGCCTACACTGGAACAAGAAAAAGGAGAATGCAGGCAGAACTTAGGGTCGCACAGCTCCTAACTCACATTTGCTTTCAAAGGTGGCTAGGTAAAAGCCAGAAGTTTTGCTGTGGGGGTTGAGAGTTCTCCGGCGGACAGATGAAAGTGTGAGGGCAATGAAGTGGCAACTTAACAAAAGCCCAGAAGCTCTAGAGGAAGCCTTACTGTTTTTAAGGGGACTTTTTTGAACATCTGGCTCATAAAAATCCCAAATATCAGCTCCAGTCCTGAATGCAGGACTACATTGCTGCTGCAAGCACAGAAGCAGACCATCTCGCCTACTCCTGACTGGCTCCGTTGGACTTCCTGATACTTCTTCAGAACAACTGTCCTTGGCTTATTGTAGCCGTGCTAGAGTTTGAATTCTTACTGTCTGCTAGAATCTAAATGCCAAGTTACGAGGAGGCATCTTCTTAGTCGTGAATACACAGTGTACACATGCCAACTGCCAACACTAATGTAGATTTCAACATTTTCAGGATCACCTGTTGCTGCCAGCCACAACCCATAATAAGACCAGGCGGCCCAAGATGTCGATAGTGTTGCCGGCAATAAACATCAGTGGTGAGTGTCAAATTTGAATGGGTGGGAGAAGAAGCTGTTGTTTTTTACAAAGGTCAAAGGCCTGAATTGCTTAGGGAAGTAAATGCAAATTGTTCGGTTTTAAGGCCATGCACTTTTCTGATGAAATAAAGGTGCTGCTTTTCTAGGGTGGCCAACTCTGGGATGGGGAAAACCTGGAGAGTTTGGGGGTGGAGCTTGGGAGGGGAGGGACCTCAGACTCCCCACTCCAAAGCATCCATTTTCTCCAGGGGAACTAGGGTTGCCAAGTCTTACCTAAGTTTTAGCAGGGGAGTCCCAGGCCCCGTCCTGGAGTTATTTGGTGTGTGCACTTTCTGCGCGCACCACAGTGTCATCGCCTGGAAGTGACATCATTGCATTGGGCACGTTGGGGGTGGGACTGCTACCATTCAAGGGAAAACCATAGAGTTTTCCCTCGAATGGTAAAGCGTCCTCCCAAAACGTGCCTGGCATGATGACATCACCTCCGAGTGACATCATCACGCCGGGCACATTTCTGTGATTCCAGCATTTTGGGGGCAGAGTTCCCCCCAGCAGCCCGATCTGGGCCGGCAGGGAACGGACCCATCAAGCAGGGGTTTCCCCACCCCCCAGAAGGACCTGGCAACCCTAAGGGGAACTGATCTTGGTCACCTGAAGATCAGTTGTAATAACGGGAGATCTTTTTGTGCCACCTGAAGGCTGGCATCTGTACGTATAGCGAACGGGTTGGAAGTTTTGTATTCCTGGATTAGATCCATTTGGCATAACTGAGTGGTAAAGTTTTTCGTGGGCCATACCACTTCAGGTGCCTGGTGTGGGGATTGACACTGTTCCCAGTTAAAGCAAACATGAAAGGATTTTGGCTTGGACTTGTCCCTGCCCTGTCTGTCTTGCATGCAGAGAGACTGACAGTGTGAAGGGGGGATATTTAAACATGCAGGGCCCCCCCCCTCAAGTTTGGTGACACAAGCAAACTTTAACACTCGGTTCTGCTGGATGTTAAACTATGTTATGTGGGAAATCGCCTATACAACTGTGCTTTGTCAGAGATCCTACTGCATAAGGTTAATTGTTTGTTCCAGTGCTCCCATTTTCATTAGTTTAATTAAGGTTGCCAGGTCCCCTCATCGCTCCGACGGGGGTATTTGGGGGGCTGTTCCAGGGGTGGTGGGGACGTTGTGTGACTCTGGTATTTGGGTGAAACTCTATAGGGTTTTGCCCTCAAACCATAGAGTTTGCCCAAATACCTGAGCGTCCCCGGGACAATGATATCACTTCCGGGTGACGTCATTGGGTCAGGGACATTGCGTGGTGATGTCCCTGTTTAGGGGCAAGGTTTCCTCCTCCAGCCAGCTGGTCCGTGGCGGGGAGAAGCCCCTGAAATCAGGGGGTCCCCGTCCAGACCTGGAGGCTGGCGAGCCTAAGTTCAATTGTTCTATGTATCATCCTGCGTATTTTTAAAAAATTCTGGACAATGAAATTTTTTGTAACTGAGTCTGTTAAACTGGCCATAATTTTGTTGAACTGTTTCAACCAACTGAGAGAATGATGTTACAGTTTTCCCACCTATGGCAACGTGATAGTTTCTCGAGCAATATGGGAGAGTGGAGCCAATATATCTCTAATAGAAAGGAAAGTAACAATAAGGAATCTCATGACTGGGATTGTGTGCTGTGCCTCTGGAATAGGCCTTCAGCGCCTGTGGGACCGGAGCTGTTGCTTGGCAGAGCTGGAGTCTCGCACCTGGAAGCACGTGGTTTATCGTTTGCAAGCAAAATTTTGCTTGCGATTAATGATACAGAACTTTGTATATTTCCTTTTCAAATGCCTTTTATTCCCCCTCACAATCTAAGACAGTTTTCCAAAGAAGTGAACAGAATGATATGACCTCTTGTTCTGCTTGAGAAATGCAAGCTGGTGGTGCATTACGTACTCACTTGTTCATTTTATTAATATTATTTTATTAATGTTATTAAATATTTATATTAAATAGTTTTGTCATGCTAGTGGTGTAGTGATTAAAGTGCTCCAACAAAGTTGGAGAGCTCAGTTAGGGTCTGGGAGATTTGGGCTCAGATTTCCATTCTGCCATGAAGCTCATTGGGTAACCTCTGGCCAGCTATGCTCTCTCAGCCTAACCTACCTCAGAGGGTTGTTGTGAGGAAGAAATGGGGAAGGGAGAAGAAGAAGAGATTGTATTTATACCCCGCCCTTCACTTGTAGTCTCAGAGTAGCTTACAACTCCTTTCCCTTCCTCTCCCCACAGCAGACACCTTGTGAGGTAGGTGGGGCTAAGAGAGCTATGGCTTGTCCAAGGTCATCCAGCAGGTGCAAGTGGAGGAGTGGGGAATCAAACCTGGTTCTCCCAGATTAGAGTCCGTGCACTTAACCACTACACCAAACTGGCTCTCTCCATGCATGCTGTCCTGAGTTCCTCGGGAAAGGGGTGGAATAAAAAAGCACTGTTTAAATAGGTTGGTCCTTACAGTGCCAGAAAACATGTGGGTAAAACTGAAACACAAGATCACACCAAGTATAACTGGCAGATGAAGAGACGAAAAATTCAGCAGATAATAAATCCACAAAACTGTACAAAGAAGAGTCCGGACAATAGCTCAGCAAGAGGGCATTAAGCATTAATTAACTTTAACCAAAGGCTCATTGGCACAGAATTGTGTGAACCGTTTTTTCTAAACTTCAGAAGAGAAGAGGCAAAACATGTCTCTTGCCAAACTTCTGGCAACAAGGGAAAATGGAGCAGGGGACTTTAGGGGACTTTCAAGTGTCCAGGTCGGCTCATGTTGGAGGAGGTTCTCCTTAGGTAGCCTTGGTCCAAATTATCTAGGGCATTAAAAATTTTAAAAAACTAACACTTTGAATTGGGCCTAGAAGCAAATGACGAGCAATCGTATTCTGGACCAAGTGAAGCTTCAGAGAACTTTTGAAGGTAGCTGTGTGTAGAGCATTCCTACAGTAGTCCAGTCTGGAAGTCACCGCAGCATGTGTCACTGTGTCTGGGTTAGGTTTCTCCAAGAAAGGCCACCATTGGCGTATAGCATTGGGCCTAGGAGTATGCCCAAATCCTGGCTGTTCAGGAGGAACTCAACCCCATGCCCAATTCTGAGTCAGCTAACTCTCTAGTCAACCTCATCTTCATCTTGTCCGGATTAAGCTTCAATTTGACCTTTCTCATGCAGCCTTGCCACTGACTCCAGACACCAGCATGACAAATCCATGGCCTTCTTAGGATTTGGCTGCAAAACAACAGATGAAACTGGGTCTCATCTACGTGTTGGTGGCACCGCGCCTCAAACCTCCAGACAGCTCTTCTGAGCAATTTCACATAAATGTGAAATAACGTTGGAATCAAAACAAAACCTTGCAGGTTCCCCCACAGGTCAAAGATCATGATGTGAGGCAAGGAGGAGGGAGGTGGAACAGTGTTCTAGAATGACTTTCTGGAGCCTACCCGGCAAGATGGCACAGAACCACTGCAATGTAATGCCTCCCGGTGGCCCTTGCCCTCGCTCCAAAGTATGCACACCAGAAACTCTTGCCTACTTCATCCAGTTCTGGGTTGGAAATTTGGGCAAGTTACAGTAGTTCTATAGTCTTCTAGCTGGGAATGTGTGCAGCATTTCTTCCATTTTGTAAGGAAGAAGGAGAAGAGAAGAAGAGATTGGGTTTATACCCTGCCCTTCACTACCCAAGGGAGTCTCAGAGTGACTTACAAACTCCTGTCCCTTCCCCTCCCCACAACAGACACCCTGTGAGGTAGGTGGGGCTGAGAGAGCTCTGACAGAAACTGCTCTTTTTCAAGAACAGCTGTGCCAGAACTGTGGCTTGCCCAAGGTCATCCAGCAGGTGCAAGTGGAGGAGTGGGGAATCAAACCTGGTTCTCCCAGATTAGAGTCCGTGCACTTAACCACTACACCAAACAGGCTCTCATTAATGGTATTTGAATTGCAAGGAACATGGAAGGAGCCAGTTGCAAGGACCAGGTTAAACGCACCCCTGATCTGAAATAGATTCACACCTGTACAAAGGTCCTTAATATTGTGAAATGTCTGAGTCTGTAGTCTTGGTAGGTTTGCCAGTCCCCAGTTGGGAGTGGGGGATCCCTTGGTTTTGTGGGCTATTGCCCTCCGCTGGCCAGCTTGCTAGTGAGAGGAAATCTGTCCCCCCCCCCCCCAGCAGTGTGGAACAATGTACATAAATCACCCAGGAGTGACGTAAGCACATCAGTGACGTGGGGGTGAATGCTCTGGTTTTTAGGCAAAACTCTAATTTGAGGTGATTTTACCACAGTTTTGCCCAAAACCAGAGCGTTGCCTCCAGTGTGCCTACATCACTTCTGAGTGATGTAGGCAAGATGCACAAAGTCACTTCTGGTGACATCGGCACATCGGGGGTGACACTTCCGGCTCCTGGAGTGTTCCCCCCATCCCCCTGCCAGCTTCTTGAAGGGGCCTGACAACCCTAAATCTTGGGTCAGGATTGGTGAATCAGAGGTGTGGAGTGAGCCCAAAGTAGAGCCAGGCCCATCCCTTGAAAGGCACCAAAAGCCAGTAGAATTATTGGCAGAACCTTCAAAAAGCTACTCTAGGAGTACAGGGCAATCCTCAACAGAGTTCCACCCTTCTAAGCCCATTGACTTGAATGGATATAGAAGGGTGTAACTCTTCCTTGGACTGCACTAGAAGTTTTTCAGTCCTTCAGGGAAGGCGTGTGGCCAGAACCCGGAGCATTTGACACCATTTGACGGTTGTTTAGGCCATTGCTTTGAGCACCTTGAATGCTTGGACCTGAGCACATACCTGCCTGTGCTCAGAACGTCATTGAGGCAAGCTGTTTGGTGGTGTGTTATGCGCAAAACTTTGAGGTTCTTTTGTGATCATTAGATCAACTCCGCTCAATTCTGTGTGACATGAAATCTATCCCCTTCTTTCACTTCATAAAATCCCAGCGGTTGCCTTACAAACACTCATCGGAAGTCCTCCTTGACTGTTGAATGACCACATTGTGTGTAGCAGCTGACGGAAAACACTTCACAGCCGAAGAGGCCCTCTTTCCACAGGTGGCAGGCCGCCTTTGCGCCGCTAACTAGACATATGGTTCTGGATAAAGCTGGCAACTGTGCCGTGGAGATGTCTGCTCTGAATAGCCCATTGTTAATAGGACAGCCCTTGTGATTTATGACACAGTTCTTGGACCGGAGGCAAGCAAACCAGGCACCCAGAGCATCTAACAAGAATCTCTTGCCTGACTAAAGCCTTAGGACAAATCCAGGCATTGGTATTTAGTGCTTCGTCCTTCTTTGTGTGACAGCTGAACAGATTTAATGTGTTCTTCTATGGGGTTATGGGCTACCAATGACATCTATGGTTAGAGGTCAAGATGGGTAGCTGCGTTAGTCTGTCTGCAGCAGTAGAAAAGAGCAAGAGGCCAGTAGCACCTTAAAGACTAATAAAATATGTGGCAGGGTGTATGAGCTTTCGCGAGTCACTGCTCACTTCTTCAGATATCTGAAGAAGTGAGCAGTGACTCATAAAAGCTCATACCCTGCCAGTGCCACATATCTATGGTTACAGGGGCTAGGAAATGCCCATGTATTTGTGTAAATTAACACAGGGCAGTAACAGTGTTCTCCTGGTTCATATGAATACACTCCTGAGCAGGAGAGCGGAATCAACTTAATGTGAGAATGTAATGGAATGCAGGAATGGCACCTGCCTTCTGAGGGTCTCAGTTGTTGGTTTTCAGCAAGCGGAAGCACAGATCCAACTTTCAGGGTTAAGGCGATACATTTGAAAATGCAGACTGTAGCGAGAACCTGTCGTTTGAAGGGATGACCCATCTGTACCCTATTTGGTTGCACCTTCCTCATGTCCTCTGGCCACACACCACCTTTAGGGCGTGGATTGTCCTTGCATTTCATCCTGCTGTAACACCAATACTCGTAAAAAACAAAATCTGGAAATACATTGGTTTGAGAGAAAGCATTTTAATTGGGCATGTCTGTACAAACTAGATGACAGTAGGTGAAACCGAACTGATTCAAAGCATATATGTTAAGTTCAAGCGTTCATGTTTCCTCTGTTCTGAGGAGAGATTGTTTTGGACTTAAAGGCACAATCAGCCATTTGTCTATATAGCTGGCTTCACCTTATGGCAGTTATAGAATCATAGAATCACGGAAGGGGCCATACAGGCCACCTAGTCCAACCCCCTCCTCAATGCAGGATCAACCCTAGAGCACCCCTGACAAGTGTCTGTCTAGACACTGCTCAAAGACTGCCAGGGAGGGGGAGCTCACCACCTCCCTAGGCAGCCGATTCCACTGTTGCACAACTCTTATTGTAAAAAAAGGTTTTGCTAATATCCAGCCGGTACCTTCCTGCCCTTAATTGAAACCCATGATTGCGAGACCTATCCTCTGCTGCCAACGGAGCAGCTCCCTGCCCTCCTCTAAGTGACAGCCCTTCAGATACTTCAAGAGAGCAATCATGTCTCCCCCTCAACCTCCTCTTCTCCAGACTGAACATTCCCAAGTCCCTCAGCCTTTCCTCATATGGCTTGGTCTCCAGGCAGCTGATCATCCTCGTCACTTTCCTCTGCACGCACTCCATTCTGCTCACATCTTTTTTTGAAGAGAGGCCTCCAGAACTGCACACAGTATTCCAGGTGCGGCCTGACCAGTGCAGTGACTCTCGTGGAGTTGCTCATGTTTTCTGCTTACAGATGGCTGCGTATATGGAGGAGAAAGTGAGTGCATCTGCCTGACAAAATAACCAATTCTGAGTCAGTTTGACAATCAGTTTCTCCCAAGGCACACTAGGACCGATTTCCCATGAGGTGCTGCTTTGCCGTCGCTCTTCCCTTTCCCCCGATTGCATGCATCAATTTCCCACTATTTGCCCCATGCTGCATTTTGACCCGCGGCTTTGCCTGATTTTCCCCGCAGCTTCGCAATCCTCAAAAAACAGGATCGCAAAGCCGTGAGGGAAATCAAGCGAAGCCATGGGTCAAAATGCGGCACGGGGCAAGTAGTGAGAAATTGACGCACACAATCGGGGGGGGGGGAGGAAGAGTGACGGCGGAGCAGCACCTCATGGGGAATCGGTCTGAACAGCAGCTTTGAGCAGGTTCTGTGACAGACTGTCTGTTGTCTTTTGGGTTCATTAGATGGTCAACCTTGATCAAGTTTGTACTGTTTTATCACACATTCAGAGAAGTTCCTTCCTTTGCATGCACGGCTGAGTGTTAATTCAGATATCCATGTGCTATCCATGTCTGCTGGTTGGACGCTTGCTTTTCTTTCCCATCTGCTCAGCACTCCGGTTTCTTTGACTCAGAAACCTCAGGAAGCGGACTGATGGCTATAACTGATATTTGCAACTGAGACCTCACATCAGGCAGTAGCGGGCACAAACCAGAGCTTTCAAACCTTCTTCAAACTAAGGTTTCTGGCTTACAAGGTGATCACAGACTCTCAGTTCAAACATCACACCAAGCCCTGTCTGATTCTTACCCAGAATGCCTTGTTATCTCATGATAATAGTTCTCACTGTGTCCAGTTTAAAAAGAGCATTGGTGGTTGCGAAAGTGAGTTAATTTGTACCACATTATTAACTCCCCACATTGTGTAGATTCCCCATATCTCTGTACTCTTCTCTTCCCAATGTCTTGTCTCAGTGTTTCAATATGTACCCATCACCATTCCTAGCCCAGGCAAAAGCTGTATGGTTCTGAAAACGTCCTTCCTTGCTGTATATTTCCCAGTAGTTCAGTACGAAGTGCCTTCTTGATCTGTTGGGAAGAAACCCCCTTTTTATGATGGGACTGTTTAACCTGGCCCAGGAGACTTCAGTTCATTACAGGACTATTGCCAATCAATGGGTTTACTGGCCTATAGCTGAAATTTGGCAAAACTATTACTACTCTTAAGCTCTGACGTGTGTCAGGTGGTCTTTGGAAGTGGCATTATCCTTCCCCCCGAGGGCTTGTGTTGCTCTTGCATTATGTGTTTTTCTAATGCGAGTGTTGTGTTAGAGAATGTTATCATATATGGAGTTTGGCTTGGTCCGTTTGCTTCAGTTCTGGATGTTGATCATGCCATGGGTTCGTGTGTTGGCCTGGGACAAGTAGCCTCTGTCCCCCTGCCTGTGCGATGGGATGAATGGAGACCAGCCTTGTATTGTTGTTGGGGCAAAGACAGTCAAGACTGGAGAGCATTTCTGCCCAGTAAGGGCTGGATGGCGATAATGACAATTATATACAAAAGGGACCAAGCCTGAAATGTGCAGTAGTTCTTTTCTGTAATAGTAAGCAAGCAGAGAAATCATATTGATTCTTGTGGGTGTTTGTGTGTGTGTGTGTTTGGTCAGAGCTTGAAAAAAAAAATCCAGATGTTGAAGAACAAGAAAAATGTGTCCCAGTTTTCCTCGAGAGCTGTTTGCAGAATTGCAGATGTCGTGTTTCTCTTGGTGCTTTTATTCAACACCATTCAGTTTTTTCCCCACTACTGGATTTGGGCTCCGGAAACTCACTTCTGTAAAAAGAGATTTTGCCGTCAAATAACTCAAGTGGTGGCTCTACAAAGAGAGGGAGGACTGGATGTTTTGAGGCTCCTGTAGCATAGGAAGGATGATGTTCTTCAGAAATGTAGAGCCATCCCACCCTGAACTTTTCCCATTGATTTATTACTGGGTTTAGTGTAGCTCTGTCTCATGGAGTAAATCCCAAACTGTGTGCCATGTATGCATAAAATTAACAAGTCTGACTCTTAGCATGAAGTACCCAGAGGATGCTGCCTGATGTGCACCTGCATGATTTGTTTTTCCAGCCTCGCTGTTATCTAGTCAGCCTCTGCTGGGGGGATAATTACGCCACATCTCTGTGTAAGGTGCAGTTGGCTCATTCGAATCCACTCAGTCCTGAGATACAGCAAAATTGTCCTATCTTGAGAGTGATGTCACTGCACGAGTTGATGCTCTGGGCTTATTTATTTCCTCTGCTTATGGTTTTTATACCCTGCCTTTCTCCCCAGTGAGGACCCAAAATAGCTGACATTTTATCCATTTTATCTTCACAATGCTGTGGAGTAGGTTACATGGTATGCGTGTAAGTGGCTCCAGGTCACCCAGTGAGCTTCCATGGCAAAGTGGGGATTTGAGTCTCCCAGACTCAAACCACACTGGCTTCCAGTCTTAATGTTTGCTTAGAACAAAGATTTGTGCAGAAAACAGAAGGGAGGCTTCTCCAGTGCTGAGTGAACTATACTGTTTCACGCTCTGATCCTTTTCAGGCATAAGAGTAAAATATGCCTCCAAAAAAATCATGCCTCACTTATCTTCCGAGTGCTGATCTGATAACTTCGCAATACACATTCCAATACACATTAGCACTTTATCTCTCTCTAATCCACAGCATACTTATGCACAGTAAAACTGAAGTCAGATGCCATTTCCAACTTTACTTCATGGAAATAAACTGCTGCGATGTCTCCATTTCCCGGGAACTGCTTATTTAGTGTCCTCCAGATCAAGTGGATCAGTTGATCTTTGCCAGAGCAATGAAAGCGGGCTTTGGCAGACATCTCCTGGTTTGCTCAAGCAGTGGCCACTTGAGCTGTCTAAAGAGGAGCCAGAGGCGAATTCTGAGTTGATGTAGTACTTGAGAGACAAGGCAAATTAAAATTAAAAGGTATGTGTGAAGGAGTTCTAAAAGAGGTGACGATCCATTTGAAGCAGCCCATCGAGTCCAATAACAGAGAGGAGTTACCTTCTCCACCACAACACCCGTGTCCTTCTGCCCTACTAAAAATAATACTGTTGGGCAGAAGTACAATTTCAAAATGTGCTTTGGGCTGGGGGACACACACACACACACACACAAATTAACAAATCCCTGACGGTGGGTGGCAGCTAATTTTAGAGAGATGTATCCAGAAGACTCAAAAGCAAGGAGGGGCCACACCCCACCCCAAGGAGGAAGGAAGCGCTCCCTTCCCCTGCAAAACATTGGAAGCTACAAATGTCAGATGTTTGTGTTGGAGTGGATTTTTGAAGATGAATCCAACAGTCAACATGTGGGATAAGTTAGCAAAAGAAGCTACTGAGTCATAGAGCTTCAGTGGATGGAACAGCCTAGTGAGAGGCGCATACATGTAAACAAGGAGCCTGCGGAAGGACTAGGAGGCCCAGGGACGGTTGGCAGTGCAGGGAATGGATCCTTCGCTTGCCTCTCGCCATCATTTCTCTCTGGTGTGGAACCTCCTGATTGTTTCCAGACTGGATCTTCTTATCCATGCCACTTCCCTTCTGCCAAGGCTGGGATCTGGATGTTTTCTTCTCTGCCAGTTCTCCGCACATCCACTGGTGTGGTGGTTCCCATCCTATACGGTATGATGACCCACAAGTCCAAATTTACTTCGTATGGTGACCCATCCAGGGCTGGCCCAAGGTTTTTTGGTGCCCTAGGCCAGGGGTGTAGTTTTGGGAATCCCGGGGGGGGGGGGCTCCTTAGCATGCACGCAAAGCGTGCACGCTCACTGGAGCGATGTTCTCTTCCCCCCCCCAGAAACCGCCCCGCCTCCCTGGGCCCTTCCAAGGCCCGCCAGCCGCTGCTGCCGGTGCCTCTCCCCCCCCCCCCGCCACCCCTTCCCTCTCCAGCAGCAGCTGCCAGCCTCAAAAGGACCCAGGGAGGCGCGGCGGCAGGCGCTCCATTTTCCCGGGGGTGGCTGAGCCCCCCCCGGGAAATTTCAGGGGTGGCTCAAGCCCTCAAGCCCCCTCGTACTCTATGCCTATGCCCTAGGCAAGCTATGGCCTTGGGAACCCGTCTAGTTCAGCTTTCCATATTCTGTGGTGCCCAAACAGATGTCTTGAGAAACCAGCAAACATCACACAAAGGGTGCAGCTGCCCCCGCTAAGAACCCCAAGAAAGTGGGAGTTCATTTCGGGGCAAGGCAGCTGCCATTAGGGAGGGTTGGCCTGCGACCCACTTTTAGAGGCTTTGTTGGGTTCTGATCCACAGGCTGGGAAACACTGCACTAGTGCATGATTCCACCAGCCATGCTTGCAGCTCAAAGAGAGCCAAAACAGAGGTGGATACTTGGCCATGCCTGGAGCCTCTGAATGTTATGTTTTGGTTGCAGGCTTGCAGGAGCCTTGTTCAGAGTGGAATCACGGCGCAGAGAGAACAGGGGTTAATCTTGTTCCCTCCAGTGCTATTTTCCTGGCATGAAACTGCCCCATTGAAGCTGTTTCAACGTAACTGAAGCACCTGCACCCTCTGTTTCACCCGTGTCTTTGTCCCAGAGGGGCCAGCCGCCATTTCTGCAGGATCAAACTGTTGGGGAAGGTGATGTGTCGGGGCTCCCGACGCCATGGTTCTAATCTGAGCTGGAGTCCTGCATGCTTGCCATTTAAAAGAAAAATGTTTGGGAGCTCTGGACTTGGACCTCCCAGAATCATGTTTGGTTTGGCCCTGAGAATCCAACTTTGGTTGTTGTAGTCAGCTAGTCAAGGCGAGCCGTTGAAGGCCATTCCCCACATTTACACAGCAACAATTCTGGGATGGCAACCAAGTCAGGGGCCCAAGAAGCACTTGCCAGCTCACACCAAAGGCAAGTTTCTTTCCCGCCCCTTGCCCTTCTTCTAAGCCTAAAGGAGGACTGGTGATCTTCTCTGTGAACATGGCAGGGACAGGGTGGGGAGGTGTGTGTGTGTGTGGGGGCTTATCCCTGCAGTGATGCTGAGCCTCAAAGATCTCTGACATGTAGTGTGTCATTGCAATCATGACATGATTCAGTAGGCAGGAAATGGCCTCCTCCCCATTGAAGGAGAGTCGTGGTTGGTTGTGAGCAAAAATTTTGGCTGCCAAGCAAGAGCGGCTAACATTTGTGGGGCTGTGCGCAAAAAAGGAGCCCTATACCAGTTCTGGCTGAATGCGCCTGCATGATATATGTGATGTATGTGTTATATATATGATACATGCATTTTCAACTCCTGTTTGGATTCACATATTTCATTTTTAGGTGTATATTTTAAAAACCTAGGAAACAAGGGCCAATTGGGGGGGACCCAAGAAGAGAACGGCTTTCTCAGTTCTGTTAGCAGTTGTACCGATGGGGTCTTCTGCAGTGCTGTCCCCCCCCTCCCCTTCAGGTATTGGTGTTAGAATGAGGATGATATATCACTTAAGGATACAGAGACACATTCCCTCCCATGCTGGCAGAACTGCATTGGTTTCCTGTCAGTCTTATGTGTCCATTTCCCTAATATCCAGGGGTTGAGGATTAAATACTAGTTAATCTGGTTTGGAGGGGAGGTTGATACCATCCTTTGTTGCTTTTAGGGCGGCAGACTGTGATGGAGGCTGTGGCTTATTGCTGAAGTATCTGCTTGGCATGCAGAAGGTCCCAGGTTCACACATAAACACACATGAAGCTGCCTTATAATCAGACCATTGGTCCATCGAGGTCAGTACTGTCTACTCAGACAGGCAGCAGCTCTGCATAGTCTCTGGCAGAGGCCTTTCACATCACGCACTGCCAGATCCTTTTAACTGGAGATGCCGGGGATTGAATCTGGGACCTTCTGCATGAAGAACAGAGGCCCTCCCATCCATCCCATCAGTCCCCAGCACTTCCAGTTAAAAGGATTAGGCACTAGATGATGTGAAAGACCTCTGCCTGAGACCCTGGAGAGCCATTGACAGTCAAGGTCAACAGTGTTGTCCTCGATAGACCAAAGGTCTCCCTCAGTATTGAACAGCTTCATGTGCTCAAGCAACTGGTGACATCACTTAGGCTTGGGCATAGGGGAGGAAGTGGACGAGATGAATACAGCTGCACTTTTGCATTGTCTGAGGGAAGATCTGAGAGGAGCGTGTTTGCATAAGAAAAATTGGGTGGGAGTGGGTTTGGCTGGGTGGGACTTCTGTTCCAAGTTCAGTCTGGTGTCAAAGATCAATGTTTAATGTTCATACATTCCAACAGAGTTGCTCACGCAAACACATTATGGCCTTCTGCTCTCATAGGAAAGAGGGCAGCCTTTCAGTCTTAGAAGTGGCCCGTGTCTTTTTGTATATGAAGGTAAACAGAATCTGTGCCACTTGAGAGTTCACATTTTGTTTGGTCATTTGGACAGGAAACGACGGACAAGTGAAATCATAAAAGCACGTTCCACGGGGAGTTCTCATTCTGCCTTGTGTTCCTAGCTTGCCACTTTAATATATTAAAGCAAGAGCAACCGATTTTAAGAAAGAATAGAAAATTCTTGGGGTGGAGACTTTTTTGGCCTTTTAATGTTCTTGAGGAGCTGGCTTTGGTTTTCAGTTTGGCATAGAAGCTGTGTCTTTTTTGGCCTCCGTGATACATACTTTGCACATTCCATTCCTTAAAATACAACCTGTGTCCAAAGGGATAAAGGTTAATCAAGGATCAATTGTATGTGCATAGCGTTGCCATATTGCTCAATTTTAGCAGGAATCTGGGCATGCTACTTGGTGCCTGTTCAACCTCTTAGCTGACCTGGTTGCAAAGCAAGTCTATGTGCCTTTTAGACCCAAAGACAGAAATAAAAATTTGCTGATAGTTTTCTGCTTAATTTTATGCAATGGAATCAGGCCTGTTCCGCCTTTCTTTTGTTCTGTCCAATGAGGGAGGTGACAGCTATTATTGACAGGTATGGCAAGCAAGAGCAATGCTTCTGAGCTTGTCTTCTTTGAGGGGTTTCAGCAGCAATCGGTAGTTCCATCCCCATTTTCTGCTTCTCAGGCTTTAACTGGCTTCTAAAAGTATCTCATGCTACCATTGTGAATTTGCAAAGAGTTCCCTAAAAAAAATCCACAGAAGCATAATAATTTTTAAAAAAATCGTCTCTGTGTTTAAAAATGCAAAAAGTTTATCAACTTTTCCCCCAACTTTATATAAGGTTGTGAGCAACAGGAAAACAAAGTGGTCTTTATTTTCCAAACAGGAAAATGATTTTAGAGGGTGCCCTGGCAAGTCAGAAAGAGCCAAATTGGGTAGCATTATTTAGTGGATAGAGGGCAGGTAATTAGTCCAGGTTTTCAGGTGCCGGAAGCCACATCCTTCCAATCCCCTCAAAATGTTTTAAGGGGGGAAAATCCTCTTATAAGTGTTGGAGGCTTAGATATTTCCAACTTTTTGCTGTTGATTGACTCTCTTAAATGTGTTTATAATCAAAACGAGTCATTTTTTGGTATGGAGTCGTAAGATCAGCACTTCCTATGGAAAAGGTGCTGAGGCTGAAGCATACCAGAAGCCCCGATCCCTAATCCCAAGTCTGTAGGGCCAACACATACATACTTGGAGAATCTGCTTCCTTTGCTGCAAGTCTGGTATTGGTCTTTGGAAGCTGGGGGAACTAGAGAGAGCAGGGCTTATTTAAATATGTGATTGGCTTGTGATTATTTCCCTTTTACATTATCCAGCTTCAGGCATTTGGTGGGAGCAGGATCCGGTAGCACTCCGAATGCTCATAAAAACTTGGAAGCCTAGAATAACTTTTCTGAACCCTTGGGTTCTCTTCTAGATAGTTTCGTAAGGATAGATTAGATTCCAGTAGCACCTCAGAGACCAACAAGTTTTTTGGGTATCAGCTTTCAAGAGTCAGAGCTCCCCGTGAATCAAAATCCCTCCATCCCTACCTGGAAAAGGGAGCGTTGGCTCTTTTTATTTTTAAACGGTAGTGTGTGTGTGTGTGTGTGTGTGTGAGTGTGCATAAAGTGCCTGGAAGCCATGGTTGACTTCTGGTGACCCCTATTGGGGCTTGGATGTTCAAAGAGGTGGCTTGCTATTGCTTGCCTCGGCATCCCAGCCCTGGTATTCCTTGGAGGCCTCCCATCCAAGTAGTTGCCAGGGTTGGTCCTGCTTAGCTTCCAAGATCTGATGAGGTCAGGCTTACCTGGGCTATCCAGATCAGGGCAAAGGGAGCTTCGACTCTTGAAAGCCTATACCCCGAAAATCTTATTAGTCTCTAAGCTGCTACTGGGCTCTTCTTTCTAGATGTATGCTACATGCTGTAGAGGGAGTATTTTTCCTATTGCTTGTTGGCTTTCCATACACTGATCTTCAGCATGTGCTGTGATTGGATACGACACTGGTTCTCAGACTGTGAGCTGGGACCCAGAAGTGGGTTGCGAAGCTAGGAGGGAAGAGGTGGAAGAAGGTGGATCGGTGCTAAACACTGGAAAAGAGGATCTAAACTTTCTCACTGTTAACTGATGCGAGGTTCCTGTGTTTTATGTTGGGTTGGAGGAAAAGTCACATGAAGTTGCTTTGCAAGCAGGTCCCCAAAAATAAAGTACAGAAGTGGGATCCCAGGCAACGCAGTGAGTTTAGAAGTGGATTCCCCGTTAGAAAGCTTCAGAGCCTGCAGGAGTATGCTAATAAGAATATATATTTGGATTCTTCAGAACTTGAGGTGGAAGAGAAAGGATGTGTTCAGTGTGGCCTGTTCTGGCAAGGATTCTTGGGTTCAACTGACAGGTGGAGGTTATGGACTTGTTTATTAACGCTGAGTTTTGCAGTCAGTTCCTTCATTGTTTTGTGCAAAGAAACACTCTGGCTGAATCTTACTGCATGTTGTTGGAAGATACTTGAGATGTTTAAGGTTGGAATACTATGCAGTCTTGTTGGGGAAGTCCCATTTAAATTGGTGAGATTTACTTCTGAGTAACGTAGCATTAGATATTAAGGCTGTGGTCCTATTTGTACTTCACCTAGAGTATTGTGTTCAGTTTTGGGCATCATAGTTTAAGAAGGATATAGACAAGCTGGAACATGTCCGGAGGAGGGCAACAAAGATGGTGAGGGCTCTGGAGACCAAGTCCTGTGAGGAAAGGTTGAAGGAGCTGGGTATGTTTGGCCTGGAGAGGAGATGACTGAGAAGTGATATGATAACCATCTTCAAGTACTTGTAGGGCTGTCATATAGAGGATAGTACTAGGGCTGCCAAGTCCAACTTGGGAAATATCTGGGGACTTTGGGGGTGGAGCCAGGAGACTTTGGGGGTGGAGCCAGGAGAAAGGAAGTGACATCATTTTGTGATGTCACATCCTGTGATGTTGCTTCCACATGCTTCCACATGAACTCATGAAGTTTCCTAATACTGAATCAGGCCATTGGTCCGTCAAGGTCAGTATTGACTACTCAGACTGGTAGTGGCTCTCCAGGGTCTCAGGCTGAGATCTTTAATGTCACCTATTACCTGATCCTTTTTTAGCTGAAGAGGCTGATACCTCCTGCATGTCAAGCAGATGCTCTATCACTGAGCAACGGCCCTACTAAATCCTTCCTCATCTCGGCAGAATATGAAGCCCTAAGTGCTACACAAGTGCTAAATATGATTTTCATATCATAAGAACAGGAGAGAAGCCACAGTGGATCGGCCCATCCAGTACAGCCCATCCAGTACAACACTCTGTGTCACAACAGTGGCCAAAAATACCAGGTGCCCTCAGGAGGTCCAGCAGCGGGGCCAGAACTCCAGAAGCCCTCCCACTGTTGCCCCCCAAGCACCAAGAATGCAGAGCCTCACTGCCCCAGACAAAGGGTTCCATTTAGACCTTGTGGCTAATAATAGCCACTGATAGACCTCTGCTGGATGGGGACAGAGAGAGAGAGACAGACAGACAGACAGACAGCTTTTTCACTTACTCTTGCCCAATTCCCAGGCTTTATTTCTGGCCCTTGTTTCACCCAGCTGTTGTCCATGTAAGTCCCATAACTACTCCCCCCCCCCAGCATAGGCTTTTTGGTGGCTAAAGAGGACCTTTGTCCTCCCCTTTTCGCCTGCAGAAAAGCTAGTTGGATCCAACCCTAATTTAAAATACCGGTTACTTGATGTACAAATGCTTTTAAAAATGCAGATTTTTACTGCCGGAGGGGGGGACACGGTTGAAAGAAACAGAAAATTGGCATAAAAATGAGGAATCCCAACTTTTATTTGCAGAAGGGAAATGAGGATTGGGGGGATCCAAACAGCCACGACAAGACATTTTAAACAATCCCACTCCCAGACCTTCTACAGGCAACCTCTCCTTGTGATGTTTACCTCTTTGGAAGTGACAGTTTATTCCTTTGACAAAACCACAGTGGACAGACAGACAGAAAAAAGAAAGAGGGGGAGGGGGAGAGACAGAGAAGGAAAAGAGCTCGCAGACCCCAGCTTACCCAAGCAGTTTACTCAGCAGCAACCTTGCACGCAGTAGAAAGAGCTTAGTCCCGCCTTAATCTCTGGGCGGGGCTCTCTTGCTGGCTCAGCTCTTAAAGGGGAAATTTCCCTTTTAAGAAGTTCAAGAGGCTGGCCAGGGCAGGCTCCGAGGTTCCCCTGCTGGCAGCCATTTTGTCCCCCCGGTGGCCAATCTTGGAAAAGCGGGGGAAAGCTTTAAAAATCGGTGTTTCCCCCGCTCTACCGGGGGACTTGGCAGCCCTAGATAGTACCGAGGTGTTTTCTGTTGCCCCAGAAGGTCAGACCAGAACCAACAGGTTGAAATTAAATCAGAAGAGTTTTCTGCTAAACATTAGGAAGAACTTCCTGACAGTTAGAGTGGTTCCTCAGTGGAACAGGCTTCCTGAGGAGGTGGCGGGCTCTCCTTCTTTGGAGGTTTTCAAACAGAGGCTAGATGGCCATCTGACAGCACTGCTGATTCTGTGAACTTAGGCAGATCATGAGAGGGAGGGCAAGGAGGGTTGCCTCAGTGCTTAGTTCTTGCGGCCCTTTCTTACACGCCCAGGAAAATGTCAGTTGCCACTTTGGGGTCAGGAAGCAATTTTTCTCCATGCCAGTTTGGCTGGGGATCCTGGAGGTTTTTTTGTCATCTTCTGGGCGTGGAGCAGTGGTTACTGTGTGTGTGTGTGTGGGGGGGAAGTAATTGTGAATTTCCTACATTGTGCAGGGGGTTGGACTAGATGACCCTGGAGATCCCTTCCAACTCTATGATTCTGTGACTGTAAGTTTCCTAGCTGGTGACTCAGATCCTACTGAAAAGCATCACTGACAGAAGCATGTCTGTCAACCAAGCATGATTTTTCTCACTTCCTTCTTCCTGTTGTACCCCCAAACACCCCATGAAGTACTGCTCCCATGGGGAGGGGAGCTTTGCTCCATCATTCTCTCTCCCAGACAAGCTGAGACGAGAGCGTGAGCAAATCCTGGCATGAACAAAAGGTCAGCAAAGGAGATGTTTTCTGTGATCCAGACCCAACTTTTTTTATCGAAAGATATAAAGCAAGCAGTAGGCAATCCACCAACTAGTGTGTCTGATGTCCATACTATGCAAATTATGTTGCCTGTATTTGAGGTACTTGGATACCAGCAATTTGAGATGTGCACATAGGATAGGAATGTTGCGTACGATAGTCACTGTGCAGGTGGGCGGATGGGTGTTGGTTTTTTGCCATCAAGTCACAGCTGACTTACGGCAACCCTGCAGGATTTTCAAGGCAAGAGGCATTCAGCGGTGGTTTGCCATTGCCTTCTTCCATGTCACAACCGTGGTATTCCTTGGAGGCCTGTCATCTGAATGCTTTCCAGGTCAGGGCGCAGGTGGGTTGCATGGAGCCAAATACACCGTGAAACCTTCTCCAGAAAAAAAACACACGCGCACATGCACACGCAGACACAAATTGAGAATAAAATGTGCAAATTGAGGACATTTCATGAACAAATAAGCGAATCCACATAAATCGTATTAATTTGTTTTAATTTATTTTTGAGCAATGTCTTTGGCTTTCCTTGGCAAAACATAAAGACTTTTTTTTGTCCTTAGTGTTAACAGCTGCCTGACACATGTCACTTTAAGGCTCCTGCCAGCATACTGTCACTGAAGAATTTTCTTCTTAACTATGACAGTGCTCTCTATGCCCAGAGAAGATCCTGAAGGCACATGGTAGACTTCTGTGGCTGTATTTCACGGTGTATTTAGTCCTGAAGCGCCGCTTGGTTAGGCACTTGGCTGTATTAGCCACTTTCTAAGTGTATATATAGCCAGAACATTCTGGTCCTCCCTGCTGAATTGTGTCACTTTTGTTTTTGAAGTAGGAGGCCAATAGCAAATTTTGTTTAGGTTCAGATCCATTTTAGTGGGTGAGATGTGAATTTATGGTTGAGGTTTGGGAAACAAACTGATTGAATGTTTGTTCAGCTCTCTGTACCACTTTGAGATACATAGAATTCTGCTAACCTAGTTGTAATGTTTATACACGACAGGGCTATTTATAAATCAAACAAGTGGGGAACCCACAAGACTTGCAGGGGTCACTTCATTTTCCCCTGTATCCCCTTCCCCATGCTGTTTCTTCTTTGTCCCCCTCCTGGCAGCCCCTGTATCCTCTCACCTTTCTCTGCTTCCTTTCCTTCCCTCTCAACAACTAACCTTTCTTTTATTTGCGCCCCCCTTTTTTCAGCTTTATAATTTATTAACTATATTAATATGCCACCTTTCATCCCAATCGGAATCCAAAGTAGCTTACATCATTCACTTAGCCTCCCTTTTATCCTCACAACAACCTGTGTTGTAGATGAGGTTGAAAGAGAGTGACTGGCCCAAGGTCACTCAGCAAACTTCCATAGCGGGGTGTGTGTGTTTGAACCTGCATCCTCTAAATCCTAGTCTAGTATGCTAGCCCCTCCATACTCATTCTCAGCTTTCCTGCCTTCTCTCCCCCAGCAGCCTCTCCCTGGGAAAAGTCTGGCCAAAGTCATGTGGTAGCAGGTCACTCAGATGAGTTGTGTGGTGGCCACTTCTGATCCCAGCCAAGTCATGTAAGTTGTGTGGAGACTGCTAGTGGGCCCAGGCAAGTCGTGTAGCCTCAAGGCATAGCTCACAGCTGCACCTGAGTGAGTTGAGCAGGTTGCTTGGTAGCAAGTTTCCTGGTGGTTGCTGCTGGGTCTGGCCCCAATGAGTTGTCAAGGCAGGAGGGAAAGGAGCAGGGGTAAACTTGGAGGCAGAAAGAACTCTGGAAGAGGCCCTGCCCCTCTTTCTGACCTTTTGCTGCCAGAAACCAAGGCTTGAAGGCTGACAGTATTGTGGTTGCCTAGCAAACCTCGCCCCCATAATGGCCCCTGGTGGTATCTATTTCTTGAAGGTACAGGTGCTGCTCCTGTTCTTTGGAGGGGTTAACCCCTAATGTGTGGGTGTTGTTGTTTTCCAAAGATTTCAGATTTTTCTGCAAATCTGGGGCTTTTCTCAGGTTTGCATAACAATCTGTACTGTCTGTTCATGGCTCCAGTCCCTGGACTTAAGTATCCACAGATTTGGCCAAGTATTACTGATGATAATACTTATTCATTGCTTGGTTGCAATTGCCCATCCTTGCTGTAATATAGCAACTGCTTGCGAGAATTCTGCTTGAAACTGTGCATTCCTTTAAGATTTAGCTCATCCCTAAGCTCTGCTTTATAATGGAACTATAATCATGTTTTGTCAGTCGAATCCAGCTACAGGCGGTATCTTCCCAGTACCATGATTTTAGGATCATGGGAAGAGGGCTTGTTTGGTGCCTCTAGTTCACAAGGGACATCTAGCCTTTTAACAAGAAAATACCAATCATCACATGTAAATAAATTACATCATTTCCCCTTTTATGTTACTGTGCAAAACAGGTGGAAAATGCGCGTAATCCTTGGGAGCTGCCCAGGGCTATAAAGTCATTTGGCTGTGTGGGACCAGAAATCAGTCCTGACAGTGGGAATTACTGGCTTCGTGTGGATTCCTGCAACAAGCTACGGGCTTAATGCAGGGGGGAAAAAATCAATACTGTGAAAGCCAGCGTGGCAGAGTGGTCACAGTGTCAAACTAGGAGCTGGAAGACCCAGGTTCAAATCCCGACTTTGCCACAAAGCTCAGTGGGTAACCTTGGGCTGCTCATTCTCTCCGCCTAACCTCCCTCACAGGGTGAGGGTTCGGATGAAGTGGAGGAGGGGAGAACAGTGTTGTAAGCTGCTTTAGATCCCCACTGGGGTGAAAATCCGAGCATAAATATCTTATCAAATAGAAAATATATTTATTACTATTGGGAAACAGACAAGAACTTGCAGGGAGTGTCTCATTTTCCCTTCTTTCCCTTTCCGGAAAGCCCCCATAGCCTTTTCCATTTTCCTGCTTCTTTAACTCCTTCCCACCCACCAGTTAACCTACCTTTATCTTTAGCTTTCCCTCCTCCTCTCCTCCTGGCATCCTCTCCTTAGTGAAACTCCAGCCAAGTTGCATGACACCAGTGGGGAACCTGCAAGGACTTTGGGGGGGGGGCACATCAGTTTCAGCTTTATCCCCTTTCCCACACTCATTCCTGTTTCCCTTCTCCTGGCAATCCCCACATTCTCAAGTTTCTCTCTCCTTCCCACCCACCTTTCATCTGCTCCCCTCAGTTATTTATTCATTTATACCCTACCTTTCCCCCAGTGGGGACCCAAAGCAGTTTACATAATTCTACACTTTTCCATTTTATCCTCACAACAACCCTGTGAGGTAGGGTAGTCTGAGAACATGTGACTGGCCCAACATCATCCTGGGGCTTCCATGGCAGAATGGGGATTTGAACCTGAGCCTCCCAGATTCTAGTCTGAAACTTTAACCCCTACAACACACTGGCCTTTGTGGCATGACTGTTGTTGGACCATGGCAAGCAACCAGATCTGGGTGAGTCATGCAAGTCAGATGGCAGCTAGTCACTCAATGAGCACTGCCAAGCCTGGCCCTGATAAATCCTCTCTCAGAGGCTGAAATGGACCTGGGAAGGGCCTTGCCTCCTCTCCTTCCTTTCACTGATAGAAACCAAGGCTTGAAGGTTGGCAGTTTGGTTGCCCAGCAATAGCCACTAAGGGCTACTACAAGTGCTACTTCTTCTTTTTTAAGGCTTTAGAGTTTTCTGCAATCCTGGGGATGACCTCAAATTTGTAGAAAGATCTGTTTTGGCTGTATCTGGTCCCAGTCTCTGAATTTAAGCATCCACAGATGAGAGGAAAGAGAAAAATCTAGGGTAGCTCAGTTTCTTAAGCTAATTGCACCTGGGCCTGTTTGCTTCATGGATGGAAAACTGACCTTCTGGCTACGTTGCACCTCTTTTGCTGTTCCTTCTCTCTTGGTGCCATCTTACTTTTCTTCTTCTTCCATGAACAGTGGCTTGCTTAATCTGAAGGGATGATGGGAGACATTATCTTGTAGCTCATGGCTAGCAATCTCTGGAAAATGCATTTTCTGGTCTTCTTCCATCACATTCCATTCTGTGGGAGCATGCAAAGAACTTTGGAGGGTCTGAAGGCTCTTCATAGTCATACAAGCAGCTTGTCTGTTCAGAGCTGTCTACTATGTACCCATGATTGGCTTTATCTTCTCCATGCTTAATTCCCCCTCCTGTTGGTTTCTGATTTTGGGGTAGGAAGGGGAGATTATGCGGCTGTAGGATCCACTCTGAAAGTGTTCCTCTGCGATATAGCTGTCATACGACATTACAAGGTAGAGTTGCCTTTGGCAAAGAAGTATTTATTTAGAAAAAAATGTTATGCCGCCTCTCCAGGAACCTGCCTAAGACTGTTCATGAAATAAAAGTAATAAAAGCAAAACAATAAAAGATATGAGTTAAAATCCAGCCGAAGGGGGGAAATAACCCAGCCCAGAATAAAAACATCTATATATCTAATTCCCAAGTGCCCCCCCGTGTGGATACCTAAATCCGTGCCGGGGGGGCACCTGGGGGGTGGGGTGGGGTTTCTACACACAGGGGGCACTCCCCCCGTGTGCAGAAAAATCTAAAAACTTAAGAAAAATTTCAGGGGGATACTCAAATCCCCCCAAAAGTAAAAAACCCTGTTCCCTGCGCATGTGCAGGGAATGGACTTACCTGAGTGGCGGCGGTGGAAGCAACGGACAAGTGGCTGGGCGGTGGTGGTGGGGGTCTGTGGCCGAGCCACCGGCTCAGAAACGGGGTAGGGGGGAGGCAGCGCAGCGGGCCTCAGGTCTACCTGTGCTGCCGACTCTGGAAGGGGGGAGGGGGCGGGGAGGGGGGAGGCGGTGAACGGGGGGGAGAAGTGGCGGCCCGAGCAGTGCTTGGCTGCTCAGGCCTGGGAGCCCGGGGGGAGGGGGCCGGGGAAGGGGGCAGGAGGGAGGGAAACGCCGGGCTAGAGCGGGCCAGGGTGGAGTGCCTCAGCAAGTGGCGGTTCTTGCCGCTGCCGCCGATTTTCGGGGGGGAACGGGGGGAGGGAGGGGAGAGAGGCTCACCTGCCCCCCCCACGAATATCGCGGCTCCACCGGTTTGTATACCATAAAAACAGATCACAGACAAGAGTTTCCACACCAAAACAGTGTTGTGCAATGCACACACTAAAAGCTAAAAACCAAGCATTGGAAACCTTATTCGGGCTGCAATCACACACACAATTCACCCTGACATAGGCGCGAACGCCGGGCGGATTAAAGGAGCATGATCAGACGCCAACATCTGGCAAGCTCTCCACAGCCGTCGGCAACCCATTTTGCACACATGGAGTAAAAAAACACCTCAGAAAGTTCAGTAGCAAACAGGTTGCTATGGGCCACAGACAGACTTTCCTGCGTCTGATCGCGGCAGCGCGCTCCCATGGCGTCGGGATAGTCTGATCAGGCTATCCTGACACCATGCCATTGTTTTCCCCCCTTCTCAATATGCACATCATCACATACTGTCATAGGATGCCCTCAGGGCAGAGATGTGATTCATCGTTCCCCCGCTTAAGTGAAGCGGGGGGAAATGGCAGGGCCCCCCCCCGACTCACCCGTGGTTGCATCTGATCACACAGTGGCGGGCTGTGCCCGCATCTACAAAATTCTGTGTGATCACACAACTGTGGGTCAGTTTCCTCTGGAGGAAATAGCCTCACTTCCCCCCCCCCCCCGCCCACTTTATCTTGTGCGTGTGACCACCACCTCACTTGACCTGCTGGTGCCTAAGATTTTAACAGATATTGCCCACACATTCTCTCATACCTTTACAGCCATAAGGACTAGAAACTTGATCCTTTTAAACAAATAGATGAAGGCAGAGAGATTCAAGATGCTGAGTTCCATGCCCAGTACTCCCTTGTGTGTTCCTGTAAAAAAGCGAGGTGTGCACAGCCCTCTTTGTAACCCTCTATGCCGAGTTAGCCCATCAGCCCATCTATCATGTCCTGCTGACTGCTCTGCTCTCTTCTCCTGCCCCTTTGTGGATGCCACAAAGTTGTCGTTCAGGCCTGGCACAGAGATACCTGGACAGACTCCCCACCCCTGCCCCCCATTTATCATGAGAACTTCCTGAGGATATCTGGTAGGCCTCCATAATGAAATTGAATGTTGGACTAGATGGACCTTGGGTCTGATCCAGCAGGGCTTTCTTAGGGTTGATAGTGCTGGAAAGTCACTTCGTAACCATGGTTGAGCCAGGCTACTAAAGGAGCAGAATAGTGGCGTTCTTGCCACTGCGTCCTATGGAACTTTAAACACTGTTTACAGAAGTGGAGTTTCACAGTACCTTAACATCTATATATCTAATAGCCAAGGCACCCCCTGTGCGCGTGCGGATATCTAAATCTGCACATCAGGGGCACCTAGGGGGCAAAGAGATTTTCCTGCACACTTGGGGGACTCCCCAGGTGTGCAGAAAAATCTGAAAAGTAAAAACAAATATTTGGGGGATACTTACATCCCACAAAAGTAAAAAGCGTCTCCTGCGCATGCACAGGGAATACAGTTGGAACAGTCCCTTGCCACTGTTGTGGGGGGTGGGGGGGTGGGAGAGAAGGCTTGGTGCTCAGCGGCTCAGAACTGCGTGGGTCTCACTGTCGGGGGGGGGGGCAGCAGGCGGAAGAGAAGGCCTGGCAGGCCCAGCGGCTCCGAGCTGCACAGGCCTCGCCGTCGGGGGGAGGGAAGAAGGCCTGGCAGCTCCGAGCTGTGCAGGCCTCGCCATTGGTGGTGGGGCAGGTGGGAGAGAAGGCCTAGTGGGCCTGGTGGCTCCGAACCATGTGGGCCTCACCGTCATTGCGGGGGGAGAAAGGGAGAAGGCTTACCTGCAGTGGCTTCCTCCTCCACATGGAGCCCCCCCCCCTGCGGATCCCCACCTCTTGTTAATTCTAATTCTAGCATTAGTTTTTTGTGAACTAGAGCCCACTTCATCAGAGGCGTTTAATAGATTCTCACAAGGCAGACATAGGAAAATGAGGGGAGCCCCATTGGCTCAGGTCCATGTGGTATTATCACACGGCAGCCAACCAGTTGCCCTGGAAGACCAGCAAACAGAGGCCAAGGCCTTCCACCATGTTGCTTCCTGGCAGTGGCACTCAGAGGTTTGCGTCCTCTGAATGTGGAGGTTCCCTTCCATCACCATTGCTAGCAGCCGCTGATTGACCTTGCCCCCCATGCATCTGTCTAACCTCCTTCTAAAGCCATATATGCCTGTGGCCATCACTACGTTCAGTGGCAGTGAATTCAGTAGTTTAATTACTCATTGAGTAAAGGGTATATTCCCTTTTGTCTGCCCTGAACCCATTGCCCGACAACTTCATCGGGTGGCCCTGAGTTCTGGTAGTATGGGAAAGGAAGAAAAAGCCACGGGGAAAAAAGTATAAGCAACAAGGTCAAACACCCATAAAATGCAGTAAGTATGGGCAGAGATGTAATTATACAAAATTCAGATGTTAGCAAAAGAAATGGAGTGATCATTCATAATCACAGTAATTGGTGATAACCAGCTTAGCAGAGCTAGAAGATCTGCGTTGATACCTATAATGGCTGAGGAATCCCAGGTCCTGCTTAAGCTCTTGAGAGATGGTGTCCAACTTCTTGATGAAGTCTGATTTAGTAGTTTCACCCTACAGTCTACCTTTGAAGTTATTTTGTTGGAAAGTGCTGGCTTTCAGATCAACATCAGTATGTCCAGGGAGATTCCTGTGGAAGTAGGAGCATATGCAGAGCCCTGGGTAGGAGCCATGCTTCTCAGTTAGAATAAGCGAATGGTCATGGAAACAAAGCCAAACCTGATGGCAGCTTATCAGCTGCCCATCACTTGTAGGCTTCCAGGGTAGCTAACAAGATAAAATGTCATAAGATTACGACATTTAAAAACAAAAGACTCAATAGGCGTGTAAAAAGTAAAAAGTAGCTAAAACGAATGACATAAAATAAAATGTAAACAAATGACATAGAATAAAAAGTATCACTCCAGCATGTGATGGGGAAAGGAGGAAAAGGAGAACAAAGGTTTAAAGCCCTGCTATAGTAGGCAGTGCATCAAACAGCTCAACACAATTAGCCAAATGGCTGGATTAAAAAATGCTGGAACCTGGCACCTGAAAATCAGAACCTCAAGTGCCAGGTGCTTGAAAGCGCATTCGATAGATTGGGAGCTGCACTGTCTGAGGGGGCACACAGTGAAAGGTCTCCACAGTTGATCCAAGTTCTTGAGCAAGCATATATGGAAGAAGGTACCCTAGTCCCAAACAGTTTAAGGCTTAAAAGGTAAATGTGCCTGGAAGCAAAGGTAACCCTCTTGGTTTTGGAAACAGAGACTTCCTGTAATTTATAGATGGCAGTAGTAGAGCTGCTGGATTCTCAACCAGCTGAATTTCAGAGAGTCTTCAAAGGTAGCACGCAAAGAGTACATTGCAGTAGTCTAGTCCAGATGTGATTAGAACATGGGTGACTGTGACCAAATCCCATTGATCATGAAATGGCACTACATGATTCTTCATTGGGGAATACTTACCCACACTTTTAAAGGAGGCTGCCAAAAGTCATCCACGGCCGTTGGATGACTCAACTAGTTTTAAGGCAGGTTTTCAAATCTGTCCTTTTTTTTGGGGGGGGGGGGCATGCATGAGTGGGGCTGTGGCTAAACAACTTCAGGTATATTCTTGGATGACGTCTCTGCCCTTGACCTTTTTCACGCAGGAGGCCAGGCTTTGAGAGTGAACTAGTATTGGATGCTCTGGTAGATGATCTCCATTTGTGGATAGACAGGGAAAATGCCTCTCCAACCTGTCATCAGCATTCAGCATTGTTGGTCATGGCATCTGGCTGTGCCGTTTGGAACATAATGTGGGTGACTGATAATTTTAAACCTTTTATGTGATTGGACACAAAAAGCTGTGAAGGAAGAAGCTGTTAGTACATGTGGGATGCCCCAGGGTTCTCTTTTTTTCCCTGTCTTGTTCAATATCTAAGACCACTTGCTGAAAACATCTGTAGTGTTAGATTTGCATGCTGATGGCATCCAACTATTTACTGTATTTACCCATCCAGCTACATACTGTATTCATCCAAAAGGAAATCTAGTTTTTTCCCCCAAGTGTGAAGAAAAAGAGGGGATCATCTAATATTCACATACAAGTTAGAAGTACATACAGCGATGAACTTTTATGTATAACGTTATTGGGGGTGGTCGTTTTCTTCCATTTGGGTAAATACAGTATGTATCTTTGTCTAAACCACCAGAAGCAGCTATCTCTGTCCTGGAATTGGTGCCTGGATGCTGTGGTGAAGGTGGCTGAGGGATCTGGATAAGATGTGGGAGAACTAGAGCTGGGTGGTGTCAGTGTACTGTTCACCCCACACCTCCAGGTGACCTCCTGGGGTTTGATGTAAATGTTAAACATCAAGGGAAACAGTATCAAATTCTGTGGGACCCTGTAGAACAAATGTCAAGGGTCCACATAGCTGTCCCCCAGCTCCATATTCCAGAACTGGTCTACCAAATAGGTATGGAAACAACCAGGGTGTGGTGCCCTCAGTACCATCTCAGTCAGCCAGGTCGGAAGGGATACTGTGTGTTTGTGGTATTTGAACCTTCCAACAGGTTCAGCAGAGCGAACAGGGGCACATTCCCTCCGCCGCTCTCCAAAAAAGTCCCTCTTTCAGGACTGCCAAGTGGTTTCAGTCCCCAAACCGGGTCAGGAGTTAGGTTTCAAATGGGTGTTGATTAACTGTTCCATCCAAGCAGATCCAGAGTTGCACAGTGATCACGCTCAAGCACCGTGCTCAGTAAGGATGTTTGCTACTGGCTGATAAAAGTTCAACTCGCCCAGGCCCAAGAGGGCTTGGTCAGGATGGCCAAACCATCCATTCTATTTTTTAAGGAAGCATTCGTTACTCTTCGGACCCAAGTGAAGATGAGCAAGGATCAAGCCATGATATGGGTGGCTACCGATGCTCCCTCTAAGGTGTGGAGTCTTGTAAGCAAGAATGCTACTTTGTGAGCTACTGGCATTAAAGTTGGGAGTGAATGATTTGGCCACTGCATAAATTAGTTTGCTCTGGAGCCATCCTTCCTAAGCTAAGACAAAAAATGTGTGAGCCAGAGGCTAAAAAACTGAGGTAGCTTGCACTAACTCAGCTTAGAAGGAACTTTGGTGGCTACACATTCCCACACCAGCCATCCCAGTAACAGTGATTAGTCTAACTCTCTGTTGACATCCCGGCACTGATCCGCCACTGTTGCATTGTCCAAATCCCGGTTCGTGTAAGCCATTTTATCTACGGAGTGTGGCTTGCCAGTAGGCTACAGCGACTTCTTACTTGGGAATGGCTTCAAAGTGGATTCAAGTTCCTGGGTTCACAAGGCAGACAATATTTTGCGCATTAGGTCAACAAATACAGCACTGGAGGGGGAAGATCTGTCAGAATCTGACAGTATGAGCTTGAAGCCGAGTGTATTTTTAGCCTCCTTCGCCGTTATAAACCTGCTGGTGTTTATAGTCATATTTGGTAATGCTTAGCAACTCTCCTGATGGAAATGCTGTCCAGACAGGCTGAAGAGAAGAGGGGCAGAACAGTTCAGTTTAGTCTGAGTCATGGCATTTGCAGGAATCGAGCCGGGGGATGAGTTACAGCTGTACCACTCGCGTGAAAACAGCTGGTTTGGTGGGTTTCAGCCTCCCCGTCCATTATTGGTAGATCAGCTCAGGGCTGGGTGGATGTTGCTTTCTAGATACTGCATCAGTGATCAAGCCCAGACTTTGTAAGCAGAGTTAATTGCAATGTGCAATTTAAAGGCCTTGCTTTAGACGTCACACTGTAATAGATTCTGAGTCTTTCCCGTCCTTGAACACCAGCATCCTGGCCCATTTGCAAGCAAAGAGTTATGTCCTGAACATACATATCAAGGTTTCACTGTGATATCTTTGTCTACATAGTGGCTGCTTTCTTTCCTCGCACCCTTGAAAACATGTGCCAGGATTGAGCTTGCATTCATCCATGACATGCAGAAACATCCTTGACGTGCCCGTATTTTGTTCTAGCATCTCAGTGCTCAAGGCAAACCATTGCATTGAAAAGTACACAGAACAGATGAATTTGAACAAAAGACCTTGCTTTGACTGTGCTTAGATTTCCAAAAGAGGTCCAGGGTTTCAAAGAAAGTATTTGGGAAAGGGGACCAGGGCTCGAGGAATGTCAGGAGAGAAGTATGCATTTACTGCTGATGGTTGGAAGGTGAGTGGTACAGGCAAGACAGGCTAATATTGGGCGGGGGGGAACACAGCTGAACTGGGGTTAGGGTTGCCAATGCCAACTCTGTGTTGGGAAATTCCTAGATCTTTGAAGGTAGAGTCTGGGGAATGCAGGGTTTTTGGAAGGGAGGGACCTCAGCAGGATGTAGTGCCCTGGAGTCCACCCTCCAAAGCAGACATTTACTCCAGGGATACTAATGTCTGTCTTTTGGAGATCAGTTGTAATTCCAGGCGGTCTCCAGGCCCCACCTGGAGGATGGCAACCCTAGCTGGGCTCCAGATCCCTAGCCCATAACCACTGGTTCTGAACAGCCCTTTGAATGCCTGTGCGAACTCGAAGCAGTTTACAGAATTTAAAAACAGCAACACTGTAATTGTGTTTATTTAAATTATATCTAATTGAAATAAACAGAAAAAAGAGATGTCGCAATCCGTCACATCCAGGGCTAGCTCCAGGTCTGCTGGCTGGGCTCATCCAGGACCACAGACAGGCTGCAAGCCAGGGGCCAAGAGCCAGAGGCCAGGAACTCTTTAGCTCCTAACCTTTGGCTCGGGCCTCTGGCCATACCCAGGCTGAAACATCTGAAACAGGAGCTAACGCAGATGTCGTGCAGCTTCCACAGAGAGACAGAGAGGATATTGTGTTGGCTGAGATGAGGTTTTATTTATGTTATAAAAACATCCTGCTTTCCTAAAGCAATTTCTGTTCAAAGTTGCTTACAACAAATTATGAACCAGCAGCATTAAAATTAATTCAATCAAAAATTACAACTAAGTAAGACAATACTGCAACAGCAAGCCGTTTACCACTTCACATACCCCCCTCCCTCCCCCCAAAATCCTCTTAACGCAAACAGACCAACACTTTAGCATGCCAGGATATAATAATAAAGTCTGCCTGTCACCAAGTGAAAACAAGAGAAGAAAGACTCCCAGCGTGTATAAAGCAAAAAGGGGGGATAGAACATGAGATAAACCATCATAAACTATAATAAATTAAATAAAACACTTATATTTATAGCCTTAGTCACCTTTTATACTTACAAACATATGTAAATATAACATCCAGACGCCGGTGTCAACAGCTAATGCACGGTGTGCACGGGCACTCAACAGGATTTAAAGCAACAAGTTGCTGTTTTTCCTGTGCTCACAGGCGCACAATAATTTACACAAGTGCTATTTTTCTTGTGCTCACAGGCACTAAGTGATTTATGGAATAAGCATAAACTATAAGTTCCAAAAGCAAATAATGAAAGACTGAGTGTCCATTCTGCAATGCTGAAACAGGCTTCCAAAACAACTTGATTAGGGGCCTGTTGCACATAGACAACATTCAAGTAGGTGGACCTCAGTACAAGCATCACCAATGAGACACGTGTCCCAAGTGAGCCTCGCATTTCGAAAACTTCAAATCTAGTTTACTGTTGGCACCATATACAGGGAGGCAAAGCTGCCTAATCACTCACGACGAAAAGGGTCCCCCAAGAGAAAGCAACAGGTCAAGATTTCAGGGGAGGGAGTCCGAAGACATGGTGCCACTTTTGAGAATGCCGTGCCGTTGGTCACCACCTGCCCCTCTTCACAAGGCATTAGTACCCAATCCAGTCAAGGGTGTCTGAAGTTCCAAGTACTGGGGAAGTTCATATGAGAGCCCTTGGACCAGGGGTCCCTGACCTTTTCGAGCCTGTGGGTATCATGGGATGACATGGGGTGGTGGCACTGCCACAAAATGGCTGCAGTAGCTTACCTTTAGTCACCCGGTGAAGATCCTTGTGCTGTGGTGGCAGCTGCTGCAAAAGCAACGGTTGTAAAAATCTGTACAGCCAATCAGCTCTCCAGTGGCCAATCAGAAGCTGTGTGTGTCCCTGCTCTGCCCACTTTTTAGAAACACTTGGTTGGAGCCGGGAAGGGTGTTGGTGAGTGGTGTGGCACTCATGGGAACCCCTGCCTTAGACTTTCAGAATACTCTCAGCCTTCTTCAGCTATAAAAACATTAGGTTAACACTCCAGCAGTTCGAATGGTGCTCAGAAACCAACCACGAGCCCAATATAAGTCTTACAACACAGGGGTGATGTGTTTCCCTGTTAACATTTTTTTCCACAGTGTTGGTAGACCAGTCGAAATGTCTGGGTAGTCACCAAAGGCAGTCCCATATTAAGTTCATTGCAGTAATCTAGCCTAAATGTAAAGAAAACAGTCATAATGGTGGTGAGGTGATGTGGACCTGTAACAGGATTTTTGTACTTAAATTCATGACACGTGTTTTGTGAATATCACTTAGGGAAATTTTGAAGTTTTGTATTTGCACTATATAAGAATGAACAAGGATATTTAGGTAATCTTTATTAGCATTATTTTTTGCAGTCTTTTTATACTTGTGATTCATCCCTTTCAAAGCCACTCAGGCATCCACAGATAAGGCCAGATCTGAAAGCTTTCTCAGGCCATGAGGGAATACAACGCTATTCAGCACAGGCCGGAAACCATCTTCCTAGTTAGGAGAACCACTTCTCAGCACCTTGTCTGCACTGAGCTTCAGTTCTTTAGCTTTCATTCATCCCCAACAGTCTTCAGATACCTTTTCAAAACAGCCATTGCAGCAAATGACACCCATCTGAAAGGAAATAGAAGTGTCTGCCTCTGTAGATCTGTGTTAAACTGCGGTCTGCTTCAAAGTGCTAAAAAAAAGGGCCCAAAGTAGGTGTTTCCATAAATCCAGACATCTTCAAGGAGGGGAAGGGCTCCTTGTCTTTATTTATGTCATTCTGAAAAACGATCGTGCTGTAGGTAACGCACAGTAGTAAAACATCAAAAACTCAGGGTGACCACAGCCAGGAGTTTTCTGAACATTGTGTTACTGAGCGGCAGCCAAAGTTCTGTGCAGCTTTGCTAAGCATCACGCACTCCTGCTTTAGGGCTGTGGTTTCGGGCCAAGAAATTGAAGGATACCTGGACAGTAGCAAAAGTTTAGGATCAGTTCTACTGTATTTCCTTAACTGGGTATGACCCACTTGGAAGTTCTCCTGTGCAAGCTCTGTTGAAATGAACAGGAGCTGTGCCACAGCTGTGTGGATAAGATCCTTCTGTCTCTCACGCCTCAACACCCAATAGTGCCCAGAAATTGCCTCTTTCCACCTTGTGGGGCCTGGCCTTTTTTTTTTTTGGAGACCATGTGGTGTAGTGGTTAGAGTGTTGGACTAGGAAAGTCTGTGTTCAAATTACTCATTGTGAAACTTACTGGGTAACTTTGGCCAGTCCATCGTACTCTCTCAGCTCAACCAACGTAGAGGGTTGTTGTGAGGCTAAAATGGAGGGAAAGAGAGACTTGTGTGCTGCTGAGACCGTCTTAGAGGAAGGCTGAGGTAAAAATTTACTGAAGAAGTGAATAGCAGCCACAGTACTGTTCCCGTTCTATGAAGACGAAGTAGTGAAACAAAAAAGCTGTAGGACTAAACTTCTTCCTCCTCTCCAATTGAACAAATAGAGCTTTGCAAATCTTCCCTTTCTTGTCCCTCCCCATCCCCCAACTCAGACCTTCTAACTCTTCCAACACATTGAGGGGGGCCGAGGCAGCACAGTTGCATGGTGGTGTTTGTTCTCATTGCCTAGGGAGCAAGAACACCTTATGTTAGTGGCCTCTCCTCAACTTAAAGGACTGATGAAGCCACTGCATTCCATTCATTTCTTCTATGTTTGTATTCCCTTTGGACTAGGGAGTGGCACTGCCAGGGGGTTCACATAATGCCTTTTTGGTCCTTCAGTGTTTTTTGTTTCCCTGGAATTGAGATGGGACTCTGACCTGTCAAAAGTACCCTTGTCAATTGCTTCACTTCCTGTGATATTTGACAGTATGTGACCAAAATACAATACTGACCAGTCCACCTGTTACTTTCTTTTGAAATATTTCTTCACTATTTCTCTTCTGAAAGTATAACCAAGGTGATTAGCAGAAGCAGTCTAAATGACTAAAAAGGCAGTGTCTTGTTGATCAAACTATGAGGTAAAATTGTAGACAGCACAATGGTGGTAACCTAACACGATATATACACCTCTCTCCCCCAAATGCTTAACCAAATACCATGGCTACTAATTTATTTATTTATTTATTTATTAGTTTCATTTATATCCCGCCTTGTCAGTTATACAACCGACTCAAGGCGGCTAACAACATATAAAATCATAAAAACAGAGTTACAATTTAAAACATTGACATTTAAAAACTCTAAATAAATACCACAAGATGGCGGCTTCTTAGGGCTCCGGTGAGTAGCTGCAATGGGGTGCGATCAACAGGGCCAGGGAGATGGTATAATCAGCTTTCTCCCCTGCGGCGGCCCCTATTTGAAAGCCTGGCGGAAGAGCTCCGTCTTACAGGCCCTGCGGAACTGCAACAAATCCCGCAGGGCCCTGATGTTATCCGGGAGCTCGTTCCACCAGTAAGGGGCCGCCACCGAGAAAGCCCTGGCCCTAGTACAAGACAACCGGGCATCCTTTGGACCGGGGCAAGTCAGGCGGTTTTGGGTGCCTGACCTCAGTAGCCTCTGGGGCCTATATGGGGAAAGGCGGTCCCTCAAGTAGGCGGGTCCCTGACCATACAGGGCTTTAAAGGTTAACACCAGCACCTTGAACCTGATCCGGTATGCTATAGGCAGCCAGTGCAGCCGCTGCAGCACAGGCCAGATGTGGTCCCGCAAAGAGAGACCCATCAAAAGCCTGGCCGCCGCATTCTGCACCAGCTGCAGCCTCCGGATCTGGGACAAGGGCAGCCCCAAGTAGAGAGCGTTGCAGTGATCAAGACGTGAGGTGACCATAGCATGGATCACTGTAGCTAGGTCTTCGCGTTCGAGGAAGGGAGCCAACTGCCTAGTCAGCCGTAGATGGAAAAAGGCTGCTTTGGCAGTGGCTGCTACCTGGGCCTCCATCGTTAAAGAGGAGTCCAGGAGCACACCCAGACTCCTGACCCTCGGGGCTGGCACCAATGGCGCCCCACCGAAGGACGGAAGTGGGTGCCCTAACCCCGATCCGGTCCGACTCAAGCACAGGACCTCCGTCTTCAGTGGATTCAATTTCAGTCGACTCAGTCTAAGCCAGCCCGCAACCTCCTGCAGCGCTTGTTCCAGGTCAGCTGGTGAGGAGCCGGACCGGCCGCCCAACAACAGATAGAGCTGGGTGTCATCCGCATATTGATGACACCCCAGCCCATGCCTACTAAGAGAAAGGAAGAGATGTCCACTAGGTGAACTTCTCTAGGGAGGGAATTGTGTTGCTTGGATGCCACCACTGAGAAGTCCCTGTCTGGATATCCCCTATCTAATTTCTGTTGGTGGGGTCACCTGGAACAGGGCTTCTGATAAAGACCTCACCAGGCAGTTTGGTTCTTATGAGGCCCACATCTCAATTGTACCATGAAGGGTACCTTGCCTTCACTAGCCTTAAGTGCACCTCTGAGCCTGAGAGAAACTTTTGTTTTCATTTCTATATCTTTGGTGTTCTCAGAGGCTGTTGAAAGCTGTGGCTTTTTCTGCCTTATTGGGTGGGGGGGCATTGTCTCTAATGTATGTAAGAACTCTAATGGTTTCTGCAGGTGGCTTGGACTCTGGGATGGTGCAGTCCTTAATTGCGGACTGTCAGCTGGAATCCAAGTTAACCCAGAGCAACAAGTAAATGTAGCATAATGTATATCCCATACCTCATGACTCATATATGTTTCCATTAGGCGCCTTCCATCTTTTAGGCTCAGAAAACATATTGTGCAGACACTGACTGGCAAGAAGAAGTAGTTGACTGCTGCTTTGAGTCCAAGCTTTGTTTTCTCCGGCAACAAGTCTAAAAAGATTCTGGACGGCATCTTGGATGTTGCAAAGAGAAGTTGACTGGAAGGGATGTTAGCTGTCCCAGCTGCCTACCCCACCAACACACAATTAGTTCTGATTCCCGGGAAGCCTGCCTGCTGTTTCCAGTGTGGCAGATAACCAGCTACGGAGACATGATTGTACAAAGCCCAAAAACAGTGTGGACAGAATTTTAGGTTCTTTCAATGTGGTTTTGATAAGATTCAGCTGAAAGCGTCAACAGTCTCCATCGCTCTGCGTTGTTCTTGAAATGAATCATAGAATCATAGAGTTGGAAGGGACCTCCAGGGTCATCTAGTCCATCTGCAGGGTCATGAAGAGCCATAGCTCATTAGGAAAGCGCTGGCTTTCGGAGACTGCATGAAGCATCATGGGCTTTGTGGCGCTGAAGGTCCCAGATTCAGCTCCTGCCATCCTCTGCTAAAAGGATCCCACATAGCAAAAGTTGAAAGAAGCATCCACCTGACAGGTGCCCTGTTCAGTCTCATGTTGAGCTAGATGGACCAGTAGTCAGGGACAGCATTCTGAATGCCACAACAAGCCAGGATGTACTTAAAAATCCTACCCTTTTCTGTTAGTGGAAATTTAGCACGGGATCCAAGCCATGATAAACAATCCCAGATCAGCGTTGAGGTCCATCTGAGTGAAAACCATTGCAGTTTCTTGTATCATTACTGCACTGTTCATGTTATTAAATCAGGGTCATGATAGTGAGAGGTACCAGCAGTCCAGTTTTTTTTTTTGGGGGGGGGGGGGGGGAGGCGGTGTTCTTAGATCTATCCAGGAGCCTTCCCCATGATAGATATTCATGCAGCGAGGGGCCATAGCTTAGTGGTAGAATGCTTGCTTCGCATGCAGAAGCTCTCTAGTTGAATCCCCAACACCACCAGTTGAAGGGATCTTGGGTAGTAGGACTGGGAAAAACTGCTAGAGGCTGCTGCTGGTCATAGTCGACTGCCAGCTGAGATGGACCCATAGTAGGACTCAGGGCAAAGTAGTTTCATTGTTTCACAGTCTTTATCTCAAATGAGGACATGTGTTGATAGAGCCTTCTCTAAATGTGGCTTCCCAGAAGATGTTGAGAACCCTTCTTTTTGCCTTAAAAGATGTACTTAGATTGAATTCTGACTCCCCACTCCAAGCAGAAAAGTGCCTGCTTTGCACTGGGGAATGCTGTCTTCTACAATACAAGACGGTGGGTGTGGGACTTATAAATGCTATGGCCTCCTGCAGACATGGGAAGTGCACAGAGGGGGTGGTGGTGGTGGTTTTCTTTTTGTGAAAGTGTGATTTGATCTCCTGCTTATGGTCTTGAGGCTGCGGCTGGTGACCTAGCTTCAGATTCCTGGAAAAAAGGATACGGAGGACGTCCTGGGAGAATGTCCTCCATCTCCATCAAATAAGGGAACATCACCATCCCTCCTCTCCTAGACCCATTGTCCTGAGACGGGGGGAGGAGTTTGTGTTCTCAGCATATGGGCTCCAGAAAGTGGTGTGTAAATTATAGGTTTTTAGATTGGGGGGGGGAGGGGCTGGCATTGGTTCATCTAAGGCTACACAGCTACAATTGACCCGCAAGTATTGAACTTATATATATTATAGGGACAGCGGATTCCATTTTTTCTGATCTGGTTTATTTCAGAATTTTCCATTTAGTCGTAAACTATGTTGCATGGTATGTTCTGGATGTAGGAACTCTAAGCAGTTCCATTTGGAGACGGTTTTTCTAATTTATGGTTCATGAATTTGATTGTGTATGCATAGCGTTTTGTACACATTGGTGGGATATACATGAAAAACAGTGGATTTTCTGACATGGGCAACATTTGATCCAATATACTATTCAATGATTGATTGTATATTATTGACAAATGAGACAAATATAGCATTTTAATGTTTATTGGATGATGAAGAAGAAGAGATTGGATTTATACCCCGCCCTTAACTTAAAGTCTCAGAGCAGTTTACAAACTCCTTTCCCTTCCCCTCCCCACAGCAGACACCCTGTGAGGTAGGTGGGGCTGAGAGAGCTCTGACAGAAACTGCTCTTTTTTTCAAGAACAGCTGTGCCAGAACTATGACTTGCCCAAGGTCATCCAGCAGGTGCAAGTGGAGGAGTGGGGAATCAATCCCGGTTCCCCCAGATTAGAGTCTGAGCAGTATGCAGTAGTTGTGATTTATGCAGTAGTTGATTTACTGATGTGTGCAGTTGTTGATTTATTGATGTATGCAGTAGTTGATTTATTGCACAGTGTTTATTTTATTTTTTAATCTAGTTTGGGGAGAGGCCGTAGCTCAGTGATAGAGAATCTGCTTTGCATGCAGAAGGTCCTGGGTTCAGTGCCCTGCAGTTCCTATTCAAGAGGATGAGGTATTAGCTGATGTGAAGAGCTCTGCTTGAGACCCCAGAGAGCAGCTGCCAGTCAAAGTAGACAATACTAACCCTGATAGATCAGAAGTCTGGTTCTGTATAAGGCAGGTTCATGCTTGCCATTTGGAGTGCTCAGGTTTGCCGTTTTGCTTGCAGTGCAGTGGAGTTGCTCAGAAAGGAAACAAAGAAAGTGTGCGGGGTTGTTTGAACAGACCCTGCTGAAGAGCATCATTTCATGCAAGAAAGGAGCGCCACACGACTTCCCCAATACACATTTCAGCCGCTCAGCCACCTGGCCTTGCAGGGCAGAGGGCAGGAAGGGAGAGCCAAAGAACCCTGTGGATATCCGCACATAAAACAGCGAGGCGGAAATCTCGGCATCAGGCCGCTCTCAGCTCCGGGCCACTGAGGAGTGTGATCTTCAGTGTGGGAAACTGACCACCCACTGAGAGGTGCTGAGAGGGGGACAGGCTTCAGGGCAATTTGGCAAGAGTGCAAAAGGTTGTGGGGAGGGAGAGATAGAGCTATTGTGTATATATGTGTGCGAGTGAGAGAGAATGTTATAATAAAAGTTCAGGAGATCACTCCTGACATTGTCAAAACATCCTTGCAAATGGGAAAGATTATCCTGTGCGGCTCTGCGAGAGCCAAGCCCCGCCTGCTCCTCTGACTCTCTGTCAAACAAGGCAGCTTAAGTGTATGTGTTTCTAAGCAGCAAAAAGGAGCAAGAGCTCAAGCTTCATGTTTTTTTAACTTTTGGTGAGCATTTTATATTTATTATCAAATACGTATGCCAGTTGTTTTGAGAGCCTAGTATCGGACTGACAAGCTGGCTATAAGCCAGTGCAGTATAGTAGTCAGAGTTGCGGGTAGTGGTTACCAGCATGCTTGTGGATGCGTTGGGAATTTTGGGGGTGGGGGTGGGTGCCCTCACAGAACGGCTGCAATGTGGGAGAGACTCTGCCAGTCACAAGATGTGGGAAGGTTCCGTGCCATGCATCCCCCTGCGGTGGAGGAAACTGTTTCCAAATGGGTGCTCCTGCAGACACAAAGGGGATGCCTCTTGGGCTCTCCTGAAGCACCTCCAACTCTGATAAAATGGAGGAATGCCAAGATTGGCTGTTTGCTTTGGGGGAAGAAGGAAGTCGGTGCCAGGAAACACAATGGCGGATGCTGTGGTGGCCATGGAGACCATGTTGGAGATTGTAGGTCTGAGATTTGGGGGACCTGGCTTGAGATCCCCACACTGCCGTGAAGATTGCTGAGTAACATTGATCCAATAATTCTCAGCCAAACCTGCCTCTCTGGGTGGTTGTGAAGCTAAACCAAGGGCCAGTTATGACCACATTGCTGCCTAAACTGAGTGGCATATAGTAAAATTGCAAGGCTGTCTGTATGAGATTTTTTTTTTTGGCTCCACCTTGCATGGCTGTCCCTCCCGTCATGGTATTTAACTGTTGGGGTAGGAGTACAAGAGACCCTCTCCGAGCAGCTAGGTTCTTGCAGGGCTACCATTGCTTCAACAGGGCTTGTGTGGGAAAATGTCCCAGTGGCCAAAACTCAAAATAGGGAGGAGCGGGCAAACACTCCAGACCCCAGTCAGCTACAACGAGAGGTGTTGGATTAAGCATCATACATGTCTGATCTGCTTCCAAATGCTCAGTGCTTTTCCTGATCGCTGAATGCTTGGCTGCATTTGAAAGTACATCTGACAGATCATGGACTCCAGGTCCTTTGCCCTGCACACTCTGGGTCCTATCAGTGCCCTTTACATTAAGTGTGCTTCCTGTGAGGTCATTAGTTCATATGAAACCACTCTAGGGACAGTGCTTGTGTGCCCAGCAACTTATTTCTCCCCTGGATGCAGACTGTTGAGTGAAACTTTTTCTTGATGATAACTGTTGCTTTATTTGTTTGTGTTCCTCCCCTCCCTCCCTGGTTTCCAGAGAAAATAATTAAGGGCCAAGACTACGAAGTCATGATGCAGATCGACTGCGAAGTGATGGACACCAGGATCTTGCACATCAAAAGCTCCTCCATCCCTCCTTACATGCGAGAACAGCAGAGGAACCAGACGACGTCCTACTATAGCTCTCCTCCCACCGTCCCAGAGGCAGCCCCTGCAGTGAGAACAATCGTGGAGTCACCACAGTAGAAGGCCCAAGTTGGACAGTGCCCTGGAGGGACAAACTCACTTCTGTCGCCCCTTGTGGGTTTGCTTATGGTAGCTTCTGGACTCAGACAAGGGCTTCCCCGTGTCAGTCAACCTGAGGCCCCTGGAGATACCCTAGCCCAGCCCTTCCAAATGGCCTCCTGCCGCCAGTGTCATGGTTTTCTTCTAGATAATGTATGCCTCTCCTGCAGTGTGTGGAGTGTTCTACAGTCCTTCCGCAGTCTTAAGCCCGTGGGGTGGCCACTCGTCTGTTTCATCGTAAAAATGGAGGGAAGCCGTCTGAGTGGTTCTTGCGGATCCAGAGAGGAATAAAAAATTAGGGTCTCCCCAAATGCTCTTGGCTGGATCATTGGCTTGCGGTGTCTGTGTCACTATTTCATTTAACCGCGGGACAACTGATACATCCTAAGGGGTCTTCCTCAGCAAGCAGTTCATTGCATACCAAATGCCCACTTGTTGCACATTTGACTGCACACAATCCAGGATGTTTGCCCATCTCTGAGATTTGTAATATAGCATTGCTGAGAACATGCATGCACACGCACCCCTAGCCAGTAGGGCCATAGAAGTTTGCTGGAGAGGGGGCCGGTGAGAGTCCCAGGGGAGGAGGCGCCGTATTGCTACTCTTAACCCCAGCCTGCCAAGAGGGAGCTGAAAGAGGCTGGTCTGAAGGAAATGTGCAAATGTCAGTTTCTCCAGAGGCTGCTAGATTTTGGCTACAGCTGAGCACAGTGGTGCCCAGACCAAAGGAGAGCTTTGCCAGCGTTTGGCTTCAGGATAGTCCATTGCAGCTCCCCTGGGCATGTTGTTCCCCCTTATCAGCCAGCTTTTTTTTTTAAGGGCAGGGCAGCAGCATCTTTTCTCTCCTTCACGTGACACTCAAGCTGGAAACTGTCCTGTCCCATTTAAATCAGAACATGGAAGGCTATTCCAGAAATGGCAGCATGTAGTAAGACCATTCCCAGAAGTGACAGGATGAGTTAATGGCTTGGGAGTTTGTAAGCAAAAGAGGGCGTGTGTGTGTGTGTGTGTGTGTGTGTGTTCATTTCTTTTTATTGTTGCTATTTCCATGAAAGGAGCAAAGAGATCTGCCTTCCTAGGAAAGCCAGGCAGCTGCGAGGGGCAAGGGCCTATCTTTGTTTGCCTGTACATGGGCAGTGCTCTGTAATTGATATCTGACCCAGCTCTCAGCCATAATGTTGGGCAAGGGTTGAGTTCTGCCTTTTCAAAGGCCTGTCCTCCAGATGTACCTCCCGACCCCTTCCGCGGGGCTTGGATCCTTCCCCCGATTTCTTTCCTTGAGCTTTGGGTTTTCAGGGATGGAGGGATCCTGCTGTTATTTTTCCATGTCGAGGAAACTTGCCTTGGCTCCTTGCGGGAGTTGAATAACATTTCATAAACATTCTTTTATTAAGGAAGGCGTTGTTCACTTGGAGGCCAAAGTTCCTTTGTGCCCTGATTTTTATGGGGGGTTGGGGGGGGGGGGGTAGAGTGTTATCCCACGATTAGCTGTTCCCTATAGACAGTCATGTTCTGTGCAGTTCAATCGTGGTGGAAACAAACAGAGACATTCTTGGAAGGCTGCTTTTGGAAACAATGTGCAAAGCTGTCTTGGGGGAAAAAAGCGGAGGGCACAAGCCAGGGGGAAGGTCACCGCACTGGGTCTCCTGTAGGACTTTTGGCGGTGGGCCTTTTCTCGGGGGAAATCTCTAGATTGACCCAGCCCTGGGGTACAGGGAAGGGCCAGGCAAGTAGTCAGCAAGCTTGGCAAGTGAGAAATGAGCATCTGCAAGCCTCAGTTTGAGGTCCAGCTGCCAGGCATGTCAGCCGCTGCCAGGGTGAGGCTGAGAGGTGAAGGGCATGGTCACTTCCATGCTGATCTTTTAGCCGTACCAAGCACATCTAGAGGCTGTGGCCTTCAAAACTCCGTTCTATTTTCCTTCATGCTGCCCGGTGCCTCCAGCTGTCCTCCAACCCTTCTACCACACTGCCTGTTCACAGCCATCCAGCACCCAGCCAGGTTTGCTTCCCCCCCCCTTGCTGCCACCATGGTGCTCATCAAGGAATAGCGAGTGAGGGAACAAAGGGGGTGTTTGTTCCCTTCCGTTCACCTGAGGTAGAGGCTGCAGAGGGAGAAGGGGCCCCGACGGCCGCTGAGCTGATTGACTCGGGAGGGAGGAGGGCGGGCGGGCTCCCTTTCCCATCCTCTGCAGGTCACATAATGCAGCCAGGTCACATGGTTGGTGTAGGCACAGTGAGGCCACCGCTACCCAGCCCAGTCAGCCGGCTACTGGCTCACTGCTGGGGTTAATCATTTAAAAACAATTTAGCCTGATAGAAACTTGTGGGGCATGGCTGTAAATTAAGGGGGCATGGCCCCAAAATGCCCCACCATGCCTAAGGGCTTGGCTGTACTAGAAAAACACAATTCCCACAGCACACTTGGACAAATAAGAAACCTCCATCTTAGGAGGGAGGTGCCACATGGGCAGCATTTTCTCAGATGATACCCTTGGTCCAGTGCATTAAGCACCATTAACTACACCCCTCCCAATACACACACACCCTTTCTTGAGATGTTCCCACTGCAGTCAGCAGAGCGTAAGAACAATGCCCCCCGCCCCAAATTAAAACGTCTTAAATCACAAACAAGTTAAAATAATTTTGAAGTAAGGAAATTACTTCTCTCTTTGGAAAACCCAAATAAGAAAGCAATTTCTTTGTGGGTTGGGGAGGGGTGCTTGGGGGAGGTTTTTTTGGTACCTAGATCAATTTGTCTCCTTCTATGTAGGCAGGGTGGGGTGTGTGTGTATGAAAGCATCCAACGCCAGGCTGCCAGAATGAAGGACAGCTTTTGTCTCTGTTCTCCTTGAGAATAAATTAAAGACCATTAATGTAGAACATCGGTGGGTTTGGGGTTTTGTTGTTCATCTGCTTCAAATCTTCCGTTGAATCCAGTTCAGCAACAGCTTGTTTAATAACGTTCTGCCTGCCTGCTGTTGCGTCCAAATGCTGTCGTCAACATCAGGAGAAGAAAGCTGAGGAGGTGGGGAAGGCGTGGATTTGAGGACCCTTGGATTTCACGGGAATGAGAGTCCTCCCCAAGTTGGAGCCGACACATTCGCCTGTAAATTAACACACACACATACCCCGCACCCATTCTCCACTAGCTACAGGCTACTTTTTTAAGCCTGTGACCCTCCAGGCGGTGCTGTTTAAGTAACAGTAAGCTAACTCCTGATGCTCAGGGTTGGTGCAAGCACCCCTGTGAATCATCTTGGAAACCAGTAGTCATTACTGTCAGTTGGAACATTGCCCTGGAAATCTAACATCGCTATATGTAACTTCATAAGAGGCAAGTTCTTTTGAAAAATGAAAGTGAATTGTACAAAGAAAGGTAAAAGATCCAAACTCCATCAGCTTGGGGGTTATTCAAACCACTCTCAAAGACACTGATAAAAACCTTTCTAGAACCTGGGACAAGATGCAACCATTGCAAAAGAGTGCCAGCATGGCTAGCTATCACAGTCACGATGACTATAGGAGGCAAGAAGATTTCTCTCGCTGTGGCTGTCAGTTCTGCCTTGTTCAGACACACCAGACATAAGAAATCTGCCACCCTGGTGCAGTAAGTTGGGGAAACTGGGTACTAAATGAGGAGAGAAAAGGTCAATGCAGATTTTTTGCAGCTCTTTTTGTTGTCAAAATGATACGGCTTCCCCAGCCTCAGCCATTGTTTTCAGGAAGTGCAACTAAAGAATAATGTTAAATTGGTGTGTCAGTAAGAAGACAAATTACCTGACAAGTTAAATATATATATTAAAAAATCATTGGGTTGGAGGGACTTCACGAAGAGTCCTAAAAGAACTGAAATCAGAAATGACTGGTTTAAGTAGGTATCTCTGAAATCAGCATCTGTAAGAGATCATTGGAAGCTAAACGGTATATTGCAATTTCTTTTAAAAAGATCCATGGTAGAACAAAAATATTACAAAAGGAATTTTTAGGACATTAAGAAATACATATATAAATACAAATTATGTATCTGGGATTACCAAAAAAAAAAAACCCTTTCAGATATGCTTTTATTTCATACAATGATGGCTGCCAGAATAGTATATGCAAATAGAGGGCAGGGGGGGAACCCAGAACAATTCTCAGGGGAGTGGTACATCAAACTGGGAACTGGCCATAATGAACACTGCAACTTCTTGCTTACAAGTCAAAGAAGGGCAACAGAAGACAGAATGAGAAAGATGACTGACTGATAACTGGTGTAAGCGAACCCTTTCTCTTGTTAGCAGTGTAAAAGTAAACTGGTAAGGGCCAGAATGGAGTAGCAGTAAGGAAGTGGCCGAAGAGGTCCATCCCATCTTGTGCTTCAAGCCCCGTAAGTCAGTACCAGTTAGGAATGGAAGTTACTTCTACTCCTGCTTATCAAAAAGTGCTTTATGCTGTAAATTTTTTCCAGTTGACTGTTTTTAAGTGGAACGTGTAGTTCTCGTTGTATCCAATTAACGCTAACTTTTGTTCCTACCTTTGTAAATGTTTCTACTGGTAAACCATTTTTTTAAGAGAAAAAATTCACAAATCTCTCAAAGGGAAGCTACATTGTGAGAAGGATCCTTAAATCCATTTATTTTGTATATTATTTATCCCACATTCCCTTCAAGAAATTCAGGGCAGTGTATATCATTCTTCCCAGCCTCCATTTTATGTTCGTAGGAGCCCTGTGAGGTAGGCGGAAGGGAGAGTGACTGGCCCAAGGTCGCCCAGCAAACTTCCATGGCAGAGTGGCTCTCCAAGACTCTAATAACTACTAAGAGTCCCGCACCCCATGCATTATACTCTGCTGGCTCACTTAACACATTACATTTCCATTATGGGAAGAAGCTTTTGAGAGTTTTTGGGCAAAGCACCATCATGTAGGGTTGCCAATATCCAGGCGGGGCCTGGAGATCTCCCGTAATTAGAACTTAATCACCAGATGACAGAGATCAGTTCCCCTGGAGAAAAATGGCTGTTTTGGAGGGTGGACTCTATGGCATTATTATCCACCGAGGTCCTGCCCCTCTCCCTAAACCCCACCCTCCACAGGCTCCACCCACAAACTCTCCAGGTATTTCCCAACTCAAGAGTTGGCAATCTTCCTGCCATAAGATACAGAGCTGTTGAACGAAATATTTTCGGCTGAAAGAAACACTGCATTACTTGTTCTTGGGAACCAACATCTGACAGTACATCAGAGAGTTTGTCCAGCTTTCATCATTCCACAGGCGGAATGATGTTTTATTAGCCGTGGCATAAGCCGTCTGGTTAGGGGAACAGCGATTTGGGTCAGGATCCCTAAAGCTACAGAGAACATGGGCCATTGCCCTCGATCGGCAGCAGTTAGGCTGATCCAGCAAGAACACACAATGGCAGAAATAACTGTGAGCAAAGAGTTAACAATTAGTAAAGAGAGTCCAGTTTAACAGAGTTTCAACAATTGATATTTTATTATAAAAATGGTAATGTTTTTTTAAGGATCTCACCTCCAAAGGGCAAGTCTCCCGTTACAATAACAAGGCAACAAAATGGGGTCGTCTTCGGCTGGGAGTTTGCACTTGGCAAAAAAAAATTTCCATGGTCTCATGGGAGGCCGCATGTTCAGTATAAAAAAAAGAAGCAGGGGGTTATGCCCGCAATAAAAAGGGTTGACTTTGGCCTGTGAACTGATCTACAATCCACTTAACTTTCAAGAATGAAACAAAAATCATTTACTCTTTGATTTGTACAATAAAAAAATATTTTTTTTTTAAGAAAAAAGGTGCTAGGGGCCCATTTGAACTGCCCGCGCGGTGTCCTCAGTAAGCGAAGATGACATCATAGGTCACCTGGTGGCCATTGTCCCAAGCGTAAAGGAGGCGGTCCTTGGGATTGTAGTCTATCTGAGTGGTGTAGGAGTATTCGTTCTCAAACAGCAAGCGGGGGATGATCTGCGTGTTGGTGTGCGTGTCAAACGCGTAGGAGATGTTGGCGTTCTTCTTGTTGTAACTATCGATGGCGTAGAGGACGCCACAGATGACAAAGGAGTTGCCGTAGAAGTTCTTCCGCAGGCCTGTCCTCCAGGTGGTCTCCTTCCGAGTGCTCAGGTCGACGGCGTTGAGCCGGCTGAGGACAATCACCTCCTGGCTGAAGCCTTCGTAATTGATGGCCGGGTAAATGATCCACAGGCCGTTCTCGTCCACAGCAAAGTCCACGTCGGAATGCCCGCGCCACCGCCACGGCGTCTCCTCCTCATAGGCTACGTCGTCCAGCATGGCCCAGGCTGCCACGTAACGCTGTTTCAGGTCGTATTTGATGAGGTTGCGAGTGAAGGCCCGGTTGTAATACAGGGAGCCGTTGTACACTGCGTGACCTGTCCCCATCCAACTGTAGGGCAGCTTGTAAGAGTTGCTCCATCGGCCTGCAGACCAGAGATAAAAGAATCGATCAATCAATCAATTAACTGTATTTATATCTCGCCCACTAGGGCGGGTAACATCATCACTATAATAAATACAATTACAGTTTAAAACACAATATAAACATTAAAATCGATGGGTACAACTTAAGACAAAAATCAGCTGGCTATGAAGATTCTGGCCCACTGGTGCAGTTGAAATAAAGGCCAGTTGTCGGTGGGTGGGTGGGTGTATTCAATCCTAAACTTACTTGTGTTCTCCTGTTAGCTGTCTGCGAAGGAGGTTAAAATCTGGTGGGCTCTTTGAGGAGGCCTGAAATTAATTAACTCTCCAGATTTCACCTCCATGAATTTAAAGGTTTAGTGTGCAATATTCAGATATTTCCCAAATACCTCCCCCGCAAAAAAATATTTGCTATATATTTCATTTCAGTATGTGACATCACAGCTGATATTAACCATAACTGAAAAGTTCGATTCACTCGTCCTTGGCAAGCGGATCCTTCGTCCAACTGGCCAGTGAGCCATCAGTGGAAATTCTTGACCCAGGGCAGTGGAACATGCTTGGAGTCACAGCAGTGCAGTTGGGTGGGCTGCAGCAGCAAGGGAGAGGGAGCAAAATCACCCTTTCTACCTCTTAGGTCAGCAGAGATGCACTGTCAGAAGAAAGAGGAGGAAATGTTGCCTCCTTCCACCTCCTCCCTGGAGCCTAGTAGCCCATGTGGGCATGGCAGCTGCAGGAATCAACCTTCTCAGGATCAGAAGGAGCTGCTCTAGGGGAAGGGTGCAAGCAGATCACTGGACCCAACCCGACGGCATCTAATATTTGACACTGGACAGTTTATATGGTTACATATCTGATCTGTACTAAAATCAAGACCATCGAGAGATGCAAAGATGGCTAAATTACAGAAAGGCAGCCATGTTAGTTTATAGTAAAAGATTTGGAGTCCAGTAGCACCTGCAAGTCTAACAAATTCAAGCTCATGTTGGAATGCAATTTGATAGTCATTACGGACCGCTGGATTCCTATTAAATACGGCTAAAACACCGAACGATCTAGGTTAAGTTAGTTGTTTGAAATCTGCATTTGAAATTTGAATTTTGGCAGATTTGCAGGATTTGTGAATATCTGTTTTAGCTACAGAAAGGTCTTCGCGACACGTACAGGCAAACCTGAATTGCCTTATACCTCTTGGACCATCCTTGGTCTTCTCAACCTATCTCCACTTCACTCGCGTCTAAGACCTCTCCTTTGAAACCCGTTTCAATACTAGGCACCCACTACATAACCCTCTTCTCCTCTGACTCCCTCTTGGCTCCACTGGACTCCTTCGTCATTCCACCTTCCCTCGCTCTAGACCCACACAGCCCCTCCAGGTTCTCCCCCACGGGGAAATTAAACAGCAGAGCAATTCAGCCCACAGTAGACGCCCCCCACCTTGTTTGAAGCTGTCCAGGCTCCGGAACTCCACCAGGGTGTTCCCGTAGTAATAGTTGGTGACGTAGATCCGCTCGTCCTTGGCCAGTGGATCCTTCATCCAAGCGCCTTCGTTCCGCCCGTAGGTGTTCTGGACCATGGGCCTGGAGATGGTGGACAAAGTATCCTTGCACTGGCCTGATGGGGAAGTACAGCAGTAAAGGATAACCCTGCTTGGCATGGTACAAAAGGCACGTCAAGCATTCGCCACACTTCGTACAGGCACTCAACCAGGCGTCCCTACAACAGCCTTGCAAAAAGGCCAGTGTTATCATTGCCATCTCTCAAGAAGTGGAAACGGGCTTGTCAATGCTAGATGCTGCCGCAGAGCAGCGGCGGGAAAGTGCAATTCGCAACAGAAACTTAGTAGGCTTCACTTCTCCCCTGTGGTTGCTGTTTCCCCTGGGTAGCTCTCAGTCTACAGGTTCCATAGCCTGGGCGAGCCCAATCTCATCAGAGCCTGGGAGCTAAGCAGGGTCAGCCACGCTTCGTACTCGGATGGGAGACCACCAAAGACTGGGGGTTGCTATGCAAAGGAGGCAGTGGCAAAGCGTCTCTGCTCATCTCTTGCCTCAAGAACTCCAGGAGGTGGAACTTCACGGGGTCACCATGAGTAAACTGACTTGATGGCGCACCTTACACCTTTAGCCCTTAGTCAGCCTAACAAAGTCATCCAAGGCAAGCGCTGAAACTTGTTATTTTGACAGGGGGAAGCCGGTTTCCTATTCTGTGCTTCCCTCTGCTCCACAGCACCAAGGGGAGGTAAGAATGTCTGTGGACCTTCAAGGTTATTCGCAGGTGCCATTCCAAGTTCATGCTGCGCAAATAGGGTTGAATCCAAACTAATGTCTCTGCAGGCACGAAGACAGCCACTCAAGTGTGTGATCTGCTCACCCCACCCCACCCCCGAAACACGCAACAGACAAAAATTCCCTCCTCCAAAAACAGAACTTCAGGGGCATTTCGGACTGCTATGGAAGGCGGGTAAATGGCATTCCCTGAACGGATATTCTCGCACCCACTGAAGTGTGTCCTCTGAATCCAAGCCTACAGGATACTCCTGCTCCAAGCCAGAGTGCCAGATATTTGTCGGCTGCCGCCATCCAGGCTCATGTGGTCTCCACTATTCTCCCTCCCCACCGACAGCATTCAAAATGGCTTGAAAGTGCTTTGCTGTGGCCACAGACAGACAGACGAGTGAACTGGGACCAGTGTTCCCTCTAAGCAGAGTCAATGTGAGCTAGCTCACAGTTTTTGAGCCTCTGGCTCACACATTTTTGCCTTTGCTCAGGAAGGATGGCTCCAGAGCAAACTAATTTATGCAGTAGCCAAAGCGTCCACTCCCTACTTTAACGCCAATAGCTCACAAAGTAGAATTTTTTGCTCACAGGACTCCATAGCTTAGAGGGAGCACTGGCTGGAACTGTTCTGCCCAGACAGCTGCCTGCTTGAATCCTCCACTTAGAAAGCCAGAATCTCACTTGCCATTTATAGTCTTTAAAACCTTCACTTGAAAACTTCACTATTCTACCTGTAAAATAAACCATTCTATTCATTACCAGTCTATTCTGTGCTTTCTCCCGGCTGGGCCCACAAGGCACGTGCCACCCTCACTCCGCTCTGAGTAACTCTGCTGTCACAGGGCTGTTCATAAGCTGAAATTCAAAAGGGAAGACGGAGAAAATAAGCTCACCTATGCTGTTTCTGATATCTTCCTCATCGAAGACTTGCTTTGGGGTGGTGCTAGCAGTGGCAGGAGAAGTCACAGCTTTCGTTGGGGCTACCGAACCAGGCCCAGCCATTGCCTGTGCTTGAAAACTGACGGTGGCTGCCTTAATGGTGTGTGGCCTCACGGTAGCTGCACTCTGGACTGTTGGGGGAGCCTGTGTGGTCGCCTGAGCCGCCATCTTCATTGTCCACAAGATATCTTCATTCGATGACCCGGTTACCGAGGTGACTTCAGCAGCCGCTGCGGTCTTCGGAGCAGTTGGTGGATGATGGCTGGCAGGAGGGACAGCCGATGAGGCGGACACCGGGGTGGGTTCTACAGAGGGAGGCGCAGTGGAAGAGGACAACGGCAGCATCTCTGCTGTGGTAGTGGCTGTGGGAGCTCCTCCTCCGGTGTACATGGCGTGCGTAACGGGTTCCTTTGTGAGATCAGTTCTCTGGAGCGTGAGGGGTCCTTCGACTGGGAACGGCTTCCTCGTGGGGATGTTCAGCAGGTCGTTGTGCTGCAAGAGCTGGTCTTCAATCAGCAAATCAATGGCGTTCTCGCCACTGAAAAGTTCGTCCTCTGCCAAAGACATACAGCAAGAAGAGGGAGTCACCCTTCTCTCCACCATACAGTGTGGAAGGAAGTCACACCAGGAACACAGGGTGAAGCAATCGAAATGGGTCTCCTCAGATAAATGCTAGGAGAACGTTTCCTTGCATTCTCCTACCACGTCTGTCCTTCCTAGAACTCATCCAGTGAGCATCAAAATGTTTTGCCTAGTCTTGCTCCTACCTGGAATCCACTGCTCCCACCAACTGCCTCACCGCTCATTTAAAATACCTAGCTAGCCTGATCCCGTCAGATCTCGAAAGCTAAGCAGGGTTGGCCTTGGCTAGTATTTGGAAGAGCTCCAAGGAATACCAGGGGTGTGACGCAGAGGCAGGCAATGGCAAACCACCTCTGAAACCTCTCTTGCCTTAAAAACAAGTCTAGCTCGCCACGTAGTGGTGCGTAACGCTAAAAGAGCTAAAATTTCTGGCTGTCAGACAATCTTAGGATCTCTTGGCTTTTCTACACACAATGCCATATGATAACCCTGAGGTTGCTGCCATCCCCCCCCCCCCCCACAATGATAGCTGGCCATTATTCCATCCATATCAACGGGGCCAGAATCCCTATAGCCAGCTGATTTCCCGTTTCCTTGTGTTTGTAGATTTTAAACTCTGATGGCATCTATTACAAATGCTGTTACTTGCCCTGAGCCTGTTCGCAAGACGGGCGGGCCACAAATATAAATAAATAAATAACTTTCGATACAGCGCATGACGGCCCAGGATAGCCCATCACAGCTCGGAAAAAGCAGGGTAGCCCTGGTTAGGACTTGGATGGGAGTCCACCAAGAAATTACCAGGGTTGCCTTGCAGAGGCAGGAGATGGCAAGCCAAATCTGAGCATCTCTTGCCTTGTAAATCCTATGGGGCTCCCATTCATCAGCTGTGACCTGACAGCACGTTCCACAACCACACTCTACATATCACGCAACATGTGGATATATAATCTATGGAACTTCTGGGCCCAATCCAACAGAACTTGCACTTGTGACTAGAAAAAAGTAGCTGCAGCCTCCCTGACCAGCCGCTTTACTGGGTGAGGGAAGGATGGAATCCGTGCCTCTTTGAAAACAGCAGGACTCATTTACTGGGCTCCAGCCGCAACAGGGACCTTGAGAATCAGAGGAAAGCGCGTCCTGGCACTGGCACGCACACTCCCCTCTACACTGATATTCAAGCAGAAACTTTAAATCTGGATTCTGTGCAAAAGAATCCAAACGTTGAGACAGATTGCAATTGCAGAAGTAAGTATACTCAACAGTGGATTTCAGACTAAATTGGAAGGATGTGCAGTTCAACACACCAGAGGGAGACAGAAGCATCTACTTAGCAGTGCCAATGGTATCCTGACCCTACACTGCCTGCGGCCGAGAGCAGAAGCTCTGTTGAAAGGAGCATACAGAGCCAAGAACTCCAGCTGACTGCTACAGCAAGCCTGGGCCCCAAGTGCAGAACAAAGCAAACACAGCCCCACTCCTCAGTTGGATTATCCCCTGACCTGGATGGCTGAGGCTAGCCCAATCCTGTCACATCTTGGAAGCTAAGCAGGGTCAGCCCTGGTTAGTATCTGGATGGGAGACCACCAGGGTGGCAGAGGCAGGCAACGGCAAACTAACCTTTTTTTATGGTTTTTTTTTTTAAGGATTTAAATTGTAAACCATTTTGATGGTATTTTATTGTTGGTAGCCGCCTTGAGCCAGCTTGCTGGAAAGGCGGGATAAAAATGAGAAAAATAAATAAAATAAATAAATAAGAAACCTTGAACGTCTCTTGCCTTGAAAATCTTATGGGGCTTCCATAAGTCAGCTGCGATCTGACGGCACTTTCCATCACCAGTTTGGGTTACTAGCTATAAGGAATCTTTGTTGACTCCCAAATCCCAGGTTCTGAATGGGATCAAAATTAATGTGGCAACTCATGACCTAAAGAGAACAGCCGGGCTTTATGCCTGTACCCAGACAGTAGAAAAAAAGCCCAAGAGCCAGTGCTGTCCAAAGACATCTCCGTGGTCATGTGGCCGGCATGACTAGATGCTGAGGCACATGGAACGCTGTTACCTTCCCACCAAAGCGGTAACTATTTATCTACTTGCAATTTCTTGCTTTCGAACTGCTAGGTTAGCAGGAGCTAGGACCAGAGATGGGAGCTTACTCTGTCATGCAGCACTCGGGTCTTGAACTGCTAAACTACCGGTCTGCAGTTCAGCGTCTTAACCACTTGAGCCACTGCAGCCCCCACAGCTCCATTAGGACGCCTTAACGAGTAAACATTCCAGGAGCATACCCAAAACAGTATCAAGAATATTTGCATCAAGATTTTGTATTGTATTCATACTATTATTTACTGGCTTAGCTTACATTTATGAAATGTACTCCACACAAGGATGAATGTTGTCTAATACAGGATATTTGCATTATAAGATTAAGTGTGTTTAAGTTATAGAGGAGTTGTTTTCTTTGGTGAGCTCATTTTTTTCTATTGTATTCACACTGAAGCCTGTCTTGTTTTTGATACATGTACCCAGACAGTGGCTTGGATCCTGCCAAGAATCTCCATGGATGAAAAGATTTCTGTCAGCACAGAACGACTTCCTTGCCTCCCTGTTGCAGCCCAAAATGTCCCCCCCCCCAAAAAAAATCCTGTCCCTGGGGGACAGAGGATCCCTGAGAACAGAATGAAGGGAGAGATGGAGGTCTCCCACAGGAGGAGGAAATTGGTGAGATTTATGAAACACATGCAGAGTATGATTTATGAACCACATGCCAGGCTGGCAGCTTTACAATCACCCTCTTTCCGAAAGGGCAACTCACGTTCGTCAAGGTCGTTCTCCAGCTCAGCATCTTTGGCCTTATAATACGTGACTCCTCGAATGATAGTGGGCCGGGAGGGGGCCCTGCTTCTCACATGGAGCTTCCTTGGTGAAGTGGACTTGGGCTTCGTTGCCTCTGGCGCTTGGGGTGCGTAGCCTAAGGACTCGTCAGAGCCGATGTGCTGAGATACCACTTCGTCATGCAGGAAACCTTCATACTTTTCCTTTAAGAGAGCCAGAAGAGCACATTACACTATGGGCTGGAGGATGCATGGGCCGAGGGATATAAGGATCACCGGGCTGGATCAGACCAGATCAGAGTCCATCTAAGCCTGCTTCTTGTTTCCAACAGGGCCAATCGGATACCTCTAGAAAGCTCACAAGTGGGACATGAAGAGCCAGTGCGGTGCAGCAGTTAGAGCTTCGGACTGCTCTCTGGGAGACCCAGGTTCAAATCCACATCAGTGTTCCCTCTAAGCTGAGTTAGTGTGAGCTAGCTCACAGTTCTTTAGCCTCCGGCTAACACATTTTTGTCTTCGCTCAGGAAGGAAGGCTCCAGAGCAAACTAATTCATGCAGTAGCCAAGTCGCTCGCTCACAACTTGAATGCCAGTAGCTCACAAAGTAGAATTTTTGCTTACAAGACTCCACAGCTTAGAGGGAGCATTCGTCCACATTCTGCCAGGGAAGCTCACTGGGTGACCTTGGGCCAGTCACACGCTCCTACACCAATCTTCCTAACAGGGTTGTTATGAGGATAAAATAGAGGAGAGGAGAGTGATGTAAGCAGCTTTGGGTCCCCCACTGGGGAGAAAGACAGGACATAAAAGAAGTAAATAAATGAAACAAGCAAGCAGATACCTAACTAACTAAATAAGACTCATGGTCCATCTATTCCCATTTCTTGTTTCCTACAGGGCCAGTCGCATGCCTCTGGAAAGACCACAAGTAGGGAATGAAGGCAATCCTTGGCTATACGACCGCCCAGAGGCACACCACTGCCTCTCAAAATCGAAGGAGGCTTCAAGCTTCCCTGTGTGTCATGGCAGGGGTGCAGGCCAGTATTATTCTGGATCTCACGACTGGGGTTTGGATTTCATGTTCCTGACCTCATGTCTGAAATCCAGGCCACCGTGCCTTTGAACAGCTTTCAGAACTTCAAAACGCTTGGTTCCAAACATTACGGCAGAGGTCTTAACTGGGGCTCCCTGACATGAACATCTCTCTCCATGTACTGAAGACAGTCTTCTGGTGCATCTCCAAGCTCCGTTCAAAGTTCTGGTGTTAACTGATGAACCAAAGCACATGCTCAGCCACAGAGCCGCAGCAACTCATTTAAGCTGCCTTAAAACTCGCTCAAACCAGTATCATGTCAGTCAAGGTCAGTATTGTCTATTCTGACTCAGATAGTGGCTCTCCAGGGTCTCATATCAAGGTCTTTCACATCCTCTACAACCTGATCCATTTAACTGGAGATGAACCTGGGATATTCTACACGCAAAGCAAATGCCCAAACAGCAAGCCATGGCCCTGCTTTTATATTGGTGGATGGGTTATGCTTTTGCTTCTCAGCTTGAGAACTGCCCCCAACATTAACCCTCTCTGTAACACTGACAGTCTTTACTGAAATTTTTTATAGCTTTTGAAATTTTTGAGTAATTCAATTACCTCTTTTTGTAAAATAAGCACTGCACACACCTCCCTTGATAGCATTCTGGGAACACAGTCCCAAGACACATGTGAGTGTTTAAAGTTTATCATTTGCAGTGTTCCTCCCTAGGCTTTATAACCACCAGCAATGCTTCCTCTAAGCTGTGGAGTCTTGTGAGCAGAAATTCTACTTTGTGAGCCACTGGCATGAAAGTGGTGAGCGAGCAATTTGGCTGCTGCATAAATCAGTTTGCTCTGGAGCCATCCTTCCTGAGCTAAGGCAAAAATGTGTGAGCCGAAGGCTGAAAAACTGTGAGCTAGCTCACACCAACTCAGCTTAGAGGGAACACCAGTGAAGCCTTGTTCCAGGTACCCTCGCTTTTTTAGGTCAGACTATCCTTTCCCAGAAACAGGGCCTTTGCCGTAGCGTCCCCTAGCTTACACAATCTGCTCACAGTCTCTTTCTGAAGACAAGCCAAAACTTCAATCGAGCTTTCAGAAGCTGATGTGTCTGTGACTTAATTAGACTGTATGCTGCCGCTGTTAGATCGGGTGTTAGTTTTTGGTGGTTTGATGCCTGGGTTTCAGTTCTTAGGCTCATAAAGTCTCAAGTGTTGCTTTCCGATTTCTTACTGGAAACCACCTTGGGGTTGTTTTTTACTTGAAAGGCATTATGCAGCCACTGTAAATAAATACTACGTAATACAACTATCAACCTTTACACCAGCTTTCTGCACCTGAACATTTTTATCACTGCTGTGGTTCCAGGTAAGGACCCAGCTCATGATATAAGGCCAAATCCACAGCTGCTCTCATCAAGCAGGCTACAATATGGATTGTACCTTGCATCATTTTCAAATATCCTTTACAACACCCCTCCCACCTCCTGACTGAGGTATAAGGACTTGGGAGACCTCCATTCCTACTTGTGTCTGACGAAGGGAACTTGGGCTACAGTCACACAGAGTTTGCAGCAGTATAGGTGCCTTACCTATGTGGATTTAAAGAGCACAATCACACAACAACATCTGACTTCTGTGGCCCAGTCATTGCCACCCCGCATTGCTGCATGGTGGAACTGAAGTATTTAGGCACCAGGGAAAGTCCAGTCTTTATGGATGCCTGCACTTCCACTCTGCTTTTCCAGATGTCTGAACTCCCCTGCCATGAACAGATGCCAGATGGGAAGTGTGAATGGTCCCTTCTGTCCCAGTTGTGGGCGGGGTGGGGGGGGGGCGCTGTGTGCATAAGGGCATAGGCACATGCAAAGGGGTAATGGGGATGCTGCAGAGCAGGACCAGCATGCTTCAGGGAGTGCTGTCTGGTCACCCCTTCCCACAACAATTTAAACCGGTCCTATCAGGTGTGCCATGGCTGCACGAAACCTCCAGTGTGGCCGCAACCTTGGGACTCTTGAAAGCTGAAAGTCTCGTTGGTTTCTAAGGTGCTACTAGACTCGAATCTAACTGTTCAGCTGCTGGGACTCTGGTTTGGATCCCATGGACTGATTCCAGTAGGGGGAACACTTTCCTCCAGTGGACAGAACCTTCCCCAGTGTGAGATGCTTTTCTGGTATTGGAGGGAAGAGCCTCTGCTAGCAGAATGGGCTTGCAGGACCCAACGTTACTGACGGGTAATTATCTGAACAGAGATTCTGTTCCAACCCTGGAAGAAAGCTATATTTTCCCTCTCCTAGCCCAAGCAGCCATCCCTAGGGACTCCTTAAGCAAGCTCCAAATTGGAGCTCACTCTTTCAAAATGACACAATCTCTCCACCAGCAAACCTCCATCTTGCAGCCGCTGAAGCCAGCACTCTCTCCCCAGTTGGCCCTCCTTCCCTTTCCTCTCCTCCCGGATGGATTACACAGACGTCAGCAAGAAGGCTGACCAAGGGAGGCTGGCAGAACAGGCCTCTGGAGGAGCTGAGCAAGAGAGAAAATCTCTGGGGTGCTACCCTGACCTCAGGGCTCCTTCCTCTAGCCACTCAGGACAGAGGGAGACTCTAGGAGGAGAAGACAGTTTTCAGGCCCACATTTCCCTCATGGGCTAATGCAGGGCTGGGGTGGATTTTCAGGTGACAATCTGTGGGGCAGGAGGAGTACTTAACCTTCCCTTCCCCATGCCAGTTCTCCACTGACAATCCCTGTCTCCCCCTTTATTTCTCTAGCCAAGTTCTAAAACCAGTAATGAGTCTCTGAGGGAAAATAATGGCGGCAGAGGGCGCAGAAAGAGTTAGGCCACTCCCCATTCTCCCCACCGCTATTCCCCCCAAGTGCCTCCTGCCCCTGTGTTCTCCATTATTTCGGCAAGTGAGGACCTGGATCCACACATTTACCATACACACACAAAAATCTCATGCTACCCTCAGTGTTTTAGAAAGAATCCATGACTGAAAAGGCAGACACTGCCAGTACTTTCTGCGGGACTGACTCACCATTTCAGTCCAGCATCTGGATCGGTCCCAGATGTTGGGTGACCCTGGCTATCAAAACCACAGAGAGAGCTAGCAAGCAAGTGAAATGATACCTTTCTATCGGATTGACATGTTACTCTTTTGGGGCCATTAAGAAAAAATCAGTTGGTCCACTGGAAGATATCATCTCATCATCTTCTATGATGGAACTGACAGCAGGGCAGCTATTGATACCCAGAGTCACAAGTTTTCATTTGGGAAAAAAACAAAACATCAAGTTTCTAGCCCTCAGGGCTGTGGGGGTGGGGTGGGGGTGGCACAGGAAACAGAATTCTTTCAGCACAGGCCTCACCTCGGTGAGTGTATAGGCAGCCGCGGCATCCCTTTGCAACAAGCCCTGTATGTCAGCAAGGTCATTGGAGATGCCAAAGGATGAATTATCCTTAGCTTTATGCTTCAGCTCTTGCAGAAGTTCATCAGCCTTCTGTGTCTTGTGCTTCTGGTCCTGGTGCATGAGGGGGCCGGGAGAGAAAAAATAGAATGTAATTTGTGCACAACACAACCAGGATATTATCATTATAATGCAACTTGTGTGATGAGCAAAACATGTAAGAGGATCAATACCGGCAAGAGCCTGTTCCTCCTTCCTTCGTTTTTTTAAAAAAAGAACTGGAAAGAAATCTGCTGCAGTGCTCAGCTGCCCCAGAACAGAAGCAAGGAGAGGAAGGACACTTTTGGTCCCCATCACTAGCCAGACCTAGCCTATATTTATTTATTGTATTTATGAATCGCCCAATCCCGACCGGAGCAGGGCTCTGGGCGATATACAAAAGACATAAAACAAAAACAAGATAAAAACCAGTTAAAACATTAATCAAACATTTCAACATTCAGATGGTGAATAACTGATCAGTCCCAATTCCAACTGCCGGCTACTTCATGGACAGAGGGGAAGAGGGCGAGGTAGGTGTCAATAACAGAGGGCAGAGAGGGGTGCCAGCCAAGATGGAACCGTTGCTGTCCTCAACCAAAAGCCTGGGGAAACCTCTCTGCCTCGCAGGCCCTGCGGAATTGCATCAGATCCTGCAGGGCCCTGATGGTACTCGGTAGAGAGTTCCACCAGGTTGGGGCCAGGACCAAAAAGGCCCTGGCCTAGGACAGCTGGATATCTTTGGGGCCAGGGACCACCAGCAGACTGCTATCTAAGGAGTGCAATGCTCTCCCGGGGACATAACAGAGGAGACAGTCCCATAGGTAAGTTGGTCCCTGACTGCTCAAGGCCCTGTAGGTCAATACCAAAACCTTGAACCTGACTCCGTATTCCACTGGGAGTCAGTGTAGCTGGCACAGCTCCGGATGTATATGTGCTGTCCGTGATGTATATGACACCCCCTGGAGGTGATCCACAAGTCTCAGAAGGCATTTAGAACTTTTGGAGGCAAACGGGGCATTTGAGAGTTTAGGCCAGAGATGTCAAACTCATTTATTATGAAGGCCAGATCTGGCATAAATGTCACTTTGTCGGGCCAGGCCAGGCCATGAGTGCCATAAAACATAATGCCAGGTACCAGAGATACAAACTGTATAAAGGACAGCAGCTGGTAAACTCTGAGTTGGTGAATCCTCACTGTGAGGCCCCCTGGGCTGGGGTGCAGAGCAAAACCCACACAGGCAGACTGGAGAGGCAGCAGTGCGGCACGGGGCAGATGCTCCCACGATGCTTGACTGCTGCGTACGAGGTTGTTCTGCCATGCTGAAGCCACAACGGAGTGGCTCCACCTACTTCCCCCAGCACTCCCTCACTTGCACCAGTTGCTTGTGGGCCACATAAGATCCCTGGATGGGCCGGAACGGGGCCTTATGTTTTGACACCCCTGGTTTAGGCCGTCCATTCTCCCCACTTGTGTGGTCTCTGACAGCCAGCAGCTCAGCCTGCCGAGGATAAAATCCTGGATCTTACATTCCTCCCTCTGCCACCTAGGGTTGCCAGGTCTTACCTTGGCTGGAGTGAGGGACTTTGGGGAGTGTTCCGGGGTGATGTCATCATGCTGGGGACATTGTGATGGGCATCCTCAGGCATTTGGGTGAACTCTATAGTTTTTCCACCCTCAAAACCATAGAGTTTGCTCACATACCAGCATGTCCCCATGCAACGTCCCCAGCGCAATGACATTACTTCCGGGTGATGTCATTGCATCGGGGATGTTGTGCAACAACATCCTTTTTTGGGGGGGGGGGGGGGTTCCCAGCATCACTGGGGGAATGGCAATCCTACTGCCAACCCCCCATTTCTCCCCCTCCCAATGATCACTTTCTCTGCCTTCCAACCCTCTTACTACCCTGACCCTCAGTCTCATTGGGCATGGGGGGGGGGGGGAGCGTAGGGTAGTTCAAAGTGCGTATTTTCTGCTTCAAAGTCTCTATCTGTTGCTGTCCACCTGCTCATGGGAATGGGGACTGATGAGAAAGACTGTCCCAATACCTCCCCATCAGCAGGTGAGCCACAATGGCAGGAGGCTTTGAAGCAGAGAACACAAGAGATGCACTTGCTGCTTCAACCCTCCTCGGTCCCATCTGATGCCCAGCTGACTGATAGCTTCAATAAGTGTTCCCACTCCCTGTCCCACCATTCCTTTCCTCAACCTCCTCCTGCCATTGCTCGCTCCACAAGCTTTTAAAAAATTTCCCTCGGAATGCTGACTCTGATCTCTCAAGCTCTTGGTCAACGTTTTGTTGCTGCTGCTGGAGTTGCAAGATCTGTGCTTGTACAGACCTGTCTTCTCTGTTTTGGGAGGTTGAGGGGACTTGATGTTGCCCTTGACAATGATACCCCAGAGTGCACCTCACCTCTTCCAGTTTCTCCACTCGACCCACCAACTTGCTTGTGATGGAATGCAGCTTCAGCAGGTCTAAGCCGTAGAAAGCGCCTTCCAGCATATCAATAACGGCAGCCAACTGCAGAACAGAAAATGGAACAGTGCGATCATCTGCCTGAATATGTAAATCAGCACCATTCACTGATGCTTTGATGAACCGAACTCACCGGGCAGCCCTGGCGAAACCCAGCTCACCTCACAGTACTGTTGTAAAGATCACTTTGGATGCCGAACAATTCTAAAGAAGACGTCATGCTTACTTCACACACTTCTTTCTCTACAATCCATGCTCCCAACAAAAATAAGTCAGACTCTCTCTCATTTGCAAACACTAAAATATATACAATAGGGAGAATCAGTGGCTTGGGAGCCACATATCCCTCTTTGACATTCCACCTGTGGCTCTTTTTTTTAAAGCACTGTTCCCTAACGTGGCATTTGGTTCAGAGAAGTGGGCAAAGGCCCTTGCCTGGAGGGGCTTGTGGTTGGCAGGTGGTGCCCATCTCAAAACATCTGCCACTAGAGGATCGGGTAGACTGCAAGCAACCCTGAGTGACAGGCCTCATATCAGAGATGGAAGTAAACCTGGCTCTTTCAGTGGATGGCAACTGCAAATGCATCTCTCTGTGAGCCACACAGTGAGCACCACTGTCCTAGATGTGTACCGCTTCGACTTCAGTAAAGTCCAGTAGGGCACCTTTAAGACCAACAAAGGTTTATTCAAGGCATGAGCTTTCGTGTGCAAGGCACACTTTTTCAAAAGCATTGGAACAGAAGGTAGAATTCAAACTTATAGACAGGTGCTGAACAGCAAATAAACATATAACATGATGCAGATGCTTTTAAGATACGCAAAGTCAAACTAAATAACAAGGTAAGGTTATAAGGTCAACAGCTGTTTTGATTTAATTAAGGAGGGAAAGGACAGCAAAGTAACAAATATGTCAAAATAGGGGATAAATGTGAAAGGGCATCTTTTCTAATTGTGGGAAGTGAACTGAGAATCACCATTTTTCTCAGGCGTGGAGGTCCCTTGCCAGGGACCCCAATCCCCAAATCTCCAGGAATTTCCCAACCTAGATCTGGCAACCCTACCCTCCACTGGACTCAGAATACTGACGGTGATATTCAGAGAATAAAGGAGGACAAAGATTAGCCACCCTCATTTACAGGGTGCCAGAAATATATTTCATAAGCAGGACTGGATTTATGCACAAGCAAAGTAAGATACAGTTTCTAGCCTTGCATTATGAGAGAGCTTCAAGTACAAAAGAATTACTAAACATTACTAAATTACCGTTTTTGAGGTAATGCTCTGGGCCCCTTAGAGCCTAAGCATGTCTTAAGCTGGTCCTGATCATATAAGCTAGAAACAGGCCTCTGCCCCCAAGGATCTCTGTAGTCTGTAGTTGTAATTTCAGCAGAACTCCACAGCCCTCCAGGAGGCCGGTAACCCTATTCCCCCCCCCCCCACCGCCGCCCAGGACAACGGGCATATAAAGCAGTGCCCTTTCCATCAGGGATGAAGGGGTGGGAAGCAAGATCCAAACAGCTTTTCCCATTTTATGCACAACAGTAAACATTTTACCCCAGTGAAACCTGTTAAAGGTTTTCTTGTTCTCCGTGAACAACTGTTCCATTATAGCCTTTCCAATTTGTCTCTCCATTCGCATTATGAAGATGACTTCCTTTCATTTTTATGAAACTACGGGAAATCCAGAGTGTGGCTGGAAAATGTTACATCTGAACTGACCCTGGGTCAACCAGACTCTACAGTAAAATGTTCTCTTCTTTAAAAATAAAAATTAAACTTTGAATCTCGGGCCAAAACAGGGAAAAAATGCAGTGCTAAATGAATCTCAGAACTGCTGGTGATAAATTGCCTTCAAATTGTGTTTGGCACGAGGCGGCCTCGGATGGCTTCATTCTCCGTTTCCCCAGCTTGAATTCTAGAGCCAAGGATGTTTGCATAACCCTCTTCGGGGAACCTTGTGAATTAGGCCTCTGGAACACGGTGCCATTCCTAGACAACAAGGATCTCTGCCACAGCTGGCCACCATCGGCTCCTTTTCTAGGGAGGCCTCGGAAAAGGGCACAGGGAGTGACAGAGACCCAATGCCATCTAGAGGCAGGCTTGAGACATGTCACTCTGACAAAGGACAGCATCTCAGGCACACTACAAGGGCACAGGTCCGTGATTATTATGATTATAGGAGTTGCTCTCCCAGCCATGTTACTTGAGTCGGTTTGAACTGTAGACTCCAGAGATTACTTAATTTAAATGAAGAAAAGAAGATTGGATTTCTACTCCGCCCTTCACTCAGAGTCTCAGAACGGCTTACAATCCCCTCTCCCTTCCACTCCCCACAACAGATACCCTGTGAGGTAGGTGGGGCTGAGAAAGCTCTGAGACAGTGTTCCCTCTAAGATGAGTTAGTGTGAGTTAGCTCACAGTTTTTTAGCCTCTGGCTCATAGATTTCTGTCTTAGCTCAGGAAAGATGGCTCCAGAGCAAACTAACTTCTGCAGTAGCCAAATTGTTCTCTCACAGCTTTAATGACAGTAGCTCACAAAGTAGAATTTTTGCTCACAAGACTTTACAGCTTAGAGGGAACATTGCTCTGAGAGAACTGCTCTTGAGAAAACAACTCTGAAAGAACTTGTGACTGAGCCAGCTGGCTGCACGTGGAGAAGTGGGGAATCAAACCCGGTTCTCCCAGACTACAGTACAGGCTCCTAACCATGACACCGAACTGGCTCTCATGATACTACTCATGTAATCTATAGGGCTTTGAGTAAATTCCAGAGGTTGAACTTGGGACCTTCTCCATACAAAGCATATGCTCAGCCGGTGAGCTACAGTCCCAGAGGTTTGGTTATATACAGACTTAAATAAATATGCTCGAGAAGATGAAAACAGGAATGCAGTGATCAATTCTATTATTTCACAGTCCTCTGAAGTAAAGGGGTTAATTCTTTAATGGTAGCTTACTGCACTATCACCTTGACCTGGATAGCCCAGGCTAGCCCAATCTCATCAGATCTCGGAAGCTAAGCAGGGTCAGCCCTGGCTAGTACTTATAATGGAGACCACCAAGGAAGTGCAGGCACAGAGGCAGGCAATGACAAACCACCTCTGAACATCTCTTGCCTTGAAAACCCTATGGTGTTGCCATTAGTCAGCTGCAACTTGATGGGGGGGGGGAATGCACTTTCAGCATACTAATGCAAGTTTACTCAGTTGTAAGCACTGCTTCATTCAGTGAGGCCTACTCCCAGATAAAAATGCATAGGATTGTATTGTAATAGTGCCATCCTAAATAGTTAACACCCTCCTTAAATCCACTGAAGTCAACACACTTAGAAGCATTTGACTCCATTTAAAATTGTACCATAGATCATACAAAGACAACCAAGGAAGGAAATTAATTAAATTAGGGACAATGTGGAAAAAGAAATTTCCCCCCGCTTTTCTCATAATACCAGAATTCAGGGTTATCTGAAGGAAGTTCATTTGTAGTAGGTAGATTCAGACCAGACAAAAGGAAGCACTGTGTAACACTAACATGAATTCATCACAACAAGCTTATTTGTCTTTTTAAGTTCAAGAAGAATAGGTCCGTCTGACACTGCTAGCCATGGAAGAAATGGAGTTTCCATGTTCAGAGGCAGTGTACCTCTGAAAACCAGGTGCTGTGAGATTCCAGAAACCTATGGCTAGCCAGCATTGGTTGGATCCACAAAGCAGGGTTATTATGTATTTAATTTATACCCCACCTTATCCCAAGAGAGGGCTCTAACCTAGGGTTAGATGGACCCTAGGTCTGATCTCTGCAAGGCAATTCCTATAGTCCTGTCCAAGGCTATCATCAAGCACTGACAATCATCAGACCTCTTCAAGAGCCCCCCCCCTTTCATTTCCAGCCTAAACTGAATACTACTTAGCAAAGTCAAATCAAAAATCATATTAACTCCAGAATCAAAATAACTAGTCAAAGATACAAGTTGAAACATTTGGAGTGTTCCACCGTCTCTTCTGCTGCTCCCATTTATCACTTTTATTTATTTATTTACTTCATTTATATCCTATGTGTCTCCCAATGGAGACCCAAAGCTTACATCATTCTCCTCTATTTTATCCTCTCAGCAACCCTGCGAAGTAGATTAGGCTCAGAGCGCATGACTGGCCCAAGGTCACCCAGTGAGCTTCCATGGCAGACAAGGGATTCAAACCTGAGTCTCCAAGATCCCACTAACACTCTAACCACCAACATCACACTGGCTCTCAACATCTGCAAAATGCTGTACGAACATAGGAAGAATTTGCAGTGCAGTCCTGCACAGTTATTCCATTCTAAGCCCACTGAAATCAATGGACTTAGTCTGGAATACTTCTGTATAGGATTACACTGCTGGGCTCCAATTCTTAGGACACTCTGCTCAGAGTAAGCCCCATTAAATAGTATGGGACTTACTTCTGAGCCATTTAGATTCATGGGAGCCAAAGATATAATTAAACATTGAATCTGGGATGTAGCCCTTCAGGCAGACATGGAGCAGGCACAGTCTTATCTGGAAATCATGGTAAAAACTTTTTTCCAGCTGATTATCTATATTGTATAGAATGCTCTAGATGTCAAAGACCCTTCAGCTTGGCTCACTAACGTTTTACCATCAATTCTTTTGGAAAGAAGATACACACAAAGTCCTTACTCTCAACATGCTTGCCCCTGTCGATTGGACATGGAAGAAAGTAGGCCATGTGTTACTGTATTGCCCTGAGTATTGCTCTCTGGATAGGGACCTTTGGTCTCCATAACTCCAATCTTATAAAAATTTTCAGGCAGAACTGATGAATTTTATGCTTCCCTCCTCCTTTCAGATCGTTCTAATGAGACCAACTCTGAGGTAGCCAAATTTTGCACCTTGGCATGTTTAATAAGGAAGCAGCTGTCTTTTTATTAATTGTATCTGTACTATTGAAATCAGCCCATTAGGGGGCTTTGAAATTTTATTGTATGTCGATGAACTGATGACTCAGTCTGTGTGGGCTTACACATACTCCTGCCCCATTTGCAAAATCTGAGCAGGGGAAAAATACACCAAGGTGAGGGCTCCATAATTAATTAATTATTAATTAATGTATGTATGTATGGCAGTGTGTGTAGTATAGCCAGGAGATCTAGCTCTTTTAGTGTTATGCACCACTAGGTGGCAAGCTAGACTTTTTAAGGCAAGAGACAATTCAGAGGTGGTTTGCCAGTGCCTGCCTCTGCATCACGACCCTGGTATTCCTTGGAAGTTGCCCATCCAAATACTAGCCACAATTGACCCTGCTTAGCTTCCGAGATCAGGACTCCATAGACACCACATTAGGCACCAGTCTGGCACCATCATACTCTGATCCTGACACAACCAGCGTGCCCACTACCTGCCCGGAAGGCTAATCCGTATCAGACAGTCAAACTTGAACTGGGAAGAAGCCATTCAAAAATGGGACTGTAGCAGGGAAGAGTCAAGTGACAAGCAGAATGGGCAAGCACAGAGGTTTAGGAAAGGGCCAAAGCTCATTGGCTTTTGCATACAGAAAAGTCACTGGTTGAATCCCCAGTACATGCAGTGTGGTGTAGTAGTTAAGCTGTTGGACTAGGATGTGGGAGAGCCAGGTTAGGATCTCCACTCTGCCATGGAAGCTTCCCTGGTGACCTCGGGCCACTCACTCTCTTCAAGCCCACCAAACCTCGCAGGGTTGTTGCTGTGAGCATAAAATGGAAGAGGGGAGAATTATGTTGTAAACCACTTTGAGGCCCCCCACTGGAGAATATAGTGGGATCTAGATTTTAAAAACGATTTCAGGTAGCAGAATGTGGAAAGACCTCAAAGAGCCAGAGCAGACAAGCACAGTGAAAGACAAGTGATATAATGGAGCTTTATGTAGTCATATACGTTTCAAAGGCTTGGTTAAAGAAGGTGAATGAGAAGGGGTTTGAAAAAAAATAAAGCTTTGAAGGCAAGTAGCTTCCTGCAGATGAGAAAAACGCTCAAGGTATCGATGGGGCCCTCTTGGGTCTCATTTATACTGTGAACTGAACACGCATCTCACCTCTGCACACAGCCAGAAATCTGTAGTAAGACAGATCTCACAATAAAAACAGTCCTAGATTATTGAGCAGATTTACTCCACTTCAACATAGGGTGATTCTGCATTGGCTTTTCCCTCCATTGTTTTACGAAACCCACGCTGGAACAGAAAGTCCCCACTGTGTTGCATGCTGCTTTCACTTTCTTTGACCACTGGATTTTATGGTACCCTCTACACTGCACGCCACTTTCGCTTTCTTTGATCATCGGGTTTCATGGTTCCTTCTCTTGCTGTACAGATTTATGGCTGTTCAGGGGTGACCTTGCAGCCATACAGAATTGCCCCAAGTAATTTGAATGTGGTTTTGAGCTGTACCTTTTCCTCCCAGTTGAGACAATGTGGAGCGAAGGCCAGATGCAGAATTGCCCATAGATAGAAGATGCCAAGGCTTCCCTTTCTGGAGGCCTTTAACTACCTTCCCCAGAAGAAAAGAGGACAACCCCTCCTATATTAAAAAAAAAACCCCTGCATTGCCAGTCTCTTTCTTCTTCCCAACAAAACTATTCTGTCATTTGTATTACACAAGTGCGTGACAAGGTCAACCGAGCAAATAAACGCCACGGATTCCCCCGCTCACCAACCGGGAGAAATCAAAGTGCAGCTTCCTCTAGCAAAAGCTAGCATGTGGCTCCAATATGCGCAGATGCAAGGCAGAAGAAAAGGCTAACTGGATACAGAAGCATGGGAAGGGGCGGACGAGGCAAGGCAGACACGCAGTGGTCTGTGAGCCAAACCACTTGATCGGTTATTACCAAGCTGCAGCGCAACCAGGGCTTGAGATCACTCAACTGTTCTTACCACCACAAAGTGCGTCCAGTGTGACCTTACACATCGACAATGGACTGCACTTCCAAAAGCTGTCCTCAGGGCTGATCTGTCAAGGTAATGTAAGAGTTCATTGATCCAATATCCCAATTCCTAAACTGTGGGACTTCACAAAGTCCTTGTGGGACTTCACAAAGAAGAATTGTGGAATTCATTACCAGTGAATGGCCACAGGCTATAAATCGTTTCAAAAGGGGATTAGACAGATTCATAGAGGATGTTCATCCGTGACTATTAAAGGAAATCTCTACATCCAAAGGCACTAAAGCTCTGAATACCAGTGCTGGGAGGCAACACTGGGGAAGACCATGACCTATGACCTCCTTGTTGATCCTTCAGGGCAACTGGTTGGCCACTGTATAAAGCAGGATGCTGGACTAGATGGACCACTGATCTGATCCAGCTGGACTCTTCTTATGCTCATCCTTTCTTCCCTGCTCCACGCTGCAGGGAGTTCTGATGCTACTGATGGCATGGACACTGTCCAATAGGTGCCACGACATCCAATGCAACAGCCTTCTGCATAGCACTCACTGTCGCAATCAGCACACCAGTGAGGGACAGCATATTTGCCTGGGACAAAACACTGCTATTTAAGAGCTGAGGGAAATGCAATTCCTCTTCAGGAGCTGTTTAGTGCCCCATTCCAAGAACAAGGATGAAAAGGGACACTCATCCCCAAAAGCATGGTGCTGGGAAGCCATAACTGGCCCTGACTTTCTAGCAGATGTTTCCTGCATGGAAATGTGGATCTCCAACTCACACTTCACATGTTTACTCATGTTTACTCAGCATATACTAATGGGATGCCGGGGCGTGCCGGAGGTCACATCAAATGTGTCAGACAGCCCTGAGTATTTCATTTTGGCACAAACACAAACTGTACACAAGACGGAGATGGCGGCTTGAAGCCTTCTACTTTACTGAGCCAAGGCTGACGATTTCCTCCAGTCCAAGGATCCCTCTTGTGCCAAAACAAGTCCTCAAACTTGACTGAGCAGAATGGTAGAATTCAATCCCTCTCTACGTAAGAGAGGAAAGCAAGCTTTTGGACCACACCAGAGTCTTCCTTAAATACATGCCTCAACTGCTCGTCAGCTAGTGGTTCCCAGAACAACAGAGATGTTGCTGGTCAGATCATTAACTGGGTTATGGTTTATTGGAGCTGGCCCAGGACAGAGAACTGCAGAGGCTCAAGTTTCAAGGCTTTCAGGAACAATGTTGCAAGGGAAAATATAACACAGGTCTCCGGTTACCCTCAAGGCTAACCCAAGTCTTGTAAAACCCAAAACAAGGCAAGACAGCTATGACCACAATGAGCACACATGGCTTGACAGGTTCCCACACTTCTATCTAGGTAATGCTAAGGATGCTAACCCTGAAATTAATGTCTGAAGTATTCTGTGGCAATGTGAAGTAGTGGCTGCAACTGGCACACAGAGAAGGAAAGCACCAGAACTTCCACAGCCCAAGGCAGTATATAAATACCACATCATGGAGATGATAAAAGCACAGGATCAAACCAGTGGTCCATCTAGTCCAGCATCCTGTTTCACATGGTGGCCTACCAGTTACAAAGGAGAGCCAACAACAGGGCAGAACCCAAGGCCTTCCCCTGATGTTGCCTCCTAGCACTGGTATTCAGAGGTTCGCTGCCTCCGAATGTGGAGGTTCCCTTTAGTCACCACGGCTAGTAGCCACTGATGGACCTATCCTCCGTGAATTCATCCAAACCCTTTCAAAGCCGTGTTTGCTTGTGGCCATCCCTACATCATCTGGCAATGAAGCACATATTTTTAATCACTTATTGCGTAAAGAAGTACTTTCTTTCGTCGTTCTGAACCTCCTGCCCATCAACTTCACTGAGTGCCCCTGAACAAATTTAGAGTCCAGTGGCACCTTTAAGACTAATAAAAGTTTATTCAAGGCATGAGCTTTTGTGTGCAAGGCACACTTTTTTCAAATACATTGGAATGGTAGGTAAGGTTCAAACGAAGAAGAAGAGGAGGAGGAGGAGATTGGATTTATACCCCACCCTTCACTGCCCAAAGGAGTCTCAGAGCAGCTTACAATCCCCTTCCCTTCCCCACAACAGACACCCTGTGAGGTAGGTGGGGCTCAGAGAGTTCTCGACAACTGCCCTTGAGAGAACAGCTCTGAAAAAGCTTTGGACTGACCCAAGGTCACCCCAGCAGTTGCATGTGGAGGAGTGGGGAATCAAACCCAGTTCTTCCAGATTAAAGTCCACGCTCTTAACCACTACACCAAACTGACAGGGACTTAACAGCAAATTAACATGTAACATGATGATTCTTGTATTTCAAAAGAGGGAGAAAAAGTTCTCTCTATGCACTCACAGCTTATGAGCTTCCCAGAGGCATCTGGTTGGCGACTCCTGGAAAACAGCAGGCTGGCGTAGACAGACTCTCGGTCTGATCCAGCAAGCCCATTCATAGCACACAGCTTTTGCAGATGTTGGGGCCAGCTAAATCAAAAGCTGATTTGCAGAGTCAGATTTTAATCAAGCACCGTGACACTGATTCGTGTTAATGCAAATTGGCAACATTCATCTCAGGGTGCTTCAAAAAAAATTTTTTTTTAAAGATATTTTATTTCCAGATGGGAAGGGCAGTGCGGAAGAAAATGAATTCTAGTAGCTTTCCCCCCCAGATGCATTCTTCTCTTCCCACCCCCACAGCTCCGCACAGCTCCTCCACATCTATCTCTAGCTGCCACGTACACAACTTCCCTCAGCAGTACCGCTTTCCCCAGGGGGGAAGCATAAAATGCACAGCGGAGCTCTGCGGGGGGGGGGGGGGGAGCCGAAACGACATGGGTTGGATCCTGCAGGGAAGATTTCCTCAGGTGGAGGGAGCCTTCCCCTGATTTGCATCGAAGGAAGGCTCCTTCCGCCAGAGGGAACCACCTCCGGCGGCAGAATGGATCAGCAGGATCCAACCACTGCAGCAGCCTCTTGCTAACCATTCCCCCAATTCCATGAGAGAAAAGAGAAAAAGCACCTTTACGCAGAATAATTCCATGTGGAATTTTGCCAGGGCAGAATACGATAACTTGCTATCTAATAACAACACCTACAGTTTGCATTAACAGCTTGTTTTCTAAGTGTTCCAAAGTGCTTTGCGTACAACTGAAGAACATCCAGTAACTTCAGTTGGTATAAAATGTGGCAAGTGTCCCAGCTGGGACCTGCCGAACATACACAGCTGGGGTTCCGCTGGTTTCGGAGGCTTCCCGTTTGTTTTCAGGCCCAAGTGAAGTGCTGCTGTTGACTTGTCAAGCCCTAAGTTGCTTGACACTCGAGGAAGGCCCACCACACACCCCAGGACGCACCCTGGACTTGAGATCTGCCAATAGTACTCTGCTTAATGAGCCCACCACATAGAAACTGAGGCTGGTAGGTGCTCAGATGACGGCCTTCTCAGCTGCTTCTGTCCCTTCTGTCCTGTCCTGTCAGGGGTCGCGCTGTTTCCCCTCTCCCAGCTGTCTGGCATAATTTGAAACCTTGCCTGTTCCAGAAAACCTTTGGCAGAGGGTGAGGAGACTGGATTTATACCCTGCCCTTCACTACCCGAAGGAATCTCAGAGTGGCTTACAATCCTTTTCCCTTCCCCTCTCCACAACAGAGATAGGTGGGGCTAGGAGAGCTCTCCTGAGAACTGCCCTTGAGAGAACAGTTCTGAAAGAACTTGGGACTGACCCAAAGTCACACCAGCAGCTGTATGTGTAGGAGTGGGGAATCAAACCTAGTTCGCTCCGATTAGTCTCTCCTAACCACTACACCAAACTGGAACTGAGTGCACATTGTTCATACAGATTTGGACTGTGGTTCTTGCTTTTTAGTGATGTGACGGTGCTAATCTGATGTTGATTTTATTGCTTTACTGTGATTTTCACTGCTTTGATCAAGTTTTTTATGATCGCCGCCTGGTGCTTATCTTGGGAATAATTAAATTGCTTTGATCCTACTACTTCACTTGGTTGGATTTCATTCCAGATTTGTAAACTGCCTTAGCTCTGTTCAGATGTTATGATCACACATACTGGCAGCCGACCAACCGTGCATATCAGGAGTGCACTACACTCACGATTCTCGCTATAGATAAGGTCATCCTGCTGCGTGAACAGGGGCAACATGGATATTTACACAGCTCAGTAGACCTGCACACAAACCATGGCAGAAACGGTTTGTTTGCGTGTACCCATGTTGTATATGCATGGTAAGCACACGCTCATACAACATGGTTACTGCACATATTGAGAGAATCTACCCGTGGTCAGCAGTCTCCTGGCACATGAGACTGTAAAGTCCCCAGCGTCCCCAAAGGGCTCTTGGTTTGTCCTGAACCAGAAAGGCCAGGTGGAAACCACCAAGATAAAACAAATAATCTTGCCTTAAAATTTACCATGTCCCTGCCCTGACCTGGATAGCCAGATCTCTTCAGATCTCGGAAGCTAAGCAGGGCAAGCCCTGGGAAGTATCTGGATGGGAGACGTCCAAGGAATATCAGGGCCAGGTGGCAGAGGCAGGCTATCAAGCCACTTCTCTGAATGTCTTTCATGCCCCAGTAGGAGTCGCTGGTGGTCGCCATGACTTCCAGGCACGAGCACACACACATGAACACACAAAATGCAAAAATACAAAAAAATTTTTTTACAGTGACCCTGTAAGGGTCATGCTCATGGGGGGGGGGGGGGGGGGAAGGCTGTGAGAACGGCTCACCTAAGGTCACTTAATGAGTTGCAAAGTATTGAAACCACTGCTGTGAGCAAAACCCTTACAGGACACAAACACTGAACTGGAACCTCCACCCCTTTACTTGGGATTGCAGGGCATGCAGGTAAGCAGAGGAGGGGGGACTGCCTGCTGCAAACGTTGATTCCTGCAAATCGATCTGCCTTCTCTCCCATAGCCACCTATCCGCAGGGCACTGGCTTCATGACCCTTCCTCCCCCCCCCCCTTATGCAGGGGGCAGAAGGGAAACCTGCAAGGGCACATTGCAGAGCCCACCAGCTGTCTGCCACCACCGCTGCAAAACATTACTCCCCACCATCCTGTCCCTGTTGGCTCTTTGCAGGCAGCGACTAGGCCAGGACGGACTCCCCTCAGCACAAGGCCAACCATCTGCTAAGCCTACGTCACGACTGACAGCTGCGCTTACCAGAGTGCATCCGGCAAAGCTGTCAACTCTCTGGTTCCAGCCTGCCTTCTGCACTGTTGCCAGCTGTTTGACAGCTGTTTGATCGGCACCGTTGCTCCTCTCATGGGCATGGAGGGAGAGGGACAGCTCACCCTGTGATTTTGTCCTGTCCGACTCAGACTCTGCAGACCGAACTCATTAGAAGTATGCCTAGTTTGAGCCTGGCGGAACAGAATCCCCGAACCCAGATCCAAACTGCACTCCCCGGACCTGACTTGCATTCCCCGCAGTGCCCCCACAGTGCAGTTTCAGCTTGGGAAAACAGAGCAGTGGGGAGGCAAGAGGAAACCACCTTCCTCACCATGCCACAGTACCAAGGAGAACAGAGCTCCAGCAGCTCTTTAAAAAGGCAGTTCTCCACAGTTCCTGCGTGACTGCAGGGAATGTGAGTTGAGCTTGAGTTCCATGGACCCGACTCTTTAATAGCTGTAATGTCAATGCAGCTTTTAAAGCCACCAGAGCCCTCCTAGACTAAGAAAGCGGGCAACCCCATCCATTGGACTTGCCTTAAGAAATCCATCCCTGGTGCTGTCCAGTGCATGTCTGGACTGTTTCGCAGCTGAGTCTCGCCTGCAGTGGGCTCTGCTAGACAGGGATCAATTCCCACCCCCCCACTGTCAATGACTAAGCTCACTTATCTTTAGCATGAGATCTGCACTGCGGGGAGCAGAGAGGGTCACCCACTTTCTGCACAGCTGTACTCAAGCAAGAGGGAGCCGAAGGCTCCTTCAGGTTCACACAACATGCCATTACTGGTGTGCCATAAACAATGCAGCCTACGCAAGGAGGAGGGGGTGGAAGCCAGAAGTTGCTGGGATGAAGAGCACTGGGCAACAATGGTGAATCTCCTGGATGCAGCTGAGGGATGGCTATGTGGGAAGATGCGAAGCAGAAGGACTAGAGCCTGGGGCAACCAAGGAGCGTGAAGAGCTCGTCCCCAGTGACTGGGTCTGATGGAACAGCTCAGAGCTGGGACTTCCTCCAGGCCTGTTTCGTAGTTAGCCCCATGCAGGGACCTCATACGTCCTAATGGGCTCTTCTCTGCTGTCTTTCCTGCCCTAAATAACACCCACTAAGGGAAGACCATCAACAACTCACAACTATATATGATCAAAACTGGGATTCCATTGACGTTACTGAGCTGTGTTTGGTGTAGTGGTTAAGTGCACAGACTCTAATCTGGGAGACCTGGGTTTGATTCCCCACTCCCCCACTTGCCATAGCTCTGTACCAGCTGTTCTCTCAAGGATAGTTGTCTCAGAGCTCTCTCAGCCCCACCTACCTCACAGGGTGTCTGTTGTGGGGAAGGGAAGGGAAAGGGGTTGTAAGCCACTCTGAGACTCCAAGTGAGTGAAGAGCAGGATATAAATCGAATCTCTTCTCATCTTCTCTTTGTGCCTACATCATTTTGGAAATCGAGTTCCGTTTTACCATCCAGTGTTGAAGATCACTGAAACATCTTGATTTATACCTGGGGGAGACGTATGGCTGTTATTCTTTCCACAGTGGCCGTCTTCTGCTGCAGTTACTTTCTGTTTGGAGGTCCGTGGACACTGTTTATGTATGGAATTACAGAGGAGCCTACTGTTGGTTTCTGAACAGGTTCTTTTTGTAAATAATGCTAATTGTTATGAGCAATCTGTTGGATATGTGTTTATACATTCTATCGGGTTATGACCACTAACCCATCTTTGTACTTTAATGAAGGTAATATACAGTTTTGATCATATATAGTTGTGAATTGTTGATGGTCTTCCCTTGATGGGTTTTATTTGTGGCTATCCTTGTACACTAAGGGTTCTCTATTGGAACCAGTTTGGTGTGTAGTGGTTAAGTTGAAGCCAGTTTGGTGTAGTGGTTAAGTGCACTGACTCTAACCTGGGAGAACTGGGTTTGATTCCCCACTCCTCCACTTGCAGCTGCTGGATGACCTTGGGCAAGCCATAGTTCTGTCAGAGCTGTTCTCTCAAGGACAGTTCTGGAAAGAGCTCTCTCAGCCCCACCTACCTCATAGGGTGTCTGTAGTGGGGTGGGGCAGGGAAAGGAGTTTGTAAGCCACTCTGAGACTCCAAGTGAAGGGTGAGGTATAAATCCAATCTCCTCTTCTTTTTCTTCTATTGTCCTTGGTCTTTCCTGCCCTAGCATATATGGCTGGGATCCACACTAGGGCCACTGGAGGATTTCAAACGACCCAAGTTGCATCTTTTGTCTTTGTACCCATTTAGGCATGCAGCTAGAAGAATGCCACAGAATGTGTGAGGGGTTTCCCACAAGAGTACCTTCCCCCCAGGGGTTTTCTGGGGAAATGACAGGAATGCTTTCTGCGGATGTGCAGTCATGTGTTTCTCTCCTAGTGTCTGTGGTCCCCTTGCCTGGAGAAAAACTGCCGCTTGGAGCAGTTTCCCCCAGTTCTGGGCCTCATCCCTGATGCATCCCTGATCTTTCTTTAGGGGCTCTCTCTCCAAAAGGGGGTGTCTTTATAACGTGGGTGGAATGACCATGCTTCCTTCCCTGTGTGTCAGCCTGTGATTGCAGGTGGGGATTTGAACCCCTATCAGAAGAAGAGGAGGAGGAGGAGGAGGAGGAGATTGGATTTATACCCCGCCCTTCACTACCTGAAGGAGTCTCAGAGTGGCTTACAATCTCCTTTCCCTTCCCCTCCCCACAACAGGCACCCTGTGAGGTAGGTGGGACTGAGTGAGCTCTGAGAGAACTGCTCTTTCCAGAACAGCTCTGAGAGAACTGTGACTGACCCAAGGTCATGCCAGCAGCTGCCTGTGGCGGAGCGGGGAATCAAACCCGATTCTCCCAGATTAGAGTCCACGCTCCTAACCACTACACTAAACTGGCTCTGCAGGACTCCCAGAATCATGGTAGTTACAGTTAGTTCTACTGGGTGGGTTACATTCCTCCTAACAGCTGAGCGTGCTACATTTCCTTTGTTCCTTCCCTCCTTGCGTTGCGTGTATGAGTGGGGGACAAAATGACAACAGGGAGGTATATCAGCAGGCTGGATGCTTCCATGTATGGCTGGCACAGGAGCGTCATCAATGTGCCGTTCTGTGATTGGTTGGTCTTTGTGTCATGTGGGCTCCAGTGCAATCGCTATCCTCAGCTCCTCAGACTGGGGTCCCTTTCAAAAACGATTTTCTCCCTTGAGAAAGCACAGGATGCCGGCTGTCTATGCTGGCGCCATGCCAATACCACCATAAGCCAGAATCCAGGGCTTCGGGTCACTCCATCAATGACTTCCTTTTCAGTCTACACAGCCAGTGTGGAAACAAACTTATTTCAGTCAATCAGGGCAGAAGTTCACAGCCACACCACCTGCCTCTCAGCCTCTTCTCTCCTATGCTTTTGCGATAAATATTCTGTTGCTTTCCAGCATTACCGGTAGAGCCCAGAACTCAGGGAAAGGTCCGCATCTGCATGCAGAATTCCCCAACCTCAGTCTCCTGTCTAAAATGATCTCATGCTGAAGTGCAGAGAAGACCCTGAAAAGCCACTGTGAGGCCATCATAGGCTGCGATCACAAATACTAAATAATCCACTTTCAGTGCACTTCCCAGCTGGATTTTATTGTGTGAACCAGTGTTCCCTCTAAGCTGAGTTAGTGTGAGCTAGCTCACAGTTTTTTAGCCTCTGGCTCACACATTTTTGCCTTAGCTCAGGAAGGATGGCTCCAGAGCAAACTAATGTATGCAGCAGCCCAATTGCTCACTCACAACTTTAATGCTGGTAGCTCACAAAATAGAATTTTTGCTCACAAGACTCCACAGTTTAGAGGGAACATTGGTGTGAACTGGCAAAATCCAGCTGGAAAAGTGGAAAGTGGACTGAAAGTGGATAGTTTAGTGTGCGTGATCGCAGCCATAGGCTGGTAATATAATTAACTATGTATGTTCCTCTGTCTATGAAGTAGAGGACTAATCCTACAGCACAGATACAGTGCAGGAATTAGTTAGCAAGAGAGACGAGACTCCGTAAGGAACTTAGGGCTGTACTACCCTTTGCATTTGCCACATGACCGCCATAGGGACTTCATGTCTGGCAGGCTCCTCAAGGGAACCCAATTCTTGATCACACAGGCCCTGATTCGAATGAGGCACCCATGTGTTTGAGAAGTGAGTTCCCATGGGCAACCTGTAGCTGATATCTGACTGTGGCCACTTCCACACTGTCATTTTTGTCACTGGTTTGTCCCTATTGCTTTGGGTCCCGTCCCCCCCCCTTTCCATATATGTTTTGCTCCCTCTGGGACTACTAGAGAGAGCAAAAAAAATGGGGGGGGGACCCTGAAGCAACAGGGACAAACCCCATGAAGCTCCCATGTCAAATGTAATGTAACATGTAGTTCAGTCCTTAGTCCTGAAAGAATACAGAGAAGAGAACATGAAACTGGAGACATATCAAAAACCAGCCAGAGGCAAAGCAGAGCCAGTGTGGTCTAGTGTCAGATTAGGATCCAGGAGAGCCGACAGACATCCTAGGAGATCTGTATTCAAATCCCTGCTTTGTCAAAGAATCTCAGTGGGTAACCTCAAGCCAAACCTACCTCACAAAATTGATACTGAGAGAATAAAATGAAGGAGGGGAGGGGAGAACAGTGTCAGAAGCTGCTTTGGGTCCTCTGAGGAGAAAAGCGGAGTATAAACAGAAAATTAAAAATTCGATGACAACACGATTCAGACATCGGCCAACCTTGAAATCCTGGCTGTCTGCTTCTCTCAGCTTTTTCAGCCGGAAGTCTCCCTCGCAAGGGTTCAGAGCGGACGGGGGAGCCACACAGGAGCATCGGCATTCCGGTCCAGAAGTAATGGTCTCCACCACGTAAAAATCCTCCGGGTTGGAAGCTCCATCGTTAATCCTCTGGCAGGCGCTTCGACCCAGGGGCCTCACCACACACTTGCACTGACAGTCACTGCCTTCTGATATGGCCTTCACCTTGTCATAGTCACCTAGCAACTAGTGGAGGGGGGGGAGAGAAGAAATATAAGTAGGTCAATTGGGTCTGAAGGAAAGATTTCCCCCCCCCATACACATTTCTGTTTGCTTCGCAGTGTGTTTGGCAAAGCCAGAAACACGCCTGAAACCCTGAAGAAATACATCATTCAAAACTGCTGACTCTGAAGTTTTCCATGCCTTGGTAATTTGGGAAAGTAATTTTCTTCAGCCACCAAACTGGGGGGGGGACGGGACTGCTCAACTTCCCTCCCTCTAAAAAAAAACCCACTTCGGTATTTTTCTAAAGACTGGGGGGGAGTTAAAAGCTTGCCAGTCCCAAGCCATTCCCTCCAGAATGATCTCACAATGGGTACAATCTCTCAGTAGGTGTTCTTGCACAAATGTTCCCTCTGGGGCAATGCTCCCTCTGAGCTGTGGAGTCTTGTGAGCAACAATCCTACTTTGTGAGCTACCGGCATGAAAGTTGTGAGCGAGCGATTTAGTTACTGCGTACATCAGTTTGCTCTGGAGCCATCCTTCCTGAGCTAAGACAAAAATCTGTGAGCTGGAGGCTAAAAAACTGTGAGCGAGCTCACACTAACTCAGCTTAGAGGGAACACTGCAGACACTGCTTGAAATGAAGGTGCCATAGGAGCACTATGCTGCTTCTTGCACACCACACCACCTTTTTTTTTGCCAGTGGGACATGAACAGCAGAATTTCCCAACTGATCGTGCCCCATGGGAAAGGTCCAGTGTTCCCTCTAAGCTGAGTCAGTATGAGCTAGCTCACAGTTTTTTAGCCTCCAGCTCACACATTGTTGTATTCACTCAGAAAGGATGGCTCCAGAGCAAACTGATTTATGCAGCAGCCAAATCGCTCACTCACAACTTGAATGCCAGCAGCTCACAAAGTACAATTTTTGCTCACAAAACTCCACAGCTTAGAGGGAGCATTGCTCCAGATTACGCCCTTTTTTTTGTAATGCACAAAACGGACACATTCACACTGTATTTGAAATGCGGTTGGTTTCTCAGATGCACGGAGGGGCAAAATGAGTCCCCTCTGCCAGGACACATGGCAGATATGTGGCGGGCTGGCGAGCGGGGCGGGGGGGGGGGGGGTGAAGCAGAAAAGCACATCCCACTTGGCCGAAGCCAAATTCTAACAACTATAAATGCAATCCAAGGAATTACCTTTTGGCTGTGTGCAGGGAACAAATACGGAAGTGAAAAATAAAAATAATATCAGAGAATATTTTATTGTGCAGCATGTGCGGAGCTTTCCAGAGTTACAGAACCTCATTCAGATGACCCTTGTGAGGACAGTTCACACGTTACAAACCTGGGATTGCCATTGGAGTATGCACCAGAAAGTCAATCCTGGTTCCCCAGTAAGTTTACAAGACAATGTTTGTGACACATTCATGCTTGATATATCAGGTGTACACTGAACCATGGGCTGTTAAGAAGGCTAACTGTATTCTTGCTGTTCTAGATTCAGCTATCAGTCAAACCTGTTTGCGATAACCATCACTTAGAACCCCAAACCATGGCTGGGATTCCAAATATAGTTTAGTTTTTTGCTTACATTTTCCCTCTTCTTAGGTGGATTATGATGGAGCACTGGCCAGAATTTAGAATTGTTATGTATCTATATTGTTTATTTAAACTATTTGTAAGCCCTCCTTTTCTACAGCAAACTACGGGGAAGTTTCCTTAACTATGGTTAGACACAATATCTAAATCCAACCATCAGCTAGATGGCTAGATCATGTTACTCACACAAAAAGATGTTGCCATTTCACAGCGAATGGAATAAAGCTCTCTTCTCACAAAGCAAAGCTCTGGAGGGGTCTGTCCGGAAGAGGTGTCTGTAACAGCCTATCACATGCCAAGCTCAACAGCTCTGACTAGTGCACCTTCAAGAGATTCTTCTTCTTTGTTTGTTTTCATTTCTTTGGGCAGCAGGCAGACCTCTGGGGCACACACCACCTTGCACACATCTGGATCCTGGACTGTTACAACTGTCTTAAGCCAATGCAGTTTGTCCAACTGAAGCCAGTTTATTTCATTGGTCTTAGAAACAGAATTAAAGAGTTGGAAGGGACTGCCAGGGTCATCTAGTCCAACCGCCTGCACAAGGCAGGAAATTCACAAATACCTCCCCCCCACACCCCTAGTGTTCCCTGTTCCATGCCCAGAAGAACTAAGAACTGTTCCATGCCCATTAGAACTAAACACTGAGGCAACCCTTCTTGCCCTCCCTCTCACAATCTGCCAACGTTCACAAAATCAGCATTGCCATCAGATGACCATCTAGCCTCTGTCTGAAAACCTCCAGAGAAGGAGAGCCCACCACCTCCCAAGGAAGACTGGAGAGATTCTGCATAGGATCCCACAACAAATCTCCCCAGCAGTATCAGCATGACTTCTGCATTTCAAGGTCTGCAATTAAACTGCCATCACGATGTATTGACGTTCATAACTTTGGAAACCACCTCAGCCAATTATGGGCAAGGGGGTATAGAAATATTTTAAACAAATCAGTAAAATTATGTCCAAAAATGTATCCAAATAGCTGTTTGAAAACCAAACTGGTCCTCTTTCCAGCAGGCAATTGCTACCTTTTCCCTTTGGCTTGGCGAAGACTATGCTTTGAAGCGAGGGCTCGCTCCCCTAGCAACGAGAGCTGATCCAGTCTGAGATACCAATTTGCTGGCCTCTCTCTGCACACACTTCTAAGCAGTGGCTTAGCATAGTATTCAATTTAGGGTCAGGTCGGCATCTGAAATATATCTAAAGCCCGTGAAGCTTTGCTTTTCTTTCTCATGGACCAGGAAACTCAAGCTAACAGCCAGAATTTATGCGACAACATGGTAGTCTAAATTGTAGTCGTATATCTAAGTAACGATCATTGGTTAAGTTGATGATAAAGAGGGAAAGGACCCATCAACACAACAGAAAGCCCACTGGGGGGAGGGGGGGGAGAATTCTGACTGTGACCAATTTATGGGTAGTTCCAGCAACTGCCGGAGCCTGCAGCAGCTGCAGCTTGGAGCTGACTTGAACCACAGGTGAAAGCCAACACAAGCGGATGGAACACTGCCACCATCACAGGCTCAAAGAATCACATGAATGCCCACCATCCCAAGAGATTAGACCAGCTGAAGTTGTAGCGATTGGGTTTAAAGGGGCAGCAGCTGGGATGCCGGCAAACCACAGAAATCCAACACTTCACAGGATTATCGGCTCTTAAGCCAAGTATTTCAGCTTTTGGGGGATCAGGTTCTAAGTGCCCCTTTATTCAGCAGCAAAAGTGTGCGAGGTGAAAGAGTGCAGATGCGATACAATCCCCCTGTGCAGAGGGCTTCCACTGCTTAAGGCAACAATCCGAAAGTTCCCTCTACTAGAAAGCCACTAAAAAGAAGTACCTGGATCTAACTAAAAAAAGCAAAGCAAAGCAAAGAATGCACTTCTGACCAAGATGATATGAGAACGGATGCAAAACAAATGCATCATGCTGAACACACAGACTTGCACGTATCTGAGCAAATGGGCTCCAGCCCCTGAAAACTTAAGCTGGACTCAGATGTGGTGAGCAGGAGTCACACAAGACTCCTCTTCGTTCTTATTCCTGCAGTACACGAACACAGCTACCCTGCTGGAATCAGACCAGATCCGACTTAGCTGTGACGTAAGGCTGGCTCAGAGTGACTTCTTGCCCCCAAGCAAGGTACATCCCTTCCCTCCTGGGCCTGTGCCACTGCTGGCGGAGCCCATGCCAAGTGTTGCAGGAGACTGGCACGCACTCAGCCAAGGGTAGTGTGAGCCCAGGAGGGGATGCCAGTCCTCTCCTGTGCCGCTGATGGGCTGGAGCCAGCTGATCCCCTGGGGTGCCTCCGCGGTCTTCTTGCTGTATGGCCCCCAGCAGTCACTCGGGTGGCTTGGCCACAGAACGGCCCCTGCTACGATGAGTGAGGTTTAGCAATCACAAATGCCTTCTCGACGGACAGACAGACAGACTCTTGCAACACTCATTAGAGAAAAATGTAACAATGCCTCCAAGAGACCCGCTCTCACCCGACACAGTTAGCGGTAGAATGTGACTGAACACAAGGCTGGAATCCTATCTGTGCACAGCTATTTAAGGAGTGATCCTCGCTGGACTTAGTGAAACATACTTCTGAGTAAACATATACAAGATCAGAGCTGTGTATACAAGGACTTTGTTTTGGTGGTGGTGCAGATCCACTAACAATCCGATGCCAACACTCCTGAAGCAACAGGGCACCTACATGATAAATCCCCATTCCCAAAGATGGACGTCTCGGGAAATCATTCATTCCGGTTTCCAAACAACAGATGCTCATCCAACCAAACCTCAAACGCTCTGCCTTAACTCAGGCTGCAGACAAAGCTACACAAGCGTTAGCCTTGGAACCGGCACCTCAATCCTATACCCTTGAAAGGAAAGCCCCTGAGCATCTGCAGAATTTGCCCCAAAGCAAAGCTGTTTTTAAGATCGTCACAGGGGAAATAAGAGTCTGGGGGAGTTTTACGCGCATCAGCCCTTTAAACCTACGAAGCCCCCATACAGGGGATTGGGGGAGGGGCTCAACCACTCCCCAGCTATGGAGCTGCACTTCTAGCCTTCATCTGCAAACTGCCCCTTTACTGTCTCCAAACCAGGAGGAAAGGCAAAGTATACATATTTTAATTTGGGCAAGACCTCTGAAAGTCTAATCCTTGCACGGAAAGTTAACTCCCTGCAGTCCAACCCTAAACATGCTAACTCATAACTAAATCCAACTGAGGGCACACATGTTTAAGATCACTACATGAAGCGTAGTGCTAGAGGAAAGGGAATCCCCTCTCCTCTCCGGGGGCTGCCTTCTCCTGAGAGTCAGCCCCTCTATCAAGGTCAGAGCCTGGAAGCTGCTCTCCAGCAAGTCTTTCACATCACTTATTATTTTAAAAAACTGGAGGCACTGGGGATTGAACCTGGGGATAGCTGCATGGAAAGCAGAGGTTGCATTTGGTATCTTCTGCATGCAAAGCAGATGGGTCTACCTGGGCTGAAGCTGGGTGGGACCTTCTGAAGGTAGCCAGAGATCCACTTGGGGATCTCCTGTGTGCAAAGCAGATGCTCTGCCACTGCACAGCGCCACTGATAAGAGACTCCTTGTCTGCCAAGGGAAGCTGCCCGCCGCTTGAAGCTTTAATTTCACCCAAAGTTACCCGCAAATACGTTTGGGAATATGTATTCCACACGTTAATCCATCAGCATCGAGTTTTTCTTACATGTGGCGACCGATTCCGAATATTCGTTTTAGTAATACCGTAAGATAAGAGTACAACAAACGGAGCAAGGAAAATAAAACGGGGTGGGTGGGGGGGAGGATGCATCCCTTCTTCTAAACTTCCCTTCAGCTGGCTCTCTCTCCTGCCTGCAGAAATCCTGGGTGGCTTTTTGCCTCTCTCGGAGCGGCTGCAACGCTCAGAACACTCTCCTGGGACTGGGAGCAAGTCCCGTTCGAGACACCCGCGTAGGAATCTGCATGCAAGACCTGTGCAAAGACAGCTGCTCAGGTCTACTCGGTGCGGCTGGCTCCCAGGAAAGCGCTCTCGACTCCAGGGACCCAAACTTCGCGCGGGGTTTCCCTCCCGTACCTGGGAGAGGATGTTCTCCTGGTTGTCCGCCTCGTCCTGCAGGGGGGCGCCGGCGTTGGCGGCAGGGGGGCTGGCACTGGGGTTGGCGCAGGCGGTGCCCCACCACACCGCCAGGAGCGCCGCCGAGCAGCAGCAGCAGAGCAGCGCCACGGGCCGCGCCATGGAGGCGGGCGGCGGCGGCGGCTAGCAAGCGGCGGGCGAGCCGGGCATGGGGCGGGCGGATGCAGTGAGCTTGCTTCTCTCCTTCCCGGCCTTCTGGGGCGCCGGCGGGAGGAGGGCTCGGGCTCGGGCCGGCTGCGGGCGAGGCGGGCCAGAAGGAGGAGTCTCCCGGTGTCGCCCTCTATTGTGCGCTCGCCTCGCTCTGCTCGCCTCCGCTGGTAGCTGGGCTCTGGAGGGAGGGGATCGGGGGCGCATGGGGGCGGCGAGAGGGGGGAGAGAGACGGCCTTCCGCAGGGTTTGGCCCTGGAACCTGTTGGCCGCGGCCCCCAAGGAAGACCGCCGCCTCCTTCCCCCGGCCGGCCCAAGGCGAGCTATGAAGCCGGAGATGGGGAAGGGGTTTCCTCCCACGTTGTGGGGCGCTCTGTCGGCACGAGCGCCGGACAGAACTGGGAGTGAGTCCCGATTGAGAGGCGGAAGGGAAGCGCAGAGGTCAGCCTCTCCTCGCGGCTAGCCACTGGCGGGGGCTTCTGGCCTCCTGGTCTTGAACTCCGTGTGAGCGGTTTCCGAGGACACGTGCGAGGGAATCGACTGGAGGGTTCTCCGGCGCGCTCTGCAGACGGATCGTGTTTGGAGAGGTTGCAGAGCGTCGATTAGATTAATACAATAAAATCTTTGTGGAGTGCCTGTCTTCATAATCGAAGAGCATGAAGGGATGGATCTCTTGGCAGCTTGCTTGCTTGACCAAAGAGGGTCGATGCTCAGATTTCTGGAGGCAATCTGGGCTCGGCGGGGTCTTTAAGGCCTTTCTTCCTGCGGGTTCTGTGATCCGAAGTGACCCTGGACAATTGTGCCAGTTTGGGTTTATGTTGTCAAATGGGATACTAATCTTTAGTTGGAAGTTTCAGTTAAAGTATTTTTTTTAATGTATTGGCTAGGACTGTCGATAGCTCTGTCACCGCCGCTAATTGGAGCATCCATGTTCAGAAGCAGTGTGCTGAGAGGATCAATTAAAAAAGGAGCTCTCGGTTTTATCCCTTGTTTGTGGGCTTCCCAGAAGCATCCAGCCACTGTTGGAAACAGGATGCTGAACTAGGCTGGATCTGGTTCTGCAAACCTCTCCTTGTTTTCTTGAAAGCCAGCATGGTGTAGTGGTTAGGAGTGCACACTCTAATCTGGGAGAACCATGTCTGATTCCCCGCTCCTCCACTTGCAGCTGCTGGTGTGACCTTGGGTCAGTTACAAGTTCTCTCAGAGCTGTTCTCCTAAGAGCAGTCCTCAAAAGAGCTCTCTCAGCCCCACCTACCTCACAGGGTGCCTGCTGTGGAGAGGGGAAGGGAAAGGAGATTGTAAGCCGCTCTGAGACTCCGAGTGAAGGGCAGGGTATAAATTCAATCTTTTCTTTTTGTTGTTCTTAAGACAGCAAAATGAATTCTTTGCATTAACCTTCAATACCATTATTGGAGGCATACAACATTGTTTTTCAGGGTGTGACTTTGCAGAGGCAGGGAAGGTTGAAATGATGGAATTTGTTGGCAAGTCACCACAGAGCAATCGCCTGAGGTTTGTAAGAAGTCAAAGGTGAAATCTTCTAATTTAGGGGCCCCCAGCCTTTTTTAGCCTGTGGGTACCTTTGGAGTTCTGACACAGGGTGGAGGGCACATCCACAAAATGGCTGCCACGGAAGGCACAGCAACACACACCCACGCGCTGGGAAAGGGGAATGAGCCAGAGAATAAAACCAACACTATGGTGGTAGTTGCTGCTGAAGCAATGTTATTTTAATTTGAATAGCTATAAGAACATAAGAGAAGCCAGTGTTGGATCAGACCAATGGCCCATCCAGTCCAACACTTTGTGTCACACAGAGGCCAAAAACACCAGCTGCCCTCAGGAGATCCACCAGTGGGGCCAAGACACTAGAAGCCCTCCCACTGTTGCCCCCCCCCCCCAAGCACCAAGAATACAGAGCATCACTTGCCCCAGACCGAGACTTCCTATCTATACTTTGTGGCTAATAGCCACTGATGGACCTCTGCTCCATGTGTTTATCCAATTCCCTCTTGAAGCCATCCATGCTTGTAGCCGCCACCACCTCCTGTGGCAGTGAATTCCATGTGACCTATCAGGGTATAAATCATAAAAATAAATTATCTCTGGTGGCCAGTCAGAAATGACCCCGCCCACTTTCTGAGAACACTTGGCAGGCCCCAGGTGAGGTGCTGGTGGGGGCCATGGTGCCCAGAGGCAGCACACCGGGAATTCCTGTTCTAATTCAAACCCATAACTTATTGCTAGAAGTAGAGGTCTGACATGAATTCATTCATTCATTCACTCATTTGGTACATTTTTATCCCACTTTCCAAGGCAGGATAAAAAGAGTGAGGTGCATCATTCTCCCATCCTCGACAACATTCCTTTCATATGCCCGTGGTTATTCACCCCTTTCGAAATAATATATACTTATGAGGTTATGTAGAACTGTGCCGTTGTCATTGCAACTTTGAATGAGCAAGAGACTGGAAACCTTTTGTTGTTCATGGGTCAATGTTCAGATGAAGTTTCTTGTGAAACAAAGCATCATTCCAGAGACCTTCGTCAACCACATCCTTATGGACCTCTAACTTCTGATTTATATATATGTGTGTTTGTGTGTGTGTATTCTGCACTTTAGAATTCGTTATACAATGCTTTAAATAGCGCTTTATTTGCAGTTTTCTTTGTTCTTTTTTCATGCTTTTTGAAACTGTGACTTCCCCAAATGACATTAGCAGGCGTATTACAATAGCAGTTGTGATTGGAATAGGTGTGATATGCAGAGAGGTAGTCGGCGTGGAGAAATCAGCAGTGGTAATGAGACAGGAAACCTAGGTCTCAATTCAGGCCAGGTGGAGGCATTGTCTTGAGCTTCGTTATCGGTTGCAATTCAGTAGTGTCTCTTTCTGTGAGGTGGGTTTCGCTGAGAGAGAGTGACTGGCCCTAGGTCACCTGATGAGCTTCACGGCAGATTGAGCATTTGAACTGGGCCTTCCGCATCCTAGTCTGATACTAACTGCCACACCACACCAGCCAGTATAACATCTGTTTTTGAGAAAGAATGCATACGAATCCAGCAAGCCAGTCGGTGTTCTTGGAAAACGTTGATAAAAACCATAATTGTGAAACATGTCAAAGAACAATCCACGCTGAGGAAGAATCAGCTCAGGGGACATCTGTCTTTACCAACTTTTGAGAATGACCTCGACATGCACAATTTATCTATTTATTTATTTCGATTTATATCCCGCCTAGCCAGCGAACCGGCTCTAGGCAGCTAACAGCATAAAATCATTCAAATACAAAGTTAAAACACAGCATAAAATTGACTCATTTTAAAATGCTACAAACAATCAGATCACAGATGGCAGCAAACATACCAGCACCAAATACTAGCCACTAACTAAAGCCCATCCAGGAGGCTTCCACCGTAGATGTTCTGGAGATGGTTCATTGCGCCATCTACTAAGGGCCATTCCCTCTGGTGGTGGCCCCAAAAGCCTGGCGGATTTTACAATCTGGTAAAATCCTCTGTGCTCTGTCTTAAAAAAAAAAGCACTTCACTAGGACTGCAATCTTAGGTGTGCCTTCTTGGGAGTAGATCCTATTTAACAGGCTGGGAATCATGGAATAATAAACGAGTATTAAGCTGACAAACCCTCATCAAAGACTGCGGACCAATTCTAATTGGCAGCAATCCATGAGTACTCAGAGGCAAGGTCTGCTGTGGTCAGTAATGGAAAGACGATATCCATAGTAATAAACTACAAGAGTACAAAAGCGCTGTAATGATGCAGAGAAAATTAATGCCAACACAATTTATATCAATATCACCTAATTAAAGAGAAACAGTGCATAAGAACTTGATTACATACATTCTTTCCTTCTCAGGCACAAGGTCCACAGACAAATTAAAGGACAAGTAAATATCAATACATCACATACAAGGGAAAATATCTATTACAATAAATGTTTCTTCTTTACTTAAGGCACAAGGCTCACAAAATCTTCAAGAACAAAGTATCCAGTAAAGGGAGACGAAGATGCCAACTTGTTCTCTTCGTTTCATTAATGCTTCCTCAGTGGTTATGGAAATGAATTCTGGATGCTGAACACTTTGGGAACTTGATCCAGTTTTGCAAGTTAATACTAGCACTTATGTGCTTTACATATTGAGAACTGAGTTCACTGAGAGTGGCCAGGAGCAGAGCATGGGGCAGGTCCCCCCCCACTTTTTGCACTTGGGCGTTTGAGCGCCCAAGTGCAAAAGGGGGGGGGGAACCCGGGAGGGACGGTCAGACAGCCCTCTCTCACAATCATTGTGAGAGGGCTGTCCAGATCGGCTCAATTGCGGGTTCCTTGCGCAACCTCCTGGAAAATACTTGATTTTCCGTGGGTCAGAAAACGCGCAAGGAATGCACGATTGAGCCCGCTTCGGCGCGGGAGTTGTCCTGGGCAGTATGAACAGTGCCTTTAAATGCGGGAGGAAACAGCAGTTCCTCCCACTTTAAAGGGCTGTGTGCCCGCACCCTTAAATACTTGTGTTGGTATCCTTCTTTCCATGCTGTTGAACATCAGAAGAGCTCTGCTGGATCAGGCCAGTGGTCCATCCAGTCCAGTATCCTGTTTCACACAGTGGCCAACTGGTTGCCCTGGAGGGCCAAACAAACATGATACAGAGGCCAAGTTCTTCCCCAATGTTTTCTCCTAGCATAAGTACTCAGAAGTTTACTGCCCCTGGGATGTGGGAATTTCCTCTAGCCACCATGGCTAGTAAGCCCTGATGGACGTATCCTCTTCATGAATCTAATCCCTATTTAAGGCCATCTGTGCTGATGGACATAGGTTTGTAAATCCCACAACTGCACCCTTGAGAGATCCCAAAAGATCACACTAACCCAGGGGTGTCAAACATATGACCGGGAGCTGGAACTGGCCCATCCAGGGCTCTTATCCAGCACATGAGCAACTGGTGTGAGACAAGGGAAGGCAGGAGGCTGCAGGGGGGGGGGGGAGCAGGTGTGCAGGTGCACACGGTGAGGTGTGTGTAGTCGAAGCTGTCAAGAAATGAAAAGAAGGAGACAGGTATGGTATCCCTTGGAAAAAGCCTAATCTTGCATATGATTAAATACATTTATTGGGGCTGTTGTGGACTCCCCAGTAAATCAATTGCTTTCACACCTAGGAATCAATTGCTTTGGTTTGTATTTTGAGTAAAAAATAATATTGTTCCTTCAGATCACCTGTGTAATTTATAAAGTTTATATCTCACACATCTGGCATTACATTTTATGGCAGACATAGCCCAGCCTGACCAAGTGATATTTACATCAGATCCGGGCCAGATCATCCGGCCCTCATAACAAATGACTTTGACCCCTCTGCCCTAACCTACCTCAAAGGGTTCTTATAAGGATAAAAGGTGTGGGGGGGGGGAGAGAACAATGTTGTAGAAGAAGAAGAGGAGGAGGAGGAGGAGACTGGATTTATATCCCACCCTTCACTACCCAAAGGAGTCTAAGAGTGGCTTACAAACTCCTTTCTCTTCCCCTCCCCACAACAGACACCCTTTGAGGTAGGTGGGGCTGAGAGAACTCTTTCCAGAGCTGTCCTTGAGAGAACAGCTGGGACAGAACTATGGCTTGCCCAAGGTCATCCAGCAGCTGTGTGTGGAGGCGTGGGGAATCAAACCTAGTTCTCCCAGATTAGAGTCCGCACACTTAACCACTACACCAAACTGGCTCTCCACTTGTAAGCCATTTGGGGTCCTCACTGTGGAGAAAAGCAGGGTAGAAATATGTTACTATATAGCTGTACATCATGATACCTCTTCCCCCAGTTTGGGCTGGTCACTTGCCAATTTCTTTTTTTATTAGATCTGGAGTCTCCAGCCCTTTTAAACCTGCAGGCACATTTGGAATTCTGACATGGCATGGTGGGTGCAGCAACAAAGAGGAAGGAGAGAAGAGAGAAGAGATTGGATTTATACCCCGCCCTTCACTAACCGAAGGAGTCTCAGAGCGGCTTACAATCTCTTTTCCCTTCCCCTCCCCACAACAAGCACCCTGTGAGGTAGGTGGGGCTGAGAGAGCTCTTTCGAGAACTGCTCGTAAGGGAACAGCTCTGAGAGAACTTGTAACTAACAAAATGGCTGCCACAGGAGGTGAAGCCAGCCACAAAATGATTGCCACAACTTCAGTACCTCAGTGTAGATCCTTATGGAGTGGTGGCAGCTGCTGCCAAAACAAAATTTGAAAAAAAAGGCTGCACAGCCTATCAAATCTCCAACAGCCAATCAGAAGCCTTGCTGAGCAAAAGCCCTACCTGGCCTCGCCCCCTTCCTAAAAACACTTGGCTGGCTCCAGAAACGTGTTGACAGGCACCATGCGTCCCATAGGCAGCGCAATGGGGGGTCCTGAATTAGATGGTGATTCATTGTTGTTCCCAAGTGTCTCCCTTCGAAGATATATTTCCAATGCCCAGGCCAGGGACAGCTGGATATTTGGTTTTGCACCTCATTTCCCCCCAATATTGCCTTCACGGCTTGTTTAAATTCCAAAGTGGCAATGCTAAATTTACTTAGCCACATGACATGAAAGTTTGGTTTTTTTAGAGTCTATTTTTGGGGAAAGAACTACTAAGCTTTCCAGTCGAGATTTTGAGGGAGGCAATTTGCTGAGAAGGTGGAAATTGTGCCAGACGGTTTGCCTCCCGGCAAAGAGACAGACTCTTTCAATTGTGGAGTAAATTGCCGGTTTTTCATTCCCATCAGCTGTAAAACAGCAAATTCTTTCTCAGCAGCCTCTCCATTAGATAGCATTCATCATTCCCTTCTCAGAGCCATAGACAGAGTTTCCTAATTTAGCATTCCAATAAATCTTCCCCCCACCCCAAACGGGCAGACATTTTAAATTAATTTTTCACTCAACAGGGAGCAGTTTGAACAAAGCCCCAGGGGTCAGTTGTTTCTTAGACGACTCACTTTTGCAAAGTACTCCAAAGAAAAGCATCATCAGGCCAGTAAAAATATCAAGTGGGGCGGGGCAGGGGAGGGGAAACAGCCAAGAAAATAATGTTGCAATGCCAACAAGGGAAAACGTGGCAAAAAGGTTGACAGGAAAGGGGTTAAAAATCCTGCATTTGTTCATTTTAAAAGCCTTCCATTAAATAAAAACAGATGGTAAAAATCTAGAGATTTTTTTTTTTTAAAATGTAACGTCTCCTTCGTAAACTCCATGAAATTAGGGGAGTCCCAGTTCTACTCCCAACCAGCAGTGGAGGTAGGAATTCCCAGTTCTGGTCAAAGAGCAACAACTCCTGGAGCTGGAACCTGCATAGCTGAGTAGGTGTGTGATGATGTGTTTGTGTGCGTTTCTGTCTGTCTTGTCAGTTTCGATCCCATGTTCCATCAGTGGAAGGCACTGACAGCTGTCAGTCTGGCTTTCCTTTCTCTCAGCAGTCTTTTTAAGGCTCCATTAGAACATCCATAAAATTCTCCACAGTTACTGGATTTGAAAGGTCTTGGGATGCTTTACTACAGCACAAGCGCTTTCATCTTGGAAAGAACAATTACAGGCACTTTCATCCGTCATTAGAATGGACTATTGATAGTGATAATGGATTGTTTATTGTGATTAAGATATGTGCTGTTGTAGAGATATATGCACAATAATAAGAAAACATTGAAGTACTGAACTTTCCATAGTTCAGCCAGTTTGGTGTAGTGGTTAAGAACGTGGACTCTAATCTGGGAGACCCGGGTTTGATTCCCCACTCCTCCACATACAGCTGTTGGTGTGACATTGGGTCAGTCACAAGTTCTCTCAGAGATGTTCTCTCAAGAGCAGTCCTCGAAAGAGCTCTCTCAGCCCAACCTACGTCACAGGGTGTCTGTTGAGGGGAGGGGAAGGGGAAGGAGTTTGTAAGCCACTCTGAGACCCCAAATGAAAGGTGGGGTTTAAATCCAATCTCCTCCTCCTCCTTCTTCATTTCATGGTTTTTATATGTTTTTTTAAAATTATTATACCTTGTTTCTGTGGCTCTCTCTGGATTATGTATGTCTGTCTAACCTCAGCTGGAGGAGAAATAAGGGAATGATTCCCCCCTTTTCCCATTGCAGGCTCTCAACCTGCATGGCTATTGCTCCACATGGGTCTTGCAACCCTGGGAATAAGGTTTCTCAGGGTCAGAAAGGACTTCTGTGGGAGCAGATTGCCTGAGGTGGTCTTAGACCATGCTGGGGGGGGGGGGTCGTCCCTGACGACCCACAGCTCTACCTCCTGATAGGGGGGTAAGAAAAAGAGCACGGGCTCCCACGGCCACCACTCATGCCACCCCATCTGGAGCTCGGGCTACCCACTCACAATGCCAGCCACTCATAACCACCCCCTCCAGGCTTCAGGCAGCCAGTTTCCAGCAACAGCTCCCACCCGCCTCATGTGAGGCCAAGGCTACCCCTTGCTCAGATCTGGTTGGGAGGCAGCATGGGACCCCAGTGGGGGTGGCAACGACTCTGGGGCCTCATCCTGGACTTTTGCCCAGACCCACAATCACTAAGACCTGGGAAGTGCTGGGGGAGTCTTTGAGTGGGATCTAGCCCATGGATTACTGAGTCTACATATATGAACATAAGAACACAAGAGAAAGCAGTGTTCCCTCTAAGCTGAGTTAGTGTGAGCTAGCTCACAGTTTTTTAGCCCCTGGCTCACACATTTTTGTCTTAGCTCAGGAAGGATGGCTCCAGAGCAAACTAATTTATGCAACAGCCAAATCACCTGCTCACAACTTTAATGCCAGTAGCTCACAAAGTAGGATTTTTGTTCACAGGGCTCCATAGCTTAGAGGGAGCATTGAAGAGAAGCCAATGTTGGATCAGGCCAGTGGCCGATCCAGTCCAACACTCTGTCACACAGTGGCCAAAAATACCAGGTGCCATCAGGAGGTCCAGCAGTGGGGTAGGACACTAGAAGCCCTCCCACTGTTGCCTCCCCAAGCATCAAGAATACAGAGCATCACTTGCTCCAGACTGAGAGCTCGTACCTATACCTTGTGGCTAATAGCCACTGATGGACCTCTGCTTGGCTTGTATATGTGTGTGTGTGTGTGTGTGTGTATACACACACATACATACACCACAGGAAATTTCGTAGAAAAAGAGGTGCAGGAGCTCATTAGCATAATTCATTAGCATAACTTATTTGCATATGCTACACCACCTGACATCACCGGAAGTATGTCAGAAGGCAAGAAAGAAAGAAGAGAGAGAGAGAGCTAGCAGAGAGGGGACTGCTACTAATCCAAGCCTCAGAAATACCACTTTTCTGGGAGGACAGCTTCAGTGGTGGCTGAAGCCTTCAGAAGGCTGGTTGGAGGAACAAGGACCTTTCCAGGGGACGGGGTCATTTTGCTGCAGCCATGACACAAGCAGGCATTCCCCCATGGGACCAACTCCCAGAACTGAGCTCCCCCGAGCTCCTGCTTGAAATGACCCCCCCCCTGTGTATGTATAATTTTTACTTGAAATATTTATATACAACTTTTCTGATACATATGCAAATTGGTTTTTCATATATAAAAATAAAATGCTTTGTGGATGAGGATGTAGAAGAGAGGAAGAAGAGAAGAGAAGAGATTGGATTTATACCCCGGCCTTCACTACCTAAGGGACTCTCAGAGCGGCTGACAAACTCCTTTCCCTTCCCCTCCCCACCCCACAACAGACACCCTGTGAGGTGGATGGGGCTGAGAGAGCTATGAGACAACTGTCCTTGAGAGAACAGCTGGTACAGAGCTATGGCTTGCCCAAGGTCATCCAGCAGATGAAAGTGGAGGAGTGGGGAATCCTCCCCCTAAATGTCGTCAGGGATGCCCTAGGGATGCTGGTCCTGCATTGAGCAGGGGGTTTGGACTAGACGACCTGTGTGGCCCCTTTCAACTCTTGTGATTCTATGATTCTTTGGGGGCCATTTTCAATTGTTTTCAAATGTGTCGAGTAGCCACTCAGAAGGTGATTGAGAGAGACTGGGAAGGGCAGCCATGACGGAGCTAGAAAAGAAAGCTGACAGGAAGAAAGTTGGTTCATTTGGTGTTAGAGGAGAGTTTTACAGATACCGTGAGCCACCCAAAAGAGAAATAAGTGGATTCTAGATCAAATCAAGCCCAAACTCTGCCTACAAGCTAAAATGACTAAACTGAAGCTATCATACTTCAGTCACATTACAAGAGGACAAGAGTCACTGGGAAAGATAACAATGCTAGGAAAAGTTGAAGGCAGCAGGGGGAAAAAAAGATCCACAATGAGAGGGGCTGACTATAAAAAAAGCTACAGTCCTCAGTTTGGAAGACCTGAGCAAGGCTGTTAACAACAGGACGTTAATTCATACAGTCACCATAAGTCAGAAGCAACTTGATGGCCCTTCTCTCTCTCTTTCTCTCTCTCTCTCTCTCTCACACACACACACAGAGTAGCCACTGGCAAAATGCGGATATTTCTCTGTCACTACGGAATGCGGCTTCTCCTTTTCCTTGTGCAGTAACAAAAGTTAAATTTACCTGAGGGAGGAGGCAGGCTGCTTAAACTCTGCAGATGAGGTGATCTTCAAGCAGGCCCTCATGGAGACACCTCCTGATGCCCCTGCTGGCTTTTTTAAAAGCAAGGCTCAGGAGGGTAGCAGATTTTAAAAAGCGAACCTCAGTAGGGTAGCAGGCAGACCTAGCCAAGAACACACCTTCCACGTGGCAACCACTCCACTGCAAGTCTTTAAGCCTGGGGAAGAAGATGCTGCCAGGGAATGAACAATGGCAAATGTTCTGGCACCACAAACTCTCGAGAGAATTGCACAGTTGTGTTTTACATTTTCTATTTCGTGGGCTTGCAGGGAATAGTATAGCCTTTCAGTATCAGTCCCAAGATACTGGCTGACTCACCTCAAATTGCAGCCAATGCAGCCATTTTAGCCACAGCAACTAGCGGGGGTAGGGAGGAGGCTGAAGAAATAAAAACAACCCTTTCCTTTTGGTCAAAATGTAGAGTCTGGCTCTTGAGAGCCGTGGTCAAAAGTCCAGGATGCCTCTCTAGCTGACAATCCCATCTTCTTTGCCAAAAAAAAAAAAAAGTGTAGTGAGAACTGCACAACAACAAAAAAATGTGATTAACTAGGAACTATTTATTTACAAAAGCTATCTGGAAGGTCCAGGGAAAAAAAAAATCACTATATAAACAAATTAACCAACCCGCCCCCCCAAGCCTCACTTACTGGTTTCTAGCTTGTCCTTTTTGGGCTTCAATATTCTCACATCCTTCGGAACACAGTGAATCAGCTGCAAAAAAAAAAAAAAAGCAAATATTTTTCCTGATTTGTAGTACTGCAACACTGCTGAAAAGGTGCCACAAAGCACACACTAAAAATGCAATAAGACATAATACATGGCTTAAGTGTTGCATCAATACATAGTAGGGTTGCAGGATTGCCATTCCCCAGTTGGGGGTGGGGGGGTCTCCTGGTTTTGTGGACTTCTACCTGCTGCTGGTTGGCTGGACCATTCCCCCCCGCCCAACAGTGACGTTGCCAGAAATAAACACAACGTGCCTACGTCCCCTGGGGGTGACATGGGCACATCAGTGCTTTTGGGGGTGGGTGGGTAATGCTCTAGTTTTGGGGCAATATTCTATGTTCTGAGGCTGATTTTACCATGGAGTTTTGCACAAAAACTAGAGCATCACTTTCAGCTTCACTGATGTGCCTATGTCACGTACACGATGTCACTTCCAGTGATGTAGAAGAGAAGAGGAGATTGGATTTATACCCCGCCTTTCACTACCCGAAGGAGTCCCAGAGCGGCTTACAATCTCCTTTCCCTCCCCCTCCTCACAACAGACACAGGTGGGGCTGAGAGAGCTCTCTCTCAAGAACTGCCCTTGAGAGAACAGCTCTGAGAGAACTTATGACTGACCAAGGTCACACCAGCATGTGGAGGAGTGGGGAATCAAACCTCATTCTCCCAGATTAGAGTCCATGCTCTTAACCACTACACCAAACTGGCTACACCAAACTGTAGGGATGTCGCACAACACTTCTGGCTCCTGGAGAGTCCCCCCATCCCCCTTATACAGTTGCCATACACACACCTTCCCATGGGGATGGAGAATCCCCCACTCCCAGCCTGTGTTTCCCACCACCTCTCTGAGCCATCAGCTTAGCATGATGTAACTTCTGGGGAAATCAAGCCTCTCTAGGAACTGACCACAACTCTAGAGAGGAGTGACGTCACTTCTGTCTGCCACCCCCCTTAGGAAGTGATGTCAGTCCTCTCTAGGGATTGCCAGAAACAGTATGGTTCCTAGAGGAATATAACAATACTTTTAGTGGAAGTGATGTCACACTGTCAACCTGAGGCCACGCCCCCATGCCCCCACCCCTCAGTTTTCCACTGGTTGCTAGGCCAGGCTGGCAGCCCTAATACATATTGCGTGGTCAAATGTGACTTTGCACCACATGGGGTCATATTTTGGCACCACAAAATCTCTAGAGAACTGCACACTCCTGTTCTGCATTTTCTGTTCTGTTGGCTTGCATGGAATACAATGCCTTGTAAGGGCAGTGTCTCATTGTTCCCAATGACATTTTATAAAATCTTCAGCCTTTCTGAGAAAAAAACCCACTAGAGGTGGGGTGGTATGGACACAGTGCAGAGCTACTGCCTTTTAATTTAGGAGCAAGCATGGAAAATGAACTGACCCAGTCAGATAACGTTTTGTAATATGTTTTGTAGCATTTGGGGGCCTGGTTAGGACCCCAACCCTTGTAAACTGGAAGCTTTGTCTCTGGAGCAAACACCGGACTCCATGGGAAATCACAGTCAGTTGGGAAGTACATGGAATTCATACAAGCAAAATGAGGAGATGTCTTGCAGGGGATAGAGAAAAAATGCCTTATGATGCTGGCAGAGGCCCAGTAAACTAGAAACACCAACCTTACAAGAGCACAGCACACTAGGCCTTTCCACTGGCATGCACAGTGCTGGAGATGTTAAGCCTGTTACCTTGAAACACCCTGTTCCTTGGCTTGTTACCAAGAAGAAAAGGGCCCATGGCCAGAGTCTCCTACGGAGTTCTAAGCCATGACAGTAGATCGCTGCTGACAGAGGTCTATTGTGTCGGTAAGGCGGTGTGTTGGTTCTCTGGCTGCCTGTCCATCTGTAAAACCACATGTGGCCACTCAGACCAGGAATATGTTTCCAGGAAAACTTGTATCTAGCTGGGGGGATGACTACATGAAAAATAAGAAGCTCTGCAACAAACCTGGCCTAGTGAATGGTCAGTTTCTTTCTGCCTTGATCTGAATTCCAGACCCTTCCTGATGGCTTGAATTCAGGGCTGAGTTAAGATATGCTGACAACCTAAGCTTTATCACATTTAAGAGGTCCCATGGCATCACCAAAATAAATGGTAATTTTTAATACCTTTTTGTATTTAGAGATCCCTCATAATCTAGGATCCTGAACTGTAGTTTACTTTGTTTGTACAAAGATGAGGCATATGGAACCTATCTGGTCAACAGAACCTGAAGAAGCTGTAAACAGTGTGTGCTGTAATTAGGCGGTTATCCACATTTACCTGAAAGGAAGAGGATGAAGAAGAAGGGTAGGTTTCTATACCCTGCTTTTCTCTACCCGAAGGAGTCTCAAAGTGGCTTATAATCACCTTCCCTTCCTCTCCCTACAACAGGCACCTTGTGAGGGTGGTGAGGTGGAGAGAGTTTGGAGAGAACTGTGACAGGCCCAAGGTCACCCAGTCGGCTTCACATGGAGAAGTGGAGAATCAAACCCAGTTCTCCAAATTAGAGTCCACTGCTCTTAAATCACTATACAACACTGGTTCACACTGATGTGCAGGACCCTGAATATAAGACACCCACCCCAAAAATATTATACATAGGTTTTATTACTGTGAATACTTGTAATTTACATGGAAATGTAAGACTGCCCCCTATTTCTCTTGATGGCACACCTGAGGGGAAAATATAGTCATATTTTGGGTAAAAGCACTAGTTCTTTGGCAAAAAGGGAGCACTATAGATTGATGTGGGTGTGATAATTAGGGTGTTAGACAAGACCTGGATTCTGACCCCAACTTCGCCATGAAGCTCACTGGGTAGAGTTACCAGCTCCAGGTTGGGAAATACCTGGTGATTCTGGGGGTGGAGCCTGAGGAGGGCAGGGTTTGGGGAGGGAGGGACTGTGGTGGGGTATAATGCCCCACCTTCCAAAGTGGTAATTTTCTCTAAGGGAACTGATCTCTATCACCTGGAGATCAGTTAGGGGGAGATCTCCAGCCACCACCTGGAGGTTGGCAACCATAACACTGGGTGACCGTAGGTGAGTCATTCTCCCGCATTCTCTGTGTCATGGGATTCTTGTGAGGCTAGAATGGAGGAGGGGATACCAAGGTATGCTGCCTTGTCTGTAGCAGTAGAAAAGAACAAGAGTCCAGGAGGACCTTAAAGACTAACCAAATTTGTGGCAGGGTGTATGAGCTTTCATGAGTCACTGCTCACTTCAGGTATCTGAAGAAGTGAGCAGTGACTCACAAAAGTTCATACCCTGCCACAAATTTGGTTACTCTTTAAATTGCTGCCAGATTCTTGCTCTTTTCTACTTGGAGGGACGGTGAGAAATAATAATGTGCTTCAGAAATGGAAAAATAATGTTGGCATCTATTTTTCATGTTGGCGTTTCTCTGCTTCAGGAGATATCTGTCTGATCTGTCTGCAGTCTACATCTAAGGCAGTGTCCTATTGAGATTTGCATCCCATTCTTTCTCTCTCTCTCTTTTTGAGAGCCAAAACTAATAGCTCTGGGAACTCGTAATAATCAGCCTGTAACATTCCACTGTCCACTGATTTCCACACACAAACAAAAAACATCTTTCAACATGGCTGTTTTTCTTCTAGCTCTGTACATGAGGCCTTTTACAGCAATCCCATAAGAACATAAGAGAAGCCAGTGTTGGATCAGCCCAGTGGCCCATCCAGTCCAACACTCTGTCACACAGTGGCCAAAGACACCAGGTGCCCTCAGGAGGTCCACCAGTGGGGTCGGGACACTAGAAGCCCTCCCACTGTTGCCCCCCACCCCCAAGCACCAAGAATACAGAGTATCACTTGCCCCAGACTGAGAGTTCCTGTCTGTACCTTGTGGCTAATAGCTACTGATGGACCTCTGCTCCATATGTTTATCTAATTCCCTCTTGAAGCCGTCCATGCTTGTAGCCACCACCATCTCCTGTGGCAGTGAATTCCATGTGTTAATCACTCTTTGGGTGAAGAAGTACTTCCTTTTATCTGTTCTAACCTGACTGCTCAGCAATTTCATGGAGTGCCCACGAGTTCTTGTATTTTTTACCATGTTACCGCCTCTTTCTACTCAACACTTGATTTCTAGATTTGAACAGTCAAACCCAATAGAATCACCCCCACCCCAGGCTTGTTCCTATGTTGTAAACATGGAAATTTCTTGGCATGGAGAGAAAACGATGGTCAATGACTTACCTGTTCCATTACTGCATATTGGATTGATTCTAAGTTCATCAGAACGGGGCCATTTTTGTTTGAGAGTTGTTAAATACTGGGTTCCATGGATGGTCAGACCCCAAGCCTAGTGATCAGCTCAGCTTTATTAGTGACTAGGAATAAGGCCTGTTGTGGAAATAAATACAACGGGCTCTAGAAAGAGGCTCTGGGAGAGTGCCTCAGCCTTGGGCGCTCAGCATCATTTTGCTGTGGCAACCTCAGCAGGGTATAATGACACAGAGTCCACCATTTTCTCCAGGGGAAGATCTCTGCCATCTGAAGAGCAGTTGTAATTTGGCGTGATCACCATCCCTCCCCTGGAGATCAGCAGCAATTGTTCCCCATGAGGGAACAGGTGGTTTGGAGGGTGGAGTCTATGGCATTGTACCTGTCTGAGGTCCCACCCCTGCTGAAACCTCACCCTTTCCTGGGTCCACCCTCAAATCTCCAGGAATTTCCCAACCTGGAGTTGGCAACCCTAACACCCTCCCAGCCAACCATCAACATATCGTTATCTGCCCCCTGGCTTTAGCTTCCCATCTCCTCCCCCCTCCCTCCTAGAGAGCAGTTGTAATTCTGAGTAATCTCCAGCCCCCACCTGGAGATTGGCAACAATGGTTCTCCATGAGGGACTGGTTGGCTTGGAAGGTGAAGTCTATGGCATTGTACCTGTCTGAGGTCCCACCCCCTCCTCCAACCTCACCGTCTCCAGGCTCCTTCCCTCAAATCTCCAGGAATTTTCCACCTGGAGTTGGCAACCCTATCTCCTTCCCAGCCACTCATCAACCTCACTTTTCAACTTTCCACACACACCCACAGCCTCCACCATGCTCTGAAGCCCTGACCGCTATGTCATAGGGGGTCCATCTCAGCCTGGTATAAGAACACAGAGTCCACCATTTTCTCCAGGGGAACTGATCTCTGCCATCTGGGGAGCACTTGTAATTCTGAGTGATCTCCAGCCCTCGCCTGGAGATTGGCAACCATAGTTCCTCTGCAGGAAACATAGTCTTTCTCTGCAATGGGGACCAAAGCAGCTGACATCATTCTCCTCTCCCCCTTTTGACTTGCACAACAACTCTGTGAGGTAGGTTAGACTGGCCCAAAATCACCCACTCAGCAAGAACCTGGGTCTAGCAGATCCTGCTCTGAAGCGCTGCCTGCTATGCCTAGGGTACCCAACCTCCAGGTGGAGCCTGAAGATCACCAGGTGTCACAACTGAACTCCAGACAACAGATCTCCCCCCCCCCCCCCGCCCCAAAAAATGACTGCTTTGGAGGGTGGTCTCTATGGCATTCTGTTCAGCTGCCCCAATGAGATTTCTCCAGGAGGCAAAAATAGGTGTGGAAAGAGGCATTCAGAGAAGCAAGCTTGGCTGCCTAGCAACAGGCACTGAGGGGAAAGTTGCCAGCCCCTAAATACCTGGTGATTTGGGGGGTGGATCCTGTGGAGGGCAGCATTTTTTGGGGGGAATGAAAGGACTCAGCAGGGTATAATGCCATAGTGCATACCCTCCAAAGCAGCCATTTTCTCCAGGGGAACTGATCTATGCCATCTGGAGAGCACTTGTAATTCTGAGTGATCTCCAGCCCTCGCCTGGAGATTGGCAACTCTTCTCCTCTGCCCACTGCCAGGTGGGTCTAACTGTCCCCTCAGTGGCCTGCTACTGTCAGTAAAAAGATGATGGACTTTCAGCATAAACCCCTCCCCCGCCCACTGCCAGCTTGGCACCCTAGCTTGTTCTGATTAGGGAAATACCTGGAGATTTGGGGTGGTGGATCCTGTAGAGGGCAGCATTTGGGGCTGTGTGTGGAAGGACTCAGCAGGGTATAATGCCATAGTGTCTACCCTCCAAAGCAGCCATTTTCTCCAGGGGGAACTGATCTCTGTCATCTGGAGATCAATTATAACAGCGGGAGATCTCCAGGTCCCACCTGGAAATTGGCAACCCTAGGGGGAAAATCCTGTTCCAGCAGGATTTTCTTGCTCCAGGGAAGCTCCGGAGCAGTGCAGTGATACTCTGGAGGAAATTGTGAGCACGGAGCAAATGGTGGGAAACTGACCAGAAGCTCCGGTGCTAGCTTCCGGGTAAACCGCGGGGGAAAGCTAGTGAGAAAACGCCCACAAAGACAGGTGGGGGAGGGGGGTTATGCTGAAAGTCCATGGTCTTTTCACTGACAGAAGCAGGCCACTGAGGGGACAGATAGACCCACCTGGCAGTGGGCAGAGGAGAAGAGTGGACCCAGCACCCAGTCCTTCCCCTTCACTGGCTCCCTCCAGACTGAGGCCGAGACGCTGGCCGGTGGCTCTGTGGGGGGGACTGAGACAACACAGCGAGGAAATGCAGCCAGTGGCCAGGGACCTCCTTTAGAGTGGCAGTCCTTCCAGCCAACTGATTTTGGTGCCCCATGGAATCTTGCCACTTGAAAACGGCTTTATATAATAAGGAAAGATTCAGCAAGAACAAGACTTAACAAACAGGGCAACAGCCCTGTTTAAATAGCATCCAAACTCTACCCACTTCCCAGACAACTACCAACGATAGGCTATTGTCAGAACCGTTAATTCCTCATTGGCCACCTCCAGAGTCCTGGTGGGCTATTGTTCTAGAGCTTCAAGCTCAACAAGACTGTAGTAGAAAAAGTCCTGGAATGTTCCAGCCCCAGTACATAACAAGAGTCTTTCCCTATTATTAGGTCCAGGCAAAGGACAAGAATCCCCTTATAGATAAGAAAAAGAAATTGGCCAGTGGTGGCAACTCTGTGGGCTAGCTGCAGACACATACTCAGGGACCACATCTCTCTTTCTCTCTCCATATTATAGAATTGTCACATGACTGCCTCTACTCATAGGGGTTTGGTTAGCATGAGTAACAAATACTATTCTAGCTGAGAAAATGGGCTCTGTTTGAAATTTAGCTTCCCCCCCACCATGTGACGCATTCAGTGTTACTGTAACTTTAGCATTTCCTTCACACAAGAATTGTTTCAGGATTTTGTTTTATTTGTTTCATTTGTAGCCTGTCTTTCTCCACAATGGAGACCCAAAACAGCTTCTGTTGTTCCCCTTGCTATCTTTTTCTCCTCACAACAACCTTGCAGAGTTGGTTAGGCTCAGAATGCATGACAAACGCAAGGTCACCCAGCCAGCTTCCATTGACAGAGTGGGGATTTGAAGCTGGATCACTCAGTTCTTAGTCCAACTTTCTTGATATTATTGCATGCTGACTCTCACAAAATGTTGAAGGAAAGCGCGACTTGGACTTTCATTCAATAAGGACTGACTTTTATTACCTTTTTTTAAAAAACTGGCATATTTGTATCCCTTTTAACACTATCTGTCTATCACGTACTGTTCATACAGCTATCGCCTTAAGCAGAAGTTGGAACCAAAAATCATTTTAAAAGACCTTATTCAGTATTATTGCTCTTATATTTGATTATTGCACCTATGAATTTTTCCACTGAGAGGGTGACACGATCATTTGTGTCTGATAGTAGCCATGACACCTGGGCTCGCACATTTAGCAATTTCGTATTTTTAAGTAAAGGGGTGACTAAATTAGCCCTGAACACATTGAATTTAGGGCACTCCATAATCATATGTTAGGTGGTTTCAAATTGCTTTTAACACTTAACACATATACAAAATGACCTGGATCTATTAGAGCATTTCTGTGGCCAGAATGATTTCTGCATGTGGAGTATGACTTCCCCAACTCCCTCTTCCCCTGAATATCGGGGTGGGGTGGGGGGAGGAGGCATTTCAGTCTGCAGGTGAGAGGAATGAGGTAAGATAGTCACATGCCACAGCTAGAAGTCATTCCATCTGTGGAAATGCTCCTGTGTATCCCAGCCAGTATGTCTAAAAACAAAAGAATACTCCCCTGACCCATCCTAACCCGCAGCTTTTTTCAAGAGCTAATGAATAATAGAATCACAGAGTTGGAAGGGGGCCATACAGGCCATCTAGTCAACCCCCCTGCTCATGGGAGGATCAGCCCTAGAGCACGCCTAACAAGTGTTTGTCCAGCCGCTGCTTAAAGACTGCCTGGGAGGGGGAGCTCACCACCTCCCTGGGCAGCCGATTCCACTGTTGCGCAACTCTGACTGTAAAAAAAGTTTTTCCTAATATCCATCCGGTACCTTCCCACCCTTAATTTAAACCCCTTATTGCGAGTCCTATCCTCTGCTGCCAACAGGAACAGCTCCCTGCCCTCCTCTAAGTGGCAGCCCTTCAGATAGCAATCATGCCCCCCCACAAACCTCCTCTTCTCCAGACCGAACATTCCCAAGTCCCTCAGCCTTTCCTCTTGGGGGTGGGTCTCCAGGCCCCCGATCAGCCTTGTCGCTCTCCTCTGTACCCACTCCACTGAGTATGGCGATACAGGGGAGAGTGAAGTGTCCCTCAGAAGTCCTTGCAGGTTCTCCATGGTGGAACTGGGCTCAGCCCAATGGCCAGCCCAACTGCACGACTTAGCCAGAGTTTCCCCAGGGAGAGGCTGCCAGGAGTAGGAAAGGAGGGAAAGCTGAACCCGAGGGCAGGTAAGGGTAGGTTGGCTGCGGGGTGGGAAGGAGAGAAGGCGGCGGGGAAAGGCAAGAGGCTACGGGGGCTTTCAGGTAAGAGAGAGAGGACATAGTGGGGGGAATGAGATGCCCCCTGCAACTCCTTGCGGGTCCTCCGTTTGTATACTCGTATTTTCTATTTATAGTCAGCTCCCTATGCCACTCATGCAGTAGCGGGGAAATATCTTAACCAATAAAGAAAATGCCTTTTTGTTAAAGGCGAAGACCCCAGGAAGGATGGAATTCCCAGATCCTTCTCTGCATTGTCCCTGATGGGTGTAAGGCGCCTCCTGCAGGCCATTTTGCAGCCCGGCAGCCGGTTGAGTTTTAAAGATTACACGAGAATACAGTGACACCTAGTGGTGATTATATAACATTGTTTTTGTCTCGCGTCTCCTATTTGCCCCAGAGACAGAAAACAGGGACGTGCGATCAGACAATAAAAAGTACAGAAGATGTTGGACATTAAATCCCCCACCAAGTAATTTAGCTGCAAAATTTAGCTGTGGGGTAAATACGGTTAGAGTTTGCAGTACTTGGGAGAGGGAGGGTAGCGCTTTGCCCCTGTGCCGTTTCCTCAATTGAAAGTGGCCGCCACAGATTCTTTAAGCCCCATTTAGAAAATAAAATACTTTGGTTTTTCTCTCGTTTTTTTCTTTACTGGGGTTTAAAACAGCTGGGGAGGAGGGCATGTGCAATCATTGGCCCATGCTTTGGTGGGCGCTCCCAAGTCTAAGATGATGCGGTGCCCCTGGTTTTTTGCACACACAGGTTTCTTCAAGTTAGGCTCCAACCTTTTATTCCCAGGATGAGCATCCTCCCAGAGGGCTTGCAGCTGTCCACCCCACCACAGCCCACTGGCACTGGGCTGGCCCCCTGAGCTGGCTCTGCCTCTAGGAACACAGGAGGCTTAAGAACTGAGCCACTAGCCCCCCTCTCTGATTGCTGGGAAGGATTTTGTCCTTCCTGTATGCTCTGCCAGATCAGTTGTACATTGATTCTGGTTGAGACATGTCACTTCCAGCTCAGCCATCTCGTGGAGCCCAGCCCAGCTGACCCCTACAATTCTAAGTGAATAAAATGATTAAAGTACAAAGTCAGGAAAGAATCATAGAATCACAGAGTTGGAAGGGGCCATACAGGTCATCTAGTCCAACCCCCCACTGCAAGCAGGAGCAGTGACAAAGCTCCCACGAGAGCCAGTTTGGTGTAATGGTTAGGAGCATGGACTCTAATCCGGGAGTACTGGGTTTGATTCCCCACTCCTCCACTGCTGCAGTCACAAGTTCTTTCAGAGCTGTTCTCTCACGATCGGCCTGAGCTTTCTCAGCCCCACCTACCTCACAGGGTGTCTGTTGTGGGGAGGGGAAGGGAAAAGAGATTGTAAGCTGCTCTGAGACCCCTTTGGGTAGTGAGGGGCGGGGTATAAATCCAGTCTTCTCCTCTTCTTCCTCCTCCTGGCTTTCTGCAAACTATGCAAAACTGAACAATTCAAAAGGGCTTCTCTGCACAAGTAATTAGGCTAGCAACTGTACAAAATGGTTCACAAAACTTACTTACTTGGGTAAATAATTAGAGCCTATAGTCTACACGGCTGTGTATAGCTTGTGGTAAGCAGGATCCTATGGTTTCATTTCTGTACTGCTTAATATGTTAATAGTTATGCGGCACTTAATTCTTTCTGGTGGTTTCCAGACTTCTAAAATCCTAACACGGTGCTTGTTGGTTGTCCTATTTTGTTGGTTGTACTGACTCACTATGTGTAATCTGCCTGTAGTCCCTGTGGAAAAGGCGGACTATAAAGAACGTAAATAAGAGCGAACCAAAAATGAATACAAATAGCATTTTGGTGCATATTGTTAACAGAGAACAACTAGAGTCACAGACCGTCTCTGCCATTACTGACACTTTTGATCTAAAACTGAAGACTGTATGACCCTACTACAGTCAGGGACGGGGGACGACACATGCGTGTCTCCGACTCCTCTGCCCATCGTATCAGGGCAGTGTTGCTAATGCTGACAATGCACTGGTAAGTTTCTCAGCATGCTAATTTTATTTATTTATTTTATTAATCACATTTATACCCCGCCCTCCCCGCAATGCGGGCTAAGGAATAGAGGCTGTTTCTCTCTCTCCCCCCGCCCTGCCGCCTGTCAGAGGCTTTCTTCTACAGGCACCCTGGGGTTTGTCTAAGCTCTGAAGGGAGCCAGGGCAATACACCCTGGGAGCCAAGCAGTCTCTTGGGTCCCGGTTGCTAGGTTTTGTAACGCAGTCGCTATCTGTGGGCTCACATTCATCATTGCCCTGAGCTGGGCTGCAGGCTTAGAGTTCTTTGTCAACTGTGTTCTACTGGAAGCTTGCAGAACAAACAACTTGTGGTGACAATACCGGTCCCCAAGGGCTCGTTCAAATGTTTTTCTTGGAGTCGGATTGCGGAGAAAGCCGTTGCAAAATATGAAGGTTTCTTTTTCCAGACAGAATTTAATCCTTCAGTTCAGATCATCTAGTGAGGGTTCTTTCTTCATTCATAGATGGGTGTTGGTAGGGGTCTTTCCCAGGTCAGTGGTCAGTAGCAAGTCCTGGTTTGATGTAAGGGGTTAGGGCAGGGAGCGACAGAAGTCCCCTGCAGAAGAACAAACAGCAGTCTAGTGGCGGGTTCTAGTTCAAGCGTGTCTTTGTTGGAATAAAATGTTATTCATCTTCCAGGTGCTATCAGACTCCTGCGGATTTCTTCCGCAACAGAATTGTAATGCAGACACCCCTCTGGAACTGCTGCAGAGACACAGCTGTGCGGCGAAATAAAATGGGACTCCACTGGCATCTCCATGACTAACAACATTTATTCCAGCATAAATTGATTTGTGAAAGTTTATGCTGGAATACATGTTGTTGGTCTTTAAGGTGCCACTGGACTTCTGTGTCATTTTATTCAGCTGTCGTATTGTAGAGGAAAGGTTATGATTGACATGGGGGTGGGCATCAAGATTGAGCTCAGCTTGTGCCAACTCTGGGCTGGGAAATTCTTGGAGATCTTGAGTGCAGAGTCTGGGGAGGGTGGGGTTTGGAGAGGGGAGGGAGCTCGATGGGGTATAATGCCATAGGACCCACCCTCCAAAGCAGCCATTTTCTCCATGGGGACTGGTCTCTGTCATCTGGAGATCAGTTTAAATTCCAGGGGATCTCCAGGCCTCACCTGGAGGGTGGCAACCCTTTCAAAAACAGTGCTTTGGGTCAGGCATGATGGTTGGGTATTCCATAGGGGACCATAAGCCTGTCATGAAGGATATCTGATCTGGCCTGTCCCCAAAGTGATTTCATGGTGCATAACTTCAAATTAGTTATCTGTAGGTATATTGGCAAGAGAAGTATGTAAGTGGCACAGGAGCATCAGATACCAGGTACTATTGATATTCTATTAAAAAGCAAACAAACTGTACCCTCCAGGCAAAATCCTTTATTTCTCCCTTATCAGTAAAAACTGAATCTCCACTGATGTCACCTCACACCTCTGTTTCCTATTTGCAGAGCTCTTTGTTCCCCGGAGCTCAGTCACTCCCCCTCCACAGCCTCCACCTTCCTGGCACCCTGCCAAAAGCATAAAAGAGAACTGGCAACAACCACAACAGGGTTTGCATGCAGGGTTGGAAACATATTGACTTCCCTGGCCCTGCGCGCAGGTTGGGTGGCTGGAGGCTTTCGCTTGCATAACTCCCAGGGCTTCCTAGACTCACAAATAACAAGGAGCAGCAACCTTGTCAGTTGCCTTTGTCCGGGATCTACCTTGTGAATGAATGGTGAGGATTTCCTCAGCCAGCTTCAGGTTCATAGCCCTGAAAAGAAGCAGCCGCCCTGTGTGATAGCAAGAATCCGGAGACAGTAAGTATTGCGAGTCACCCGTGTCCTTCTCCGGGGTGTGGGCAGTGCGGTCCTGCCTTTGAAAGCTGCCTGGGTGTGACCAGATGTGCAGGTTTCTCTGTCTTTAAAGTAAGGCCATTTTTTGTCAGTTGAAGTGGGCTGGGAAAAACCAGCCACAAATTTCCCGTTAACTGCAATGGATACTTATATTCTTTCGCATCTGGTCGCCAGAGCAGTACCCATTCTTAAGATGCACAATAGAAATGGCTTGTGGTGAATTCATTGTGACTAAAACGTTTGATGCCCTCTTTTGTATTCACAAGCAGACTAGTCAACAAGTGGATCTGTTTTTCTGTTTTTCAGGGCCTGTTTGTGTAGTTGGGAGGAGTGGGAACTCCAGCCAGGGACAAAGCAGGAATAGGAACAGTTAGTCTGGATTTCCTATTTGGTGTTAAGGAAGATGCTCTTTAGTGTTTTGGGGCAACCCTGGAATCTGTCAGGAATTTACCAGGGGTCCCCCAGTAAAATCAGTGATGGAGAAAATAAGCTTCCTTGAAAGAGAACCTGCTCAGCCACTACTAATCTTCTCTTGCAGTGGGCCATAACCCAACGGCAGAGCATCTACTTTTCATGAGCAAGGTCATAGATGCAATCCCCAGAATCTCCAGTCCAAAATTTAAGTTAGATGATGGGAAATATCACCACCTGAGACCCTGGAGAGCTGCTGTCCATCAGTGTAGAAATGATTAGCCTTCTTGGGCCAAGGTTGAACACATGAACACAAGAAGCTGTCTTATACTGAATCAGACCCTTGGTCCATCAAAGTCAGTATTGTCTGTTCAGACTGGCTGCGGCTCTCCAGGGCCTCAGGCTGAGGTCTTGCACATCACCTCTAGCCTGGTCCTTTTCACTGAAGATGATGGGGGTCGAACCTGGGGTTCACTGGAGATGATGGGGGTCGAACCCAAGCAGAGGCTCTGTCACTCAGCCACGGCCCCTCCCCATGGCCCTTCTGACTCAGTATAAAAATCCAGCGTTATATTTTCAAAGCTCAGCTACAAAGCAGTAGTTTGCACAACCTACAGTGCAATTCTTAGGATGCAGGGCGATGGCAATCGGGCCATGGGGTTAATTACAAAGGAGTGGTGTTCCCAATGCGTTCCTGCCCCCATCAGTAATGGGATCGTCTGATATTTACATGGCTCCTGCATGGAGGAGCTGTCCATCTGGACAAAAACTAACAGCTCTGGTAGTCTCTGAACAGGGCCCCCCAACCCCGTAACTAGAGACAGCTGATCAAGTCTTTTGCACAGCCCGAGTTGATCAAAGCTCGAACTTGGATTTGCGTGCCCATGTCTCTATTTGAAACGGTTACAGTCACAAACAGGATGGGGTCAGAGTTGCTTACCATTGGAGGCGCTGGCAGCTCTCGGACCTGTTGTTTCGCACCACTTACAACAGGTCCTGGCCTTTTCCTGCCTGCTTGTGGGTTTCCTCACTACTGGAAGAGGTGTCTTCCACTTGAGCTCCCAACTGCAATGCCCTCGGGAACCATCCCCTCTGTCAGTGCAATGCTAAGCATGTTGACTCAGAAGTAAGTCCTGCTGTCCTCAATGGGGCTTGGTCTGTAATACCTGCTCAGAAACATGAGTGCCTATATGCTTGTAGCCCTTTGATATCTCTGGCTGCAGCATGGATGATTGCCTCCAGTGTTCCCCCTAAGCTGTGGGGTCTTGTGAGCAAAAATTCTACTTTGTTCTAGTAGAACAATTCTACTTTTTCTACTGGCATTCAAGTTGTGAGTGAGCGATTTGGCTACTGCATGAATTAGTTTGCTCTGGAGCCCTCCTTCCTAAGCAAAGACAAAAATGTGTGAGCTGGAGCCTAAAAAGCTGTGAGCTAGCTCACACTAACTCAGCTTAGAGGGAACACTGGTTGGCTACCCTACTTTATGGTAGCCAAGATTAGCAGACTCAGAACCGTGAGAAGAGCACCAGGAGCCGTCCTGCTCCTTACAAGTCACACTGCAGACCAAGAAGTAAACTGCACAGGGAAGTTAGTATTAGCATAATAGATTCAGCACTGTTTGGCCATATATTTAAAGGGGGCCTGGCAAAACAAAGATTTACTTTTCCATCGTACACAACAGTGAATGAACTGTGATTCAGGTAGCAGCCTTTCTCATGGCAACCCCCATTCAAAGAACACAATAGAGGCAGGTTCTCTGTTTAGAATCTGGCCAGCCTGGGATTCTACTCCAGAAGCCAAAGAAACAGAGATTTCCACTCTAGAAAATGTACTGCTCAATCCTACACATAGAGGGTCAGAAGAATTAGATCTCAGTGAATTCAATGGAGAGTTTTTAAGTATTAATAGGATTGCAGCTGGAACTGGGCGTACATTTGAGAAAAATTTGCATGACTAGAACAATAGCAGATTCAGAGAGAGAGAGAGAGACTGATAAGAAAAAATAAAGTGGTGTGAGGATTTTGTGCCACTCCCCCACCCTATGAACCTTGCTAGTCTCCAGTTCTGCTGTGGGTAGCAGCACCGACTGGTAAGGGATTTGGGCTTGAGGGCATCAGCCTTGATGAATCAGTATCCCCGACATTTGAAAAGCCTTTTAACAAACAGCTTTGTGCACATTACACAGAGGGGTGCTATCAAGTGTATGTTCAATAAGGAGTTGCAGCTAGCCACAGCTCCTTCCAGATTAGTATGTGTGCATGCAGTGGCATCAAGTCACAGCTGGATTATGGTGACCACAGCAAGGGGCCGTCAAGGCAAGAGATTAGGCAGAGGTGGTTTGCCATTGCTTCCCTCCACAGAGGCTTCCTTGGTGGTCTCTCATCCAACTACCGACCCTGCTTAGCTTCTGAGAATTGAGGAGAGCAGGCTACACCATGCCGCCTTCCCTTCCCCGATAAGTATATCCTGGTGGGCAGTGTCCTTTCTGAACTGGATTAGTGTGAGCGAGCTCACTGTTTTTTAGCCTCCAGCTCACACATTTTTGTCTTCGCTCAGGAAGGATGGCTCCAGAGCAAACTAATCGCTTGCTCACAACTTTAATGCCAGTAGCTCACAAAGTAGAGTTTTTGCTCACAAGACTCCACGGCTTAGAGGGAGCATTGCTGGTGGATATGATGTGTGTGTTTTCCCATTCACATGACAGGTTTAAGTGAAATCTTCAGGGTGATGTGATTGAACATTGTACGGGGTTTGGCTTGGATCTGGCTGATGAAAGACCAAGCAGGGGTATATGTCCCTTGCTTGGGGTAACACAATAAGGTGAACCAGCTCTATGTAAAAATGACTTGGCTCCCGGACCGATAACCACAGCTGATTTTATTAGCCATTGTTTGTTTGCTTCTTTACCTCATTTTTTCTCCCCACTGTGTGCCCAAAGCCACTTCCATTGTTCTCCTCTCCTCCATTTTATCCTTACAACAACCCTGTGAGGTACAAAGTTTGAGTCCAGTAGCAAGTTTCAGACCAACAAAGTATTATTCAAGGTATAAGCTTCCGTGTGCATGCACACTTCTTCAGATACAGTGAAATGGAAGTTCAGGAATAACAAGTTTAGTTTATATGGTTACCATTTGTTTGGGTTTAATCCCGGGGGGGGGCATAGTGAAGGAAATAAATATGTCTAAATTGGAGATTGATGTATCCTTAATTGTAGAATGCTGAGTATGTTCTGGGGCAGATGTTCCAGATCTGAGTCCTATCACTGGCTCAGATTAAGCTGCCAGGATTTAATTGAACCTTTTTTAAATCTGCAGAGCTCTGGGATGTGTGATCACAAAGCACAGAAAACAGGACGCTGATCTCACCAATTTTTTTTCCAGATTTCACTGTGTGCCTGGCAGCCTAGGCTGACTGGGAGGGACCTGGAAGGTGCAAACTAGCACAGGTGTTCACGCGGTATCCCCCTTCTCTGGGTAAACATCAAGAGGACGTGTGTAGTAGCCAAAGGCGCCATGGCTGAAAGTGAGGACTTCAGACGCTGGGAAGAAAAGAGGCGAGATGTCAAAAGGGCAGAAATCCGGCTCAGTCGTGGGCTGCGGAGTTTGGAAGAAGCTCGGGTCTCCTATTTGAATTCCATGACCAAGGAACAGAGGCGACTCCAGCAAGAACTCCAGAAACTGCAGAGAAGTGAGCTACTGCAGGCCTCTGCTTTCATCCAACATAATGATAAAGCTCCTATAGTGAGCGTTCAGCAATTAGTGACTTTTTTTTGGTCTGAGTCTGGCTTTGCCAAGAGTCCTTAAGGAATCTCTGTGGGTGCAGAGTCCTCAGCCAGCAAGGGAGATTGGCATGTAGAAGCAGGCCTTCCACATTTTCTCACCATGACTGCAGAATATGCATTCTCATTGTAATGCTCACAAGGGTGCATTTGAAATACTTGGGTGTGTCTTTTGGATGTAGATTCATGCCCACACTCAAGGTGTGCAATAGGGTTGTCTACCTCCAGGTGGCACTTGGAGATCTTCTGCTATTACAATTGATTTCCAGATGATCCAGATCAGTTCACCCGGAGAAAAGGGCTGCATTATACCCCATTGGTGTCCCTCCCCTCCCCAAATCCCACCCTCTTCAAGCTCCACCACCAAATTTCCAGGTATTTCCCAATCTGGAGTTGGCAACCCAGTGTGCAAGCAGTTGCATATGAGTAGGAATAGCTTTGGGCCACATCAGTTAGTACAGCAAATACTCACCTCAAAGAATCCAGATGGTTTCCTTGAACTAGTAGAATTCCAGTCATAGTATTTGTCATTGGAAATGTGAAACACACACACACACCAGTGCATGTGAATGCTGGGTGGAATACAGTTGTATAGGATGTTCATGGACCTCCTTGGATGGAGATTTACAGACCATCTAGTCCAATCCCCGGCTCAATGCAGCTCTGCATCCTCACAGAAACTATTGTCTATGAACCGCTCGCTGTGGATCTCTTGTTGCTGGAGTGCCCCAATTAACCCCCCTGCAACCTACTTCCCCCCTCCAATTGAGGGAGTGGCAGAACATCCTCACTCTGACCTGCAAGCCCTTTCCCACCATGCCCTCTGAAACACCTAGGCACCAGTTGCTGGCCAAGGTCTCTGCCAGGCATGTGCTATCCACCTTGCTTTCCCAGCACCTGGAGGGGCTTTTCTCTCCCTCTCTTGGTTCAATTGCCCTCTGAGAGAACCAGGGTTCTCAGCTTCCTCTTCGTGGGATGTGCATTCAAAAAAAAATCAGTATTTTTTGGGTTTGGATATATTGAATCTGGAAAATATTGGTATTTCCTGATATTCCCAAATCCCAGTATTGGTATGGTACTGAGATCTGAGAAATAATTGGGATTGCTGAATTTTTCAGCCCCATTACACCCTATGGAGACCATTCTATTCAATTGTCCTCATAGCTATAATGGAGAATCAATCTGGGAGTATCTGGGGCTTGGGAGGGGGGGCCTGTTTTTTGAGATAGAGGCAGATTTGCAGCATAACTGCTCATGCCTCTCCTCAAAAAAACCCAAGTTGCCAAAAGATTGGACCAGGGATTCCAATTCTATGGGCCACGGAAGAAGTTGCCCCCATCCTCCATTGTTTCCAATGGAGGAGAGAAGGCATTGTCCCTTTAAATGCCTGCCTTCTCCAACCCATATGACTCTGCAGTGAGTGAACTTGCCACAGAGTCACATGGCTTGGAGAAGGCAGGCATTAATGCTGGCCCCAGGATCTGTGTGCAGTGGGGATCTCTCTCCTGTCTCACACAGACATGGCTTGAGGAGCCCACCAGCCCAGGTAGCATCAAGCTCTCTGCTCCTGCCACCCCAGATAATCCTCTCCTTGGCATAACTAACCCAACTAAAAGCTGAAAAAAACCTTATATTTGGGCTCAGTTATATCAGAAGCTGAAACAGATCCTTTGATCTGTATTCCGCTGAATTAATACCCGATACACCCCTCTTGCCTCTGTCTCCACCACTGGGGGAGCAGCCACTCACAAACTGACTGCCCCTCCTCTTCTTCCTGGTGCGCCTTAAAATAGCATGCTCGTCCCAGAACAATGGATGTCTAATGTGGTACAGAGAACCCCTAACAGCTTTATAAGTTACAAAGCATTTATAAAAAAGAAAATGTCCACATGCATGCTCTCAGCACAGCCACAGACTGAGCAAGGGATCAAAAAGAAAAGGCTTAGTTTTATAGATGTAGTCAGTGATTTGAGAAAGTGCAGATTCCTGGACAAATCGAAAGCCATTATGATGGCATGATTAGAGAGTCAGACTAGGGTCTGAGAGACCCAGGTTCAAGTCCCCACTCTACTATGGGAACCTGCTGGGTGGCCTTCAGCCAGTCACACATTCTCAGCCTAACCTACCTCACAGGGCTGTTGTGAGATTAAAATGGAGGAGAACAGAACAATGTAAGCTGCTTTGATTCCCCGATGGGGACAAAAGTGAGGTATAAATGATATAAAGAGAGAGAGGCTGCCTTCCTTATTCTCTTCCTGCTGCTTTTTTTTTGTTTAAAAACCTGCCAAAAAAAGCAGCTCAAGGAGGGTAAATTTTGAGTGGAAAACAGAAAGAAGAGTCAAACCAGTCCCTCCCCAGTTACTGTCCCAATGCTGTATTTTAGTCAACATCTATTGGGATCAGATCTCTCTCGCCTTGTGCTTCAAAGCTCCTGTTTTTCAACATAGCATTTCATAGGACTAGCATCCTGATGACCATCATTCTCCTGCTCTTCCCAGGCCGCTCCCAGCAGAAGTTATCCCTGGGCACTGGACGTGCCAGCATGAACATGACATTCCCTCCACTATCCCATCAGACGAGGTGGGATAACAGCTCCAGAGAGGCAGCAGGAAGGTAAGAAGGCTTCATTTTTGGACTCCTAGACATGTGATGGCTGCAAAGAATGGGAAAATCTTATTTTCCAGTGATGAATTATATTTACAGCCAAATCGCACTGGGCTTTACACCAGGGCTGTGGCCAGGATATTGGTAGAGAAGGGCTAAGGCTACATAGGGATGGTATCTTGTAAATGCAGAACAGCAAGAAGCTGAGAGAAAGGAGCCTGGCTTGATGTTACTTCATGTATTAATAATCAAATAAAAGGGGATTGTCAGTCGTTCCAAGATCTCTGCATCCATTGACCAGAATATAAGAAAACAGGACTGTTCACTTTCCCCTTCACCTGGGGCCACTCTCTGTCTGCCAGACTTGTGTGAAGTGAGGTCAGGTGTACACAGAGAAAGGGGGCCTTTAGAGTGGTAGCCCTCTAAGTACTGGAATTCCATAGTTCCTAGAGGTCCAGTCAGTCCCTTCATTGTTGATATTCTGGAAGCTTTTCTGTCAGGGATGAATTCCCAACATGTTGACTTTAAGACATGGGCTCCTTTTTAAATGTCGTGACCTTTACCAGTTTCCTTTTACTGCTGCTGGATATTTATATTTAATAGGAGGAACATTACTATTCTTCTGAGTTTTCCATTAGTTTTTTTTTTTAATTGTTGATTTATTGCAGACTTTCTATTTTCAGGTTTAGCTTGTCAATGAATAAATAATTTTTTTATTTAAAAGAGACAATGTAAAGTTTTCAATATTGCAAGCTGACAATGCTCCCTCTAAGCTGTGGAGTCTTGTGAGAAAAAATTGTACTTTGTGAGCTACTGACGTGAAAGTTGTGAGCGAGCAACTTGGCTACTGCATAGATTAGTTTGCTCTGGAGCCATCCTTCCTAAGCTAAGACAAAAATGTGTGAGCCAGAGGCTAAAAAACTGTGAGCTAGCTCACACTAACTCAGCTTAGAGGGAACACTGGACATGACTAGCTGGGCTGGAGAGAAATTAAAATAGCCAGTGGGTGGAGCCCTGGAATATTCCTAACAAGGCTATGTTCTCATGCAAATTCCCCCTCTGAGGCTAGCTGAGGAAGGAAAAGGCTTGATCTTGCATAAAGAACAATGAGACTTGGAAAGTGCATCTGACAAAGAGAGCTGTGTTTCTCAAAAGCTTATGTTACTATAAAGTTTGTTAGTCCTAAAGGTGCTACTGGTCTTTTTACTATTTTGTAATTCTGGGGGAATCCCCAGATCCCACCTGGAGGCTGACATCCCTTCATTCCACCGGCTGATTCCACAGTTCTTTCCCACCGGATGCAGCCCAAAGTGTGAAAAGGCCCTGAGGTCAGACTCTGTCCCAGGGGCTGCATAACCTGCTAAGTGGCTTGTGGGCTTCCCACAAATTAGCAAATTAATACAGTTCACTAAACTCTGTGATATTTATTCATTTATACCATGTCTTTCTCCCCAGTGAGGACACAAAGCAGCTCACATAATTATTCTCTCCTCCATTTTATCCTCACAACAAACCTGTGAGGTCGGTTAAGCTGAGTGCATGTGACTGGGCAAAAGCCACCCAGCTATCTTCCATAGCAGAGTGGGGATTTGAACCCAGGCCTCCAAGATCCTAGTCAGATCTAACCCTACACTGGGCTGGCTCTATGAGGGAATGAAGCACCATTTCTGCCCAGGCACCGACTGTATAACTCTCCTTCCCTTCTAGAAGCATGAGGAAAATCAAGCCAGCAGGCCCCTCACGTACAAGCCAGTCTCCGTCACATCCACACAGCAGCGACGTCACAGGCTGTGAAGAAGACGGAGACGGGCATTTGCCGCCATTGAAAACCAAAGACCAAACTTCTGTAGCTGACGGTGAAGTGACTGCTCTTAAAAACACTATCGCCAAGCAGCTGCACATCTCAGCAAAAACTACGGAAGGAAAAGAGCCCGACAGCAGACAGGAACAAGGGAAAGGGCTCGCAACAGAAGAGACTAGAGACGCTGCTGGACCCAAGTACCCTAGAACTAAGTTTATGAACCCCCCAGGAAAGCGGAGACCTTCTCTTGTTCAAGAGAGGCTGATTCTAGATCCAGAAGCCTATGCTGCAGATGGACATCTCAGGACCATGTATTTTAGACCTGATTTCCTCAAGGCCTATGCTGAAGCTCGGAAATTCCGTTATATTCGGCACAAGAACATTCCAGCTTGGGAAAAAGAACTCAGCCTGCAGGAGATATTTGGGCACAACCCCGCCAGTAAGCATTCTCCACAACCACAGGCAGTGATTACTCCCAAGTCCTAAGTGGTGTGGCATTTGGCCTCCTCAAGGAATGCCAAGCCTTGGGTGGGGAAAAAACCCAGCATTCTTCTATAGAATAGACCGCAGAACTTTAGTAATCAGCCTAAAACAGGCTGCACCACTTGTGACTCAGAAAATCTATCAGCTGTGTTTTATAGTTTGCTTGGCAGGTGGTTTATCAAACCCTGGTTGGCCACATTCAGTTTGGATCACAAGTTGTGTAGGCCCAGCTTAAAAACTAGGCCCAGATGTAATATTTTCTAGAGGCAGCTGGATACCTAAGATGCTGCCCCACAGCCCATTTTGGTTCTTATGCCCTCAGTAGGCTCCTCTTAAACTGCTGAAGATTTCAGACAAGTTTTTCACCGTATGGGGGAAATTTTCGTCTTTTCTCTCAGAAAGGAAGCATCAAGAGGGGCAAGGTATCAGTGTCACTGTGTACAAGGATAGGAAGCTATCGCTGCTGTCACTATGATCTCTTTTCCTTATTGCAGCTCAGTAGCAAAACTGCTCCGGATGGAGAGTATCGCAAATTCAATCCCTGGTGTCCCCCCATTAACAATTTTTGGGTAGCAGGTGCTGAGAAAGCTCTCTCTCTCACCTACAATAAACTGTCTTGGCTTAATTTACAGTAGCATCGTATGTTCATAATACACGTGCACCTTCCTGTCTCTGCCAGCCAAAGATGAGAAAGGCGAGGGGAGAGGAACTGCAAGAGCATCATGTCTCATGGGATATTAAACAAAAGAAGAGCAGGGAGACAAGGGAATAGTAGAAATCTCTTATAACATGTAACTGCACCAAAATCCTCCCTGAAAATAAAAAAACACACAGCAGTATGTAGGCGCTTCTGTGTTTCTCTAGGTTAGCACACTATGACCTCTCTCCGAAGTAACACCTTCATACCACCCACTGGCAAGGATTTTAGAAAGGTGTTGATGTTTTTTAACTACAATACAGGATAGCTGCATGTGCATATGGATGCAAAAATGGGGGTCTTGGAAAAGAAAAGGGGAACAAGAAACTAGTGCAAAGCTACCTGTGCTCTAGCATAGAATTATCTGACCATCAAACATCTTCTCTTTTTAAAAGTTCTCCCCAAATAGCCCCTTACACAACCTGACATTTGAAACCTTTTAAAATGACCAAATAAGACTCCCCCCCCCCCCCCCCCCCAATCATTGGTCTTCCGGAAGTAAGGCAGCTTGTCTACCTTTTGAGGCTGGACTGGAGAGGATCAGTGCAGGACAGGGGACACTGCTCATTAATGTTATATCAATACACAGCCTAAGCAGATTAAGGCCAGAGGACTTTTACTTGTTCTGAGGTCGGACTCCATATAGCACACAACATTTGAATTATGTCCATTTGGTATCAAGAGCCACACTGGAAAGCATCAGTTAACTGAAAAGAGAACTGGTCAGGCCACACATTTTGGTCATCTGCCATTAATAATTGCCTTTTCATTTTCATCATACAACAACTTGGATCCTGGGTAGGGAACCATTTTGTTAGCAGGGGTATTTTCCTCCGGCACAAGGAACCTTCCTCTGAGGCCAGCCTCTTGTGACAGGGGAAGGCTCATCACGTCAGAAGGAAACAACACTGCTAGCAGAATGGATCCAACCTTCCACCTCTGGTAACATACGAAGATATGTACTCGAACACACACATAGTTGGAAAAAGTGGTTTGCTTAACACTTGCAAAGAGCAAAAAGCTTCCCACTACCACACAGCCCATTTAAAATAACAATCTGCCAATTTTAGGAGGACATATTTAGAGGAAGAGCTCTAGAAATTTCTGGCTGGGGCAAAAAGTCAAAAACAAGGACAAAAAGAGAAGGCGGAGGTTATGCTGAAGTCAAGGTGCAATCAACTTTAACCTATCAGATGTATCCTTTGATGCTCCACCCTGAGATCACTGGTTGAATTTACACTTTACTGGCTGCAAGGGTGGGGGGGACTACTTATCTTTTTTATTACTAAAAGACAAAGGGTCACTAAGGCAATTGCCTGAGAGAAGGTTCTCAGGCGATAACTAAGTGGGAGGTATCTTGCCTCAACAGACATGGTCTTTAACCATGCTGAGATTGCAGGTGCTTTTAAAATTCTGAGTAAAGTTAATACATGCCAAGACAAAATGGCTGCCACGGAAAGAGAAGAACAAGAGATTGGATTTATACCCCACCCTTCACTCGGAGTCTCAGAGTGGCTTACAAACTCCTCTCCTTTCTCCTCCCCACAACAGACACCCTGTGAGGTAGGTGGGGCTGAGAGAGCTCTTTCCAGAGCTGTCCTTGAGAGAACAGCTCTGACAGAACTATGGCTTGCCCAAGGTCATCCAGCAGCTGTGAGTGGAAGAGTGGGAAATCAAACCCAGTTCTCCCAGATTAGAATCCACACACTTAACCACTATACCACAGAGCAGAATCAGTTCTTTGGTTGGTGGGGAAAATACACTGTCTGGTTTCAGTTACCAAAGAAAGGAGAGCAACCTGAAATTCCTTTTTTTACCTCTGCGCCACACAAGACCCTTTAGACTCAAAATGTGTGAAAAGAAATACACCAGCAGGTGCTATGGGTGCCAAACTGGGGACTGCTGCTCTACTTGGGGACAGGAGATGTGACCGATTCCTAGCATTAGAACGTTTAAGAGACTGGTATCTGTGCCTGCCCAGGGCACTCTGCAGAACTTGAGCAACGAAAAGGAAGTTGTCTCTCTTTCCTTCCCCGACCCTCAGCAGCCCTTTCCTGCACAGCCAAACTTCTACCCCCTTTTAGTCTGTCTCCCAGTAGGTCATAACTTCTCCGGCCTGCTTGTTAAGAACACATCTGCCCTCCATTTTACTTATTGCTTGAGATTTTTGCTCTGCTCCAAGGATCACAGCCAATATGAAGCACAGGACAAGAGAGGACAAAAAAATGGAGCATGTGAAGGGCATGGCAATAAATGGGAACGGCTAACACTGCAAGGACTGGGGCTATGTGAACTTTGTGGTTAAAAAATGCCAGATTTTCAGCTCATGGTGCAGTTCGAATACAACATTCCTGCATTAGAGTTGCCTAGTTTAATCGGTGTCTGCAATCTGGGTTTCTGAATTACTTTGAATGTTGGCAATGTGATAGAGGACAATTAAAAGGAAATAAAGATGTCTAACATTTCGGAAAACTAAATGAGGTTTAATTAGTACTGAGATCTGGGATGCTACATTTTAGAGCAGCTGTGCTGCTGGCCCAGAAAACCTACCTGCAGAACACAGCCTGTTCTGCAACTTCAAACCTACTGTCAGTAAAATGTTTACACAATACATCCACGTACCAGCCCTGGATCCAATTTGGTGCAAATACAACTCCTTTAAAAGAAATCAGCAATAGCACCAATCAGTTGCTTAGCAAGGAGAAAGGAGGGCAAATCCAGGCACCCATTTCCCCCCCGCCCTCCAGCATAATATTATTATTTTAGATTTATATCCTGCCTTGCCAAGATTAGCACTATGTGCATGCAAGGCCCTGGACAAAGACTCACTGGAGACATGGCAGATGTATAGTATGTGAGGTTCCTTGTCTGCCTAACAATATATGCACATAAGCCCATTTCAGTGAGTGCATACTCCTTCAGTTGGATTGAGTGGTTTGCTTCACTACTCACTACAGATGCTTTCAAGCAGAAGTCACAGTCTTAGGGAACAGTACTTCTAGGATGAAGAAAATGTGGACCTTTCAAAGGAACTATACTGTAGATGAGCAGGGGTCATTTCATAGAAAAAGAGGTGCAGGAGCTCATTAGCAGAACTTATTTGCATACACTACACCCCCTGACATCAGAAGGCAACACCCACTGGCCAGGCTCCACCCAAAAAATCTCCAGGTATTTCCCAACTCAGAGCTGGCAAGTCAGCGTTATACTTTGACTAAACACACTTTAGGTTTCCTTTGCTCTTGCAGGGAAGCTACCCTACAACAAGCATGAAAATACAGATCAAGTTAGGATGCTTTTTCTTTTTCTCACAGTGCCTCACCATATGTGCCCACTCCTGGGCTTGTTACTCCCGGAATGGCATTCCTGCTCAAAATGACCCATGATGAGAACTCTGATGCATAGAGAAGCCTCTTTTCAGGACACTTTCCAAGGGCTGTGACTATTGTACCCAGACAAAGTTGGAGGAAGGACTATTCCTTCCCTTGCATAGGAAAGGACAGAGGACAGAGTTTCTGAATGAGTGAGAACTACAGACATCAACAGCTCCCCTGAATCAGGCATGCAAACTAAAAGGTTGGGACCCATTTTGAGGCACCTGATATCCTTCCTATCTCCTTCCAAGGATGATGAAGAAGAGGAGATGAGATTGGATTTATACCCCACCCTTAACTTGGAGTCTCAGAGCGGCTTACAAACTCCTTTCCCTTCCCCTCTCCACAACAGACACCCTGTGAGGTAGGTGGGGCTGAGAGAGCTCTGAGACAACTGTCCTTGAGAGAACAGCTGGTATAGAGCTATGGCTTGCCCAAGGTCATCCAGCAGCTGCAAGTGGAGGAGTGGGGAATCAAACCTGGTTCTCCCAGATTAGAGTCTGCGCACTTAACCACTACACCAAACTGGATGGATATTTCCTTAGCTGCAGCAAACTGCCAGCCCTGGGGCAGGATAGAGCGCAAGCCAGGTGCAAATCTAATGGTTCTGTGCAGCTACAATTTATTAGAAAGACAGTTTGCATACAGAAGTAAAGTTCCAGACTCTTGGGGGGGGGAGGGGGGTAATTAAGACAGATAATTAAGGCTTTTGGTTCCTTTCATCAGCTCCAGAAAAGCCTGATGTCATCTCTGTAGTGAGGTTTGCTTTGCAAACAAGAAACAATAATGTCCCACTGCCATGAAGATAGGCAACAGGAGACATTGATCAGTTATTGTTTATGTGCTGGGCTGCCACATCTTGCCAAAAGTTGCTTCTCCAGTTCCAACAGCTTCTGGTAAAACTTCTCAGCCAGGTCTTGGTTGATATCCATCTGAATGACACAACAGAACAGAGCAGTGAAAGGTTAACAGGATGCGTTGAGCCCTTCTTCCCAACAGAGGCTCACTCCACCCACGTGGGGCACTACAACATTCGTTCCCTGGCACCACTGACTGGACTCTAAAAACTGCATATTTTATTTCTGGGTCTCAGTTCTGCTATGCATGTAGGTAGAGCAGGTCCAATAACCTGTGCTAATGCTGATCAGTTGTTTGGTACAGCAGAAGTGAAACTGAGCCCCTTGCTTGTAAGCCAACTGACCAGTGCTATCAGCAAACTTCCGAAAGGAACTGCACAGGTGTGGTAACTGGTAACTTGGAATATAGCAGAAAGGGCACATGTAATCCTTACACTCAGAAACCGATCCCATGAGAAGTTATGTTCTTGTCTGCATGGATACACAGCAAGAGTCTCCACCAGAATGCACTAAACAAGGGGCTATAAGAATATTGGTTTTTTAAATGAGTGAGTGGATGAGTGTGGATGAGTGTGCATGTGTGTGAGTGTGGGTGTGTAGAGTTAGCTTTTAAAAAAGGGAGTGCCAAATTTTACTGTAGCCCTCCCAGTCCCTAACGTTCCAGGCAATAAATTTCAATGACGTTCGTCCAGAAGAAGTCCTTGGTAAATTGTGCCCTTTGGGTCTGCCTCTAGCTGTTCTGGTCTTAATGTGAAGCCTAAATCTGCCATCTAAGGCAGCTACCTCACCTTACAAAAGGCCTGCTTCCCATTCCTTATGTCAGAGGACATGTGGATACCATGAATGAAACCATAGTTGCTGCATAATTTGCACAAATATAGGTATGCTTACCTTGCGGACGTCTACATAGTTCTTCCCAAATATTGTGGAACAGCTGTGAAATTTCACCAGTGGGTCCAGCGTCTCTGGCTTCTGCTTGGATAGCCAAACCTAGATGGGAGGGGCAAGCAATGAGCAGCACATCACAGGCACCCTTCACTCAGGACCAACTCAGACTCTGCCAGCGCCAAGGACCCTCTCTGTAAAGCTTGACAGGTGCTGAAAAGGACAAGTGTGAGAGGACGAAGAAAGTCCACACAGAGGTGAGGGATGCAGCACCAAGGTACACTCAGGCATGAAGTATTGGAACATCATTTAGCAGCAGTATAGAAATACTGCCATCATTTGGACTGCTACCTCAACAAGCTTGTGAAGGGGAAGAAGAAGAAGAAGAAGAAGAAGAAGAAGAGATTGGATTTATACCCCGCCCTCCACTCCCCAAGGGAGTCTCAGAGCGGCTTACAAACTCCTTTTCCCTTCCCCTCCCCACAACAGACACCCTGTGACATAGGCGTCAACTACGGGGGGGCTCAAGGGCTCAAGCCCCCCCCGAAATTTCCGGGGGGGGGCTCAGCCTCCCCCGGCAAAACGAAGCCTCTACCAGGCAGGCTCGCTTGCCTGCCTGCCGGCCCACTCCAGTGGAGAGTTCCGGGGTCTTCGGGAGTCAAGTTAGCCCCGTTAACTACCTCCACACTCTGACAGGCTTAAGAACCGAAGGGATGCCCCCTGACCGTCCCGTTGAACTTTTCCCCCGGCGGGCGCTGCAGCAGCTCAGTCACCGATCCTGACTGTCGGGCGGCAGCTTCCCCGGCGCGCTGGGCTGGACGAGCAGCCGGCAGCTCCGGGGAGGGCTCCCAAGTAACCCGAAGATGCAGCCTCCGTGCGATGTTGATCTGGGGCCGGGCCGGGCGAAAGGTTATCGAGGGGGCAGGTGCTTTGTGTCGTCTGGTGTCGGGAAGGCGACACGCTCACCTGCCCGGCTTCCCCCCCCCCCCCCGCAGGCTGCGGCCGCCCCGCCCTGCCGGGAGTCCCCAGCGCAGCCGCCCTTCCCGGGGGGATCGGCTCTTGGCTCGATTGCCCGGCGGAGCCCCACCGAAGGGGTCCGCGGCGGGGGGGGGAGGGATGCCTGGGAAAGAAAGGGGAGAAGAAGAGGGCGGCCCGAAACCTCCTCTGGAACCGCCTGGCTCTTTTCCTCCTGGGTGAATCCATCCTTTCCGGACGCAGACGCCTCTCCTTGACTCTCCTGTAGCGAAGTCTCTGCTGCGCCAGATCCGGGGCTGGTTCAAAACGGGGCTCTGCAGCAGCCGCGCCTTTAAGCAGGAGTCTCTCGTGGCGCAGCAGAGACCTCTCGTTTCTTCTCCGTCTCAAAGGTTTTCCGAGCTTGGAGAGAGGGGCGGCGGGGGGGGGGGGGACTTCACCTGTTGTCTTTCTTTGTATCAGGCTGTGGAATAAAGTCATAACACCCCCCCACACACACACACACCAGGGAGTAGTTACTTTTGGGGGGGGGAGGCTTTTGGCAAAAGCACAAAACTGGGCTTGCAGGGGTGTGTGTGTGTGTGAATTCGATTCAAGGAGTGCAAGCTAAAATGAACTTTAGGAACGGGTCGGGTTTAGACTGTAGCCGCGGTGCTGTTCCACTCTGGACATGTATACACGGAAGTAAACGCCGCTGAGTCAACGGGGCTGACTCCCAGGTAAGTGTGCCTAGGACGACAAGGGACGCTGAAAGGGAAGGCTTCCTTCCATCCAAGCGTCAGCTGAAACCCTGCCCCTCCCGGAGTAAACTGGCTACTCTGCGTGGGTGTGGGGGGGGGGGGGCTCGGACGCCAATCACGAACAGGAGTCGCCGGCGTCGCCTGAATTCTTGTAGCCCCCGAATGGCTGGCTGGCTGGCTGGCACCTATGGTGGGTGCATAGGCGTCATCTACAGGGGCTGGGGAGCTTGAGCTCCCTCCCCCCCTCCCCCCCCCCCCGAACCTTTTCAGACGGTGCTGAGCCTCCCCCAGGGCCCAGGGCAAGTTCCAGTTCATTTTGAAAGCGAGGGTTTTTCCCCTCCGCTTTCAGAGACTCCGTTCTTCTGCTAGGTGAGAGAGGGAGGGGGGGGGAGGAAGTCACAGGAAGCTTGGAAGCTAAGCTCCACCCCCTCTCGGATCAGCCTACAGGAGCCTGGAGGCTGCACATGAAGATTGATTTCCTTGCTTTCCCGGGCTCACCAAACAAAGTAAGGAAGCCAGTGCTGTCTTTCTTTCTCCTGCAGCCCCAGGAACTCTTGTGCTGCAGGGAGCATGCTGGAATCCTGGGCTCACTTTCTTCGGTGGGGGTGGGGGTGGGGGTGGGGGGGGGTGGGGGGGCTGGCTGCGCTCTCTGTCCCTCTCTCTCTTTCTGTTACTCCATCCTGGGAGAGCTGAAAGCAAGGAGAGACTGGAAGCAAGGAGAGACTTTCCCTTTTCTTTCTTTCTCTGGGATACGACATGGAGGCTACCCTCCAGAAACTTGATTTTTTTTCCTAGGGGAAAAATCTGGAAGTCTGGAAATGAGCTGTAATTCCAGGGGATCCCCAGATCCCACCTGGAGGGTAGCATCCCTAGCTCTTGTGCTGAAATTGGAAGCTCTGGTTCTGCTGAGTGAGTTGGTGCATGCAAACCACTGGCATTGGTTTGCATTTGCTAAATCACCCTTCGTGGGTGGAGAAAGGGAAGTTGAAGGAAGGGAAGGGTGTCATTCTACCAAAAATGGAAGGTTTGGGTTTCTCTGTGAATTTGAGGACAGGAACTGGCACTAAAGTGAGATGAGAAAAATGTGTGGCTTTCTGAAAAATCTTGTGCTACAGTAATAATTATGCTACAATACAGTCTGTTTATATTAAAGGAACTACTGAGCTTTTTACTATTTTGTATGTTATGGTAGTGATATGAGAGCCAATTGAGCTGTGGGTCCATCTCATGCTACTGACAATAGTTACATATTAGGCCTTGCCCAAATGGTTCTGGGCATTAAAGCGCAATTGCCCTGTGATTATGGAAAGTGATAGCAAGTCAAAGTCAACTCATGGTAACCCTGTAGGGTTGTCAAGGCAAGAGATATTCAAAGGTGATTTGCCATTGCCTGACTCTGCATCATGTCCCTGGTATTCCTTGGAGTGAATAAATGTCACTGCTGGGAGACAACAGGCTCTCTGAGTATTTATGAGGGAACAGTGTATCTTGCTTGCTGCTTAGTTCATGTAATTAGGCTCTGAAGGACTGTTTTGGAAATGATCTGCTTAAAGACTCTGATGTGGTGGAGATGGTGTTCTATGTTTCTTATAGGTAAAGGTAAAAGTTTCCCTTGCTCGAAACCCAGTCAAATATGACTCTAGGGATGCAGTGCTCATCTCCGTTTCCAAGCCGAAGAGCCAGCGCTGTCCAAAGACATTTCCGTGGTCATATGGTCGGCATGACTAGACGCTGAGGCGCACGGAACGCTGTTACCTTCCCACCGAACTGGTACCTATTTATCTACTTGCAATTTCTTGCTTTTGAACTGCTAGCTTGGCAGGAGCTGGGGCCAGAGATGGGAGCTCACTCCATCATGCAGCACTCAGGTCTCGAACTGCTGAACTACCGGTCTGCAGTTCAGCATCTTAACCACTTGAGCCACTTGCTTCTAAAAGAGATAGGTTTTGAGTTACAGTTTGGTGTAGTGGTTAGGAGCATGGACTAATCTGGGAGAACCGGGTTTGATTCCCCACTCCTTCGCTTGCAGCTGCTGATGTGACCTTGGGTCAGTCCCAAGATCTTTCAGAGCTGTTCTCTCAAGAGCAGTCCTCAAAAGAGCTCTCTCAGCCCCACCTGCCTAGTCACAGGGTGTCTGTTTTTAAATGGTAAACCCATCTGCATGAACAAGATGGGGGGGGGGGGGACATGCAGATCAACGTCCTTTTAAAATTTCCTTTTGCTGTGTGCAGCCTGGAGAGAACACTGGCAAGAATTGTGCACTCTGTACATGAAGCTCAATAGTCATGGGACAGAAGAAGAAGAAGAAGAAGAAGAGATTGGATTATACCCCGCCCTTCACTTGGAGTCTCAGCGGCTTACAAACTCCTTTCCCTTCCCCTCCCCACAAGAGACACCCTGTGAGGTAGGTGGGGCTGAGAGAGCTCTTTCCCAAGCTGTCCTTGAGGGAACAGCTGGTACAGAGCTATGGCTTGCCCAAGGTCATCCAGCCAGGTGCAAGTGGAGGAGTGGGGAATCAAACCCGGTTCTCCCAGATTAGAGTCCGCACACTAAACCACTACACCAAACTGGCTCTCTTTTGTGACAAGTCCTTTTGTGGATCAAAAACTGACTAATTAAAAGGAAACAGAGTGAGTATAAATGGGCAATTTTCTCAGTGGAGGGAGGTAAGCAGTGGGGTACTGCAGGGATCAGTACTTGGTCCAATGCTTTTTAACTTGTTTATTAATGATTTGGAGTTGGGAGTAAGTAGTGAAGTGGCTAAATTTGCAGATGACACGAAATTTTTCAGGGTGCTGAGAACCAGGGAGGATTGTGAGGCACTCCAAAGGGATCTGTCAAGGATGGGTGAGTGGGCATCAACATGGCAAATGGGATTTAATGTGGCCAAGTGCAAAGTGATGCACATTGGAGCCAAAAACCCTAACTATAAATACACATTGATGGGGTCCAAACTGGCAGAGACTGATTAAGAGAGAGATCTTAGAGTCGAAGTAGATAACTCAATGAAAATGTTGAGACAGTGTGCGACTGCAATGAAAAAGGCCAACACTATGGGGGTTATTAAAAAGGGAACTGAAAACAAATCAGCCAGTATCATAATGCCCCTGTATAAATCGATGGTGCGACCTCATTTGGAGTACTGTGTACAGTTCTGGTCGCCACACCTCAAAAAAGATATTATAGCATTGGAAAACATGCAGAAAAGGGCAACTAAAATGATAAAAGGTTTGGAACACTTTCCCTATGAAGAAAGGTTGAAGCGCATGGGGCTCTTTAGCTTGGAGAAACGACGGCTGAGGGGGTGACATGATCGAGGTTTATAAGATTATACATGGGATAGAGCAGGTAGAGAAAGAAGTCCTGTTCTCCCTTTCTCACAATACAAGAACTTGTGGGCACTCGATGAAACTGCTGAGCAGTCGGGTTAGAACAGATAAAAGGAAGTACTTCTTCACCCAAAGGGTGGTTAACACGTGGAATTCACTGCCACAGGAGGTGGTGGCGGCTACAAGCATGGATGGCTTCAAGAGGGAATGGAGCAGAAGTCCATCAGTGGCTATTAGCCACAAAGTACAGATAGGAACTCTCAGTCTGGGGCAAGTGATGCTCTGTGTTCTTGGTGTTTGATGGGAGGGGCAACAGTGGGAGGGCTTCCTGCCCCCACTGCTGGACCTCCTGAGGGCACCTGGTGTTTTTGGCCACTGTGTGACAGAGTGTTGGACTGGATGGGCCACTGGCCTGATCCAACATTGGCTTCTCTTATGTTTTTATGTTCTTATGTTCATGCTCTTCATTTTGCTGTTACTTAAAATGGTGTGGTATAGTTTCAAAGGGACAATTAACTGGGATGTGTAAAAGGAATGACAGGATTGCCCATTGGAAACAATGGGAGAGGCTTGAAGGCCCATTGGAGATAATGGGAGCCAGGAATGCCAATTGACTTGCATACTGAAATACATTGCAGCACAAAAAAAGTTGCAAAGAAAATATGGAATGGTTTTTCCATTAAGGTCTTTGGGCCCAGATAGGCTACTCTGGGACTCGAATGACAGCTCCCAGAGTGGAATTACGGTCCCTAGGAATAGAATCTGTGCTCTGGGACTAGAATGACAGCCCCCAGAGTGGAATGACAATCCCTAGCAATAGAATCTGTGCTCTGGGATTGGAATGACAGGTCACAAAGTGAAATGACAGCCACTGGGAATAGGTTCAGTGCTCTGGGATTTGCACTCACTCCTAGGATATGAATTTGAAGTGAGAAGAAGAAGAGATGAAGAAGAAGAGATTGGATTTATACCCCGCCCGTCACTTGTAGTCTCAGAGCGATTTATAAACTCCTTTCCCTTCCCCTGCCCTCAACAGACACCCTGTGAGGTAGGTGGGTCTGAGAGAGCTCTGAGACAACTATCCTTGAGAGAACAGCTGGTACACAGCTATGGCTTGCCCAAGGTCATCCAGCAGGTGCAAGTGGAGGAGTGGGGAATCAAACCCAGTTCTCACGGATTAGAGTCCATGCACTTAACCATTACACCAAACTGGCTCTCAAGATTGCTGCTATTCTGAACTCTGTACATTGCTCAGAAATAGAGTGCGCAGCAACTGTTTGGTATTCTGTCCTGGCTCAGAGATTTCAGCCATGCATTTACCAAATGAAGGCATCTGTGATGCCATAAGTTAGTACATTTCAGTACAACGTCACCCTTACAAATAAGACAGAAACAAGACTCCTCTAAATGAATGTCCAGGAAAACTTTTAAAATATTCCCCTACAGGCTTTTCTGTGTTGTCTTCCTTACTGTCAAATTTGTGACCATTACTTTGTCTGATGCACATGGTATGTATATTTGCAGATCTATTCTAAAAGTGAATTTAAATAAAGGACACCGCAGAGACCGCTACCACTATAACCACTGGCCAACTCCCACCTTTTCCTGGGTTTGGCCCAGCCCGGGGGCATTGCTGGGGGTTCCCAGGCTCCCCTAAATTTCTGGAGAGCCCCTCCCTAAATCCCACATGGCTCTACCTCCATAGATAGTGACAATAGCCTATGATGTCACTGGCTCCTCCCTATGATGTCACTGGGCCTCGGTTCTTTTAAGGACCTAGCATAGCGACTCTGGCTCAGCCCCAGCCCCCCCCGGAAAATTGAAAAGTCTACGCCCTTGCCCTGTGAGGTGGGTGGGGCTGAGAGAGCTCTTTCCCAAGCTGTCCTTGAGGGAACAGCTGGTACAGAGCTATGGCTTGCCCAAGGTCATCCAGCCAGGTGCAAGTGGAGGAGTGGGGAATCAAACCCGGTTCTCCCAGATTAGAGTCTGCACACTTAACCACTACACCAAACTGGCTCTCAAGTGGGAAGTGGGAGAAGTGCTTAATTTTTTATAGGAGACAGATGCTGGGGTTTAATACTACCTATATCGTCTTATTTTCTATTACCCAGTGGTCTTAAAACAGCTGTAATACTACCTATCCTTATTTTTTTTTTAAATGTTCCTTCTCTCTCAGGCCTGGGCTACACTTGTGGCAGTTGGTAAAATCTGGAGGCCATCGAATGGGCTGCAGGTGGTGGTGAGGCTTATATTTTAACTGCTCCCCCATGTAAAAAGTCCCCACAGATATAAAGGTACTGACGCGGAGAAAGAGGTTCTAGCTCAGCTCTGTGTGTGCTGTGTTAGATTTCCACTTACAGAAACTATTAACATAGGGAAAAGTTTGAACCAGGTAATTCTTTCCCTGTGGTCTGAAGTGGTACAGTTCTGTTAACTTAAACAAGGTTATACCGTGCAAAAATATGTAACAAATAAATCCATGCAATTATAAAGGTTATAAGTGTGCTTTATCCCAAGTATAATAGTAAGTATAAATGAGATATAATACACATACATCTACATATAAATCAAAACTCAAAATTCAGTCTCTAAGATGTCCATTCTAAACGCTTGAAAAATCTGACACAGGAAAACTTATCCTGTTGTGTAAGAGACTTCGCTTCCTCCTGACTTCATTAGGGTGGTGAAGCTTGTAGCAAGTAAGGATCCACACCCAACAGGCTGTCGATAAAAGCCGCTTCGAGACTCTCTTTCTCAAGGAAGCTAACAATCCTTTTCTTCAAAGCTGATGAAGTTTCTACAAATGAAAACAATTTTCGCAGGTAATAAGTTACATGAATGACAGGACGCAACTGCCTCCAGATTTCAATGCGTCAGCTCAACTGAGCCTGTTGCAGCATACAGCAATGCTGAAGAACTGAAATCTGGAGGCAGTTGTGTCCTGTCATTAATGTCACGTTACCTGTGAAAACTGATTTCATTTGCAAAAGCTTCAACAGCTTTGAAGTCCACGGGAATAGACTTTCCTCTACTTACTCCACTGGGAGGCAACAGCTAGGCAATAGAAGCAGAGAAGCTGGCTAGGAACTGCTTGGCATAAAGGGCCACAACAATAGCCTGAACGCTACAGATTAAAAACACCTTACCTGTGCTTCTGCGCCATTGTAGGGCGTCAGCGTGTAAGTGTGAGTGAAAAGGCGGATCTGGCAGCAAAACAAAACAGAGTTTAATTTTTTTTTTTAAATCTCCCTTCTACAACACTGGCACTAGATACATTCTCAAAATGGCAGGAAATGGTACCCCAACCTGATCCCACCACAACTGACATAAATGTTTACAGCACCTGAGCTCAAGCAGAGAATGGCCACTCTGACCTCCCCAATTACTAATACAATAAGACAGCAGTCTTGCTTTAGATTTACCAACAATACACTGAGCCCTTGGTCTACAAATGTATCCCTTTCTCCCAGATATGTTGTAACTGGAATCTCTCCCCAGTTACCCAAACTCCGAACATGTGAAGATGCTTTATGACCAAGTCAGACCCTTATATCTGTCAAGGTCAGACCTGTCTTCTCTGACTGGCAGCAGTTCCCTAGGATCTCATGTACAGGTCTTCCATATCATCTATTAAATGTTTTTTTAACTGGTGATAATTGGGAATTGACCCAGGGTATGCAAGGCAGATGCTCTACAGCAGGGGTCCCCCAGTTTTTTGAGCCCGCGTACACCTTTACATTCCTGACACAGTGTGGTGGACATAGCCACAAAATGGCTGCTGCAAGAGCTGAAGCCAGCCACAAAATGGCCGCTGTGGCTTACCTTCAGTGACCCAATGAAGATCCCTGTGTTGTGGTGGCAGCTGCTGCCAAAGCAATACTTTTTAAAAAGCTGCACAGCCAATCAAATCTCCAGCGGACAATCTGAAGCCTTGTTGTGCCAAAGCCTCACCTGGCCCACTTTCTAAAAAAACTTGGTGGCTGCCAGGAAAGGAGTCGGCAACTGCCATGCAACTGATGGGCACCCCACTGGGGACCCCTGCTCTACAGTGAGCCGTGGTCACCCTTTTTATAATGGGTTCAGAAGATATCCCACTCACCAGCCACATGATGGGGAAAAATAACTTCCAGATGAAAGAAGGCAGGATTTCATACGTCATGTTGGTCATCACAACTCCTGGACACACAACGCTGGAATACAGACCCTGTTGGGGAAGAGGGGAAACCAAAGCAAAGGGGGGGGGGAATGAATCCAATAGAGTGCATTTAAGTAAAGTGTGCAATGACTTAGCTTACCAGGAGAAGAGGGATAAGCTATTACAAGACTACTCCCCCAACTCTTCCCAGTAGTTTCCCATTCTGCTCTTTATGCATGCCAATTGCTTCAAGTAGTGTGGGGGGGGGGGATTATTTCTGAGAAAGCCCTCAGCTGGAGAGACCCACAAAGAAGGAAGGTCTCTAAGATGCCTTCTTGGAAACAGATCTGCCGGGGAAGGGGAGGTGGCCTCCAAGACATTCGTTCCCTTAAGAGCAGCCAAGTGGATTACAAAAAGAAGATAAGGTGATGCAATAGACAGAAGGTCCGGGCTGGAGCCAGGGGGTTCAGGATTCAAGACAGAGCAAGACTTGCATTCTGAGCCCACTTTTATGCTTCTTTGCTGCGAGGATAAAAACACAGTCTTGAGGAAACGGCAGTGTACAAAGATGATAATAACTTAATTTGAAAGAATCAGTTGCTAGCAGTTGGCAAAGAGGTGTTTTATAAAGGAAGGCTTTGAATCGTCCTCTGCTGTGCAGCTCTTACACAGACCCCCCCCCCCTTCTCTGCATACTTGCAATATGACTTGGTTGATGAAGAAGAAGAGAAGAAAAGGTTAGATTTATACCCCGCCCTTCACAGAGAGTCTCAGAGAGGCTTACAATCTCCTTTCCCTTCCCCTCCCCACAACAGACACCCTGTGAGGCAGGCGGGGCTGAGAGAGCTCTTTCCAGAACTGCCCTCGAGAGAAAAGCTCTGAGAGAACTTGTGACTGACCCAAGGTCACACCAGCAGCTGCATGTGGAGAAGGAGTGGGGAATCAAAGCACCACACTGAAAGATGGGAGTCCCTGTTGCAATATCGGTCAGTAGGCTTTGGACAACTTTATGTGTTTCAACCCAAGTACCTCTGTATCTTTGAAATGGGAATAACTGTGGTGCCTATGTATGTGATCAGAAATGACCGGGAACAAAGGTCTGCAATCATGCGGCCTGGGCCTACTAGGTTTCAGCTTATGTGCATGTAGATGCTATACCCATATTTAGGAGAATGCACACAGGAGAAGCAGGGCCAGCATGCTCAATTGCAAAGGGGGGCAGGGAGCACAAGCAAGCTCCTGCACTCCTTCTATGCAAGCTGCCATGTAGCATCCATGGCACCAATGTGTCCTTCTATGTGCACTGCACTCATGTGGTATATCTCTGGAGAACAGATTGTGATGCACCCTGCATGTTTTCCAAACGCTACACAGGTAGGAGAAGAAAAGGATGTCTAAAAGATGAAACAAAGCCAGGACAACTACAAAACTCCCCCCCCCCCCATAGCAAAAATTTTGCACCTATTACAAAAGCATCTGTGCACCACCCTGTGCCCTGAATAAATGATGGAATTAACAAGATTTGCACAAAACTCCTTAGATTGCCCTCATACCTTCTCTACCTGCTGGTCACAGAGAGGAACTATTTTTTTAAAAATCCTACTAAGCACCACCACCACCCCACCCACCCTGGAAATTTCACCAGGCAGAGCTTATTTAATTTTCACAGCCATGTGGACTAGAAACCCTTGAGCAAACACTCTGTGACACATTATGTCTCGTCACCCTTTGCTAATGATTCACTGAAGCCGACCCCCACCCTCATCAGAAAAACAAGAGGCCCCACGGCAGAACAAAAGGAGCAGCCCTCACCTGATTGTTGAAATGGTGGTTCAGAGCCACGCTAGCAAGGTCAGTGGCATACTTAGAGGAGCTGTAGGCCTCTTTGCCTTGGCTGTGCTGGTAGTCGTCAAGACTGAAGTTAGACCTGCGGGCGCTGATCGAGGAGGTCCAAATGAGCTGGCTGGGCCTTTCAAGACAGCAAAGCAAAGATTCCAGCTGCCGGATCTGGGGAGACAAGACACCAGGATGGCAGAAGAGTCCCACTAGAGTGGACAACAGCCGGGGTGGGGGGGGGGGGAGAGTCCTCTCCCTTGAATAGATGGTCAGTTTATGGAAATGGGCAGGCGAAATATCTCATTGCATGGAGATCAATAAAATCTCCTGGTAAATCTGATCTCCAGATAACAGGGATCAGCCCCTCTGGAGAAAATGGCTGCTTTGGAAGGTGGGCTTTACAACACTATGCCCCACTAAGGTCCCTCCTCCAGGCTCCATCCTCAAATCTCCTGGTATTGCCCAAGGAGGAGTTGGCAACCTTGTGTATAAAACATGATCCCCCCCTACCACCAGCATCTACTGAGGCCAGCTAGGGACTCAACACCAACTCTGTTCCCCCGCCCCCCAGATTCAGTTTCTATTTAAAAACGTAAATATCTTCTAAAAAGCAGAGGGTTACACATGACAAATGAACACAGAAAGGAAACCAGAATGGCTCAGAGAAAGCATAGGGCTGGACACCCTCATGTTTATTGCTCCAACACATTACATGGAAAGTCCATTATCTGAGAAATTTATCCACAAACTGCTATTACTTAATGAGTGTTCGTAACATGTTAATTTAGTCAAGAATGCTGCCGCCACCACTGGTTTTAAAAGTCCTGTGCAAGCAGCAAAAATACCTGCAGGTGGGCCGACAAGACAGGGATAGCAGGCAGAGATCGGCTTGGTGTTATCCGAAGTTGTACACTTCTCTATTGACACTGACCAAAAGCCCCTCACCTCACTAAAAAGTACCTAGGTGGTACAGCTATAATGATTCTGGTCTTGATGAACATTTGCCTCTGTAAGATAATTCCCCCAAAATTTAAATCCATAGGAATCATAGAATGTTAGCATTGGAAGGGACCCTGCAGGTCATCTAGTCCAACCCCCTGCACTCTGCAGGAGCATAGCCAAAAGATAGCCCTACAACATGCCCAAAAGATGGTCGTCCAGCCTCCGCTTGAAAACGTCCAGCGAAGGAGCATCCATCACCTCCCAAGGCAGTCTGTTCCACTGCTCAGCCACCCTTACAGTTAGCAAGTTTTCCCTGATATATAGCCGGTATCGACTTCCTCGTAATTTCCACCCATTAGATCTAGTCTTGCAATCCAGAGCAAGAGAGAATAGATCTGCTCCATCTTCTACATGGCAGCCCTTCAAATATCTGAAGACTGCAATTATGTCCCCTCTAAGCCTTCTCTTTCCCAGCCTAAACATACCCAACTCTTTCAAGCCTTTCCTCATAAGACTTGGATTCCAGCCCTCTCACCATCCTGGTTGCCCTCCTCTGGACACGCTCCAGCTTGTCAACATCTTTCCTAAAATGTGGTGCCCAAAACTGGACACAGTACTCCAGGTGAGGCCTGACCATAGCAGAATAGAGCAGAACTACCACCTCCCATGATCTGGACACAATGCTTCTGTTAATGCATCCTAAGATTGCATTAACTTTCTTCGCAGTCACGTTGCACTGCAGGCTCATGTTTAGCTTGTGATCAACCAGAACATCTAGATCCCTTTCACATGTGCTGCTGTCAAGCCAAGTCCCTCCCATTCTATATCTGTGCCTTTGATTTCTTGTGCCTAAGTGTAGGACTTTGCACTTATCTCTATTGAAATTCATTTTATTGGTCTCAGCCCACTGTTCTAGCCTATCTAGATCATTTTGAATCCTGACTCTGTGTTCTTCAGAATTAGCAATCCCATTCAGCTTCGTGTCATCTGCAAATCTGATAACCATCCCCTCTACATCTTCCTCCAGGTCATTTATAAAAACACTGAACAACACTGGACCCAGGACAGAGCCCTGTGGCACTCCACTCGAGACTTCCCTCCACGTAGACGCAGAGCCATTTACGAGCACTCACTGGGTACGATTTTTCAGCCAACCATGAATTCAGCCAATGGTTGCACCATCCAGCCCACATTTAACCAGGTTATCCTCAAGGATATCATGAGAAACTCTGTCAAATGCTTTACTGAAATCTAGATACACTATGTCCACAGCATTGCCAGAGTCAATCATTTTAGTAACTGTCAAAAAAGGAGATAAGGTTGGTCTGGCATGACTTAATTTTGATAAACCCATGCTGGCTACCACCAATTAACGCATTCCGTTCAAGGTGCTCACAGACAGAGCATTCAGCAATCAGCTCTAGAATTTTTTCATGTATTGATGTCAAACTGACAGACCTGTAATTTCCCGGGTCCATCTTTTTCCCCTTCTTGATGATTGGGACAACATTTGCTCTTCTCCAGTCTTCTGGTACAACACCAGTACTCCAGAAAATCTCAGAGCCAGAGGCTCTGAAATAACATCTACTATTTCTTTTAGCACCCTGGGATGCAAGCCATCCGGCCCTGGAGATCTGAAAGTGTCTAAGGCAGCTAGATGCTCTCTAAGCATCTCCTTACTTACTCTGGACTGGCAGTTCCTCCTTCCTTCATATGTCCTGCATCCTTCAATTTGTATACAGCTCGCCTTACGGTTAAAGACCGACGCAAAGTGAGAGTTAAGTAATTTCACTTTGTCTTCATCCCTTGTTAAAGCTTGACCGTCTTCCCCTAGCAATGAGTTTACTTCATCCCTGTTTTTTTTTTGCTTTGAACATAGGCATAGAAACCTTTGTTATTTTTAGTATCCCTCGCAAGCCTCAGCTCCATCTGCACCTTAGCCTTTCTGAAACTGTCCCTACAGACTCAAGCCTGCTTCTTGTATTCACCCTCAGTCATTTGTCCCTCCTTCCATTTCCTGTACATTTCCCTTTTTAGCCTCAGCTCTTCGGAGAGATCCTTGTTCAGCCACCTCAGCTTCATTACCCATCTCCCACCTTTCCTTCTCACCTGAAGAGCACGACTTATCATAATGCAAAATCATACCCGGATAGCCCAGGCTAGCCTAATCTCATTAGGTCTCAGAAGCTGAGCAGGGTTGGTCTTGGTCAGTATTTGGATGGGAGACCACCAAGGAAGATCAGCGAAGAGATAAACTTGTAGCAAAATGTGACCCAAGTGTTGAAAGGGAGCTTAGAGCAGGCCTAGAAAAATCAGGATAGGAAGAGCCACTTCTGTTGAGAGTGGGAAGTGCTGTCAAGTCACAGCTGACTTATGGTGACCCTGAAGGGTTTTCAAGGCAAGGGATATTCAGAGGTGGCTTGCCATTGCCTACCTCCGAACAGCAACCCTGGACTTCCTTGGAGGTCTCCTCCCTCCAATTACTAACCAGGACCGGCCCTGCTTAACTTTTGAGATCAGGGTTACTTGTGCCATCCAGGTCAGGCAATGCCTGCTAGAATTTCTTAGTAAGCTCTGAAAATTACAACACCAAAACCTGTTCTGCAGGACCTCGAGCCATAATTCGAGAACAATCACTGTCATGTCACAAGACACACTGATGGGATTGCATCAACTTCAACAAACAGCATTCCCCATTTCAATGCTTGAAAGGACTGAAGGGATTACCTGCTGAGCCGTAACACCTGTCAATGAAAACGCAATCTCTGAACTCAGGGTACTTCCAGCATTCTGGGCCTGCCCTGTGCTGCACTTTCTGGGCCACCAACTTCAGTGATAAGATCTGCTCTTACTGTCCTATTTGGCACATGGGTTTAATCAACACAGAGCCCACTGGCCCCAACTCTTCCCTCAGATGCCCAGGCAAAGCCAAGAGCTTGGAAAATAGCCTGGTTGGAGGTGGGGCAATGGAGGCATCACCCCAGCCAACAGGAGAAAGGTGTAGTCGCTGGCTCATCTCAGGTCCCTGACAGGCAGTGCAGCAACCACTTTTTTCCAGAACCCCACTAACTAGAATGCCAGATCTCAATAAAGTGGGAGGATCCCATTTGCCAAAGGAATGCATGGAGAGGAGGAAGAGGAGGGGGGGGGGAGAGTTGGATTTATATTCCGGCCTTCACTCAGAGTGGCTTACAATCTCCTTTCCCTTCCTCTCCCCACCACAGAAACCCTGTGAGGTAAGTAGAGCTGAGAGAGCTCTGAGAGAACTGTGACTGGCCCAAGGTCACACAGCTGGCTGCATGTGGAGGAGTGGGGAATCAAACCCAGTTCTCCAGATTAGAGTCTGCCGCTCTTAACCATTACACCAAATTGGCTCTCAGGTGAATCTGATAGAGTTCTGTCTTTTAGTTTGCAAGAAATCACAGTGCTCTATTAAATTCTGATTTAAAAAAAACCACTATGTTTATTCTTTCAAGACACTGATACAGGGTGCAAGAAGGAGGAAGGGAGTCTTCTCAAATGATCCGTTAGCCCTTGGGCTTCTTGGAGCTTTTGGACCCCCACGTACTTGCAATCAGATTGCTTTGAACTTCACAGGATGTCTGAAACACACACTCATTCTGATGCCAAGGGACAAGGCAAGAGTAGAGAAAAGCAAGGCCTCAGTTTCTTTCCTATGGAGCAAAGTCAGAACTGCCTACATTATAGTGATAAAAATCCTATATATGAGCAGTTCTCTTCTGGGACAGCCTTTGATATTGTAGGCCCAAGGGTTCCCTATGTAGTGCCTTTCCTGATGCCCATCCAGTGTTTTCAGAAAGTGGGCAAGGTCCCAGCAGGGTTTTACCCAGCACGATTTCTGACTGGCCACTGGGGATCTGATTGGCTGTACAGATCTTTCAAAATGTTGCTTTGGCAGCAGCTGCCGCCACAGCACAAGGCTCTGCAGTGTGTGACTGAAGGTAATCTGTGTATATTGAAAGAAAACCCCAGTATGTTCATTTAAAAAGGCATCCTGTCAAACAGATCTTCTCCCTGAAATATTGGGGAGCTACTATGAGAGTTATGCGTAACCTAACAGTCGGGAATTCTGTGGATGGCTCTACCACCTCTGGCAACTATTCTGTGGTTGCATCCACCACCTGGCGGCAGAACTGCAAAGGTGCCTGCACGCTCAAAGAGGCGGGGTGATCCCTGTTCTAGCACCCAAACAAGGGCTACTTATGTGCCCCTCTTCCCTTTGGTCACTGGTCAAACAACGCACTTTAGGTGCTTAGTGACAACCCTGTTGCCCGGTTTCCTCACTCACATGAAGTCATATTTCAATAAGCTTTCAGCTGTAGACGGTACACAAGTCGAGTGCCATCACATTCAGTTACCAACACCAGGCAAAAAGGAAGAGCACCACAGGGAGGGAAAAGGGGGCAGCGTAGAACGGATCCTGGATGTGCACATGATCTGCCAAGTGGTGATTCTCACTTGGGCCCTGGAACTCAGAGCTATGTCTAGCTCTAATTTTTTTTTTTGCTTTCTTTCCTGTTGCACCCAAAATGGCAGCTAGTCCAGAGCTCAGAAGGAACCGCACTGGAGAAGCAACTGTTCGGAGCCTCCAACGAAGCTGCCACCTAGGCCAGAATGTGTACTATCTGTGCGGGTAACTGTAACCTGTTGCTAAGAACCCTTTGTGTTCAGTGCACAAAACCCAGTTACTGGGCCAAAAGCTTCCCTACCAGTACGAAATGCCCAAAGAGGTTGGTTTCAAAGACTTCCTGCAGGCCATCTGGAGTGACGCGGTCCTCTTGGCTCATGAGGCCTTCTGCTGTGGTCAGCATCCGATAGGCTCTCCTGAAAACAGAACAAGAAGTTGCAGCACTTTCTGCAGAAGCCGGAAGACTTTAAGGAGCACCGCTATCCCTTTTCTTACTCTAAGTGTGAGTGGGGAAGATTATTTGGAGGTAAGAAGGGGGTAATTTCTCTCTCCCCCCGCCAAATGGGAAATGACAATCTTTAATTGTTTCTATTTGACACATTCTAGAGCGGCCATTCTTATGCTACAGCGTGGAGACCAACTTTTCAGCGGCTTCTCAAGATCACAGCAAAAATATAGGGAAGTGTCTGGAATTTCTGGGATGTTACTATGATATGCTGAAGAAACATCCTGGTTTTGTTCTTAATTAGACCGTAAGGCTCTCGTGCCTTACTCGTGGGATCCCTGGGAGGCATCTGGCTGGCTACTGGGGGAACAGAATCCTGGACTTGAGCCCTGGCTTCAGCACAGCAATTCTCTATTCTTTGCCTGGTTGTGTTGCTATAGACAGAAAACTAAGGACTCCCTGGCTGTATGCGTGGTTTTTCACTGAATCACAGCCACACAGAAGATGGATGAAGACAAAGAAGAGATTGGATTTATACCCCACCCTTCACTCAGAGTCTCAGAGCATCTTAAAGTCCCCTTTCCCTTCCTCTTCCCACAACAGACACCCTGTGCGGTAGGTGGGGCTGAAAGAGCTCTCTAAGAACTGTTGAGATAACTGCTCTGAGAACTTGTGACTGACCCAAGGTCACTCCAGCAGCTGCACGTGGAGAAGTGGGGAATCAAACTCAGTTCTCCCAGATTAGAGTCTGTGCTCTTAACCACTACACCAAACTGGATGTAATGGCTGAGTTTCAACCTGGAAGTTTCACGTAACCACAAAGTCACATTGTGAACATAAAACAGCAAACTAGAAAGACAGTCTTCAGTTCAACAATGTTTAATAGCCACTATTCTAGATCCGGGGGATGGCAGAGGACAGGAGGGCCTGGCGTGATGTGGTCCATGGGGTCGGACTCGACTGTGTGACTGAACAACAATTCTAGATCAGGGGGTTTCCTAAACAATCAGGCACCAGACTATTGGGGGGAGGGGTAATGATGATGTTAAGAGGCTGCAGGAAACAGTGGAACTACCCGCTACAACAGACATTGGTGGCAATTATACACAAGTGGCAGGCAGGAAGGCAACCTTGATGAGATGACATGGGGAGGCATCAATGTTCCCTCTAACCTGAGTTACTGTGAGCTAGCTCACTGTTTGTTAGCCTCTAACTCCCACATTCTTGTCTTAGCTGAGGAAGGATGGCTCCAGAGCAAACTAATTTATGCAGTAGCCAAATTGCTCACTCACAACTTTAATGCCAGTAGCTCACAAACTAGAATTTTTGCTCACAAGACCCCGCAGCTTAGGGGGAACACTGGAGGCAATCCTCCACGCTGCAGCCAGAGATATCAAAGGGATACAAGCCTCCTTGGGCGAGCAATAAGTTACTCAGTGGTAAAATGGGAAAGAGAGAAAAAACATACCTTGTAGGGCTTGGAAAAACCAGGAAAAACAAGATGAGGACTGTAAACCATTTTATGCATGTTAAGTACTATTGCATAAAATCAAAGGCCAAAGCTGTCCCTGTGTCACATATCTGAAGCCCCGCAAACTGGGCAAAAGGAAACTTTTGTTCCACTTGAGGATGTGCCATCACTGAAGCTAAGCAGGTTTGGGCCTGGGCTGAATTTGGATGGGAGACCACGTGGGCACCCCACATATGATTCTTTGAGCCCCTTACAGGAGGAGCAGAATACAAGGCTAAATAAAAATAACCCGTGTTTAGGGTGCAGGCTAGTTCTGGGAGCCACTTTTAGGCCAGTCCCCATGAGTCCAACAGTCAAATACACAAGATGCAGAATATAATACTATAGTCAGCAGCGTGATGTCATGGTTAGAGGGTAAGACTAGGATCTGGGAGACCCAGGTTCGAATCCTCACTCTGCCATGGAAGCTCGCTGGGGGACCTTGGGCCACTCACAGACCCTTAGCCGAGACCTACTTCACAGGCTTGTTGTGAGGATAAAATGCAGGAGAGGAAAATGATGAAAGCCCCTTCAGGTTCCCACTGGGGAGAAAAGTGGGGGTATAAACGAAGTAATAGATAAATAAGGCCATGTTTGATCATGTTTGTCCCCCACATCTGGAGTTTAATGTGCAAACTGCTGATTTTAAGAAGAAGAAGAGATTAGATTTATACCCCACCCTTCACTCACTTAGAGTCTCAGAGCGGCTTACAAACTCCCTTCCCTTCCCCTCCCCACAACAGACACCCTGTGAGGTAGGTGGGGCTGAGAGAGCTTTTTCCCAAGCTGTCCTTGAGGGAACAGCTGGCACAGAGCTATGGCTTGCCCAAGGTCATCCAGCCAGGTGCAAGTGGAGGAGTGGGGAATCAAACCCGGTTCTCCCAGATTAGAGTCCGCGCACTTAACCACTACACCAAACTGCATGAAGGATGAACTGGAAAAACAAGTGGACTTCGTGAAAGGAAGGAAATATTTACACTTCTCAGCTTGGATCACCGAGAGAAGAAACAACATGTTATACAGCAGGGAAAGCTAAAACACAAAGGGCTCCTGTTATCCTTAAGAGTTGTGTATAAGGAAGAACTGGGGCAAGAGTAGATGGTTATGCCATAAGAAACCTGCATCCATTGGAAGGGGCACAGAAGCCGGGGGGGGGGGGGGGGGAGAGATAGAGAAAGGCCACAGAACACAAGACCTTGAAAGTAAGGAGCAAGTTCACAATGAACGCGATACGGAAAAAGGAGACAGTGAAAAAGAGAGGGGGAAATATGATGCCAGAATTGTTCCAAATACTGATATTGTAACAGGAGTGCAATGTGCCCGGCAAATGAAGTTTGGCATTTGCCTAACTGTTTTCCTACACCTTCAGATGCAGTGACTTTGAAAAAAAAAACAAAAAACCACTGCAGCAATTGGTCTACTTCCAGTTCTTATTGTGTGACAGCTAAGCATACTGTAAACATCCAACAAAGCGATTTTTTCCTAACTTTTCTTTCCTACTCAGAATGAGAGTGTACGGATAGTCTTTTGCACTTAAGGCTAACGGCCAACTGGGGCTGCTGTTCTTGGACAACAGTCAGTGGAATGTGCAAAGAATGAGAGGGAAGGTATATTTGTCCAGTAAGGTACGTGAGTCTGTACAGGATCCACGGGATAAACCGTACATTGAGTCTCCCAAAAGGAAAGCAGAAAGGCTCCGAAGGGCTACACATAAATGTGACCCTCTCTTTTCCTGCCTCTGCCACTTTGTTCTAAGGATGGACATCTGGTTGACCTATCTGGCCTCCCAGCAGGCTCTAATCCCAGGATCTTCTCAGCTTTATCATGGGCCTCGGCACTTTCCCCCCAAACCAAGACATGGACATGGGGCTCTGACTTCACATCAAGACTGAGCAGCACCAGAGACTTCGGAAGAGTTCCCCACCCCCTTCCATAGGCCCTCCAAACTTTGCCAAATTCAAAATATGGTTTGCTTGCTTACCTTTTAAAAATATCACCAACTACAGCTTTATTCTTTCTTCAAGCCATTTTATAAGTCACTCATCCTGCCACCTAATGGGTTAATTTGAAAAACTAACCAAACTAAACTGGCAACGTCCACCAATCCTCCCTTCCCACTGCAGATCTACCCCTTCATGCTGTTTCCCCAGGGAACCCTGTTCCCCAGAAGCAGCACTGTAAGGAAATCAGTGGGTTTCAATGGAAGAGGAGGCAGAAAAGTTCTGCAAAGTGCCACTGATGGAAAACTGAGTCTGGATCCAACCCAATACGCATATTATCTCAGCCATGTGGATGCAGGGCAGCATTCCACAGGTACAAGGACTTCCACCTGCAGAGCATGACATTAGGATCCTCCCTCCCATGACAGCCCCCTAAAATCCTGCTTCAGGGGAGAAGGGATTCCCCAGGAGCGGGATTTCAGGGGCATTTTGGGCTCCTGTGGAACAGAGAGCCAAGCAAGTCACTCCTCAAGAGCAGAAGTCTTTCACCCATGGAAATCCTGTGCTTGGTCTGACACAACATATTGCATGTTTGCAAAATAATAATAAGCGCTGGGGCCTAAATACAGCTAGCACTTCCATTCTGCAATATGCTTACCCAAAATCTGGGTTTGATCTTCCCTGGGGAGAGAGGAAGGATGGGACCCACCCTAACACCCTAATCCGGGCTATGTTCTTATCCTCTAATACTTTTATCTTCATATCATGAAATGTAGCTCTGGAACAATGAGGTCTAGAAATGGTCCTTATACTCAAAAGTAACTTTGACTCTCTTAGAACTTTAGCAGGGTAACATGCGGGAAAAGAAGCAGACAAGCAAGACAGCAGTCTCGGGTTCAAAAAAAAAACTTTTGGCTTTCTTCACAGTAGATAGAGTCAAAATTGTGTCAAAATTGTGTCAGTCTCTCTCAGAGGAAGGAGATCCATGAGAATTAGATGGGCTTAGGTTTGTAACACAGGCAATGATGAAGACCACATCTGTTTCACTCAGCCACCCCAAAGCAATCTCCTAGACAATGGAACATCCATTCATCCCTTCCCTTCTACTCACAAAGCCAGGCAGAGGATCAAGATCTGTTAGTTAGTTGGAAGTGCTATACCTGGAGAAGAGGCCATGCACAAAAGCCGAGAAGCTGATACGTGGATTTACCATGATCCCAGCATTCAAGAAGAGATAATCTACATGCTGAAACCTGCATAACAGAATTAATTGTTGTCAGTTACTGCCAGAAGAGAAGGACAGTGTTGAACACTTGCTACACAGAATTGGTCATACAAAACACATGAGTTCGGAACTGAATTCTGGGTCAACTGACCACCATCTTCCTTTGGCAGCCAGTTGATACAGTTAGCATTGTAATTTGATTCTGTTTGCACAAGATAGATTAAGGCTGCAGGTTTCACAGCCTCCCAACATATACAGCATTAGCATACTAGGAAAAAACTGGCGTGAACAGTTTCCTTTGATATGGCAGCTTTCTGCTTGCAAGAATTTATCTGCTTGCAAGAGAGAATCCAAATATACAATCCCACCTCGCCTGGAGCCTGAAGAGGTTTAGACCAGGAAAAGCTTAATTCCCCTTCAATGCTCTGGACTCTAGGCCATCATGCATTATAGGAAGATTGTTTAGGAAAGAGCTGGTTATGACACAGTCCAATGCTGCAAGGACAAGTTCCTAACCCCCCCCCCCTCCAGTTACAGCCCTCCAATTACATCTCACTATTCACAGGTGGCAGGACGTTTGCTACCACTTGATCACAGTGCCCCCAAAGTGTAGGTCCATTATGCAGCAATGAAGACCAAAACATACACCATGGTAACTTCCTCTCCTGGCTCTGTCAAGCCATCCTTTTCGATGGGTGACAAGGAGGCACAGGCAGGCATTAAAGTTCACGCTGACCAGGTGACTACCTTGAATTCAAAATGTTTGGTGATGTACAAAGGAGGGGGAGTCACTCTGTACAAGATTCATTTATCCTATCTACTTACCTTATCTTTGATTATCAGAGCTAGGGTTAAAAAAAGGGTTGGGAGAGATAACTTCTGTGCCTTTTAACCAGGCTTCTAGCTCAGACTGCGGCTGCGATCACACACGCACTAAATAATCCACTTTCAATCCACTTTCCAACTGGATTTTACTGTGTGAACTGGCAAAATCCAGTTGGAAAGTACATTGAAAGTGGATTATTTAGTGTGTGTGTGTGTGTGTGTGTGAGATCGCAGCCAAACAAAACAAGAACAAAGCAAACATCTTGAAACAGTAATAACTCATTTGTAAGCTTTTTAGTTTTTTATTGGAAATACAGAGTTTGGGTTCAAACTTAACAACTTTTCACTGAGCAAGTTGTCAATGCTTTTACTGCCTAATCCATTTACTTCAAAGAAAACCCCACTGAATTCAACCGAGCTAGCTCCCAGGTAAGCACGCACAGAACAAGGGTCTTGGAAGAAGACGGATTTGAAAGAAGAAGGATTTGAAAGAATATGCTGAAAAATACTGGGATATGAAAAATTGCATTTATACATGGTTATAATAATATAAAGTAATAGAATTAGTATATGAATGTATTAAGGATAATTAGACAAAGAAGTGGTTTTTTATTTTAGAATTATATAAGAATACAGAAAGTAAGAATTAATGTATAAGTATTTTTAAGAAATATGACCTTTACCAGAAATGTAAACATAGATATAAGTATTACTATTTTGGATAAAGTGGAAAATGTGTTATGCTTCAGATGTGGTGGGAAACCGTTAATATAAGATAAAAACAAGATTATACAAACAGAACAAAATGTTATATAATATGGAAAAATTGATTTGTATAAGATAAATGTATTATTTTTAATGTTTGGAAAAATAAAAAAATTTTTACAAAAAAAAGGGTCTTGGAAGAAGACAGGGAAGAGAAGATCTGTACTCAGAAACACTTATAATTGAAATACGGGCGATCTTAACCCTTTTGAAAGAAAATTATTCCACTTTGTAATAATAAAATCATTTGAGCTCATGAAACATTAAAAGTCAGGAACAATCCACACAAATTAGTTCAGCATCTTCTTGCCAAATGATGGGCTCTCTCATGAAGCAAATTAACATCTGCTTGCAGTAGCATTTCTGGCAACGGTTCTCGAATTGTAGGTTGGGACTAGAAAGGGGGTCAAAGGGCCAGGAAGGTGGAAGAAGAACAGGGAGAGCTGGGAAAAGAAATAGTAAATTTGGTTTTGCCTACACTTAGGTATATGAAATGGCCATAAAATACAGCACGCTGTTCAGTAATGCAATATACTTGTAAATACTTAAAATGAAAAACAAACTTGTTTCGTGTTAACTGATGTCAGATTCTTGTATTTTAGACCAGGGAATGGGAAAACTAGTGAGGATTTACTCTACTTTTTGGGACCCACTTGCAAAGTAAGTTTAGAAGTAGGCCCCACTTCAGAAAGTTTGCCAGGAACTGACATCTGTCAGAATAGCTGTCACATAGGCTTCTGAAGGATGACTCAAGATCCACCTCTGTAACGCTCTAAGGGGCCTAAGTGAAAAATCTTACATGCCAAAAATTTGGTTTTGTAATAAATTTTGATTGAAAAGTAAACCTCAGAATAACTTCTCCAAAAATCTCTGTGCAGGAAATAATGTATCTTTTAAGAACTGGGCTGGAAAAGTAGATTCTTGCCTATGGAAACTTATGGCACAAAACAAATGTTCAGTTTTCAAGGTGCTACAGGCAAGTGTAATGCTATTTGACAGTTTGAAAAAATGAGCATGCTCATAGGCAGGGGGAGAGAAAAGAACAATCTTAAAAATGGGAAAGAAAAAATGTCAAAAGCCACAGAATACAAGCATTCAGGGCTTCTTTAAACGAAATAAAACCTGAGGTGACAACATTCAATAGGATGAAACTGCCCCTGTTTGGATAAATGCTTATAGTAACTGTTGCAGGGTGAGACTGAACTAGTCTCACTAGTTGAAAACGGCAGCTGCTTACAGCTCTTGCTATAATCTGCGGACTCCTGAGAAGGCTGGAACTAGACTTTGGTTATGGCCTGGGAACAGGATGTTCAGCTGCCCACACATTCTGGAGACAGCATTATTTCATGTGGTTAAATCCATCCCCCGGCAACCCAACTCATGTTCCCAAACTTCTTATCTGCTGGCATAAATATCTAGCTCCACCCTGAAAGCCTCTTAAGTATCACACTGTTACATCAGACCACTAAGGCTATACTCACAGAATTCTGCAACATAGACACAGGCTGGAAAACTAAATGGGAGAACTGTTTTGTGAGACTAAGATGAGTTAAGGAAATGACTCCTTACAAAAAGCTTACAGGGAGCCCCATGCAAACTGTCCCCCCTCTCCCACGTACCTCTTCTTGATCTCTTTGGCTGCACTGAGGACTGATTCCACACTGCCAACGTCTACCTGAACAATGCTGATGTCCGCATGGGGAAAGTAGGACAGCAGTCTCTTACGGGTGGCGCTGGCCTTCTCCATATTCCTGCAGGCAAGACACAGATGGAGGCTGGCATCTTCCTGGAGAAGGCGCTCGCACAAGGCAGAACCAATTCCGCTGCAACAGAAAGAGTAATGAGGCGTGCTATCAAACTTATGGATCAGCTGCTTACAGGAACAGCCTGAACTGCCCTGGGAGCCCATTCAAACTGCTCGCTCCTTTGATAAGGAGCCCACAGAAAGAGCTACAAGATACGCTATCAGACTTAAGAATTAAGGGTTTACAAGAACAGCCTGACCACCAGCAAGCCCTTGTACAGTAAATATATTATGCTAGAAGAGCCAGGACACCTCACACTCATTACAGAAAACTCCCAGGTGACCCATATACTCTTCTCAGGAAAATGTCTCCCTGGGATAAAAGGTGGGATAGAAAGTGAAACTTCCTTGTGATGGAACAAAGCTTGAGTCCAGTGGCACCTTTAAGACCAACAAAGTTTTATTCAAGGTGTGACCTTCCATGTGCATGCACGCTTCCTCAGATACAGTGAGCATGCATACGAAAGTTCATACCTTGAATAAAACTTTGTTGGTCTTAAAGGTGCCACTGGACTCAAGCTTTGTTCTTCTGCTTCAGACCAACCGGCTACCCACCTGGATCTTCCTTATGATGAGTAACAGTCACCTATTCTTTTTGTAACTCTATAATTATCATTGAAGAAACTTCTATACAATCCTGGTTCAAGCACCCCTCTTTTTTTGGCGAAGACTGGAGACCTTGCATGCCAGGAAGTGACGGTCTTAATCTGGAGCAATGGGAGGAGTTGAATGCAAGGGAAAGAATGGACCTCTATGGCATTGCCATGCTGAGAAGACTCGATGATCTGGCTCCAACAGGGGAGGAGAGAAGAATGTAAGCGATGGCCGAAGTGAAGGCAGGAAACCAGCAGAGAAACTGCACTCAGAGGTAGTTCTCTTGCCCTAGTTTCTACAGGCTCCCCTAAAGAATACAGGAGAATGAATTACAAAAATTCCTGATGATTGTCTTGAGACATACAAGACACTATTAACATACTGTATGACCCCGCATACCCAGGCACCTACTTTTTCAAAAAGTGCACACCAGAGATCCTGGGTGTTTCACAGTTTCACACATCAACACCTGAATGAAAAGATTATTACGATGATAATAGTTCTGACCTCCCCATTTTCCCAAGTGACCAGAAGTTCCACAGAAGAGCTACAAGGGTTTGTTTCCTTTGAATGAGAGGACATATGGTAACTTTGTAGTATCTGCGTTATTTTACAAATACACAAGGAAAGCACAAGCGGAGACAAAGAAGCCGTCCTCAAAGGTCCACCACCCTAGATCAGATCACCAGAGAGAGAGAGAGAGAGAAGTCCAAGATTCTCTAGACGAAGATGAAGAAGAAGAGATTGGATTTATACCCCGCCCTTCACTCACTTGGAGTCTCAGAGCAGCTTACAAACTCCTTTCCCTTCCCCTCCCTACAACAGACACCCTGTGAGGTAGGTGGGGCTGAGAGAGCTCTTAAACAACTGTCCTTGAGAGAACAGCTGGTACAGAGCTATAGCTTGCCCAAGGTCATCCAACAGGTGCAAGTGGGGGAGTGGGGAATCCAACCTGGTTCTCCCAGATTAGAGTCCGCGCACTTAACAACTACACCAAACTGGCTCTCGCAGTAGACATACCCTTAACACAGCCATATCAAGGCACTAGAATCCTCAGGCAGGTACCGGCTGTACACACTGGGACAACAGTTACAGACCATAATATATATTTGAGGTATCTTGCCTAAAATACAGTTTACACTGCCCAAAGAGGGCAATCTTGATTAATAAATATGAACAGATAACTTTCAATAAATGAGAAAGTCAGCTTTTCAGAAAAGGACACTTTAAAACGTTTCCGAATGTCCCTTCTCTAGAAAATGAATCCCAGAAAGATGGAATGGAGGAGCAGAACCAGTAATATGGGGTGGAAAATGGAAAGTTTTCCAGATGCTATTATTTCCCATGGAAAAAATTCTGTTCCATATATGTAAATATAGTCTGTTTATCCACAGTTGTCCAAGCTGTTGTACTGCAAATCAATCATGTTAGATGAGCTAAATGTGGGATATGAAGTATGGACAGACCCCAATGCTTTTTCATTGTCCAGGCTTGTATATGGTATATATGCCCAGTTTTGTTAAAACTATGTAAATTTTGCTAACATTATTTAAATATTTTTATTTTAAGTTGAATAGGAAAATTTTCTGATTCAAAATTTCCCACAGAACCCACATCACTGGGCAGAACACATAAAAATCTTATATAAACTGGGGATTCAGTAGGGACTGTGGTATCTCATGCAGTTTTAAACACTAGTTATTATTATATTATTTAATGTCATAGTCCAAATGGCAAATTACTTCATCTGCCTGATGATGTGTGCTCTGGCATAAAATACCTGGTTAGTCTTTAGAAGTGTTACAAGACTCATAGGCATTTCTCATTATGGATTCCCTGCTTTACCATGGAATTTGTACTCTTGAGTTACATTTTTAAAAATGAGAATTGTTGAGAGTGAACACGCTGTTCCCCACCTTGCACTGTTTCTTCTTGCCATTTCTGGTTTCTTAAGCAGTAGGAGTTAAACGTTCATAGGTTATGAACAAAATTAAAAATCAGTAGGCAAACATGTTACCAGATTCTTATCTTACATAATCAGGGGTCCTTTCATAGAAAAAGAGCTGCAGGAGCTCATTAGCATAATGCATTAGCATAACTCATTAGCATATGCCACATCCCTTGACATCACTGGAAGTGTGTCAGAAAGAGAATGTCAGTTTCAGCCCCATTATACCCTATGGGCCATTGAAATCAATGGCAAAAACTCATAGGGTATATGAGGGGCTGGAGGAAAGGGGATTTGAGGGAGAGGCTCCAAACTTGCAGGGTAGCTGCTGGAGCCTCTCCTTAAAATACCCACCAAGTTTCAAGAAGATTGGACCACGGGGTCCAATTCTATGGGCCTCCAAACAGGTTGTCCCATCCCCTCCATTGTTCTCTATGGTGGGAAAAAATGTTACCTTTTTTTCTACCATAGAGAACAATGGAGGGAATGGGGGCAACCTGTTTGGGGGCCTGTAGAATTGGACCCCCTGGTCCAATCTTCTTGAAACTTGGTGGGTATTTGGGGGAGAGGTCCCAGCAGCTACCCGGCAAGTTTGGAGCCTCTCCCTCAAACCCCCTCCCCTCCAGTCGCTTTTAAAGTTGCCGCCGAATTTCGGCGGCAATTCGGCAGCAGGCTGAATCAGATCAGAGAATCTGATTCAGCCCATGGCTGCCCTGGTGGCCACTCCTGAGCTGGCGGAGCTTTGCTCCGCCTCACTCGGGCCCCAACGGACCCCTGTACATAATGTACCCGAAAGGCCAAACCCTTGGCCAAGAAGGCACATGATTAGGGAAGAAATTGGGGGGGAAGAATTAACTATTCCACCCATATGTTGTTTTCCTTGTATCAGTTGCTTTCTCTGATGATAACCTCCTCCCATGAGCAGGTACCTGAATATTTCTTCCCATGGTGCAGTTCTGCAAAGGGGAGCTTGACAGAGCACTCCTAAACAGACCCCAGTCTAAGCCCATTGAAATCAGTGGGTTTAAACTGTAGTAACTCTGTTGAGGATTGCACTGTGAAAAAAGGAAAACAGCATTGCAGGAAACCCCAAAAAATTAATCTAGATCAGCAGTACAGTTGGACAAGTTTTTTCCACTCTGGATTTAATGGTCTTGTCAGGAGAGGTTTAGATGATAACATATACTTGAGATGCAAACCTAAAGTTCGCATTTGGAGCTGGCAGCCCCAATGAGCCCATAAACTGGAGTCCTGAACCTTTTCTCCAAGTCCTGGCCTGAAGGCACCCTGTCTGGGGTAACCAGTAACCAGCTACCACACACACACATCACTTCCCCCCCTGAAAGGTGTCAGTTAAGAAAGAAAGAAAGAAAAAAAGACTATGCCATCCAATTTCTCTCTCTGCCAATATTTCAATTATTTTACAAAAAAAAAAAGCACTTTCATTACAAAACATAATTGTGAATAACTAAGCAGAGGACGTGCAAGTTTCTGTGTACAGGGATTAAATTTCATCTGGCCCCAGTTGTAGGAGGCGGTCTGTCCCAGAACCAAATATGATCTTTATAGAAATAGGCATGCTGGCCCAACACTACAGATCATTGTCTGGGGCAATGGGCTACTGGGGGGGGGGGGGGGGGAGAGACACAATTCTAAAAGGGAGAGACACTTATGCCTGCTCCACACTTTTAGGACAACATGGTCTGAAGTGTGGGGGCAACAGTTTCCAGCATAATTTCCATGTAACTGAACAGAACGAAAATTCGTTCTTTTCACACCATTCACTGGTATGTAATAAGGATAAAAGGACGCAGCCTCAAAAATCCCAGAAAAGAAAGCACAAACCTTCCTATCTCACCTGTACACAAGATTGGGGAAAGCATTAAATTCAGTTGTTTCGGAGCAGCAAAATGCCTCTGTCTGACCCCTCTGTCTGACAGAGATTACTATGCAAGAATGCAAATCATCTTTGGGGAATCTCTGAGGACATTCCTTTGTGACACCTCACAATATTTTCCTCACAGAGAAAGATTTGAGAACACTAGAGCAGGTACAGAACAAACGGCTTATTGTGTCACAATTTAACCGTAGAAGAAATGAAAGCTCGGATCCTGCCCAGAGTCTCTACTGATAGAAGAATTTCAACAGGGGAGTGTATTTTCTCTGACTACCCCTCAGCCCCAAATGTCACTCCTGGGGGACCCCCAGGAACAGCATCGGGAGGGGGGGGAATTGGAGGTTTGCTGCAGGACAGAGGAAAATGACAGGTGAGATCCAATGCAAAGGAATACTAGAGAGCCAGTGTGGTATAGTGGTTAAGAGTGGTGAACTCTAATCTGGAGAACGGGGTTCAATTCCCCACTTCTCCACATGAAGCCTGCTGCGTGACCTTAGGCCTCTCAGAGAACTCTCTCACAGAAATCCCTCAGCCCCACCTGCCTCACAAGGCGCCTGTTGTGGGGAGGGGGAAAGCAAGGTGACTGTAAGCCGCTTTGAAACTCCACTCCTTAGGGTAGAGAAAAGCAGGGTATAAATACCAGCTCTTCTTCTAGACAGGGTGTGGGTGTGTGTGTGTCCCTGAGCAGGTATACAATGCATTTCTATCAACAGTGAGTAGTCCCCAGACATCAGAGATTTCGGGAAACAGACTTACAGTTCAAAGGATAGTGTCATCTCTCCCCTTCCCTATATAAAAACCTGACTTCCAGCATCTCCTATTATTTTCCAGAAATTAAGCAATTACTGTTAAAGATGGATTAGTCGGATTGATTACAATAGTGCTATTCTTCGTGCTTGATGAGTTTGTTCTTCACAATTTTTTGGAATGCTTCCGCCTGATCCTCTCCCCTCCTATGCTTATCTGACCTCACCTGATCTACTCAGCGCTTTTACTTTTGCTAGAATGAATGCACATTTAACTCTTTGTTAAAAACAGATACTTGGAACGCCCTCTATATTCTAATCTAAGATGCCATTTTATTCTACCATGGCTGGTGAATTTCAGTGATTTTAACCCAAGCAGGGTGATCAACTTCCTACTCTCAGATCAAAATCCTAATATAACCTTACAATCGTAGAGTTGGAAGGGACCTCCAGGGTCATCTAGTCCAACTCCCTGCACAATTCAGGAAATTCACAAATACCTCTCCCCCCCACCACCACACACCCAGTGACCCCTGTTCCATGCCAAGAAGATGACAAAAAAACCTCCAGGATCCCTGGCCAAACTAGCATGGAGAAAAATTGCTTCCTGACCCTAAACCTCAGATGCTGTAAAAAAAATATCCCTTTTGTCTTTCAGGAAATAATAGAGATTATAAATGAAATTTCAGATTGTTATACCGCTCAAGGCATTGAATCACGGAGATTTTATTGGAGAAAGGAAAGAAATTAAGCACAGGTGAAAGGCATCAGCAACAAAGATTAGAACCCACACTGCCCAATCCATGCACATTTGCGTGCTAGCAACTGTTAACATTCAGCTCAAGAGACTTACACTCAAGCAAACACGCAAAGAATCCAACTGCAAATTAGGTTTTGTATGGGGTTTGATTTCAGACTTTCAGATGTCTACTTTTCCCCCCAAGAAGTTTTAAAAAGTGCTCAGTTTTGAAACAGGCAGATCACTGAATATTAGCAGGTTTACCCAATCCAAATATCCCATCTGCCAAAACTAAAGATAGCCAGAAAAGAGTCAGTGATCCAGAACCAACCTCTTCCCCCAAACAGGCAATTTCAGGCCATTCTTGATCTCTTAATCTTACCTAGTTTGAAGTTCTGAACCAGCAGGTTCCATTTAGCTATGGCAAATAATAACTGCCAGACAGTTTATAGAGTTCAATGACCCTTGAAAGACTGGCAGTCATATCACATCATATGCCACAGATTTTATCTTTCTTTTGCCTGCCCTGAATTTAATTTCACTAGGTTACCCTAAGTTCTAGTTTTATGATAGCGAGAAAAAAATCTCCCAATGCTATGCACAGCCCTTAGTCCTCTCTCTTGTGCCACTTCAGAAGTCTATTTTTCTAAGCGAAAAAGGTCCAGACACTTTAGCCTCTTTTTCAGTCATACCAAAGGTAACTCTCCAGTATCTTTCCAGCACTAAAATATCTTTATTAAAGTAAGACGACACAACAGAATTGTACATGCTGTTCCACATGCGGCTGCACCACTAATTTGATACCGGTAGTTTTATTTTCAGTGATGTACTGATAGAGATTAGAGGCCAAGTTTCAAACAACAACCCTTTTCTCTAAGCCCTGGATCCAGACTACATTGGCAACACCCACTAGTTCCTGTTTCCCCTTGCAGACCCCCATGTCATTCTTCAGGTACCCCTATCCCGCATGAACAGCAGTGTACACAGATGAGAGGGCTGCGGGGGGGGGGGGAGCTCCATTCCACTGATGTAAAATTTAGACAGGATCCAATCCTAAGCATCAAAATACACAATTTTCAAAATACACAACTGTTACAACATCAATGAATTCTAGCAAACACGTTTGATTCAGCTGAATATCTTAGAAAAATCCATAATACAGTTAATATGATACAAATATAAAAATTTAAAAAACTTCCCCCAAGCTAAATTTGAAATAAATAGATTCAGGTGAGGCAGCTGTGCTGGTTTGAAGCAGAACAAAGTTTGAGCCCAGTGGCACCTTTAAGACCAACCAAGTTTTATTCACGCTATAAGCTTTCGTGTACATGCACACTTCCTCAGATACAGTGGAACAGAACCTCCTCAACTATTACTTATACTGGGGGAGGGTTTTTTGACACAGTTTGACCCGTTCCCCCAAAACTCGTTAACACAAATAGGCCTCTTCCCTCTACCACTGACACACACAGAGAATGAGTGTCAAACCATAGCTTGCCAAACTACTGTGCCTGGCACCCATGGTGAGCCCTGGAGGCACTGGTAGTCCCACTGGGGCTCCCCGTGTGTCTGACCATGTTCAGTCCTCATCCCCCCCCCTTCTGTCTGCTGATACACCAACATCTATGCAGATAAACTGGCAGGGGCTTGGGCCACAGCGGGCAAAAAAAAATTCTCACTTTCAAAGAGACAGCATTCTGCTGCTTAATTAGGTACAAATCTGCTTCTTGCTGTCTAGCATGTTGGCCAAAGCAGAAGTAATAAAATAACTCAGGGACATGTATTAAAGACAAAAAAAGTTACAACAGTTTGATGCTAACTATATTTAATTTAAAAAAAAACTATACAGACTTTAGGCTGTATTTGGACTAGAGAGGCACTGCCTCCCCCGCCCACCCTCCTAGAACGTCCTCTTTCTCCAAAGTCCCCACTCGCATAAGTCTCCCATCACTTTCCAGGCACACCGGAGGAGAACTCCCAAAAAATCACAGTAAGCCCGGTCAAGCCAGAGAGACTGCGAAACACATGCGTAATGCTGCCGACGGAAGCCAGCGGGATTCAGACGTGCTTGCGACTCGTGTTAGGATCATGCATTCATACATTACGCTTGGCTGACATGTGTCAGTCGTCCACATATTTCCCCATTCCCAGCCAGCCAGCCAGCCGCTCCCCTCCCTCCAGGCACCGCCTCATACTCCCTGTTTACCTGCTGGCTCCAGTGACCACCGCGACCCTCTGCATGGCGCTACCGGCAAGAGCAGAATGAATGAAAGCGAGACTGCAGACCCGCCGCCGACTATAGGAACAGCATAGAGGTCCCGCCCCCGTGGTCGTGAGACCACGCCCCGAAGCCCCCCTCACCAACCAACAGTTACCGAGCACATGGAAGCACCGCCCCCATTCGAGCCGGGCTACGCCCTCAGCGCCGTAACGCAGCCTGGGCGCGGCACCGAGCTCTGTCAAATTCAAGCCACGCCCCCTTCCCCTGGATGCGTCCCACCAATAAGAGAGCCGGTCTCGGCGCTAATCAAGAGAGAGGGGAGCGTGGCGTGACCGTAGCCTCATGACGGGCAGGAGATAAACGGGGGAGGCTAGCCAATCGGGTGGGCCGTGAGCCTTCGGAGGGCGGGCTACTCCAGGTCGTGGCACTACGGTGTTCTCATTGGCGGAGTGTCACTGACCTCCCACATTCTACTGCTGCTGCTACATCAGCAAACGCCGAGTCGCGACTGGCAATGTTGTCCCGCGCAGACGCCAGCGTTTAAACTCGAACTCGATGAGACGTGCATCCCAGATGTAAATCACATTTTGGAAGGAAAACCTTCATGTCATAACAACAATGTGTAGATGGAAGTATACAAAAAAATAGTCAAAGTGAGTAAACCATGCATCTTCAGCGAGTTCAAGTTTAAATATACAAGTCAAGCGTTACAAGATGCATGGACTGAGATAATTGCAAGTATTTTTGAATTTAAAAACATATTTATGACCCCAATTCTGGAACAACTTACAAATTCATGTCACATTAGATTGGAGTAGTGCACCTATTGAAGTGTCTGTTTGCACCCACTTCAACTGTGTGTAAATTGATTAGTGCCTGTGAGCACATTTGAAGCTGCTTGTTCAGCTGAAAAGTTTTCTGATTATGTTATTGGAGATAGAGAGATTGCTTTACAAAAGACATGGAAACTTGGTTAGCATTAAAATTGCATTTCAATGATATACACATAATTCTTAGAGTTATTGTATAACTGACCTTGGCATTCTCTTTATTTGTCAGTTACACAAGCTGAGCGTCCTGATTTTGCTGTATAGTGTTTTTAAAAGGGGGGCATTTGGTGGCTGGAAACAAGATGATGATCTTTTGGCTGCTGGAGCAGGATTCTGGTTACATTTTTAGAGGAACTGTTATGTATTGACCATGCGGTCGCCATGTGCTCTCTTAATTGCGACCGCATGGCCAGAGCACATGGCCAAGAAACTACCTGAGCTTCAGCCAGGTAGAACAAAGGCCAGGTGGATTCAAACCGGCCACCAATCCTGTACCTAGGTTTTTCCCAGGGAACCTATGAAATGTAAATAGACTTCTAATAGCCTATCAAGCCAGTTGGGTGAGGTCAGGGGATTGTCCCTGACCAGCATAAAAGGAGGGCTTGGAGCCCTGGGTTGTATGCTTCATCCAGACCAGCAATAAAGATCTAGCTGTTTCACTATTCCATGGACTCCCGACTCCAATACTTATCAGTGGCGACGAGGATGGGATCCCGATGAGCGACTCTCCAGCAGACCACAGCAGCACAGCGAGCTCCGTCCCGCCGGCCGCAGGCATCTCCGAGCTCCAGTGCTCCAACGCCTCGCCGCAAGCCGCTCTGAGCCCAATCCTCCAGCACTAGCCAGCGCCAAGCCTCAGCGCTCCCCGGCACCGCCGCAAGACACGAGGACATCGCTCAAACAGCCGCCGCCGCTCCTGCTCTGGTAAATATGGCAAACGCTCCAGGACCAATTACCCCTTTCGATACGTCTCACCCCGAGACGTGGGAGTCCTGGCTCAAGACGCTGGGTTGTGCCTTTAAGGTCCGCGGAATCACAGATGCGGACCTGAAGAGTGCCTGGCTCTTGAGTTCCGGAGGGGTGGAGGTCATGCGGGTGGCCCAGAACCTACTAGCCCCGCAAGACCCCACCGAGGTGTCTTACGATGTGCTCACCAAGACCCTCGGCGATTACTTCGCCCCGAAGCCATCAAAACTGGCCAGGCGCTGGGAGTTCATACAGCGCCAGCAGCAGCCGGGGGAGTCAGCCTCCACTTTCCTGGCTGAACTCCGTCGACTAGCCGTGGGCTGCGAATTCCGCCACATGGATGACCACGTGGAGACCGCCTTCATGGAAGGGGTCCGGGAAGCCAAGCTCCACTGGCGCCTCATTGCAATGCCGGAGCCAACCTTGGAGAAGATGCTCGAAACTGCAGCAGCCTTCGAGACAATGCAAAAGGACAAGGTAGCCACCAAAGTCCACCAGGCGGCTCCTCCCGAACCCGACTCAAGCGAAGAAGAGGACATCCACCGGATGCAATCACGCTCGAAGAAGGGTGAGCCCGGCGTCCCCAGGCCCAAGGGCCGGCGCCCAGCATCTGTCTCTGTTCCCTCTTCTGCTTCCCTCAACAGGCAGGCCCCAATGTGCGCCAGCTGTGGGGACCCCCACGACAGACGGACATGCCACTTCCGTGATGCCATCTGCCGCGCCTGCGGGAAAGCAGGACATCTCGCCCGGGCCTGCTGCCTGAGGAACAGCCACCGTGCCCCAGCAGCGAACTTCGAAGAAGTGGGTAGTGTCGTTCCCACGGCCACGGTAATGAACTTGCCTCAGCCCATCCCGGGCGCAATTTCCGTGTCTCTCCGAATAGAGGGAGTTCCTTGCTCCATGGAACTGGACTCAGGGTCAGCATATTCAATTGTGTCCGCAGCTACGTTCCGCCGCCTCTGCCCGAAGGGGGCACGCTGGCTGCGGCTGCCGGCTGGGTTGGTCCTCCGGGACTTCCAGAAAAACCCAGTGACTATTAAGGGGCTAGCCAGGGTCCGGGTCCAGTACCATGCCTTTAATGGCCTGCTGGACCTTCTCGTGGTGGAGCGCAATCTAACCAGTCTCCTAGGTCGCGCCTGGTTCAAGCCGCTCGGAGTGCAGTGGACCGGAATACACCGCATGGGCTCTACTGACTTCTCATCCATCTGCGAGGAATTTCCCGCCGTTTTCGATGGCTCATTGGGCTGCTACAAAGGACCCCCGGTTTCCTTCGACCTGGACCCGGCAGTCCGGCCCATCCGCGTGGCCGTCCGCCGGCCACCACTCGCCTTCCAGCCCAAAGTGGAGGCAGAGTTGGAAAAGCTCGTGGCACAAGGGGTGCTCGAGCCGATCTCCCACGCCAAGTGGGAGACTCCCATTGTGACCCCCCTCAAAGCTAACGGGGAAGTCCGCATCTGCGCGGATTACAAATGTACAATTAATAAGGCATTACAGGACCACGCGTACCCGGTACCGGTGGTCAGCCATGTTCTGGCCTCCCTCGCGGGTGCCAAAATATTTGAAAAATTAGACTTGGCCCAAGCCTATCAGCAGCTTCCCGTAGACGAAGCAACGGCCGAGGTACAAACGATTGTGACTCACAAGGGAGCGTTCAAGGTAAAACGCCTCCAATTTGGGGTCAGCGTAGCACCCGGAATCTTTCAAAATCTAATGGATTCTCTCCTAAAAGATGTTCCAGGAGTGAAGCCGTTCTTCGACGACGTCCTCATCGCCGCCCCGGACGCCGACACGTTCGCAGCTCGCCTCCGGATGGTGCTGCAAAGGTTCCAGGACGCGGGTCTCAAGGTTCGAAAAGACAAGTGCACCCTGGGAGTCTCCTCGGTGACCTTCTTGGGGTTCCAAGTCACCGCAGACGGCATTCACCCTACAAAGGAGAAGGTAGCGGCAATTACAGGTGCACCCCGCCCGTCCTCAAAGGCGGAACTCCAGGCGTTCTTGGGACTTGTGAACTTCTACCACGCCTTCCTTCCGCACAAGGCGGCGGTCGCTGAACCCCTGCATCGTCTCCTGGACAAGGGAGCGGCTTGGGCCTGGGGTCCCAAGCATGATGCAGCCTTCCGGGCCGTCAAAGACTTATTAATTTCAAATGTGGTCTTAGCGCATTTCGATGAGAGGCTCCCTGTCATCCTGGCCTGCGACGCATCCCCCTACGGCGTTGGGGCGGTCTTGGGACACCGGCTACCCAACGGAAAGGAGGTACCGGTTGCCTACTACTCCAGGACCCTGTCGTCGGCAGAACGGAACTACGCCCAGATCGACAAGGAGGCCCTAGCAATCGTAGCTGGTGTCAGGAAATTTCACGACTATCTCTGTGGACGTTCACCGTGGCCACAGATCACAAGCCGCTGCTGGGTCTCCTTGCCCCCCACAGGCAGACCCCTCACATGCTGTCCCCGCGGGTCCTGCGGTGGTCAATTTTTTTGTCAGGCTACTCCTACGAATTGGTACATCGCCCAGGGAAGGCGATGGGTCATGCAGACGCCCTCAGCCGTCTTCCCCTCCCGTCCTGCGACCCTGATCCGGCTCCCGCTTTCCACGTCGCGCTCCTAGAGGATCTACCGGAGCACCCCGTACAGGTATCAGATGTGGCCCGTCGCACGCGGCGGGACCGCATCCTTTCCCGTGTCTCGGACTGGGTGGGAAGGGGGTGGCCGGAAAAACCGGGACCAGATTTTGCCGCTTTCACGGCACGCAGGCACGAACTATCAGCCCACAAGGGATGCCTGCTATGGGGATCTCGAGTGGTGATCCCCGGGCCCCTGCGGCCCCGAGTGCTAGAGGCCCTCCACGAGTCTCACCCGGGAATTGTGCGCATGAAAGCTCTGGCCCGGAGTTACTTATGGTGGCCAGGCCTGGACAAAGACATTGAGGGGCGGGTCCAGAAGTGTACCAAATGCCAGGAGTCACGGCCAGATCCGCCACACGCTCCTGTCCGATCCTGGGAATCTACTAACAAGTCCTGGTCCCACCTGCACCTAGACTTCGCGGGACCGGTCCAGGGCCGGTTGTTTCTTATCGTTGTTGACAGCTACAGCAAGTGGCTTGAGGTAGTGCCGGTAGCTTCGACCTCCACCAACGCTGCCTTAAGAAGTCTCTGGCCGATCTTCGCGACACACGGAATGCCAGAAACTCTCGTGACTGACAACGGGACCGCCTTCACCTCCGGCGAGTTTCAACGGTTTGTGGAAGCCTGCGGTCTGCGCCACATCCGCTCCGCTTCGTTCCACCCCGCAACCAATGGCCAGGCCGAGCGCATGGTGAGGACAACGAAGGACGCGTTAAAGAAGATGGAGCATGGCGACTGGGAAGAGCAGCTGTACAAGTTCCTGTTCTGCCAACGGAACACACCCCACTCAGGGACCGGGCGCCGGCCAGCCGAACTTCTGATGGGAAGACGACTGGGAACCGTCTTGGACCGCCTACATCCCGACCGAGCAATCGAGGGGAACCCGACAATGGAGGACCGGCCAGCTGCCCGAGGATTCACTCCCGAAGACCCCGTATACGCAAAGAACTTCGTGCAGGGTCCGACATGGCTCCCCGCGAGGATCGTCCGAGTCACAGGGCCTTATTCCTACGAGGTCCTTACGGAAGATGGCATAGTCTGGAAACGGCACATTGACCAGATTCGACGCCATACCCAGAACCACGATGATACCCAGGCCCCCGAACTCCCTGCACCAACAGACCGTGACATCGACACGACTCCAGAAGCAGTGCCAGACCCTGATCCGGAGACTGCGGAGATGCCGCTCCTGCCCGCAGACGAAGCAGTCGCACCATCCACACCTGAACAACCCCCGAGCAGACAGGCCCCGCCAGCAGAACAACTACCCACACCGCAACCTGCCGACACTAGCAACACGCCCCGCCTTACAACCCCCCGGCGCTCTGGACGTGAGCGCAGACGCCCGGACTATCTCAAAGACTATGTGTGCAGAGGGGTTCTGGACTATGGGGGGAGGGGTGTTATGTATTGACCATGCGGTCGCCATGTGCTCTCTTAATTGCGACCGCATGGCCAGAGCACATGGCCAGAGCATGGCCAGAGCACATGGCCAAGAAACTACCTGAGCTTCAGCCAGGTAGAACAAAGGCCAGGTGGATTCAAACCGGCCACCAATCCTGTACCTAGGTTTCTCCCAGGGAACCTATGAAATGTAAATAGACTTCTAATAGTCTATCAGGCCAGATGGGTGAGGTCAGGGGATTGTCCCTGACCAGCATAAAAGGAGGGCTTGGAGCCCTGGGTTGTATGCTTCATCCAGACCAGCAATAAAGATCTAGCTGTTTCACTATTCCATGGACTCCCGACTCCAATACTTATCAGGAACGCTTAGTGTTTTTTGTAACTCTTTTACTTGCACACCAAGAACACCAGGGAACATTTCACAGATGCTCCATCCAAGCTTTATCATATGTGACAGATAGCGGTGTCGTTCTGTTGCACAGTCTTGGGATTCTCACAAGTTCTTGGGTTCTTCCTCCTTGTGCTGACTTGCTCACTCCAGTCGCAATTTCAGGTGTAATTTGGCCCAAGTACCAGGACTCTGCAATCGTACGTCTATTAACCATTATTGTGAGCAACCTGGGTGGAAATAGATCCATGATTCCCAGGCAGAGGTGAGGTTCGTTGTCACAAGAGAAGGGCTTCTCAGTTAGTGGTTAGACTGCTATACTAGAATGAGGAGAATCTCCACTCAGCTAGGAAAGTTACTGGCTGACCTTAAGCTAGTCACTTTCTCTAAGACTGGCCTACCCCACAGGGTTGGTGTGCAGATAAAACAGAAGGGTTCTAACTTCATCTGGATGTAGGAAAGGGCCAACTACATTATAATAGTTTTTGGAGTGGTATCTCGTGTGAGGTCAGTGGAGCAAACACCCTCTTGACCTTTAGAGCTGGCTTGTTCTTGCAAGTCTTTGGCCACCCATTGTGTGCCAGAAATGCTCTCATGTCACTTACAGGTGGAAGAACACACCCCAAGGCTAGCATCCCTCCCTGACACTACCCTGCCCCCACCCACCTGCAGAATGCAACCACTAAAGGTGTTCTGGAAGGGCAAGGTAAAAGTCTAATTAGTTAGTTAGTTAATTAATTAATTAATTAAAGGAAACAGCATTCTTCAATGCAAGGAGAATTGTGGTGTGACCACTAGGAGACTGGGGATGAACATACTTCAGTGGTGGGTCCCATGCCACTTGTGCAACCATGTTCCCTTTTTGTGAGGATATAAACTGTGACTGCTACAACCAGCATACCCAACCAGGGCCAGCCCCACCCACTCGGCATACCTAGGCAATCGCCTAGGGTGCCAAGCCAGCCCTCCCAAGAGATCAGCCACAGCAGGTGACACTGTAACAAAACACCGAGGCAGTGGGCGGGGCCTTCCCCTGTCGCTGGATGGGGAGGTGTGGTGCTGCTGTGTCACCTAGATAGTGGTGGGAGTCTTCCCTTGTTGCCAGGATGGGGAGGCCTGGTGGTGTGGCAAGTAGCTTCACCGATGCACTTGGGCATCGGACAGAGCCAGCTTTGGGATTGGTGGCCTGGGCACTGGAGCAAGCTGCAGGCCTGGCCCCAGTTAGGGTCACCTGAGCACATGCAGTTTCCCTGCAGCACTGGGGAAGGGGGCAAATTCAGTCACCTTAGGGAGCTAAAAACACACACACACACCCGGCCTCACCCTGGCATTCACATGCTGCCACAGCTCGCTTGGCAGGGGCAGTCTTGACAAAACTCCAAACTTCACTTGCACAAGGGTTCAGGTCTTAGTTGGAGGGGTGGGTTTTAAGGCAAACCAGCCTTTGGCAAGGCAAGGGGGAGTGGAGCAACAAGGACAGCAACAAAAGAAGACTCAGCAACTACACATTCACAGAAGGTGTCCCTGTCACCCTCCCAATAACTCCCTAAGGGAAAGTGCCAAGGCACAGGTTCGACTCCTGCCAAGGGGAAGCTGATGACTGGTGGCAAAAGAGAAGGCAGTGGCAGGATTAGAACGCAAAACTCATAGGCTCCCTACCAGAACTCTAACCACACACCCAGTCAGGCACACAGGAAAACAACAACACCACAGAATAGGTCATTAGGAATGCCCCAGCAGTCTTGGTGTCAAAACCAGCCAGGAAAGGGAGGGGTACAGAGAAAGGCATCGTACACTCAGGGGCCTCCAGTACCCATCCTTGCATGGGGCTAGCCACCTGACAGACCTGGAAAGTGTCCTGGGCACATCTGATGTTTTGTACCATCAATCACTTTGGTGTGGGTTGCTTGTGCCACCACACATATGATTCATTTTACTCATCACCTTTCCATTAGGGTTGCCAGCCTCCAGGTGGGGCCTGGGGCTCTCCCACTTTTACAACTGATCCCCAGCTGACAGAGATCAGCTCCCCTGGAGAAAATGGCTGCTTTGAAGGGTGGACTCTATCGCATTGGACCATGCTGAGGCCCCTCCCCAAACCCTGCCCTCTCCCGGATCCATCCCCAAAGTCTCCGGGTATTTTCCAACCCAGACCTGGCAACCCTACTTCCCATACACCTATCCTTATACTGCATTCAGAAGGTCATGACCACCACTTCTTATTCATCCCTCAAAGCAGCAAAAACAGGGAAATACCCTCCCCATAATGCTTCAGCATCGAAAATGGCTGGGAGGGGCAGGACTACCCCCACCCCTGCAGTGGTACTCCAAGTCCAAATGGGCTTTGCTTTGTTTTTGAATAACCACAGCAACTGCTGTGTGCCTGCAGGGAACCCAAATCTCCAAAAAAGCTACCATCAAGTTTGAGGCATGTGGTTTTGAAAGGAGAGTTACCTATTTCAGAAAAAATAACCCTGGACCTTGGATCGAAAAACATGCACATGTGTTTTAAAGGCTCGAATACCACTTCTAAAGTACCTCCCCATTCCTAAATTTGGCCTAAAACAGCAAGCAGGTAGGGTATATGATAAAGGCCTGCATCCCACCGCTTAGGTATTTCTGGAGCACCGGAATCAGCATAGGAGTTTCTCCTCACTTTCTGCATATGTGATTTGTGTACCACTTTGAGGACTTTAATAGCAAAGCAGTGTAAAAATGTTGTGGACAATCAAAAATACCCCCAAAAAACCACTGTTAGTAATTTTTTAAATCCTCCCAATGTATCACCTTAATTTTCTCTAATAGAAATTGGGATCTGATGGATGTTCATTGTGTGCAGCAGGAACTGCATCTTCTCCATCAGCTCAGCAACATAAGTTTAGAAGCCTACTGGGATGGGGCTCTGGCTCAGTGACAGAGCATTTACTTTGCATCCAGGTTCAATCTGTGGCATCCCCAGTTAAAAGGATAAGGTTGTGAAAGACTTCTCCCTGAGGCCAAGTGGAGGTACTGCCAGTCAGTAGACAATACTGACCTTAATAGGCCAGTGGCCTGACTCAGTATAAGGCAGCATCAGTAAGGCGCTATGGCTTGGATCCAGTTTGGTGTAGTGGTTAAGAGTGGTGGACTCTGATCTGGAGAACTGGGTTTGATTTCCCACTCCTCCTCCACATGAAGCCTTGGGTCAGTCACAGTTCCCTCAGAGCTCTCTCAGCCCGATCTTGCACAAGTCTCCTTTATCAGTGGCAAGAGCTGACCCTGTGGACCATTTCAGAATGGAAATAAGGCCAAATACAGTCATTTGCTTATGGCAGCTGCCCCAACTCCCCACATGCCTCGAATGCCATCAACAGATGGGGTAATACAGGAGCAGCTCTCTTTATTCCATCCATTCCAATGGTCTCCCTGACCAGCTGGACCTAATCAAGGTACTACATGACTTTTATTTTGAGGATTTGGTTTCCCCAGACCCTCCAGCTGGATCCTACTTCCCACAACTTGAGCGGCGCCTCTCATCCCATCCCCCACCCCAAGTCTGTAGGGGGAGAAGCCAAACTTAGGTCCCTGATGGCCACTGCGTTGACACTTTAACATGCATAGTAACAGGAATGACCACACGCCACTTTCAGTACACAGGCAGCAACATGTTTCCCCCCAAAGAGCCTTCTTATTTACAAATCAATCATTTTACAGGAATACAGTTCAATTTTGACCTTACAGAGAATAAATAAAGAAACTATACAATGGTAATCTAAGCCTCCATTTCCACATACAGAACTATTTTAGAACAAACACTATAGTTATAAACAAAGACCAAGCAGCCTGAAATATGTATTTTTCTCAGGCTGGAAGGAACAGGGACTCTTAGGGTCTTACTATAAGAGAGGGACCAGTTACCCACAATGGTAACTTAGAACATCTCAGAGGAATGTGTTCTGTATTCAGGAGAATGGTGTACAAGACGAGAAATACTACCACTACAAACAGTGAGACTAATGTATAATATATTATAAACAGGGGTCGGGCTTCAAAGAACTGCACCCCCGAGGGCCTTTCAGCATATGTGTTTTGAACAACAGCATCTGCATAGCATGGCAAACTACTTCTGAACCTGAGGAAACCTTTCAACAGTAATTTGTGATACAAGCATTGTGGGTGAGGACAATGTCCCTCTGGGACAACCTAAACCCTGAAGAATTTGTGTTAACACTTTGGGTCCCAGCATAGCTATTTACTATTTATAGCAAAGGCAGGGAACATCAGATCTTGAAATTTTGTCATCACATTTGCCTGCCTTAGAGATTAAATTTGTAGACAACTTGAAATCTGACTCCTTAGTAAAATGGCTCAGAGGCATATGTTTTCGCTTAAAAAAATAGATTAAAAAACCTGATTTTTTTTCTTTAAAAATGGTTGGTATTTACCCTTTGTTTGTTTGTTTTGTGTGTGTTTTTTTACTTTACAAATTCAATAAAACCAATGTCATGGAAACTGAGAGTTGAAATGTCTTCCCAAATTTGTTTCCAACTCCCTGTCAAGTATCCACCTCCTCACCAAGGGACTATAGAACAAGAGGTAGGCTACAGCTCAAAGCCTCACATGTCCTCAGAAGGTTCTAGAAGTATAGCCTGTATGGGGTGCCAACCTCCAGGTGGAGCCTGGAGATCTGGTGTTACAACTGATATCCAGGCTACAGAGATCAGCTCCCCTGGAGTGTGGACTCTGACATGGTGTGGTCCCTCCCCACACCAAACCCTCCCCATGGAAAACCCCGTACTCCACCCCCAAATCTCCAGGTGTTTCCCAACCAGAGTTGGCAACCCTAAAACCGTAATCCGGAATTAATTCTTTCTGAAGGGGCCACACCAGTATAAAAACAGCCTTTGCCATCTCTTTGAACTTTGCTTAAGGCGGTTGAATGACAGCCACTTTACAGTGATGTAAGCTCAGGTCAAACTATAGCTGGCACAAGCTGAATAATTCATGCAGCGAGAGAGGAAGACTTCATCATGCTTCTGAATGTGTCAGAAAGCTTTAACAATTCCTATTTCCTACAAATATATTGTCAATGTACATAACCTATTTTTTAACTTTTATTTTTACAGAATTCTATGTACACATGAGTATTTGGATGATACCAAGCCTTAGTACAGACAAATTCTTCTAATGAGACTGTATTTTCTCCCCACAAAATGTGGGTAATGTATTAGATCCACTGAGGCACCATGGTGAGTAGGTGCACTTTTCCTACAACTGGCATCGTAAAAAGGTTTTGCTGGTTTTTTAGAGCCCTTGGAATGGCTTCAAAAACGTGTGAAAATGGTTGGACATAAAAGTGCATCAAGAGCTTCCCCAATGCAAGCCCAGACAAACAGACTTGTGCCTCTCTTATTTCTTCCTACGAGTCATGCACGAGAGATGGTCCTGGTGGACTCTACTGACAGACAGCTGCTGTTTTAAAAGAATGGTTTATATTAATTTGCTTAAAAGCCCTATTTACTCAAGAAACATCCCCACTCTATCCCTAAAATTTAATTTAGACCAAAGCCTGAACTTAATTTTACACAGGAGAGAGCCTTGAAATAATTTTAATGTTCAAAATCAGTTGTGGGAATAAATGGTTGGAGTGGTGCACATTTTTTAAAAAATCAATCTCCCCACACCTGTTCCCAATAGATATCAACCCTCCCTTGGTGCTGTCAATCATAGAATCATAGAACTAAAAACCTGGAAGGGGCCTAAAGACCATCCATTCCCATCCAACCCCATGCAGGATGACCTAAAGTATCCCTGATATACAAACGTCCAGCCTCTGCTTCAGTACCTCCAAGGAGGGGGAACCCACAGCATCCCTGGGCAACTAGTACCACCACTGAACTGCCCTTATTGTTAAAAAGGTTTTCCTAATATCCCGCCAATATCTCCCCACCCATAATTTAAACCCATTATTATGAGTCCCATCCACCACTACCAACTGATATAGAGCCCTACCCTTCTCTAAATGACAGCCCTTAAAAAGAGTAATCATATCCCCCTCCCAACTTCCTCTTCTCCGGGCTGAACATTCCCAGTTCCCACAGCCTTTCTTTGTAAGGCTTTGTTTCCAACCCCCTGATCATCCTTGTCATTCTCCTCTGCACCCAATCTAAAGTTTCCATGTCTTTCTATAAAAAGGCCTCCAGAACTGGACCCAGTACTCCAAGTGGGGTCTGACCAGTGCAGTATACAGTGGTACTGTCACACTTGGTGTCCTAGACACAATGCATCTGTTGACACACCCTGAGATTGTATTTGCCCTCTTTGCTGCTGCAGGACCGATTGATGTTTATTTGGATATGCAATTCAAAACTGAAGAACGACTGTGCTGTTCATAAGTTCTTTCATCAATTATTCCGATTGCCCTAAAACATTAGCAGTCCTTCCAAATGGCAATAAGGTGGCAATCTTCAGTTTGCTTGCATTGGGACAGAGCCTTAATGGAAGTTTCCTAAAAATATGTGCATGCTGCAGCATGAGAGAATCCACTCACAGGTTGAACCATGCACACAGCAAAACCTGTCCTTGCTCTAATCTTGCACCCAACTGCTGTGCAATCTGAAAGCAGTGCAGAGAGCATATGGTCTGAAGGCAGTGGATGAGCACATTGGACTACTGGGAAGAGAGAAACAGAACTGGTGTGATTTAAAGGAAGAGTCGACAAAATGCAGAGGAACGCCACTGAAGCATCGAATCACCTACAAACCAGTCCTGCAGGCATACAAAGCCTATATCTTGGTGAGCAAAAAAGAAAGGGTGGAATGCTTGAGCTGCTCATGATACTAGGACAAAACCACTAGGCTGATGGTGCTCACCTTGGTTATCTTTGGCTAGTAATCAAAGGGATAGGGAAAGGAGACGTGTCACGGAGACCCACCAAGCATATTTTAAAGCTTCTTGTGGCTGAAATGAAGAGCATTGGCTCCATAAACTTGTTGGAAAGTCCACTGGTATGGTGCATACTGGAGGTGGGCACCAAGCCTCCGCCGCTGAGTGGGAAAGGGAGGGGTAGCATTCCATCTCTCAGCCCAGACAAAACATTCACTCAACTGGCCTTGGAGATCTAGAGAACAATCTGTCTTTTCCCCCTCTTATCAATGGCCTGCCCTTTCCAAGTAGGCCTCCCTTACACAATCTGAAAATGATACTTCGAAAGCAGATGTTCCCAGGTGGTCTGAAGATCTACCGAGAGAAGATAGTCCCAGACTCTGCTGTAATCCTCACTTATTAGCATCACTCCCCCATTTTCGGCAACCAGTTGATGATTCCAAATCCTCCCCCCCCCCCAGCCGCCCCTGTAATCACAAGTACGAGGCAACAGGCCTGTATCCACAACTCCACATTCCTCTCCTTAGCCAGTGACTCAAATATAAAAACTACAGAGGCCCCGGAGATTCGCTCCACTGGGCTTCTACAAAACACATCATGGGCTCCACTCAAATACGACCTGCCACCCGTGTTGTGTTAGTGGCTGGAGCAGAAATTCCAGCTGTCGGGCTCCCTTCTGCTAATGTACAGTACAATCCACCAGGAAAGCTTTTAAGGCATCGTTCCTGAACTAGGGCAGCAGGAGGAACCAGATATCTTATTCTCTCCATGCCCATCATGGTAGCCGACCAAAGGAGGAGCTGAAGCTCTGCTCTCTCCTGAGCTTTAGCGCTGCCGCCACAGATGGCCAGACAGAGACCTGCAGCCACCAGCCCGGAGGGGAGATTTGCAGCTATCAGGTCAATGGTGGTCATCTGACCCAAGGAGCCAATAAGGTTCCACCTGGTCCTATAAGTCTTGCAGCCTGGCTTCCCAGTCTCAGATACAGACTGAAGGACAAAATAAAATGGGGCAGGGGCAAAGGCTTATGCTGCTCTGGGGTCTGCTCATATGAAATTGCAAAACAAAGCCAAGTCAGGGCTGGAGATAGTGTTGCCAACTCCAGGTTGGGAAATACCTGGAGGATTTGGGGGTGGAGCCAGAGAAGGGCAGGGTTTGGGGAGGGGAAGGACTTCAATGGGGTATAATGCCATAGAGTCCACCCTCCAAAGCAGCCATTTTCTCCAGGGGAACTGATCTTGGTCGTCTGGAGATCAACTGTAATAGTGGGATATCTCCAGGTGCCACCTGGAGGTTGGCAACCCTAGTTGGGGAAAGCACTCACCTTCCTTCAGACATCTGCCACCCCACCTCTCACTTTATACATGAACAGAGGGGGCACTTGTATGCACTAACACGGCTGCCCCATCACGTCTAGTTTGGCCCTGGAGTACTTCCAGCCTACCTTCCGGCTTCCAAGCAACAACCTGCCTGCTCAGTACTTAATTTCTTCCAGAGTTCTGACAAGTTCTCCTTCATAAGTCTCCATGAAACAAACAGTAGCTACATAACCTGTCAAAATCCACGTACAACTCTCTGTCCCCCTTTAAAGATACCCAAAACTGACTTCCTAAAGTGGCACACCTCACCCTCTCTCGTGGCAGTGATACTTCAGACATCACAAGAACTTTCCTACTGCCTCTGCTTTGCAAAACCAGCCACTCTCCTGCCATACCTTGATGCCTCATCAGCCAAGAGCCTGGGGGCAAGCCAAAAAGGAAAGATGCCTGAAGCCCCCTAAAATTCCAGTTTTCACATCCAAAGACATTCACAAACAACTCTCCAACAGCATTATCCTGGAGCTGGTTTTTGAAGCTTGAATCCCGCAGCTGTCAATCAACCTAACATTAATTCCCTCTGTTTAATCAAGGGGCAATTCACACTCCGCAAAGACCATGTGGCAGACATGAGGACTGTCAACAGATGTGTGCCTGGGCTCAGAACTTAATTATCAGGTGCATGGGGGCTAGGGTTGCCAGTTCCACATTGGGAAGTTCCTGGAGATTTGGGGGTGGAACCCGGGGAAGGCAGACTTTGGAGACGGGAGGGACCTCAGCAGGGTATAATGCCGCAGAATCCACCCTCCAAAGGAGCGGTTTCCTCAGGGGCAACTGATCTTTGTACTCTGGAGACTGGTTGTAATTCTGGCAGATATCCAGGCCCCACCTAGAGGCTGGCAATTCTAGTGGGGGCCCGATTTGAAATTGGGACCACAACGTGCAGGGAGAAGGAGTTAAGGCCTTCCCCTCCATGCCTCGGGAGGAGACCCAAGGGATCGGGTAGGCAGAGCACCTAATTCAGGAACTCCAGATCCAGGGCACATTTCAGGCAGCACAAGATACAAATAGGGCCATGTATACTCCAAGCTTTTAAAAAAATCTTTTGCACAAGTAGGGTTGCCAGGTCTTGCCATGGCTGCAGCGGGGGACTTTGGGGGGGGGGGGGTTCTGGGGTGGGCAAGGTTGTCGCGTGGGGGATGCCCTGGTATTTGGGCAAACTCTTATGATTTTTTTCGCCCTAAAACCATAGAGTTTGCCCCAATATTAGAGTGTTTCCTGCACAACGTCCCCGGCACAATGACATCACTTCCGGGTGGCACCATAACGCCAAGGACATCACACAGCGATGTCTCTGTTTGGGGGTGGGGCTTCCCCCACTGGCCAGCTGGCCGGTGACAGACTGAAGCCCTGAAAATTGGGTTTTTTCCGGCACAGCTGGGAGAATGGCCACTCTATGCACAAGCAACCCAAATCCTACAACAAGTAAAGCTTGTGACCTGTATAATATTCCGTATTTTGGTATATTTTGTTCTGGGGTTGCTAATTATGGGGAGGACTGAAGCCCTGCCTTCAACTACTGGAAATCGTAGCCGCCCATCTGGAGTTTAGGATATATTGTCAACCAGGAGTCATTTCTTAGAAAAAGAGGTGCAGGAGCTCATTAGCGTAACGCATTAGCATAACTTATTTGCATATGCTACACCCCCCGACATCACAGAAAGAAAGAAAGAAAGAAAGAAAGAAAGAAAGAAAGAAAGAAAGAAAGAAAGAAAGAAAGAAAGAAAGAAAGCTGGCAGAGAGGGATCAGCTACTAATCCAAGCCTCAGAAATACCACTATTCTGGGAGGATAGCTTCAGTGGTGGCTGAAGCCTTCAGAAGGCTGGTCGGAGGAACAAGGACCTTTCCAGGGGACGGGTCACTTTGCTGCAGCCATGACACAAGCAGGCATTCCCCTGCCGGGGGGGGGGGGGGGCTGGCACCAACTCCCGGAGCTGAGCTCCCCCAAGCTCCTGCTCAAAATGACTCCTGTTATCAACTCCCTTTCTGATGTATCTTTGCAGCCCCAAGGACTAGAAGCCTTGACTTTTTAACAGTTGAGAGTCTACAGAAGCTAAGGTAGCACATCCTGCATTGGATATCTCATTCTGTGCTTTCTGTGCTCCTCTGGGTTCATGTTTTGACCTAGACAGCCTTCACTGGCCTGATCTCATCAGATCTCGGACGCTAAGCAGGGTTCGTCCTGGTTAATACTTGGATGGGATGGAATGATACAGAGCAAAAAAAAAAGAGTTTCGTAGCATACTTATAGCCCAAACATAAAATACCAGCTAGGCACTTTCCTATTTTGTTTGCCTCTTAGCAACTCCATCTACAGGACACATCTCAAAAATGTTTCCTCAAGGGAAAAAAAATAGTATACCTCATTATTTCTTCCTCCTTTCGCAGAAAAAAAAAGGCATTCATGAACCAGAAGCTCTAACATGTACAAGATAAATAAACATTTGTTTCAAACTTTGCCAGTCTGAAGCACAGCACCTTGAACAAGGGTGCGTGGCAGACCTGGTCAGTTGCCCCCTTCTTGCCTTCAGTGGCTGATTAAAGTCCCAGCTCTGCTACTCAAAGCAATGGAAAGTCCAGGTGAAGTTGCTTCAGCTTGAAGTGTGGGGTTTCTTTGAGAGATGATCCAGAGTATCTGGGGTAGGAACGAGAGGCATCGACTATGAAGTGGTTGCCTCTTCGAGGAGGCGATGGATTTCCTGGAAAGAAGGCCGGTCTTTGGTGTCTCGTCTCCAACAGCTGAGCATTAGCTTATACACGGGATCAGGGCAAAACGTAGGCTGTGGGAGATATGTCTGGAATACGGGGAAAAGGTAAACATTGAAGAAAGAAAGACCAATTCCCTCTCCAAAGGCATCAGAAGCAGAAGGCAACCATGTTGTCAATACAACTTTTTTTTTTCTGGCACAGTGTGCACTTGTGGTCATTTAGTCCATTTTAAAACTACTGTTTATCACATTAGCCCTCTTTCCTTCCTCCAAAGAGTTTGGGGTATCTTATATGGCACTAGCCCCATTTTATCCTGACAACAATCCTATGAAGTAGCATACAAAGCTGAAAGCATGATGTATTCTGAGAAATTCCAGAAACTTTATGGCTGAGAAGATCTGAATGCAGGCCTCCCTAGCACATGCCTAACACTTGCTCCCAGTGAGACCATAGGCGTCAACTATGGGGGGGCTCAAGGGCTCGAGCCACCCCCAAAATTTCCCAGGGGGGACTGAGCCCCCCCGGGAAAATGGTGCGCCCTCCACCACGCCTCCCTCGGCCCTTCCTAGGGCTGCCGCCGCCTCTCCCACCCCCCCCGCCTGGCCACTCCGACCCTCCCTCCTTCCATGCACGCGCGCCCACTGGGACCATGTCCCCGCTGCCACCACCTCCCCTCCCCGCCTGACCACTCCTGCTTCCGTCCCTCCATCCGTCCAGGGGCCAGCTGGGTATTTGCTTAGCTGGCCCCTGGACGGATGGAGGGACGGAAGCAGGAGTGGTCATGCAGGGGGGGAGATGGTGGTGGCGGGGACATGGTCCCAGCGGGCGTGCGTGCATGGAAGAGCCCCCCCAGGAGTTTTTAAACTCTACAACCCTGAGTGAGACCCTCAACATGGTGTGTGTTGGTGCCTCTGGGTACCCACTTCCTAGTCCTCTAAAGCATCAGTTCCACTAAGCAGAGAGCCAATCTCAGCATTCTTCTACCTCACTGGAGTAGCAGATGCTTCAGAAGCGTCCTGGGGGCATTATTATGTTAATGTCTGCTGGAAACAGCAGCCTCCATCCTAGGAGGTAGCTTACTGTGGAACAGCCCAATATTTTGTGACTGGCTGAGCCAGGGTTGCCAGCCCCTCCCCCCTTGTGGGAGCAAGGGATACCCACCCCAACTCACATTTCCCACTGCTGCTCAACAGCGGTGGTGGGAGAAAAATATTTTCGAAAATGACCACCGGGCTGACAGCATGACGTCATTACTGGGAAAAACCAGAAGTAACATCAGTCCTGTCTAGGAATCGCTAGAAACCCCATAGTTTTACCATAGAGCTTCCAACAATTCCTAGAGATGCATGACACTACTTCTGGATTTTCCCCAGAAGTGTGGCTATCACCAGTGGCCCTGCCCTCAATGCTCCCTCTACGCTGTGGAGTCTTGTGAGCAAAAATTCTACTTTGTGAGCTACTGGCATTAATGTTGTGAGTGAGCGATTTGGCTACTGCATAAATTAGTTTGCTCTGGAGCCATCCTTCCTGAGCGAAGACAAAAAATTGTGAGTTGGAGGCTAAAAAACTGTGAGCTAGCTCACACTAACTCAGCTTAGAGGGAACATTGCCCGCCCCATGTCCCTGCCACTGGGGTTGTCCTGTTTGTAGCTGACCATGCCCCACATGGCAGCTATTTTATGGTGTTGCCAACTCCCTGTTCTCAAACATCCCAAAGTATCCGTCCAATAATGTTGGCGACCCCTGCTCAGCCCACAACACACTGGGTGCGTTCACACTTGCAGATTTGAGCCGGCTGCAGCACATTTATACTGTAACAGCTGGCTCCCGTCCCCAGCCGTCGCCTACCGTCTCATAAAGCGTTGGAAAGCGTCTGAAATCTGAGACCAGCTCCCTTGCTGGTCTCAGCCGTGCTCTTCTGGCTCCTGCCGCCTTTCTTCCATCTCAAAGCAACTTCCGAGTAAACTCCACCCTTCCCCCGCGGAAGCCTCTGGCTTCCGCTTTTCGTCCGCCTTTTTTTTTTTTAATTTTGCCGAGATTCGCATGGGCACCCATACAAACCTATGTTTAAAGGGCAGATGTGCAAATGGAGGGTAGTTCTACTGTGTACATGAGCTTGTGGTCACAATGCGGCTATTTTCTGGTTGAAATATCAAAGCGATTTCTACTGTTAAAAGGAAGTAGAGATTTGGCCGGATCGGGCTGCGCATGCTCGAAATTTTTTTTTCCATCCGTGTGTATGAGCGCTTGTGCGCATGCGCAAGCAGCAAATTTTTTTTTTAAAAAAACCCCGAAATCCCCCCCACCTCGTCGTTAGTGTGAACGTGGGGGAGCTGCTTGAAGGCGACACGAGGAGAGGTTAGTGTGATCGTGATTTTACGGAACCAGACGTTTGCAGCCGGCTCCAGCAGGCTCCAGCAGGCTCCAGCACTCCAGTGTGAACACACCCACTAGGTCTCTCTTTTCTTTATTCTGTAAGGTCAAGAAAGGGTTTGCCAGTGGGGCAACCGATCCAGCCTGCCTGAACCCTAGTCCCCAATCACAGCAGCTGTGAATGAGGACACACAGAAAACAGTAGCAGGCAGGACTGTCAGAAGGCCTGCATTAAAGACATGGCTTGGGGGGGGGGGGAGTGCATGAAGCCTGTGGAGGACAAGGAGCTCAAGAGGCACAACACTTGAATCCCCATCCCACCAAGGAAAGGCAGTGCATTTGTGCAAAAAAGCATCTATGGAGGGATGCTGGACCACCGTCCCAGACAGTCACCAGTTCTCCACTATTTTAAATTTCCTCAAAACCCCCTCCCCCAATTCCACTTGGCTTGTGGGGGCAGGGAAGCTCAGATTGTGATGACGCCATCTTGTGCATTTTAGAGGAGCGAAGAGGACCAGGCTGCTGTTTTTGGCACCAGACAAGCAGAAAGGGCTATACTCTGCAACAGACAGTAGCATAGCTCAGGGCTCTTCTCCAACCTGATCATGACAATTTATTCCATCAATCAATTGATTCTTAAAGCAAGAAGAAAATTCTTCCTCCTAGGTAACTAGAATCTTTGCATCTTCTGTGTCCCTGCACTGCAATTTGTTTTATACTCTGCAGAGAATCAGCAGTCATTGTGGCTGTGATCACACACACTGAACAATCAACTTTCACTGCACTTTCCTATTGGATTTTACTGTGGCTCATTCTGCATCTAGCATTCACTCCGCTGTTTTACCAACCCTACGTTGGAACAGAAATTCCCCCCGCCCCCACATTGCATGCCACTTTCACTTTCTTTGATTGTCAGATTTTATGGCAGTCTCCACACTGCATGTCAGGTTCACTTTGATCTCTCAGTTTTATGGTACTTTCTGCATAGATTTATGGCCGTTTTATGGCCGTTCAGGGGTGTCAGTCTGCAGTCAGTATGGCCCATTCTGCATCTAGCATTACCAAACCCACACTGGAACAGAAAAAGATGTGGCTCCAAACCACATTCAAATACCCTGGGCCAATGCCTTTGCAAATGTCACTCTTTACACTGCCATAAGCAGAATTGCAGCCTGACTTCAGTAGACTTGGAAGGATGCAACTCTGCTTAGGGTGGCATTGTTAGATGTTGTCTGGCTCATTAACAGGCTGAAAATGGTTACTCTAGTCTGTTGCCATTTATACCAGACCAGCTCCAGGCTCTGGTGCAGGAAGCTTTAGTGTTGTTAACTTGGGCAGGACCTTTTATTTTTAGAAAGAGGTGGGGTCAATAACTCTCATTCTTTCTTTCTGTGGTCATTTTACCTGATGGCTGCACAGGATGCAGGGGGGATTCTCCAGTGCCTGGAGGAGAACCTAGACATCCAGCCATCATCCCAGAATCGCTGGCGTACCCAGGAAAAAATGTTGTTTCCTTCATGCTTGGCACCACTACCGAAGGCACACAGCATCCAGAAAGGTATATGAAGTTTGCTAATGTTTATTCTATTTAATAATTATAGGTTATATATTAAAGGTCTGGGTAGATAGTTCCTGCAGAGGTGGGAGTAGGGTTGCCAGGTCCCCTTGTCGATCAAGTGGGGGAATTGGGGGGGGGGGTTCTTGGAGTGGGCGAGGAAATTGTGCGATGTAGTGTGACACGATGACATCACCTGGAAGTGACATCATTGAGTTGGCGACGCTGGGGGCAATGCTCTGGTTTTGGGGCGAAACTCTACGGTAAATTCACCCTCAAACCATAGAGTTGTGCCCAAAAACCAGAGTGTCTGCGCATGACATCACTAATGTGATGACGTCCCTTCCAGGTGACATCATTGTGTCCAGGATGTCGCAAGGCAACATCCCTGCTTAGGGGTGGGGTTCCCCTCGCTGGCCAGCTGGTCCATGGCAGGGAAAAGCCCCCAAAGTGGGGAATCCCCCGTTCAGATCTGGGGGCTGCAAACCCTAGGCTGGAGGGGAGTTTGAACCAGAGGCCCATTTAGGAGCCCTTCCATTTCCCCCCTTGTTATAAAAGAATATCAGTGGCTTTCCCAAATGCTTCCGTACCTGCCGCCCCTGATCCCTGAAGAACTCTCCGGTGTTCTCGATGACTTGCTCATCTGAAAGCTGGGAATATGGCTGCTCACGGCAAAACGTGAAGGTCTCCCAGAGCGTCACGCCAAACGCCCACACGTCACTTGCTGTGGTGAACTTCCCCTGGATAAAGAGGGAGAGCACAGTTCAGAACAATGCAGGTATAACCGTCCAGCATCCAAGAAGGAAGGGAAAAAAAGAGCGAGTACAGACTGACAGGGTGGTAGTTTGTTTTCTTTAAAATTGCGTGCATCATTCAAAAACAAGTAACTGTTCAAAACTGTTCAAAATGTAGATTTAATTTACTAATCAAAGCGTAAGCAATTAATCCACAAAGATTTGTTTAACTGGTAGACAGCAAAGATCTTTCTGCTTCCAGGGTTCCATCTCTCTAGTTAGGTCTAAACACCCTTTCACAGTGGTTAAAGCAGGGCATCCGCCAACACCTTTCCTGGCACCTGCTAAGTATAGAAAGTAGGTGGGGAAAGTGGGCCAGTTTGGTGTAGTGGTTAAGTGCACGGACTCTAATCTGGGAGAACCGGGTTTGATTCCCCACTCCTCCACTTGCAGCTGCTGGATGACCTTGGTCAAGCCATAGTTCCGTCAGTACTGTTCTCTCAAGAGCAGTCCTCAAAAGAGCTCTCTCAGCCCTGCCTACCTCACAGGGTGTCTGTTGTGGGGAGGGGAAGGGAAAGGAGATTGTAAGCCACTCTGAGACTCCAAGTGAAGGGCGGGGTATAAATCCAATCTCTTCTTCTTCTTTTTCCCAGCAAGGCTTCTCAGAAGCCATTGGAGTTTTGATTGGCTGTGCAGATTTTTTAAAAACATTGCTTTGGTAGCAGCAACTGTGTGACTGAAGGTAAGCTGTGGCTGCCATTCTGTAGCTGGCTCTGCCTCCTGCAGCCAGCAGCCATTTTCTGGCTGTGCCCATCACACTGTGCCAGAACTCCAAAAGTGCTTACAAACCCCTGTGTTAAGGAATGGGCAAGGTTGAAATACTTTTCTCCCAAGGGCCTAACCACATGTGATATTTTCCCCAGGGATGTCGCAGGGTTTGGTGGAAAGACATTTTCTGAAGTTCCAGGCTTCCCAGGTTTGCACAGTTCTGTGTACTGATGAGCTAAATATTATGTTTCCATAAAGAGACAAATAGCACTCCTTGGGGCCTATCTTAGGTTGGGAAGATGGCATGAAGTAATAAAGGTCTACCCCACATCTATATTTCATGACCTTGATCCAGACTTGGTCCTTGTGTGCCTGGGAAGTGGAGAACTTCAGAACACGCCTCTCCATCAAATGTAACGTGTACTTGGGCCCATGACTGAAATGGGAATTGCACTTTATGCAGATATGGAACTAGGAAGCTGTGGTAGTTCTGTGCTGGGTAAAGACTAGGCTGTACTAAGTATGCTCCCGTTTCATTTCAGATCAAAAGAAGTGTGTGTGTGGGGGGGGTGTCCTAAAAATGGCCCCACCATGCATTGTTAGAACATTTGCTTTTTCCAGTCCTGCTTCCTGATGCTGATGCTTCTGTTCGTTGCTACTTTTGAGTCATTTTCCCTTAATTACAGCAAATATAAGGGTGTTAATCAGAGTTGCCAACCTCCAGGTGAGGGCTGAAGATCTCCCAGAATTACAACTGCTATCCAGACGACATAAATCGTTTTTTTGTTCATTATTGTTTATTCTGCTTCTCCTCCGGGTGGCCAGGTTCTGTGCTCCTACTGGCGCGGGGTGGGAGGGAGCCTTCCACGAGTGGCGGGGTGGGGTGACATTGCTGTGCACAACATCTCCAATGTGATGACATCACACAGAAGTGACATCATCACACTGGAGACATTACGCAGCAACACTCTGGTATTGTGGGCAAAACTCTATGGTTACCCAAATACCAGAGTGTCGCCACATGATATCCCTGGTATAGTGATGGCACTTCCGTATGACATCATCATGTTGGGGGATGCTGTGCCAGGTCATGGCTGTTAGGGGTGGGGCTTTCCCCGCTGGCCAGCAACAGGCAGAAACCCACAAAATCAGGGAATCCCCCACTCCCACCTGGGGTTTGGCAACCCTGCTTCCCCTGGGAGCTTTGGAAGGTGGACAGGATGGCATTATACCCTACCAAGGTTCTTACTCTTCCTAAATCCCACTCTCCCATGCTCTGCCCTCAAATCTCCTGGTATTCCTGAACCCAGAGTTGGCAACACTAAATCTGTTTGGTGAAACAAAACCATTTTCTGCATTACTAATTCCACAGGGGTGGCTGTCCCCACAAAAATAAACAGCAGTCTCCTTAAAGACTAACAACATGTTATTTTAGCATACAATTTCGTGCACTAAAGCCCCTTTCTTGCATGTACTATGAGTGGGTTCTCATTACACAGACATTTTATAAAGGAAGTGTGGACAGGAAAAAAAAACAAAACAGCAGGGTCCAGGGGCCACTAAATGCAGTTTGCCCAGGGTAACCTGTAATTATGTAAAAATCTGGATTATTAAGATTACAGTGGCCTTGAGTATTTGCTTAAACGGAAATGGGAAGGACAAAGGCTAAATTTATAGAACACATTTAGATTCAGTTCACACATTACAAAGTTATTACAAAGGCCACCCTGAGGACTTTATAGCATCTGATGGCAATCCTGTACCTCCCAGACACACATGGGTCCAGTTCTGATTGCAACCAAGGCATGTGTGGAAAGACTTCAGCCTTCTCCCCGCCCCCCCACCCCGCCCCCCATTCCATTTTCATGTCCTGAAACTGTGCCAGGGATTTGCCGTTCGCTCTGTGACAAAAATTCGTTCGCCGTTTGCTCTGTGGCAGCTTGCACGGCTACATATAAACTTCACAGGAAAACAGCAGCTCCCAAGAGCTATTTTAGAATGTGAAAACAGCACAGGGGAGGGGGGAAGCTGAACTCCATGCACACTGTGGTCATAGATTCAAGTGGGGTCGCCGTGTTGATCTGAAGCAGCAGAACAAAGTTTGAGTCCAGTGGCAACTTTAAGACCAACAAATTTTTATTCAAGGTATAAGCTTTCGTGAGCAAGCACACCTCCTCCGATCCAGTGAAGTAGAACCTCCTCAACCATTACTTATTGAGGATGGGGGTTTGACACAGTTTGACCCTTCCCCCAAAATCCTTAACACAAATGGGCCTTTCTCTATGCACCCTTGGACCCGGTTGCATCGGGGAGCGCAAAATTCTCACGGCACATCTGATAGAAAGTCCCTGAGGACTTTCTTAACATGTGAACTGGCCCTAATTATCGAGACAGAAGATTATGTTTTGGCTTCAGTAGTCCCAGTGAGAAGCACAGGATGCAAGAAGATTACCAAAAGGATGCTCTCCCATGACATCCAGCGGATGGGGAGCACTGCTCGGCCCTGGATCCTATAGTAGTCGCCACTGTAGAGGTTCCGGCTCATTCCGAAGTCGGCTATCTTGATGGTGTAATTCTTCCCCACTAGGCAATTGCGTGTGGCCAGGTCTCGGTGCACAAAATTCAGGGAGGACAGATACTTCATGCCAGAAGCAATCTGTGTAGCCATGAATTTCAGGTCAGCATAGCTGAAGATGACAAGAAGAACCAGTGGAGAAATCAAGCCAACGGCTGAGTCAGCATATTATCAGACAGCAGACAGCCTGTCCCTTCCGGGCAAGGCAGCATGTGACAAACTCATAGAAGAACAGAACAATTCGGCAGGAAGAGTAAGAACAACTGTGGCCCTAATTCTGCAAATTAATCTGTAGGGAGGTGTAGAAAAGAGTAAGACTAGTCTTTGGCTGTGATCACACAACACCAGATTCCCGCTGGGATTTTATCCCTTTTTTTTTCCTTTCGGGTTGGGATGTTCATACATTCCAACCTGCCCGCCACTGCCGCTGGTGGTGGGGGATAGGCACCATTCCTGCTCACAGGAGAGCGCTCCAAACCCCCCTCCGTCACTGCCACCACCAGCTGGGAGCGGCAGACCCATCTTAGCTGCCTGGCTCACCCCATGCTTCACTCCGGGCACCGAGCCCCGCTGGTTGCAGCCTGGTGAGCTTTTCGTTTAGAGAATTGGGGGGTGCAGGTGGTGGCTGGTGGGGGTCAGGGGTGGAGCGTGGGGTGGGTTTTTTTCCCCTTTTTGCACTTGGGCGCTTGAGTGCCCAAGCACCCAAGTGCAAAAGAGGGGAGGGGGAAACCGGGAGGGATGTTCAGACAGCTCTCTCTTGCAATCATTGCGAGAGAGGTCTGTCCAGAATGGCTCAAAAGCGGGTTCCTTGCGTGACCTCCCTGAAAATACCTGATTTTCCCGGGGGTCGGAAACAGTGCGAAGAATGCGCGATTGAGCACGCTTCGGTGTGGGAGTGGTCCCAGCCAGTGGTCCCTCTAAGCTGAGTTAGTGTGAGCTAGCTCACAGTTTTTTAGCCTCCGGCTCACATTTTGTCCTAGCTCAGGAAGTATGGCTCCAGAGCAAACTAATTTATGCAGTCGCCAAATTGCTCACTCACAACTTTAATGCCAGTCACTCACAGAGTAGAATTTTTGCTCACAAGACTCCACAGCTTAGAAGGAGCATTGGTCCCAGCCTGTATGAACGGTCCCTTTAAATGCGGGAGGAAACAGCAGTTCCTCCTGCTTTAAAGGGCCATGTGACTGCAGCCTTTAAGGTGCTCCTGGACTCTTACTCTTTTCTACTGCTACAGATAGACATGGCTACCCATCTGTCTCTGTAGGGGAAGTGTGTGTGGCTTGTTTTAAAAGTTCAATTGCCAATTTAAGCCCCCCCCCCCCCCGAGGAACACTAGATTACCTTTTGCTAACGTTTTGCTCTATGATTCTAAGTCCCATAGGCATAGAATACGGGGGGGCTCGAGGGCTTGAGCCACCCCCGAAATTTCCCGGGGGGGAGCTCAGCCACCCCCGGGAAAATGGAGCGCCTGCCGCCGCGCCTCCCCGGGTCCTTCCGAGGCCCGGCTGCCGCTGCTGGAGAGGGAGAGGGAAGGGGTGGCGGGGGGGAAGAGAGAGGCACCGGCGGCAGTGGCTGGCGGGCCTTGGAAGGGCCCGGGGAGGCGGGGCGGTTTTGGGGGGGGGAGAACATCGCTCCAGCAAGCGCGCGCGCTAAGGAGCCCCCCCCCCCCCGGATTTCCGAAAGTCTACGCCCCTGCTAAGTCCTAAAGCTCTCCATGGCTTTACAGTACATTTTGTTCTTATTTTCTGTTGCCCAGGGTTCAATGCTGTTGAGAAGTTGCTCCCCCCTCCCATTTCCCCCACAGCATTTTGGTGCATTCATATACTTCCCAGTGTTTCCCCAGCCTTTTCTCTGATCTTTTGCAAACCTTTCTTGTGGTGAAGTTTTGGAAAAGATTGCATCAAAGGCTGGATGGCTGCAGCGTGGGTGGGAAAATTAAGATTTTCCTCGGCGGCGGTCACACACACTAAATAATCGACTTTCAATCCACTTTCAGCGCACTTTCAAAATCCAGTTGGAAAATGCATTGAAAATGGATTGAAAGTGGATCATTTAGTGTGTGTGACCACACAGCCCTAGGCCCATTCTGCATCTAGAATTTACTCCACTGTTTTACCAAACCCACATTGGAATAGGAATTCCCCTCTACATTGCATGCCACTTTCATTTTGATTGATTGTTGGATTTTATGGCAGTGTCCAGACTGCATGTCGGCTTTCACTTCATTTGATCTCTCAGTTTTATGGTACCATCCGCATAGATTTATGGCCATTTTACGGCCGTTCAGGGGTGACTTTGCAGTCAGTACAGAGTTGGCCCAGGGCATTTGAATGTGGCTTTGAGCCACATCTTTTTCTCTTCCACCGTGGGTATGGTAAAACAACGGAGTGAATGCTACATGCAGAATGGGCCTTAGTTTCACCCACACAGTAGCCATTTCCTCTGCCGATGTCCCGCTAGGGGGCACTTAAATTTTTTTAATATTAGCAATTGAATATTAACAACATGCCATGCAAAGAAGCCCTGGGCATAAAAACAGCATGAAGCAAATTCAGTGGCCCGGATAATATTCATAAAACAGCACACAAAGAAGACCATTGAAACAGCTGAACAACTGGAACTCCAATACTTTCCTGAAAGCCTCCCACTCTCTGAAACGACTCTCCTGATCGCCCTTTGTTATCATTTTGCCTAGGGCTCCCTCACAAAACACCTTCATGGGGCCATCTCACTCTATCTTCAATACTGTCCTTTTCTGTGAAGTCTTCAGCATCCTTCTGTGAAGACTTTAGTCCTTTCTGTAAAACTGCGTAACATACACATACATACACTTGGAGCTTAGATCTTCATGATCAGAACGTGGAACAGACAGTGCACAAAGTGTGCTTCTACACAGAGAAGGCATCATATAGAGCAGCATTTACAGAACTTTCACTGGCTACCTGACGGAAGAGGCGGAACTCTCTGACAAGCTCTGGGGCTCTTGGCGAGACAAGAACTGATTGAGGTCCCCATTCTCCATGTACTCCGTGATCATGCAGAGAGGGTCATCAGCGATGCACACGGCCAACAGCCGGATGATGTTGGGGTCCTTCAGCCGGGACATGATTTTAATCTCCTTGAGAAAGTCATTCCTTTCAAAAACAAAGAAGGGGAGCTTTAGTGGTGAAAATGTTCCTTGGAATGGGCAGTCGTCCTTGAGCTGGGCAGGCAACTCTGACAAGTGGTCACCACAGTAGCTCAAGGGGTACTGTGGCAGAATTTGGGGGTTCAATGAGCCCGGGCCTTTCTGTTTTTCTATGCTATGTAGATTTTGCTATGGCTGACTTCTGTTCCTTGGCTCTGAAGTCCCATAAGCCTTTGCTCTTTGTGTAGCAGCCTAGGCGTAAAAACTAAAGCTTTGTCCTGTAGATGTACCTTTGCCTAAATTTGCCTCAAGAGATTTTGGTCCCTAAATGGCAGCCCTGACCCACACCTAGGGTTCCCATTCTCCAGGTGGTGGCTGGAGATCTCCCTCTATTGCAGTGGATCTTCAGGTGATCCAAGATCAGTTCCCTGGGAGAAAACAGCTGCTTTGGAGGGTGGTCTCTATGGCATTATCCTCTGCTGAGGTCCTCCTCTCCCCAAACCGCACCCTCACCCTCTCCCCACACTCCAGAGAACCTGCTGGTGGGAGCTTACAAAGTAAAACCTAAATCATAAAAGTCATTAACCATTAAAAACTCAGCAAGACAATAAGAGCACCATAAAACAGCTTTAAAAAAAGCAGTCTCATAAAGCACTGCTCAAGTTAGAAGCAGACCATTAAGACAATTTTAAAAGCTGAGGGCTCATATTGTGGGCAAAAAACCCTACTGTAACTGCTCTTAGGAACGCTGCATGTGCAGCTTGTCAGGAGCCAGTGTGGCATTGGATCCGGAAAGTCAACTTCAAGCCCACTCTCAGTCGTGAAGTTCACTGGGTGACCTTGGGGCCAGCCACTCTTTCCCAGCCACACCTACTTCACAGGTCTGTTGTGAGGATACAATGGAAAAGGGGAGCATGATGCACTCCACCCTGAGCTCCTTGGAGGACTGGCAGATAAAAAGGTGGTGGTAGAAAGGGCTATCAAGCACAGCTGACATATGGTGACCCCGTAGGGTGTTCAAGGCCAGAGACTTTCAGAGGTGGTTTGCCCTTGCCTGCCTCTGCTTCATGACCCTGGTATTCCTTGGAAGTCTCCCATCCAAATACTAGCCAGGGCCAACCCTGCTTAGCTTCTGAGAATCTGGTTAGGCTGGGCTATCCAGGTGAGGGCTAGATAAAAAGGTACTAAATAATACAAATATTTCCCCAAGCACCTGGCATTCTTGTTGGCATCAGCTCGCAGCATTTTCACAGCCACCAGGACAGACTGGCCAGCGCTGCCATCCAGAATGAAATCCTTGTCCGCAAACTTCTCCATCCCTTCCACTTCACACAGGTGGACCTAGGGGAGCATTCGGACGAGCAAGATTAGATTGACCCAGAAAAGAGTCTTCTCCGCCCACTTTCCATTCTGTTTGGAAAATGCATTTAATGTGCAGCCAGCTTCAGGGTCAGGGTTGCTTGTGAAGTTCTGCATAGAGGGATATTTGGATCTTCTGGTTGTCCATTATCATTCTGCCAGAATCCCTTTTATCAGTGATGGGAAACTTCCCAGACACAACAGTATTACATCCAACAAGATGAAAAAGAGAGACACATCATCTTAACCACCCAGAAAACCAGACCGACCACAAGCTCAAGGCCTAGATCCACCTGGATAAGTGTATTTGTGGTTTGTGCAGAGTTTTTTGTTTTTTTAAAAAAAACAGTATTCACTATTTGTGGGTCAGGAGTTCAATATAAGAATGCTAATTCTCCTGTAGAGGAAGCTGTCTCTGGCCTTGGAACAGCAGTACTCACAAGAGTCTGTGAAAACAATATCCTCCAGCTGAGAGAAGGAGAAGAGACGTTTTAGTTTTACAGTTTGATTTGTGGAAGAAGGTGACAGACAGGAATTGGGAGAGAGCCACAATTGGTTGGGGGAGATGCATCTTTGAGAGCAGGGGCTCTCCCTGGGAATATGGGCTTGGATCCTATATTCAGACTACATAAAGACCTCTGACTTCCCGGGTTTCCCTGTCTCCCAAGAGTAGCATTCTGGGGATCATTTTGGGCTTCAGCCCAAAGCGGGGAGACAAGAAAGTCCTGTTTCACTGATGAAAATCCCTTCCACCAGCAAAGGTTTCCCACAGGATCCAAGTCATAATCTATGATTGCTGGATTTGCTTCCTGCTCTAGGAGCGCCTGTTTGCTTCCAATGCACCTGATTTGAACACTTGCAAATAAAAGATATTATGAGGGTTAGTCAAATGGAAGACTTAAAATGGCAATAAAATTTGGAAACACGTTGTCTGTAAGTTGTCTGTAAGGTGGCAGTATTTTTACTAATGACATAAGCAATGTCCTGCAGGGGCAGCAGAGTACAGACAAGCAACAGGCCATCCCAGTAGCGGTACGTAAAGATGGCCGTCCCACTTGAGACATGCACCAAAGAGGAGATGTGTTCCGTCATCCATTTTTTGAGTTGCGAAGGAGTGAAACTTACATGTGTTCCAGAACCTCCTAATAAACCATGAGCTGATTTCACTTGAACGTGTCTCTGGACTGAGTACTTTATAGATGTCTGTCACTGCAGCAAGTGTACGAGTGGAGTAGGAAGTTCACTCCTTCACCATTTCTAAATTGCCAAATTTCATTGCCGCTTCTAAGGTTTTCATTTGACTCACCCTCATACTAAGGCTATTTCCATACAGGTCATGTGGTTGGGAAGCTGGCTTCCCCCCAGCCCCCTTGCTTCTGCACAGCTTTATGATCCTTTCATACACCTCACAGGGTTTCCTCAGCTTTTCTCCAGTCTTCCTCAAACCTGCTTAGCTGTGAAGTTTTGGAAAAGACTGCAGTAAAGCCTGGATGGTTGCTATGTGGGTGGGGAAATTACGCTTTTCCTGCCCACAAAGCAACTATTTGTCCTGACACTGTCCACACAATGGCTATGCCCTCCACTACTGGGGGGAGCTTTGCTTGTTTTTTTTATTCACAATTTCTTATTGTTATTGTCGTGGGCCAGCCTGCTTTAGCTGAGGAGCACTCGGCTGATCCTGATAACATCCCTGTCAGCACCTTTGAGACTCAACCAGCTGATGCTGTCAACAACCCTGAGACAGTAGAGGCAGGTCCTAGGGCCCCAGTTACTGAGGACAGCAGGCACTCCAGCCCCATGAGCACTGGGAACACAGAAGAAGCAACTCAGACAGGCGGTGCCTCAACAACCCAAAATCTTGGGGAAACTTCACAGGCTGCCTCACCTCCTCTTTCCCCGGAGCCAGGGGAATGCAGGGGGAAGCGGGCATGCTTGGAGCTCCTTGAGAGGAGGCGGAGTGCGCGCCTCGCTGCCAGGCGACTGCCAGATCAAGAGGAACACTTGGGGTTAATGGATGGCTCTCTCACAAGCAACAAGACCCAGCTGTGAGCTGCTGATAAAGGATGGGGCTTCAGAGGGGGAAGGCGTGGGAGCAACCCATCACCTTCTGGAGACACGCAACCACACCACCCGGGTCTGTTCCTGGCTGCTACTCCTGAACTTTTGGCTTCGACCCCAGACCTGCTTGACTACACCTCTTGGACCTGCTCGGGCTCTGTTTCTTGGACCCTCACCTAGCTTCCCTTGTGTACGGCTCTTGGACTGAACACTTCTGGTTAGTGCTTCTGTCTCATCCCCTTGGTCTCGGCTGAGTCTGCTCTGCCCCAGGACAGTTATCTCAATATCCTGTTATAACAATTAGCGTACAACATTTTGTGAATTCTCAGCTTTCTTTTTAAAAAAAAAAGTCTCTAGTCCTCTCCATTGTGGAGATATAAAAGGAAACATAATTTTGCAACTGAATGGGATTTTTTTTTTTACTTTAAAAAAAGCTGGGAATTCACAGAGCCTATTACACTTATTATTATAATGATGAAAAACTGCTGATTTTTAAAAAAAAATTGAAAAAGCCTCTGTAGCTGGGAGAGGGAGGATGGCCGCTGCTGGGGGACTGGGGAAGGGAAACTGCAGGGGGAACCCTCCATGTGGAAGCCCCATTGCTGCTGTGCTGTATTGGCAGCTACACTGTTTACAGAAACCCACAAAGGCCTATCCTCATCTGGAAACCACTAAATAGACATTTCCAAGGCTCTCTCTTTCAAAGGAAACCAAACTCCATAGCATTACCCTTGAAACTCAAAAGTGGAGGTGGGGCCCTAGCTCAGTATTAGAACATCTGCTTTGCATGTCCAAGGTCCCAGTCCCCAGCATCTGCAGTTATAGGATCAAGAAGCAGGTGATGTGAAAGATCTTTACTTGGGACCCTAGAGAGCAGATGGCATTCAGTATGGACAATGCCAAGCTGGATAAACCAAGGGATTCAGTATAAAACAAGGGGCTGTTGATCAACGGAAAGAACATCTGCTCTGCATGCAGAAAGTGTCGGGTTCAATCCCCAGCATCTCAAGATAAACAAATAAGGTAGTAGGTGGCGTGAAAGATCCTGAGACCCTGACGAGCTGCTGACATTGTCTGAATAGACAATACTGACCATGATAGACCAAATGTTTCATTCAATGTCTGGCTCAACAAGCTTCACGTGTTCTGGAAGGAGTGATCAATGAGTCCTTACCTCTCCAAACTGGCCTTCTCCCAGCTTCTCCTTGAAAGTTAGCAGCTTCCTAGGGAATTCAGCCATAGCCACATCTTTGCCGGACAGCAGGTCCATAGTGAGAGCAGGGACAGAATAAGTGTTGCTGCCGGTCACCCCCTGCAGATTGACAATGTCTGCCTCTGCATAATGAGGGACTCCTTCAGCTCCACTTGGCTGGGCAGGTTTGGTGGCACCACTGCAACCTGGGAAGAAAAAGACCATGGAGAAGAGGACCTCAGCACAGCGCCTTAGGAGAGGTGTTGCCTGGGGGCTGTTGGCGAGAAAAAGGGAATTGCAAAAAGGACCGCAGAAGGGAAAGTGTCAGCATTTCTCAAAGCTACTGTTGGCCACTATTCAGCATAAACAATAGCCAAGGCTGTGTACACTTTGCACTTATTTTCAGCCCAGAAAAGCTGAATTCTGCGACACAATTTATGTAAAACATATTTTCTAGTTCTGGGTAGTTTATTCTGCTTCTGCTGCTTATGTAGAGGTTCATGAAGCTGTAGGGGGACTGAAGCCCCAGCTTCTGAACAGCGTTAGCGGGACAAACGGCTCCCATAGTGGCCATTTTTTTCTGTTGAAAGTGGCATGGGGTGGAAGGGAGGGAAAGCTGAAGCACCTCCAAGTGCCTTGCTTTGCTCTGCAGCAGACTTGCCTCCTCCACTACATTTAAGAGGCCTGGCTCAGATGCAAAATGCGAGTCAGGTTGGAGGAAAACCCCAATCTGACTCAACTTTCATGTTACCATATAATGAAACCCATACTCAACCATCCTTTGGGCTACTAGATTCCTCAGGCATGGTCCATACCCTTTCGAACATATCTTTGCAATCATAAGGGTTTGGGGTTTTTTTCCTTTTTAAAAAAATCTTGAAAGCTGTGATTTTCATAAAACTAAATTTTATGCCAGCACCATATTCAGAGGTTTTTTCCCTGTGCTCCCAGAGAATCAACAGCTTCTATTCCAATTTTTGATGAACGCTTTTCTCACTGGGTGATCCTGAACAAGTCACCCACTCGGTCTTTTACTGTCCATTTTCAAGAATGCTATCCCACCAGCCTTGATGATGTACCCGGCATCTGTTTTCTGTTAAAATAAAACCGCCCCGACTTGGATAGCCCAGACTAGCCTGACCTCATCAGACCTCAGAAGCTAAACAAGGTCGGCCCTGGTTAGCATTTGGATGGGAGACCACCAAGGAAGTCCAGGGTCATGATGCAGAAGCAGGCAGAAGCAAACCTCCTCCGTTTGTCTCTTGCCTTGGAAACCTTGCAGAGTTGCCATAACTCAGCTGTGACTTGACCTCAAAAAAAGAAACTGTCTTAACTTAGGCTGAGGGCTACACATTATGAAATTTGGTGAGTTGAGGTCAGGTTCCTGTGACACCACATGCTTTCCCTGTAGTCACAAAGCAGCTGCGGGGAAAGGAATTCTTCAAGTCCACAAGGGCCCAAGTCAGCTCAGGATGACAGCATTGGGGAAGGAGGGGCTTCATCCTGCTTCACCCTGAGCCATTTCCCTACTCAGAAATGACCTGGGGGGAATAATCTGCCCCACTTTGGACAACACATGCTACTCCAAAGTGGGGCAAATAACTCCCCCGGGGTCTTTTTGCCATGGAAAAACAGTGCAGTATTTGTCATGTACAGTTTGTCCCTCAGCTATCACCTATTACTACCAGTATGAATGGTCACTATAGCCCTTTTCACGTTACTGTTCTAAACCGAATGAGATTGTTCTCTCAGGTTGGTTATGGTTCATAGTTATCCTCTAAGCTTACAAACCTGGTCTACATAAACACGGAACTGAAAGATGTTTCAGCCATTCTCCCTTGCCAATTATCTTTGGTCATTCATGGGCTACGGTGCTTCCCTATGGAACTGTGAACTCCATACCTGTAGCAGTTCACACTGCAATATGAGCTCAGAGCAGCATTCAAAAGGGGAGCTCATTTTATCCTTTGTGATCTAGGGTAGGCTGAGATGGGATACTTCTTGGGCAAAGTCAACCAGAGCATTTCATGGGTAAGCAGAGTTTATAGGGTCAGTTATGTCAAGGTGAAAAAGGGATGAGTTAAGAGCTTCAACTCTTATTATGGATTGCTGATGCCCAATTCATGGCAATCTGATTCATTCCATGAGCTGGTAAAAGAATAGGCAGAAATTGACTAATCATTCACAAGGAGATGTAGACGTGGTTGTGAGAACTGATTATCTTCCCAAATACTGGGTGTTCTGACCTGCCTCATCTTCCCCTGGGATGAATTCAGGCAGCTTGCGGATCAGCCGAGAGGGCTCCTGGTAGTCTGGACCCAGGGGGAATATGCGGTCATAGGTGGAGTTGGACTCTCGCTCACTTGATGAGGTGGAGCGGTTGTGGTTGAACACGCTGAACTCACTGGGCAGAGAGAGGCTGACTGTCATTTCATCATCCAGCATTCGGCGAGAAGCCTGTGAGATAGGAAAAACACAGAGAAGTTGTTTTTCTGAAGGATTACACATTTGGGGAGGAAAAACTGCATGGGGGGGAGGTTTAAGCTCTATATCCCTGTGTGCCAATCCAAATTGGTCCCTATGCACTTGAGAAGTGAAGTTTCAACCAGGAACTTCCAGCATGCATCTTATGTTCTTAGTTGTTGTAAAAATACTTATAATACAGCATACTGTCGGACTAGTATCTGGGAGACCTATGTTCAATTCTACTCTTGGCCATGGAACCTTGCTGGGTACAGGGATCAGTACTGGGTCCGATACTTTTGAATTTGTTTATTAATGATTTGGACTTGGTAGTAAGCAGTGAAGTGGCTAAATTTGCAGATGACATGAAGTTGTTCAGAGTGGTGAGAACCAGGGAGGATTGTGAGGCACTCCAAAGGGATCTGTCAAGGATGGGCGAGTGGGCATCAACGTAGCAAATGAGGTTCAATGTGGCCAAGTGCAAAGTGATACACATTGGAGCCAAAAATCCTAACTATAAATACACGTTGATGGGGTCCAAACTGGTGGAGACTGACCAAGAGAGAGATCTTGGAGTCGTAGTAGACAACTCAATGAAAATGTCGAGACAGGGTATGACTGCGATGAAAAAGCCAACGTGATGCTGGGGGTTATTAGGAAGGGAATTGAAAACAAATCAGCCAGTATCATAATGCCCCTGCATAAATCAATGGTGCAACCACATTTGCACTACTATGTACAGTTCTGGTCACCACACCTCAAAAAAGATATTATAGCATTGGAAAAAGTGCAGAAAAGGGCAACTAGAATGATAAAAGGGTTGGAACACTTTCCCTATGAAAAAAGGCTGAAGTGCTTGGGGCTCTTTAGCTTAGAGAAATGACGGCTGAGGGGTGACATGATTGAAGTTTATAAGATTATGCATGGGATAGAGCAGGTAGAGAAAGAAGCCCTTTTCTCCCTTTCTCACAATACAAGAACTCATGGGCACTCAATGAAATTGCTGTGCAGTCAGGTTAGAACAGATAAAAGGCAGTACTTCTTCACCCAAAGAGTGATTAACACTTGGAATTCACTGCCACAGGAGGTGGTGGCAGCTACAAGCCTTCAAGAGGGAATTAGATAAACATATGGAGCAGAGGTCCATCAGTGGCTATTAGCCACAAAGCATAGATAGGAACTCTCAGTTTGGGGCAAGTGATGCACTACATTCTTGGTGCTTTTTTGGGGGGGGACAGTGGGAGGGCTTCTAGTGTTCTGGCCCCACTGGTGGACTTGCTGATGGCACCTGGTGTTTTTGGCCACTGAGTGACAGAGTGTTGGACTGGATGGGCCACTGGCCTGATCCAACATTGGCTACTCTTATGTTCTTATGTTCTTATCTTGGGGCAGTCAGCCTAACCTGCCTCACAGGGCTGTTGCGTGGATAAAACAGAGGAGAGAATGATGTAAGTCTTGTTAGGTCCCCATTGGGGAGAAGGGCAGGCTATCAGTGAAGTAAATAAACTAATACAATAGACAGAGTACCAGGGACAGGAAACACAAGCCAAGCTCCATGAGATGTACGGTAGTGAAGAAGCCACAGAGGAATCCTCTCCATCCCAGAATGACCTCACCTCACCCCCATGTTCCTCCTCACTGTGTGCATGCAGAGGGAGGTGGGAAGGTAGCACCCTTGCTCTCTCTACACTTCTACACTGAAGCAGTTCCTTCCAAAAGACAGCAAAAGGTAAGGCAGCTGTATAGGGGCTTACAATGCAGAAGCCTTTGTGGGCTGAAGATCACTGCATCAGCCAGTTTCAATAAAGACAGGTTGGTCATGACAAGCTCCTGTCCCTGAGCAACCAATTACCTCTGGCGAATATTTCGGCTTTGTTTTGCGTTTGTCACGCAGGAGCGCCCGTCATCAGAGGCTTACCTTTTCCAGCATCTTTTGCCAAAACTGCCTCCAGAGGATGATTACGATGATGGCCACCAGGATGAAAATGATGGCAACCAGGCAGCCGATCAAGATGCGGGTGTTGCTGTCGTCCACTTTGAGGGTTGGATCTGTCAAAAGTAGGAAGAGCAGAGAAGATGGCCACGAGACCGTGAGGCTGGGGTGAATGAAGGGAAAGTGCAGTTCTAAGCTGGAAGCTTCTGGACTCGCACGTGCAAATGAATCTCTTTCATCATGGATTCCACCTCTCAGTCCATTTTTAATGCCTCTCCAGACAACCAGTTACTGCACAATAAATGTATACTGGTGCACAGCATGCAACTCTCGTTTCTATAGGTAGCACTTCTGCAGCGGGAATATGGCATTTTCCCAGCGCTCTGTTTACAAAATATGATCAATGGGAACACACTATCTTCCTCTAGCTTGCAAATTGCCTCTGAACATCTCTTACCTTGAAAACCTTATGGGCTGCCATAAGTCATCTGTGACTTGACAGCAAAATAAATAAATAAATTAGACAGTCTAAAGTAAACAACTCTTCAACTCCAGATAATAAGACTGATGGCTATGGGGAGTTCTCTGCCCAGAGCTCCCAGTGGTTTCTTAAACTCAAGAGAGTGACATGTTGCATTCTGCTTGCCATGCTCCAGCTTACAAACCTCAAGATACTTAAAAGCCTGGGCATGCCCAGACACGGAATGAAATTGTCTAGCAGTTAGGGATGGGAACAAACTGGCTCATGAACATAAGTTCGTGATGGATTTTGGCTGGTTCGTGGTTCTTGAACTGAAGTCCGCGAGCTGAAGAACTGCCATGAACTTCCACGCATTTTAAGGTGGTTTGTGAAGAGCAGAAAGCACAAGCCATTTAAACCCCAGCTTTCTGCTCCATGCCACTTTTCACAGGGAAACCCCTGATTTCTGCTACCCATGAAAAACGGTGGGGAGCAGAAAGCAGGGGGTTAAATGGCTTGGTTTCTGTTCCCTGCCTCCCAGTTCATATCAGTTCATGGTTTGGCCATGAACCACGAACTGAAACGAACTGCAAAAATGTGGTTTGTGCCCATCCCTACTAACAGCAGCTGTGTTGCTTTCTCCTCTGCTCAGGGGTACTTAAAACCTGGGTGTCCCCAAAGGTGTGAGCCAAAGGGTGATACCCTAGAGTGGGGAGGAAGAAGAAGAGATTGGATTTATACCCTGCCTTTCACTCGGAATCTCAGTGGCTTACAACTCCTTTCCCTTCCCCTCCTCACAACAGACACCCTGTGAGGTAGGTGGGGCTGAGAGAGGTCTTTCGAGGACTGCTCTTGAGAGAACAGCTCTGTGAAAACTTGTGACTGACACAAGGTCACACCAGCAGCTGCATGTGGAGGAGTGGGGAATCAAACCTGGTTCTCCCAGATAAGAGTCTGTGCTCTTAACCACTACACCAAACTGGTTCCTAACAGACTGAAGGGGGGCAGAGGGATTTTTGTACTGTAAGCTGCTTTGGATCTCCATTTGGGGGGAAAGTGGGATATAAATAATTACATTTTTTTAACTCTCAGGCACACCCTCTACACATGCCTGAGAACTGAATTTAAACACTCGCTGTGAGCTCTTGCTACCTAATTCTGAGCTCTGAGTTTACTTTTTGGATAGTTCCTGTGACATAACTAGCGGCAACCCAGGCAGCTGGTGCACATGCCATTTTGTTAAGTTTCCTCTGTAATATAATGTGCCTTATAAGTAGTGAGGTTTCTTATTCATATGCAGGAGCACTCAGCCCTTTGAAGAAAGTGGTACACAAGCCCATCTACCTACTTCATGTGGTGCGAGACAGCAAATGTTCTGCTTCCCCCACCCCAGTTATATTTGCTTGTTCAAGGATGGAAGGCACTCCTCTACAGCACTGAACTACACATCTTCCATCAACTAGCTTGACCCCCTCATAGAAAGGCTTTCTCCCCCATCCCAGCCATTATACAACTGCCTTTGCATCAGTACTTCAAAGTACTACAAAGACTATTAATAGACTGGGATGTGCTTTGACTAATCGTTGGGATAGTCAGACAGCAAGCTGGCCTTGCATGCATCTTATGTTGCCAACAAGTATAGTGATACAGTTTATGATTCAGAGGCATTGGCAAATGTGTTCATTTCGACACCTGCCTTCCCCTCTTGAATGGAGAAGCTTGCGTAAAATTTGAATGCTCGGAGTGACTGGCTTTTGACACACAGCAAGTGCTTGATTATTATTTTGCCTAAGTTTCCTAATTCCCAATATTTCTATCACTGCCCTTGACAAAATTTGTTTCTTATTTTGCTCTTCCTGGATTTGTGGATGAAGCACTTTAGTAAGTGGTGGCTGGACAGTTCCAGGCTTTTTGGGTTTATTTAGTAAGTAAGTATTCTTAGGACTAGGTACTTAGCCGGCCCAATTTTAGTTGAGGAGGGGCTGTGGCTCAGTGGTAGAGAATCTGCTTTGGATGCAAAAGGTCCCAGGTTCAATCCCCAGCAACTCCACTTAAAAGGACCAGGCAGTAGGTGATGTGAAAGACCTCTGCCTGAGACTAAGAGCGCCACGGCCAGTCTAGGCAGACAACACTGACCTTGGTGGACCAAGGGTCTGATTCACTATAAGGCAGATTCAATCTGTGTAGAACTGGAGTTTGATTCAGTTCTCCATCTAAGATACTAACAGCCAGGAAACAAATATTGTGAAGAGTAAATGTTATGCTAGACTTACTTGTAACCTCTATACAATTACACACCCAAGCTAACTTTCTACTTTGTGCTCTCCTGAAGCTGATAATTTCATATTTTGTCCCCTCACCATAATTTTACGCTGTATCATTCCACCATTCTACTGCAATTTTTTTCCTGTTTTCTCTTTACTGTGCCATTATTCCACTTTCTCAAATTATTATACTCAAATACTTATTCTATTGCTATTGTTTCCAAGGACATTTATCAGCCATTGTCATTTGAGCAGCTGCCTGAGCAAGCAGTTAACAAGAACATTCTGGATAAACCTGGTCACTCTTACTACAATCCACATCCTAGGCCAGTGGTGGGCAAATTGCGGCTCAGGGGCCGCATGCGGCCCGCCACAGAGTTTTTTGCGGCCCGCCAAGACAGTCAGCCACGTGGTGTGATAGGGTACATTTGTCTCATTAAACTGATTCTAAAATTAAATGTGCTTGCAGCTATAGATGATATGAAATTAGCACAATAAATAAATTGAATAAAACTACCACTATTTTATTTAATTTATATTTATTGATTTTTATGATACAATTTATACCTTTTCTGAAATGCAAAGGTAACTAATGAATGCAATCATTTTAAAAAGTGCTGCCCTCCGCTAACCTCCGCTCCCACAAAGTGGCCCCTGAGCCAAAACAATTGCCCACCCCTGTCCTAGGCTAACAGAAAACGTAACACATACCGTAAGTAGTGGGGGTAACGGAAAATTCAGGAAGGGCTCCAGAATTGTTGTACATGGCTGCATCTGTTAAAAGGAAAGGGGGGAAGCATCATCAGACACACAGTTCGTGACTATTGCAATCTCTCATTTGTAAACTTTAACTTCTGAAGCTAAATTGCAAGATAATGGGACTTGGGGATAGAATTAGAGATGGCAGCTTCCTAATTCAGAAGCACTCCGCTTGCCATAGATCTAGCCACACAGTATTACTTAAACAAATAGCAAAATGAGAAAACTCTGCGCAAGATGGGGCAGCAGCTTCAAAGCAACCCACCTTCCTTTAGAGTAAAGCTTTTGTTATAACTAGGGTTGCCAGGTCTCCTTGATGCGCTGATGGGGGGTGGAAGGGTGCCTTCTGGGAGGGGGGGCAGGGCTCCGCCCCCAAACAGCAAAATCACACAATGACGTCCCCAAAGTGATGACATCATGTGGAAATGAAGTCATTGTGTCAGGGATGTTGTGTGGTGACGCTCTGGTTCGAGGGCAAAACTCTATGGTAAAACCGGGGTCAAACCATAGTTTTGCCCCAAAACCAGAGTGCTGACATGCAACATTGCTGTTTGGGGGTGTGACTTCCCCTGCCGGCCAGTTGGCTGGCAGTGGGCAGAAGCCCCCCCAAGTAAGGGATCCCCTGTCCCCTCCTGGGGAATGGGAACACTAGCTATAACATCTAAATGACACACACAATACCTAGTAGTCTCCTGACTCTGATTAGGAAGGACTTGTAACATCTAAACAACATGTACAATCCCTAGTACTCCCCTGATTTCAAATGGTAAGGATTTTGCACTAGGATTATGCTATGCACATTACACTGTATTCGCACAGACATGCTATTTAGATATTATAGCAAATGCATAGATGGCCTTTGAGACAGGGGTGGGTGGGAGCAATCCTGCTGCCCTGCTCTGTTCACTATATTTCACTTTGCTATACATACAGAATAGGCATTCTCTATGCAGTGTTGGACAGTACAATTTATAATCCACCAAGCCAAATGTAGTCCCTCAATAATTCTATGGAATCTTACCAGAGCTCATCAAGCCTCCTCATTTTTTGCTTCCACGGGGGAAAAAATCCCAGGAAGGCTGTTAAAGAATGGGCTCAGTGGAGGCACACATAAGCTGAATGCTAAAGGCCCCAGATCCAATCTGTTGACTGAGACTCTGGTCAGAGACAATATTGTACCAAATGGATAGCAGGTCTTGTTCAGTACCGCTTCGTATGTTCACCTAGTGGGTTGTATTTGGCAGCTCAGAGGTTATTTATTTATTATTTTTATTTATGTTATTTATAGTCTGCCTTTCTCATTTGAACTCAAGGTGGATTACACAGAATAAGTCAATACAATTGACAGATGGGATATTCAATAAACAATGCAATAGGATTAGGGTTGAAGAACCAACCAGAAGTGAATGGTCCCCAAAGTGTATAATGGAGAATCAATCTGGGGCTATCAAGGGCTCTGGGGGAGCTGTTTTTTGTGGTAGAGGTACCAGATTTGCAGCTGCTGGTGCCTCTCCTCAAAAACAAACAAACCAAAGTTTGAAAAAGATTGGACCAGGGGGACTTCCAGTAAATTATGTGCTTAATGGAGGACACCTCTCTCCACATCTGCGGGAAAGGCGATCCCCTCTCGGCGGGTTAGAAAGGGTCCTGGACTGGTCCAGACCCTCAGAGACCCTAGCAAAGAGGCTCTGCCTGGGGTGCCTGAAGGCAGCCTCTCCTTGCGGTGTCGACTGCAGGATTGAGGCTCCTTTTTACCCCTGTAGGTTCGCCCGCCGCAGAAGCCGCATGGCTACAAAAGCGTAACCGAGAAGCAGCAGAAAATGCAAGGCAGAGAAGCAACGTAACTCCTGATACGCAATGGCAAAACTGTGAGTCTCAAACAGTGGAAGCGGCAGGGATGGGTTGGAGGGACGAACCCCCCCCCCAATGTAACTTACAGCGCAAGACTTTCCCACGGCTTTGTTGTGACTACGGAGCGTAATCTGAGTGCTGGAGGGCAGGATCGCACAGACAAAGAAGAAAGCTTTGCAAAGGCATTAGTGTAACAAAAAGCCATTGTTTTCTTCGGGACTCCTTATCTAACTGTAAACAACTGAGAAAGTAAGCAAGAATGGCAGGGAGAAAACCCTCCCCTAAAGTTGGAAGTTCAGTTCCGAGTTCAAAGGGCAATATCACAGAGCTGAATACAGTGTTGTCAGTGATGCTGCGACCTCTAGTGGATCAGCTGGCTACTCTCAATACTAAAATGGATGCTATACAGAAAGAAATGACTGAGTCCAGAAAGAGATTGGAAAAGCTGCAGCAGGAACTCTTGGAAGTCAAAAAAGTAGTTGATAAAAATGACTCTAGATTGCAAAAAATAGAAAAAGATAAAGCTCTGCAAGGAGACAGCGTCTTAAAGCTTCAAATGGACCGCTCAAATTTTCACTTGAGATTTCAGAATGTTCCTGAACAAAAAGGAGAGAACATTAAAAAGCTGTTAAGCGATGCATTGGCGCCTGTGACAGGTTGGGAAGCGGAGAAAATACAAAGCGATATGGATTTAGTCTACAGGACTTATCCAGAATTTGTAAAGAAGAAAAACCTGCCAGGTGAAATTGTGATAAGGTTCTCCAGAAGATCAACAAAAGATATGGTGTTAAAAGCCACGAATAGAACAGTTCTGAAGATTCAAGAAGAAGAGATCAAAGTGTTAAAAGATATTCCATTTGAAATTCGAAAAAGAAGAAAAGCCTACAGGAGCTTGATGGCATGGTTACAATCGGAGTCTATTTCTTATCGTTGGGATATTCCAGAGGGACTGATCTTCAGCTACAAAGCCAAGAAATATAAAATTGACTCTATCGAAAAGGCGAATTTTTTTTTTGGAAAAACATAAGAAGAAAAAAACAGAGATTGAGTCAGACGACTCACTGGAATCGCAGGAGAGTATGTATGGATTTAATGGCTCAGAAAGCGGAGAACTTGCAGAACAGTCGGATTCTGAAAAAGGGGCCGCGGCTCCTAAGCCTCAGGAAGAAAGAAAGAAGAAAAGAAGAGGACTGAAGAAAAAATAATGTTGAATTGTTTTTTAATATTGTGATGCACTATGTCAGATAATGATTTAAACCTAGATTTTAGATACTTCTATGTCTGTATGCAATCCAGTTATCTAGCTTTTAGCTTTAATTTAGACAACAAAATAGATTTAACAGATGATACCAAGATTTAACATTGCTTTTCAATATAATAATATTCTTATTTTGAAGCATTACAAACAGTATTCTCTGTATAATATAGTTTAGCGTAGGTTTTTAGCATGTAGAAGTAGTATAGGGGAAAATGCAATAAAAAATTTATAAAAAGAAAGAAAGAAAAAGATTGGACCAGGGAGTCCAATTCTATGTGCCCCCAAAGAAGGTGTCCCATCTTCTATTCAATGGAGAAAAAAAGGTGTTCAAAGGGATTGCAGTCTCTTTAAATGCCTTCTCGAAGCCACATGAAGGCATTTAAAGGGATCATGATTCCTTTAAACACTTTCTCCAAGGGGTGAGTTCACTCACCTGGAAGGTGTTTAAAGGGACTGTGATCCCTTTAAACACCTTCTCCAAGACCTTTAACTTTGGCAATCTGGTAGTCCCGAAAAATCCCAAATATTTTTGGGATTTTTGGGGACCAGCCATTTTAGATAGCAGAAAGACGGCCCAATCTCTATCAGGCTGAAAGAATATCCAGAAAATACCAATACGGTATTTTCTTGATATTTTTTGGCTCAGATTCAGCCGAACATAGACCCCTAGTGCATATGCACAATAGCACCAGAAAGTACCAGCATACATCCCATCATACCTGACTGGAAGGTGATCTCACTGAACATCATCCAGGTGTCAGCAAAGTAGAACTGGCATTTAATGGCACTGGCCATGCGATGGAATAGGGGCACCGTGACAAAGCGGGCGCTGGGATTCACATCATCGAGTATCGGCACTGAAGAGATGGCATTTGGCTCCCATTCATTTGCATCAGAGCGGAACTGGCATTGCACCTCCTTGAAGATCTTCACTCCTTTGGCAAACATGTTGTTGCAGTGAACCTGTGCAGTAGAGAAGGGTAATTTTCTGCTTGACTTGCTATTGCCATGCTGTGTGCCCGTCACGCGCAGGAGGCTGCACCACTTGAAGCATTTAACACAGCCAAGCTCTTCCCCGACCAGCCAGGCACACCCCCTGCTTATGCCATACTACACTAGTCTCTACCTCCTGATCTGTAAGACACTACCCCAAATGCTGCCTTGTATGGTTCAGTAGTTAGACTGTTGGTCTAGGATTGAGGAGACCCAGGTTCAGATCTTCACTTTGTAACTATGAAGCTAACTAGTAGGTGACTCTTTCTAGCATTACTTCCCTCACAGGGTTGTCCTGAGGATAAAATGGAGTGGCAGAGAAGTACATTGTGTACATTGCCCTGAGCTCCTTGGAGGAAGGGCAAAATAAAAACGTGCCAAATGGATTGATAGAACCCCAGGGTCTGAGCCTCAAGAGGTCCAGCAATATGATTTATTCGTGACTCAGATTTTCTTTTTTTCTTCTCAAGTGGAACCAGCCACCGAAATAGGAAAAGCTTGCAGCCCTTCACTCGGGATGGTGGAAAAGGCATTACCCTTAGTTCTGTTCTCCTCTTTCCTTCTGTGATTAGCTACACATAACTGAAATTGCTGCAATACGGGATTTTCTGTGACTGCAATTCCCTGCTACGATTTGGCACTAGCAAGAGTAGGGTTGCCAGCTCCGGGTTGGCTATACCTGGAGATTTATAGGGTGGAGCCTGAGGAGGGTGAGGTTTGGGGAGGGGAAGGACTTCAATGGGGTACAATGCCATATAAAGTGCCGCCTTCCAAAGAGCCCATTTTATACAGCTGAACTGATCTCTGTCACCTGGAGATCAGTTGTAATAGCAGGAAATCTCCAGCTACCACCTGGAGTTTGGCAACCCTAAGCTAGAGGCAGGGTAAGTTGGCTGCCTTTAGCAGTGAATGTGGCATGTCATGAAGGGCATCAGAGTGGGAAGCAGATCAGGGAAGTTCTTCTGCACAGGCTCCACTGAAATGAACAGGAGCTGCACAAGACTTGTGAAGAAGAAAGATCCAATCAGCACCGTATAATGATAATGAACTGGAGGATGCTGTCTGGATTTTCTGCCCCAGTACAAAATGTTTTTAGTCACCCCGGTCCTCCCTACCCACCAATCCAAAATATAGTGTCAGGTTGCAAAATAACTATAAAAATGACACTTCAGGTCAAATTATTCTGAGCAAAAGCTTTTAGCATATGTGTATGGCTCGGAGGTTAAGACGCTGAGCTGCAGACCAGAAGGTTGGCAGCTCGGCAGCTCGAGACCCACGTGCTACGTGACGGAGTGAGCTCCCGTCTCTGGCCCCAGCTCCTGCCAACCTAGCAGTTCGAAAGCAAGAAACTGCAAGTAGATAAATAGGTACCACTTCGGTGGGAAGGTAACAGCGTTCTGTGTACCTTGGCGTTTAGTCATGCCAGCCACATAACTATGGAAACATCTTTGGACAGCGCTGGCTCTTCAGCTTGGAAATGGAGATGAGCACTACAACCCTAGAGTTGGATTTGACTGGCTTTCGAGGAAGGGAAACCTTTACCTTTACTTTACTATCTACTACAAAGGCCCATGTGATTGTTTACAACAGTGGTCATTCAGGAAGTTGGCCAGAAATAGAGGTACTCCTGAGAAATAATAATGGGTTGGGTGCTATAGATCCATTCTGCTAATGGTGGTATGCCTTCTGGTGCAAGAAGGAAAAGAGGCTTCCTGTATCAGAGGAAGATTCTGGTGCCAGAGGAAAGCGCCATCCCTGGAGGAGCAGATCCACAAGATTTGACCCCGTTTTTGGTTTGACAGAGAGGGAAAGGGGAGATAAAACGGCCTTCAGCTGCAAATGGAAAGGGAACACAGGAACTAGTATTGGTGTCAGTGACAAACCTTCATAGTGGTAAAGTTTCGGATCCGGTCAAATTCAAAGACGATTTCCACATTGCCATTCACGGTGCTCTCATTGCGCCAGCCAATGTAGTCGTAACCAGGCCATACATGGTATTCGTGGGTCTGACTGAAATCATCCAGGCCTGAAACCCCGTCTGTCAGCTGTCCTAACCCTTCCGTCATGCTGGTAAGAGACACAAGAGAAGGAAGCAGAAACAGAGGATGAGGGCAAGGGTGTAGACTTTCCAATTTCCTGTGGGGGGGGGGGGGGAGCTGGGGCTGGGCCAGAGACATTACAGACCATTGTCTCCGGGGGAGGCTCAGCACGTCCTGGAAAAGTTTGGGGGGTCCAGCTCCCCAGCCCCCCTGAAGTTGACGCCTATGGTGAGGGCCAATGTCATCTCCCAGAACTCCCGCAAGGTTCTTCTTTACCAGCTTTGGCTAACAGCTGCAGCTTGGGGAGAAGTCTTTTCCCAACCCCCTGGGTTTTTTGCTGTGGGATGCAGGTGGTTGCTATAGAGAGCGGGAACCTCAAAAGTCCCAATGTGCTTATGGAGGCAGCCCTGTGATTCTGCAGGTTTCTGTTTCCACATGATGAGCTATTTCTGGAAACCACTTCCGTATATGAAAACAAAGCTTCCTTGTACAGAGAATATCAGTTCCTGCCCAGCATGGAAATGGGGGTGGTGGTGGTTTGGGTCACACTTCCTTTAGAAGGAATGGAAGACAAGGCCTGTTGGGGGCGGTCTGGGGCTGTTAGATCCCTCATGCACTAGAAGCTACTTTAGCTTTGTTCGGGCTGCATCTAAAGAAGGTCTGTTTTCTTCTTTTTTTAATTTAAAGTTTTATTTACGAAAGTATAAGAATAATACAGAATCCAAAAACAATGTAGGTCAATACAACTTCGTGAAATTTGAGAACATATCATACACAACAAGAGTATCGCTTAAAATATTGAAATTTTTGTTCAACACTACAGGTCAAAAGTGTATATGCCGATTTGATGCGTCATATTTTTAACATCTTGTCATAACAAACAAATGCATAGATCTTAAAAGCTATATACCTAAAACTGGTATAGACAACATCTAAGCAGTCTAGAGGCAGTTTGTTTGATACTTAAATTTAATTAAAATGTGGTTTAATAATAACATAACATTAAAAAGGCTAAACTCAAAGAGAGACCATTAAGAAGGTGGAGACGAGTGCTTACAACCATCTCTGATAGGTAGACCAGCTCTGCGGGACTGCATCCATTGCTGATAAAAACTCCAAAATGGGTTCCCATTTTGACATAAAGAGAGATTTGACAGGGTGTATTGAGAAAGTATTTAATTTGTTTGTGACACTTTCCATCAAAAACTGGTCTCAAAGTTTTGTATACCAAATATGCATTGATGGAGGTTCAGGATTTTTCCAATAAGCAGCTATTGCCATTCAGGCAGTGAAGAGCATGGTATCTAGGGTCTTTTTCAGTTTATGAGTAGCTATATGTTGAAGCCAAATATCCAAGAATAAAGTTTCTGGGCAGATTGTAATATCAATAGATGTGACTGCTTTGACTATATCTTTAATTTGCTGCCAAAATGATTGTAAAGTATTGCATTGCCACCAACAGTGAGCAAATGTGCCTGGTTGCTGGCATCCTTTCAAACACCACGGAGATTGTGAAGATTGCATATATGATAATTTCTGTGGGGTGAGATACCATCTGGTTAGGATTTTTAATTTTTGGAGTTCATATGATAGAGAAGTTGGGAAATATGATTTGGTTGTCCAAATATCAAGCCAATGTTGATTTTCTAATACTAATGTGCAATCTTTTTGCCAGGCCTTCTGATATGATAGTGTTTTGACATGATTATCTGAAAGTAGAATGTCATAAGTTGCCAAAATTAATCCTTTGTTATTATTTTCATATAATTGTATGATAACTTCAAGGTCTGTTTGTTTGTGTTTTAGTATCGAGGTCAATTTAGTCTGACTACAAAAGTGTTGCAACGAAAGATATAAAAACCATGGAATAGTTCCTTGAAACTTGTGTTCTAATTCTGCCTTGGTAAGTACCCTATGCTTGTTTGTAATGTCACAAATCCTGGAAAGGTTAGCTGTTTTCCATTTTGTTCTAAATAGTTTGTCATTTGGAGAAACCAAGGCTGATATATGTATACAGAGAGCCTGGATGTCTCTGGCATAAATTGCTTTCACAGTGTTCTCCAATATTGTAGCACTGGAGAAAGAAAAGGATAATAGCCTTGCAGAAGTTGTGAGATGGGTTTAGAATCTCAAATTAGTGAGTCTAATGTACATGGAAGCAGCATGTCTCAGCCCAATAAAATCCAGTCTGGGGATGTTATTCCTCATTGTTTTGATAACACTTGTCAAAAGGGTGGCCTTGTAATATATAGTTAGGTCCGGGAAACCAAAACCTTTTGATTTCGTCTTCTAAGCAGGGGTCATTTTGTAGAAAAAGAGGTGCAGGAGCTCATTTGCATGACTCATTTGTATATGTCACACCCCCTAACATACCGGAAGTGTGTCAGAAGGCAACACCCACCCCTCAGGCTCCACTCCACAGGTGAGTGAAACGGACCTGCTCTTCCTCCATTCCCTTCCCCATCCAATACTTTGTGCAATAAAAATAAGCGTCAAGAACACACCCTCATTCTCTTCCTGCTCCCCTGAAACCACCAGGTTTCAAGTAGACTTGAGATACCCAGGACATGTGCACCACCCATCCTTTTTCCTTCCCCTCCCCACGACAAGACATCCTCTGAAGTAGGTGGGGCTGAGAGAGGCCTTTTGAAAACTGCTCATGAGAGAACAGCTCTGAGAGTACTTGTGACTGGCCCAAGGTCACACCAGCAGCTGCATGTGGAGGAGTGGGGAATCAAATCTGGTTCTCCCAGATTAGGGTCCAACTCCTGACCACTACACCAAACTGATGGGGTGGAAGCTGCTGAAGGGTTGGTGAAATTTCTCCAGTACTTATGTGCCATGTGCCCAGATAAGAAATGGTATACTTAGAAAATTTATATGCCACCTTGAGCAAGTCTCTGGAAAAGCAGCACACAGTCATAAAAGGAACAATGATAAAATTATCAATATTAAAACAAAACATTAAAATCAATAAAGACCCTAGCAGGGCTTTCCTCGGGGCGCTACTCCTCTGCACTGCTCGGGGAAGCCGAGGAGGGGGTGGGGCTTGGTCATGTGCCCGCCCCCTGGGCTCCTCACTCCCGGAGCTGCGCTCCTGTGCGCTCTTGCTCCAACGGACCTCTGCTTCTAAGTACCTGTATACTAATCCTGGCCTTCTTCCCGTTCCATAGGAAATTCCATAAAGTGGATTGCCAGTTTTTCAGGTAAGAGCCTGGTATTGATATGGGGATTGTTCGAAATACAAAAAGATATTTTGGCAATAGAAAGGATTTTATTAGGTTAAAACGCTCCAAGCAGGAGGGATTCAATTTGGACCATTTTGAGATTAGATTACAAACTTCCGTATGGATTGCATTGTGATTTAATTGCAAAAGTTTGGAGATGTCAGCACTAAGACAAATTCCTAAATATGACAAATGTGTTGTGATACATTCAAAACTAAAATTTTTCTGAAGGTATACAGCCTTCTGGTTTAATATTCACTGGAAGGAGTTGTGATTTGGTATTATTAATCTGTAAACCCGACATGGTTCCAAAATCGTGTAATGTTTTGAGCAGGGCTGGTATGGAAGATCTTGGATGTGTTAAGTAGAGTAACATATCATCAGCAAACAACATAATTTTATGTTCAGTTTCGTTAACCTTTACTCCTGTGATGAGAGGATTTGATCTGATTGCCTGTGTCAATGGTTCCACTGCCATTGCAAAGAGCAGTGGGGAGAGAGGGCACCCCTGTCTCATCCCCCTCCCTAGGTGCAATGTCTTGGATCTGCAGCCATTAGCCGTAATATTTGTGGTCGGTTTCTCATATAGACTTTCAATAGTTCTGAGAAATTTAGGGCCAAATCCCATTCTTCTGAGAACTGAGAATAAGTAGTGAAAAGAGACCGTATCGAAGGCCTTTTCCACATCTAATGAAAGGAGGGCCATTGATAAGTTTTGTTTTTTGCTATGGTGGAGTATATTGAGAGTTTTGAAAGTGTTGTCTGCCAAATCTCTATTTGGGATAAATCCCACTTGATTGGGATGAATGTACCTAGAAATAAAAGTATTTATGCGTTTAGCTAAAATTGAAGTAAACAATTTCATGTCTTGGTTAAGGAGGGATACTGGGCGATAAGATTTGGGTAACTGTGGGTCTTTCCCTGGTTTTGGAATGACGGTTGTTGTCGCCTGCTTCCAGGAAGGTGGTATTTCCCCAGAGTTCAAGATATGATTAAATGCTTTGGTAAGGGGTTGGAGTAGTTGTGTTGTGAAAGTTTTGTAATACTCGGCTGGGCATCCGTTAGGACCTGGAGATTTGCCATTTTTAGTGCCTTTATTGCCTGTAGGACCGCCTCAGATGATATAGGTTCCTCCAGCAATGCTTTATGATGTTGGCAAAGTTCTGTATGTATTGGGAAATTTGTAAGTGTCTCCTGAAAAATTCTCTCTTCCACTGGTTGAGCTGTGTATAATTTGGAGTAGAAATCTTCCAGAATAGTGATTATCTTGTTTGAGTTTGTGACTAGCTGATTTGTGTTTGATCTGAGTGCTTTGATCTGATTTTGTCTTCTGTTTTCTTTCACCTAATGTGAGAGCAATTTCAGATTCTTAGGTGATTTTATTCAATATTTTTGTTTTGTGAAAATCAATTGTTTTTTAATTGTAGAAGTTTCCAATAATGTCAGTGTTTTTCATTCCAGATTTAATTCTTTTAGTATGTGTTTAGAACCTGTCTCTTTATGTTTTTTCTCTAAGTCCTGAATTTTGTTTAATGTACCAGTAAGTAATGCTTGTTTATCCCTTTTCAGCTGTGTGGCCTTGGATATAAATTTCCCTCTGAGTGTCAGTTTTCATGGCATCCCAACAGATCGTTGGAGAAACCTCGCCGTTATCATTTTCCTTGAAATATTGGACAATATCCTGAGTTAATTCTGTCCTCAGATCTGTGTTGTTTAATTAAAAAGTGTTCAAAGACCATAGTGTGGATTTTTTTCGAATGATCAGAAGTTAACAGTGTACATTTTAGCCAGGCATGGTCTGACCATTGAAATGGTCCAATTTGGGAAGAGATTACTCTGTCTAAGAGTGATTTGGAAAGCAAAATCAGATCAATTCTAGAGTAAGTGTCATGACAATCAGAAAAAAAGGTATAATCTTTCTCTAATGGGTGTAATGTTTGTCATATATCTGTTAACTCATGCTCTGCAATCATACTTGCCAGTTTAGTAAAGCATGGCATGTGCTTTGATACAATGGGTTTGTGTTGTGATTTGTCTAGAGATTGGTCAATGATAAGATTAAAATCACCTCCCAGAATAATGTCACCTTCAGAAAAATCATGTAGATCTTGTAAAGTATGCTCTAGAAAAGGTACCTGACCATCGTTTGGTGCGTATAATGTAGCCAAAGTAGTCATTCTGCCTTCCAAATATCCTTTAATGAAAAGGAATCTGCCCGCTGAGTCCTGTCGTTTTGCTGTAAGGTCAAAACGAACATGTTGCCCAAGAAGAATTGCCACACCACGTGACTTTGAAGAACCTGCTGCTGAATATTGAGAGTGAGATTTGTTAGTATTGAAGATCAGTGTATCATTTCGTTTGAGGTGAGTTTCTTGTAAGAAAACAATCAAAGGGTTGAGCTTTAAGAGATTAGTAAGGACTCGTCTCCTCTTTAAATTATTATTTAAACTGTTAATGTTGGTTGAAATGATAGTAATGTTATTACACAGGTTTATAATTCTATAAAAGTATAATACTTCTACTAGTCAAAAGAAAAGGAGAATTTATGACCAGAAGAGAAACCAAAATCAGCTCAATGTTATAACACCACTACAGAAAAATAACAAACTTTTTTTGTCAAGAAATAAAGTTTGAAGTAATATCAGTAATAAATGTTATTAGAATTGCTAAAAAAAAATTTCCTGACTGATATACTCAGACTGTCTACTTTCTTACTTCTTTATTTTTAACTATGAGGCAATGAATCTTTAAATCTATACCAACTTTCACCACACGAGTGTGCTATTGTAATAAGATTCTGGTGTCTGAATGTAGTCTATGCTAACCAGACCTTAAAATTCAGAGATAAAAAATACAAATTTCTTTAATGTTCTAACTAGTATAATTAATTAAATAACCTTTATGGCTGGAGATTTTACTCCAACAGTATAATTTAATAGTGTTCACAAACTTTCAGCAGTCAAAATGTAAACTTATAATTTCCCTCCCTTTCTAAGTTCCTGTGTGTTTATAATTATAAATTAATTCTTTAAATGGTTGGGAGAGTTGCAACTATCCGATGTGATTTAACTAAAAAATTGGGTCTTATACACTCAATAGAAATATAGGCTAAGCTGTTAGCTTCAATGTAGTGTTAAAAAGAAGTGTATTTTATTAAGAAAGAATTAAGCAGTTGATTATTGTATGATTTGTGATCTGTCTATACTATAATTAATTCTCTATAATTGATTAAAACTGTGTGTTAATTAAAGACTGGATTTGTAACAATTAATTTACTACAATAAAACTTAGTCGGCTCTGCTTTCTCCCAGAAAAAAAAACGTTCTCTTCTCTTCCCAGCTCTGTACTCTAAGAGCCAAGCAATTAAAAGGACTAAGGAAAACCCCACCGGCCCCCTCCCCCCGTTCCTTACTTATTAATTAATACTGCTAATTTTTGAAAACACTTATTAACTTTACCAACGCATTTACCAATTAACCAGTAAATTTAAGACTTATACAATATTTCTTTAAAAAGCTTAATAATCAGAAAACACTTTGCACAAACTCATTAATAACAAACCACAATTAGTGTTCTTTCTGAAGTAGAAAGATTCAGTGAGACCATCCGTCTGTTATGATGACCATATAGCTTCAAGGAGTCACTCCTGGTGGATTGATCACTCTATGTTGTTGTCAAGACTCTTGCGGTAGGGGTGAGGGGGAAAGACGTCTCTTGTATGAGAGACCATCGGAAGTTCCACATCTATTGATATAAGTAATGAGAGACCGTCCTCCACAGAAGATATTTTATGTGTTTTGCCCTTGTAGTTCACTTGTAGAACTATTGGTGAAGACCAGGAATACTTAATGTCTACTTCCATAAGTTGCTTGGTGATCAGTTTCATTTCCTGCCTTTTCTGGATGGCTTCCTTAGGTAAATCAGGGAAGACTTCTACATCAAACCCATTGTAATTGAGATGACTGCGTTGTCATGCTACATCTAAGATTCTTTTCCGGTACCTGAGATCTAGAAGCGTTATCATAATGTCCCTCGAGGCTCTGGTTTTTAAGACGTTTAAAGAGCCTAGTCTGTACGCCTTAACAATAACTTGGGAGATATCTTCTGTTCCTATTTGTTGGAGGAGCCATTTTGAGAAGTGCACCATTAGCTCTTCTTTTCCATCCACTTTTTCACCCACCCCCCGTAACTTCAAATTATTTTGGCGTACCGTTAGATCTAAGCACATGGTTTTTTCTGCCAAGATTTCATCTGTCAGTTGTAGAGTCTGTATATTATTTTGATTTGTGATGCTGTTGTTCATGGCTCCTTCAGCAATTTTTGTTGTTTCAAGAAGATTTTGTTGTACTAAGTCCAGTTGCTCATAGACTGGTTTGAACATCTTGACATCTGTTCTAAGAAGTTCTTTTCTAAATTTGCGAGGGCTTTGTTAAATTCAGCCAAAATTACCGTGGTCGTCATTGCATCTACTGCGTTATTTCCAGCCACCATTTTGGGGCGCGTCGGTACTAGCGGGCTTGTAGAATAGAAAGAGGAGGATTTCTTCGCCGTCAGGTCCCGATTTGGTTTCATTTTTTTTAAGTTAGTTGCCGTTTTAGTTTCTTCATTGTTCTTCATGCAGGGAAGAGAGATCGAGGTGTTTTCTGTCCGTAAAATTCTTCAGTAAGGAGAGGGAGAGGTGGAGCTCGAGGTTAAGGCGGCCATATCTGTCAAGCCCCACCGGAAGTCCAAGAAGGTCTATTTTTTTTTTTTATTTGATTTGATTGAAACACTGGCTCATCCAAGTGTTTGGGATAGCTTAATTAATGATTAGGTGACTGGTAGCCAGCTTTTAGGATATGATGCCTAGTTTTAGTGATGCATGGGGTCTTAGATTCAGGTAAGTGCCATGTATGTGCTCGAGGCCCAGCTGATGGAAGCTTTGTCTGCATTTTCTGCAAGCTTGGTGCTTTATTAAAAATCTTCTTGTAAGCAAACCTGGATCTCATGTATCGTTTCCTTGGGACTTCTTCAAACCTGGAACAGTTGGTATAGTCAACAGGATTCCCACAGGGAAGGAGCATAGGGAGGCTGCATTGGCAAGACAGCTCTCCCGCTGGCCCCAGTAGGGCATGCTGGGCTCAGTCATAAAATATTTGGTAGAGGAGGCTGCATTGGGGAGAGAGGTCTCCAGCTGATCCCAGCAGGGCACGCTGGGCTCAGGCATAAAATCTTTGGGCGGTCCTGGGTGGACCAGTGGCTTGGCCAGAAGTGGAAGAAAACGGCACTTCAGCTGATTTGGCAGCTGCCATAGAGAAGAAGCAGAGTGCCAGTCTGCTGCTGAGCTTTTGCTCGTGGCTTGGAGAATGGCTACACAGGAAGAATTGGCATGGAGAGAGAAAGCACAAAAACTAGAAGAAGAACTTGAGAATTGAAGAAATTTGCGAGTGCTCACAAGCACTCTGGAGGGAACAACTTGCCAGAAAACGGTGGGGAGGACTGCATCCTTGGTGGATATGATGCAGACCGTGAAAGATTACACCAGCCAGGAGCTGATCGCATTGTAATAGCAATATCAGCAGAAGAGGGGCAAGTCTTTTCTCTTCTGGCTGGTTCAGCTCTGGGGTGAAATGCTGGGCATTTCATGAATGGCTCCCCCCACTGAGGGCATACATATGCTAAGAGATTGGATCATAAATGCAAAGCACCAGGCATTGCCTGATTCCATGGAGGGAGATGCTCCTCCTCCTGTGGATGGAAAAAACGCGAAGGAAAAAGTAGAGGAGGGGAAGACAGCCAGGCAGAGCTGCTTGCATCGTGAGTTGTCTCATCCATTTAAAAATTCTAGGGACGTTATCTAGACCATTAGCGGGATCAGAAATACTAATAAAAAATAAGGCGGTCAAAAATAAAGGTGCAATGTGAAAAATATATAAAATATTAACCAAACTGGACAGCATCAAACCCCTTAGATATCAGAAGTTACGGCTAGAGGACTGTAGGATTGAAAATACAGAACTCCATTGGGAAATAACATGGAATTCACCCAACTGCTTGTCTAAAATTTTCAGTATTAGATTTCAATTTTTTAAGGTCTTAACGCGTTGGTACCTTACACCAGTGAGACTAGGTCCCCAAAATGTTGAAAAAAATGTGGTCAACTTGGAAATTATATCCCTTGTTGGTGGGGCTGTGATCATATAAAGACATTCTGGCAAGAGATTATAGTGCAAATTAAAGAGATCACGGGTCATGAGGGATCCTTTTCTCCAGAAACACTATTATTGAGCTATTTGCCAGATCTATCAACAATTAAACTGAGACAGGATTTAATTTATACTTTATTGGCTGCAGCCCAATTAACAATAGCTTCCAAATGGAAAGACAACACACTTTCTTTAGTGAATTTGTATGACAAAGTTTGGGATCAGTTCATTAAAAATTGTGGACAATTTGACTCAATTGAATTCTGGCAATTATCAATCTAAATTTGTGGAAAATTGGTTCCCAGTGTTACAATATATGACTGACCAGGGAATAATTCCCTCGAAACTTTATTTTCATGATATGTTGTTTTTGTAAAGGAGTAATAGTTAAATTTTGTTCTTTCCTTTTTGCTTTCCCAGTGTTATATAGAGAATTTATTTTTTGTACAATCTTAATTTGGGTTATATTGTAAACATATTAAACTAAGTGTAAACACCCAAATTGTTAAATGTAGTTTCTGTTTTAGTGGATTCCTTTAACTGTTTACTCATATATAAGGTATACTGCTGAAAATTATTGGAAAAGAAATAAAAACTGATTTGTCTCACCCTTCTGGCTGGCTGGAGTGGACTCCTGCTGAACCCCTCTTAACGGAAAAGCCAGTTCCCCACTGGAGCCTTGGTGCAAAAGGCTGGGGGGGGGGGGGAATCAATGCTATAGACTTGTTTTAGGCTCAATTTACACCTCCCCTCTGAAGTAGTTTGACTGCTGTCTTTTCCCAAGCTCATTTCACACTGGTTTCAAATTTCACTCCAGGGGGTCCGAAGAGTACTAAGCAACAGTATTTGTTTAAAGCAGTATAATGCTAGCTTGACCACAGGAGGGCAATTAGCGAATGTAAACATTAATTTATAAACTAGAACAAGTATGGTTTGAAACTAGAAACAGGTATAGACAGTTTTTTTTAAACTAGAATGATTCTAGCGGGAAAGTCAGATGTAAATTTGACCTTAGGCATGCCCAGCAGAGACTGAGCTGAGAGCTTTTTCATTTGGATGAACCCTGCACGGATAGACCTCTCACCTGGGGAAATGGCAGCTGTTCCAGCATAGGGAATCCAGACTCAAAAAAGCCAGACTTTTCCCTGGAGAGGGGTGGCAAGGAGCTTGACTTTCCGCATCCCTCTTGACTACTTGGGTTAAATTGTGTGTGATAGGAGCAGCCCTTGCTCTGGAGAAGGGGGGAAAGGGGCCCAACCCATTCAAATCCTTCTCAGACTATGTGGGTTCAATTGTTTAGCAGGAGTGCCCCCTAGTGGACCATCACCTCCACGCAAGGTCTGAAAATAGAGCTGATGCTTCAGAGCTGCCTATATTTTCAGCCTCATAGAATTGTTTGAATAGTAGAAAGTACTTAATGCTCAAAATGTAATCAAGCCTTGCTTTGATGCCCAGCACAGCAGTACAAGAGCAGCTGTTTTGCAAAGTAGATTAGCATTAGACATGATCACTGCAGCCCAGGGTGAGGTGTATGCCATGCTTCAACAAGAATGTAAGAATGCTGTATTTATATTCCTGATGCACAGAGTCTAGTTAGTCATAGTATAGAGGCCTTATGTATTCAGAGTGCCAAAATTCATCATTTAGAGGACCCTCTCTTTGATTCCATTGTGCATTGGTTTGCTGGAATCGAGAGGTGGTGGTGAAATGAGCTTTAGCCACTGGTATTATCATAACATGCAGTCTTTGTTTATGCGTATGAGCCTATATTGTTGGTGTATTTGCAATGTACTAATGTCATATGTAAGAAATCCCAAAAAGCTTTGTTAGAATTCTACCACCCAGAGGCCAAGTAGCAGGGCAATGAAGATCCAGCCTTCAGAGGCAAGAAGAATTTGCAACACACAGTCTTGTGAGCATCCTCCACTGTCCGCGGTGGAATGTATGGCGTGCCTGACTCCATCTTCATTACATGCTAGTGCTTAGTGACCCTCAGTCTTGTAAGAGTATGGTGTTTGGCTACTCTCAAGAGAACTTTCTGCTCTTTCATGCTTGTTAGCATCCCTTCTCTTCAAAACCACCAGGTGAAAGATGGCCTGGCTCACCCAAGCGTTTGGAATAGCTTAATTAATGATTACTTGACTAGTAGCCAGCATTTATGGTATAAGATGCCTAGTTTTAACTATGCATTGGGTCTCAGTCGGATTCGGGCAAGCTTTGCTGTATGTGTATATGCTCGAGGCCCAGCTGATGGAAGCTTAGCCTGCATTTTCTGTAAGTCTGATGCTTTATTAAAAATCTCCTTGTAAGCAAACCTGGATCGCATATATCTTTCCCTTGGGATTTCTTCGAACCTGGAACAAGTATACTCTTGGTTCTTCTTTGGGCATTTGCTGAGTAATTCTCATGTTATCTGCAATGAATGCACAGCTGAACTTGTGATTTAAATCCCACATTTACCCAGGTACCAGTCCCCGGTTTTGTTTGTAAAGTGAACATGCATTGGCTCTTTCTTACAAACATAGGTACCATGTCCATACAGGATGTACATATGTTCACTGCAATGCAACATGTAAATAGGGATATTCACTAGGGGTATGTGATTATAATGTGTCTGTTGGTGTGTGGGTGCATGTGTTGTGACAGTGGACGCTAAAGGAATGATCCTAGCCATGAAATATATTATAGAAAGAAACTGCAAAAGGTTACTTAAAGGTCAAGAGTTTCTGGGAAATAATTGCAGTTTACTCTTTATTTTTATTATTTTAATGTGAAAATATAGCCATTCTCCCCAAAACCTCCATATGCCCTGCTTTTTTTACTCTGAAACATTCTCCTGTCCATCCATCTTCCCCCCTCTCGTCTTCCCCCTGCAACTCTTCCTCCACTACAGGATACCAAAGAACCCACCTGTAGCCAAAAGCTCCATCGTAGATCGAATCATTGAGGTAAATCACCGTGCCACCAGGGAGAACCAATTGCTGCCCTGCTGGAGCACTGTATGAAACCAGCCCATCTGTTAAGGGACAGAACAGGGGTTACTCTTGCTCCATTGCCATGCTGAAAGCCCTTTGGTCACACACAACACAACAACTAGAGTTGCCAGCTCTGGGTTGGGAAATACCTGGAGATTTGGGGGGGATGGAGCCTGAGGAGGATGGGGTTTGGGGAGGGGAGGGACCTCAGCAAGGTATAATGCCATAGACTCCACCCTCCACAGCAGCCATTTTCTCCAGGGGAACCAATCTTGGTCATCTGGAGATCAACTGTAATAGTGGGAGATCTCTGGGTACAATCTGGAGGGTGTCAACTGTAACTTCAACACACTGGTCACTGCTGCTGATAGGAACACAAATCTGAGAAGGGATTGGCGCACACTCAGCCTCAGTTCGGAGGCTGGGAACCTGCACCCCTCCAAGGCCAGGAAAACTAGGAGCATTAGATCATGTCACAGCAGGAATACTAGCGGGCTTTGTAATCAACACTTATAACCATCTCTGGCTTTGTTGCAGAAGGGAGATGGTGCAGTATGGCCTGTGCTTCACAGCTGACTTCTGTCATGAATTCACTACGGCTGCATCGATATGATGATGATTATTCTCCATTTCGCAGTAATTGCTACTGCAGATTCAGAGGTATGTGCACTGGCAACAGAACATCCACGCAGGAGCTTTCTGTGCGCTTTTCTCCATCTACCACCATTCCCCCTGCATTGTCCCTACTGTGCCACCAGAGGGCTTTTGGAGGGATTTTTAAAGTGATAAATGATATGGCACTACAGCGTTATACATCTATATCATTTCCTGATTCTTTAAAGAGGACTGATGTGTCAGAGCTCATTTCATCAGCAGCATGATGAGCTCTGACTCATGGACACTTATAAATATTAATCTTTGAAATACCAATGACCTGTTTATTTAGCTGCTAGAGACTGATATGGCTACCCATCTGGAATAACCATTGGCTGTATCCTAAGGTTCCACTAAGCAAAATCTGAAGCCTTCCTCCAGCCTAAGGACCTTTCTTCCAGTGAAGCAACTTCTCCTCCAGCAGAGGAAGTCTCATTATTAGGGATGGGAACTAATCTCAACACAAACCTAATTTCTTGACCAACATTGCCTGGTTCATGAACTGAGGGTCATCTGATTCACCTCCCACCACCCTCCATGTTTTTTCAGGAGGTTCGTACCGTTTATGTCAGGGTTCATGAGGCAGACACTCTGGTGCCAATCAATTAGTCAGCAAAGCAATGGAGGGATGGACTTCCGGTGAACTCGCCACTTGGACTTCATGCATGTGCAGGGTGGCTTGCAAAAGCCATTTAAAAGGAACATTTTGCAAGCCAAGCTGCACACAAGAGAAATCCAAGCATGGGGGGGGGGGGTTCGTGAAGGTTTGTGGTTTGTGTAACCCCACAAACCGGGACGAACCTTCATTTCCCAGTTGCCAGCTCTGGTTTGGGAGATTCCTGGAGATTCCTGGCAGAGTTTGGGGAGTGATGTCCCTCTATAATTTCCATCTTCCTAGACTCTATGGTATTTCATAGAGTCCACCCTCTGAGCCTGCCCTTTCCTCCAGGGGAACTCATCTCTGGAGTTTGGAGATCAGTTGTAATTCCAGGAGAACTCCAGGCCCCACTTGGAGGATGGCAACCCTGTTTCAAACTTTGCTGAGCATAGTCATGGGATATACACCATAGTTTTTAGGATTAACTAAGATGCAGTCTAACAGAGGCTACACCCATGGCTAGCATAACACAGCCCAGTGAACACTTCGTTCAGCCCAGTGAACACTTTTGGAGTTTGTAAAATGCTGCAAATGTCCCTTAGTCAGGAAAAAGAATGTGAAACGCATCAACACCCAGTTGAGTATCAGTGTATGAAAATTAAGCTCATCTGCAAAGCTCACAAACAGATGTATGCAATTTTTCAGGTGCATTGTTCACTGTGCACGTTTAGCTTCTCTTTCAAACTTACAGATCCATTTTTTCCTCCCAGAGCTCAGCCTTGAATAGGAAAAGTCAGTTTGGACTAAAAGACACGAGAGCACTTTGTGAGTGGCCTCAGTGCTCTAAAAATGGGTATATCTGCTTTCCATGTGGGTTGTCCTGTTGGGTCACAGCTAATGGACTGTGGTACTTACCCAACCAGACGCAACCATAGAGCTCTACCCGGAGGCAGACATTCGTGGAGTGATCAGTCACAGGGATAAACCGAATAAATCGGCCAATTATAGGCGGCTCCAAGTCTTTGAGGACAATGTCATAAGGGTTGGTGTTTCCATCAACCACCTGCAGTAAAAAAAACCCACACCATGAGCAGGGGGAAAGTTTGGCAGGCAGGAAGCAGATGTGCCAGCAGTTTCCTTAAAATGGTGTGGCGGTGTTCAGATTATATTCTTCTCTTGGTGCCTTCTGATTGATATGTCTGTAGGGTCTTTCTGGCCCCGGCCACATGCGTGAGATAAAGCAGGGGGGGGGGGAGCGAGGCTATTTGCGCTGGAGCAATTTGACCCGCAGTTCTGCGATCACACAGTTCTGCGAAGCTGTGGACGCAACTCGCCACTGCGTGATCAGATGCAACTGTGAGCGAGTTGGGGTTTTTTTGTCATTCGTTACTGATTTGCTTAAATGGGGGATTGATGAATCACATCTCCACCCTGAGGGCTTCCAATGGCAGTATGCAATGATGCGCATACTGAGAAGGGGAAAAAAACAATGGCATGGCGTTGGGATAGTCTGATCAGACTATCCCTGACACCACAAGTCTGCGCTGGAGCAATCACATGGGGAAACTCCGTCTGTGGTTCGCAGCAACCCATTTGATACTGGAGTTTCCCCAGTGTTTTTTTACTCCGCTTCTCCGGTGGAACAAAATGGCTTGCCGACCGGCACGGGACGCTTCACAGATGTGCTCTTGTGATTGCGCCCTTAAAATCCGGCTGGGAGTCATGCCTATCACGTGGCTAATTCTGCGTGTGATCAGGGACTCCAATTAGCAATCAATTTACTTCAGTTATAGGATTAACCTCAACTTATTCCTGGCATTCGATCCACAAGTACTGAAATCAGTTTGGGCACAGTTCTTCAGCACATCTGTCCTCCCTCTGCATTTTCGTAGTTGTGGAGTCAGTTTATTTTCTTCCACACATGCCTTAAATACTCAGGATTTTTCAAGGGAGGGTGCTGTCATCATCAATGTCATTGGTAGCATCACACACACACCCTTTTAATTTTCTGTGCATACTTATATCGATGTCATGGAGGCATTTTTTTAAAAGATTGAAAATGAACAGTCTTTGGTATTTCAATCATCAGAAAGTGGGTTGGAGGTGAGTGGGAGTAACATTACACACAAATGTAACATTACACACAAGGAAAAAGGGCGACTCAAAACTGGCTTCCAGGAAAAGATTAGGATAAAAGCGGTCTCAAAAGAAAGGGGGGAAGGGGGACAAAAAAGCTGAAGTGAAAACTAAAGGCACAAAACCGCATGCAGAAATCAGCAGAAATTGCTGCTTATGGTTGCAAGCCCCCCTCTGGAGTTGGGGATCTCCCGCTCCAGGCCCCACCCCTGCCATTGATCAGATGGCCAGTGGGGGACCTACCAGGAGCAGGTGGGAGTCCCAGGCGACGTCACCAGCAACGTGGCAACATCACATCCGGTGTGTGCCAGAAGTGACTTCATCATGTTGGCAACATCCAGGTGACGTTCTTGTCTCTGGACAAAAACTCTATGGTAACAGCCACACAGCAGCTGTTGGGAAGTTGGTATGAGCCTGATTTGGCTTAAAACTGTGGCATGGGAGGAAGAGGTGCTCCCCACCCCCCCACCCCCGCATGCCATTTACCCAAGCTGATACATCTGTGGGGGCAGTAATTTCTCACTTCTTAGAGCTGCAGATGCTAATCCTCCAAATAATGCTGAGCTGTTTCAGCTCAGGAAAACAGCATACAGTGGGGGAAGACATACCAGGGAGCAAACCACCTCTGCTTCACACTTCTCTGGAGAGCCCCTTGCTGGGTTCACCATAAGTCAGTCATGACTTGACAGCACATCCATATGTAGACCCAAAGAGGCTTCCGTGTTATTTTGACTGTCTGTTCACAGTGTTAGATCCAGGTGGTTTGAAGCAGGAGAACAAATTTAGAGCCCAGTAGCACCTTTAAAAGCAGCACCTTTAAAAGCAGCACTTTCATAAGGGGCTGCAGTGGCTCAAGTGGTTAAGATACTGAACTGCAGACCAGGAGGTTGGTAGTTCAGCAGTTCAAGACCCGAGTGCTGCATGACAGAGTGAGCTCCCGTCTCTGGCCCCAGCTCCTATCAACCTAGTAGTTTGAAAGCAAGAAATTGCACATAGATGAATAGGTACCACTTTGGTGGGAAGGTTACAGTGTTCCGTGTGCCTTGGTGTCTCGTCATGCCGGCCACATGACCACGGAAAAAGTCTTCGGACAGTGCTGGCTCTTCAGCTTGGAAATGGAGATAAGCACTGCATCCCTAGAGTTGTATTCGACTGGCTTTCAAGGAAAGGAAACCTTTACCTTTACTTTACCTAGCACCTTTAAGGGGGCTAGCAGTGGTTCAGAGGTTAAGACGCTGAACTGCAGACCGGAAGGTCAGTAGCTCAGCAGTTCGAGACCCAAGTGCCACATGACAGAGTGAGTTCCCATCTCTGGCCATGGCTCCTGCCAACCTAGCAGTTTGAAAGCAAGAAATTGCATGTAGATAAATAGGTACCACTTTGGTGGGAAGGTAACAGTGTTCTGTGTGCCTCAGCGTTTAGTCATGCTGGCCACATGACCACAGAAAAAGTGTTTGAACAGCACTGACTCTTCGGCTTGGAAAATGGAGATGCGCACCGCTCCCTAGAGTCAGATTCAACTGGCTTTCAAGCAAGGGAAACCTTTACCTTTACCTTAGCACCTTTAAGACCAACAAAGGCTTATTCAAGGTATGCACTTTTGTGTGCATGCACACTTTTTCAAATACACTGGAACAGAATGTTCACAGTGTTGTTTTAAGGGAGAGAGGAAGAATCAGTACCAATCAGGGCTGGGAAAAGGACACAAAATTCTAGACTCCGCCATGGTGACTGCATTGTTGTCAACAGATGGAACGAACCTAGGTAGATTTCTTCAGTGTGGCCTAAGATTTCTCAGAATAGAGCCAAGCTTCCATCATATGAGAAAGTATCCTCCAAATTTTCTTGAAGATTTTGCAATGACCCTGGTTGTTTTTAATACTAATAAAGGCACCTCTCTGGAGTAACACCCCTACTGTTGCTTTTACCTGCTTTCCATGCCTGTTCCGCCAGGTGATCCAGCGGGCACCATCCCGGCTGTAATTAATTTTGTACATTGGAGCAAACTCGTTGCCGTGCCCTCCTGCATGGCGGCCTTGGGTTCCCACCAGCGTGATAAAGTGCAGGGCGTGCAAATCAATTTCCAGGAACTCCTTGAGGTCATCTGGTTCCACAGGGATCTCAGGGCACCAAGCACCATCCCCTTCTTCAGAACCCAGCCTGGAGCAATACAGAGGAGACGGGACAGTGAATATGGCTTGTCTAGTACACGTTTTATTGATATTATCTCAAAAGGTCAAATGAAAGAAAAGGCTAGATTGGAACATGAACATAACATTCAAATCTCATGGCTCGAATAGCTCCAGGTAAAAAACCTTATGAATTTACATAACTATAAAGATTCAATGCATAAATCATTAATGGAATATGAGAAATTTTTATATTTTGACACAACTCCCATAAAAGGCCTGATATCCAAACTGTATGAAATTCTTCAACATCTAACACACAAGAAAATGTTACCATATCAAAAGGCTTGGCATAAAGACCTTAAATCAGAATTATCAGTGGTCATTCATTTGGGATTCCTCAGTATATAAATCTAAGTCAATAAACATTCAATTACAAACTTAAGAAGTGATATCTAGGTTGTATTTGACCCCTGTTCAACTCTCACATTCAGCACCCAGTGTTTCTCCCTGTTGTTGGAAACTTTGCAGGGACAAAGTTTCATTTATTCGTAACTGGTGGTCTTGCAAAGTAATTGAAACATTTTGGACAAAAATTTTATTTGAAATTAAACAGATTGCTACTTATTCAATTCCAGAGACCCAAGAGATAATACTTCTAAATTTATGGGAGAATATAAAAATTCCTACAAACAGAAAAGAATTGATGATTATGTTAACTGCCACCAAAAACCGTATTGCTCTAAAATGGAAGAAGGACCCTCCGACAGTGCAATTATGGCATGTTAAGTTGTGGGAATGTTTTAATTTTAGACAAAATATCAGACAACATTACCACAAAAGAGACTCCAACTCATCATCCTTCTTCATTAGAGAAATGGCTTCCTTTTATCAAGAGAAAACTTTATGTTTGTAAGTCAATTAGTAATGGATTGTTTGATTATTATTATTCAGTTATAGCATTACATTAATAATTTGACAGAGAAACATAATCTTTTATTTAAAAAATGAGTGAATTTATATCTTGAATTATATTTTGTACTTTAAAACAGTATGATTTTTCTGTTTAGTATATATGAGACCTTTGTAAACTAATGCACTAAAAAAGTTTTGGTTTTTTTAAAGGAAATGCACAGGCTGATGCTGGGCGAAGACCACATGTGCTCCTGACATGCCTCAGATGCAGCAAAGAATAGGAATGTCTCACACCAGTTTCTTTGGCAGCTCAGCTGTAAATGGCTTTTGCTTTGTTTTGCACCAGCTTCTGCTGTATTATTAATGTTGCCAATGCTTGCTGATGTGTCCCTTCCTGCTCGACTGTACAGTTCTAAATGTGGATATTCACGGGGGGGGGGGTGGAATGGCTGGTCTAGCTCATTATTCTAGAGCTTAAGGGGTGTTGAGTTCCAACACTCTCACACCATTGGCCCTGTTGCAGCACACAGCACCTTCTTAGTGATAGACCAAAGATTCCCAACATGGTGACTACAGATACCATGATGCCACCAAAGTGTTTCCTGGTGCTCATTTTCTTAATCCCCAAGACTTTCAGCCCAAGCAATGTCTAATTTTATTTAGGTAATTGTTTATTTAGGTAAATTTTATTTAGGTAATTGTTTAACATGGGACACTGGTTTGGTAAAAGAGGAAAGTATAAATATGGAACATGAGAAATTATAAGTAAATCACTTAAGCATCCAATGTTTCCATGCCAGACCATAAGAGAAACTGAGAGCAGAACTTCATGTTATGTATAGTTCTATGATTGCTTTTCCAGAATTAAAACAGACTGCATCTGCAGAGGCTGTAAAGCAGAAGGAAGGCCAGCCTAGGAAGAGACAGGCTCTGTAGCTCTTTCCACCATATCTTTTTTCCTATTGAACATTGCTATCCCCTTGCTGAATCTGAAAAATAATCAGGAAGCTTTGATTTTCCGCCATTACATATGTGTGTTCCACTTTTTTGTTTTGCCCAACACTAATGCCAAAAATTTCCCCCTCAAAGGATTGTGAAGGTCCCGTACATTGTTTCCCTCTGGAAATAAACAGTCCTGCCTAATGCATTAGTCCACGTCGAACAGGGGCACATAGCATGTAACTGTGCCTTGCACATTAGGATCCAAGAGAAAATGTGAAAGGGAAGGTGTACCATTTCCCCCACACTAAGGACAGTGGGCTTGGAAGTTGGTTTTTTTTTTTAATCATTACTGGAAAAATGGGTAAAACCCCCACCAGCAGTGGTGGGCAATATGGTAGGTGGGAGTCTCTGTCCAGAAATAGCACTGGTGCTACTTTACATTTGCAACAGCTATCAGAGCAGCAGAATGGGGATTTGGCCCTGTGTGGAAACAGCCACACTTACCAACCTCACTTCTTTGTGCCCCTTAGGGATGCCTCCAGGTGAGACCTGGGGATCCCCTAGTTTAACAGCTCATCTTTAGACTACAGAGATCAGTTCCCCAGGAGGAAAATGGATGCTTTGGAGGGTGGACTCCATGTCACTGTACCCCACTGAGTTTCCTGTCCTCCCCAAATCTCCAGGAGTTTCTGAACATGGATCTAGCAACCCTACCCCCCCATCCCCCACCAGTGCCCAGGGGGGGAGGACCCAACAACCCTAGTGCCCACTCAGCATCCCTGGCTTCTGCCCCTACCTTATTCACCACCATACTTTTTCGATCCACCCAGCAGGGTCAGGCCTGGAGAAGCAGGCATGGCTCTGTGGCCTTAGTGATGGATGGTGGAAAGGTGAGAAAGACACCAGAGCTTATTAGAACATGCCAAAGGGGTGGAACGTTGGGAATGGTCTACAGTGGAAAGCAGAGAGACAGAAAGAGAGAGACAACACCTACTTAGTGTCAAGAAAGTGGTCAGTGAATAATTTTCTTTCCATCATAGCATATTTCAACTCAGGTTCACTCAAGAGGAACAAGAGGAAGTGCTTTCTCAAACTTAGCTACTGGGATTTGTAGTCTGAAGATGTGACAATGGCCACTGGCTTTGTTGGCTTTAAGGAGAAGAGGGGCTCAGACAAATTCATGGAGGATAGCTCTGTCAGTGACTATTAGCAATGATGGCTGAATGGGCCCTCCATTTCAGGGGCAGTTATGGTCCTTTCCACATTCACCTGCCTCTCTGGATTTTCACAGTGTTTGAGTCGAGGCAATTTAAGTCCACAGCAAAACGGCATCCAAGTAACCCGGGGCAACAGCAGGCTGAAACCGGGCTGACCACTGAAGGGAAGTAATGGGATGCAGAATGAGGGGGAAATGGAATAAAAAGAAGGTTGAACTTGATTTTAGTACAGAATGGGGGAGAAACCTGGACTGAAAAGAAGGTTGAATTCAATTTTCGGGCAGAATTGCATGGAGGACACCGCAGTGAACATGGATTAAAAGGAGAGTGCCGAAAGGGCCAAACACTAGTTACTGAGGCACAAACTGTTGACTTCATGCCCTTTATGTGGGGTTTCCAGAAGCATCTGGCCAGCCACCAGTAGAAACCAGAAACTGTACAAGATGGATCTTTGGTGTGATTCAGCAGGACTCTTCTTTATGTTCTAGCACAAACGGACAAGAAATGCCCTGTAAAAAAATGATGAAGAGAAAGAGATATGCAGGCTTCCCAAGGCCGCCTAGAAGTACATCCCCTAGCCTGGAAGTCTGCCTTCTTAAATCTAGCAGTGTAGGGGCACTGCTGCCATTATAGCCACGATAGGAGAAATGCACTATGCACAAGTGCAAACACACCTCTCTGATTTGCCTTAGTATGATGTCTGCTGGACATATTCAAAGCCTGAAATCCTACCCTGAAACCAGGTTTGGGTCCAAGCTCTGGCAAGGGACTGATGCCTTAGATCTTCCTGATGGTAGAGATGGAACCAGTTCCAACTTTTGGAGGCAACCAGCGCTAGGAGGGCACTTTTAAACACCCAGCCTATGAGTAGGAAGGGTGCGCTCATTCTCTGTTGGTTGTCTAGGTATTGGACTGGTAGAGGTGGTATGTGCCCCACTGAACTGCTGGATCTAGTACTAAGAGAAAGCCTAGACTGCAGTCCTGGTTCTCAGTCAATGTGCTCCTGGCAGCTGCTCAGCTGTCAACCTGAGAAGACAGACATGGATACAGAAGGGATAATTACTTTGCTGGCCCGTCCATTGTGAAATCCTTCCCAAATGTGTAGAGCCAGAGAATTCTGTTCCACAAAGGGCAAAGATAAATGAAGTCAAGGAAAATGATAGTTATTTCAATATGAAAAGAGGAGGAGGAAGAGGATGAGAGAGGAAACACACAGCTCCTGTTGAGTCTAGATCCATCAGTCCGGCTTTGGGGCAGACACGGGCGCATCCAATTCTTACCTTCCATATTTAGCAGCTGTGGATTCGGACCACTGGCTGGAAGCAGAAATGTCCTCATCAGGGATGTGCCCACCTGACATGCCCAGTGGATAGCGGCAGACGGCTGCAGAGAAAGAGAGGACAAATGTACATAATTTACTCAGTATTGGATTTTAACAGATTTTTCATTAACAGTGCTTTGTGCTGGAGGAAAGCCCCACTGAGAGCAGGAGAGATCCCCAGGGTCCAATCCATCGCTTTTAAAATTAAAGAGACAGGGATCTATGCTGATCATACCAATAAGCCACAAATAAAACCATTTTTTCCTATTCATCTGTTGTTGCATAGCCTCTAATCTGTACATCATTAATTTTGACGTTAGTAGACATATCCCTTATTCCTTTATCCCAGGCTGTGGGGAATGATCCAGAAAGATCTTGGGTGATTCTGCATTGGCTTTTCCCTCTGTTGTTTTACGAAACACACATTGGAACAGACATTCCCCTCTGCATTGCATGCTGCTTTCACTTTCTTTGACCATCAGATTTTATGGTACCCTCTGCATTGCATGCAACTTTCGCTTCCTTTGATCATTGGGTTTTATGGTACCTTCTGCATAGATTTATGGCCATTCAGGGGTGACTTTTCAGTCAGTATGGCGTTGCCCCAAGGTATCTGAATGTGGTTTTTAGCTGCACCTTTTCCTCCCAGTTGAGAAAATGTGGAGTGAATGCCAGATGCAGAATTGCCCCTTGAAGCATCTTCTCTCTTGAGACATAAAAGAGAGCACAGAGTGGATCCCTGAGCAGTGAAGATTGCAACTGACTGCAAAGTCACCCCAGAATGGCCATAAATCTATGCAGAAGGTACCATAAAACCCGATGATCAAAGAAAGTGAAAGCAGCATGCAACGCAGAGGGGAATTTCTATTCCGAGGAGGGTTTGGTAAAACAATGGAGGGAAAAGCCGATGCAGAATTGCCCTGTGATAACCATGATGCTGCCTTCATTAGATTCAGACCACTGGTCTACCAAGGTGAGTGTCTGTCTGTTTTTGATGGGCAGTAGCTCTCCAGATCTCAGGTGGAGGCCTTTCATGTCACTTTCTACCTGGTACTTTTTTTCAGCTGAAGATGCCAGTACGTAACACCAACTTCCTTAGCTATAAGTTTTCTCTGTTTATCAAGTCCGCTATCTGCCTTCTGCGTGAAAGCATATCAGGTAACAAAAGGGTGGTAGGGGCATTCTCCACACTTCTCTGCTGCAAATAGGTATGTAAAGGCCTGGAAAAACACCAGAAAAATTCAGAAAAAAACATTTTTTTCTGTTTTTTTCCTGAAACTTTTTTTGTTTTTTTCCAAAAAATAGGAAAAATAGAAAAAGAAAAGAAAAAAAATTGATTATGGAACATTTTATTTTAACATGATGAATAAAATATTTTAAGACAAGGTGTTCAAATATTTTCCAAATCATTTCTAAGAAATATGTATGGTATCAGATTAATCTGACTTCTGTGCACTGAGGACAAGCAAGTCCTAGGTTACAAACTGAACTCTCCAATGCAAGAATAAGATGCATATCTTCCTTTAGGAGGTGCTATTGTCACAAGAAAAGAAAAAGGTTTTAGTTTTGTTTTTGCATGTGGGTGAAAATACTGGCACTCAGGGTTCACTAGGTCTCAAAGCATTGGGAAAAAAATACACAGCAACACAAAGGACCTGAAAGTATAGTTTTTAGAGGTCCATAATAACTGTGATAATGACAGACACAACAGAGTAGCTGCAGAAGCAGAGACTGAAACTGATACTGATAATTACAGCGCAGAAAATGATTCTGATTAAATTCCATGCCCATTCATTGAAACTTAGTCCCATACTCCCTTCTATACACTCCCCCCCCCTTCAATTCTTTTTAATGAGAATGGGTTTTTTATTTTTATTTAATACTCTGGAGAGGAAATATGAATAATTTTTTCTTCTGGAGTTTTAAAAATTGTTTTGTGGAGGGTTTTTTTGTCTGTTCCACATAAACTAGTAAACAGTTCAGGAGACTGTTGCTCCATTTGTTACAATAACAAATAAATATTATTTTAAAAGTAAATTCTGTTTGTAATAATTGCTTGGATACACTATATTTTAATATGCTAGTTGTGATAATATCATGCCTACTGAAATTGTCCATAGTCATATTTTATGTTCTTAAAGTACCAGAATGTCTTTCAATCTGGAAAAGAAAAAAAAAGTGCTAATGTTGCATTTTTTTTCAATTTTTCCAAAAATTTCCAAAAGAACCCTGGGAAAAAACTAGGTTTTTTTCCGAGCTTCAAAATTTTAGGAAATTTTACATCTCTAGCTGCAAATAACTCATCCTCCAAAAGATACTTGAGAGTGGAGATGGCTACGGAATGGGTAACTTAGCTCTTTGGTCCCGCAGCACAGTGGGCCCAGAAGCCAGGTGTATTCTTATCCAGAAGAAGTGGGTAGGGAGAAAGGGTTGCCAACTTGCAGGTGGCCACTGGAGATCACCCGGAATTACAACTGACCTCCAGACTACATAAATCACTTATTATTTATTTTAAACATTTATTCCACTTTTCTTGGAGAAAATGGCTGCATGGCATTATACCCTGTCGATGTCCCTCTCCTCCCTAAACGTCATTCTCCTAGGCTCCATTCTCCAGGTATTTCCAAACCCAGAGTTGGCAACCATTAAGGATACCAAATCCAAATTTAAGTTCCAGGCAAAAAAAAACTAGCAGAAAGGAGGGGTCGGGGGAGAGGCATGCAGAACCTTGGGACTCAAAAGGCTACAACAGAATGGTCAGTGTCTATAGCAGATTCCTAAGACGCTTTTATTGTAAACAGAATCAGATTCTCAGCTCTCTTGGTTGTGGAAATAAATTTGTAAAAGGCAGGTACTGTCAGCTAGAATGGAGCAGGGTGGGGGTGCCAGGAGGGAGCTTCCAGTGGCCATAGGAGAGTGGAAAAAAACATTCACAGCTCCCTACGCATCCCACTGACCCCATTACCAACTTCCAAGCAATATCTTTGAACCCCACTCTTCCTTCCCTTTCTCTATTGCACTGTTGTTGTTGTTGTTATTTTCAAAACTGGGACAAAGTTTCAGGTAAACACTGTCTTGAACGTTCATTCAGGTAGGTAGCCATGTTGGTCTGAAGCAACAGAACAATGTTTGAGTCCAGAGGCACCTTTAAGACCAACAGTTTAATTCTGGATCTAAGCTTTCGTGCTGGTTCTAAAGGTGCCACTGGACTCAAACTTTGATCTATTGAACATTCATTGGTACACATGCTGCAGATGGTTTTTTAATTAACCAAATGTGATTTAGGCTGCAAACCTAAGGCTACTTTTCTGCGAGTAAGCCCTACTGAACAGCATGGGAGTTTTGGAGCTCCAAGAATGCAGAGTGGGCACCAACGCAAAATGGCTTCCACGGGATGTTAGAATCAGGATGCTAGGCTTCCAGCACAGGATTCTCCTATGATGGAGGCAGCTGTTTCCGAATGGGTGCTCTTTGCAGATACAAAGGTGATGCCTCTGGAATACTCTTGAAGCCTCTCCTCTTCCATCAAGGCGGACAAAAGCTAGGATTGCCTATTTGCTTGGCAGAAGAAGAAATTGAGTGACAGGAAACCCCCTGGCAGGCACTATTTCATTAGGCATCACTGCTCTAGGGTCTCAGACTTGCGACAGGAGTTTCTTCAGCACAATAGGCCAAGAATCTGAGATGCTGGATCCAGTACATACACATGTACATAGAATCATAGAGTTGGAAGGGAGCTCCCGGGTCATCTAGTCCAGCCCCCTGCACAAGGCAGGAAATTCACAAGTACTTCCCACACACACAGTGACCCCTGTTCCATGCCCAGAAGATGACAAAAGAAACCCTCCAGGATCCCTGCCCAAAGTGGCCTGGAGAAAAAATGCTTTCTGACCCCAAGTGGCAATCGGCATTTCCCTGGGCATGTAAGAAAGGGCCATGAGAACTAAGCACACTGCTGCACCCCTTCCTGCCCTCCCTCTCATGATCTGCCCAAGTTCACAGAATCAGTGTTCCTGTCAGATGGCCATCTAGCCTCTGCTTAAAAACCTCCAAAGAAGGAGAGCCCACCACCTCCCAAGGAAGCCTGTTCCACTGAAGAAGAAGAAAAGAAGAAGAGATTGGATTTCTATCCTGTCCTTCACTCACTTGGAGTCTCAGAGTGGCTTACAAACTCCTTTCCCTTCCCCTCCCCACAACAGACACCCTGTGAGGTAGGTGGGGCTGAGAGAGCTCTGAGACAGCTGTCCTTGAGAGAACAGCTGGTACAGAGCTATGGCTTGCCCAAGGTCATCCAGCAGGTGCAAGTGGAGGAGTGGGGAATCAAACCCGGTTCTCCCAGATTAGAGTCCACACACTTAACCACTACACCAAACTGGCTCTCACTGAGGAACCCCTCTGTCAGGAAGTTCTTTCTAATGTTTAGCAGAAAACTCTTCTGGTTTAATCTCAACCAGCTGGTTCTGGTCCAACCTTCTGGGAAAACAGAAAACAACTCCACACCATCCTCTCTATGACAGCCCTTCAAGTACTTGAAGACATAGGCGTCAACTACGGGGGGGCTCGAGCCACCCCCGAAATTTCCCAGGGGGACTGAGCCCCCCCTGGGAAAATGGAGCGCCATCCACCACGCCTCCCCGGGCCCTTCCTAGGGCTGCCGTCATCTCTCTCTCCCCCCCCCGGCCTGGCCACTCCGTCCCTCCCTCTGTCCATCCAGGGGCCAGCTAAGCAAATGCCCAGCTGCCCCCTGGACAGGCGGAGGGAGGGATGGAAGCAGGAGTGTTCAGGCCGGGGGGGAGGCGGCGGCAGCGGCAGCAGCGGGGGGGACATGGTCCCGGCGGGTGTGCGCGCGCACATGGAAGAGCCCCCCCCCCAGGATTTTTAAAACTCGACGCCCCTGCTTGAAGAAGAAGAAGAGAAGAAGAAGAGATTGGATTTATACCCCGCTCTCCACTCACTTGGAGTTTCAGAGCGGCTTACAAACTCCTTTCCCTTCCCCTCCCCACAACAGACACCCTGTGAGGTAGGCGGGGCTGAGAGAGTTCTTTCCCAAGCTGTCCTTGAGAGAACAGCTGGTACAGAGCTATGGCTTGCCCAAGGTCATCCAGCCAGGTGCAAGTGGAGGAGTGGGGAATCAAACCCGGTTCTCCCAGATTAGTGTCCGCGCACTTAACCACTACACCAAACTGGCTCCCAGTTGAAGATGGTTATCATATCACCTCTTGGTTGTCTCCCCTCCAAGCTAAACATACCGAGCTCCATTAGCTTTTCCTCATAAACCTTTCCTCATACTAAGTACCTAGGCGTGTATGCAAAGCACATGCTCTTTTACTGAGCAATGAGGCCTATTTCAACTGATTAATTGTGGACATAGGGAAAAATGAGTTGATGAGGATATAAGGAATATGCATAGTCATGAATGATCATGTCATATATCAAGGAATATGGCTACCAATACAGAGTCTAGAAGTTCCCACAGGGATCTTGCCAGCAACTTTGATTTGAAAGGCACCCTTAAGTGGCACACCTGATAAAGAATGAAGCTTCCTAGACAGCCAAAGCTAGATTTCTATCATGCTAGAATCTAAGATCCCTACTGTGAAGGATTGTTTGCTGTCCCCTGCCTCTGGTCACGATCAGATGGCTCTTTAGATCCGGCCCAGGCACGGGTGGCACATTCCAGGGCACGTCTAGACAGTGACATCTAGGAAACGTGCCGCTGCCATGATCAGCCTATCGATTCCCGCCAGGGAGCCGTACTAAAAATCTAGTGGTGAAAGTCTGGTCTAAAGCTTGCTGACAGGCCAATGGTGGACTTTCCCCCGTCTGGTCATTCCAGTGCACAATCAGCCCATGGGGATGGTCTGACTCCAGACCAGTGTTCCCTCTAAGCTGAGTTAGTGTGACCTAGCTCACAGTTTTTGAGCCTCCAGCTCACACATTCTTGTCTCAGCTCAGGAAGGAGGGCTCCAAAGCAAACTAATTTATGCAGTAGCCAAATCACTTGCTCACAACTTTAAGGCCAGGAGCTCACAAAGTAGAATTTTTGCTCACAAGACTCCACGGCTTAGAGGGAGCATTGCTCCAGACCATCCCAAACAGCCACAATTTAAAAAAATTCTTAGTGGTATGCACATAAACACGTAAATGTGCAACAACCGCAGTACTCTGCTCAAACGTTCCGGACAATTTCATGTTTCTGAAGTGCCCGTGAAACTTTGTATGAACTTTGTTAATTCACACGGTACCTAGAGGAAGGTACCACTGGCGGTGCTTTTAACGTTCAAGTCCGCACATGCGCGGAAAAACAAGTAGACGGTGAGGCACATATGCGCATGGGCAAACAGAATTTTTTTAAAAAAACCCAGACCGCACGGCTCCTTTAGGTGGATGCCGTCTAGACAATCAATCGTGGAGTCTGTGAGTGGTAAGGCAATTCACGGGGGAGCTGTCTGGTCGTGCAACACTGGATAAAAAAGATTGGGACCAAATTAGAGCCGGGCCAATGGCAGGGTTAGCTGCCTGTCTGAACGTGCCTCAGCCTCCAGACTCCATGGCAAGAGAGTCTGATAGCTAGATAGTCAGATTAAGCTTCCTTCCTGTGTTTACTCCTCTGCCACTGCCCCTTGGAAGCAGACTGATAGATGTCAGGGAAATTGACTCTCCTTCCATTCATTCATCCTCTCCCACAACACACTTCTTCTTGCACACACCGAGAGAGGAACACTGTCTCCATCTTGGCACCGTGCTGCAGATGGGCCTCTCACCATCTGCGTCCCTCCATGGTAAGTTACACTAGGACACTATCCTATGTCTACCCTTCCCTATCTAGAATGCAGTTCTGTAAGAAACAGACTTTTATTAGCCTGAAAGGTGGCTCTGTGTCACTTTGTGACTAAGCTTGGATACCTGGTGCAAGGACACTCCTACGTGTGTAGCTTTAATGCACTTTTGCTAAACTAGCTCTAGGAACTGGACTAACCATACCAGCTCTCCCAACATACTGGGTATGGAATTAGAATCTGTGCAGGAGTTGCTTTCTGCAGATCAGAAGAACACGTGAAAAGTTAAAATGTGTGTATCAGTCTGTTGCCCGGATGATTTTCTCAGTCTGCCTGCCTCTGCCTGCATGCCACTGGAGTGGTGGCAATATCAGCTGGATCTTGACTCAGCACCACGTGGCTCCTCCACAAATGCCAGAGAGACTCTCCACAGGCTCAGTTCCTATGTTGCTTTCCTTTCCAAAACACTGGCTGTGGCCGAGCCCTGTCTTGTGACTCAAGCACTCCCCAGTCCAAGGGGCCGAGCACAATAAACTCTGCATTCCAGCTCCTGGAAAGAGTTTTACCTAGCTGGGGAGGGGGGAGGGAGGCAGATCGTCTTCTGTGGCCATCCAGCTTGGCAGACTATAGGAAAAGGCAAGAGATAAAACAGCTCGGAAAACCTTGCTCCTGGAAAGGATGCTTTCAGGTTGCACCAGGCATGTGCTCTGGGGAACAGAAATGCTGTGTGTGTTAAAGTGGCTTGGCTGCAGCTTGAGCAGTGTTGGTCTGAGAGAGCTTTAGGATGTCAGGCACAAGGAGGAAAGCCTCAGAAGGACTGTCACTAGCCAAAATTTAAGGTGGCATATAGACATAACTTGAGCTTTCCTCCCTCCACAAGTCTGGCTTTTGTGTCTATCAGAGAGAGAGAGAGAGAGAGAGAGAGAGAGAGAGAGAGACCAAGCTAGTGAAGAAGCTTTTCAGGCAGAGATTTAAAATAGTGGGGGAAACTCTGCTTACTATTTTTTTTTGTACAATGCTTGGGTTCCCACCCCACCCCCCTCTTAGACCAAAAATCTCTAGGGTTACCAGATCTAGGCTGGGAAACTCCTGGAAATTAGTCTGGAGATGAGCTGTAATTCTAGGGGACCCTCGGATCCCAGCTGGAGGCTGGCATCCCTAGCTTCCCACCCCACCCTCTTTAGGCCAAAAATGACTACATCTAGAGATTTATCTAGAGCAGAGGAGATACTCTGAAGTATACCGCAGTCTCAAGGACAAGGCCATGCAGAGCGGTGTGTATCCAGTCATCCCTGGACTTTTGTAGAACAGGACTTCTCTGCTTCCCTTTCCTGCGGCAGACCACCGAACCAGTCATGCTGCTCCTTAGGGTCTGCTGAGCTCCCTGACTGGTTCAGTGGTCTGCAGCAGGAAAGGGAAGCAGAGAAGTCCTGTTCTACAAAAGTCCAGGGATGACTGGATACACACCGCTCTGCATGGCATTGTCCTTGAGACTGGAGAAGCCCACAGTTCATTCCAACACACCTGACCCTTCTGCATGACCAGGTGAGGCCTGGAGTTCTTCCAGAATTACAACTGACCCTTTTGCAATCCATGCCCCTCACTACACCATTTTTCACTTGCTTCACAATATGTGCAAAACTGGATTATGTAAATCAATGCAAATATATTGACACCTAATTTAGGGTTGACAAGTCCCTCCTAGCCACTGGCAGGGGATGGGGGGGGGATAGGGTTGCCAGATCCAGGCTGGGAAACTCCTGGAGATTTGGGGATGGAACCTGGGAAAGACAGGGACCTCAGTGGGGTACAATGCCATAGAACCCACCCTCCAAAGCATCCATTTTCTCCAGGGGAACTGATCTCTGTAGTCTGGAGATGAGCTGTAATTCTGGGGAATCCCCAGGTCCCACCTGGAGGCTGGCATCCCTATCCATGTGCACACGGCACATACTGATTAACTCACACAGAAACGATTGCGTGCCAGCATCTAAGATTAAGCAAATGAGCACTGGAGGGACAACTGAATGGAGCAGTTTTGCAGGCCCGCTTCCCAGGGCTTTCTTCCCAGTGGAAAAATACCAGTGCCTTGGGTGTGCAATTGATGTGATCTGCAAGAGACTGCCGAAGGAGCTTCGGCAGGCTCCGCACAGCTACCTGAGTGTTATTTTTTTTCACGATTAGCTGCCAAGAAAGCTTCTCAAAGAGCTGCTTGTTCCTCAGTGTTTACTGTCTGACCACTGGCCCCAGCCCATAAAACCATGTCCGTAACTTGCCTGGAAGCTACTTCCTAGCAAACTGAGCCACATCGGCTAAAGTGTGGCCAGGAAGATACTGCCAATCTGAATCCCTCACACAAACAAAAGCATATTCCAACACATTTCATATAGTCCATACCTGTGAATTTATCTTCGACAAAGGTATCACCTAAAAGGACTACAAATCCCAGCATACAACACTCCATTAAGAGCTAAGCTACATAAGAAATGGAATATCACTGACCCAACCTCCCAACTTGTCCATCTTGACTTTAAGCAGCTCCAAGAGGCTTAGGGTTTTTTTAAATCAAAGCAGTGGTGCCACTTTTACTGATCAAAATAGCTTCCCTCCCACCACAAGCTGCCGTAACAGGGAAAAATAAAGGCATTATACCAGGGGTCCTTTCGTAGAAAAAGAGGTGCAGGAGCTCATTAGCATAACTCATTAACATATGCCACGCCCCCTGACATCACCAGAAGTGTGCCAGAAAGGGAATGTCAGTTTCAGCCCCATTATATCCTATGGGCCATTGAAATCAATGGCAAAAACTCATAGGGTATATGAGGGGCTGGAGGAAAGGGGGTTTGAGGGAGCGGCTCCAAACTTGCAGGGTAGCTGCTGGGGCCTCTCCTCGAAGTACCCACTAAGTTTCAAGAAGATTGGACCACGGGGTCTAATTCTATGGGCTGCCAAACAGATTGTCCCATCCCCTCCATTGTTCTCTATGGAGGGAAAAAATATTAACTTGGCTAAAAGCAGCTGTGGAGATAGATTTCTGTTGGGAAAATGCCATAAGAAAGAAAGAGTCAGCCCACTCCCCCAGCACTGCAGCCTCAAACCAAATCCCACTGCCTTGCTGTCACTTTTTAATGTCCAAGACAACATTGGGAGATATGATCATCAATCTCCCATGCAATGTGTAATTTCACACTTTCAAAAAGGACCAGTCAACTGCCAAATTCCAGGTGGCGAGAGATCTCCCGGAATTATAACTGATCACCAGGCTACAGAGATCAGTTCCCCTGGAGAAAATGGTTGCTTTGGAAGACAAACTCCATGGCATTATACCCTGATGAGGTCCCTCCCTTTTCCCAACCCCTGCTCCCTCCAGGCTCCACCCACAAAACGTCCAGGAATTTCTCAACGCAGAGCTGGCAACCCTATCCATGGAGGATAAGTTGAACAATAGTGATTAATCGTGACAGCTAATTGGAGCCTCCAGCTTCAGAAACAATGTACCTCTCAATACCAGATGCTGGCATAGCAAAGGATAGTGGAATTGCTGTTTCTTTAGGAACATCTGGAAGCATTTGACTAGTTATGTTGGGATATAGGATGCAGGGCTAGATGGCCATTTCTCTGATCTAAAAGGTTTTGCTTATGTTTTTTGATGCAGTGAGTAACTATTTATGAGCCTTTTAATACGCATATATTGTACACGAGTCAAGAGCTCTTTATAGTAATAGAAGGAAAACAGCTTTAATGAGGTATTTCTTTGAGATTTGCTGGCCATGGTAAACCCAGATTAATACCGATAGCCTTAAAATGTACACTTCTGACCACCTGCAATTATATGTAATGAACACAAAAGTCAGAAGTCAAAAGACAATGTTCTGTCAGGAGGCACCTGGACAGAGCTAGGAACCTCACAGGCTGAGAGGAGTCTCATCTGACGAGCCCTCTTAGGCTATGCACAGTACAAATCTACACCTATTTCAAAACCAACTTAAAGACTGTGGTTTTCCTGGAAAAAGAATCCAGGGAGTCACAATTTGTACCAATAGCACCACCTCTTCCTTTTCCTCCTCCTTCTTCCTCTGACTGGGAAAAATGGCACTGTTGGCATAAATCTGAAGTTAAAGCAGCCCAACCCCCTCCTTGCTTAGGCCTTTGGAAGCAAGGTGACTTGTTTCTCAGTCAGAGCGGGTGGTGGCAGCAGCAGAGTGAGTGGAGAGAGGGGAAATGGAATGCCAGCATTCAGTTTATTAGATTGTTACAAGCCAGAGGTTAATACAAAAGCAAAGCTCATTCTGGCTCCCTGGGCACAGCATTTCAGGGTGCCTTTTAAGCGGGGGGGGGGGCAAAGAAAGTCATGCTTCAAAGCTAGCATGTTCACAGCATAGTGAGCTCTCTTCGTATACTCTATGAGTCTTCAGAGGATAACGAATCCCAGCATTTCTTGGTTAGGACAACCCTGGCAATAGAAAAAGTGTGAAATGGGTTTTAATTTGTGGTGTGGACATGCCCTAAATTTGGCAGGTCCCTGGGTCTGACCTAGAATAAAAAGTGGGGCCAGGAGTCCTCCCCCAATTTACAGCTAATCTCCAGACTACCAAAAGCACTTCCCCTGGAGGAAATGGCAGCTTTGGAAGTAGGGTTGCCATCCCCCGATGGGGGTGGGAGTTCCCCTGCTTTTGGGGGCCTCAATCCACTGCTGGCCAGCTCAGTGGTGGGGCACCCCCACTCCAAAAGAGCCTCGGCATGCTTGACCTGCTTGGCACAATGACATCACCTCTGGGGTGACCATAGAGTTTTTTGCCAAATGCTAGAGTGTCCCCTGTGCAACATGCCCAGTGCGATTATGTCATTTCCAGTTGATGTCATCACGGTACACATGCCAGAAGATACAGGAACCCGGGTTGGAGCCCTCACCAGCAGCCAGGTAAGACCTGGCAACCCAATTTGGAAGGTAGACTCTAAAGCATCACATTTCACCTGTCCTACCCCACCCCAAACTCCACCCTCCCCAGGCACCACTCCGAAATCTTCAGAAATGTCTCAAGCCTGAGCTGACTCTGACCCTGAAATTTCAGGGTTTACGATTGCTTCTCAGAGTCTGCAGGGGAAGAAGTTAAATTACAAGGTCTGGGGTTCTCCTGTGTTATCCCCCCCCAAAAAACAAACCAGCAGGATTCACCTTAACTTAGCAGATGTCATCCTCTGCTTCTATCATACGCCATTAAACTCCACACCAAGCTATTTTTAATTTATCCTTATGATATTTGTAGATCACCTTTCCTTACATATTTGGACCGTAAAAAAGCATGTTTAGACACTCACATACTTCAGTGGAAACAATTAAACTAGTATCACCTTGACTAACAGAGCAGCAGTTCCCATCTACAACAATAGTTTTCACAAGCAACCAAAAAAGCAAGTGCAGAAAAACCCGGCACAGTCCTATTTTCATTTATTATTTACTTTATTTATAGCCTACTTTTCTCACTGAGACAAATTACAAAACGTTTTTAAAAAAATGATCACACAGCATAAGATTCACACAGCATTCAATAAACAATGTGTTAGGTTTAGGATTACAGAGCTGAAAAACACCCCCCTCCCAAAAAAACCCCTCTCCTGAATGCAAACAAATCTCACATCTGTTGTTGAAGGCTTTCACGGCCAGAGTTCATTAGTTGTTGTAGATTTTCTGGGCTGTATGGCCATGGTCTTGGTATTGTAGGACCTGACGTTTCGCCAGCAGCTGTGACGTTTTGCCAGCAGCTGTGTCACAGCTGCTGGCAAAACGTCAGGTCCTACAATGCCAAGACCACGGCCATACAGCCCGAAAAATCTACAGCAACTAAATCTCACATCCATTGGGGTAACCCAATCCAGAATTACTGGCAATAACTGAAAATGCCCTGGACTGTGCTGCTCTAGAGAGAAGAAGCAGGTGGGGGAACAAAATTCACATGGCATCACGTAACTATCTGCCTGTCTCTTGGAAGAAAACCAGTGGTCTATGACAATGGACCCTCCATGATCTTACTACAGCTAAAAGCCTCGTGACAACATTGGAAAGACAAAAACCCACTTCTGGTAAATCAATGGATTGAGCACCTTAGGGTCCTGATCAGACGGCTCATTTTGTCCACACCAGGCACGGGTGTCTCATGGATTTAAGGGACATGTCCAGACAGCAACATCCTGCAAATGTTCCTCTTCCGTGAGCATCCCGTTTTGCTGCGCTTGGGAGTCATCATAAAAAGATACTACTTTAAGTCTGGAATTTTCGGTTTGCGATGGGCCAATTGTGGACTTTCTGCCACCTCATAATTTGTTCCAGTATGCAATTGGCTCATTGGGATGGTCCCAAACGGGCACCATTAAAAAAAAATCTCTACCCAATAGGCGCTTAAATGCATATACAAATGAGGCTGCGGAGCCTCAGTCAAGCGCCACAAACACTTTAATATTTATGAGAGACTCACGAACTTAAGGACATCCGGGCCGGAGGGAGGATGGGTCTTTCCACATGTAAAGTAGTCCCTCCGGTGAGTCTGACTTCAGTGGCAACGGGGGATGGCTGGGACTCGTTTCATCCAGCCCTTCACCTCACATGGTGCTTTGGTCATTCGATTCCGTGCATGCGTGGATCAACAAAGATGCAAAGTCACACGTATGTGCATGCAAAAATGATTTTTTTAAAAAAACAAACCACCGTGCATGCCTTCTTTAGTGGTCGCCATCTAGATAATCCACAGTGGAGGTGGTGTGCAGTAAGACGATTCACTAGGGGGGCTGTCTGGTCATGCAACGATGGATTTAAAAGATGGGATCATAGTAGAGCCAGGCTAATGGCAGGATTAGCTGCCCGTCTGAACACACCCTAGGACTCTTACCAATTTTTTAACCCATGGTATATAGATAACCATTGCATATAGACTTATTTTTAGATATCTGGAAACTGTTTACAGAAACTTAGGTGTAGATCTGCCAGCACTGTTGTTATATTTTTGTCTCTATGTATATCCTTTTTCTCCAGTTTTAAACTTTATCTAGTTGTTGGATTTTAATTTCTTACCTCTTTTTCTTTTTTCTGTTTTTTTTAAATAAAACAAACAAATATACAAAAAACAATACATGTCAATATAATGACAGAGATGTTCCTTCAAGCCCCAGGTTGTGAAAGGCATGAAAGGTCAAAATCAGCACCTCAAAATGAACCCAGGAACAAGAGCAACCATTCTAAAACGGAACTTAACTGTGTCTGTGCCCTGAGCTACCCAGTATTTTCCCTTAACTCCCTGGCTCCAGCTTGTCCATACTTCAAATGCTGAACTTCAGGAGACCTCAAATGCCCAATGAACGATCTGGATTCAAAGGTCCAGCAACCAAGAAGAACTTCTCTACTTTTGGCACCATTAATAAACAGACAGTATGCCAGAAGTTTTAGGGCCTCTTGCTTCTGCTTCCCAGGGGTCATTTGGGGCCAGAGCTAGGCAGAGCAGAGCTCCGCCAACCCAGGAGTGGGCACTAGGCCAGCCACAGGCCGAATCAGATTCTCTGATATGATTCGACCCGCCGCTGAATTGCCGCCGAAATTCAGCAGTGGCTTAAAAAACGGCTGGAGGGGAGGGGGTTTGAGGGAGAGGTTCCAAACTTGCAGGGTAGCTGCTGGAGCCTCTCTCCGAAATACCCACCTAGTTTCAAGAAGATTGGACCAGGGGGTCCAATTCTACAGGCCCCCAAACAGGTTGCCCCTGTTCCCTCCATTGTTCTCTATGGTGGGGGAAAAGGTAACATTTTTTCTGACCATAGAGAACAATGGAGGGAATGGGGCAATCTGTTTGGGGGTCCATAGAATTGGACCCCGCGGTCCAATCTTCTTGAAACTTGGTGGATATTTCGGGGAGAGGCCCCAGCAGCTACCCTGCAAGTTTGGAGCCTCTCCCTCAAACCCCCTTTCCTCCAGCCCCTCATATACCCTGTGAGTTTTTGCCATTGACTTCAATGGTCCATAGGGTATAATGGGGCTGAAACTGACATTCGGCCGGTGATGTCAGGGGGCGTGGCATATGCTAATGAGTTATGCTAATGAGCTCCTGCACCTCTTTTTCTACGAAATGAACCCTGCTGCTTCCAGATTGAGATTCCTAATTATCCTATCTTGCTTCAACGCTCTTCCATCTGCCAGGATTGCACCAGCCACCTTGGGGATGACCCAGTTTCTGCCCAGAAGGGGCCTCAGCCTGGCTGAGCACTACCAGCAAAGTCAAAGGGCCAAGTCTCAAGAAGGAATCTGGGTTAGGGAATCCCTGGAGATTTGGGGGTGGAGCCAGGGGCAGGGTTTGGGGAGGGACCTCAGTGGGGTATAATGCCACACAGGCCACCCTCCAAAGCAGCTAATTTCTCCAGGGGAATTGATCTCTGTATTCTGGAGATCAGTTTTATTCTGGGACATCACCTGGAGGCTGACAACCCTACTTCTAGCATGGCCTTAACTTGTTCTGCTTATTAAACAGGCAGATTTGAAGGACACCCTCCAGGACTGGAAGCAAAGAGAGAGAGAGAGAGATTTAAGTGCTGCCAAGTTGCTTCTGACTGGGGCATGCAGGATATACCAACACATAGCCGATTTAGCCATCATCGCTTCACCTTTCAGAATGGTAGTTGTGGAGAATGCTGAGGAACCACACAGAACTACAAATCCCAGAGTTCTTGGGGCACAGCTATGACAGTAAAGCCTGTTACAAAATATTTGGAAAATGTTGTATCTGAGGCCTGGGAATCTGCTGAAGGCAAACATTTTTATAAGAAGCCTCAATATCCACAGTCCAAGTATTCATTCATCACTGACTGGGAACCAAAAACTTTCAAAAGCCAACAATTTTTTTTCTCCGTAACTTCAAACTTATTGAAAACAAAGCTGATTCAGGGATTTCTGTCTACAAATGGATGGTGTTGCACACAATCCAAATGTGCTTTGCTTCCCAGGGATGAGGGGCCCTCTTCAAGGGAAAATCAGGACTGAAAGAAATCAGGAGCCTGTTTGCCATGATGTGGTTCTCTGAGTGGGCGGGCAAGGCAGGACGCTTCACATCAGAACCAGAGTTCTCATGCAGTGTTGCTAAAAGGCATCTGGTTGAGGAAGGCCAGACAAAGCCCAAATGGAGGGAATTAAGGTGCCCTGCAGGCTCAGTCTTGGGCAGGTTTCTTCAGAGTTAAGTCTGAGTTCAAAGCAACTAACTCCCAAATAAACACATACAGGAATTTTAAATCTGAAGCAAAGAAAAAAAAGTGAGCACACATACAAGATCTAGGATGCCTGTCTGTCTCTTTCTCTTCACAGTCTAGGCCAGGGGTGGCCAAACTGCAGCTTGGGAGCTGTATACAGCTCTTTCACACCGTCTAATTTAATGTTAATAAAAAGCAAATTTGCATATTTTTCAATAAAAACATGTGTGTAATTCACGTCTTGCAGCTCACAAACATCTGACGTTTATTCTGTGTGGCTGTTACGTTAAGCAAGTTTGGCCACGCCTGGTCTAGGCCAAACTATCTGGCAGAAGATCTCAACCTGACCAAACATGAGGAATGGAGCGTGCAGTTTGGAAAAAGCTAATGAGGAAAGCACTCTCCCTCCTTCTACCATTTATTCTCTCCACTTCCTGCCCTTCACTTGTTTGCTCAGTTGGGGTTCCTCAAAACATATCTGCTGTGGCCAGGAGAAAAAAATGAGTTTTGAGAGGAAACAGGGAATCCCCCTCGACACGTGCTCCATCATTGTATGAAGAAGACTGACACTCACAGTACCCTGTACTGAGGGTGCCATATTAAATCAGAAAGCAACCCAGGGACGATCAGAAAGACTCTGACCACATTCAGGCTCATTAAACATGGGACCGAGAGCTGGGTGGGAAAAGAAGACCTATAGTGCTTCCTGTAGGGAACTCCTGTGAACAAGAATGATTAGACCAGCTAATTAGACACCGGCTGAATCAGACTAGTGGTCTATCTTGTCCTGCACCTATTTCCCATAGAATATGCTTAGTGAGGAGGCCAAGGCCTTCCTCCGTTATTACTGTTCCCTCCAGCACTGGTGTACAGGGGTTTATGGCTGCTGAACATGGAATGTGTGTGTGATATTGCCCTGGGGCTGCTAACATAACCTAGGGCTACCAGCTCTGGGTTGTTGGGAAATACCTGGATATTTGGGGGGTGGAGGAGCTTGGGGATGGCAAGGTTTGAAGAACGGAGGGACCTCAGCAGGGTACACTGCCATAGAGTCCTCCCTCCAAAACAGCCATTTTCTCCATGGGAACTGATCTTCGTCATCTGGAGATTAATTGTAATAACAGGAGATCTCCAGGTGCCATTAAGGAGACACCTTAGATATAAGCTTTAACTGTCAAGGGTGAAGGGTTTTAGCTATTAAACATGTTATGGTCTGCTGCTGGCTTAAGGAACTTTTCATCAACAGCGTTTTAGACTTCTCAGTGTGTATTTTATATTGTTGTTTATACCCTGGCTTGTTTTAATGGCACTGGCCTGTTTTTATGGCTTGTATGTAGTCTTGCCAGGTTCAGGAAATACCTGGAGATTTGGGGGCTGGAGCCTGAGGAGAGTGGGATTTGGGGAGAGGAAGGACTTCAGTGGGGTATAGTGCCATAGAGTCCACCTTCCAAAGTGGGCATTTTCTCCAAGTGAACATCTCTGTCTCTTGGAGATCACTTGTGTTAGCGGGAGATCTCCAGCCACCACCTGGAAGCTGGCAACCCTATTTGTATGATTTGGTGTCAGCCTTTTTTATGGTTGTGTTTTAATTGCTTTGTTTTTAATGTTTTAGTTGTAAGCTACCTTTGGACAGGTGGCATATACGTTTTCAAATAAACATTTGGGGTAGTGAGGTCTTTGATAGCCATAAGAATGCAGATGCTACGAATATATATTTGACTTCTGAGCAGTCAGCAGCACTGTGCACCAATCCAGAATAAGCACTGAGACAAAACAGCAGCTCCTTTGACTCTCAGGGAAAGAAGATACTAGCAGGTATGGGCACAAAAGGTACGACTCTTGCCAACTGGTGTAACATAAGACCACAAGGTAGCAGCGTACAGGAGAACAGGACTCCATAAAAACTACCTCCATAAAAACTACCTATATGCCTCTCCATATGCCACTCCATAAAAACTACCTATATGCCTTTCCCAAACTTTCAGCATGCACTTTTCAAATAGCAGGTTATATTAGAAATGGACTTTCAAAATAATTAAGGCAATGTATGTTGTTTTTAAAAAACTGGCCATGCCCAAGCAAAAGAAAGTCAGCATGGTATAGCAGTTACACTGTTGGGCTAGAGCAAGAGTCCCTTAGCACCTTAAAGACTAACAACATTTGTGGTAGGGTATGAGCTTTTGTGAGTCACTGCTCACTTCTTCAGATACCAATGCTGGACTAGGATCTTGGAGACCCCGCTTCGAATCCCCACTCTGCCACGGAAGCTTGCCGGGTGACCTTGGGCCAGTCATACACTCTCAGCCAAACAGCCTTCACAAGGTCGTTGTGAGGATAAATATGGAGGAGAGAACCATGTAAAGTGCTTTGGGCCCCCATTTGGAAGAAAGGTGGGGTATAAATGAAGTAAATTAACATAGATCTTTTGCTTCAAAAAGATATACCTTTCACCTCTCTTTGCACAGTTCATTTTCCACTCGTGAAACATGGAACAGATTATTCACTAAGTTTGCTGGGGCCAATGAGGAAACACTAGCCAAGCAGAAGGCAGGAGAGATGTGCTGTTGGAATTTTACTAATTGCCATCAGTTCCAAACAGCACCGTATTTGGAAATAACCATAAATGCTCCAAATCTAAACAGAATTATTTTCAGCCCAGGAACCTGAGTCAGACCATTGGTGTCTCTAGGTTGGTACTGTCTACTCTGACTGGCAGCAGTTTTAAAGGATCTCAAGTTGAGGTATTTCATATCACTTGCTATCTGATTCTTTTAACTGACAGTCCTGCGGATTCAGCCTAGGACATTCTGCATAGCAGGTGCTCTACCACCGAGCAGAGCCACACCCCTCCCTTCAAATTTGGAAGTTGGTAGATGCCTTCAAATCTGACTGTTATTCTGATGCCTCACTGTCTGGTTTCAATTTGCTAGGAAAAGCTGGGACAGAGGGAAGAGAGTGACTCAGCATCAGCAGATATGTGCATGACAGGCATGCTGTTCAAAGAAGATTTCCCAATGTCCCAATGTTTTTGCACATCTCCAGCCAACCACTGTACCTTCTCAGTGTCTCAGCAAGAGCTTCCAGTTATATAAAACTCACAGCCCCTGGTTGCCTGAAACATTTCTTTTCTGGATCCCTGTAACGCTTGCCAATATTTCTTGTGGTCCTTTGTCCCTTTTTTATTTTAGGCCCTGGTTATTTAGAGTAGTGTAAGATGCTTTGGGTAGTGTTTCTTCGGAGTAGTCCTGGACAGAGATATTCAGTAGAGGGAAATTCAAGCGTACAACACAAATTTATTTATAAAGAACACAAGGTGAAAGTTTATCGTTTCTATTGATACTTTAGTTGACTATAAATGACAAGACTTTGTAATAGAGAACATTAGGCAGACATTATCATGTTATTCCCACTTTCCCCTTCTCTCAGGGTTCATAATACAACTCCTCTCCATTGGGGTGAATGTTTTGTATTCTTCAGTCTGGCTGCCTCTTGAATACAGATTAGGGAGGGGCACAAACTGAGAAACAAACCATGGTTTGAGCACAAAGCAGACTGGTTTGTGATTTGTTTGGTTGCGTCGTTCCTGAATCTAAAAACAAACCACCTTTTTGGGGGGGAGATTCGTTTGGTTTGTTCATTCTCCAGTCAGCCTGGCGCAATTCAGTCAGTTCCTAGGCAACACTGTGGGTGGACTTGTGGAGAGCCCTAGAAACACCCATAGCAGTTGTCCATAGCTTGATTGAAAGTTCTGGGAACCAACCATACAGCTCCTATTCTGTTCTATGGGAGCAAACTGTGTGTGTGTGTGTGTGTGTGTGTGTGTGTGTGTGTATACACACACACATACCACACCCTGGCTCACTTGCTTTCACTGTGCAGCAAGAACAGAGAGGAGACAGTCGTTGTGTGAGAGCGAGTTAGAAAGAACTGCTTGCTGTGTGGCTGATTTAAGGGAAGGCTGGAGCTGAGCTTTCCTGAGGGCACCTGATTTGTGGGGCTACAATTCAGACATCCCGAATCCAATGTTCGCCAAACTTGGAGAACAGGTGGAGAAAAGCCCACTGAAGACTCCCTGTGAGTTTGGCATCCCTAACTCACAAAGTGGCTACTCTACCACCTCCTGAACTCAGGAACAAACAAGCCATGAACCACTTTAGGAAATGGGAGAAGTTTGTGAAAGTTTGTGGTTCGTGTAATCAAACGAACCACGAACCACCATTTCCCTGGCTCATGCCTATCCCTAGATCAGACTCACTCCCATGGAATCTTTCAGAGAACCACACTAATCCCTGTTCAAGAAGAAGAAGAAGAAGAGATTGGATTTATATCCCGCCCTTCACTCACTTGGAGTCTCAGAGCAGTTTACAAACTCCTTTCCTTTCCCCTCCCCATAAGAGACACCCTGTGAGGTAGATGGGGCTGAGAGAGCTCTGAGACAACTATCCTCGGGGGAACAACTGGTACAGAGCTATGGCTTGCCCAAGGTAATCCAGCAGGTGCAAGTGGAGGAGTGGGGAATCAAACCCGGTTCTCCCAGATTAGAGTCCGCACACTTAACCGCACACTTCAAAGGGATCCTTTTTTTGGGTTGTCTTCCTCACAAGCCCCCTCATCCACACTCCTCACCCTCCTTTTTTCTGCTTTTTCTCCCCCACCACCCACCACCCACTGCTCATCTTGGCAGTGTGGAGTCTTTTTTCTCCATTCCACACCTCCTCCTCTGCTCTGTCAATCACAGAGGTTAACCCTTTCCTCTGGCTATACCTTTTGGAATCATTACAGTCTCCATACATGTTAAGCTAGCAAGGGGAAAAGCTGAGTTTATCTAATTGCAGGCAAGTAGGGCGGATGGGAGGTTGGGGAAACAGAGGCACAGAAACTATGGTTTCCCCACATATACACACTTTAGGCAGACATTGCTAGACAGTTCACATTCCATGTAGTGTACTGTGATCCCTCCTGTAACCTTTTTTTAAAAACCCATAAACTATCACCATCTTAGTATTCTAGGTACATGAAGCATATGGATTCAGCCAGAGTTTTCACTCCTTACTGCAGCACCGTCCCACATGGCTTTTGTACACACAGATCCCACGATCCCTAGCATAGCCCCTTTTTGTTGCTCAAAGAATACCCTTTTTCACCACCAGAAACGTTGGCTGGATCCACCCTATCTGTGATTTGAACAGCATCCAGAACACCTTTTATAACCTCCCTCATAAAGAGGGAGATGTTAGCATTGTAGAGAGCTTCAAGCAGTCCTAAAAACCAGTTTATTTACATCTCTGCCTAACTAAGAAGAGAACCACATTTCAAGGTCTCAGATGGATTGAAATCTTGCAGTGTTATAGCCCAGAGCATATTTCTAAGCCCATGAAAGAGTAAGTTAAAACAGCATCTAAAAATTAGTCAAGTGGAGTAACGCAGACAAAGCATTTTAGAATGTTGAAACTTCCGTTGGATGGTCTGAAGGGGACACCTCATTCTCATGTAGGCAGCAAAGGGAAGTTCAAGCCAGCAAAGCCTGACTACCATTCAACACGCCATTAATTAGATTAGGGTAGGGACCCAGGAAACCACTGAGAGGGTTAGGCCCAAGAAATTCAGCCTTCACCAATCAGTGAACCGGTTTCAAATACAGAAGAGCAGGCTGGGCTCCAGCTTCAAAGGGAGGTTTTGAAGCAACCTGACTAATGTCTACAGCTTCAGTTTAGTGCCTGAGAGAGATGTTTCAGGACAAATTATGTTTGGGGGAAGGAGAGGCAGGGAAACATCCACCTTGCCATCACCTTTAGGGAACTTTTCAAGTCGATCCAAACCAATTATTGAACTGCTATTAAAACATTACAAAAGATGCTTTCCCTTCTGAAACTGAAATCAACCTTGTATGTGTGTGTGTGTTTGTTTAGCGGCGTGAGAAGCAGCAACCCTTAAGCATCGCTGTGAGCACTTTGCTAAAAACAAAAGTTCTGCATTCCAGGTAACTCAAAGCAAGAAATGAATTATGTAGATGTATCATTTCTCTGATTTTGCATGATTTATTATACAATTTTTGCTAGTTAGAATTTAAGGGAGGGCAAAGAGCTATTCAGCCCAACTCTCTGACCTCAGAGCATCTTTTTGCCTTCTGAGACTTTGCCAAGCATTGCCTGCACCACTTTCAAGCTTTTCATTACAACCAAAAGGTTTGGAAGATTAATTTTTAAAAGTGAAACCTGAACTTCTTAGGAAATTGTTTTCTGTGGTCAATATCTCACATTGTGCCTTTTCTGTGGTCTGTATATGGCTTATACAACAGCCCTTAGGACAACTGGTCTGTGTCATCTAGAGGTTTGAAACAAGCGCAAAAAGGAACTGAGGATAAGCATGAAGCATGGGTGATCCTGGGCCAGTCATACTCTCAATGGACTGTGTTGTCAAAGGCTTTCACGGCCAGAGTTCATTAGCTATTGTAGATTTTCCGGGCTGTATGGACATAGTCTTGGCGTTGCAGTACTTGACGTTTTGCCAGCAGCTGTGACTGGCATCCTCAGAGGTATGAAACATAAAGATGGAGTACTCTCTGTGTCAATTTGAGAAGAAAAATGGTAGGCAGGTAATTTATATCTACTCAGGAAGGTGGGGTACTCAGGTGACACAGCCCTACCCCACCTTCTTGAGTAGATATAAATTACCTGCCTACCATTTTTATTTTTTCTTCTCACATTGACACAGATGGTACTCCATCTTTCTGTGTTATACCTCTGAAGATACCAGTCACAGCTGCTGGTGAAACGTCAGGTACTACAATGCCAAGGCCACGGCCATACAACTCGGAAAATCTACAACAAGTTGTGATGGTAAAATGGAAGGAGAGGAGAATCCTGTCTTGAGCTCCCCACAGGAAGGGCGAGATAAAGATGTGACAGACAGATATTGCCACACAAACACCACCATCACTTTATGATTGGCCAAGTTTAATTATCACCCTGTATTTCAAGACCTTCCAAGTGTTTCCTGTCATGATCCCTTCCTGGGGTCATCCTCACCATGAACTTCAGCCTGATTTCCATACAGCTATGACCTTTATTGCTATTTCGCCTTCCAAACAAAATCTATACAAGCCTTCCCTATAATGTTGCTTCTGTTGTTCTTTGTCCATCTGTTTATTAGGGAGGTCTTACAGTTACCCTTCCTCTCCTCCTGCTTCCTTTACTCTTTTCCAGGTTCCTGAAGTCAGCCACCCAGTGCTGGGTAGCCACAGTGTATGTTAGATCTCCCATTCTGTGTCCCCAGCAAATGGCCAACTTATCCCTTACCTGGATTGACCTGGGCTTTCACAGCACTTGGGATATCCAGCAGCACCAGTAGAGCTATTAATGCCCAGGCGGGAGTGAGCATCTTGGAACCCTTTTATGACTCCAGTACCTACAGTAGGAACATGGAGAAAGAGAAACAGAGTCAAGATACATGATTAAGTCTTACACAGTGAGCAAGGCTGGCTCAAGGATTTTTGCAGCTTAGGACCCCAATTTATGAACAAATTTACATGATTTAGATTGGGTGTACCACACGGGGGGGAAAGCAGCTACCACCTAACCCTCTGCACCATTTTCCTGAGATGAAATGGCCTTGGGAAGGCACTATTTACCCTGGGGAAGGCAAAAGCCCCTTCTCTACCTGCTCTGTGGTCCTGATCTGAATCGGACCTTGGCATGCTTGGAAACTTGAGTTCCCAGAAGACAATTCACTGTTGCTGGGTGACTGACAGAGTGAAAGCCAGGTCAGGGGATCCAGACCCCAACCGTGGAACACTGTTACTGTTGGCCCTTTAACTGCAACGTCTTCAGAGAGCAATCCTAAATACTGCCTCTGAACAGTTTAGGATACCCACTAAACATTATGTTAATGTAATGCCAAAACATGTTGGCATAACTGGAAGATAGGCCAGTGTATCTGGAGATACACCAGTGCCAAGGAGTGCTGGTACCACACCAGTACAACCCCAGCACTGGCAGAGAACTGGCTACAGTTAGGGACATATCAGGAGTAGACAGAGGCTTAGCTGGTATCCCAAACCACTCGGGGGTCAGAGCCAATGTGACTCAAAACACTCCCACAGAACTCTAGGAGAGTGCTTCTCCATCTCCTACCACGGCCCTAAGCCATGGCACCATAGGTGTCAATTGTGCGGGGGTGGGGGCCACCCCTGAATTTTTCCATGGGGGACTGAGCCCTCCCGGGCGAAACGGAGTGCCCGCCTGCTGCCGTGCCTCCCCACCCTCCAGGCCCCCAGCCGCTGCTTGCTGCTAGGGCTCCCAAGAAGCCGCCGCCACCATAAGAGCATCTCCCCCCCACACTTCCCCGCATCCCTCTCCCCACCCACACCTCCCTCCCTCTCTCTCTCTCTGGGGGCGATCCGGCCGACTGTCCAGCAGATGATGTCACCCGGAAGTGATGTCATCATGCTGGGCATGTTGCCGGGGCAACGCTCTAGCAATCGCCCTGAAAACTCTATGGCACCATAGGGAAATACCTGGAGATTTTGGGGGTGGAGCCTAAGGAGGGCGGGGTTTGGGGAGAGGAGGGATTTCAATGGCATATTTTCTCCGTGTGATAGGTGCACTGATCTCTGTCACCTGGAGATCAGTTGTAATAGCAGGAGCTCTCCTAAATGGAAGGTAACAACACTTTAATAAACAAAAGATATGGCCATCTTCAATATTTTTTTTCATTCGTTATGAAATCAGTAACACAGCAGAATAGAAATACTGCCTCTGCTCAGGGAAAGATAAACACGCTTAAACAGACCACTACACGGATTAATCAAGGAAAGCTTTCACTGATTAATCAGCCAACTAAATCAGAACATTCTTCAGCCTAGAGATATCCTACTTCACGGGGTTCGAGGGTGAAGTTGTGGGGACAGAAACAAGCGTTCAGAGCTGTTCTGTGGCTCCAAAGGAGCCGTAGAGCTTGACAGGGTGTTGATTGCTTTCTGTGATTCATGGAGTGAGAATGCAGATTTCTCTGCAGAAAATCTAGGATAATCTGTAAATTATAGTGTGACTCAACAGCAAAAATGTCTCTCATATTCCATTTGTCACACATCGTGTTTGTGGTCAAAATGTTTAAAGTACCAAAAGGACCCAAAAGACTTCCCCTATTTCACAAGGTTTTGTTTTTCTTTTAATGAACCCAGATATGAGGGTTAATGGCTTTGTGTGTGTGTGTGTTTTTAAGCTGTGCTCTAACAACCAAGGCAATATCACTGTAGGGAAAAAAATCACAGTGTGTTGTATAGATGATTCACATTCCTGTAGCTCCCTGACAACAAAAATTAGGTATCACAAGGCTAGGATACAGACTACTTGTTAATTGACTACACCAACAAAGTGGCACATATGCTACCATGCAGAACCAAGTTGGAGACCAGTGGCACCGACCAACAAAGTTTTATTCAAGGTATAACCTTTTGTGTGTAAGCACACTTCTTCAGAATAAAACTTTGTTGGTCTTAAAGGTGCCCCTGGACTCAAACTTTGTTCTGCTGTTTCAGACCAACACGGCAACCCACCTGAATCATACTCCCATGCAGTTACTAATGGAATGACATTTCCATTTGTGGAACCACGGGCTTCCCCCAAGAACGGAATGGGGGAGCCCCAGTAGGCTGCCGCAAGAGGGGGAAACAGAAAAGTTCTGTTCTGCAAAGACTGCGGATGCTGGATACAAACGTCTCTAGATACAGTCTTCAAGTTTCTAGCCCTCTGGCTGCAAATATTCCATAAACTTAGAAATGTATTTGCAGTGCTTGAAATCAGTGCATTAAACCTGCTTTTGTTTAAACATTACATTGATATATTTCCTGCTAATTTTTTTAAAAACCCGCAAAAAGCCCACTGGAGTTGGGGAAAGGGAACAGCAGGCAGGCAAGAAAATGGTACCAGATATGGGCAGGGGAATTTGGAAATCTACATTTTCCCCTCCATACTTCCCACAGCCCTGCTCTGGATACAGTTTTTTAGGAACAACTGTACCAAAGCAGGGTTGCTTCCACATTAGGAGGTTTTCCTGTCCTCATAATTAAGCCAATGCGATATTTTCTCAGTTTGCACTTGCAGTGGCGATTCCACACAGCACAGTCTAATCTGGTATTAGCTGGGCTTTCGCTTTCACATCAGGTGTGCATTATCATCACCTCCTCCCTCCATTGCTGTATCTCCTCCTTCGTGAATCCATGCCCACCCACTTTTCCCTTTTGTTATTTTCAGGCACTTGCCTAGTGCTGAAGAGGAATTGTGAAACAACTCAAGCCTTTTTTTAAAAAAAACCTTACACATATTTACATAGTGCTGCTCAGAAATAACATGAAACTTGACGCCTTCCACCCAGTGTTCCCTCTAAGCTGAGTTAGTGTGAGCTTGCTCACCGTTTTTTTAGCCTCTGGCTCACACATCTTTGTCTTAGCTGAGGAAGGATGGCTCCAGAGCAAACTAATTTATGCAGCAGCCAAATCACTCACTCACAACTTTAATGCCAGTAGCTCACAAAGTAGAATTTTTGCTCACAAGACTCCACAGCTTAGCGGGAGCATTGCTTCCACCCCTTGTATTTGCCTGCCTGTTGTAACACAACTCTTCCCCCTCTACATGAAGAAGATCCCTCTCCTGAGTTTGCTACATTTCAGTGCTGAAAACACAAAATGACAACACTGTGATGCTTAGTTATATATGGAAATTAATTTTCAGCTTCCAATATTTTCATCAATCAATCATATTCATAAAGTCCATCACACATCAGAGTGAAAAGCCTCTTGTTAATTTCACAACAGGTTGTTTTCTTCACAGAACTCATGCAGCAATATTGTTATGCCTTGCACATCAAAGCGAAAAAGTCTCTTGCAAATTTCACAGCAAACTGTTTTCTTCAATAGAGTAAAGCAAACCCCTTGTTAATTTTATAACAGGCTGTTATCTCCATGGAACTCATACAGAACCCGACCAATGGACTCATCCAGATACATAGACCATTTCAAATACCAGATTCTTCCTCAAGGTCGCCTTATTATGGAACCAACACTCTTGACAAATCTTCACATGCTAACAAGCTATTCAAGGCTGTGTTGGCATCTCCAGGCTACAGAGATCAGTTCCCCCTGGATAAAATGGCTGCTTTGGAGGGTGAACAGACTCTATGACATTGTACGTCACTGAGGTCCCTGCCCTCCCCAGGTTCCATCCTCAGTCCTCCAGGAATTTCCCATCCTGGAACTGGCAACCATACCGCCTCTCCATTCCCCTCTGGTGACCAGGGGGGACCAGGCAACCCTGTTTGGCACTGGGCAGGAGACTGTGGGTGATTGCCCAGCCCTTTCTGAGTTAATTGTAGCTCTGGGAAACACATGCAAAGCTGTGATTTTTAACTGAATAGCCTTAACCCATTTGTATCTCCTGTTTCTTCCATGGAATCCAGTGCAGCATATTTGGGGCTATCCATTTTGTCTGCTTAACACCCTGCAGAGCGGGTTAAGACAGACAGAATGACTTCAAAGCTACCATGTGAGCCTGCCGACTGAGCAGCGATTTGAACCCAGATCTCCCAAATCCAAATCCCTGGTTCTACCAACAGCACCCCACACACATACCAGCTTTCAGCAAGGACAGACTCCACATGGCCTAGAGAGATCCTTGCTCTTAGTGGGACTCTGCTATAATGCCGGACAAATGGAAGGTACTTAAGTGGGAGAGACATTTTTCGCCAGTTTTATCAGCCATGCCCAAGCGGCCCTACCATGACCTCGGACACTAAGCCCAGACCACACAACCATGCGCCTAGCTGGCTCCCTGTATTTATCCATGTGATAGCCAGCCGCTGGGATGCTGTGCCATATCCTGCCGACATCCCCACTGCACTAATGTTTCCATTAACACTTCTATTCATGAACGTTTTGAAAACAAACACAGTTAAGAACTCCTCTTGCAGAGGTGTAAAAACACCCTGGCTTATTTCCACATGTGTGAATTAAAACAGGTACACATCAGTCCATTATACAAAAATTAGGATGGAGATTTGTTAAAAAAATCAATCTGGGAGACCAAAAGTAAAAAGGGCACATTTCAAGGCAATCCTCACTCAGTACACTTTCTAGAATGAGAGGGGCCAGTGCTCAAGCCTTCCTGGAAATTATTCTCCTTAATCTCACACGTGTGCAGCCTCCTGCCACCTCACTGAAGAAAAGATAACCTATTCGTGGCATTCTGAGCTCTATTCATTCTCCATATGTTCCACAGTTAAGCTGAGACTCTAGCGCTAAACCAGAGTGAGCTGTCCTGAACTCCATTTTCATGTTCCTCCCATTTCATGCTTGCCTTCCCCAGTGTTCCCTTTTCTCATTTCCTGGCAGCTGTCACGGCACAGATTGTAAATTCCTTGGGGCAGGGACCCTTATATTATTTATGAAACTCTTCTGAAATCCTAAGTACACTGAATGGATACCTGTGGTCTAAACCCATAGATTCAAGTGAGATCATCAAAGTTGGTTGTTACTGGTAATACGTATTTCTTAAACTGATAATCTTCAGTCGTATTATTGAGTGTCATTTCCCAAGAAAGTTCTGTAGATCAGAATGTTAACTGAACTCCTGAGCATGTGGAGGTCAGCAAGAGCTGTGGGGTATGTAGTTTTCCAGAGTACCTGAGTGCTGAGGAAACTATACATCCCAAAGCTCTTTCAGCATAACATACACACACACACACACCGCAATAATGTGCATGTTTATCAGCATCTCAATGCAAAGAGCCCTGGGGTAGGCATGCAGTTTAAAGGGTTCCTGATGTCTCTCTCACACACTTGTGAAAAGTCAGATGTCCCAAGGGCCAGACTCCCATTTCAGTATTCCAAGTACCATCATACCTGTGGGTCTTGTAACGGCTTGGAAGCAATTTAAATTGAGAGTTAAATATGGAATAGAATCATAGAGTTGGAAGGGACTGCCAGGATCATCTAGTCCAACCCCCTGCACAATGCAGGATATTCACGTATACCTCCCCCACCACACCCCCAGTGACCACTGTTCCATGCCCAGAAGATGACAGAAAACCTCTAGGATCCCTGGCCAAACTGGCTTGGAGAAAATTTGCTTCCTGACCCCAAAGTGGCGATCAGCATTTCCCTGGGTGTATAAGAAACCACCACAAGAACTAAGCACTGAGGCAACCCTTCCTGCCCTTCCTCTCATGCCTAAGTTCACAGAATCAGCATTGCTGTCAGACGGCCATCTAGCCTCTGTTTGAAAGCCTCCAAAGGAGAGCCCACCACCTCCCGAGGGAGCCTATTCCACTAGGTTGAAAAAATCCACTACTTCCCCAGTCTAGGAAATCCACACATGTTCTAAAGCAAGGGGGGAAAGTTGGGAGATCTGATCTTGGATTTCACATGGCACATCTGTTCCAGCCTTCAGCAGCATGCCAGTGCATGCATAAGTTGGGTTGGAGCAGCTCCCTGTACCCATGCCCTTTAGCAAAACTGGCAGCAGCTTTGGGTCTGAACCAGTGCTCCCTCTAAGCTGTGGAGTCTTGTGAGAAAAGTTCTACTTTGTGAGCTACCGGCTTTAAAGTTGTGAACAAGTGATTTTGCTACTGCATAAATTAGTTTGCCCTGGAGCCATCCTTCCTGATCTAAGACAAAAATGTGTCCAGAGGCTAAAAAACTGTGAGCTAGCTCACACTAACTCAGCTTAGAGGGAACTCTGGTCCAGATGTGGTATAGTAAACCAAGGGCAGGTTAAAGCCAGATGATCACGTAATTGTGGACATAATGGAAGAGACACAAATCCTGGACAGACTTTGAATGTGCTGTCCCCACTTCTCAACACCACTGGTTTGGGTGAACCTTTTCAGGTGCTGAGTTCTGGCACTCCTACCATGCCCAATGGGAGTGCACACTATGCATGATCTTCCCAAAATGCATTTAATGTGAATGGAGTCACATGCATATTTTCCATGCGCATAAAGCCTTGGAACATATATGCAGAATCACAGGATTCTGTGGGAACATGTTAATGGGCACCAAAGTTGTAAATGCAAAGGAAATACTTGTTGCTTCATTCACACAAAACAGTAACCACACATATGGAGGGAAATCACAAAAAGGACACGCTCCCTTTATGTGCAGGTGGAGCACCCAAACCAAATGTCTGAAAATGGCTTGTGTGTATACTACGTGCTCAGTGTGTTCTTGTTGTGACTGGTAATTCTGGAGAGTTCCTGAACCCATGAGGACAGCTATGAGGACACAGGCTTTAAACAAAGATTCATCCAAACATATGAAGGGACTGTGGCTCAGTGGTGGAGCCTTCACTTGGCATGCAGAAGGTCCCAGGTTCAATCTCCAGCCTCTCCAATCAAAAGGACCAAGCAGTCGGTGATGTGAAAGACCTCTGCCTGAGACCCTGGAGAGCCCCTGCCAGTTGACTAGACAATACTAATCTTAATGGACTGATGTGCTGTTTCAGTATACAGCAGCTTCATACGTACATAAGAACACTACATGCAATCTCACTCCCCACAAGTAACAGGGTCACTGCACCTCTGCAGTCCAAACCAGTCACAGGGCTACATTACAAAGTGAACAATGCACACACACACACACCCCAGTCAAATCCTGGAAATGCAGTTAACATCAGCTGGAGATCAGATTGCTTTCTATGCATTCAGTCACTCCTAAAACTTCCCTCTTTCCTCCAATCCCAAGAAACTTCAGGAAGAGAGAATCTTGCTAATGAGTTAGCTGGTGTTTAGCACTGATCTCTAGAGAGCTCTAGAACAAAGAGAACTTTTTGATTGTGATTTCCCCACCCCCTGTTTTAGATGCCAAAAAGGATGTGAAGTTCCAGTTTTCCTGAACACACAACAATCCTTCTTTTATAAAGGTAGCCATTGTGATTGGCTCATCAAAGTCACGATAGTTAAATGGAGCATCTGTATTCAGAGGTAGTGGACCTCTCAGTTTCAAGCATGGGAGTGGGGGGGGGGGGGGACTGCTGCCGCCTTCATGCTGTGTCCATAGATTTCCCAGTAGAATTCCCACTGGGATGAGGAAGATGGGAATGTCCAAAGCAAGTGCACACACAAAGGCACAGATGGGTTCATGGTTCATACTATATTCACAACTGAGAAGCATGAACTTAATGTGCATGCACCCACCTACATTCAATGGCCATCCTGAGAAATTCCAAATTTTCTTTCAGAAACACCCTGCTATGAACTCAGTTTGGGGTCTCACCATTTCACAACTGCAAGGGTTACAACACCAAGAAAACCATTACAGAATATACAATTCCAAGGAAAAATATCCACCCCAAATTAGCAGCAACATGCCAAGAAATGTAGAATCCATTCTGTCCAGTGGAGTAGGAGGGAGCCCCTGATTTTGCTGATTTGTGCATGTCAATAATCATTTCAGATTTTCAGTAGCCACTGCAAGGATGCTGAGCCTCAGAAGTACAAGTGAGAAAATTCTCAAAATCAGTTATTTTTATAACAGGATACTTCTGGAAGACTTGGGTGTCCAAAAGTGCATGTAAACATCTTGGAAGGAAAGTTTTACAGTATTTTTCTTGCTCAGTTTCACAACTCATCTCTGGGGAAGGATTGCTAAGCTTCCCATTGTGCAGGCAGGAAACTCTCAGGCTGAGAGTTTCCTTTAGTATTTTTATCTTTTTTTAACTTGGGTACCCAGGGACTCGACAGTGTGGTGTAGTGGTTAGAGTGTCAGAGTAACATCTGGGAGGCCCAAGTCCAAATCCCCACTCTTGCCGTTCTGACCTGGATAGCCCAGCCAAGCCCAATCTCATCAGATCTCAGAAGCTAAGCAGAGTTGACTGTGGCTAGTAATTGGATGGGAGACTTCCTTGGAATATCAAGTTGGGAGGACAGAGGTAGGCTTTATCCAGTCACCACTCTGAATATCCTCCAGGTCCCCAGTAGGGGGTCAGTCACCAGTGGTCGACATGACTTCCAGGTGTGTATGTGTGTGTGTGCCCCCCCCAAACACCCCCCCAAAAAAGTCCCCTCTTGCCATGGAATCTTGCTAGGTGGCACTGGGCCAGTCACTCTAGTCCAGGCTAACCTACCTCACAAGGTTGTCGTTGGGATAAAATGGAGGAGGGGATAACAATGCTGTAAGCCACTTTGGGTCCCCACTGGGGAGAAAACAAGGTATAAACATCTAAATAGATGAGTTTAACACAGCGGCATTTTATACCAAGATATGCCTGACTGCAAAAACCAGAGTTTCCATTCACCCTAAAAACAAATCGTATGAAGTTCTTAGCTAATCTCCAGGTGGGACCTGGAGATCTCCTGCTATTATAATTGATCTCCAGGCAATAGAGAGATTAGTTTCCATGGAGAAACCGGCTGCTTTGGACTCTCTGTCATTCTACCCTACTGAAGTCCCTCCCCAAACTCCACCCTCCCTAGGTCCCATCCCCCAAATCTCCAGGTATTTCCCCACCCAGAGCTGGCAACCCTAGTTTTAATCCCATTCATATCAGAGGAAGGCTGTTCCCAAATTGCCCAAGTCCAACACTCTAGGCATACCAGGAGATAGTCCCGTCCTAGTCCATTCTAGGACAAAACCTGAAGATCAGGTTGTGAATGACAAAACCTCCCTTGTTTGAATGCTTTCCAATGGTCCTTCAGGAAATTCTAGTGGATTCCTAGGATAATTTGGAAGGAAATGCATCCCCTGTAGTCATTCCCTGTTATTCCTTTTAGCACCAACTCACCACTAGTGTTGCTGCCTGCATAACATCCAGTGTACGTGTTGAACTGTAGAAAGTCTCTGGATGTATTCCTGGAATTCTGCTCTCTATGTACTTTTTTTGTAGAGATATGCTTTGCGGGATCAATTCAAAGGACCATCCATTATTTGCAACAGTGGCAGCCAGAGGTTTCTGGGGAGTCCACATGTAGGGCCTGAAGCTAATAGCTGTTCCCCCCCTCTATTGTTCCTCCCATACCTGTAATCAACAAGTGTATTTCCTCTAAATATGTATATACACCTCTCCATGTGCATACCTGCTTCCAGAAAGATTACAGCAAAGCAGGGTAGGGGGAGATCAGAGCACAGCAGGAGGAACTCTGGCAAGTGGACCACGGGTGTACAAAGTAGTATGGATGCTCAAAAAACCTGCTCCTGCTTGAGACCCAAGGTGGAGCAAAACACCTGTGCGGATACAATTTGAGCCAGTGACCATCATTGGCATTGGAGGCAGCAAAGTTAATTCCATAAAGTGGGAAGAAGGACCTTCTTTGGTCTCTCATGAATCTACTGCCAATCAACTTCATTAGTAGACTCCAGTTTCTAGAGGAAGAAAAACATATCTCCATTGTCTTTTTCCCACAGCTTATATAATATATCCCTGGAAATGTGTACATTCTCCTTCTAATATTATTTTTCATGCATCTAAATAGTCTTTTTGCACACATTACTCAGCAGCTCAGTGGCTCAGTGGTAGAACATCTGCTTGGCATGCTGAAGTCCCAGGTTCAATCTCCAGTTTTTTTTAAAAAAAAAAACATGCAGCCTGACCTAGCTAGCCCAGGCAAGCCCAGTCTTGTCAAATCTTGGAAGCTAAGCAGGGCCGATCCTGGCAAGTACTTGGATGGGAGACCTCCAAGGAATACCAGGGCCAGGATGAAGAGGCAGGCAATAGCAAGACACCTCTCTGAAATGTCTAAGCCCCACTAGGGGTTGCCAGAAGCCAACCATGACTTCCAGGCATACATATATACAGAGAGAGAGAGAGAGAGAGAGAAAATACTCACAAAAAAAGGACCATGCAGTAGGTGATGTGTAAGAACTCTACCTGAGATCCTGGAGAGCTGCTGCCAGTCTGAGTAGACAATACTGACCTTGATGGACCAGTGGTTTGCTTCAGTATAAGGCAGCTTCATGAGCAAACACAAGTTTGTCATGAAATATACAAGAGTTCTCAGCAAATCCTGGTTCCCTAATTGACATACCTGTATGGTTTATGCATTCGCAAACACCTATTTGTCCTGTCCAGACATTTCATTTAAGCGTGTACTTCATCTTGGATACACATCTCCAAAAGTTATGCCCATACTTACTACATAGCTATGTGTTCCCTGTTGCATCCTTAGAAACTTTCTAGAAAAGTCAACTTCAGGTTTTGTAACTAGCAGAGCTAACATACTGCCTTTGCCATTTACGCACCGGGACCAGCTCTCTCCACCAGGCCTGTGCAAGCCAGTATTCCAAAGGACTGCAGGGGGAAAGGGTTCCAGCCATACACTGGCAGGACCTCTGGGACTGGGGCCTTTTTGAGGTCAGACCTCTAGGTTGTACATCTGCCAAAACTGTAGCAACTGGAGGCGCCACTAACAATCATAGAAAGAGCAATGAAACATTGGATCGTCACGAGGCGCATGCACGTACCCGGAGAAGGAGGGGGGCTGCAGATTTCATAACCTTCCAATAGTCATATCTGCACCCAAATGTCAATCTTTAATTTCTGAATCAACAGTTTTTAAGACCAATCCGCCACAGTGACAAAAACAACAGCAACACACCAAACCCCTTCCGTTGCCGTCTTCCTCTAGTTCCTAAAACCGCTTTAGATGTACCTCCCAGTTCATATACCCATCAACGGAATCTGTAATCAACCACTCTGGCCTGCCATGCAAACAATTTTTTTTTCCAAAATGCACTTAATTTTGCATACAGCGGCTTTTACTCCCCGCTTTGTACTGTTAAGATTCTCCCCCTTAACATTGCCCTAAACTGCTCTGGACTTTGTCAGGGGCAAAAAAGGCAAATATTTTCTTCCCGCCCTTTCCATTAGACAAAATGAGGCACGAAAGACTTCTTTTTTGGTATCTGGGTTTCTTTTTTCTCTTCTTTCTTTCTTTTAAAAAAGTAGAATAAAGTCCATACCTGGGTGCTAAGATGAAGTTTTAGGGGAAGAAGGGAGGACGTTTTCAGTAGTTTAATCCACGGTACGAAAGGAAAAAAGGACCGATGCCGCTTTCTTTCACCCTAGATGGAGAAGCCGGGCTGGAAAAAAACTTCTGTGAGCTGATGCAAGATGCCTTTGCGAGCGAATTCGCATTCTGAGGATTCCTGGGTTCCAGCCAGAAATCCCACAATCCAACATATTTCACATTTGGTTTCAATTAGGGAACGAGAAGGGGGAAGAAAGTCACCAATTGGGGCTGGCTTCTCTTGGTAGACTCCTTCCCTTCCCTCAAGGGAACTTGTTCCAAACTGTAATTTACGACAAAACCCATTCATTGCAAGAGGGAGGGGGGGGGGAATTCTACAGCAAACAGGCTCCTAGACATATGTAGCCCTCATTTATAAATTAAAAGGATGCCCTGGCTTTTTTATTTTTCATTGGAATAAGATTTCAGGATTTTACTTTGATGTTACTATCCTGAAAGCGGATGATAAACAGAACGGAAGAACGGAACTACAGGAACAGTTGCCAAACTATGTGCTGTTCTTGATATAAATCCTGGCTGCATCCCGCTGGGTGATTTTCATTGCAATCCCAAGAATTCCTTCCTAGGAGTAAGCCCCTTTGAGCAGATCTGCTTAGAATTATACTGTTAAGAGTAGCATCCTAAGCATATAAACTGTTCTAACCCCACTGAGTCCAGTGGACTTTTAGAAACTCTGCTTAGGACAGTACCGTTCTTCCCCTTTTGTTTCAGCAAAAAATAAAAATCCTACCCTTCTTCTTTAAAATTAGAGCTGCCAACTGCTCGTACTTGGGTTCAAGGGGGAAGCAGTCAAAACAGTCAAAATTAGTTCCAGAAATATGGTCTTAAGCGGATATCTCTTTTGAGTCTTGGAGTCTTCTGTGTTGTTAGTAGAGACAGCCTGAATATTTTAATATGTTCAGTGTTTCCCAAAGTTCCAAATTGTGTGTGTGACATTTTTACCTCAGAATTCAAAAGATGAGTACTGAAAGTATCGTTGGCATGTCTCGATTGGATGTTGGTAGACATCAAATCTCACAGGTCATCAGTTGCTGAATACAAAATGCCATTGCATTGCCAGCTATCAAGTGCTTGAACACTGCATACGATCACATGTTAACTCTCTCAGTCAAATGCCGGACTCCAACTATCACACAATCCACTATCAAACATGTAATCACACAGAAATGGAATACGGTTAAATATACATTTACATCAAAATAGTAACAATGGACAATAAATAGACTTTGGCTGAGTACCACAAGTATGATTTCTGAAGGATTTCTTTCTTGTTATACGTATATCTTCTTAGAAGAGGGCCCCCCCCCCCTCAATTTTAGCCTTGCCCTTAAAAATAAAGCAATCCCTACGTGAGCAGTTTATGTTCTTCCAGTAGACAGGGGATCACTCTATGACTGGATACAGTCACATCTTCTGGGACTAGAATGCAGAGCCAATATGTTGTGAAGTGGGGTCTCCCCCCCCCCCCCCCGCTGCCCAATTCTCTGGTTGTTAAAAAGTCAGCTTAATCATAACCCTGAAAAACTTCAACTACCACTTATTCTGTTTCCTATCAGAGGGCAGTACAAAGATTAGGAAATCTGACCAGTTCATGGAAATAAGACAGCACATTTCAAAGAAGAGGCCCCCAGAACAGAATGTTCCAGAACCTTCTCCTACCATGTAGTGTTCAATAGGAAGAGGAAACAAACCCAGGAGGCCGAGACTGGAAGGTTAAGCCTAATAAGAGAAGCATGAAGCTATATCTGTGAATAACAGGGTTTTTTAAAAAAAGTTTTAAATGTCGAGCAGACCATCAGTCAACAGATAAGTTTGATGAAAGATGTGTTTCATGCATGTCGAATAACAAAACTCCTGCTGGAAAGTGCTGTCAATCACAGACAAATTATGATAAACCCATAGGGCTTTTAAGGCAAGAAATGAACAGAGAAAGTTTACCACTACCTGACTCTGTGTAGCAAACCTGGACTTCCCTGGTGGTCTCCCATTGAAGTACTAACAAGCAGCTGGAGGGGAGGGGGTTTGAGGGAGAGGCTCCAAACTTGTAGGGTAGCTGCTGGGGCCTCTTCCCGAAATATCCACCAAGTTTCAAGAAGATTGGACTAGGGGGTCCAATTCTACGGCCCCCCAAACAGGTTGCCCCCATTCCCTCTATTGTTCTCTATGGTGGGGAAAAAGTTACTTGGTGGATATTTCGGGAAGAGGCCCCAGCAGCTACCCTACAAGTTTGGAGCCTCTCCCTCAAACCCCCTCCCCTCCAGCCTCATATACCCTATGGGGTTTTGCCATTGACTTCAATGGCCCATAGGGTATAATGGGGCTGAAACTGACATTGGCCAGGGGAATGACTCCGGAATTGGCTTGCATTGCCGAAACTGACATGCGTGGGTCATTTGGCAGCCAGAACAGATGGGGCCTGATCTGAATTAGGCCAAAAAAGTTTTATTTGCACACCCCTAGTGGACACAAGTGGCAGTGGTAGCAGGCCCACTCTCCAGCGGGCCTGTGGAGGAAGCAAAGCAAGAAGGGGTTTAAAGTTTAAACCCCTTGACTGATTACCCACTAGCGCTGCCCCAGCGTTCTTCCTCCATTTGCCCCGGTGCTGTGCTTGAATTTCGCACTATTTGCCGCAGGGCGCATTTTGATCTGCGGCTTTGCGCGATTACCTCCACAGCTTCAGTGATCCTGTTTTTTGAGGATCACTGAAGCCGCAGGGGTAATCACACGAAACCACGGGTCAAAATTCACCTAGAGAACATGGCTGCCATGGAGGGTGGCCTCTATTGCATTATATCCTGCTGAGATCCCTCCCCTCCTGAAACTCCACCCTCCTCAAGCTCCACCCCCAAAATCTCCAAGTATTTTCCAACCCAGAGCTCACAACCCTACTTTGACACGATTCAGAACGGGTACTTTTAATGGAGCCATCTCCTACTTGGTGACGCTGCCTAGTAAAACAAAGAAAAGGAAGTCCAAGGCTCCAAGTTATTCTGTTAAGGACATCCTCTTCTTCCCTTTCTCCTCCTACAGTTGCTATATGCTTGGTCCTTTCTCTTTGTTTTGGCCCTGAAAGAAATTAGCCATTCTCTAAAGTCAAGCTCCATGCCTTCTTCCTCCTGCTGCTGCTTGCCAGACTCACCCAGGGTTATGCCTCTGCAGCTGTTAACACACAAGACAAACTTTATAAACTGCTCGTGCTCCATGAACTTTGCTTCTTAGGTGCACACTGATTGCAGCCATTTCTAGTATCTTTAATATTTAAACATTTCATGCCATTCTCTGCTTTTTTAAAAAAAGTCTTCTCTTGTGTTTTTCTGATGATTTCATTCGGTGAATACATTAATGTATTATTTTTATTACTTTTATTTATTTACATTATTTACAGCCTGCTTTTCTTACTGAGATTCGAGCTGGATTACGCAGCAAAGGTCAAATACAATCAACAGTTTGGGACAGCCAATAAAGCAGCAGGAAAGAGTAAGGCCCAATCTGCATCTGCTGTGTAACGCTGCTTCTTTCAGCTCTGGCGCCGGCTTCCATTGCCTCCCAGTTGGCTCAGTATAAAAGCTTGCTGTCTGGATCATGTGTAGGGACAGTGTGCAGGAGAGGAAGAGGAGCGGCCTCCCACGGGTGCCGGGGAGGAAACAGCACCCGTGACCCCCCACAGAAAATAAGGGGGGGTGACCTGGGGGAGCGGGGGGGCAGGAAAGGCTGAACAAGCTGGGTAAAAAACACAAAACACCCTGCGGTTGCCAGGCAGGGTGTTCTGGGGACTGTAATGTGAGACTGTGGATTAGATGTCTATTCCCTAAGGGGTATTTAATATTTGAAGGCATACGAGTATTGTTCCATGCCAGATGGAGAAGACCGTCTGCTCTTTGGCTAGATATTGGTTCAGAAGAAGATATTTATCTCGAAACGGGAGCCATATTCCGGAGAATCTCGTCACCACCACCAGCACCATCAGTTGAATATCACCAGCACTTTGACTGACCAATAGCATAATAACTGGACAGCAATTGTTGTTCTTTATTCCTTATTCTTTATTTATGTTGAAATATTATAGCATTGAATAGGTTTCCTTTGATTATAAAATTTATTGGCAGCACATAAACATACATGGCTTTGTTTCTGTCCTTTAGCTGCATCCTTCAGCTGTGTTCCTCTTAATGCTTTTAAAAGCAGACAACTGGATTTTCAGCTAACTTGTTTCCTTTGTGACAACTTGCGTATCTTCTAAGAAAAGATGGGGGGGGAGAATTCAACTCCAGTTGTCTGCTTATCGCTCACAGCGGCTTGGAGGGCAGGAGGAGCAATTAAACCACCTTAAAACCAAAGCCACATGACGTGGTGAGGCGCCATAGTGACCTTGGAGTCGCCACTAAATGGCAATAAAGTGATGCAGACAGCCAATGCTGAGGCGATGCAATACGAGAACAGATGTGGAATGAAATGCAGACAGAAATTTGGTAGACGATCTAGGGTTTGTTGTACAGTGGCAGGAAAGACCAATGCAGATTGGACCTATGAGTCCAGTAGCACCTTAAAGACTTAACATTTAGGGTCCCATGAGGGGAAGATGTTTCAGATCAGCCAGTCGGTCTACAAGATTAGGTATGATTTATTTTTTTTTTAAACATAGTTAAGCAAACCTAGAAAGATGTCTTTGAATTCCTGTGTCTTCTGATCCCGGTCTATTCATTGTGGTTTGTATCTTTGATTCATCTGGCAAAATTCCCCGCAGGATAATCTTTCATTTAAGTGTGTCATCCATGTTGTTTGGAACTTTTATTTTGCTTTGTTTAGCTGAACAGCCTTCACTTTTGCAATTTCCTGTAAGTCTATTTTGCTCTTTGATGCGACTGCTCCAAATTAGGGTTGTCGTCAATGAAGGCTTTTACCTCAGTTGTATATTCAAGCACTGGAATGGTAGTGCTGTGGAAAACCTCAGACGCTGGTCTTAAACTAAAGGACAGTCTTAACAATAGAAATGGGCACTATGGGTAACATCTTCCTCCAGCTGTATTTTATCTGACACTGGGAAACATCCTTGACTAGTACATATTTAAAGAATCACCTCCTCCCGTTAGGGCTACCAGCTCTGGGTTGGGAAATCCTTGGGGATTTGGAGGTAGAGCTGGGGGGAGGGGGAGTTGGGGGAACCTTAGGGGGTTATAATGCCAGAGAGTCCACCCTCCAAAGCAGTCATTTGCTTCAGGGAAACTCTTTCTATAGTCTGGAGATCAGTTGTAATTCTGGGAGATCTCCATTTCCCACATGGAGGCTGGCAACCCTGCCTCCCATACCGTTCAGCCATCAGTTAACACCCTCCTCCCAAGCTCTGCTCTCTGAGCCCCTGCCATCAGAAGTAAGCCAGGTGGCAACTGGAGACAAGGTGTTGCCCATGGTGACACCTCTCCTTACGAATTCTACCCTTGTCTATTAGATGGCGGAATAAAACATTTCTTTTTACCCCAGCTTTTAATGAAGGGTATTTTTAAAAAATCTGTTTTAAGGCCTGCTTCAGGTCTGAACCTGTTTTAATGGTATCTTTATGTTGTTAGTGTTCTTGGCTTTTAAAAAAAATACTGAACTTTATGAGCTGGTAATGTTTTTCCTTGTAAGCCCTCATCAATCAGGACTCTGGAGAAATGGCATAATAATGTCCTAAATTAAATACATACTTCTTCACAGGCTTATATCAAAGTGTTAATACATTAGATTTTTTTCTCTCTCTGGCTGTCAGCAGTGAACATTTTCTTCAGAAGGCCAAACCCTGCACAAGGGTGGAGGCCAAAGATGAACTGCGTACCTCTGGATACCACCACAGTCTTCTCAGAGCAGCAGGGCCATTTCCGCAGTAGTGAAATTCCCCGCTTTTTAAAATGGCTCATTATGTGAAATTTTCCGCTGTAGATTTTTCCTCACCAGGTGCAAACCCGAAGTTTTTTCCTTCTTACTTATGAGTTTTCGGAATCCCCAGTTTTAGCGCGTTCCTAAAATGCAGGGTATGAATGACAAAATTTCAGGTTTGTACACGGTGAGGAAAAATCTACTGCGGAAAATTTCACATAACACACAGTTTTTAAAACATCAGTGTTGGGAATTTCACTACTGCAGAAGTGGTAGTGTTAATTTTTCCCCCAAACTGGAACTATTCCTCTATTAAAGTCTTGGTTTTTTACTTTACTTATCCCTTACAGCTCTGCATTTCTGTTACTTTTAATACATTTGCCAGTTCACCCTTAGCTATGCGTGTGAGTTTACTGGTTATCCATTCTTTTGTGTCTGTAGGTTCCTCCCTTGATGAAGTTCAAAAACAGCTCTTCTTCACCCGCAAAGTCTCTCTCTTTCTGGACTTGGCTTAGATCCCATGGAAAATTTCCACTAACAGAAGGGATTTCCATCAATGGGGCAGGACTTCCTTACCTCCCTGCCATGCTGCAGCCCCAAATGCCTCCTGAAATGCTGTTCCTGGGGGACAGGAACAAGCAGCCCCCTCTAAAGGGAGGGGAAAGATGGCAAAAATTGCACCTTCCTTCATCAGCAGAAATTTTCTTGTGGCTCCAATTCAGTATGTGTATTTTCCTATCTGCTCTGTATGTTTTCGCATATTGAAGTTTCATCTCAAAATCTGGGCACCTCTTATAGACACACTGGTTGCCATATCTGTAGCGATCTTTCTGTTGCCAGTTACATCTTTTTATTTAAAATATTCACATACCAGCCTTTCTGCTGAGCATCTTGAGACCCAAGATAACTGCATGTCTGTCTCAGAATTTTTTGCTCTGATTTCCCACCATCTTCAAGGAATGCATCATACGTTATTGCAGGTATCTGACTGGAAGCAATCCAACGTAACAGCTTCTGTAACTTACAACTCAGACTTATGCCGCAACTATTCCCAAATCTAAGTTCTAGAGAACTGCTTACTTCTACAGCTGCACAGGCCACTATATTAGTTTAATTTCCACTGCCACACCCAGATCCTCCAGCAATTTGTATCACTGGCATCATGTGTTGCTGTCTTAAGGAAGCCTAGAGCCTTTGGCTGTGGAGGAACCTCTCTCTGAGGCAGGTCCTTGCAGTGTCTGCTGTTATGGAACATTCACAAACATTCCAACATCTCAGGTAAGCAAATGGTTGTGATTTTTGTGCCCAGTGTCTACAGGCGAAAGGAAACTGTCTGGAATTAAAACATCACACGCTCTCCTTTATGAGGCATGGTTAAGGCTGGGAAGAAATCCTAAGTGGAAAAGGAAGCACAGGGTATCCTTTCCTCAGCTACCTCGGTAACTGGAAGGAAACACAGAAATCTGAGCACAGTTTATGTTGACAGGGCCAGATTAGGGCTGCCAGTCTCCCAGAGGTGGCTGGAGATCCCCTGGAATTAGAGCTGATCACCAGAAGACAGAGATTAGTTCACCTGGAGAAAATGGCCCCTTTGGAAGGGACTGAAGTCCCTCCCCTCCCCAAACCTGCCTTCAACAGGCTCCACCCCTAAAATCTCCAGGTATTTCCCAACCTGGAGCTGGCAACCCTAAGGCCAGATTAAGAGACCCTACATTATGGTAAATTTAAGAGGCCCTATAGCACTGGCCCCAAACTGATAATTTAGTCAATTTTTATTAATTATTTTGTATCAAAAAACTGCTTATAATCTGAAGTCCTTACCTAGCTTCCGCATAAGTCTAGTTCTGTAGTTCAAGCTTGAGAAAAAGGGTCAACAGAAAAGGCAGCCCCTGACAGAATTTAAGATCTGGAAGGGCCATATGTTGTGGGTTAGGGGGAAAGCACTAGGTAGTTAAAGGAACAAAGTAGATAGTAAGCTTAAAAGAGGGAAACTATAAGGGATGAAGGAATTGAACAAAAAAGCAACTCAGGGGTAGCAGGGTAAAACTAATCATGGCTTTTTTTGTAGAAAAAGCCCAGCAGGAACTCATTAGCATAATAGGCCACACCCAGCAGCAGAAACTTATTAGCATATTAGGCCACACCCCTGACAGCGCAGCTCCCTCCCGGGATCAGCTTGCCCAGGTGCCCCACAGCTGCGGGGCACCTGGGCAACCCGAGGAGGGGGGAGGCAGTTGAAACTGCCTTCCCTCCCTGGATTGGCTTAGCTTCCCCAGGCACCCTGTGGCTTGTGAGGCACCTGGGGAACCTGAGGGGATGGGGAGGCTGTAGGCATGGCCAACTTGGAAGCCAGCCAGAACTCCATTCCTGGGCGTTCCTGCCCCAAAATAGCCCTGAATAGAGCCTGTAAGTTGCATGAGGCTGTCCCCTGTTGGCAGGCAGGAAGTAGGCAACGGAGGTCTGAAGGACTGGTGATGCTGTGGGCGCCAGCACTAGAGCACAGATCAGAACAAAGCAGCTATTTCCTTATGGTCATTCCCACATTTGCAACATAAATTGAATCTCTAACATGAATGTAAAAACTTACATTAGCCTGGATGCACATTAGTATTACAGCAGTTTCCTACTCTCTTCTACCTGCAGCTGCCTTATACTGAACCAGAGCACTGGTCTATCAAGCTTAGAGGCGTCTGCTCCAAGTGGAAGTGACTCCCCTGGGTCTCAAGCCGTGGTCTTTCATATCACCCACCACCTGACCCTTTTAACTGGAGATACCAGGAATTGAACCTGGAACCTTCTGCATATTGAGATGTTCTACCACTGGGCTACAGCCCCTCCCCTAATGAATATTGTGAGAGAGGGTGAAAGGCTGCCTGAGCAGAAATGCTCTAAGAGCCAGTGGGGTATGACAGTAAGTGGATGGAAAAAAGACCTGGAGGGAGCCAGGTTCAAGTCCCTGGGACCAGTCATTGTATCTCAGCCTAATGTACCTCACAGGAGTCTTGCGGAGAGAAAATGGAGAAAAAAAGAGAAGCATGTATTTTATCCTGAATTGTTTGGAATGATAAAACTGTAGTGATAAAACAATCCTGCCACTTGTGGCTTCTGGATCACTACAGCAGTGCCAAAGGGCAACCAAAGTCCTGAATTTCACATTCGTAATTGAACAAACTAGCTAATTCATTGGCTGCAAGCTCTGAGAGTATGCCCAAGATTGCAGGCACCGGATGCCTTAGGCACTCCTACTTTGCCTATACAGCACACTTAACAGTTACTTCTTTGCAAACTTCTAAGAAAAAAAACTGTATTTATTTGCCCTTCTGCCTGAGACTCCCAAAGCAGTTTATGATAAGACTGACTTTAATCAGCTGTGGAAAAAACTATAAGGATTCTTTGGTTTGACTGAGTGGTTACAAGGCAGGGGGAGAAAGGAGACAGGGAACAACAGAGCCAGCAGGCCGCTTACTTTAACCGGAAGCTGCTACAATGAGAACATTTCATGTATTGGTACTACATTATCACAATAAGTTGTGGTTGAAAAGGAGGATAAGAATTCCCCACTTCACTTGCAGTGTACTGTATGGGTGAAGTGTTTGAAAACCAGGTCCTCCACCCCACCCTTTACAAATACTTCTTCCTAGGAGAAGGAAGAGATTTTGTGCACAACACTGCCACCTAGTGACCTGCCAGAAAAACAGCCTCCTGGATTCCCAGTGAATCGGGAGCATCTTACCCGCTGAGATTCATTTGCAAGCTGAAAGTGTGCCTAAATCGTGAGGATCTGGCTTACAAAATACATGCTCTGGTCATCTCAGGGCTGGGCTATCCATAACAAAATCACTGAGTCGGAAGGGTCCATACAGGCCATCTGGTCCAACCCCCTGCTCAATGCAGGATCAGCCCTAGAGCATCCCTGACAAGTGTTTGTCCAGCCGCTGCTTAGAGACTGCCAGTAAGGGGGAGCTCACCACCTCCCTAGGCAGTGGATTCCACTGCTGAACTACACTTACTGTAAAAAAAAAAATCCTTAGTATCCAGCTGAAACAATTTCACCCATAATTTAAGCCCATTACTGCAAGTCCTGTTCTCTGCTGCCAACAGGAACAGCTCCCTGAACTCCTCTAGGCGACAGCCTTTCAAGTGTGTTGAGAGCAATCATGTCCCCTGTTGTGTCCGCTGACCACCAGTAGGCACCAGCGCAAAGAGCCCACAGCTTGGCTCCAAGGACAACAGGAGCCAAGGATCCAGGAGTCCCGCTAATCCTCCAATAAGACCTAGGCGGGAAATTCAAACCCCCCAATAGGATCACAGGTGGGACCAGGGGGGTGTCCTGGGTGCATATATATGTCGGCCCTGTAGCTGGTTAAGGCATGCCTGTTCTCTCTAAATAAACTTGAGCTAATCAGTACGCCAAATTCGTCCTCATCAATGCCACCGAGAACTCAGTAGTTCTTGTTCATATCTATCCACTTCTCCAGTGTGTTCAGATCTCGTTAAATTCTACCTATGTTCTGGGGTGTTTGCTGCTCCTCCCATTTTGGTGACATCTGCAGATTTAATGAATGGTCCTTCCGGCTGCTCAGCCAGATCATTTATAAAAATCTTGAAAAGTATCAGGCCCAGGCCAGAACCAAACCTACTGGAACCCCACAGGACACCTGCCTCCAATCAGATGAAAAACCATTGACATCTACTATTTGGGTGTGGTTCTCCAACCAATTCCTTATCCGCCCAACTATCCTAGAGTCCAGTCCACAGTCCTCTAATTTACCCATCAAAACATCATGGGGAACTTTGTCAGAAGCTTTACTGAAATCGTGACTTCTGTGCAGACACACATGGGGCATTGTGAAGTTGCCGGCCTGGTGTGGAGGAATGAGCTTCCAATGGATTTAGAATGTTCCAGAGCCCAGGAGCACTCCCCCCTCCCCTCCATCTCAAGGCTCACATGACAGAGGTGGGAAGAGCACCTCAATTCTCCCTCAATTCTCCCTTTGCTAGGCACTATAATGAAGAGTGAGAGGTTCATCAACTTCCAGAGTCTGAAGAGGCTTACAACCAAGGGTCTGACAAAGATTCGGAAGCCACTTCATTGCCATCCCCAGATGACGTGGTGGGAGAATCATCAGCACCCTCACCAACCGAAGATTTAAAACTCTATGCAGAGCAGCTTATACGCATGGCAAAAGGCCTTAGGTTTAATTACCTGTTTTGCAAATCTTAGCCCACAGATCCGATCATGAAGTCCTCTATACTCCAGACCTGGGGCCAGTATCCCTTCCTTTACTACAAGGATTCCAGAACATTTTGGCAGCAGTTTGGTCCAAACCTGTGTCTGGTCCTGCTTCTGCCCAAAAGTTAAGAGAATCTTTACAGGATCAAGGAGGGATGTCTGTACTTGTTCTGTCTCCCCCTGGCAAACTCATTGGTCTCTGAAACCCTTCCTGCTAGGCAGAGGTCGGGTTCACAGTCTGCTCCAAAGAGGGCCGAAAACTCAACTCTCTGGGCTGCAAAGAGGGCCGAAAACTCAACTCTCTGGGCTGCAAAGTGTACTCATCGGGACTGATGGGATTTAAAATGTGTAATTTTTTTGCTATAATGAGACATTATCAGATGCTGCTCTGGGAACGTATGTAGCAGTTTTCTGACCTCAACAAGAAACCCGTAGCTAGAATGCTACTTGCTGAAGGGCAGAGAGTCGGTAAACAGCAGCTTAATGCCACTAGGCACATAGCTGATTGTAACCGTAGGGTTATGGCATCTGGAGTTGTTTTGAGATGTCACTCTTGGCTGAGATCTTCAGCTTTGCCCCCAAGCATCCATGCCAAGATTGAAGACCTTCCTTTTGAAGGCAAAGAATTATTTAGTGAGCAAACAGACTTGGTATTAGACCATATCTGGGAAAAACAAAATTACATCAAAATCTCTCAGATTACCTCTGCATCAGCCCCCACTTACAAGCCAAGGTATTTTCCTAGGCATAGTTTTAGACGACAATCCAGGTTCTTTAAGTACCATGACTATATGTATCAGAACTCTCAACCCCTGCGGAAACAATGCAGACCAGTTTTCTCCAGGGCTCCGTTGGGGCCGGAGCGAGCCGGAGCGCCGCTCCGGGAGAGAAGGGGCCGGGGGGCGGGCACATAAAGCCCCGCCCCCCGGCAGAAAGCCTCCCCCGTTCACCCCCTCCCTCCCCCAGTCGTGTTCCCCGGGGCCGCAGCTGGCCGCCGGCCTCGCAAAGGAGCCCCATCCCACCCCCCGTCACCTTCCCCGGGGCCGCGGCTGGCCGCCGGCCCCGCAAAGGAGCCCCGTCCCGCCCCCCGTCACCTTCCCCGGGGCCGCGGCTGGCTGCCGGCCCCGCAAACGCAGAAGCGTGGCTCGACCAGCAGCTCCGGCTTGCGGCATAACTGAGCCAGAAAAGGGGATTGCCCGAGGAGGGCTGAAGCATGCTGGTCGTTGCGCGGCAGAGCAGCAGGCCTTGTGCGCCCTGGCCGCTTGCCAGCCGCCACCATTACCCAGACGCCGGCTCGGGCGCGTTGCTGCCTGCAGCCAGACGCGGCTCTGCTCCAGTCACTCTGCAAAGCGAGCCAGTGATCAGCCCCCCGCCAACGCCGGGGAAGGCCCGGGCAGCACTCCTGGCCAAAGTGATGTGGCTCCCCTCTCGATCCCCGGCATGAGCGCCTCGGAGGATGGACACGATGTCTTTCAAGGTGAGCCCTTCCCCGGGGGTGGGGGAGGGGGGGTCCTCTGGCAGTTCTCCCGCGGCTCTGACCCTCTGGCAAGCACTGCAGAGATGGCCGCGGGCCTCAACCTGGATGCCTCTACATTTTCTTCGGCTCTGTAGGGACACTTCCCTCGCTTTTTCACCCCAGGGCAGCCGGGGAAGACCGGGCGGATGGGGAAGGAAATAAAACGGCGGCGGGGGATTGCTAAACGGGAACCGGAATGTATCAAGTTTGAGTAGACTGGATGGCCATTTGTATTCACAAGAGGTGGTGGGAATCACGTCCTTCTCACTTACCTATAGGCTAGTTATGATTTCTGAAGGACGTGGGGGAGAGCTCTCTGTACATGCTCAAGAGCATTGTTTCCCTTTACTATTTCACATCGTGCAGAGTGGCGGCCTAGCGTAAAACACTGACACTGTGGAGAAATGTCTTGAGAGGGATGCTTTACTGCAGACATAAAGAGCCGGAGTGCATGTTTGAGGAACATGGAAAGGGTCTGCCAGCAAATGTTACGGTTATGTTCCTTTATATATTATATATATAACCAAAACATGTTCTCAAAAGCCCCTTTCCAGATTGCAGCTCTTTTTCCCACTAGCTCACTGGTTCCTTCATTTTTGATTGACTCACAGTCTCTACTGCACACACATTGTGAAATCCTAAGAACACTCCTGGGAGCGAAGCCCTGTTAAATAGATTTGAGCAGGATTCTAGAGTAGACCTTGTTTAGGATTGTTCTTCATTTTCATGTTCAAAAGCTAAAATAATTATTATTCAAAATATTTAAAAAGCAGACGCACATGGTGTGTACACAAATGGTTAGAGTTTTAGCAATGATGAGATGTTATTTGCGCATTAAAAAGTTTGCATCAAACTGCACACCCTGTAGAGGCTTTGGCCTCCTTGAAGTTGCTTATTATAATAAATATGCTTCGAACATATCACTGGTGAGATTTAAAAAAAAAATTAAATTCCTTCTAGTAAAGGAGTGGTGAAAATCCAGTTGTTTGTAGAAAATGAAAATGATGCTTAACACCACTCAGGCCCAAGCAAGGGGGGGGGAGGGAAACGCCAGCCCCAGTGTGGGGAGAAGCGCCCCTCCCTTCCTTCCCTCTCTCCCCCCACCTACCTACCTGTTCCTTCCTTCCCCCCTTCCTCCCTCTCTCCCCCCTTCCTTCCTTCCTTTCTTCTCTCTCTCTCCCCCCACCTACCTACCTACCTTCCTGTTCCTTCTTTCCCCCCTTCCTCCTTTTCCCCCCTTCCTTCCTTCCTTCCTTCCTTTCTTCTCTCTCTCCCCCCCAACTAGCTACCTACCTTCCTGTTCCTTCCTTCCCCCCTTCCTCCCTCTCTCCCCCCTTCCTTCCTTCCTTTCTTCTCTCTCTCTCCCAACTATCTACCTACCTTACTGTTCCTTTCTTTCTTCCTTCCCCTTTCTTCCTCCCTCCTTCCTTCCTTTCTTTCTTTCTTCCTTCCCCCCTCCCTCCTTTTTTTTCTTTCTTTCTTTTCTCTCCCCCACCTACCTACCTTCCTTCCTGTTCCTTTCCTTCCTTCCTTCCCCCTCCCTCCCTCCCGTCTGGTCTTCTGACACACTGCCCATGACGTCATTCCGGTGACGTCAGGGGGTGTGGCATATGCAAATGAGTTATGCTAATGAGCTCCTGCACCTCTTTTTTTTACGAAAGGACCCCTGGTTTTCTCCCAGCACTCCCAATCCACGACTCAGAGTAAGCAGAGAGAAAAGCTGTCCTCCCAGTCTCCTAGGCACAAGCAGACGAGGTAGGGTTCCTCTACTTGACTAGTGCAGGGCAAGTTATTTTGGGATGGGGTATCCAATTTTTCAGTTGCATGGGCTTGGTTCACCCAAGACTCCTGGGTTCTCTCAATAATAAAGAAGGGTTACTGCAAGGTCCTCACTTATTGGGGAGACTGTTTCTCCTTTAAAACAATCTCTGTGTGCATGAACTTAGTAGATTTCTGCTGCCACCAGGAATTAAAAATTCCAAATCTCTCTGTTTTGGTGGAATGACCCAGTTTCTGGGCGCTTCAGAAGACTATGTGGCCCTGAGGAAAGACTGTTCTGATTGCTGGGAAAAGTTTAAACAAATAAGGATTTATTTATAAAAGAACAAAATAGGTTTCTGGGTATTTTTTTGAACTGTTGTTGAAGAAAGAAAATATAACTGACAAAGCTTGGTATCACACACAGTCACTCAAACACCAAAACTGACAGGCTTAGACACTCAGTCTAAACTCTCTTTCTCATATAGCCACACAGGCTAGACTCTCTCATATAGCCACACAGACTAAACTGTTTGTGTTTGCCACACAGGCTGGACTGTTTGTGTTAGCCACACAGGCTGAACTCTCTCCACTCATGCTAAACTCTCTCACACAAGCTAAACTTTTTCCACAACTCTCCACTCTCGTCTCTTCAAGAATACTGAATCTCTCTCTCACACAGGCTAAACTCTTTCCACAATTCTCCATTCTCGTCTCTTCAAGAATACTGAATCTCCTCAGAGACATCTCTCCTCCCACACACTCTGCCATCAGCCAATCATATCACCCTTGTCTCCCTCTATCATTCTCCTTACATTACTGCAGTCACACTGAACATTTAAAGAAACACACACACCAAAACATGAAATCATTACAGTTACTTTCTGGCATTTATTTCTATGCCTCCTTTTCAGCCCCATCAGTTCTGATTCAACTGACTGTATCCTGGCACAAGAGGTCTCTGAACTTTTGGAAAAGAGATGCACCTGTGGCACGGTCTGATCAAGGTGTTTTTTCTAGGTATTTTGCTATAGACAAAAGGGGGGGGGGGAATGGCCCATCCTAGATCTCAGGGGCCTCAACAAGCATCCATGAGTATTGAAGTTTAGGATGATTTTCCTTCATAAGGTCCTTCTACTTCTATCAGGGGAGTTGTGGCTTGCAGTCTTGGACCTCAAAGATGCATTCTTCCATATTTCTATACATAATGAATGTAGAAAGTTCTTAAGGTTTCTATTCAACTGCACTATCTAGGAGTACACAGTTTTGCCATTTGGGCTGGTTTTCATAAAATGTGACTCTATGGTAACAGTACATTTGAAGTTACAGGGTTGCACAATCTACCCTTAACTTGATGACTGGTTGTTCACGGCCACATCCCCTGAGCTCCTCCAGGAACACACACCTTATTATTTCATCTTTAGAGGGCTTGGAGTTCATAATTAATTGGAAGAAATCCCTTCTACCCTTGAGAACTGTTGACTTTATAGGGACGCAGATCGACTCTTCTTCAAATAGAGCATATTTAACCAATACACAGAGCTTCGACTAATAAATCTGCCATTAAGGCTATCACAGGAAACAGATTTCCATTTGCAAGAAAGATACAAAAGCTTGTGGGACTTTTGGCAGCCATGACAGTGGTGGTCCCCCATGCCAGACTTTACATAAGACTGCTTCATAATTGGTTTCTATGAGCGTTCGACACTTCTAGAGACCAGCAATGGAAAAGGCTATCTATACTTAGGAGCATCATTAGGTCCCTAGAGTGGTGGACTGACATGGGCGACCTATAGAGAGGTGTTCAGTTGGATGTACAGATTCATGATGTACTCATTTACACTGATGCCTCCTCGACAGGTTGGGGGACACACTGTGGTCCCTGTAAAATGAAGGTGAAAATGGTCTTAGAGGGCATCTACTCCACATATTAACTTGTTGCAGGTAAGAGCCATCAGGTATGCTTTCCCTTCCTTTTCAGCTCTCCTCGCAGGCAGAAACATCCTTCTAGTAACAGACAACACCATGGCAAAATTTTTACCTAAACAAGCAGGGGGGCACAGGGGAGCTCACTCTATGCAAAGAGGCATCACATGTCTAGGAATGGGCCTGTGAAGAAATGCATTTTTTTTCCTTTGGAGGCTTGAACTGAAGAAAACCTTCACTGAGTTTTAAAAACGTTTCTCTCTGGGCAGAGACCAGGCAGGAAGAGGGAAAGTCAGTTCAATTGCTTTCCAGCCTCATCGCAGCCACCTTTTTAGAAATGCTCATAGGTCTACCAACAGACAACGGGATGGTCAAGCCCACCCCCGGAACAGAGATTTGGAAGTATTAAGTACTGGAAGGAGTTCAGAAAGAAACTCGTAGCAGCTCCAGGAAAAGTTTCTTTGACCCAGCCTGACCTGGTCAGTGGGAGGAGAAAGAGAGATGATAAAACTCCTGGGAGCAAAGAGGAAGGGCTCTTTTGTGCCGATTCCTTCGAAGCAAATGGAACTCTTAACTGAGTTCTTCTGGAGAGGCCATTGCCATGTGCTGGCCTGCACACCTGAAAAAGGCCGGAAGATAATGAAAACCCTGAAGAACACCTGGTAAGTTTCTAAGCTAAGGAGCCTGCCTTATATTTAACACCTGATAGGGCACGTATAGAGGGAGGGGCAGAGGATTTGCGTTTTACCCTTTTCTTTTGAATCCCTTGCTCAGTCTGGTGCTCTGCTAAATGTATGCTTATGAACATTTTCTTTTGAATAAATGCTTTATAACTTTTGATCCTGGTAATTGTTCTTTGTGCCGCATAGACCTCCACCATCTTGGACACGCAATTTTAAAAAGGAGCACTAGGAGGAAGGGGAGGGCAGTCAGTTGGCAAGTGGCTATTTTCCTACTGGGTCATATGGCAGTAACCTGTCCCCATGGTAACCAGGAGCTGGGTAGCAGGAGACACAGAGGCAAGGCCTTAGAACTTGGAAGGGAAGCTGGGAGTCCTGACCAATGCTCCCTCTAAGCTGTGGAGTCTTGTAAGCAAAAATTCTCCTTTGCGAGCTACTGGCATTAAAGTTGTGAGCGAGTGACTTGGCTACTGCATAAATTAGTTTGCTCTGGAGCCAGCCTTCCTGAGCTAAGACAAAAATGTGTGAGCTGGAGGCTCAAAAACTGAGAGCCAGCTCACACTAACTCAGCTTAGAGGGAACACTGGTCCTGACCTTCCCAGTGGGCAATTCCTACAAAGGACAGGTAGCGGCAGTTGAACAGACAGAGAGAAAAGCCCTTCCTGATGTTGGGAAAACCTTGGAGGGCAGGGTGGAACAGTGCTGCAGGTCAGCACAGAACCATTCCACCACAGGGCCATAAGCCACAACCTTTCTGAACTGGTCATTCGCACAGCAGGGGTGAACAACAGGGTAGCAGACTCCCTAAGCAGGGACACTTTAGTGGACCACGTGTGGTTGATCAACCACAGCTACATAGACCTCATTTTCAGGAAATGGGGATTCCCAGATGTAGACTTATTTGCTACCGAATCAAACACCAAGTGCTGTTTTTTTTCTTCCAGGGCAGCCATGGACAGGGATTCTGTTAGGGATGCTTTCCAATTCAAATGGGTTGGATACCTTTTCCATGCCTTCCTGCCTCTCAGTATTGTCCACAAGTTAATCGCAAAACTCAAGAGTCGACCACTCAACATGTATTCTGTTAGCCCCCTATTGGCCTTGCAAGATTTGGTTCCCGGCTCTATGGGAGATGGCCACAAGGATACACAAGTCCCTACTACCAGAATTTACTCCATGTAGGCCCAGTTCTGCACCCAAATGTGAGGTCATTGGTTCTAACAGCTGATTCAGCCATAGCCCCTGAGAGCCAGCTTGGTGCAGTGGTTAAAAGCAGCGGACTCTAATCTGGAGAACCCTCTCTCAGAACTTCCTCACCCTACCTACCTCAGAGGGTCTCTGTTGTGGGGAAAGGAAGGGGAGTGTAAGCCGCTCCAAGACTCCTTCAGGTAGTGAAAAGCGGGGTATAAAACCAACTCTCCTTCCTTTCCACATAGGATGCTGGGTACTCTTAGCTTCCCACAAGCCAACCACTAGGAGGTCACATGCAGCAAAGTGGAAGAAGTTCTCAGCATGAGCATCTAAGAGAGGGATCTCCCCTGAGACCGGTGCATGGATATTTTTGACTATTTCCTGACTTTAATAGATGAGGAGGCTAAGCCCCTGTCCTTCAAAGTGCATTTAGCAGTGATATCAGCTTTTGACAAGAACCTGAAGGGGGCCTCAATTTTTTTGGCACCTAGAATCATAGAGTTGGAAGGGAGTTCCCGAGGGTCATCTAGCCCAACCCCCAGCACAATGCAAGAAATTCACAAATATCTCCCCCTCCATACCCGCAGTGAACGCTGTTCCATGCCCAGAGATGACAAAAAATCTCCAGGATCCCTGACCAAACTGGCCTGGAGAAAATTTGCTTCCTGACCCCAAAGTAGCAATTAGCATTTCCCTGGGCATGTAAGAAAGGGCCACGAACTAAGCACTGAGGCAACCCTTCCTGCCCTCCCTCTCATGATCTGCCTGATTCACAGAATCAGTATTGCTGTCAGATGGCCATCTAGGTTCTGTTTGAAAGCCTCCAAAGGAGAGCCCACCACCTCCCAAGGAAGCCTGTTCCACTGAGGAACTACTCTTGTCAGGAAGTTCTTCCTAATGTTTAGCTCAAAACTCTTCTGATTTAATTTCAACCCATTGGTTCTGGTCTGATCTCCTGGGGCAACCTGAATCTAAGACGTTTCTAAACGGTTTATTGAATTTGTATTCTCCTGTTGTCCTTCCAACTCCGCAACTGAGTTGATTTTAACAAGTCTTATGCATAAACCGTTTGAACCCCTAGTGACGTCTGATGTGCCTTTCCTACAAATCAATCTTTTTAGTGGCAATTACATAGAGTAGGGGAGCTAAGGCTCTGTCCTGTGACCTTCCATTCACTAAATTTCATGCTGACAAGGTGTCCTGATCTGTGCCAGGCTGGAAGACAGGCCTAGTGTGGCCTAGGCATAGGAGAGACCTGTGTTGGGGGTTACAGGGGACAGCCTACAATTCCCATGATGCTTGGCAGCAGCGGGAGCCAATGGGAATTCGGGGAATATGTGAGACGATGGAACTTTAGGTGTGTAACTGACAAAACGGGTTTTTTTCTCTCTACTGCGGTTTTCCCTCAGACAGAGAGTTAAGCTGAGGGGAAAGTCTGGGCAGGGAGAGAAGTCCCTCAGTGGGATGGAGTGAGAACAGGCAAGAGGCCTGGCATATGAGACCGTAGGCCTTAAGTAGTACCAGTTAAAGAAAAACAGTATCGTTAGATTCATTTTAGTTTACCTTTAAAACACTTTTATTGCTTTGACTGCACCTCGTCTTGTTTTCCCTGCCCCAGCATTGTTTAAAACCCCCGTTTGTTTAAGTGTTCTGCCTGGTCATCACACCTTATGTTTCTCGGTTAAAAGAGGGCATTTGGTTGGGCTTGGGAGGGTACCCTGGGCCTTCTCAAGAGACCCTAAGTCCAGGCTGGCGGCGGCAGAAGGTGGCAACCCGCAAGGGGTCATGACACAAGGTAACATTGCGGCCAAGTTTGTGCATTCACTCTCCCAGTCTTTCTTCCATCTCAAACATCACCTTCAGAACTTTGCACACACTTATGTTAAAGAGGGCACTGCTCTTTTATTTAGATTGTACAAAAGGAGGAATCTGTTCGTATGCTTTAGGGGCCATAATAAAGGCAAAGCTGCTTCAGCCCACTCTCCAGGTGGGTGGTCTCAGCCATAAGGTTGGCCTATGCTGCAACTGAATATGCCACGCTCCATTGCATTGCACCGAGGGCTCACTCCACAGGGACCCAGGCCTCCTCTGCAGCCTCTTCCACGGTAGATTCCAGGAGTGAGGCTGCTGAAGAAAGGCAGTGCTTCAATCAATCTTTCGCTGACCAGCCCACATCCACCTCTTCTGGTAAGTGAGCTTGCTATTCTCCCATGCAGGACTGCATCAAAGACCTGATGAGAGCCAGTTTGGTGTAGTAGTTAAGTGCGCGGACTCTAATCTGGGAGAATCGGGTTTGATTCCCCACTCCTCCACATGCACCTGCTGGATGACCTTGGGCAAGCCATAGCTCTGTACCAGCTGTTCTCCCAAGGGCAATCGTCTCAGAGCTCTCTCAGCCCCACCTACCTCACAGGGTGTCTGTTGTGGGGAGGGGAAGGGAAGGGAATTTGTAAGCTGCTCTGAGACTCCAAGTGAAGGGCGGGGTATAAGTCCAATCTCTTCTGAAGATGATGTTGAGAATAAGGTTGCACTTACTTGTAACTGTTGTTCATCAAGTGGTCTTCTGTGCGGGCACACATCCCTCCCTCCTTTCCCCACTATGGACTGCTCTGCAGTTGGCACCTCACGGTGATGAAGGGAGAACTGAGGGAAGAGCACCCTCCCCACCTCCATCATGTGACCCTTTGGGTGGGAAAATCAGGGCTCAAGATGCAGGAGAGGAGGGAGAGCTCCTGGACTCTGGAAAATTCTAAACCCTTTAAGAAGCTTGTTCCTCTGTGGCAGGCCTGCAGCCACACCGTCCACCATGTGTGCCTGCACAGAAGACCACTCGATGAACAACAGTTACAGGCAGGGGTCATTTCATAGAAAAAGAGGTGCAAGAGCTCATCAGCATAACTTATTTGCATATGCCACAACCCCTGACAAAGGGGGTGCAAGGCACGTGGAGAAGATCGGTCAGGGAACCCAGGCATGTTTAAAATGGCTTTCTTTCCCTCCCTGATCTGGGGAGGGAAAGAGGTACTGAAACACCCCCGCCCCTACTTTCCCTCCACTCTCCAAGTTTCTCCGCAGTAGTGGAGAAGCTCAAATAGGGATTGGAGGAGGCATGCTTCCATGCCTGCCCTTCCCTTCCCTAGCCAGTCTGCCATGGCAGGCTGGCTGGAGAAGCAAAGGGCAGGCATGCAAGCCTGCCTGAATTCCCTGCCTGATCTTCTCCAGGTGCCCCTGCAGGCAGGGAACCCAGGCATGGTTAAAGGCATTTAAATCCCCCCCCCACTTCCCTGAGTTTCTCTGCAAAAGCAGAGAGGCTCAGGGAAAAAAGGGGGCATGTCTGCCTGCCTATCCTTCCCCAGCCAACCCACTGTAACGGCGGGCGGGCGAGCTGGCTGGGGAAGCAAAGAGCAGGCATGCAAGCATGCCTGGATTCCCTATTTCTGGGCTTGTTACCCCCAGAACGCCGTTCCTGCTTATTCCCCCTTGAAATGACCCCAAGTAGCCACTTTGTTTTGTTATCCTCTTCTAAATGGTCTTGTTGAGGACAACATCCTAGTCCACTGCAGCTCACATTCTACAGCAGGTTGCATGCACCAAACTCCACCAGTGGAACTCATTGCTGGCAGTGGATTAGAAAGCGGGTGAGCATATAGTTGAGCACACTTTAGACAGACAGAGACCAAAAACCTTGAGACATGCTGTCCATGCAGGAGGGGGAGAAACATGATTTTTTTCTTTATTTCCTTCCTTATTCTTTCAACTGTGCAACCTCTGCAAGGTGCAGTTGATGTCAAAAGAACATGGGCAGAAGATACAAAACTTCAGACCCATTTGAAGTTACCCACAGTGGGCGGGATCCCACAGATCTCTTTCACTAGCGGCAGTGTTTGCATCAGGGGAACCCTCCTTGCAGTCGAGGAAAGCACCACTACTCACTGAACAGACGCCTGTGATCCATCCCAGTATTTTTTTTTCTCTTAAAATTTCAGATCAACTCCCGTACCATAGAAGACATTTTGCAGGTAAACAATAGAGATTTCAATATAAAATACTATTATGACTTGAAGCACTGCAGCATAGAAGGCAATGTATGAGCTATTTTAACTTGTTTTAAATTAAAAAATATATATACATAAATAGACACGCCAAGAACAGAGGGATTGCTCTCCCTGCCCCTCTTATTGCAACCAAGTCCTGCAGTTTGAGAGATTCAGTGTGAAGGGGGGGGGGGATCCCCCAGGGTGACAAGACAGATCGTAACATTCTGGATCTTCACGGGACTCTCACACTCCATTCTTCACCAGCTCGTGAACGCCATTCGTGTCGATAACCAAAGGAGCATGGAACTCTTTGTCCTTCACAAACTCTTCCAGGCCCTAGTGGAATGAAGCAGCAGCAAGAAATTAAGAAGAGCCCTGCGGGATCAGACCAGTGGTCCATCTGCCACACACTGGCTAACCAGTTGCTGTAGAGGGCTAAGCAGGTCGCAGAGGCCAAGGCCCCTGATGCTGCCTCCTAGCACTGGTATTCTGAAGTTTACTGCCTCTGGACATGGAGGCTCCCCTTAATTACTGTGGCTAGAGCTAATGGACATCTCTATGAATCTGTGTGTGTTAAGTGTCATTGAGTCGCTTGTGACTTTAGAATCATAGAATTGGAAGGGACCTCCAGGTCATCTAGTCCAACCCCTGCACAATGCAGGAAATTCACAAATACCGCCCCCTCCACACCTGAATGGACTGCTGTGAATTAATGGTGACCCTCTGAATTAATGACCTCCAAAACATCCTATCGTTAACAGCCTTGTTCAGGTCTTGCTGACTGAGGGCCGTGGCTTCCTTGTCTTCACCTTTTCCTGCTGCCTTCAACTTTCCCCAGCATTATTGTCTTTTCCAGTGACTTTTTGTCTTCTCACAATACGACCAAAGTATACTAGCCTCAATTTAGTCATTTTAGTTTCTAGGGAGCGTTCAGGCTTGATTTGGTTTGGAACCTATTTATTTGTCTTTTTGGTGGCCCACAGTATCTATAAAGCCCTCCTCCAACACGTTTCAAATGAATTGACTTTCTTTCTAATCCCTGTTCAAAGCCATCAATAGTAGCAGCAGTGGGTACATCCATTGGCAATGAATTCCACAATTTAATTACTCATTGAGTGAAGAAATACTTCCTTTAGCTTGTTGTCCCATCAACTTAACCGGGTGCTTCTGAGTTCCAGTATTATGGGAAACGATCCACTTTCCCCACCCTGCATAACTTCATGCACCTCTACTATGTTCCTCAGTCAGAGGGACTATTTAGATGTCTAGAATGGCCACTACAGGGTTTCACAGTATTGGATGCTAGCTAGTCAAAAACTAACTACTACCTAAAGGGCAGCTTTGGATTTCCACCTGGTAGATCTGGGTTCAGATTCCCGTTTGGCCAGGAACTTGATGGGTAGCCTTAGGCCTGTGAGCTCAGCTTCGCTTCCTTGTCTGTAATTTAGATTAGTGACTCCCAAAGGCTTATCCTGGGTATGAACCAGATAAGGGTACCAGGAGCACTTAACTGTTCATGCCAATAAGGAAGCAGCCATTTCTGTGTTGCCAGCTCAGGATAGATCATTGTGTGTCTAAGTCTCCACTTTTGGGTTCCCACACATGTGGAGCATTTGAACCAGTGGCTTTTAAGTATGCTATGCCCCTCTCAGAGTCACAGCATATACCCACAGCAATCATCCCCAGGACTATAGTGCAGTCGGAGCCTTGCCACACAAGAGCTCAACATGCATTAGCGGAAGCCCCCACTAATGAATCCCCTCCCCCAGCAAGTATATGAAATATGAATGGTGTACTAGGGAGTCTCTGGAATAAACTCCATCAGCATGGCTGTTGATTTGGTTGCGTCAAGCAGAGAAGCTGCTCTCCTTTAAGTTAGCTGGAGAGTACTGGGCTTCACGTGGTTGCGATCTTTGTGCCCAGCACTGTTTACTGGATAGCAAAGCAAAACCGGGGGGACAAACAAAAAGCTTCATACATGAATTATTCCCAATGCTCATCATCTTAAATGCATGCAAAGGATCTCCCTTGTTTTAAAGATAGCCTCATGCAGAATTATCTGGCTCTGCCCATCCTTCCCCACTGCTGGGGATTGCTGGGCGAGGCCTTGTACCAGCCTGACCACAGGTACTTGAAACGAGAGGCAAGGCCTTTTCAGTGGTGGTTCTTCCCACTGTACAATTTCCTCTGCAGAGGGCTTCTTTGTTGGGCCCAGTCCTTATTGAATTTAAGGGGAGAAGGAGAAGGAAGACCACTTTCTGGAGAAGCAGTCTGAATTCTGAAGACCGGGTTGGGATTTGACCCAAGTGTGTTCATGTGCTACCAATAAGGGCTCTTGTTTTTAGTGGGATGGCGGTTAGGGTCATATTCAGTGTGCTCTGTTTATTAGGGATGTTCATGAAACTCTCCCGTCAAATGCCTCCCTTATTTTTAATGAAGTAGCTGCACCAAGCCCACCATCCCCATCTCAGGACAAAAGTCCAAGATGCTGTTTCTGTCTGCATCCTCTGCACCAGTTCCAGTTCCACAGAGCTTGTGCAGAGGATAATTCCTGGTGTCCTGCGCCCAACATTTATAATAACCTGCCCTACGCATGACAATAAGAGAAACACCAATTTGAACAGGAACAGAAATAAAGCAGCTGTAACAACTTACTTCACCCCCGTAGGAGACGAGAGGAGAAATCTCGCATTGAATTGGCAAGTCGTTAGCATCCTTCAGACTAAAGAAGAAGGGGGGGGGGGAGAGAGAAAGGAGAAAGACAAACAACTGTTTAAGGCAAGAGACATATTTATGGTTTGAAATGCCACCCCTTTTGCCCTTGGAAAGTGCTCTTGCAGCTTTGCTGATTTACCACTCATGTCAAGGAGACAGCCCAGTGCTGGAAAAAAGTGTAGAAAGAGTCCACGTAAAAGTGCCCAGCATCTGGATTCACAGGGTTTAATTAAGCGCAGGCCACAATTTCTTCCGCTTGTTAAAAAAAGAGAAAGACGCCAGCAGTGATGGATAAAAGGAGGCAGGAGTTTTAAGCACAGCACCCCTTCCCCATGCACGTTATCGCTCTCTCTCTCTCTCTGTCACACACACACACACACACAGCACCACACAGCACAAGTTGTTAATCAGAGCACATAAGTGGCTAAAAGCCAGCCAAATGCCACTTCAAGTCTTCAGCTCACTACATCTGGACCACTTCAAAACATTTATGAATTTCCAGGATTGCTAAACCTGGGGGGTGCGGGGAAATCAGCAGAGATCTAGCCAAAGTTAAAGCAAGGCTGAGAATTAAGAACACATTTTGATATTTGTTGAGGCTGTTCTGATTCTGGGATGCATCTGATGAAGAGAGCTATGTTTCTCGACAATAAAGTCTGTTAGTCTTAAGGGTGCTACTGGGCTTTTCAATATTTTGCAGCAATAGACTGACACAGCTAACTCCTCTAGATCAATTATTCCGGAGTGGTTACTGTAATAGGGAAGGCCACACTCATTAGGACTGACTGGTCTTGCTCATTCAACTATGCTTACTTTTGTGCTCTCCCCCCCCAAAAAAGGTATCGTGCTTACTTTATGTCAATGTCATCGAACAAATTGGTTCATCTGCTGAAACGCAGATTAACCAATCGATAGCTCAATTGATTTTTTTCATGGAAAGCATTTTGGTGCAGATAAAACTCAGGCAATCAGTCTTGTTGAGTGCATTCACAAATGTGGCTTTTTCCTACACTGAAGGGTTTTCCCAGTGTGAAGTTACAGAAAAACAATGTTTGAAGTAACACATACTGGTTCCTTCACAAGAGACGCACAGCCCTTTTGCTCAAGTCAAGAAGTAATTCCTTTAACTTATTAGCCCAACCAGTTCCTGTTATCCCAGCTGTAAAATGATGACGACATTATTTGACTTGGTAGAAGCCAAACAGTCTACCTAGCCCATACTGGCAGGTCTTCAGATTAAGGCAGAGAGGTCTTCAAAAAAACACAAACAATCAACTAGAGATTCTCAGGAATGAATCTGGGCTTTGTCCATGCTGAATTATACCACTGAGGCATTAGGTCATCCCACTACAAGGGGACAAAAACCCTTGGACAAAAAGCCTCGAGGAAGCCTTAGATAGGGGACTTTGAAGCATACTCAACAAGACAGGTGCCTTGACCAGCAGAACAAGCCAAGAGCACCATCACTCTGAGAGGCACTACTCTGGCTTGGTTCTTACAGGACTTCCAGAAAGGGTGCCAAGGCATTTGGCCAACATTATACAGAATGCCACATTAAGTGGTGACTTATCGTGTGCCTATAACCACTTGTAGAGCCCTCTATACAGCCCTGCCAAGGGACAGTCTCTATCCACACAACCTGCACTTGTTTAGAGGTATGAAGAAGCAGAAGGGTGATGGGAAAACTCACATTGCTGCTTTATAGGATGCTACAACTGCTTTGCCAAGTGCTGTTTGTGGAACACCATGACAAGTTATCAGTGGGGAAACGGATGGCTTAATGAACCCCAATGCTCTCTCCAAAGGGGCTCAGAGCTCAGACACCATTCAATGTTGTTTGGAACCAAGCTGTAGTGGAAGCTCTGCATGCTACTCAGAAACTAAGACACATGGTCACTACAGCTAGGCCAGAATTCCCAACTTAAATAAAGGAAACAATCCACTTTGCCTCTTGAGACTACATCTCAAATTTATCAGATTCATCTCCTCAAATGCACATGCCAATGCACATGTGTGCATATGTGTGTGTGATCTTGTAAAAAAGAGTACTGTGTGTGTTAAGCTTCCTGACAGGCTACCTGACAGACCCAATGGAATGTCAAGCTTTCTTCCAGAATGGCAGATTTACAGATCTGGCAGAAAACCTTGAACGTATTACTCATTGTAGTAGAATACATCTGATAACAGCTAAAACAAAAAGCATTGCATAAGACAGAAGCCCTGTGACCCGCTGTGGCTAGAACTGTGTAAGTCAGACGTCAGCTGGCAAGACAGCTGCATTAGTCACAAAGGCTTTTGTGACACTCATACTACAATGGCCTATATCAAGTAACCCCAGGGACCTCTCTTAGATGAAAGAATACACTGGAGAAGTCTGCATAGAAACCCCAGTTCCTCTGGCTGTGTTTAGACTGCGTTTAGACTGCGGAATTACTGGATTACAACTTGGAAATGTCAGGCTTGCCTTGTTTCGGACACTCTCCAGTGCTTCCTGTATCTCTCACATGTCCTCTTTCTCTTAGTCTGCTTGCCTTTCTCCATGCCATGTGATTGTGGGTCTCCCCTCTGGAAGGTCTTCTGCTTGTTTTGAACTTGGCATGTGCCATCTTCCTCTCTTTCGAACAAGTGTAAATCCTGCGCTAGCGTACAACTGACACAATAACAGTGTGCAAAATAATACCTCCCATCTGCAAATTTGCACAAGTACCAAGAGAACAAAAACCCAGCACTGTCGCTGGGTATTCATACCCGTCTTTCAACCGAGGCAGATGGGAAGATACAGGAAGAAAGTTTGCTCTCTTCCCCAGAACTCCCAAATGTTCTAAATTCTTAGAAGCAAAGATTGCTGCAACAGGAGGGGTCTTGGCTCAGACGAGCCCCTGGAGAGCTAAAGCCTGGCCCTTCCTGGTTGCACAAGGCAACAGTAATATTAATACAGCAGGAGTAGCACCTCCATCAATGGAATTCACAGGCAGGCCAAGTACAAGGAGAAAAGCCACGTGGGAATGGGGGCAGTAGTAAAGCGGGGGATTAGGCAGGATGGAGTGGATCCAACCCAGTCTGTGTTTGTTTGTTTTTTTAAAGGGAGGACAGCATACATGTTAAGACTTCCACCTAAGAAACAAAAATGGATCTCTATGTTGCAGATCTAGGGCTGGATCTGGTGGAAAATTCTGCTGTCAGAAGGGAATTCCATCAACAAGATGCATCTTAAGAATGTGCTGAAACAGCATCTGTCAGGTTGATTTCAACTACCCATCTTCACTGCATTTCTCATGTCCAGGGACCCCCCCCCCCTCAGTGTAGCTGTGCTTTTGTGATGGATATATAAAATTTATTTAAATAATGTCAGGATCCACTGGAGCTGGGCTGTTGCTTTTGGTTGGGCAAGTGCCTCAGGACAGAGCCTCAGAACAGAGCAAGAGGAGGGGGCCTCCTTTCACCCAGTTTCCTGACATGGCTCTGCCACGTGCCTCTTCCCACTTGCCAGGGAATTAGTCTGGCTCTTCCTCCCTGGCTGCTCCTGGGCACACCTTTTAAATGCTTCCCCAAGGGAGGGCCAATGCTGGGCTCAGCCAGTCCTCTCTCTCCAAGCCAGTCCTGGGGTGTGACAGGCCCCTGGGCCAATGGATACTTGCCTTGGATTAGTGAACTCACTGGCCCTTACCCCTGAACTTCTTTAAAGAGCTGGCTGCCCCGCCTGACCTCCTCTAAGAAGGTCACTGCTGCCTGCTGTCCCTGCCCCCCTGGCAGTACTCCTCTGGGTCTCAGTGCCATGGTCCCCTCTGGTAGAAACTCAGCTGGGTTTGCTTTTGCTGCTGAGCATACTGTTGGGAGCTGGTTGGGCTTCTTCATAACAGGTGCCTCCAAAGCTCGGTCAAGGCCACGCCCTGCTGCAACCTGGCAGACAACTTCCCCAGCTCCGAGGCTTGCTGGTGCCGCACGCTGCCTTTGGTGGGGCTTGCAGTCCCCTGGGGTAAGTGCAGGGGCAGTAGCACTGACCCTGAACAATGTATGTATACATGCACACACACACACACTCAACACAGAGGGAGAGACCAGCATTCTGGCCAAGTACAGAACAAAACCCAAAAGAATTCAGATCTAATAACATGCTTTTCTATCCTTCTGTGAAGCAAAAGCTGCTGTAGGGAACAAGAAGCCAACTCCTGGAAGTTCTGAGTCAAGCCCTGCAGAGAGTCAGATTTCCCCAAAGGAATGTGGTCAAGCCACAAATTCATATCAAAATGCAACCAGCAGTAGCTACAGGACCCTTCAGTCAGACACACACCCCCGGCTTAAAGTTCCAGGGACAGCTACTGAGAAACAAATCTATCCCGGCGACAGAACGACCCTCCTCTGCAAAACCAAGCTCAGCGCGAAGATCCTGCATGCTGCAGAAAGGGGTTAGTCTGACCGCAAGCACAGCCCCGTTACCATGCACCCCCCAACAGTCCAGGAGGGTATATTTACTTGTGATTGACATCAGCTTGGATTGCATCTGACCTTCCATTTGTGCAGCTGTCCGGTGGGAAGAAAAATGATGAATGGAGTCAACAGGATGTGTCAATTTAAACAGCACCCTCCCACACACACTGGATATGGGGTTTGGGAACAAGTCAATCCATTATATCTGGAGGGAAGATGGGAAAGTGCTGTTGGCTGAATCAGCTGTGTTTCACCCCCAGAGTTTATTTGTAAAATAGAGAACCTTCCCCCCACAGACACAAAGTTTGCCTGAACTTTGCACTCAGATCCAGTGCCAGACATCTTGTCCACCTTTCTGAAAAACCATGTGATTCCTATCTGAGATAACCTGTCTCAGACCATTCCTTGTTCATGTGGATGCAGTTTTAACTACCAAGACTTCCCCCACCCCCAAAACAATCAAGGCTAATCCCCCACACGATCATTCAAGTCCCATGATCAAGAATTTTGGCTCACTCAAGGGAAGTACAGGCAGATGAAGATGACTGACAGGTATCATTCCTAGCATCTGCTACCTGGAGCTACTTACATTCAGATATCATGACAAGCTGCAGTTAAACTTCAGTCGCACACAAACACAGCTTGTTGCTGTGCTCATCTATACCCCTCACTCCTCCTCCTATGCACAGAGCTTGTTACTATCGTTTTTGGTTTGGTCAAGGTCTAGTTCAACATGACAGCCAAATGCAGGCATTCTGATGAAGGAAGAGTTTGCAAGCCAGACAACCCAAGATTCAAAACCTCAGTTTGATCACTGTTTCAATTTCCCAGTTCTGCCTGGAATAAACACAAACTCCAGGTCATAACATTTGCACTTAATGGTGAATTGGACCTTGATCACTTCAGGAAGTTTTGCATCAAAATATATGCCTTCAGGGAGAAGGGTGCATGCTGCTAAAGCGCCGAGCTGTCTTCCTGCTCAGAGTTTGATTGGGGGGGGGGGGGGGGGAGAGAGCTCAGTGTAGTAGAGCATTTTGCCAGGAAAGAGCACCTATCCTGCTTTCTCTGCTGGGTGCCTTTAAAATTTTCAAGAGCTCAGAATATCGTAACAAGGATATTATCCCAAGCCTGGTAACCCAATATACATCATGGAAACCAGAATGTACAAGCATCAGAGGCAGCTACAGAAGGCAGACACCCTCTCCATTTGCAGCTAGCCTAATGTGCCTTCACAATTTCCAAGGACAAAAGAGGTCCTTCTGGACTCTCTCATGTCAGCACTTTGGAGGCCCACAGATTGGGTTTGCTTGCAGTTATGCAGCCTAATACAGTACCACGGTGGCTTACTAGCTTTTTCAACCCAGAAGAGAACCTGCTTGCTGCTGGTACCATCCTCAGCTAGGAGAGGCTGGTATGTGCAGGGAAGATGAGGTCTATGGGGTAAATCCTCCAGCAAGTCTGAACCGGGGAGCATTGGAGCTGGCCCTCACACAGGTGGGTTCTCCATTTCCCCACCACCCTTAAACCCAGGGACCTTCAAGATGTCCACCACAGCTGCCGCTGCAATTTTGATTCCCACACACAGTACAATGGCCTTAGCCATGCAAATGAAGTCAGGTGGGAGGATTATGCACCAGAGACTTCTGCAGCATGGTATGTTTGGGAACTCTATTAATGTGAAACATAGACAAAGAGTGATGGCATCCCACCTCACTGGTCTATCAAAGTCCGTACAGTCTTCCCTCCAGAGGTCTCAGGGAGAGGGCCCTCAGACTCACCTGCTACCTGCATCATTGAAGTGGAACTGCTAGAAACTGCACCCCTAGGGTGTTCTGCATGCAAAGGAGGGGCTCTGTGGCTGAGCCACAGCCCCTCCCCATGCTCTGATTACCAAGAACTAGAGGCCAAAGGAGGAGGAAGGCCAAGAACATCATACCAGGGAATGGCAGGGAGGCGGGTTCCATTTTCGTCCACAAAGTGGCCACCAGAGTTGAGGACCCAGCGGTGGTGCAGGGACATCAGGGCGTGACGAGCGGTGGTGGGGTTGTCCTTGCCATTCTGGCTATCTGCATTCTTCAATGGGGAGAACTCGTCTTCTCGCAGTACCTCGTATACCACAAACTTCCTGGATGGGACAGCAAGCAGAAGTAGGTCTGGCATGTGCCAACTTACAGCTGGATGTCCAGGCCTGTAGCTACTGTGGGGCTTTTGAGGGCTCTGCCCCCTTTCTTAAAGACACAGCCCCACAAGAATTTATCCCGTAAATGCTTTTTTCAATCATTTTTTAAACATTTTAAATCATTTCTAAACATTTTCAAACATTACAGGAGCAAGCATTCCTTTAAACAGAGTGGGGTGCTGTAGTTGACTAATTCTCGCACTGAACAAGGGGGCTAGAGTAGGTGACCTCTAGGATCCCTTCTAACTCTGTGTCAAGAAACTGGTCTCCTTTAAGAGAGTTTTCCTGCCTAAGTGTTAGCTTTCTTGACTACAGAAATCACTACCCCCCCCCCCACCAGCTTATTATCAGAATTGTCGCTTAGGCTGGCAGAAGTTATTAACTTGCAGCAGCTGAGAACTGTCATCTAAAGTGGTTGACAGCTTGCAATTTAGAGATCTACCCTGGTAACAACTTTCTGTTGGCTAAATGGCTTTTCTTTCTACACTGAGAACTTCAGCTCCACCAGAAAAAATTTTTGCCCCACAAGCCACAAAATCCTGGCTACAGGCCTGTGAGCATCAGTAATAAGCTCAGATGCCACGTGGAGTGACAAGGACTCAGACAAGGCAAGGAAAAGAAAGGCCGGCAATGGAAACTTCACCTAAAGCCTCCTTGGAGTTCAAACCCTTCGGGCAGAGGCCGTGACAGCCTATAGATGGGGCAATGGAATGAGGCCAGAAACACCACAGTCCCTTAAGCAGATCCCCAAGGGACCATAACTTGTCCCCACTGCTGATCCCCAAGACAGTCTCATGGTAAATCCACGAACGATCCTTGCAAGCCACATGCATGTCAAGCAAGCCCCGCCATCCCCACGGGAAGAAGATCGGGAACATCTTTGCCAGCTGAATGAGATCTGGGCTGAGCTTCTGTCCCTCCTCTGTTGCAGCTGTTTGGCCTGTGCCTCTGGTCACACCCTCGTTCAAGGACTCCTAGTCCATGGGTCACTGTTTGTGTCCTTCAACAAGCTGGGCTGGCAGATCCAGGACTAGCCTAGGATTTCATGCATTGTTGCACTGTTCATTTATTTTTTCTGTTTAGATTGTATTTTATAAGCGGCTTTAAGGCCCTGCTGGAGTAAGTAAAAGCAATTAAAGTGAATATATACCTTGATTGTCAGAGGCTTGTGCAAAACACTTCTTTCTGATCTCTGCATAATGAGACCTTCTTGCCCCTCTCCCTGCTGTCTGTGCCTGAAGTTTCCAGGCAGCTCAGTTTCCCAGCCAGCCTCAGAGCTGGCCTACTCCACCACCCCATAAAGCTCTGAGCATTCCTTTCACATTCTGAAGCCATAAGGGTTAACACATTGCTTTAAGGAAAGCTGGAACTCACGCACCAAAGTTTATTTGTTTATACTGATGTATTTCTTTACTCCCTGTTTTCCTTCCCAGGGGGAACCCAAAGCAGTTTACAACGCTTGATCTCCCCTGTGCCATTTTATCCTTACAACAAGTTGGGCTGCAAGCTAAGTGAGGCTGAGAGAGCAAAAGCTACTCAAGGCTTACCCAGCCAGCTTCCATGGCAGAGCAAGGATCCACATCTGGGTCCGCCAGATCACAGTCGAACATGCTGACCACTAGAGCACACTGGTGGAATGGTACAGAACACAAATGGCAATGCAGCAGACACAATACTCTTGACGACAGACAGACAAGCAAGCAGGAAGGGCCAATGAACCTACCTGGCAAACTGAAAGATGTCAAATACAAACTTCTCCATCTTAATCCCATTTGGTTTCTCTGGATTCAAAGGCTTCCCACTGGCCACGTCCATGTACGGGATCTTCTTCTGGGCTACATGGTGTTGCAACTGTGGTTCATAAATGCTGGAACAAGAAGTTAAGGTAAAAATCAGACTCAAATATGCTTAAAGTGAGTGGATCAGCGGCTTAGGAACGCAGCACAAATGCCTGAGCTTGTCACAGGCAACTTGAAAGCATCTTGGTAATTTACATGATCTCGCAGGTTCCATTTAAAGCATCTGTGGTTTGATCAGCAGTTGGAAGACCGGGTCTATCAAGGGTCAAATGCAATTTCCAAGCACCAGATACTGGGGGCGAGCAACAACGGAAGGAAACCCCCTTCATGCCATGCTTGCAAGCTATCTGACTAGCTGCTGCAAACTGAATACTGAACTAGGCAGTTCTTTTTCAACTTTGTTTTTATTTCAATTTTTCAAAAATACAGTAAATTCAGTTCTTTTACAGGCAGTGAAAACCTCACACTGCAACAAGGAAGAGAGAGGGAAGGTGGACAATTGTAAAACCAGAGTGGGAGAAGCTGAATCTAGTGGAATTTTGAAAAGTTCTGTATTTAATAGGTTTCGCCTTAATAAGGAGGCCTTGGGCCAAAAGCAGGCAGAATTCAGAGAGCTTAATTAACACCCCTCACTTGGCCCTCCATGTTTACTACATATGGCAATTATTTGCAGAAGCTCTTAGCAAATCATGCAAAGGCAGAAGCCCCTGGGAAGAATGTTTATTTGTAGATTTACTGTTCTGGTTGCTGCTAAATCATCCCAGACCTGGGATTTAAAAGACTGGAGTTAGGACTAGCATTCAAAAACAAACTTTAAAAAGTTACACAATGTCTTAAAAACGTAAAACACCTATCACAGCATAAGCTTTTAGTATGGATTACACAATTGGACTCTTTCAAGAGATATTAACTGCATAACTTCAGAGCCTATGTCCAAAAGGCATACTGGACAGTAATTACACAGGTCCTACTCAATGCCCTTTCTGAACACTGGGACAATGTTTTGTTTCCACCCAGTTGTACTAATCTGAGAGTACAACTTGGTCAGTACTGAAGCCCACCTGTCAAAAAATCATTTAAATAACTCTGGGATCAATGGGGGTAAATTTGAATTCCATCAGATAACAGGCTCATAGACCGTGAACCCCAAACAAACACAATATATACCATGAGATGGCAACCAATATACACAGACTCTTCTTTAAAGTTACTAATGAATACTACAATGGTGCTCAATGTATCTTATATGATCCTTGTTATTTGTATCAATACAAGTATTTCAAAGTACAACATAGTCTGTTTCTTACAATAACCAGTAATAACAAACAACAGCATATACTTTTGTTCCATACAGCTTGTGAAAGGTTTTACAGCATACACTTTTGCTTAGTACAGCTTGCGAAAGATTCTGACAGAGTCCCGGTTACTTTCAGACCGTTTCCCTAAGTGGTGAGTAAATGATTGGTAAGAGATTATTTGTATCTCCATTGTATGTTTGCTGAGTGATTTATGACACATTTGTAATTTTTGTATTTTTATATTGTGCACAGTGAGGATTCTTTGATAAAGAAACAGGCTGAAAGTAAACCGGAACTCCGTCAGAATCTTTCACAAGCTGTACTGAACAAAAGTATATGCTGTTGTTTGCTATTAGTGTAAGAAACAGACTATGTTGTACTTTGAAATACTTGTATTGAAACAAATAACAAGGATTATATAAATTACTAATGAATAATACAGTGATGCTCAATGTAACTTTAAAGAAGAGTCTGTGTATGTTGGTTGCCATCTCATGGTATATATTGTGTTTGTATTGGGTAAATTTGTATTCTGCTCTTTCTCTTCTTCCATTTGGTAACATTTGGTCAAAAGTAATAATGACTTTGTGATGCATAACCCTTCATAAACTAGAGCCTGGGTAGTCATGTGCATGAAGTGGAATCCACAATCGGCAGATGCATACCAAATGAGGACAGCGCTTTCCACACCCAACAAAGTTAACTACAACGTAGAAAGCTTTAAGAGAATAAGCTTCTGCTGCAATTGATTAACAGGGTGTCCTTCTGGAAGAACAAACCTGATTGACAGCAAAGCCTACTGAGCTTCAGAATTCCCTTGATAGGACTAACTGGTGCCTCAATCCTCATTTGTTTAATCTTTTAGTCTTCAAATGAAGGCAGGGGACCATAAGGACCATATTAGACATGCAGCACAATCAAGAGAACACTTTTCCTGGAGTGTACCAACTCCAGCTGCAATGGAGAATACTGCACATATCAAAATTCCCTAAATCTGTGGAGGGGGAAGAGGAGAAAGAGAGAAAAGACTCCCAGATCTGGGGGGGTGGGGAATACAGCATGCTCCAGAAAAAACAAAAAGCTAAGCTACATCAAGCCATGGTAGACGAATTCAAACATGCAATTCCTGTCTACCACATCCACTCAGAAGTGGTACAGTCCTTGGGGGAAAAAACGATCCCGAGTTGATTCTGCTGCACATACCAACTGGCTCTACGTCCTTGGCAATGAACAGGGAGACAGAAGACGACCCGGGGGAGGGGGAGAGGTATAAATCAGGAAAAGATGCAACACACTAAGAATGTTTGAAGAGAAAGGGTGTTGACTAAATACAAATTTTGACCTGTTAACAGATGGGTGAAAAATATTTAGCACTAAGTTATGTAAACAGTCCACAACCAATGAATGCCCGTACTTGACAACATCTTTCAGGAACTTGATCGTGAAGTAGTGGTTGGCGATGTTTCCAGCATTAAACAGAAGCCGGCCATCCTGACTCCTCTTCTGCGCTGTGGCCAAAGAGATTTCGCTGTACTCCACCACCTGGTAGACGCCACCCACTCGGCACACCACACCAACTGGCTCGGTGGGATTGGTCTTCTCCACCACCTAAGAGAGGACAGGCACAGCATGCAGTTGAAAGGGCTGCCAGAAACGGTAAGGTATGCATGCGGCCGGAACAGGAGAAGGGCAGATGTACGGTATTTACAAAACCAAGGCTAGGTTTGAATAAGCATTGAAGGCATTTTATGGGGTCCTACCCAGGAGGTATCACACCAAAACAAAGGATGGGTTATTCTGTGTTCGGGTGAAGCTAATGTTTCCATAACACCAAGGAGGGTCTGTGGCTCAGTGGAAGAGCTGCTTTGCATGCAGAAGGTATCAGGTTCAATCCCTGGCATCTCCAATTTGAAAAGGATCAGGCAGTAAGTGATGTGAAAGGCCTCTGCCTGAGACCCAGGAGGGCCACTGCCAATCTGAATAGAGAACACTGACTCTGGTGGACAAAGGGTCTGATTCAGTATAAAGGCAGCTCCACGTGTCCACAGTACCACAGGAAACTTATACAAATTCAACAAAAGGGAAAAAACAGAGTCCTTGAAGCAATTGTAAGGATGGGGACGTGATTGAACCCCATACCTGGGATCTACACTTCATGCTTATTTGTTCATTTATTTGTGGTGGCTGGCAGCCAACTACACAGCCAACTCTGTCATCCCTTTCCTTCGGCAAAAGGCATAAAAAGTTGGAGTCAGAGTGGTCAACCTTCTTCCATCAGCTGGAAGAGAGAGTCACCCTGCTAACTACTTAATTAGAGATGCAGAACTGTGAAATTGAGCTACTAGGAGAAAAATCCCTGGAGTCTTTCAGTGGGCCACTTATTCTGGAACACACACACTCCTACGGGGCAGGAAATTAAATACAACTGTGTTGCAGTCCTTCAAGTGGAAAACAATTGGTTCGGTTCCATCACACGAGGCAAACCTTTAAGACCAGGGGTGGCAGAAGAACTACAAAGAACTCCCTCTGCGATGGATTCTTCCCTGCAGAAGTGTTTGCACTTTTATTCTGTTCTACAAAGCTACATCCAACACAAAAGCCTGCCTGCTCCCAAATTAACAGCGAAGCTAACACACCAACTATTTTAGCAGCCATGTGACGATGCTCACCATTTTTCACAGTGTTCATTAAGTCCTTAGATAGAAATCAGAAGTACTTTCTCAGCAATCCTGACGGCAGCAGCAGCATCCTGGGGAAGAGTCTGAAGCCAAGAGAACTCTGGCTCGCCTGGGGCCACCTAGTGAGGTTGTTTGAAACTAAAGCAACTCTTACCATCTATTTTCTAATCTGTTATTTTTCTGGAGCCAACAGCGCAGCGGCTGTCCATACCTGATCCCCAAGACTGCACAGAGCCATTGTACATTACAACCTGAGAAGAAATCCATTCCATGCAGCCTCCTGCCAATACCATGTACCTTTGCTCCGCAGTCAGCTCCCTTCAGTACACAGAACCCAATGAACCGGGGGTCAGCCACTTTCACCAAAACGTTGTCGACACAGTAGATGTGGATGCAGCCAATGCCCCGCCGTTCCATGTCCTCCATGATACGCTGGGCACCTAAAGCTCGGTACAGGCCGCCATTGCCGTCTTTAAGGAGGGTGTGGAAAGAAAGAATACTTCAGTGTGCCAGACAGTCGCCAATCAAAACCAGTTTCTATCCCACCATTCTCGGGCTTTGCCGGACCCAAAAAAGGCAGGTTGTGTGCAGCAGCTCATAAAGTCATCACATTCTCAATAAAAATAATAGATGCATCAGCAGCACCACTACGGACATTAATTCGGTTTGTCCCAAATGGTTTCTAAATAGAAACAAAGTTCTCCTTCCCTCAGGAGGAAGCTTGCCATGGTTCTCTAGAGGCACCTAGAAGCTAAGGGGGCACTCCACCTGTCCACCAGCGTTAGGTCAGCAATTGGCACAGCACCTGGAGTAGAGCCTCCTCCAAAGGCCGAAGGGACCAGGGATGTTCACATAGAAGGACAAATTCCATCTGATATGTAGGGCCCAGGCAGCTTTATCCTTGAAAGGCAAGGACCCGGTGCTTCACTGGGAGCCATTTTTCTAAAAAAGGCATTTTAGCTGCAAGTGATGAACCAATCAAAGCAGCTGCGACAGCTACTGAAGAAAGCATACACACATGCAGTGCTCCCTCTAAGCTGTGGAGTCTTGTGAGCAGAAATTCTACTTTGTGAGCTACTGGCATTAAAGTTGAGCCAGTGATTTGGCTACTCTGGAACCATCCTTCCTGAGCTAAGACAAAAATGTGTGAGCCAGAGGCTAAAAAGCTGTGAGCTAGCTCACACTAACTCAGCTTAGAGGGTACAGTGCACATGTCTTGGCAGGCAACCTACAGCTTCTCTGTGTTCTGTGTTTTGTATCCCCCCTCCCCCACTACGAAGAGAGTGACAGGAGCATGACAATTGGGACCATAATACAGTAACCAAAGCAACAGGCTCACATATGCTGCCCTGGGACTCCAATGACAGCGGGAGCAGGAAAGACTACTGACCAGCACACGTTCACTGCCCCCCTTTCCTTCAGTTACGAAGCCTCCTCTTTTCACTTCATTATTTGAGAGAACTCTCTTTTTCCAGAAAAAGGGAGAGAGCCACACACCTTCTCCCAACCCTAAAGCCCCTGAAAGCTTACACCTCAATGCCCCTCCATAACTGGAAGAGATGCTGCAGGTAAAGGCAAGGACACCAAAAGCTGGCCTCTCCCCCTTCCCAAGTCATGGAAGTATTCCCAGCAAGGAACCAGGGGTCACAAAAAGGCTACATTCCAAAGGCTCCCTTTCATGGCTTCTGGCTAGATAAACTCTCTTGCAATACCTCTCTTGATCAAAGCAGAGATTTACTGGAAAGATCTGGGAAGACCTGTGCTCAAAATAAACTGTTCTTGGTAAATTTCCCTTCAGGGGACCATGAAGTATTAACCAGTATTCTTAAGTTATGGGATATGTGGCCACAATAAGATAGCATGCACTTCACTATACTGTAATGTGTTTAAACAATATATAGGTAGGAGCATTCAAAGCCTCCATACGCAACAGAAGTGGTACAGCCCAGACACAGGTATAGCAAGGACATTTTTAGCCTTTCTCTGATTAAGGACCCCAGGTAGGTGTACGTGCTTGGTGAGGCCTGAGACAGCTGAAGAAACAGCTAAGAAAAAAGAGAGCGATCTGAACAGGATGATTAGCCTATGTCATTCATAGAATCATAGAGTTGGAAGGGACCTCCAGAGTCATCTAGTCCAACTCCCTGACAATGCAGGAAATTTACAAACACCTCCCTCCCACACACACTCAGTGACCTCTACTCTATTCCCAGAAGAGAACAACAACAACAAAAAATCCTCTAGGATCCCTGGCCAAACTGGTCTGCAGAAAATTGCTTCCTGACCCCAAAGTGGGAATCAGCATTTCCCTGGGCGTGTAAGAAAGGGCCACGAGAACTAGGCACTGATGCAACCCTTCCTGCCCTCCCAATCATGATCTGCCTAAGGTCACAGAATCTGCATTGCTGTCAGGTGGCCATCTAGCCTCTGTCTGAAAAACTCCAAAGGAGGAGAGCCCACCACCTCCTGAGGAAGCCTGTTCCACTGAGGAACCGCTCTGACTGTCAGGAAGTTCTTCCTAAGGTTTAACCAAAAACTCTTCTGATTTAATTTCAACCCGCTGGGTCTGGTCCAACCTTCTGGGGTAACAAAAAACAACTCTGCACCATCCTCTATATGACAGCCCTTCAAGTACTTGAAGACAATTATCATATCACCTCTCAGTCATCTCCTCTCCAGGCCAAACATACCCAGCTCCTTCAACCTTTCCTCACAGGACTTGGTCTCCAGACCCCTCATCATCTTCGTTGCCCTCCTCTGGACACGTTCCAGCTTGTCTATATCCTTCTTGAATTGTGGTGCCCTCTAGGTGAGGTCTAACCAGAGCAGAGTAAAGCGATACCATCGCTTCACATGATCTGGACACTATACTTCTGTTGATACAGCCCAAAATCACATTTGCCTTTTTAGCCACCACATCACACTGCTGACTCATGTTCAGTGTATGGTCTACTAAGACCCCTAGATCCTTTTCACACATACTACTGCCAAGACAAGTCTCCCACAACCTATAATTATGTATTATCCTTCCCTCCTACAAAATCTCCAGTGCCTACTCTCCCCCAAGATGCCTTCTTGTTCAAGACCAAGCACCTAAATGACAGTTGCTCTTTATAAAGTGCTGGACTGATGCATTTCTCAAAGGCTGTACAACCAATTTTGTTTTCTGATTTGTTAACATTAAATCTAACAGTTTGCAGGCTTAACCACAGGTTCAGTTTTAACTGGCACGGCAAACTGAGAATACATCTGTTTATTTTTAGAAGTGGTTTTGAGATGTTATTTTGACTTTGTTATTTTGACTTTGATAAAAAGAAAAGAAAAAAGAGGCATTAAAAACACTAAGTGTTCACCATTCAGTCCCTCAAAGATACAAAGGGAGAGTTAAAGAGGAGGCAATAAATACATTTGACCGTATGGGGCTGAAGTACTGATAACTCTTTTGACGTTTTTTGACACTGTCACGTTGAATAAAAGAAAACAGTTATCGATACTACCATCACTGGACCTAGAAACACCAAATTCGGGGAGAGCGCTCCTACCATGGTGTAGGTGCTCACTAAGATGGGATTTTTAGAAATTCAACCCCAAGTGGGTCAAAAGGGGGAAAATGTGCTCCCCACATTGATTTGTATAAATGATTTTTAAAAGTAAAAGTTACATACAGAGAGTTGATTAAATAGATTTGCCTAGGTTAGAGTAACTAAAATCTCTTCCGTCTGTTGCCAGCCAGCTGTAGTAACATGAAACTTTCTGTCCCTGAAACGGTTCAGTCTAGTGAGGATGCTTTGTGTCAAGTCTACCCTTGTTTACTATTAAAAGTACTTCAACAACCACATACCTGGTGCCATAGAAACTTTGCCTTTGTCTTCCAGGAGAATTTTCCCATCAAAGTCCATAGCAGGCAGCATACCCTGCTGGAAGAAGACCACATTCTCCTTCTTCAAGCCGAAGTATTTGTGCTTTAAAAAGAATTCTTTGGTCAAGTCCATTGTCCTGCCGCTTGTCATGATGTACCTGTCTCAGCACAAGAAGAGAATCCTAGCTCACTAAGACAGCCATCTTAGGCAGGTCTATTACAAAATCAGCCATATTTCATTCAATGGTACTTATTCCCAGGAAAGTGTCCCTAGTATTGCAACCTGGAACACCCAAGCCATGATTGCTCACACATACACCCCCTATTCTCCCCCCCACATACACACCCTTTTTTGGTAGGTTTTTAAAAAGATTGCATCCAAGGACACTGAAGAGAGCACAAGTCTAATTCAGACTGGATCATGGGTAATCAAGTGTTCAGAGACTTATCTCCCAATAGCGGCAAGAAGGGGAAATTCCCTACAGGAAATTGCTAACAGCTGCGATAGAACTGGAAATGCGTGAGAGCTCCCTCTCCGGGCAGTACCCCCTCAAAGCTGAGTTAGTGTGAGCTAGCTCCCAGTTTTTTAGCCTCTGGTGCGCACATTTTTTGTCTCAGCTCAGGAAGGATGGCTCCAGAGCAAACTTATTTATGCAGTAGCCAAATTGCTCACTCACTACTTTAATGCTGGTAGCTCCCAAAGTAGAATTTTTGCTCACAAGACTCCACAGCTTAGAGCAGGGATGTCGAACTCATTTGTTATGAGGGCCGGATCTGACTTAAATGAGACCTTGTTGGGCCGGACCATGTGTGTCATAAAATGTAATGCCAGGTAGCGGACATATAAACTTAATAAAGGACACAAACAAAAAGGTTTTTTTTTTTAAACTTCAAATAAAAATATGCTTAAAACATTAGCACTTCTGCAATATTTTGTTTATTTAACAGTCTGATAACTGACACCTCTTGCTCTGAGTTACTGCATCAAAATGTCTGTGCTGTTGCAACCTTGAGTATGCTGTTCAAATGTTTATCTGTAAGCTGCAAACCTACTTTTGATTTATTGACATTCATCACTGGAATCTCATGCTCAGAGTTCTGAGTCTAGGACCCAGGGGAAAACATGAAATGGCTAAGCAATTGAGAGAGTCTGGCAAAACAAGCTATGATGCAGCAGCAGCAAGAGAGCTGGAAGCAGGAGATGGCCAGTTCCAGTGCAGGCCTGGTAGATGAAGCCCTCCAGGGGCTTCATCTGGCCCCCCAGGCCACATGTTTGACACCCCTGGCTTAGAGGGAGCACTGCCTCTGGGTACAGATTTGTGCTGGATTAACAGTGCAGGGGACCATGAAATTATTCTGCCTTTCACCTCCAAGTTGCACCAGGAGCAGACATTTCCTAAATCCAAGATTTCATTCCAGGTGGTGCCAGTGTATTATTATGAAGCTGTATGTCATAAGACAAGACAAAAAGACTCCTGTGAGCCTAAAGACAGTAGGCATCCCGCTATCTGTACCTGTATGATTTGCAGCTGTGGAACTGCCTGATACAGAGATGGCACAAGGCTGTCTGCCCTCAACATAAGTGGATGACACTTATGTTGAGGGCAGACAGCTTTGTGCCATCTCTGTATCAGCCGTGATATCAGCTGCGGCCACTAGATCTAGGGCCTTCTCAGTGGCGACTCCTTACTGGTGGAACGAGCTTCCAGAGGAGATCAGGGCCCTGCAGGACCTTGCGCAGTCCCGCAGGGCCTGCAAGATGGAGCTCTTCCACCAGGCCTTCAACTAGGAGCTCCCTCCCACTACCATCAATGGCCCCTATTAATATGTGTGGCGGAGGCTGGCCGTAGTCACGATTGACCCATTCCATCTAGAGAACTAGAGACTGCTGAGTAAAACACAGCACACCATCTTGTTTGTGTTAATAACTGTGAGCGCTTTACTTATTTGTTGATCGTCAATTGTTTTAACTGACTTTACATGTTTTATGGATCCTTGGCACATTGGGCCAACCTATGTTAGCCGCTCTGAGCCTGCTTGCGGGGAGAGCGGCCTATAAGTTCAATAAAATAAATAAATAAATAAATAATACTCCTGCACCGACTGCTGCAGGAGAATTACTGCCCCCCCCCCGGAAAAAAGATGCACACAGTCTCTATCTGAGTGAGGAGACATGCCCAGAAATGCGGGGGGGGGGGGGGGGGGAGGGGCTCCTCTGGAAGCATACAAATCTGACTCTTACATATTCAGAAAAAGGCAACCTAGAAGTCTGGGGGTGGGGTGGAGGAATAAAACCTAAACCACAGATTGAGGCTGACATTTCCCATTATGGCCTTCTGGTGTCTGAAAGATTAAAGAGCCGAATACCTTCAGCTCCTGCTTGTCTTCACCTACAGTGACCACGGGGACAAGCTGAAATGTTTACAACAGGACTGTGTGTGCTCCACACTAGAAATAGTGGCATACCAAATTGAGTTACAAAATGAGGCTGGGAATCTATAATGTCTACAAAACAAGGAAGCTGAATGTGAGTTCTGTGAATTTATTCTTTAGCTTTTATTCTCCCTGCCCAACTGATTTTGATTTCCGTGAGAAATGGGAGGGGCAGTTAAGTTAAACAGAGCAGAAGGAAATCTGACTTCGCCACCTTTCCAGCTACTAAGATCCCAGGGAAACGCTGCCTACACAAGACTCCACAGTCTTTGAAACAAGCGTATCTTTACAGCAAACACAGTAAACTGGTTACAGTGCCTGACCAGGATCAGGGCACCCAGGTTCAGATCCCCACTCTGCCATGAAAGCTGATTGAGTGAGCCAAACCTACCTCACAGGGTTGTTGTGAGAGTGAAGAGGAGGAGAGATTAATGTACAATGCTTTGAGCTCCTTGAGGGAATGGTAAGATAAAGATGTATGGAATTATCTTCACAACCTTCAGAGTAACCAACTTGCTCTCAAAAGCATGGAAGACAAAGGTATTTATTGTCTGCTTTTTTAGGTTTCCTGCAGAGGCCTGACATACCTACCCCCGTCAATTATAAGGCTAGCAACACTTATCTTTGAAACAATAACCAAGCCAGAAGTACTGCCTAGTATTTCAGATCACTACGTGCAATCCACTCCTCAATAACTCTAACAGAATGACAGAAGCATCCGAGAGATATGCTTTACCAGGGAATAACACATTTCCGGCCATGTCGTTCTTCCGCCAGCTGCTGCAGTTTCAAGATGCGCTCTGCTTGGATCTGGAACAGGGTTTTGCGGGATGGCAAACCGACATTATACATTCCCTTGGGGTAGGAGACGCCCAGTCTCGTCCCCTGCCCACCAGCTAGGAGGAGAACGCCTACTTTGTTCCGAGAAATCTGGTTGAGACCTAAACCAAGGAAAGGGGAGGAAAAAGGGGAAAAGAAAGTGAATAATCGGCCCCCAGAAGCCAAAACCATTCTGAAGATCTCTGCTTCTGGTCCGGTTATGGAAGCAGGATAGCAAGCTCATGCTGCTGCACATGTAGACTATGTCCCAGTCCCACAGAGAAGGAATTACTCCCAATTACTTGGACGCAAGGATGCAGTCTTAGTACCTTGCAAACCAGGAAAAGCATGGGGAAGGGATCTCCATGCCAACATTCATTCCTACAGTGCAGCAAACGGAAGTTACACCACCAGTTCCCTGCTTGTATTCTGTGGCCAGATGATAAACCAGAACATTACCTCCAAGAAAAGGATAAGACCACACAGCAAGAAAAAAAAAATCAAGGTCTGCAGATGTACACCTGGGATTATTTGCATGCAGCAAGAGCAATATAGCATTCAATACCCTAAAAATCTTTTAACTGTGTTTCTCTTCCTCATGGCCGCAGCAAACAGCCTAGAAGCACTGCGGGAAGTGCCTGACAAAATTCAGATGTAAGAGGCCTCCCACAGGATTTTTAGTGTGCAAGAGATGGGGCTTTTAAAGTCACAGGTGCGAATCCCAAACCCAGATAAGAGTTTTGATAAATTGAACTTTGGACTCAACAAGTCAGTATGGATTTTGCACAGCATGTGTTGGGCAAAATTTGGATATTTCAGCTAAGAATTCCAGGTGGGTAGCCTTGCTAAACTGTCACAGCAAAATGAAGACAAGGAGTCTAGCAGCACTTTAGGGACTAACAGTCTATTCCAGCATACATTAGGTGAACTGATTACTCTCGTTTTAAACTACTCTCTCTTCACAGTGCCACACCCCACAAAAGCTTATACTGGAACAGATTCTGTCAGTTCCTAAAGCACCTCCGGAATCCTGTTTTATTTAGCTCAGCGTGTCTGTATACACATCTGCTTGGCTCCTCCCTACTGGCTTCTAGAAGACATTTTGTTGGGTTTTGCAAGTGTCATCCCTTCAGTCATGAAAGGGTTACGCTGATGTTTCTGTAAGCTCACGATAGCTAGTTAGCATAGAACCAATTAGGTGCCAAGCAGACTATTTGGAGCAGACTGGTTTTGAGAATACAAGACCACTGAAGGGATATAGACTGGGAGAGTCTGGAGCAGTCTGCTATATGAAATCTTATCAACCTTTGTATTTTTCCTTTGAAGGAATTACATGGCTGGGGTTTTTTTTACCAGACACTAAATGATGTCATGATTTTAATCTAGTCTCTTTTATTATTGTATTGTTCTGTGGGCATCTAGCACACATCTGTATATATTTTTTCATACCTGATTGTCTTGGGATTGTTTGTTATTTTTGTGTAAAGTAGAATATTCCCACCAACAAGGGGGAGGCTTTATTCTTAATGAGGTGACTTTAAGATTAACTATTGGCTAATAAATATATTGGAGATAGTACATGCTGTTCTTCACAAACGCAATGATGGGGCCTTGGCGGGGGGGGGGGACTTCCAGTCCTTTATTCTTAGGGTCAGAACATGACACACAAAAGACAACAAGATGCAGTTGGAACTAGAAAGATTATAGTTAGGATGCTGCTGTTTTCCTTCCATGTAACCCTTCCCTATGTTTTTCTAGTAAATGTTTTTCTTAGAAGCTAAACACACATGTCTTGTGATGCATTATTTTGCTGCGTCCCACACACTCTGCTAAATTTCCAAAGTATTTTTACTTCAAAAACCTAAATTCATTTAAAAAGCAAAACATCTGTCCTTTTTTCATTACTCTCACCGTTTTGCAGATAGTATTTTATTGATAATAGTTCTCATTTCTTTATTTTTTACATTTACTGCAAACCACTTAAGCCTTGTTGTACAACAGTAAGAGACAGCTTCCTTGATCTTGTCTTTCAAAGCTCCGTACACATTCTGATCATACACTGCACCATTATCTGTTCAGCAATAGACCAGGCAATGAACCTGCCATGTTCTAAACTACTCCCCAAGTAGTTATCAGAGGCTGCATTTATTTTGTTTTGAGGAACACAAAGAGACTTTTAGGCAGCACACGTGGATCTCAGATATTCCAACCTAAGGAAAGGCACTCATCATGATTCCTCCAAACCGGCCCCTCGCATGCCTCAGAATTCAGTTTTGCAAAAGGATGCCAGCACAAAATGTGACCCAACAGCCATGTCCCAAATTCAACAAAAGCCTACAGCTTTCTTACTGGAGCTCCAATAATGGGCATTTATCCACATAACATTTATATAGCACATAGCTAAAGCTTTGGCCTCTCCAAGGCCAAATGTTTCCTGGATGACTTCCTGCTTGGAAACAAGCCTAAATTTATTTAAGCGTTAGGTAAACTGACCTTTACATGGGGGAAGATAAAAGTAAACTCACCCAAGAGGGTGACAGAATTAACCTCTGGGAGTTATTTTTCAGCAGCACCTTACAAAACACTGGATTTTCTCAAGCTGAAGAATGCCATACAACTCAAAACCTTTTGGCGTCTTACTTAAACTGTCCTTTCGCAGCAACCAGCACAGCTATTAGACTCAGGAACAGTATTATGCTTCAACGTTTTTGTTCATTGGACAAAATGAGCGGCATCCAGAGCAACATTTCCACAGGTGCAAGGACTTCTGTCCGCAAATCGCAACTTTCTCAGCTCCCCAACAGCCCCAAATGCTCTCAGAGATCCTATTCCTGGGGCAGAGAGGATGCCCAGGAACAAGATTGGGGGGGTGGGGACAGGCATTTCAGGCTGCTAGGGGAAGAGGGAGCCATGAAAATTTTGGTCTGTAGGCAGAAGTCCTTGCACCCCTGAAAACACTGTACTGGAACCAGCCTCAATATCATCTCTACTTTGTCCTCAAACATTTAAGTTTCATGTCTGCTGCTACCTCGCTTTCTCCAAATACAGTAAGCATGTGATAAGTTGGCACCTTTACACATGACATTGCTGGATTCAACCTTCAGCCTCCTTGGTAACAAAACTGGTACAAAAGGTGCTAACTGACAAGGAAGAAGAGTCCATTTTCTCTGCCGTAAGGAGTCTCAAAGTGGCTTACAATCGCTTTCCCTTCCTCTCCCAGTCCCCTTGTGAGGTAGGTGGGGCTGAGAGAGTTCTGAGAGAACTGTGACTGGCCCAAGGTCACCCAGCAGGCTTTCGTGTCGAAGAGTGGGGAATCAAACCTAGTTCTCTAGATTAGAGTCCACCACTCTTAGCCACTACACCATGCTGGCTCCCACAAGAGGTGAAAGAGGTACCAAAAAGATTGCGTGGAAGAAAGCTACTCTGTCAGAGACTTTATACAAGGGATGGGCTGTGACACATATAGAGTACGTACAAGGGCCTTTCCCACATTAACTGCAGCAAGGAAGTGCAGAGAGCAGAATTAGAAAAGGTCTTTGCTTAGGACCGCAAAGGGCCAAGTTTTGCTGAACCTCACAAGACTAGAAGGGTGGCTGGAATGACTTTCCCAGTTATAGGTGGTTCTAAAGGCCCTGTTCAGCCTGTCTTTATACTGTGCAGTGTCTGAAAGAGCTGCCACATTATGAATCACCACAGGCAATTTCATACTTTCTTTTGTGTACTCAGAGGGTAGGGCAGACTAACACGTAGGGCACCACGCTTCTTCTACTTAGCAAGCTCCTCTAAAAATCAAGATAAGAAGCACAGGAATCTCCTCCACCCATGAGGATAGTTTCAGAGGGTAGCTATGTTGGTCTACAGCAGAACAGCTACATTTGAGTCCAGTGGCACTTTAAAGATCAGTAAGATTTTTTGGATATAAGCTTTTGGGAGTCCAAGTTCCCTCCATTAGATCAGATGAGAGGATCTTTGACTCCCGAGAGCTTATAACCTGAACACCTTGGTGTCTAAGTTGCTACTGAACTTGAACCTAGCTGTCGTCCCCGCCCCCCCCCCCCCCCCCAAGAAAGGGCAATTGGCTCCTGATTCAGTTCTGTCTGTATCACCTTGAAGGACACCTGAGAAACTGGTTACCTAAAGAGAAACAGGCAAGTGGAAGGAATCCATACTGCTTACATCCAGATTTGAATATTACAGTGTGCTGCTTTTGGAAAATGTCCAGAAATTTCACTTGGCCCAAAATACCAGTGCCTATTTCCTGATAGGTTTGGAGAGGAAGGAGCACGTTTTACTAATATTTTAAGAACTGTGCCTCGAGTATTACTTTAACTGCAGAAAGGCGGGTATGATTTTTTTAAAAATAACTTCATTAATCTGTTTCTGGCCCAAGCAGCAGCCGCCAGGAGGAGGAGGACAAGGACGAGGAGATTGGATTTATACCCCGCCCTTCACTACCCAAAGGAGTCTCAGAGTGGCTTACAAACTCTGTAAAGCAACAAGAGTCAGCCTAGTGTACTAGTTAAGAGTCTAGGATCTCCGATCCCCCACTTGCTGTGTGACTTTAGGCCAGGCAGAGACTCTCACCCTGGAAGGGAGAACAACAACAGAAGCCACTCTGGGTCCCTTTCAGTGTTCCCTCTAAGCCAAGTTAGTGTGAGCTAGCTCACCGTTTTTTAGCCTCCGGCTCACACATTTTTGTCTTAGCTCAGGAAGGATGGCTCCGGAGCCAACTAATTTGTGCAGCAGCCAAATCGCTTGCTCACAACTTTAATGCCAGAAGCTCAAAGTGGAATTTTTGCTCACAGGACTCCACCGCTTAGAGGGAGCATGGGGCCAGGGTACCCAAGGGAGCATTTGCTCCTGTTCACACTTTCTCCTTCCTTGCCAGTCAGGTTCAGCTCTAGATTCCAGCAAAGGTTGTGCAGGCCTTTCTTAGAAATCAACCCAACACTGTGGAATTCCCTCTTTTTGGAGGGCCAGATAATGCTGTCTGTCTTATTGGAGACAGGTAAAGATGCTGCCCTGCCGCCGGGCTTTTAATGAGATTTTTTTACTCTGATGGTTTTTACGTAACTGGATGAATTTATGCCATTGCTGTGATTGGTTTATGTCCGGGGTGGCCAAACTCACTTAACATAACAGCCACACAGAACAAAAGTCACATTTCTGAGAGCCACAAAACATGAACAAATATTACACACACGTTTTTATTGAAAAATATGCAAATTTGCTTTTTATTAACACTAGACTGTGTGAAGGAGCTGCACACAGCTTCCGAACTGCAGTTTGGCCACCCCTGGTTTATGTGGGTCTTGTTACCAAGTCAGACCCTGTGTCTGTCAAGGTCTACTCTGCCTGGCAGTGGCTTTCTCTCCAGGGTCTCAGCAGGAGATGTTTCACATCACCTACCACCCTATCCTTTTAACTGGAGATACTGAGGACTGAACCTGGGACCTCCTGCGTACAAAGCACGTGCTCTACCTCTGTGTCACAGCCCCTTATTTTTCTTTGAGCCTTTAATGTAAAAAGTGGTCAAGAAATCCAGTTTTTTAAGAAGCACAGCATCCAAAAAGCTAGTTTTCTAAGTAACTGAAGGCATGCTCATTCCAAGAACTCTGAGACACTGATTTCAAGAACTTACCTTTGCCTACCACTCAAGACCACAGATTTCCAGACTGAAAGGTCAGAAAACCTAGCGTTCACACATGCAAATACTAACCTTGTCAGTTACTGAAACCTCTATGCATGCCAGCAAAGTCATGAGATTCGGTTTCCACCTCAAGCAGCCAATGCTGAGCCAGGCTGACTGTAGCAGTTGGTAAGCGAGACCAAATGTTAGGTGGGAAACCAGTATGCTTATTGTAAAACAATTATTCGACCTAGCACATAGCTATTAGATGGATACAATGAGATGCAGGTTATAAGGGTATCAAGTTGTCCTTAAGTTGCTCTAGATGAGAACGTCAGGCCAACTATCCACTACTCTCTCCTTCAAGACTCATGCAAGAAGGGATCTGGGATCAGCACCAATCCAGACCTTCCAGAGGAGGTTGCTGCACCTGTTAAAGCCTACTGATCTAATATAATACAAAGAAATCAGTGGGGGGCAAAGCAGCAAGCAAGGGTCCTTCTTGGTACCTTCTGCCTCCCACAGCGGCAGCTGATCTCGGTCTCGGGTTGTACTCCCCAACACATCCCACGGCACGGGCTCCATCCTGGCATCCACGTTCTCCTTTTCTGCTAGGTGGTCACTGTTTCTCATGGCCCGCTGGAAGGCCTGGCCCAGTTCCTCCAAGTTCATACTCTGCAACTCTGTGCATAACTCTTGCTGTTGTTCCACAGTCAGCTCTTCCCAGAAGTGAAGCAGGTGGCCCTGTCCAGCCTCAGCTAAACAGCGTCGGAGCACACAGAGATCGTTGTCCCCATCCATGACCTGCAGAAGGAAACAGAATTAAGGTTCCTGAGACTCACTGGAGACAATGCACACCTGGTTTTCTAGCACTGACCTAGAGGCAATCCATGACACATCCACATGGTGCTTTTGAAAAGGAGCAGAAGTATGCTGGACGCTGAACAACAGCCACTTTCATCAGAAGTTCTCCACCTGTCCCAAGCAGGCCACCCTTCTTAAAGGATAAGCACCAAAGCCCTGTTCACATGTTACACACACATCCTGCATGCATTCAGGTGCACTGGTTCTTAAGAAAGAGCCAGTGCACACTCCATTTATACAATAGAGGATAAAAGGAGGACAACAGGATAAAAGTGGGATTAAAAATCACAAATTCAGCTGTACACATATTTAATGGAATGCAAGAGTTACTCAGGGCTCATAAAGAAAAATCAAGTGTACACTGTGTATGGATTGTGTGTGCATTACCTATAACTTGTAAATAGTGGATAGGGAACAGATATATGCTGCTTTTAGAAGGGGGGGAATACACAGGAAGAGCTCTTTTGAGTTTTCCCTCTTTATCACAATTGCTATAAGCTGTCCCCAGCTTCAGCCCCCCCAATAGATCATTACACATACACTGCGAAAGGAGTAAACATAACAGTCCTGATGCTGAGATGTTGAAGAGAGACTACAGGCTTCATGTCTGCAGTGCTGACTTCCACCTTACTCGACTCATTGACATTCTGACAGCGCGAATCACCTGCTAGGGAACAGAAGGGTTCCCCTTCCCCTTCAACAATACACCAAAACTGATTACACTATTTTGGTGAGGGGGAGGGCTAGACAAGACTCAACTCTTCTGCTCAGAGCAGCTTTTTGGGATTAGACTCGCATGCTGAACCGGATTTCCATTGTATAAACAAAACTTGTGCAAGAGTTCTCCCCCCTGCCCCAAGAACTGCCAACTCAAAGCATGAACACAGCCAGTTTACCCTTGCGACACCTCAACAGGATGAGTGAGGAGACATTCGACCCTAAGCAAAGCTGGTTTGACTCAAAGGCATCCTTATGGCCAGCTTCCTTGGCTGCTGGTGAGTCACTCCTCCCCACCCCTTGATTAATTTCCCCCTTCAAATGCTGGTTATAGGCAGCACTCAACCCACTGATGTTGTGAGCCTCCATAACAAACGTATTGTTTTAACACACAATTTTCATCTCTGAAAAGAGACAGTTCACTCAGCTTTAAAGGGTCTGATTTCACATCAAGTGTAAAAAGGAAAGCTAGAGAAAGTTCAGTTCTGGTGCTTCCCAACGCACAGTCTTCCAGCACATTTACATGGGGCGCTGAGACACTACGTCGCTAAATACAGAACAAGGAAGATTACAGTTATTCCTAATAACTCCAGAGATTAGTACATAGTAATGAGGAGGTGATCTTTGTAAGTGCCCCAGGAACCACTCTGGAGAGATTCCAACAAAGCAGCTTGTAAAACTTGAACATGTACACCCACAGCAAAGTGCCGGGACAACCGCAGAGCCCAGCCCTGTGCACAATATATCCTAAAGCGCACACAGGATTGTAGCCTTTTACAACAATCCTAGGCATGCCTACTCCAGAAGTAAAACCTAATTTATTTGTGGCTGACTCTTAAAGCAAGTGGATCTAGAACATCAGCCTTAATCACTTAGCCATAGCCAATGACCATAAGGACCCCTCTTAACCTGGGCATACCAGACACAACAAATAACAACAGAACATATCTTATAAGCACATGAATGCAAAGCCTTTACATTACAAACGCCTTTTCCTTCCTCCTGTTTCGACAAGTGCCACGTACAGTCCCATTTGGGATAACCAAACTTTACTGAACTTCAGATACTACCAGTGTTCCCTCTAAGCTGAGTTAGTGTGACCTAGCTCACAGTTTCTCAGCCTCCAGCTTAGATTTTTGTTTTAGCTCAGGAAGGATGTCTCCAGAGCAAACTGATTTAATGCAGTAGCCAAATCGCTTGCTCAGAACTTTAATGCCAGTAGCTCGCAAAGTGGCACTTTTGCTCACAGGACTCCACAGCTTAGAGGGAACATTGGATACTACCTACAAATTAAAACTTTTTGGAAGGCCTAGATATTGCTACAATAAACATATTTGGTTTTCTTCCTCGCAAACCTGACGACCTTGTGTTAAAAAAGCCAATTAGAACCCAGATTTGCTCATTTTTTCCCCCTTCCCCCATAATGAAGAAGAAATTCCCCCTGGTGCACTCCAGCTGGCCAGAAGGAGGAGGCAAAGTCCCACTCACCGATCCCTCCTGCAGGGTCCAGGGCAAGCACCGCTTCTCCCTCCGCCTGCAAAGCCACCCTCGTTTTTCTGCTCCTTCTCTCAGCAAGCCCCTCAGCAAGACCCGCCTCCCCTCGCGCATGAAGACCAATCGCGGCATAGTAGGCGGGGCCCGCAGGCCCCGGGCGGTTTCCCTCCCCGATGGAAGGCGAGCCCGAGCGCTGGAGGGCGGTGCCAGGCGCGGCCAGGCCATGCAACGCTATTGGCTCGACGCCAGGAGAGGAGGCGGGACTGAGGAGAAAGGTCGCCGCCTGTGCGAAGAAAGGCGCGTGGCAAAGGGGAGGAGCGGCGCAAGGAACCGGAAGCGGCGCGCCCGGGGTCCTAACGTGGCGGGTGCCGCCGCCGCTGTTATGGCAACGGCGCCTGCGTCATTGCTTGGAGCGTCCGTCTTAACTGTTTGGCGCATAAAGGTTTTATCAGCGCCCGTGGAAATGCGATAAAGTAGCGAACGACTGACAGGCACAACGTGAGAAGGAAGGCCTGATGTCCGGAAGCGGCAGGAGAAGGTGGAGGAATCCAGAAGTGGTGGATTAGACCGTAGCGCTGCAACAGGAGGGAGCCAGGGGGTCACCGTCTTTTTAACATTCACCCTCTAAAAACTTGCTGCAGAAAAAGAAGGTAGTATAAGGGAAGCCTAACTCTTACGACCCACGCCCGGTTTCCACTTACAGGGGGAAATGCAGAACAAAATTCGAGTTCAGTCGTGGCACTGGTCACAAAGACCCACAAAGTTTTATTCAGGGTATGAGCTTTTGTGTGCACACGCACACTTCCACAGATATAATGAAGTGGAAATTACCAGTCCCGATGTATAAGGCAGAGTTTGAACAACAAATTAGCATACAACATAATGAAGATGTTTTAACAGATGCAAATAGGAGTAACAAGCTACGTTTATAAGGTCACCATTATTTGGATTTAATTCAGGGGAGGGGGGAAAGTGAAACAAATCAAAATGTCAGAATTGGAGATAGATGTGTAAATGCATCCTCCTTACTTGTGGAACGCTAAGTGTAATTAACAGATCTTGTTACACTACAGGTGTCTCCTCAAGCACTGAGGCATCTTTTTCTTTGAGATGGGGTGATTTGTAGTGCAGTATTATGTCTCTGTTACCAGTCCAGAGAAATACATTCCAATATACCATTCTAATATTCAGTGCATTTCATTACATCACTATTCTAATCTACTATTGCAAATAAGAAATACATTAAAAAAACAAGGATGCAGTTGCTCCTCTGCAGCACAAAGTCCATTCTACCACCTGTATAAGCCAGCTTTTTAGGCCAGGCACTACCTTTAGAGGCAGCAGAAGCCAAACTGGGCCATTGTTACTCAGAGAGTGTAGTCTCTCCTTTTCACTCCTCCATCAGAATAAGCAAAAGGCCAATTAGCAGTTGGAGAAATATAGTATTGCTCTGCTTCTAGGATCCCTTGTTCTAAATTCAGTGCTTTTCAAAGCAGATAAAAAGGCAACTGTTGATGCCTAGTTAGAAAAAAACAAGCAAGCAATACATTTGCTGTGAGGGCCTTCCCCCTCCTCTAATCACCCCGCCCCCAGCAGGTATTATGTGTTTATATTGCTTTTGGATTTCCCCCAACCCCTCATAAACCTCCCTGGCTACCTGAAATGGTGCTTGTGGAGAATGAACTGAAATAGAATTGCCAACACAATTTCCTTAGGCCTCTTCACTGAAGTGGCAGACGTGGACCTGGCAAATACTACATCAGATACGGGGGTGGGGGTAGTTGGGTGGAGGGTTCAAATGCTAGAATGCACCTTCATACAAAAAATCCCCCCAGGTGAAACTCCACAAACCTAAAACCCCTTCTCCCCACTGTGTTAGTAGTCTAAATGCAGGGGGTTTATTAGTTGTTTTTTTTTAATTATTTAGCTATAGCCCACCCTTCTCCCCAATGGGGACCCAAAGCAGCATACATCTTTTCCTCCATTTTATCCTCACAACAACCCTGTTAAGTAGGTTAGGCTGAGAGTGTGACTGGCTGAAGGTCACCCAGTGAGCTTCCATGGCACAAGTAGGGATTCAAACCTGGTCTCCCAGCTACTAATCTGACACTCTTAACCACTGCACCACACTGGAGAGAGTGCATGCAGTCTACCAACATTTCACAGTCTGATGTAGGTGAGATACCTGAATGAGAGTAGACTGCAGCTGCCACTGAAAGATGAAGCACGGAAGCAGGACAGATTATAGCCCTAGGTTAGACAGATGTTGAATCTGGCACCTCGAAACGATGGTACAGATTCACGGAGCAAGATTTGAAGCTTTCTTCCAATTTAAGCAGCTCTTCCTCCAACAGAAGAGCCACTTAAGATGGAAGGCTCCTGAGCCAGGATCTGCAACAACACCATCAGACTCAACCTCATCTGGCACTCCTCCCCTCCCGTTTTTCTGCCCCTACGAGACAGTGGTGCAATCTGAATTTTAGCACCATCTGGAAATGTGTATTTTACTTTTCTGAATTGTTTTTATTAATGTATGAATGTGTTTTATTGTTGTTCACTGCCCTGAGCTGTGTGTATATAGGGGAGGGTGGTCTAAAAATATATAAGTAAAATAAATAATACAACTCTGCAATAGTTTAAACACAGCTACTACACCTCTTGAAAATTAACATTAAAAATATTTAGCTGTGTTAGATCTGCAGCAAACGCAACCAGACAGGATGAAAGGCTGAGGCTAAATCCACAAAGCAAGAAACAGGAACTATGCTAAGTGAATCACGAGCCACTTCGCATAGTTGATGGGATCATGTCTCTCACCTTTTTTTACCCCATACCTTCACACCACACAAGATAAAAGATTCAGCCAAAGGGGACCAACAAAATGTAGAAAAACAGGAAGCATTAAAAAAGCAAATCTATCAGGAGGCTTGAAGATAAAGGCTAACAGCGTGGCAAAAGCTTCCATGGGCCACTTCAGACACCTTGCCAGCAACATTCCACTACAGTAAACCTATTAAAGTCATCAAGGTTTCACAGGGTCCATCCTTCCATCCATCAACACTATCCAGTCCCCACACGTGATAAATATGGCTGCACCTCTGGAAGAAAGCAAACTGTGAGGAAACTTGCCATTTTCAATAGCATGAAGCAGACCTCACAGAGATGTGAAGTAGCAAACAACAAAGACAAACAGAACAGTCCTAAAATTAGCAGTTTGTAAAAGGCAGAAAGCCCCCCCCCCAAATAAAGTATAAAACTTTATTCAGTATCACCTTGTACCACATTTGAGCAGCAGGGACTTGAAGATCCCCACTGAAGTGATTTCTTGTGGGGAAAAGTGGTTCATTTGCAAGATGGCCGGTGGAAGTCTCCTTTGGGAAATACTGGCTACAGGGCTTCATGTGCAGCTGGACTGCCAAAATGCCTGTTGCAAACTCCTTGTGGCACAACCTGTCTAGGTGACCTGTGAAATGCCACATATATTGGTGGAACTGTATTAGGGCTGAGGCAAGTTCTGATTTCAGGAAGAAGCGTGTGTATGTAGAAACATGAAGTGTTTACTGCGTTTAAACTGATTCTGTGTCAATACACAGGTCATCATGGGGTTGTATCCAATTAGTGATTGGCATGTCAGTTCCAGGCAATCTTTCCCCCCTTCCCACTCCCCCATCCTGACCTGGATGGCCCAGGCTAGCCTGTTTTCATCAGATCTCGGCAGTTAAGCAGGCTTGGCCCTGGTTAGTACTTTGATCAGCTACACAGAGGCAGTTGGCAAACCACCTCTGTTCGCATCTTAACTTGTAAACTCTATGGAGCCACTGAGAGTTGGCTGTGGCCTGAGGGCACTTTCCTCCACCACCACTCCCAGAAGCCCACACCCCTCCTAGGCATTCCACTTCCTGTTACTCTTCTGTCTTTGAAAGGAGTACAGTGGCATTTGGGGGGTATCATAAAAATGGACTAGCACACAAATGTGGTAGATTGAAGTTGTTTGTTTTTGCACAATTGAAGAGGGAGCAGCGAAATCCAGCTCTCCCTTTCTCTGCATGGCAACATTTTGTATAGGTTCAATCTTATGTTTGATACTTGTTTATTCACTTCATTTATATTCCACCTTTCTCCCCAATGGAGGTTCAAAGCAGCTTACATTGTTCCTCTCTCCATTTTGTCTTCACAACAGAACAACCCGGTGATATAGGTTAGACTAAGAGCATGTGACTGGTCCAAGGTCACCCAGAAAGCTTCCATGGCAGGTTGGGGACACTGTCCACTACACCATACTGATAATTTGCTTAATGTAACAGAGATTTTACAAAGCAACTGCTGTAATAGTTGGGGAACTGTGGCATAATTATTAGCGAGCCTGGAGTACTTCTGTATTAGCTGGGGCCTCTTTGGTTCCTCTCCCATAAGGCTTTGCAGGCTTAGCTATTGTCATCTCTCAAGCCTGACAATGCATGCTGCTCTAAAAAGAATAGTTTACATTTCTCTAGGTCTATCATTTCACCCTCATACTGTGTCAGAGACTCCTAAGTGAAAAGGTTTGTAGTTTCTGACCTACAACATACTTGCTGATCCAGGTGTCTGTGCTTCCAAAAGGTCACAATAAAGTTTAAACATTTAATTTGCTGAAGGCTCCAAGATTCTTAGAATGATCCGTGATATATTTGTGACTCTTTGCCACATAACATCCTTGACTGTCTAGGGTAATTAGGGTATGAGTTTAGGGTAAATTTGTTCTTTGATATTCTTCTGATAAAAGTGTGTTAACCTTACGCCACCCATGTGGGCTGAACCTATGGGTACTGAGGATATAAATTGCTGAAGACTTCTTTGCTCTGGGCTGGTCATCAGTCAGCTCTCTGTGAGCTCTTGTTGACGAGACGAGGGTGCTTTATATTTCATACCAGTGAACCATATTTGTGTTGAAGTATTCTATGCTGAATATGGAAATGTTGCTTTTTTATCCTAAAAGATTTGTAAGTTGTGAAGTAATTTCTGTCCTTAAGCTTATATTGTAATAAACTGGTTTTGTTTAAGAACTAGGGTCTCTTTCTGTTGATTCAGTCCCTTGCCAATTTCTACCCAACCAGTAAAAGAACTAAAGGGGAATGGGAGGGTCCCAGGGAAATAGTCCTGGGGTCCCAGAATCCCGCAACAGGAACCAATATGAGCTAAATCAACAAGTAAAAAAAAATCTTTAAACCTCCCCTCGCCCCGTGAAATGTCTGGCAGCCCCTGCCTTATGTGTCTTGTTAAATTATCGTATGACATTGTGTGCAGTATAGTCAGGAGATCTGAAGATTGTCTGGCAGCTTTAAGTTCTAGCTCTTTGAGCATCATGCACCACTAGGGGGCAAGCTAGACTTATTTTTGGGCTAAGATTGCTCTGAAAGAGCTGTTACTGACCCAAGGTCACCCAGCTGGCTTCATGTAGAGGAGTACAGAATTGAACCGGTTCTCCAGATTAGAGTCTATCACTCTTAACCACTACACCATGCTGGTTCTCTGTGTCTTGTTAATAAGAATCTACAGCACAAGCATGTGGTCAATAATTCATTTTTAAGGAAGAAAAAGAAAGCTGGCTGTCATGAATTTAACTTGGAATTGTCAGCGAGTTTGTTGTGGATACCAGACAGTAATCCGCGTCAGCTTCTCACCACACCTCCTTGTTTGCTCTCTCCACTTGGAAGAGGAATGGATTGCGCCATCAATTCTGGGAAGTTTTCAGGAGGAAAAGGATTTGGTTAAACACACGAGATTTCCCGCATGTTTTTGAACCGCAGACCTCATCCCCAGAACGAATCAGATAGGAAACTAATCGGACCTTAATATGAGGGCATTTTCCCACTCATGGAGTTAATACCCTCAAGCAACTAAAGCACAGAGTGATCCCTAGCACCTTTGGCAGACAGGCAGGCTGGAACCCCAGAACCACTCTGACTTGGGCCATTCAGTTCAATGAAAACCTTCACATGGCCACAAGAAGAATCGAGATGCCCAAGCCTCACCCATGCTACTCTACCGATTATCCAACGTCCTACTTCTGAGCTATTTCTGCTGAGCCTTTTCTTCCTGTCGGTCTCCAAGACCACTAATAACTGATTTTAAAATAAATGATAAAATCCAGAACACCATAAAAGTAGCAAAGTGATAAAATACACTAACCATCAAAAGCCCATAAGAATACCGTATTTTTTGCTCCATAAGACGCACTTTTCCTCCCCAAAAAAGTGGGGGGGAAAGTGTGTGCGTCTTATGGAGCGAATATAGAGCTTTTCTTACCTGTAACAGGGCTCTTTCTTCAGCAGGAACGCAGGGGAACGCCATTCAGGCTGGCATCCCAGCCTTCCCCGCCCCTCCCTGCTGGGCCTGAGCTGTTAAGACTTAAAAGGGAAACGGCAGGAAAACCCCCACCAGGCTAAGTACTCTTTCCCTTTAAGTGCTTTTCCCCTTTAAGACAGCCAGCAGCAGAAAGCCCCGCCCACAGATTAAGCTCTGTGGCTACTTTGCACAGAAAGGCCTGGTTTTGCATGGCATGCCGACGTCTCTCTTCTTTCCTTTCTCTATCTTCCTTCCTTTCCTTTTTTCTGTCTGTCTTTCTGTCTCTCTCTCTGTCCCCACCTTTCTTTCTTCCTTTCTCTCTCTCTCTCTCCTCTCCTTCCTTCCTTTATCTCTCTCTCTCTCTCTCTCTCTCTCTTTCTGTTTCATTTTTTCCTGTTTTCCTGTTTTCCTTGATGTTAGATTGAATTGTAGCTTCAGGCTGTGTTACGTGGACACCCAAAGCATAACTGAAGTTTCTCAGGGTAATTGTCCCTTTACCTTTTCCTCCTTTCCTTCAGCTTAATTAATTCCCATTCTCTGTGCATTCATGAGTAAATTGTTAATATTTAGTTCTGCTTGGGGGGGTGGGCAGGGAAGAGAGAATAAGTACTAGTTTGCAATTCACAGTTTAAAAAAACACTTTAAAATAGCTTTATAGTGCTATTACAACATTATTTATAGAAATACGCAACTGATTTGACTGAGAAGTGAAAAACATTTCACACGCCTGTAATTCAACCACTGGTTTGGGAATGCCACAGCCACAGAAAATCATCTGGTTGTAGGTCATAGGAAAATTGAAGGGCAAAGCAGAACCTTTGTCGAACGGAACTTACTTTCGAGTAACCTTTTAATACATCTTGCCCACAGAGGCCAACATTGCTGGTTTTTCATGGGGCAACTGTTGGTATAACATGTAAGTACCACATGGAGCCCCCGTGGCCATTCTGCTTGTGGCTGCTAACAGAGAAGCAGCACCGGAACAGCACGAAAGTGCCCCAACAAGGACGTCACCCACAACGTCCGGTAGCAGAGCCTGACGGCAGAAACTCCCTTAACTTCAGACCCCTGAAAATAACAGTACACCATCTTTTTCTAGGAGTCCTCAGGGAAGCAAGCTGGCCACTGCCCCACATTTAAGAAGTCGGTCCTCCAAAGACTTCAGAATGAGCCTGTAGTACACCTGGCTTCTGTCAAGGACAAGGAAACAAGCAGGGGGTTTTCTCAGACCACAAAGCCATATGTTTCCCAGACTGTAGGATATGCTTTAATGGCTATCACATATCTTCCTTACAGTTGCTTAAAGACTGGACGGGTTCTTCCAATTCATTAGCCCTAGCACCTTAGCAAGAAAGCAGCCCACATCAGGTAACAACATCTGTCAGGTAGCAGTTTAAAAGCAAAATACAGCCATATACATTTGCAACGCAGAGCAGACCAGGCAATGGAGCTGAGTGGGTTAACCATTGCATCCCCAACAGGATTTTGCAAATGGAAACCTCCCGACCCCCCAAGCTGTTATTGGCCTTTTCAAAGAAAAAAGGATAACCACCTTTCCTTTCTTCTAAAAAGGGCTATAACAGCAGAGGGAAGTTTTCCATTTGTGCAGCTATGCCGGGGCAAAGGGGTTAACGCTCCTCTCCCCATTGCTCTAATTGGTTTTACGATGCTGGGAAGATCCAGACACAGACCTCCCCAGCCAGCTTATCTGTGTTGACCCACAATGACAACCAAAAGACGTTACAAATTAACTCATTTCATTGCCGATAGCACGGGAAGCCCATAGCCACTGCTGTTCACGCCTTGTGCCCCTCACAAGAGATGGTACCGCCCTGAACGCCCAGACCCAACTCCAAGACTACAACACTTTAAAAAAAAACAAAACACAGCATGCCACATTACACAGTTTGTGAGCAAGAGACAGCAAGAACTCTGCTTCACCCAAGAGTGACCTCAAAGCAGTGATCTCACAGCACCGGGTGGAGCAAATACCACACCCAGTCTCGGGGGGGGGGGGGGGGAGATGTGGGAGGAGATGACACCAGACAGTTTGTCAGCAATTAAATAGGCAAGATGCTGACTCTTTTTTCCCCCGTTACAAAATTATTTCCGTTGCATACAGCAGCTTGGGCTATATACCTGCTCCATCGTAAGCAGAGTTACACCCATCTAAATCCAGTGAAGTCAGTGGGCTTAGAAGGGTGTAACAGTGTTTAGGATCACACCGATAACATTCCAAGAGGAAGATTAGAACCAGAGTGGCGCTGTTCTGAAGGCTGATACCAACACTAGCTCTAATTCTGATTCGAGATATCCTAAGTCAATTCACTCTCTGAACGTTAGTTCCTTAGCCGATGGACTGCATAGATTTTCACATGGGAAGAATAGGTTCTTTCAAAGACAGTACATCTTGCTCTTAAGTGGAGAATGTACCATTTCACCAGCCACCATTTCAGAACAGAGCAGGAGGAATACCTCTTCCAAGAGGGTACCTGCTTGTGATTTCTACAAGTACTTTGCAATTTTAAAAACTGGGGGGGGGAGGGGGGGGATAAAGTCTGCCCCCTAATTAATAAAGGGTTTTTGTTCCTGCTGTTAGAACTATAACAAGGATCCTGGTGGCACAGCTAAGAAGATGGTCTTTGGCTAAAAGAGTTCCTCTGTCACACACAACAGACAATATTGGGCTGAGTAGACCACTGGGGGCATATATAGCAGCAGTACAAGAGATGTCCATGCCACCAAGTATTCAGACAGCATAACGTTCTTTAAAAAGGCCTCAATTAAACCTTGCTTGACTGTCTTCTGCTTTTTGCGGTGAATGGACAGAATAAACAACTGCCACAAACTAAGGAACTGAACTCTTGTGTGGTTTTTTTTTTTTTTGCACCCTTTCAGGGCTTCCATCCCCCCCTTCCTGCGTGTTTTTATGAGTCAGGCATTAGGCAAGAATGCAATGGGGCGGGAGACCTACTAATAGCCCAGGGGAAACTTGCGTCTGGACTGGGCTGACTCAGAAGAAGGCAGAAGGAGAAAGCACAGCTGTCTGGAGTTCTCTCTGCCTCCTGAAGGCCTGTGGACAGCAGCCCAAGAGAACTCTGGGGCAGAAAAAGACCCAGACAAATCCAGAGTTTGTGGTGCAGGGAAAGATGCTACAGCTTGATGAAAAATTCAAAGCCTCCACACCACAGCCCCTAATACACTCTTGGGGAAAAAACGGTGTCTTTGGATCATGGTACTTGCCAGCACTTGCCCTACCCCACGGTTATACAGAAAAGTACCACAATCCTCCTCTGCACATTCAAAAGTCTATTAAACTTTAGTTGAAGTGACTGGTTCACACTGCATCAGCCCACCATATAACGGACAGAAGAAAGTTTATGTCAGATGCAAGGATGGTTTCCCTTGCAGCTGGTCCTGCCCTTCTCAGTTCCCCAACAAAAGAGGACACAAGGGACCTGCCAGGCATCCCTTGCAATTTCCAGGCAAGAAGCCACTCCTGAGAAGCGCTTCACAGTCTCCTTGAGTGGAAACCTCTTTTTCAACGTTACAGCTTTCCTGTGCCACTTTGAAGAAAGGGCTTTCCTACCCCTCTCGTGACACTGCACTAGAACAGTGAGAGTGCACCGATCCTCACATCGCCATGGACTACTGCTTCTCTCTGCACACCAGGTGCCATGCGGGACAGGAGGCCTTTCCTTCCCTCACACCAGCTGCACTGCCTCCAGCATGTCTGCCAGGATGTAAGTGCTGTCCCAAGCACGGCTGGGTTGCTGTAGGGCTTTCTCCAGGACCTGGGCTGATGCCCGGAGCTCTGCAGGAGGTAGTTTGTGCCTGGACTGCTGCTGGCAGAAGAGGATCTCGTTCACTTCCCCCTTGATCCGCCGGGCATATAGCAGAGGGAACGCCTCTTTAAGGGCAGCCAAAACAGTGTCTTTGAGCTTGGCATCTCGGCACACAAGATTGAGAATGAAAACACCTACAGAAAGTAAAAATGGGAACCCTTATTTAATTGGCAGTCAAGTCCACCCAGAAATCACTTCTCCTGATCACTTCCAAGATCTCCCCTCCGGTCCCAAAAATCTGCCATAAAGCTGCCCTCGCCTCAGTATGCTCGCCTCTTCACCCATGAGGGGCTAGCAAACCAGCTGCCTTTGGAGGAGCCACTGCTTACGCTCTCATGTATCAGCCGTTTTACAGACTGGACTAAGACCCAGCCTTTGGAAGACAAATCCCTGCTAAGGCCAGTGCAGAGGGCCAATGGATTCACCTCACCTTCCGTTTTCAGCAGGGCCCTCACTTTTTGCAGAAAAGGCCTCTCCACAAAGGCCGGGGGCGGGCAGCTCATTCCCACGGCGGAGTCCTTGCTGTCCACATCGAACATGATGGCATCGTAAGAGGATGGCTCTGGGGAAGGCGGGGAAGAGAAAACACAGCAACCCACTCCTGAGAGACTGATTACAGAGACAGAGTTTGGAAGTACAAATGGGAACGAATGCTCCCTCTAAGCTGTGGAGTCTTGTGAGCAAGAATTCTACTTTGTGAGCTACTGGCATTCAAGTTCTGAGCGAGCGATTTGGCTACCACATAAATTAGTTGGCTCTGGAGCTATCCTTCCTGAGCTAAGACAGAAATGTGTGAGCCAGAGGCTAAAAAACTGTGAGCTACCTCACACTAACTCAGCTTAGAGGGAACACTGGAGGGTACACAAGAGCCCTGACAGTGACCCACAACAGGACAGTGTGGTTTCCCTCGGGGGTTTTCCCAACAGAGGTCAAAAATATGGCCACCTATTTTATTTCTCCTGTACTGAAAAGGGCACAGTTGGCTATTTGAAAAGACACACCATCCACCCAAGAGGGGTGGAATTGGTCATCTCATATTCCGTTACAATCCATTGTTTTGCTGACCAGGGATTAGCCCTAGACACTAGGGTGGCCTAAAAGCAACTCAGTTACCGAAGGTGGAGAATTTTCTCTGGCTTCTCCCCTTTCCTCTGCTAGACAGAGATAGAGTTGGAGGCCAACAGGAAACACATTTTTACAAACGCTTAGCCATTCTCATTTCCTCTTTGTTAGGGGCATTATCAGGAAAGGGTCTCAAATGACTCCAGGGCACTGTTCCCTATAAGCTGAGTTAGTGTGAGCCAGCTCAGTTTTTCAGCCTCCAGCTCACAGATTTTTGTCTTTGCTCAGGAAGGATGGCTCCAGAGCAAACTGGTTTATGCAGTAGCCAAATCGCTCGCTCACAACTTGAATGCCAGTAGCTCACGACATAGAATTTTTGCTCACAAAACTCCACAGCTTAAGAGGGAGCATTGCTCTGGGGGTGTATCCAGACATCCATGGACTTGCCCTTTTCTGCTGCAGACCACTGAGCCCTTCCATGTTTTGTTCCTGGGGGTCAGCAGGCCCTCAGGAACAAGGGGGGGGGGCATTGCAGCAGGAGGAAGGAATCAGCTGTTAACATCAGCCCCCCTTTCTTAAGTCCTGAATGCTATTCTTCTTTGGAATGGTGTGGTTGGATACATGCTGGTGTGTGGCAGTTACACCCTCAGTAGCAAAAGCAGCAATGGAGAAACAAAAAGAAGAGGAGGAAAAAGAAGAGATTGGATTTATACCCCGCCCTTCACTCGGAGTCTCAGAGCAGCTTGCAATCTCCTTTGCCTTCCTCTCCCCACAACAGACACCCTGTGAGGTAGGTGGGGCTGAGAGAGCTCTTTCGAGGACTGCTCTTGAGAGAACAGCTCTGAAAGAACTTGTCACTAACCCAAGGTCACACCAGCAGCTGCATGTGGAGGAATCAAACCCGGTTCTCCCAGATTACAGTCTGCTGCTCTTAACCACTACACCAAACTGTACAGGGAAAGGTTAGAGCAAGTCAGCTCATGGGTACATGAGAATGCTTCAGTGTCCTGAGACTTCGGGCCCAGCCCACCTCTAGCTCTACCCTGCAACATGGGCATCACTTAATTTTTCTTAACCCTCCAGTAAGTTGCACAGAAGAGGTAATGTTGAGAAATGCAGCTCGTGAAGCAAAGCGTGACTGCAGAAATTCCCTCTTCTAAACAGCTGTTAAGTACAAGAGGCGCAGCTTCCTTTGTTGCCGGTCATCGGATGTTTCCCCTTTAAAATATACCTGTGAACAAAAACTTCCAGCAACAACACCACTGTCTCCCGAGCCACTTGTTGGTCCTGATCCATGTTAGTGCATCATACTGAAATATGCAGCAGCTGCAGCCAACAGCTAACTCCGGACCCACTGAGGACTCGTCACCTGGGACAAATGCTCCTTTTTCCAAATGGGGATGCCAGCCCTTCCTCGGTGGTGGTGGTGGAAAGCACCTTCGAGTTGCAGACGACTTAAGATGACTCCGTAGGGTTTTTAAGCAAAAAGACGTTCAGAGGTGGCTTGCCATTGCAGAGCTCACCGGATTTCAGCCTCCGGCTCACACATTTTTGTCTTCGCTCAGGAAGGATGGCTCCAGAGCAAACTCACTGATGCAGTAGCCAAATCACTCACTCACAACTTGAATGCCAATAGCTCACAAAGTAGAATTTTCGCTCACAAGACTCCACGGCTTAGCGGGAGCACTGGTTGTGATTATTAGTGTACAACAATGCTAAATGATGCTAATGTAAGGCAAAAGGTCACCCTACCAAACAGAACACAGTCATCGCATTTAGTTATAGCAAAATCGAAGGGCATTTTGTTTTCATTTCCAGGAACGGGATTTTATTTCCATGTTACAGCCTGAAGGAAACAGCAGGGCTAAGGCACCCTCTAGTGGCAGCCAATAGTCATGTCAGATTTCTTTTTCTTTTTTTGTCCTTAAGTGACAGCTGATTTATGGCAACCTCATAGGGTTTTCAAAGCAAGAGACCAGAACTGACCAGCCTGGGCTATCCAAGTCAGGGCCAGGTTTCTTACTCAGAGACTTTTTCTTGCAATTGTCCGATCACACCAAATTCCAACCAACACAACTCACAGCGCTATGTGGCAATGTAAAGGATGCCTAACCTCCTTTTCACTCACATAAAAGCAGCATGGTTCCACAAGAGGTGCTGGAAATGCTTACCCCTTGGGTAGAAAGAACCAACAGATGACAGCCATCTTTACAGTTCCTTGAAGAAGCTTTTGTAACAGACCAGGGCACAAAACCCCCACACCCCCTCAGCCTGGCTGCAGCTAGAAGGGCCCCCGAAGAAGTAGTTACCTTCAGCCGCTAGGCTGGAGACATAGGCTAAGCCATCTGCAATGTGCACCTTCAGCCTGTCTCCCACGGAGAAGTCAAACCACCGCGTGGCCACTTCCAAAATGGCAGGGTCAATCTCCACCACCTCGACAGTGCACTGCAAGAAGTAGTCGTGGATGAAGAGGGGCAGGCTGCCACCGCCCAGGCCAATCACCAGCACCCGGATCGGGACCTCTGCAATCAGCACACAAGAGCAGTCAGGGAATCCGCAGGCACACATCTAGGGGAATACGACTGACCATGGGGATGTGTCATGCCAGAATGTTTCCGTGTCACTCTCCCTGGGGCCAACAAACCCACAGCATACAGACACCCTCTTGGACATCTGGTGGCTCTGTCCTGTAAGCGTCCACTCAACCGCAACTGCATTTCATTTTGTAGGCTGTTTCGAGCAAGTAACTGGGAGACATGGCATAGAAATGTTCTAAATAAATACATCTCTGTGCCATGGAGGGTGCAAGTTTCTCCCAACCACATCATCTCCCCGACTCATTAATGTACTTAACTTACAGTCCGTCTTTTTTGCCAAGACTCAAGGAAGATTACAAAATCAGAAATCAATATTAACCAGTAAGTGAAGCCACCTCTGAAGTACCCGCATCTATGGTCTTTGCACAGAAAACTCAACCCACTTACTATTGCCGTTTCCTGGGCCATTTGGTCCCAGCCCCCCTTACAAGTCTCTGGCCACGCATGGAGGCTAACTTGGGCTAGCCCTCCAGCCTAACAAAACATGTCCCTGGCCCATGAAACTACAGGCTGCAATTTGCTGATTTCCAGGGGTGCTCTAAGATTGCTTTAGCATGCAAATGAACCTTGAGGATGGAAAAGAAACTGGCAGAATTACTAGTGATTTGCAAAATGCCCCACTGGACGGCAGCGTCAGGACCGCCACAGCTTCTCTGAACAAGCCCTAGGTTTGAATTTGGAACAAGCCTGAGAGAGCATAGCTTTACTCACGCACCAGGGTGAAATGCAGCTTACCTGGGAGACGTTCGGGATTCTTCAGCAGGCACAGGCCTGCAACCATGGCTCTGTGATGAGCACAACACAGGTAGCTCTTGTCAATGGACAGACCGGTGGATGCTTCAGCGGGCTTCACAGGATCACTGGAAGCTGCTTTCTTCTTCTTTTTGGACTTCTTGTTTCCTGACCCATGCAAGGTTTTAAAAAATTGAGAGGGGAAAAAAACAGATCACTAAGGTAGAAGAAGTGGGGCAGAAGTCCACCTGGGGAAGTAACTTGGGGCATGACACACCTGTCTCCAATGGCCAGTTTGCATGTCTCCCCCCGCCCCCAACTGGGGCAAGGCTTAGCATCAAGGCAGCATCAAAGCCCTGCTGCCACCCCCAGTGGAGCCACGTTCAACCAGTCTGCGTGCCACCTTCAAAACTGAGCAGGTTATTTCTGTACATTGCACCAGCAATCACAAGCCAGCTGAAGAGCCCTGACTGGGTCTACGTTTATAGGGGTCTTTCAGAGCTGAGCAAATCGGACTGCAAAAGCAGGCAGCTGGCTCTCGGGAAAGTCAATCCTGCAAACTCTAAGCCAGAACTGTGCCTATTCTGGACCACCAGTCCAGAAGTGCCCTTTTCCTATTGTTGCCCATGCACCTGGCACTTCTACAAAGGAGAGGTTTGCTTAGCGCCAAGGGATTTGATGATCAAGACTGGGAGCATGGAACCTAGTGGCACAATAGAAAGAGGAGAAATCCTGGAGTACTCCGTGCAGAGGAGCAAGAGCAGGAGTTATTTCATTTGTATATTTTGATTCCACCCTTCCTAATAGGAGCTCAGGCCGCTGTACAGCATTTTATCCTCACAACAACCCTGTGAGGTAGGTTAGGCTGAGAGTGTGTGACTGGCCCAAAGTCACCCTTCCATGGCACAGTGGGGATTCGAACCTGAGTCCTCAGATCTTAGTCCAACATGGCAACCACTACACCACGCTGGTTCTCACCACCCAGACCTCCTCTGGTGCCTCAAGTTTTTGCACTGAAACAACTCATATCTTAGTTATCTCCAAAGCCACGGGGACTGGATACTATTTCTGTTATAATTAAAGTCAAGATCTCTGGATTCTGTTAAGGCCGCTTGACTCTGGGGTTTCGCCACAGCTTCAAGCGATACTGGTGCCTACACTCACCCACTCCACACCATTCAGCCCTGCCCACAAGTCCTCATACTACAGAACAGGAATCTGATGCACTCGCTTTGGGAAAGGGGGGGGGGCTCCCTCACTGAGAGGTTGTCCAAGCCCCACATATTTCACCTTTGCAAGGTGCTCCGGATGAAAGTCGGGCTTCTGACTGCACCACGTTCCTGTTGCTGAGGAAGATAAGATGGCGGAAGTAGCGGGCATCATCTCCCTTCACATCCTCGATGATGTACTCTCCGCTGAGGGAGCTCGTATCACGATGCTGAATAGTGCGGATCCCAATGTCTCCACCCACTGACAGGAAAGGAACCTGGGAGAGGAGAATGGAACAAGAAATTGATACAGACCACTTTATTTCGAGAATATCTGTGCCGTCCAGTATTCCCTCTAAGCTAAGTAAGTATGAGCTGGCTCAGTTTTTTAGCCTTCAGCCCACAGTTTTTTGTCTTAGCTCAGGAAGGATGGCTCCAGAGCACGCTAATTTAAGCCGTAGCCAAATTGCTCACTCACAACTTTAATGCCAGTAGCTCACAAAGTAGAATTTTTGCTCACCAGACTCCACCGCTCAGACGGAGCATTGCTGTCCAGAATTCCCTCTAAGCTGAGTTAGTGTGAGCTAGGTCACAGTTTTTTGGCCTCCAGCCAATTTTTGCTCGCAAGACCCCACCGCTTAGAGGGAGCATTGCTGCCTCTCCAGAGGCCTGCTCAAGGATGCGACTACACTAAGCCAATAAAACAAACATTAAGCTAGGGCATAAAAAATGAACTGAGCAGCCTAAAACGATATATTTTTAAAAAAACAGTTTCCAGGCCAGAAACAGACCACGAGACAGCTGAAAACAATGGAACTCTCAGTTAAGACTTGTCAGACTCATGAACAAACTTACTCTCAAGAACACTCTCTGAGCAGTGATTTGTTTATTGAGAAATTAGGATGTTTCACATGATGACTATCTTGTGTCAGAACTGACCAGGTTGGCTCCAGTTCAGGAATTAGACATGATTCAAACAAGCCCTCCCCGCCTTGCCAGTGACCCGTCCAATCGATCCATTCACTCAGCCTGCCTAAATCTAGAACGCACCATTAGCCCTCCTTCCCCCACCTGCAATTTATCTAGGACAGGCCGGCTAGCAGAGACAGGCATTCAGGGTCGTTCCACATGCTCGGGAGGCCTCTGAAGAAAAAAGTTGCGATGCAACTAAGCATTTTCCCACACACACTAACATCCACACATCCCCATGCCCCATGCAAACAGGATGAACACAGGCAGTGAACCCTGAGTATACAAAACTCATGGCAAACGAGGTTTCGAGTTTGACAAGACTAAAAAGAGATACATTTTGCCCTAGCACCTGAAGGAAGCCAAGGTAGGCCTTCCAAAGGTGCAACACCATCACTGAAAAAGATATGTTTTTGGTCTAGCAAAATGCACTAGAACAGCAAGGTTAAGCACAGGGACATATCTATATACTAATAGCCAAGTGCCCCCTGTGCGTGCAGATATCTAAATCCGCACATCGGGGGCACCTAGGGGGCAGAGAGATTTTCCTGCACACTTGGGGGACTTCCCAGGTGTGCAAAAAATCTTTTAAAAGTTTTAAAAAAACTATACAGGGGATATTTAAACCCCCCCCCCCAAAAAAAGTAAAAGAGTGTTCCCTGCGCATGTGCAGAGAATGCTCTGGGAATGGTGCCTGGCAGCCATTGCTGGGGAGGGGAGGGAGGGGAGAAGGCTAGACGGGCTGGAGGACACGAGCCGCTCTGGCCTCGCCGCTGGTGCCGGGGGGGGGGATTGGCGGGCCCGGCAGCTTGGAGCTGCGTGCGCCTCGCTGTCAGTGGAGGGGGCGGGCGAGAAGGCCTGACGGGCCCCACACGGGCCTCGCCATTGGGGGGGGAGGTGGGAGAGAAGGCCCGGCAGCTTGGAGCTGCGTGGGCCTTGCCGTCAGTGCCAGGGGAGAAAGGTAGGAGGCTTACCTGCGGCAGCTTCCTCCTCCTCCACGTGGAGGCCCCCCGCTACGAGTATCGCAGGTCCTTGCCTCTTGTGAAGCTCTATTTCTGTCATAGACAACTAAGCGTATTGGGTGTGTTTCAAATCTGTTCTCCAGGGTCTCAAGAATTTCTAACGCCCACTACCTGGGATCCTTGGAGATGGGAACTGAACCTGGTACCTTATGTGTGCACAAACTGCTCCCTGGGCAATAAGGCCATCCTACAAACAAAAGGCAATGCAAACTTTAATCCACCTTATCTGTCAAAAGCACACGTACTGCTTCCTTCTCCAGCAAGCACCAGTCACAGAGGGAAAACTTTCATTCCTTTTGGGGAAAGCCTGACAGGTTAGCTTTGGCTCCAGACCAAGGGGTGGCTGGGGGGGAGGTGAATACAAAAGCAATGCCAGCTTCCAAATCCGGGGGGGGGGGAGTCTGAAGTTTTCCACTATTTTTCATGAGGTTCATAATCTTATGCCAAAAAACAACTTAGCCACAAAGACAGCAAATCTGCCTGTGACTCCAACAAACCTGACCTGAGCAGCATGTAAAAGTTTAGGATCGAAGTAGCGGAGTACAAAAGCACCATTTCCCCCACAAGGCAGAGAGCAACTGGTTTTGCTTAGGTTTTCTATAGGGCTTTTTCAACAGCGGTTCACAAAGCAGCTTACCTTCTGCTGGGCCTGGAGACCGGGCGGGGCCAGCTCCATCACTTTTCCCGACAGCTCCGCCTGGATGGCTTCCATGCTTTCATAGTGCTGATCCCAATGCAAGGCCACAGTGACCAGGCGTCGGAACCCTGCACTGGCAGCCAACTGTTTTCGTCCTTCCTCAGTCCCAAACAGCCACTCAGTTTCTCTGCCCTGTGGAACTGGGGACAGACAAGCCAGCAAATAAGAACAGCCCTGCTGGATCAGACCAATAGTCCATCTAGTCCATGATCTTCTCTCACGCAGTGGCTAGTCAGTTCCTCTGGATGGCCAGCAACAGGGCACAGAGGCTGAGGCCTTCCCCTGATGTGGCCTTCTGGCTCTGGGATTCAGAGGTTTAGTGCCTCTGAGTGTGGAGGTTCTCCTCAATCACCACAGCTAGTAGCCATTGATAACTTATCCTCCATGAATCTATCTATTCCCCTTTTAAAGCTGTTTATCCTGTGGCCATCACTTCATCCTCTGGCAGCGAATTCCACATTTTCGTCACTCTCTGTGTAAAGTAGTATTTCCTTTTGTCCGTCCTAAATCTACGGCCCATCAGTTTCGTTGAATGCTCTCAACTTCCAGTATTTTGGGAAAGGGAGAAAAATCTCTTTGCCAACTCTCTCCACTCCATGCATAATTTTATAAACCTCTATCATGTCCCCCCTTTTAGTTGTCTCTTTTCTAAACTGAAAAGTCCCAGACTCTTCAGCCTTTCCTCATAGGGAAAGTGCTCCAACCTCCTAATCATCTTGGTTACCCTTCTCTGTACTTTTTCCAGCTCTGCAATGTCCTTTTCGAGATACGGTGACCACAACTGTACTCAGTATTCCAAATGAGGCCGCACCACAGATCTATACAGGGGCATTACAATATCACGGACGCTGCAGGAACGCTTGCCCACGTGTCTCAGGAAGGCAGCTAACCCAGTCTTCCTTCACTGGCATTGAAGGAACGAGCCACTGTCTGTCACTTCTCAGCCACAGATCTGAGTCAGAACAGCTCGTCTTGATTCATTTGTAACAGCAAATCACTCTACTCGGATAGCTCCTCTCCGCTCAGCAATTCCGAGAACAGGAAACGGGTAAAAATGAAGTTTGGAAGGAAAACCACAGCACAAAGTTTTCATTTGGGGAGGTACTGTGGCTCAGTGACAGAACATCAGCTCTGCATGCGGAAAAACCCAGGATCAATTCCCAGCACCTCCAATTTAAAAGTATAGTTTCTTTATTACTATTATTATTTTTGGTATTTTGTGTGCGCGTTTGCGTACGTGTGCATGCATGCCTGGAAGTCATGGTTGACTTCTGGTGACCCCTAATGGGGCTTAGACATTTCAGAGAAGTGGCTTGCTGTTGTCTGCCTCTGTATCCCGGCCCTGGCATTCCTTGGCGGTCTCCGATCCAAGTACTTGCCAGGGTCAGCCCTGCTTAGCTTCCGAGATCGGGCTTGCCTGGGCTATCCAGGTCAGGGCAGTTTTTTTATTATTCACTTTAATTATAATCCTGCCTTTTCTCCCCAAGGAAGACCCCATGACTTACACTATTCTCCTCTCCTGAGTTTTATCATCGCAACAGTCCCGGTCTGAGGGATACGCGGTTGGCCTGTACCAGGGCTAGGGCTTTCTCGGTGGCGGCCCCATACTGGTGGAATGAGCTCCCGGATGACATCAGGGCCCTGCGGGATTTGTTGCAGTTCCGCAGGGCCTGCAAGATGGAGCTCTTCCGCCAGGCTTTCGAATAGGGGCCGCCACGGGGGAGATGGCAGGACAACATCGCCCTGGATCCACAGGCCGCTGTGGATCTGTTGCCGCTGCTCTCCAGGAGCACGTAGATGCCGCCAGTACTGCTATGTGAGTCATTTTATAATGTTGTTTGTTTATGCTTTTAAATTGTAAACCACTTCAGTGGTATGTCATGTTGTGAGCCACCTTGAGCCAGTTTGCTGGAAAGGCGGGATAAAAATGCGAACATAAATAAATAAATAAACAAACAAACAAACAAACAAACAAATAAATAAAACAGTCCTGCAAGGTAGTTTAGGTTGAGAGGGTATGACTGGCCCAAAATCACCAGCAAGCTTTCATGGCAGAATGGGGATTCAAACCAGGGTCTCCCAAAGCTTATTCCCAAACTAGAACCATTGACGGCACACTAGCTCTCACTGTCAGACCCTGGAGAGTCAGCATAGACAATTAGACATCTGGTAAACCGTGAGCTTGACTCTGTATAAGGCAGCTTTATGAGCACCCATTCATTCGTTGTCAAAACCCTCCCTTCTTTTCACCATGGTAAAAGGAAGTACTCCAGGTTGGCTGCTCTCTTCTGGAAGAAAGATGTCGTAGTCTGGGAAGACATAAACAACTTGGCAAGCCAGCACTTGCAAACTTTCCAGCACCCTTAAGGAAAAGTAATGGTTTGAAGATACATTCTGACCCTTCCTATCATCTCCTATCATTTGCTATCGCTGCCTTACATGGCACTCTGTTTCAATGTACTCAGCACCTCAGTGGACTTGGAAAAGGCAGAAATCCCCCAAACTGGGAAATTACTGGCTGAACTCCCCAGCCTGGACTGCCAAGCAAGCAGACAACATGGAGGAAATAAACTCACCGATGAAGATGGCAAAGCGATTGTCCCGCGACACCTTCACGGCTGGGCAGTGCACCACATGCAAGGTGTAGCGGGTGTGGCCCCCGTCCTGGCTGCAGAGGTCCAGGGAGACGTCCCCCATGCCAGGATTCTTACTGAGCTGGCCGCGTAGGAGGGCGTATTGCTGCCTCTCTTTCACCGCCTCAATCAGATGCTCCAAAGAGGAAAACCGGACGGGCTTGTCATGTTTCTCTGCACACAGTTCCAGGATTCGAGAAGCTGAGCCGGGCACTGGCTTCATCTTCGTCATAACATAGACAAACACCGGCAGGGCAAATCTGCCTTCGGAAGTGGTAGCTTCCTTCCCAGAGGCTTGGTGTATTCGAACCATCCAGCCTTCCTTGGAGAAATATTCCACGGCCGCCTTCAAGACGTGCGCTTGGGCTAAGGAGACACACAGGTAACGCCCTCCGAACTGGAGGACACGGCCAATTTCAGCAAACATCCTCTCTGCCCTGGCCAAAGTGACCTCTTCTCCATCAGTCAGGAGGGCATCAAGAGTGCCTTTGTCTAAGACCACCTGGAAACACCCGTCAGGGAAATCCATCTGCAGCACATCCATGACCAGGTAGCTCATCTTGGGCCGCAGGTGAGCGCTGCGCTCCCCCATCTGCTTGATGACCATTTCACTAATGTCCACGTTGACGATACTCTGGTACCCAACATCGTAGAGCTGCTCACTCATTTCTGAGTTGCCACACCCGACAACAAGGATCTAGTGGGAGGAAAAGTAAGGACAGCGCATCACATCTCTCATAAGTGAACCAGAAGATGCTGTTTAACATGAACAACGCGAGAACAGTGTTCCAGCACCCGATCAAAGAGAGAGTGGAGCATGAAAAAGCATGTCAAAGAAAACTCACACTGCTGTGTTAAAAAAGGTCTTGCTGTGAAGCAGATCTCAAAGAGTGTGCACGCAGAGCTTTCACACAAAGTCCATTGACATGGACAGGAGCTCTGCAAGCACAGGGTTGTTCATTTCAAAAGATCTGTGAAGGAAGATGCTACAGAGATTTGTTCTCTATGCTAACTGATGGCTGTGTGTATATTTGGAGGAGGGGGGGGTTGGATTTCCCACCTAGGAGATCCAAATGCCAGCCCTTCACCTGGTCACACAACCAGCTATGTGTGTGGAGGGGAGTAAGCAGGCTACCAAATGTGGGGGGGGGGGGGCAGCAGGGAGGAGACTTTTAACTCCAGCAACTTTACACACACAATCCACCAAGTTTAGAAAGGCATTTCTCTTTTCACTCTATCCTCTCAATTCTATGGGTAAATGAGACTCAGAGAGACCAAACTGGTGTGAAAACTGGAAACATTGGGGGGGGGGGGGAGTCTTTTTTTTGGGTAAATCTTTTAAAAATAACAAGAATACAGGGCTTTTGTGGCAACTCAAAGACTAACAACATATTACCCAACAGCCTTCCTGTCAGAACAGGGATTTAAACCTGAGTTTCCCAGACACTACTAGCCCATTGCGGCTTTCCTGCCTACCTTTCCTTCTCAAACCTGTGCAGCAGAATGGTGTGATGAAAGGACCACAGTACTCCAGATGAGAGATCATGATTTTGAGTAGTGCCACCACACAGGGGGAAAAAGAATCCCTGCAAGTAGAAGTTACACAAGAGGAAGAGGACAAAGCGACATTTTCAGCTCAAAGTTCTCATTTTCATCTGGTGTACTATAGAAGCTAGAGTGTTAGCCTAAAATCTGGGAGACTCAGATTCAAACCCCCACTCCACCACAGTGACCCTGGCCCAGTCACATGCTTTCTCATTCAGCCTAGCCTTGCCTATTTCAGGGAATTGTTGTGAGAATAAAAAGGAGAGGAGAAGGCCCCTGTAAGATGCTTTGGGCAGAACAACAGAGAATGAATTGAATGGGGGGGAAGTGGTACAGTCCTCTCCATCACAGTATTGCAAAAACTAGGCACCTGGAACCGAAGTCACAAAACCGTGACAAAGACAAAACAGAAGTCCTGCGGTACCTTAAAAGGCTAACGGTTTCTATTCTAGCATAAACCTTCAAAAGTTCCACTAGACTCCTGATTGTTTGTACCACCACTTGGAAGCACACAACATTTATGAACTGTTTTAAAATGTAAATTCTGTGCCACTTTATTTGAGAGTAACCCCGCTGAATGTTATGAACATTATGAAATTTATTTCTGATTAATAGCACAGCACTCAGGACCAGTATTTTCTCTAAGCTGAGTTAGTGTGAGCTAGCTCACAGTTTTTTAGCCTCCAGCTCACACATTTTTGTCTTAGCTCAGGAAGGATGGCTCCAGAGCAAACTAATTTATGCAATAGCCAAATTACTCGCTCACAATTTTAATGCCCATAGCTTACAAAGTAGAATTTTTGCTCACAAGACTCCACAGCTTAGAGGGAGCATTGCACACAGTAAATATCACAAAAAGTGAGATACACAGTATTTATGCAGGAATGTTAAGAAAATATTCTCATGGGTTGCTATTGCATCAAATGGTAAAAATGACTATTCCAGAGTTATTTTATTCATTTACAGAAAGATTTTTTTGTCAGGCGGTCTTTTGGGAACAAGCTTTGGCAAAACGCGGCTCTTAATTAGCTAGCTCGCCTGTAAAGAAGGTGAGGATCGAAGGAAGACGCAGACTGATGCTATTGAGTTTACCGGACTTCTTGGGGTGCACAATTTGTATGGACAGGGCATAAATGTATTCCTTCGGGGTCCAGGTGTAGGGCTCCTATTTTGTGACAGGAAGTCTGCTGACTTTTTTAAGCGACAATTTATTCCCCTGTTGTGTAAAACATTTGTTTTCTGAATCATTCTGTAAACTGTATACATTGGGGCTTGTGCCATATTCGTTGGAACAGTTACAATATACTTTATGCATTTTTATAGGATTTACTGTATCCGTATTATGTTTCCAGGACACAAGTGAATAGCACCACCGTTTCCTGTTCCTTGGTTACTCCAACTCTTCCCACGACCCCTATTTGCATCCCCACTCCCGCCTCCTCGACGCCGGATCGAGTCTCACCGAGTCCCGCGGGCGCAGGTACCGCTCCAAGGGCTCGCGAAGCTCCCCCCACTCGCCGTACCACTCGAAGGCGCGCTCGCCTCGCTCGCGGAAGAAACGCTCCCAGTAGCCCGCCGACCCGAAGTCCTGCGCCCGCCTCGGCAGCAACCGCAGCCCCTCCATGGCGACTGCCGCCAGGACCAGGCGCGTGGCTTCCGCCCGAGAGAAATATGCCGGAACTACTATCTTCCTCTCCACCGTCCCCACCACACTATTGGCCACTCGCCCGCTAGCCTCGAAGGTCGTTGGCCAGTTTTTTACCCGCCTGTGAATAGCGGCCTCGGAACCCAGTCGTAGCAAAATATTTTAAAATTCCGTGCTGTCATTGGCCAGAAAAGGTGGGGGGAGAAGCCGCTTTTTTATGATTGGCGGAGGACGTACACTTGCGCAGATCGGCGATAGCGAGAATGTCGGCTGCCGGGAGAAGCGTGGTGTTCGTCACCGGCAATGCGAAGAAACTGGAGGAGGTGGGGAAAGAGCGGTAGGGTTGGCTCCTCTGAGGCCCCGCATCTCTTTAAATAGCAGGGAATGGGCCCAGTCCAAATAATTATACTTGTCTTGATCCATAAAAGCAATTTGTAATTGCAATGCAGAGTAGTAGTTATCGCTTTTATAATAAAACAACTTGCAATTTCGATGTAAAGCTATTCTTGCGCTCATTTAGAACAGGAAGCTATAATTGCAGTGGAAAGTGGAAATAAAACATACCGTATTGCAATGTGTTAAATTTCTGTTTTCGATCACTGAAGATCAAATCAGCCCAGATGGGACCAGCATTGCTAATGCCGGTTTGAAAAGCGTGCTCTGTATCTGCTGTATCTAATTACGTACAGATCTCCAGCTTGTCTCTCTATGTTGACCTTTTGCTTTTTGTGCAAAAGGTATTGTGTGAAACAGAAATTTAGAAACCGTAAGGGCTAACAATAGATCAGGAACCAAACGAAACGAAACGTCACTGATGGGCTATATCACAGATGTATACAAAGGGACCCTCTCTGAGATTTAAGAGGTGGAATTCAGACCCGGGTTTTCTCACCCAGGATCAGTTTATCTCTTTACCTTTTGGTGTGCAGTAATATGTTGACTAAGGCTCTTTCTCGGACTGGCTTACATTTGAGACTGTGGAGCCACCTAGTTCCCAGTGGATGGGAATCCTGGTTGTGTGTGCTTGAGCTAAAACTACAAGCTGCCACCTTGTCCAGTTTGGTATGGCGACCCACAAGTCCAAATTCATGTGGCATGGTCACCCATCTAGGACTAGCCCAAGGTTTTTTGGCACCCTGGCAAGCTGTGACCTTTGGCACCTATCTAGTTCAGCATTCCATCTTCTACAGTGGCTAATCAGATGTTTTTGAGAAACCAACACAGAACACAGCTGCCCACACTATGAACTCCACACAAGCGACATTCTGATATACACGGCCTTTGCATATGGAGGTTGCATTCCAGCCCCTGACCACCCTCTCCTTCTCCATTATTCCCCTCTAACCTCTCCCCCCGCCCCCAATTCTAAGAAATTCAGTCTAGTAACCGTCAGGACATGTTTTACTTCATCAACCTGTATATGCAGTGAAGAAAAAAATACCAACGTAAGATATCTTTTCCAGGGTCAGATCTTAGTTTCCAAAATACAAGAGAACAATGGGAAGGACAGGGGCAGCCGTTAGGGAGAGGTGGCTGTGACAGTTTCAGAGGCTTCACAATCCACTTTGAGCCCTCATCCACCGGTTGGGAAACGCTGGTCTACAGACTGGCCAACCCAGCCAGTGGTGATGGGTGCTGCTGTTCGTGGCAGGGAAGATCCATCCAAGTGAGTCTTTTCTACTTCACTGTGGACTCCTCATCAGTCCTACAGCCTGGCAACCTCTCTCTCCTCTTTTGCAGGTGATTCAGATCCTGGGGGACTCCTTTCCATACAGACTGGTTGCAAAGAAAATAGATTGTGAGTGCCTGCCTTCACAGCCTGTAATTAGCCGGCCGTTGCAGCTCTGTATTAACCGCAGCCATCTTTGCTTTCTGCAGTGCCTGAGTACCAAGGGGAGCCTGATGATATTTCTATCCAGAAGTGCCAAGAAGCAGCAAAGCAGGTGCCTTTTTCTGATCTTGTCTTGGATTGCCAACCTCCAAGTGGTGGCTGGGGATTTTCTGGGATTAACAACTGATCTCCTGGTGATGGAGACCAGTTCACCTGGAGAAAATGGCCGCTTTGGAAGGTGGGGGGGGTGTCTATGTCATTATACCCTATTGAAGTCCCTCCCCTCCCCAGGCTCCCCCCTACAAAAACTCCAGGTATTTCTCAACATGGAGCTGACAAACCTACCTACTAGGCATTTGTAGAGAGCCTAAGGAATTCTGTAATCTAGGAGCTCTTCATCTCAGTTTGCTTGTGATACCTTCTTTCATGTATTCTGTTTAACAGGTCCAGGGACCAGTTATAGTAGAAGACACCTGTTTGTGTTTCAACGCCCTTGGAGGGCTTCCAGGGCCATATATGTAAGTAGGAGCTGAGTCACTTGCTCAGAGCATAGCTGACATCTTCCAAAAAATGCCTTTAATTGGGCTGTTTGAATCCTGTCTGTGCAATCTGCCCAAACTTTGCTGTTCGGTCACTTCAAGCAGCACTTGGAGCAGGGAGGAGGAGAGAGGGAAAGGAAGGAAAATGGATTTGCTGCTGGTAGCAGTCATTCTAAAAGCTACGTGGAAGAGTATAGTACTGAAAATATTGGGCAGTATTGTACTACCTTGTGCACAGAAAGTGGAGTTTTTCTGCATTCCTCAGAGCCATGGGACCCCTGTGGGTTGTGTGGGTTGGGGGTGCTGCAGTTTTACTAAGGGAAAGGGTGGGTTTCATCTCATCCCTCCTCAAAAAAATATCATTTGCCTTGGAAGCACAGAAGCTTTTTCACAGTATCCCTAGTTAAGGGGGAAATGATGTTCAAACAAATTACAAAGCTGATCTGACTCCAACAAGAGAAAGACATTTTACTTACAAAAATAGAGGCACATCTTACATGACATATTCATGTAGGTACATTGAACTTAATGTGAGCAGATTATCTTCAAAAAGGTTAGCTTGCTACAGCTCCAAGCCCAGGTATGGGAGAGAAGGTCCTATATAAAATGAAGACTTAAGACAAGCAAGGTTCCCTTCCCAGATCCTTCTGCATGCAGAGTTACAATATCCAACAGATTGAGGGTGCTACAGTTTTGCTAAGAAAAGGGGTAGGTTTCATCTCATCCCTCCTCACTCCATCCCACCAACCCAGACGGTCGTTTCTCTTCATGGATCCTGCGACCCCAGGAATGCTCTTTCTTGGGGTCAGAAGGGGCTGCAGCAATACAGAGGAATGCAGGAAAATGTCTGTGCATGGATGGTTGGGTATCACCCACTAAAAGCTGAAGTGTCTGCCCCCTAGTCTGCATCACTAATAGCTCTTAATTTAAAAGAAAATTATCATAATTGGATGATAATACCAATTTGCATTTACGTGGTTGACCTGTCTCTAGGTTGTATAACTCTAGACTGCAGAGGGGGGCTGACATTTGAACACTCTGCCTGGTTTAGCGGGAGGGCCCTGCTCAGATTCGGCTTTGGGTTCATGTGTTAACCTTTTGGGGAGAAAGTGGAAAAAGAATGCCAAGAAAACGTAGTCCCCAGTAGGCACACCTCCATCTTGACTTCTCCTTGGATTTCCTGAATGTCTAGCAAAGCAGAGAGCAGCTAAGGCAAAAATTCAAGTGTTCCATTGATACTGGTGGCATTAAAGAAAAATCTGCAAAATTCACCAAGCTGGGAGTCGGTTTAAATTCAGCTTCATTTTGCTGCCTGAAGACTGCGGATCTGAGCACCTGGAAACCAAGTAGCCCATCTGGCTTCATTTTTACTCCCAACACCAGAGGGAAGGGCAGAAAGAGCTAGGATGGAGGCAGAACTGATAAGAGTAGGGGGTGGACAATGCCTTTAACCGCTTTGGCTGTGCTGGCATTGCAGTGGGCTTCTTGGTATTGCTGTGGCCCAGCTGACAAGAACGGTCTGTTGCACCTGCCTCTCTGACATGAACAAGAGCAGGGAGAGTCCAAACAAGATTTCCCAGGAGTCCTTCCTGGCAGGTGGACAGAAACTGCTTAGGCTTCCATGATATTGGTTGGAATGAAGAAAATGATCTGTGTCTTTTCATTTCAGCAAATGGTTTCTGGAGAAGCTGAAACCAGAAGGTAATTCAGCTTGTGGATGTACATACTCCTTTGCTGCTGCAGTAAGGACACTCTCTTGGATTGCTTGGTCATTTTGGAAGTCGCTCATCGTGCGCTGCTCTGCTCAGACTTCCTGTTGGGAAGCCAGCTCTGCATCCACAGAAGTTCTAGTTGTGCCACCAGTCCCATCACCTTCCTGCTCTTCATTTCCTCCCTATTTTTAATTCTAAGCTGTTGAGTTTTTCTTTTCTAATAAACCAGTGATTCCCAGCATAGCACCGTGGGTTCCATGATGCTAGCTGACGGGTTCCTTGACCTCATGTGCCTCTTCCCCAAAGTGAATAGCTATTCCTAGCTTTCCTCCACCTAACTGCAGCAGGAGGAGGTACTTCAGGAGAGTCCAGGATGCATCCCCTTTGTGCCTACAGGGAGCACCCATCCAGAAACAGCTCCCTCCATTTTAGGTGGATCCATGACATACAACCTCCTGATGGCTTGTGATTGGCTGAGTCCCTCCCCCATGGCAGCCATTTTGTGGTGCCCACTCCCTTTTGTAAAATTCCAAAAGCGTCCGCAGACTCGACAAGACTGGGGACCCATGTAAATTGACTTTATCCTGGTGTAGCACTCTGAAATTTTCTATTTAGCAGACTTGCTGCTTCCCCAAATCAGCTGTAAATCTATACTTCTTCTCCCTTGGTAGGGCTCTTTTGCTTTCCTTCTGTTTCAGCACTGACTGTCACTTTTTAATAGAATTCTGGACAGACATGTATATCTGCTCCAGAATGGCATCTGTTTCAGTGCTACAGTACCAGCCTGGCAAAAATGGTCGTAGTTTCCTTCTTGAGAGAGATGTCTCAGTCCCAGTCTGACCATTGGATCTAATCATGCATTGAGCTCCTTGTCAAATCTGAAAAAAGAAAAAGCTCGCTCTCTCATGGTGCATGTTGAGTTGGATGCGGAAACAATTGAATACCTAGGAGGAATATGACCTGTGGTTAAAGGGAAGTGCAGGGGTCCCACAGAAGTAATCCCTGTAATCGTGTCGTGCACTTTGGCTTGTGTTGTCTTAAAAAATGTGGGAGTCCAACCTAGGCTCCCCAAAAGTGCACACTTCTCTTCTTGATTTCAGTGTAACTGTCTGTTTCTCCTGAAGCTCAAGCTAGCCCGATCTCTTCAGATCTCAGAAGCTGAGCAGGGTCGGCCTTGGCGAGTATTTGGAAGGGTGACCTCCAAGGAATACCAGGGTCATGACGCAGAGGCAGGCAATGGCAAACCACCTCTGAAACGTCTCTTACCTTAAAAAAACCAGTCTAGCTCGCCACGCGTAACACTAAAAGAGCTAGAACTTCTGGCTACAAGATCTCCTGGTTATTTTACACCCAGTGCCATACGATAATTATTTATCAATCATTCTTCCTGAAGAAATCTTCTGACACCCCTCTTCCTGTGGCTTAGGTCTGTACAAACTCCTGGCAGGATTTGAAGACAAGACTGCTTATGCCCTCTGCACATTTGCCTTCAGCACTGGCAATCCAGGGGACCCAGTGAAGTTGTTCAAAGGTCAGACTCATGTGAGTACCGGATGCCTGTGCCCTCCACCACCACCAAATGGCTTTGGTGCACCTGAGCGAGAGAAGAATGGGAGAGGGCTGGGCAAATTAGCCTTTATCTCCAGACACTTGCCCTGTAGAAGACACGGGATTGGAAGTTGCTGAACAGCCACACTTATGCCCAATGTAATAGTAATGCTTAGCATTTTTTTAGCTTTTTTTTAGTCAAGTGGTTTTAAGAATCCCTTCAACAACCCTGTAAAGAAGGCCAGAATTATTACTCCCCTTTTGCAGATGGGGAGATCAAGGTTTAATAGATCATCAGATGAATTCGTAGCAAAGGTGAGATGTCACTCAAGGAGTTCCTGGTTTCCAGTTCGGTCTCTTGGCTACTGTCCTGGACTTTGATTCTCAGCTTAGCTGCTGGACTACTGCAGACTCTAACAAGGGACTGCCCTCTTAGTTGCAAGGAAGGTGTCTCTTTCAGGATAGGAGAGCAGAGTTTAACGTAGCTGCTCAACAACTGTAGCCACACTTGTCTTCCCCTGGGGGTGGAGAAAGAAGCTGGATGCTTTGGGGTAGTGGTAGCTCCAGAAAAAGAAGGGACAGAGTGGGAGGGAAGAGGAGTTTGGAGGGGGACACAATTAGAACCTTATCCTGGGCATCTTATGCATTCAGACATGCAGATGCTGCAGACCAAGAAGATACAGTTAAGACTGCATTTCTGGATACTCCCAGAAGCAATGATTTCAGTGACCTCTGGCATAATTTAGCCTGGTCCATTTGTATTGCTCCTGATGGGGAAGGCAGTGCCCTGTGCCTTTCTGTAGCATGTTGCTTGGTCTCTCCCTTGCTGTTTAAGAAACTTACTGTCCCTCTGGATTACATAGGTTAATCTGTAGGAGGCCAATGAAAGACACTGTCTTGGATCCAAAGCTAGACTTCAGAACTTTGTTCTCTGTTACACCCAGGAGCTGGGCTGAAGTAGCCACACACAAACTAGGCTATTGCAGTTTAGCATTCTGAATTTGTGCCTGGGACACCAGATGAGAAACTGGAAGAAATCAATGCACAGGGGAAGGACCTTTTTTTCCTGCTTTTCTTGCCCTTTTTCTGTTTTTCTTTTCAAGATTGTTTTTCCCTAGGGGATGAAGAGAAAAGGAGCAGGGAGAATTGATTTGAAGAGGAGATAAATGAATGGAGAAATGGGGCGGGGAGAGTATTTGCTTCCTTTTGAATTTGCCTGCTATCCACACCTGCTGAGAAAGTTTCTCAGGATTGGTGGAGGTTTCAGAATTCTCGGCAATCACAGACTAGAGTACATCACTTTATGAAGTGATGACTGTAAAGCATAGCCTGGCTCCCAAGATCTTTCCCTTTATGCATCCACTTACAGGGATGTATAGTTGACCCAAGGGGACCCAGAGACTTTGGATGGGATCCGTGCTTCCAGCCTGAAGGATATGACCAGACGTAAGTGGTTTGCTTGTTTGTGTTGCAGTTTTAAACAGTCACGATTGTTTACAAGGGATAACCTGGGCCAGTCTGTTTTGCTTTCATCCTCTAGGAAAATGCAAACTCTGTTCCAGGGAAATGCCAGTTCTGTCCCGTAAAATGTGTTTTATCTTGTAATGAAGATCCTAGATTCTGTTGCCTTAGTTAAATAGCAGTTGGGAGGATCATTGTAACACTTGCAAAGCAATCCTAAGAAGAACTGCACCCTTCTACGCCCATTGAATTCATCGGGTTTAGACGGGTGTAACTTTGTTTAGGATTGCACTGTTGGCAGCACAGACACACCACATGTTCCGTGCTGAGATTTCCAAAGGGAAACGCAGGCTGTGTAACAGAACTGTTTTTCGCTTGGGGGGTGGGGGTTTAGGTTGAGCAGTGCCATGTGAAATTATTGATTTATTATCCTGAATACTGTGAATGAGTTAGTGAGCTTTCAAGAGATTCCATCTTCACTTGAGGGTGTTCCTTTCTCTGGCCCTTCACAGGTATGCCGAGTTGCCCAAGTCTGTGAAGAACTCCATCTCTCACCGTTACAAAGCCCTGAGTGAACTGTCTACGTACTTTATTCAGCAGCCCAAAGAGGCCTCAGGTGGTCCCAGTTAGCCTGCTGGGAGAGGGGGGTCTGAGGGTTTTGAACAGAAAGTTACATGTGAAATGTATGACTGGTGTTTGGCTGTCTATACATCCATGTCTAATAAAGCTGCTTCCTTTAAAGATGGCACATGTCTTGCTTTGCTGTTGCTGAAAAGGGGCTTGCAAAAATGGCATACCAAAAATGAAAAATGGAGGCTTACATTAGGGGGCACCACTGGAATCCAGGATGCTCTGGAACAGTGTTTCCCTCCATAATGGCTGCCCACGGCCTTTCCATTGGTCTCTTTGGTATTCTGGAAACCAAGATTTGACCCTGGAAACTGTATATTCCATGTCACACAGCTGGTATTTTTCATCACTGCATAGCAAGTAAAACATGCCCTGATGGTTACTAGAGTGAGTTTCTTAGAGTCAGAAGGGTTAGACAGAGTAATGGAGAAGGAGAGGGTGGTCAGAGGCTGGAAGATAACATTCATATGCAAAGGCTATGTATGTCGGAATGCCAATTGCTTGGGGTTCATAGCGGGGCAGCTGTGTCTTCTGTGTGATTTTTGTTGGTTTCACTAAAACATCTGGTTAGCCACTGTAGAAAATGGCATGCTGAACTAGATGGGTGCCAAAAGTCATAACTTGGCTAAGGTGACAAAGCCTTTGGGCGAGCCCTGGGTGAGTTACCATGCCAGATAAATTTTTACTTGTGTGTCCCCATACCAAAAAGGTTAGGAACAGCTGTGCTATAATACAGAAAACCAATGATAGACTAGTGTCCTGGGTGTTCACAAACTAGGAAAATAAATGCTATGCGTGGTGTGCTACTTATTGGGATGCCCACTGGAAGACTGCAGGTAGAAACACCTTTGAAAGCAGTTCCACCTTGTGAAAAACAGGATTCAGAAAAAAAAAATACCCCTGGCTGTATGGCTATTAAACTGGTTTAAGGCCAGATTCAGTTTGCAGTGCAGGTGTACCTGCAGTTTCCGGGAAATGACAGAAAGGATATACCCAAGCAGGACCTCTTCCTGTGCTCCTGTGCCTTTCAAAAAGGTTTGTGCAAACATTCCAGTAGATTGTGCTCCCAAGACCTTTCCGACTAAACTGCCTTGGTTTAGATAAGCCTTGCGTTTGGAAGCAGAGTTCCTCTCTCTTTCCTGGTACCTTAAACCCTAGCGTGCTGGGCCAAACTCCACTTAAAAGCATTCCCACTCTGATTTTTTAAAAACTGAAAACACTGGGACCACATACAAGCGCCAACAGTTGTTATTTTGCCACTGTGAGTTAAAGAACTGTGTTCCCCCCCACACTAACACATAGTGGTGATTTTCCAACTTGATAAGCCTTCTAGATGATCTTTTTGGCTCTATTTCATAGTGTGTATTTGGCTCTATTTCATAATGTGTATTAAGAATGATGAAGAGATGAAGAACAGACTGTTAAAATACATAGGACTACGGTGTCAAGAGATCCGGCCAGACTGCTCCAAAGACCAATTGTCAGCTCTTAACTTATATAACAGATCTCTTTTTTTTCACTTGCATGCACAGATACCCGCTCCTTGAAATAGGTTAAGCGCCCAGAGAGCCTGAGCATTTCTTTTTAAACAGCAAGTCTCTACTGTTCATTGTTGTCAGATTATTCTCTGAAACAAACTGTTGAAGGTTTAGAAGACTTTCACAGTGTGAGGGGTGTACTTTTGGAACATATACAAAAATAGCCTTTCCCATACTTTATGCCGAACGTATGAGGCTACCTTTATAATGTGGGGCCACTGGTCCATTAGCCAAAGTTTGTCTGCTGCACAACTAGGGTAATGAGACAGATTTTCCTAAGTAGAGTTTATAAGTTAAACATTATGAGTGGGCTTCAAATAGCTGTATGTTGCTTCAATGCCTTTCAAAGCCCCATATTTCTTTCATGGCTGCTCTTTAATTAGAACATCTACATATACTACTCTCTGTTAAAAGATGCCTGAGAGAGCTCATAAGCACAATTATTAAAATGTATACCAGAAAAGAGAAAAACAATGTACAGTATAAAACGAATTTAGGCAGTAGCATACAATAAGAAAGGAGAATCAGTCATCTAAAACCAAAGGATTAAAATCTAAACACTAAAACCAGGAGCAGTAAAAGATTACTTTCCCAAAGGGAACAGTGCTTGCCCATAGGGAATAGTGGGAGGCATGCCTGCCCATATGTTAAAATGGAGGACATTCTTGCCCATAGGTAAAAACGGAGGACATGCTTGCCCATAGGGAACAATGGTGAGGATGCTTGCCAATAGGTTAAAATGGAAGACAAGCTTGCCCACAGACAAAAATGGTACACATGCTTACCCACAGGAAACAATGGTGCACATGCTTATCCATAGGTAAAAGTGGAGGACATGCTGGCCTGTAGGGAACACTGGAGGACATGCTGGCCTGTACGGAACACTAGAACCATTTTTAGAAACAAATGTAGAATCCACAGGGCCAACCACTATTACCACTGACTAAAATCAACCCATGAGTATCTGAACATTTTCTGAGCACAATGCCAGCAGCATTGACTGTGTCATCTTTTGAGATATGTATACCAGGAAACCACTGACCTTGATTTAACAATCTAATAGTGTTCACTTTAAACAATTGCTTATCACTAGCTCCTGATCGGGCATTAAAATCCCCAGCCAATACTACGGGGGCCACAGGATAACTGTTCCTCACATATATTCTCATTCTCATATTCTTTCTCTCTGAAGAAAATAAGTATTTATGATCACCATATTAAAGGGAAAAGCTTGCAGAAACAGAGCCATACCATTAATTCCCATGGGTTCCATGAGAGTTGTTTTTAAGTCTAGGGATTTATAGCCTAGGGCTGTAGAGAGGCTATGCCGCTGGGCTTTGGTACCACTTTTTCAGCTGAACTCTTTCAGTATCAGCATTAAATGTGTTACTGACTGCTGAGTGAATGCTCATTCTAAATATACAGCTGGTTATTGAATTCTCCACCCATCTGCCTGCTTTGCAATCTTCATCAATTCTTTTGTCACCAAGTGAGCATATTTTATTTTAGGGAATTGCCACTGAGTAGGCTTGCCAGCCTCCAGGTGGGACTTAGAGTCCTCCCAGAATCACAATGGCTCTCCAGACTACAGAGATCTGTTTCCCTGGAGGAAACGGCAACACTGGAGGATGTATTTTTTGGCATCGCATCCCCACTGAGCTCCCTTCCCAAACTCCCATCCTTCCTGTGCACTGGTGCCAAATCTCCAGAAATTTCCCAAACTGGAGTTGGCAGCAACTCTAGGAAGGGTTAAGTAGCAAGTCACTAGCTCTGTGGGAACGGAAACACCTAAGAGACTCAGGAACATCTAAACAGAGATTTGCAGCTAAAGATTTGGCTGATTGATTCAAAACAACCAGGAATTCAGCCCCCCTCCTGGCATGCTCTTTTGTACTCTCTCTCTCTCTCTCTGCTCTAATAGAAACAACCTAGAGCAGCAGGCGCCTGCTAATACCCATTAGGGGACAATCCTGGAGCAGAAATGTCATTGTTCTTTGGCAGGATTTGGAGCCATTTGCTGCTTAATGTTGCAGACAGCAAAGAGGTTTAACTGATAGGGAGCCATTACCTTCTTGTGTTCAACACAACTGGGCAATCATGTACAAAGAAACCACTAATTGATCCTCACTTTTATATACATGACTAATAATGCTCATCTACTGCACAGCCTCCTCCCTTGTATTACATAACATAAGAAGAGCCCTGATGGATCAGACCGGTGGTCCATCTCGTCCGCAGCACACAGTGGCCCACCCAGCTGCCCTGGAAGGCCAACAGACAAGGTGCAGAAGCCAAGGTCTTCCCCTGATGTTGCCTCCTAGAAACGGTATTGAGAGGTTTTACTGCCTCTGGATGTGGAGGTTCCCTTTAGTCATCATGACTAGTAGCCACCGATATGCCTCTTCCAACAACAACAACTGAAAGCCATAGAGCCCTGTCCCCTGGTTTTGCCATCTACAGACTGGGCCTGCCGATTATATCAGGGAAAGATCAATGAGCTGAATAGCTGGACAGATCGCTGAATGCATTCATGTGGTACCGCCATCATTAAGCAACTGTATTAAAATACACACCTCTAGCACTTTATGATATTGAATTGTTTTACACTGAACTGTTTTTAGAGGGTCTTATGATGGTTTCAATTATTATTTATGTGTTTTACTTCTCGTGTAAGCCGCCCTGGGCCTGTCTCGGCAGGGAGGGTGGGGTATAAATTGAATAAATAAATAAATCTGTCTAATCCCCTTTTAAAGTCATCTGTGCTCCTGGCCATCACTGCATCCACCGGCAGTGAATTCCACAATTTAATTACCCCTTCAGTACAGAATTCCATCCTGAATCTGTTGCCCAACAGCTTTAGTAGGTGTCCCCGACATCTTGTATCATGAAGAAAAACAGCTCCCCATAGTCGCTTTCTCCACCTCATACATAATTTTATAAACTTATATCATGTCCCCCTCAGTTGTCTTTTCGAAACTTAAAAATCTCAACCTCCTTAGCCTTTTCTCATAGGAAAGGTGGTCCAACCCCTTGATCATCTTCATTGATCTCTTCTGCATTTTCCCCAGTTCTGCGATATCCTTTTGAGATACGGCATACACGGCTACGTACAGTATTCACTTGGGATTTTCACAAGTAAGAGCAAACTGATTTCTCAAAGAGGACCGGAATTCACAAGAAAACAAATACTTCTGCACGAAACCTCCCAGTGAAAGATCTGCAAAGCAGATTATTATCTCAAATTACAGCAGCTCAGAGTTAGAAACAAGAGGAAGAAAAGATCAGCTGGGGTCAAGGGCTTAGCAAGATCCAGCTGTAGCCCATGGTCTTGCCAACCTGCCTCTCCTCTGGAAGAAAAGGAATTGTTGAATGCACAGCTGGCAGTTGCATCCTAAACAGAGTTATACCCTCCATCCTAAACCCATCAATTTATTAAAAAAATTTTTTTTGTGAGTCTTGTGTGTGTATGCACACATGCTTGCTAGCTTGGAAGCCATGGTGACTTCTGGGCGACCCCTAGTGGGGCTAGGATGTTTCAGAGAGGTGGCATAATAACCTTCCTCTGCCCATTGACTCTGGTATTCCTTGGAGGTCACCCTTCCAAGTACTTGCCAGGTTCAGCCCTGCTTAGCTTCTGAGATCGGGCTTGCCTGGGCTATCCAGCTCAGGGCTCCAAACCCATCAATTTCAATGGACTTAGAAGGTGTAACTCTGCTTGCAATGACACTGCTACTATTTTATTGCAATGTTTAAATCATTTGTTAGCCACTTGGAGAAGGTCCTTGACCATGAAAAGCAGGATATATATTATCTGAGATGAATATATGAGAGAGGTCCCTGCCCCGAGGAGAATCCTAACAGCTTCTAGTAGTCAGTGAAACTGGAGTGTTATTACTCAGATCAATAGAGTTAAGAGTGAGGTACGTCAAAACACAATCTGATCCCATTTGTGCATTTGTTCGGAGAAATAGAAAGGTCGTGTTGCAGTCTGCTGGGTAAAGGCATATAAATTATTCTGCTATAAATAGATATACAGAGAATAAATGCATCAGATACTCTCAACCTTTTGATCTTACTGCATTTTCCAGCTACAAAATGTAAATCCTCTGAGTCCCAGCTGAGTTACGAACAGGTTATTTAATACTCCATAAAAAGTCATTAAGGCCACGTATGACTGCAGGGCGACCAAAAGAGCCATCCAGTCTTCAACAGATTTACTTCAATTTCTTTTTTTTTTGTAAAGAAATTTTTATTTTTCAAAAAAAAAACATCAAAAATAATACATTTACCTTATACAAATCCCTTTTTCCATATTATATAACATTTTGTTCTATTTGTACATTCTATTTTTATCTTGTTTTGGTGGTTTCCCACCACCTCTGAAGCATAACACATTTTCCATTTTATTCAAAATAGTAATACTATATCTATGTTTCATTTCTGGTGACGATTATATATCTTTAAAATACTTATACACCAATTCTTATTTTCTATATTCTTATATATTTCTAAATAAAAACAGCTTCATTGTCTAATTTTGACTAAAACCTTCATATAATATATTTCTATTCCTTTATGCTATTATAACCATGTATAAATGTAGTTTTTCATATCCCAGTATTTTTCAACATTCTTTCAAATCTTTTCAGTCTTCTAGAAAGGTCTCTGAGTAGAGATTATTCAATTTTCTAGTCCATTTATCCATTTCAGCCATATATAACAGTTTTTTCAACCATTCCCACACCTCTGGTATTTTTTCATTTTTCCAATTTTATGCATACACCATTCTTGCTGTTGTAATCATATACCATATTATTGTCCTTTTCTTTATATTTATCTCTTCTAGTTTAAGTCCTAGCAATAACATTTCAGGCAACTTCTTAAATGTACATTTCAAGATTTTTTCCATTTCTGCATGTATTTTGGACCAATAAATCTTTGCTTTATCACAAGTCCACCACATATAATAAAAAGAACCTTCTTTCTTTTTACACTTCCAACATTTGTTAGACATATTCTGACCAATATTTGCAATTTTTTTTGGTGTCATATACCATCTATACATCATTTTAAAACAATTTTCTTTTAAGTTATAACACGTAGATATACTCATAGCATTTTTCCATAAAAATTCCCAAGATTCCATTTCAATGTCTTTGTTAAAGTTTATCGCCCATTTTACCATTTGTTCTTTTACCATTTCATCTGCATTAAACCATTTTAGCAAGACTTTATACATTTTAGAAATCATTTTTTCCCGCCTTCCTCCCAAACTTGTTCTATTTCATTATTTTTTTCCCTGAAACCGTGTTTTTTATCACTTCTATACAAATCATATATTTGTCTATATCTTAACCAACCATAATCAAAGTCAATCTGATGCTGCTCCTTCAGTTTGAAATCTTTACCATGTCTTATTAATAAGTCTCTATACTTCAGCCAATCTTGTCCTTTATATCTTGATGTTGGATGTAAGACTTCTGCGGGTACAATCCACATGGGTATCTCTTCTGAAAAAAAGTTTTTATATCTTGTCCACGTATCCATTAGTGTTCTTCTCAAATAGTGATGTTTAAACATATTGTTCATTTTTGTTTTGCCGTAATACAAATATGCATGCCACCCAAATCTACAATCATGACCTTCCAGGGACAATAACATTCTATCTTGTAACATAGTCCATGTCCCTACCCAGGTCAAACATATTGCATCATGGTATAACCTTAGATTTGGTAGTTGAAACCCTCCTCTTTCTTTGGCATCACACATTATTTTCATCTTAATTCTTGGTTTTTTCCCTCCCCACACAAATTTAGACAGCTCCTTCTGCCAACATTTGAATGTTTTTACATCTTTCACAATTGGAATAGTTTGAAACAAAAACATTAATCGTGGTAACACATTCATCTTGACCACCGCAATTCTACCCAGCAATGACAAATTCAATACATTCCACTTTTTAATATCCTGCATAATTTGCAACCATAATTTTTCATAATTATTTTTATAAAGATCAATATTTTTCATAGTTAGGTTTACACCCAGATATTTTGTCTTTTTCACCACCTCACATTCTGTAAGTTTTTGTAACTCGTTTTGTTTTTTATTTGACATATTTTTGCACATTACTTTCGATTTGTTCTTATTTACATAAAATCCTGCTAAGTCACCAAACTCTCTTACTCTCTGTAACAAATGTGGTAATGTGGATAAGGGGTCTTCCACTATAAACATCACATCATCTGCAAAGGCCCTATATTTGAAAGAAAAACCTTTAGTTGTTAAGCCTTTAATATCTTTGTCTTCCTTCACATTTAACAGTAGAACTTCTAAAATCCAAATAAATAGCAGCGGCGAAAGTGGGCATACTTGTCTTGTTCCTTTTTCAACTTTAAAATCGTCTGTCTTTTCGGTATTAATTATTAATGAGGATTTCTGTTCTTTATATATTGCTTTAATGAAGTTAAGCATATATTCACCAATCTCAAGATGTTCTAAAACTTCAAACATAAAATCCCAGTTTAAATTATCAAATGCTTTCTCCGCATCTAAAAAGAAAAAGCCCACTTCCTTTTCAGGATGTTTGTCGTAGTATTCTATAGCATCCACTACTACTCTTAGATTGTCCCTTATTTGTCGATTAGGTAAGAACCCTGCTTGTTCTGTTTGTATAGTCTCTTTAAGGTGCTCTTTTAGTCTATCCACTATAATCTTAGCAAAAATCTTATAATCATTATTCAGTAAAGAAATCGGTCTATAATTCTTAACATTGGTCAAATCTTGATTTTCTTTCGGGATCAGTGAGATGGATGCATCTTTCCAGGTTTCTGGTACCTCTCCAGTAACTCTTATATCGTTCATCAATAGCAGTAACACCGGTGAAACTGACTCCTGTAACGTTTTGTAGAACTTCGCTGTAAATCCATCCGGTCCAGGTGCTTTACCTAATTTTGAGTCATTTATTGCATTTTTGATCTCTTGTAATGATACTGGATTATTAAATAGTTCTTTAATTTTCTCTGTTGGTTTTGGTAACTTTAATGTTTGCAGGTATTCTTTAATCTTTCTTCTGTCTTTGTTTTCCTTCTTAAAAAGTTTTGCATAGTATTTAAAAAATTCTCTTTTTATTCCTTTGTTATCTATTATCTCAATATTATCTCTTATCACTTTAGTGATAAATTTATTTTCACGTTTTTTCTTTAATTGCCATGCTAAGTATTTTCCGGGTTTATTTGCACCTTCAAATGCTTTTTGTTGAAGTTTTTTTAAGTTCCAGTACATCTCTTGGTTCAAAATAGCTTTTGCTTGGTCTTGTAGCATCCAAATTTCCTTTTGCAGTTTCTTTTTCCCTGGTTTTTTCTTCAGTTCTTCTTCCTTTGTTTTAATGGCTTGTAGAATATTTTCATATTGCTCTTTTTTCTTTTTATTATCTTTAGCATTTAGCGATATCAATAGTCCTCTCATCACTGCTTTGTACGCATCCCATACAGTTTGAATTTTAACTTCTTTCTGCATGTTTACTTGGAAGTATAGGTCTGTTTCTTCAAGTAATTTTTTAATTATTTCTTGATTATCTAATAAGTCCTCGTTTATTCTCCATCTCTTTTGTTTTTTAATCTGCCCAGCTGTCCATAAACACGGATTGTGATCTGAGATTATTCTGGGTAAAATTTCCACTTTTCTTGTCTTAAAGGTTAGGTTAGTAGTCATCCAAATCATGTCAATTCTTGAATGTGAGTCATGTCTGTTAGAGTAAAAGGTAAAATCTTTTCCTTGTGGGTTAGCTTTCCTCCAAATATCTTCCAACTTTTCTTGTTTTATCAGTTCAAAAAAAATTTTTGGAAGCTTCCCTAACGTCTCATCCTTTCTTTTAGAGCGCCTGTCTAGTTTATTATCTACAGTTCCATTGAAGTCCCCTAACATCATAATTTGATCATAGTTTGCATTGTCCAATTCCATTTGAAGTTCTTTAAAAAAATTTTCCTTAGCTCCATTCGGAGCATAAATGTTCACAATCAAAGTTTTCAATCCTTGCAGTAAAATTTCAATAGCTAAATATCTTCCATCTTTGTCTTTAAATATTACTTTAGGTTCCAAATCTTTTTTGACATATGTTACAACACCATTTTTTTTGTTGCTTGCTAAAGAATAAAATTCTTCTCCCAATTTTTTCCTTAGTAAATATTTATGGTCTTGTTTTTTAAGATGAGCTTCTTGCAAACAAATTATATTACATTTTTGTTTTTCCAACCAATGACCTACCATTCTACGTTTTTGGGGTGAATTTAGTCCATTTACATTCCATGTAAGTATTTTGTAATCCATTTTGATATATTCTTAAATATCTCCAAAATCATCTTTATTCTCTCCCAGGAATGCATACATTTCTTCTGTGCTTTTAATCACTACTCTGGAGTTGTCATAATAAAAGCTTAGTCCTTGAGGTATTTCCCAACGAAATCTGATTTTTTTCTCCTTCAGTTTATCCGTCAGACGCTTGAATTTTTTCCTTTCTTGCAGTATTGCTCTAGGCAATTCTTTCATTACTATGATTTTCTTTCCATCTATTACAAAAGGGTCAGTAAAGCACTTCCTGTAGATTTGTTCTTTTGTTCTTTTCATTGTAAATTGGACAACCACATCTCTTGGTATGTTTTTGTCTCTTGCATATGTAGAATTAACTCTATAAACAAGATCCATGTGTTCTTTAACAACTTCTTCCTGTTCTTGTAAAAAATCTGCTATTGCTTCTTGCATTCTTGTAAAAATATCCTCATTCAATTTTTCCTCGATCCCTCGAAATCTCAAATGATTTTGCATATCTTTATAGTGCATCATCTTTTCCATCCTCTCGTTCTCTCTCATTGTCTTATGGGTGCTTTTTTCCAGTTCTTTTACTTTAGTTTCTATATCTTGTGTTCTTGTGGATAATTTTTGAAATTCTGCTTTTAATTCCATGAAATTTTTATCTGCTTGAGCCGCTATATTATTCATTTTAACATTTACCTCTCCTATAGCGTCTAACATTTTCTTTTCCATTGCTTCCATAACGGCTAGTAGCTCTTTTTCTTTTTTTGCTGCCATTGTAGGAGAGGACCATGTAGCTGCTCTCGATCTTAGTCCGCAGTCCGTTTTGCCTCTTTAAAAAAGATCGATTTTATCTTGTTTTCCAAATCAAACACCAATTAGTGCATTCAAACAAGCTAATCTTGCCAAGTCAAATTATGTTGGTTTCAGCCTTCTAAGTTATATAATCTTTGAGATATTGCAGTTTAAAAATTTTATAAATCCAAAATGGCGGGCGCGACTTCTCTATGGTTAATGTCAAAGGTTATAGTCTTTTTACCTTGCTTCTGGCTTGCCGTAGTTTCCTTTTGTCCCTTCCTTTTATTTACTTGTCTGCTCTCTGCACGTCACTTCCTGTTATGGTCTTTCTGGTCCGGCAGTATTTAGAGTCCCCTTTACCTTCTTCCGGTTCTTCTCCTTTTCCCTTCTTGTCTGCTCTGCTAGCCGTCACTTCCTGATTCAGTCCTCACGTCTTAATCTCGCGATGCTTGGTTCCCTTCTCCCTCTTTGTCTCGCGATGCTTGGCTTCCCCTCCCGACTCTTCTTAACCACAGGAATGTTAAACAACTTGTTTTTTTTGGCTTTTTAAGTTCAAATTCGGTTTTTTAGCGCTTCAAAACTGCTCTCATCCAATCAACAACAGTCTATTGCTTCACCCGATCTGCTTTTCGTCTTTCAAAACGCGGTGGTGGTAAGGCAAAAAACTGTTTTCCGTTACCTTTTGTTGTTACTTCGCTTCAGATGTGGTCCCAACGTTTAAACTTTGTCTTCTTTGTTAAGGAATCAGGGGAATTGGAGGTTTTATGCTGAATTTTTCAGCTCAGCTCGGCTCCTTAGAGATACTCGCAAGAATCCTCTTCGGCTGCAGTGCTCAAGGTGTCGGAAAAGTCTCCTCCGAGACTTTCCCTTCACCGAGGTTGCTCAAACCTGGATTATATTGCTTGCTGGTCCTCACACTACCTGTGTGAGGTTGCGTCAAGTGGATTAATCCACCCAAGCTGTCAGGAAGAGCCGCTGTCCGCCTTGCGCATTTGCAAAGCGTGTCAGACCTCCATTCCTCCGACCGGAAACTAGATTTACTTCAATTTCTATTCAAGTCTGTCCAGCGGGGCTTACTCCCAGCAAAATGTTCTAGTACACTTGCAGTGTAGTTGTTGGACATTTGCACTTGTAAACGGTAGCTATAAATATCTGGGGAACCTATTAGAAATGGCATGCAATTTTACATTTTTGTACACACTGAATTGTGATGTTGCTGACCTTATAAACAGGAAGCTAGAAATAATCTTTGTCATGCTTTAAAATATGACAACTTGGCCATTAGAAATGTATTATTATTGTAAATGAATTATTACTGATAGGACAAAAAGGTTGTATTAGCAGAAACATTATTAGGGAAGCTAAAATCCTGCTCCAAAACCAGTAAAACCACATCTGGAATACTGTGTCCAGCTTGGGGTTTCATATATAACCTCAAATAAATATTAAAGGCTCAGGATGTGGGGAACTGTTATTTCTAATCATATATAAAACACAAAAACAAACACACTTTTATTTTTTCTGAATTACGTGAGACTACATACCAGAAAAACTAGTAATAATGAAGTAACCTTAATCCAGTTACTGCAGCATCACTAGCTTTTACAAAACAGTGGCTGGCAAACAAGAGGAACAGTAACTAAATGCCTGGGAAAGTACCAGATAAAGCTAAGTAAAGACTTGTTCAAAAGTAAACTCAACTCTGACCAAATGGAAAATGCATATTTAATTATTTGAAACAATATACACCATGGGAGATACGAGAACCAGGACCTCTAGGGTCAAGAAAGCAAAACATTTGCAGACACAGAAATATGTTCTCAGATGCAGAAAGCACACATCTATTGTGAAGCTTCTCGCTGAGTATAATGGGAAGACCCCACACATAGCTGCCAGGCATCTCTCCTTGGGTTGCCAGCTCTGGGTTGGGAAATATCTGGAGATTTTGTGGGTGGAGCCTTGGGACAACGGGGTTTGGGGAGGGGAGAGACCTTCCAACACAGCCATTTTCTCCAGGGGAAATGATCTGTGTCATATGGAGATCTGTTGTAATGGCAGATCTCCAGGAGCCACCTGGAAGCTGGCAATCCTAGCAGAGCTGGATTTGGAGATGCAGAGTTGCAGCCTTGACCTCCAGAGGGGAGACCAAAATCTCAGGACAAAGGGGCAAAATGGAAAGACTGGGCTACTTTCCCATAGGTTTGAGGAAAGCCCTTGCCATTGACTTCCTCCATACCAGGCACAGACAAACCTATTTTTATCTACTATCACTCCACTTTGGGCGATTCTGCATCTAGCATTCACTTCACATTTTCTCAACTGGGAGGAAAAAGTGCAGCTCAAAACCACATTCAAATACCTCGGGGCAACGCTGTACTGACTGCAAAGTCACCCCTGTACTGCCATAAAACGGCATGGAGTGTGGAGGCTACCATAAACCCCGATAATCAAAGGAAGGCTCCCCCCCCCTCCAGCTCCCAGGCCCTGCCCTTTCCTCTGCCAGGCATCTCTCCTTAGTTTCCAAATTATCCTCACTGCATCGGAAATGCAGTCACACATTTCGCAGGCCCAGAAAACAAATGCCCACTCTTGAGTTATGCACACTTTCTCTGTTAGAATTTCCAAGTAGCAAAAATGTAATAAAAGCAAAAAACTATATTTACTAAGATGAACCAAAACAGCAGAATTTGAAGTTACAAAACAGAGCCCAGAATCAAAACACTTGCACAAAAACCATGTACTATCTTTGAGACCAACCAAAAGAACACAGTGTCCAGAAGCTGCAGTTGGTACAGAGTTGCTGTCACCAGAGTGTTGACTGGAGTGGGACAAAGGGACCACATCACTTCAGTCTTTTCCCATTTACACTGGCTTCAGTTTGCCTCTGGGCTCAGTCCAAAGAGCTTTAAAGCCCTGTATTGCCTGGCACTGACATACCTGAAGGACTGTATTCTCCCATATGAACCTACCTGTTCACTATGGTCATCTTTGGAGGCCTTGCTTTGGTAGTCCCTGCCATCTGAGGCAGGGGCATAGACTTTTGAAAATTCCGGGGGGGGGGGGGGCTCCTTGGCGCAAAGCGTGCGCGCTTGCTGGGGCAATGTTCTCCTCCCCCCACCCCCGGAAAACCACCGCGCCTCCCCGGGCCCCTCCAAGGCCCGCCAGCCGCTGCTGCCGGTGCCTCTCTCCCCCCCCCCCTTCCCTCTCCCTCTCCAGCAGCGGCAGCCGGGCCTCTGAAGGACCCGGGGAGGTGCAGCGGCAGGCGCTCCGTTTTCCCGGGGGTGGCTGAGCCCCCCCCCGGGGAAATTTCGGGGGTGGCTCAAGCCCCCCCGTACTCTACACCTATGATCTAAGGTTAGATGGGTGGCAACCCAAGAAAGGGCTTTCTAGGCCATGACACTGAAACTTTGGAACTCCCTCCTCAGAAAGATTCATCAGTCTCCCTCTATCAGTATCTTTCACCAGTGGGTGAAAACTAACATGTTTCAGTTGGCATACTCCCCAATAATGGTTATTGGCTGTCCTCCCTGGTTCTGGTATTGTTTGTGTACATGTTTTTATGGAATTATGCTATAATTTTAAATGTTTTTAATTGCGCAAACGTTTTAATGTTTGCCATCTTTAGGACCCTGATTTAGTTGCCAGGAAGGGCCAATTAGAGTCAAGACCAAGACACAAACAAAATTGGAAATTACCAGTCCATGTTATAGGTAGAGGGTGAGCAGTAAATAATCTCCAGTTTTGTCATATTTATTTCCTTCACTGTTTTTTGCCCCAGAATTGAACCCAAACAAATGGTTGCCATAAAAATGGAGCTTATTAGCCTTGAATCTGTTAAACATCTTCATTATGCTCTATGAATAATAGACTGCTCACCCTCTACCTATATGTATGGAGGGGTAATTTCTAGCTTTGTTTCTGTCTCTTGTCTTGCCTCTGATTGGCCCTTCCTGGCAACTAACGCCGCCACTCACTCTCTCTCCTTTATATAATTACTGGGGAAATTCTGTTCCGCTGTATCTGAAGAAGTGTGCTTGCACACAAAAGCTTATACCTTCAATAAAGCATAAAGGTGCCCCTAGACTCAAAACTTTGTTCTGCTGTACTTCAGACCCACACGGCCACCCCACCTGAATCTCTCCTGTGGGAACTGGAAATCTTGCACAGTTCTTCCCTTTGGACGGTTCTCCTACCGAACTTTCACCTGCATCGCCGGCTGCACTCAGCCCTGCCCCCTTTCCCTGCCAATCCTCAATCCGCCGCCGCCGCTACGCCAACGAGCGTGAGGGGGGCGGGGCGTGGACGGTGACGGAAACCGGAAGAGCCCAATGGGAAGTCTTCCGCGGCACCGCTTGCTGCTGTCATCGATAGGCTGGGTGCTCAGCTCCCTTCCCTTGTGAGGAGCGCCGAGTGATCGATGGAGCCGCAGCTGACGACGACGGCGATTCATCCTCGGGGCGCACCGGCCATTTCCGTGCCGGCTCTGAACGGGATTTAGGTGAGGACTGAGGAGGGCTTCCCCGGGGTAGGGAAACAAAAGAGGGAGAGGCGGAGACGTCTCGTGAAGAAGGACACCCTAGAACAGGAAGGGGGGGGGGAAGATGGAAGGGAGAAGGAGGGAGAGGGGAAGGATAGGGAGGAGGGGATGTCCTGGGGGGGGGGGTCTTTCGGGGAAGGGGGGATGATTGGGGAAAGGGAGAGCTGCCGGAGGTTCCGCTGGAAGCCTGTGGCCAAGGGGTGCTGAAGTGATAATGCTGGAAGGCCCCTGGATAGGTGGGGGGAGTGGGAGGGTCTCTTGGGCCCAGTCCTGCCCCCATTATACGAGGCAGGCAAAAGGAGGAGGTCCGACATCGCCTACAAAAGCTCAGGTGGGCCCTTCTATAAACAACACCTCGAGATCCTGATGAAAGCAAGGGAGTCTTTAAGGGGCCCTTAGGATCCCGGGATGAGAAGAAGGCTTTGAAATATTGTGGGAAGCTGAGGGGAGGGAGAGGGAAGGGAAGTAGGAGATGGAGTGTGGGGGGGGGGACTGTGGAGAGTAGGGGGTTTATTGGGGGGGATGCATTCTAGTTGTCTTAAAGAGGAGTTCGGATTAGGGCTGTGGTGAAGGGTGGGGATAAATGTTTGTGGAAGGGAAGTTGTGGGATACGGAGGAAAGATTCATGTGGCTTAAGTTGGTTTCCAGTTAGTTCCATTTTCAGAAAGAGCCTAAGTTTTGAAAGTTTACAGATCCTGAAGTTAGGGTTAGTTGGTGGGAATTGTATGTGGTCTTTGGCCCGGGGCTTGTGATCTGGGAAGAGAGATGTGCCTAAGGTTTAAGATCTCAAGAAGATTAATCTGTTTCTGCAATATGATGGTGCCTTTTCCTGTCTTACTTGGGAGAATGCTAGGGTTGTTCCAAATAAATCTGAAGTGCCTACTGAACCAGTAAGGTTGCATTTCATCTACTGGGAACGGAAGCCAGAGAATGATGGGAGGCTGAACTACAAACTGAACTCTGGATTTAACCTCAGGTCACTGTGCCAAGCCATTATAGGCCAACAGGCTTTAAGAAAAAAACCGGCTATGTAGCTCAACAGAAGATACCACCTGTAAACTATAAATCTTTCTGGAATTATTTTCAGAAATGTTGAGGTCTCAGAAATGTCATTAACGAAATCCAGTAAATGCAGTCCCTACACCGAATTAGGGTTGCACTGAAACTGTTCTTGATTTTTTCAGGCCATAGAAACAGATTTCAAATTTTCTCCCTGCTATCCTTTTGGACACAAGTGTCAGTGTACTATACTGGTTAGAGTGTTATACTAAGACTTGGGAGACCCAGGTTTAAATCCATGCAGCCATGGAAGTGACCTTGGGCCGGTCACTGTCTCTCTCAGCCTAACCTAACTCACAGGGTTGTGAGGATAAAAATGGAGGAAAGGAGAATGATGTTAAAAGACATTTTGGGTCTCTGTTGGGGAGAAAATGCTGTTCCTGAACTTGTGGGGGAGGAGAAGGTCCTCTCCCACCCCAGGTTATATAATACTCTCTGATAACAAAGATGATTTTTTTAAAAGTTATTTTGGCTTTTAAAAGCTTTATCTGCCTACACTGAGGGCTTTTGAAGAGCTGGGGAGTGTTTGCTAATACTAATACTCTGGCTAGAAGACGGAATATGTTTTAAAAGTGCAATCAAAATGTTATTTTGACTGTCATTATTGACACAGAACTGAATATAGTGTACTATAAGGAGGGATATGCCATTGTTTTAAAATGGTGAGAGAGTCTTGTGTATTTATATGCGCTATATGCCAACCGGATCAAGGCATCAGTACCAGCATTCAACCAGTTTTGGAGTGTTAAGTCTTTACACCGTGGCTAAAAGCCACCTAAGTGGTGTTTGTTTGTGTGTGTGTGTGTTTTTAAGCAGTATTTCTTCCCCTTTTCTTCTCCTAGGTATTGACTTCTCCCTCCCTCTTCACATTGGGCAAGCAAAAACAACACCTGGGTGAAAACATGCCTCCAAAATTCAAGCGCCACCTCAATGATGATGATGTTACCGGGTCAGTGAAAAGCGAGAGGGTGAGTGCCTGAAACTTTCTTTGCCTGGTTTAAGTGTGCTGGTTTGTCCAGCCAGACGACATTTAGCTGGTCTCAGAGGATGTATTTTGTCTTATTTATTTAAAACATTTTTATGCTGCCTTTCCACTCAGTCATGGTCCACAAGGCTTGGAAGCAAATAGTAAATCACCGTGTCGATATGTATTGTATATGAATAAAGAGATGTATTATTAATAATTTATCTTTCAAAGTCTTATGTCATCAACAAAATTGGTAACTGTTGTAATAACAAACAATAGTGTCAGTTGAAACTACTTCACAATCTTACACAAAGGTGACACAGATAATATATAGCCATTCAAAAGTAATACAGTTCACCATTAAAAATGTTTTTTATATAGTCCACCTTAAAGATCCAGACCACCTTAAAGGATCCACTAAGATTTCAACACACAACTTGAGAGAAGAGAATGTCCATTTAAATCCAACCCTTTGGTCTTCAGTAGGAATTAACCTTCAATTAGAACCGTAGTGACTTTAGCAATTCCCAATAAGTCAGTTCAGCTACATGCTTCTAGATATGTGCCTCTTTCACTGCTGAGATTTCTTCAAGCCAGTGTAGTGCCAGAGTATGGACTATTCTCATATCTCTGGAACTCAGTATCTCACCAGAGGATTGCCACTCAAGAACTCAAGAGGATTGCCACTCAAGAACACAATGAAGTATGAAGGCTGTGCCTCTATTTGAACTAATGAGTGGTGATTCTCTGATGAGATATTAACTTGAGTCCCAGAAATAAGAACTATTGTTGTTGTTACAACTATTGTTTGTTATTACAGTATGTGGGAAGGAATGCCACGAACTCTCAGGACTTCATTTCCCAGCTTTGACCTCACCCCTACCCTGCCCTGGCCAGAGAAACTGGCACAGTAGTTGTGTAACATGCTCTCATCCCTAGGAAAAGAGCACTTGAAAGAGCTAAGAGGGAAGGAGGGGGTGATATCATTTGTTCAGAGGTGGCCATTCTTTTGGCCCAGGCAAGTGGCTGAGTGCACTGCTGCTCTTGGAGTTTGTCCAGAAATCATTAGATCAAGCCTTAAATCTAGAAATCATTAAATCAAGCCTTAAATTTGGAAATATACACAAAGTGTGTGTGTGTGTTTAACCAACAAACCAGGTATAATTTGTGGAAATTTCCTTATCAATACATTCTTTGTAACTATATTGAGGGGTCTGTTAGCATTGCATGGCCTGGATTATTCAAGTAAAAAGTTCTTTCAATGCATAGTTTAATAATGAGAGATAATGTGGGTTAATCCTTTCAGTACTGATTAGAGCACACAGATAAAGCTGCTGTCTAACTGTGTGAGTCTATTGGTCCTTCAAGTTCAATATCATCTCTGACAGCAGCTCTCCAGGGTGTCACGTAGGTCTTTCCGCTACTCACTTGTCGGTTCTTTTTAACTGGAAATGTTGAAGATTGAACCTGGGGCCTTCTGCATGCCAAGCAAATGCTGTACCACTGAGCCACAACCGCAAGCTGCAGGGAGTCTAAAAATTAATGCCAATTGTAGGTTTTAACCTAGATCCTGCACATCAGAGAGATCGTATGCACATCTTGCAGATCATAGAGTAGGGGATGGTGTGAGGGTTTACGTCTCACCTAAATTCCATTTAAGAAACAACCTTAATTGTGGATATACTAGTAAGGCACCTCCTTGACCCTCAAAATAAGAATGCCTGAGATTGGCACTTTAATATTTTCAATGTTTTACTTAATACCCTTAAGTAATTAGAGTGGGGAAACAGATCTTGTTCTATTCATTTTCATCAGAAACCTTTGATCAATGTCATTTTAGTTTTATAGATGAGGAATTGAGTCTTGCCCCAGGAAGTGGGTTTTATGACTAAGGTGTAATTTAGTTATAAGTCTCTGAAGTCAGCACTCTTTCTATGGGACATTGCTGTTCCAAACCAGAAAAAGCTAAACAGGTTAAATTGAATATGTGCTATCTTACCCTGTGTTGGTATTAAACGGAGACCCATACAACATGAGAAGCTGGAACTTCTCTCAGATCTGCGCACAACAGAAAGGAAGTTATTTATTAAACTGGAACTGAAGGCAGAAAATTTAAAGGGATAGTATCTCCATACTGGACAACTTGCTAGTGCAGTTGCATTTTAAGGTTTTTTTTTAATAAATCTATTTATTGTGTCTGAAGAAAGATGGAGGAAACACTGGAACACAAGTGGTTACCAGGAACTTAATCCAGATCCTCCATTAAAGGTGACTGAACAAGTAACAGCAATTCTTGACTAAATGATTAGTGTGGAAGAAACTATAAAAAAATGTAGATGACAAAATATTGAAACCAGCCCTTGAATGTGTCTGTATACTTCCTCATTCTCCATGCTTTTGAGTTGCGTTCATATTCAGTACAAACTCAGGTTCCAAAATTATGCTGCTCCCCCACCTCCTTTTGGTACTGCGGTTCTAAGGCCATAATTTCCTGAGCGCTAGGAGGATCATCTCCAAGAAAACTGTGCTTCTAAATGGTCTCTAACCTTAACTCCAGCACAGTCCTTAAATTTCTTTTTGGGGAAGGAGAATTGATGCTGACCGCTCTCTCTCTCCCAGTTTGTGTAACACAGGTGCTTGTATGTGTCATCTTTTTCATGGCGCAAGTTACCTTCTTTTACCGTATAACATGATCCCAGGATGAGTGACTGTCCTACCTGGCAAAACATTTTCATTCTCTTGGGGTGTATTTATGCAAGCAACAGTGACAGGAAAATGCTGTCATAAGGTGGCATTGATTTGTTGTTTGAGATATCTGTACCTTTTGTATTGGCAGAGAAACCTCTTGGAGGAAGATTCAGATGAAGAGGAGGACTTTTTCTTGTAAGTATCCCCAAGACTGGAGGAAGAACTAATTCATTCAGTAGAATCATCACTGAGCGATCCCCCAGTCCCTGGTGCCAAGTCTTCTGTGGATCTTTAACGGACCTTGCTCGCTTAACATAAACAGCATCAGGGACTTGTCTCCAAAATTCAGTGGAATTGGTGCATGAATATGAACTTTTCAATGCAAAATTGAGGAATCTGAGGCAGCAGAAAGATGGGATAAATGCTGTTCCCACTGGCCTACTTTGTGCTATTCTTATCTTGTACAGAATTTTCAAAGTCCAGGTATCCGTCTCTAAATCGTCCAAACAGATTGCCATTTGAATAGAAGAACTGGTCCTAAATTTAATCTAGTGACTTTTCCTGTATCCAGTGCCAGTTTGGTGTAGTGTTTAAGAGTGGCGGACTCTAATCTGGAGAACTGGGTTTGATTTCCCACTCCTCCACATGCAGCCAGCTGGGTTCTCTCAGAGCTGTTCTCTCAAGAGCAGTTCTCTCAGCCCCACCTACCTCACAGGGTGTCTGTTGTGGGGAGAGGAAAGGAAGGAGATTGTAAGCAGCCCTGAGACTCCATGTAAAGGGTGAGGTATAGATCCAATCTCTCTTCTTCTCTTCTGGGAGAACTGGGGTTGATTCCCCACTTCTCCACATGCAGCTGCTGGCATGACCTTGGGTCAGTCACAAGTTCTTTCAGAGCTGTTCTCTCAAAAGCAGTTCTTGAAAGAATTCTGTCAGCCCCACCTGCCCCATCTACCTCACAGGGTGTCTGTTGTGGGGAGCGGAAGAGGAAGGAGATTGTAAGCCGCTCTTTGACTCCTTCAGGTAGTGAAGGGCAGGGTATAAATCCAGTCTCTTCTTCTTCGCAGGAGGGGTCCATCCGGTCCAAGGTTTGGACCCAAGAATGACAAGATCAGGCAGTAAGTATCTTGTGGCATTTTAAACTGGGTCTCTTGTCCTGTTTCCAGTTTGCATAAAACCACCTCAGACTTCCATTTAAGGTTTTCACAGCATTGGTGTGGAGTCTAAGAATGCACAGTTTCCAAGACTTGTGAGAGCCGATCCTGTTCTCAACAAAGTGAGCACTGTACCATAGAAGGGCCCAGTAAATGTTCTTAATGGTTTGGATCCTGTGATCTGTCGGCAGAAGGCTCGGGTGAAACTATTCCTCTTGCGTGATGGACAAAATAACAGGAAGCAATTCCCCCCTCCTGACCCGTGTGACTATTACTCCACATGGGTCCTGTGACCCCGGGAGTCAACTTTCCAGAGGCCAGGGAAAGACTGTGACGGGGAGAGGTGGAAAGCTGGAAAGATCGGCAGTCCTTGTGTGGGCCTCACAGGGGCCTTGTTCTGTATCCATGACAGTATTCAAAAGGCTGTAGCTGTTGGGTGCTAGATGCCCCCTTCCACCCATCTGACAATTCATGGGAGCCTTTTGAATAGCTCCAATAGGTTCATAGCAGCTGACAAATTGGAAGCAATTAAAATGTCAGCAGTGATTACCAGCTGTGCCAAAACAATAGGGAAGAAGTCAAAACAACTCTAGGAATAATTGCTGCTAATAGGTTTTAAGGTCTAGTGCTTGATGAAATCCTAAGCAACGAGTTCCTTCAGTGAGGAGGGAAAGATGCCTCCCCCCCACTCCCACAGACCAGTTCTGTTCAGTTGGGTTGCTTGAAACCAATGGAGGTCTGAGTTCTCTCTTGCACAGTACAGGGCTGCAGGTTGTGAAGAAACAGATCACCCTTCTCGGGTGGGGCTTCTCGTGTGTTCAGCCTTCTTGGACTAGAACTTTTTAGACTAGGACTTTGGCTAGTGCCTTCAAGGGCTGGGAGAGTGTGTCCTGTGATACTGTTAGAATCGGGGAAGCTGATTCTTCTGAACCGTCGGTCTCATAGTAATCGTTGTCAGTGGCCATAATCCTCACCCACATCCCATGTGTACTTTTTCTTTCCTTTCTGTCTCTACATCTCTTACTAAAACAAGTCACGTGCTCTCCCTGACATTTGTGACTCTGTTGTAGAACTTGAAGCATCAGTGTCTTGAAACGATCAGGTTGGATCCTGACATAATACCTGCTGATGGAAGACACGACCCTGCCTCCCCTTTCCTGCATCTCTTTGTGGAACAGAGACCCTCAGGAATACCTTGAGGGGCAGATTGGAGGTCTGCGGTTTCCATGATTAGAAACAATGGGCGAGTGTGATGTAGCAGTTAAGAGGAACAAACTATGATCTCAGAGACCCAGGTTTGAATCTCCACTCTGCCAAGAAAGCAAACTGGGTGACTTTGGACCAGTCATATACTTTCAGCATAACCTATCTGACAGGGTTGTTGTGAGGATAAAATGGAAGAAAGGAGGAGGATGTAAGCTGCTTTGGGTCCCTCTTGTAGAGAAAGGCAGGGTATAAGTGAAGTAAACAAATTATTGTCAGGACCCAACTCAGCTCTTTGTTGTTTGTACACTGTCATGCATGGAGAATTAGGTCAAGCCATGCCTCTACTACATTTCAGTCTTTGTGGAGGATCCCACCTTCAGAAGCAAGAAGAATTGAATAGGTGGGGGGTATTCTTCCTGCAAAGGAAATGGGCGAGTAGTTGGTCAGCTCTCCCCCCCCCCCCCCCCGAATTCTTGCGCAGGGGAAGTGAGACATTCAGCCTGCAAAGAAGGCACTCGAGTAAAAAGAGAACTGGAATGCAGTTCAGTTTGTGAGACGCTGCATCCAGTTTCATCTCAGTGGCATAGCTGATTAAAATCTCACGGCAAAGTCTTGATTACGGTCTGTTGAGTGCTTGATTGTGCAAAATGCACAAATGCTTCTCTAACCCTTTGCTGAAAGGGAGCTTCAACTATTCTGTGCCAGTCCTGTCTCTTCCCCCCACCCCCCAGCTAAGCACTAATGTTAAGGCCACAAGCTGGAGTTAGGGTTTGTATTCCGTGCTGCTAGTAATTTCGACTGCCCTTCTCAGTAAGCGCTAACAACACTTGTCCAGGCCTGCTGAAGGCAGTGCTGTGGTGACAGTGGCTCCACAAGCTTTAGAGAGAATGTTTTTTTCCCAATAATGGCCCCAGCTCCTGCCAACCTAGCAATTCGAAAGCAAGAAATTGCAGGTAGATGAATAGGTACCGCTTCAGTGGGAAGGTAACAGCGTTCCATGCACCTCGGCGTCTAGTCACGCTGGCCACATGACCATGGAGAAGTCTTCGGACAGCACTGGCTATTTGGCTTGGAAACTGAGAGGAGCACCGCCCCCTAGAGTCAGATTCAACTATCTTTTGAGCAAGGGAAACCTTCACCTTTTTCCTTGAGCACTGGGACAATACAATATTCTCCCACACACACACACACACACACACACACACACACACACACATATTGAAGGATTGGTTTGGAGAATCCAACACCACAAGTAACAGCTGCACATCTTCATTGCGAACTGTCCTTTAAAAGAGCTCAGAATTAGTAGTGGCTGTTAGTAGTGCTTCTTAATGCTTTTTGGGGGGGGGGGTTAGTGAAAAAGAAATGCTTTTTAGTTTGGCACCCTCTAGAACTGATTAGTAGAGATCAGCTGTTGGTTGGGGAAAGCAGTGTATTTCTTCCTTGCATGTGCGATTGGATGAAAGATGATAAGCAAGCCAGAAGGATGCTGCCAATAAACTGGTATCTGAAAACTGGATGCAAGCTCTAACTCCAGGATACATCGGAATATTTGGGATTGCTGAAGTCATGAATGGAGTTTCCTTCCACCTTTTGCTTTTGGTATGCCTTGAAGGGCAAATTCTTGTAACTGTCTGCCGCGCCAAGGCAGTGGATGAAGAAAATTGAGTCTTCTTGAGGCTCTATCAGCTCTGGCCATGGCCGGGTGTAGGGGTAGTGTGTTAGGTGTCTGGTAGTTCTGTGATCCATGCATTGCATCTTCTTTTCTGTGACACAGTCAGTTGAACAACATGGTATGTACCAATGTGGGCATGTTTATCTTTTCCTGCTAATCTTGTGCTTGAAAGCCACTGGGATACAAAGAGCATGCTGCTCAAGCTGAAGGTGCTTTCAGTATATCAACAGTTTTTTTGACACCTGGGAATGTATCCTTACTTGGTCAGATTCCGTTTCCAGCAGCAGCCAAACAGATGCCTGGGGAAGCTTGCAAGCTGGCTATAGTAGAGCGCCATTGATGCTTAGGTGTGTATAATGCCTCTGCTAATACTGTTGATATAGGCCATCCTGTGTGAATTTCTGTCAGCTCCTGTTCTCAGTTCTTCTAAGTGATGGTCTTTAACCTTTCTCATCGTGGGTTTAATTGCGTGTTTGTGGGGTGTAACATATTTCTGTTGCTGTACAGCATAACCTTGTTGAGCATCTACATAGCAACATGTTTTTCACATGGGTGTTGAGAGATGTGGTTGCTTACTAGTAGCTGGGCATCTTTGCTTTTCATCATGTGAAATAGGTGTCTTGGTTGTAACCCGAACGCTAACAGATGTTAGGGACGAAGCCTGGTATACCATGCTTGTAATAGAGAGAGATGTCCTTCCCTCTCCCTTCTTCCTGCTTTGTGCTGGGATCAAAGGATCCCTGGTGGTCAGCTAGGGGATGCCACAGTCTCTGGAGTGCTGTTTCCAAAGGCTGCATTGGGAGAGGGAAGCCAAGTGGCTTATGAAGGATTAGGCGCTTGGCCCCCGGCATCCTTCGGCTGTAGCAAAGAGGGTGCAGTTTGCGTAGGTCAGAAGTGGCCTGCTTAGTCACCTTTTTAATTTGGCAGTGCAGTGCTGCAGCCTGGCCGGAAGATATTGACCCGGTTGTGTTTCATCCAAACAAAGGGCAACGCCCAAGGGAAGGCACCCGATTAAATGCCACTGACTTCATTGCCAGTGTTTTCTTGTCCGCCCCCGTCAAAACAAGTCAAGAGACAAGGATCTCAAAGGGGGAGAGCAGAGAGTGCAGGTGAAGGATTCTCAGCTGGGCCCTCGTTGTTTTCACTTGCATTCCTGCCGGAAATTAATTTGGAAATCTGGCAGCAGAGAGAGCCAGAAGTAAAGCCGCGCAGTGGCCTTTTGTTCTCTCCCAGTAAATACCACTTTTTTTCTGGAAAACAAAAGTTTAATGTGCGTGTTTTTAACTACAAAGTGTGTTCTCAGGCTGAAGCAGACAATAGTGACACAAGCGGTGATACTGTACCTGAACATAGAGGTGGGGAAAACTTGACCTGTTGAGTCAGTTGTCATATATCTGAAGGGGTGGGGGGAGGACTTGCTTCCATGTTTGTCACTGTGGTTGTACCTTAATATTTTGTTAGGTATTTGCACGGACATTAATGGCTCCATGTAGAGCGAGTCCTACCCACAGGCTCGTAACTGTGTTCTGAGCTATTACTTCAGCTGTCAAATACACGTTTATTTCAGCTGGCGCATTAGTTGAGGGACGGAATATCAGTACAGTGCTAATCATGGGTAAATGCGCCAGTGCTGGCTGCCTTTGCGTTCATCTTCAGGCTCTAGAGGAGTGAATATTTATGTCCTTCCTGCATGTCTCTACTGGCTTATGTAAGAGGGTTTGGATGCAGCCAAAAATGCATTTTTGAAAGCCATTTTAATGGGAGTAAGTGAACACTGGACGGACCCAGCCTTGTCAGCTTTTCTGCATATAAAGCCTCCTGGAAGGCTACCCGGGCGTGTGGGAGCGGATGTGCTTTCAGGGCCAAGACTTTCCTTTTGGATTTGCTTGTCCCTCCTCCCCACACCCTTCTTTGAACTGAATTGTCCTCAGTAGGGGAGAGAGAACATTCCAAGATGAACAGTAACAGGAAGAAGACACCCTAAATGCCAGAAGAGCTTTCCTGTCATTTGGGCACTGGGTGTTAATTTCCGTCCTAGTTGTGTGGCTAATGGGTATGGTCTGTTGCCACATTATTCTTTTGTTAGATGCCTGCCCTTTGCTAAACCCACTTAACACTGATTTGGCTCTTGCTTTAAATATTGTAATTGGGATTCCTTTTAAAAATGGGAGGGAGTTAATTTATTCAACCCTTCAAACCATTAGAATAATGAATGTTGAGTTGGGTTTTTAGAGGCTGTAAAGTATCTGTGCAAGTTTGGAACAAGTTGCCGCCCCTCTTGTTTGCTCTGGGTCCCACCAAAAGTGGTGGAATAAAATCGCGGAGGCCTTGTTAGGCGTGTTCTTTCAGCCTGGTTCTTACTGAGATAGAGGAATCGGGGTCTGTGCTGTACCAGTTCTGCAGGAATGTACCCTGCACATTAACTTCCGCCATAATGGAGATGGCTAAGCTGTAGTATGACGCCCAAATACAGGTTTACCACCATTGCAGGAACTAGGCCATCAATTATTAGAAAACATCCAGCAATAGCAATCTTTAGCACTGATATGCATTAGAGGCTTCAGAGCATTGCATGTGCAGTGCATCTCAGTAATCCACACAACATCCATGTAAGGTAGGTCATGATTATTATATCCCCACACACACACTGTAAATTGGGGGCAGGAGCCAGTTTTATTGAATGCCACCAGTGATATTTATTGGCTGAGGTGAGAGGAGAGTTGGGGGTCCAGCTGACCTACAGCCCCTCACTCTGAGGCAACATGCTGTGCTGGAGAGTGTTGTTTATTAAAAGGTTAATTCTGGCTCATTCTGCAACATGCCCGACACACAAAACCTCCTATCAGGCATCCAATTGAAATGGGATTTTTGAAAGCATGCTGAGGCCCTTTATGCTAATTTGAAAAAATTGTGTCCCATGCTCCTTAGCAAAATTTAGGAGGAAACTCAAATCAAGGTGTGTAAGAGCAGCAAAAATACCAGTGTTTGGGAACCAGCAGCATGTTATCATCATAAAAATGTTGGGTGGGGGAGCTCCCAAGTCCTGCTAAAAGCAAGAGGGAACAAAAGGGTTTTGCCCTCTGCCTAATGCTCAAGCAAACTTGGGCACAGGTGAATAAGTATAGGAACAGAGTTTTGTAATTGAGGCACCACTGCACTGCCCTGGGAATGATGGGGTTTGCCCTTTAATAAGGTATGTTTTTAACTGTCCCCATTTGGTAAAAAAACCCCAAACCCTGGAAATGAAAGCATCTTTTATAAATGGTCAGAAGCTAGGAGAGGGACTTGCCAGTGCATCCAAATGGAGCCTGAAGCTAAGGAAATACCATGTAAGAAAAGTGAAATCTGCATTTCTTTCTGATCACGGTGTCCTTGTGGCCCAGTATGATATGGTTACTGTTGTCACGCTCCCTTGTCACTCAGGAACACTATAATCAAGCACCACCTCCACTCTGTGGGGAACCAGATCTTCACTATCCCTATGATAGTATAGACAGGAATTAAAGAAGTCACATGTAATATTGCCAAAGTAAAAGTGGCCAAGGTACTTAAATTTGGAGCTTTTTTTGTGTTGCCAACTTAAAACCAGAGGAATGTTATTCCCACGTCTGCAAATGCCCCAAGGGAATGATTCCTCCGTGGAGGTTGATGTGTGCTGGGAGATTCCAGAAGTAGGTCTCCCAGTTGGATGCATTATCGGCACACAATGCTTTGGGTGTGGGAGTGGCTTACTATAAGTCGTCTTCAACCTTTCAGGACCCACTGGTTATGAGATCCACCAAGCCCATCCAGAAGTCATTGGACATCAGATCCACATGACAGGAAGAGAGTGAGCTAAAATTATGACTTCACTGGCTTCAAGGCCAGGGACCATGGTAACCAGACCAAGGAAAGAAAACAGAAATAGGTGTACCATAGTAAAGAACAAGCCAAGGGTTGTAGCCATGCTTTCTATCTGTCTTGTTGCTTCTCTCAGCATGCATCCAAAAAGAAGGAGGAGGCATGGCACCCTTTCTCTCTACAGTTGTGCATTAAAAGCAAGGCCTTCCAATAGACAGCGAAAATGGGGTTTAAAGGGCTCGAAGTCCAGGAGGTGGGGCGCTGTGATTTCAGTTGAAGGTCTTGAACTTTGGGTTGAACGCCATTGCACCGTAGGACTTCTGTGTCCCACCCTGCTTCTAAAATGCTCTGAACTGGTATTAATCATGTGTAGTGCTTGTTACCATTGATGATACATAATTTATAATGGTTTTTGTTTCATCCAGTGTCCAAAACCAAGTTGATGAAGTCATTGATGTCATGCAAGAAAACATTACCAAGGTGATAGAAAGGGGAGAGCGGCTGGACGACTTGCAGGATAAGTCAGGTAGGAATGTTTAGTATCCCCAGATTGGCTGTTTTAGGCTCCGCTGGCGCTCCAGTCTCGGGATAGGGTTCTGTGGAGTCAGATAGGGATGTTTAGCATTCCCGGATTGGCTTTTGGGCTCCTTCTCCCTTCTAGTCTTGGGACAGGATTCTGAGGATCATGGCATGAGCCCTCTATGGCATCTTCCCCCCACCCACCAGATTCACATACTGTGATGGAGCTTAAAACTGATGCTAACATTCCGTACTAGAGTCTAGGAATTCTAATGTTTTTTCCAACTTTGTGCAATGTATCCTTGCCAAAAGCATTTCAAAGGCTTTGATTCTAGGTATGTATTGCACATATTGAGAACGTAGATCAATTTTATGTGGTCCGTTTTATTGTATTTCGAGCATTGGATTCTGGTTGCCTTTTAGGGTACATGCACAAACCCTGGTGGTACCTCGTTATGTACAGTAATGTGGTTATACATGTTTTAGGCCATGTAGCTGTTTGCTGTCAGATAACTGATCAGATGGATTTGGACCTGTGGTATCACTACCAGAGGTTGAAATACATGTAAGAGTGCTTCCCCAAGGGGGCTCCTACCACACTTTCTTGAGACAAGCTGCCTCCTACTTCTCTTCAGTTCGTGTTCTAGTAGCATAAGACCCAAGCTGCCTACTGTTGTGGGAGGTTGGCAGTGATTTGTCACACAGTGCCTCCTCAGATTTTAGAGTTTCATTGAACAGAGGAAGATGTGGGGAAAAGAAAAGCAGTATGAAGAACAGAGTTCCAAAATGATAGCAACTAAGTTCTGTTCGTCTCCAGCATGCCCCTGGTGCCATCCAGTTCTGGCCCCTCTGCCAGTGTATGCCAGTGCCAAGGTTATGCTGGCGTAGCACTGCGCCAGAAGTTTTAATTGCTCCAGGACATTCTTGAGACAGCATCTGTTAATCATTTATGTAACCACAGGATCTGGCTGTGTTCCTCCTTAGGGAAATAGATCATCTGAAATTCGCCACAGTTTTGCAAGTAAACGTATTTTGCTTAAAAAAAATTCAGAACAGAGTTGCAGAAAGCTTCTGGATTTGTAAAATGTTAATTCTCTCTGGTTTGCAATTTCTCTTAACGTAGAGAGCTTATCAGACAACGCGACAGCTTTTAGCAACCGATCTAAACAGCTCCGAAGACAAATGTGGTGGCGCGGCTGCAAGGTGAGGTGTGAATTCCTTTTGTGTCACTGAAGGCAATGCTACTATGGGTGAACTTGGAGGCTAATACTACTGATTTAGGATTACACAGCTATGGCTCTCGGCATGCCCTGAAATTAAGAAGGGGTTGAATTTTCCCCCAGGAGACCAGGTTCTGCTCTTTGAAACACGGTGGAATCCAAGCAAGCCCTTTTACTTGCTCATTTGCTCACTGTCTTAAAGCCAGGCTCCATCATCTTTATAGCTGGTATATATTTGGAGCATCATAGTTGGCTGAGGTTTAGAACTCATCCTACTGTACTGCGCACCAGTGTACTCTTCGTTTTGCAACAACACGTCATTGTGCTGTTTGGAGTTATTTGGCTGGTTCTGTGAATATTTACTGTTATAATTGTGAAGTGAGGAGTTAGGTTCTGTTGCTCCAAGTGTAGCCATATATCTCTGAATGCAAATGGGAAGCAGTAGCCTGGCTAACTGGTCTTGCTGACTAGATGACACTTGCAAACTGGATGATACTTGTGATATAAATCAGGTTGGTGCCCTGATCTGACTTGCAGACCTAAGGGACATCAGGAACCTAACATTCCCAAGTGGGCCAGGGCCCAATTTGCAAGGGAGGAGATTAAGGCTTCCCTCCTGTGCTGTTTTCCCAAGCAGAAATGGAAGGGGGGCTTGTTTGCTCCACTGCAGGTCTTTGCATTCCACAGTGAGTACGCGTACAGCCCCATGGCCCTTTCCACTCTGGTAAATAGCACAGGAGGGAAGGCTGAAGCCCTTCCTTTGCTGTACTTATGAGGTGAGTTGGGCCCTGGCACGCTTGGGAACATCAGTTTGCTGATGTCATGTGTCTGTGAGCCGGTTGTGTTGCATATCTTGTCTAGTCTGGCTCAAACAGAATGATCTAGGACAGGGGTGGGCAAACTGTGGCTCGGGAGCCGCATGCGGCTCTTTCACATATATTATGTGGCTCCCGGCAGGGCGGCTGGGGAAGCTAAATATCATTAGCAAACAAATATAATTGGACAAATTAATATCATTATCAATATCTGCTTTTACCCCTTTTGTTATTATTTTTGGCAGTCTCATTTAATGTTAATAAAAAGCAAATTTGCTTATTTTCCAATAAAAGCAGGTAATATTTGTTCATGTCTTGTGGCTCTCAAACATCTGATGTTTATTCTATGCGGCTCTTTCATTAAGCAAGCCACCCCTGTTCTAGGTGGCTCTTATGCTGAGCAAGTTTGCCCACCCCTGATCTAGGAGGTTGTCAGTTCATATCTCATTCCCTTTCTGCAGTAATGGGGGAAATAACATTGGCCTTCCTTACAGAGCTGTTCTTAAGGGTTACTCTGATGATATATACAAACCTCATTGAATACTGAGAGCACTGTACTATTATTCCCTTGTTCTTCTTTCTGCAGATGAAGGCCATTGTGGCTCTGGTTGCTGTGGCAGTGCTCCTAGTGATTATTGGTGAGTGAGTCATTCAGCGTGTGTGATGCTCTCTCTGCAGATGGATCGCTTCTTTGAAGAGACCAGATCTCAAATAGCCTCAGCCTGTTCAAGTGGACATCCTTGATTTTGCTCCCTTGAAGAAAACTTGTATAGTCCTTCCATCCTTGCTCTTTGACGCCATTGATTACTGTACCACTGGGCAGTTGGGAGTCCACAGAGTTGAAAAGGACCTCAGAGGCAATCTAGATCAATTGCCTTGCTGTTCAGTGCAAAACCAGGCAGCTTGCCAAAAGATCTCCCACCCAGACCTTGCTTAGCTTCAGTGAAGTTGCTGTGTCACATGCCTTCCACCATCTTTTGGTGGATTTACTAGTTTAGGGTTTTCCAAAAATCCCCTTTAGCCAGCAGTATCCCTGTAGTCTTAAAGGATCATGGAAGTAAATCGACTCTTTTAAAGATATGAACTGACAAGAATATAGTACTTTTAAGACCCACCTTGATTTTCATGGGTCATCTCCTTGTGACCAGCAAAAGCCAAATAATATTAAACTGATCAGATAATGCAGTTCTTACATTATGATCCTATGAGGCCCGCTGAGTTCAGTGTGGTGTATTTCCTCAATAGTGGATTTCAGCCTTAGTTTGCATAATTTATTTAGGTTGCAGAATTTAGTGGTATCTGGAACAGAACTTGGGGTCTGTTGGTGCAGGACTGGCTTGTGTTAATATGGAGAGAAGGCCACAAGCCTAGAAATAGATTTCAGCTGTGTCTGAGACCTTTCATTTGAGGTATTTCTTACTCAGTGTCAAATTCCACTCTATTTAGCGCTCAGATATGTATTTATATATTATATGTGGCAGATGGAAACAGATGGCTAAATGAGGGGCAAGGTAAGAAAGGAGTATCGGTGAATACTGTAAAGGAGTGGATATCCCCACAGAACCCAAGTATTCATGGGCTTAGTCTGTGATCCGTTCTCTTGGTTCTTCATTTGAGAATGCACATTTATTTGGGGGGATCATAACCAGATCTGTTTACTGCACCAGGATGGAATGAGCCCACAGCTCAGATGTAACTGATGCATATTCTGTCAAGTGCAGTAAATAGACTGAGTAGATGTTCAGAAGCTCTCTGGACAGGGTTGCATCTGTAGGCTGGCTTTCAGATAGATGGTCCTGGAGATACTGGCCAGGGAGGGGGGATTTGGAGAGGGGGGTCAGTCATGTGAGAAGATCGCCCCCTTGTTGGTATCTATTGGGGAGAGGACCAATCAGACTCATTGACTTCACTGGACTTCAAAGAGTGTGTGTAAAATTGCACTGTGATTGTTTGGCTTAGTTGAAGAAGCATTTGGGATCAGGGGTCACTGGGCTTGGAGCAGGGGTTACTGGGGCTGTGTGGGGGGAGGTCGTTGAGAATTTCCTGCATTGTGCAGGGAGTTGGACTAGATCACTCTGGAGGTCTCCCTCCAGCTCTAGGATTCTATGATAGAATGCTCAGGCAACCTTAAAAGGCCCAGAGCAGCTATCATGTGTGATGTTCTACTGCTTAACCCTGGGGCTTAAGAATGTGCTCTGGGTCTACCTTGGGGAGAGTGCTGCACAGATAGAAGAACAGTCTTAAAAACAGGGAGAAGTTGGTTGGTTGGCCTCTCATGCACGTTTCTCTGTCTTGTGTAGTTCCCATCATCCTCAAGTACAACACTTGACTGGCTAACCGAGTTGGCTGTGGACGTGGCTTTGGGATGACGGCGAAGCAAGTGGCTGCGTGCTTTCAGTGGAACGCAACATGTATATAGCTTTGAAATGTTTCTTTCCTCGGAGGCAAGTGACCCATTCTGATGAGGGCGTTCAGAGGACCTGACGAGTCATCCTCTTTTGTTTTCCAGCCAAAAGTTAACGTGTCAACTTTGAATCTAAAACCTCACCATCCGTCTGTTGAAGGAAGCCCCATCTGGAACCAGAAACTTGCCCGTTTACTTCTCTTTGTTTTTTTACATTGTAAATATTGCTACCTACTAATGATGTTATTTATAATTTAAAACGATTTCCTACCACTGCTGGCAGAGGTCAGTGGTGGCAGAGTCGGGGGTGGGGTGAAGAACATAATGTCGATATCACTGTTTAAAGAAAACCCTAACTGTTCAGTTGAGTGACTGCAAGGATGTCAGCTCATGTTTCCCTCACATCTATGTTTTAAAACCCAACTTGATTTTGCAAGCAGATTTTCTGTACTTGTTATAAGGGACCCAGAAGCTCCATGTTCTCAGTATTATTGCTTATGAATGTGACCTAAAAAGCATTCCAGTAAAAACCTATTTTTGACTGTAAGTGTATTACTCTTGATCCATGACTGGAACAGTTCTCTTTTAAACGAAGACGATCCAAGATATGTCAGCTGTGAGCATATGAAGCCCAAGTTTTTGGGCTGTACCGCTGAAACCAGAACAGTATTAAGGTTTCCTGTTGCTCAATCATGAAGAGGCATAAAAAGCAATGTGCTGCTGGGTTTCAAAAACATGTGCAAAGGCTGCGCATGTTTATACTGGACATGTCAGGTATGGAGCATGCAAGCCTCCCTTTATTAAAAATAATAGGTCAGTCTACTAGCTTGGTGGTCTTCATCCTTTCCAGGCTCATAAGCTGCCGCCCCCCCCCCCCTTTTAACTCCCAAGTGGCAGAGGGACCCTCTAAGCTGCAACTATCTCACAGAAAATCACGTATCAGTCTTGTGACAGGAGGAGGAGGAGCCAGAGTTCCTGAACACACCTGTGTTATAAGAGAGTCCATTCCACTGCTGAATGGTTTTGCCTTACTGTCCTGTCCCTCCTCCTTAGTATGCACACATGCAAATGAAACCAGAGTCTGTCGCACCCTTGCTGTCTGACCTTGCACACTAGTAGTGGGTGTTTCAAAGAAGCCATACAACAGAGGGCCCTGACCTCTGGCTGAAGAGCACTGTACTAGCTGCACTGTCACTCATTTAACTGCCCATTCAGAATATTGGGAGGTCTGCTACTTCTCAGCTGCAAAAGCTACACCGGGCCTAAGGTCCCAGGTTAGTGTTTCCTGGACTCTGGTCTACTTGCAGCTACTGATCTTCCATCTGTTTGGGGATAGGCTTTGGGATCAATTGCAGGAGTCTTCCGAAGCCTCTCAAAAATCGTGCCAGTACGTGCATTTCCTTTTGTGTTAGCCATGAACCATCCATGCAAAAAAGTGGCTAAATAAAAGCATATCACAAACCACCATTGCATCACAGTAGCGTTGCCTGGTGGTGTTGGTTTCTAAAAGTAATATGTTAATATGTATATGAATATGTAGAGACAAGGCTACCCTTTCTGAGGGTGGAGGGATTTGTGCTAGTTGAGGACCACTTTCTCACTGCCCCTGTCCCGCAGCATTCTGAAATGTGCCCCTCCCTCCTCCCCAAGCAAATCTTGTTCCTGGGTGTGGTGGATCTTGGGAGACATTTCAGGCTGCTGGGGGAAGGCAAGAAAACTGCACTCCATCTGCACAAATTCCTCTGCTCATGCAAAACTTTTTTTGGGGGGGGGGGGTAAATCTAAGCTAAAAATTAAACTGAAGCATCAGGAGTACTTAAACCCCGCTATCTCTTTTTACCCCAGTTAGCGAAAGCACCACCAAGGATCTTAACAGTGGTCTTCATACTTTGAGGGACTTTTCTGGACAGAAGAGTTTGACAGCAGTGGCACAACACCGGAAAATACCTTTACTGTCTGGATATTGCTTGGTTTGTACAAAGCAGGGCAGAGATTGAAACCTGAAGAACTCTGCACTTTTAAAGCCATCTAAGTCTTTGGGCATAACGTCATCTTTTAGTGAATTCCATATCTTACATCTTGTATGTCCTGAATCTACTGTTTTGAAATCTTCATTTGCGTTGTCCTTTTCTGTGTCTTTTTCAGCGTTCTGTATCTACTGCCTCTTCTCCCCTTCCCTCCCAGCATCCCTCCAGAACTTCATGTGCAAGGAACAGATTGATTCTGGTTTCCTTGCCTCCCCTGCAGTAAATTGACCCAGTAGCCCTCGTCCTTCTGTAAAAGCCACTACTTTCAAGCCAGCTGTAGTTACCTGCTGGCAACAGTCATGACGATGCCAGAAGGCACTCCAGCCTGCTCAACAGGGATGAGCTTTGCAATGCGATGGAGATGCAACCAGCATCTCAGTGTAGTACAGAAGCTGATGTGTCTGAATGAAAGGCTGTGCATTGTATGGTGGTTTAGTGTTGATGTGCAAGCATTTATGTACCTGTGTGCTACAGGCAAGGTTGCTCACATTCTCACTTGGACATCACATTCTTAGAAATTGTAGGGCGGGAGCTGTATTCTGCAGCATGATACTTCTAATAACTCACATCAACATTTTTACAAGGTAAAAGCCAAATAGGGACCAGAATCGGGGCAGGGATTTAGTAAGAATGGGGACTACAAAAGGGGAACCGCCCTGGTAAATGGAGACAAAGAGCAGGGCATCTGGGTCAGTGCTGCATTACCAATCTTAATTCTGTTTTCTCAAAACAAAATCTTGCTTTCAATGGTATTTACTTGCAAGTCACTTTTTAAAAGGATTATAATCTAGGCACCTCAGGCCCCCTTTGTGCTTGTTTAAAAAATAAAAGTGAATTCTGAAGGAGAGCAAGTGCTAATAATTTCCTTACGGGCGTCTTAAGGATTCTCAAACAGGAAGCAATAACTGTGAATGGAATGTTCTGGAGGTTTTTTTAGAGATAGATAATCCATAGGAAACAAACAATGGCTGATACAGCTGAAGAGTGTCTATTTCTCTGAGCAAATGTGAGCCAGAAGTTATGAAAAGTTATACAAGTTGGGAAGTAAGTCAAGCATCTGCCTGTGTAAGTTTTCATCACTGAAAACCATAAGAACATAAGAGAAGCCCATGTTAGATCAGGCCAGTGGCCCATCCAGTCCAACACTCTGTTTCACACAGTGGCCAAAAACACCAGGTGCCCTCAGGAGGTCCACCAGTGGGGCCAGGACACTAGAAGCCCTCCCACTGTTGCCCCCCCCCCCAAAAAAACACCAAGAGTACAGAGCATTACTTGCCCCAGACTGAGAGTTCCTATCTATACCTTGTGGCTAATAGCCACTGATGGACCTCTGCTCCATATGTTTACCTAATTCCCTCTTGAAGCCATCCATGCTTGTAGCCGCGACCACCTCCTGTGGCAGTGAATGCCATGTGTTAATCACTATTTGGGTGAAGAAGTACTTCCTTTTATCCATTCTAACCCGACTGCTCAGCAATTTCATTGAAATTGAATTTCATTGAAATTTCATGTCTGAAATCTCTTCAGTAATTACATAATCCCAGAGGATGAGGGGAGTTTATCCTCATATTTTGCAGGGCCATAAAACTTGAAGAAAGGTCCTTTCTTTTGCGTAGCATTTAAAACAGAATTCTTCAACTTCTCCTAGGTGACAGCTGCAAGCATGTGGTAGCCACATGACTATTTATTTATTTATTTATTTATTTATTAAATGCAACTTTTAGGCCACCCTCCCCTAAAAGATAGGGCCCAGGGTGGCGTACAACAGTGGTAAAATTACAAATCCTACAAAGAGGTCTCAAAATTAAAATAAATACATAAAATACAATTTACGCAGCCTAAGCCAATCTGATGGCAATAATTTCTGGAGTGTCATTGCTTCATAGAAGAAGAAAAGAAGAGATTGGATTTCTACTCCGCCCTTCACTCAGAGTGGCTTACAGTCGCCTTCCCTTCCTCGCCCCACAACTGACACCCTGTGAGTTAGGTGGGGCTGAGAGAACTGCTGTTAAGAGAACAGCTCTGTGAGAACTCTGACTGACCCAAGGTCACCCAGCTGGCTGCATATGGAGGAGTGGAGAATCAAACCTGGTTCTCCAGATTAGAGTCCACCGCTCTTAACCAGGTAGGGGCCAGGGCAGAAAAAACCCTGGCCCTAGTTGAGGACAGCGGGGTGTCTCTTGGGCTGGGGACCAACAGAATGTTCTTATCTCCTGTGTGTAAAGCTCTTCTGGGACATGCGATGAGAATAGGCGGAGCCAAAGTCTCTGGACCTGCCTGTGCTCAAAAGGAATCCTCCTCCACTGCTGAGTGACCATGCCTTGATATCCTGTTCCTCCTCTCAGCATGTAGAACCAGTGTGGTCAGTGGGAAACCCAGGTTCAAATCCCTGCACTGCCATGGAAGCTTGCCGGGTGACCTTAGGCCAGTCACATAACCTTCAGCCTGAACTACCTCACAGGGTTCTTGTGAGGATAAAGTGCAATAGAGGGAATGTTGTGAGCCACTCTTGAGTCCCCATTTGGAAGAAAGGTGGGATACAAATGAAGCCAAATAAATAAAAAATAAAAGTCTGCAGACAGAGGTTGGAGTCGTGGCACCATTGCTCTCTATGTGTGCACAAAGGGCCTTCCAAAAAGCAACAAAAATATTCATTTCATTCATTTGTGCCCTACCTTTTTCCTCCAGGGGACCCAAAGTGGCTTGTATCCTTTCCCTCTCCTCCATTTTATCCTCACAGCAACCCTGAGAGGTGGGTTAGGTTGAGAGTGGGTGACTGGTCACCCAGTGAGTTTCTCTGGCACGAGTGGGGCTTTGAAGCCGGGTCTCCCAGTTACTAGTTTGTCAGTCTTAACCACTGCCCCACACTGACTGTGTCGGAGCATGCAGCCTGGCAGGTGAGCCCTCAGGTTCATGACCACTGATCTAGGGGGACCTTTGGCAATACCTCAAGGTTCTTCTGTTTGGGACAGGGGGTAGCTCTTGCCCTGACCTGGATGGGCCAGGCTAGCCTGATCTCAGAAGCTAAGCTGGGTCAGTCCTGATTAGTAGTTGGAAGGAAGATGACTTGGAAGGAAGATCACCAAGGGAGTCCAGGGCCAGTCTGCACAGGCAAACAATGGCAAAGCCCCTCTGCTCTGTTCATCTCTTGCCTTGAAAACCCTACAAGGTGGCTATAAGTCAGCTGCAACTTCTCAGCATGCTCATCTTTACCTCTGGATGTAAAGCTTGATGAATTGTGTTGCTGGCTGAGGCAAAGAAAATCAGCCACAGTATCTGCTCTTTAAGGTGGGCTGCCCCCTGGGTGTAGCAAACCACCTATCCTGGGACTGACAACATCCAATAAGCATGAATTTTACACTGAGCCTTTCCCGCATGGCCTTGCCACTCCCTTTCCTTTGGTAGGTGATGTCTGGCTAGTTATTCCCTTGAGTCAAGAACTGATATGGAAGCAGCTGAAATGGCCTCTACAGCCAGACTCTAATCTGGGAGAACTGGGTATGATTCCCCACTCCTGCATATGCGGCTGCCACTGCTGGTGTGACCTTGGGTGAGTCATACGTTCTTTCAGAGCTGTTCTCTCAAGGACAGTTTTCGAAAGAGCTCTCTCAGCCCTGCCTACCTCACAACCAGGGTGTCTGTTGTGGGGAGGGGAAGGGAAAGGAGACTGTAAGCTGCTCTGAGACTCCTTTGGGTACTGAGGGGCAGGATATAAGTCCAATCTTCTTCTCTTCTTCTCTTGGGGGGGGAAGGGGGAGATAAGAGAGAGGTATGCAAATGGGCAGCGATTGTTTCCTACGCTGAGGCTTGTTGTTCATGAAAAGTGATATGCTCATCGATTACCAGAAAAAAATGGGTAGCAAAAACAGTCTGGTCTCAGTTCAAGGGCTGATAGACACTCAGGAATGCATGTAGCAAGCTGTGGGTGGGTGCGGACGTGAACACCCCCAGCTCCATTGTTCCTGGCAATCAAATCCTGGAAGTGGCTCCACTTGTAACATTGGGGGGTGGGTGGGCTTGGTGGTCTGTCAATAAATTAATGATGAGTCCTTGGCTTTCTTGTGGAAAGTTCTCTGAAAACTTCTGTTTGAAGTGTTTTGCACGTCTACTACATATGGAGAGGATTATCTAGACAGTTGTGTGCTTAGCATGTGTTTGGTTAGGGAGCCACCAGAAGTATCTCAGGTTATAATAACGTATAGGAGAGGGCAATACCTGATCATCTTTGGTTAGAGGGGCAAGCTAAACCTCCTCCTGGTCTTCAGCTTTGGGGTGGGTGTGATTGTCAGGGAAATCCCCAGCAGTCCAGAAGCAATTCAGAGACAGACTTTAATTAAATATTTATTCTCCACTGTTTCCCCCCCCCCCCCCCCAATTATAGCAGCTTATGATGCTGTTCTCCCTTCCTCCATTTCATCCTCACAACAGCCACCCAGTGAGGCACGTTTTCCTTGAGAGAGTAGCTGAGCTTCTGTGGCAGCGTGGGCATTCAGATCTGGGTCTGCTAGGTCCTAGCCTAACGATGACACCATGCTGAATTTATATTGTATATCTCAGAACAGCTCCTAGTCACTGGAGGAAGCTACTCAGAGGGGACGGATCCAGGCATGTGAACCCCGGGCGGTTGCAGAGTCAATATTATGGGGCAATGTTCATGTCAAAAGTCAAGGCATGTATGCATGACCATGTCCCTGGTAATCCCAGAAACTGAGTTCTTAATTTGGCATTAGCAATATTCCCTGGCCCGCTTTTCCCTCACTTACAGTGAAATAATACTACTTAACATTTGATTAGCACTTTCTAATGTTCAAATACTAGCCAAGGCTGACCCTGCTTATAAATATGCATAAATTGCATAAGAACCCAAGAAGAGCTTTGCTGGGTCTGATTAACAGTTCATCCAGTCCTGCATCATGTTTTCTACAGTGTCTGCCTTAGATACCCCCACAAAACAAGGCACAGAGTTTCTAAAACCTTCCCTTGGTACTGCTGTGGAGTGACTGGCACTCAGAGAGCTGAACTTACACTGACATTTCGTTTAGCCAGCAGTGCTGATAGCCACCAGTTGGTTTATCTTCCAGGAATGTGTCTATTCCCCTTTTAAAGCCATCTCAGTTAGTGGTCATAATTACATCCTGTAGCTGTGAGTCCCACAAGTTAACTGTATGTTGTATACGCTACACATAACTTTTTTTGTTGTAGTCCTTACCTCAACACTGTAAGGTAGGTCAATAGTAGCAGATTGGATACTATCAGCTCTTGCACGGACAAAATGAGGAGGAAGGGCCCCTTTTGACCACAGAAAAAGGCTATTCTGGGGATTATGGGACCTGAGTGGAGAGAAGCCACGCAGGATAGGGACTGTAATGATGATGGGACTTAGGTGAGACCAAGCAGAAAATCTAGTAGTATTCAACACATATTCATATTCATTTAGATATGTATACTCCACTGTTCTCCATAGCCGGGACCCAAAGTGGCTTACAGCATCATTCTTCCTTCCTCCATGTTTATCCTCAAAACATCCATGTGAGGTAGTTTAGGCTTGCGGACTGGCTCAAAGTCACCTAGTGAGCTCCATGGCAGAGTGGGATTTGAACTTGGGTCTCCCAGATCTTAGTCGGACACACCAAACACTACACCACACCAAGCCGCATATTAATAGACAGTGGCTTCCCTAAGTCTCTGCATGGTTGAGAAAACTGTCCTCTTTTAACTGAATTAGAGCAAGTCCCCAAACCACAGTAGGCTATCTTGGCCTTTGCCAGCAACTCAGCTGGAGTTTGATGCTAACGACCAATCCATCTGCTTTTTTTAGTTCACTGCGTTGTATTCTGGGCATTTGAATGGCCAAAATATTGCCACGGCTATGTAACATTCCTCAGTATAGGTGAGATTATCAATGTAATCCTATGTAGAGTCATTCCAGAATAAAGCCATTGAAATCTTTTATTTAGAAATGCACTATGACAGCTTTGCATTCTCTCCTTGAAACAAGCACCTGTCTGCTGCTGGGAATGAGATTTCGGACTTTGATAGGACTCCAGTGTTAGCCAGCATTTTCCCCCTAAAAAGTAGTGGTTAGGATTTCCCCATTATTTCTGGACTCAATCTCTTTTAGATTACTGGATAGTTCATATTCCATCTATTAGATTAGTTTTGACACTATAAATTAATTGGCTTTGCAATAACACTTCCACTGATTTTTTTTATTTTCCCTGCTGCTATTCTGAAGTAAAATGCTGACATCTTATAATAAATATATTTTGCAGTATCTTCTGTGGTTACGCATTCACAATGCAGAACTGCAAATGGACCTGCACAATTCTTCCCCTACCCTCAAATGTACATTGCAGTCCTAAAGGCAGAACTGCTTTCTTCTATGCTCTTTGACTTCGGTGGCATGTTTGAGATTGCACTAAACAATCTAGCGCGTGCACAAACCATCAAGCTGGCTGTCCCACAGACAACACCACTTCACAAACCTGTCTCTATGTGCCTTGTATGTGTTTAGAAAGTAAAGATGTCAAGAGGGGAAACGGGTACTGTTGTCCGTCTTTCCAAACAAAACATGATCCTGATTTTTTAAAAAAGCTCACGAAGATTCTTGTTTTTCTGTGCTGCTGTTGCTGGCACAGGAGCGACTCTCTCCTGCACCTCCCTCAGCTCCCAGCTATATAAAAACAAGATCTCTGGGAGCTCAGCTTCAGAGCTGTGGGGAATGCCGCTCACTCCCTGCGCTCCCAGGGACAGCCTCTGCTTTTTAGGGAAAGCCTGTGCGGCCAGCTTTGGAAAGGTCGCACTGAAGCCATGGCGGTGCTTCTGCTGAGCTGCCTGCTCTCAGTCTGGGCGGTGTGGGGAGCACTAGGGAGCACGGTCCATCTCCACAAGACGAATGACCAGGATGGCAGGTGCATCTATTCCTTCATAGTCCCTAGTGCAAATGAAGCCAGCTGTCCTAGCCCAGATGAAACGGTGACAGCTCTCCAGGCTCTCCAGCGGGAGAGCCACGCCCAGCGAGTGGAACTGGAGTCCGCTAGAGCAAGGCTTGGCCTTCTGGAGAACCTGGTGGACCAGCTGCATGGAAGCCAGGTGGCGAGGGGCTCCTCTCTTTCCATGATGGGACTGCTCCGAAGAGAGGTGGACAGCCTGAAGAGGGAACAAGCCCAGAGGGACTCCCAGATCAGCAAGCTGGGGGCCACCATCCGTGACCTCCTCCAAGACAAATCTGGCTTAGAAGAGGTGAAGAGGCAGCTGGAGGAAGAGAAGCACGAGCTGGAGAGGAGGCTAGAGAGCAGCGTCCAGGAGGAGGCTCGGCTAAGAGCAAGCCCATGTACCCGGACCGGAGAGGTACCCAGTGGAGATTCCCTGCAAGGTTCTCAAGAAGGTAAGTAGGCTGTGTGTCCAGTCTTACCTAGGCTAGACTACAGCAAGGGGTTCCACCTTCTCTTTGAAAGGCTGTGATGGCTGAGACCCTTCAGTGCCTTCTACGACTTCATAATACAGCCAAAAGGCTAAGGTTAGGTAAACAAACAGCAATGTTCTAAAACGTAGGTAGGTAGGTAGGTAGGTAGGTAGGTAGATGGATGGATGGATGGATGGATGATAGAGCTTCCTTAAATAGAGGCACTATCTCAAAAAGTTGGAAAATATTTAAAAAAGTCACCACAACCACACTTTTTCCAGGGTGTTTCAATTCCCTGATCATTTATTCATTTTGCAGTTTTCCCCCTAGCCCCAGAAAAGGCTTTTTGAGATGGGACAGCCCAAACTGTGTAGCCTGAACAAGTCCCCCTCTCTGGTTTCCGTAACGGCATCATGAATTGTTGGTGGTATTTTCAATTCCTCTCTTAATCATACTTACACTTCTGTGGCGCTCGACCTTCTAGGCCGGTCCTGGATTCAATTGATGGTCACGGTGGGCAGATGACAATACCAGCTGTGCAAAAACCGAACAGGTCAGAGAAAACTCTTCTGTCCCAGGCATCAATCCTTCCTTCTCCCCTCCTCTCCCTTTTTGCCATGAATTCATTCAGCCTGCCAGAAACAAAAAACCTCACTGAAGATTCCCCTCATGAATGGAGCAGAGGCGGCCCAGTGGAAGAGCAAACGCAGCCTCCGGTCTCTGCTAACAACTCCAAACAGTACTTCCTGCGGTGCTTTTTTTTCCTCTTTCCCCTTAAAAAGATCGGTCCTACAAAGCAACACTCCCCCCCCCCTGCCCCCCGCCTTCAGAATGCACAGAGTCGCCTTTTGGAAGGAATACGAAGGGGGCAAGAAGTTCCACAGAGGGGTCTTCCATGGTTTGCTTCACACAGACCCAGTGGCTCCAAGAAGGTCCTTTTTAAAGCTGTAATTTCCTCACCCCATCACCAGAAAGCAGAAATAGGGGGTGATGGAATACCAGCGCTGGGATCTCATGTCCATCCGGGGAATATTTTTGGAAAGGGATGTCTGAGCAGCGGAACGAGACCACCGTCACTTTAGGACACACCAGTTGCAAAGCTGGAAAATAGCCATCACACTTCAGAGCATGCCTTCCCATCCACATAGAGATTTGAGGACAAATTGATTCTGTGTCCTGATAAACTGTCAGGTGGGATTGTATTTGAAGTTCAAGAAAATGAGGTGGTTGCCTAGAAGAAAAAACTGACTTGGCCAAGTTTTTTTGGCTTTGGGGGCAGGGGCCAGAAAACTACGGGGTTCTTTTCCTTCTTGGCCTTTTCTCGTTTCACTGTTGGAGCCAAATGCAGCACTTTATGTTCAGATCCCCAGATGTGCATTAAAAACAGCTGAGTATCCGTGTGGACCAGGGATGCTGCACGAGAAAAGGGGAGTTAGCCTATTCTGGGTTTCCTTAAGTTGGGGAGGGGAGTGAAGACAGGTGCTTGTATAATACTGTGCTTGTATAATACTGTGGGGATAATAATACTAGCCTGCTTTGCGGGACTGTTTTAAAGATTACTAATGGATGCTTGGAACACTCTTAATATTGTTATTTGTTCCATCCGGGATACCATATTCATGTGTTTATTTCTCCTCCCCCCCCCCCCCCCGCTACAGTGTCTAAGTGGGATATGGAGAATCTGGACTACCAAGAGATGAAATCAGAACTAACAGAGGTTCCTGCATCTCACCTTTTCCCAGAAAACCCTTCACCCAGCATTCCCGGTACAGAAGCTGCAGATACAGGTAGAAAGCTTGTGTCACTTCCTGTGGATTTCTCTTCTGGCTGTGTTTCACCCCCAGTGTCAGTCAAGCCCTTCCTTCTACCCCCCCGCCATGTTTCTGCACTTGAGGAGGCACAGATGGGGGGGGGGGGCAAGATAAAGTTGCCAGGTCTGGGTTGGAAAATACCTGGATACTTTGGGGGGTGGATCCAGGAGAAGGTGGGGTTTGAGGAGGGGAGGAGCCTCTGCATGGTCCAATGTCATAGAGTCCGCCCTTCAAAGCAGCCATTTTCTCCAGGGGAGCTGATCTCTGTCAGCTGGAGATCAGATGTAAAAGCGGGAGATCCCCAGGCCCCACCTGGAGGCTGGCAACCCTAGGGCAAGAGAACTGGTCCTGCCTTGCTGTGGGCTCTCACAGCATTTTTAAATTGCCCGTGTTTGACTTTAGAAAAGCATCAGTGGCCTCTGGTTAGACTCATGGACGTTGTCACATCTAACTGTGCCTTCATGAGTTTTTTCCTTAGTGCTAATCCTGCTATCTTTTAAGGATTGAGCAGGAGGCGATGAATTCAAACAAACAGGCTTTTATTCAGTGACATTGTTGAGCTCAAAAGACAGCTCTATGAGAGCAGCACTTTCATTTATACTGTTCCAACACATAACTTTCAACAACGTAACTATATACAAGCAATACTATTGGACCCAAGCAGGGCTCATTGATTATCTAGATTGGCTTCAGGACCAATGGGAGTCTGTATTAATCAGCCAGTAGGAATTGGAGCTTTAGGATACCAGAGCCCTTTCCAAGCTATTACTGCTTCATATTCTAAACACAAACACAACACTATCTAACTGTTATCTGGATTCGCCTCCCTCCCTGGCTTCCTCCCCATTTTAATTCATGCTTCCCATCCCAGGAGCCAAGAAAGAAGGGAATGCTCTGTTGCCTTTAACAGCCTGAACTTTCACAAGAGCCAAATGATCCTGAAAAATTTCCCACCGCAACACCCCAGTTGCTAAGCATGGGGTAAGCATTAAGAATGAAATGGACCACTAATTGCAAGGATGACTGGTTTTTGTTGTTGTTGCAGAAATTGTACTTAACATAAAGCAAGCAACACATCCTACTTCACTGCAGATCAGAAGCTAGTGGCAGCAGCAGGCAGATGGCATGAGAGTGGCAGAGTGGGAATTTGAACCTGGACCTCCCAGATTCTAGTTCAATACTCTAACCTCTACACCACACTAGTTAAACAGGGACAGTTTAACAACCAGTTTGGTGTAGTGGTTAAGAGCGGCAGACTCTAATCTGGAGAACCAGGTGTGATTCTCCACTCCTCCACATGCAGCCAGCTGTGTGACCTTGGGTCAGTCACAGTTCTCTCAAGAGCAGTTCTCTCAGGGCTCTCTCAGCCCCACCTACCTCACAGGGTATCTGTTGTGGGGAGAGGAAAGGAAGGAGATTGTAAGAAGCTCTGAGACTCCGAGTGAAGGGCAGGGTATAAATCCAACTCTTCTTCTTCTTCAGGAAGTATTCCACTGAGGGTCAGGCAACTGTGACTGACTCTCTCCCTCATGACTTTGTGTGTGAGATTTCTTTATGCAAAACAATGCCAGACTAGGTAGACCTCTGGTAGGTAGACCCAGCTGAAGAGTTCTTATGTTTTTAACTACTTTTTAAGTGACAGTTTTGAGAAGGAATCTTTGGCCTTGTTCTTCATTGTAAAATAAACATGATATAGGTAAAGGTAAAGGTTTCTCTTGCTTGAAAGCCAGTCGAATACGACTCTAGGGATGTGGTGTTCAACTCCGTTTCCAAGCCGAAGAGCCAACGCTGTCCAAAGACATTTCTGTGGTCATGGGGCTGGCATGACTAGACGCCGAGGTGCACAGAACGCTGTTACCTTCCCACCGAACTGGTACTTGTTTATCTACTTGCAATTTCTTGCTTTTTTTTTTTTTTTTCTCTATAACTAAAACTATAACGCTACAATCTAAGCTACATATACCTTATACAGAGAGTACTTTATCATTTGCTTAATACTACCTTGTTACATAATATAATTATGAAGCATTTAGAACCTTGGATAAATTTCAATTACTTGTTACTGCTACTATAGAAGTTATCAAAACTATTTGGCAGGCACGCCCACCTAGAGAAATACGGTTAATTAAACCATTTATAATACATAAGTGCAATGCTTAATAAAACAGTTTAATCACTATTTCTTCTTTTGTCCTCTTCTTGTCTTAACAGTCTCAACTATTTTTGGAGCTGCAGCTCCCTTTTCCGAGTCAGACACTTCTTCTTCACTCTTTGAGCTATCAAATCCATACATGCTTTCTTGCGAGGCCAGTGAACCATCTGAGTCTCTCCCAGTTTTCTGCTCTTTGCTTTTTTCCAGAAATTTTTTCGCTTGTTGAACAGAGTCAATCTTATACTTCTTATCTTTGATGCTGAAGCATAGTCCTTCTGGAGTATTCCAACGATAGATGATAGACTCAGACTGGAGCCAAGATGTCAATTTTCCATAGGCTTTCCTTCTTTTCCTTATTTCAAATGGGATATCCTTCATCACTTTTACTTCTTCTCCCAGGATCTTCAGAGCTGCTTTGTTTGTGGTCCTAAGTACCACGTCTCTTGTAGATTTTTTGGAGAACCTTATCATAATTTCACCAGGCAGGCTTTTCTTTTTAGTATAATCTGGATAGGTTCTGTAAACCATATCCATATCGCTTTTTATATCCGCTGCTTTCATGCCTGTCACTGGTTCAAGTGCTTCACTTAGCAAATTTTTAAGGTCTTCTCCTGTGTTTTCTGGCACATTCTGAAGTCTTAGGAAAAAATTCGATCTATCCATTTGTAATTTCAAAAGCTGATCGTGGTGGAAGGCCTTTTCCTTCTCTGCCTTTTGTAGTCTTGCGTCTTGGTTTTTTACTGAAGTTTTTACTTCCAGAAGTTCTCGCTGCAGCTTCTCTGTGGATTTATTCGACTCTTTTAGTTCTAGCTGCATTTTGTCCATTTTAACGTTGAGAGCTGTCATTTGGTCCACTAGAGGTCGCAATAACGAGGAGAACACCGCACTCATCTCCGTGGTATCAACCTTTGAACTCGGAGCTGTAGTTTGGGGGAAGGTTTCGGTTTCCCCGTCATTGTTGAGACTTCGCTCTTTGTTTATAGATAGATAAGATGAACGAAAGGAGCAAATTTTCAAACAGCGCTTATGTCCTTCTAAAGTTTATATCTCCAAGTGAGCGATGCTGCCATCTAGCAATGCGGATGGGCTTTTATTCCTGCAGTAACGCCACGTAAAGAGTCTCGTAAGTACGCTAGTCCCGGAGGGGGGGGGGTTCACTCCTCCCGCCGTCTTCCCGCTGTGTTCTGCTTTTCTTACTTCAGACTCACGTTTTCTCCATGCGTAACTGTCAGTTCCAGCCTCTCTGCTGCTTCTTGGATTTGCGCTTTCAGCCATACGGCTCCCACGGCGGGGGAACCTATGGGGGTGATGAAAAGGGATCTCTATCCCTCGGTCGCCACCATAGGGAGAGATCCCCTTCGGGCCACCCCAGGCAGAGCCCCCTCACTGGGGTCTCTGGGGGCTCAGCACCAGTCCAGAGCCCCTTCTTCCCGCCGGGTACGGATCGCGCTCCCCGCAGATACGGAGGAGCACGTCCGCCATGCTCGCAAGTCTTGCCGGAAGTCGCAATTTCTTGCTTTTGAACGGCTAAGTTGGCAGGAGCTGGGACCAGAGATGGGAGCTCACTCCATCACGCAGCACTCGGGTCCCGAGCTGCTGAACTACTGACCTTCTGGTCTGCAGTTCAGCGTCTTAACCACTTGAGCCACTGCAGCCCCTAAACATGATATATAGCCATATAAATCTGCAGCAGTTCTGACTCTGCTTGCTCCAAACTGTGTCTTCAGCTCTCCGTAAGGATTGTGAAGAAGTTCCTCCATCCGTCCCAGTCATGCAAAGCAGCATCCTCATTTTTATGGCATCAAATAACAACATTGTTCTAACTTCTCGTCATCAGGTGTTAGGCAGGCAGGCTACGATAATTCCAATAATCTGCACTGTCAGAGTAAAAAAATATACTATGCATCTTGTCCAAGATATTTCACAATTAAATTGGTACTTGACAGACCATGAGACTATTATATATTTCCTGATTCCTTCTCTTCTTACAAACAAATTCTGGCTGTTCTCTCTCCCCCCCCCCCCCCCCCCGGCAATTCCCTTTTGTTTCTTCTTTGCTGTTTCATTCCTGCACAGCAGTAACTCTGTAATGAGCCTAATATACCAACAAACAGACTGTATCAGATGCCAGCATTTTAGATGTGTTTCAGCTTTGGAATTCCACAAGGAAATTCAAGGTAGGCGTAAGTAGAAAATCTGACTGAAATTATTAACATTCCTCATCAAAAAGAGAGTTATATCAGTGCATTTGACAGAAATAACTTACATTTAAGAATAAGACAACTATCTATCTATCTATCCCTCCCTCCCTCCCTCCCTTCCAATAAACTATAAAATTCATATATCAAATGTAAGATAACAAATCTAAATATACAAATATAGTGCAGAAATGCCGAATACTCAAGATAACAAGGTTTCCATCTCCCCCAAGGCCATCACAACTTGTTCTTTGTGGGAAGGGAAATAACTCAGACAAATCAGGTTATTAACATCGATTTAGTCCATTCCAATAACCATCTTTTCTGGTTGTGTCGAGACACAAATTAGTAGAATAAGAGCCTGATTCTGTATTTTGAATTTCTGTGGCAACTAAAAGGCACAAATTGCAATTTTTTCGGTACAAATGGTCTATATGTAGTGGGACACAACTCCTCCATTGGGGGCAGTTACCAATCTTTGATTTCTGAATCACTTAACCTATTTTTTTTTAACCAAAATTGAAATCTCGTGAAGGTGCTGGACTAGGACTGGGACAACCCAGATTCAAATTCCTTTCCTTGGGCCAAACAGTCTCTCTCAGCCTAGCCTATGTAGGGGAGGAGCCACAGCTCAGTGACAGAGGACATCCTTGGCATGCAGAAGGTTTCGGGTTCAATCCCCAGCACCTCCAGTTAAAGGATCAGTTAGCAGGCAATGTGAAGGACCTCCATCTAAGACCCTGGAGAGCTGCTGCCAGTCTGAGCAGACAATACTGACTTGGATGAACCAGGGGTCTCACTCAGTATAAGGCAGTGTCATGTTTTCGTGTGTACTTCACGGGGCTGCTATGACGACAGAGAGGAGAAGTATGTATGACTGCTCTGAGCTCCTCAGAGGAAAGTTGGGATAGAAACGTAATAGGCATGTCCATACAGAACTACTCCACAAAGCCTCACACACCCCAGAAATCAGAGTCAATTTCTCCCTTTTCACCAGTTAGGGTCACCAGGTCCTACCTGGCTGTTGGCAGGGGGATCCAGGGTCTGTCCCAGGATCATCGAGTGCGCACACAAAGCCTGTGTGCCATGATGACATCACCCGGAAGTGACATCATCACATCACAGATGTTGGGGGACAGTTTGGGGACAGAACTCTATGGTTTGAGCCCAATTCTACCATATTGTCCAAAAACTAGAGCATCATCCCTGACGTTGGCGACACGATGACGTCACTTCTGGGTGACATCATTATGTCATGTTCAGGGGCATTTGTGGGTGGGGTTTTTCCTCACTGGCCAGCTGACTGGTGGCTGAAAGGGGCCCGCAAAAGCAGGAGAACCTCTGCCTAGACCAGGGGCCTGGCAACTGTATCACCAGTGTATAGCTCACAGCTCTGTGGAAAGGAGGGCCAACAGCTGAGTGACTGAACACATGCTCTGCATCAGAAGCTTTCAGGTTCAGCCCCCAGTGTCAGAAGCTTTGGAAGAACACTACCAGATACAGCAGATGGATGTGCTCTGGTTAGACTCAATAGAAGGTAATTTCAGATATCCATACATGTGCTCTGTTGATTTGATTTCTGGTATTCAAAAATAACTCCATCATGTTAAGGACAGTCCCTTCCCTTGTCTTCCAGCCTGGAGGCAGAACCTGAGCTTAGCAAAAGGGCTTCAGTCCTGGCCTAAACGGTTTACACAGAGTGGTTTGAGGAATAGCTAGCGACCTCTTACAATCGGACAGAGTAACTGGCTTGTTTGTTCCCTGAAATAGGATGCGGAAGGCTGGTGTGGGTTGGTGAACCTGTGACCTTCCGCAAGGCAGAGACCATTGCCGGCAAGTATGGCGTGTGGATGAAGGATCCGGAACCTGTGGCTCCCTACACCCACGAGACGACTTGGAGAGTTGACACTGTTGGCACAGATATCCGCCAAGTCTTCGAGTATGAGAATACAGACCAGTTTACAAAGGGCTATCCTTCGAAAGTTCACGTGTTGCCTCGGTCCATGGAAAGCACCGGAGCTGTTGTTTATCAGGGCTCCCTGTATTTCCAGCGCCGCAAGTCCAGAATACTGACTAAGTACAACCTGAAGACGGAAGTCGTGGAGGTCCAAAAGGAGCTGCCTAATGCTGGCTACCACGGACAATTCCCCTACTCATGGGGTGGATACACAGATATCGACCTAGCCGTTGATGAGCTAGGGCTGTGGGCAATTTACAGCACTGCAGAGGCCAGGGGGGCTATTGTGCTTTCTAAACTGGAACCAGAGACCCTTGAGATTAAACAGACCTGGGAGACCAACATACGCAAGCAGTCGGTAGCCAACGCCTTCATGATTTGTGGCTCCCTGTACACCATCAGCAGCTACTCGTCACCTGAGGCCAGTGTGAATTTTGTTTACCATACCAGCACAGGCACCAGTTCACCCCTGAACATCCGCTTTGAGAACCGCTACAGATACAGCAGCATGGTTGACTACAATCCAGCAGAGAGAAAACTCCTAGTTTGGGACAACTTCCACATGGTTGCCTATGATGTCAAACTTTCCAAGATGTGAAGATCTTCGAGAGGCTGGTGGTATGGCAGGATATGGCATAGCAGCAGGGCCACCAGCAATCCAAATCACCCACCTCCCTCTCACTGATGAACATGTGGCGCAAACCACCAGGAAGTGTTCTGATGCAAGTTCTGTTGAAATGAACAGGACTTGTGCCAGAGCAGCGTGGTAACATTAGGGTGTGTGTGGGAGACCTTCCATAAGTCAGCTCTGTCCAAAGCTCTCACTCCATGGCTTTTATTATTGGCACCTAATAGCATCTGTTGCAACATGGCTAAGGTTGTGTTTGTACATCAGGGTTTTTGCTAGCTAGGCATTTTAGGGCTGAAGCCTGGAGCAGTGCATCTACCCATTTGATAGAGCTTTCACCCTCTCCTCTATGACCTTCTGTTGGGCTCAGACTTTAAACCCTTTGTTCCCAGGATTCCATGCAGGAAGGGTCCAGTGGTGACAAGCTTGGCTGTATTAGATAGGAAGGCAAGAGCAATGTTCCAGATAACGTTTGCCTGTCTACGTTTTAATTATATGAAAGCAAACTGCATGCAACCATCTCCATTGCATTCACTTAAAAACACTGCATTGAGTATATTATTAAGTGCACAAGAATCATCCTCACAGAGCCAGAATCCATGCTACAAATGACAGCCTTGGACAAAATAGTGTGGTGGGTCCTTCCACATCGCAAAGTGCCTTGGCGAAGGGCCAATTTGTTGTGGAGGTGTGGGGCAGGAATGCGGGTGTTGTCTGTGTCCCCCTTTCCAGGGTCTGGGCCTATGTATGCAAGGTAAACAAGAGCCCTGAACACTTGTGGCGGGAAGTGCAGGTGGAAGGAAGTTATAGGGGTAGAGGGAAGTTACAGCAGTGAAAGTGTTAAGCATTCCCTTCTCAGCATTAAAATTATGCAGATCAGAAAGGAGCTTTGCAAAAAAAAGGGGGGGGCAATTGCACCTTTGTTACAGGCAATTGCAGTGTGCTTTCAAATCTGCCCCAACAATTTCAGCTTCATACTTGATGAGTAAATAGCTTCCCCACCCCAAACCCCGCCCTCCTCAGGCTCCACCCCCAAAATCTCCAGGTATTTCCCAACCCAGAACCAAGAACAGCAATCCCTTCCCTCCCCGGAAGAAACCCCCCAGTCAAGCTGCAGGGAAGACTGCGAAAGACTTTTGCAAGGGGAGGGATGAAATTACCAACTCTCAGGCTTTAGTTTTAATTGTGTTGTCAGAGTTTGAGTTTTCATACATATTTTTCCTGCCTTTATTTTCCAGACTTTTTTGTAAAATAAATGATGCTTGTATTGTAAATTTGTGAATGTGTACTAGAGCCTTCTGTGTAGGGCTGCCAACTCCTGCTTGGGGGAAACCTGGAGATTTTGAGGGTGGAGTCTATGGAGGGAGTGGTTTGGGGCACAGCGCAGTAGATTCCTCCCTCCACAGCAGCCTTTTTCTCCAGGGGAACTGATTTCTGCCGTCTGGAGATCAGCTATAATCCCGGGAGATCTCCAGACCCCACCTGGAGGTTGGCAACCCTACCTGGGTGGGGTGGGGTTCCAATCCAAATACCTTTATTGGCATAAAAAGAAAAAAGGTACAACATGGCAAATTTGCAGAGAGTTTCAGTTATAAAAACCATCAAACATCAGATAGAAAAGCTAAACTTTTGTTCCCTGGTTGTTATGGCAGCCAAGAGGAACCTTGCAACTGAGCTTGTAGTATGGGAACATCAGTCAGATAGTAAAAGGGATACTAACTTCGCCTCAGATAGACCGTGAAAGTTAGACACAATAGGTTTAATTATACAGTCCTGCACTTCCCCATAAAAACCACAATGAATAAAACATGGGCTGCTGTTTCTATCTGCCCTCCTTTACATGGACAAAGTCTTTCTTGTGTTGACAAACCACCCAGACAATATCGCTGAGGGTAAAACACTGTGTCTTGCTAACATAAAAGAGCGGCGTAACTGGGGTGAGGTAATCTGGGAAAGGTAGGCAGCAGGCAGTCCATAGTCTGGAAAGATACCAAATGTTAAAGGGGAGCAAGTTTTGTTTTCAAGGGAGCAGAAAGTGTTTCTCAATATCTGGAATCCTCTGTCTCAAAATTCTAAATGCCTGCGTTTCACCTAACATGCAGAGATTGTCCAGAGAGATACCTATAGAATGTATTTTCTTCTGGATCTGACTATACCACTTGGAAACAAAAGAATCAGCTAGCATCATATGACTATAGCTAGCAGGTTCAGCCCTAAAGTGTAGGCGTAGCCAAAACTTTAAGGTTAGTAGCCCTGCTCTAGTCTCTGTCAGATGCATTCCCGTCTCTAAGCGCATTGTGGCATAGCTAACACAGTTGGGGACCCCCAAAATACAGCATAAGAACATTGCCTGAATTTGCTCAAGCTGGATATTGAAGGCACTAACCCAAATGGGGATCCCATGTAATAGCTGAGAAGTTAATCCGCCTGGGCCGTTGTACCACACTTGACAGCTATTAAAGAAATGCATTTTACGAATAAGGAAAAGTAAGCATTTATCTAGACTCATATTATCCAGCTTATTCCAAAGGAAATGGAGTCAAGTGCCCCTTTGAAATCAAGGGGTGGGGTGGGGTTTAAACTGGAATTATTATTTTTTGGTCTCCCTATAAATTCCCTTTGGTGGCAATTTACAGGGGATTAGAAAAAGAGGGCCAAAGCCCTCAGAAAAGGGCAAAAGTGACAAAGGCTAATTTACATTCAGTGCTGCACACTGACACATTATGTTAACTAGAAAATCCAACTCACCATAATGCCAGCCCTGTCTGGGGCAGCCAGCAGAGCTAAGTTCCCAGCGTTTCTCTCGGTTCCTGTCACTCAGAAAGCTTCTGCAGAAACAAAACAACCCCACTTCAGCCTGTTTTCCTGGACAGCAGGAGAACCTGAACATTTCAGAGGTCAGGCCTCTAAAAGAAAAGAGGCTTCCCCTCTGAAAAAGAGGATAGCTAGCCCCCCCCCCCAAAAGCCTGGTTTAGATTTCCCAACCTCCAGGTGGCACCTGGAGCTCTCTCCTTCTTACAGTGGATCTCCCGATGACCAAGATCAGTCTCCCTGGCTGTTGTGGGGGCTGGACTCTGTGGCAGTATACCCTGCGGAGGTCTCTCCTCACCCCAGAATCCGAGCCAGAGCTAGCAACCCTATCCTGGTGAGGACAAGTAACAGCCAGGGGGCTCTGCTGTTTTTTCCCCTTCAGCCCCACTCAACTGTCCACTAACCCCGGTCCTAGAACTGCTTCCCTCAGTGGTGGCTGGTGGGCAAAACTGAGGAAGCTGCAGTTCAGGGCTTTGGATTATGTATGAGGGCTCATTAATTAAGAAATACTCAAAGCCACTGAATTACAAATTTGGGCAACATTTTGGGCCTCTTAAACTTCACCTAGTTTAGAGTCTCATTGTGTCTTCATCCAGCCCCGTTATGAGGAGAAAGTGGGACTACATATGCAAAAATTACGGAGGAGGTTGGCAGTAAGCATGACCTCCGCTGTCTCCTGCTCTGCATCCTGAGCAGGGCCAGGTTTAGATGAAGAGAGGCCCAAGGCTACTCCACTTGTGAGGCCCCTCCCAATCCCCCACCCTCACGACTAGAAGAAAATGGAAGAGTGTTCTAAACAAAGTTGAGTGAAGCCAAGGATGATGACAAGTATTTAAAATTCTGCAATTCACAATTTCTCCTCTAAAGGAAACAAGATGTTATTGTTAAATACCATAGTGACTGAAAAAATGCATAAGTGTTAAAATTAACACTGAAAAACTTCTGCAATGACTGAACTTTGTAAACCTTTTGTGGAATAAGCATTATTTTTTAGAAAAATGAAGTTGTAATGTTATTCTTTAAAAAAAAAACACCTTGAGTTTACAAATTATATTGCCTGGGAAATATAAAAAATATGATCATGATTACCTGACAGTGTGGCACTTTTAGAATCTACTTTATGTTGTCATTAAACAGTCAGTTTTAAAATACATATTAAGAAGTAAACTACAACCGTCAAATACAGTAAGACTACAAATGTTTCTTTTTCCCCTAGCCTTCCTCATGGCAAAATCATCCAAAACTTCATCAAAATTTGTTTGTCTAAGTTTGTCACTTTCAATGTACAGAATGCTCAGGGCGGATCTGGGTCAAAATGAGAAGCCACCAGTCCAAACAAGGAAGAAGGAATCAGACACCACCCAGGGTTTGTGCTGCAGCAGTCTCTTGGGCACCACCGTTTTTCACTCCGCACTGACAGCAAAGACAAGCCCATGGGCAGGAGTGAGGAAGAGATTCCTGCTGAGGAAAACAGGTGGAGATTCTGTCATGAGTTCTCCCCTACGACTACGAGGCAGCCCCCCCCCCATAACGCCCCAGGATGCTCCTCATGGTCACCTCTCATCTAGAAGTAGCATACAGTAGAGCCTCTCAGGCATCAGTGGAATAGACCAGGAAAGAAACCCGTTATTCTGACAAGATCTCCCTCAGTCAGAAAAAAGTACCCTATAGGTTTCTCCTGCCCAGCTGCCCGGGGAAAATTGCAAAAGCCGCTGGGAGACCTGGCATGAGGGGCTGGCGGGGCAGGAGAAACCTCTGGGTCCGTGAGCTCTGTCCATCTGAAGGGTTGACTTAACTTGGCAACTCCTAGGGGAAAATTGTGGGGGTCTTGGGACCCAAGTGTGACATCATCAAAGACCGAGCCAATAATCATGAAACACTGGTGACAAGATCCTACCTAATGGACCCAGTTGGGTACCCTGCTGCCTTCTGCTGTGCAGCATCTCTGTTGAAATTAATGGAACTGAACAACAAGACTACAGGGATGTGACAAGGGGCCATCCAGGTTTGTTCACCAATCTGAACAGATTCCCCAGAACCTTCTTGGATATTGTGGAATAAAACCTTCCAGTGAGACCTTCCAAGCAGCAGCCTGGAATGCTGAGAAGCGATCGAGAAAGTCCAGCATTCTGCCTGGGGCACAGTATTGACCCCATGGTGAGTTACTTCCTAGTTAGCTTGTTATTACTGTTGTTTTGTCTCTGGGAAGTTTTAAATCAAACTTTGAATTTTTAGAAGCATATATGCACTGGTTCAACTGGATGATAGCTGTGCCCTGTTTTTAACATACCACTGACAATTGTCACATCAGCCACATGGAACTGTTGGGGCCTTGACCAGAAGGTGTCATGCTGATGTCTACCTTGTGCAAAGGGCAAAAATCAGAGGGTACATTTCATCCCATTCCCCCCTGCCAGGAGAAACTACTCAGCAATTAAGAGGTTAAACCACCGCAGTTTGATTTGCTCCAGGATGGTCCAAAGTTTTATTTATAATACACCCTTAACATCCAGAGCACTGACTTGGATAGCCCAGGCTTCTCCACCAGCTTTGCTCCACTCCAAGCCAGCAACATCCAGAACAGTAGCGTCGGAGGTGGCAGCAGTTCCAGCAGCAGGAGGTGCCTGGCTTGCTTGGTGATGTGGTGGGTGGGCAGGTGGGCTTGCTGGGCTAGCCCGAGTGAGTGGTCTGGGGAGAGTGTCCTGCTGCCTTTTCCCACTCTCACCGTCAGATCTTTCTCCCCCCTTTCCTCCCAAATGTCCTCCTGGATGCTGCTGCTGCCCACTGCTTGCTTCTCCTTGCCTAGCTTCACAACTTGAGCAGGTATGCAGTGCTCCGGGGGAGAGAGGAGGCTGTGGCTGCTGGGCATTACCCCCCTCACTTTCCCTGGAGTCTGGCGGCGGTGCTGGGCTGGCTTCTAAGGAGTTTCACTAATTAACTTTGATTTAATTAGCTGGTGGCCCTTCCCAAAAATATCCCTAGCTACGGGGTTGACTCCAGTGACCGTTTAAGGGAAGATTGGGATATGTATTTTACCTCAGGACTCATTCAATGACTCCAACAGCAACAGCAAACTGTTTAGAATGTTAGAGGCAAAGGCCAATCAGGCTGCATATGCAAATGACCTCTGTGTTCCGACTGGCTATGGGGCGGGGGGAGAGGAACAGCAAACAGTGAGTGGATAGGGACAGCTTGAGTGACACATCAGAGAGCCAACTGATTTGGGAGCGTGTGGAATGTTCAGGAGAGTCCATGACCAAAACACAATTATATATAAGGAGAGACTATTATTTTTAGCAGTAGTAGTAACAACAACAACAACAATAAACTTATATACTGCTTGCCCTGCAGAGCGGGCTCAGAGTGGTGTACAACATTTACATCAAAACATGGAACACTCCATTAGTCTATATATACAGATAAAAACCAAAAATCTTAAAACAACAATTAATACATACAAAGTATAAGAACCTATATGGCATCACAGTACAGATTCAATTCCCAATGACAGTGTATTGGAGAGTGGGAAGTGGCTGACTGGCCAAACAGTTGCTGTCTGCAACCACAGGAAGATACATGGTACATCGTTTCATGGCCTGTTGACTCCATGGATGTTTTCCGTCTTTATTCTCATGTATATAAATATATGCTCACACTGGCCACATTTCAGTGCTTCCAAAGAAATGAGCTCCAGTTTTTTAAAAGTGCCATAATAAAACCCAATATATTTATGATTAAGATTCCCTACCTCCCCCCACCCCCGAGTAAGAGACAAACATGGCTTCCTTGCCAAGACAAAAAATAGCTTGCATGATTTTATTATGCCAAAATTGATCAAATCATGCCATTGGCAAAACCTAACTAACTTTTGTGCTTGGGCATAACAGGTACTGTGAACTCTTTCCAGTGGAATGACATCAGTTTTTCCCCCACTGGTCAGACATCGATGAAGTATGATGTGCCCCCCAAAAGTACTGAGGAATGGAAGTTAGATGCTTGTGCACACCTCCTCTGAGACCTTTTTCAAACACCTCTTCTGCTTTCCACAGTGGTGTCAGCGACTTACCCCCTCCCGAACCTTCTCTTCTTTGCCAGTCCTGCAGATGCTCGCGTCATGCTGCGGGATGTCATCAAGAACCACTGATTCATCATAATCGGAACTGCATACGGCCTGTTTCAGAGCACTGGGCCTGTCCTACCACTGATCAGAGCCCGCGGCCCATTCATCGGTGCCCTCCATCTTGTGTCCCTAAAAGCCATCATGCTATCTACTTTGACAGACATGCCCATGTTCACCCATGGCGGCCCACAGTTCAGGTAGATCGGAGTGGCATGCCTCCAGTCGCAGCCAGTCGGGCTGTCTTCTCCAGGGATCCTATGCAAGAAGTAACTGATTGGACTGAACACCAGCCTACGCTAGGAAACTGCACTGTTTACTCCCTAGGTGCAAGAGGCCTGGATTCCACAAGCCAACATGGATGCTGCATCCCTTGTTTGCCAATGCACTATGCTGTGTACTCCTCACCAGTTTCCATGAGCTGTTCTCCAAAGGAAGGTGGCCACAGATTCTCTAATAATGTCCCCCCAGTTCTTCTTGCTGTGCATTCTAAGGAGCAAGACTGCCCGCCGTATGTGGAACAGCTAGCCCAAATTGACCGGAGCCCCACACCTTCTGTCCCAGCCAGCTGTTGGGCCTTCTCGGGAGATTAATTTTGTGTTCTGAGAAGAGGGATGGTCGTTTGTTACGTCAGATCTCGTTTGGTTCCATCTTTTCATCCTTCATTCCTGTCTCCTGTGACCTTGGAGGAGTTCCACATCACGCTCCTTTGGGCAGATGGCTTTGTATGCCCAAGCAGCAGCCCTGTGGAAACATTCCTGTTCTGGTGGTGGGTGGAGAATTTCTGCAACACAACCACGTCACTTCTTGCAATAAAGGCTGGTAAAACTATGCTCTAGTAGTGTTCCTTGACCCTACTGTATCCCAAAATAAAAACCACAACATTCCTTTTAAAACCAATCAAAATTAACAAAACAGTGTGAAAACATTTAGATGTCCCAGAATTCTTCACCAGGCCAGAAGTCTTAACAGGGGAGGGGGAATCTTCCCAGCCCATGACCTTTAAGCCTTCTTTTGTCAGCATCCCACATATAATGTTTTGCTGGGCTCAAGCACTGTTAAATATTCCACCTCATGAAACTAATCTCCACTGTCAATGTCAGAACTAGCTTTGGCCTTTCAAGGGACCTGTGCGTACAATCTGCCAGCAGAAAGAGATCTGACGAACTATGTTTGTTTTCAGGGGGGTGGGTTCAATTTTTTTTGGCATCTTATTCCCAGCATGCCATGAGTGCAATCTGACAGCAGCCACACCCTGCACATGCTGAAGTCAGTACGGCATCCTACACGAGGCCCAGAAAGACACATTAAGCTCATAGGCTGAGCGATTTCTCTCTCTCCACCCTCTCTCGTTGCTGTTCTAACATCCAGCCTCGTGAAGAGTTGTTGCACACTGATATTTTGGTTGGTCTTAATAAAAAGTATTATGTGGCTTTTGTTTCTGAATCTTACTACCTACTTGCTTACCTCAGCTGTATCCCGAGTAACAGTAGGTGAATCCAGGTGTTTTTTAAAGGATATGCTCTCAGTTGTATAGAAAGAGTTATTATCCAGTGACACAGATGTAATTACAAATTTTGGAGTAAGACAGGTTTCCTTACATGCTTCTACCTCGCCCGATGTTGGCTCTCATGGGTTTCAGATGGGTCTTTCCCAGCTTTGCCCCTGAGTTTCTTTTACCTGGAGATGCTAAGGATCGAGCTCTAAACCTTCTGCATACAAAATGAGTGCTCTGTCATTAAGTTGCTCCCAACTTCTCATGTGTCCCTTTTAATTTACCTTACAAAAGTCTGCACTATTTCCTTAGTGAGCCACACCACTCCCAAGTAGTTCTCCAGGGCTAATGCCTCTGAATTTAATAGGTCAAGATCAGAATTCTTGGAAAATGAGAGAGCATTCCCCAAGGTTGCCCTGACTATCTGTAGTTGCCATGGGATTTGAACCAGGATGAGCACAACGCACTCAGGCATTTTATTTAGAGAATATTTTATTAGTTTCTGTAATCAAACCCATTGTAAATAAGACCTTACATATTTAATACAGTGCGTTACCCCTGTACAAATGGAAAAAAAAGTTTAAACATTTCTAGACCAATATGGCTGTTAATTTCTGTACAATGCCAACTCACAGTACAAGTGGATATCTTTTCGTTCCCCCCGAAAGCTGACATCACAGCTAAGTTTCAAAAAAAAAAAATCAAATTATAATATTTATATAAAAAAGATAACCAATAGCATTTCACTAGGCATCAATAGCAGCAACAGACTTTTCCAGCTTTTGCCATCATCTGAACAAAATTATACACATTAGACTTTTAGTTCACTTTGTTCCAAAAACAAAAAACAAAAAGAGAGAGAGAGAAAGAAAAAATTGGGGAAGAAGAAGAAAAGGAATTCTGATAGAAAAAACAGCCAATTCTATTACTGGTGTGATACCTGGTGCTCTCTTATCAACTTCCCAATCAATTTGCCTGAAAAAAGTCTAGAGTAACATCATTAAAACAGCTCTGCTATAGCACAGTCACAACTACATATATCATAAGCAGGTATGGGATATTTTACATTCACAGAAGTTATCATAGAGTACTCTCCTACAGCTATAATACTAGAAGATACAGGTTTTTAAAAGGCATTATTTGACTTGATTCTATTATTTCCCAGCACACAGTGAACAGGAAGGAGGTGCGATAACAGCTTCTGATATAAGAATACGCCACGTTTAAGAGAAGACGCTCCCCTGGCGGCACAAGGCCAAGTGCTTGATGCTAGACAGACATAAGCTGAGAACCGTTTGAAGGCTAAGGGATCCTTTAACCCACCCCCCTCCCACCCCCTCCGAGTGAGCCCCAGCTCAATGTGACCGGCAACACCAAGAGTTGCCTGCCTCCTAAAGGGTGATTTTGGTATTAAGAGTAAAATGGGAGCTGTTTAGCTTTTCCTTTCCTTTTCAGTTGAATTCAGCACCATATCAAACCATAGCAGCAGCCATACCCTGCCTTTCATAAGGGAAATCTGACACAGAACACTTACAGAATGAAGCGGGGGGGAGTGTTTGTGTGTGTTTAGGTGTGTGTGTGTGTGGGTGGGTGGGGGGAGTAGATGATAAAGCAGCTGTCTGGACTTATCAACTGCATTGAAATCTGTCAATTCATTATTAAGGATCAGCATCCTCTAAGAATACTCAAGCAACAAAACAAATCCCCCCCCCTCCCTTCTCTCCAGCACTGGCCCTTCTTCAGTCTGCCTCTCTTGTCACATGGCTCCTCAAAATGAAACAGCAGTGAACAAACCAGGAGAGAATGTACCACCGATTGAAGTACATGCCCCAGCAGCATTATGTTGCGTCCTTGGAAGGCTGGGGGGGGGGGGGCCCTCCCCGGTTCAGACAGATGACACTCATGCAGTGGCATGGGACCTGCAAGCCCCAAGGATCCCCCAGATCTTTAGAGCCTTTCACGGTAGCCGAGGCTAATTTAGTGTCTACGTCCCTTTATGCCACTCAGATCCTTGACGGGACTTGCCTTGCCCTTTGGGCTACAGGTTTGTGCTGCTATTTTACTCCCCCGCATGTTGGCATCGACGGACACAGCATTTTAGGACTTCGTCTCTTCCGTCTTAATGGCCTGAGGTTTGATTGGTCCAGTTCTAACAGGCTTGGGGGCTGTTGCAGGTGTGGGGCTTGGCTTCTCCTCCACCTTGTCCTGGCATGCTCCAGAGGGGTCGGCCATTGCTTCAGGGGTTTTATTCCCGTTGTCACCCACTTTCTGTATCTTACTTCCAGCTGGCTTGCTCTGCTGCTGTTCTGAGAAGAATCTCTGCGTAGACTGAAGGACTTCTGCTCTCTGCTTTGCCTTGATAAGAAAGCAACAACAAAAAATGCATTTAACAGAATACGGGCCAGAAATAAAGCGATTTATTCTGTGTATTCAAGCCTTAAGATAGGCTCATGAAGAAGAGCTGAACCACTGGTTTGCTTATACGTCTCAGATGTGCCACAGAACATGGAACTACTTTAAGTGGCGATCTCAATTCTTCTAATTTTAGATGCAATTAGGAATACAGCATCTAGAAAGAGCTAGAAGGCCACCCAAGTCAAAACCCACTATCTGAGGCAGGACCAAGACCTGGATAGCCCAGGCTAGCCCGACCTAATCAGATCTTGGAAGCTAAGCAGGGTCGGCTCTGGCTAGGTATTTGGATGGGAGGACACCCAAGGAAGTCCAGGGTTGTTACACAGGGGCAGGCAATGGCAAGCCACCTCTGAATGTCTCTTGCCTCGAAAACCCTACGGGGTGTCCATAAGTCAGCTGTGACTTGGGGGCAATGACAACAACAGGCAGGACCAGCCATCTCCCAAGGAACTCCAAGTGACATGAGCAAAAGAGTCAAACCCACACAACGGGCAACACTTGCTCACCTTGAAAACTGATAAGACTTTGGAAAAATACTCTCCCCCCTCAAGCCTAAATATGGACTTTGGATGAACCCGAGAATAACGTGTACGCATTTATTCTTAAGGAAACACTCTGGAATTGCTTGGACAGTCACTATTTTTAAATATAGGTACCTTCTGACTGCAGAAGAAAAAAATGATCAGAACTGCAAGCAAGAAAATTGTTACAATATAGTTCATCTAGATAAAAGGAAGGCCTCTCTCATATCCCCTTATGGGACTGGAGGCATTGGACAAGAGGTATCTAAAGTTCTTGTTAATTACTCTTAGAACTGTCAATGCAATTGACTCAGGAGTCATCCCACAGGACTTACTCCCAAGTGAGCGAACAGGGAAGTATAGCTCTAAACTAGCTCTAGGAGTGCTGAAGTCTCCACAATGGGCTTCTACAAATTCTCCTCCTATCGCAGATGCTGAGGCTTTTCTGCTTGGGAGCTTTAAAAATGTCCGTGTGGCTGAGACCGTGCTACCCTGAAGTGGGCCTGACCTTACTGCTGAGTCTCTCTGGGAACAAGGAGCACCCTTGGCTGACATGCAAAAAGGGCCCACGGTGCTTACCAACTGCTTCCCTGAAGGGTAAGTGGCTGCCAGCCAGGTTCTACAGAGCTCTCTGCCTCTCAAGAACACACTAATGCTGAGTTGTTTCATGCCACAAGGGACAAAGGATATTGCATAGTCATGCGACTTGCACTCTTAAGGCCCATCAATATGGCCCATAAAAACTGTCTAAACCACTTTTTTTTTTTTTGGCTGACAAGTTTCAACTGACTTATGGTGACCCTGTAGGGTTTTTAAGGCAGGAGATGCTCTGCGGTGGTTTGCCATTGCCTGCCTCTCAGTAGCAACTCTGGGCTTCCTTGGTGGTCTCCCATCCAAGCACTAACCAGGGCTGAACCCCGTTTAGCTTCCGAGATCTGGCAAGATTAGGCTAACCTGGAGCTTCACCACCCTGGGATCCACATATTTGAAAACCAGTCTCTCCAGATACCTGCCCCCATGCCCACTGAAGTTGGCACAGTGTCCTAAATTAGAAATTCCCTCTTTTAAGGAAGTTCATCTGACTACAGTTAGGGTTAGAGCTTTTTCCAGCATGCTCCACTCCAACCAATTCTGTGGAATGGTTTCCTAGGGATAGGGCATACAGAACCTTCTCTGGCAAGATTTATGAGTCTTTGCTGTCTGTACTGTTCCTGTTGGTCTCTGGAAAGTGAAAGAGATTTGATGTTAGTTGTTTGCTGAACCTAAAGATCTGTTGTTTTCCTGGAGTTCTGAAGAGGGGCCTGGCTATCTTTCAGATCTATGAAGCTGAGGATATAAGCTGTGAAGGCTAACGCGGTCACATTATTTTCATGGGGTCTTCTATGCTGAAAATTTTTGTCCTTTTTACTGGGAAACTAACTCAAGCAAAAGCAAGTCTGACTCCCTAATGAAGCCTTTCCTCTCTGCAATTCAGCTCTGTTTCCAGAGCAAAAGCTATCATGTTTTCAGAAAAGTTATCAAGGTTCAAAGAAGTAGCTGTTACTGGATTAACTCTGAACCATGTCATGAGTTTTGAGTCATGAGTTTCAAACACTTCCATTGGAACTGGCAACAAGTAACACGCTTGTGGATGAACGACAACTTACAGTAAAGCCCAGAACTGAACAGCCCAGTCCAGTCCAATCTCATCAGCTCTCAGAAGCTAAGCAGGGTCGGCCCTGGTTAGTACTTAGATGGGAGACTGCCAAAGAAGGCCGCCAGGGTTGTGATACAAAGGCAGGCAATGGCAAACCAACTCTGAACATCTCTTGCCTTGAAAATCCTATGGGGACGCCATAAATCGGCTGCAACTTGACAGCGCTTTTCACCACCAAAACAGTAGTAGACGAGTGGCAAAGGCCAAAATCACCCATTGGATCACCCACTTCAGGTGGTTGCTGCAAATTTCCTTCAAGTCAGAGGGGGGAAAACCCACCCAAAACATTTTCTTAAAATGGCCCAAGCCTCCCTAAATAACAGTGTGATTAAGTTTAGTCAAGAGTGGGAGGAGTATGGGCATGTGGTTGGTACAGCATCTGCCTTGCACACAGGAGTTTCCATGGTGACCCCCACACAGGAGTTTCCATGGTTGACTGAGGTCTCCCAGTTAAAAGGACCAGGGAGTAAGTGATATAAAAAGACTTGTGCCTGAGGCCTCGGAGAGCCTCTGCCAGACAGAGTAGATGACAAGCTTGATAGACCTAGGGTCTAAGCAACTTCATGTGTTCACGTAGACAACTTCTTGCCTTGGGCCAGGTGAGACATGGTATTGGCAGTGAGATTATTCTGCTGTTTGTAAGGACCAGACTCTGAAGTAATTTGTGGTACGATTCCCACCACAATTACTTGGCTAGACAGCGGACCTATCATAGGAAAATAAAACAAAACGCTCCAATGTTAGCTATTTCTTACCCCCACCCTTCCTCCAAGGAGTTCTGGGTTCTGCACATGCTTCTCTACCCTGTTTTAATACTTCTAACCAGAGGTAGGTTAGACTGAGAGCGTACAACTGGCCCAAGGTCACCCAATGAGCTACATGGCTTAGTGGGGATCTGAACCTGGGTCTCCCCAGTCCTAGTCCAAGACTCTAGCCGCTAAGGCTGACAAGCTCTTTGGATTTCTGCAAGTCAATACAATGGAAGCTATTATGGAAGTCCTGCCCTTGCTAGCAACTGACTGGGTCACTGATTTCGGTTCCCCTTTGATCGCATGGCATCCCCACACAGGCTCTGATGTCACAGCAACTTCATTCACGCAGAAGGGTCTCCAAGTGCTTTCCAAACAATGTTATGCCATGAAATGCAGCGACTACTTGGGTGGGCGAGCCTACGGCACTACATGAAAGTCAAAAGAGGCATGGGGAGTGGAGGCCGTGCACCGTGTAGTGCTGCAGTGAGAGTTCTGTTCACTTTCACAAGGGTTGTACAAAAGGAGAGTTTGGTGGACAGCACCCAAAAACAGAAGGGGGGAAAAAACCAAACTGCTGGAAGTTTAGTGTAGTTCATCAGGGTCCGTCCTTCTTCTAAAACTCAACTAGGACTAGAAGTGCTGTCTGTAACAGCAAGATTTCAGTTTATTTCTCTTAGGCCACTGCAGGAAGGGATGGCTGAAGGGCCCAACGGCATCTTAAGTAAACAGCACCTCGCCTTGCAAGTCAAGACTGAACTGTGGTTAACACAGCACGGCTGACCAAAAATTACTAACCTTCATGTCTTGTTCAGCCTTCATCGCAGCCTGGGCCTGATTGCCTCTGATTCCAGAGAGTGATCCACAAGGACCCCTGGCCACATGTGGCAAACGAGGGTGGCTCATAAGGCCTGTGGTCATCTGAGGTGGCATCTGACTAGCCAGTGCCATTGGCGGCCTCTGAACGGGTGCTGGGAAGGTGTTAGTATGTGGGGCTCTTACCAATGGAGGGACCAGGTTAGGCTGAGAGAGGATCTAAGTGGTGGGAAAAAAAAGAACAACAAAAAAAGAGAGACATTTAGCTGTTAACAAACTGCCAACCCGATCAACACGGTGGCTTATCTGGGGCGTGGGGGAGCATGCCTCTGTTATCAATGCCATGGGTGCATCCTGTCCTTACCGATGGGCCATGCTCACAGAATTGTAGGGGGAGAAAAATCCTAAAGGCTGGGACTGTGCTTAAAAATTGCCATAGCACATCAAAGACCAAAGGAGGGGGACAGCAGAGGCAAGAGGTCAGGGCAGATTAAAGGGCAGCATGCTCAAATATATGTTAAGATGCAGAAACCGGTAGAAAATAGATGAATCCTTCCCAACAAAATCCAGCACCTTCACATTTGAGGTGTATAACCTCTGAAGCGTACACCTCGTCTCTCCGTATCAGCTCATCTACAGTAACCGCACTCTGGATTTACGGCCCCCTTTAACATACCTTCTAAAAAAGTTATTGCTGTAGTTTGGGCATCTGGTTCAAAGCTGCATTTCAGGTAACTGGCTGAAGGGCACACAATTCCCCAGGAACTTTTGTTCAGGCCCAATTAAATTTGCAGAATTTCCATTCATTTCGTTGGACCTTCCACAGGAGACATTCCTGGCAGACTGTGTCCTAAGCACCTGTCTACAGGTACACGCACTGGGACCCTTCGACCCTTTGCCCACTTCATTCCCTCCCCCCTTCAAAATGTTTGATACTTAATTGTAGTGAGATCTGTGCAGAGAAGCCAGTGATCACCTGCCAGCCTTACACCTGTCCAATTTCTCAATTTAAGGAGCGTAGAGGTTACTGAATGCAAAAGTACCCTCATCAAGGTATCAGGATGGTTACATGAATTAGATTTTAATTACAGAAAGTGCACTTAATTGATTATCCAACAGTTATTAGTGAACGTTGAGGCCCTTCATTTAAAATGAAACTGAGCTATACAGCCAGTTACACACACACACAAAGAACTCCGGCCTATTGGCAAAAAGCCATCTGCTGCCCACCTGGGGTGCGAACTGAGGAGGAAATGGCTGCGTCATTCGCACAGTGGCTGACTGAAACTGCTTCTGGTAGACAATGGTATTCATTTTATTGGACTGACTGTTCGGACTTGTAGACGCAGCCCTTAAAGAGAAAACAATTCAACGGGTTAATATTTTGGATATCACACTTGGGATGCTTTCTCTTTTTGTACAATATTCATGTAGTCCCTGATTCCAAAAGAAAAACTACGTACTGCTTGGTAAATGCTGTTGGCAGCCCACACAAACTAAAAGCAGCTAGCAGTTCACTGCGTATCAGTATGAACTAAGTAACTGTTAAAAGCTTTAAGTTTCCTACTGCCATCCAAAGGGAACAATTAAAACAGACAATACTGTTACTTCTTCTGCTTTCAGTTAGGTGTGCATGCAGATTTCCTGCACGCAGGCAATTCCTCAAGTGAACCTAATGCAAATTTTTGCTCGGATACAAAAGGAGCAAAGTGCCACTTTACAGGCCAGGGAATGTATAGTGGCTGCTCTTCATGAACAAACAGCAATTCATTACTTTGGGCATTTCATTAACTGAGAAGAGCAACTGTTCAATTCGTTGGTCACATAATGCTCAGATGTATAAAAGTATTATTTGAATTTCAAGAGGCAAAGAGGCATGCTAGTTAGAACAAATTATTTGACTGACAAGAAAACCCTGCAGATTCCTCTTCCCATTCACACAACTCCAGTGGAAGGAACGCTTTAGGAGCCCCGGTTCCTTGGCACTTGTGGCTCAGCTGCTTCTGCACCAGAGATTATTTTGTGAACCCTGATCTTTCTGTATGGAGATGCTTGCATTTACAGCACACAAGTCTCAATGTGTTTCAGTCCCTCTCTCAGCAGAACAGTACCTGCAGCCACATGTGGCTGAAAGGAATGGAGGAGACCATCAGTGCTGGCTTCATGATTCCACACAACAAATGGGCCAATGTCCACACAAGGGCTTTCAGGGCTTCTTGCAACACCTGATCTTTTTAAACCAGTCAGATATCAGACTGCCAGCTAACTGGAGTCCCAACCTGTACAGCAGTTTATGCTCTTATTTTCATGGAGAAATGCTCACCTTTTCCTGGCTACAGGAAATTATTTCTCTAGGCACAAGTACTTTGACCTAGGCAAGCTATGGTCATAAGCTATCCTGAAGTCAACAGGAGACGTGATTGTATTTCCCCTTCATGAAGAGGAAGAGAGACCTTTGTTTCCCGCTGCCACATGACACTACCCAGAAAATACCTCGTGTGTGATAACTCAGAGTTCAGCTTCTTAAGGTACCAAATTATTTTGGCTGTATTACTTACAGGAGCTAAATGTTCTTCGTTTGCCAAAGCAAGACTAAGCTGTAAATAAGTCAAAATGCTCTTGTGAACTTTGGATGTATATGCCATTTAAGCTTCTCACACAACCTCGAGACTTTAGGGATCTCAGCACCTTGCAAAATTAGACATTGCTGCACAGTTTTGACTTCCACTTATTCAACACTTGGTATGCTTTCAAAAATCAACCCTCAACTTAGCTAACCTACTGGCTGAAAAACAAAGAATAGTCAAGCTAGTTCTAATGATCTGGGGGTGAAGACCTGCTTTTCTTTAAACAGCCCCCCCCCCCCCCCCCCGGAGAACCAGCTTCTGAAGCTGACGGGAGCGTCAAAAGTAGCATGCAGTTTAGCTTGCAGTTGGGCACCACGGTGAGAAGTTACTGTCTAAAATTCTAGTGGAGACGTGCAATCCCCTTGGCCCAAGCAGCTCTGTGTATCCTGGCCAACAGCTATGTTCTGATGGTCCCCCTCCCACTTTTACCTTCCAACAAACACTCCAAACAGTGTTTTAAAGAGCCTCTCTTGCTCCCGTTTACAAAGGAAGCAGATTCTCCATTCTCACTTTGTCTCAGGAGGCCTTTTTTTGTAATTTGAAACCCCCTCTACTAGAGTCAGCCATAACCATACTTTGCCATCATGACGCCAAAACATTACATCGTCCTAGTAAATTGTTCCCTGTTGCTCTGCTGGAGTGGTTTCATTTGACCAACCAGGTTGTCACAATCTTGATCCAAGTAATATTAAGGGTTTTGAACCAGGACTCAGTATTGTGACTATGTGGGGACAATATATGAAAAAACAAGCTGTTCTAAAGCAGCCTTCTTTTAACAACATACAGGATATTCCACCATATACAGCAATGCTTCTATTGGCAGCACACAATCTCCAACCATATTCAAACCGCCTGTTGCCATTCTCACACATTTGGGATCACAATCCTGAGGAAACACACCTGTGCAAGCTCTGCTGAAATAAATGGGAATTGGACAAGTGCGTAGCCATTCTGTCTTCATATTTCCTGCAAAATAAATTGCCCTGCGTTTCCAAATATGTCCCCTTTCCCATGAGAATTCACAGTAATTCAGACAGTTCAGCCCTCCAGCCCCAGAACTGCTAACCATTTCCCTTCCAACACCCACAAACACAATCTGGACTGCCAAGGAGGCCAGAATGCCTATTACAATGCCATTGTTATGGCTGTAATGTAAAATGTACGTGTTTAAGTCAACCAATCCATTCCCTTTTAACTTGACGTCCTCCACGTATCTTTAAAAGTTATTAAGTGGGCAAAAGGGTGGGTGGCAGCCCTTAGATTCCTTCATTCCATTGGCTCGAGCGGTTGCCAGGCTAATACCCTGCACAGGTGCCTTAATTTTTAAATTATACTTTGCCCCCCCATAAAAATTACATCAGCTGCTCTTTATTACTATACTGCTTCCCCTGTCAAAAGAGCATCCTGATATTTAATTCGTTATTTGAACATTTTAACTGGGCTCTGTCTACAGTGCCAGCTTGTTTAAAAAGGTTTGTGTACCTGAAGGGACTGGAAGTTGGAGTGGTACTTCTTCCGGTAATTGGAGGTGTGCCTGGTTTAACATCAATGCCACTTCCAAAGGCCTTCAGGTCCATTTCTGACATCTGAAGAAAACAAGGAAGATTTCATCAAGGTTAGCTCCTGAGGGCACACAGTTAAACACAAAGAGCTCACATTGAGAGAGCCCATCTCTACAAGGCCTTTATTACAGTGGACGTGAAAGCTAACTTACAAATATCACAACTAATCAAGTTGCCGAATAAAACAATCATTTACTTATTTGAACACACAAGCGTTAGCATTTCTCTTTTGGACACAAGAACAGCTTAAAAATGACTCGAGTACTTCAAGCCCAGGTAGACTAAGCAAGACACAGTTCTTGTGCTCTCTAGCCCCTAGCAACTCCTATATAAATAAAATACAAAAAGAAAATTTCAGTCACAACCCAGTAAGAGTTCAACAGAGCAAACTCCCACAGATTTCAATAAAAAATAAAGCACACCCTGCATTCTCCCATTGAAATCAGAGGAACTTTGTTTTGGCTGGCCTGTACCCACTGAATAGAAATTCTGTGTTACAGTCCAGTATTCATTAGATCCTTTAGAAGGATGAACACGCAATACAAGCCACCTAAACACAGGCTCTCTCCTCCAATGTTTCTTCTATAGTCCTCCATCTTTCAGCCATTCACCATCAGCCTTACATAGTTCCCTGTAAGCTGCGCTAGGGGGTGCTGGTGCACAAAATTTTAACAGGCAGTGCAGGGATTTCTGCTTCGCTCACAAGGCATTTCTCCCCCTCCACTGGAAACGATGGAGAATGTGGGCACCCCTTCTTCTAGGGCCCATAGAATTGGACCCTCTGTTTAAATCTTTTTGAAACTTTGGGGATGGGGGCGGGTTGAGGAGAGGCACCAGCAGCTATGCTACAAATTTGGTGTCTCTACTTATAAAAACAGCCCCCAGAGCCCCAGAAATATTCTCCATTATAGCCTATGGGGCCCATTGACTATAATGGTCCCCACAGGCTATAATGCTTTTCTATTATGCTTTTCAGTATGATTTGTAAGCTACCTTGAGTCACAGGGAAAAGTGGGATATAAATATTTGAATAAATAAGTAGTTTGGGCAGGTTGATAACATTTAAGCAACTTCCTGTTTGTTAGGTTAAGCAGGGTTCTGACAGTGATTGTTCCTCTTCTGTTATTCTTGACCTGTAAGACTGATTGTCATATTTCACTTAAAACCCCCCAAAGTAAACTGCAAGAGTCCCCCAAGTGCTGGTATGTTTTCTAAGGTTCAGCACAAGGCGACGGACTGAGGCCAGGTCTATCGATATAGTGGAAAGGGGTGGGTAGACCAGAGGACAGGTCTACCAATACAGTGGAAAGGGGTGGGTGAAATTTGACTTCTGTTTCCTGTTATAATGTTTAAATTATTCTTAAAATATAGTCTAAATAGAATTTAAAAGAATTTACTCTGATATTTTTACAAGGTTATGGAAGTATCTAAAAAACTAATTTACGTGATAGTCAAATGGCGACTTGCTCACAATTTTACTGCTACTAGCTTTTTTTGCTCATGCGGTAGAATTTTTGCTGATAACACTGTGGAGCTTAGAGGGAACACTGAGACAGCTGGGGTCCACTGTGCAAAACCGAAGAGGTGTAGTAGTTAGCTAACAACCCGTGACACCAATTTAATCATATGTGGTCCACAAAGAGCTTCCTCTGCACAAAATGGAACGCGGGGAAAACTGCAAGCCTATTTGTACAATATACCCACTCTCTGAAAAAGCAATGGTCATGCGCACTTCCATAATCCCATTTGGGAACTGCTGCGTAAGAGAGGGCAGTCAGTAGCACACAGTCCCTTAAGCATCTACACACACACTCCTTCCCTTCCATATATGCTGAGTTCCACTGTTTAGGAAGGGATGCAAAATTGCTGAAATGATTGGGATGCTTGGCCTAACTCATGAAATACCCTCCCCTGGGCAACAATTTTTTTTTTAAAAAAAAGCTTCCCCCACAAGATGTTGCATTTGCTTTTGTAAAGACAATATTTAAACAAAGTACATCCTGCCCTATAGGTATGTAGCTTTTCTGATTAGAATGCTGGGCCACGGATATAGCCAGGCCAGTGCTCTGTAACTGACAGAACCATTTCAAAAATTCAGCTCCATTTTAGCTCCCAGGAAGGAAGGACAGTTTCTAATCTAGAATCCAAGACCAAGTAATTATTAATCCAATAAGATCTGAGCATGCGCCAGCAAAGGTTACTGGCCTTGGTGACCTAGCACAGGCTCTAAAGCAGGACATCTCTTTGAATGAGGTCTTACTGTTACTTACAAAGTGCGCATGCTCAGGTAAGGGTACCTGAATCATAATAAAAACAAGTGTTAGGAGCAAGTTAAATTCACATTAACAACTGACTATTTACAAACTTTGCCAGCATCTTTGCAAGTGACAATGGTCAAGTGGAACTGCATCGGCTATGAGACAACACAACAGTTAATAAACTCTAACCACTGAATTCCAATTCCATTGTTTCTTACACCTCTCCCAATTTGCTGCTCTTTACTAACAAGATGCCAGTTCTGTTAGAATAAGGACTATGCCCCCTTTAGAACCAATTCACCATGCTGTTAGGTAACCTTGGATACGACGTGTATCAACACACGCTGTCGTCCGGCTTCTACACCGTAAAATTATACACACGCTCACCTTCCCAGTTATAATGCTGTGCTGAGTTCCAGCAGGAATCAGCCCCCTGAAGGGCTGCCCGACTTGTGCTGGCCGACTCAGGCTCTGAGCCTGAGGCTGTGGTGGTGTGTGCTGCAGTGGAGGCTGCATGGATTGTGGGAGAGCAATTAAAGGCTGGCCTGCCGATCCAAAGTTGGGCAAAGAAAGTTGCGACCCTGGTATAGGTACTGTCACCTGAAAAGAAATACATGACAGTAGATGCATTAGATCTACAGGTAATTTAATTACTGCTTTATTTACAAAGTGTGTATGCTGCCCTTTTCCACGGACTTGCTCAACTTTGCTCCCAAAGTAATAACACAGCGCTATGGAATAACTGGGAGGGAAGGCAGCATGGTATGGCCTGAAATCATTAGAAGCTAAGCAGGGTCAGCCTTGGATGGGAGACCTCCAAGGAAGACTCTGCTGAGGAAGGCAATGGCCAACCACCTCCACTTAAGTGCTAGCCTTGAAATGAAAATGAATAGAATTTAACAATAAATATAAATTAAGAATAAAACTAACATTAAAATCAACTGAACAACAGCCAGAGCGAGTTTGTCTTAATAACAGGCTCAAATGGGAGCGTTTCAGGGGTGCAGCTGGTTAGCTCGCTAAATTAAAACAATCAGCGCTGTCAGCGGAGGGAGGCCTAGATGGATTTGGATGCCTGGTGCTTCAACCAAAAGCCCGGTGGAACAGCTCCATTTTACAAGCCCTGCGGAATTCTAACAAGTCCCAGCAGGGCCCTGAACTCAAGTGGGAGCTTGTTCCACCAGACAGGGGCCAGGGCTGAAAAGGCCCTGATTGAGGCTAATCGGACGTCCTTTGGGCTGGGGACAGCTAAAAGATGTTGCTCGCCTAGAGCGTAAGGCTCTGCAGGGCACATATGGGAAGAGGCCGTTTCTCTCTTTCTCTCATCTTTGCTGCCCTTTATCACTCAATATTTATGAACAACAGTAACATTATAAAGAACATACACAGTTAAGTTATAATTTTTCTTTAGGAAAATATATCAAAACTCAGCAGTCATTTGTATGTTTTCAACCCAGGAAGAACTGCACTGAAGATCAGATGTAATATAGGGACAGCCTGACTGATGATCGCTCAAGGCTCTTTGCTGACACTCCCCCCAAGTCTATCCGCCAGCCTGCCTGCTGCAGTTAATACGATCTGTGCTACAGCATGCCAGAACTCATCTGCTACCTCCCTCTTCATTTCAACAGCTCCCAGGGTAGGAGAAATTCCTGGTGGGCCATGGTTTGTAAGGTAAGCGTACAGATCTGTACCATTTTTCAGTTGATGTTCAGATGTGTACTATCAATAGTAAGCAGATTGCTTTCAAAGTCCCATGGTTTCATGGGCTCCCTGCACAAGAGCATATAGGCTGAAACACCTGATTTTTTAAAAAAGAACAATCTACATATAAGTGAGCTCACAATTACTATCCATCTCACTGGAAACTTTGCTTGCTAACTGTGGGTTCTAGGCGTATAACAAAAACAAACACAGTAGAGAAAAATACAACAGAGGTCTCTTGTCAAGAGAATAACATGTTTTGAGAAACACTTCTGAGAACAGAATTCTCATACTTAAAAAAAAGCCTGTTCAAGCACACCAGCAGTTATGAGATTACTACAGTGAAATTTTTTTAAAATGGTTTATGTTGCTACCACCTACAGTTAAAATGACATGAAGATGACCTCATAAGATGACATGAACCTTTGCTTTCAAAAGGATATTCTCTTGTCAAGAGGCCACAACACAACACACAACATAAAATAGTTAAATACAACTGAAAGCAATTTACCGTGCCATAGTTTACCTGCTGGAGAGCGCTGGGAGACTGTGCAGTATTATAGAAGCTTGTCTGTCCTGGTTGTTGAACCTGTCCAGAATATAAATTTGAGGCCTGGGTAAGAGTAGCTCTGGCCTGAGAAAAGAGAGGTTGATATTTTCTAGGTGACCAACTAGGTACGGGTAATTTAATTTGAAGAAAAAAAGAACAGATTTATGGGCTTTTCTATTTAATCATTCTTACTATACACAGTTTACGTTTGAAAAGCAACACATATGAAGGAAATCACACAAATAAATGTACATACTATTAATTATAGTATATATCACACAAATGAAATGTATATACTGTTAATTACAGTATACATTTGAAAGAGCTGATTGTGTATATAAATACAAACACGGCATATACAGCATGGTCAGATTTGAAACAGAACACCTTCTAAAGTGTTTAAGACTGTTTTCTATAAAAGTTATGACAAGTAATAAGGACTACAGTGTGTGCATGCACTCATGGGAACTGGATTTAAAGCTCCTATTCCTGCAGCTGAAACCACTTGGGAACTGCAAGATCTTATCGAACCAACCTCCCCTGCCCTCTCTGTTGTGGAGCTGAGGGAGGGTGTGTGTGTGTCCATATACAAGCTCCAGCAGCTGCCCATTTGTTCATTCAGAGTTCAACAATATAGTACCTTAAACAGACATTAGCTTATGTGGAGTACCACATGTGGGTGACAGCAAGGCCGCAAATAACTGCAGGCCACTTCATGCTAACTGGCTATGTTGCTTGCATGATATGGCAGTAGTCACCTGGCATCCCTGCCCACCCAATGTAACGTGCAACATAACGCCGCATCTACAGCCCCTCTCTCCATTACTGAGCTAGAATATAATTACAGGGGGCTGAGCAGAGATTTTGTTTCACATTACACGCCATGCATGGTGAGGATCTGCCGACGTTTTACAAAACCCAGAACTGAATTTCAGAACAGCAGAACCCCAACACATTTGATTTGACTGCATCGAAGAACCACGGGATTCCAGCTCGGACTCCTTAGCACTCTATCTGACCTGGAGCAGATGTGTATCAATAAGCTGGGAGCCTCCCAGTCCTGAAGCCTGGCTCAGCTGGTGCTCGTACAGGATAGGTATCGGCTGAGTATTCGATGGCTGCTGGAATGCAAGGCTAGACTGTGCCTTGGCGAGCTCCTGATGCTGCACTGCTGGGAAACTGTGCAAGGCTGTGCCAGAAAGGACCACCGGTGAGGGCTGAGACAGGCCGCTCTGCATAAATGCTTGCTGGGATCTACAAAATAAGTTAAGCCAACATAAGTAATCAAATACAGTTCAACAATGAAGTGTGCGGACTCTAATCTGGGGAGAACCGGTTTTGATTCCCCACTCCTCCACTTGCACCTGCTGGATGACCTTGGGCAAGCCATAGTTCTGTACCAGCTGTTCCCTCAAGGACAGTTGTCTCAGAGCTCTCTCAGCCCCACCTACCTCATAGGGTGTCTGTTGCGGGGAGGGGAAGGGAAAGGAAAGGACTTTGTAAGCCACTCTGAGACTACAAGTGAAGGGCGGGGTATAAATCCAATCTCCTCTTCTTAATCAGGTGCTTAGATTTTGGAGTTGGTTTTTTGTTTTTTGTTTGGCTGCTGCTCTAAATACAGTAGTAGTTAATTTTGAATGCGTATTTAGGTTTTAACTGATCTGATATTTCGAACTGCACAAGCCGCCTCAAAAAAGCCTGCCCTGGATGAGGTGTGCAGGATATGCACTGTTAATAAACAATCAATTTAAATAAAAGCCATTCCTGCAGCAATTACAGACCACTGGCTGATAGCTGATGCCAAACTGATGCCAAACAGATGATAAACTGATGCCAACTGGTTATTCCAACTTTCTCAAATAAAATTAATAGGCAAGGTAGAACTTGTTAGAGACTTTTTAAATTGCTAGCATTATTTCAAGTCCTTCCCCTCTGGAGCAGCAAAAGAAACTGATACTGTTGGCGGGCCAGATCTCTGGTATCTCAAGAGGGATGGCATCTCACAAGTCACATTTACTGTATATTTCTTACTCCCTCAAGCCCCAGTTATCTTTCCAATATCGTCAAATCTGAACACAGAATCGCAACAAAAACACTAAATTAAAACCAGCTGTTGAAATCTTTGACAACTGTGCTGGGGGAGGTTTTGGAGACTAGGATCCCTCCCCTCCCCCAATTGCTAAAAGGCTCCCAACTTCTTTTAAAGCAGCTTCAGAATGGGGCTTTCTGGACACAAAAACAAGGAACATTTCAGCGCACAACCCTTGAAGCAACGAACATGATGTAACATTGTGCGCACACATTTAAGAAAGGGAGCAATAGGCAGGAACTAAAACAGATACAATAGGGCCATCTACATGTGCAGTTCACAAGCTGCTATAAAGATCAATGAATCAGGACACTCCTGTTCCTGCAGTGTGTGCACCATCACTACAAAGGGCTTCCTATCTGTTAAAGAAAATGCTTACCTATAGGGCTGCAAGGAAGAGTTAAACAATTCCTGAGCCTGGGAAACAGCAGGCGCTGCTCCTAAACCCAACTGGGCTTGATGCTGCCCTTGCAGAGGTGCATATATGGGGATGGGTATCTGCTGAACTGAAGTGGGCTGTAAGGAAGAGAAAGACTTAAATATCTGGACAAACATACATGAACATATGACAGTGCCTTATGTAAAACCTGACACCGAGCCATCTAGCCCAGTATTGCCTACTCAGCTGGAGGGCAGCTCAGAGGAATGAGGCACTTCCCAGCCTGTTACCAGAGATCCTTTAATCAGACAGCAAAACTTGGGGTGTTTTACACATAGAGCATGTAAACTATTCTTCCCCCCCCCCCCAAGTTACATCTCACTAGCCACTAGGAAGTGCCCTCAGTGCCCGTGCTTGACCAATCTCTGCCAGGAATCAAGTGCTGGAACAAGGACTCCAGTTCCAACAGCTGGGCAGCTTGAACTTGCCTCGACTCTGCATATACTGCTAAGGACACTCCACTTCAAGCCAGCTGCTGCAGCCACCTGTCACTCGTTTAGTTGGTCAGGCACATCCAAAACAGATAGCAGTCAAGCCTTGACTTGGACAGTAAGAGCCAAGTTTTCTATTTCTATATAAAAGCTAATGTGCTGCCCAGTATCTTACAACAACTTTACTGGCAAGTCAACGGTCAACCCCCTCAAAGTACCTGTGAAAGTCCTGGTTGAAATCCTTGCTGTTGGGCCAGTGATGGGGGACCTAGACGTGCATGCTGAGTGCTGAACAGATGGCTTGTATCCATATAGAAAGCAGGAATCTGAGCTACAGAACCAGAAGCAAAGTTAATCAGTAAAGTGGTGCCTAAATTATATCTAGAAAAGAAAAGACATTAATTTGCCTAAAACCTGACCCATTTTTTCGTCACCAATTAGCAGTGGGAACTGGGACAGGCATCATTTTTTTGTTCAATCTACAAAAAGTTCACTTTCAATACTAGAACATTTAAATAAACTGCTATGAATAAAGAACAGATTGCAATTAAGCATACAAGAAAGTCTAGCTTTCCTGATTTAGACAAGACATGCAGGCACGCTTTTAAGAGACACTGAGCTTAAATTCTGTCACCTCTGACCTTAGATACAATCCTGTGCCCAGGTACAGTACAAAATATACTCCCCCCGACTCCATTTACCTGCTGCTGACTGGGACACATAGACCTGTGGACTCTGCTGCTGCTGGGCAATGAGGGACGGCATACAGCTCAACTGTGAAAAGTGGCTGGCAGATGCCAAATTACTGGTCTGTAGCTGTTGTGGTTTCACTTTACAGATGTTGGGTGGGTCGGAGGTGCTGGTGGTTTTTGTACTCAGCGAAGAGGTAGTGTATGTTCCAGCTCCTAAAAAGTGACAAATCAACAATGTAAGGTAAGGGGTCACTGGTTATAACTGAATGTCACAACGTTTCAGAAAGTCAGTCAAATACTTAGCTTACATTAAGTAAAAAGGGGAGGGGGGAATTTGGTAAGGGTATTTACCCAACGTGGCTTAACATTGACCTCTTCCTATTTTTGGCAAGGTGATGAGTTGCAAGTCTGTATGACAGATGCATCTGTTGGCGCTCACAGCAAATGCTCCACTGCTGGAGAACCACTTTTCCCAGAGGCTGGTCTGAAGCTGGAGACAGACTGGTAGTCTGCCGCGTCTCCGCGGCACGGCAGACTAAGGTGGGGGGAATTCCCCCTGCGGCGCGGCGTTCGCACGCCGCCGGAGGGAAGCCACCTGCAGCGTTCAGACTGCGGGCGGCTTCCTATGGCGGCGGGCGGACGCTGTGCCGCTCCCCCTCCTGGCGTGCGTTCACACCCGCTCCGGCGGGTGGAATGCGCGCCGCAGCAGCCGAGCACCACTTTGAAGTGGTGCTCGGCTGCTGCGGGAGGAGTGCGGCGCCGGATGCAATGCGTCCGGGCCGCCTCCTCGGGGCAGATGCGGCCATCTGAACGGCCGCTCTGCCTCCGCTTTTGAAGCAGAGGCAGAGCGGCCGAGACTGCCAGTCTGTCCTCAGCCTGAGGCTAAACTTCTTTCAGAGTCAAGCAAGGTCCCCGCCCCTGAACTGACTTTCAGAACCAGCAGTAAACGATACTGAATAAAACAGCTATTGAGGACACATTACAGTAACATGCAGCCAAACCATTTTTCTGTAGTATCTCTCACAGCTGATATAACAATCTCCCCCCCCCCCCCCGCCGCCAAAAATGCCTACCACAAATTATGCAGTTGAGTTTCCCGCATTTGGGGAAATTGCAGGGGTCAGCACACCCGGAGTGCAATGGATGCTTTATGAGCTATGGGGACTGAACCACTAAAAAAATCCCACAACCCTCTGCTTCCATGCCAAATTCCATCTATGTTAAACTGGAATTATAGATGTTGAGAGACAGCTATGTCATCTTCTGACTACATCAAGGTTTTTCTTCGCTTAAATTAAACAGAACATCAGCCAACAAACACCAATTTTAGATAAATGCTAACTGTACTATGATGTCAAAGAATTATCAGACCACCTTTAAGGTCAATTTTGGATTTGTGGACATGAGCTTGCTATTGTAACTGGAAACGAAACACCATTTGTATTTCCAGTATTTGGTCCTGTAAAATATTTACTATGATTCTGAAAAACTCCTCTGTAATTTCTCCTAACTGCCTTTGTGTTTTTTAAAATATGGAGAAAATAAAAGGGCCGCACCGGTCACAGGAGATAAAAACTAAGACCAAGGGTGATGATGCAAAATCAGGTAAAACATATTTTATTACTCAGTTAAAATTTCCAAAAAAACGCATTTCACCAACAGGCTTTGTTAGGGGAATCTGTAATATATAATATACAATTACAGCTCTGAGTTTACATAAATAATGGTACAGTTAAAACCATATAAATAAATATTATATTAAAGGTCAAAATCCAGGTCCTAAAATATCAATCACATACAAAACTACTAGAGCTTATTCTGTCCTGGAGATTTCACAAGGAAAAGAAACTCCCTGTAAATAAGACAGATAAGATAAAGCTGTCCACACCCAACAGGTTTTGGCTCAAAATTATGAGTCTTTTTCTGTGCCTAAAACTGTGCCAACTAAACACTGGAATATAGTAGACTCCTTCCACTGGCAATTTGCTGATATTGTACTCCTTTTGAAGAATTACTGCAAGACAAACAGCTTTGTAACATTCATTTAAGCACAGGGAAAGTTTCTTTTAATTTTGAACCAAAACCTGTTGGGTGCTGAGTAATTTTAACTGAGTCATAAAATATATTTTTACCTGATTCTGCACCATCAGCTTTGGCCTTACTTTTTAATCTCCTTTTTTAAAATATGGATAATGGAACTGAAACATAGAAGGGCTTCAGAAACTCCCCTCCTAATACTACTGCTGCCTTCTTTTAAAAACAAAATCCGAACATTTCCTTTGGGAGGCATTATTTCTTCTACATCGTACAAAGTGTTAAATATTTTACAGTTATTTTTCAATCAACTTTTTGTTTCATTGGAACTGCCTTGTTTGTAAGTTGTACAATATAAACTTTTTTCTTTCTCTAACAGACTTCTCAGCAGTATTCATGTAAAAAATACCTTCTCAGAGAATAAAATGTGGGGCCCAAGCTTTGGATTTTTTGTACTATGCAGGATGTGTTGACTACAAGGTCTATAAAACCCCTGCCACAGCTTAAGATGATGAAAGTTAAGATACCTTCTATGTTTATCAGCAAAACCAGAACAGAAACTTACATGTGTTTTTTTTAGAATCACTATATCTAATAGTGACATGGTTTGCAGTCATCCCAAATAACAAAAGCAGCAAAACTGGCCATCAGCAGAAAGGCAGTGTGTGGGTCTATTTACTTCAGGGTCTCTTTAGGCATGCAGAAAGATATGACTTTGTGAATTAACTACAAAAAATAGCCCCAAAGTCAGTCACATGAGAACTGAATCCACTCCAAGAATACGAGTGTTTAAAGTCAAAGGGAGGATTAGGCTGCTCAGTCTTGAGAGTTTATAGATGCCAGGAAAGAGAGATGGGGGGAGGATAAGAGTGGAATTTCTAAGCTGTTTCCGCTCAGTTTCTCATAGGTCCCCAACCCGTAGCGTAGGATGACACCGCTAATTAGAGGAAAACAGCAAACTCAACAAGAACACGTGGCCAAATAACTTGCAGAACACAATTTACAGGCCAATACCTGACAACGACGTTGTAGGTGTAACGGAAGCCACAGGAATAGGAGGCATTGATGCACTTGAGAAAGAGCTGTATGTACCACTGGTTGGTCCACTGCTGCTGCTTCCCCCTCCACCGCCACCACTGCTGCCACCAGATATAGGAGGGGCTGTCGATGTAACTGGTGAATTCTTCTCCCCCACATTTGGTGAATTCTCCCATGCTTTGCGAGCAGACTCCATCTATTCAGAAAGAGAGAGAAAGAGCTTTAAGACAAATACCTTGTATGTTTGGCTTTTACACTCATTTTTATATCAACTCACTCTAGACAGTATCAATTTCTCTGGTGAGCTGCCAGGGAAAGGTAATTGTTTTGGATTTTTCAATATGGAATTGCGTTATAATTTGCAAACCAGAATAGACAAGTACAGCAAAGCTCAAACCCATGAGTGAATCCTTAGTGCCTTCTATAAAATATTTTTGTCTAAAACAACTGTGAAAAATATAACTCTGAAGTATAACAGGTTAAATGATATCAGTAGGATGGTTCACTCAATACAAGTATGCAGCTAGAACATCACAGATCTACATACATAAAATTTTCAATGCACTTGGCCCAATTCTACCTTGTATACCGGCCAGAAAAGAAAATAACTTAACTTTTGCTTTCTGTACCATATTTACTGCTCTTAATTTGCACGATAAAGGGAAAAAAAACAGGCTTAAGTTCTTAGGTTTCTTGGACAAGAATGCTAGGTATCAACTAAGTATGGCTTTGAACAGTTTCAACTCTTCATAGCTCTGCTTTGGACATTCTAAATTTAAGTGCTACTTTGTATAACCCCATGCCTTGAACACATTATATAATTTAAGATCTATAACCCGACACCATCTTTCCCCCTGCTCTGGATGACTACAGAAACTCCAGCTACTGATTCCAGAAAGGTGGTCATGTAAGTTAAGCTTTTAGAGGGCCCCACAACTTTCTGAATTCCAAACCACAGTAGAGTTAATGACATTTAATCAATAAGGTTACACACTCAATTTTCTGGTGGAACTGTTTTGTAGCTACAATGCATGCTGCAAGTCATCATCCTGTTGGATCTAGAGCCAGCAAAAATTAGGTTTTGTTTGTGAAGGATATTCCCATACACAGACCAATAATTTCTCCAGATGCAAACTGTTCAGGTTTCCATAGAGAAAGAACATCTACAGTGTAGACCAAACAGACTCCAATCTACAATCTGGGAGAAAGAAGAAAGATTGGAATCCATTCCAATGCATTTGGATAGTACTCACCCATAACTCTTAAGAAAATGAGAGATTTCCATAGGCTTCTGCCTACTCAGTAGATCTGTACTGTTTTGTTATTCTGTAGTGAATGGGAACTTTTCCTTCACAACAGCCAATTAAGCACATGCTTCCTAATGCCTTATTCTAAGCATTCAAATGGTTCCTGAGATCACCACATCGTTATACAAACAAAAAACCCCAAGGTATATTACTTCTTCACAGCAACACTTACAGCTGCATAAACCTGCAGAAGCACAATAGCTCCGTAAGGAATGTTAAGTTTCATTTAAATTATACACATTTACTTTAAAAGTAGCTTTCAGAGCTGTGGAGATGATGTCTGCCAGGACATCTGTTTATCCCTTCAACATCTTCACTCTCTAATCTCACTCTATTAAGAGGCTTACTTGTATATGTGTTATGCACAAAGCATGTTACTGATAACGAAAGATATCAAACCCACCCCCAAGGAGTTAAAACAGATGAAGCATGTCCCATTAGGAACCTCTTGTGCAGACGACCAGTGAAGTGAGTTATGCAACAGCACAGAGTCCTGTGAATATATACATGCAATGAACTGTATCCTGATAACAAAGGATGAGAAGAATGAGCTAAACATCCAAGTCAAAACCCCACATCAAAAAACCATTCATTTGTCAGTAAGGTTAAAAGTTAACTATCAAGCAGCAGCTTTACTAAGTGACTGACCCAAAATTCTGAATTCCTATTCTTAAATCTCTCATTTATATCATCTACACAGATCTCTGGCCTAGAGGAAATCTTTTAAATTTTCCACAAAGCCATTTTAATGGACCACTAGCCTGCAAAAAATTGCCTGAAGACACTCCGAGCATGCCCTCCTTACATATACAACCTACTGTATCCGCTACTGCTAAAACCACAGTACTATACCTGTTTGAAACTAAAGCCCTACTGTTCAACACCTGAGCCTTTAATGGAAAAGGTGGGATAGAAATTTAGTGTTCCTCCATTTGGCTAATTTAGAGCACTAAGAGTTAGTACTGAAACTCACACAAAGGCAGCAAGGGACTGTCTGTGTTGAGAGGCACGATCCAATCCACACAAGCGCTCCTAATATAAAGATGACTTTCTACCACAGGCCAAACACCACAAATTAGAAGACAACATCAGCGACCACTGGTATACCACAACAACCTATCAAGCATTCCACATTACTTACTGCTAATCTCCTATTTTATGTTTTGTTACATCAGCTAGCCAACAAACATTACATACTGCCAAATTAAGCACTGTCTGCCCAAAACAATGCACAACCTACTTCACAGAATATCCTTTGGAACCACATATTTATAAACAGTTAACCTTCCAGGAGTTCACTATGGGATATGAAGAAGACCTCATACTTTCAAGAGATATAAATCCTACCTAATATTCTGACTTATGTACCTAGGGATTTGAGTGGCAAAAGTCAGTTGCTTCATGTTAGTGTTTGTAACTTAGTGGGGATGATAATTAAAATGTTTAGCCCTCTTGTTCTATAAAGCAAAAAAGCTGCTTTTAGAAGCTGCCTTGCTGGTCTCTCCACTGAAGTCCACGAGCAAGATCGCCAATAACTGTTCCCCCTGCATGCAAGAAAATGACCCTTGGAGGGATGTGGTACATACCTTGAGGGTGAGGTCGACGGTAGCGGGAGAAACTGGAGTTAGGCTGGAGCTCTGTTGTAGAGTCTCCCTCCTAGGGAGGGGAAGGGTGTGGGGCAGGGGCACCTGAAAGGCAGGCAACACACATCACATTCTAGCTAAGTCTATGACACGAGCCCCCTCACAAGCAAGAGCTCAAGCAACACTGCTGAACTACTACAAGTCTTCCGGGCTTGAGCGTTCAGCAGGGATGCTTTGACAGAAAGGATGGAAAACCTGATTGGGTAAGAGCCTATCCAATCTGTGGTAACAGAACACTGTCTATGGATTTAATCCCAAAAATTAAGCTCAGGTTTGTGTTTCTTGTAGCCTGATCCCCATAGGTCGCATTAAATGGAAGGTACGGCAGGCCCCCCTACTCTCCTTCTGCAGTGCCATAAATGGGCTTTGTTTTTGTCCTCTTAGCTATGGTAAGAACACTACACTTTTATTTTACTTCTTGTTGGTTAGGTTCTGTAAGTCCAAGCTCAGGAGGAAGAATTCGAATGTGACTAGATGCCCTCACTGATCTTAAGCTCTCCTCAAATCCAAATGAACGTATTTCCTCAAAGAGTCAGACATAAGACAATCTGAAACAGTTGTGCTCTCTTATTCCAGTTGTTGCCACTGATCTTACAATCACCAGGATGTGATGTTGTCACAGAATGGGATGAAACTAGTTAAAAGAATGAAGGTACTTGATAGTTCAGTCCATTCCTCCTATGGGTGACTCCATCTCCAAAAATGCAGTACACTGAAATCACCAGCACCCAAGAATTACCCAGGTGCTCCATCCTGGATGCAATCTACTCCTAACAAAATTAAAAACCTTTCAAGCCGTTATAATCAGAAGGAGAAGACACAAATCTACGAACACTTGTCACAAATCTGAGCAAAGAATATTAAGTATCACCAAGTCCTTCACAGCCTATTTAGCAACCAGAAATCCTCTTGGAGCTGTTCTACCTCTGTTCTCCTACAAAACACACCAACATGCTTAAATCAGAAATGGATCCGCAAAGCAAAGACCAGATGCACAAGGCCTCCCTTTTAAAGGGATACTTTATATTGCCGTATACCAACGTCCACCAGTTGCAGGGGGCAATGACCTAACAGGCAAATCCACAAAGCCTCTGCAGACTTTGCCAAACAACACCCCCCCCCCCAAAAGACACATAAATGAAAATACTTGCACACAATCACTGCAACTGATATTTTGCTGTTTGACGTTTTAGGTTGCTTTAATTCTATCTGGCAGCTGCCATTCGTTTTAAAAGCTATTCAAATTTATGTGTTCATGTATCACAGTAGGAAATTAAAATACCACGAGAAAGTAAATATCTGTAGAGGAACTGTACCACTTTGTCCAGAACATGAAGGTTATTCATGAACATGCTCATTTTGAGAATGGTGGTAATTCACGTTATACGCAAATAGATTTAGGGCCTATTACATATCCTGTACTCCATCTGGCAGTGCTGTTCTTACTTCTTCTAGCTCTTAAAAGAAGAGAAAGCTGCACATGCATGAGTACTCTCTTGTGAACACAAACGCTAAGCATTTAAAGCTTGGAGAGAGAATGGTTCAATTGAGACGTCATAGTACCAAGTATCAGATGATCTGGTAACGAACAGTGCCTCGGCTGACTCATGTGCTCCTTCTCCCTTCCTCCCATTGCTGGAGATAACCGCAATTTGCCATGACATCTGAATCATGAAAACACTCCCTTCAATCAAAGGCTGAAACCTTCTTTAAACGGTGGTTGGCAGTAACCACCACGTACCCAATTCAAATGCCACAGAAAATTATGTTTACTACAAAACGCACAGAAGGGAGAGAGAAAGAGTACACAATCCTGAAGAGGGAGGAGTATATGAACCTGTAGAAGCTCATACTACTGGCTGAAGGGTGTCTGGATCCAGCCAGTGTGGACAGGTACCGTGGACAGGTATTAACAGAATGCTGGAGTCTGGATCACAAGAAAAATGTGTGCTCTGTCATTTGCACGTTTGCTTGGAGCAACTGCTAGGAGCACAGGGTAAGCCATAAATAAAAATGATAACCTGTGTTGGGTGTGAAGGACAGTGATATTATTTACTTACATATGCTGTATTACTATAACATGACTGCGCACAAGAAAGTCTTTCAAACTACTCAATAGGGCTGGTAATTACTCCTTTAATCTATTTATAAACAGAAGTCATGATAATTACAGAATAAGAAAAACAATGTGTGTTTGCTGACCCAATTCTGTTTATTTTAGGTTACATAACAGAGCAGTAATTCTGACTACAGAACCAGACCGTTGTATCAGTCAGATCTGAATGATTTGTTGAAAACAGTCACCTGGTAACCAATGCTCCCTCTAAGCTGTGGAGTCTTGCGAACAAAAATTCTACTTTGTGAGCCAATGGCATTAAAGCTGTGAGCGAGTGATTTGGCTACTGCTTGACTTCGTTTGCTCTGGAGCCATCCTTCCTGAGCGAAAACAGAAATGTGTGAGCCAGAGGCTAACAAACTGTGAGCTAGCTCACACTAACTCAGCTTAGAGGGAACTCCGCTGGTAACCCCTCTTGAACCTGTATGCTGGTGGCATTCACAAGAATGAACTGCTTCCTCATCTCTAAAGCTAGCTCAGAGACTGAGGCTAGTCAGGGACAGATCTGGTCCTCCACGTTTTCTTAAAGCAAGTTAGGTAAGGGTTTGTGGCTCTCAACCGCTGTAACAATGTGTGATTCCTTATCATATGGTATTGAACGCATTACTCTAACTATTCCTTTGGCTTGCAGGCTTCTTTTAAATAGCTTTCTATTCTTCCACAACTCTTGAAAGCTTTCCCAGATTCTGATCTTTCGAGCAGTCATGTACTTCAAAAACCTTCATTAGATCTCTTAAAATGATTTTCAACATTATTAACTCACCACATTTCTTCTCGACAGAAAGCATCCACCCATCCTGGAAAAACTACGGAGGGCAATTTACTGCATGATCAAGTAGCTAGGATGCCACAACAGAAAGCTCAAATATAAAATGCTATGCTTAAAATCCAAGGAGGAGGGACAACTTAAACTCTGAAGGCACTGACAAGCTTACATTTGTTACTAAAGCCTCTTCCATCTTTGCACTGCTTGTAGCCACTGTACTGGAATGAGAAGAAGGCGTTGTGTAATCTGTAACAGACTCCTGCAAAGGGGAAAAAAAGTTGAAGAAGCTGACCTATACATCCATATTTTTTTTCCAGAGGCAGAGTAATTTGAACATACAAAAACTTAACTAATCAGAACCAAATTCATTGCATCGATGTTAGAAGGATCAAATTTATTGTACTAACGAAATTATCAATTCAGCGCTTTCCCAAAAAGCGGTGATGTTCACTCTCAGGATGTTATCTTAAATCCACAAGAGGACATGGGATTGTCAAGGGATATGCTTTAGACAGATTTAAATTGTAGGCTATACTCAAGGCAATTCTTCTGTTAAGCACAATCTGTAAGTATGAAGGCATGATACAAGCTGCAAAGTTCCACACCGTCTGCCTTGATAAGTTTTAATACTGTTGGAAGAATACAGTTTCTTGCCATTAATCCAGAAACAATGACAAAAAAATCTCCTCAAACCAGACACTTGATTCATCAATAAATACTACAAAGGCCAGGCAGGCAGGCCACAGCTTTCCTCATGTACCTTCAGACTGTAGGAGGATCTCTCTCCTAGCTATTGCTGCTTATAGTTGTGAAAGGATTATCTTGGTGACATCTTTGAAACATCTTTTTGCACAGAAAGAAAATCTTGATATTTGGGAGTCAGCTGATTCGGTTGTGAGGAAATGTGCTGCTGATTCCCCTGAAGTGTTTAATGAGTTCTTATGTATGCTACTGCCAAGGCAGTAATTATTCGTTCTTGATTTGTTCTTGATGTTTACTGATAACAAATAAACTGCTTAAGAATCAAGAAGAAAGCACTCAATGTCTTAGAGAAAGTAACTGAAAACATAGATTTTGACTTTGATATTCCAAGGTCAATATTTCATTCTTGACAGTGGCCTGGCCATCCAACTTCAGGTGGTCTTGGAGCAAATAGATCAACTAAACCCATTTCAATACAGATTCAGGCCTGGGTTTGGGACAGGAACTGCCTTGATTGCTCTTACTGACAATCTTTGCTGGGAGAGTGATGGGGATTGCTCTCCAGCTTATTCCCTTGGACCTTTCAGAGGTTTTTATACCATCAACCATGGTGCATCCTCCTGGAGCAGCTGGCTGAGCTGGGGAAACTATGCTCTGCTGGGCCCCCTTCTACTTGACAGGCTGGTTTCAGAAGGTGGCAGTGGGTGAGCTGCTGCTTGGCCCCAACATATATTTTTAAAATAAAGTTGCAATTAAATGAAGCATTCAGGGATAAAAACGGTAGATTTCAGTCTCTGGAGGCAGCTAAGAAAGCTTTCAAGTAGTAGTGTAGTTGCTCAAATTTACCAATATTTATCCAGTGAAATAAAGGTTTTGGGTGACCTTTAGTTATGATCTGCAAATCTGTGTGGGATCAGGGTCTATGACATGGGAATCTAGCCTGGGTACAATGGATTTCACAACATATAACACTGTTTATTCACTCCTTAGAATGGCCACACACAAAAGATTAGAGGCAATCTGAGGTCCATATGCCAATTGAATGTTCTACAGTAAAGCCATATTCCTGGAGAATCTTTAAGAACGGAAGGCGATCTCCGCTGGATCAGCCCAATAGTCCACCTAGTCCAGCATCTTTTTTCACACCATGGCCAACCAGTTACACCAGAGAGCCAACAAGGCATAGAGGCCACGGCCTTCCCCTGATGTTGCCTCCTAGTGCTTGTATCAGAGGTCTACTCCCTCTGAATGTGGATGTTTCCTTTAGTCACCATGGCTAGTTTTTGTTGTTGTTAGCCACTAATAAATCTACCCTCCATGAATCTGTGTAATCCCTTTTTAAAGCCATCTATGTCTATGTCAGAATTTTGAACACACATATTTTCAGACAAACTTTAGTAGCACAACCCGCCCCCCCCCCCCCCCCACACACACATACACAAACATTAGGAATAGCTACTGTGGTCGAAACTGGATGGTGAAACATCTAATTTTTGTCTTGTGGATGCTTCTGTCATACAACTGGCAGAAGAAAGTGGGAGCAATATTACACTGCCTGAATTTTTTCAGAGATTTGCAGTTATTGTTCCTTGGCAAGCTCCAAGAGCAGACGCAAAACAATAAAAGCGTGTATAGAGATCTATGCATATGGACTCTGCTCAAATTCTCAGGTGCTTATTAAAATATTTATATTCTGCCTTTTGATGCAGTTTAGAGCAGCTTACAAAAACAAAATCTGCAAACATTATACTAAAAGAGCACAAAAAAGAGCAGCAGACTACATTAAAGTAATACAGCTGCTGAAATAACCACAATAGCAGATGACACTATCAGCAAAATGCAACTAGCTGACGCAGTATTAAAATCAGAGGATGATAATCAGAGTAAAAACACAACAAACAACTCAACCAAAAGCAGGGCAAAACAAAAAAAGACCTTCACCTTCAGTCTAGAAGGTGCCAAATGAGCCAGACACAGTGCCATCACTCAGAAGACCCCATGACATGTCACCGCCTGCCTCACAACCACAGGTGGGGGAGAGAAAGATCTATGTGAAAGGCCTTAATGGTGGGGTCTGTACATAAGGAGCAGATGGTCCTTGAGACATGGTGGCATAAAAACATTTCTGCTTTTACAAGTGAGTTCTGTAAGTATCTGTGACAAAAGCCATACAGAAGGAACAACAGTGAAACCAGATTCTTCGCAAACGATCTGGTACCTTTGAAGAACATTCACCAGAATGATTAAATGGTTCATCCTCTTTAAAGCTACACTAAGCTACACTAAATGCCACTGATTCAGCACCGAGGAGCTGGCCTTTCCTAAGGAGCCACTCTGCTTTATTTCCTACCTTTTGGGTTGTTCCAAACTCCGTAGCAGAAACTGATATCATTGTTCCGATTTCAGTCCCAAGTTCTGAGGCTGCCTTAACTTCTTTGGAGGTGACGGGGTCTGGACTTCTGACTGCAGTTGGACTGGATTTCTCTTGTCCTTCAGAGTCCCCTTGCTGAGCCTCTTTTACCTTTTTGTTCTTTAACGACCGCTCTTTCCCAATTGGACCAGGCTTGTACTCTTTGTTTTCTACAGGACTGAGATCTGGAATCTGAACAAAATTTAAACATTACAGTTTTAAAAATTTTGTACGTTGAATTTTGCAATCTAGATCCAAAGCACTAGGAACAGAAAGCTCTCTCCACCAGGTGGCAGCATGAGTGTAGTAGCGTTACTTTTTACATTAGTAAAACAGCATAGTTTCAAGAACAAAGAGCTCACAGTAGAATTTATCCAAGTGTGTGTTTTTGATTTAGTGTATTCAGAAATTGGAAAGAGAGCACTAAGACTTAAATTATTCCCACTATTACAGAATAAATCCTATTTATGCTCAATGAGCCTAGGAAAGAAAATGTTTTACTTGAGCAAAACCCTAGCGTTTTATTTGAAAGAATAGCATGGAGGAGGAATAAATGGAGGACATTCAGACACCTTTTCGATGCTTCATTAAATGGCGGTTTCAAGCTCCATGCAGCAAAACTGTTTGGCCAGCGTGGACATTCAACTGAGGTAATCAACCCCTGGACCCCTTCCCCATCATCCATATAGTATCATTTATTTTCCCTAAGGTTATGTAGAAAGGGCTTTTACAGCATGTCCTGTTTGATGGGACCAAAGTGCCATCTGCTCATATTTCTGTTGTTTCCAGGAACAGGGACATTTCACTTACCTTTTGAGCCTTTATGGGTCCCGCCCTAGGTTGCTTCTGCCTTTGCTCTTTTGGCTCAGGGAGTTTCTCTGAAAGTATCTCTGAAACTGGGCCAACTTCATTGTCACTCCCACTAGAGGCTGGAGCTCCAAACTGAATAGTTTCTATTCCCAGCTCGATTCCACTTTCTTGCCCAGCAGTTGTTCCCTAAAAGATCCAAAGGAATTTTACCTTTAAAACTTAACAAAAATCGGTAGTGCTACATTAAATACTTTAATGTAACACAATGAAATGTGTACATGCAAGTAATGAGCGTGAAAAATGGAATTCCATTATCAGGTATGCTTTAAGAGATGTACGAGGTTGGATCCTCAGGTTGCTTTCCATCTATGGAAGGAAACATGCATTTTTGACGATTCCTCCCTTCCACCGAAGACTCTCAGCCGCTTTGTATGCTGTTCATGCAAACCCCCTGTTCCATACGAACAGCATTTCAGGGAGGTCAGAGGACTGCAGCTGGCTGGGTGGGGAAAAATAAGCAACATACAAGACACCCCTTTCTGGTGGTAAAAGTGATTTGTGTCAGCAGAAAGTGACCTTTCAAGTCAGCAGATCTTGATTACAAGATCCAATTCCTCTAAGCTCATGCACTGGGGACAACAGATTGAGCCAATGGCTGCTTAACCCACGGAAATAAAATTCAGCCATTCAGTTCAACCATTTAAGGTTGTCTTATCTGATGGATATTTATTTAGAATATTTCTGTACTGCTTATCCAGGGTCCTGCTTGAGGATATGCTCACTTGACTTCCATTCACTGACAAATTTCAAATCTGAATATACTCCATCCTTCTTGCTTTATTACATCTGTCTCTTACCTCTGGAGATGTAGCTGATCCAAATGATGTCAGAGGCTTATTCCATGCACTGACTGAAGGAGGTTGTGGAGGACTAATTGGTCCCACTGAAAGTAAAGAGAACAGAATGGAACTAGAACATCTGATGGCAAAGATGCTCACTGCAAAACAATTATGAGTTCGTCCACACATGCATAGAATTAGCCACAGGAAATAAAATGCTAACCCACCCAAATCCAACCCCCTTTCAAAGGGGCCACATACATCAGTGCACAATTGGGAGGCAGAAAACTCACCTACTACAGACTGCTCTAGAAATCTTACTGTAAGAATGCTTAAGAAAAAAAGGGGGAAACAGATGCTAGGGATTTTTCCCCCATGCAAGGGCAAGCCTTGTCACTTACTAGAATTACAGCATATTTCAGACGCTGATGCATCATCTGTGTGATGCAGACGTAAAATTCCAAGTTAAAATCACACAGGGTTCACATTTTTCTACATCTTTAGCCAGATGAAAAAGAACTCTGCTTACATTTTTTAGAGATGTCATTGAGGACCGCTGTGGGTGGCACTTTATTGTCCCACAATTCAGATCCAACAGCATTATGAGAAGGCGCATTCTGAAGATTTTTGCTTGTTGTAGTATACTCTGTACTGTTGCTTGCTGCACATGTTGTCTGTGCTTGCGGTTGAACGGACGCCTGCGGACTTGGAATCTGAGAGATACACTGCAGTGGGAGTTGCACCGTTTGTGCCTGAACTTGCTGAGCAGCAGCTGCAGCAGCAGCTGTTGCTTGCTGTTGCTTTTTGGCAAACCTCGGTGGTAGTTTGGAATTTGGACCCCTTCCTTTTTCATTTGAACTTTTTTTGGTCCAAACCTAAAAATAAAAGAATTTGTAAGAAGAGTCTGCATGCTGCCTGACCAGAAAACTTTGAATACTAAATGCTGGTAATTTTCTCTTGTTCAACAGTATGCTTATAACAAGCCTCTCTTATCTTAGGGAGCTAAGGTATTCTGTTATATCATTACAGCCTTCTGTCCACTGGACTTTTTTGTTTATGACAACTGTAGGGAGAGGAGACCTATAAAATCAGATTGTATGGAGAAAACAGAAAACATTTATTTAAATTCAGCACAATAGGGTTGGAAGGTGGTTTGAGAAAGCATAGCTTTTCCAAACCTGGTTTGGAGAGAGTGATCCATCAGCCAAAGGCACTGACTGCTATGGATCCTTCCAAAATCCCCCCCCCCCCCCCCACTGCCACCAAGTTCTTTTTGGCTCTGAAAATATTACCAGGGTTGTGGGACATGCGCAGGCTGCTGGGCTGTAGCGGGGACAGAGAAAGGGACAATATAGCCTTTCCTGAGCAATTTTAACCCCTTTCCTCTCCTACTGCAGCCCACTGACCTTTATGATTATTAATGTGGGTCCAGTAGATCAATTTTCCCAAGGTCAGGAAAGGCTGCTGAAGGGATTGGAGGGGAAGTAGGGAAGATCCATAATCCCTGAGCATATAATTTCTGGGAAAGGGCAACAAATATGATATGGAATACCAAGGATCCAAATGTATCTCACTGGTGGATTATGCAAACATCATCTATCTCGTTTTGCAGCTTTCCCTAATTTTTACACCTCTCCACCCTGTTCTGCCCCAAAGACCTTCAGAGATTCTTACACAATAAAAGCAATCACAAATAATCTACTTTACTTAGGCTGCATGACTTCAGCTACAATAGGGGCACTGCAAAAGCAAATAACCCAGATTCCTTTTAAACAAACCAGAAGGTGAACAGGTAATGGAAGTGAAGAGGAAGACTATGTGGGGAAACACAAGAAGCAACTTAAGAATGCATCTTTTAAAACTTGTACAGAAGACCTGCGCTAAACATCCACATGCATTATTTTCAACCTGCACAGTCTGCTCCTCCTTCTTCCTGCGTTCTTCATCTTGCAAGCGTTTTTGTTGTTTTTTTGACACCACTTCAGTAAAACCGTCATTGTTCAAGTTGGACTGGGAATCTTCAACTACTGTCACTTCAGGGTGGTCATCGATGATGACAACACCTGTAAACAAAGACCACGTGTTCAGTTGGAAAAAAACTGAAGCCTGAAAAAAAATGACTGGAGTCATCACAACCAATAATGCTACTACAAAAGAAAGACAAACAAATACAGAATAGTATTTAGCATCTGCTTAAGTCCACCATGCACTTTTCTCTCAAATGAATGCTTCTAGACCTCGGGACCTACTTGCATAGTTGTTGAGGTCAAACTGAGAGATAGCATCTACTTTCTCTTTGGGCTTCTTTGGACCAGCTTTGGGCTCTTCTCGCTTCTTGTTGTTGGCATCTTTTGAGCCTTTCAGGGCAGCAGCGCTTCCATTCTCCTCCAGATGTAAAGTGCTGCCGACTAGTTCAGCATTAATCACAAGAGGTGCCTGTTCTTCAAATGGTCTATAACAGAAAAAGAATAAATCAGTCACCAGTAGCATCATAGCCAGTACTTTGGGAAAAATACAGCACTGTGAAGCTCGAGATGTGAGAGCCCCACCCAGGGGGGAGGGGACAGAAAGCGGGGGGGGGGGTGGTGGTGGTTACATTTTGTTTTGATTTTAATTGAGGTACTAAAACTGAGAGCTATGACATAGCTCTTTACAGAAGTTTCAAGGTATCACCTGTCCCCAGTATTGAACGGGAAGAATCATCTATCATGGGAACCCCTTGCTGAGAAAGGACTGTCATATCAAGACCAAAGTTCCACTCAGTCCTGTGATTACAAGTAGCCACAAAGGGAGGTTACACTTTGCGGGTAGAAAACCCCCACTGTTTGTCTGAAGTGGAAAATAGTACTTTGGATTCCCCACAGAAGCCATACTTTATTAGCTGCTTCTGGAACACATTTCTACAGTCTTAATGACAACATATTTTTATTCTTCTACCTAGCACAGGATCCAGGTTTGAATCTGAAGTATACTGTACATGTTAAGCCTCTATACAGCAGTACAGATGATCACCTACAGCCACCATTCAAACCTCAATTTGTTAACAGCTTGATGGTTTATTAGGAACACTGATAATACGCCAGATGTTGTCAGGACAACAGCTACAAAATTCTGCCAACTTCTGGGCAAATTAGTCAGCTTCCTAAAATTCTGAATACTAAATGTTTCTTGGAAAAAATTATATTTACGTACTGAAAAAAATAGAGCTTGTTGAATGTGCTAAAGACATGGATTTTTTTTTAATGTACAGAAGTGATTCCTCCACAGCATACTTCAACATAATGAAGGATAAGGTCTTCATTGAATCACTCCAAATTATGGAACTGCAGTACGTCTGTCAAATTCTCAAGTTCTTTAACTTCCATTACTGAAAACATCCAAATGCTACATGCCATCAAGTCGCTTCTATCTTATGGTGATGTCACGAATGATGTCCTGTTATTAATAGCCTTGTTCAAAATTCTCACTATCTCATAAATGAGTGTTTAAAAACAGAAATTTTGCCTGGTAGCTCCTGAGCCTAGATGGATTTTAGGAATCAGTGCTTCCACTTTTCTCATTACCACCACCGTGCTTTTTCCTTTATTTGGTAAATAGCATACTAAAATTAACTACTTTTGGGAGTCATATATTTAATCCAACTTCATTACTTAAGCCAGTTGCATTATTTTTAAAACCTGAAGTGAACTATACATCTGGTTTCCGACTAGTCAAGTTCTGTTAGCAGACCAATATGCAAGCACACTTACCCTCTTTTTCCACTTCTTATTGGCGGGCCACTTCTCCTTTCATTTCGTGGCCCTGAGAAGTTCCGTCCAGATTTGGGGGGCCCACTATTGCCACGGCGATTCTGCCGATCAATCCCAGGACGCTGACTGGAAAAGCTTCTTTTGGCTATTTCCCTCTTGGGGGCGAGGGTGCTTTCTCCGGCCTTAACAGCAGCCTGTGCTGTCATATCTGCCAATTTCTTCTCATCTCTCTCCCGCCTCTCGTTGAAGTCACTGCTTTCAGAAGCAGTTTCCCACTCTTCATTTGCTTGGTCAGAAGAGTTCTGATTGGATAGGTCAGGAGTCTTACTCCCCGAAATGTCCAAAGTAGCACTTGGCAGCTCATTAACAGCATTACTCACTGCAGTGCTTGATGACGAGCTGGTCGTGGCTTCACTTATCTTTGAGGCGGCCTCTCTTTCTTTGAGACGTCTAAAGCGCGGTGGCTTGTCTTGCCTGGGAGGTCGTGCAGGCCTTTGCCTTCGAGGCCTTTCCCGAGCAGGGTCAAACTTCCTCTCAAATTTGGGAGGTGGCCTTTTATCCAGTGGTACAGAACTGTAATGTTCGTGCCTTCGTGGGGGGTCCCCATCTTCAACTCTGGATATTTCCATCGGCCTTGGGTTCCATTGATTCTCTCTGTACGGCGGCCTCCTAAGGGTAGATGGTCGAGGTGGACGACCAACCGGATCTCTGCCTCCACGCCTGAACATTCCTCCTCTGCCACGTCTAGAAGGTTCTCCTTTGGGAAGAAAACCAGGTTTGGGCTTGTTCTCATCATCCCTCACAAAAACTTTGTCTGGCGCTCTACTGTCCCCTCGGATGTTATTTTCAGCCTTGAAAGACAACAAGGCTTTGGCAGGTTTTTTGAGATCTGCCTTTTCTTCTCTCTTTGGGTGTTTACCTTTGCTCAAGCTGTCCTTGTCTGAAAGAAGGGTGTCGCTTGCGCTTTCGTGCACTTCACTGTCAGAGTCTGTTTCTGAACCTCTCTGCCTTCGGCGTTTGGGAACTACTTCAAAATCAGAACTCTCGCTACGGGTTTCACTCTCTTCTCTCTGTCTAAGAGGACCGGAAGGCACATGTTCCACTCTGGGCTTAGTGTCTCTGTAATGTGGATAATCTCTATTGTGGCCCCTTCCACCCCGACCCCTGCCTCCGTAAGAGCCTCTATAGCTGCGGCCCCTGGAATAATATTCTCCACGACCTCTGCCTCTGTATCCTTGGTCAGGGAACCAGTCCCTATCCCTGGCTTCTTTCCAATACGTTCTGGGGGGCAAACCAGGTTCCCTTCTCACGGGCCTGGTTTCCATACGAGGTTTCTCTACTGGTCGTTCTTTGTTGTTGTTCACTTTATCTGTCTGTTTTTCTTCCTTTATTGTGCTGCTGGGCTGCTGAATTGGCGCTGGCTGCTGGACAGGAAGGGGAGGCGGTTCAACTGCTGCCTGTGGACTAGGTGGCTGTGGAACTACTGGTGGGGGTGCCTGGGACGCAGAAGGCTGCTGAGACACAACTGGCTGCTGAGACACAACTGGCACCTCTGTTGCCTGCTGTACAAGCGACTGCTGAACGGCAGGAGTAACTGCAGCCTGCACAGGACTATCTGCAGACACTGAGGCTTGCGGTGTGCTTGGCGGCACCTTTTTACTATCAGCAATGGCTTTCTCTGGATCGAGCCTGGCTGAAGGCACCTGAGGTGGCTCCCTTTTCTCAGCCTTGATACCTCTTTCACTTGCCAGCTTTTCTCCCTCCCTTTCCTTTTTCTGCTCTCGCTCTTCTCTTTGTTCGCGCTCTTCTTTCATGTCTCGAAGGATGGGCTTTTTGATAGGACCAGACCTTCTCACTGGCCTGTCGCTACCTTCTTCTCTTCTGCCATAACCTGGCCTTGGACCCCATCGAGTTTCAGATTTAGGCTTGAAGGGTTTTTCAGGTTTCAGCCCTTCTGACAATCTATTACTTGTAAACCCTTCTTTTTTTGGCTTGCTGTCCTGTCTTTCCACAATTGGCTCTTTTGCCTCAAGGGGTCTACTGCTTACTTTGGGAATGATTGCTTGTGTTTCGTTCCCTTGCTCTTCCGATTTCAGTGAATGGCTTGACCCATGAGAAATGCTTCTTTTCAAGGAAGAACTGCTTTCTTCTACGAATGCCTGCTCTTCCTGAGAGCTCTGTGTGATAGTTTCTGCAACTACTTCAAAGCCAACTGTAGGAACAGGCGTCTCAGTCTGCTGAGACTGTGCATCTTCCAAAGGTCTCCCTGAAGTCTTCTGAATGTCCACTTCACTAGGTTCTTTGAAAAAGTCTGTCTTTGTGTGGGAGTCCAACTGTTTGGGTTCTACAGAGTAAACAGCTTGAACAGGCATTTGGTCTTGATCCAGAAATGACTCAGGCCTAAAAGAAGAAAGTCACATGTTCAACTAAGGCTTTTAGCTATGACAACACACTTGCAGGATTTACACCAAGCATTCTACAAAACTACAGTACCCATCTGGAGAAGTGAAAAGGCATACTGATGGAAGTAGACAAGTACCCAGGAGTCACCTTCCACAGGACAGGCCCAACACAGAAAGCAACAGAATGACCCTGGTCACCACCTACAACTCACAGCTATCTATGTCCTCTCCTGGAAGATGATCCTTCCCTCTCTTTGGTTGGGTGTGTGTGTGTGTGGTGGGAAAGGGATCAGACCTTGCTTTCAGGCAGTCCCCCAAACTGAAGCAAATATTCACCAGCTACAAAAGTGAACTCTTTAATTCACTCAAGTGACACTATTGGACTGGAATCCGACAGGAACTTGGGATGGTCACCTGGCTCACTACACGTGATAGTTCCTCCATACAGGCTGATATACACTGTTTAGATTTCTCATCAGCAGTTGCAAATAACCTACACCCACTCTCTAACAAGACACCTCTTAGAAGTTATTTGGCTAATATTATCAACTCTTCACTTTTGTGAAGCAGCTCTTCTAATATGATTGTCACAGTAATGCTTCTGCTGTCAAACATATCCGATGTTAGTGCTAACCATGAGACATAGAACGATCTGTAATTGCACCTGTCTTCGAACATACATTGATCAGGTAGTTGTGGTTGTCCAAGGAAACGTACTTGTTTCTGAGACACTAAAAAAGACTACCACAAAAAAGGGGAATAATGTCCTTTTACAATATGGGAAATAACAGCTTTATGCAAAATGCACAAGATGTATTAGAGCAGGGGGGGGAGAGAGCATGCATACAGCAAAGTAATCCTCACACTTACCTTAGATCTTCAGTTTCTTCTGCCATCTTTGGAGCAATAGTAGCTTGCTGAGGCTCTGTGTGAGGATAAGGATCTGATCCCCACATTATGCGTGATTCCGACAGTGGTATAGCATGCTCCCTTGCTGACCGAGAAATGTGCTCAAATGAATCTGAACCAGTCCCTGCCCCTTCCATCTGGTCCCTTCTCAGAAGTGGCTTCGGAGGTATAATTCCTGTAACAAAGACGTTCAGATAAAGAAGCTGAACCTAATGGCCTGAAACAGGCATTTAAACAGCTAACTCTGGAGACATATTGACTAAAACATAAAGTGTAATAGTAAGTTGCAGCTGTTTCCATTAGGGAGGGACTGTGGCTCCTCGGTACAGCATCTGCTTTGCAGGCAGAAGTTCCCAGGTTCAATCCCCAGCATTTGTAATTACAAGGATCAGGTAGCAGATGCTGTTAAAGACCTTGGCCCTGAGACCCTGGCCAGCTGCTGCCTGTCAGAGCAGACAATAACGACTTTGACAGGCTGATGCTCTGATGGTAAAAGAGAACTTCATATGTTAGGTTGTATGTAGTATGTACAGTTACAAAATGCATGCCAAGCACAGCCACCTGGGTTTAGTGCACTAGAAACCCCAGATCTGTGGTTACGAAGTGGATCCTCTTCAGCAGCAACCCTGCAATTATGGGATACTGTCACTAATACCTCTTGCCAGCTGACCTCCTGTACAGTTCTCAGAGCCAGGCTATGATTTACTGATCCTCACAGGTCATAAAACTGTGTGCTTTTACTATTCTTCTAGAATGTTGCTCACCACTTCAGACATTTTTAACAGAGAAACTATATATAAACCAAACACAAAACAAGCTGACCTACTGCTTAACCTGCTACAGAATGGCTTTTCTACAAACTCAAGATTTCTTCATACCTAACTGGATATTAAGCATTCTCCCCATCTTAATCAGTAAGACAGAGATCCTAAGCAGCCACCAGATCATCCAGCACCAGTACTCACATTCCTAGACTGCCTATATTTTCACACTAAACAAAAGTGTACTTAACAAAAAGAGGTGACTCTTCCTATACATCTAGGCAGCTTTGACCAGCATTGAACCACTGTTTTAGCAGAGAAATGGCAGACGCTGTTGCTACTTGGCTGTAGGAAGAGAAAAAGTGACCTTGGAGGAACTGTCTACTATCTACTAAAAATGGGAAATTTTCAGACACATAATAAATAATATGAAAGTGCTGGTAGCTATGCTCCAGTGTCCTACTTACTATACATATACACATTTCAGTAAATTGTACACAAAAAAAGCATAATTGGTGGCATTTAATTTAATGTTAAATTTTATGAACACCTATAGTAGCCAATTTCCCATTTTTAAGAGATGAAAAAACACACCCAACACCTGCCTCATATTTCTGGTTATGCCCATTAAGGATGTGCAGAGATTTGAGGAGGTTGCTGGCTGCCACAAAGAACACTTACAAGCAACTACTACACAGTCCTGGTACCTGTTTCTAAGATCTCGTCAGATCTCAGAAGCTAAGCAGAATCAGCCTTGGCTGGTATTTGGAAGGATGACCTCCAAGGAATACCAGGGTTGTGAACACAGAGGCAAGCAATGGCAAACCATCTCTGAGATGTCTCATGCCTAAAAAAGAGTCTAGCTTGCCACCTAGTGGTGCATAATGCTAAAAGAGCTAGAACTTCTGGCTGCCAGACAATCTTAGGATCTCCTGGCTATACCACATGTGACACCATACAATAATAATAATAATAATAGTAATAACAGTAATATAGGGATGGGTTGTACCTGGATGCATGGGAGGCATATCCATAGCAGGCCTTCCTGACATCATTCGCGGATCCACATAAGACTGCATCATGAGCCACCGTGGATCAAACCCCATAGAAGCCAAATGTGGAGGGTGTGGCTGCATGGGTTGATACAGTGGTCTATGCTGTGGTGGGGGGACAGGGCCACTCGAAGGCTGCGATGGTGTGGACTGTGGTGGCAGGACTCCTTGCTGCTGCTGCTGCCATTGCTGCTGCTTCATCTGCTCCTACAAAAAAATTCAATTTTTTTTCAAAAAAGTTTGACAAATGGGATTATTAAGGCCTCAAATGGGCCTTAATTATCCTTTCCCATGAAACTCTGGGCTTAAGTTCCAGTTGATGGATGTGTCATTTTGGGTGGGCAGTGGTGAAGACCCACTTGATCTACCCACGTGGATTCATGTCATGGTAGCTTTGTAGCTAGACCACTGAACTATGGCTAGACTATGTAATGCCTCCTACATGGGTCTGCCCTTGAAGACAACTCTGAAACATCAGAGGAGAAGTGCACATTTTAATCTACTCTGCAGTCATTCCAATGGTTGCACATTAGTTTCTAGGTTCAATTCAAGACACTGGTTATCACCTACCTAGCCCTTCATGGCCTAGGACCTGCATATAAGAAGGACCACCTCTCCTGATAGGCTTGGCTGTCCCAAGGTCTAAAGGAGCCATCCTTCAGGCTAAACGTTAAATTTAATAATCAGGATTTTCGGTTACAGGTATTCACTTCGTCTGCACCAGACAGATGTTAAACTTTGTTTTAGATAGGCTTGTGTAATATAGTGTCTGATGAGGACAGGCGTTCATGTTCACAAGAGCAATGCCTTCTGCAGGGTTAGAATGAAACGTGCCTGCCAGGAAGGCTCCCACACTTCTATTTTTCTGTAGAGTATATAAAATGAAATTATTTCAAAGGGTTTTTTTATAAATTAAAGTTGAAAATTATTTCAGTAGAATTTAAGGCAGTCTTCACTGTACAGAGTATGCTGTGCTTACTGCACTGTCTTCCAATTTCATGTTTATTGCAGCATCTAATCAGGATCTAGCTGTTTCTTGTGTTGTTTCCCAGTTCTGTAATTCTTGTATTCCTCTTTATATTATACTGAATTTTTGGTGCAAGATTTGCTATTTTTGTATAGTTACTACAGAGTAATTGTTGGTTGAATGCATTATACTCTTACAGAATTTTTTTAGTTGCAATACACATTGAGACTCAGGGCAAAAGGCAGACTGTAAATTGAGTATGTAAATAAATAAGCAAATGTCCACTAGGCAATTATATAATGGTGAGCATGAGCCTTAGCAGCAGACAGGAAAGCAACATTTTACCTGCTGCCTCTGAAACCTTGGTGGCAATGACTTCTGATACTGTTTTTGATAGCCAGAGGAAATAGCAGGACGAGGCTGAGCACCTGAGTCTGGCTCACTTTCATGGGAACCCTCTCTTTCATTGTGACTGCTCTCTTGTGTGGCAGAAACAGCCTGACTCTCTATCAATGGAGAAAACAGAGAGGGGGACAAAGGCAAAGATTAGCACCACATATAATGCACATCCAAAAAAGTAGACAAGTTTTACACTTTAATAACATTAAGTAATAATGAGAAGATCCTACAGGACACCATGAGGAAGCAATACTAAAAATGGAATGGACAGTTCTACATAAATAAGGCACCGACTAGGAGAACGCTAATCAAGGGAAACAGGAGTGTAAGCAAGGGCATATATCCAGAATGCAATGCAGAAGGCCTCAGTAATGCACAGTGATCCCTGATTATCATTCTGCTAACCTACAACTGTGCAACACATCTCACCTTAAACTTTACAAACAAGACTGGATTCTGCAGATCAGCCATAAGCCAGTGATTCACAGTGGAGATCCAAAGCAGTTACATGCATGTGCTACCTAAATTTGCGTGCTCATACGGTTGGATTTTCTGTTATGATCTGACACTGAAGCAGCTCCCACTGCAAAAGCATTAAACTGTTGTTCAGTTTAAAAAACCAGAAGAGTCAATACAGACCTCTCTCATCCTTATTGCTGCTTTCGCCTTCAGGTGCCTTCTCAACAATCAGAGGTGGTGTGACTGCCTTCTGAGGCTCGGATATCTCAGCTTTTGATTCTTCTTCAGCTTTTGATTCTTCCTCAGTTTTTGATTCTTCCTCAGCTTTTGATTCTTCCTCAGCTTTTGATTCTTCCTCAGCTTTATCTTTCTCCTCTTTTTCCTCTTCCTTCTCGTGCTCCTTGTCTGGCTCTTGATTTTCCACCCTTTCACTCTCATTTTCTATTATTTTCTCTCTCTCCTCTTCTCTTGCCTTTTCCTTCTCTTTTTCACTTTCCTTCTCATTTACCTTTTCTTTTAGCGGGTCTTCTTTAGGTGGTTTTGATACGCAGCCAAATTTCTCATTTAGTCGTTTTAGCTTCTCAGCACATGCTGCTTTTCTTTGCTCCTCCATTCTTCGCTCCTCCTCCTCTCGTCTCTTACGGGCTCGTTCAACTGATGCAGATATTTCAGCCTGCTGTCTTCGCCTCTGCTTCCAAATCTCATCTTCATCTGGCACTGGCCTAGGAGGAAAGGGACCTTGTCTTCCTGGCCCTGCCAGACGATCTGGAAGTGGATGCTATAGTTTTTAAAAATAAAAACAGGATAAATGAGAATTAAAAGATCTTACATCAAACTATAAATACACACACAAAGCAGCTCTCTAGCTTTTTAAAAATTAAGTCTTGGAAGGGGGGTACTTCTAAACTATAAGCTATTAGAAAGCTGCTCTTCCCTTGCTGATGATCTCTCCCATATTCTTGGGTCAAGTCTAGGAAGAGGAGTGGCCAAACACAAGCAATGTGAGGAAGTACTAGGAATCCCTGAATCTCCGCCCCCCACCCCTGGCCCGCTTTGTAAATTGTGCCAACAGAGCCAAACTACAAGGAAGAGGACGACTTCATCCCAACCAGGAAATCATTTCATAGGTTCAAAAGCACAGCACTGCATACCGCTCTGGTGCTTTAGAACAGTCTTTTCATTCATTTTTTTAGCCTGACATGCAAACTCTGCAGAGAAAAAAGCAAAAGCTATAGAAATGCTGGCCAGCAAGAGTTCCATTAACACTTCCAGTCATGTGCTGGAATAAACCTTTAGCTCCCTGTGCCTACTTTTATTAATCTATTTTACAGCACTGACAAGATGTCGATTTGAAAGCGAGCATGACGTGTTGCACTGCCTACTTTTCAGTTCCAATAGAACAAACACTGTGTAATAGTTCAATACAAATTCGAATGATTGAAACCAGTACATAACAGACTGAAACGACAACACACTGCACACAGTTAAGTATGATGCTATCTCAGTACAATATGACTTATTTCACAAGTGTGGTAAAGTCCCCAACTGGTACAAAAAGGTCTGAAGAACCTTTGTAACAAAAGTTCAAGAAGATTCCAAGCAGTCAATGTCCTATTCTGGAGTGGCAGGGGTTTCCTCAATTCTTTATCAGGACCTTATAACTCATCAATGGAACCAAAGCCTTAAACCAGGGGTGTCAAACATGCGGCCCGGGGGCCAGATCAGGCCCCCAGAGGGCTTCTATCAGGCCCGCAAGGGACTGTCTGTCTCTTGCTTCTTCCTCCAGTTCTGCTGCTGCTGCTGCATCATAAGCTTGCTTTCCCAGACTCTCTCAATTGCTCAGGAGAGATAGATAGGCAAGCTTCTGCTCCCTGCACTGGGCTGAGGCTCCTCCCCCTCTCCCTCCCAGATTGCTACAGCACAGACATTTTGATGCAATAATTCAGAGCAAGAAGTGTCAGTTATCAGAGATGGTTAAATACACAAAATATTGCAAGAATGCTAATGTTTCAATCACGTTTTTACTTTAAGTTAAAAAAAATCTTTGTGTTTGTGTTCTTTATAAAGTGTCTCTCTCTGCTACCTGGCATTACATTTTATGACACACATGGCCTGGCCTGACAAAGTCCAATTTATGTCAAATCCGGCCTTCCATAACAAATGAGTTCGACACCCCTGCCTTAAACAGTTCAGCCTAACAGTAGAGTCACTTGTTCACAAATGTGACCACTTAGTCAATTTCAGACCAGCCAAATGGTTCATCTGAAACTGACTAGGTCACATTTGTGAATAAATAACTGTGTACCGTTAGACTGAACTGTTAAAGGCTGAACTGTTGCAGTCTGTTGCCTTTACAGTTTGTAATGTACTGGTTTCAATAATTTGAATTTGTATTGAACTATTACATGGTGTTTGTTCTATTGGACTCCTTTGTTTACTGTGGTCCCTTAGAGTTATTGTTTTCCTTTTCAGTTCCTGCAAATGACTGTGGCTGGCATTCTATAGGCTGCTTATACCTGAAGAACAGATTTTGGGTGAAGGCCAGAACTGGTCCTCTCAAGTACTAAAGATTGTGATGACGCCCGCTCCTATTGGATCAAGAAAATAAGAGAATATACACTCTTACAAAAAATCACAAAACAGAAAAGCATTGAGTTAATCTCAAAGGAAAATACACAAGGAGAGCAAAGCTATTTTTTGATGGCTTGTATTTTTATACAGTGGTTTTTAATTTAAGCTGCCTCTAGCAAGACTCTGAAGAGGCAGCACAGGAATATTACAAATAAAAAATGAGTGGATATTCAGATACCGTCCTCAAGCATGCACCAATGGAGAAAAAGTTATCTTAATGTGCTGTATGCTCTCACCATTAATTTGGTATTATTTCTCTTTCATATTTATGTTCTAAAACAAGCATTAGGAAACTACATTCAAGATGAAGCTTTAAAATAAACATTACCATTTATACAATCATTACTGTTATTATTGGTCCTTCCGTTACTGGCAATTTATTGTAATGTATTATTACTGTAATTGTTATTACTATTGTCTATAAATACTGCTAATATTATTTTTTTAAAAGCTAAGCAATGCACAAAAATTTAAAGGATACAAATGCTTCAGCACAGCAGTGCCACAACCTAACATACATTTTCAAAAATGGGGAAACCATAAACAGAAGAAAGGGGATCTCATTTGGAAGACAACTGATCTTAACTTAGGCAAAAAGATTTTATGATACTACAGCATCTTCTAGGCCATATTGCGGAGTCCAAGGACAAGCGTTGCCTGGGTTCTACCACTTCAGACTACAGGTGCTCATATTACTAAATGCCTCTCAATGCAAGGAACTTCCTCTGCTGAGAAAATCAGCAAATTAGGAAGAAGGCTGCTACCCACACCTTCTTCTGGACACACTGGTTTGGCTCCTGCCTCCAATTTCCACAGGAAAAAGGACTTCTGTCCTAAATTATGACAGAAGGTTCAAGTAATAAGGTTCAGAAACAGGTGTTAAGTAGGGGTGTGTGCTCGGTATACACTGAGCCAAATAAATACCGGAAAAATACCTTATCAGTATTTTTCAGGTATTTATTCAGCCAAATACAAATCAGAGATCTGTATTTGGCTACTGAAATAGCTGTGCCTGAATAAAAGCCGATACTATTTGGCTTTTATTCAGGCACAGCTAGAAGCCATTTAAAGAGATTGTGGCCTCTTTAAATCCCTTCTGAGCTCACTCACTGAGTCATGCTGGCACGGCAGCACAATTTGGCAAGAGAACTCAGCAAGCATTTAAAGTTTAAATCCCTTCTTTGTTATACCATGTTAAATATCTTCTCCACTGTACCATTATAGGTATACAGGAGCTGAATAATTTGAGTTTCTCAAATATTTACCTGAGTCTCAATACAAAACCGATATTGGTATTTGAGAATATTTGGGAATACTGATATTTTCCGGGTCCAACAGACCCAAATTTTGGGGGGCGGGGGGGATTTTTATTTGCACACCCCTAGCTATAAGTTAGTGTGGGGTGCCATGACAGGAGAAGTAGAAGCACAGATTTGATGGGTTCCAGAACAAGGGTAGATTTAGAGACGATTTTTAGCAAGCTGGTCAAAAAGGAACCAGTTGATGGTTAGGCACATAAAATCAACAAACACTAGGGCGCTAATGGTGTGTGACGACAATCTGTTATGGAACAGATCAATGTTACTTGAAAGATTAACTCAGCATTCATACACTGATAGCCCTCAGTAATGTGATCTGTTAGGATAGTGGCAGACATTTATTTGTTTCCAGTGATGGAAGCAGTCTGAAAGAAGAACATCAATCTCTTCTGTGCACATGAAGCCACCTTGTACACTATTAGATGGCTGGTCTATCAAGGTCAGTACTGAACAAAAGCATTCATCCATTAAATTGTAGTATGTTTTTGAAAATGTATTTTGTTTTGTATTGTAAATTTAATATGAAAGTTAGCATGGCATATGTTTCAATTTACCCCAACACTTCCCTTTTCACCCAAAGGCAGGGGAGCACAGCAAAAAATGTGTTTTCATGTCGCTGCAAATTTCCGGAAATGTTTTAGCTTTACTTAATGGAATTAAGTCTATAAAAAAGGTAGTAAGAACATACCTGATCAAACTGATTGCTTTTGCTATAGGGTCCTTTGGAGGCAACTGACTGCAGAGAAGCAGATGATTTACGATCCTCAACATCCTTCTTCTCCAAATCTTTTGTAGGTTCATTGCTGCAGGAAGGACACACATGGAAATTAGATGGCTTCTGAGCAGTAGCCTTTTAAGTCAACCCCACTTTTTAATGTTGTATTCATCTACTAATAAATGGCCACTGCATTTGTCAGATGCATACAGAACTGGAGTAAACACAAGTAACAGCATGCGAATCGCAAAACATCACAAATGAAGAAGAGCAACACCGTGATGTAAGTTAAACTGTGAAATAAGAAGAGGACCAGAAAGATTTATAATACAGGAGAAATCTAAGCCTACAATTCCCCACAGCCTAATCTAGTACTTAGATATGCATACAGTATATGTAGTACAAAAACTAGATTAAGTTTCGTAAAATGCACACACGCAGACAACCAGTCACCTGTTATCTTGTTCTTTCTGGTTACTTCCTTGTTCATCGTCATCACTGAAGTTCAACTGTTCAGTGTAATCTACCTCGCTTTGAGCTCCTACAGTAAAAATAAAGGACGTGAGGTTGGCACTGCAAACACTTGCTATGTTAACCTGCTGAAGATTTCCAGAGATCAACAGACTTACCAGCCCAGCCTTCATCAGCCTCAGCATCCAAGTTATCAAACTTGTCAAGTTCTTTCAGTTCACTAGCACTTAGGATGGCTGGGCGTTCAACAGCTTCTGAGGCCCACGAAGAAGGTCCTCTCCCCCTTGGTCCTCTGGAACAAAGCAAATGAACCATTTTTGTGTTTATATGCCAATATTTCCTATTCAAGTTATTATTACTTGTTAAATTTATGAATCGCCTGATCCCTATTATTGTAGGGCTCTGGGTGATGTACATAGTATTAAAACAATGACCAGATAAAACAATAAGCCCTATATGGTCAGGGGCCTGCCTACCTAAAGGACCGCCTTTTCCCGTATATACCCCAGAGAGCACTGCGGTCAGGCACTCAACATCGCCTGGCCCTCCCTGGCCCTAGAGAGGCCAGGCTGTCAATCACCAGGGCCAGGGCCTTCTCAGTGGCGGCTCCATCCTGGTAGAATGAGCTCCCGGATAACATCAGGCCCCTGTGGGACCTTTTGCAGTTCCGCAGGGCCTGTAAAGTGGAGCTCTTCCACCAGACTTTTAATTAGGAACCGCCACTGGGGGAAAGGGCTGATGGCAAACGCCGGGCTAGGTCTCTGGCTGGATATTTCTACTGGTGAAATTGCCTGGCCTTGGGTCTGGGTTTGGTATTGCTGTGCTGGGCGTGGAGAGCAATATGTGCCGCCAACTTCCGTGGTTCTGTGTTAAGGTATACTTTTAAGTCGACTGACTATAAACTATAATGCTGTTGTTTTAATTCTTGTAAGCTGCCTTGAGCCAGCGTATGCTGGCTAGGCGGGGTATAAATCCAAAAATAAAATAAAAAATAAAAATAAATCATATTAAATTACATTAAAAGACAGATTACGAACAATAATACTTATAATTAGGTATTCCCAAATTACAGACTGCCAGCCGCTTTGCCGGCAGAGGGGAAGAAATCGAAACAAGGATGGAAAACTGAGGATGGTGCCAGCCGATTAAATCGTTGGAACATCTCTGCCTTGCAGGCCCTGCGGAATTGCATAAGGTCCCACAGGGCCCTGATGGTATTTGGCACAGAGTCCCACCAGGACGGGGCCAGAACCAAAAACGCCCAGGCCCAGGACAGCCGGACATCCTTAGGGCCAGGGATCACTAGAGTGTTGTTATTCAAGGAGAACAACACGCTTCTGGGGACATAATGGAGGAGACAGTCCTGTAGATAAGAACTGAAGAGAGTTAAGCACTAAGGTTGTCGTAGCTCGAGACTGAAAATAATTCTGCCCTGACCTGGATAGCCCAGGCGAGCCCGATCTCATCGGATCTCGGAAGCTAAGCAGGGCCAACCCTGGCAAGCACTTGCAAGGCAGGCCTCCAAGGAATACTAGGGCTGATACAGAGGAAGGCAATAGCAAGCCACCTCTCTGAATCATCCAAGCCTAGGGGCTGTCAGAAGTCAACCATGACTTCCAGGCATACACACACAATACAATACGAAAAAAAGAAGAAGATTGAAAATAATTCCCATTATTAGTAGAATTTTTTTGACCGTTTTACTCCGTTTTTGACCGTTTTTCCAATTACTAGATGCCACAATCAATTTTAGGAAGAAATTTTAGGAAGTCAGTTTTTCTAAAGTATGGGGAAAAGATGTCTTTAATGTTTGCATATAAGGTTTAGGTGCCTAGGATCTTCCTGCTGAAGGAGCATCACAAACAATTATTAATGGCGCATACCAAGCATACAGACCAAAGATATACAATTTCAACATACAACTTCCTGTGTATAAACAAATGACTGCATTATTCAGGTCTGGTTTTATTATCATGCCAACTTGTATTGAAAAATCAACCTGAGTTCTGGCCAGTTCTTACCTGCTAGCCTCTGGTGGAGCAGGGAATCTGCCAGGACCCGGCATTTGAGGATATGCCAATTTAGGATACTGATTGAACATCTAGGAAGAGAAAACACATGTGCAAAAACTGTAATTATATGACTACATTACAGCCAAGCCAACTGCAATCTCCAAAAGCCTAATTTACAAGAGCTGAAGACCTTTGGTAACCAGAACTGGGCTCAAAAAGCAGTCACTATTCTTTCTCGAAGAATCTATAGGCAATGTTTGACAGCCATGACAATGACAGAACAGCAACTGTGACAAGATGCCCTGCCATCATTCCTAGGTCTAATTTCCTTCATTTTTGCTTTCTTTTTTGATTAGAAGAGAAAGTGGTCAGTCCAGAGGTATATGCATGTTACCATCTGAGAAAATTCCTTGAACAAGGCAAAATGCTTGGATTGTGCCTTTCAGAGATGTGTATAGTCAAAACAAAGTTAGGACTAAAATCTCTTGTGTTGCACCTGCATTTATGGAGGTCAACATTGTCATATTTTCAAAAAAGATTTAACAAGATAAACAGGCAGGGGCAGGTATTCCAATAAAATCCCCATGGCTTCTGAATTGGGCCACTATTCCCACCCTACTCAGATAGCACTTGTGTGACAATCTGGTTGGCTATTAAAGTAATCTGTTGGCTATTCAAGGACTCACCCTTGGTTAAGTTTTTATTGAAGCATGCTGTTGTTACATCTCCTCTTGGTGTTTAAATACACTGTTCTTAGACAGAGGACCGTAGAAACAGTACTTAACAGATTTCCTATCTTTTCCTGTCTCTTTTTGATAATACAAATTATGCTCCTATATGTGGTTCTTGCTAGATGGTATACTCAAGAAACCAGACAATGTCTGATCTATGCTTTCTGAAGCATCTCAGTATTAATCCTCTGACTGCAGTTCTACATGGATTTGACCAGAACTCTACTTCTTCCAGAGACTGCCCACTACACAAGAGAGCATCCTATATGGATGCTAAAGCTTTCTGGCTTCTAACACAGGGATAACTATGATGAATCAACTTCTGAACAAAATCTGAGAAACGAAAATGAAACTACAATGCTTTGGAGATAACCCAAACCAGAAAGTCTGAGTATTTAAATATTTCACCGACTGTTCAAACTCATCATCATCATCATTATTATTTACAATCAATATCACATCACCTATATGCACATGTAACACAACTCACAGAAGATAGATCCAGATGGGCCGGCTTGTTGGTCTGAAGCAGCAGAACAAAGTATGAGTCCAGTGGCACCTTTAAGACCAACAAAGGTTTATTCCAGGTATGAGCTTACATGTGCGTACCTTGAATAAAACTTCGTTAGTCTTAAAAGGTGCCACTACCACTGGACTCAAACTTTGTTCTACAACTCACAGAAGTTAGCCATACAACCTACCGATATATTCTTAATGCACTAAATGGCTAAACACAGATTTTAATACAGTCAACTATAGCCAACCATGTCCCCTACAGCTGTTGCAAACACTAACCTCTGTGTAACCAATGTAATTTTAACCAATAAAAAAAAGTGTAATTTACTTTATCAAACCGCTCCGAAAGTCTTGGCAATTTTTAGATTTCCAGTGTCTCACAAAGACTAGCATGGCTACAGAGATCACAGATATGAGAATAACTCAGATGGCTATGACTGGAGATGGTTTAAAGATAAATAATTCTGTATTTTGTTATTTATTTATTTATTGGATTTCTAGGCTGCTCTTCCCGCTGTTGCAGGCCCAGCGTGGCTTACAAGACTTGGACATGCCAAGATTTGTAATACAATAAATACAATAAGAATTAAAACAGATTAAAACATAAAACATAACAATATTCAAATTATTGCAGTCCATGCTTAACAGATCGACAATCTGAGCACAACATCCTTTTCACCATATGTGAATGAAATCTGCAGATGGAGCATCACAGTACCAATGATTACTTGAAGGTAACCCATAAATATTTGCCATATATTTAGAAGAAAGACACAACTGATGAATCATTTTGCCCAAGTTCTCTTTCAAAGTCAAACTCAGACAGAATGCATAGCTTCTGGACAATATAAACTTCCAAGTTTCAGATGCAATTTCTTTGCTCAAGGACTTGGTCCTCCTAGCCTGAAAAACATGCACACTACCCTGATCTTCAGTAGTTAACATGTTTTAAATCCTACAATACACATGATTGGCCTATTGTGCCCATTAGGGCTTCAAGCTCAGGAAAGTTTCTTAAGCTAAAAACCAGACTGCATTTTAGCAAGCAAAAAAATGTTTAGCTTGAAGATAATAAAACATAGAAACATAACCACTACCCCTTTGTAGGACCTCTTCAAAAGATAATAGAGCCCAATCTCGTGCAGCATTATCTGCGCAATAGGCACAAATGCCAGCTGGATTTTAAGGGCGCGATCACACGGAAACATCTAGCAAGTGTCCCACACCGACTTACAACCCGTATCGCCCCGCTGAAGAAGCAGAGTTAAAAGACACCTGTGAAAGTGCGGGGCACGGGCGGGAGTCAGATCACGGAGCGACCAGTGGACTTACCATGAGGGGTCCTTCTCCTCTGAGGGTTGGAGGACATCTTGTGTGGGTGATTCCCACCAATCACTAGCGAGGCAGGAACTAAACTAAACTTCTTCCTGTTCCCCTTGTGGGAGTCACCCAAGGCTCAGTTTCAATGCTCCGAAAGCAATATAAGTAATATGTTAATACTGAAAATGGGAACAAGAGATTAACAAGTAATAAGAACTTCAACAGTAAGAACAGTCGAATGTAAGAAGAAACTCTCTCAAATACGTATTCCGATTCCAAAAATTAATCATCTTGTACTCAATCGTTTCCTTATTTCTCTCTCTTATTGTTCTCTCTCTCTCGTCCTCTCTATTTCCTCTCTTTCCTTGTTGATGTCTCCGTGCGGTTGCATGCTAACAGTCCGTCTGTGTCATTGGTGACGACTCCGGGAGGGCCAAGATGTCCTCCAACCCTCAGAGGAGAAGGACCCCTCATGGTAAGTCCACTGGTCATTCTCCCTCTGAGGTGGAGGCCATCTTGTGTGGGACCTCCCAGAGCAATGTCCCTAAATATTGGGTGGGGGGGTCATCGGCCTCAGACAAAATGGACTGTAAAATGCATCGACCAAAGGCTGTGTCCGCTGAACAAACATGTTGATTTTATAGTGTCTAATAAATGTGGACAAGGATGACCATGCAGCCGCCTTACAGACTTCCTTTACTGAAGCTCTATTGCAGAAGGCCGTACTTCTGGCTGTACTGCGGAGTGAGTGTGCTGTGATGCCCTCAGGTACTTTCAACTTTGAGCTCCTGTAAGCTTCAGCAATGCATGTTTTTAGAGTAGAGCTTATTGCTGCTGGAGCCATTCTATTGCCTGTGTGCGGAGGTGAAACGTGCATGAATAGAGATTCAGTACGTCTTATAGTTAGCGTTCTCAAGATAAAGCATTTTAATGCCCGTCGTACATCCAAGGTATGCCATCTCCTTTCCACAGGATGGCTGGGATTAGGGACAAAGGAAGGTAAGTAGATCTCCTGCGATCTGTGGAATCTGGTGTTCACCTTAGGGCGAAAGGTGGGATCTGTTTGTAGGACCACCTTATCTTTGTGGAAAATGCAAAGATCTTTGCGAACAGACAGAGCTCCAAGTTCTGATACTCTACGAGCCAAAGTGATGGCTACCAAAAACAATGTCTTCATTCTCAAAATACTTGAGAGGTATGGTTCTGATGGGCTCGAACGGTCCCTTAGTTAGAGCTGAAAGAACTGTGTTGAGCCTCCACGTGGGAAATCTGTGATGTTGTGGAGGATCTATTTGCAAAGCTCCCTTCAAGAAGTGACGTATGTGAGGATGTTGAGATGGTAAAAAACCGTCATAGTGCAGAAGGACCATAGATAGTGCCGCTACCTGTCTTCTGAGAGTAGACGCTCGGAGTCCATTGGAATGGCCATCCTGAAGGAATTCTAAGATCTGGTGGATCTTGGGGTGAAGAGGATTAATCTTCTTTCTTCGTGACCACCTGACAAGGGCCTTCCACGTAACATTGTATATGCGTGATGTAGAAGGTCTACGAGAAGCCATCATAGTGTCGACAATGGTGGAGTTGAAACCTAGATTTAGAAGCCTGTTCCTTTCAACCTCCAGGCAGTCAATCGAAGCCAGCCTGAATCGGAGTGACATATCGGTCTCTGAAGAAGCATGTCCTGAGATACAGGAAGAACTAGTGGAGCAGTCACCATCAACTCTTGAAGTGACGTGAACCAGGGCCGACGAGGCCAGTATGGAGCTACCACAATCACCTCTGCTTTCAGGGCCCGTATTCTGCGGAGGAGTCTTGGGAGTACTGGTATCGGGGAGGGGAGTGTATAGAAGCCCCGCAGGCCAGGGAGACAGAAGCGCATCTGTCCCCACTGCTAAAGGATGATAGAACCTCATAAAGAAGTTGTCCAGCTGGTTGTTGCGATGGGATGCAAAGAGGTCTACTCTTGGGATCCCTAGTTTGGATTGAACCAGAAGAAAGAGGTCCCATCGGAGCGACCATTCGCCTTCCTGAATCGTCTGGTGGCTCAGCCAGTCGGCTTGTGTGCTGATGATGCCTTTTACATGTTCTGCTCTGAGGGATGCTAGATGGTTCTCTGCCCACGACAGCAGGAGTGTAGCTTCTTGATGAAGAGACAGGGATCGGAATCCCCCGTTTGTTTAGATAGGCCTTGGCCGACACGTTGTTGGTGCATATGAGTACGTGGTGGTTTTGGACGTGACCCGCAAGATGTTGAAGCGCTAGTTGAATGGCCCGAAGTTCTAATAAGTTGATTGGAAGCTTCATCTCCGATGCTGACCACTTGCCCTGCACTGGACGATGGTCTAATGTGGCCCCCCACCCAGAGAGGCTGGCATCTGTGAAAATCTGCCGATGCATTGGGATCCAGTAGGCTTTGCCTTGCATTAGATTGTTCAGATGAGCCCACCAGCGGAGGCTTGATTTTACTGACAAGGGAACCGTCAGCGAGAGTTCCAATTTGAGCGTGATGGAGTTTTGGTATGGTCGGAGAAACTTTTGCAATTGTCGGGAATGGAATCTCCCCCACCGGAGAGTGTCGCAGGCTGCCACCATGAGCCCCATCATTCTGGCAAGAATGGAGAGGGAAGAGGCTCGTGCTCGGATGATCTGTAGTGCTAATTCCTTGATCTTCTTTGCCTCGGGGTCCGGAAGAAACAGCTTCTTCTTGGTGTCTATGATAACCTCTAGGTGTTCCAATCTCTGGGATGGATTCAGAGAACTTTTCTGTAGGTTGACGAGGAAATCAAAGGAGTTCAGGCAGTGTATGGTCGTTTGTGTGTCCCTCTGTGACTGGCTTCTCGATGGTGAACAGATCAAAATGTCATCAAGGTACAGATGGACATGTATGCCCTTCTCTCGAAGACAAACTATCAGATGAATCAGAAATTTGGTGAACACGTGTGGGGCTGAAGATAGGCCAAAGGGGAGAGCACGGAATTGAAAGTGTTCCTCCCCTAAACCGAATCTTAGGAACCTCCGGTGATGAAGGAAGATCGGGACGTGAAGATAGGCTTCCGTCAGATCTAAGGAAGATAGGAATTCCCCAGGTAGAAGCGACTGCGCTATGGATCTCAGTGATTCCATCCGGAAATGTTTGAGGTCGACATAGCGGTTCAAGTACTTTAAGTCTAGAATGGCCCTCCAGTCCCTGTTCTTTTTGGGAACTGTAAAAAGGACAGAGTAGACTCCATTCCGTTGATCTTCTGTGGGCACACGCTCTATTGCCTGGATACTCAGGAGATGGTCGATCGCTGATTGTGTTCTTGCCCTTTTTGTTGGATTCTTGTGAACTGGGGAGGCAATGAAGTGCTGAGGTGGAATAGAGAGGAATTCTGTCTTGTAACCGTGCATAATAATATCTGTAGTCCATGCATCTGGATGTGAGGTGAGCCACTCTCGTTGGAACAAGAGGAGGCGTCCCCCCACTGGAGGATCCAGGTAGTCGTGCCTTAGGGTTCTTAGGTTCTCCCCCTTTGCTGAATCGGCCTCTGGGGGATCTGAAGAATCTGTTGCCGGCGTTGAAACCGCCCCTGCGATAAGGCTGTTTGTTATTTCCCCAGGAGGGCCTTCTGAAGTCTTGTCTAAACCTAGGGTTCTAATTATAGGGATGAAAGGAAGAGGACGGGCCTGAAGATCCCTTGTCCCCTAAATGCACATACTTGGGCATGGCTTTTTTCTTGTCCCGAGTTTCAACTAGAATTTTCTCCAGGGATTCCCCAAAGAGTTTGGTACCTTGGAATGGGTATGCGGAGACAATAGCCTTGGACTGGTAATCGGCTGGTCATGCCTTGAGCCATACTATGCATCTTGCCGCAGCGGCCGAAGCCATAGCCCTTGATGCCAGGACCATAGAGTCCAGAGTGGCATCTGCAGTATAGGAAATAGCTTTCAGAATTCTATTGGCTCCTTCTAGGAGTCTTTGATTGTTCTCTGGTAACATTTGGATTAGTTTTCTCATCCAGACAATTGAGGCTCTGGAAACAGTAGAGGCTGCTGATGAAGCCCTGATTGCAATAGCATTGGCTTCATGTGCCTTTTTTAGTGCAAAGTCTGCTCTCTTATCTAAGTTATTCCGTAGGGAACCATAGCCGTCTTCAGATAATAATCCTGAGGATTGTAAAGCAGCTACTGGGGCATCAATAGCTGAAACCTGTAACATCCTTGAGGCAGATGTAATCAAAGGATATAATTTTCTAGTGGAGCTGGGACTTGATTTGTTTGACAGAGGCTTTTCCCACTCGGCTTTAATCTTTCTCATGTAGAAATCAGGGAAGGGAAAGGCTGACTCAGTAAAGTCTTCCGGAGGGAAGAACTCATCTGTAATCTCTGAGCCTACATATTGGTGCTGAATGGCCTTATTTTCAGCCTGTTGCAGAGCTTGAATTTTAAGGGCTGACAACGTTTTATTCAGTAAGTAGGGGAGGTCCTCCTGGTTAAAAAATCGAAAAGACTTTTCCTTTTTCGTTACCTCTTCAGAGGTGCCCTCCCCCTGTCTTCTGGATTTGAGGAAAATTCTCCTTCCTCTTTACTACTACCTATTTGTGAGTTATTATCTACTTCGTCAAGAAGAATTTCTTGCAAATAGGGATTAGGCTGTATCCTCTTTTGAGCAGCCTTTGTTGGCCAGGATCCAGTTTGCCTTTGCTTCTTGGAAGGGGGAGGGGGGGAAAAGTGAAGAGGAGGATCCAAATCGGTAAGCATGCCGTCTGCACGATCTATGAAGAGACTATCTCTGCCTGCATTGCCCATCTAAAAAAGGCCATCGTGTTTGGAGAAATGGGGGGAAAGGGATCACCAGGTACATTACCGCTCCTGCTGCCTCTGCGTTCAGTCTTGTCTGGAGATTCCGGGCGACTTGCTTGCCCCTCCGCCCCACATCGACCAGCGGTCTTGGGGGATATATCATGCGGGTATTGGCACTGCTGGCTGCCCCCAGCTTCAAAAGGTTCGCACCAAAGTTCCTCCAAGGCGGCCGCCACCGTTTGTGCAGGCTCTGCCATAGAGTGGGAGGTTTTGGCGCGCTTTGCTGAGCTCTCTTTGCTCCGAGCTCTGTGTGGCAAGGCCAACCCTGCTGTGGCTCACTTAGGCGCTCGGTGCTCATGCCCCTCATTCGGGCGTCCTCTCCTCTCTGTCTCGGGAGTGGAGAGGAATCCATCGTTCCCGACGTCGCTGGCCCTGGCTGGAGTCCGGAGGCTCGTCGTTAAGACGGCCGTTGGTTTGCAGGGAAATCAAAAGTAAAGAGAGAGAGAGAGAGAGAGAGGGGAGGCTTTTTTTTTTAAAAGAGAGAGTTAGAATAGATATAATGAGATATAATAGGATAAGATAAGATAAAAGGTAAGGCTTAAGGTAGAATAAGGAGGAATGACAGTGGATTTTGGCAGAGCCAACAATTAACTGCTTCTCCCTATTGAGGCAGGAAAGAAACTGAGTCTTGGGTGACTCCCACAAGGGGAACAGGAAGAAGTTTAGTTTAGTTCCTGCCTCCCTAGTGATTGGTGGGAATCACCCACACAAGATGGCCTCCACCTCAGAGGGAGAAGCACTGGGTATCCAGTTGCATCTGGTGCCTGTCTGCGTCCCGTCTCACACTGAATGGTTTTTTTAAGCCTCCGTGGTATGCGCATGTGCACAAACGTGATACTGCTGAACCTTGCGACGTTTCACCATCACCGTGTGATTGGCAGCTGACGGCCTGAGCACGGCGCCTCGGGAGACCGTCTGATCATGATACCGCGCTTCATTTTGCTCCGGCGCAAAAAGCCTTGCTCCCCACCCACCCCCGGATTATCTTGCTCGTGTGACCAGGCTCATTACTCTCTTTTCTAAAATCACTTCATACCTATCTAGACCAGCTCCTTCCCACTTCTTAGGGGAGCTAGACTTAAAACCATGCACTATTCCCATGTCCTCCACAAAAGAAGCAAGAGGAGAGAGCTTATTATGGTACCTTTATGACATGATTACGCAAATGCTCACTGATCCAAATATGCTTATTTTGGAATACCACTGTTAATTGTTATTCTCAGTCCTTTCCCCTTTGTTCATTGTTTTACTAATGTTCTTTATAATGTGTTATTACTGACAATGTTGCTAGTACTAATAAAGTATTTTTAAAATCCCTGTTTTAAGGAGTCTCACAACACAAAAGAGGAAAGACAAACTAAACCCGATGGTACAAACATATTAAACATAGTAACCTGTGGGAACGTACACCCATAAAAAGTATTTATTTGCTTTTCTTAACATTAAGTGGCATTTGAATATGCAAAGTGGCCAGTTATTTTTATAAGTCAAACTGAGACACGACAAAAGCATATTAGAGAAAGTGGAAGCAGTCACCCACACAAACACCTCACTCCCATCTACGCTATCCACAGTTTCCTCCTTTCCCTTCCATGGTCTCTGAGATGAAAGAAAACGAGCCTTTGACTACAAAATGTTCATGAACATTACTTACATAGGGTGGTATCATTGCTCTGTACTGGGGAATAACTCCAGGCTGCTGCTGCCCATTCATTTTGGGCTGAGGAGGCTGTGCTATCCTCACATCCCTCTTCTCTGGAGCCTTGAGGCCATCAGTCTGTTCTACTGATCCAGGCACATTATTATCTTCTTGACCAGGAGGTTTTGCCTCTTGATCCATCGGCGAGTTTGGAGAGTTCAGATTCCTGCCTCCACCGTCTCTCCAGCTAGCAACATCTGGGTTGGGATAAGACAAGAGATATCTTAAACAGGTTTCTGGTCATCATTTAGTCTGTGCTGCATAGACAACATGCTTCAGTCCAGTTTTAGCTCCTACCAGCCAAAACCCCAAAGAACTTCCAATGACAGATGAAGACATAGTGAAATATATGAATCTACAACCTGAACTACCGTAAGAGCTGAACTGCTTCTGCAGGCCAATGACACTGCTGCAGAAGATTAACTGCAACTAAAGTTGGACGCCTGCATTATGAAAAATGGCATTTTTCATATGTTGGCTTTCCTCCCCATGCTTGAGAGAATATAGTAGCTGTCTGCCTGGGTTTCTGGTGAGCACAGCTACGATTGGGCATAACACCTGAACTAAACAAGCAAGTAGCATTTGCAACAACCAACTGATCAAAGGTGTCGAATGGTTTTAAACAAGCTCAAGATTTGCCAGTTCTCTCAAAATTTTAGCACTTCCAATTTAGTTGCCTGTTATACTTAACAAAAGAAATGAGGTATAATTTGAACCTGAAAGGCAAGCTACTGGCTAAGATAGGGTATTGAAAGAGAATGCAAGCCAAATTTCTTTTTCATCGAATCTGGAAAAAAAAGGACAGAACTTAACAATATGATGACAAGTCCTTCCAGAGCTCTAAAAACTATTATTTTCATTTGCTATTTATACCTAGCAGATTCAGGTTGTAATCCTATAAATGTCAAAGAATCTCAGATTTTCAAAGCACAAATCTGCACTCGATTCACATACTATTTTTCAGAATACCTACATAAGGCAGAAGCCAAGGAATCCTGTTTTCTTAAAGCTATTTCCATATTTTAGGTATACCTACTTTGCGGTCGTAAACTGGGCCCAGGTCCATACGGCTCTTCAGCTGCCTCTTTCTCTTTACCTGACTTTTCTTGATCTCCGGCAGCTTGCAGGCTAGGAAATTCTTGCTGGAAATAGCTATTTATTTGAACTCCAGGACCTAGGACAGTTGTAAAAAAGTCAGCCATTAACAGTTTAGATTAGAAAACCCAATCTGTAATGGAAGAAATTTCTAAGCTATACAGAGCTATGCTTGCACTCTTCCTTCAAATCATTTCTTCTCAGACAACAGATTCTGCTTGTCAGTATCATTACTCGGTCACTTCTCTTCATGGTTGACTGTGTTACAATAAGGAGGTCAAACTAAAGGTGTACTTTGGCACCTTATAAACAGCTTTAAAAGGGGATTCGACAGATTCATGGAGGACAGGTCTATCAGAGGCTATTAGTAATGGTAATGGAGCAGAACCTCCACATTCAGAGGCAGTAAACATCTGAATCTCAGAGCCAGGAGCCAAGATCAGGGGAAAGTCTCAGCCTCTATGCCCTGTTGCTGGCCCTCCAGAGGAACTGGTTGGCCACTGTGTGGGGCAGGATGCTGGACTAGATGGAACACTGGTCTGATCCAACAGGGCTCTTCATATGTTCACTGAGTGGCTTGCTCTCAGTCAGGGGTGGGCAAACTCGCTCAGCATAAGAGCCACCTAGAACAGGGGTGGCCAAACTTGCTTAACGTAAGAGCCGCACAGAATAAACATCCGATGTTTGAGAGCCACAAGACATGAACAAATATCACCTGCTTTTATTGGAAAATAAGCAGATTTGCTTTTTATTAACATTAAATGAGACTGCCAAATATAATAACAAAAGGGGTAAAAGCAGATATTGATAATGATATTAATTTGTCCAATGATATTTGTTTGCTAATGATATTTAGCTTCCCCAGCCGCCCTGCCGGGAGCCACATAATATATGTGAAAGAGCCACATGCGGCTCCCGAGCCACAGTTTGCCCACCCCTGCTCTAAGTGAATACGAACAGTCCACCAGAATAAGACTTTACTGACAGAAGCAGCTTCCCAAAATAACAACGGTAGTAACTCGGAACTGCTAGCTTTGACATAAAGTAGGACCTGGATTAGCCTCTGGCTAAGAGCTATTTTAACAATATCCATCTTGGTTATTTCACCACAGGTACCTGAGGAAGTTGACAGACAACTACAAAAATAATACAAATCATCTCACGTAAAAGACACAAGTTAGAAAAAATCAATGAAAAAGTTATCAACATGAAGCCTGAACAAACAGTAGGCCTTTAGCACACGCTGCACTATCCAAGGGTGCGATCACACGGGCATTTAAACCCGGGTTCTCCCGCGCTGCTCTTTCAAGCGCGATAGGTACTTGTTTTTCCTGGTGGTTGGAAAAGCGGGCTCGAGTGCGGGGGGGGGGGGGGCAGCTTCGAGACGGGAGACAGATGCGGCCGTCTAGTCAGCCCCTTTAATTGCGATGGGGAACAGCCGCGAGGCCCGCAATAAACATCCGTGTGATCGCACCCCAAGTATCTATGGAGATGGTATTTCATAACTGAGGTATCACTACAGGGGGGGAAGCCCCAACTGAAGTGCCATCTACAGTGATCACAAAGATCCATAAGGGAGCACGTAACTCTTCAGCTACCCTAGTCTCAAATTGTAAGGGGTTTTTAAGTTCAACACACTGAACTGACCCTAGAGGTGAACTGGTAGCTTATGCAAATTGTCCAGCACAGGTGAAATATGTAATAAACAATCTTGCCACTGCATTTTAAACTCACTGAAACTTCTAAAAGGACTTCAAAGATGGCCTCAGAGAGCACACTGCAGTAGTTTAGCTTGATTAGGTTATCGATAACTGGCCAACTACTAAAATGAGGCCATAAATATATTTAGATTCTACCAAGAAAGGTCTTTCACAATAACAGAAGTCCACCATTTTTCATGATAACGGCAAATGTTTGTACAGAATACTAATTAAGTATAAGTATCTAAAATTCTGCTTTTGATAGAGGAAAGTAGTTACTGGGGATAAACTGGAGAAATCTAACAGGAAGTAATTTGTCTAATGATACTGTATAAACCTGCTTCTGTTTATGAAATCATTCTATTCAAAATGGCTAAACTGGACCTTTATTTCTGCAGATTTAGAAAAATCCCTTCAAATGATTAATAGGGTGCTAGGGCCATGGTGGCTAAGAGGTTAAGACACTGAGAGCTTGGCAATTCAAGACCTGAGTGCCACATGATGGAGTGAGCTCCCGTCTCTGGCCCCAGCTCCTGCCAACCTAGCAGTTCGAAAGCAAGAAACTGCAAGTAGGTAAATAGGTACCACTTTGGTGGGAAGGTAACAGCATTCTGTGCACCTCAGTATTTAAGTTACGCCGGCTACATGACCGCGCAAAAAGTCTTCGGACAGCGCTGGCTCTTTGGCTTGAAAATGAAGATGAGCACACACACCCCAGTTGGATTCAACTGGTTTTCGAGCAAGGGAAAGCTTTACCTTACCTTTTCAGGGAAGCACATAAACAAGATGGATCATTCTAGAATTGTGAAGAAAGTATGAGGTTTCCTTGCCCACAATAAGACCCTTGTAAGAGACACACAAGATCACAGTCTTAAATGTTCTTCACTGTACTTTAAACTGAGTATGGATTAAAATCTCCAACTTGACAGAAATACATAGCAAAGTAAGTACTAAAGTAATCCTCTTTGGCATCACTTTTTAATTTATTTGTCAGTATCTTTTAGAGAACTTAGGCTAGACAGTGCTAAAACTGCTTGGGACACAGAGAAGATTCTAAAAACAATCCCACAGAGATGACCGGGTGAATATTTGATAATACATTTCCTATTGAATGCCTTGTATCCAGTCGGTTCAGAAGGGTGTTTCTTTCTTTGGAAGAGGGAAGTGGAAATTTGCTTCCAGTGCAAATATTATTCCTGATAGTTTTCTGACTCCCAAGAACAAAACAGGCGGGGAAGGGGCTAAGTGGGATACAGCATGAGAGGGAAGCAGGAAAGTTCCACTCTATGAGCAGATCTTGTTAGATACAAGCTAATGAAAATGACACGATCTGATCACACCAACACTAGATGCATACACTACACTATGTTCAGATGAGGGATGCCTTATAGAGGACTACTGATTCTCTCATCCCCAACATGTGGACTGTGACACAATTCCAAAGGCATACCAGGATTCCCTGCTGCAGCTGACATCCCGGGGGGGGGATCCCAGAAGAATTCCAATGTCCAAAAAACAGTTCCAATTCATAAACTCTGACTAACAAGAGGACATCAAGAGGCAATTTCCACTAGGCTAACTTCCAGAGACAAAGACAGTCACTGACACTGATTAAGACAGTGTGTGTGTACACCCTGTATGCACATATATGTGTGCATATAATATGTCTTTGGCAGTGTAAAAATACAGTTTACCTTTAATTTTAATCCAGTAAAAACCTGTCCCAGTTAGCACAAGTTTGGGAAATAACATTGTAACATTAGAGAGACTAGGCACCAGTAACTACTAGATTGAACTTGTGAGAGATCAATAAGAGGTCCAGACACCTTGTTCCAAAAGTATGTTACTATCCAGCCTACCATTTCCTTCTGGGTAAATAGCTTGGTCCTATGACCACAATGGACATGCAGGTTTATTCACGTAAAAGAGCCTACAAAGTCCGTCCACCTAGACACAGTTACCATTATCAACTGCTATATGGTTTACTCATACTTCAGTGCTTGTGGTTCGTAAGATACTTTGAGACTTCTGCAAAAGGATGCAGAAGAACACTGCAAGAGCTGTTTTGAACCAGGAGTCTTCAGGCCTCCACCAACTTTACTCTCTGAAAGGCAAGAGCTTCTTTTGCTCCAGCATCATTTCAAATTCTTTGAGGTGTTTTACATTTCAGATACTGGCCTGCATCCAAAGCACCACCAGCTGGATGAAGCTGGTTGAGGAGGACTTCCCCTCTCTCCTGCTCTGGCCCACCAAGTCCCTTAACACTCTTCTCCTGGGGGTTGAGAAACACCCAGGAACAGTGTAGAGGCAAACTGAGCAGCAAAAATTGCCCTCCCCTCTTCCAACAGTGAAACAGCATCTTTGGATCCAACCAATCGCCTTCTCTCTTCTTTCTACCACGTGGTCTATGCAAAAGTTTGCTCTGGAAGCCTTTAGAATGCAATTGCTACAGAGTTAAGTTTCCTTGACTGAAATCAAGCACTTCATTTTATATTATTTCTGGCTATCCTAACATGCAAAAATACAGGAATACGAAGCAGAGCTCCACTACTCTGGCCCACCTCTTCTCCACTTACCATCTCCCTGTCCACCTTGCTTGGTATTGGCCCATGATTTGGCAACAGGAGTCACTTCTGGAGGAGCAGGAACTACAGGCTTTGGCTGGGGCTGTGGCACTTCTGGCTGTCTGAAAGCAAGAGGGAATAATATGTGAAGAAACAAGACTCCTAGCAAAAATGTTTCAGAAAGTAGGGGTTAAAAAAAAAGCACACTGTTAATTGCCAGTGGAGAGGTTCAACAGGCTGTCTGATTCTTGAGCCATTAAAAAAGCATCAACAGTGGCGGGGTGGGAGGTGGGGGAGGAATGCACAACCCATTGTGGGATTCCAGCACAGTATGTAAAAGGCCATTACTCTGGCCATCACTTCGCTTCAACTTCTCAAGATCAGCTTATAGCAGTGAATTCCCCAGCCAACTACTCTTCTCTCTGAAGCCCTGTTGTAGGACAGGCTGAAAGGACTGCAGAAGAGCTGATCTGGGAAGTCTGTATGAACCTGGCTTATATCAAAAGTCAGAGAGCTCTCCTTCTTTTAAAAATTTGTCAAGGGAGGGATGACTTTATCCATTCATTATTTAGCTACGAGAGATATTTCCTTGTAGTAAACCCCCCTATATTTATTACAAAGCCAGTGAAGGGAAGAATAAACAAACTTGTACTGCTGCTGACTTCTTGACTGTATAGAAACCGTCAGCATGCGACATCAAGTTCCCAAGGCATCACAGCCATGTAACAGGAAGAAGAAGAGCCACAGTAATGACCTCACCTATGCTGAGACTAGGACCATGGGTTGCAGACCAATAAAATGAGGGACAGGAAACACAAGCTAAGCAGCAGGAGGTGTAACATAGTGAGAAACAAGCTTAGGGTCAGAACCATGCAGGAGAACCAGTGGGGATTCTCCTAAAGTGACTTAGCCTTGATGTCTTGCTGTGTTCGCAGAATGAAAAAGAGGCATGAAGGAAGCTGCCCTTGCTCTCTACACATACACCACAGCAGCAGGGCCTTCCAAAAAGCAGCAAACTAAAATTGCTTGTTAGCAGGTGACGCTCCACAACCCAAACGTTAAAAATCACAGCTCTACATCAATTATCCTATAAATCCTCTGAAGTATTCCTGTGGCACATGCCACAAAGCTGAATGATAATCCATTTAACTTACTTTTCTTCTTCGTGTTGCTCTTGTTTAGAAGCCCATCCTGTGCCATCTTTAGGCACAATGTTTATGTTAGGATCATTGCCTTTGTTTTCTGCTTTAAGACTGGGGAGGTTAGCAGGGGGAGGCATTCTCCGTGAAATGGCAACTTTTCCAAGACTCTGTAATCCATGGCGTGCGGCAACTGTATACCAAGGGAAAACATTTTGGAACAGTGAATTTAAGTTCACAGTGAAGTAGCTGTAAGTAGTTCTGCAAAGAAAGGTGATTCTAAGCAAAACTCATAAGGTTAGTAATCCCTAGGGAATTTATTTTTTTAAAGAAAGCTCATTCTGATTCCACTGTCACTTAAAAGCTATGGGGCTACCCCTTCCCACCTAGGACTGGGATATTGGTCAATGGACTGGTTAAACTGTCAGCAGAACACCTATCGTGTGACTGCAGTCGAATAGTCTCTGAAGCCAAGAACACCACGACATAGATGGGAGCGTTCCTTTTTTATTTCACTATGATATCATGTTAGCAAGGGAGGCTTCTTGGTTGAGCCAGTCTCGCAGTTTGGGGTGAACCTAACTGCGCAGCAAATCTTCTCCTACTGGCTACCTGCTGCACTTCAAGCATCTCTAAATAGGAAAAGCTGGCCTGCCTGCTGCCTGCTCGGCACCACAGCTTTTAAAATAGCTGTCTGCTACTTCGGCTTGCTTCATTTTTAAAAACGTTTTGGAGCTCTGGGTTGAGCCAGGTATTTCCAGGACAAAATGCAAAAAAGTGCCAACCGACATTTGCAGATACTCACCTAACACCTTTGAAATCATAATAATTCATTGGATACAATGGTCCTGTTCCACTAATGGTGTACCCTTCTTCCAGTAAAAGGGAAATATTCTGGTGATATGAGGCTCCACTGTTACCAGAAAAGAGCCTTTTCTCAATAACGGCCAAATTTCTTTTTGTAAGGCTTTCCACCTCCTTGCCTAGCAAGTGAGGTATAAGGAACAGACAGTAATTTTTTTCTTACATTAATATTGACTACAATGATTTTTGAAATCATCATAATAAAGTGCTATTTTGACACTAGCACTGGGTATCTCCACATGTATTTACTTTGCCTATCATGTACCTGATTTGCAGAGCAAAATGCAGCAACAGCTACAAGTTCCCTGGCTCCTGAAGAGAACTGGCTAGAAGGTTTCCTGAACTTCTTCCTTTCAAATATTTTACCTGTCCTCACAACGTTAAACTGCAAGTCAACCAAATAGTCTTGCATAGTTTAGAAAAAGCAATCCTGATGTCAGTCTTTAAGGTGCTACTGGACTCTTGCTCTTTTCTACTGCTACAGACTAACACAGCTACCCATCTTGATGATATTTACATGGGTCTTTTACAGGTCTCAAAGCTAGAAATATGATAGGAGTCCCCCTCTACTCTTTCATTCCGGATGTTAGCTTTTATTCTCCAGCTCTTTCATTCAAGATCTTAGCTTTATATTTTCCAGCTCTTGCCAGTGTGACACTGTAATGCTCGAGGAAGATAATGTATACAGGTATACATGACTAAAGAATGTAAGTGTGGTTTTGTCAAAGTTACGAAAACTAGGAAAAGTAACTGGCTAGCAAGGAAAAGAGGCTTCACATTAAACACAAAATAGTTAGCTTTGATACCCAAGCATGCAACAAAATGGTAGCTATTTGTAAACAACCAGTTTCATTTAGGTGAAATACTTTTATCATTCAAACAAGGATATCCAGTGGCGATATTTCTAGTACACAATAGCGGCTCAGTACAGTTTGCATACCTGTAGTCTTCTGTGTTTCCAGAGTCTTTCCCTTGTAAGTATTAAATAGACTAAGGGTAGCATATTTGGTTTTTCCATCCTTTGCTTTTGTGCTCTGCCCTGGCTTTTCCGACATTTCAATTCATCGAATCTGGAACTGCCTTGCTTACCCCTCAAAAGAAAAGGAAAAGAAACTACTTAGGCAAAAAAATCTCTACAAGTGCCCACTGATAATAGTAACCAACATGCCAATGCTTGTTCAGACATTTAAAAAAATCTGAGTGTGGAAGAGTACAATGGGTAGAAATTCTAAGGCAAGGGTACCCAATTTTAGTGGGAGCCATCACAAACTGGCTATCATGGAGGGCATTTCAGTATTTTTCTTTCTTTGGGACTAGAGGGGAACAACCATTTGAATATATATGATTTGACAATGGGTGGGCTTTGGATTTTTTCCCAGTTCCCCTCACCCTGCCCTCCCCACACATAGTTGATATGGGAATCTGATTCTAGATCCCTAATAGGGGAATCCAGTACTGTGGAGGTCATAAGGCTGGAAACACTGGATTTCATTTAAGAGGAGTGTGTGCGTGAGACAGAGTGTGTACGCTCTGGATGCTACAGGTGTTAGGAGGATGGGGTGAATTTCCTTGGCTGAGACAGAAGGACCATAAATGCTCCATTTCCTTGCCATTCTCAAATTTACTTTCAGTTCTGGTATGGAGTGCCCCTTCCTTTCTGTAAGTCATAAGCATCTTCATGTGACCAAAAGAGCTTCTGAAAAGCATGCCAACAAACTTGGAGAAAAATTCCCATCCCTTTAATAGAGGCTTGATCAGAAGTAATTTACCAGGTGATGCTGTTTAGCTCCATGCCACGAAAAGCTTCAACTGCCCATTTCCACACATTAAAGGGACAGAGCATTTTTCTTCAAGACTTTTGGCAACCCTAGGCCTGACCAATATACAACTATCTGATATTATATACCAGCCCATCATTTAAGTGATTTGGTTATTTCACATCTCAAAAGAATAACTCCAAGCAAATATGCTGCTATTAACTTGTTTGATGAAAGACAGTTTATTCATGTAAACAAATACAACTGGAGAAGATAAGTATGCCTCGATTCATAATAGCAACCAGAACACCTCACTGCATGTTATTAAAATATCCAACAAAGCATTCCATATAACTAGACTGTCACCACTGAACCTCTGCCTTTATAGCATTATGCTCACCAGCATCTGATACAACATGCAGTAGGATATCTTTATTAGGACCAATTGAAACATTACAAGTCATGAGCAACTTAAGCCTTTCTTCTTCAGGCTGGATATTAAGCAAAAAACAACATACTTGGGGTAGGGAGAAAAAGATTCAGTTGTGTATGATAGTTCATCTTAAAATAAAGCAGTTATGATGCTGACTTAATTAAGTCAGATCAGGTAACTTTATAACTTACTCACTATTTTGTGATGTTTCATTTGGGCCTTACCCAACTCCTAGCTTTTAGATTTTTATTTATGGTCTAATAAACAAATTAGCCACAGCCACAGAAGGTATTTACAATTTATTCTGAACAATCTCCTCGTAAGTTGTGCTGTTAATTTAGGAGGTAAGTTAGGTAGTCATCAACCCAAATGAAACTACCTACTACTTAAATAAAATGCTCCCAACCACAAAAATGCAAAATTTGGCAGATAAGATTCCAACTAATTACCGAGAAGCCAAAGGTTTGAAAACCATAATTGCTTTCAAAGAAACAAACCAACTGTCACAGTAAGGCACTGATTGTTCAACAGGTATATACACACGCGCAGTTAATGTATATGCCTTTACCAGAGTCCTAACCAAAGCACCAATATCCTGCAGAAGAAACACAAACACAAGGCATCCTTTGTGTTACTGTTTACTCTTCTATAAAAAGGCATTATGGCTCAGAATTATTTGGCGTGAGGTTACATGATTTCCAGTTCTTGGCAAGACCCTGGGCTAACCAACATGTCACCTTGGTGCAACCTGGACTTGCAGCAAATCCTTTCATATTGTTTGCTATTACATTTCCCAAAGCAATCAACTTTGCCTATTAAATGCATGAAAAACTTTTAGACACCCATAGTTTCTACTATTCTGTAATCATGACAGTTAAAGGTCTAGAAAAGAACTCCATTTAAACTAAAACACACATTCAACTCTCATCTATTAAGAAAACAAGCTCAGTTGCTCTTTCAGAGACATCAGATATAACTAACATGTTGTCATTACATCATTTACATTTTCCCATCTCTATCAATAATTAATTTGGGTAGTTTGCCTGTGAAACTAGCATCCAAGACTAACAGTCAGAGGAATGAGAAAATGCAAGCCTTCTATCTAGCACAGGCATTTCTAAAACATACCCCAGGATTCATGCAGTATAGAATTTGTTCGCATATGACATTCACAGCATACACCACCAAACTGCCCCAAAGAAATATTGTTTCTATGTGTGGATGGTCACACATATTCTGGAACAAGGTCTGAAGTCCAAGCCCATTACAACCACTTACAGTTCCAATCATTCGACAGACAGAAGCTACTGCCAGATGTGAAGCACAAATAACCAGCTCTTACAGTGTACCAAACAGTAAGCACCAACTGAAGCATAAGGAGGGGAATAAGCATTTTGTGACTGTTAAGAGGTGCCAAAACAACAAAGGAGGCTTGTGTCAGCAGCTGCTGAATCATTCATAGCCTGACCGTAGCACAGTAACCAGGTAAGAAAATAGATTTCCACTGCTGCTTATGTCAGGGGTGTTGAACTAATTTGATATGAGGGCCGGATCTGACATAAATGAGACCTTGTCGGGCCATGTGTGTCATAACATGTAATGCCAGGTAGCAGAAATATAAACTTTATAAAGAACACAGATTTTTTTTACTTAAAATAAAAACATGCTTAAAACATCAGTACTCTTGCAATATTTTGTTTATTCTAACAGTATCTGATAACTGACACCTCTTGTTCTGAATTATTGCATCAAAACGTCTGTGCTGTTGCAATCTTGAGTGTGCTGTTCAAGTGTGTATCTGTAAGCTGCAAACCTACTTTTGATTTATTGACATTCACCACAGAAATCTCATGCTCAGAGTTCTGAGTCTAGGACCCAGGGGAAAACGTGAAATGGCTGAGTGAGTGAGTGAGTCTGGCAAAGCAAGTTATGACGCAGCAGCATTATCCTGACTGAGAAAATGCTCCAAGTCTAGTAGTACTTGCTCTTTCAAAAAGCGGGGGGAGTAGGAGAGGGGACACAGGCAGAGACTGCCTCCTCAACTTGGAAACTTGAGATGATCACCAGAGCTGCAGTTGACACCCACCCCAACACTCCTCTAATTCAGGGAGAAAAGCTGACTACTTTCTGACACTAGGTTGGGAGGAATGATCTTCTCTTTGCACCTGTCTGTATAGACCATGAAACAGGCATCTTAGGAACTGCTCTTCGTTAGTTTCAGTCTTCTTTTGTCTGAAAGGACAGCTCCCTTGGGGAAGTTGAATCTTTTTCCTAGGAAGAAACTGGCAGAGTTCCACAAGGTTCTGTGCTTTCACTCGCTCATGCTTTTTAATATTTATGGATTAAATGAGATCATCCAAAGCTTACTCATGACACCCAGCTATACTTTTTCTTTAACTAAGCTCCCCAAAGTAGCTCTGAATTAATGCCTGGATGCTGCTGAGTGAATGAGGAAGAACAAGCTGATACTGAGTCAGGACAAGATGCAGGTGAGGAAAGTAGAACTTCGGCAATGGACTGAGTTGATGGTTTGGGGTAGATTGGCAGCACCTTCCTCTGTATGCAAATATACACCAAGTCCACAAGTTGTCCTCCCTTATAGACTCAGCTCACCTGACTATGGTAGCTCATACTTCACGCTAGATTACAATAGTAAGTTTGGGTTCTATAGGAAAGTATTATATATATATTAGTTTCCCCCACTTTTACCCATACTTTCAAAATTTCTTGAAATTTTACTTCTCTTCCCATGCTTTATATTCCATTCACAGCAGCTTATATAATCAGACCAATAAGAACATAACATAAGAACATAAGAGAAGCCAATGTTGGATTAGGCCAGTGGTCCATCCAGTCCAACACTCTTGTCACACAGTGGCCAAAAACACCAGGTGTCCTCAGGAGGTCCACCAGTGGGGCCAGCACACTAGAAGCCCTCCCACTGTTGCCCCCCACCCCAAGCACCAAGAATACAGAACATCACTTGCCCCAGACTGAGAGTTCCTATCTATACTTTGTGGCTAATAGCCACTGATGGATCTCTGCTCCATATGTTTATCTAATTCCCTCTTGAAGCTGTCCATGCTTGTAGCCACCACCACCTCCTGTGGCAGTGAATTCCACATGTTAGTCACTCTTTGAGTGAAGAAGTACTTCCTTTTATCTGTTCTAACTCGACTGCTCAGCAATTTCATCGAGTGCCCACGAGTTCTTGTATTGTGAGAAAGGGAGAAAAGTACTTCTTTCTCTACCTGCTCTATCCCATGCATAATCTTATAAACTTCGATGATATCACCCCTCAGCCGTCGTTTCTCCAAGCTAAAGAGCCCCAAGCGCTTCAACCTTCATTGAGTTATCTACTACGACTCCAAGATCTCTCTCTTGGTTAGTCTCTGCCAGTTTGGACCCCATCAACATGTATTTATAGTTAGGATTTTTGGCTCCAATGTGCATCATTTTGCACTTGGCCACACTGAACCCCATTTGCCACACTGATGCCCTCACCCATCCTCGACAGATCCCTTTGGAGTGCCTCACAATCCTCCCTGGTTTTCACTACCCTGAACAACTTCGTGTCATCTGCAAATTTAACCATTTCACTGATTACTCCTAACTCAAAATCATTAATAAACACGTTAAAAAGCATCTGATGAAAACCATCAGATTAAACAGCCCATAAAATTTCAGTTTAAAACTTCTAGTGCCTGCATGTAAGTAAATTACTTTAAATGTAAGACAGGGCTGGACAAATCCCAAACCCCGGGTCACCAAGTAATTTCAGTGTGGTACCTAGTATTTTCAGCAGTAACTTTACTGTAGCATCTCTTGGCAATAGCCAGAGGAAGTACAAAGCTTATTTATCATTTTAAATCAGAACATCTGGTCATGGCATAAAAATAAATGTGCATGAAGTTCACCTTGCTCTGGAGGTGTAGTCTAGTGCACAGCACTGCCTCTCACAGGGGTTGCTACAGGTCAGGGGAAGAGCTCCCCCTGGAATTATTTAAACTACCTTTGCTACTCCACAGACTCCAGGGATGATAAACCCAGCTGCCACCACCAAGGTTTTACCTCATACGAGGGAAAACACCTTGGTTTTTCTCCCTCCCCAGATTTTGTACAAGAAGAATCACAACTCTTTAAAGTCTGTCTGTGTGTGCACAGGTTGTTCCATATAGCCAATCTAAGAAGCCACAGGCTAGACAACCACAACACTCCCCGAGTCCCTTCTCTCAGACTAGTCTTCACACAAAAGTGGGGAGAAAAATCAAAATTATACTGCAATGTTCCCTCTAAGCTGTGGAGTCTTGTGAGCAAAAATTCTATTTTGTGAGCTACTGGCATTAAAGTTGTGAGAGCAAGCAATTTGGCTACTGCATAAATGAGTTTGCTCTGGCGCCATCCTTTCTGAGCTAAAACAAAAATGTGTGAGCTGGAGATTAAAAAACTGTGAGCTAGCTCACACTAACTCAGCTTAGAGGGAACACTTATTAAGGGATAAAAAGTTAATCAGGATCATCTCAAGAGACTAGGCTACTTCATAGTATCTTGCTCTAATTCTAAGCTTTGGTTCAGGCAACAATCTGTAGAACATGGAAAATTCCTGCTTACTGAGTACCAAGGCAAAACTGACAGTGACTCACAGGGAGATATAAGGAAGGATGGGAGGCAGTTCACATGTGCAAGTGTCTCATCATCCCTAAGCATTTCAAGGCCACTCTCAGTGGGCCTACACGTTCCACCTAGTTGATGCAAGGAGTTATGGGAGCTTGTTAACCGGGTCTGATGTAACTGCAGAACACCAGATACTAATTTGCAATCTCACTTGATTTGTTATTTCACCTGGTCAGCAACACCAATGGTCAATTGGGTCACATTACTGGGCCTACATTTGATTGGCTAACCTAAATTATGTCAGATTAGGCCGTGAGGCATAAAGCAAAGATTCTTCATTCTAGTTGGGCATGTTTAGCCATAACCGGGAGCTCATGCCATAACCTGAGGGCTTAGCTCAGTTCTTGGTCCCAGGGCTTGCTTTAGAATATATTTTGACTGGGGTGGTCCAGGATAGCTGAACACCTAGTGATTGTGGACTTTGAAACTATGTTGGATTCTGCCTTAAGTATCCTCTGAATTTAGAGAACCATTGTTTTGTAAGTATCTAGGACTAGCTATTTAGGTTTTACTATTTTATTCTGTTCTTTGCTCTTGTTTGTATATTCATGATTTTTTTTTACTATAACACATCAATTATTTTTTAGTTTCTGCATTCAGGAGGCTTCAATCTGAATCCAACACTTTGGCCCAAGTTGGTTACAGCTGTCAAGGTAACTTGTTTGGGGATCTACCTCGTGAGTGTACAACCTTACAAGGTTGGTTTCTCGTTTATACCCTGAAAAGGCTAGAGGCTTAGCCCTGTTGTCTCTGGCTGCTGGGTAGTAAAGGAACTGGTGGCAGTTAAACCACTGAGGTGTGAGGATTCACACTTCAGGTCTCTTTTATTCTGACATACATAAATCCCTGAGAGATTTTAAGGAATTTAAGCACTGATAGTACAAGGTAGTAAAGTTACTAGGACACTCTAAGTATAACCCCTTCCGCGTCTAGCTTCCAGTGGTTAAGGCTGATGTAACCATCCTTCTCCTTGAAAGAGTAGAAAACCAAGGCCAATCATGGATCCTTTAAGTAATTCTTCAGCAACTTAACAAAAATCTTTTCTCCCCAGCTCTCACTAGTGTTCCTTGCCAAAAGAATCTTCACTGACACAGCATCTTCTCAGGGCAGCTTTACAGCATTCACTGGTGATCGATCAGTTCACTTCTTAACCAGCTGCTTTCTAAATATGCAGTTAAATATGCAATTAAATGGAGCATTTAAAGCAAAAATGAGAAATCAAAGAGAAGTTAGGTTAGGGTTAGAGGTTAATTTTAGTTGTGGTATTGACAACCAGAGTTACTTCTATATCTACTTATGTTTTGTAATAGCTTTAATGAAATTAGGAGAGACTGGAAAGAGAATAGGATTCGTAGCAGCAGTAATTACAAACTATAGTAATTAAAATACAAAACCCTAAAAAATTAAGCTGCCTCCTAGAGCCAAATAAAATTAAGCCCTGAGGTAAGAAGTAGTACCTCAAATTAAGTCCAGAAGGAACTGGGCAGCCAGCAAAGCTGTCTCAAAACTAGTTTATAAAATTTAATTACTGGATCTATATATGAAATTTAAAGGTATAAATGCATTAGTTTTCTATAAGCAAAACTGTAAATATATCCAAGTACTTGACAGAAAGCTGCAAACTGTTGCATCCTATGATACTTGTCATGTGTCTCAATTTTTGCCGTCTTAGAGGTAGGAAAACTAAAAGTGAAATTAGAGGGACAAAGGGGTATATTTGGATATCAAATTAAACTTTAACACTGAACTGAAACACACATTATAGTACGGCATTGCCAAAAATAATAAACATATCCTTTAAATATGTTGTGTATGTCTACAGTATACAAAAAGATGATTAGTGCTGTAGAAAATTTCATGCTATACATCTGGAGTAAGTAAAACTTTGTCTTAAAAAGCACTTCACTCATTCCAAAAAAGAAAATATTACATAGGCATTTTTTCCCATGCTTCCCCAAATTTCCCAGCTTTCCCACTGGAAAAGACTGATTTCCACCTGAGTTTTAGTGGTGGTTCCAGCCCTTCATCTCTCTAGGCAAGGGGTATCAAATTTTACATAAATACATCAATCTTGCTGTTTTGGAGACCTCTGAAACTCAGCTCAGCACTAGTCGTCGTCGTCCCCTCCCTGCAAGCTTGCAAGAAATACAGAAGCTTATGACTGCAGCTACCATCTGGTTCAGAAGGACTCAGAAGCAGTGAGGAATTCTGAGGCTTTCAAGTCCCTTTGAAGCCCAACATGAAGTCAGTGTCAGGTTCATGATATTAGAAGGTTCATCCCCTCTGAGAAACGTGTTTGTGTATTCATAAGCAAATGACTTCTCAACCTTTCTATGGTTGCCCAAATAAGACATACATTTAAGACCTACATGTCTGTATATATTCTGATTCCCCCCCTTAAGAAATTCTTTTTTTTTAACCATTTTTATTAGGTTTTTAACAATAGGTATAATTAAACAGCCAAAAACAATATTCATATTGAAATAAGATGAACCATCATAATATTTGCTCTAATACAACCAACTGAAAAACTTGGACCATGTACAAGTGGGGTCTATATTACATTCTGAATTTAACAAGTAACTCAATCTATCTAGTTCAGCCCATTCCAATAATTTGTCAACAATATCCTCTCTTCCCGGTAGAACAGATGCCTTCCAAACTTTTGCCCGTGTTATGCGTGCCGCCGTAAGAATATAGGTTATTAATTTCAAGTCGACAATTGACAGATTATCTACCAACATATTTAGTAGAAAAGATTCCGGTTCTAACTCCATGTCAGTGCCTACGATTTCAAAAATCAGCCTTTTAACCATAGTCCAAAATTTCTTCATTTCTATACATGCCCACCACATATGATACAGTGTTCCCCGGGTCTTCCCCCTTAAGAAATTCTAACGTATCTTGGAAACTCTTGTGACATGATGGTTCCAGCATGACTCAAACTGGCTCAAGCACTACCCCATCCTCCCAGCAACCAGTTGCCATTGCTGAGGCTGGACAAAGAACGGCAGCAGACAGGCATCCTTCTACCATGCCTGGATCGATAGCATGCCCCCACCACCACGCACTACTTTTTTGCTCTATTGTGAGATCTGTATTTTCAAAAATTACTGTAACCTATATCCCTGGATGCCAGCTGTCTTCCTTAGACCTCCTTCTCCTCGTGGTACTCGCACCTACGGTGGCCTGGTCATGGTCATTCTCTGTGCTACATCTATTCCTCTAGAAAGTTCTACTAGAATGACTGCAGCAGGCATCTTCACTAACCATATTTAGGAAAGCTTGCAAGACTGTACTGTTCCAGAGGGCATTTGGTGGAAGGTAAACTGTTTTAGCTGTGTTAACCACACACTGCCTTTTGCCCCAGCGTTTCAATTCTGTATTGGTTTTAACTTGTTGGACACTTCTTAAAGTCTGCATCCTTCAGCTGTTTTGCTGGCCACTTTGAGCTTGCAGAGATTAGGCAGAGAAGAAATAGTTTAAATAAATCTATTCATTCATCCATAAGCTGCCAAACGGGGAACCAATTTTGACTGGAAAATAGGGTAACTATAAAAAGGAATTTTTGCACGCAATGTTTTATAGTGCAAAACAACATGAACTGTAGCAGATAAAAGAGCTCACATGTGAAAATCACCATTTCCTCCCTTAAAAGGCATGTGAGCAAGAAAATAGACTTGTGTCTGAGTATATGGTAAAAGAGAAAACAGCAAATAATAATCCATTGCATTTTTATCTTGTCGTTTCTTTGTGAACCTTAAGACAGCAGCATACATTCCCACCCCTTCTATGAGAGAGGGTGGCTCAAAACCACCCAGTGAATTTCACTGGGGGCCAGGACCTGAACCTAGGTCCAGCAGTTCCTACTTCAACATTCTTGATATTGGCTGTTAAATGTATAATGTCACTGGTATGAAGTAACCTTCAGATATTATCATCTGTATGAGCCCACAGAAAATGCTGGTGAATTTAATCCAAACAGATGAGCAGTGGGGAGCTCCCGGCCCCTCAGCTGTTTCTCGCGAAGAACAGAACATGTGAGTGTGTATTTGAGCATGCATTACTGCTGAATTGCTTTTCGGAATCCAGCAGCATCCTGAGTTTCTTCTGATTTGCCAAGTGCTCTTATCTGGACCCTGTTTCTTTCAGTGATTTTGCAGCTGATATCAGTTACATGTAGTCTTCTGCCTTAATATTTTATTTCTGAGGCAGTACATTGTTTAGGAATAGTATTAGCTTAAACATATCAAGAAAGGGAACTGATTCAAAAATCTTGGTTTCAGTTTCTTTTCAGAGTAAATAAATTTTGCATTCCAGGTAGTTCCTGAATAGTTTGGCTCTTTGAACTACAATGATGAATAATCCACTAAATTACAACATTTTTCATTTTCACAAGCAAAAGCCCCTTTAAATGGGCTGCATGAGCAAGCCTGAGAGCACTGGGCCAGCTCAGAGAAGGCTCTCCCTGCTGGTGGGGAGATCCACTTTATCTCGGAAGACCCCCCCCCCTTTTCCTGGCTGCCACTTGACGCAGCCAGGACAAAGGGAGACAGGGAAGCCTCTTCCCTGGCAAACTCCCCCCCCCCCCCCCCCCCGGTTGTGCGGTCAGGAGAAAGGGAGACGGAAGCTTCTTCCCTGGTGATCCCATCTCCCTTTCTCTTGGCCCTACCCCTCCCTTTCTGCTCACTGCTGTTTTTTGGGCTGGCTTCTGCAGTCAGCTGAAGTTTAAAGGGACTGCAGAAGACAGCCCGAAACAACTGTGCCATGGGGAGGCTGCTCAGCTGTTTTTTGGCATTCTGGAAATCCTGTTTAAAAGGACTGCAATCCCTTTCAATGGAGTTTGCAGAGCCCTAACCTGCAAAAACCAGTTCAGTTTGTGAGTGGGCCTCCTGGCTCCGTTTAGGGTTTGGTTCGTGCTGAGCCACGAACCAAACCCTGAACCAAACTACATTTTCTTGGTCTGGGCCCATCCCTATTTATAAGGTACATGACTGTTTCTTTTTAAACTGTAACAAACCTCTCAGAAAGCAGCAAGCAGAACTACTCAGTACTTTCCAAATCAAAAAGGCAAGCCAAAAGATCCTATCCAGACATTAACATTAAAATAACAAATACAAGCAAGGTAAGTTAGAAGTACCTAAATCCCAAACTGTGGATTTAAGAGCTATAATCTTCCACTGACATGGTCTCATAGTACCCAGATGTATTAAAAAATCCCTCCTAAAACTTTAGCATACGGTACCACCTCATATATCCCTCATGAACAACGGAATCAGTTCTGTCCCACTTCTTTGTCCCCACCATCTTTTATTTTAATTAAAGAAAATACGAAACCACTATTAAGTGCAGTGGAATGAGAGAATCAAAGCACTTCAAACCCATGGTCATATTAGCTTCAAACACATTGTAGAATTTCTTTCTAATATACTGTTTTCAGCATACATAAACAATTTTACTCAGAGGCCCACTGAGTGGGGTCAATTGTACTTTGATGGAAAGTGTTTGTTACCAATTTATCTTTATATCCTTTATACACAGCATTCAACTACTTCAAACCTTGAAGCTTCAAATATATTTATTTAACCTGCTGTGTGGCCGGGGGGGGGGGGGGGCTATTGAGCCTCCTTGTTCATTTTTATGGCAGTTAGCTCAAATGCTACAGCTGAAGTCTGTGCAGTTTGCAAATGGAACTGAGGTCATGTTTAGGTAATGCTGAAAATTATGTTGTTAACCCAATGTTTTAACATTATGTAGACATTTATCGTAGAAATGGCAGTGAAGTACAGGAGGAATTCAAGCCCACAAGCATTGCTGTTACGATTTACTGTTTACAAGGTGGAGTTATTACATTGTAATTGTATTTTAACAAGTAGCTAATTAATTTGGCAGGTTTAAGATTGAATACTTAACATAGCATTTTTAGAAAATGGGGCTAGTGACCCTTGCGGGTTTACAATGGAATTCCAGGATGTACATTAGTCCTTTGTAAGGGCAGGGCATGAGCTCCTTGTGACTATCCAGTTACAGAAGTCCTCAGCTTTCGGGGTGGTGGAGGTGAGACAGGGACCCTCTGCTTCAAGAGAGGGCACTGGTTTCCACCTCCTTTGAATGCCAGGAGCTCATATATTTATCTGATACACGGTGGATTCCAGTGATGGAGGAGAGTCTGGGGGTCTGAAATTGTTTAATCAAAATGAAAACAGCCAAGTTAAGTCTTACTCAACTTCAGTAATATGAAGTGGGAAATTTTCCAGTGCTGCATTTTTCTACGGAAGATTTTCTGTCCCACATATGTAAATATAGTCTGTTTTATCTATAGCTGCTGGGCTGCAGACCAACCATGTTAGATGGGCTAAATGTGGGATATGAACCATGGACAACCCAGACTGCATCTACATGGTTCAGACCTGTACATGGTATATTTGCCTTATTTTGTTAACATTCTTTAAAGGTGCATCAGGAAATCTTCCTGGAAAACCCACATCACTCCCTAAGCTCTGACTTGAGCCAAGAAACACAACCTTAAAATCAGAAACAAATAAATCCCATTTCCTTCAATAAGACTTCACTCTTCTAACAGGAAATATGCACAGAATTAGTGGTGAAGTATGCAAGACTGTTCATGAATCTAATGTTCATGAATCTTCTTCCCACAATGCTAGTGGTGGGATTTGTCCTTTCAAAGAAAAGGCAAAGACTGTCAAATTATATTCTAGTCTTGTAAGAAACTAAGGAGTGCACAACTGAAAGTGATGCCTGTACTACACAGAGCAGTGCCCAACAACCAAAAAAATTACTGCAGAGCCTTCTTTCATATAATTAGATCAATAAGATCCACCATAGTTGTCTGCTAGCAATAGGCTGGAAATAAACACTGAGGGCAAAAAGTCCACCGGTCTAGCTGTCTGAGACTAGACAAGAGTACTTGGCTGACTGCTTGAAGAACAACCTAGTAACAGACATCTACAGCAATAACTGGCCCATAAATTGAGCAGCCTACTCCCCCCGCCCCGGACATTTATAGCATGTGATAAAAGAAAAACAAACCAGTTCTGATGAAGTGTGCATGCACACAAAAGCTTATACTCAGAATTAAACTTTGTTGGCCTTGGAGGTGCCACTGGACTCAAACGTTGTTCAGTTTTCTTCTGGTTTGCCAAACTGCTTCTGCTTTGTTTCTGGGAGGATATTCTTAGTCAGCACAGTGAACAAATATTTATAAACATGGGTGTAAGTCCGTATCCATCTTAGATCACAACCAGCTAAAAGGGCATGTTTGTTTCTTACTTTTGACTTTCTGCAGTACCTCAAAAGCAGAACTGGGAGTTTTCAGCATATTGAATGTTATACAGAATTAAAACCCTCTCATAAAAGCTGGTGCAGAATCTTAGCTCCCAGCTTACATCCTTTTTTTAAAACTGTGCATTTCTCTTGGTTGTAAATTTCTTGTTGGTTGCAAAGATGCCTGAAAAAAGCTTTCAAGGTCCAATGCACAAGATGGAATTTCTGTGCCAGGCATAGCTCCCTCATGGATTCCAACCCTTCCCATCTGATCAAGCATTCACCATAGTTGCCAATTTACTTTTGTTGCTACAGAAACTGAAGTAACAGCTTCAGAATACAGCTAACTACTAACGTTTTTGAACAATTTGTTTCCTTGTATACATTTTATTGATTTGAATGATTTATTCCAAGCACAAAACCTGCACTTTTGGGGAAGAGTTCTCAATAACTCCTCTCCTCAATTTATACTCAAAACAAGTAAGGTAGGTTACACTGAGAGAGTGCAATTAGCCCAAGGTCATCCAGCATGCTTCCCAGGCAAAGTGAATGCAAAAAAAAAAAAAAAAGTACAGAAAAAACTAAATATTGAAAAGGTTAACTGGTCTTCTGAACAGTTACACCCAGTGAGGCAACAATGTAAGAAGAGAGGCCCTACCTTGATTTATTTTATAAAAAGCCTTAATACTTTGAGAAAAAATTAAGAAATGCAAAAAATGCTATTACTAGCCCATAAAAAGTTATAAAAGGTTATAAATACATGAGTAGAGATAAAAAGTACTTGGGCTACGTTTACTACAAAAACAAGCCTTTAAAGTTCTTGGGCTTGCATGCTCCATCTTCCTTTTCCCCTGGAAGACTGAAGACTCTAGATTCCCAAGTAGAAAGATCACAATATGCACACTGAGTAGAATGACAAGTTATGGTTTGACACAAACCAGGATGTATTTTATCTCCGAGCAGCACACAAGAGAAACACCATGCAAGTTGCAAACCAGAAGGCTTCCAAGGCTCATTCCCATAAAATCACCAATGAATGTTACACATTTGAATGAGAATGTTTCTGTAAAGACAATGGGAACAACCAAACTGAAACTTATGGATACTTCACCTCCCTTGGGCTGCTCATAGCATAGTTGGATTAGAAATTCACATGCAATATAGCATGTTAATGACCAAACTAAGACTTCTTAATCAGACAAAAGCTCTACTACTACTTTATCTACTTAGTGACCATTCATTTATAAAGCAGACAAAAGTTGCACAAGAAACTAGAATAACAACTTATTTCAATGAAAGAGAGAGAGAGTGCACGCAAAGTGTATTCAGGCAAAATCTGGCACCCTGAGGCGCCCAGAGTAGTAGATTACAACCAACAAAACTAGAAATAAATATGGATATAGTCTGGCTACAAATAGTAAGGTCACATCTTTGGATCTAAAGTAACGTCTGTTACTTTCAACAAAAGCTAAACCATCCTCCTGAAACTGTCTGTTCATCTTATTTCTATAAGGAAACATGGGATTGCCATCTTTAGCAATGGAAGAGAAACCACTTCAAGACTACCATGAGTAATCCTCATTTGTAAAGAAAAATATAGCCACTGGTTACTGCTCACCATTTAGAAATCATGATGCCCTAATTCCTTATTTCTGGAAGTCCCCAGTTACAAGTTTAGCAAGTGCAGGGCAGTCATAGATCTTTTTCTCCTTAAGCCTCAGCCACACATTTGTCTATTTAACTACATGTATATCTCTCACCTTCTAATCACATAATTCAAGGCAGCATGCACACTTCCAGAAGATCTCCCATTCAGGTACTAACTATATCCATAACTGCTTCTGTTCAGCAAGGCTGCTTTATCATGACTTGGAAACCTGACAGAACCTTATAGGAGACTAACAGATGTATTATGCATAAGTACAAGGGTAACAAAAGGCCATGAAAGAAACAAGGCAGCAGCCCTGCTGTTTGACCTCCAGAGGAACTGGCTGGTCACTGTGTGAGGCAGGATGCCGGACTACAGGGACCACTGGTCTGATCCAGCAGGGCTCTTCTTATGTTCTTACATTTCAACCTCATGGCTCTTCCCCTTCAAATTTGTTTCCTCTGTGCACATAAAAAGCATTATCCTCTATGCATTGACACAAATACACTGAGAATAATTTTGGATGAGTAGCTGCAAGATAAAACAGGAGTACAGTGGCACCATAAAGACTAACACAATTTATTCCAGCATAAGCTTGCACAAATCAATGCATCTGATGAACTGTGGTCTAACTCACAAAACCTCAGAGTGGAATAAACTTGTCAGTTTTGAAGATGGTACTGGATTCCTGATCTATTCTATGTATACAAGGGCCAATGCTCCCTCTAAGCTGTGGAGTCTTGTGAGGAAAAGTTCTACTTTGTGAGCTACTGGCATTTAAATTGTGAGTGAGCAATTTGGCTACTGCATAAATTAGTTTGCTCTGGAGCCATCCTTCCTGAGCTAAGACAAAAATCTGAGCTGGAGGCTAAAAAACTGTGAACTAGCTCACACTAACTCAGTTTAGAGGGAACACTGACAAGGGCAACCATTTTATGCATCCAAAAAAGCAAGCAGTGCCCTATTCCCTCCATGGCCATGATATGGGAGTGTTCTCATGTAAGCCTATACGCATACATAGCATAACCACATATAATTTAAATATTTCCAGGTTATACATGGCAAGTTTCATCATACACCAGAAGAAACAGCAAGATGAGACACCCCCCCCATTTCCCCCCAACTCTTTCATTCAGACTCTTCCTCAGTTTCCTCTTTCCCTTCCACCCCGAACTCCTCAGCACTGCCCTGAGAACCCAGAACAGAATGTGAAACTCCTGTGCCATACCAAAGATCCTCCAAGGCCCGTCACGGATTCCATCCTTACTCTGCATGAAGCAAATCCATAGAGTGTGCGTTTTTGTTTAAACGACCAAAAAGCTATAGGAGATCAGTAGCCCGGTTCTGTGCATGGGTTCACCCGGAAGTTAACTTCGGGATCCACGGATGGGGGGGGGGGGGAGAGAGCCTGCATAAGGAACTGCAGCCTTCCTTAAAGGTAACCAGCCGGCTGAGATGAGTCAAGAGAAGTTACTCATTTTCCTTCCCGCTGTAACTCCCCCCCCCCCCTCCCACGAGGAAGGAATCGGGAGAGAGATTCAGGCCGGAAGTTAGGGGGGGGGAGTAAAAGAAGGGCGAGAAATGGGGTGGAAAAGAAAGAATAATCGAGGGGTTGGGGAGAGAATGGGCGGGGGGAGCAGGAAGCCCTTAAAACGGAGGATTGGGCATGCGCTGCAGAACCGTCCCCATCCTTCCCTCAGCCCACCGACTCTTTTCAGCCAGTCCTCGGTCGCGAAGGAAGACGGCCTCAGCAACACCCCTCCTTTCCGGCCCCGCCGCCACCTCCGCGAGGGAAGGAAAGAGAAAAGGCAGCTCTTGCTCCCTCCCTCTCCCTCTCCCTCCAGAGCCGCCGCCCGCCGCCGCCTCCTCGAGGCTCTCGCGTGTCCAGCCGGGGCCCAGCGCCGCCGCCACCCCTCGCCTCAAGCCCCGGCTGGCCCTCCGCTCGGGAAGTCCCTTCGCCACCGGCCGCGTCCCGTTCTCGCGCCGCTTTCCCCGCCCTTGGCCGAGTGAGGCCGCCTCGCCCCGCCTGAAGAGTGGACTCACCGAGGACGAGGCCGGAACAACCGCCCCAGCCGCTTCCACACAGAGCGGGCCAAGATGGCGGGCGGGCAGCCAAGCCGGCGGCGCCTCGCGACGTCTGACCTCACCACGCCACGTAGCGGCGGAGACGGGTCACGTGACGGGAACCCGCCTTCTCGCCGAGGCTCCCGGCGCGCTCTAGAACCAGGGGAGGAGGGGACGCGGTGTTTGGCGCCCCTGCAGGGGGCTGTGGGAACTGCAGGGCCGGTTCCGGTTTCGAAATGACCTGTAGGTTTCATGCATTTCTGAAGACGTTTTGTGATTTTGTTCATTTTAATAGTGGTGGGGTACCTTAAAGACTAATAAACTTGATCACAGAATAAGCTTTCCAGAGTCATCATATGTATGTAGTGTACGTGTATAATAAGACGGTTGAGTTTATGTTAAAAGCTGATGAAGTGAGCTCTGACTCCCTGAAAGTTCATGGTGGAATAAGTTTTTTAAAAATATTTTTCATATATGCATGTGTGAGTGTGTGTGCACCTGGAAGTCATGGCGACCTCTGGTGACTGACCCCTGCTTGGGGGCCTGGAGAATATTAAGAGAATAAAGCCTGCCCCCCCCACCTCCTGACTGCTGGTATTCCATGGAGGTCTCCCATCTAAGTACTTGCCAATGTTGACCCTGCTTAGTTTCCGAGATCAGGCTTGCCTGGGCAATCCAGGTCAGGGTTTGATGGAATTAAATTTGTTACTCTCTAGACTCTTATAGAATTGGAAGGGACCTCCAGAGTCAGCTAGTCCAGCCCCCTGCACAATGCAGGAAATTCACAAATACCTTGTTTTCTTTTATGCTGTAATATGTCTGCCCTTCTGGAATTAATCTTTTTAATATGATATATTATAATGCAACTTTTTTTAAATGACAGGGTGAGTGGAAGCAGATACAGGAAAAAACTGTGGAGTCCACCAGGATTCTTCTTTAGGTCAGAAGTCAAGCAAAACAAATGAACAGACATTAAAAAATAAAGGGAGTGGTGGAAAGGAGAAGATGTGGGTACAAACAGTGGAACAAGGGTTCTCTGCTTAACTAAAGTGTGTAGATTGCCACTTCATGGCATTTGCTCAGTTGTCATGAAGGCTTAGCCTCTGATCACTCTGGTTCTGGCAGCCTAGGATTGACGACCTCCAGGTTGATCTTGGAGTTCTCCCAGAATTACACCTGATCTCCAGGCTACAGAGACTTCAGTTCCGCTGACAGAAGTGGCAGCTTCAGAGGGCAAAGTCTAGGGCACCACATCGCTGCTGATATTCCTTTCCCAACTCTGTCTCCAAATCTTCAGGAATTTTCCAACCAGGAGTTGGTAACCGTACAGTCAGTCCATCTTATGTAACAAGGAGAATGCTAAGTTTCCCTTTTCCCCTGCCTAGATGAATGGGGAGAAAGGTGTGTGTATATGAAAAGAAAGCACAGTGTAAATTCTAGTAAAGACAAGCACCAGAGAACCACAGAGTACCAATGGGTGGGCTAAAGCACCTGGTGGGAACAAGATGTTTCTCTGGGGATCTGTTGTGGGGCAGTGGCTTTGCTTCTGTTGCGCAGCAGTGCCTCTTTGTGCTCAAAAATGGGGGCTGTTTTGGTTGCGGCTTGTGGGGGAGGAACCCCAGCTAGGATTGCCAGCCTCCACCCCCAAAATCTCCAGGTATTTCCCGATCTGGTGCTGGCAACCCTAGCAGCCCCTCCCCCTCCCCGCCACTTTTACACACACTGAATAACGTGCTTTCAATCCACTTTCAATGCACTTTGCAACTGGACTGGTCGCCGAAGTGAATTGATAGCATGTGTGAAAGCGCCCAAATTGAGCACCTGAAGACTTTTAGAAGACAAAGAGTTGGATTTAAACTGTGCCCTTCACTCGGAGTCTTAGAGGGCCTTACAATCTCCTTCCCTTCCTCTCCCCACAACAAAGACCCCGTGAAGTAGGTGGGGCTGAGAGAGCTCTGAGAGAACTGTGATTGACCCAAGTTTACTCAGCTGGCTTCATGTGGAGGAGTGGGGAATCAAACCTGGTTCTCCAGATTAGACTCTGCCGCTCTTAGCCAGTGTTCTCTCTAAGCTGAGTTAGTGTGAGCTAGCTCACAGTTCATTAGCCTCCACCTCACACATTTTTGTCTTAGCTCAGAAAAGATGGCTCCAGAGCAAACTAATTTATACAGTAGCCAAATTGCTTGCTCACAATTTTAATGCCAGTAGCTCACAAAGTAGAATTTTTGCTCACAAGACTCCACAGCTTAGAGGGAGCACTGCACCACTACACCAAACTGTACACCATTTCCCCACAGCTGCTGTCAAGCTGCAGGGGCAGCGAGTCAGGTCCAAGTTGGACCCAGCTCATTACAAAACTTGTTGTGTAGCTTGGCCTGTCAGGAAAGTGGGGTGTATGTAACAGTTCCTCTCTGTGAAGGGAAAAAGCTGACATCAGTTTCTGGACTTAATGTTCTAGCAGTGGGTATTTTTAGATGGTAATTATCGACCCTAGGTTGGTTGTCCTTTTGTCCATCCTGACTCTGTTTCTCATCAACTTCATTGGGTGCCCTGAATTCTAGTATTAAAAAAGGGAGAAAAACTTCTCTATCCCTTTACTCCACCTCATGCATGTTTATTTAGTAAATTGTATGATAATTTAGTAAGTTGTATAATAATGTAATTATAATTGTATAAATCTCCTCCCTCATGCCCATGGCCTCTTTTAAAACAGTTTTGTTTAGGTGATATAACTTTTTCAAGGCGAGTCTCTTGTTACACAATGACATCTTATCTTCTTTCATTTAAATACATTGTTATTCTGGATCTCTTTATGGGGCAGGGAAGTCCTCTACACAGGGGTGTCAAACATATAGCCCACGGGCTGGAACCAGCCCATCCAGGGTTCTTATCTGGCCCCCAAGCAACTGATTACCTTTACTTCCAGATGACAGAGGCTGTGCATTATGTCCCTGTATACTGTCCCCGTGCTAATAGGCGGTGGAAGTGGGAGGATGGGCATCAGAGAGACTGTAAGGAAATACTGTAAGAGTGTCAATATTTTAAATACGTTTGTATTTGGAATAAAAATAATATCATTCACTGGGGTTGCCTGTGTCCCTTTGTAAAGCTTATATCTCACATACCTGGCATTACATTTTATGGCCCACAGGGCCCAGATCTGGCCCTTGTAACAAATGAGTTCGACACCTCTGCTCCACAGTTTAAATAGGTCGTTAAAAAGAAAAATAATTAAGTACTGCATCCCTTGCGCCTCCTCCTCTTTGAAAACAAAATTTAAATAGTCTCTGTATATGAAAGTACTCTCCAACTTCCCTTCCTTGAGCCAACTAGACTAATTACGTATAATAAGAACAAACCCATCTACATTTCCCACCCCCCACAAAGTTTTATGTTACTAGCCACTGTAACAGGCCCCTGCTTCTTTCCACCACACAATTTTACAACTTATTAGTAAAGCAAAGTACCTTAAGACCATAAGGACAAGTCTCCATAGTGTGATATGAAAAAACTATATTAGTGTGGCCTAATTCATACATATGTAAATCATCTTCAGCTTCATATTGGAGAAAGTTGGTGCCCTGGCGCTTGGTGTAGAGCCAGTTTGGTGTAGTGGTTAAGTGTGCGGACTCTAATCTGGGAGAACCGGGTTTGATCCCCCACTCCTCCACTTGCACCTGGCTGGATGACCTTGGGCAAGCCATAGCTCTCTGTACCAGCTGTTCTCTCAAGGACAGCTTGGAAAAGAGCTCTCTCAGCCCCACCTACCTCACAGGGTGCCTGTTGTGGGGAGGGGAAGGGAAAGGAGTTTGTAAGCTGCTCTGAGACTCCAAGTGAGTGAAGGGTGGGATATAAATCCAATCTCTTCTTCTTCTTCTTCTCCTGGAATCACAACTCACCTCCAGACTAGAAAGATCAGTTCCCCTGGAGGAGATGGCAGCTTTGGAGTGTGGACCCTGTGGCATTACATCCCTGCTGAGCTCCCTTCCCAGGGTCCACCCCCCAAATCCTCAGGAATTTCCCAAACTGGAGTTGGCAGCCCCAGTGGGGGAAAAGTTGGTTGCTGTTTTTTTTTACAATGCCTGGTGGCAATGTATAAAAGTGCAGCAGTTTGGGACTCTGTTCCTTCTGTATTCAAAATATGATGGGATACTCCATTACACAAAACAAATACCTTCAATGAGAAAATAATTTATAAATCTGTCAGTTATAGCAGCTAAATTACTAAATGCAAGAAGGTGGAAGAAAAAATAATTAAAAAGAAGAGCCAATTTGGTGTAGTGGTTAGGAGCGTGGACTCTAATCTGGGAGAACCGGGTTTGATTCCCCACTCTTCCACATGCAGCTGCTGGCGTGACCTTGGGTCAGTCACAAGTTCTTTCAGAGCTGTTCTCTCAAGAGCAGTCCTCGAAAGAGCTCTCTCAGCCCCACCTACCTCACAGGGTGTCTGTTGTGGGGAGGGGAAGGGAAAGGAGTTTGTAAGCCGCTCTGAGACTCTGAATGAAGGGCGGGGTATAAATCCAATCTCTTCCCTTCTTCCCACTATTTCTGCATGTTATAACAAAAATTGCAATGATATCAATAGCGGATAAAATGTCCTTTCAGTTAAAGGGAATGGAGGTTACTTCTGTATCGAGTTTTTATGACAAATAGGTTGTATTCCATCAATATTCTGAATCAAACATTGGTTTAAGGAAAGATAACACTAATTTTAATCGTGTATATACACCGTCTATACACCTTTGATCTTGCCACACTCTTTCAGTGTGGGCAGGGTCCCGCTGCTCAGCTGAGCTGTATTTGACTCAGGAGCAGAATGGAGGTGGGCAGCAAAGCCAGCTTTGGCCAAGTTGTGATCTTCCTGTACAGCTCATGGGCCCAGATGGACAGCTCTTCTACAAGAGGCAAGGTGCATTTACCCTTTTAGTTAACTACTCATTGAACATAGATGAATACAGCATCACCAACTTTACTGCATTAGCCGCCATGGTGTACTGTTCAAAGATTTTTTTAAAACAATCACATCAGCCATCAAAATAAAACCGCAAAGGACCACTGTGGCCACTGGTCTTAAAAAACAGCAATCCAGAACTCTAGGCAATACAAAACAGCCATATCCATCAGATATGTTCATACCTTCCAGCCCATCACCTCTTGTGATAATCTTCAAGCCAGCAGCTAAGGCAAATGCAGCGTGTGCCTCTGTCACTTTAGTTTCTTCCTCTCCTGTTTCTTTAGGCCACCTCTGTTTCTATGCCACTTTTGCACAGAAACTGTTCAAGGTGACCTAAAGGGAATTGTGAAAGGTATGGACAGAAAGATCCAGGCATGACAAATGGCATCCAAAAATGTGGGCAACAAAGCAGGTGATGAGGCACTCAGAGGTCCTAAACCTCTGAATCCCAGATGCAGGAGGCAACGTTAGGGGAAGGTCTTGGCCTCCATGCCCTGTTGTTGGCCCTCCAGAGAAATTGATTAGCCACTGTGTGAGACAGGATTCTAGACTAGATGGACCACTGGTTTGATATAGCAGATCTTTCTGTATTTTCACCACAAATGGAGGCAGAGACTCTCAAATGTTTTCACAGGATAGCAGAGCTGTTGTGATATGGTGATAGTAGCCCAATAAGTTGCCAGTTACCAGTGCAGCTATATCATAAAAAACTCCCAAGTTCTAATCTGCACTTTGCCTTTAATACAGTCAATACCTGTCTGAAATTCTAATGCATTCCTGTAGGATAACAGTTTCCTTTTACAGTTAATAGGAGACAGTTATGTGGCAACCTTTCCAGCAAGAACTACCATTGCTTTCCCCTCTCTTAAAAGATCCAAAGTCAAGCAACTAGCGCATAATGCTAGGAAAGAATGGTAAGAGAAGACCTCAGCTTGAAACCACCAATGTCCACTTGTCCCAAACTGTACAGGCCCAAAATACAAACAAAAAATACTAAAAGGTTATTTCTGACAGATGGATACTTTCTTTTCTAATTTAACTTTATATAAGAGACCCTATCCCAAGGATTCAAGGAGGGTAATGACTAAAACTCAATGTATTCACAGCATTAAAACAATAAAATGCTGCATACAGGCAACCCATATTCTGTGCAGCAAAACCAGCATTCTCTGACCTGCATAAAGCTGTGAAAAGTTTGCTTTATTTTTCATAATTCTAGTTTTGGTATATGGGAAGAGAATTAAGGAATTTTGCACAGAAACCCCACCTCAGAGTGTTGGTAGTCCCAATCAGCTACCCACTCATCCAGCCCCCCCCCCCAGCTTCAGAGATTTCAACCCACAGCAAAGCCCCCAAGAAACTCACAAAAAAGCTGAAATTTTTAAGAAGCCGAATTTTGTACCTGCACTATTCTGCCCTTCCACCAACTGTTAACCTTATTCATATACAATTGCTTCATTCAAGGGTGTAGACTTTCCAATTTCCCGGGGGGGGGGGGGTAGGGGTGCTGGGGCTGGGCTGCCAGCTCCCTCTCTCTTCCTCCTCCAGGAGCTGGCAGGGTGGCTGTTGGGTGCTGTGCTCTGGGGTGAGTGGCCCGCCTGCTGCTGGGGCTGAGCAGTGGAAGGCCTGCAACGGGTCCTTGGGCGGGCGGGTGGTGATGGAGCTGATGGCGGTGGTGCTGAGTGCCCCAGTGTGGTCAACGGCCTTCTGGTGGCACCTGCCGGAGGAGCAGCAGGCACTGGAGCTGCTGAGCTATGGGCTGGCAGGCTGCATGGTAGTGGTGGCGGGGTGCACCTTCTGTGTGCTGTATGGGCGCTACTCAGTTGAGGTCCTTACCTGCTTGCCTGGTTTCCCCCCCCCTCCCCGGGCCAGAAGTGCAGCTCCTTCGCTTCCCAGTGGGCCCCCTAAGTGTCAAGGAAGGCAAAGCTCGCAAGCCAGAGGAAGGCACACCTGGCCCGGCCGGGACCCCCGCCAGAACCCCCTGCCCTTCCCTCTTGCGCACCTGTAGGCATAGTGGGAGAGGGAGAGCCAGGAGAAGGCGGTTGGGCCAGTGGTGGAGCTGGGTGCCATCACTGCGGAGGACGAGGAGGAGTGGCAGCAGCCGGGAAGGAGGGCGCCTCCTGCACCACTCAGGCCAGGCGGGCCGGCACTGATTGCCCCAGGGGGTCTCATTCACCCTTGGAAAATTTGGGGGGGCTTAAGCTCCCCAGCCCCCCTGTAGATGATGCCTATGCCTTCATTTCCATACTTGATGGAGCAAATCGAAGTCCTGTCTGAGGTGCTGAGCTACATGATGGAGAGGTTTGAGCTGGGCCTAAACACATTCTCTGGATGGAGCTCGCTGGCGCATTTATTAAAACTCACCAGATGTTCAGGGACCTGATTTGGATTGGGACTGTGGCATGAACGGCTTTGAAGCCTTTTCCCCCTGCACTGTTTTCCCAATCAAAAACAGACCTGGGTGGAAGGCTGCTTAGAGAAAATGGACACGCACTGAGGAACTTGCACACATGCCTCTTCATAGTGGGCAAGCGGCATTCCCTTCAGGCCATTTTTTAAAATCAGGTAAATGGCAGGGGTGGGAGGCTTAAAGCCTGCCTCCCCTCAGGCTATGGTCTCAGTTCAAAGGGTCCCTGTGCACCAGAGATAAGTGACTTCTTACTTTGTTCAGGCCGATTCCAGTTAAGCCCTGACTTGGGATTTCTGATCACCTTCCTGTCCGCTTTGGATGGTGCTTTTTGGCCATTTAGTAAAACACAGGCCACTTAAAGAGAACCAGAAATGCTACCTGCAGGTCTCAATCACTGCTGATACAGTTAGATAGTCACTCGGAATGGCCAGGTATAAGCAATTTATATAGTAATTTTTTAAAAAAAGATTTGGATGAGGGTACATTTAGAAAATGTTCATGGTTCCAGTAGGTGTAATCTGTTAGTTCTGGCAAGAATTCCAAGCTCTTTGATTATCCTCCGCTCCCTGCAATAAAAGAAGACACAAATCTTTTTAGTACATGTATGCAAGTGAATGGGTATTATCTTTTATTTTAAAAAGGGATGTATGCAATGGAATTACTGTGTTCCAATGTGAACATAATTGCTGGGATAAGAATGCCAGCTTCTGAAGTGCTTCCAGTGGAGTACCAAGTCAAATTCAAGGTTTTGGTGTTACCTTTAAGGCCTTGAGCGGTCAAGGACCAATGTATCCGTGGGACTGCCTCCTTTAGTATGTCCCCAGGAGAGTGTTATGCTCTTTGGATAACAATCTGCTGGTGATCCCTGATCCTAAAGACATCCAGCTGTCCTTGACTAGGGCCAGGGCTTTTTCAGTCCTGGCCCAAACCTGGTGGAACTCTGCGAAACAGTACCAGGGCCCTGCGGGATCTTATGCAATTCCACAGGGCCTGTAAGGCAGAGATGTTCTGCCAGGCTTTTGGTTGAAAGCAGTGACGGCTTACACCTTGGCCAGCACCATCCTTCTACTCCTCTTCTTTTCAGACTGTTTTTACTTCCTCCCCCACCCACGAGGTGATCACGAGCCAGAAATGGAAAAGACCCTGCAATTTCCACCACTTGATATTTAAAATTAATGTGCTGACATTAATGCTGTTTGTAGTCATTTTGTAGTTTTAATGTTTTATCATGTTGTATATTGCCCAGAGCCCTACAATGGTAGGGCTTGGGCGATTCAGAAATGTAATATAATAAATAAATTAATAATAAATATGGAGTGAATCCCTGAAGGCTGGTGGCTGAGGACTTTAGGCCATGGTGGTAGTGGTGAAAAGTGTCATCAATTCACAGCTGACTGATGGTGACCCTGTAGGGTTTTCAAGGCAAGACAGGTTCAGAAGTGGTTTGCCATCGCCTGCTTCTGTGTTAACAACCCTAGATTTCCTTGGTCGTCTCCCATCCAAGTACTAACCAGGGCTGACCCTGCTTTAGCTTCTGAGATCTAATGAAATTAGGCTCACCTGGGCCATCCAGGTCTGAGCTTTGACCATGCCACTGTTCAAGTATTAATGACTTTTTCCAGAACTTTTGCCCCAGGGTAAAACAGATCTGGCCTGTTTGTGCTCAGATACGGGACGAGAGGTTGGATTTTCTGCAGAGACTTTTGATCCTCTCTCTTAGACCCTTCTGCATGATTCATTTGGGCACGTTAGAGAAATGGGGACAAGCTAGAGACAGCCACAATTTTTACCTGCAGGAATCGATTTTCGCTGGTCCTGTTACAGATGAGAAAGTGTCTGAGTGTTTGGAAAATGTTTGTAATATTTTTGATTACGCAAAGTCTGGTAGACGTGCATTGTTAATTCCGGGAAACGGTTCAGAAAATATTCCTCGGGCTTCTCCAATATCTTCTTCACCCTCAGATGGAAGAAAGCATTCATCTTTTTATTATGAGAGGGCTAGTTAGTTGCACACACACAAAAAAAGTATGCAGGCTCCACAGTTGTTTTATTCCTCATATCAGCACCCAAGGGTCATTTCGTAGAAAAAGAGGTGCAGGAGCTCATTAGCATAACTCATTAGCATATGCCACTGACATCACCCGCCAAATGTCAGTTTCAGCCCCATTATACTCTATGGGCCATTGAAGGCAATGGCAAAAACTCATAGGGTATATGAGGGGCTGGAGGAGAGGGAGTTTGAGGGAGAGGCTCCAAACTTGCAGGGTAGCTGCTGGGGCCTCTCCCTGAAATACTTTTTCCCCACCATAGAGAACAATGGAGGGAATGGGGGCAACCTGTTTGGGGGCCTGTAGAATTGGACCCGTAGCCCAATCTTCTTGAAACTTGGTAGGTATTTTGGGGAGAGGCTCCAGCAGCTACCCTGCAAGTTTGGAGCCTCTCCCTCAAACTCACTCCCCTCCAGCTGCTTTTTAATCCACCGCCGAATTTCAGCGGCAATTTGGCGGCGGGCCGAATCAGACCAGAGAATCTGATTCGGCCTGTGGCTGCCCTAGTGCCCACTCCTGGGCTGGCGGAGCTCTGCTCCGCCTAGCTCCGGCCCCAAATGACCCCTGTCAGCACCTCTGCTAGAAGATGCTGGTCAGTTTCCCCAGATCTCTGCTTTATGCTTCTGGCTGGTTTTTCAAAGGTCAGAAGTGCTCTGTTCAACAGAATGCCCACTGACCTCTCCCATGTAATGATGAAGCATGGGAAAAGAGACTCTTAAAAAGGGCAAGAGCCTTTCAGGTCTTAGAACTGGCAAAGCTACATTACCTTGAGTTTCTAGCATACAACTTCCCTAGTCTGGTCACATTTTTGTCATCAGCTCAGTCCTCCCCTATTCATAGATGTTACATGTGATGCTGTCTCAGCAACATTTGTTTTTTCTTGTCGGCTTCTTTCATCCGCTAAATGTCTCCACTATCCACTCTTGTTAGATTCCTGCATTTCAGTCCTTGTTGCCTCTCCCTGATCTAACCGTGCTAAAGAGACTGGGAGTTTTCAATTAGGAGAAAAAACAGTGACTAGTGGGGAATATGACAGAGCTTCATAAAATTATGCATGAGGCGGAGAAAAGGGATACAGAGAACTTTTCTCCCTTTCCCATAATACTAGAGTTTAGAAGCACCCAGTGATGTTCATGTGAACAGATGCAGGGCAAAAAAAAAGATGTACTTTTTTACTCAGTGAGTAACTAAATTGTGGACCATGCTGCCAATTAACGTCACATTGGCTACGAATATAGATGGCTTTAAAAGGAGATTAGGTAGACTCATGTCCAGACCATCAGTAACCACTAGCAAGGTGATTAAAGAGAACTACCATGTCCAGAGGCAGCAAAACATCTGAATACCAAAGTTAGAAGCCAGTATCAGAGGAGGCCTTAAACTCTTGCCCTGATGTTGGCTCTCTAGGGTAACCCTTTTGGCAACTGTGAGAAACAGGATGCTGGACTAAAGGGGCAGCTAGTCTGATCCAGCAGGGCTCTTTTTAACAATCTGCATGTCCATGCCACCACACCACTCAAATTCAGATTCCCCCACAACTGCACTGAAATAATTTAAAAAAGGGAAGTCAGAAGACATTTCATACTTACTTTCATCTGTAAGCTTTGAACTGGGAGTCTGGGGTATAAACCTTAGCCACAAGATGGCATTTCCTAAGAGTTTAGAATGGTGTTTCCAGAGAGTTTATCTCTCCCATAGCTGATATCTTGCAACAGGTGCTGCAACATTTTTGAGTCAGTAGGCACCTTTGGAATTCTGACATGGTGGTGGGCACAACCACAAAATGGCCACTGCAGAGAGCATGTCCACAGAGGTCACAAACACATGCACACACACATACACATGAAGCTCAAAGGCAGGGGACAAGAGGAGTAACTAAAAATACACTGGCAAATAGAAGTGAAAACACAGAACATACTACATTACAAGAAGAGAGAGAATAAAACCAACACTATGGTGGCGGCTCCTGCTGCTGAAACTTGCGCAGCCAATCAGACCTCCAATGACCACTCAGAAGCCCTGATGGGCAGGAGCCCCACCTGGTCACACCCACTTTCTGAAAATACTTGGTGGGTACCAGGAAAGGTATCAGCGGCCATCACGGCCCCCACGGGTACCATGTTGGAGACTCCTGTCCTGCAATGTACACAATGAGCTTGATATCTGCAAGTAAGGGAGGGTGAGAGGACAAACAAGGCATGGAAATGTAGCCTGAATCTTACCCAGAAGGCTTGGCATATCTACAAAGCTAACGAAATATGCGCTCACTTACTGATCATTCTTCTCCTGGAGGTGTTCCCCAATATTCCTGATTAGCCTCAGTAAATCTGTCACACAGTCCTTATAAACGTTCTTGCCCATACAGTCCAGAACCTCCTGGTCTATCTGAAAAAGTCTCATTGTCACTGTTATTATTCGGCACTCATAAAAACTCACACCACAAGAGAATTCTCACTTGCAGCTGACAGATTCCACTCACAAAAGCATAACGTATACTCTATGGAAGGGTTTAAAGTTTGGCAACATTGCAAATCAATTTAATGTACATTTTATAGGGATGCCAGCCTCCAGGAGGGACCTGGGGACCCCCCAGAATTACAGCTCATCTCTAGACTACAGAGATCAGTTCCCCTGGAGAAAGTGACTGCTTTGGAGGGTGGACTACATGGCATTGTAGTTCACTGAGGTCCCTGTATTCCCCAGGCTCCACTTATAAATCTCCAGGAGTTTCCCAACCTGGATCTGGCAACCCTACTCCCACACACCCCGCCTGTGGCCAGGGGGGACCCAGTAACCTTATGTACATAGGAATTAAGGTTTCCTAGATCACTATTCTGGCTGGTGCAATGTAGTCAGAGGGTTACACTAGAACACTTTCAGAGGGTAGACTAGGATATGGAAGTTCAATGTTCAAATCTCCAGTGAGTCCTGAAGCTCTCTCTGTGTGGCTTTTTTTCTCAGCCTAACCTCCCTCATAGAGTTGTTGTGGAAACCAGAGATTATCTCCCTGAGCTTCTTGGAAGAAGAGCAGGATCCAAATGTTACTGTATAGACATTCCGTGTCCAGTAATCTCTGGGAACTCTCAAGAAGGCATAAAGATGATAGCCATCCTCTGTAGTTTTTCATTGATGCGTGATATTCAGAGAAACGCTGCCTCTGAACACAGAGGTTCCATATAGTTAACAGAGCTCATCATCATTAATGGATATATCCGCCGTGGTTTTTTAAAACATTATCACAAGTTTGTTTAATAGTGCAACAGGAACCTGTTTATTTAATCTCAGATATCTAAAGCTCCTTGTAGAAATTCCCAGGCAGACCCTAAATGCAAGGAAAAGCTGAGGAGCATTTTACTGAGGCCAGTAAATATTGAAAGCACATGTACTTGGATGTTTTAAAAATATTTCTGCTTCACTTTCCTCCCGCACTGTGGGACTCAAAGTGAGCTGACTGTAAAATTACTTACGTTAAAAACAAAATACAGAAAGCAGCCTTATTAAACATAACTGCCCCTTCAGAGGTCATTAAAAATGTACTTAAACAACTCCGCTTTCCCAAGTTTCCAGAATGTCTGAAGAGTGCTTTTCTCACCTCTTCCGGGAGGCCATTCCATAGTCTTAGGGAACAGAACAACTAACAGACCCCAGGGATAACTGGAGCTACAATATAGGCTTATGTGGCAGTAGATGGCCCCTTAGATATGAGGCTCCCAAGCTGCAAAGAGCTTAAATGGTTAATAACAGCATCTTGAATTGAATATGGAAGCAAACTAATTACCAGTGTGAAGAGTTCTACCAGGGGCTGTCTTAGCTATGGGTCATCTGAGGCACGTGCCCTAGGCCGGGTGGGCCCCTGACCACTCAGTAGGGTTGCCAAATCTGGGGTGGGAAATTCCTAAGATTTGTGGAGGTTCACGACCCTGCTGCCCACAGCTGTGCCCCCTCACCGAATGGAGGGGGGAAAAAGCAGCTACCCCTGTCCACCCTCAACAGGGCTTGGGCATCAGCCAGCCCACACATCCTCCTGCCTTTCTTGGGCTTGGGGTGGCCCAGGCATGGTGGAGGGGCAGTGATTCTGTGGGCCCATCCTGGAGGGCCCAAGAATCACTAAGACCATCCCTGATTTCAAACTTGGAATAATATGCATAACAGAGTCCCTACAATCCCACTTAATTCTGCTGCATTATGAATCAATACACACTTCAAGGTTAACCTCAGGGTGATTCACACGTAGAGCAGGACATGCTGCAGAGCTGGGGAGCAGTCTGATTGTGCATGCCGCAAACAATCATTTGACTTAGACCACAGAAGATTATCATGGGCATAAGTTGCCATCATGTCTGTGACTTAAGTGATAAACCACAGCCCTGCGTAGTTGCCATACAGGTTCATATGGGTGGAGACAGTCCCTTTGATATGAGGGTCCTCGGTTGTGACGAAAGAAGAAGCTTCTGGATTAAGAGAACAAAACAGACAAAACCCAGTTCCTGTTCAAGCCCTGAAATGGAGAGTGTAAGAGCTCTTACATAGATCAGTCAAAGATCATAGTTCTGCAGCCTCAATTAGTCTCAGGCTGTGCAGAAAAGGGAGGGGGGTTTGTTGCACAGTCTGAGACAAACTGAGGCTGCACAAGGATGCAGTTTGCATTTTATGGGTGGACTGAGACATGTGACTTTCCATCGGGTCTCTTTAAGCCTTAAGAAAGCTTTCCCCACTATGTCTTGCTCTGTGAATATCTTACCTTTTTCTTCCAGTCTTTGAAATGGTTCTTGCCACTATTCAAAGCCTCTAGAATTGCTCTGCTCTCTGCCTGTTTAGCATTGCGCTTTTCATTCCCAACATCTCTTAAAAACCTGTATTTCCTGCCAAAGAGAAGGCAACTGTAAAAACAGTACGCTTCCACTGCCAGGATAAGAGCAGCAATGATGACCCACAAAGCCACTGTGTTCATATAGCACAGTCAGCCTGAAAGATGCAGGCAAGTGAATTGTACTTGATAAAACACACCATTACTATTCACCACTCCTGCCACAAGACAAGAAGGGCTGATGCTCAGCCTTGGTTTTTCTGTCTCAGAGCTTCACAAGCTGCCTTTGCAATCCCACTGCTGTCTGCCATACTCCTTTAGTAGCATTGCTTACCTGCTTGTTTCCTTTTGCCAGCATCCTGCTAACCTTCCTTAGTGTCCTGTTGCCCATCATGTGTTTTTTTTTTAATTTAAGGGCAATTTTTCAGCCTGCCCTTCTCCTAAAAAGGCTCAAGGGGGGGGGAATACAATGATTTTTACAATTTACCAGAATAAAACAGTTTAAAGCTACATATACAGCACAGATTTAAACAAATTCAGACAGCCATAAAGATATTGTTCTCCTGGAAGACCTGTCTAATTACACTGCTGTCACAACACCAATGATGTGGGAGCATTCCTGGCCTGCCTAGGATTTGATCATACAGGATCCACGGCTGAAAAGGTTCTGGAGCAGGCAGATATAGATCTAAACTGCCCTTGTGATGGGATGGAACTCTTGAGTAGGCCTTGGTTTGATAAGCTGAGCTGTCACCCAGGAGTACGTTACAAAAGGTGATCCTGAAGAAACGTGGGTCCTAGGCCAACGAGAGTTTTAATAGGTCATAACCAGCGCTTTGAATTGGACCCAGAAGCAAAGAGGCACCCAGTGTATTAGCTTTAATGCTGGTAAAATATGGGAGTTGTGGCTAATTCCAGACAGCTGCAGCGTTTTGAACTAGGTAGGAATCACTGTCAAAGTCAGCCCTATATAGAACACACTACAGTAGTCCAGCCTCAAGGTTATCATAGCATGGGTCAGTGTGGCCAGAACAGCTGATAGTCAAGATAAGGAACTAATTTTGATGCCAAATGCAGATAGTAGGTTGCAGTTTAGCTGCTGCATTAACCTGTTTCTCCTTGTGAAATAATTTATTATTATAAAATAATAAATGATAGTGGAACAGGATCTAACAACACTCTTAAATTCTTAAAGGAGATGGCCAAAGGTAACAGCACCACATCAAAAGTGGGTAGTGCTGTATTCTCCAGAACCTTGTCCTTGCCAACCAGCATCACTTCCATCTTGTCTGGATTAAGCTTCAACTTGCTCTCCCTCAGCCATTTGACTACAGCTGACAGGCACTGGATTTGGACAGAGCAACTTAAACGAAGAACTGTGTAACTGGGTGCAATCAAGATATTGAAGACACCCTATTCCAAAACGTCAGACTGTGTCCTCCAAAGGACCTGACCAGACTCTAGACATCTCTACTACCTGATGTAAAAATGGATCTGAGAGCAGAGAACTGCACTAAGAACCACACAGAAAACATCACAGCTCATTGCTGATTCTTGCATATCTTGGGACCCAATCTTCGGAGTCAACAAATGCCTGAAACACCCTAAATAACCATGCTGGACATGACTCAGCTGAAACAGTGGTAGTGGAAAAGTCAACTTTTCCTATCACTGCCACCTCACAGGCCTACAAACAAGCTCTGTAGAATGCTCTGTCAGGCTTAGCCTGGGTTTTCCACCAAAGGCAGCCTAGCCATCTTCCTATCCTTTTCCGTTTGCCAAATACTGTGGTAAACTATGGGACAGGATCCCTTCTTCTAGGAGGAAAAGGACACTGAGATTGTAATGTAGTATGTTCTGTGTAGCAATCAGCCTGCCATGTGCTCCCAAGTAATGGCGCCCGCCGCATGCCCAGAGCACATGGTCAGGCAGAGAGGGGAGCTTGAATCTGGAGGAACAATAGACGTCCGGATTGAAAGCCTCCCCCAATGGGGGACCTAGGTTCTCCCTGGGGAGCCGATGCGGCCAAAGGCTCCTCCAGGGAACCTATGACAAACATACGCATATGTAAAGCCCCTATCAGGTCTTTTGGGTGCGACCGGAGGTGTGGCTCTGGCCAGCATATAATCAGGGCCCTGGAGCCCTGTAAGCATGCTTGTTCTGACCATCTACTGGGCATGCTGAATCACTCAATAAAGGCTTCATGATTTCACCGTTCCTGGTCTCCTGAGTCCAGTACTCTTCAGAGATGCAGCCCTTTCTTTTCCCTCAAAAGATTCTTACACTTAAATTTCACTACTCAGGTCCAAATTGCCACATGAGACATTAGGAGTTCTACGTATAGCGCTCCCAGCTTTAAATAATAGGTATTATGTGGGACCACAATTTAGAACAAGGATGCAGCATGGTGGGCTTCCCCCACACCATCCTCCTGACCTAAAACCACCCCTGCTGTGCTGCAGTTTGCCTCACTGGACAAATGTACAGGCCCTGAATTGCCTCAGATGTTCAGTTTTGAAGGCTTTGTCTTTTCAACAAATTGAATGGGTTGGAGTTCACTATTTTCCAAAATTCCATTTCAAAAGATTTATTTCCATGTATCATTTCATTCCTTTTCTGTGGCCAATTATAGTAATAATGGGGTGACTATGGCCAGGATCTAGGAGTCCTAGAGACTAGGTAAGAATGGGAGAATTGGATGCTCACAAAACACATTCCAAGTTTGTAACAACTTGGTTCACCTTCCTACAATACATCTCCAAAAACGATCTTCCGCACAACCCAAGTTACACACCTTGGCTCCACTTTTAACACTGCAAAGAATTAGAGACCTCGGAGGTTATAGAAAGCAGAGAGGTTTTACATGCCTCTCTTATGATCTGAATGACTGGGCAACCTTTAAGACATAAAGATTGAATATTTCGTAGCTAGGCAAATTATATGTTGTTAGAATTGTTTTTGAACTCTAGGAGGTAAACATCACATTATATTTAAGATGACTCTCCTTCTGTATCTGTGCTGTTCTACATGATGTGTGGTATGTTTGTTAAATTGTCAAATTATAAAATAAAAATAAAAAATTGGGAAAAAAAAAGAATCGGTGGTCGAGAATTTGCTGTATTAATTTGGTACTTACGTCTCATTGGGCCAGAAATAAGGATGCTGAATCAAGTTCTCCAGTTGTTCACTTGCTGGTGTTTTGTCATCAGGAGATCTCAGTCTTGCTCTGAGGTCTTCAATCTCAATATTGTCAACTATATCCTTAGGACACTGTGCAGGCAAATCTTCAAAACGTGTCTGGCCCATCATTGTGATGTATAAGACAAGCCTTTCGAGACCCTGTTCATGAGAGCAAACACCTATAGGTCTCTTGATCACAAAGTCATACACCCAAACAATTACAGTTTGCATTCATACATTTATCCTACAGAAAAATACTTAATTCTCATCTATAAAGCTGCTTCTCAAGGCCAAACTAAATGTGACATTTTACACAAGTTCCCAAGAGCCAGTTTGGTGTAGTGGTTAAGAGTGTGGACTCTAATCTGGGAGAACTGGGTTTGAGTCCCCATTCTTCCACATGCAGCTGCTGGTGCGACCTTGGGTCAGTCACAAGTTCTCTCAAGTTATAGCAACCCCATTGGAATGCCTGGGGTTTTCATTCCAATGGGATTGCTATACCGCTCTAGCGCTCTTAATCAGCTCTTAAAAAAAAAAGATCACCCGCGCGGACGAAAAAAGGTGCGAAAACACTTGTCGGAGGAGGAAGCACTTCAGGGGCATTTCACATAGCACTCCCGTAGTGCTTCAGGAACAGGAGAAGAACAGAAGAACACTTGGGAGGTTTCAAGGCAAACCGGCTCAGAAACGCTTCCCCAACAGGAGAGGCCCAGTTCTGTCTGAAATGGCCAATACGTTCCATTAGGGAACCGGTATTACAACGGTTCTGTCTGAAATGTCAGACAGAAACCGTTACTGAAGAGTTCCTGGAACGGAACATATTGGCTGTGTGAAATTCCTCTATTGTTCTACACTAAACTATGGCCCTTCAACCAATCTGCCTTGGGGTGGCAATACCGTCTGAGCTAGGTATTCTATCATTCAAGCCTGAACATATCAATTTACATTGCCAATTTAAAATATCAGACTTCATGGAAACAGTTCTCTGCAGGCTTTAGAACTGGTTCTTGTTGGAATAATGGCACTGGTTTGCTTGGTCTCAAAATTAATTACCGTATTTTTTGCTCCATAAGACTCACTTTTTCTCCCAAAAAAAGTGGGGGGGACAGTGTGTGCGTCTTAAACCTCCCTCACTTTTCCCAAGCCACGGCACCAAGCGGAGCTAGGTGCGTCTTATGGTCAGGTGCGTTTTATGGAGCGAAAAATACGGTAATCTGCCTGGGTTATTCAGGCAATTTAAAACAGAGGATTATACAAGCTCCATCTGAACAATTAAGGAGGCTTACAAGAAAGATACTCTAAGGTTCAGAGCTCTTCGTGCCATTCAGGGTCACTACTGATTTTAAAGAATGCATTGCTGTTCTCTGAACACAACATTATATTTTTGGTTAATTAATATTTATGGTGTACATCAGGGGTCCCCAACATGGTGCCCATGGGCTCCAGTCAAACGTTTTTAGAAAGTGGGCAGGGCCAGGTGGCACTTTTTAAATTTCTGATATTTATATAATGCAGCTGGTAGCTTTGATGTAGTGGCCAAGAGCGGTGGACTCTAATCTAGGAGAACTGGGTTTGACTCCCCACTCCTCCACATGCTACCAGCTGGTGTGACCTTGGGCCAGACACCAGTTCTCTCAGAGTTTTCTCAGCCCCACCTTCTTCACAGGGTATCTATTGTGGGGAGAGGAAGGGAAGGAGATTGTAAACTGCTCTGAGACTCCGAGTGAAGGGCGGGGTATAAATCCAACCTCTTCTTCTGTGCAAATAGTGATATTCTAAAAGCACAGTGGAATTTGACTCTGACTAAGCACAATTGGGCTGTGTGGCTAAAATACTTAATACACCTAACTGGAATGTCTGTTGAAGTCATCAGATCGTCCTGGTTTAAATGTATTTTTATAACTCAGGTGGAAGTTCATAATAACAACAACACTACATCAAATTTTGTTCACTTTTCAAAGGTAGTCTATGTTTCACTGAAATCTGGCTAGAGTCACTGTACACGTGAGCAAAGGAGCTCTCACTAGCCCCTCAGCACCAGCTATCATAGGTACAAGTAACACTGCAGGTTAAAAAAGGCCCAGGCTCATAACAAAAGAGTTCATGGAAAGGAGAAGCATTTTTTTTCCTTTTCCAAAAGGACATTAGAAGTAGGGCTGCCATCTTTGGATTGGGAAATTCCTGGAGATATGGGGGTGGAGCCTGGAGAGGGGCCTCAGCATGGCATAATGCCATAGAGTCCGTCCTCGAAAGCTGCCATTTTCTCCAGGGGAACTGATCCTTGTAGCCTGGAGATCAGGTGTCATTCCAGGAAATCTCCAGGCCCCATCTGGAAGCTGGCAACCCTAATTAATAAGCCTGCAAAATGAAGATTGGGATTACCAGATGCGGGTTTCTTATATAGTTTGAATGCAAGAAAGCATATATATTTGTTTGAATGCAAGAAAGCATTTCAAAATATTTTAATTTTAAAAGGCCTCCTGTTAAACCTACTATCACAGTTAAGCATAACTTCACTCCCTGATATGTTGTGGTTGACTCCACCTCCCATAACAGCCGTTTTGTGGCTGTGACCAACACTGTGACTGATTTCGCACAAGCCGCTGCTCCGCTCCCGCTCTTCCATTTCCCCTGATTGCATGCATCAATTTCTCACTATGTGCTGTGTGGCTGCATTTTGACCTGCAGCCTTGCCTGATTTCCCCCACATATTCTAGATACTAAAAAAACAGGATCGACAAGACGCAGGGGAAATCGGGTGAAGCTGCGGATCAAAATGTGGCCGCGCAACACATAGTGGGAAATTAACACACGCAATCGGGGGAAAGGGAAGAGCGGGGGCGGAGCAGCGGCTTGTGTGAAATCAGTCTGTGTGTCAGAATTCCAAAGGTGCCCACAGGCTGAAAAAGGCTGGGGAACCCTGGTGTATTTATATGCGTTATTTTGTCATGTTTCAAGAATAATTTTCAAGATGTAAAAGGCCAGAGAGGTAAAAGTAGAGAGCAGTTGCTTACCTTCAGGTCTTCTGTGATTATGTCATTTTTCTCAGAATCGCTGCCAACTAATTTTTTGGTCTTATCAAAATTTGCTAGGAAAACCTTGCCAGCAGCATCTAACAAAGAAATGGGAACAAAAAGTAAAATGGCTTTGGAGAAGGTCTTCTGAAAACGATGACAAATGATGGCAGTTTTTAACCGTGAAGTGAGGGCATTTTGCTGTTACTTTTTCAAAAAACCCTCATGCTGATTTCTCAGGTTGAAAGTACTTGAATTCTTCAACCAAAAATAGTGAAAGCAAGAGGAAACTGAAGTGTTAAATCCACCCTCCCTTCTCTGCACGGTCTTGAAGCAAATTGATGCTGCACAAACCTACTATGTCCATTTTATAGATGGAACAAGACACCTGGTCTTTGTCTGTTTGACCTTTGGACCAGAAAGCAAACAAGATATCAGTGGGTCAGTCACTCTCTCTGAAGCTAACCTACCTTGCAGGCTTGTTGTGAAAGTCAAACAGGAAAGGGGAAATACGCATACCGCCACATATGCTTCCTGGAAGAAGGGTGGGATAAAGGTACAACCAGGTACAATATTAAATATGTAGTGTTAACATGCTTTTGCAATGTTAAATGAGCAGCAAAACCTTGCCCAGCAGTGGGCAGATTGAGAGTAAAAAGGGAGCAAGACTTGAACCAGCTTCTCATCCATAGATTAGGGCTGGAGGAAGGAACTGCAGATAGTTCATGTTTACTGCAGCCTAGGGTATTCTTGGTCCTGGAAATCAAAGGTCACCATAGAACCAGTCCTGTACTACTGCCTTCTAGGGAACCCCCACATAAGACTTCTAGAGTTCAGTGGGGCCTTATAGGTCATCCAGTACAACTTCCTGCTGAGTGCTGAAAATCTAAAGCTAGAGGATTCCCAATAGATAGCTAACCAGGCTCTACCTGAAAACTCTGGTAAGGGGAAGCCCACCCTAGGTTCCACTGTTCAACTGCTCATTCTGTTAGAAAGTTTATCCTAATGTTCAGCCAAAATCTTCTATTTTGTATCTTAAACCCATTAGATCTAGCCTTGCCCTTTGGAGTAGCAAATTATTTGATTATTAAATTATTATTAAACTATTTACTATTAAATTATCATTATTAAACTATTATTAAATTAATATTATTGGATTAAATAATTCTGCCATGTGACAGCTATTCATATATTTGAAGAGCACAGTCGTGTCTCCCCTCTCCAGGCTGAACACACCTAGTTTTTCAACCTTTTCATATGACAGAACTCTGAATATCTTTACTGTCCTCTGAACCTGTTCCAGTTTGTCTACACCATTTCTGGCACAGTACCCAGAACAGGACATACTACTCCAGATTAAATCTGACTAGCACCTAATAGAGTGGAACACTTCTTGTTTCTTGAATGTTACACTTCTAATAACGCCTAAATCACACTAGCAGTTGTATCACCCAGTCAGCTCATGTTCACTTGTGATTGACTGCAATCCCAAGATCCTTTTCAGAAGAGGAGGAGGAGGAGGAGGAGATTGCATTTATACCCCGTCCTTCACTACCTGAAGGAGTCTCAGAACGGCTTACAAACTCCTTTCCTTTCCCCTCCCCACAACAGGCACCCTGTGAGGTAGGTGAGGCTGAGAGAACTCTTTCCAGAACTGTCCTTTGAGAGAACAGCTCTGACAGAACCATGGCTTGCCCAAGGGCATCCAACAGCTGCAAGTGAAGGAGTGGGGAATCAAATCCGGTTCTCCCAGATTAGAGTCTGTGCACTTAACCACTACACCAATCTGGCTCACATGTATTACCTCCAATTTACCACCTTCAGGTTGGGCAACTGATTGAGTTGCCATCAGTAGCTGTATCTGTGCCACCTACTTGCCCTTGGAGCTGATGATCAGCTCTCCAATAGGTTATGTGCACACCCAAGTCCACACCTGTATAGCTGACCTGGTCTTGGAAGTTAAGCAGGGTCACCCTGGTTAGTACTTAGATGGGAGACTACCAAAGATGTCTCTATGCAGAGGCAGGCAATGACAAACCACCTCTGAACATCTCTTGCCTTGAAAACCCCGCGGGGTCACTGTAAGTCAGCTGCAACTTGATGGCAAAACAAAACAAAAACCCCACCACAGTAAATTACCTCTTGTTTGCCTGTGTTCACCAGGGATTCAATGGTTTGAACTGGTGTTTGAATACTTAGCAACAATATGTGTACTTACGCTACACCACACTAAATCAGTTGAACCCCTGATAATTTAACTACAACAGGAGATGGTTTGAAAAGCTGAGAACTGGGAGTGTTAAAGGCAATACCTGACCTGAGAAAGTTTTGATTTAATTCAAGAATGTATCTGCTGCTGAGGAGTGAAAACAGCCATGTTCAAATGTCCCTACTTAGCTAAAGTGACACTTGCAAGTTATGACACTGAAGATGGAAGACTCATGAGAACAAGCAGGAGTGAAAGTAAACTAGTATGGATAACTGTTAAGAAAGTGCTACCTCCTGCTTTGAGCCTCCTGGTACTGCTAAGGAATCCATGTTACTTTGACCCCTGTAAACAAGCCACTGGTGACACCATAATGTATGAGTGTTCCACATCTCTCTCATTCAAGTCAATTAGGCTTCAAAAGACAAATGCATCAGATGCCTGTTGACATGTTGCAAGGCACAAGAGAATACAAACCTATCAAAATGTTGCTTGGATGTAGATCTTGGTGGCCAAACCCAAATGCATGTAGCTCCTGCACTGCCTGAAAAATTATTTTAAGAATGTCCTCGCTCTTCAAATCTGTATTCTCTACCCTCCCAAAGTATTCCTCAAGGTTCTGCTCACACAGAGCGAAGCACAAGTAGAGACAATTCTTCGATTCTTCTGACCCATAGTACTTCAGCAGGTGGTTGCTGCTACGGCATTTTTCAAGGCATGTCCTCTCTCTATTGGCATTTTCTGCACCTACATTGAAAACCTTCACAGCCACCTCTTCTCCATCATAGAATCCAAGGTAAACACCACATTGGGAGAGTCTCTGAATCCTGAATTTTTCATCCATGAAGATTTTAAGCTTCCCAATCATAGGACGATACATTATGGCGAGGGTCTTGAGCTTTGCTCCCCAGCGCCTACTAGAGGATGTCCACTGTACCTGGTTTGAGTCAGGCTGGCTTAAACTAGCCTTGGCACCACATTGGCAAAGAAGCTGTGCCATGTCATTGTTGTAAGTCCTGTTGGCAATCTCAATGAGGTTCCCAATGTCTGTCCGGGCGCTTTTCTCGCACAGCATCCTGGCTATGTTGCAGTTCTGCTTCTCCACAGCAACCATCAGTGCCGTTTGGCCATTTCTGTCAGCGTCATCGATGTCCACTTCATCTTTTTCCAGTATAGCCCTCGCTAGCTCTTGGCTCAGCTGTTCCACTGCCAGGATAAGAGTGGTCTTCCCACCTTCACCTCTCTTGGTTGTATCAGCCCCTTTTTCTAAGAGGAAAAAGGCCACTGCCTCTTTGTCTTGGCTCCAGGACTGGTCTTTGGTCACCGAGAGAGCATGAACGAAAGCATTCCTATCCCGATTGTCACAGATGTTCACATCAGCACCCATTTCATCCACAAGGGCTTTGACGATCTCAAAATGACCTCTCCTAGCAGCATCCATCAGAGCTGTTTCGCCCCCTTTATTCAAAGCCCTTTTTTCCTCATCAACTATTCTCCTCAAATTTACATCCACTCCTTGTTTATGCAGGAATCTCAGAGCTTCTTCTTTCCCATGCCATGCAGCTTCCATGAATGCCGTGAAACCGTTGTCATCATGTTCGTTGATTTTTGACCCCTTAGAAAGAAAAAGCTCCAGAAGCATCACATTGCCCGTTATCCCTGCTATAATAAAAGGGGTAGCACCGTTATCCTTCTTAGCACAGGGATCAGCTCCTCGGTCAAGCAGAAGGCGGACAAACTTCAACTTGTCTCTCTGTACAGCACTGAGGAGGGGAGTCCAGCCGTGATCCAACTTAAAATTTACATCTGCAACTTCTTCCAGCAGTTGCTGGACTTCCTCAATTGAGCCTCTTCGGATGGCATTGGACAGCTGAACAGCTTTATCTGCTGCCATTCCTTTTCTAGAGGATTCTGAAGCCTCTTAAGAGAGGTGATTGCACTGGCTTTTGATTAATTCAAAACATATTTCTAGTGTAAGTGAAAATATATGAATAGCCAAGGTAACACCAGAATCCTGGATCAACAGAAGAGCCCTCCACATAGAGCTATGCAGCCAAAGACAGATATGCAATACGTATTAAGTTCAGATGTTTCAGATCCCAGGTTCTCAGATCTAAAAAAGAGAAAAACAGACACCTATCATGCTGTTTGTATCAAAAGCATTCATGCAGTCCATCTGTTTATTGACGACATAACACCTATAGACACAAACTCACGAAGAAATGGGTCTACTGACCACTATTAGCTACAGTAGAGAAATGGGACCTTCAAGTTCAGAGGCGGTATACCTCTGGATATCAAAGGCTGTGAATAAGGAAGAGAGAAAAGTGTCATGACCTGCTTGTAGGTCAGGAGGCAGCTAGCTGGCCTTTACTGCAAATCAGATGCTGGACCACACAGACCCTCCTCCTCCTGATCCTGCAGGGATCTTCCTATGTAAGGTTTTTGTTCTTGTACTTCACAGTGAAAGCAGCTGCTGTGCCTAGAGCAAAGAAGAAAAAGTGGTCAAGCCTTCAAATCTTGACAAAGAATAAATAATATTACCAACATTGTCATACCACTTTTTCCCTCAGTTACCTCACATACTTTCACATGCAGCACTAGGGGAAAATAGGATGGGACACACATGAATCAACTAGCCTTATACTGAGTCGGACCCTTGGTCCATCAAGGTCAGTATTGTCTACTCAGACTGACAGCAGCTCTCCAGGGTCTCAGGTAGAGGTCTTTCGTATCACCTACTGCCTGATCCTTTTAACTAGAGATGCTGGAGATTGAACCTGGGACCTTCTACAAACCTGGGACCTTCTATGCTCTACCACTGAGCCAGAGAGGAAGGAAAATCCAAAAAAAGCCTTAAAGAACGCTGTCTACTGTGTGTTTACCAATCAACTAGCAGCATCAAATTAGTCCTGCCTCCTGCAGAAATGAACAGCCTATTTCTTTTCCCCATGACCTGAAGGCATTGCCATTTAAGGTGGGCCATATTTGTTGCTGAGAGACCCTGGCCTTCCCCTTAGGGTTAAGGTGAATGGTAAAAGGCCTGGTCCATTCTGCTGGTGTTAGTAATTGGGTCTCTTGGCCTACACAGCTCTTATCATCTTTTGGGCCAGAGATGGAAGTGTGGTAATTAGCTTCTCATGAGAACGTGTGGCCCACAGGATGGGAGGGGGAGAATAAGGGGCAGGGGTCCGTTGGGGCCGGAGCGAGGTGGAGCAAAGCTCCGCCAGATCAGGAGTGGCCTCTAGGGCAGTCAGGGGCCGAATCAGATTCTCTGATCTGATTCGGCCCGCTGCTGAATTGCCGCCGAAATTCAGCAGCAACTTTAAAAAACGACTGGAGGGGAGGGGGTTTGAGGGAGAGGCTCCAAACTTGCAGGGTAGCTGCTGGGGCCTCTCCTCAAAATACCCACCAAGTTTCAAGAAGATTGGACTAGGGGGTCCAATTCTACGGGCCCCCAAACAGGTTGCCCCCATTCCCTCCATTGTTCTCTATGGCAGGAAAAAAGTAACACTTTTTCCCACCATAGAGAACAATAAAGGGGATGGGACAACCTGTTTGGGGGCCTATAGAATTGGACCCCCTGGTCCAATCTTCTTGAAACTTGGTGAGTATTTCGAGGAGAGGCCCCAGCAGCTACCCTAAAAGTTTGGAGCCTCTCCCTCAAACCCCCTTTCCTCCAGCCCCTCATATACCCTATGAGTTTTTGCCATTGATTTCAATGGCCCATAGGGTATAATGGGGCTGAAACTGACATTCCCTTTCTGACACACTTCTGGTGATGTCAGGGGACATGGCATATGCTAATGAGTTATGCTAATGAGCTCCTGCACCTATTTTTCTACGAAAGGACCCCTAGTAAGGGGTGATGAGCAGTGTTCCCTCTAAGCCGAGTTAGCGTGAGCTAGCTCACAGTTTTTTAGCCCGTGGCTCACACATTTTTGTCTTCGCGCAGGAAGGACGGCTCCAGAGCAAACTCATTTGTGCGGCAGCTGAACCGCTCGCTCACAACTTTAATACCAGTAGCTCACAGAGCAGAATTTTTGCTCACAGGACTCCGCAGCTTAGAGGGAGCATTGGTGATGAGGTAATCTTCTAGAGGCTTCTCCTGAGAACACATCCTGATTGGATGTCATCATCACTGGAGGCTAGGGCTGCCAAGTCCAACTTGGGAAATATCTGGGGACTTTGGGGGTGGAGCCAGGAGACTTTGGGGGTGGAGCCAGGAGAAAGGAAGTGACATCATTTTGTGATGTCACATCATGTGATGTTGCTTCCACATGCTGACACATGAACTCATGAAGTTTCCTAATACTGAATCAGGCAATTGGTCCATCAAGGTCAGTATTGACTACTCAGATTGGTAGTGGCTCTCCAGGGTCTCAGGCTGAGATCTTTAATGTCATCTATTACCTGATCCTTTTTTAGCTGAAGAAGCTGATACCTCCTGCATGTCAAGCAGATGCTCTATCACTGAGCAACAGCCCTACTGAATCCTTCCTCATCTCGGCAGAATATGAAGCACTAAGTGCTACACAAGTGCTTAATATGATTTTCATATCATAAGAACAGGAGAGAAGCCACAGTGGATCGGCCCATCCAGTACAGCCCATCCAGTACAACACTCTGTGTCACAACAGTGGCCAAAAATACCAGGTGCCCTCAGGAGGTCCAGCAGTGGGGCCAGAACTCCAGAAGCCCTCCCACTGTTGCCCCCCAAGCACCAAGAATTCAGAGCATCACTGCCCCAGACAAAGGGTTCCATTTAGACCTTGTGGCTAATAATAGCCATTGATAGACCTCTGCTGGATGGGGACAGAGAGAGAGAGACAGACAGACAGACAGACAGAAAAAAGAAAGAAAGAGGGAGAGAGAGAGAGAACGAAAAAAACTGGCAGAGGCACTTACTTCCATTTAGACCTTGTGGCTAATAATAGCCACTGATAGACCTCTGCTGGATGGGGACAGAGAGAGAGACAGACAGACGGACAGAAAAGAGAAAGAACGAGGGAGAGAGAGAGAAGGAAAAGAGCTGGAAGAGAAACTTACCTTGCAAGCCACATGCAAAAGCAGCCCCTTCAGTCCCTCCTTAATCTCTGGGCGGACCTCTCTTGCTGTGGAAGCTCTCTTGCTGACTTCTTAAAGGGGAAATGTCTGGTGAGGCTTTTTACTGCAGGGCAGGCTTTCTGCAGACATTTCCCTTTTAAGGCAGGGCAGGGCAGACTCCGACGTTCCCCTGCGTTCCTGCTGGCAGCCATTTTGTCCCCAGGGGGTCAATTTTGAAAAAGTGGGGGTAAGCAGTAAAAACCGGTGTTTCCCCCGCCCTACCGGGGGACTTGGCAGCCCTACTGGAGGCTGCTGGATCAAAAACTATAACTGAACTAAGGACCTGAAGAAAATAGACTAGCTTGGATTTTGATGGACTAAAGATCTGGACTATGACATGCTTGAATTGCAACTGTTAACGCAGAGAATGCCTGAACTTTGGCCTTTGACTCTTAGATTTAAGGTTTGTGCCATCTAACGCAAGTCCTAAAAAGTGTCAAACTAGTTTTCTTGGGTTTTTTTCTGCTGCATGGTTTTAGAGCAATATGTTGCCTGTAGAGAAAATCTTAATTTGACAGAAATTAAACTCTTTTTAAAAAAATAAGCAGAGGCCGGATTACTTGTGTACAACTGCCCTGGGGACCCATGGGGTTCAGCCTTGGACTCCTTGACAGTTGCCTAATTTAAGAAGCACAGGAAGAGTGTCAAGGAATCAGCTGTGGTCCAGTGATAAAGAACACGGGTCCTGTGAAACCTTAAAACTTAACAATTTTGCTGTCGTTTAGCATCTTTATATCTCACCATTCTATAATCCTATATGACAATAACTGAAATCAAATGGAATTTATAGTGGTCGCAACCCTCCAGCTCAGGTGTATGAAGCAGTCACCTAAGCGGGTGGGCCCTGTACACAGGGCGGCAGAAAAAAGAGCAAAGGGAACAAAAAGAAGAGATTGGATTTATATCCCGCCCTTCACTCACTTGGAGACTCAGAGCGGCTTACAAACTCCTTTCCCTTCCCCTCCCCACAACAGACACCCTGTGAGGTAGGTGGGCCTGAGAGAACTCTTTCCAGAGCTGTCCTTGAGAGAACAGCTCTGACAGAACTATGGCTTGTCCAAGGTCATCCAGCAGCTGCAGGTGGAGGAGTGGGGAATCAAACCTGGTTCTCCCAGATTAGAGTCCACACACTTAACCACTACACCAAACTGGCTCAAAATGGTATTTATGGGTACTCATTTATTTAGACATCTTTCTCTCTTACGGGGGCCACATTCTTATCAGCAGGGCTCAAAAATTGCTGTTCTAGACCCTGACCTGGATAGCCCAGGCAAGCTGTTCTGCATAACGGGTAGGAAAAAAATGCAGCGGGGCCTGCTGTGCTCGGGAATGCTCAGGGGCCATTTTGTAGAAAAAGAGGTGCAGGAGCTCATTAGCATAACTCATTTGCATATGCTACACCACCTGACATCACCGGAAGTATGTCAGAAGGCAAGAAAGGAGAGAGAAAGAGAGCTGGCAGAGAGGGGACCACTACTAATCCAAGCTTTAGAAATACCACTATTCTGGGAGGATAGCTTCAGTGGTGCCTGAAGCCTTCAGAAGGCTGGTTGGAGGAACAAGGACCTTTCCAGGGGATGGGGTCATTTTGCTGCAGCCATGACACAAGCAGGCATTCCCCCATGGGTGGGGGGCTGGCACCAACTCCGGGAGCTGAGCTCCCCCGAGCTCCTGCTCAAAATGACCCCTGGGAATGCTTCACCTCTTGAACTTCCATCTGCCAGGTGGCTGTGAAAAGTATAGATGCCCTTCTACAGGAGAAAAATATGGAGACTCCTGTAGTCTCTTCATTTGCTCCTCATAATGCTGAAGCCAGTCCTTATTTACCAGCCCAGCCCCGATCCTTCCGGATACTTCCCCAGCCACCCATAGTTTCCCCTTCTAATCTTGCAGTCCATTCTGAGCTTGACCTCTGAACTCATCTCAGGCTCAGAGAACGGCTTTCATGGGCCTTGCCTCTGCCTCCACCAATTTCCCTGAGCCTGACCACCCCCCCCCCCCCCCCCCCCGCCACCAGTTCCACCCCTGCCTGGATCTCTCTGCCTCCCATCGATACTCATACGCCCCCCCCCCCAAATATCACATGACAACAAATCACAGGACTTGCTGCCTGCCTCTGTGGACCCCCACAGATGAACCGGACAGCCCAGATCTTGTTCCCCCCTAATGCCCCCTTCGGCAGCTCTGCTTGCACTCCTTCCTAGCAACTGACATTTATCACTTCACTTACTTTCTAGCAGGTTTCCTTCTCTGCTTTCCTTCGGTCACCTGCATCCAGCAGTTGGGAAAGAGGGGAGGCGAGCTGTGGAGGCGCGAATGGGAAGGAGGAAAAGGAGCATTTCTTTGTTTTTTTTAAAAAAGGAAATGCTGATTCAGGGGTGGAGGAGGAAATACTCCTGTGGCTGAAGGAGGAGGGGCACTGTGAGCAAGTCTGCACTTTCGTTTTGGTCTCTAAGTCCGAGGCAACTGAGAGACGCTTGGGAGTTGGAGACGCTGATTATAGTTCTCTCCCCCCCCCCCCCCCCCACACACAGCAAACATGCAGCCGTGACACCTCTACGTTATGAAGGATCCAGATGTTTTTGTTCCAAGCAGAGTGCCTGTTGCATGGATAACACGTTTTCCGAGTGTTCATGCTGCAAAATTTTGTCTGCTTCAATGCATTCTTCCCCCCCCACCCCCGGCCCCAGTTAATGGACATCTTCTGATAAGGAGTGCTATTGGTACTGAGCTACTTCACAGAGTTGTCCTGAGGATAAAATGGAAGCAAGGAAAATTAATAAGCTGCTTTGGGTCCTCCTTGAGGAGAAAGATGGGATATAAATGACGTAAATAATAATCATAGCTGAAGACAGGGCAGATAAATTACTGGTGTGTGGGAAGAAGAAAAGGAAGCAGGGAAATGTGAGCTTATGGGGGGCTGCCAGGGGGAGGAAAAAAGGACACAGCATAGGGACGGGATTACAGGGGAAAGTGAGGTGCCCCCTGCAAATCCTTTCTCTACCTGAAAACTGGACTCAGTAGACAGCACGTGCAACTGGCCCTGGCCCTGGCCAGCGGTTGGAACAGTGCAAAGTTTTCCCAGGGAGAGGCTGCCAGGGCTGGGAAGGGGGGAAATCTGAAAACCGGGGTGGGGTGTGTGTGTGTGTGTGTGTGTGTGTGTGTGTGAGAGAGAGAGAGAGAGAGAGAGAGATGGTAGAGAAGCCAACTCCAGGCTGGAAAATTCCTAAAGGGGGTGGGAAGGGATGTGATGTCACAGAGCCCACTCTCCAAAACTACCATTTCCTCCAGGTCAGGGGTGGGCAACCTGTGGCTCGGGAGCCGCATGTGGCTCTTTCACTTATATTATGTGGCTCCCGGCAGGGCAGCTGGGGAAGCTAAATATCATTAGCAAACAAATATCATTGGACAAATTAATATCACTATCAATATCTGCTTTTACCCCTTTTGTTATTATTTTTGGCAGTCTCATTTAATGTTAATAAAAAACAAATTTGCTTATTTTCCAATAAAAGCAGGTAATATTTGTTCATGTCTTGTGGCTCTCAAACATCTGATGTTTATTCTATGTGGCTCTTACGTTAAGCAAGTTTGGCCACCCCTGTTCTATGCGGCTCTTACGCTGAGCAAGTTTGCCCACCCCTGCTCCAGGTTAACTGATCCCTGTAGCCTGGAAATCAGCCAAATTTCTGGGACATCTCCAGGTCCCTAGCTGGTGGATGGGAAAGAGAGAAGGAAGCAGGGAAAGTGGGGAGGCTATAGCAGCTTTCAGGGAAGGGAAAGAAGAAATAGTAGGGGAGGGGAAAATGAGATGCCCCCACCCCAGCAAGTCCTTGCAGGTCCCCCACTTGCATCTGGAGAATTTTCTACAGCTTGAATTGGTTGGTGTTGATAATGTGAAGTATATATTAGGAGATTTTTTTTATGTAATGGGAAACAATGTAAAAATTAAAAAGACAGGGAGAGAAAAATGATGGGGGAAAACAGAATTCTGCTGTTAGGGCAGTTTCTATTAAGGCAACAGGGCTCTATGTTAAATTTCCTGTGAATTTTTAAAAGTAGCTTCCTTTCCTCTCTCTTTATAATGGACTGATTATATGATAATGGGTTGGATCCAGTAATCTTTTTCATTCAATCTACCCAATTCCCTTCTTTATTATAACCTCCATCCCATATGGCTTTTGTACATGCAGGCCCCAGGATCTATGGGCTACTGTTGGAGTGATCAAAGGAGACCCTTCCTTCCTTTTTTTGCCAGCAGAAAAATCTGGTTGGATCCAACCCACTGTCTTTTATACCACTGTTCTCTAACTGTAAAGTCCAGGTTTTATATCACTGTTTTCCTATTGTCCGATGGAGTTTATGAGATGGCATTACATTATTTTTATTTCATTTTTCTTCCATTGCAGAATCTATTTTTATTTCAGCATTGACTCTAAATGTTATACTGGTCTTTGTTGCATTATTTATATAATTCTAATCTGCCTTAAATCTCAGTTAGAAAGGTGGACTACAATTAAGTCATAAATAAAATGAAAATCCCAGCTGATCACAACAACCTCAGCAAGCTAGCAGGAGCAACTGGCAAATGGTCCACAATACCTCTAGATTGGACCCTGGTGCTCGAGTAGTGATTCAGCATGCCTGGACATTGGGAGGGTGTGGGTGCTACATTGCGCTAGATGCTTGACTACCAGTAATCAGACAAACCCTCCATGGCCTAAACCTCAGTGCTGCAATATTACTGTGTTTCACCTCTCAAAGCCTGCACACCAAAATATGTGCCAAGAGGGTCCTAGACTCATTGCCCTCCTCCCCCCAAAAGCAACTGGAATTCAAATGATGCTGTGGAGCCCCCAAGGGGTTTCTTTCTCTCACCAGTCCCTGCTAACTGCAAAACAAAGGAGAGGTTGGATTGGGTAAGCTCCCTTTGTTCTCAAATGCCTCGGGGTGCTTACCAATTTCTTCTGTGCTTTTGGATCTAACCAGGGCTGCCAACACTTGAAAAGCAGAAATTTGGTGGGGGTGGAGGGACCCTGATGAGGTCCCCCTCCCCCCCTGCCCTTCCCAGGCTCCATTCCCAAATCTCAAGGACTTTCCCAACCCGGAGTTGGCAACCACTGTGCAGAGCCACCATGCCCAGAGCCAAGTCTCTGTATGTTCAGCCAGGGGCACATGGACTTGGGTAGGAGAGGAGCTGCCACTGCATGGGGAGCCAAGTGGATTGGGAATGTGGTGACAGCCCAGGTATTACCAGTCAGTTCTATTCTGCAGAGAGATAAAGACCATATACCCTTCATACTTAATATTGTTTGGACTTTTGTGCAATATTCAAGAAAATTCAGAGTTATGGATCTTACTTTCTGGAAAGAAGAGACTGCTTCCTCTAGTTTAAAGTCTTCATTACTAAAGGATAACGGGAAATGAGATTAGCTACAAATAAACAAAAAACATGCTTTCTAAGGAGCTGCATTGTGCTCCACCTACACACTAAGACATTCTTCTATAGAGTGAGAGATTACAATGGAGGATCTCTCCTTCTTCTTGACCCCTGAAAGGAAACACCTGATATCAGTGACCAATTAACAGAACAATACACCTTTAGGTTTCCTGGGCTTAGACTTAATTGGCCAGCTGCCAGGTATCTCTTCCAGGTTAACCTAGGAAAACAAGTTGCATAGGTTAACCCTATAATGACTGAAATGGTCAGGTCTTGTCTTACATACTCATTTTTCCAACACCCCTTCTCAAGACCTAAAATGCAAGTCATTATCCATGCATAAACAAAACATTATTCAACATTAGCGTGATGGATGTCTTCTCATTAACTTTTCCCCCTCAGACTTCACCTTTGAATGAACTTTATACACACAAAGGGGCTTGGTTCATTTTCTGTGGCACAGCACCTGCATTGTAAGAGTTGAGATGTGGCCAAGTAACATCCTGTGTGTCAAATATGTGATTGATGGACTTTTAGACAAAGAAATCTAAACTGAGCATGCCTGAATGATGTCAGTGATGATGTAAAGTGAGGAGGAGCAAGACAAGCGTATAAGCAAGCTCCCTGCTGTAACAAACTGAACACCCATGCTGATTTTATAGCTGTGAGGTGTTCCTTATTTGAATAAATACTTTTGTTATCCTTTACTGCCAAGATAATCATTTTTACTGTGTGGTTTATTGGCTTGCCACACAGGCCAAAGAACCTTGGTGTTCCCAGGGCATTGGCAACACAAAGATTGCCAGTGGAGCAGTGGGGAGGGAAATGGTGGACATGATGTTGCTTCAACTGTCTAAGAATTTTCCTTTTCTGGAGAAATCCTACAGCACCATCGGATGCCACTTCCAGGTTCCATTATTCCAGTCTCCATCCCGAAAATGCTTCTGCTGGTGGTGGAGCTGAGCTGGGCTGGCAATCCTAATTCCAGTTCATTTAACAGTATCCCACAAAGAAAACTACCAAGACTTTACACTTCCCCTTTCCAAACTACTCATTGTATACATGTTCAGGGATTGCCCACCATACCTCAGTAAAATATGCACTAAGCTATCTCAAAAGTATAACAGAGAGAAAAAAACTCCTTCAAATGATCACATTCTAAGTGAGACCTGGGTTGTGGACCTACATAGATAATCTGAGTGTGGATCCCAGTGGGGCATATTGCTACATCATGTAGCCTTCTCTTAAGGATTAGGCTCAGCAAAAATTGGTTACTTCTGCTTGCAACACAAATCAACCACAGAAACTGTGGATTTCAATTGCAAAAGCCCTGGTGGCCCAGGAGAGGGAAGATGGGGGCAAGGTGTCAAACTCAGCCCTCGTTTGCCATGTAATTTTCCTCTGTCTGCTTTGTTATCTGTAATTCAAGGCCATATTTCATTTCCTGCTGGGAATTGTGGGGGGGAGTGTGTGAGTGCATGCATGAAGCCACTTTGCTGAGAGTCATGCTGGCTTGTAACTGCGTCTAAGCGGGGCCTCCCCATGGTGGGAAGTATGCGTGCTCGACCTTGGGTACCAGACACTGCCTGATAGTGGAGCTTGCAGGTGTTGCAGGTGTTGGAGGAGGGCTAACAGGGGCACCGTAGGTTTTGGCAGGCTGAATGTAGGGGTGTGATTGGACTGGACGCTGGGGGGGGGGGTAGAATCTTTGAATCATGTATAATATGAGAACTGGTGCCAAGAGAGCCAGTTCTGACACAAAGTTGCCTATTCTTGAAACCTTCTTATCTCTCAATAAGCAAATTACTGCCAAGTGAGTGTCGTTGTAAGTTCTGTTCAAGACCTTACATGAGAAAGATAGGGTTGGCAGCTCTGGGTTGTGAAATTCTTGGAGATTGGGGGGGGGGGGGGCTTGGGGAGGGGAGGGACATTGGCCGGGTATAATTCCTTAGAGTCCAGCCTCCAGAGCAGCCATTTTCTCCACCCAAACTCATCTCTGTAGTCTGGAGATCAGTTGAAATTCGAGAAGATCTGCAGGTGCCATCGGGATGGGAAACTTGCCATATGGACAAGCCCCACTGCTGTCACCAGGGGTCCGTTGGGGCCGGAGCGAGGTGGAGCGAAACTCCGCCAGCTCAGGAGTGGCCACTAGGGCAGCCACAGGGTCTCTAATCAGATTCTCTAATCTGATTCAGCCTGCTGCCGAATTGCCGCCAAAATTCGGTGGCAACTTTAAAAGCAACTGTAAAAGCCAACCTCCTGGAGATCTCTCGCTATTACAACTGATCTCTGGGTGACAGAGATAAGTTTACCTGGAGAAAATGGCTGCTTTGGAAGGTGGACTCTATGGCATTGTACCTCACTGAAGTCCCTCCCCTTCCCAAACCCCACCTTTCTCAGGCTCCACCCCCAAATTTCCATGTATTTCCCAACCCACAGCTGGCAACCCTAACAGAAACAGATGATTGGCTGACCCCTGTAATGTTATTAGGTCAGTTTCCTCCTCCTTTACCAGAAAACTCAAAACCCATAAAAGTTGTTCTGTTACTTACAAATAGGGCAATAAATGAATTTTCAAGTAAACGAACACCCAGGCTCTGCTTTTAATTTTTTTTAAAGGCCACCAGCCTACCTGAAGCAGCCTACCTGAAGCAAGACAGACCAGTTAAATTGGATTTGGTACATAGTTCTGTCAAATGTTGTCAAGATGAAGAGCACCCCAGCCCTAAGCAGGGAAAAGAGCTGCAGGCCCTGATTTCAAGGTAAAAGAAAGCTGGCTGTGTTTGGGCACCTCTCTATGGGAGAGCTTCAGCTATAACCGGGGGGGGGGGGGGGATAAGCAGTACGCAAAATAAATGAAGTTATACTCCCTTATGAAGCACAAGACAAAGGCAAAACAAAAAAATCCCAACCAGGACACAATCCAACCAACCATAGGCACTTTTAAGCTCTCTGTATCCACCAGTTCACTTGGAATCATCCCTTCTTGAAGAGCAGGCAGGGGACAGGATTTGAGAATGCCACGTTGGGAAGAGCTGGAGTGCAGGGCCCTTCTCAGCGACAGCCCTTGCTGGCTCTCAGGGATGGAGCTGGCACAGGAGCCAGAGAGACTGGCACAGCCCCTAGATACAAAACATGAATTCACTGAAAAAGCAACATTCACAAGTGAGGTTCATTTTGGCTCCCCATTTGTCACATTTATGTACTTTGTCCCTAAGATGCAGCACTGGAAGGTCTGTTGTATCAGAAAGATAAAATTACCTGCTGTTTTTTTTTTGGGGGGGGGGGAAATTTAGTGTCTTAAATGTGAGTAAGTACAGCTCAGGCCATTCTCCTGGATCATCTTGTCTAAAACAGGATCTTTGTATAGTCTGTGCTGCCATCCTGTGGCCATACGTCACACAAAAGCTCATCCCTTGAATAAATCTTCCTTGGTCTTAAAGGTGCCACTGGACTCTAAATTTGTTGTTTTTCCTTTCCACTGTTCTGGTGCTGCCCCCTTGATGGAAAAACTGCTACTCCCAGGGAATCTTCCTTCCTTCCACCTGACTCCTTCCACCTTTCCACCACGATAGCAGGACACACCTTCCCGCATCTCCATCTATCCTAGTTTAGCTCATCAGCTTGGAATACTTTCTCCGCTCTATCCTGACTAAAATGGAGCTCCTTATAATAATGGCTCTGTGTGAACTTTGTTTCCCCGGCAGCAACGCAAACGCTGCTGTGCCATCTGCATTCTCCCATTAAAGGGAAGAAGGGGCACTTTGCGTTGAGCCCAGAAATATATGTATCTGTAACCAGTGAAGCAGTTTTAAAGCGGTTGTGACACAATCACACTTACGCTCTCTCCTCTGGTTTAGTTTTGTGGAAATGTGCCACTTCCATGCTTCTGCTGACATCTATACCTTCTAACCTGATTTCTTCCATTTGTCCACTTTTAAAAAAAATCCACCTCTCTCTTTGCCTTCCTGCACTGGCATAACTCAGGGACTCATGGCTTATTTCACTTTGTAAAGTGCCACGTACACTGTATATTACACTACATCATGTAGTGATTGTAGCCACACTTTTAACAGGCTCAAGAGAGCTGAACTGACCAGCCTTTCAAAGCCCAAACAAGGCCAAGTCTTCTGTTTATAGGGGGGGTCTCCTAGCACTTGAATGTCAACAGGGCTGTGCCCCCTCTGAGCCACTGAAAGGGCCACATCCCAGCAATATATATAAAGAAAACAAACCACAACCACGTGTACTAGAGGCAAGTCAAGGAAGAGTAATAGCAGATTTTCTCCCAAAGCAAGTAGATGTGGAAAAGTGAAATGGAGAAGTTGGCAAAAGAAAACAGGCAACAACTCAAGAAGACCTCAGCGTAGCACTGAATAACTGTTCACTGCCGGCAGTCTGGCCTAGAGAACCACTGACGGTAACTATAACTCAAGAATCTAATGGTATACTCCATTTCTGCAAGTATGATTTCTGGTAGAAAGCCACTTCTGTGTAATTTAGAAAAGGATAGGGTTTTTTAAAAAAACTGAGCAAAGGACAGGGGTGTTGGTGTGCTGAGGTAGGGATGCCAGCCTCCAGGTGGGACCTGGGGATCCCCCGGAATTACAGCTTATCTCCAGACTACAGAGATCAGTTCCCCTTGAGAAAATGGGTGCTTTGGAGGGTGGACTCTATGGGCATTGTACCCCACTGAAGTCCTTCCCCTGTTCTCTCCAGCCTCCATCCCCAAATCTCCAGGAGTTTCCCAACCTGGATATGGCGACCCTACCCCATCCCCTCCTGGTGGTCAAGGGGGACCTGGAAATCCTAGTTGGAAAGCTGACTGAACTTTTTCTGATCAGCAACTTGTCTGTTTGAAGCTTGCCTTATAGCTGAGAGGGCAGGTCTGAGGAATTCCTAAAGCCCCAAGCAGTGCCCTCACTCGGCCCTCCCTGGCTAGGAGAGGAGAAGCCAGGATACCGGGAGGCCGAATCAGTGGTCCTGCCTCACAGGTGCAAGGAGGGTGCCCTGCTCATTGCTCCAGAGGTTGATGAAGGCGATACATTTATTTTTGAGTGCAGAAGGAAATTTGCCTCTGGCTGTAAACCAAGGGGGAAAAAACTTGTGCCATAGCTATCAAATGTTCAGGAAACCCTACTGATCCATGAAGAGGTTCTGTGGGTTTGAGGGTCACCACATGGTTGTTTCCAAGAACTATGGCCCTTGGGCTGAATGTCTCTGGGAATACACGGAGTTCTCTGTCCCCAGAGATACATTTTTCAATAAAGGACTTAATGGACAATTGTACATTTAATATGAATAATATTTTAATAAGAATAATTGCATCAAGAATGTTAATGTGTAATCCGTCTTGAGTCTCTGTGAGAAAGGTGGACTCTAAATAAATAAATAAATAAAATGTTCTGATTTTTATAGATATAATCCGATTTCTTTTGGGAGACAGAAGAAAGGTATTCATCGTAGTTTTATTCAAGTGCTTTGCCAAGGAGGAGAAAAAGATGTCAATAAAAATAAGTTACAGAGTACATTTCATGACTAACATATTAGGAGGAAAGAAATTTTGTCCTTAAAAAAACAAAACAAAGAAAACCACAACCCTGAAGAGCATGAACAAGAATTAGAAGGCTAATTATGAACCCCTCATTGTAGCCTTCACTGGAAATGTCTTTACTTCTGTTGATTATAGTACTATTCATTAGATGATGCTTCGATATTAATGCCCTTATGCATGCATCATGCAACCTATCAAATGTTCCTGTTCAAATGAAGTCCACGGATGAAACGAGAGATTTTATTCTGGAAAACCTTGTCAAAACCTTGCTGAAAACCTTGTTGAAAACTTTACTGAAAGAACTGAACACACAATCCTTATTATATTATAATACTTATTGTTTTTCACATTTTATAGCGTTTTGCACAACTTTCTTTGATCTTGTTTGTTCATGCTTTAAAAAAATAAAACATAAGCCCTGTTCTGAGTATAGATATAGAGTATATATAAAATAGACTACCAGTTTTCCAGAAAATTGCTTGAGTGGCCTTTTCTTTCCTTGGTTCCAAGCTGTGAAGTGATTTTATGAAGTATTAAAGGTAAAAGCTTCCCTTGCTTGAAAGCCAGTCGAATCAGATTCTAGAGGGCGGTGCTCATCTGCGTTTCCAAGCTGAAGAGACAGTGCTGTCCGAAGACTTTTTCCCCATGGTCATGTGGCTGGCATGACTAAACGCTGAGGCGCATGGAGCGCTGTTACCTTACCACTGAAGCGGTACCTACTTGCAATTTCTTGCTTTCGAACTGCTAGGTTGGCAGGAGCTGGGGCCAAAGACAGGAGCTCACTCCATCATGTGGCACTCGGGTCTCGAACTGCCAAACTACCAGTCTTCCAGTCTGCAGTTCAGCATCTTAAATGGTCCCATATTCTTTCAATCCATTTTTGTATTGATGGGAATTGCTAACTTTTTTATTGTTCTGCAATCAGCATTTGTGCTACAGATGAGTTTCCAACACACTGCATGGGATCCAACTCCCCACACTGGAAATTCAGGAGGATTGTTTTAGGGACTTTTTTATATTTTATACATGTTGATGGGGTCTATGCATAAAGACTGACAGAAGTGTGTAATTTGCAAAGCTTTTTACAATGTCTTCTTGTTATGTGTGACATCACAAAATCTAGAGAGTTTGTATTCATGCTAGTTTGAACAATTGTTGGTCTGGGTACTAACCCTAAAATTAGGGTGATCTATAAAGGGGAAAACTAGCAATGTGGATGGGGACAGATATTTTCTCCAACCAGTCCACACTTGGAGTGTGACTAAAGTTATATGCTTTTCAACTGGAAATCTACTATGTTTTGATTGTTGATGCTGTATAGTCTCTTAGAAAAAGCGAGAGGGTTGGGGTATAAAAATAACAGAAAGATAATAAAGAGAGCCACAAAATACAGGACACCCAAACTGCAAAATTATTTCAAAACATATGGTAATAGTCTGTTCACCAGTAAAATACTCAGAGGCAATATGATCTTTAAAATACAGTTAAGATCAGCAGTGAAAGAGAAAAAAGCTGTCTTCTAATGACCATCCAGGTATCCAGTGCTTTATCCTCAGTTTGCCTCAGGGAGGCAGTAGCTCCATAGCTATTGCACTGCCTGAGATCAGTACAAGGGACTAGATGGCAGGTGGTCACTCTCCTGAAAAGGAGATTCTTGGCTTTGATTTTGGACTGGGTGGGTTGTATGCATGCCGGCTGAGACCCACAGACCCACAAATATAGTCTTACTGATGCAACACGATGCCAGTTGTCTTAGTAGTCTTCTCATACACATATTGCAAAGGGATAGCCATGTGGGTCTGTCTTGCAGGTCCTGCAGAACTGAGTTAGGTCTCGCAGGGCACGGATGTCTTTGGGCAGAGAGTTCCACCAGGTAGGCACTAGGCCCTGGCTCAGGTTGAGGACAGCTGGATATCTTTTGGGCCAGGGATTGCCAGGAGGTTCTTCTCTCCAGAGTACAATGCTCTTCTGGGGGTATACCAGGAGAAGCAGTCCTGCAGATATGTTGCTCCCAGACCATTTAGGGCCTTGAAAGTTAATACCCAAACCTTGAAACCTGATGCGGTATTCAACCCTGAGCCAGTCTAGCTAGCACAGCACCGGTTGGATATGTGCTGTTAGTGGGTTTCAGTAAGGACCTGGGCCACTGCATTCTGGACTAGTTGTAACTTCCAGGTCAGTCTCAAGGGTAGATCAGCATAGAGTGAGTTACAGTAGTCTAGTCTGGATGTGACCTTTGCACGGATTAGTGTGGCTAGGTCGGAGCGAGACAGGCAGGGGGCCAGTTAAAGGTCTGCAGGGAAAGAATGGCTAGTTAATTCAAATCAGTACATGAAATTCAGACCCATCACCACCATCACCCATTTCTGGGCTCTTGCCCCCTTTGCACTAACAGGTCATACTGCTGATCCTTGCCAGGGTCTAGGCTGGAGTCCTCAGCCTTTTTGAGCCTGCAGGCACCAGTGTATTCCAACACAGTGTGGTGGGTTCAGCCACAAAATGGCTGCCACGGCTTACCTTTAGTCAGTGAAGATCCTTCTTTGGCAACAGCTAATCAGAAGACTTGTTGAGTAAAATCCCTACCTGGTGCCACCCACTTTCTAAAAACACTGGGTGGGCACTATGGTGCCCTAAGGCTCCAAGCTGGGGACCCCTGGCCTAGACTCAAGAGACAGCAGACTAATGTGTCTTTAGCTCTCCCCAGCTCACAGGTATACTAACTGGAATGGAAAACATCATCTGTGAGAGCAATCCCAGCCTGTATGATTTGGTGGTGCAACACCACCCCTCCCAATTTCCTATGTATTTAATGCTCTTCTCCCCTTCTCGATTTTATCCTCAAAACACCCCCATGAAGTAGACTAGGCCGTGAGAGAGTTGACTGAGCTACGGTCACCTAGGGGGGTTCCGTGGCAGAATGGAGGTTCAAACCTGGGCCTCCTAGATCTGTGTCTGACACTCGATCCACTGCACACTGGCTTTGAAGGAACATTGGCATGGGGAGCATCGTGCTTAAGAGCTTTGGGCAGTGTGTGATGTTGGGGTACCTCCAGGGCTGGTTCTCCAGCCTATACATCCATCAGTGTTTGGGAGTGGCAAAAATGATGATGCCATTGGCCCAGAGAGGCTTGGCTTGCTTCCAGACATCACTCGGACAAGAGGAAATGTTCACCTTCTGGGCCTGCATCACAGCTGGTCAAGCGCAATCCAAGCCCATGTAATGATAACACAAATCAGTAGTGTGACTGTGCAAAGAAGGCTTGAGGCAAGTGCTCAAGGCAGTGCATGTAGGGTTACCAGGAAATTCCTGGAGAACCTGGGGAAGATTGGGTTTTGGGGTGGGGAGGGGCATGCCGTAGAGTCCATCCTCCAAAGCAGTCCCTTTCTCCAGGAGAACTGATCTGTTGTCTGGAGTGCAGTTGCATATACATATCAATGCCACAATTTGGGGCTGACTGCCAGAATTCTTGCTGAGAAAAGCTGGAGTTAAAAAAAAAAGGAAAATTAACCCATATAATTTATCATGCATGAATGATCTTTGAATTGTGTTCTACATGTGGCGGTCTTCATCCCACGGATCAAGACCCTCAAATGGGTCATGGAGCCCCGTCTGCTAAGTTGCAAGCCCCTTCAGAGCCACATTTTTTTTTTTTGCGCTGTTTTGGAAGGACCTGCTAGTGGTGTGCATGCGCTCAAAGGGCATCATGCCTGTGTGTGTATACACTGAAATCAGCTGCAGTACACTGAGGTGAAGTTACAGTGGTGCAAACAATTGTTCCATGGCTCTGACCCTTTTATTTTTCTTCTCTGTGAAACACTCTCCTATTGCTCAGTTTGAGTTTCCTTACCTGGGCTCTCTTGGTTGGCCGCCTAGGGTCCTGGCCTTAACACAAATGAGGTCATGTATTTGACATCCCTCTTTCTGACATGTGACTCTGAAATCATGTGAATTTTACAGCTCACCAGGTCCCATGCTCAAGGTGCCCAGGCTGAAGACCACTGCATTAATGCATAAGATTTCTGAGCACAGCTCCAGGGCCTTTAAAGCTTTCCCAGGCCCTTCCTTGTCTACCTGCACCATCGAAATTCTGAGGCCCAAAGAGAAGACGCAGCAGCTATCTGTGTATGCAGTTAATTTTTCTCCAGACTGAAGGGCAGCTTACAGAGCTCCTCCCCTCCATTTTATCCACACACCAACCTGTGAGGTCAGACAGGCTGATAGACTGACTCAAGGTCACCCAGTGAGCTTTATGGCTGAACAAGGCTTTCTACCACCTCCAGTGTTCCTTGGAGGCCAGCTTTCAATCTGTTTTGTGAAGCACAATTAGAACACAATGAACCAGTGGACAGATTTCTATTGCACTGATTTCTGTAACATGTTTTATTTTGCAAATATTAAAACAGCAACATTATAACATTCTTGCCTTCACAACATAGTTTTAGAAGTGCACCATTCACATTGAAAGAGTTGGCATATGCAACAGGTTCCAGTTGTTAAATAAATACTACAGCAGCTCAGGCCTTGGCTAGTTCTCTGTAGGATTCCCCTGGACTTCTGGCCAGGCTCCCTGCAGTGTGGGGTAGTACAAACAAATCCTGAGGTCTTAAACTGGGCTGCCCAGTTCTATTGTTTCAATGCTGGTTTACTGATGGAACCCCGGAACTGCCCATGCCCCCATCTCATCAGATTAATCCATTGTTAAATCTCATCAATTTCTGTTCAAGACAGAGAAATTTCAGCTCCGAGGAAAAACTCAAGAAAACCAACATTAAAGGGTAGCGCCGGCAGCTGTGGGAAATGAAACAGAAAGCATGGGTTTTTTTCATATTCAACATTCTTCATACTCCCTTGTTCAAAAGGATCACAGGGTAGCCATCCTGTTTTTCCCACTGTGCCATAGTGGAGCTATGCATACAAGCATCACATGGCATTTTTAAAGGCAGGAGCCAGGATTTTGTTTTTTTTAACATGTGAACATGGTCTTCAAGATTTAACTTGAGACAGCAATCCTCCACCCGTGAAGCCAATGGAGGGAGGTTTTTTGAATCACTGACTTTAGAATGGAAAGTGAATCCTTGGTCCTTTTTTCAGACATCTCTCCATGGAAGTCAGCAGGAGCTTGTCTGAACAAGGGCGAATCAAAACAGAGTTAAGAACCTCAGGATATGGCACTTGTCAAATGAGTTGCTGCATGCAGACTGGACTTTGGCAATCAGCTCAGGAAACAAGCAGAAGGCAAGCCTTCTGACTCACTAACATAATTTCAGACAGATATCCTCATACTGGGTAGGCAGCATAAAAAATTTGCTTGCCCACCTTTATCATTCTTCACCCATTCCACGTCTCCTTTCCAAGATGCCCTTCACTGCAAACAATTGCCTGACTACAGTTACCATTTATTGGAAACCTCTGTCCATAGAGACATGCATTGCAAATAATTTCAGCACAAGATTGCTTTGGAGATTCTCACTGTGGAAGGTTCCCTAACGCAGCAGGTTACAAATGACTTATGCGATAATGGCCCATGACTAGTAATGAGTGTTTCTGTGAGATTGTGTGCAGTGGCGCTTCAGATTTACAGCCTAGGATTTGGCACTGTTTTCAGCTTGGTGCATTTCCCCTTTTGGACAGATTCTAGCCCAAGATGGTAAACACCTGTTCACGGGTATGAATGAAGTGCTTGTATATGGGAAGAGACTCAGGTAGGGTTGCTGTCTCCAGGTTAGGAAATATCTGGACTTTGCGAGAGGAGCTGAGGAGAGTGGGGTTTGGGGAAGGACTTCAATGGAGTACAATGCCATAGAATTCACCTTCCAAAGTGGCCATTTTCTCCAGTGGTATTGAGCTCTGTTGCCTAAAGATCAGCTGTAATCCCAGGAGATCTCCAGCCACCACCTCGAGGTTGGCAACCCTAGAGAGCTAACCCCCCAATCTGTTTAAATGTGCCATAAATGAACAACATTGGTTATACATGGGCAGGTCTAGTAAAAGTGTTTGCGGGCTAGTAACTTTTTAGTGGCCTGTTGCAAATTGCTGTTTCAGCCCAGTCACCCTCTCTTGCCACTGACTTCCCTCTGTATGCTGCTTATCATCACGCTACCCAAGGAGCAGCAGAAACCCCAAGTGCAACTCTAGGCTGATTGCTGCAATGGTTCATCTGAGAAATCTGCTTCCAAAGTGCCGTGTTCACCGAATGCCCTGGGCTGAATAAATAGCAATAATAGTAACAATGAATGAATGAATAAATAAATAAATAAAAATAATTAATTTACAAAGGGGGGCGTTATCCCCAGGTTGCATGTAAAGTTCATAAGAGGCACGATATACACATCAATTCTATGCACCTTCTGCAGATTAAATACGCACCGTCTGCAGACATTAGTCGAAGGAGGCCCTGCCCACTTACATGCATGGGGCAGAAGACGAATGATCTATGGACACAACTAAGCAGAGGCAGAATTCATCTGCGTACAGACGCAAAGCAATGTCTACACTGTTAGGACACTAAGCCTTGCAGTCCATATTTGAGACAGGGTGGTGCACCATCATGCAGAGGGCTGAGGTTTCTGGAGCTGTCTGTGCAGGGTGGAAATCTGAAAGCTCTTGGGCGTTATGTGCAGGTTGCTGTCTGTATTTATCGGCACAGCACAAGAAGGCTTCCAAGAGCAGACAGCAGCTTTTGCTGGTGCATGTAAATGGATGCACAGACACAAAACGGTCCTCAGCAGGTGGTGGACAGTTTTAGAGAGAAATAAACCTTCCCAGTTATCCATCGCTCAATTCTCACTTCCCCCCCCCTCTGCTTTCCTTCTCTTGCCTGGACAGCAAGTTCCTCCTTGCATAATTATCTTCAGAGTTTTTTTTTTTTGTTTAAAAGCACAAACTCCTGGTTTCTTATCGCATACGGAAGGGTCTTCTCTTTTCTTCAGCTGAACTTCTGGGCATATGGAAGCATTTGAGCTATCGGGTATTCTGGCAAGGATAAAACCCCAGCCAAAACGCCACTGCTCAAAAGCTCTTAGTGCCTGCCTCCCTCTTCGGCTCCTGCCTCTTCCTTTCCGTTCTAGGTCTCTGTTCCCTCAGCACAGTTCCCTGCAGTGACAACAGGCTGACTCAGGTGTGGGTGGGCTTGCCCGTTCTGTGGCTCGTTGCTTGTTCTACCAGGTCTCGGTAGTAGGCAGATTTTAAAAACCGGGGATAGGAGTCCTTCTCCATCAAGGTGTAGGTTTTGGCTTGGGCTTCCTCAAAACAAGCAGGAGTGATAACTGTGAGGTTATTTCTGGTCACCTCTCTGGTTTCATGGTCAAGATTCACCTGTAAAGAAGGGACAGTACATTGTGATTACTGTGCATTCCCTAATGTGATGAGTGTAAAAACAACCATGTGCACATTCCAATTCCATATTTGAGGCAGGGAAACTCTTTTCACTGGGCAACAGAATAAGACTTGCTACCACTGGATTTCAATGGAGAAACACCCCCCCCCCCCATTCCTGTTAGAAAGCATATCCAACATATTTCAACAGTCAGACCTACACAGAACAGATAGTATGAGCTGAGAGAGCTTTAATAATCTGACAGTCTCATAAGTGTTGCAGAGATATACAAAGGAGGAGGGAAGCTGGAAGTAAGGATCCAGTTTAGGGTATTCATCACTGTAGACAAAAATCCATTTTCTTCTGTCCACCTTAGAACTCCTCTTGGTCAGCAACAAGTTTTCCTGGAAGGGCCACTGCCAAAGGACCCCTCCCCTCACAAGGGTCTGCTGGTCAATTCTTGTTGCCAAAAATGCTAGTTCTTCACTCTTGTCTTTGTCAGGTAAATGGAAGGGACATTCCTCAGGAAACCCGTTGTGGCCTTCATCTCCCCCATGTTAGCCCAAGGTGCCAAAAGCACCAAACAGGTTTAGCCCCCCCCCCCAAAACCAATCCATACACCATTGTGTAAGAGAAATATATAATATCTCCTCTCTAATGGCTACCATTAGTAGGAATGGTTGAGGGGAGAGAACAAGAGAGAGAGCAAAGTATGTCAGGGGGTGATTCTGAGGAGAAAAAAGAACCACGGAAATGTTTCGGAGCGGGGAGAGAAGAGTGTGAAGGGGGGGGGGGGGACACACACAAGAGGGCTGGACCTCTCCCTTGATTCCAGCCTCCCTTTCTGCCTTGGAAGATTGTGTGTAGTCATAAGTAATTGACAAGGTCAACCAGATAATTTGAACAGCCTTGTAAACCATTTTGATCGTCGTGCATGAACTGCTCAAAATGCTAGCTAAAAATCAGGGAGAATGCAAATATGATCCTGTTCTTAGCCAGAGGTTCTATTTAGAAGGACTTCACAGTTCAGAAGAAAGATCAGTGAATGGAACAGTCAGACAACAGAGCTTCCTTCCTACTAGTTACATTGTACAATTTGGAAGGAAATCGCTTTCTTGCTTCATTTCTTCCTAGTTGCAAAATGACTAATGATGCTGGGGCTAATTAGTTTTATGAGCACAAGTCACAATTTCTCATTTGTACCGTGGGCTCCTTTGAGCATTCCTTCTAGACAAGGCGCTCAGTCACACAAGCCGCACAAGTACGCAAGATGCCTACATATGCACATATACAGGGGCAGGGGACAGTGGTGTTTAAAAGTGCTTTGCCATGCTACCTTTTGTGACCACCCCTCACTTGTTGCTGCCATTACCCCAGCCCAGGAGCCAGAGAAGATAACCCTCACTTACCTCTCCATTGCCCCAGCTCTCTTTATGAAGAATGAGGCCCAGCAGAGCTTCCAGAACTCTGACGAGGTCACTTCCTCTTGCAAGAGTCCAGCCACCGTTTTGGTTACCCTGGCAACAGCCAACTTAAAATGGCTTCCAAAGTCTGGTGCATAAAGGAATCTTGTGAGAGTTCTAGAACTGACATGGCTGCTTTTAAAGAGGCCCAGGGGAATGGAGAGATTAGTACCACCAAATATCAATGCTAGGGGATAACAGGGGAGGACTTGGCCTTACATCCTGCAGGCATCTGGTTGGTTACTGTGCGAAATAGAATTCTGGTCTAGATGAGCCAGCACAGTTGTTCTTATGCTACGATCAGATGGATTCCTTGTTCGAGACAGTGCAGGTGGTGGGGGAAAAGCTCCATGAGAACACATCTATGTTAGCTGAAGCACAACACATTTAGTTGCAGCGGCAAAGAATTCATTTGAGAGACCTTTTACTCACCTCTCTAGGGGCCTCGTTCTGAACATATTCTTCAAATATCCTTTTGGCTCTTGAAAGCAGTTTTGTTTTTGAGCGGGTTTTCTTGTACTCCTCGCAGGCTAGCCAGAACTCCAGATTTTCTTCGCTGAATTCTGTTTTAAGGAAGCCTTGGAATGCTGCCATTCCATCTGTGAACAAAGAGGGCAGAGAATATATCTGGTTTAGCACTAAATGGGGAGAAAAGCAGCGGAAGGCTGATTTTTGTACCAAGAAAAAGCACCAACACTATGATCCTAAGAAGATTTACCACTTTCTAAGGCCACTGAATGTAGTGGATTTGAGGAGTGTAACTATGTGTAGGATGGCACTTTAAGATGTTTATCTCCTGTCATTTTGAAGGGAAAAATGGGGGGGGGGAATCAAAGCCTCATATTTAACAAATGTCAAAACATGCAAAAATGTCTTTCTGGAACGTAAATTTCATAGATCTACTCAAGCCAACAAATGAGGAGTAGATGTCTATAAAGCATAGCAAAGGTCTTTCTCTGGGATTACATGGTTGTTTAAAGAAACACACTGTCCCATTTGTGACTGATCTGACATTCTATTTATTAGTGACCAGAACAGATCTGGGTCACTGCAGGTGCTCTAATACAGAAAGAAGAACAGTTCTCCAAAATTCAGATGGCAGAAATCCTGAAGGACTCTCAGAGCAGTCAAGGCATGCACCTCCTAAACAGTGGTTTTCTAAGGTTGTACTCTGGCATGTCTGGAAAATTCTCTGCTCTTTTTGGCCTATTGTGGAATATGGAAACATGACTAGTTTGTTGACAGCTAAGACAAGGAGAGCAGCTTGAACAGGCTTGACTAGACTGATCTTGTCAGCACTTGGAAACTAAGCAGGGTTGGCTGTGGTCAGTATTTGGATGGAAGACTGGGTTTGCAATGTGGAGGAAGGCAATGGCAAACAACCTCTGCTACCTCCCTTGCCTTGAAAACCCCTTGAGGGGTTGCTGTAAGTCAGTTGCAACTTGACAGCACTTAATTATTATTAGGATGAAGGGAATTTACATGTAGACTCTTACTTTCTATTGCTAGAACACTATGCACTCCAAGAAATTCATACTCACTTTTACTTTTCAGTAAATGGTCAAAGGATTCCTTCCATCCAAGCACTTCTTCCAAGGCATACCTGGAGAACACAAAAATGTTAAGATTAATTTGCTGGGTGACTTGAAAGTTCCATAAGCAAAGAAATTTTCGGGTGAGGAGAAAAGGTGGAAAATGGGAAAAGCCCAGAACTAATATAAGACCTATCAGACTATCAGCAAAATGGATGAGAGATACTGTTTAGACACTAACTGGTCCCATCCAATTGGATAACTTTTCCTTTCTAATTAGTGCAAGTCAGCTCAGGGTTGAAGAGCAGCCACATAACAAACACCATTGTCTGTTTCAACTGATCTGAATTCTTAGTTGTGACTCCTTAGGAACTAACAGGAACCAATACGGAGCAGAGGTTCCTACAAGGTACAGATGGAACACTATGTCTGGGGGAATGGTGCACTGTATTCTTGGTGCCGGGGGGGGGGGAGCAACAGTGGGAGGGCTTCTGGAGAATATAATAAATATATTCTATGTAATAAATACATTATTCAGGGCTGGCATAATGCCTTGCTTACCTCTGTTTTGTGCTGTGGCTCCAATTCCCAATCTTATGTCCCAACTCCGGTTTATGAAGCAGGATCCCTAAACGGGTTTTGAACTCCTTGGCTCTGAAAAACAGGAAAAGAGTAGCAGAATGTCAATACCAAAAGCAGGAAAGTGGCCACTAGGGAGCAGTGCTGCAGGCATTAAAGGCAAAGGCACTTCCGCGTGAGAAGTATAGCCTTAGTACGACTTCACTACTGATCTGGCTGGGTTGGCTTTTATGTGCATGTATAAACAGACTGGCAGTTGTTGCATGTTTCCGCAGAAAATACAAAGCAGATGGGGAAATATCTTACTAACAGATCTTTGTTGTTTGCAAAACAAACAAGCTTTTCAGTTGTACAAAATCCTTAATCGGGCGTCTACACCTCACCTACACCCAAGACGAGGCCGGATATCTACGTGCAAGCAGAGTGACCCCATTCTAAGTCCACTGAAACCAACGGACTTGGACGAGCACAACATTGCTTAGAACTGCACCAAGAAGTCCCTCAGATTGATTAATTCAAAGAAGGAGAAGAAAAAGAAGCTTGAGCTTCCAAATATAGCTGCAGAGATGTAGCATTTCTAATTCTGCCATCTACTTTTCTATTTAAATCTGTCCATTATTATTTTACTGTACATCCATGGTTACGTATCTCACCAAAGTCCCCACCAATCTTGACAGTGGATCTATGTAGCATTCATCAAATGCAAATGTTTATTTCTGAATTGGCTAACAGCGTTTACTATTTTTACAATTTGGCTGTGTCCCTTCGATTGATTAAACCGCCAGTTTACGTCATACTCTAAAACTCTGATCCCTTGGCCACTGTCCCACAGCACCCGTGGGAAGACATATTGTTGCAAAGTGCCTGTCAAGGTGGTTGACCCAACCAACTCAAACTGCTCTGTTTCCTGCATCTGAAGAGCTTGCATTCTGGTATACATGTTTTGCTACTTTCAGTAGTAGGCCATTTGTTTTTTGAAATCTGTAATTCTATTTTTTAAAAAAAATAGAAGTAGGGTGGGTGGTGGTGGTTGTTTTTTACTTGTTCAGTGCATTTGCACCATGGCAAGCAGACCAACAGCTCCCAAAGAATGCAAAGCTGTGCATCTGTTAACTATTTCTATTTAAAAGACCAGCTTCTTTCCCTCCCACTGTGGAGCATCTGGCATCCCTTGAATGCTTCCTCCTCCTCTCTGATGTCTCACTCCAAGTTTGCTCTGTGTGGCTCTCCCACTCACGGATGAGCTGTCTCATCTGTAACTGTTTTCATTGTTGACAAGTGTACAAAGAACTGAGAAAGAGGGGCAGTAGGACAACAGTTGCTACAGACTCTCCAAATCACGCCCCCTCTCCCAAACTGACACCTGCCACTGGAAAACATTACCAACAGACCAGGCAGGTGTAGCTCTTGGTTACCAGAGGCCTGGAGTATGTATGGCCTAAGGGGTAAGATCTTGGCTCAGATACAGAACCTATGGTGCATTATCTTCTAAGCCCCATTCCACCTTCTTTCAAGGGTCCCTGAAGTGGCAAGTGGTACTGCTCATTTTCTACTTAAAAAATTATGAGGTTGGGAAAGGAACAGGCCTTGGCAAGAAGCGGTTGCTCCGTGCCCCTTTCCTGCCTTCCCTTGCGAACATTCACAAGTTGCAACAGCCACTTTGTTTTATGTATACACTGCCATCAGTGTTTATGGCTCATTGTGGCATAAGCAAAACAAAGAAGCAGGTCTCTGTCCCAAGGAGCTTACACTCAGAACAGCTTGCTGCCCTGCATTCTGGGAGGTATCCAACAAAATACCTCACACAGCCACTGGGTGTAGTGGTTAAGGAAGCCATTCTTAACTGGGGTCCCTATGGTCCCCTCTTCAGATGTGATTGACAGATCCTAGGGGTCACTCAAGAGCCCACAGAGGGGAGCAGTGCCCACATTTTTCCAACCTGCTCTTTAAAACGTCAAATGCACCAAACAGTAATTAAACAAGAGCTGGCCATCAGACAAATGGGTCTCATCGAATGTATGCTCGTGAACCTTACAAACAGAAATATACCTAAATAAACTGCCTTGTTTCAAGTGCTGTTCCTACGCCCTGTTTTTTTAGCTGTAGATTGGAGGGCATTCAATGATAACGCAGTGTACACGATAGGCAGCAGTGGATAAGAGGTTTAGAGCTACTGGGTTGGAGTGTCGGTCTGGAACTGGAGAAACCCAGATTCAAATCTAGGTCCAAATCCCCACTTGCCATGAAAAACAAAACACCCTCTCAGCCTAACCTAGTCAGTGTGGTGTAGTGGTTAAGTGTGTGGACTCCAATCTGGGAGAACTGGGTTTGATTCCCCATTTGCACCTGCTGGATGACCTTGGGCAAGCCATAGTTCTGTCAGAGGTGTTCTGGAAAAAGAGCAGTTTCCGTCAGAGCTCTCTCAGCCCCACCTACCTCACAGGGTGTCTGTTGTGGGGAGGGGAAGGGAAAAGAGTTTGTAAGCCGCTATGAGATTCGCTTAGGTAATGAATGGCAGGGTATAAATCCAATCTCTTCTTCTTCTTCTACCTCACAGAATTGTTTTGAGGTTAAAATGGGGGGGGGGGGGAGTGGGGACTGTATGCCCCGCCCTGTGGAGCAGGCTAAAGATGTCATAAACACTCTACATCTTGAAACAATGCTTTTAAGTGCGCTTAAACTATTCTATCTTTCCGCCCATCACTCTGGGGTGAAACAGGGATTGTCAGTTCCTCAGGTCACTAGTAGGATTGCTTGCAGGCCCCGAGTAAAACAAAGAGGTCAAAGACGATGCAGAGGCAGGCAATGACAAACCACCTCTGTACATCTCTTGCCTTGAAAATCCTAGGGGGTCAACCACAAGTTGGCTGTGACTTGAGGGCACTTCATACACACACACACTTTCCAGCTTTAATTGCCCACTTCCAGTTTTGAACTGTATGGAAGGGATGGGATATTTTTTTCTTCAGGCCTACTGGCTACCTTGCTTTGGTTATAGAACAAATTTAGAACCCAGTGGCACCTTTAAGACCAACAGAGGTTTATTCAAGGTAAGAGCTTTCCTGTGCATGCACACTTTATCAAATATCGTATTTGATAAAGTGTACCTTGCACACGAAAGCTCATACCTTGAATAAACCTGTTGGTCTTAAAAGGCGCCACTTGACTCTAAATTTGTTCTACTGCTTCCGACTAACAGGGCTGACCATCTGGATCTTGCTTTGGTTATGTTATTTTATATTCTGCTACAGAAACACGCCAGAATCGAGAGCCTCCCCTAAGTTCTTTGAAACTGTGGACAGAGCTTAGTTCCCCTCCAACCTTCCCTGACTCAGTTCCCTCCTTGGCGACCCACTAGGGATTTTATTCCCCCCATCCGACTTCTCCGCACGCTCTTCAGGTTGGTACAGCGGCTACCTCTTGCGCCAGCTGGTTGCCGCGGCGCTTTTGCAGCCGCCCAGAGCCTCCCTGCTTGGCGCATCACTGCGACAGTTCGGCGGAGGCTGCCTGGCGCGCGCGCCCCACTTTCTATTCTTAGCTCACCACCGTCCGCCAGGTCGGTGCGCGGACCGAGTGTGCGCGCGCACTCCCTGCTTGCAGAGGCGCCTGGAAGAACTGCAGTGCAAAAAGCACCCAACTCTGTGCGCCTCTCCTTCACCCCCCCCCCCCCCCGTCATTCTATCCAAACAAAAGCTATCCTCGGGAGTCGAAGCGCGTAGCAGTACCCCTCAAATGCAACAAGCATGCACACACACACACAGATTATATATACACACACACACATCCAATGCTCCCTCTAAGCTGTCGAATCTTGTGAGCAAAAATTCTACTTTGTGAGCTACTGGCATTAAAGCTGTGAGCGAGCCATTTGGCGACCGCATAAATTAGTTTGCTCTGGAGCCATCCTTCCTGAGCTAAGACAAAAATGTGTGAGCCGGAGGCTAAAAAACGGTGAGCTAGCTCACACTAACTCAGCTTAGAGGGAACACTGAATACATACATGTATATATACATATATATAGTGGCATACTGAGCAACTAATGTATTCACCTTCTGAATGTTTGCGGGGAATTTAGCGGGCGAATCTTTACCGTAGGGGCTTTCAGAGCGAACCTATGCAAAGTTACTCCATTCTGAGGACCCTGGACAGTAAACGGACAGGGAGGCGTAACTCTATGCAAGATTACCTTGCAAGTGGCATTACTAGCAGCTGCGGCAAAGAAAACTCCCAGCGGGTTTTGTGGGAAAGTAACAGAAGCTCAGGCAGATTTTAATCCTTTTCGAAGATTAAACGGTTTTGTGGTATTTTTGATAGATCTAGGATTGCCTCCATGGATCCTTTAACCGAGGCTTTCCTGCTAAATACGAAAACACCGACTTAAAAAGTTGCATTGTACGCATGCTTTTCATTGATTGCAACGGCCGTCTCGTTTGTGTGTAGGTAACAGAGCATTAGCCAACTTTCTCCCTCGCTCGCTTTCTCGGATCTTGTTCGGACAAAACCCATCCATCCATCCACGAGATGCTGCCCGAGTTTGTTGCCACTGCTGAACACACCCTTTCTTCTTGCCCCACCAAAACGTGCCCCTTCCTCCTCCGGTTTCTGCACCAGCCGCTGCTTGCTCAGAGTCCCCTCCCCCCCCGGGAACACCTCTTACCTTTCCAAGCAGCTGGTGGGGAGTCCAGATAAACCCCGACACATGTTGAGCTCACAGGTGGGCGGCGTGGTGCAAACGGTGTGAAAAGCTGCTGCTGCTGCTGCTGTCTCCTCCTTCACTGGCGCGGACGATTAGCTCCAACGGCTCCTTCCCTCTCTCTCTAGCTGTGGCTGCTGGAGTCCGGGAGCCAGGGCGGGAAGCGGCGCTTTTATATCCTGCCGGGAGTGGGCGGGAGCGCGCGCACGTGTGTGTGAACCAGAATGAAGCGCGCCGGGCTAGTCTTGAGGCCTCGCGGCGACGGCGCGGAGAAGGGCTCGGGTCGCTTCGGGGGGCGGGGCGCATGCGAGAAGGCCTGGCGGCAGCCCCGGCACCTCCCAGTTCCCAGACAGGCTGACCCACCGGGCTCTTCCCAGATAGGAAGGACAGCCCGGGTCCCGTTGCGGGGGTGGGCTGAAGCGAGATGCCTTCCGCTGCTGTACTGACGGGGAGGTAACCATGGAATGCTTCCCTGAGGGTTGTGTTTTATAGCGAGGTTTGTCTCCCTGATGGATCTGGGTTGTCCAGGTTAGCCTGCTCTCGTCGGATCTCGGCAGCTAAGCAGGGTCTGGCCTGGCTAGCATTTGGATAGGACGCAGTGTTCCCTCTAACCTGAGTTAGTGTGAGCTAGCTCAGTTTTTTAGCCTCTGGCTCACACACTTTTGCCTTAGCTCAGGAAGGATGTCTTCAGAGCAAACTCATTTATGCAGTAGCCTAACTCATTTATGCAGTAGCCTCTTGGACGCACACCTTAACCTGGTGAGAGGGTTAGCTTGTGCCAGTGAAGCTGAGAGCAATACTGTAAGGAGTTTAGACTCTGTCAGGAGGCTAATCTCCTAGAAGGGTCACTCGATATTTATACTTCATGTTTTCCCCTAATGAGGCTCTGTCCTCACAACAATAGTCATGTGAGGTGAGTTGGGCTGAGAGAGGGTGACTGGCCCATCTGTGGCATCACCTCCTGAGCCCACTCCACCCCCAGCTGGATCTAAGTCAAGATACTCTACCACGAGGGCTTGGGTTGGAACTGGCTGGCAGCAGTATGAACCTGGGAGAGGATGGGTGTGCCTTGCTCAGGGCAACAGATGAACTCAAACTGACTCTGCACCACACTGAAAACCTCTGAACTTTTGAACACTTTAAACTGGCTTAGACCTAATCAGGCCACTGGTCCATCAAAGTCATTATTGTCTACTACTAGGACTTGAAGTGGCTCTCCAGGGTCTTGGGGACATTTCACATCTGATCCTTTTAATTGGAGGCACTGGGGTAGAACCTGGGGCCTTCTGCATGCCAAGCAGAAGCTCCTAACACTGAGCCATAGCCCCTTCCTGAGGGATAGCGCAGTGGGGGGTACTTTGCTGTCACTGAGTTGTCATGTACAATGTTCTTCCCGCTTGGAGAGAGGGACATTTTTCTTAAGCTTGGTTTGACATTGCCTCAAGTATGATCCAGGGTAGCTTCTGATGTGAACTGGAAGTGAGGAAGTCTTCCATTAAAACTGTGCCTCTGCTATGAAACTTATTAGATAGCTTTGGTAAAGTCACACTGTTTCAGTCCACATCTGCAACATGATGGGTTATAAAACTGGCCTACCTTATGAAGTTCTTATATGGATTACAGAAAGATACCATGTGTGAAGTGTTTTGTATACCCTAAAAGTGTAACCTCCCATATCTGGATAGCCCAGGCTAGCCTGATCTTGTCAGTATTTGGATGGGAGACCTCCAAGGCATACCAGGGTCATGACGCAGAGCCAGGCACTGGAAAACCACCTCTGAACATCTCTTGCCTTGAAAACTCTACGGGGTTGCCGTAAGTCAGCTGTGACTTGACGGCACTTTCCACCCAAAGTGTAATATGAGTGCCAAGTTATATGAGTGCACTGCAATCTGGTTCCTGAAACTGCCTGGTTCTTCCAGGCCCCAGAGAAGCCAGGCTTGCAGCAATGAGGGCAGGGGCCTTCTCAGTGGCGGCTCCACACTGGTGGAATGAGCTCCTGGATGACATCAGGGCCCTGTGGGACCTCTTACAGTTCCTCAGGGCCTGTAAAATGGAACTCTTCCACCAGGCCTTTGATTGAGGAGCCGCACCCATCCATCTGAGGCCCTGGCCCCAGCATCATCAACAACAATAATATCACTAACATCGATATTAACATTGATTGAATAGCCTGTGCACCGCTGATAAGACCCAGACCATGTGCCTAACTGACTGTCAGATTCTCACCATTTTATAATGCCATTGCTAGCGCTTTATGTACTGTTTTTAGACTTAACTTATTGTGATTTTATTCAAGAAATTGTTTTATTTGCTGTAACTTGTTGTGAGCCGCCCTGAGCCTGCTGTGGCAAGGGAGGGTGGGATAAAAGCCAAATTAACTAAATAAACAAACAAATAAATAAGTATTTTTATCTGTTTCACTGTTTGTTTTCTAAAAATGCTTACAGGAAGGTACATTATTTGGTGCATTTTTATCCACCCTCCTAGGAGCTCAGAACCATGTGCACTGTTCTCCCTTCCCCATTTTATTCTCACAACAACCCTGTGAGGTAGTTTAGGCTGAGAGTGAGAAAGTGACTGGCTCAAGATCAACATCCGAGCTTCGTGGCAGACTGGGGATTTGAACCTGGTTCTCCTAGGTCCTAGTCTGATCCTCGAACCACTGTACCAGTGGCCTTCAGTCCATGGGTTGCGACCAACATTCCCCCTATTCCTCCCCCCCTTCTGACCCGAGCAGTTCATATCCTGAGCAGAATATATCTGCTGTGATCGTCAAATGGGCAATGGGCAGTGCAAGACCCTGAGTGGCTCCAGATTGCGGCTGAGCGGGGCTTCTTGTGTTAATGAGCAGCCGCTCACGTGCACAGCTTAGAGGGAGCACTGGGGTTGAAACAAGATCTATAATTGAGTCCAGGACTTATATTTTAGGAGTGAGGTATGTCTTCTTCGCCTCTGACCTTTATGTATTCTGCACTAAAATTCTTTTTAATTCAGGTTTTTCCCCCATTCTGCACTAAAATCGAGTTCAACCTTTTTTTTTAAATTGTTCTGGGTTTCCACCCCCTTCTGCATTACATCCCATCAGTGGTCAGCCCGGTTTCAGGGGTTATTTGGATGCTGTTTGGATGTGGATTTAAATTGCCTCAGCTCAAACACTGAGAAAATATGGCGTGGCAGGCAAATGTGGAAAGGACCGTAGTTGGGAAAAAAACCCTGGGTTAAAAAGAAGGTTGAATCTAATTTTAGTGCAGAATTGCTTGGATGACACCACGGTCACCATGGGTTAAAAGGAGAGTACAGAAAGGGCCATTATGAGCTACCTTTTTGTTGAAAAGTGTTTAGTGGTGGCATGAATCCAGCCATGCACTTCCAGAGGCTTAGTGGCACTTTTTGGAAGAGAGTGCTGCAATTTCCACTGTTTACTCTTTCCACTGCAGACACCACTTTACTGCTGATGCTGTTCCTGAAGACCTGTTGACCTCTAACCATAAAACTTCAGTGTCTTGGTGGACTGCAGTTGAAATGGAAAACAGGAAATTCCCACTTTGCAAAATTCGCAGATGGTTGGATGCACCCTGATAAATCTTCCTTTTTTAATGCATGTTTTAATTCCTGTTGATGAAGAGCGATGACTCGAAATGCATTGGAGGCTTTTTGAATAAACTCTATTTATTCTACTTCCTCTTTTTTCTTAATATCCTTCCTCTGTCTGGATACTTCATGTACCTGTTTCTTTGTAATAATTGAATCCTCCATGTTCCCAGGGTTGCCAGCGTGGGAAGTGACTGAATTGTTAGTTGCTACTGCGTGAGCTCATGGTTTCAACTATTACCAGAGGCCTCGTTCTCACAAAGAACAGACTAGGTGGTGAACCTGCTGTGCCTGAACTCTGCCACTTCAGACTACACAGAATACCCCTTCATGTAGAAAACTAGCATGTCAAGGAAAAAAGATTTAAACGTAGCCCTCTCATGATAGTTTTCTGTGTACAGGAATATATTGGTGATGGAAAGCATTGTCATCATTGCTGACTTATGGCGACCCCATCGGGTTTTCAAGGCAAGAGATGTCCAGAGGTGGTTTGCCATCGACTGCCTTTGCTTCACAATCCTGGTATTCCTTGGAGGTCTCCCATCGAAATACTAGTCTGGGCTGACCCTGCTTAGCTTCTGAGAATCTGACAAGACTGGGTTAGGGCACAGGAATATATGACCCCTCATTCTGTTACGTGATCTTTTACAAGGAGACTGAAGTGATACTGAGACAGAGGTATATCACTTCATCTGTTCTTCTTGACCCCAACAGAAGAGGAGAAGGGATTGAGTTTATATCCCGCCCTTTGCTCACTTGGACTCTCAGAGCAGCTTACAATCCTTTTCCCTTCCCCTCCCCACAAAAGACACCCTATGAGGTAGGTGGGGCTGAGAGAGCTCTGAGAGAATTGCTCTTGAGAGAACTGTGACTGACCGAAGGTCACCCAGCTGGCTGCATCTGGAGAAGTGGGGAATCAAATCTGGTTCTCCCAGATTTGAGTCCACACTCTCAGTTTCTAGGAAGGAGCCCTGACAATCCTGCTCAGAATTGTTAACATCCACCACAGCCCACACTGTGGGCTTATACAACTTTTGAATTGCCAGACTCCATACAACCTAGCAGCGATGTATGGTAGCCTACTCAGGGCCAGGGGCGTAGAGTTTTGGAAATCCCGGGGGGGGGGGGGCTCCTTAGTGTGCGCGCTTTGTGCGCGCGCTTGCTGGGATGATGTTCTCCCCCCCCCCCCCCCGGGAAACCGCCCCGCCTCCCCAGGCCCTTCCGAGGCCCGGCAGCCGCTGCTGCCGGTGCCTCTCCCCCCCCGCCACCCCTTCCCTCTCCCTCTGCAGCAGCGGCCGCCGGGCCTCGGAAGGACCCGGGGAGGCACGGCGGCAGGCGCTCCGTTTTCCTGGGGGTGGCTGAGCCCCCCCGGGAAATTTCGGGGGTGGCTCAAGCCCTTGAGCCCCCCCCGTACTCTACGCCTATGCTCAGGGCTTGGAAAACACATTCTTATTGCCTGGCCAGGGCTGCAAAATGGAGAGGTTGTCAAGCAATTGTCAAGCCATAATATATGGCTAGTGGTGGGTTACCTACTGTTCATAGCTGGACTAGGGGACCAGTACAGTTCAGGTGGGCCCCGGAGATCTCCTGGTGTTATAACTGACCTCCATACGATCAGTTCCCCTGGAGCAAATGGCTGCTTTGGAGAGTGAACTCTATGGCATTGTACCCCACTGAGATTGCTCCCCTCTCCTAATCCCACCCTCTCCAAGCTCCACCACCCAAATCTCCTAGAATTTCCCAACCCAGAATTGGCAGCCCCCGGGATCAGTGAGGTCCTTTCAAGCAGTGCAGATATATTTGGTTGGGGTTCCTCCTACAGTTGGACGTGTGCATGCAGTGAATCTGATAACAGGTCAGCTACCTGTGCCTTGAGCTGAGCCTGCACTGGAACCTCATACATCTACCCCACGCCAGGCCCGTGTAAGTGCATGGCCCACCAAATTCCAGATTTGGTAACCATTAGCATTGCTGATTCTCTGTGGCCCTTGACATTTCTGGCATTTTTCATGTAGCTGCACTGGCATGACTGAAAGAGGAAGGGCATATTAACAGGGTGGGGGTAAAAGTTATGGTCATTTTGCTTGAGGACCTTGCAAAGACCTGGAGCTGCCCCATCAACAAGGGACTGAGGCGCACAGTGGCAGGGCATCCGCTTTGAATGCAAAGTTCCCAGGTTCACCCTGCGGCAACTCCTGTCAACAAGATGAGGTATTCGGTGATATGAATGACCTGGCGCCTGCATGCCTGAAGGACTGCCTACTGCCATATGAATCTCTTTGATTATCATGATCATCCTCAGGGGCCCTGCTTCAGGTGCTCTCGTCATCTCAGGCTAGATGGGTGGCAACCCAAGAAAGTACCTTCTCAGTTGTGGCAACAAAATTATGGAATTCTTTCACTAGAGAGAGTTTGGTGGACTGTACCACAATCACATTCGGGTCCTGGTATTTTACCCCATTTAAACAACAGGTCTGCACAACTGCCAAAGCCTGTTCATATTCTATTAACCATCTTCCATACTTTATGTGGCAAGTCAGATCCTGCAGGCCTCTCAGTGGTGTTTATCAGGTTATGGATATTGGGTGGAACTGATTGCATCCACGTTCACAACCATTCATTCCCTAGACTGAAATTTGTGATTGCAGGATTTGTGCAGATCTTATTGCTGGGTGTCTGGATAGGCCTGTGTCAGCCATGTCTTTGTGGGTGTGCAACTCTTTGTATTCAGTGATCTTTCTATTCACAAAGAAGAGCACCTTGTCTACGGAGATGCAGGGGAGCGATGTGGCACAATATGTGTAGCCCCTAGATCGGTTTAATACATCTGCTGATAGTTCTCATTGTTGTATTGATTTGGACATCACGTTTGTGGCTAGGGGGTTGTTGAGCCATGCTGAAGCACCATATTCTGCAGTACTATACACCAACCCCAAAGCTGAGCATCTAAGTGTTGTAGCAGATGCCCTCCAAGTTGTACCACATAATTTTTTGAAAATGCTGTTTCATGTGCGTATTTTTGCTGCTACACTGGTGAGATGGCGTTTATAGCTCAAGGTCCTGTCCAGGGTAATGCCAAGGTACTTAGGTGTATGGTTGTATGTAAGTCGGGTGCCATTAAGGTAGACATTCAGTTCATGGTTGGCAGGATTGTTATTCAGATGGAAACAGGAGCATTCTGTTTTTCCTGGACTTAAGATAAGCTGCCATTTATGGTAGCAGTCAGCCAAAATTTTGAGGTCCCAGTCAATATTTCCTCAGTTCTTTCAATTGATTTGTGCCTTACTGCAATCGCCATGTCATCAGCATAAGCAGACTTCCTGGGTATCGTCTTGGGAACATCAGAGCAATGCTCCCTCTAAGCTGGGGAGTCTTGTGAACAGAAGTTCTACTTGTGAGCTACTGGCATTAAAGCTGTGAGTGAGCGATTTGGTTACTGCATAAATTAGTCTGCTCTGGAGCCCTCCTTCCTGAGCGAAGACAAAGTTGTGTGAGCCAGAGGCTAAAAAACTGTGAGCTAGCTCACACTAACTCAGCTTAGAGGGAACACTGCATCAGAGATGTATAAATTGAAAAGAACTGGAGCAAGGACTGAGCCCTGGGGTAGACCGTTATCCAGTTCCTTCCGCTGACTGATTGACTGACCCACAATTACTTGGAAGGTTCTATAGCTCAGCATGTTATTTAGGAGTCAAAATAATGTTCTGCAGGGAAAATGTGGAAAAACTTGTACAGCAGACCATCCCTCCAGACTGGGTTATAAGCAGCAGTCAAATTGACAAAAGCTGCTGATGTCTTAAGTCATTTCTGATACCTTGCCTCAATGAAAGTTGTTAAGCTGAGAACCTGATCTTCAGAACTATGACTGGGTCAAAATCCTGCTTGCTCTATAGGGACATGTTCATCAATTCTGTCACTGATTCTGTTCAGGATTATCCTTTTGAGGAGTTTATAATGAGCTCAGAAAGGAAATAGGTCTATAACTTTCTGCCAGACGTTTTGGTTTCTCAGGTTTCAGAATAGCAACTATGGTCCTGGTCACACGAGTGAGATAATCTGGGGGGTGAAGTGAGGCTGTTTGCTCCGGAGTAATTTGACTGACAGTTGCGTGATTACACAGTTCTGTGAAGCTGTGGGCACAGCCCACCACTGCGTGATCAGACGCAATCATGGGTGAGTTGGGGGGGGTTGCCTTTTCCCCCCAATGCGCTTAAATGGGGGATTGATGAATCACATCTCCGCCCTGAGGGCTTCCTATGGCAGTATGCAATTATGCGCATACTGAGAAGGGGAAAAAAATAACGGCACGGCGTCAGGATAGCCTGATCAGACTATCCCTGATGCCATGAGTGCACACTGGTGCGATCACACAGGTAAAGTCCATCTTTGGCCCATAGCAAACCTGTTTGATACTGGACTTTCCTTAGTATCTTTTAACTCTGCTCCTTCGGTGGAGAGAAACGGGTTGCCGACGAGTGTGGGACACTTGCCAGATGTTCTGGTGTGAACACGGCCTTAAAATCGGCATGGCATTCATGCCTATCACGTAGCTAATTCTGTGTGTGATTGGGGCCTACCTTTGCTTTCTTGAATTCCCTTGGGAGTCTTCCTGTTCTCATGATGTCAGTGAGAAACTTTGTGAGCCACTTCGAAGTGAATATACCACTGTTGATCAGGAATTCATTATGAACGCAGTCCAAGCCTTGTGCCTTTCAGCTCTTGATGTCTTTCAGTGCCTTGGAAATCTCATCAGCATTGAAATCCCCTGACAGCTCACAGTCTTCAGGGCAGGTGCATTTCAAATCTGGAGGGTTTTTTTAAATACTGATTGTAAAATCTTGATCCTTCAGAGCTCTGGATAGGGATACCAGTAGAGCAGCTACCTGGTTTTGTGTTACATCTGGATTTCCTCGAAGCACAGGTGGGCTTGCACCTATTTTTTTCAACAGGCTCCAGGCTTTCATTCTGGAATGCCTGAAATCCAAATTTGCAGTTGCTTCAGTCCATTTTTATCTACATGCTGCATTGAGTTCATGGAGTAATTCATCTGCTACTTCTGGGTCTTTGCTGTCAAGGAAATTTTGATACAGCCTCTTACTCTGATTGCTCCAGCCTGAAATATATTCTCTCTGATATCCTTGAGGAATGTGCCTTTTGGCCGTAGATATAACAGCTTGAATGAATCAGTTATTATGTGTTGGAGGGACCCATCCAGATCTTCACTGAAACTTTTCCAATGCACTCTTTTAAAGTTCCATCGTGGTTTTGGATTCCTAGCTTGAGGTCTTGGATTCCTAGCTCGAAGATTACAGTTCAGTGCTGACTGTGTGGGATCACCTCAAGAACAGGTCTGGATATAGGCAGGGGCTGACTTCTCTGGTCTGATAAAACAAATAAATCAGGGTTGGACTCTCTATTCCATGCCACTGATCTGAAGGTGCTTCTGTCTTCAGCATCGAAAATGAGATGCAAGACATATTTTTCAGCCCAGTCGACAAGTGCCTCACCGTTCTTATCATTAACTGTGTATCTCCAATTTCCATGATGGCTGTTAAAGTCACTGACCTATACAGAAGGATGAGGGTAGGTTGATAGGACATATGCTGGCCATGAAACATGTACGTCCCCAACTTTTACTACGATTGTGTGGATGTCATTGTGGACGTTGGTCAATACCAGCTTCACATATTCAATATTGCTTCAGTCATAGGTCACTATGCCATAGGTATGAGGGTATGTAGTGCCAATAACATCATATTCCACAATTTTTGCTCTGTGGCAGGCTTGATTTTAGTTATCAAGATGAGTTTTTTGAATGAGCTAAATCTATTTCATTGGCCAGTAAGTTTTGCAACAAGTATTGCCATTTAGACTGGGGCTGCGGTGGCTCAGTGGTTAAGATGCTGAACTACAGACCAGAAGGTCGGTAGCTTGGCAGTTCGAGACCCGAGTGCTGCATGGTGGAGTAAGCTCCCATCTCTGGTCCCAGCTCCTGCCAGCCTAGCAGTTCAAAAGCAAGAAATTGCAAGTAGATAAATAGGTACTGCTTTGGTGGGAAAGTAACAGTGTTCCATACGCCTCAGTGTCTAGTCATGCCAGCTATATGACCACGGAAATGTCTTTGGACAGCACTGGCTCTTCGGCTTGGAAACAGAGATGAGCACCACCCCCTAGAGTTGGATTCGACTGGCTTTCGAGCAAGAGAAACCTTTACCTTTATACACTCAATATTCATTTGGTAGATTTGGATGCAGTCTCTTATACCCCTTGTCAAGTAGTCCTGAGAAGAACTATTTGATTGGTTGATTGTTTCCATGTGTGTAGTGTAGCCAGGAAATCCTACGATTGTCTGGCAGTATTATCCAGGGTGCATCACGAGGAGGTGAGCTAGAAATGCACCCCTAAATGAGAGCTGCGATACAAATGTATTAAATAAATAAATACTTCTGAGACTCTGGAGAGCTGCTGCCAGTCAGAGTAGACAATATTGAGCTCAATAGGCCAATGTTCTGATTCATTTTAAGGCTTCTAGGGTTGCCAGCTCTGGGTTGGGAAATATCTGAAGATTTTGGGGGCGGAACCTGTGGAGGGTGGAGTTTGAGAGGAGAGGGGAAGGACCTCAGCAGGTTATAATACCACAGAGTCCACCATCTCAAGCAGCCATTTTGTCCAGGGGAACGTATCTCTGTATTCTAGAAATCAGTTGTAATTCTGGGAGATCTCCAGGTTCCATCTGGAGGTAGGCAGCCTTAGTCTCTTCCCTAGTCGCTTTTGGCATCTGAACTGGGAAGAGAGAAAAGTGCTGGAGCAATCAACTCAGTGTGTGTTGTTTTACACTTTTCCTCAAGATTCAGGTTGCTCACTGTTTCATTCCTCAAACTAGGGATATTCCTGTGATACCCCCCCCCCCCCGGCTCTATGAGATATTACAGGTCTTTTGTCCCCTGCATGCTTTATACCTGGAGGTGAATTCATCAATACCAGAACAGTACAGCTATGTCCGTGCGAAGACGTCAGAAGCCTACCAAAATGCCTGGGTGGGTGATAATAAGCCATCTCTCAAGCAGTGCAAAAAGAACTTGGAATGTGTTGGTGATGCTGCTGTTGTTCACCTTTGCATGGTTGACTGAGTGAAACTACATTTAAAACTGATATTGTACTTCAGCTTTCAGTCTGTGTTACGGTGTGTAGCTTTGAAAAAAGCAGGAAAGTCTCCTAGGAACATGTTATCTCTGTTTTCAGCCATGCTTGACGGGTAAAGAAAACTGAAAAATGCAGGATGGCAAAAGCCAACGTCACTGCAGTGATAGGGGCAGTATAAATACTTGAGTAGACTAGGCCCAGAGCAAGGAAGGGATAAAGCAACCAGGGAAACAGGAGGAAAACAGAAACAGAAAAATCGTAGATAGAAGAAGACAACCACCAAAGTGGTAGGAGGATGGCTGACAGGGTTGTGCGAGGCTGGGAAACAACTGCCTGTGAAGGGGCTGCGGAGGGGCTGGGAGATAGAGAACACCACATGAGAAACCATTGCCGCCTTCTGCAGAGTCTTCCTTGGTGGTCTCTAATGCTCCCTCTAAGCTGTGGGGTCTTGTGAGCAAACATTCTACTTTGTAAGCTACTGGCATTAAAGTTGTGAGCAAGCAGTTTGGCTGCTGCATAAATTAGTTTGCGCTGGAGCCATCCTTCCTGAGCTAAGACAAAAATGTGTGAGCCGGAGGCTAGAAAACTGAGCTAGCTCACACTAACTCAGCTTAGAGGGAACACTGGTGGTCTCCAATCCAGAGAATAATGGATATAGAGAGACAAGCGGATCTTGATAGATATCCTAAATTCAGAGTGCCTAATAAAATTAGATATCGTTCAGTTCCAAGGGCATATCATTTATTCATTTATTACAGGTCTATACGACCGAAGTCTTGACCAAAGGAAAAAGGAAATTATCGGAAAAAGAGATAAAAAACAAACAAACATAAAACAAGGCCTAAAAATCGAAATAACAATGGATAAAACCTGGGCTTTAGCCCAGAAGTTAAAATGACCTAACTACACTTGGGGTGAAGCAGTCTAACTAAAATCTAAATCAATGGCAGATCTAACACACCTTGATATAAATAAATATAGGAAAGCCTTCACACTAGCTAGATGTGAGGCTCTCCCCTCTGCGGTGCTTGAGGGCAGATACAGAAGAGTTCCCCTTGTACAGGGAGTTTGTAAATATGAGTCTGGGGAGATAGAAACTATTGAACATATGATGTTTAGATGTAAGTGGTACAATGAGGTTTGAGATAGATTAATTCAACCTCTTATTGAAGAGATGCCTGGGCAGACAGACTCAGATTGTTGTAATAAACTATTACCTGATGAAAATCACTCCATTACTAAGATTGTGGCTAAATTTTGGGTGGCATGCTGTTGCATTTGAAAAGTACAGCTTAACTTGTAAAATTGCAAATCTCTCCTTTTGTGTGTGTGTTTTTGGTGAATCTGTTATATGCATTCTATACTTTTATGTTGTATATTTCGTAATATTTTATTTTGGTGCCCCTTGCTGAAGTGTTTGGATTGCTCTGGCTTGATGCTGTAATACCATTCAACCATCCAGGTATGGACTCTGCTTAGCTTCTGAGATCTGATGATATCAGGCTATACCATATCGCCTTCCCTCCCACATATAGCAGAAAGGTGGCATAATTCCGAGTTGGTAGAATGGAATGTTCCAGGTGGGGATGTCATTTTGGATGCTTCACTTATGTAGAAAGTACCTGTAATGGATGAGGGGAATACATCAAAGAGAAAGGTTTCAGACCAGCCAGCTCCTCACTCTGCTAGTTTTCATCTTATGGGGAGTTATTTTTTAAAAATGTAGGGAACGTTTTAAAAAACGAGAGCCCCCCCTCCCCCACTGCAGTGGTACAGCTCATTCCACCACTTCAGGACTCTACCACTTCATGCTCCTGCCATGCGTAGACCAGGCTTACACAGTACAAAACCCCACAGGTGTATGATAACATGGCTTGAATTTATATCCCTAGTACAGGGGTGGGCAATTGTTTTGGCTCGGGGGCCACTTTGTGGGAGCGGAGGTTAGTGGAGGGCCGCACCTTTTAAAATGATTGCATTCATTAGTTAACTTTGCATTTCAGAAAAGGTATAAATTGTATCATAAAAATCAATAAATATGAATTAAATAAAATAGTGGTAGTTTTATTCAGTTTATTTATTGTGCTAATTTCATATCATCTATAGCTGCAAGCACATTTAATTTTAGAATCAGTTTAATGAGACGAATGTACCCTATCACACTTTTCTACAATTTTTTTGAAATCAGAAGTGTGATTGCTTCTTGAGAAACCACGTGGCCGACTGTCTTGGCGGGCCGCAAAAATCTCTGTGGCGGGCCGCATGTGGCCCGCGGGCCGCAATTTGCCCACCCCTGCCCTAGTAGGGTTGTTAAGAGAAATTCTCTTAATTCCTCTTTACACAATTTCTCCCTGAAACCCTACAGTCAGTTTCTTTCCCTCTTTTAAAGAATTTGGAGTAAGTTTTTAATCAATTCCATTCTGATCAAACTAGGGTTGCCAGGTCTGGTTTGGAAAATACCTGGAGACTTTGGGGGTGGATCCAGGAGAGGGTGGGGTTTGGGGAGGGGAGAGGCCTCTGCATGGTCCAATGCCACAGAGTCCACCCTTCAAAGCAGCTATTTTCTCTAGGGGAGCTGATCTCTGTCAGCTGGAGATCAGTTGTAAAAGCAGGAGATCTCCAGGCCCCACCTGGAGGCTGGCAACCCTAGATCAAACAAACATTCGAAGACAGGAGGGCAGGAGGAGAGGATCTGCAAAATTCCTCAGTTTCACCCTGTAGCTGCTCAGAGGTGGGCGGTGTCTTCCCAAAGCTTTCAGTACTCCTGTTAGAGCACTGCCTTGTGGCACGTAACATTAAAAAAACCCTGCAAAGCCTGATGTTTATTTATTTAATTCAATTTCTGTCCTGCCCTCCCCATGAACCGGCTCAGGGCAGGTTACAAGGTCACACACAAATCGTGACAACAATAACATATAAGTTAAATCATTTTTTAAAAAACAACATTTTAAAACAATGATAAAAACAATAATTGCTACAAAAGCTTTGTTTGCTATGCTCAGTTTAGGTTGATTAAAAGCCTGTGATTTCAGTAGGGGAGGCTAGAGGCGAGTTTTGGATGTCCGCCGCCTCAGCCAACAGCCCTGCGGAACAGTTCTGTTTTACGGGCCCTTCAAAATCTTCAAAGAGAGCTCCCTTTTTTAAAAAAGAGGACTCAGTAGATACATCTTGGAAAAAGACCTCCACCACCTGTAACAATACAAATGCATGGTATAAGTAGAATGATGTGTTCTCTTTAACAATATGATGCACAGATATGAGCTGAAAAAGGGGAAATGTTCTGTTCCTCCCACTGTAGTCACAGGGTATGTTAAATTTCCACCCTAATCACCTTGCCTCAGAGTTCTGCCGGAAGCCGCACAGAAACTAGCACATGCCTATCAAGGATGCTTGTGACACAGCCGTGGCTCAGATGCAGCAAAAACCCTGCTCCTGTGTAGCCCCACATGGCATATTAGGGGCCTCTGAGTGGGAGGGAGGGAAGGAGACAAGAGGAAGCAGGAAGCAGCTGCAGGCAAAAGTGTCACAGGAACATGATGAGCAGAGGCAGGCAGGAGGAGATATGACTTCATCGGCGAGGGAGAGATATGTGGACAGTGATTTGGGGCTGATCTGGACTGGGCTTCAGGAACAGGCTACAGCACCTGGTCTTTGGATGGCTGCCTAGAAGTGTCTGCCCTAAATTCCACACCTGCCACTATTGTAATTTAGACCAAACACAAGACATGGTGGTAGATTCAGGTGGGGTAGCAGAAACAGGGTTGGAGCGATAGGAGAATGGCTCTAACCCAGCTCCCTTAAGAACATAGAGAGTGATAAGTATTGGAGTCGGGAGTCCATGGAATAGTGAAACAGCTAGATCTTTATTGCTGGTCCGGATGAAGCATACAACCCAGGGCTCCAAGCCCTCCTTTTATGCTGGTCAGGGACAATCCCCTGACCTCACCCAACTGGCCTGATAGGCTATTAGAAGTCTATTTACATTTCATAGGTTCCCTGGGAGAAACCTAGGTACAGGATTGGTGGCCGGTTTGAATCCACCTGGCCTTTGTTCTACCTGGCTGAAGCTCAGGTAGTTTCCTGGCCATGTGCTCTGGCCATGCTCTGGCCATGTGCTCTGGCCATGCGGTCGCAATGAAGAGAGCACATGGCGACCGCATGGTCAATACATAACACCCCTCCCCCCATAGTCCAGAACCCCTCTGCACACATAGTCTTTGAGATAGTCCGGGCGTCTGCGCTCACGTCCAGAGCGCCGGGGGGTTGTAAGGCGGGGCGTGTTGCTAGTGTCGGCAGGTTGCGGTGTGGGTAGTTGTTCTGCTGGCGGGGCCTGTCTGCTCGGGGGTTGTTCAGGTGTGGATGGTGCGACTGCTTCGTCCGCGGGCAGGAGCGGCATCTCCGCAGTCTCCGGATCAGGGTCTGGCGCTGCTTTTGGAGTCGTGTCGATGTCACGGTCTGTTGGTGCAGGGAGTTCGGGGGCCTGGGTATCATCGTGGTTCTGGGTACGGCGTCGAATCTGGTCAATGTGCCGTTTCCAGACTACGCCATCTTCCGTAAGGACCTCATAGGAATAAGGCCCTGTGACTCGGACGATCCTCGCGGGGAGCCATGTTGGACCCCGCGCGAAGTTCTTTGCATATACGGGGTCTTCGGGAGCAAATCCTCGGGCAGCTGGCCGGTCCTCCGTTGTCGGGTTCCCCTCGATTGCTCGGTCGGGATGTAGGCGGTCCAAGACGGTTCCCAGTCGTCTTCCCATCAGAAGTTCGGCTGGCCGGCGCCCGGTCCCTGAGTGGGGTGTGTTCCGTTGGCAGAACAGGAACTTGTACAGCTGCTCTTCCCAGTCGCCATGCTCCATCTTCTTTAACGCGTCCTTCGTTGTCCTCACCATGCGCTCGGCCTGGCCATTGGTTGCGGGGTGGAACGGAGCGGAGCGGATGTGGCGCAGACCGCAGGCTTCCACAAACCGTTGAAACTCACCGGAGGTGAAGGCGGTCCCGTTGTCGGTCACGAGAGTTTCTGGCATTCCGTGTGTCGCGAAGATCGGCCAGAGACTTCTTAAGGCAGCGTTGGTGGAGGTCGAAGCTACCGGCACTACCTCAAGCCACTTGCTGTAGCTGTCAACAACGATAAGAAACAACCGGCCCTGGACCGGTCCCGCGAAGTCTAGGTGCAGGCGGGACCAGGGCTTGTTAGTAGATTCCCAGGATCGGACAGGAGCGTGTGGCGGATCTGGCCGTGACTCCTGGCATTTGGTACACTTCTGGACCCGCCCCTCAATGTCTTTGTCCAGGCCTGGCCACCATACGTAACTCCGGGCCAGAGCTTTCATGCGCACAATTCCCGGGTGAGCCTCGTGGAGGGCCTCTAGCACTCGGGGCCGCAGGGGCCCGGGGATCACCACTCGAGATCCCCATAGCAGGCATCCCTTGTGGGCCGATAGTTCGTGCCTGCGTGCCGTGAAAGCGGCAAAATCTGGTCCCGGTTTTTCCGGCCACCCCCTTCCCACCCAGTCCGAGACACGGGAAAGGATGCGGTCCTGCCGCGTGCGACGGGCCACATCTGATACCTGTACGGGGCGCTCCGGTAGATCCTCTAGGAGCGCGACGTGGAAAGCGGGAGCCGGATCAGGGTCGCAGGACGGGAGGGGAAGACGGCTGAGGGCGTCTGCATGACCCATCGCCTTCCCCGGGCGATGTACCAATTCGTAGGAGTAGCCTGACAAAAAAATTGACCACCGCAGGACCCGCGGGGACAGCATGTGAGGGGTCTGCCTGTGGGGGGCAAGGAGACCCAGCAGCGGCTTGTGATCTGTGGCCACGGTGAACGACCGTCCGTAGAGATAGTCGTGAAATTTCCTGACGCCAGCTACGATTGCTAGGGCCTCCTTGTCGATCTGGGCGTAGTTCCGTTCTGCCGACGACAGGGTCCTGGAGTAGTAGGCAACCGGTACCTCCTTTCCGTTGGGTAGCCGGTGTCCCAAGACCGCCCCAACGCCGTAGGGGGATGCGTCGCAGGCCAGGATGACAGGGAGCCTCTCATCGAAATGCGCTAAGACCGCATTTGAAATTAATAAGTCTTTGACGGCCCGGAAGGCTGCATCATGCTTGGGACCCCAGGCCCAAGCCGCTCCCTTGTCCAGGAGACGATGCAGGGGTTCAGCGACCGCCGCCTTGTGCGGAAGGAAGGCGTGGTAGAAGTTCACAAGTCCCAAGAATGCCTGGAGTTCTGCCTTTGAGGACGGGCGGGGTGCACCTGTAATTGCCACTACCTTCTCCTTTGTAGGGTGAATGCCGTCTGCGGTGACTTGGAACCCCAAGAAGGTCACCGAGGAGACTCCCAGGGTGCACTTGTCTTTTCGAACCTTGAGACCCGCGTCCTGGAACCTTTGCAGCACCATCCGGAGGCGAGCTGCGAACGTGTCGGCGTCCGGGGCGGCGATGAGGACGTCGTCGAAGAACGGCTTCACTCCTGGAACATCTTTCAGGAGAGAATCCATTAGATTTTGAAAGATTCCGGGTGCTACGCTGACCCCAAATTGGAGGCGTTTTACCTTGAACGCTCCCTTGTGAGTCACAATCGTTTGTGCCTCGGCCGTTGCTTCGTCTACGGGAAGCTGCTGATAGGCTTGGGCCAAGTCTAATTTTCCAAATATTTTGGCACCCGCGAGGGAGGCCAGAACATGGCTGACCACCGGTACCGGGTACGCGTGGTCCTGTAATGCCTTATTAATTGTACATTTGTAATCCGCGCAGATGCGGACTTCCCCGTTAGCTTTGAGGGGGGTCACAATGGGAGTCTCCCACTTGGCGTGGGAGACCGGCTCGAGCACCCCTTGTGCCACGAGCTTTTCCAACTCTGCCTCCACTTTGGGCTGGAAGGCGAGTGGTGGCCGGCGGACGGCCACGCGGATGGGCCGGACTGCCGGGTCCAGGTCGAAGGAAACCGGGGGTCCTTTGTAGCAGCCCAATGAGCCATCGAAAACGGCGGGAAATTCCTCGCAGATGGATGAGAAGTCAGTAGAGCCCATGCGGTGTATTCCGGTCCACTGCACTCCGAGCGGCTTGAACCAGGCGCGACCTAGGAGACTGGTTAGATTGCGCTCCACCACGAGAAGGTCCAGCAGGCCATTAAAGGCATGGTACTGGACCCGGACCCTGGCTAGCCCCTTAATAGCCACTGGGTTTTTCTGGAAGTCCCGGAGGACCAACCCAGCCGGCAGCCGCAGCCAGCGTGCCCCCTTCGAGCAGAGGCGGCGGAACGTCGCTGCGGACACAATTGAATATGCTGACCCTGAGTCCAGTTCCATGGAGCAAGGAACTCCCTCTATTCGGAGAGACACGGAAATTGCGCCCGGGATGGGCTGAGGCAAGTTCATTATCGTGGCCGTGGGAACGACACTACCCACTTCTTCGAAGTTCGCTGCTGGGGCACGATGGCTGTTCCTCAGGCGGCAGGCCCGGGCGAGATGTCCTGTTTTCCCGCAGGCGCGGCAGATGGCATCACGGAAGCGGCATGTCCGTCTGTCGTGGGGGTCCCCACAGCTGGCGCACGTTGGGGCCTGCCTGTTGAGGGAAGCAGGAGAGGGAACAGAGACAGATGCTGGGCGCCGGCCCTTGGGCCTGGGGACGCCGGGCTCACCCTTCTTCGAGCGTGGTTGCATCCGGTGGACGTCCTCTTCTTCGCTTGAGTCAGGTTCGGGAGGAGCCGCCTGGTGGACTTTGGTGGCTGCCTTGTCCTTTTGCATTGTCTCGAAGGCTGCCGCAGTTTCGAGCATCTTCTCCAAGGTTGGCTCCGGCATTGCAATGAGGCGCCGGCGGAGCTTGGCTTCCCGGACCCCTCCCATGAAGGCGGTCTCCACATGGTCATCCATGTGGCGGAATTCGCAGCCCACGGCTAGTCGACGGAGTTCAGCCAGGAAAGTGGCGGCTGACTCCCCCGGCTGCTGCTGGCGCTGTATGAACTCCCAGCGCCTGGCCAGTTTTGATGGCTTCGGGGCGAAGTAATCGCCGAGGGTCTTGGTGAGCACGTCGTAAGACACCTCGGTGGGGTCTTGCGGGGCTAGTAGGTTCTGGGCCACCCGCATGACCTCCACCCCTCCGGAACTCAAGAGCCAGGCACTCTTCAGGTCCGCATCTGTGATTCCGCGGACCTTAAAGGCACAACCCAGCGTCTTGAGCCAGGACTCCCACGTCTCGGGGCGAGACGTATTGAAAGGGGTAATTGGTCCCGGAGCGTTTGCCATATTTACCAGAGCAGGAGCGGCGGCGGCTGTTTGAGCGATGTCCTCGTGTCTTGCGGCGGTGCCGGGGAGCGCTGAGGCTTGGCGCTGGCTAGTGCCGGAGGATTGGGCTCAGAGCGGCTTGCGGCGAGGCGTTGGAGCGCTGGAGCTCGGAGATGCCTGCGGCCGGCAGGACGGAGCTCGCTGTGCTGCTGTGGTCTGCTGGAGAGTCGCTCATCGGGATCCCATCCTCGTCGCCACTGATAAGTATTGGAGTCGGGAGTCCATGGAATAGTGAAACAGCTAGATCTTTATTGCTGGTCCGGATGAAGCATACAACCCAGGGCTCCAAGCCCTCCTTTTATGCTGGTCAGGGACAATCCCCTGACCTCACCCAACTGGCCTGATAGGCTATTAGAAGTCTATTTACATTTCATAGGTTCCCTGGGAGAAACCTAGGTACAGGATTGGTGGCCGGTTTGAATCCACCTGGCCTTTGTTCTACCTGGCTGAAGCTCAGGTAGTTTCCTGGCCATGTGCTCTGGCCATGCTCTGGCCATGTGCTCTGGCCATGCGGTCGCAATGAAGAGAGCACATGGCGACCGCATGGTCAATACATAACAGAGAGCATAAGAAGAGCCCTGCTGGATCAGACCAGTGGTCCATCTAGTCCAGCATTTTGTCTCACACAGTGGCCAACCAGTTCCTCTGAAGGTGTTATGCATCAAGATCATGGTCACCATGGGCTCACATAATGGCGACCGCCACGTGGTCATACGCACATGGCCTGAATCTACCTGAGCTTCGGCCAGGTAGAACAATAGCCGGTCGGATCCTAAACGACCGCCAATCATGAGCCTAGGTTTCCCCCCAGGGACCTATGAACTGCAACCACTGACTTAAGGTCCTATCAGGACATTTGGGTGAGGTCGGGGGATTATCTCCGACCAGCATAAAAGAGGGCACTGAACCCGGGGTTTCTCATGTTCCATCTTGACCCGCAATAAACTACCATGCTGATTTCACTGCTACCGGCCTCCCGACTCCAGTACTTTTCAGAAGGGAAAACAACAGGGCATATAATCCGTAACATTCCCCTGATGTTGCTTTCTGGTTCTGGGATTCAGAGGTTGACTGCCTCTGAACATGGAGGTTCTCCTCAGGCACCATGGCTAGTAGCCACTGATAGACCTATCCTCCATGAATCTATCTAATCTCCTTTTAAAGCTGTTTATTATTGTGGCCATCATTCACTGGCTGTGAATTCCACGTTTCCTGGCTACCCAGGCATCAGAAACAGCCACCAACACCCCCCTAATATTCTTGGTTGACCCCACCCCTCTTGTCAACTTGGGTACCCCCAGACACATTCCCCCCTTCCAAGACCTTAGCTAACTGTTGGAGATGAATAAATTATGCAAATACAGTCACTGAAAAAATGAGGGTTGCTAGACTCTTGCCTCAGAAAAACAGACAGTTTTATTGGGAAGGGAACAGTGGAGGAAACGGATATTACAGGCTGCTTTAAAAACCCAGAGGAAACTAGGAAAAGATCATCACTGCTTAAGCAGGTAGGGAAGGAAGGACACATCGGTGAGAATGCTACACTGTCCAAAGTTATAAAACAAAGAGAAGGCTGTGATCATATGCACAATTAGACCCGACATAGGTGTGAATGCCGTGCGGACTTAAAGGGTACGATCAGACATCATCTGGGAAGCGCCCTGCAACCGCCGGCAACCTGTTCCGCTCCGCTGCAGAAGTGGAGTTAAAAGACACCGGGGAAAATCCAGTAGTAAACGAGTTGCGATGGGCCATGGACAGACTTTCCCCTGTCTGATCACTCTAGCACGCTCTCATGCCGTCAGGATGGTCTGATCAGGCCATCCCAACTCCGTGCTGTTGTTCCCCCCCCCCCCCCCCGCAGTATGTGCATCATTGCAGACTCCATAGGGAACCCTCAGTGCAGAGGTGCAGTTCATCGATTTCTCGTTTAAGCGCATGGGAAACAAACAACACAGTGATCACACACTGACAGGCTGCGCCCGCAGCTTCAAAGGGTGGTGTGATCTCGTAACTGTGTGTCAAATTCCACTGGAGGAAATAGCCTTGCTTCCCCCGTTTTATCTGGTGCACGTGACCACACCCTAAAACTTTTTCCCAAGCATTCATTCAGAGGAAAGCCCACTGGGTCACACTTTTTACACTGATAGCCCTGGGTGGACAATCTTTTGGCATAGGGAATCACTTTGCAATTTCCATGGGAAAATGTGCTCAGGACTTTCCACATTCTGCCACTGACATTTGATTTTGACAAGGCAGTGTTGTCTACTCTGACCAGCAGCAAGCTCTCCAGGGTCATAGGCAAGAGGCCTTTCCTATCACCTGGCACTTGATCCTTTAAACTGGAGATATCAGGGACTGAACTTGGAGATTTCTGCATGCCAAGCAGATGCTCTGCCACAGAGCCATATCCCCTCCCTGGGGATGCTTTGATGGGCAGCTGGCATTTCCTGCTAGTGGGAGGAATAACCAAAGAATCATGCTCTGTTTTGGAGGGGGGGGGGATGGTGACTTTCATATCCTCCCAGACAAAGAACACTCTTCTTATTTCTGGGGGGTTATTTCTGGGGGGAAAGATGCTGCCTGAATGTAAAGAGTGTTTCTGAGGAGCTTAGAAAAAGATGCCTGTCCCTTTAATTAGAGGCTTAATGGGATGTTTCAGATCAGCTAATGCTATTTACCTCTGTGCCATGAAAACTCTCAACTGCCCATTTCCGCACATTAAGATTCTATTAAAGGGTCAGGGCATTTTTTTTATCCAGGCCTGTTGGCAACTCGATGTTTTGGTGATGTCATGGATGTTAATCAGTTGATTTCCACAGCCAGCTTTTGCTGTGAACTTGGAAAACCATTTTGAACCTCATCTCTGGGGAAAAAATACGAAGCAACTGAACGCAGTGAAAATGCTTCCAAACCCACCCAGTTGCTCTACAAATGATTTCTTTTGTGATAGACAATCAATATATCTAATTCTCAACATGGCCAGCTCTGTGGATACTTAAATGCATAAACTGGAGCCATGAACAGGCAAGACAGATGTTTCTACAAACAGGTTTTTTTGGGGGGAATCTGAGATCTAAAAGAAAAAAACCCATGGGGGGTTAAAATTCCTCAAATGATAGAAGAAGAGCCTGTACCTTTAAGCAATAAATGACCTGTCAGTGGGTATTGTGTATGTTGCTAGGAAACCATAACAATATTGCCAGCTCTGGTTTTTGTCAGTGAAAGGCAGGGGGAATGGCAGGGCCCTTTCCAGGGCTATTTTGGTGTTTGAAGGACTTCAGGGCCAGGAATCACTGGGTGACTTAATACTACACAACTTTCATGACTCACCCAGGAGTAGCTTGATTGCTGCTGTTCAACAGCTGCTACCCCAGAAAAAGCCAAATGGTGTAATGGTTAGAGTTTCAGACTAGGATCTGGGAGACCCAGGTTTGAATCTCTGCTCTGCTGTGGAGGCTCATTTGGCCAGTCACACATTTTCATCCTAACTTACCTCACAGGGTTGTTGCGAGAATAATACAGAGGAGAGTAGAAGGGTGTACATTGCTATTGGTCAACATTGTGGAGAAACCGTGTGCACTAGGGCTGACAAGTCAGCCCGGGGGGCGGGGGATTCCCCGCTACAGGGGTTCCTGATCCGCCGGCCAGCATTCGGCTGGCGAGGGGAACCCCACCCCTGAAGTTGTCCAGCCAGGACGACTTCCCCAACGTAATGACATCACCTGGAAGTGACGTCATCACGTTGGGGGCGTTGCCAGGGCGATGCTCTGGCAATCGCCCCAAAACTCTATGATACCATAGAGTTTTGGGGTGATTGCCAGAGCGTCGCCCTGGCAATGCCCCCAACGTGCTGACGTCACGTCCGGGTGATGTCACGCGCGCCAGGGAAGCTCCCAGACGATGGACGACTCCTCCCTGCCGGTAAGTAAAGAAGACTTGGCAACCCTAGCGTGCACACACACACAAAATACCAAAAAATACAAAAAAACCCAACCCTATTGTGGAGAAAGGTGGGGTATAAATGAAATAAATAAATACTATAACTGAAGTTGAGGGGCAGATAGCAGGTAAGTTGGTGGGTGGGTGAGAAGGAGACAAGGAAGCAGGGCAATGTAAGGATATGGGGGCTGCCAGGAGAAGGGAAAGAGGAAACAGTGTGGGGAGGGGGATACAGGGGAAAATTAGGTCCCCCACTCAAGTCCTCGCAGGTTCCCCTCCATGCAGCTGGGCCCAGCTCAGCCTCCAGCAGTGCACAACTGTGCCAAAGTCTTCCCAGGGAGAAGCTTCCAGGGGTAAGGAAGGAGAGAGAGTTGAAGACAGGGGAGCTGATAAAGGTAGGTTGGCTGGTGGGTGGGAAGGACAGAAGCAAGCTGGAAAAGAGGAGAGGCTATTGGGGCTTCAGAGAAGGGGGAAAGGGAATAGTGGGAGGGGGGAAATGAGATACCCCGTGCAAATTCTTGTAGCTCTCCCACTTGTATGAACTAATTCTTAAGAGGTTTGGAAACAGAGAATCCGACCTCAAGAAGTGGGGAGGAAAGAGAAATAGTTGAAATTTCATCCCATCTATGAGTTCATGTCTAAAAGAAACATGTATATAAAACACTTTTCATAGTGATAATATAATACTTACATTAAAATGAATAGGTCCCAGTATTACAGTTCCTGTAGGGAGGCTGCCTGAACAACACTGTCAAGGGGAGGTACAGAACTCTGTACAGAAGAGGCAGTGTTTGAAAGATGCCACCATGTTTGTTTATATCACTTTACTGCTTGATCCAGAGAAATGCACTGGTTGCTTACGTAAAGTACTAAAATGCAATTAATTTTTTCAAAAACATTATGACCATCCACCACACAAGAAAAATATCTGGCAACAATCTCAGCAATTATCCTGCCCCTTCTAAAGCTTTGCATAATTAAACAGTGTCCACTTATTTTAAAGCCCAGAGAAAAGAAGCAGAATGTAGAGAGTTCCATGGGGAACAGGCAGCCATTAAAGTGGCCCTTTCTTCTCATCAGGGGGAGGTCAATACCAGGAGCTACTAGGCATTAAATTATGCTTACACAGCTGGCCCTGCTCATTTGCAAGCATTTGCAAGCAAGGAGCTATCATTTGGCAAGTTGTTTGGATGCTTTCAAGCAAATTTATACGTGTCTCTTTGCAGGATTACTCAGCATTCACATGGAATTAGATAGCTCCCACCCCCACACTCTTTGGCCACCAATTTTGAAAGGAGCACAGAACAAAAATAATTTTGAGATTTTTGAGCTGTGGTCTACTACTTGGATGTCTTACAGTGCCATCCTAAGCTAAGTAACATCCTTCCAAATCCACTGGAATCAATTGGCTTGGACGAGTGTAACTCTGGTTACACATTAATCCTTACTTTGTAATATGACTTTGGAGTTTTCCCAGATAATCATAGGATCAGTTCTTGGGATCTCAAATAGTTGAGATCACAAGACTATGCAAGAGCCCAGTGCAAACAATAGAATGTATCCAATTGCACAGGCATGAAGAAGAGGCAGACTCCAAGTAACTCCATGCTTCCTGCAAGTTGGTCGATGTAATTACCTGAACAAGCATGCTGTTGGGGAGGGGTACTGCATCTTGTCCTGTAAATGAGATGGATCCTGGAGAATCCTAAGAGAATCCTGGGTAATCCTAGAATCCTAAGCAGAGTGACATCCTTCTAAGGCATCACTTCCAGGTTTGCCTGGGAGTGCAGTCAGCATTTTGACACAATGCCAGGGAGGTCCTCTCTCCCACCCCTCCCCCATTGCCATTTCATGTGCCGGTGGGTAAAATGCTGTTTTGCAGAGGGGTCTCTGGCTATAGTGGGAGACCTGGCAAGCCTACGCATGTGATCAGGGGAATCCGAAGATGGTAGGTTTGTTTGGGAAGCATATTTGCCCAAAGCTCTTACCACACCTATCAAAAATGTGTAGCATTTCTGTGAAGATCAGGGTAAACTACAAGCTTTCAAGTGTGCCACTTTGAAATAGTCTGTCCTGCATGATCAACCATGTCAACCTGGGGTAGTGGGAAGCACAGTTGCAGTTCCCTGACTTGAACCCGGTCAAGCAGAGATGGCTGGGGAGAATGAAGGAGGAGATAATGTGAGGGGAATCTGCTATTGCATTTATTTCAGCTTGTATCTGAGATGTCCTTTATACTCCTTCCTTCCCCTCAGGCATACTGCATTCTGATTGAATCAGAAATAAAGGGGAAACTTGAAAACGGTCCAGCCGACCTCAGGTTATAATGTTTGTTCACAGTAATTTGCGTGTTTTTCTCCTTCTCCCTCTGTGTCCTATCCCCTGTAGCCATAACCGGAACTGGAACGCCTGTTCCAGAAGTCACTGCTGATGTTAACACAGGATGTTGCTTACAGGTAGGAGAAGGGGCACATGGAGAAGAAAGAAGCCCTAATACTGTGGTCACACGTGGCTATGTGGTATGCTCATTATTTCAAGAATCACTTGGACAGATCTGTTATCACTAGAGTGGCTGAATGTGCTTGCCAAGAAGAGTCCCATGTGTGAATGTGTGCGTACAAGAGAGCTTGTCAATGCTTTTGTGATAGATTAATTCCCATGAGACTATATTTGAGAACTTTTTTTGAAATGGGTTGGATCCAGTAGCAGATTTCCAATATTGGAAGGGTGCGTGTGATTTTCATTAATTCCCCATTCCAGTGCAGATCTCTGACATACCCTCATGCAGTGCCTGGGGGCACCCTGTTTCAGGAAGCGTTGGGGGCTGCAGCAGGATTTGGGAAGCAAGAAAGTCCTGTTCCACTGATGGAAATCCCTTCCGTTGATAGACATTACCAGTAGGTGATGTGAAAGACTTCTGTCCAAGACCCTGGACAGCCACTGCCAGGCTAAGTAGAACAGGTTGACTTTGCGGGACCAAGAGTCTGATTCAGTGGACAGGGAGCTTTATGGGTGTTCATGTGGGTTCACTGGACCCAGCCCTATATTTCTTCATGAGAATTCTTACCTGAATGGCCAACTGAAGTCTGGCACAGAGTGTCAGCAATCAGATTTATTTGCCAGGAGTGGTATGCTGGCGCATGAAATTTAGCAGCACCCACTGCCCAATAATGACAATGTTCAGTGCCATATTTTAAATGCTGTTTGGCCATTTAAATGTGGAGGTTTGCTCATGATCTCTGGTCTTCATTTTGACCCCTGAACACTTACTGCTTGGAGTTAAAACAAACAAGAGGTCTAGCAGCAGATTATAAGATACGCAAATTTTATTCTAACATAGAGCCCTGACCTGGATAGCCCAGGCTAGCCTGATTCCGTCAGATCTTGGAAGCTAAGGAGGGTCAGCCTTGGCTAGTATTTGGAAGGACGACGTCTGAGGAACACCACGGTCGTGAGGCAGAGGCAGGCAATGGCAAACCACCTCTGAAACGTCTCTTATCTTGGAAACAAGTCTAGCTCGCTACCTAGTGGTACATAGTGCTGAGCTAGAACTTCTTGCTGCCAGATAATCTTAGGGCCTCCTGGCTATACTACACATGATGCCAAATAACAGCAACAACAACAGTTCTAACATACTACAGGCCACTTCTCTAGCACATTTTATTTATTTATTTCCTTCATTTATACCTTGCCTTTCTCTCCAATGGAGACCCAAAGCAGCTTGCGTGATTCTCATCTCCTCCATTTTATCCCCACAACAACCCTGTGAGTCAGGTTAGGCTGCGAGAATGCGACTGGCTCAAGGTCACCCAACAAGCTTCCATGGCAGAGTGGAAATTTGAACCTTGCTCTCCCAGATCATAGTCCAACCCTCTAACCACTACACCACACTGGTGGTTCTTATGTAGGATGAATTCCGCTGGACTGTAATAATCAATCAATCAATCAATCAATCAATCAATGCAGGATGAAAAACAAACAGGGTCAAAGGGGCACGGAATCCAGGAAGTACAGGGCGAAATATAACTATGTTAAATTCAAATCTTGATTGAGAAAAATACGAAGGCGATTCACTAGTTTTGCTAAGCTAGTTAACACAGTGGATAAAAAATGTCGAGCCCTTGTTAAACCTTGGAGAGGAGGCAGTGTCAAACCTCTTACTGAATTCTAATTTAGCTTGGAGTAGTATTACCAAGGGAAATGGGTGGGAAGGGTTAGCACATTTAAATTGCTCTACCAAAATACAGTTTTAGGACTCACTGTGTGTGAATGTAAGTCCCCAGCCCTGTTCCCCTCACGCAAAGGAATGCTAATAAGTGTAGTGGGACTCAGCTACCTTTTCTCAAGCAGATGTAGTTTACCCCAGCAATTTCTTACAGAAACTCGTGCATTAAAGTATTTCATCTCTTTACTGTCTGCACTGTCATTTCAGTGGTGGGGGGTAAATTACTGCTCCCGTCTCGGCTGCTTTCTCCCATGCTTGAGAAGTAATGGCCTTTTCATAGTCCTTTGCAGGAAGTGAGGGAAAGATGTTTTTTCTCTTTTCTGTTTTTCCAAACAGCACTCAACTCAAATGTTTCTAACCAGGAGGAGAGGGCTAATTACGGCAATGTTCTCCAAAGTTCTAATTCAAAGCACACTTCAGTCTTACACCCCCAAAGGTGGAACGCTGGAATGCTAGAGTGTGGAAGACTAAGAATGGTTCTCCTTTGGGGGAACCCCTGTGTTCATGGTGTGCATCATCATTCTGAGAGTCTTCACTGGAATGGTAGCAAGCACAGAGCATTGACTCCTAGCAGAGAGGCAGTGGGCAACCTCCACCATAGGTAGGTAATTCGGCTGTGCTTGTGCTGCAGGAGTGACTTATCTACCCCATCCAGTGCAGAGGCACAGCAGAATTACTTGCCCCGCAGCAGAGGCAAGGTCAGAGCAGTAAATCATGCAGAGATGCAGCAGGTAGCCCCTCCTCCCAGGGATAGGTGCTACTTTGGGGGCACAAAAACTATTTCACATATTCCATGTGTCACTCTAGAATGGACGAGCACACAGTGTGCTCATGTGGGGACAGGTAGGAAGGGCTTCCCTTTAGGACCATCTGTTCAAAAGCAGACTGAAGTAAAAGTAATAGTTGTCTATCTTCTTTTTTATTGTCGATATGGATTTTGTAAGTTGCCTCAAAGGGGCTGCGATGGCTCAGAGGTTAAGACGCTGAGCTGCAGACTGGAAGGGAAGGTAACAGCGTTCCGTGCGTCTCAGCATCTAGTTATGCTGGCCACATGACCACGGAAACGTCTTTGGACAGCGCTGGCTCTTTGGCTTGGAAATGGAGATGAGCCCTGCCCCTTAGAGTTGGATTCGACTGGCTTTTGAGCAAGGGAAACCTTTACCTTTAAGTTGCCTCAAAAGCAGAAAAGGCAGTCTCAACGTTTTTAAAAATTATCTGTCAGATTTTTAGCTCAAGGCAGTGTACAGGATTCCCTCTCCCCTGCATTTTAACTTCACAACAACCCTGGAAGGTAAGCTAGGCTGGGGGAAGGTCATCCAGCAAGGTTCCATGGCAGAAGCAGGGATTTGAACCTAGATCTCCTAGTCCAACACTATAACCATGCTGACTCTTAGTAATAACATAGATCAAACAATGGGAATCCTACTGTGGTAACTGCACAACCAGGAGCGAATTGCCAGGCTGGAACTCTTTGAAGCTGCAGAGCCACCTGCTTATTACCACAGATATCCCTTTGATGGGCTGTGATGCTCCGTGTTCTTGCAGCTGGTTCATATTATAACGGTTCAATGTTCTTCATTCAAGTAGGAAGTGGCTACTGACGTTTATTTTACAGAACCGAGATTCCTGTATTTCTGATAACCCCAGGAACATGTCTAGACTTCAGCTGGAAGGTAGGAGGAATATAAATATATAAAAAATAAAATATAAAAAGCTCTGGAAGATGATCTTTCATAGGGAACAACTCTTCCTCCTCCTGGGCCAAAGCACCAAGAAGTTTTCATAACTCCTAGTGAGTACATGAGATTACAAATATTCGTGGAAACAAATTTCTTCAGGTACCTCCAGGTTTTGGCTTTCTGTGGTGACTGCAGTGCTTTTGCAAGTGATAGTTATGTGGCTATACTAACCCTCAAAGCACCCTCAAACCAGATCTCAGCTGTACTTATTTCTGCTATGTCCACTGGTATGAACAAGGTCACTGGTTGGATAGGAACGCAATAGCATCCTTCCTGCAAGACAAACAATGGGACCTTCAAGTCTCCATGATCACAACTGGTACCTCTTCCATGAGATTCTTCCCATCTGGCCTTCACAGTGTGAAGTAAAGCACAACCTGTCTTGAACAAGGACCCTTATGGCACTGATTTCCTACTCCCTGCACTGCTGCCAACCTCCAAGTGGGGCCTGGGGCTCTCCTGGAAGTACAACTGATACTAGACTACAGAGATCAGTTCCCCTGGAGAAAATGGCTGCCATGGAGGGTAAGCTCTAAGGCATTATACCCTGCTGAGGTGCCGCCCCTTCCCAAATCCCACTCTCCCCAGGCTCCAACACCAAATCTCCAGGTATTTCCCAACTCAGACATGGCAACCCTGCAGCTGCAGAGGTTGGAACCAGAGACAATTTGAGTTTTGATACTTGCACCACAGCCCCAGAATTCTCCTCAGGAGAGAGTGGAGGGACCATAAATAATCAGTTAAATTTATTTTTTACTTGAGGTGTATTGGAATTTGTAAATATTTTTAATATTTTAATGTTTATAATTTATACCGTTATTCAAGACATATTATTTTATAATTGCTTTGATAGCTGATATATTAACCGCATTGGTTGTATTATGGTCTTTGACCGCAACAAACTTATCTATCTATCCTGGTGCTGGGAACTGGGTGATTCTACACAGCTAATCTCATGACACGTCCTGCTATAAGGCTTCCAAATCTCTTGTACTCCCTCAACCCAGGCAACCAATCATTATGGGATCCCACCAGATTATCCCTTTGCACTAATCCCTTTTTATTTCAGGTATTTGCCACCTGACGCATGGCTGTAGCAACCATAAATGAGAACCTTTTGTGCCCTTATCCATGTAAACCAGTAATCTCTAGTAAGGAATTTTCATCAGCGTCACAGGATTCTTTGGGGGAAGAGATTTAATTTAAATTTTGTGCTTCAACCAATCTAATACTAGGGTTGCCGGCTCCAGGTTAGGAAATACCTGGAGATTTGGGGGGTTGAGTCTTAGGAGGGCAGGATTTGGGGAGGAGAGGGACTTGAATGGAGTACAATGCCATAGAGTCCACCTTCCAAAGCAGTCATTTTCTCCAGGACTGATTTCCCACAAGAGCTGCCCCAGCATTGTTCCTCCGTTTGCCCCATTGCCTGCTTGAATTTCCCACTATTTGCCGTGGGATGCATTTTGATCCATGGCTCCGCCCGATTTTCTCTGAGGCTTCAGTGATCCTCAAAAAACAGGATCACTGAAGCTGTGAGGGAAATCGTGCAAAGCCGCGGGTCAAAATACGCCCCTCGGCAACTAGTGTGAAATTGAAGCAGGCAATCAGGGAAACTGTAAGAACGACGCTGGGGCAGCGCCTTGTGGGGAAAAGGTCCAGGTGAACTGATCTCCATCACCTGAAGATCATTTGTAATAGCAGGAAATGTCCAGCCACCACCTGGAAGTTGGTGATGCTAATGGCTTCCCACTATTACTATCATCCCTGTGAAAATTATATTCCCACGAGAGTACTGAAAATTCTTTCTTTGAGATCCCTAGGCCCTTTGTGGAATCACAGTTTCACAATTTCTGCAATGGACTTGTCATACCATCAAAGAAGACTTCAAAGTGCTTTCAGTCAGTATAAACATACAATCCAGAAATTGTAGACCAGTGATGCTCAGTGTGCTGCCACATTGAATGTTCAGTCTGGAGAAGAAGAGGTTGAGAGGAAATATGATTACTCTCTTGAAGTCTTTGAAAGGCTGTCACTTAGAGGAGGGCAGGGAGCTGTTCCTGTTGGAAGCAGAGGACAGGACTCGCAAGAATGGGTTTAAATTAAGGGCAGGAAGGTACCAGCTAGATATTAGGGAAAACTTTTTGACAGTAAGAGTTGTGCAACAGTAGAATGAACTTCCTAGGGAGATGGTGAGCTCCCCCTCCCTGGCAGTCTTGAAGCAGCAGCTGGACAAACACTTGTCAGGGATGCTCTAGGGCTGATCCTGCATTGAGCAGGGGGTTGGACTAGATTGCCTATGTGGCCCCTTCCAACTCTGTGATTCTATTATTCCTTCTTCCTCAAGGTAAAGACATAGAGTTGGATTTCATCCATCTCACTGGAGCAGGAAGTGCTTCAGAAGGACTCAGGCTATGCCTACAAGGAACACCCATTCAAAAACAGCTGCCTCCATCATAGGAATCCTCCAAATAGATTGTGATTGGTTCCAGCCCCTGTGGCAGCCATTTTGTGGTTGACCATGCCTCCCCTCATGGGACAAGAGCCATTTTGTGGTGGTGCTCACCACAAAAATCCAAACATGCCTACAGGTTCTACAAGGTTGGAAATTCCTGTTACTGATTAAGAGGTTTATTGCTGTGAAAAAGGTTTTTTTTTAATACCTTGTGTATATGTGAGTGAGACAGAGGCATTTTCCAGACTGCAGTGGCCTTTTGGGTTTTTGTGGGTGTTGTGGCAGTTCCAATGCTCCAATCAGTTCGCACTTACATAGTTCCCCCCTGCGCCATCAAAGTTCCATCTGTTCACCATCAAATTGAAGATTGATTTTCTGGGGGAGGGGTCCCCAATTTTTTTGCGCATGCACTGAAGTGTTGCAGTATCTTAGCAGCCTCAAGGGGGCTGCACAATCTCCATTAAAGTACATTTTCCACCCATCACACACCATCATGCTTCTAGGACAAGACTGCCCTGGAACTCATTGTAATGATTTCATGTTTTGGTATGTGTGTTCCTTTAAATGTTTGGTTTGACTGCAGCACTGTAAGGAGGGTGATAGAGGGAGACAAGTGTGATTTTGATTGGCTGTTGACTGAGTGTGGGAGGAGATGTTTTGAGAGGAATCTCTGTGTGGATGTCTATGAATGATTCTGTGTGCGAAGTTTGAAGAGTGAGCATACATAGTCTGTGTGACTGTGGGATTTTGAGTCTTTTTCTGAGTGAATAAGACCAACAATTTAGTCTGTGTGACAAGAGAGATGATTCTATTCTGTGTGAATAAAACAAAGAGACTAGCCTGTGTGGCTGTGTATGGAAGAGAGAGAGAGAGAGATAAGCCTGTCAGAGTTTGAGAGACTGTTTGTTGCACCAAGCTTTGCCAGTTATATTTACAAGTTCCTTTCTTCAGCAACTGTTCAAAATAACCAGAAACCTAATTTGTTCTTTATTAAATAAATCAATTTTTGTTTAAACTTATCCCAGAAATCAGTATAGTACTTCCTCAGGGCCACATAGTCCTCTGGAGTGCCCAGACCCTAGGTCATTCTACCTACAGGAGAGATTTGGAATTTTTAATTCCTGGTGGCAGCAGAAAACTACCAAGTTTATATACACAGAGAGTGTGTCAAGGTAAAACCGTTTCCCCAAATAGCAAGAACCTCACACTCATGGGCAGGGCTTGATGCCCTACAGTTTCCAAAATAAGCAGAGCTGCTCGTGTTGGGCCTCCCAATGGGACTGACTTTGTTTCAGAGCAGGTACCCTCCAGCACTGAAACATTACAGTGCTGGCATGCAAATATTTTTTTAAAATCCCCAAACTTGCTCTTTCTAGGTGGATTTTGGGTGGCAATCCACAAGGCAGAATAAAATGTTCAGATTCTGAGCAAGAGGCTATTTTGCAAATTCATTTCAAAATGGGAAAAAAAGAGTACAGGAACTAGTTTAGAAAAAAAATGAAGGGAAAACGAGGAAAGACCAGGACAGCACAAGGATGTTGTCTGGACATAGGAAAAAAAACCCACAGTAACATCAGGGAATGAAAATGGAACATTAAGGCAATCTGGGAAATGACACAGAGAGAGAGAGAGACTGGGCCAATTCCAATTCTTTTATAATTTCCCTTTTGTGGAAGAATCCATGTGAAAATAAAATGGAATACAGAGAATGCTGGGATGACACTCTCAGATCATAAACTGAAATAGTCTTCAATCTTGGGCAGAATCCAGCAAACATTATAGATGTGAATCTTCTATTTGTTTTGATGGAATTTAAACTCTGTCTCTTCTTTGCTCTCCACCCACCTCCAATGTCCCTAGGTTATCTTGACTGCACTGAATGTTTATTGCCTTCCAGAAAAGAGAAGACCATTTCCAAAATTGCTGTGCTATTGAGGACAGACCAGCCTCTCTGTAGCTCTTTTAAGAGGGGGTATAGGGTGCAAAGAAACTGGGGAAGGCAATCATAACGATAAGCAATTCCACATGGAAATTTCCTAACCAGTCTTGGATTTCAGAGCTGTTCTCTGAGTCGCTTGCATTTCCTGCACATCTTCATTTAATAAATATCCTTTTGCTCTTGAATGACATCAAATAGAGATTGTGAGGGCCTAACTACACATTACACAGTTCATAGGTCTGCCCTGTTCCTGACCTAGGTTCTGTCAAGCAAACACACTATGGGACTTCCCAGCTGAAACTGCATTTGGATTACCAAGTGTTTGGGGGCCTGATTCAAAACAGAATTCCAGGGAGAGGGGGCTTGTGCCTCCACTGTCCTGACCTGCAATAGTCCTGGAGAGTTGTTGTTTATCCATTGGCCCATTGGTGAAAGCTAAGTCTCAGGAATGAAGCGGCGTATGTGGTTGGAATTTCATTACAGCACCCCAGCCACGAAGTCAATACTGCAAACAGACAGAAGGCATCTTGAACGCGACAGAGATTGGTGGGAATTGAGCAGTCTTTGGGGTCTGACCCATGAATGGGTCTCTACAGACCATTAGCCAGTGCTACAGTTTTGGTTCTCACAGTGAGGAGTGTAACCAGGCCTGTGTTGTCCATGACAAGTTTTGTGCAAAGAAAAAAAACACCACCCAGACGTCCTGTGATGGAACAAGGAACTCTCAATTATTCTCTTAGTTCATTTATCCTTCACTGGCCTTACTTTTGCACCATATTCTGTTACGGGACCCCACTGGGCCAAAAGGCTCAAGGATCCCTAAAAAGCTGTATCCAGGATGGATCTAGAGGTGACCAAGGATGGAGAATAAGAGAGCTAAATGAGGAACACAGGTATCCTGGCTGAGTAAAGCTTTGATTGACGCAGAGCAGGAGAAGGTCCTGTCTAAGAAAGAAGCAAGCCTGGAAAAAAAATCATATGGTCAGTTGATGTGACATATAGCTAGGAAAGTATGTATGTGTTGGAATTTGGATTGAACTAGAGTGGCCAATCAGAAAGCCATAAGCTGTTCTAAAATGCCTGAAATTGACAAGATATTGCTTTATTCTGAAGAAAAAATGATTTAAAAACTGTATGTACTTTTGTTAGAACATAAGACCCAGGATGAAGTAGTGAACAATTCTGTGGCTAAATGGGCACAGATTATGGGCTATAATAATCCTTTTGATCAATGGGCCCCGGTATGGAAAAATAATAAAAGCAGTTTCCTATAAAGAAAACATATATAAAATGTTTTATAGATGGTACTGGGGCAAGGCCTGTTGCAGGCAACAATGCAATGGGCGCTAGCAAGAGGAAGAAAAAGAAGGAAGGAAGCAATTCTCTTCATCTCAACTTCTTTCCCTCTTCCTCTCAGCTCCCCCCCCCCCCCGCACCCTTGCTGTCTTCCCCCCCCCCAACAGAGCCTCTTTGTAGAAGCCGTTGCATTTATTAACAGAGTGGGTGTTGGAGTGCATCTCTCTTCCTTACTTACTCCCAAGTAAACAGGCTGTGCGCGCGCACACACACGCACACATATTTTTAGGGCTAAAGCTGGGGCCAGCTCACCTATTTCCATTTTGTAGGCACTGCAAAAGGGCTTGCAGAGGGGCTCTCCCCCATCGTCGATTTTGAAAGCAAATAAATGCTTCCTCCTGTACTCAGTCCCACTGTCTGCAGCTCTTCTCTCATCTCCCAAAGCTACAGAAATCCCCAGAGGTTGGTGCAGAGCGGTGGAGCCAGAGATTTGCTGCAAGCCAGCACTTAACTGATTTCCAGAACCAAGTTTGAGTCCAGCTGCACCTTTAAGACCCACGTAGTTTAATTGTAGGTAGCTTTTCATGGGCATGCACAGTGAACTGACCGCAAGCTTCTGTGCTGGATGTTTTCCTTTCGTTTCCCTGCAAGCCCTTTCAATTGCAAAGCTGCTTCCTGTTTAACACCACTGATTAGTTATCCTGGCCAACCACCTCTTGGGACTCCCAACTTGGGAGTTGTAGTTCAAATTCCCTTTGCTATGGTTGCAGTAAAGCCAGCAGAGAACTACAACTCCCAAAGTGCAACGCTCTGTGGGTGGGAGTGAGGCAACACAGGGAGGGAATGCAGCCAGTGGGCAAGGACACCATTTTGAGTGGCAGTTCTTGCAGCCAACTGATTTTGGCGCTCCATGGAATCTTGCCACTTTGAAAACAGCTTTATATGTAAGAGAGATATGACACCAGACATGTTAGCAAAAATCTATCCCAATTTGTCAGGTGACTGCTGGAATTGTAAAAACTCTGTTGAAACATTTTACCATATGTGGTGGATGTGTGATAAGGTTAAAAAATATTGGACTTGGAGTCATAAAATTTTACAAAAAATGTTGGACATTATGATACCTTTTACTCCTGAACTGTTTTTATTGAATATGAGACCTGAGACCTGTAAAAATGAGGACCTTTATTTGATCATTCATGTATTAACAGCCGCTAGAATATTATATGCAAAATACTGGAGAAGAGAAGAAATCCTTACTAAAGAAGAATTTTTAAACAAAACAGTGGAAACTGCTGAAATGGACAAATTAACTTTATTTTTAAAAGGACTACAAGAAGAGAAATTTAATAATACATGGTCCAGATTCTATACATGGCTGGAAAACTATATAAATTGAACTCAATCAGACCGATATACTTTATTTACAGTTAGAGTCATTCTACTATATAAGCAAAGATTGTAGACTACTTGATTTACATTTTTCTTTTTTAGGTCAATTTACTGCGTTTTTTATCTATTTATGAACTGAAATTCAGATATTATGAGAAGCATTGTTAATTTTTTTTCTTAGATATTTTGTCCTACACACGTTTTATGTAATCTTTGTGTATGTATGTCTTGTTTGTCTGTTTGTCAGAAATAAAAAAAACTTTCTTATCTAGAAAGCCATAAGCTGCTAATCTTGGCTCTTTCTAGGAGGTTCAAAAGCCCTTAGGAGCCCAGAGGACATTAAAGCAGACCTCTCCCAAAGCAACCAAATAGACCTTTTGGGAAGGCTGCAGTTTTTCTAAGCATCTTGTGCAAGTCTGAGCCCTGACTGTAGACTCCGGCTATCAAAGAACAGTGCAATCCTAAGCAGGGCTACACTCTTCTAAACCCACTGATATCAATGGACTTAGAAGTGTGTAACTCTGTTTAGGGCAAGCCCGTAGCCAGAAATTTTTTCAGTAGAGGGGCAATTTTTTATTGAGGAGGCCAACCCCCCCCCCCCGCTGCTCTCGGTGGCTCTCCAGGAGTTGTTCCGGGCAGGCCAGCCGACCTTTCCTCCCCTCCGTTACAGGCTTACCCAGCTCCGTGTGAGCCGCTGAGAACCGAGGGGGGGGGGGTCAGCAGGCCCACCCAGAGCAGCTCTGGGCAAGTCAACTTATCTGCCTCCCCTAATCTTTCCCTTGCCAGCTTGCCTGGAGTTGCTCTGGGAGGGCCAGCTGACCTTCCCTCCCCTTCCTCACCAGCTCACCTGGAGCAACTGCAGGTGAGCCAGTGGGGGCCAGACAAGCTTCCCTCTCCCCCCCCCTTGATGTTCTTAGCAGCTCGCCTGGAGCTGCTCCGGGCAGGCCCGCTGAGGCTTCTCCCCAGAGCCTCACTCTCAGTGGCTCACCAGGAGCTGCTCCAGGTGAGCCAGTGGAGCAGGGGTGGAGCCTGAGGAGGGTGGGGGTGGGGAGGTACTTCAATGGGGCATAATGCCATAAAGTCCACCTTCCAAAGCAGCCGTTTTCTCCAGGTAAACAGACCTTCGTCACCTGGAGATCAGCTGAAACCCCAGGAGATCTCCAGCCACCACCTGGAGGATGGCAACCCTATGGTGTTCCCTGTGGTGGGCTGAACTTGGCCAAGGACTCCCTGTTGCCGACCCCTACCACTAGGCCTTCCCGAAACAGTTTACAGCTCAACAAAGGTCACTTTCTCGGATACCTGGGCAGGTTAGACCCATCCGTTCTCCCTGACGCTTGCATCTCAAATTGCCTACCTGGCCAAAGTTTTGCAGATCTCATCTACAACCTGCTTGATGGCACCTGTATTCTCAGCGATGTCACCATTGTCAGCTTCCTTGAGGATTTGCTGCTCTTAGCAAGAGTATTCTGAGAAGGATGTTACCTGACCTTAATTTCTAGAAAGAGTAGTACAGTGCTCATGCTTTAGTGGAAGACCAGCTTCCTAAGCCCAGTGATGCGCGGGGGTGGGCTGTGCTTACTCAGTGATGAGAGAACTTCAGTTGGCAGGCAAGCAGCTCTTCATTTTCCAGTGTTCATTTAATAACAGAAGGACTGGGAACTGGATGTTCCACAAAATGCTTTTGGAATGTAAGTGTGCCAAGGCTGGAAGTTATGAACCAGTAATAAGAATGCCTCTGGTCATGTGTAAAGTGCTTTCCCTGGCTTACTGGCTAGATGCAGCGTAGGGTTGCCAGGTCTGGGTTGGAAAATACCTGGAGATTTTGGTGGTGGATCTGGGAGAGGGCGGAGTTTGGGGAGGGGAGGGGCCTCAGCATGGTCCAATGCCATAGATTCCACCCTTCCAAGCAGCCATTTTCTCTAGGGGAGCTGATCTCTGTCAGCTGGAGATCAGCTATAAAAGAGGGAGATCTCCAGGCCCCACCTGGAGGCTGGCAACTCTAATGCAGTGATATTTAATTATTTATTTTTATTTATTTATTTAATTTATATCCCGCCTTGTCAGCAGGACCGGCTCAAGGCGGCTAACAATACAAGGTACCATAAAGGTTCACAATAAAACCATAAAACCCAGGTTAAAATTACAACATTACAAAATTACCAAAATTACAAAAGTTATAAAAGTTATAAAAGATGGCGACTTCGGAGATTTTTCCAGCAGACCGAGGCGACGGGTGCAACCAGCCGGACCAGGGCGATGTTATTAATCAGTTCTCCCGATGGCGGCTCCTATTTGAAAGCCTGGCAGAAGAGCTCCGTCTTACAGGCCCTGCGGAACTGCATTAAGTCCCACAGGGCCCTGATGTCATCCGGGAGCTCGTTCCAACATACTCGTTCCAACATATTACTCAACATACATACATACATAGATATATATACACACACACACACCCCCCTATCTATCTATCTATCTATCTATCTAGCTATCGATCGATCGATTGATAGATTGATAGATTGATAGATTGATAGATTGATAGATTGATAGATTGATCAATATAGATAGATATATAAAGCACGAATGGAGCTTGAAGGCACACGCTGGACTCACCAGAACTGGGGCTTTGCTTCTTACTCCATCCACAACAATCCAAGGCGGCCGGGGGGGGGGGGGGGGACACTGTGGCTCAGCAGCAGAACAGCTGCTTTGCATGTAGAAGTTCCCAAATCCAGTCTCTGCCTTCTCCAGTATAAAGGGGTCAGGTAGAGAGTGATGAGATACTCCATTCTGTACCTGAGACCCTGGAGAGGGATGTCAAAAGACTGGCTTGCATACCAGCCTCTTGTCTTGCAGAAACATTGGTTCAAGCTTGAGGCATACACAAAAATCATGGCAGCTTCTCTTTCCCTGGAGATTTGAGGTCATGTTGACTACAATTTCAGAGAAAAGATAAGGATGGAAGGCAGCTGCTAGGGGTGCCAGCCTCCAGGAGGGACCTGGGGATCTCCCAGAATTACACTTTATTTTCAGAGTACACAGATCAGTGCTACTGCAGAAAATGGATCCTTTGGAGGGTGGACTCTATGGCATCGTACCCCACTGAGGTCCTTGTCCTCCCCAGGCTCCATCCCCAGATCTCCAGGTGCTTCCCAACCTGGATCTGGCAACCCTAGAGCTGACCCTGGTGCCAGTTGGACCATTAGGCCTTGTAGTTTCAAGGCCAAAGAATCTGGGCAGGGAGTTTTGCCTTCACATTCCATCTTGTTAGTGCAAGGACCCATGGGTGGGAGAGGGTGCTTGCTCAATTAGGCCCTGTACAACTGCAGAGTACATAGTCTCATGGTGGCAATACACCGGATTGGTTTAGGTCACATGGTTAGCAAAATTCCTGAGTGGTCAAGTTATATCATTCGCTGTACATTTGATTGCTCAACTAGAATCAGGCCAATACGGGTCATTTGTCACAAAGGAAGATCTTTCATTCTCGACTTTGCCCCTTTATCTGGAGAACCAATGCTTGCAGATATGCTTAGGTTAGATATTTAGCTTTTATTATTGTATCCTTGCTGTTCACTGCTCTTATACTGTATATGTCTGCACATTCCTTTAATAAACCTTATTTATTATACTTTGTAGCGAGCCAGTGTGGTGTATTGGTTAAGAGTGATGGACTCTAATCTGGAGAATTGGGTTCAATTCTGCACTCCTCCACACGAAGCCAGTTGGGTGACCTTGGGTCAGTCACACAGCTCTTTCAGAACTCTCTCAGCCCCCCAAAATAAGTCTAGCTCGCCACCTAGTGATGCATAATGCTAAAAGAGCTAGAACATTACACTGCCAGACAATCTTAGGACCTCCTGACTATACTACACACTGTCATACAATTATTATTATAATTATACTTTGTGATGTTCTTGGGTCAGGGGGCTTCATCTGAATCCAGTATTTTAGGCTACAGCTACCAGAATAACTGTTTTTTGGAACTCTGCTTGCAAGCATCCTACCTTGCAGGGCTAACTTCTTGATCTTAGACCTGAGAGGGCTGGAGACTTAGTCCCTTGGTCTCTAGCTGGTGGGTTGGTAAGGGGACTGGAGATAGCACGTTATCTCCTGGGGTTGTGAGGAGCCACACTCCAGTGCTCTGTGGGTGCTGTGCTTGACCACCATGTCGCCACTTAAGGAACTTGTTAAATTTTGACAAGGGGCTGCTAGTCCATGTAGACAATTCTGGTCTACAAAGACAGCTGCATGTATTCCATGCCCCTAAAATGTGAATTTGCAGTAAAGAAAATGAGCACATGTTCAAAACTAAGCAATGGTCTGTTTCCCCTGATTGCTGAGAAACCGCAGCAGGTCAGCATGCATAGAAGAACAAGGGTGGAAATACTCATTCACACAACGCATAAATAACATGCAGAATTTGCTGCTGAACGATGTGGCGATAGTCACTGGTTTTGAGGACTTTATAAAAGGGGAACAGATAAATTCATAGAGGATGGGGAGGCAAACAAGAGAGAAAGTCTGTTGCATTGATGCTTTGCTTATGCGCTTCCTAAGAACATCTGTTTGCAGTGGTGGCTTAACATATTTTTCTGCTTCCGCACACTATCTTACCTTAATAAACATAACCCCCATTCCTTGGGAGCTGAAGGAAACAGTGCTCCTCACCTCCCAAGCCTCCGTAAGCATGACAAACAACATATGGCCCTTAGGATGTCCTAATCTCTCATAAAATCACTTCTTCACAGAAGAGTTCAGCCACAATTTTGGTTGTCATGGCACTGGGCAAAAAATAGCGGCTAACTCTTGTGAGAAAAAGGTATCTCATGAGAGTTTGAGAACTGGCATGCACATCTTGCCATGCTATTTTTAAAGAGGCTCTAAGAATGAGGAGGGGGGAAGAAGAAGGAGGAGGAGGTAGTAGAGTTGGATTTATATCCTGCCCTTTACTCAGAGTCTCAGAGCAGCTTACAGTGTCCTTCCCTTCCTTCCCCCACAACACCCTGTGAGGTAGGTGGGGCTGAGAAAGCTCTGAGAGAACTGCTCTTGAGAGAACAGCTCTGAGAGATCTGTGACTGACCCAAGGTCACCCAGCTGGCTTTTATGTGGAGGAGTGGGGAATCAAACCCAGTTCTCCAGATTAGCGTCCACCATAGAATCATAGAGTTGGAAGAGACCTCCAGGGTCATCTTGTCCACCCCCCTGCACAATGCAGCAATTTCACAAATACCTCCCCCTCCACACCTGCAGTGACTACTGTTCCACACCCAGAAGATGACAAAAAATCTCCGGGATCCCTGGCCAAACTGGCCTGGAGAAAAATTGCTTCCTGACCCCAGAGTGGCAATTAGCATTTCCCTAGGCATGTAAGAAAGGGCCATAGGAACTAAGCACTGAAGCAACCCTTCCTGCCCTCCCTCCTCATGATCTGCCTGAGTTCACAGAATCAGCATTGCTGTCAGATGGCCATCTAGCCTCTGCTTGAAAACCTCCAAAGAAGGAGAGCCCACCACCTCCTGAGGAAGCCTGTTCCACTGAGGAACCGCTCTAACTGTCAGGAAGTTCTTAACCAGTTGCCAACTCTGCTTTGAGAAATTCCTGGAGCTTTAGGGGTAGAGCCAGGGCAGGGCAGGGTTTAGGGAAGGGAGGGCTCTCAGAGCAATATAATCCCATACAGCAGGGGTCCCCAACTTTTTGAGCCTACAAGTACATTTGGGATTCTGACAGACTCTGGTGTGAACAGCCACAAAATGGCTTCAGGAGGTGGAGCCAGCTACAAAATGGCTGCCATGGCTTACCTTCAGTCACACAGTGAAGATCCTTTTGATGTGTTGGCAACTGCTGTCGAAGTAATGCTTTTAAAAAATCTGCACAGCCAACCAGAAGCCTTGCTGGGCAAAAGTTTTGCCTGGTTCCACCCAGTTTCTAAAAGCATTGGGCAGATGCCTGGAAAGGTTTCTGTGGGCAGCATGGCACCCATGACACCACACTTGGGACCCCTTCCATAGAGTTTATCCTCCAAAGCAGTGCTTTTCTCTAGGGGAACAGATCTCTGTAATGTGGAGATCTGTTGTCATTCTGGGAAATTTCCAGGCTCCATCTAGAGGTTGGCAACCCATGGACTCTGGCTCATGGGTGGGGCAGCAGAGAGGTAGAGGGCTGGATTAGTGGCAACTGGAGGCTGCCAGTGGGAAAGCTGCTGCCTCTCAATCATCTGCCAACTGGGGCGACTACTCCAGGGGTCCTCATTGTGAAGGCAGCCCTGTCCAGTTGGTCACTGTCGGAAACCAAAAATTAGACCAGATGGAACACTGATAAGATCCAAGAGGGATCTTCTTATATTTATGTGCTAGGGTTTGGTTGTGTGTTTAAAAAAAAAAAGACTTCGGTAATATTCACAGCTGAAACAAAACTTCGCACTGCATGACAGCTGGTAGGCGCATCACTGACCCAGAGGTCGTTGTTCCAAGAGCAGCTTTAATCGTGCCCTCTGATATTCAGCAGATATAGAATTTTGAAAACACACACATGCCGTTTTAGGCAATGTAACCTACATTTGATGGAATTTTCCTCAGTGTCAAATGATAAATCTCTCTTTAATTCTGTGTCATAAATCCAGCATGCCTCTCTGTGTACTGTAGTTCTTCATGCCACTCTGGATCTTTCTTTCTTTCTTTCTTTCTTTCTCTCTCTCTCTCTCTCTCTCTCTCTCTCTCTCTCTCTGCCTATTTACTGCATGGTTTTGCCAGTGGGCAAATTGCGCACCCACTTAGTAGCTGCATCCATTATTGATAGCAGATTTATACACAGAAGTTGTTTTCACATTTGTGATGCGATTTCCCCCCAGCTGCATTCCCATCTTTTAAACTCTGTGTTGACAAGACTTGGGTAAAAAAGTCTCTCTTATTTTCAGGCGATGAAAGAATTTTATGAACTGAATAGCCCAGAGAGAGTCCTTAAATTTTAAAGCACTGGGTGTTTTTTCCTCTTCATAATTGTCCTATTTTCCGAGTGGCTGGTGATGGAGGACTTATAGAAAGAGATTACTTTCTTGACTAACAGGAACGTAAGATAATGGGAAACTGTTGTGAACCTGCATGAATACTCAAATTATATGCACTCAGGTTACGGTGCTTGCATAAATCAGATATGGGGTCAGGAAGTAGATCAGGGACCAGATCCTCATTGCTGTATGCTGGTTGCCTAACTCAGTACTCTCCAGCAAAACCCTTCTGGTGTAAATAGGGTGGGCACCAGGTCATATGCTTGAACCATCTCTGAGTAGCTTACAGTCAGATCTGATTCATTTGTTCCCAGAGCAAAGGGATTGCCACTTTGCCAGTGGCCAGATCATACCTGTTGTGTTTGTGTTTAGAATATGAAGCAGTAATAGCTTGGAAAGGGCTCTGGGATCCTAAAACTCCAATTCCTATTGGCTGATTAATAAAGACTCCCATTGGTCCTGAAGCCAATCTAGATACCCAATCGCTGAGCCCTGCTTGGGTCCAATAGTATTGCTTGTATATAGTTACATTGTGGAAAGTTATGTGTTGGAACAGTATAAATGAAGTGCTGCTCTCATAGAGCTGTCTTTTGAGCTGAACAATGTCACTGAATAAAAGCCTGTTTGTTTGAATTCATTGCCTCCTGCTCATTACTTAAAACTGGCGACGAGGATGGGATCCCAGTCTTAACTGAACGGCTGAAATCACTCTGCCTGCCCAGCTGAAATCACTAAGGGCGCCCAGAGCTAAATCACTACGGGCATGGCATCCAAGGGCCATATCGAACTGTTCGACCCAAAGGTTGGGAACTGGGATTCATACCTCGATCGGTTTGAATGCTACCTCGTAGCAAATTGTATTGATGGAGATGAAGTCTGCCGCGCCACTTTTCTGAGTACCTGTGGCCAGGCTGTATTCGACATTGCTCAAGATTTAGTTGCCCCCTCTAAGTTACTCAAGACCCCTCTCGGCATCATCAAGGCCTGGCTGACTGAGTACTTCACCCCGAAAACGTCAGCTGCCGCACACCAATGTGCGTTCCATCAGCAGAACCAGAAGGAGGGCGAGTCTGTCATGGAGTACCTCACTGCACTGAGGCGGGCTGCTCGAGACTGTCACTTCACCGATTTGAAGTTCGTCCTCCTAGATCGGCTGCTCTGTGGCCTCAGAGACGAGAGCATCAAGAGAGCCCTACTCTTACTAAAGACTCTCACATATGAATCGGCCCTCGAAGAGGCCCTGAGAGTAGAGGCCGCCAACCTATCCCTCCGCAAACTGCGATTGAGTCCCCAAAGCCACACGCCAGGCCGCTCTGACGCTGTACACCAGCGCAATACTGCTGAGTCCGATGACGCCCGGGACGACCAATATGATGTGTCCGATGACAGAGTTTTCAACGCGAGGGCCAATCAGAAGCTGCGCTGCCATCGCAAAAGCCCGCGCGACTCTCAAAAAAGCCCGCAAAAAAAGGCTGTGCCGGTTGCGGAGGTGCGCCTGTGCATAGAGACTGTCAGTTCCGCGATGCCATCTGTCATGTGTGTGGGAAAGTGGGCCACCTCGCCAAACTATGTTGCTCGTCTCAGGGTCGTGATGCTCCAGACGAGTTCCAGCGTACCCGAGGGTCTGTGAATGCCCCCAGCCGATCGTATCATTCCAAGTCATCTCGGCCATCTAGGCAAAGACAAAGGTACAGCAATGAAGCAAGCGTATCCGAGGACTACACCAACCGCCTATATATATATATATATATATATATATATATATACATATATATATATATATATATATACACACACACACACACACCAGGCGCTACATCCGTGTCCGAAAATCAAAGCCACTGTCTTCATTGAAGGTCGAGCATGCCAAATGGAGGTAGACTCTGGGTCAGCATTGTCCATCGTCTCTTGGAGCACGTTCCAACAAGTCTGCCCACGATTCGCTGCTCACTGCCTTCAGAGATGCACCCTACAGCTGTTCGACTTCCAGAGGAACTGAGTTCCAGTCATCAGCATTGCCACAGTCCAGGTCAAATATAAGAAATTCTCCAGCCGTCTGAACCTGCTCATGGTAGAGGGTCGCCGCACAAGCCTGATAGGGCTGGACTGGTTCTCCGCCTTGGGCATAGACGTTGTTGGCATGAACCAAGTCGAGCCGCAGCCTTTTATGGACCTTGAGACAGAGTTTCCAGAGGTTTTCAAGACGGAGCTAGGCTGCTACAAGGGTCCACCTGTGTCGTTTAACCTGGATCCTGCCGTACCACCAATCCGCCTCAAGCCCAGATGCTGCCCTGTCGCTTTCAAGCCCAAGATTGACGAGCAGATTGATAAACTGTTGGCCCAAGGGATCCTCGAGCCAGTTCCCAATGCCAAGTGGGAGACACCTATTGTCCCTCCCCTTATGCATCCGCCATGCTTGGCCTCGACACTACACCCCCACACTAACTCAGCTTAGAGGGTACACTGCTACTGAGTGTCTGAGGAGAATGAACCACCTAGTGTGGCCCTAGGAAATGGGTTAAAACAGAGGTTTTGGAAAGGAGAGAGAGGTGGGTACTTAAATTGAAGCCCTCTGTTGTCCAAATCCTTAACATTTTAAGCTTTAGAAAGATTTTTTTTAAATGGAAATATACAATATTTCTGATCGTTTTTTTGCTCTGTATCTTCCTATGGTGAAGAACGAGTAGGAGGAGCAAAGTAAGATTTGTATCCCACCTTTCACTCAAGAGTCTCAGAGCAGCTTACAATCTCCTTCCCCTTCCCCTTCCCACAACAGACACTCTGTGAGGTAGGTGGGGCTGAGAGAGCTCTTTCAAGAACTGCTCTTGAGAGAACAGCTCTGAGAGAACTTGTGACTGACCCAAGGTCACACCAGCAGCTGCATGTGGAGGAGTGGGGAATCAAACCCGGTTCTCCCAGATTAGAGTCTGTGCTCTTAACCACTACACCAAACTGGCTCTCAGAGTGCAACAGTGTGCTATAAATATTTTAAATTAAACGTTTGAATTGGGCTTCAGTAGCTGATGGTAGGTACCCCTGGCAGAGTTGAAGTATCTTATGCTTCCAGATCACGCTACCACCCATCTCATAGAATATTTCAATGCCTTTAATTAATCTTTCTTATTAGTAGTAGTTTGTGAGCCTTATCTGCCACAGGTATCAAGCAAACAGATCCATACCTAGATAAAAAATATTTCCAGATTCTTTTAAAAAAGCTTGGATGTAAAATTATTCTTATTCAAGTTTCATAATTTGGCTTCCTTTGGTACAGAACTTGGATTCTTTTTGGCAGAAAGTACCCACGGTATATTTATAAGCCTTTTAAAAGTTGCTTGAAGGGAAGAGATAAAGGCACAGCAGGCTGTGGGCTTCAGATAAACGGAAACGAGCACAGATGGTGGGAAGAGTGGAAAAGATGAAAAATAGAACACATGCATTTGGTAGAATTTAAGTGCAGGGAGCATGAAAAATGGAGCAAAACAGTACGTCAGCCTTCTACAGGGCTTTGATTTATACTGCATTTTGCAAAGACTGCAGCATTAAAGGATGTTTCCCAGGATATTTCCCCCCATTTGCTACAATAAAAGTCTGATTCTAGATATAATTATTTATTGCAGTCCCATATCCCATCCTTTCTCCAAGAAGCCAAAGGCAGAATACATGAGGAATGTCCCATTATCCAAGCAAGGGTGAGCTTCATGGCTAAGCAGGAATTTGAGTTAGCATCTTCCTGCTCCAAGAGCAATGAGCTCTTTGGGGGGGGGGGGGCTGTCTGGTTGAGCAAAGGGATCATATTAGAGCTGTGCCAATGGCAGGATTAGCTGCCCATCTGAATGCACCCTGAGATCAGGTTTTTGTGTGTGAGAGTCTTCTTAATAATTTTTCATAATAATACAAGGCTGTTAACAAACTAAAGTGTTCTTAGGTTGCTTCCATCTTTTTGTTGTGTCTTAATACTCCTCACGTGACAGAAAAGACTGAGAGGAAGGGGAACTGGAGTAAAATCCTGTCATTTTTTCAAAGGAGAGATGCTCAGCCCCACTCTCCTTCCACTACTCTTCACGGGAGAAAATGGAGTAGAGGAAGAACCTCACATATTTTGGAAATATAGTCACGATAACAGAGGTTCGTCTAGAATGGGCACATGCTCAGCTTGTTCTTGCACATGTGCAGTCCGGTTGCTCCTTCTATTCCCTTCTCCCCATACACACAGAGCATGACTGAAGGCTTCTATCTATGGGGAGCTTTTAATAAATCTCAAATCCATGTTGATGTTCGAATGTAGGCACCTGGGCAAATTGGAGTTTATTTCTTCCCTACAAACTGGAATTCTAACATGGGATTAAATCGAGGTTTATAATCCCAGTTTGTAGGGAGGAAACAAGCTCTAGTGTGCTCACATGCCTACATTTGGATGTGATGGTAAACTGAGCCCTTTTCAGTTGTTATGATTTTGGGGCTCCCACCTTATGTATCAGGAGATCACTCTACCCACAATTCTCTTGATACGCGTGTTCACCATTTTATGTGAATGGGGCAATGCACATATTTTTCCAGCTTTGGTACATGTGAGGTAAAAGGTAAAGGTTTCACTTGCTTGAAAGCTAGTTGAATCTGACTCTAGGGGGTGGTGCTCATCTCCATTTCCAAGCTGAAGAGCCAGTGCTGTCTGAAGACGTTTCCGTGGTCATGTGGCCAGCATGACTAAATGCCAAGGTGCACAGAATGCTGTTACCTTCCCACCAAAGTGGTACCTACTTATCAACTTGCAGTTTCTTGCTTTCAAATTGCTAGGTTGGCAGGAACTAAGGGGCCAGAGACTGGAGCTCACTTGGTCACGTGGCACTAGGGTCTTGAACTGCCCAACTACAGACCATGTGAATACCTTCCCTCAAAAATCTGGGTTTCCCTTCACATGTACTAAAGCTATAAAAAAAAACATGTTGTCCAATTCATGTAAAACTGTGAATATGCCTATTGAGAGGTTTGCGTGTATCACTCTTTCTTGGTACATGAGGAAAGACCACCAGACTTGTAACAACTGAACAGGGCTCTGGAGGTTGAATTATGGCTTTCCAAACCCCAAAACCTTCTGTTGTATTCTGCTCCAGGGGTAAAGGGGAGTATGCAAGCACAAGATCAAGATGTGTTCATGACCATCACGCACTAACCTCAGTTTGTCATGACGTCTAAATGCAGCCAGTATCTCTGCACTGTAAGCACAGCTCTGCGAAAACTCTATTTGTACTGTTCTTCCAGCCAGAGTGATAACCCCCCCCCCCCCTTGGGCGGGGGCAGAGGGGAAGAAAACCCAGTCCAAGCTGTGACATCAGAGATCAAGTGACTCAAATTCTGGCAATTTCTTTGTTAAATTAAAAGCTGAGGTAACAGTGAGATAGGTTGAACGTGAGTCATCGTCATATAAGTTGAGTGAGGAAGGACTTGCAGAGGGCTTTGAACGAGAACGTCATCAGACAGAAAAGGCAGACATTCCCTGTTCTAGACGTTAGGGGAATTATGAGGGAAAATAGGTGAGAGTGGGAGAATAAACTCAGATACTAGGTTCATGACAATGTCTTCCTGACCTTGGCTTGCTTGAATTAGCAGAGTTCACCTGCAGCCTCCTCCTCCTTCCCTCATCTTCTTCCAGAATGCAGGTTGCCTCTCAACAGTCGCCTATTCACAGATATTTCTACAACCGAACTGACCCTCCTCCCCGTGGTGTTTGTTGCGTACACATTCAGTTGCCAAGGATAGTATTTAATGGGAATGGCCTGGTTGGGCACATCAAGGATATTGTTGCTATGACAGAGTACAGATTTCGAAAACCAGGGATTTTCTCCCCCTCCCTCACCTCACCATGAGCAGACATTTCTTTTCATTACTCAAAATGAGATCCAGGTTGAACTGCTAAGGAGACTTGAGCACATGGACGGACCACAAGATGTACATGTGCTGAGCATGATTTAGCAGTCTGGGCTTGGCCCCTATTCAGAAAATGTGAAGAATCATCCTAAGTAATGAGGAACTGGAGTTGGATATGATGACTAAACTGAGGGAGGGTCTGCAGGCACTTTTCCGTACCATCTGCCTCAGCCAAGCTACTCAGGGTCTGATGTGCACATTTCCATAACTTCCAGTGTTTTTCAAACTTAATTAGCAGCTACTCAGAGGCCCGAGATGAGGATTACAAGGGGAGAGATGGTTTGTGTGGGCACAAAGCGCATCAGTGGGATGCACAGAAACCGCCAAGAAGCAACTACGTATCCTGTGGGGGTAGATGTACGTTTATGCAGCAGGTAAAATAGCAGCCCCCCGGAGCCATTTCTGGTCAAGAAAACAGCATGGTATTGTCAGTGTCCTGATTCAAACTGAGCTCCCACACACCTGATGTTTGGGAAATTCTGGGAGCTGCAGGAACACATCTGGGGAGCCCCTCAGCCTTTCACTGATCATGTGTTCACCCGGCCATGATTGTTGGGGTGCTCTGCACACTTTGGGGTACTTAGTGGTGAGGAATGGGTGACATGTGAGACTCACATTCCGAGGTCTCTCCATCCCTGGCGATCCCTTCCTTTGTCTATCTATACGGGGTGCCTTGTCCTTGGAAGCCCAGTTGCAGCAACCTTATTGAGGCTGCAGGTTGGTGTTTGTATCTGTAATACCCGGAAGGGGTCTGAGAACATGACTGTTATCCATCTGGATTGCCTTCCTTTTTTGTTCTCCTTGGCTGATGGTCTGTGCAAAATGTTCCCTTCATGCCGAGTGCCTGTGATGAATGTGGCTTATATTGGCCCTGATTGCCAAGGCTAGCATATTACTTACTGACTTCCTTTTTTAAAAGGGCAAAACTCCATTCTGGGAGCCAGCAAATCTAATGTCTCTTATTTGGCTATGTATCTTCTTTGTTACCAAGACCTAACCTTTCCCCTATTCCCACCTGCCTAGTAAATAGCTGCCCATTTACCTTTAAACACTCTTAAATGTCTTGAAAAGCTGTAGGGCCCCAAACCTGATACCGAGGGGTTCTTTCTTTGGCAATGAAATATTTCTTGCTCCTGCCCAGGTTACAATGCAAAGCAATGCCAGCAGTCTCCTTGCAGGGCTGGCCGGCCCATTATTGGCACTTGGGTGATTGCCTAGCATGCTGGAGGGATGCCACAAACAGCCCCATTGCTGCCTGCCCACAGTACTGAGGTCTGCCACAGCAAGTGGAAGCCCTGGGTAGTGACCCTCTCCAAAGAACAGTCCTCAGCAAGCCTGCTCCTTCCCTCAGTTTGGTGTAGTGGTTAAGAGCAGCAGACTCTAATCTGGAAGAACTGGGTTTGATTCCCCACTCCTCCCCATGCAGCTGCTGGGTGACCTTGGGTCAGTCACAAGTTCTATTGGAGCTGTTCTCTCAGGAGCAGTTCTCAAAAGAGCTCTCTCAGTCCCACCTACCTCACAGGGTGTCTGTTGTGGGAAGGAAAAGGAAATTGTAAGCCTCTCTGAGACTCCGAGTGAAGGGCGGGGCATAAATCCAACTCTTCTTCTTCTTCATTACATCAGCAAAGGCAAAGCTCGGGTCCATTTTTAGGGCCCAATTCGCCACAGTTGGGAGGTGTGGCACTACTGCAAACCACAGCCACAGCCCCATTGGGGGCAGGGTGGCGGGGAGGCAACTTCCCCGCAGTGTGTGTGTTGGGGGGTGGGGGGGTGGAAGCAGATTTGCCACAGTGTGTGGGTTGGTAAAGTCATTTGCACAGAGTGCCAAGAATCCATGGACAAGCTCCATCTCCTTGGAAATTTGACAGAGGTATGTAGGGTCCATTGTGCAAACTACTAATGAGCCAACTACGCATTATTTGGCAGCCATGTGCCATAGAGTGACAACAGTTCCTTTGCAAGCCACCATTGGGAAAGCCTCATTTACATTAGAGCGGGGAAAGGGAGAAAAGGGAATGGCTTCCCCATTGTCGTCCCCCCATCAAACTTCCTCTCCCTTGCATTTTCCCTGCTAGGTTTTGGTCACAGGTTTGTAAGAAGTATAACAAAGTAGCCCCCCATAAATAGGGAATGCATTAATGGGCTAGTTAACCCCTCTGGAAACGTGGGAATGGCTAGTTAACAGCTGACCAAAAGGAAATGTCCTATTTGCATCCTGTATTTTTTAAAAAGCTTCCCTTTTTGAAACATGTGTATCACTATACTTGTCCATGTGACTTAACAATAGGGTTGCACCAGAGAGTCGAAATGGCTCCAGAGCAAGCCAAGCGGAGCGGCCCCTGCAATGGGGCAAGTCAACAAGGCAGGGACCATTCCAGCTGACCACTGCCTCTTCTCACACTACCACCACCAACCAACAACAGTGAAAGATGTGGTGCCTGGCAAGCTGACTGTTATGTCCTAATGGCGACCACACACGTGGTCAGAGAAATGCACGTGGCTGGGCTGGCTACCGGAGCTTCGCTTCGGGAGACAATAGCCCGGGCGGATGGTAAATCAGACCAATCAGCCACCCAAGATCCGCCAGGGGATCTATGCTGTAGGGTCACCTGTAATTAACCCCATCAGGGAGATTGGGCGAGGCCAGGGGTGCGGTTTAGATGGACATTTAAGCAGCCCCCCCTCCCCCCACGTGCCCCGTTCTCCAGTCGTGATTTGTATACCATCAATAAATTTATGAGCCAATTTCACTGCAATGCGTCTCTGGACCTAGTACTTTATACTGACACTGATCCTCAGTACAACTGAAGGGACCAAGCTGTCCTCTACTGCTTTGGAAGAGCTGGCAGGGTTTGGCCCTTCTTGCTCCCAGCCTCCAGCAGCCCTCTGTGATAATGACCCACCAGGAACTTTTCTAGTAAGTGAAATGGCCCGTTCCTTTCCCTTGTAGATTTGGGTGGGTCTTCCTGAAACAGAGGCAGGATTGCGTAGGCAATCCTTTCTCAAGGGTTGGAGGAAGACTATTCCCACCAGGGGCATAGACTTTTGTAAAATCCAGGGGGGGGCTCTTTCCCGCCGGGAAACCTCCGCGCCTCCCCGGGCCCTTCTGAGACCCGCCAGCCACTGCTGCCGGGGCCTCTCTCTCTTCCCCCCAACTCCTTCCCTCTCCCTTCGCTGGGAAAAGAGGGAGGGAGAGGGAAGGATGGGAGTGGCCAGGCGGGGGGGGGGGGAGAGGCACCGGCAGCAACAGCTGCCGGCCTCGGAAGGGCCCCGGGAGGAGCGGTGGCAGGCGCTACGTTTCCCCGGGGGGGGAGCTCAGTCCCCCCTGGGAAATTTCGGGGGAGGCTCGAACCCTCAAGCCCCCCCCCGTAGTCTACACCTATGATTGCCACCTTGCCCTTTCTCAACATTCTGCTGCTGTTCTTTGCCCGGTTATGCCACTGATTCTTTGCAAAGAACAGTAGAAGTTTGCAGCTGAATCCACCTTGTGAAATCATTATTTAGGAGCAGAACTGCTGGCAATCGGGAGTCTTCATCAGCTCTTGGGATAAGGCTCTTTGCAGAAAGCGAATCAGCTATAGCCCCTGCCTATCGCAGATCTACTCATGAACAAGCAACTTGTGATGTAGATCTGCCAGCAGGGAGTCTTACCCAGACTGCAAACCAGACGTGTGTTCAGACATCACAAAGACCATGTCAGGAAAACCAGTCTCTGTTTAATGAGAAAATTCACTCTTCTAGGACAAATACCTAAAAGTGGGACATAAATGGCAACTCTGCCTGGGACTTGGTCCAATGAGCACCAGCTTTCCCTCCAAGGAACACAACAAACACCCGACAATCACGCCAATGTTTCAGACAGACAGCTGTCATTCACAAGGGGTTAGGCTGTGCTACTAGCGATATGTGGGCTGTTTTTGCTCATGAGACAGCAGCGGAGTGAGCATTCACTTTCAGACTTGCGATATGGTCCATTTGGCTAACTGAAAACAAAAGACCATGCTGTGGCTGCGTGTCTCTGAAAGAGAGGGGGCCTCTTCTGTTTTAGGAGTTTGTCACAGGGCACAGGGGGACAGGGCTGAAATAGAAAATTAGAATAACAAATGAGGCTTTTAGAGGGACGTGTCAGGGTTTTCACCTCCATGCCACCCCCTATTCGTACCGCCTTAATTCCTGGGTATTTGTACGAGTGAAGTACTAAGCTCAGGCCTTTTAGCAATCTCTGCTATTAACAAAGATTACCTCAGTGCCACTGACCCAGGTGTCAAGGGTTGCTCTGGAGCGTCCAAAAGAAGAACCAGGCTTTGAAACTTGGGACAGCCTCATTAAATTATTGAATTTGTTGGCTGCGAATATTTGTTGGTTGAAAGTTGCCAAGCTGCAGCCAAATCATGGTGACCCTGTAGGGTTTCCAAGGCAAGAGGTGAACAGAGGGGGTTTGCCATTGCCTGCCTCTGCAGAGCAACCCTGGACTTCTTCAGTGCTCTCTCATCCATGTACAAACCAGTCTGACCCTACTTAGCTTCTGAGATCTGGCTAGCCTGGGCCATCCTGGTCAGGTCCTGGCGAAAGGTAAAAGTTTCCTTTGCTCAAAAGCCAGTCGAATTCGACTCAAAGGGGCGGTGCTCATCTCCGTTCCAAGTTGAAGAGCCAGCACTGTCCGAAGACGTTTCCATGGTCATGTGGCCGGCATGACTAAACGCTGAGGCGCATGGAACGCTGTTACCTTCCCACCGAAGCGGTACCTACATAAGAACATAAGAGAAGCCAATGTTGGATCAGGCCAATGGCCCATCCAGTCCAACACTCTGTCACACAGTGGCCCAAAACACCAGGTACCTATTTATTTGCTTGCAGATTCTTGCTTTCAAACTGCTAGGTTGGCAGAGCTGGGGCCAGGGACGGGGCCTCACTCAGGGTTCAGTCACATGGCTGTTTTGATCGGGATTCACTGCTGTTCCTACTCGGATTTTAATTTGCTGATCAGACGGGCTGATCCACCTCCTGTGCTGAAGGAGGCTCTCTCGCGCAATCCTCCTGGTTTTCTACCATGTTTTCCTGCACCGGGAAAATCAAGTACTTTCTGGGTACTTGCACTTTAAATCCACAATTTCCCCGATCTAGACAGCCCTCTCTCACAATGATTGTGATTAGGGCCATCTGACCATTCTTTGCGCTATGAGGGTTTTCCCCCCCAGCTTCCACCTGTGAGCGCATGAGCACTCCCTCGTTCAAGCGCACATTCAGCACAGAGTCCTGCCTGCCCCAGGAGTCCCCGATGCAACATGGAAAGTTGCTGGGGGGGGGGGGGGAGGAAGAGCCGGGCGAACTGGCGGGCAAGTGGGCGGAGGAGAGAGGGGCCGGCTGCATCTAGACGGTGCCCAGAGCCTCCTTACACATTGCTTGTAGTTTGGGGAGGGATGTATGATCATCCCAACCCGGAAACCCCCCCCCCCCCATACTAATTATAGCGGGATCAAAATCACAATTTTCTTGCTGTGTGACCACAGCCTCAGTCATGCGGCACTGGGGTCTCGAACTGCTGAACTACTGACCTTCTGGTCTGCAGCTCAGCATCCTAACCTCCGAGTCACCATGGTCAGGCCCTAGCATAGATTAAAAGGGGATTTGACGGTTTCATGGGGGGGAGGCACATCAATCGCTGTGAGCTGTGACTAAGGAAAAGTTCATGTTCAGAGGCAGTAAGCTTCTGAATACCAGTGTTAGGAGGCAACAGTGTGTGTGGGGGGGGAGTTTTTGGCCTCCATGCAAGCCCTCCAGGGCAAACCTACGTGGACCTCTGGCCTGATCCAGCAGGGCACATCTTTTGACCCCCAAAGTTCTGGGTTTCTCTAATTTGGGTACGCAGCACTTTTCAAGAATGCACATAATCAAATGACCAAAGGTTGCTTTTCATAAAATACAGGTACCTTATTAGATAAAAAAAGACAGAAGACAAAGCAGGCAGAAATAGCATAGAAATGTGGCAAAATGCAGGATTTCTTTTGCCGGAGGCCTTTCTTCACTGCATGACTGAAGATGGATAATTAAGCATGCAGATTTCCACAATGTCTTTTGTTTCGGGCCATTTTGCCAGGTTCAAGAGGGTGCTGGGTCAGCCTGTCATGAACAGGCTATCTGGTTTTTCTATCCAGACATTGGGAAGCAAGGGTAGAAAATGAACAGCTACAGTTCTTACTTTTTTAAAAAAATGCCCAAAGCTTGTATTTAAAACAGCACCATACCTCTATGTTTCTGCACCAATCAGAGCTGCGTAAGCCAAGAATAACATCATGCATCAAGGCTGGGTATTTCTGCTTAGTAACAGGTTCATTAGCATTTATATAGAGAACGCTATAAGGACAGGCAAGTAGACGAGGGGAGACTCTACAAATGGGCTCTCAGTGGCTGTTAGGATTCAGACACCCGGAAATTAAGCAGATGTGCATCAGCGAAATCAGGATCAGGATTAGCGGTTTTTGCAGGCTCTTTTTGCTGTCTTCACATAGCATTTGAATGCTCTAAAACAGGGGTGGCCAACCTTGCTTAACGTAAGAGCCACATAGAATAAACGTCAGATGTCGGAGAGCCGCAAGACAGGAACAAATATCACACACACGTTTTTATTTTTAAAAATATGCAAATTTGCTTTTTATTAACGTTAAATGGGACTGCCAAAAATAAAAACAAACGAGGAAAACCGGTTATTGATAATGATATTGCTTGTTTGCTAATGATATTGAGAGAGAGAGAGAAAAAGAGAGAGATGGAAAGAAAGAATTAAAGAAGTGGAAAGAAAGAGAGAGAGAGAAACTAGGAAAGCAAATAGATGGGAGGGAGGAGGGAAGGAAGGAAGGGAGAAAGAGAGAAAAAGCATGCCTCCCCTTTGCTTCCCCAGCCGCCCTGCCAGGAGCCACACAATATGTGTGAAAGAGCCGCATGTGGCTCCCGAGCCACAGGTTGGCCACCCCTGCTCTAAAATGACAGTTGGTATGGCCAGCACCCTGTATAGAAGCCTCCCCACCTAACCTTCTGCTGCCTGGCTGCTTTAATTTTTTTGGCCACTGTTTCCATTGCACACTGAGGCATGAGGCCCCCAAACACTGATCACTTCTTCTTCCAACCCTTCAGTTTTACAGATGGAGCCGCATCTATTATATAGATCCAGATGGGGGGGGGGGAGGGAAAGCACACAGCTGCCCAGAGGGTGATCCAGAGTTTGCTGTCCTGCAAGGGTGGCGGGGAGGAAGACATGGGAGATGAACCCGGGCATGAAGGGTGGTGGTGGTGACGAATGGGGGTGGTGAGGAGACAGCCCAAGACTGACAGGCCAGTTCTGGTTTGCTGATTTCAGTCCAGAGGAAAACAGGAAAGGAGCCGTGTGCGCGGAATACCAAATGAGGCAGCAGCTGTCTCCTCTGAAGAAAGCAAAGGGCTTTGCATGCAGGAGAGACGGAAGGGAAGAAGGTCAGGAAACAGTCGATACATCCAGAAGGGGGTGTGGATTCCCATTCACTCAGATCAACACTTAACAGAGTCTGGTTAGCCACAGAGGGCGGCCCAAAACGAGCAACCTGCCCCCCCCCCCATGATAAAAGCAGGACTGGTTAAAAATGTGCCACCCAGAACAGAATGCATCCCCTGACCTCAGAAACAAAGGTGACCAAATACAAAGGGGTGAGTGTGGGCTTCTCTGCCTTTAGCTGAGTGTTTGGTAGGTGCTGCTTACTCTACAGGGGTGAGGAAGGCTGCAGATGCTGCTAAAATGTAGGCCCGGGGGGGGGGGTGTTCCTGTCATCTTTTGCATTCCCAACGGAGGTCTTTTTCTTTTGCCATCAAGTCCCAGCTGACATGGCGACTCCACAGGGTTTTCAAGACAAGAGATGTTTAGAGGCGGTTTGCCATTGCCTGCCTCCATGGCGTGACTCTGGTATTCCTCAGTGGTCTCCCATCCAAATACTGATCAGGGTTGGCCCCGCTTAGCTTCTGAGATCTGACAAGATCAGGCTAGCCTGGACTATCCAGGTCAGGGCAACTGCAGTCTATACCTGTCCTTATAATGAAATGGGCTTTTATAATGGGGCTTTGAGAGGGAGAGCGGCATGGTATATTATAGACCAGGGGTGGGCCAATAGCGGCCCAAGGGCCACATGCGGCTTGCCACAGAGTTTTTTGCGGCCCGCCAAGACAGTCAGCCACGAGGTGACTCAACTCAACAAGCAATCTCACTCCTGATTTCAAAAAAATTGTAGAAAAGTGTGATAGGGTACATTTGTCTCATTAAACTGATTCTAAAATTAAATGTGCTTGCAGATATAGATGATATGAAATTAGCACAATAAATAAATTGAATAAAACTACCACTATTTTATTTAATTTATATTTATTGATTTTTATGATACAATTTATACCTTTTCTGAAATGCAAAGTTAACTAATGAATGCAATCATGTTAAAAGGTGCGGCCCTCTGCTAACCTCCACTTCCACAAAGTGGCCCCCGAGCCAAAACAATTGCCCACCCCTGTTATAGACCATTCTCATCAGATCTCAGAAGCTAAGCAAAGTCAGCCCTTGGATGGGAGACAGCCAAGAATCTGCAGAGAAAGGCAACAGCAGACCACCTCTGCTTCTCACTTGCATTGAAAGCCCCTTGCTGGGGGGGGGGGGTGTCACACATAATAAGGCTCTGTTTGCCCACATTCCTCCGAGCACAACTTCCATTGTCCTAACCGAGATTCTAGAGTTGCCCTCTTGTTTCTCAGGGTGGAACTTAATGTTATAAGGAACAAGTGGGGGACCTGCAAGGACTTGTGGAAGGATGTAATTTCCCCCTATATCCCTCTCCTCCTCAGGGGTGGTCTTAGGGAACTGGCAAACAGAGAAGCTGACTCAGGCTCTAAGCTGAAAGGATCTGATAGATTTAGAGTTAGGATAGAGAGAGTTTAGCATAGTGGTTAAGGGCGGCAGACTCTAATCTGGAGAACCTGGTTTGATTCCCCCTCCTCCACATGCAGCCAGCTGGGTGACTTTGGGTCAGTCCCAGTTTTGTCAGAGCTGTTCTCTCAAGAGCCGTTTTCTCAGAGCTCTCTCAGCCCCACCTACCTCACAGGGTGTCTGTTATGAGGAGGGGAAGGGAAAGGAGATTATAAACCGCTCTCTGAGACTCTGAGTGAAGGATGCGGTATAAATCTAATTTCTTCTTCTTCTTCTTCCCCACATCTTGTCTAGCTTGATCTCTGGTGTGTGCAGGCATTCCTGGATCGACCACTAAGCAAAATATGCACATGCTTAGGGCACCAAGGGAAGGGGGACACCAAAGAGGCTTTTTTTTTTTTTTGCTTATATTGCTTGCTGCTATTTAGTGCTAAATAATTTTTTGTTAAGTTTATATTTAACATAGTTGTGGGGTCTGGCTTGGAAGAAAACTGAATTTTTCATCTCTTATTTCTCTGTCAGCTCTTATTGAGTCTCAGTGTCTTGTCAGTGAAGCAATGGAACGCCCAGGGGGCACCCCTGTTGGGCTGTACTTAGGGCATCAGTTGGCCTTAATCTGGACCTGCATGCAGGAGTGGTGCATGCAAGAATGGTGCATGCACTTTCATGCCAACATGTCCCATCTGGCTGCCTGGATTCTGGCACCACCAACTGGCTCCATGCAGCACTGAGTGCCGGACAGGAGGGCCTCCACGAGCCCCCGACAGCCAAGGAACTTGCAAGTTGGCACGTCTGGGCAGGGTCCCGCCCACTCTTGTTGTGTGCAGGTGATTATAAATAGCAGGGTCATGGCCTGCTCAGGCGACTGACAGCTCCAGACTCCAGTGCATCCCTGCCTAACTCTCTACTTCCCACACAGGAGGCAGATCCACGTGGCCCTGGAGCTCCTGCACACACCAGAGACCAAGCTAGACAAGATGTTAGTGACCAGATTCCCCCGGATATGTGGGTTAAAAAGCAGTGAGGGAGGGGGAAGTCCAGTCTGGATGGAGGAGGGAAGGGGATGTTGATCTCTTTCCCCCTCACCATTTCTCCCATTGAAATTGGCCCATGGTGGAGGTGGGCTGTGGGCAGCCCCCTACTGCTGATTGCTGGCCCCTCTGACGCCCCTCACCATCATCACCTGCCATGGTGGCACAAGCCAGCAGTGGTGGCATGGCTGGCAGCTGGGCAGTTGGAGGCCTAGCGTGGCCCCCAGGGCAGGGTCCCATGGCTGAGACTGCCTCTGCAATGGCAGAGCAGGGAGACAGCATGGGGTAAGGGTGTTACCTCCAGGACTTCCTGAGAAGATCTGGCAGGAGTCTGTGGGAAACAGAATGGCGGGCTGGATCAGCCGATGGGCTCGTCCTCCAATCAAAAGGGAGGAAAGGGGGCCATCCTTGACATTTGCCAAGGGCCCCAGACTCGTTAAGACCACTCTTTCCCCACACAATTCCCTTTCCCCCCTGGCAGGTCCCATAATCTCTCCCCCTTTCCTGCTTCCTTGTCTCCTGCCACTGGAATGCCAGCCTCCAGGTGGGACCTGGGGATCCCCTCATCTCGTCTCCAGACTAATGAGATCAGTTCCCCTGGAGAAAATGGATGCTTTGGAGGGTGGACTCTGTGGCACTCTACCCTACTTAGGTGCTTGTCTTCTCCAGGATCCACCCCCAACTCTCCAGGAGTTTCCCAGCCTGGATCTGGCAACTGCATCCCCCGCCCATCTTCCGCCACTGGCCTGAGGGGACCTGTTAACCCTGAGGGTTCTTGTTCTCCTACTGCTGTCAGCCAATGATGTGGAACATGTCTGAGTTAGGGTGGCCAGCCTCCAGGAAAGGCCTCATGTCCTCTCAGAATTACAACTGGTCTCCAGGCAACAGAAATAATTTCCACTGGAAATGGAGGAAAGGACAGCTTCTGAGGGCAGATTTGGCAGTATCACACCTCCAACTGAGCTCTCTGCCCTCCTCAAACCCAGCTCTCCCCAGGCATCACCTCCAAGTCTCCAGGGATTTCTAAATGTTGGAGTTGGCAACTCTAACCCTGTGATGTCACAAGGTAAGCTGTTTTCAGGTTCTGGATGTGGAGGAGGAATTCTGTGTCCTGTTTGTTAACCTTCTAGGATACATTGGTTGGCCACTGTGTGAAACAGGATGCTCAACCACACAGACCACTTGTTGGCCAGCAAGGCACCCTTGGGTGCTCTTATGGATTTTTATCCATAAGTTTGAACTCTGTGTCGCCAGCAGCGGAAGGGACTTGCGCTTTCTTCTCCACATAGGAGTCAGCTCCAGCCCAAGCCAGGAGGCTGACACCCCAAGCAGTTCACTCAAGACAAGGACAAAGGATTCCTCTTGCCATGAGGCCTCCTTCTGTCAGACATCCGCTGGTTAACCCCCATTCCTCAATATACATCTGAATAAGTTATGCTAACAAGACTGCCTAGCACCTACTGTGCCAGCCATCAGATACTTGGCTAAAACCATCAACTGACAATAGGTTGGCCAGGTGAGTCATCGGACCCCAGACTCAGTGTCTGTTTCCTGGTGAAGTCATACTTTAGCAACACTGACCAAACCCCTGGACCTCCTCCTTTTGTTCACCTTTAACCTATAGCAGGGTCCAACAGGGACGGACCGCCTAGTAGGTGTGTTAGTGGGTTGTGGTCTGCAGAGCCCGCCCCAGAACCCCCAATAAAAGTCCAAACCCAGAGTCAATCGGCCTCTTGAGCCATCGCCCTCTATCTTACCTATTGACCCTTCAGTCCAGCTTTCTGTCCCCAACCCTTGCCTCCATCTTTAAACCCCTTTTTCTCTCTCTGGACTCGCGATCCAGGAGAACCACGTGGTCTTGCCGGTTCAAGCCTCGTGGCCCCATAGCTTTTATACCTTTCCTCCCAAATCCAACTCATCTTGACATCGGACAACGCACCTAAGGTAACGTGCTTTCCCCACCAACGAAACCTGCTCATGCAACAGTGCTATTTTTCTCTCTTTATTTTATTAGTCCTGTAAGAGTGTGTGTATGATTACGATTTTTGTATGCTTGATTACATGATCCAGTAAACAACATTGAACTTGGAACTCGCCTCACGTGCCTCTTTCCTTGAGATCTCCCGGGAGGGGTGGGACCCTGGTATAGTTGGCAAGAACCCGTGTATTTTGCTGATTGCTAAAGGTAAATTAAAGCAATTCGGCTAACAGAATTGGGGGCTCGTCCGGGATTTGCCCTGAGGGTTAAATTTCGCGCCATAGTCGACAGGCGTGTCTTTGACCCACAGACGTAAGGGAAAAACCACTTCCGGAGCTCTTGGAGAGGCTGTATGATTGGTCTCTGTCTGCGTGCCTGGCTCTAGCGAGCAACCTATCGTGGGTGGCTTCCCCCCTTTCTCTCTCTCTCTTTGAACCCCAGGTCAAACTGTGTGACCGTCCGCGCGTCTATCTTGTGGGAAGGGACCCCAAAGAAGACCAGAGTAGGGCGCTAGGCCAGTTGCACCAACACTACATACACTACATACACACGCTGAGTCCGAAAAAGAACTTTTCCCTTCTACACATCCTTGCTCTTCCCTTGCCTTACTTCGCTCAGCGAAGTGGAAATAAGTAATTTAGGTTCGGGGTTACCCTGAGAGGCATATTGTCTGGAAACCCTACTGGCTAGAGATAGTCCAGTGCTCAGTGAGTCCGCCATAGCTCACTATTTTCCGAGTCCGCCATAGCTCGTTGTTGTGTTGAGCCCGCCATAGCTCAGTGAGTCCGCCATAGCTCACTATTTTCCGAGTCCGCCATAGCTCGTTGTTGTGTTGAGCCCGCCATAGCTCAGTGAGTCCGCCATAGCTCACTATAGACTGAGTCCGCCATAGCTCAGGTCTGTGGTTAAAGGTAATCCAGAGAGGCTAGGAGAAGCCTAGAAACCTTATAATACGGGTTAGGAGGTAATCCCGTCAGAGAAGCGAGGCTTGGCCACCCCGTTCTCGAAACCCCAAAGTTAAGAGGTAGAGGAACCTCGGAGACAAAGGAGTCTCTTTGGGTTGGAGGCACCCGGAGTCTGAAGGAACGGATATTCCTCAGCTTCAAACGCCAGGTTTTTGGGTTAAAAAGTAATCCCTGAGTGTCGCGGGGTGAGAGTCCCTCCGGCCCTAAAAACTGCATAGAAAGTGTGCTAATTAATAGTAACGTTAGCCTCCTTGTGCTAACAAAAGCAGCTTTACAATCTAAGAGAAGCGGAAGAGACAACTTCCCAGTCTTTGCCCCTGTTGTAAGTGAAAGCAGGAGAACTCCTTGAAAGATGTTTCGCTCTAAGAGTGACGAGCCCAAACTTGAGAAATGGTTGATCAAGAAAGGTGCGTCGCCTTGGAAGGAAGGATCTTTTAAAGGCCCCGATCCTTTAAATTTGGTACAAAACGCTTTCCAAGACTATTGCAAGGAGCAAAAACCAGGCTCCGCGGCTAAGGATCAAGCCGCCAGTTGGGCTTTGTATACAGCTGTGCGGGACGCCGCTGCTGTAATCAAACGCCTTCAGGAGGACGTAGAGAAACAAGAAGAATTAGTCCGGCAACGTGAATCTGACCTGACTAGAGAAATAGACCGGTTTGAGAAATTAGAATCCAAATATTTAGAAGCTAAAGAGGAACTGAGTGGTATTAAAAGTAAACATGAACAGGATCTCACGTTCCAGCGTACAAATTATGAGGAACTTATGGCCAATAAGCAAGATGAGCTAGAACAAGAAATTAACCAGCTGAAAATAGCCCACGAGGACGAGGAGCATAGGCTGAGGACCGAGAAACTAAATGTAATTCTGGCAAACCAGAGTCTTACTATTGCTGTCCAAGATGCTAATAAAAAGATAGAGGGCCTAAACCGTAAAGTAGAACTGACAGAGAGCGCACTAACTCAAGCGAGGGAAGAGATAAACACTTCTAAGGCTGCGGCCAAATTCCTAGTGGAACAGAACCAAATTAAAATACAGCAAGCTAATCACGAGGCTTGCCAAAGGGAAATTGCCACCCTAAAGAAGCAAGTGGGAATACAGAATGCAGTGATCTCCACTGTACACCCCGGAGGTATGATAAACCTCTCAGAAATCTCGGCTATTGAACCCAGCGCCCCTATGCACCCCATTAGCACGAAACATACGGTGATCACAGAAGGCGATGATACATCCACCCAGGTTGTGACCGAGACCAGGCTCTGGAAACCCGATGAGGTTAAAGCAGTAGCTGAACAATTGGGCCCTCTTACCAGGGAGAATTCCGTACAATGGATGGCCAATGTAGACATGATTTACAACTCCGCTAGCGGAGAAGACCTTACATTGGTGGCCCGTCAGTGCGTAGCAGCTCCCCAGCTTCCCACTCTCAATGCAGCCATTGCGAGTGGCAACTTAACTGCAGCTTCAAAGACGAAGTGGATGCAGGACGTCCTTAAATATCTAAATCCCAACACTACTTTACTTGCTCTCTATGTGTTGGAAAGACAGAACCCCAATGAAGACCCAGAGACATATATGGCTAGGAAACAACTATTAGCTGTCCTAGCAGACCAAGTTGCTATAAAACCTACCACTGGCGCGCCTGACTATGAGGAGGACGATTTCAAGGAAGCACTTGTAAGTGGCCTCCAAACCCAAGCCCAACTATCTTTAAACATAGCAGATGGTGCGTCAACTACTTGGACAGATCTGGAGAAAAAGATTAAAAGAATAGCCTCCCTTCTCCGAGGTGCTGGAGCTCTAAAACCCCACAAAGGCAAGAAACTAAAGGATAGGGAGGATGACGAACCCATACAGGCGATAACTTACGCCAACCATGGGCCCCATTCACAGTTCCAACCATCCGGAAAGTATGAGCCCAAAAATGACCGATACCCTAGACAGGACCGGTATGAGAGAGGCAAACCTTGGCAGAACAATTATCAGAGAGGAGGAGGAAATTTCAGAGGAAAAAGGGAATATCGAGACTACCGCAGCAATCCTGCCCAAGCCCATCTCCAGCCTTCCGCACCACCTCCTCAAAACTATCAGGGCCCCCCTCAAGGCCAATACGGGCAGCCACAAGGCCAAGCAAACCAGCCACAGGCGTATCAGCCGTCGGCACCTGAACCGAACCCCAGCTATCAGCCTCCGGAAACGTCCGATACCTTGAGGAGGCAGGTATGGATGCAGCTTAGGGAAAGGGGATACGAGATGGAAAGATTCCACAAGCAGCCTAATAGTGTTCTGCTTCGTGCCTTGGCGGAGAGTGAGGAGAAGGCACAGGCACCAGGTCAGCCCATCTACCCAGTGCTTAGTAAGGAACTGTCGGAACTCACAAAGCACAGCTAGGGCTGCCCGGAGTCCCAAACTCTCCCCAATGGCGTTGTGGCTCCCTTGAAGCCCGATACATGGGGGAGACCGACCGTGAAAGCAGGGGTCGGGACTCCAGGGAACAGTAAACCTGCTACTCTTCTCATCGACACCGGAGCCGCTCTTAATGTATTAAGTCCATATCTAGCTGCCCACGGCCAACCCACTCAGGAGGCCATTATGCTCGCCGGTTTTGCTGGAGGCGCACACAGAGCCACGGTCTGGAAAGACGTTCCTTTAACTGTAGGAACTCTTTCTACCCTCGTGTCTGCCTGCGACAATCAAGGTGAGGATGCTGGCATCCTAGGGGTCCCCTTTTTCCAAGAACATGGCTTGACTATTGATCTAGCAAACGGCTTCCTCTGGCAAATTCCAGAGGGCCCTCGCGAAATCAATGCAATCCATAGATGCGCTGCCCTCAAAGCTCCTCTCCCTCTGGCCCCAATTGAGCCTAGTGATCCCTGGATCCGAGATTTTCCGGAGGTCTGGATCAAGGACAAGGCGGAATGTGGGACAGTGAGAGATGCCTGTGTTCTCATAGAAGGCCAAGATCCTCCACCTCAGAAACAATATAAATACCCTGCAGAAGCTGAAAATGGAATAGCCAAAACCATAGAAGGCCTTTTACAATGGGACGTAATCCTCCCCATGCAGTCTATATGCAATGCCCCTCTGTGGCCAGTCTTAAAGGCTGACGGTGTAACCTGGAGAATGACTGTGGACTTCCGAGCTCTGAATGCTGTAACCCCACCAGTAGCACCTGTAGTAGCCAAATACCACGAGATCCTTGCCGCCATTGCTGCCGGATCTCGCTACTATAGTGTGATTGATTTGGCTAACGCGTTCCACTCGATCAAGCTACACGAGTCTTGCTGGTATAAATTCGCGTTCACTTTTCGCGGCCAGCAATATGCATTCAAAAGAACACCACAAGGCTTCCATTCTAGCCCCAGCATTTGCCACGCACATGTGGTCCGTATGTGGGATCGTCTCGGCCCCTCCTCCAAGGAACACGTGTTGTCATATGTGGACGACATCTTGGTCCACGCCCCCACTGAGGAAGAAACCATGGAAGTCACTAGAGAAGTCCTCCACCTTCTAAAAGCTGATGGCTTCAAGGCCAGTCGGGACAAAGCACAGCTGGTTCAAACCAATGTAAAATACCTCGGCCTAGCACTAGGACCCGACGGCAGAACGCCCGACTCACAGAGAATGGCCGTAATCGCCAAACTCCCCGCCCCGACAGATGTGCCTTCCCTCCGTGCTCTCCTGGGAACCTTCAATTTTTCCAGGGATTTCATGGAAGGGTTCGCTGACAAAGCCCGGCCGCTCTATGCTCTCCTTAAGAGGGACGCTCCATGGGTCTGGGGACCTGACCAACAATACGCATTTGCCAGCCTTAAGCAAGCGCTTGCCTCGGCTCCTGCCTTAGCTCATCCAGATCCAACAAAGCCCTTTTACATTCAGTTAGCCCACACGGAGAAAAGTATCGGGGCCACGCTCATCCAGCATCATGCCGGGGCTCCCAGAATTGTAGCCTATGCCTCCAGGAATCTTTCTTCTGTTGAAATAAAGTTCACCCCGTGTGAAAAGATATGTCTAGCCCTAGTCTGGAGCCTTACGCACTGGGAGTTTATAATCGGGGGAGCCAAAGTCATTGTGCAAACAACACACACTCCCCTCAAGTATATCCTCTCAGGGAAGATCCAGGACGGTCAGGTATCCAATGCCCGCATTGCCCAGTGGACGCTTGCCCTGGTCAATAAGGGGATTGAATATAAGAAAGAACAAAAGGAGCAACCTGCCCCGTACGGTCTGCTCATCACTGGGGACGAGCATGAATGCCCCCTTCCAGATGTGGAACATCTGCCTTGGCCCGCTATATGGGGAGTGCCATTAGAAGAAGCCAAGCAAAAAGGGTTTAATTGCTGGTTCTGTGATGGCTCATCCTTCCATATAGCTGGCACCCCACATACAGGATATGGCGCGGTCAGGGTCCACGACAATTACACCCTGCAAGCGGCTGTTCGTCCCCACTCTAGTCAAGCCGCAGAGGTCGCTGCCCTTAAGGCTGTTCTTGAGTTTGAACCTTCAGACTGCCCCGTAGCCATCTTCACGGACTCGGACTGGACGGCCAAGGCCGCCACCGTATGGCTCCCACACTGGGAAAGACAGCAATGGGTCAATGCAGAAGGGAAGCCAGTAGCTCATTTAATCTTATGGAGAGAAGTCGTGCGGCTCCTCCATAAACGCTCAGCAGAGACGCAAATTTCCCATGTCAAAGGTCACCAAAAGGCAGACACCGAAGTAGCTTACTGGAATGATCAAGCAGATCTCTTAGCCAAGGAAGCGGCACGTTTTAACTCATCCTCAGATCAACCCGCTTGCCCGGTAAACCCAGTAGTGACTAGAAGCAAGGCAAACACCTTCCACGACCGTCCTGCCATTCCCCCTGTATTCATAGATCTCGGGGAACTCCAAGCAAATGATGCCGATGTTCAGGATCTCCTCTCCAAGGGCAAAGATCCCACTGGGAGATACACCATCAAGGAAGAAGAGGGAGTTATATGGGCTTTTGACAACACAGGGACCCGACACTGGGTTGTCCCTGTCGAAGTCCGGGCCGATTTAATTCAGTTTATCCATGAGCAAGGACACCGGGGTAAAGAACCGACTCTGGAACGGGTCAGGGACGCGGGCTGGTGGCCAAACATCCGCAAAGACGTGGCACAGTGGGTGGATAATTGCCTATCATGTGCCATGGTTAACGCGGACTCTTCAGGTCCCAAAGCCCCCATCCAGCACCAGAGGGTAGAAGGACCCTGGGCTCGGGTTCAAATTGATTTTATCGGACCTCTGCCTAAGACTCGCAGAGGGAACAAATATTGTTTGACTGTGATTGATCCATTCTCGAAATGGGTCGAAGCATTCCCCTGCCACAATAACACGGCCTCCACTACGGCCCAACTGCTTTTTAATAACCTTTTTTCCCGTTGGGGTATCCCTAAGATCATCGATTCCGACCGCGGACCCCACTTTTTAGGTGAGGTCACCCAGGAGCTCTGTAAAGCTCTCGGCATTAAGCAGCGGTTCCACGTGGCCGCTCACCCTCAATCTTCAGGGGCAATTGAACGCACAAACCGCACTCTTAAGGAGGCTCTGGCCAAGATAGTCACTTCCACAGGTCGCACCTGGGACGAAAAACTGCCCATAGTTCTCATGGCAATACGAGGGACTACAGCCAGACATGGCTACTCCCCTCATATGGTCATGACCGGGAGAAAGATGCGCATGCCTGAAGCCTTTTGGCTCCAACATGACATGCCAGGCGATCTGGAAACGCAAGTGGCACACGATATCTGGATTAAGACTCTTATCCGAGACTTACTGGTCATTCACCTCCAAGTGGCTAACGAATTAGGGCAAAGCCAACTGGCAGTGGATAAAAAGCTCGGCTGGGTGCGCAATCCTCAGCTTTGGGAACCCGGACAGCAGGTTCTATACCGGAAATTTAGCAGGCATCAGCATGCTCTCATGGCCAAATGGGCTGGCCCGGTCCCCATTGTGGATCGCGTAAGCCCTGCGGTCTACAAGCTTGCCATTCCCAGGAAGCATGGTCAAACGTGGTACAAGTTCTTCCACTCCTCCCAGCTCAAGCTGTGGAAGGGGAACCCAGTTCCACAACCTCCTAACCTCACTCCGGATCCCGGGGGAACTTCGCAGCCTCTTGCCGCTGTTACCTTCGGACCTCACTTGCCCACGGACGTTTTTGATCTTGTGCCTCTTTTCTCCCTTGGAGAGACATGCCTTGCCTTTTAAATGCTTCCTCACGGCTTTAGTTGCCTTTTCGGAAGCAAGGGGGGGAGACCATGGTGTATAAACAGTGTTCCCTTTTAAGTGAAGCCGCGGGAGCGTGCAGTACAAATCGCACCGGGCTTACACATGGGAACCACTACACTCAACCCCAGCCTTAGGTAAAGGGAACCATACTGTGACTGCTTGGGTATGTCGACCACAGTATGGAAGTCCAGGAATTTCACTCACACACCCCTCAAACATTATATTACAGAATGCATCCAGGATCTTCCACCCCAGCAGCAGACAAATTGGTAAGATCATTAAAACTTGTATTCTTATTTGGATTGTCCTTGTTTTGTTATACCTCAGCAACACAAATAGCCAACCATACGGTAGTCTTGACCAAATGGAGATGCGTGGGAATAAACATGCCTTTTAGAATTTTTACCTGTGTAACAGGACGGCATGACAGAGCAGTCACACTTACACCTATAGATCGATGTCCACCACAGCAGCTTACCCATTGCATCCACAGTCGCACCGGAGAAAAGGTGACCCTATGCACCTCCGGGAAATATTCTATGGATGAAATGGAAGTGGTCCTGTGTAAACAGTCACAAGCCAAAACCAACACCTCCACCATTGAATATACTGCTCCTACCCCCATCTCCATATACACAGACATAGCTGTAATATCAGCTGCCGTATGGGACATTGGCGATCCTTTAAAAGTAATCATTTCCATTGGCTCCCGACACTTCCATAACGACACAGAGGTCCCAATAACGCTCACGGACCCATTCGGCGAAGATATAGACCTAGAGCCATTGGCATGGGGCAAGCTCAATTGGCATTTTAACTGCTCTGCGTTAAAGCAGCAAGGTCCCCCAGACTGGACCCTACTTTTAAACACGTCTGTCTGCCTCAATGCCACCGATACTGTAAACCTTACAGCTATCGGAACAACAATTCTACAGCTCACTCATCAGGAAGGGAATTATACTTTAATAATTGGTGATACAAATCACACACTAAATTTGGACCCACTTATCCAAAATGTAGATGCACTGGCCTCATTGGACTACCCAGTAGTGGGAGCACACACTTTAAAATTTAATCATCAAGAAACAGTCTTGATGCAGCCGCAAATATCAGTCAAAAGAGTCAATGTCAGCTTAAATGGGCTCGGCACTTCTTTCAGCCATGCCCTCTGTGACTCTTATTTACACACGACCCAGCAAGGCTGGGACAATTGGATCCTAATGTGGCGTAAAGGAGAGCTCTCTAGAAGGACTAAACGCGATCTTTCTGATTGGGTCGCACCCGTAGGAGCGGGCATGGCAGCCATAGACGCTGCAAACATAGAAGTGATAGCGAATAAAGCCTCCAAGGTTTCATTCGACATCTCTCAAATGAGCCTCCCTCTCACGCAATCATTGGATTCCCTTGCCCACGTGGAACGCTCCACCAATCCCCTGCTGGTTACTTGGGAACAAATCATGGAAAAAGATTTTACCAATCTCCTTGATGACATTCAGTCTTTACAAAACAATATCTCATTGGCTCTTGCTTGCACTCAAGCACAAACTCTTAATGTAGTCACTGCCATGACTATAATCAAACAAGCTATGGCTGGAGTTATACCTTTAGAAATAAGGGAATTGATTAAAGGAAATCTAACTGCCGGTGAAATCTCTCTCGAGCACTGGTGGTCGTTGGCAAACGCCTCTTTTGATGCAGTAACCCAGACCTTGCAATTGATTATAACCACAGTGACCGCTAAAGAAATTTTCCACATCTATCCAGTAGTTCCACTGGGTATTCAAGTTAATTCGGACACCGTATTATATGCCAGGAACAGTGACCGATGGGCTAAAGTAAGCTCATCAAGCTGGCATATGATCAATCTAGACGGATGTACCCATAAGGAAAACTTAGGCTTCATCTGTGATGACGAAGCCCTAGAAAAACATCACCCATGCCTAGTTCCCAAGAAACACGCCATCTCTCACTGTCAATTTGACGCAGTCAGTGAGACCGGATCTACTATTATATACATAGGCAGAGCTTGTGTCTGTCTCAGGACTACCTGCGAACACATTCACCTCAATACACTATACTACCAACAAATGTTGCCTGGAATAAATAGATGCTTTTGTAATGTTACCTCCATACGAGGGTGTGATTTTTATTTTGAAACCCCCATTTGGACACAACAAGAAATGGCCCTATCCCCAGAATTATATGACTCTATTGCTCCAGTGCCTTTGGGGTTAGGACTGGAAGCCCTACGGAAATTGCTCTCTCACCCAGACCTCCAAGAACGCCTGGCTCAGCTAAAGAAAGCAGGAGATAAAGCCGCCTTAAACGTTTCCCATAATGGTGCCAGGATTAAGGAACTGGCTGTGGAAATAAAAGAGGCTGGCAAACATAGCTGGTGGGAATCTCTTCTTGGTTGGTCCCCGACATCGACGGGATATTTAAATTTAATGCTCCACCCCATAGTCGTCATTTTGGCCTTCCAAATTATTTTGATAGTGGCGCTAATTACAATGACTTGTTGGGTGAGAAGACAAATCCACAAATTGGAAACTCAATCTAAAGCCACGGACTTCCAAGCCTTGATGCACGTTGCATCTAAGGTTTCGAATTCTTAGCCCCTCCTTTCCAGCCTTTGGCATACCTTACCTGTTGCCCTCTTCCCTATGTTTGTCTGTCTTCCTCCATTTCCAGACCCTTATATGTGTTTATGTTTGTGTTTCTATTCTTTAACCGTTATTGGGTGGGTCTCTTAGACGAGACCCATGAGGTAGGAAAATTGGCCTTTAGCAGCAGTCTATCGAACCCAAGGGAACATCAGCGAGACTACAAATGCAGCCGAAAGCGGTTCAGTCTCCTGCACATACTCAGAAGACCTAAATCTTGCTGCCTTTTTGATTCCTCTGTAGCATCGCTGGCACCAAAAAAGCCATATTGTCAAGCCGCCAAGAAGCCAGTGGAACTTTCTCAGGATGACTGAGATCCATTGTGGCAATATGGTCACGTTTGGAGGCCAGCGCGACGGAGCAGGCCAAGAAAGGGAGTGCAAATGTGCAGGTCCTACTGGAAAACCAGTGGGAGAAATGCAATCCTTTCAAAAAGGTTAAGGCAAGCCCTGATCTTTTTGTGCGAGCTCTCCCCTGGCAAGGACTTTTTCGATTATAGGACATAGAAATATTGAATCACTTTTACCCCTGGGTTCCCAATTTGAAACCTCCTAAAGTATTTTTATTGTGACATTGGCAGTTTTCAAAATAACAACTTATTGAACAAAAATCCGGCCTTCAGAAATTAAGAACCAGCGTGCTTTGCGGCAGCTCTATTTTGCATACGCCCAGACACGTGGATCTTAAAATTAGTCCTCTCAAAACGTGTGCTATTACGTTGTATATCTTTTGACCGTTCCCATCCGTGCCCCGGACGTCTTTATTTTTGGTTTCACTTTTGCAAAAGTCTCCCACCAATGTCAGTACACCCTTTTTACGGTTCATAACCAGCCACATCTTAGGATTATCACAAGCCTCTGCTTGTTCCCAAGAATTTTCCTTTTTTTTTGTTTCTATTCTTTAACCAGTATTGGGCGGGCCGAAGCCCTAACGAACCGTAGGGAGCAATGAGAGAAAGAAAAGGGAGATAGGGGGTGGGAGGACCGAAAGCATTTCTTCATGGGAGATCAGAAGAGCCGGGGGCGCATTCAAAGATGCCGTCGACAAAAGCTCCGTAGTTGCATTTGTGGCTAGCACGAATGTCAAGCTGAGTAGGCGGCTTCTCCCAGTGGTGCGCACAGAAGCTGGGGTCGAAAGTTACTCCGATCCTCCACCTCTCTTCCCCATCTCCACCAGGCGTGCAATCCGATCGCCACTCGAGGCAGCGACGGGTGCCTGGGGAAAGGCCCCAAGGTTAGCCCGCTCCAGCCAGAGCCTCCCCGGCCACATATTTTTGCATCTCTTTATGTTAGAGTGACCTCCTCCCTAACTATCTGCCCAAGCGATCCTCAACCCCAAAACACTCGGCCATCTCGGGGTGAGCTTCTTATTCAACCCTTGAGCTTCTAAAATATATTTTGCTTATGATATCTTTTCTCCCAGCATGCCTTTACTGACGCCCAATCTGCATAATACGTCAATCATCATTAACTTATTTAGTCTTCATATGTACTTTCCCTTATTTATTTATTTTTTATGAGCATGTAGCCTCATCCACAAACTTTGTACTGTGTGCACAGTTTTGTTTTTGTTTCCGCCTCTTTGTTTTTGTGCACCCTACGGGCAAGAAATAAACCGTTTTGTTTACAAACCAAGTCTTCTGTTTGCAAAGCAAAACCGGTTGCTTGCCAAAACACTTTTGCTCTGCGCTTGCTTTTCTATTCTTTACCAGTGTTGGGAGGGCCGAGGCCCAGACGAACCGTGGGGAGTCATTAGTGAGCAGGACAACAAGCACAAGGAGGACATGGAAGCCCGAGAGACGGCTCAGGAGGAAGAAGTAGGACAAACGAGTCCTTTGTCTCCCTCTGCCATGCGGCCCCTCCAAGCCGAAATGATCTGGAGGACATGCAGAAGTTGGGTTCGGAATTTAAATCCGGCCCATGCTCTCTTTCACCAGGCGTGCAAGCTCTCCCTGCACGAAGCAGTGGAGAGTGCCTGGGAAGGACTCCCCGGTTAGATCAGAACCTCGGACCAAGACCCCTGTCCCCTCTTTTTAACATCTTTCTAAGTTAAAGGGAGATTTTCAATAGCTCTCTCCCTGAAGTGCCTGCAAGCTAAAACGTATCCTCGCCACAACACTGGTGTCCAATTCGATTGTTTTTGATTTTTAACAAATTTATTTTTCTCGAAATGTTTGTGTATCCCAGAATGCCCAAACAATCCTCTCATTTGCATACGCAACGACCTCCAGCCGTAACATATACAGCCAAGTCCAAAACACGCGACCTTTGAGGGGTTCTGCCTAGTGACTAGCTGCCCAGTCCGCTCCTCATTGGGTATGGGACGGGACCACTGGGATCAGGCTTAAGGGGGGAAAGATTGTTCTATTTTTGTACAGTATTAGGGGAGGGCCCCCCGAAGGGAGCCCTCCAAGCTAAAACGGGTACGCAGCTAATGGCGTCCCCGCGGAGCCACCCGGCTCCAGATAAAAGGTCAGAGTCGACCGGACGCAACTCCCGAACCCAGCTTTTGCATGCCCTGCCTGTGCGTGTGTGCGTCTGTGTCTCTCTCAGGCACACATCTCACAAATGCTCCCCAGGGTTCGGGAGGCGTGCCCGGAGACTCCGCCAACCCCGAAGGGTGAATACCTGGCCTGTGATTATTCCAGCCAGGACCCCAAGATGATGTGTCTTTCATAATACAATGATTCCAGATGTCTGACCTGTTTTGACCTTTTCTGAATTTCTTCAATGCCTTTAGACACTCTGCTTGCAAATTCACTAAGCTATGTTTTATTTTAATATCCTTTTTTCTTAATTTAAGTAGGTACCCATGATGCTTTTAGATAGCAAGGGGGGGCGACTCCTCAATATGCAAACCGGTCTCCTCCTTCCCGGCCGAACTGACTCGTGTCCGTGCCGAGAAGTGACGAGCGCAGCCGAGAGCTTCATGAGCTATTGATCAAGACCCGAGTGGCTTCCGAAGAGCCGAAGACATACGAGTCCTGGTGTTCCATTAGATACAATGTAAAGCGCGCCTCTCTCCTGTTCGAACAGCACCAGTTACCCTGTTCCAGCAGAAAAGCCTTGCCGCTCAGGAGAGATGGACGAAGAATTGTTTGTAACCATTTTTATTCCCTTGTACATTCCTTGTGGAGTATTTTTATTGATACAAATGTGTGCACTTCCGCTATAAGTATTAAATGCTTTAGGTATAGATACTATAAGAAATTTATAATGCTTCTATAAGGCTTTTTACCATGAATTTAAAATAAGCTATTTTTAGAACTACTTTTTATATATTTCAGTTAAAGATGTTTCTGCTAATTAAAGAATGAACTATTTCTGCGTAGGCTCCCTTGGTGGTCTAATGCACAAAGCCTTGTTTTTATGTCCGCCCCAGCAACAAGTTGGCATTTTTATTGCGATAGATTTTTGTCATCTTCTGGGTCCGTCCCTTGCAAGCTCTTTCTTCCAGGGTCACCATCACGCAGTCTGTCTCAGTTTTCATCATCGTATCGCTCATATTCGGAGACCTTCACCTGACGCCTTCAGGTCTCCGAGGGGGGGAAATGTTGGCCAGCAAGGCACCCTTGGGTGCTCTTATGGATTTTTATCCATAAGTTTGAACTCTGTGTCGCCAGCAGCGGAAGGGACTTGCGCTTTCTTCTCCACATAGGAGTCAGCTCCAGCCCAAGCCAGGAGGCTGACACCCCAAGCAGTTCACTCAAGACAAGGACAAAGGATTCCTCTTGCCATGAGGCCTCCTTCTGTCAGACATCCGCTGGTTAACCCCCATTCCTCAATATACATCTGAATAAGTTATGCTAACAAGACTGCCTAGCACCTACTGTGCCAGCCATCAGATACTTGGCTAAAACCATCAACTGACAATAGGTTGGCCAGGTGAGTCATCGGACCCCAGACTCAGTGTCTGTTTCCTGGTGAAGTCATACTTTAGCAACACTGACCAAACCCCTGGACCTCCTCCTTTTGTTCACCTTTAACCTATAGCAGGGTCCAACAGGGACGGACCGCCTAGTAGGTGTGTTAGTGGGTTGTGGTCTGCAGAGCCCGCCCCAGAACCCCCAATAAAAGTCCAAACCCAGAGTCAATCGGCCTCTTGAGCCATCGCCCTCTATCTTACCTATTGACCCTTCAGTCCAGCTTTCTGTCCCCAACCCTTGCCTCCATCTTTAAACCCCTTTTTCTCTCTCTGGACTCGCGATCCAGGAGAACCACGTGGTCTTGCCGGTTCAAGCCTCGTGGCCCCATAGCTTTTATACCTTTCCTCCCAAATCCAACTCATCTTGACATCGGACAACGCACCTAAGGTAACGTGCTTTCCCCACCAACGAAACCTGCTCATGCAACAGTGCTATTTTTCTCTCTTTATTTTATTAGTCCTGTAAGAGTGTGTGTATGATTACGATTTTTGTATGCTTGATTACATGATCCAGTAAACAACATTGAACTTGGAACTCGCCTCACGTGCCTCTTTCCTTGAGATCTCCCGGGAGGGGTGGGACCCTGGTATAGTTGGCAAGAACCCGTGTATTTTGCTGATTGCTAAAGGTAAATTAAAGCAATTCGGCTAACACACTGCCTCGACTCATCAGGGCACCTTTCGAATATAGGAAGTGGCCTTATACTAAATCAGATGGCTGCCCTATCAAGGTCACTATTGTCTACTCTGACCGGCAGCTGCTCTTCGAGGGCTCAAGATGGAGTACTTCACATCACTTAGTGCCTGATCCCTTTAAGTGGAGAGGCCAGGGATTGAACCTCAGACTTTCTGCATTCAAGGATGATGATCTACCATTCAGCCATGCCTCTCCCCTTTTACTCACCCAACACAGGGCTACTGTTTTTAAAGAAAGCCCCCTGCATTATTTATATTTGTTGTTCCACCTGCCTACTTTTATCCTAAGGTTGCCAACCTGCAGGTGGTGGCTGGAGATCTCCCACTATTACAACTGATCTCCAGGCAGGAGGCTGAAGTTGGTTCCTTATTCGAGAAATCAGTTCACCTGGAGAAAATGGCTGCTTTGGAAAGTGGACTCTATGACAGTATACCCCAGTGAAGTCCCTTCCTCCCCAAACCCCACCTTCCTCAGACTGCACCCCCAAACTCTCCAGGTATTTCCTAACCCCGAGCTGGCAGCCCTATTTCCTCCCCATATAGCTCTTGAGCAACATAACTGGGCATGCATGCTGTGTGTATTATCATAAAGCTCCAGGCTTTGTCAAGAGAAGAGTTGACTAGTCACTAGGGTTGCCAAGTGTATTTAACTTACCGGCGGGGGGGGGGGGGGGGGGAGCTCCGCTGGCCGGGCGGCATCACCAGAAGTGACGTCATTACGTGAGGGAGGTTGTCCAGGCTGGATGACCTCGAGGGTGGGGTTTCCCCCGCCGGCCGAATGCTGGCTGGCGGATTGGGAACCCCTGTAGCGGGGGATCCCCCGCCCCCCCGGCTGACTTGGCAGCCCTACTAGTCACGTGGTCGGAAAGCCTCTGCCTGAAGCCCTGGCAGGAGCTCATTAGCGTAATAGGCCACACCCAACAGCAGAAACTCATTAGCATATTAGGCCACACCCCTGACAGCACAGCTCCCTCCCAGGATCGGCTTCCCCAAGTGCTCTGTGGCTTGTGGGGCGCATGGGGAACCCGAGGGAAGGAAGGCAGTTCCTGGATCAGCTTCCACAGCTGCGGGGCGCTTGGGGAACCTAAGAAGGGGAGGCAGTTTAAACTGCCTTCCCTCCCTGGATCGGCTTGGCTTCCCCAGGCACCCCACGGCTTGCGAGGCACCTGGGGGAACCCGGGGGGGGGGGAGGCTGTAGGCATGGCCAACTCAGAAGCCAGCCAGAACTCCATTCCTGTGCGTTCCTGCCCAAAAATAGCCCTGCTGCTAATCATGATTGACAGTCAATGCCCAGAGAGATTATTGCGTTGATTTTGCAGCAAAGCAGCTTCTTTCATGCTCATGCAGCAGAAAGCTTAGTCTTGCATTGGTCACCCTTCCACATACACCCCACTTCCTGCAGTGCCTCATTATGGAAAATACTGTGAATCTGAATCCCATCTGCTTTCACTTGCAGCAACCGCAAAGAAGGTGAAATAAGAAATAAGAAGCCAGAGTATTATTTTGCCTAATGGAGACTGTTCCGAATAGGATAGGGTTGCCAGACCCCCAGTCCAGCCAGGGGATCCCCCCGGTCTTCAGGGCTTCAATCTGCCACTGGCCAGCTGGCTGACTGGTGGGGAAAGCCCCACCACTGAACAGGGACATTACCATCCAACAAACCTGACAGGATGACATCACCCAGAAGTGATGAAATTATATTGCCGCTGTGGGGGGTGTCGCTCTAGTTTTTGGACAAACTCTATGGTCTTGAGGGCAAAAAAAGCTGTAGAGTTTTGCCCCAAAATCTAGAGCGTCACCCCCGACATCAGCAACACAATGACATCACTTCCAGGTGATGTCATCATGGCACGCACGCAAGAAGGCCTCGGACAGCAGCCTGGAGCCCCCTGCCAGCAGCCAGGTAAGAACATAAGAGAAGCCAATGTTGGATCAGGCCACTGGCCCATCCAGTCCAACACTCATGGTCACACAGTGGCCAAAAACACCAGCTGCCCTCAGAAGGTCCAGCAGTGGTAGGACCTGGCAACCCTAGAATGGGAAAGGGCTGCAGCCCTTCAAAGGAAACAGTTTGGAAGCATAAAGGGAAAGCACAGAGCCTTGTCAAGTATAGTCAATCACAAAAGGTAACGCAAAGTTGCTTGATTAACCCAATGCCAATAACTACTCCTTCAAATTGTCTGACACCTGCAATGGAGATTGTGGCCTGAATGAACAGTATTTTCCCACTGAACTTGAGCAGGCATCCCCACCCTTTTTGAGACCATGGGCACATTTGGAATCCTGACGCAGGGTGGTGGGCACGACTACAAAATGTCTGTGACAGAATGGCTACCAAAGGAGGTGGAGCTAGCCATAAAATGGCTGCTGCTGCTCACGCCCGTCATGCAGTGAAGATTCTTCTGCAGTGGCAGCTGCTGCCAAAGCAATGTTTCTAAAAATCTGTACAGTCAGTCAGGAGCCTTGCTGGACAAAAGCCCCCTTCCCACCTTCCTAGAAAACAATTTTAGTGGGCTCCAAGAAGGTGTTGGCGGGCACCGGGACATCCACAGGGACTACGCCAAGGACCCCTGAACTTGAGCATGAACTCACTGCATGTAAGGCTAATGAGGACTACTGTGGCAAGCAGAACAGTGTATCAGGCTGGAACTGGGAGGATCCCTCATGGCCAAATCTCGGCTCTCTCCCAAACCTGCTGGGCTACCTTGGGCCTAACCAGCTTGCCATAAGGATGATCTCCTTGGAGCTAATGGTGGAGAAAAGTGCAACAAACACTTCTTACATTATGCATGTTAGGCTACTCTGCACTTTTACACGAATCACTGCTCGGAGGAAGTCTCCGAAACAGGCAAGTGGGGAGATGTGTACAGCGATCACGTGAAACTCTGGTGGCTCAGCTCTGCCCCAGCCACTTCATCCAATGCTTGACTGCACTAGTTGGCCGGTAAAGGCGGATTGCTCTCCGAACACCTCATTTGCTCCTCTGATTATTCTGTTTGGAGCAGCAGCCGTCCTTTTACACAATGCATCCCAGGGTAGCACTCCAGGAAAAAAAAAGAAACCTTCCTACCTGCCGGAGTGGATGGCAATCCAGCAGCAGCTTGGCTGCCACGACTTGATTTATCTACGGTTAGACAAACAGGGAGCCAGCTGTTACCATCTCCGCATCATAGAAGAGTTGGGAGTGTGGCTGAGAACAGAGGCATTGCATTGATTTACGTGTAACGGAGGGACTTTCTATTACAGTTCCCTGCTGCTACCCAGCTGTTATGCGAATTGGATCTCGCTTTCTTTAAAGGCAGGAGTGAGAATAGGAGCTATCATTACTTTCCGTGGCAGAGGTTTTCAGGATGTCTACCTTGGGCGTACTTTCTATGCTCCGGGTGAAGACAGATGTCCCATTTAAAGGACAAATCACAGCAGGTTCTTCACTGATAGCATGAACATGGCACTGCAGTTGCAAACCTGACACAGCAGAAGCAGGAATGAGCCCTGCCTCGACTTTCACCTGCCTCACCCTTCACCAGCCCCTCCTGGGAAGAAGCTATGGCTCAGTGGAAGAGCCTCTGCTTTGAATGCAGAAGGTCCCAGGTTCAGTCTCCCGCATTTCCAGTTAAAAGGATCAGGCACTTGTAGGTGAAGTGAAAGACCTCTGTCTGAGACCCGGGAAAGCTGCTGCCCGTCTGAGTACGCGACACTGACCATGATGGATGGATGGTCTGACTCAGTATGAGGCTGATTCATGTGTGTTCATGTGAGACAGATGGACTACATGATCTTTATTAGTTTCTTGTTAAGGAACTGTGTATGTTTGCTCAATTATACATTCACTTCACTTTCCCCTTCACTTTCCCAGCCTCCTCCCCCACCTATTATGCAGAACTGCAGTGGGATTTCAGGTTGTGGTCACACGGTCATTTTGATTGGGTTTCACCACTGTTCCCTATCACATTTAAAAGGGCTGATCAGACGGCCGCATCTGTCTCCCGTAGTGAAGCGGACCGTCCCCCACAATCCTCCCAATTTTCTAGCGATTTTTCCACCCCCAGGAAAATCAAGTACTTTCCGAATATTTGCACTGTGAATCCTCAGTTTTGCCAACCTGGACAGCCATCTCTCACTATGAATGTGGTCATCTGAATGTCTTTATTGCACTGAATTTTCCCCTCAACTTTTGCCGTTGTGCGCATGAGCAACTCTGCACTGAATATATTCAATGCATGAACGTTCAAGCACGCATATATAGACTCCAGCGCTCAGTTGTACGTCGGTGGTTCATTTTGTTTGCTGTTTTGGGGAAAAACACACAGCAAAAACGAGGTACAGCACATCCAAGTGGGAGCGGTGATTTCGCCATGTGCATATGAGCATGCGCAAAGATTTAAAAAAAAAAAAAAAAAAACTTGCGCTGGATGGTGCCTGGAGCCTCATCACACAATGCAAGCGGTTCAAGGAGGGATGTGTGATCAATCCCAACCCGCAAAAAAAATCCCCGATCAAATATACAGTGGGAACAAATTGTGATAAGCTTGCCATGTGACCACAACCTCAGATAGGGGCAGGCTAGTAATATTGGCAATTTTTTTCTTGATCAAAAGTGGGTCTAGAAAGAGCAGTGGGCCGTTGTTTGCAGGGCAGCAAGCCTGCCTCTGCCACTCTGAAAGCATGACATCCATCTTCAGTCTGACACGTTTGCCAAGGAACTCCTAAGCCTTTCTCTCACAGAACCTTTGCGCATTGCAGAGGATTGTGGGTCGTGTTCTGTCTGGACACGTGGCACTGGTCAGCCTTTTCAGCTCTACATTTGAACTTAGGATGTGGGAATTACAACACACTCCCTGCAGCTCCACCCGGAAGGGGAATGCCAGAAATGGCAGAAAGAACTGGCTTTGAAGCTTGTTTGCCATTACTGACTTTCTCATTGAGAAACCCCTCGTAAAGTTTCTGAGGAACCCACGAGTCTCTGCAAATACAGGTGAACAGTCGCTGTTTTATACCGTTGTTCTTGGCACAGCATTTGGAGTGCTTCAGCACAGTGTTTCGAGTAGCACAGAATGCTTTGAGGCCCTGATCTTCCAAAGTAGGGTTGCCAGGTTCCCCCCCCCCGCCAACAGTGTGGGGGGGGGGGGATGTAGAGTTGCCAGTTCCAGTTTAGGAAACTCCTGGAAATTTGGAGGTGAAGCCTGGGGAGGCCAGGGTCCTCAGTGGGGTAAAGTGCCATAAAAGTCCACCTTCCAAAGCAGCCATTTTCTCCTGAGGAACTGATCTCTGTAGTCTGGAAATGAGCTGTAATTCCAGGGGATCCCCAGGTCCCACCTGGAGGCTGGCATCCCTGCCATGAGATTTCTACATGTTAGAAAATTTCTAATGGCTCAGGTTTTTTTTCATTTGCCCCCTTCCTGAGAAAAAAAGAAAGACTGACAGGCCTAGTTAATGGAGTCTTAAGAGACCCATCGACCAATCAGGGACTCAGAGGGAGACATAAAGGGCGGCTCCTGCACAGTTAAGAAATATACCTGTATGGATGGAGTGCCTAGCTGCACAGCCTGCCTGCCAACTCCTGGAATGTCTGCTGAGGACAGCAAGCAGATGAGACATGCCTAGGGTTGCCATCCTCCAGATGGAGCCTGGAGGTCTCCCAAAATCACAGAGATCAGTTACCCTGGAGAAAACAGCTCCTTTGGAGGGTGGATTCTGTGGCATTGTACTCCGCTGAGGTCCCTCCCCTCCCCAAACCTTGCCCTCCCCTGGCTCCACCCCTAAATCTCCAGGAAATTCCCAACCCAGAGTTGGCAGCCCTAGGGGCAGCAGTCTGAGTGGGTGGGACACACTGCCCTATTCACCTTAATGGTCCAGTCTCCAGTGCTCAACATGCAGCTTGGGTGTGTTTACTCAGAACTAGCAGTAGATGCCTCCAAAATGAGGCATTTCTATAAGGTCTTATGACCCAGCAGGGGGTGTCCTGCAACCACCTGGGGGCAATGCTCCCTCCAAGCTGTGGAGTCTTGCGCACAAAAATTCTACTTTGTGAACTACTGGCATTAAAGTTGTGAGTGGGCGATTTGGCTGCTGCATAAGTTAGTTTGCTCTGGAACCATCCTTCGTGAGCTAAGACAAGGAAATGTGTGAGCTGGAGGCTAAAAAACTGTGAGCTAGCCCACACTAACTCAGTTTAGAGGGAACACTGCCCGGAGGTAGCGAGCAATGGGCTGAAGTCAGCTCCTGCCTCTTGAAAACTTAGGCCACAATAAAGCACCTTCATGCTTTTACTGCCTCATACTAACACAGATGCACCCTCTGAACATCGTTTTAAATCTGCATTCCAGGCTGCCGTCTTGTGCTGAAACCAGTCCAGGCCGATCACTTTGTCCTTCAGGAATTGTTGGTTTGTTACTAGCCACTTCTTTTCTAGAAAGGAGGAATTCCTGCCTCCTACCTTCACCCCCACAGAAAGATGCATCAGATAATCTACCACTGTTTCCGGGGGGGGGGGGGGCTTCCACCCACATTACAACGAGACAAAAAAGGGTTTCCGCTTGTATTTGTTACATGTGCGCCTTAAAGGTCAAGTGACAGCATTCCACTTTAAATCGGAGTAAAACAACCCTGGCAGTGATGCCAAAGGCATCATCAGCCATACAATGTATACAGTGAATAAGTTCCTACGGATCTGTTTGGTTTTTAGTGACTCACTAAACAAGAACACCAGAGTAGCAAGTATGAGTGGCTGAAGCTCTACTGCCATCCCCCTCTTTTAAATTACAACAGCATCTCGCTAGTGTGCAATGAATCAGATGGCGGCTCTTGTCTACACGTGGCAATGACAGAGTGTTGACCTTGGTACAGTGATCTCCAGCGTGGTGCTGCTGATGTGTGCCCGCTTCCTTCTTCCACAATGTGCCTCTTTCTCATAGGTAAAGGTTTCCCTTGCTCGAAAGCCAGTCAAATCCGACACTAGGGATGCGGTGCTCATCTCCGTTTCCTAGCCAAAGAGCCAGCGCTGTCCGAAGACATTTCCATGGTCATGTGGCCGGCATGACAGATGCCGAGGCGCACGGAATGCTGTTACTTTCCCACTGAAGCGGTCCCTATTTATCTACTTGCAAATTCTTGCTTTCGAACGGCTAGGTTGGCAGGAGCTGGGGCCAGAGGTGGGAGCTCACTCCGTCATGCAGCACTCTGGTCTCGAACTGCTGAACTACCAGCCTTCCGGTCTGCAGTTCAGCACTGTAAGCACTTGAGCAACTGTGCTTCCTCATAGCAGAGGGCAAATCCTGGCTCCTCCACCTTATCGGAGCAGGAGGTACTAGCCAGGTTACTGACCAGAACATCACGGTCAGCTCATATTACTCCAATTCTGTGGCAGCTACACTGGCTACCGATTAGTCTCTGGATCCAATTCAAGGTGTTGGTGTTAACCTTCAAAGCCCTCAACGGTCTGGGGCCCTCACCGCTACAGGACCTCCCTCTCCCGTTACAACCCACCATGCCCTCTTTGGTCATCGTCTAGGCTAGAGCAACCACAGACAGACATTAGAATCATGAAGCTGCCCAGTAAAATCTTGCATCTGGCAGGTGACCAGCGTTTGGTTTATGAAGCCAGCTCACATCAGAGCCAGCCTGACAAGTACTTTGGCGCTGATCCCTGTATGCTCCTAAGATCCAAACTCTTTGTCTGTGGTGCCAATTGCATTTTACGTGCTTTTACAATTATTAAATGAGAATAATCTCTGGCCTGCCAGCCAGGCTCTGTCTCCTGGCTCTATAACCACAAGGCCTTATTTTTTTTAAGTCAGACATTTTGCATCCTAATTCTGCCCATTAGAAAGATTTCATTTTGAAAGAAAACAACTCCGTCAAGCAAGCCAAGGTTTTATGATGACCACCTCCTTATTCTGTTTGTTTCAGTTTAGAATTCATTCAGCCAGAAGTCCATAAAGCAGCCTTAAAATAGACTTGCCTATTAGTGTGGGGGATTAAGGAGCCACCATAAAAGGATCATGCCCCCATTTGATTGCAGCTCATATTGGCGGTTCCTTCTGTTGATGTGGCATTTACACCGTCACCCTGACGTCTGTTGGTGTTATGAAGGATGCTGGCATAAAGAAGGTGGTTGGCTGGCCGGGGGTGCAGTAGGGTTGCCCACTCTGGGTTGAGAAATTCCTGGAGATTTGGGGGTAAAGCCTGGAGAGAGCTGGTTTTGTGGAGGGGAAGGACCTCATTGAGGTTGTAGCACCCTAGAGTCCCTCCTCCAAAGCAGCTGTTTGCTCTAGGGGAACTGATCTCTGTAGTCTGGAGATCAGTTGTAATTCCAGATTTCCAGGCCCCACCTGGAGGTTGGCAACCATATGGGGGAGTTGGGATGAACTCTGAGTTCAGCCACCAGCGCTATGAGTGGCCTCTCTTTCAAGCCCATGGTCAGCTTATCTTGAAGAGGCAATAGCTTAGAATTGTTTTAGGGGAACCAGCAATGCAACTGGTGCCACCCAAATACCCTTGAAAAATGTTTGATTAGCAGCAGCCAAGAGTCGGAGCTACTGGGCCTCAAGCTGAACATCGTTTCTGCCATGAACTCAGCTAAGAAGATCTGGTAAGCTGCCACCTTTCAGCTCAGCCCCCTTCTGCAATATATGATAATAACAGTGACTCATCTTGCTGGAAGAATTACAAGAAAATCTATGCAAAAGGCTCTAAATGCTTGAAAGTGCTCTATGCAAATGCTAAATAATAAACCAGGAAGGGCAGTTGCCGGGACCAGAATCATTATTCTTATTTAGAAGAATATTAGTGTACGTAAAACACCATAAATGGAAATTAAGCTGGGATTTGGAAGCTATCCTCTGTCAGCATGAACTGGCTAGCGTAAGAGATCTTCATCTTGCATATAACCATGTAAGCCTCCATGTTCAGGGGCAACATGGCAACATACCTTTGAGTACCAGATGCTACAAGGAAACAGTGGCGGAGGACAGTCATACCTTGCTTGCGGGCTTCCTGAAGATGTTTCCCACTAGTAAAAACAGGATGCTGGTCTAGGTTACTTCTGCATGAGGTCCAGTCCCGATTTTTTGGGGGGAGGGCATTTCCTGTTCTCAGCTTATGCTCCCATAAGAATAATTGATGGTCTTTATTACTTTGGTTTCATTGTAGATTTCCTCTTTTCAGGCTGAGCTGGTATTCAAGAGACTTGACACTGAAGAATGAACACAGCTGCTTTGCTGACCTCACAGAACAAGATATACTCAGGCAGGACACCCATTGCTGATTTAGTTTCAGAGGGTAGCTGTGTTGTAGAACAGCTAGATTCAAGCCCAAGAGCACCTTAGAGTACGGTTGCCAACTGCACCCAATATGGGCTTGGGTTCTGATCACTGTGGATCAGTATATTGCATAGGACACAGGGAATGGCAATGTCTCTTTGACAATTGTAGGTATCTCCACAATGGGCCTTGAGTGCCAGGAAATTACTCTGAGCAAATGTCCACCGGGGGCTTGGAGGATCCTAGTGGAAGATAGGGGGGTTGTGTGTGTGTGTGTGTGTGTGTACATTAGGGTTGAGAAATACCTGGTGATTTTGGGCATGGAGCAAGAGGAAGGTGGGGTTTGGGGGTGGGGGAGGGACTTCAGTGGGGAAGAATGCCGTAGAGTCCACCTTCTGCAGCAGCCATTCTCTCCAGGTGAACCGATCTCTGCTGCCTGGAGATCCGTTGTGATAGTGGGAGGTCTCCAGCTACCGCCTGGGGGGTTGGCCACCCTAGTGTGCCTCTGTTTAAGAAACAGCAGGTCAGATTCCAGAGGAGACAGAAAAGTACAAACAGACCCTGCTGTGTGTTAGCTGAAGCACTTGGGGTGTCTATTCTTTCTCTGGAGATCTGATGCGGGCTGATAAAACAGCTGCCTTGTCGGACTGCATCTCCTCTTATATATTTGCAAATCAATAAATATGATGAATATGCCCTAACCCTCTATACTTTCATTTCGAAAGGGAATCACCAGCCCAGGTCAGCACTCTCCCTAGAGTCCATGTAACAGGTAAACCCTTCCAAGTCTGTCAGAATGACTGGGGTTAGAAGAGTGTAACTCAGTTTAGGATGACACAGTTAGATGACACAGCAGGGGCTCAAAGCTGTTGCAGGAATGGGCAGCACATTTTCTGCAGAAGTCTTTCTTTACAATTACAGTGCATGCCATCAGTGTTCCCTCTGAGCTGAGTTAGTGTGAGCTAGCTCACCGTTTTTTAGTCTCTGGCTCACACATTTTTGTCTTGGCTCTGGAAAGATGGCTCCAGAGCAGTGTTCCCTCTAAGCTGAGTTAGTGTGAGCTGGCTCACAGTTTTTTAGCCTCCGGCTCACACATTTTTGTCTTAGCTCAGGAAGGATGGCTTCAGAGCAAACTAATTTATGCAGCAGCCAAATGGCTCGCTCACAGCTTTAATGCCAGTAGCTCACCAAGTAGAATTTTTGCTCACAAGACTCCACAGCCTTAGAGGGAGCACTGCATGACATTAGCAGCACGTGGATGCAAAAGTACTATGGCGTATTGCTGTTCTTTACTTATGTGGATCTGTGATGCCAAGTGCAGTCTGTATGGATCATGTAGAATAAGTAATATGTGAATAATAAGAGTCAGGTACGAGGTGGTTGGAAAGTTAAGACCAATCTACACGTGCAGAGAAATCACATGACTCAGATTTCCTAGGGCTGTACTGCTTCAGACTGCACAGCCTCCAGACGGGACCTGGGGATCCCCTGGAATTACAACTCATCTCCAGACTACAGAGATCCATTCCCCTGGAGAAAGTGGATGTTTTGGAGGGTGGACTCTATAGTATTGTACCCCATCGAGGTCCCTGTCCTCTCCAGGTTCTGTTCCCAAATCTCCAGGAGTCTCCCAGGCTGGATCTGGCAACCCTGTGCCCCCATCCCCTCACAGTGGCCAGAGGGGACCTGGCAACCCTACGATATGTCCAAGGCAAGGATTCAAGCTAGACTTCTTCTTGACCTGGTATTTTTCTACATGCAAGATATTCTTTAAAAAGGGATGTGACTCTCCATCTATAGCTGGAATTGGTACGTGCCATATCACAGAAATTCCCTGCATGTGTAGATCAGCTCAGTGACTGAGGGATACAGAAGACCTTAAGCTTAAACTGTGCTCACCTAAAATCATTCCAGAGAGCGGATGTTGTTGCAATAATTCACAGTGCCTGCATGGATTATTTTTTAATACTTTATAGTACTTCTGCAAATGGTTCGCCTGGGACAATACCTTGGCTTCAGTTCATAGCAGCAGTCTTAAATTAGCCCAAGAAACCCAGCATTGACACAGGCTGTTGAGTCAACAGACTGTTTCAAAAGTTTAAGCTGCCTTGAATGACCTTCTGGGTGAACTCTGTTTTGTGATGTTATATGTGACTCAACTAAAATCTTCAAACAATTGAAGGAATGATTCTCATACTCTATAGTTAATGAGTAGAAAAAAGCAAGAGTCCAGTAGCACCTTAAAGACTAACAAAATTTGTGATAGGGTATGTATGAGCTTTCGTGAGTCATCGCTCACTTCTTCAGATTCAGCTAGATGATATACATCTTGATCTGTAGGTTAATGAGTAAATGATTCACAAATTTTAACACACATCAAGCTGCTCTATACTGAGTCAGATGGTTGGGTTTCTAATCCTAGGAAACGTTCTTTGGCTCTCCCATAACCCAGTGATCTATGTCTTCTCTGGCAGGCCTTAAGTTGGAGAAACTTGTAAGCTTTTTCATTTATTTGACTGTCATAGGTTCTTTGTGTATGTTGAAGAAGAGCTGCGGTCTATTTAAATAACCTTATGTGTGCTAGAGATGGGCACATTTATCTGTGCTGAAACAGCTATGTCTCTCCATTGATTGGTGTCACTGGTTAGCACTCTTAAAAAAAAAGAAATCTTTTGTGTCTCAGTTGGACTTGTAAGGTGCTCTAAACTTTTCATTTGTGAACAGTTCATTCCTATAACAGTCTTACCATGAGAAACAGCATCAGCTAGGCGTTTGCACAGTATACTCCCTCTGTCTCCAAACATCCCAAATTCTGCCTCTCTACTGGTGGTCAGGAGGAAGCAAGAGTCATGGTGGGTAAGCTGGAGTGGGGGCAGAAGAGAGGAGGAAATCTTCTTTGGCTTGGATGCCCCATCCAAACCTGAGATGAGTTTTGCAGGCTGTTCCACTCAACTTGCATTGTAGGTGGGATCACAAGTTGCTCTCTGTAAAGTTGCCGTAGTGATTAGCTCAACAGAACAGGCATGCCTTAACCGGCCCCAGGGCCAACATATATACGCACCCAGGACACACCCCAGGTCCCACCTATGATCCTATGGGGGGGGGGGTTTAATTTCCTGCCTAGTCTTATTGGAGGATTAGTGGGACTCCTGGATCCTTGGCTCCTGTGTCCTAGGAACCAAGCTCTGGGCTCTTTGCGCTGGCGCCTAGTGGTGGTCAGCGGACACGACACCCTCCTACAGGCTCAGGAGTGCAAACTCCAGTGGTCTTTGTTAGAGTATGTCGATTCTGATAGCCTTAGCTCACCTCACACCATTCCTATGAAAGCAGGTGGTACTCAGGCCAAACATCTGGTGTGAGGACATCTCTAGACGGTTGCATAGGACAGAACAGGAATATGAGGATAACAGCATTGCAATTTGTATGCAGGGGTTGGCATACAGTAGGAGACTGTATGTGTGAGAACAGGAATGAGCCTGAAGAAAGGCATGGGGGAAAAATACAAGCAATTCTGGGAGGTGGTGGGGTGGATTCAGGGTTTTGCTAGTCCCTCTGGGCAAGAGGTGCCCTCAGCTGGATGGCCCACACTAGCCTGATCTGATCTCAAAAGCTAAGTTAGGTCGGCCCTGGTTAGTAATTGGATGGGAGACCACCAAGGAATGCCAGGGTGGCTGTGATGAGGAAGGCAATGGCAAACCATCTCTGAATGTTTCTTGCCTTGAAAACCCCATGGGGTGATCACACACACATACACACACACACACACACACACACAGAGGGCAGGAGACCCCTAAAAAGAACACCCTGCTCAGTCATTCTCATTATCCTTATAATTCCCCCTCTCTCTGATCTTCTGAGCTTGGGGAGAGCTAGTGGGAAGGGTCAGAAAATGCACCAGGTTTGCGGCTTTACTTGGGGATTCTCTCACAACCACACATAGGAGCCCTAGAATAGCTGGGCATCTTTGGCAGGTGCAGCCACTGGCCAGAACTGGGACAGTCTTATGAAAAATGCTAAGGTCTTTTTGCATAGGAGCTATGAAGCAAAGTGCATGTGTGATGGGAAGAAAGCGGCATGTGAGACTGTCGGGTTGCCGTCCCCCAGGTGGGACCTGGGGAGCCCCTGGAATTACAGCTGATCTGCAGACTACAGAGATCAGTTCCCTTGGAGAAAAGGGCTGTTTGGAGGATGGAGTCCATGGCATTGAACCCAACTGAGGTCCCTCCCCTCCCCAAGCCCCGCCCTCCACCCCCAATTCTCCAGGAATTCTCCAACCCAGAGTTGGCAACCTTATGTGACAGACTCTCAGGGACTGTCATGAAATATGTTTAGAGATGGCTCTATGTGCCATGAACATTTTTGTTAGTATGGTTATATCAAGATTTTTTTCAATCCACTTTGATAGACAAGCAGCTATGAGTAAGAGGATCTCTTAAGTTTCACCACTTCCATTACTAATAGTGAAAACAAAACGCAAAGAAGCAGCCCGTTGGCGTATTTGTGTATTATCACTGCATACATCCGAAGACACAGAAAATGCTCTCTAACAGGTAAGATAACATCATTTCTAAATAAGCACATGTTGAATCAATCACGCACATGCTTGTCCAACTGTACCCTCAGCAACCAGAGTACTAACAGACAAACCCCCTAATAATGTGCAGTCTTTCAGCTGCATGTTTTTTTAAAAAATACATTTTACTTATCTCAAGATTGTCTTTCTTTGTGGGATCAACTATCTTTAAGCATTATGGGAAAGAGATAGACTATATCACAGAACTGGACTATATCAAGTCACAATGAAGTGTCCGTCACGACTCAAGGGTGAATCTCCACCCAAATCAAAATGGAAACCAAGGGGCATGGACTATTTCCTATTTCAATATCTACGCTCATTCCCAAATTCTGCATCCATGAACCGCAAAGCTCTCTCTTATTGGTGGTTAGGGTTGCCAACTCTGGGTTGGAAAACTCCTGGAGATCTGGGGGTGGGGAAAAAGGTTTGGGGAGGGGAAGTATCTCAGCAGGAAGTCCACCCTACAAAGCAGCCATTTTCTCCAGGGGAACTGATCTCTGTAGTCTGGAGATCAGTTGTAAGCCCAGGAGATCTCCAGGCTGTACCTGGAGGTTGGCAACCCTGTGATGGCCAGGCCTGTAGGCATGGGTGGTGCTGGCAAACTCCTCCTACGGAACGGCACTACCCATGCTTGCTTTTGAGCCAAGTGTAGCAAATTAAAACATTTTCTGGTGCATCACTTCCTTAAGTAATCATTTGAGTGGAGGCTCATTTTTCTTCCAAATCCTGATGCTTTCAGACCCTAGAATGAGTGGCAGGTTTTGTCACCCTTCAAGTCTGCCCCCCCCCCCCCACAATGCAACGCTGTTACTCTTTTCCTGGAACTCTGTGGGAGCCACTGAGGGGTGGTTGAGTGTCTACCTCCAGAGCTCCACTCCTTCTTTTGCATGGTGGCCTCACCTTAGTTTCTAAGATGAACTGTATGAGATGAGAGTTTTTTGAAAAAACATGTACCCATATAAGGTTCTGTGTGGCACGGTGTCTCAATTAAAGGATTCTTCACCCATGTTTCCAATCATGTACAAAGTTAACATGACAGTTGACTAAAGCCCAAAAAGAAACTGCGCTAACATGTGTAGATAAAGGAGGCCATGCTCAGATTAAGGACTTTTAAACTGAGACCTCCCAGTGAAAGGAATCAGAAAGGATGCCCTTTACATGCCCTGTGTCTCAGCTAAACTGGGCTCCGGTCAGGCTAACATGTGATTAGTCTGGCTCACATCCAGTGTCACATGCATAATGCGGAAAATAATATTATTGCTTTCTCTCCACTTTCACATAACTGCTATCTTTGAACACACACGCCCTCCTTCAACTACCCGTAAAACCTGAATCAAATAACTACAGTCATCTCTTACAACAATATACAGTATTCTAATGCTTGCAACAAATGGATCATTTTCCATTTCCTTTGATTTATTAATCCAGGAAGAACCAGTCACACGCTTATTTAACAATACACCCACTCTGACCACCACCACTCCAAGTAAAATGTGAGTTCTAAATAGCTATGCTATTTTCATTTGCAAGAGAGGTTTTCCTTGCAGAAAAGGGGTTGCCAGAAAGCATGAAATATTTCCAGATGAGATGTTTCCTTTCATTATAATTTATAAATATTATTGAATATCCTGCCTGTAAAAGGAACCATGACATTGCCTCTTTGGAACTAACCCCCCCCCCCCAAACCTTGCATGGCTTGAGGCCAGAAAGGTCTGTTCAGGTTCTACAATCCCTACAGACAAAACTTACATGTACTGGCATAGCACCACCAAGGTAGGCCAGACTAAGGAAGAAGCATTAGTGTGCCAAGAACAATCTTGCAACTAAATTCCCACAAGCTACCACTCGCCTATTACTTTAACAGGCCCAATTCCCTATATATGCCTGGCTTCCTCATTCAGAGCACATTGGTCAGCCTGGGGGAAAAAGAGAGAGAAGAAACTATTTCTGTGTTAACAAAAGCTTCCTTTCCTGGTTGCATGGAAGCGAGTTCTAATTCACCATAGGTGACCAGGGATGGATATATTTACAAACTGTTTCAGAATAAGAGTTAAGACTTTGCCAAACTGTCCCATGTGGCTTGCTGGTGTTAGGAGGCATGCCGAATCATGCCCTCTCGCGTGTACAAAATGCCCCTGTCTGGAAGTGGCCTAACAACAACCTCCAAGGGGGGGGGGGGGTAACCAATTGACTTTTGAATGCCCTGCCATGAATTGCACCCTTCCATTCTACATCGCCATGACTCAGCCTGTTACTCTGTGCAATGTTGGCTGTACTGTTCTGACTGCCAATGGGGGATCACATACATGAATGCTGCCCACCCAAGACTCTCTGAACATTCAAAACTCATACGCCAACAGGGATGGTCCCCCCCTCCTTTCGGCATCCTACTTTTCTGCGTGAGACTCAAATACGCAACACCCACACAGACACACTGTGCATTTTGATGTGGTACAGTCCAGAGAAAGCCAAAGCATACACTGCAGGTATGGGTCAGCTGTGATTCAGTAGAACTTAACAGAGGTTTGAAACTGCCCCTCTCAGTAAACGAAGCTGCTCAGAAAACTTATTGGCATTGCCCAGTCTTCCATTTCTTCTCAGGCAGCGTCTGCACAATGGTTCTGGAGGCAGCAGGGGGACTGACCTGCCCAAATGCAACTCCAACCCCTGCGACTTACATTTAGAACTCGATTTTCAGGCCAGTGCATTAAAGTGTCTGGTTCAGCCTGCCAGGGCGAAACTGAGAGCTTGGAGAGCTAGAATGTGGCTATATCCTCGGGATGCCTTCTGGAAGAAGCAAGAGCTGTGTGGGCATTTCGGCGGGTGATTTTTCATTGTAAAACTGAACACATTCTGCAGCGTGCTCTGGCTGGCCCCAGCTAGTGCTAGGGCTCATTTTTAATGTCTTTCTATGGACGCCACCAGGTGAGTCTGTGCAGACCTAGAGATGCCGGGAGCATACAGATTCTTTAAAATCTAGACACTCCATGGCAGATTGCCACATCCCTCCCCTTTCCTTCTGCCGTTACAAGCTGCAGAGTCTGTGACCTGCGATTTTCTGCTGTATGTAGTTGGGAGGACACGGCACCCTTTGATGTCAATTGACATGCACGCATTTAACTGGCTTGCTGCCTTTCAGCTTTAGTAGGCTTCCGCTCTCTCCTCCCTTCCTTTCATACACGGATTTCTTCAAATCGAAAAGAAGCACTCCCCCCCCCTCCAGTGCAAAGGCTGTTCTGAAGTGTCTGCTCTCTGCCGAGCCCAGTAGCATTATGACACAGTGAACGTCTAACGCAAGAATCTATTTTAAGCGCTGCATCTCAGGGAATAAAACACAACATGTGGACATTATAGATATAATTGTGCAAGCTACCCGATATTCGGAGGAGATAGACGTGTGCTGCATAATACCTAATATCTATATATAGTGTCTCTCTCGCCCTCTCTTTCTCTCTCAAACACACACATACATAAACAGAGTTTCAAAGCTGGGATTAGCCTCTAGGACAACAATTTTTTCTCCTAAAGGGAGGGTCCATACGTCCTTATATGTTTGCAGAGCACCGACGTCAAGTCTGCGACTAATAAATAACAGTCATTGATGATGATACAGAGTGGGATGGAATTCAGTGCCACTTTTTTTACCCACTGGCGCACAAAAAGCAGGAGAACGGCCGTTGGCATTAGGGTCTGGCACGCTGCGGAGAGAGATGCTCTTTTGGGACTTGGGTGAGGCTCCTGTCCTTTACAAGCTTCACAGCATCCAAGAGAAGCTGAGCAGGTCCCACACAGATTCACCCGAGTTGCAGCAGAAGGGGATTGGAGGGCGTGGGGCTGGGAAAATGAAACTCTGCTGCCGAATGACCCAGACCTGGCCTGCTTCCTCTTCAAGGAACAGAAATTTGAGCAGCAGCCCTAAGGGAAGAGTGGCCACCAAGAGACGGACTGCAAGGTCAGAGCATCAGACTAGGATCCCGGAAGCCCAGGTTCAATTCTCCAATCAGCCGTGATACTCACTGGGTATCTTTGGGCCAGTCACACTCTCTCAGCCCAACCTCCCTCACAGGGCTGTTGTGAAGAGAAGACAGAAGAGGGGCGGAGCATTGGTGTATGCTCCCCTGAGCTCCTTGCAGGAAGAGTAGGATTAAAATTAAATAAAACAATTTCTTGTCTCCTTTGGTCACTCTTAGGCTATGTCTACACTACTAATTTATGTGAGTTTTATAGTAGTTTAACTGTCATGATTTTCCCTGGTCATTCTTAGAAACTGTAGTTTGGCAAAGTTGCACGGCTGTTAAACCTGACGACATCTGTGCCATGGATCTGTGCCCCGAGAGTTAACAAGTAGACCTGCAATCACAACTCACTCACTTGAACACGTCAAGCTGCCTTAGATTTAGTGAGAGCCAGATTAGCCTTGTCTACTCTGGCTGGCAGTGGCTGTCTGGAGTGTGGGCATGTTTCAGGTGAAGGTCTTCCACATGACCTGGTCCCTTTTAAACTGGAGGTACTGGGGATAGAACCCGGGACCTTCTGCATGCAAAGCGGACACTCTGCCACTGAGCCACGGCCTCTTTCTTAATCCCTGCAGCAACAGAGGATGTAGCTATGACTTCTCCTCCGCCTGTCTCTACACCCACCTTTCCTTCCTGTTTGCTGTGGATCAGAATGAGAGCCCAGCTGGCTATAGCAGGCTCAAGGGGGAGAGGGAAGGATGGTGGAGAAGCAGGGCGGCCGACACAGCTCCTGCATCTTCCCTCACTGCTGCAGAGTTATTCAAGAGACAGATGCAGATAGTATCTAGCTTCCTAACCCCTACGACTTCTACGATAATACAAAAATGTGCTCAGATGAAGAGTCTGTTCCATGTCGCCCTTGTTGTCCTTCATTAATATTATGGATGTAACCCCAAGTTGACAGGCAATTCCCAAAGGGACCTATGAGCAGTACAAACTGCTAACCTGGACACCACTCCATTTGTCTATCTCTAACCCTGTCCCCATCTTCTTTGCACTCAGTCTCTCAAACTTTGGCATATACTGACATATATATTGGCACAGCTATCTATCTTTTCAGAAGCTTAGGAGCATGGAAGCTGGCTCCAGTTATCCCGTAACAGAGCTAGCTGAATAAACCAAGGGGCGGGGGAGAGCCCAGCTTCTTTTAGGAGGAACTTTAAGGCTAGCGCTTCCCATAGGAACATCTTATCTTGCTACTCAAAGCAGTGAAGTTTTGAAGCCTTCCTCCAACACATAGCTGGAGAAAAGCTTCAGACTCAGCTGAGTATTTAGAGTTCCTTGCCTGAAGCAGGGCCAGCCTAACCATGAAGCAAGACAAAGGCCGCGGTCAGATGTGCCATTTGGTGTGGAGGGGGAAGCAAGCCGATTTCCCCTGGTTGAAATTGACAGGGGGCGTTTTCGCACTGGCTTTTTCCCGGGGCGAGCACCGGAGTGAGCACCGGAGTTTCTGGTCAGTTTCACATCAGTTGCTCTGTGCTCACAAACTCCTCCGGAGTTTCACCGCACTGCTCAGGAGTATCCCTGGAGCAAGAAAATTCTGTTCCTGGCGGTGTTTCCTGTTTACTCCGTTGGAGAAACCTTGATGAGAACACACCCACTCGCCTGCCCTCCATCTGGCCCGCCCCGCGGTGGGCGTTTCTTGATATTTTTTTTTTAAACGAGCCCTCCTAACGTTGTATCGAAATAAGGAGGCAGGGAGGCAAGATCGCACCACAGGGACTGCGTTGGCGAGGTGGATTTGCCGTTTCTTGGGAGCAGGAGCCGGGCGCCATTGGCCCGAGAGCTCCATGTGCTTGCTTCCCGGTAACTGCTGCCCTTTGTTTGGGCTTCCCCAGCAACAGCCCGTGCAGAGCTGGTGGTGGGTGCTTTCCTCTAGCAATCCGTGGAGAAGCCGCGGCAAGCGGGCGGGCGGGGTGGGGAAACTTGCCTTCCTTTCCGCTCCCTGTGTGCGGTCCCACGATCCTGAAGCAACACTTCCCCCCCTCCTTTTTTTTCTTTTTTTTAAAAAGGCCCTTATAACGTTATAACATCATAATGAAATTTTGATGCAGCAAGGGAAGACGGCACAATTGTTGTCTTTATATAATAAACACACGTTCACATCTACTATGGGGGGGGGGGGTTAATTTGCTGTTTATTGGCAGCCCCTGCAGAGCAGGCTGGGCGCGCTTCTTTGCAGAAAAGTCACAGAAATGGATTGAACTGTTTTCAAGGGGCTATAACTATTCCTGCGGAGCGGGGAGACTGCTCTGCGTGTCATGCTGCTCCTCCTCAGCTGCCGCCACCACCACCACCATTTATGTAATTTTTTTTTTCTTAACATGGGCCAGCTGACGCCATGTTGCCCATCCTCCATTTTGTTGCCTTGATCAGGTTAAGCACACGACATTTCAGTTCACATTGGAGAATCCACCCATGGGGGGGTGGTGGTCCTCCTTGTAGCCCGCCAATCGTTTTGCACCAACCCAGAACGGCGGGAAAATTTGAATACTGAGGAGGGACTTGATGAATTCTGGGAAGAGGAAGGCGTGTGATGCACTGTTGTCATTCCACTATGACGTTATAACGTTACCACGCATGTGTTTAAAAAAAAAAAGGAAAAGTGGGGAACAAGGGAGGAGCTGGGGGGAGGAAGGGGAGGGAAGGGGAGGGGAAATGCAAGGGGCGGGCACAGAGAGCATCGAAGCAACCCAAATGGGAACAGAAAACTTCGGGGGGGGGGGGGAGAGGAGCAGATTGCTATAGTGCGAAAACGGCAGGTTTGCTCAGGAGGAGTTGCAGAGGGGGAAATGAGGAGGAAGTGAGAGGCAACTGGCCAGTCTGAAAAGGCCCAGGGTGTTGCTCGATCATACAACCTTTGTAGCTGTGGGCTCAGCCCAACACTGCCCAATCAGCTGGCACATTTGGATGAGTGGGTTTTTCTTTGCCTTTTGTTTCCCATAAATGAGGAATCACACCTCCACAGTGAGGGTTCCCCATGGAATATGTGGTTATGTGCATACTGTTAAGTGAGGGGGGGAAACTGCACTGAGTTGGGATGGAATGAGCAGACCATCCCGACAGCATGAGAGCATGCTTGAGCGATCAGGCAGGGGAAAGTCCGTCTGTAGCCCATCCGCAAGCATTAGGACTGGGCTTTCCCCAGTGTCTTTTAACACGACTTCCGGGGTGGGGCAGCACAGGGTGCTGGTGGCTGCAGGACCTTTCCCAGATGTCTGATTGTGCCCTTTAGATCCATCAGGCATTCGCAGCTGGGTCGGATTTAAAGGCACATCTGAGTGCGGCCAAACTTGTCATTTTAGGCATCAGTTTCCAGTTTCATTTCTCCTACCTTCAGTTTTCATTTATGCTTGTCTTTTTTTAAAAAAAACTTACACTTGGGTCAGAATAAAAGCATAATTTTCAGAGGCTGGCCCTGATTTTAATGCCAACGGATTTATACAGAGGGACCCAGGAGGACACACTTTGGGGGGCAAAGTTTGCTTTGGAATCATAAGCAACACATCCATGGGAAGAGGAACTGCCTGTGTGGTTCTGTTCTTGCCTAGGATAGGATCTAGCTTCCAATCTACCGAATTATACCCCATTTCACGCTGTTACGTGCCCCAGCTTCAGCAGGCTTTCTGGATGCTTTCTAAGTAAGTCGCAGCAGACCAAGGTTTGAGCCTCCATGCCCAGGGAAATGCTGATTGCCACTTTGGGATCAGGAAGCAATTTTTCTCCATGCCAGTTTGGCCGGGGATCCCGGAGGGTTTTTTTTTTTGTCATCTTCCGGGAGTGGAACAGGGGTCACTGGGGGCGTGGGGGAGAGGTATTTGTGAATTTCCTGCTTTGTGCAGGGGGCTGGAGTAGATGACCCCAGAGGTCCCTTCCAACTCTATGATTCTAAGTGGCACCTTTGAGACCTGAATCCTGTATCCCACACCCATTTCAGAGTGACCCTCCAGCTGTGCCAGGGAACCTCTCGGTGGGATTGGTTTGTGCCTAAACCCAGCACTTCCTTCTCTTGTCGTGAGCCACGCAAGGCAGCAGAACAAACACATGAACATGGCTTAAGCTGAATCAGACCCTTGGTCTATCATGGACAGTTCTGTGGCTGGCTGTGGCTCTTTCCAGGGTCTCAGGAACAATTTTTTCCCATTACCTACTAACTGATCCTTTAACCTGGAGATGCCAGGGATTGAACCTGGGACTTTCAGCATGCAAAGTGGATGCTCTACCACTGAGCCAGGGTTCCTGGATGAATGGTCACAGTATCATATTATCATTTACTGGCTACTGCTTGTTTCCACCTCTAACCTGGCAGGCCTGCAGATGTTTCCAGGTCAGGCTTGCATTTTTGCCTGGGCAAGGTGTAGTGTTTAGCTTTGTCCAGCATGCTTACCTTCCTGAATCTAGGGTTGCCAACTCCAGGTTGAGAAATTCTGGGAGAATTGGGGGTTGGCGCCTGAGGAGGGCAAGTCTTGAGGAAGCACCTCACAGGAACATAATGCCTCAGAGTCCTCCCTTCAAAGCAGCTGTTTTCTCCAGGGGAACTGATCTCTGTTGTCCACAGGTCAGTTGTAATTCTGAGACATCTCCAGGTCCCACCTGGAGGTTGGCAGCCCTCTGCACCAGCTGCCTCCCTTCTTATCGCTTCCCTTTGGCTTTGATTCTGACTGGCGTGCCTTGGCCTGTTCTTTCAGCCTGGTGCCAGAGGCTTCTGCCCATTTTTCCTTGGACTCTCTGGCAACAGACGGGCCTGATCCTGCAGCTACTCATTCAGGATCCACTTTGACTGCCCAGTACAAAGCATTATTTACAGACAAACCTGGTGCAGAAACACTTTAGGAAGCCCACCTTTGTGTTAAGTGAAATCAGCGTGAGACATAGACCAAACTTCATGCTCCTGAGGAAGAGCATCGACTACAGTGGGTCTTATGTGTAAAGGTATTTCTTAAATACACAGGTATGCTAACACACAAACTGGAATCCAAAAAAGAGCGTGGGACTCCTGCTGCAACATGTTTTCCACGCATGCCCTTCCCCTGCCTCTCCACGCTTCTTCTGCTGTTCTTCTGCTGTGACAACACCAATGAAATTTCACAGATGGGAATGGATTTGGCTGGTGCAGGAAGCTCACGGTGTCTAAGGGGGGGGGTCCCCCCTCCTCCCTGCCCTAGCTGAGCCTTCTCTGGGTTTGAGACAGCAGGTCTGTGTAAATTTTGGACCTCAGGAACCTGGGGTAAGAGTCCTTTTCCATAAGGCTGTGGATTTTCCCTTGGGCCTGGTCGAAGCAGGATGGCGACGGCTCTTGTATGTTCCTTCTTGTCACTTCCCGGGTCTGGAAGTCTATATTCACCTGAGAAAGAAACAGGATGGTGGTTTTATGTGACAGTTGGTTTCATACAATGTTTTGGGTACACGGTCCAATTCAGAGGCAATTCACATTTGCAGGCAAGTAGCCTCCCCACCAGCTTCCCAGGCCCCCCTAAAAGCATAGGATCACATGGGAAGAACCACACAGATGTGACACAGATGTGGCTCTTTCTCTTGTTCCTGCCCATTCCACTTGGTTCCTACATTCCAACACTACTGCCGCTTATTTATCAGGGGTATCAGAGAGCTCCGATAGCTGAGAGCCAGCGCGGTCTAGTGGTTAAGAGGGGTGGACTCTAATCTGGAGAACTGGATTTGTATAAATAGGGAGTTGCCCAAAAAGACTGACACAGCCACTTTTAACTTTAAAAGTGGTAACTTCTCTGATGTGAGGGGACATGTGAGGAGAAAACTGAAAGGAAAAGTAGAAAGGGTCAAAACCATTGAGGAAGCTAGGGCCGAGGACAGACTGGCAATCTAAAGCGGGGCAGGCACGCTTCGGAGACGGAAGAAAGGAGCACGTTCAGACATGCGCATCTGTCCGTCGGCTCCGTTTCGTACTTACCCGTCTCCCAGTCGCTTTCCATCCGCTTTACCAGGACACCGGGTAAAACCGGTGTTCAGGGGCCGTCCTCCGCATGCCTCCCGCTTCCAAACAGTGTGAACTGGAAGAAGCGGGAGGCATCCGGAGGCGGCAGTGTGAATGCGCCGCACAAAGTTATGCGCATATGCGCATGTGCGCACATGCGAAACACATCAAAGGAAAACAAAAAAAAGGCGCAGCGGCGCGCGCGAGCCGGCTCCGCGGCAGTCTGAACGTTCCGTATCACCGCTGATCCGCATTGCTCTGGCCAGTGTGAACGGCCAGCTCCGTGGGGTTTTTCCCCCGCACCAGTTCCCTCCGCTTTGCCTCCGCTTTAGATTGCCAGTCTGTCCTCGGCCTTGGAGAGTATTTAAAATTACAATCCTAGAAGCTCAGAAAAAATATATACCGTGGGTTAGGAAAGGCACAAATAGGTATAGAAAAAAGCCTGCATGGATAACAAACAAAGTATTGGAAGCTGTAAAAGGTAAGAAGGATTCCTTTAAGTGGTGGAAAGCTGGTCTCAGTGAGGCTGGTAAAAGGGAACACAGGGTGTGGCAAATAAAATGCAAGTCTGTGATCAGGCAGGCAAAAAGGGAATATGAGGAGCATATTCCAAAAAACATAAAGACCAACAATAAAACTTTCTTCAAATACATTAAAAGTAGGAAACCAGCCAGGGAAGCAATGGGGCCCTTGGATGACCAAGGGGTAAAAGGTGTACTGAAGGATGATAGGGAAATGGCTGAGAAGCTAAATGCATTTTTTTGCCTCTGTCTTCACTGTGGAAGATGAGAAGTGCTTGCCCACTCCAGAATTGCTGATTTTGGGAGGGGTGTTGAAAGACCTGAGTCAGATTGAGGTGACAAGAGAGGAGGTCCTACGACTGATAGACAACTTAAAAACAAATAAATCACCGGGCCCAGATGGCATACATCCGAGAGTTCTGAAAGAACTCAAATGTGAACTTGTGGATCTCCTGACAAAAATATGTAATCTTTCATTAAAATCTGCCTCCATTCCTGAGAACTGGAAGATAGCGAATGTCACTCCCATCTTTAAAAAGGGTTCCAGAGGAGATCCAGGAAGCTACAGGCTAGTCAGTCTGACGTCAATACTGGGTAAGTTGGTGGAAACTCTTATTAAGGAAAAAATTAGTAGGCACATTGATGAACAAAATCTCTTGAGGAAGACTCAGCATGGGTTCTGTAAGGGAAGATCTTGTCTCACTAATCTGTTAGTGTTCTTTGAGGGAGTAAACAAACATGTGGACAAGGGGGACCCAATAGATGTTTTTTACCTTGACTTCCAGAAAGTTTTTGATAAAGTTCTTCATCAAAGGCTCCTAAGTGAGCTCAATAGTCATGGGATAAAAGGACAAGTCCTTTTGTGGATCAAAAACTGGCTAATTAAAAGGAAACAGAGAGTGAGTATAAATGGGCAATTTTCTCAGTGGAGGGAGGTAAGCAGTGGGGTACCGCAGGGATCAGTACTGGGTCCAATGCTTTTTAACTTGTTTATTAATTATTTGGAGTTGGGAGTAAGCTGTGAAGTAGCTAAATTTGCAGATGACACGAAGTGGTTCAGGGTGGTGAGAACCAGGGAGGATTGTGAGGCACTCCAAAGGGATCTGTCGAGGATGGGCAAATGGGCATCAGTGTGGCAAATGGGGCTCAATGTGGCCAAGTGCACAGTGATGCACATTGGAGCCAAAAATCCTAACTATAAATACATGTTGATGGGGTCCGAACTGGCAGAGACTAACCAAGAGAGAGACTTTGGAGTCGTAGTAGATAACTTAATGAAAATGTCGAGACAGTGTGCGACTGCAATGAAAAAGGCCAGCGCTGGGGGTTATTAGGAAGGGAATTGAAAACTAATTAGCCAGTATTATAATGCCCCTGTATAAATCGATGGTGCAACCTCATTTGGAGTACTGTGTACAGTTCTGGTTGCCATACCTCAAAAAAGATATTATAGCACTGGAAAAAGTGCAGAAAAGGGCAACTAGAATGCAAAAAGGGTTGGAACACTTTCCCTATGAAGAAAGGTTGAAGCACTTGGGGCTCTTTAGCTTGGAGAAACGACGGCTGAGGGTTTGCCATGATCAAGGTTAATAAGATTATGCATGGGACAGAGAAGGTAGAGAAAGAAGTCCTTTTCTCCCTTTCTCACAATACAAGAACTCATGGGCACTCCATGAAATTGCTGAGCAGTCGGGTTAGAACAGAACAGGTACTTCTTCACCCAAAAAGTGATTAACACGTGGAATTCACTGCCACAGGAGGTGGTGGCTGCTACAAGCATGAACGGCTTCAAGAGGGAATTAGATAAATATATGGAGCAGAGGTCCATCAGTGGCTATTAGCCACAAAGGTTAGATAGGAACTTTCAGTCTGGGGCAAGTGATGCTTGGTGGGGGAGCAAGTGTCCTGGCCCCACTGGTGGATCTCCTGATGGCACCTGGTATTTTTGGCCACTGTGTGACAGAATGTTGGACTGGATGGGCCATTGGCCTGATCCAACATTGGCTTCTCTTATGTTCGTGTTTATGGGAGGCCCATTTTGCAAAAACCAGAACAGCCTCCTCTTCCTAGCTTTTCCGGCAATGTTTCAAGGATCCCTGCCCTGGCTAGCAGGATAGCTCAAATGACGAGAATAAGGAAGCACTGCCCCCTCTTCAAATGACCCTCGTTGCCCTAAGTAATACCAACAAATAGTCAAGTCTGTCCAAGTGGCATTATTGATATCATGGTGTCTCTGTGCTGTTAAATCCCTGTCTATAAATTTAGACCATTCCAATGTATTTGCACATGAAAGCTCATACCTTGAATAAACCTTTGTTGGTCTTAAAGGTGCCACTGGACTCTAAAGGTTGGATTAAGGTTTTGCTCGGGGCAATTGGTCCCTTAGAAACCTGTATTTTTGAGCTTAAAAGCAAACATGGAGAACACTCAGCTTAACCAGGGCTAAGTGAGGACAATTTAACGTCTGCCTCATGTGGAATCCTCACACATATGAAGCTAAAGAAGTGGTAATTTCTTTTGATTAGTTAAACCTCATAAACTGAGGGTCCAAGAGAAAACTGTGATCAGATGGCCTAGATGTTGTTGAATTCCTAGTCCCTTTCCACTCCCTTGTTTCTAAGGTTCATCCTGCCAAAATAAATGTGCCACGCATCTACTAACCTCTCGCGGCGCTTGCACATCAATGAATTCTTCAAAAATCCTCTGGGCCTTGGAAGCCAGTTTGGCAGTTGACCGTGTCTTTTTGAACTCCTCACAGGCCAGCCAGAATTCCAGGTTTTCCTCACTAAATTCTGTCTTCAGGAAGGCACGAAATGCGGCCACTCCATCTGAAAAGAGAATACAGTTTGTTTATTTATGACATTTTTAGCCTGCCTTTCTCATTATCAGGGATTCAAGAAGAGTTACAACATTAATTAAAAGAACAATTAGCTCACTGTACAACAATACAATCAAACACTCCGGAATCCTAGCTGCAAAGCCAAATTGTCAAAGTTTTTTTATTAAAGGATATGCCTAAACAATTCGGCCTTGCCAATTGCTTAGAGAAGAGGGTGAAACTGACAAAGTGGGGGCCTTCCTGACAACTCAGGAAAACCATTCCACAAAATGTGGGCTACTAGTGAAAATGTTCTGCCCCCAGCAGTAGTTATCTTCAGCTGCCTACAAGATGGCATAGTGCACAAGGCCTGATCCACAGAGTGAAGCTGCCACAAAGAAGCATATCTGAATTGAACAAACAAACAAACAAACAAGAAGCAATTCTGCAGGTATGTGTGCCCTAGGTAGGCAATAACTAACAACTTGCCTTAAACTTGGAAGCTGCCAGGCAGCCAGTCAAGGATTTCCAAATCATGTTTTGGTGTGTGTGTTCCTTTTAATGTTAGGTTGACTGCAGTACTGTGTGTGTGTGTGTGTGTGGTGATAGAGGGAGACATGTGTGATTTTGATTGGCTGATGACTGAGAGTGTGAAAGGAGATGTTCTGAGAGGAATCTGTGTGTGGATGTCTAAGAGGAATGCTGTATGTGTTTTGGGAGAGAGACAAGTGTGTGAAGTTTAGTCTGTGTGACTATGGGATTTGAGTCTTTTCCTGAGAAAATAAGACCAACGATTTAGTCAGTGTGAAAAAATGATTCTATTCTGTGTGAATAAAACAAAAAGACTAGCCTGTGTGGCTAAATGTATATGAGAGAGATAAGCCTGTCAGAGTGGAATTTGGAGTTGAAGAGACTATTTGTTGCACCAAACATTACCAGTTATATTTACAAGTTCCTTTCTTCAGCAACTGTTCAAAAATAAACAGAAACCTATTATATTCTTTATTAAATAAATCTATTTTTGTTTAAACTTATCCCAGAAATCAGTACAGTACCATTTCAGGCCACATAATCTTCTGAAGTGCCCAGACCCTAGGACATACTACCCAAAGAGAGAGATTTGGAATTTTTAATTCCTGGTGGCAGCATAAAACTACCAAGTTTATATATACATAGAGTATTTAAAGGAAAAACCATTTTCCCAAAAGCAAGAACCTCACATGCACGTCCAGATAACAACATCTGGAAAATGTGTCGCTTCTGTGATAAACCCATTGATCCCCATCGGGTACTTAAAAGATAGTGGTGAAAGTCTGGTCCTAAGCTGGCCGACGGGCCAGTGGCGGCTTTTCCCCCGTCTGGTCATTTCACCAGCACACAATCAGTCTGTAGGCATCCAGACCATCCAGAATGGCCGCCATTTTAAAAAAGTCTTAGCAATGCGCGCATAACCATTTAAACATGCGATGTCCACGGAGCTCCGCTCAAATGATCTGAACAATTTAATATTTCTGAAGGTCCCGTGATATTTATGCACTTTGTTAACTGAAATGGTATCTAGGGGAAGGTACCACTGGCGGTGCTTTTACCATTTTAGTCCGTGTACTGCAGAAAAACAAGTAGATGGTGAGGCACATATGCGCATATGCAAACAGGATTTTTTAAAAAAACAGCCAACTGCACGGCTCCTTAAGGTGGATGCCGTCTAGACAATCCACCACGGAATCATGCGCGGTAAAGCAATTCACGGGCGGGTTGTCTGGTCGTGCAACACTGGATAAAAAGATCCAGATAAAATTACAGCTGGGCCAATGGCAGGATTAGCTGCCCATCTGAACTCCCCAAGAGAGAGTAAAAAAAAAGAAAAGAAAATGGGGTCTAACCCTTCAACCTCCACTTAGTGTTGCCATTTGAAGCTGACTCTCCCTCTCTACTGTTAGCATTTTAAAGGCGAAAAGTCATGTCCTTTAAAGACACACATTTCTCCCCTTTAAAACCGTTGAGCCTCCTCTCCCTTCTCAGCATGGTCTTGAGGCAAATTGAGGCTGCATACACAGAACTTGCAATTTTTTTTGGATGGACTGAGAATGTGTGACTTTTGCGTCTGTTCCGTATCTAAATATGTCACTCGGGGCCTTGCACAAACACCAAAATCCCCCCCCCCCAAAAAAAGTTTAGGGGATCCAGAATCAGACTTCAAACCAAAATCCAGCAACAAAAAACATTACCAGACAATTGCCTACATTCTCTGGTCTTCAGTTGATCCCACAGATTATTATTGACTTCTCTCCTGGGAATTTTTGTTTTGGAAAAATTGTAAACAGTTTTTCATCATGTGCCTGTTGGTCATCCTGTTCCCTCCTCTTTTGCAGCTTTCCAACATCCTTTCTGCTTGTGCTGGGTTTTCCGGAAACAGAAGGCCTGCCAGAAGATGTGAGGAGCTGAGCAGAGAGTCTAATGAAAAGAGGGCACTTTCTCATGACTGATAATGCTGAGAAAGACCTCTGCTTCCCCTTTGCCCCAGAGAGCTGCCTGGAGGAGTCAGAAGGCTCAGCAGCTGGAAACCCCAGATCCTAAATGGCTTTCTGTCTAGCCTCCTGAAGCTCCATATATTCAGTGGATGTATAAAGAAAATAAATAGTGGATACAGGATTATTGTGTGGAGCTATGACTCTTCTTCTTTTCTACTGTGCTTCTCTTTCTCCCCTTTCCCTATCTTGCAAACCTACTCCGTCCCAAGTTTTGAAGTAAGTAGTGATTTGTATGCACAGTTTATGAAACAGTTGTACACTCTTGTATTCTGCCACTGACTAGGAGGTTAACCTCAGTGGGCAAACTTAGCACCTCTCTGACATAGATAGGTATATATACATGCTAAGTGCCATTGATGATTCTAATCACAGAAACAGAAATCAACCACGAATATATTTAGACATTAACTTTGGTTCATTGCTTAAATGCATGCTGGGAGAATAAGAAATGCTAACTTGCTATTTCTGTTAAGGTTTGAGGCCTTGGTTGGCCAATTACAACTGTGCATGTGTCGGTTAGTTTAGCTAAATGCAGAACAATAGCATGCTGACTGATTTCACACTAGTGTTAGCCCCGCGCTTTCCCTCATGCTTGCCCCAGGGCTTCTGTCCAATTTCACACCAGTTGCTCCAGTCTTTGGTTTTGCCCCGGAGAATCACCCTCCCCGCCCCCGGAGCAAACAGATCCTGTTTTTAGAGGATTTTCCTGTTTGCTTCGGGGGAGAAGCCGAAATGAGCACTCTCTTTCCATGCCCACTCGCCTGCCTTCCTATCTGGTCCGCCCCGTGGTGGGAGTTTCTTCCTTTAAAAAACAACCACCACCTTATTACGTTACATCGAAATAGTGAGGCAGCGCAACAGGTCCTCACCATTGCTTTCTGCACATAATACGTGTGTTCACTTTACATTTATTTTAGGGGGGGGATCTTTTTTTGGCAAAAATCATTTTTAACTTTTATAATGTACTGTAAAAAAAGGTTTCTGGGGAAGTATCCTCGGTGGAGGAGGATGGGGGGGGGGCTTTGCTGCAGTCAGCTCTTTTGAGAGGCTCTGGGGAGATGTTTACACAGTAGCTCTGACTTTACAGACACATAAAAAGAAGGAGTGTGGCAGAGAGGGAGACGAAGAGGGGAGCCTCTGCAGTATACAGGGAAAGACAGGGCAATACTACAGTTTCCTGCCAAACCAGGAGGCGGGGGGGGGGGGGGAGGTTGTGCAAGGAAGCACCTTGGTGCACTTTGCTGTTGCTGCTGGTGGTGGTGGCAGCAGCGGGGTCCTAGGAGCTTTGCAAAACAGGCGCATTGGGCTGTGGTCTCTCAGTCCCCCCCCCCCCACTGAGGAAGGGATGGCTTAGGAGGTAGGGATTGGGACCTCTTCTGGAAGCTTTAAACTAGTCCTCCTTTTCTTCCTTGAGTTGTGGAAGCTGCCTGCCTCCCCCCCCCCCCCCTCGTTTGATGCATGGGATCATACATGCGATTGATTTCCAGACTGGCATTTGGGTGGGTTCTCTTCAGCCCCCTGCCTCCTCCTTTAGTGTATGTTTCTTTGGTGTGGAAAAAGAGGGGGAAGGGGGAAACAAATAGCCTTCCCGGCAAAGGAGAAGGTAGGATGTGTGTGTGGGGGGGAGCAGGATTGTGGGATCCTCTGTATATGCATACAGGGATGGGGGGATTTGTTTCTTGAAGAAATCTCTGGGCTTTTTCCCACTCACACTGTGCCGGCGTTCTGCCTCCATTTGTCCCGGCGCTGGATGTCAATTTCACACCCTTTGCTGTGGCGTGCGTTAATACGGGGCTTCGCGCCATTTTCTCCACGTTTACCGAAGGCACGGAGAAAATGACGTGAAGCCCCGTATTAACACACGCGCCGCAGCAAAGGGTGTGAAATTGACACCCAGAGCCGGGACAAACGGAGGCAGAACGCCGGCACAATGTGAGTGGAAAAAAGCCCTCTGTCTCTTCCTGGATGGAAGAGGAAGAGGGTCAAATCAGGAGGGAAAGAGGGAGGGGAATGGGAGGGGGCAGCAGCAGGGAGCCTCGCAGCAGCGGGTAATGTAAAAACAAACATGCGGGGCAGATGAGGAACTGCGGCTTCAAGTGTGAAATTGAAGAAATTGCTCCGGGGCAATCTTGACCGGGGGGTGGGGTGGGGGGACTCTGGACAGAATGAGAGGCAAGTGGCATATGCGAAATTGGTCTCTGTGACTATATCAGCAAAAATAGATACTTTTAGAGCTGCATAGAAGCAGAAGATGCGTCAATTGTTTGATTAAAATTTTACTTGGGAAAGCCTGGCCCAAAAGGTATTCTGCCAATCAGAGAGCTGTTAGGTCAGAGTGCCGGTGTTTGATGGAACCAATAGCAATGCTTTGATTGTTCATGTCATATGGAGTATAAAATCCTATGTCACCCATTGTAACTTCAGAGGAGCTGGTGGGTATTCAGGGGTCCCAAAACCTTGTGTACCTGTACTCTCCCTTTATTAATTGATTTACAGACTCTGGACATCATGTTCTTAGTACCCCCCCATCAATAGTGTCAGATATTTGGAGGTACTAAAGTTCCCAGAATGCACTGGGAAAGGAAGTGGAAGAACAAGATGGACAAGAGTTGGGTGGTGCTCACCTTTCTCTAGGTACAGTCTCTGTCTGCTGCCCTCCTTACTGAGGCAGGGTGGCTGGCTCCCTGGACTATTGCCCCTAAGTCTGGCCTTGAGGGCACCCTCACATGTTTTGAATTACTAGACATTACCAACAGAGAGAGGTTAAGCATGGAGCTGCTTTCTTCAGCAGAGCCACTCACCTTCTGTAATGTCTGCTTCAGTCATCAGTCAATCTGCTGACTTTCCCTCATCCCCTTCCACTCTTCTCTGTTTATCTTGTTCCTTATTATAGGGCCAGTCTCCACATTACCCAAAGTCCTCATGTTTGTTGGGGGTAGGGTTGCCAGGTCTGGGCTGGAAAATACTTGGAGACTTTGGGGCTGGATCCAGGAGAGGGCAGGGTTTGGGGAGTGGAGGGGCCGCAGCAGGGCACAATGCCATAGAGTTCACCCTCCAAAGCAGCCGTTTTCTCCAGGGGAGCTGATCTCTGTCAGCTGGAGACCAGTTGTAAAAGCAGGAGATCCCCAGGCCCCACCTGGAGGCTGGAAACCCTAGTTAGGGGCCACCAACATGAGGACTTTGTATCAGATGTGTGATGGGAGACTTGTGCTTCCTAGAAGTACACTGGCCCATTTCTACTCAGCATGTGGGGAGGAGTGCCTTCATCCTTCCCTCCCTCAGGTTGTTTTTAGTCTCAAACTGCCTGGTGGAGCCATTATTGGCTCCATTGTGAAATGTAGATATAACCACCTAAGTAACATGATTTTTGCCATAGAACCAAGAGTGGCTCCAAGGGACAGTTTGAGGACAAGAAGACAATGTGGTGCAAGGCTGAAATTGCCTCTCTTCACAAACCACTGTCGCAAGTAGAAATGGGCAGATACATCCGGGAGGCACAAAATTCTCACCATAATGTCTGATATAGAGTCTTGGTGTTGGCCCCTAACACATGCAAGGACTTAGTAATATGTAGATTGGTCTCAAGAATCTCAAGTTTTATCTCCATCACTTGAAGGAGCCAAATCCTCAGAAAATGCTCAGAAAGTATATTGGAGCTGGCCCAGACATGGGGTGTGATGTAGGGTTGCCAGCCTCCAGGTGGGGCCTGGAGATCTGCTTTTGCAACTGATTTCCAGTTGACAGAGATCAGCTCCCCTGGAAAAAATGGCTGCTTTGAAGGGTGGACTCTATGGCATTATATCATGCTGAGGCCCCTCCCCTCCCCTCCCCAAACCCCTCCCTCTCCCAGATCCACCCCCAAAGTCTCCAGGTATTTTACAACCCAGACCTGGCAACTCTGGTGTGATGGCATCACAGATAACCTGCTTCAAAAGGCAGCCTTATAAAGTTTGAGGCAGATGGCTGTGTTTAGGAGAGAAAAAAGTGGTTTGGGAGCAGCAATACTTCCTAGAATGTACGCACACATTTCCTTCATCCCACTGTTGCCTCTGGTTGGCTTTGCAGGCTTTTGAACACACACACACATATCCTACATGTCCATTGAAAGTAAAATTAGAATGCCTGCATACCACAAGCAGCAATTTCCCTGTCAAACCTCCTCCAGCTCTCAGGGAGACGGGGAGAATCTTATCTGTCATCAGGCCAAAACTGAAAATCAACATTACAGAGATTCTGTAGCTGTCACCAAAAGCAAGAGTTGGAGGTATTTTGTTGCCCTAAGCATGGTACACTCATCTCCTTCTGGGATTCTAATGTCACCAGTGGCACAAGAGGGGATGATAGTTGCCACTCATGCCATGGACATCTGGGAGGGAGCTAAGTCCCAAGGGTGCAACCCCAAGCTGTGGCTCAGGTAGCTTGACCAGAGAACTGGCCCTTCATCCCCGCTTCTCCTAAACATCAGAAACCTAAAAATGTATAACAGTGTGACATGTGACATAATTTTGCTTTCTTGCCAAACAAGTGGAGGAAGGGCAGGGGAACTTGCAACATGCTGCTATCACATCAGTGGTTCTGGCTACTAAATATTACCAGGGGGAAAAGAAGCGTGTGCTTTCTGAGGTTGCCTCACAATCTCAATAACAGATGTGATAGGTGTGTGTGTGTGTGTGTGTGTGTGATAAGTGCCATCAAGTCGCTTCTGACTTACGGCAGCCCTATGAATCAATATCCTCTAAAATGTCCTATAGTTAACAGCCTTGCTCAGACTGAGGGCCTTTGTGGCTTCCTTGATTGAGTCAATCCGCCTCATGCTGGGTCTTCCTCTTCTCCTGCTGCCTTCAACTTTCCCCAGCATTAGTGTCTTTTCCAGTGACTCTTGTCTTCTCACAATGTGACCAAAGTACAATAGCCTCAGTTTAGTCATCGGATGGGATGGGAGTAGCCATGTTTATTATTCACACACCCCTGTCCCATTTGACTATAATGCAAAGGGGGTATGCATGGGTCTCAGTTTTGTATCAAAAGAGGTAGACATCGCAGGAGTTAAATCCTGCTCCTCTCTCACTACACTACTTCCTTCAGGCACCTTTTCTCCCAGCAGAGTTCTAATACTAGAAGTGTAATGTATGCAATGTACATGGCCAGGTAGGGCCTGAGCTTCGGTCCGGCAAACAATGGCCCCCCAGGATCCTAATTGTCCCCCTATCAGAGGCTTAGGATATTCAAACAGTCCTATGATAGCCTCTGGCGGGAAACTAATCCAACCACCGTGTTTGGGTGAGGTCAGGGGTGCGGTTTGACTGTGAATATAAGCAGGCCCCCTGACCTCCATCCCTCATGCTCATCTGAACCTCAAATAAACTATGCTTGCTAATTTCAGTCCAACGCGTCTCAGGCTGAGGACAGACTGGCAGTCTGGCCTGCTCTGCCTCTGCTTTAAAAGTGGAGGCAGAGCGGGCGTCTAGACTGCCGCATCTGCCCTGCAGAGGCGCCCCAGACTTACCTCATCCGGCGGCACGCTCCTCCCGCAGCAGCCGGGCACCACTTCCAAGTGGTGTCCCGGCGGCTGCGCGCACCTTCCACCCACTTCCGGCGGGTGTGAACGCAGGTGGGCGGAGCTGCGTGGCATTCTGCCACCGCTGGAAACTGCCCACAGTGTGGATGCTGCGGGCGGCTTCCTTGCGGCGGTGTCTGAACGCCACGCTGTGGGGCAGTTCGCCCCGGCTTGTTCTGCCGCGCTCCGGTAGCACGGCAGAACACCAGTCTGTCCTTGGCCTCAGACTCCAGTACTTTTCAAGAAGTGAGCCAAGTTGGGGAGAAAGGTGCTTAAAAAGTGCAAGAAAGTTGGGTTGGGAAAGAGGGGAAGATTCAGGTTCCTTCAATGCATTCCCCTTTCGCTGCAAAAAGATAGACAGCCCCCAGCTCCCAGTCTCCTGTCTTATATATGATCAAGACATTTCCAGGGCAATCCTATGCAGACAATTCCAGAAGAGTAGCTGTGTTAATATGCTGCAGCAAATACAGCCCATTTCTTCAGAAGCAAAACTTGGTTAGTTTTTAAGACTCCCATTTATCCTTTGCAGAGTTATTCCAGCCTAAGGAAGCTAAGCAGGGTCAGCCCTGGTTAGTACTTGGATGGGAGACCACCAAGGAAGTCCAGGGCTGCTATGCTGAGGCAGACGATGGGAAACTACCCCTGAACATCTCTTGCCTTGAAAACTCTAGAGGACGAGGAGGAGGAGAGGAGGAAGAAGGAGGAGGGTTCTACTACTGTAATTCCTATGAAGACTAGAGACACCCTCCGGTTAGATGAAAGTAATCATCCTAAGGTTTTGCATTTACCTTACACAATGTAAGTCTAAAAATATGATTGTTAAACCTTATGTTACTATGGTGTTTTTAAACGTGACTAATATCATAGTGTTGTTTGTTATATGTTCTGTGATACTGTTAATGACATTGTCAACAATGTAAAACTTTATTTTTCTTGTTTGGTTCACTTTCTGGTTCATAAATAAAATCTTTTTTTAAAAGAGGGGTTTTTATACCCTGCTTTTCTCAACTTTAAGGAGTCTCAAAGCAGCTTACAATCACCTTCCCTTCCTCTCCCCACATCAGTCACCTTGTGAGGTAGGTAAGGCTGAGAGAGTTCAGAGAGAACTGTGACTGGCCCAAGGCCACCCAGCTGGCTTCATGTGGAGGAGTGGGGAATCAAACCCGGTTTTGCAGACTAGAGTCCACTGCTTTTAACCACTACATCACCCTGGCTCTCTACAGGGACCTATGGGGTCGCAATAAGGCAACCAACCATTCCTTAAAACTAGGACAGGTGTTTGACATTTTACTGACACTGGCGCTGTTTAGATCACATATTTTGGCAGCTACACAAAGCTGATGCAATTCCAGCTTCCCAAGGGACAGGGAGGGGGAAACAGAAATTTCCAGTATTATCTTGTAGGAAGACACTCAGTGTTTATTACAGTAATGAATGAAGGAGATAGAAAAGGGAATTGCTAGAAGGGCACAGAGGTCACACACACATGAGAATGGAAGTGGGAAGTTTGGAGGCGGCCAGAAAAGAGCTTCCCAAGCTAGCACAAGCAAGCAGGACCCCCCCCCCCGCCCCATGTCTGACCATGGCAAAGGACAAGCTGTCCCGCCAGACATTGAACAATTGATGAGCCATGTGCCCAACCCAGGAAGGGTTGCTGTTCAGGAGATGCCACCGCTTCATGTTTCTTCCAGCATCCTGTCAAGTAGAATCTTCATCTGTCTATTTCAGTCCATCTCTCCTGGGCATGAAATACGCAGGAAGAATGAGTCCTCACTGCCATCTCATGGTCATGTCTCTCTGTGTGTGTCTCTTTCTCTCCCTCACACCTCCCTCAGACAAAAATGAACAGCGCAATGCTCTGCCTGTCTACTCAGATGTGAGTCCCACTATATTTAGTGAAAATTACTGTCTTGTAAGAATGCACAGAATTGTGGCCTTTGTCTCCTCAAAGCTATCCTTCCTGTATGAGTGCAGGAAAGATACCAAGCAACAGCAAGTGTACAGGGTGACTTCACACACATATAGTTGTCTCTTTGTGGCTGTTTGAGAAGCAAAGCAATAACCCTCTTTCTAGGTTCTTGTATAGGTTCACAGGTCATCATAAGCATTTTTCTTCAATGGCTCATTAAGCCATCTAATACCAAGAAGGGAAGGGGTGGGGTGGGAGTTGAAGAAGATCTTGTTCCCAGCAAGCCAGCAGCTGCTGAGTTCCATCAGGGCTAAGTTTGTCTTCAGGGGTGTAGAGTTTTGGAAATCCTGGGGGGGGGCTCCTTATCGCGTGCACGAAGCGCGCTCGCTCACTGGGATAATGTTCTCCCCCCCCTCCGGGAAACCAGCCCCACCTCCCCGGGCCCTTCCGAGGCCCGCCAGCCGCTGCTGCCTCTCTCCCCCCGCCCCGCCCGCCACCCCTTCCCTCTCCCTCTCCAGCAGCGGCCGCCGGGCCTCGGAGGGACCCGGGGAGGCGCAGCGGCAGGCACTCCGTTTTCCCGGGGGTGGCTGAGCCCCCCCCCGGAAATTTCGGGGGTGGCTCAAGCCCTCGAGCCCCCCCATACTCTACGCCTATGTTTGTCTTCCTTTCCCGACAGGTAGTGTAAATCTTGGGTATGGTCAGAAGGGCAAGCTGAAATGCAAGGGAGCAAGTCCTCTTCGGCTCACAGTACCTCTGGATGAACCAGCAATTGATTCTCAACCCTCTCAAGTCTTCTTATTGTTTGTTTGTTTTTTTGTCTTATCTGTATTGTAAGTCGTTTTGGGTTCCCTTAGGGAGAAAAGTAGAATCTAAATAAATGGATGATTTTATAAAATCAGTGGGTTCTTATGGTACTCTGACATGGTAATGTGCTGTTGGGGAAGAGTTTTATGGATACCGTGGACCATCAAAAAGATAAATATGTGGTTTCTAGATCAAATGAAGCCCAAACTCTCCCTAGAAGCTAAAATGACAAAACTCAGGTTCCTGTACTTTGTTCATGTTATGAGAAGACAAGAGTCACTGGAAAAGGCAATAATACTAGGAAAAATGTGAAGGCAGCAGGAAAAGAGAAAGACCCAACATGAGATGGATTGACTCCATCAAGGAAGCCACGACCCTCAGTTTGCAAGACCTGAGCAAGGCTGTTAAAGAGAGGGTGTTTTGGAGGTCATTAATTCATAGAGTCACTGTTAAGTTCCAAGTGACTTGTCAGCACTTGACACCCACACATTATGACTGGCGTACAAGCAACCCAGCAACCTTTGAGTGTGATTTTGCCTTTGGATAGTTCTTGCCTCGTGAAGAACCTAAAGACTTCTGAGCTATTTTATCTTCATTCCTTGATGGCACTAGGAAGCCTTTTTTGTTTTGTTTTGTGTTATGTATTGACCATGCGGTCGCCATGTGCTCTACTCATTGCGACCGCATGGCCAGAGCACATGGCCAGAGCATGGCCAGAGCACATGGCCAAGAAACTACCTGAGCTTCAGCCAGGTAGAACAAAGGCCAGGTGGATTCAAACCGGCCACCAATCCTGTACCTAGGTTTCTCCCAGGGAACCTATGAAATGTAAATAGACTTCTAATAGCCTATCAGGCCAGTTGGGTGAGGTCAGGGGATTGTCCCTGACCAGCATAAAAGGAGGGCTTGGAGCCCTGGGTTGTATGCTTCATCCGGACCAGCAATAAAGATCTAGCTGTTTCACTATTCCATGGACTCCCGACTCCAATACTTATCAGTGGCGACGAGGATGGGATCCCGATGAGCGACTCTCCAGCAGACCACAGCAGCACAGCGAGCTCCGTCCCGCCGGCCGCAGGCATCTCCGAGCTCCAGCGCTCCAACGCCTCGCCGCAAGCCGCTCTGAGCCCAATCCTCCGGCACTAGCCAGCGCCAAGCCTCAGCGCTCCCCGGCACCGCCGCAAGACACGAGGACATCGCTCAAACAGCCGCTGCCGCTCCTGCTCTGGTAAATATGGCAAACGCTCCGGGACCAATTACCCCTTTCAATACGTCTCGCCCCGAGACGTGGGAGTCCTGGCTCAAGACGCTGGGTTGTGCCTTTAAGGTCCGCGGAATCACAGATGCGGACCTGAAGAGTGCCTGGCTCTTGAGTTCCGGAGGGGTGGAGGTCATGCGGGTGGCCCAGAACCTACTAGCCCCGCAAGACCCCACCGAGGTGTCTTACGACGTGCTCACCAAGACCCTCGGCGATTACTTCGCCCCGAAGCCATCAAAACTGGCCAGGCGCTGGGAGTTCATACAGCGCCAGCAGCAGCCGGGGGAGTCAGCCGCCACTTTCCTGGCTGAACTCCGTCGACTAGCCGTGGGCTGCGAATTCCGCCACATGGATGACCACGTGGAGACCGCCTTCATGGGAGGGGTCCGGGAAGCCAAGCTCCGCCGGCGCCTCATTGCAATGCCGGAGCCAACCTTGGAGAAGATGCTCAAAACTGCGGCAGCCTTCGAGACAACGCAAAAGGACAAGGCAGCCACCAAAGTCCACCAGGCGGCTCCTCCCGAACCCGACTCAAGCGAAGAAGAGGACGTCCACCGGATGCAACCACGCTCGAAGAAGGGTGAGCCCGGCGTCCCCAGGCCCAAGGGCCGGCGCCCAGCATCTGTCTCTGTTCCCTCTCCTGCTTCCCTCAACAGGCAGGCCCCAACGTGCGCCAGCTGTGGGGACCCCCACGACAGACGGACATGCCGCTTCCGTGATGCCATCTGCCACGCCTGCGGGAAAGCAGGACATCTCGCCCGGGCCTGCCGCCTGAGGAACAGCCACCGTGCCCCAGCAGCGAACTTCGAAGAAGTGGGTAGTGTCGTTCCCACGGCCACGGTAATGAACTTGCCTCAGCCCATCCCGGGCGCAATTTCCGTGTCTCTCCGAATAGAGGGAGTTCCTTGCTCCATGGAACTGGACTCAGGGTCAGCATATTCAATTGTGTCCGCAGCTACGTTCTGCCGCCTCTGCCCGAAGGGGGCACGCTGGCTGCGGCTGCCGGCTGGGTTGGTCCTCCGGGACTTCCAGAAAAACCCAGTGGCTATTAAGGGGCTAGCCAGGGTCCGGGTCCAGTACCATGCCTTTAATGGCCTGCTGGACCTTCTCGTGGTGGAGCGCAATCTAACCAGTCTCCTAGGTCGCGCCTGGTTCAAGCCGCTCGGAGTGCAGTGGACCGGAATACACCGCATGGGCTCTACTGATTTCTCATCCATCTGCGAGGAATTTCCCGCCGTTTTCGATGGCTCATTGGGCTGCTACAAAGGACCCCCGGTTTCCTTCGACCTGGACCCGGCAGTCCGGCCCATCCGCGTGGCCGTCCGCCGGCCACCACTCGCCTTCCAGCCCAAAGTGGAGGCAGAGTTGGAAAAGCTCGTGGCACAAGGGGTGCTCGAGCCGGTCTCCCACGCCAAGTGGGAGACTCCCATTGTGACCCCCCTCAAAGCTAACGGGGAAGTCCGCATCTGCGCGGATTACAAATGTACAATTAATAAGGCATTACAGGACCACGCGTACCCGGTACCGGTGGTCAGCCATGTTCTGGCCTCCCTCGCGGGTGCCAAAATATTTGGAAAATTAGACTTGGCCCAAGCCTATCAGCAGCTTCCCGTAGACGAAGCAACGGCCGAGGCACAAACGATTGTGACTCACAAGGGAGCGTTCAAGGTAAAACGCCTCCAATTTGGGGTCAGCGTAGCACCCGGAATCTTTCAAAATCTAATGGATTCTCTCCTAAAAGATGTTCCAGGAGTGAAGCCGTTCTTCGACGACGTCCTCATCGCCGCCCCGGACGCCGACACGTTCTCAGCTCGCCTCCGGATGGTGCTGCAAAGGTTCCAGGACGCGGGTCTCAAGGTTCGAAAAGACAAGTGCACCCTGGGAGTCTCCTCGGTGACCTTCTTGGGGTTCCAAGTCACCGCAGACGGCATTCACCCTACAAAGGAGAAGGTAGTGGCAATTACAGGTGCACCCCGCCCGTCCTCAAAGGCGGAACTCCAGGCGTTCTTGGGACTTGTGAACTTCTACCACGCCTTCCTTCCGCACAAGGCAGCGGTCGCTGAACCCCTGCATCGTCTCCTGGACAAGGGAGCGGCTTGGGCCTGGGGTCCCAAGCATGATGCAGCCTTCCGGGCCGTCAAAGACTTATTAATTTCAAATGCGGTCTTAGCGCATTTCGATGAGAGGCTCCCTGTCATCCTGGCCTGCGACGCATCCCCCTACGGCGTTGGGGCGGTCTTGGGACACCGGCTACCCAACGGAAAGGAGGTACCGGTTGCCTACTACTCCAGGACCCTGTCGTCGGCAGAACGGAACTACGCCCAGATCGACAAGGAGGCCCTAGCAATCGTAGCTGGCGTCAGGAAATTTCACGACTATCTCTACGGACGGTCGTTCACCGTGGCCACAGATCACAAGCCGCTGCTGGGTCTCCTTGCCCCCCACAGGCAGACCCCTCACATGCTGTCCCCGCGGGTCCTGCGGTGGTCAATTTTTTTGTCAGGCTACTCCTACGAATTGGTACATCGCCCGGGGAAGGCGATGGGTCATGCAGACGCCCTCAGCCGTCTTCCCCTCCCGTCCAGCGACCCTGATCCGGCTCCCGCTTTCCACGTCGCGCTCCTAGAGGATCTACCGGAGCGCCCCGTACAGGTATCAGATGTGGCCCGTCGCACGCGGCGGGACCGCATCCTTTCCCGTGTCTCGGACTGGGTGGGAAGGGGGTGGCCGGAAAAACCGGGACCAGATTTTGCCGCTTTCACGGCACGCAGGCACGAACTATCGGCCCACAAGGGATGCCTGCTATGGGGATCTCGAGTGGTGATCCCCGGGCCCCTGCGGCCCCGAGTGCTAGAGGCCCTCCACGAGGCTCACCCGGGAATTGTGCGCATGAAAGCTCTGGCCCGGAGTTACGTATGGTGGCCAGGCCTGGACAAAGACATTGAGGGGCGGGTCCAGAAGTGTACCAAATGCCAGGAGTCACGGCCAGATCCGCCACACGCTCCTGTCCGATCCTGGGAATCTACTAACAAGCCCTGGTCCCGCCTGCACCTAGACTTCGCGGGACCGGTCCAGGGCCGGTTGTTTCTTATCGTTGTTGACAGCTACAGCAAGTGGCTTGAGGTAGTGCCGGTAGCTTCGACCTCCACCAACGCTGCCTTAAGAAGTCTCTGGCCGATCTTCGCGACACACGGAATGCCAGAAACTCTCGTGACCGACAACGGGACCGCCTTCACCTCCGGCGAGTTTCAACGGTTTGTGGAAGCCTGCGGTCTGCGCCACATCCGCTCCGCTCCGTTCCACCCCGCAACCAATGGCCAGGCCGAGCGCATGGTGAGGACAACGAAGGACGCGTTAAAGAAGATGGAGCATGGCGACTGGGAAGAGCAGCTGTACAAGTTCCTGTTCTGCCAACGGAACACACCCCACTCAGGGACCGGGCGCCGGCCAGCCGAACTTCTGATGGGAAGACGACTGGGAACCGTCTTGGACCGCCTACATCCCGACCGAGCAATCGAGGGGAACCCGACAATGGAGGACCAGCCAGCTGCCCGAGGATTTGCTCCCGAAGACCCCGTATACACAAAGAACTTCGCGCGGGGTCCAACATGGCTCCCCGCGAGGATCGTCCGAGTCACAGGGCCTTATTCCTATGAGGTCCTTACGGAAGATGGCGTAGTCTGGAAACGGCACATTGACCAGATTCGACGCCGTACCCAGAACCACGATGATACCCAGGCCCCCGAACTCCCTGCACCAACAGACCGTGACATCGACACGACTCCAGAAGCAGCGCCAGACCCTGATCCGGAGACTGCGGAGATGCTGCTCCTGCCCGCGGACGAAGCAGTCGCACCATCCACACCTGAACAACCCCCGAGCAGACAGGCCCCGCCAGCAGAACAACTACCCACACCGCAACCTGCCGACACTAGCAACACACCCCGCCTTACAACCCCCCGGCGCTCTGGACGTGAGCGCAGACGCCCGGACTATCTCAAAGACTATGTGTGCAGAGGGGTTCTGGACTATGGGGGGAGGGGTGTTATGTATTGACCATGCGGTCGCCATGTGCTCTACTCATTGCGACCGCATGGCCAGAGCACATGGCCAGAGCATGGCCAGAGCACATGGCCAAGAAACTACCTGAGCTTCAGCCAGGTAGAACAAAGGCCAGGTGGATTCAAACCGGCCACCAATCCTGTACCTAGGTTTCTCCCAGGGAACCTATGAAATGTAAATAGACTTCTAATAGCCTATCAGGCCAGTTGGGTGAGGTCAGGGGATTGTCCCTGACCAGCATAAAAGGAGGGCTTGGAGCCCTGGGTTGTATGCTTCATCCGGACCAGCAATAAAGATCTAGCTGTTTCACTATTCCATGGACTCCCGACTCCAATACTTATCATTTTGTGTTGCTCTCACTGAGCATCCTCTGTTGAAAATCAAGATCAGAAGTGTCTGGCTGTTAGGGATGCTGCTGACGAACTGAGATAAACTTTCTGAGCCAAGATTGTATATATGAAGTGGAATCTGAGTAGCAAGAGGAGAGAAAGCTTGATGGGAAAATGGCTGAAGGAGTGGAAAAAGAATTTTTGGCTGCTGTATGTTTATTTGATTGTATTACAAGTTCGCATTCTTGTAAATAAATGTTTTAAACATGCCTCTTTGAATCCCATCTTTTAAAGTACGTGTTCAGTACGTGTTCAGCTGGGAGTAGTTCTCCTTTTTTGCTTGCTAGGTTTAAGCAGGAGTAGTCCAGCTAGGCAAGCCCCCTTCCCTTTAAAGACGGCTCTTAAACCTCAAAGATGCTTTATGCAACAGTAGAAAGTGCAATTTGAATGACAGAAGTACAGACCCTACATATCAACAAATCACACGCTAGTTTACCCATCAATCATACTCCCTCCATTATGCTGCAGGGATGCTGTCTTTTTCAAAAAATTGCTTGCATATATTTTATATATTCCTATTTCAGCTTATTTTTAAAAAAATGACATTTGTAAAAGAGTTACGAAAGTGGCTCAATGACCGCGCGAAGGCTTGCCAACTTCCAGGTAGAGCCTGGCAATCTCCTGGAATTGTAGCTGATCTCCAGATGGCAGAGATCAGTTTTCCTGGAGAAAATGTCTGTTTGGAGGGTGGACTCCAGGGGGGCATTATACCTGTTGAGGCCTTCCCCTTCCCTGCCCTCCAGGTATTGTCCAACACGGAGATGGCAACCCTACGAGAGAGGTGTTTTGTGAAATCACAGGCAGGGGGGCTACCTAAGCCCATTGCAGTGCCCTTTCCCCCTTATTGTTCTAATCTCTCTGCAGACCCACAGGGCCATTTTTGAAAGTATTCACCTCAGGAGAGGTAAATGTATGTTTGAACTCAATGCAGCTCCAACTTGGTCTCATTGCTTTGAAAATGTTACATCTACTGGTGCCACATCCGTTGGCAGTGTATGCCATAAGTTAATTATAAGAAAATATGCCTGAGGAAGCGGCTCCCAATGGTATAGAATATTTAATTACTAATGGTTTGCCGACAATGTATCATTTTTTTTTCTAGGATCAGGAGATTGTACAAACAATCCGGTGACTGTACGAGCATGTGATGGTTTTTAAAAAGCCAGTTCTAGGGCAGCAAATAGATCTATTGCAACACAGGAGTTAGGTAAGGAAATATGAAACAGCGCTGCGTTCACTCCCCCTCCACCTCCAGTTATGACTAAAATAGGTTTTGCTTAAGCCTTAAGGGAAGGTGACTGAATGTAAAATGTCTTGTTTGTCTATGCCTATCTCATAGCTTCATGACCTGAAAAAAAGGTTTTTAATCTCTGCTTTCCACAGCGTTTCTTTACCACTATAGATTGGGTGGCTTTTCTGAATAATACTTGGAATTGTGCTACCATTGGCCACCGTAATGTTGCCTCATCCTGGCAATCTCTACCATGATATAGCCGTTATCAGTGATTGTGTGGGGTCTCTTCACATGGATGTTTCCCAGGGGGTTGGGGAGCCAACGTGCCATGGTTCTGCTTCAAGACTCCTCACGTCCTCGTTTTTCATTCGTCGTCATTCAGAGATTTCCTTGTACTTTCTCAAATCACCTTGGATCCAATTTGAGAAAGCTCAGAGAAACAACGAAGGAAACTCATAAAGGCAACATATTTTTAAAAATGAGGTCATGAGGAAGCCTGGAGTAAAACAGCTGCCGTTCAGCAGCCAAACTATGGAAAAACCTCTGGGTAAAAAGACTGTCAGGGTCCCATGCCCTTGTAGCGGTAGCTATTGCGTATTTTTCCTGCTGATTTTCAAGCACTCTCCAACTGTCAGTGAACTCTCTCTGCTTAAAGTTACTTTGGTCTTTGACATTTAATTGAAACAATAAATGAAAAGTTAGATTAATTGCTTTTTAATAGAGGTTAAGAGTTGAGATCGGCTTTCTTATCTTACTATATCAGCTGTAACTCATGTACTTCCTGACTGGCTCATTTGCACTTGTGCTGATCATCTTATATTGAGCCAAGAACCAATCAGTCATCTAGATAATAATCTCATGATTATGACAGAACAAATTCAGAAAAAGATAAAATTTATATTTTTCTATAAATATGCACTCCTGTGGTAAGCAAATCAGATTTCTTTGGATGGAAGTCTCAAAAGATTAGGTGAGATTTCTGGGTGTTTGTGACTTGGGTTTTTTAATCTATATATCTAATTTTCAATAGTCCCCTCTGTGTGTGGATACTTATTTCCACAGATAGGGGGCACACTCTCCCCAACAGCTTTTCCATAGACTCACTTCCAAGCCCAAACCTTATCCTCCCAAGGGTCCACCCCCAAATCTCCAGGAATTTCCCAACATGGAGCTGGCAACCCTAAGAGGAACTGATCTGTATTTGGGCAATCTGTTGTTATTCCTGGAGAGCAGTTGCTGCCACTGCTGCTGTGGGAGGGAGGAAGTAGGTGGGAGGCCAGGAGAGTGACGGGTCAGAAAGAGTGATGGGGTGGGGGCAAAAAGGAAGTGACAGATGTGGAGGGGGGGAGAGAGAGAGAGTAAGAAAAGGGGTGGCAGGAAGCAGGGGCGTTGAGTTTTAAAATCCCTGGGGGGGGGCGGGGGCTCTTGCATGCACGCACGCTCCCTGCCCCCACTGCCACCTCTTCCCCCCCCCGGCCTGGCCACTCCTGCCTCCATCCCTTTCTTCCTCCCTCCCTCCATCCAGGGGCCAGCTGGGCAAATGCCCAGCGTGCTGGTGTCACCCGGAAGTGACGCCATCACGCTGGGCATGTTGCTAGGGCGACGCTCTAGCAATCGCCCCGAAACTCTATAGTTTTGGGGCGATTGCTAGAGCGTCGCCCCAGCAACGTGCCCAGCTGGCCCCTGGACGGACAGAGGGAGGGACGGAGGCAGGAATGGCCAGGCCAGGGGGGAGAGGTGGCGGCGGTGGCCGGCAGGCAAGTCTAGGAAGGGCCCGGGGAGGCATGGCGGCAGGCACTCCATTTTGCCAGGGGGGGCTCAGTCCCCCCCCCAGGAAATTTCAGGGGGGGCTCGAGCCCTCCCGTAGTTGACGCCTATGGCAGGAAGGAGAAAGAGTATGAGAGAAGTAGGGGGAGATGGGAAGAAGCAGAGGTGGGGGGGAATAGGAAAGGCACTCTTGCAAGTTTCTTGCGGGCCCCTACTTGTAATCCCTAAATGCAGCGAGACAAAAACTTGAAACCTAGTTTGCTTTTTAACTTTTACTCCCTATAATATGATTAACCCATAATAGGAACTTTGGTAATTTTAGTACTTATTTTTACATTAATTGTACAGTTGTACAATTGTACAGTTACCGTATTTTTCGCTCCATAAGACGCACCTGACCATAAGACGCACCTAGCTCTGCTCGGTGCCGTGGCTTGGGAAAGGTGAGGGGGGTTTAAGACGCACACACTTTTCCCCCCACTTTTTTTTGGAGAAAAAGTGAGTCTTATGGAGCAAAAAATACGGTAAATTTTACATTCCTGTGTTGCATAATAAAGAAAACGATTTCTTTTCTCAATAAAAGATTAAAGTCTCTAAAGGTTTTTAGTCCGTTGTGCTGGTTATAGTTCAAATAATCAAAACCACCCCTTCCTTACTTGTATTTTCAGATGCAAAATTAATTATCACCCTTTAATATCTGATTTGATACCTGGATTTGATTTGACATCTGATCTCTCCACTTTTACACAGTATTTTATGATTTTATTCTGTGTAATTTTAACATTGCTTTAACTGTATGATATTAATTGATGTAAACCGCCCTGAGCTCATTTATGGGGAGGGTAATAATAATAAACCTAATAATAATGATGATGATGATGATGATGATGATCCTTTATTGGCATAACATACAGAAACATATGACTTACTTTGCAAAGAATACTGAATGCCTTCTTGAAGTTTTATACAGAAATTTTGCTACAATTTCAATTATTACATGATTCTGGGTTGTCAGCAAAAAAATTAATCTTACATTTATCAAGTTTCCATGAATACTTTTTCAACCAGGGCTCAATAAATATAAGGCGCAAGTCTGAACAGAAAGTACTTGAAAGAAACACAGGCTATCTCCCGCTTAGTTTCTGGCCGTAGACATACGGCAGAACAAGGCGGGGGGGATTACCCCCGCCATGCGGCGTTCGCACGCCACCGCAAGGAAGCCGCCCGCAGCGTCCAGATTGCAGACAGCTTCCAGCAGCGGCATCTGAATGCCGTGTGGCTCCCCCGCCCGGCGCGTGTTCACACCCACCGGAAGCGGGTGGAACGAGCGTTGCAGCAGCCGGGACACCACTTTGAAGTGGTGCCCAGCTGCTGCGGGAGGAGCGCGGCACCAGACGCATTGCATCCGGGCCGCCTCCTCCGGGCAGATGCGGCAGTCTGAACGGCCGCTCTGCCTCCGCTTTTAAAGTGGAGGCAGAGTGGGCCAGACTGCCAGTCTGTCCTTGGCCTCTATCTCCCGCTTAGTGCAAGAACACAATCTACTGTGGAATGGGGTTTTTTTTGGAATCTCCCATATAATACTGCTGATGGCAACACATTAAACCTGGCTAACATGTATGCTCTGCATTGCCCCAGGATCGTTAAACAAGTTAGATATTCAGCCCTATGCCCAAAAGTTAAAAGCCCTAAATTAAGAGGTGAGCATCTACTCTTTGCAAGGCTCTCAAGAACCTGCCTCTCAATGTCAACCAGTCTTTTGCCTAATCAGCATAAAAGCTGACTTTTCTGTATACAGACAGATCTCCAATATCAAGCCTAACTGAATTGATTTTTTTCTTCTATATGACAAGGTCACATAGAAGACTGGGACTCCATTGACATGTAGGCAATAAGACTACTGTAATCTCTTCAAAAGTAGGTGTAACCAGAATTCAATGGCAATAATCCATACTCTAGTTTCAAGAAGTCTTTGGTTTGTTTCTAAACACATAGGCGCGTATGGCACTCATGAGAGTAGGCCCAAAATCTTGCGAAGAAAATTAGACTGAATTATTTCCATGTCCTTATTAAAGGCGAATATAAATCAAATAAATAAGTCCTGCAGAACTCTGCTGCTAAGCATTTTGCACAGTGTGTATGTTAAGTGCGGTCAAGTCTTTCCAACTCATGGCGACCCTATGAATTAATTATCTCCAAAATGTCTCATCGTTAACAGCCTTGCTCAGGTCTTCAAAACTGAGGGCCATCATGGCTTTCTTTATTGAGTCAATACATCTCATGTTGGGTCTTCCTCTTGTCCTCCTGCCTTTAGCTTTTCCTAGCTTCACTGTCTTCTCCAGTGACTCTTGTCATCTCATCATATCACCAAAGAACAATAGCTTCAGTTAAGTCATTTTAGCTTCCAGGGAGAATTCAGGCTTGATTTGATCTAGAACCCATGTATTTGTCTTTTTGGCGGTCTACAGTATCCATAAAACTCTCCTCCAACACCACATTTCAAATGAATCAGCTTTCTTTCTGTCAGCTTTCTTTACTGTCCAGCTTTCACACCCATACATAGCAATGGGAAATACTATGGTATCAATTATCCTGATCTTGGTCATCAGTGACACATCCTTACACTTAAGAGTCTTCTCTAGCTCCTTCATGGCTGCCATTCCCAGTCTCAGTTTCCTTCTGATTTCTTGGTTGTGGTTTCCCTTTTGGTCAATGATGAAGCCAAGGAATAGAAAATCTTGAACAATTTCCATTTCTTCATTGTCAGCCTTAAAGTTGTATAATTCCACAGTAGTCATTACTTTCGTTTGCTTCATGTTCACCTGTAAAATCCTGTTTTGGCACATTCACTAGGAATCATTTCAAGTCTTCACTATTTTCTGCCAATAATGTGGTGTCACCTGCAAATCTCAAATTGATAATGTTCCTTCCACCAGTTTTCACTCCACCTTCATCTAAGGCCCAATTTACACTTCCCCTCTGAAGTAGATTGACTGCTGTCTTTTCCCAAGCTCATTTCACGCTGGTTTCAAATTTCACTCCAGGGGGTCTGAAGAGTACTAAGCAACAGCATTTGTTTAAAGCAGTATAATGCTAGCTTGACCACAGGAGGGCAATTAATGGATGTAAACAATGATTTATAAACTAGAACAAGTATGGTTCGAAACTAGAAACAGGTATAGACAGGTTTTTTTAAAAACTAGAATGATTCTAGCGGGAAAGTCAGATGTAAATCTGACCTAAATCTAATTCAGTTTACATAGGCAAAGCCTTTTAAAATTGTTTAGTCCAGATCCTCTGATTGGATGAGGGAGTGAACTTCTTGTTACAATCCTATTGGACAGTAACCATAACATCAAACAAAACAGCCCTCCTCACATTTTTAGAAACTTTTTGATTGATTATGTAATCTACATGCATTTTTGTTATCTTCAGAGAATGATAATTGCTCCCCATTAAAAGGGTATATAAGTACTCCCACACTGGATTGGTCTAAAGCTGAGGTCCCTCAACCTTTTTGAGCCTGTGGGCACATTTGGAATTCTGACATAGGGTAGTAGGTACAACCATAAAATGGCTGCCACGGGAGACAGAGTCAACCACAAAACATCAGGGAGTGAGGTTATACATAACTCTTACATTAAGTCTTCGATATTTCAGGCAGAAGCTCTGCTTAACAGAACTGTTTAAGTGAACATATTGTCTAAAAGTATTTTCTTGCTCAAATACAACTTACCTTCAGTCACACAGTGAAAATCCTGGTGTTGTGGTGGCAGTGTTGCCAACCCAATGTTGTTGTTTTTAATCTACACAGCCAATCAGTTTTCCAGTGGCCAGTCAGAATCCCTGCTGGGCAAGAGCACTATTGGGCCCTGCACACTTTTTAAAAATAGCTGGCAAGCCTCAGGAAAGGTGTCAGTGGTGCCCACTGGGGACAAGGTTGCCAGGTCCCCCAGGCCACCCCCAGGGGATGGGGGGGAAAACAGGGTTGCCAAATCTAGGTTGGGAGACTCCTGGAGGCATTGGGGACAGAGCCTGGTGGAGGGCAGGGACCTCAGTGGGGTACAATGCCATGGAGTCCACCCTCCAAAACGTCCATTTTCTCCAGGTGAACTGATCTCTGTAGTCTGGAGATGAGCTGTAATTCCAGGGGATCCCCAGGTCCCAGCTGGAGGCTGGCATCCCTAGCTGGGGACTCCTGGCTTACAGACATGAAACCATATGAAGTCACCTTAAGTGGAATTCACATGCGCCACAAGTTTTCATCCTTCATTCCGTTGTTGTTGTTGTGCATATGTGAAAAGCAGGAAGGCAGTTCTAAAGGCACCAATATCAGCTTCGTGGCATGTGAAAAACAACCAGTTTTAAAATAAGCCTGTAGCGGATTTCTAAGTTGATTAACATCCATGCAGACAAGTTGATTTCTCATCACATTTCAGCCAACATGATCTTTATAATGGATCTGTTATTTCAGATGTACACTATGAGAGCATAGTCTGGTCTTATCAGTTCGGAAGGATAGTGACACTGCAAAGCTTAGAGATTAGCTCCTAGGGCCAAACTAGAAGACATGTTTTCCTTGTGTTTACCATGGGGACACCACCCCCATTTTAAAGTTATTGAAAAATGTGAGATCCTGATTAGGCTTGCTGTGCAGTGGGCAAAGGAGCTCTTGTTCCCCCCACCATGACTTTTCAAGTGCTGAAACTGTTAGGGAGTGGTGGTGGCCATTTTAGCACTTGAAAATATGCAGGGCATGGGAATAAGAGCATCAGCTCACAGGCTCTCGCGGAATTTTAAAATCACTTTAAAATGGTGGAAGTAACACCGTGGTAGACATGAGGATACTGCCACTTCTAGCCTGGCCCCTGATCTTGCTACTCAGTATCCTTTAAATCCTACAAGGAAGCCTTATATATATTACATTTTTATATATACACAATATATAAAAGATGCATGCTCCAGGGCAGGAGAGGGGGTGCACAAAGCTGATAAATTCTTTTTTGTTTTTTTAAAGAAAATTTGGTGATAAAGTGGTAGGCTAGTGCTGCAATGCAGAAGAAAGCCCTGATGAACGTGGCACCTGGTTATTTCTCCTACAGCAAGTCTCCACCCTGTCCTTTGTGTGCCTTCTGGTAAGGGGTGCCATTAGCAAGACAATACTTACTCCCAGCTAAAACGTACTGTGACTTATGAAAACCATAGCTACAAAGCATATTAAGTAACAGCAGAAATCCGAGTATCCTTAGTGTGATGCATTAGTAGAACAGAACAATATTTGCCAGAACTGTGCTGGGATAATTGATCGGTTCTAAGTGGCAGAAAGAACGCTGATTATATGGTGTGGGAGATTTATATAAAAGTTCATATGGAAATTATAGATCATGGGTTTTCTTTCCTGCTATAAATTATATTGTTTGGCAACTGAGATAAATGGCTTTTTCTTACAGAATACTGCTGTGGGTGGAGAACTGGGGATCTAGAATTCCCAGTTTCCATTTATTTTAATTAACTTGTTAGCTTTAAAAATATCAAAGCTGACGGCTGAACCTGGGATCTAAGGAGAATTTGAAATTGGGGGAATTGCAAACTCATTCAGCTCTCTATTTTGGCCAGTTTTTTCAGTGGTGTCACCTTGCCTTCAGAATGCCCTTCCCTTTGAGTGGGGCTGCCATCTGCCCATACCCAGCATCTGCCCACAAATCCACTTGCTTGCCCACCCAGAAGTGATGTTTCTCCCACTGAGACAATAAAAAGGCCTGGTGTGGCAACCCTGCCTTTGAGGCTCACCAGATGCCTACTTTACTTACTTTTTGGAGCCACACCTGGATATTTATTGTTACCCAGATGTTCAAGTGAGAGGGTCCCATTTTTCAAAGCTATTTTTATGATCTTATTCTAGCCTGAGAATTGTTTTAGTACTTTCTTTTTCTGCAGCTGATGACTGTTGTTTTCTGTTGTTTCTATGATTCTGGATTGTTTTCAACCATTTGTTTTATTTTTGATCATTCTTATCTGCTGGTTTATATGATTTTATTTCATTATTTTTTCTTTGTGAGCCACTCTTAGCAGGCCTGTGGAAAACTGGCATTTACATTTTCTAAATATGCACACTTGAACACTGTTATGCAAAAAAAGAAAAAGAGGAGGAGATTGGATTTATACCCCACCCTTCACTACCTGAAGGAGTCTCATAGTGGCTTACAATCTCCTTGCCTTTCCCCTCTCCACAACAGAGACCCTCTGAGGTAGGCAGGGCTGAGAGAGCTCTTTCGAGAACTGCTCGTGAGAGAACAGCTCTGAAAGAGCTTGTAACTGACCCAAGGTCATGCCAGCAGCTGCAAGTGGAGGAGTGGGGAATCAAACCCGGTTCTCCCAGCTTTGAGCCTGTGCTCCTAACCACTACATCAAACTGGCTCACAAGAGAATGTCACTTCTTTGGTATACAAGTTTTACATTCATATTACAGAGCTGATTTAAAGAAAAGCCCATTTGAGACTCACAGGTCCAGATACCCGTAGCATAAAACCCAGTATACTGTGAGAGAGCCAAACCCCACAGCTGCCTGATACTTATGCAAAGCAGCTAACAGATAACATCAGCCACTCATATATTGCTTAGGAAGGAGGACAACTAACATACTGCATGAGAAATAAGCTTCTACTCACATTTGTGGGACAGGAGAACATCAAAAGAATCTGCCCATCTTGTAGTTTCTTCTGTTGATAACCTTCTGGGAAAAATAAAATGGCAGTCAGGAGCAATTATGGGGTGAAGGTGACAAGGGGGACTAGGGAATAATGTTTGAATACCCAAAGGCCATTGTCAGAAAGCCCAAATTCTGTGACTGTGCAAAATGAGAAGTCAGTCCATGCTTCATTTGGCGCCATCTTTTTTTGTGTGTACAATTTGGAAGTCTGTGGCTTTTGTAAACCGTTGAACAGCAGATTAGACTGCAGAAGCAGAATTGGTTTATGACAGGGGACTTCTGTCTACAGCTCTAGAGCCAAATATGGTTTAGGATTTGAGTTGCCAACCTCCAGGTGGGGCTTGGAGACCTCTTGGAATTTCAACCCATCTCCAGATACAGAGATTAGTTCCCCTGGAGAAAATGGATGCTTTGGAAGGTAGACTCTATAACACTGTACGCTGCTGCGGTCCCTGTCCTCTCAAGCTGCATCACCAAATCACCAGGTGTTTCCCAACCTGGATCTGGCCACACTATCCACCCCCCCTCTGCTCGTGGCCGGGGGGACCTGGCAACCCTGCCCCCAGTGGGCACCACTGACACCTTTCCTGAGGTTTGCCAGCTGTTTTTAGAAAGTGTGCAGGGCCCAATAGTGCTCTTGCCCAGCTGGGATTCTGATTGGCCACTGGAAATCTCATTGGCTGTGTAGATTAAAAACAACAACACTGGTTTGGCAACAATGCCACCACAACACCAGGATTTTCACTGTAGGGACTCTGAAATGGAAGGGAGCAGGCTGCTTCTCGACTTACTTCAAAGCCCGGTTGGGCTTATCCAGGAGGATAGCTGTGAAGTCGCTGCATGAATCTGATTTGTGAGACAGGCAGCCTAGGCGAGTCCTCATCCCTCTGTTTCTGCAGTAAGTCATGCAAAGTAGGGGAACAAATGGGAGAGAAGGAGAAGGGGTAACACATCAACAGCATAGCATACAAACATAAGAAGAGTCCTGCTAGATCAGAGCAGAAGTCCACCTAATCCAGCTTTCCCTTAACAACAGAGGCCAGCATGATGCTTGCAAGAACTCTACAAGCAGGGCATGAAGGCGACACCCCTCCTGTTTGTTGTCTCCAGAATCTAATGTTCAGAGAGGCCTCTGCACATGGAGGTTTCATTTAGCTATCATGGCTACCAGCTATTGATTTCCTCCATGAATTGGATCCTTTTTAAAAACCAACTCCACTATGGCCCTCCCAACATTCTCCAGCTATGAATGCCGTAAATTAATTATCTAGTACATTTTCATCCTGCCCTTTCTCCAAGGAACTTGGGGCAGTTCATGGTTCCTCCTTCCTCATTTTATTCTCACAGCAACCCTGTGATGCATGTTGGGCAGAGACAAGGATGCTCAAACCACCACTGGTCCAGCTCATGTCCTGTTTGCCAGTCACAATCAGGCAACCAGTTTTTCAACAGACTGTTGTGGTTCTTCGGTAGGTTGCTTTAGGAAACCCCCCCCCCTTAATATACAATGCAGTGCCATTAGCTTTGCATGTCTGTGCAGTCTTATGCAGCCTGATGGAGTCCTACTCCCCTCCCCCATCATTGCTGCACTGTTTTGCTGTCTGCATTGCAGCAGACAATAGTTTAAGTTAAATCAGTCACAAATCAGTCATAAATAAATGTTGTTGGAAGTTGGGGGAGTGCATTGTCACACAATGTTACTTCCAATGTTACTTCCAATGTTACTTCCAGTGAAAATCAGAAGTGACATTATTATGTCAGGGATGACGTTCCAGAAGTTGACTCTAGATTTAATGTACTGACATCACTTCCAAATTTCACTGTGTGCGAGGGATGCCAGCCCCCAGGTGGGACCTGGAATTATAGCTCAACTCCAGACTGCAGGGATCAGTTTTCTCTCAGCAAACAGATGCTTTGGAGGTTGGACTCTGGCATTGTACCCCACTGAGGTCCCTGTCCTCCCCAGACTGTATCCCCAAATCTCGAGGAGTCTCCCAACCTAGATCTGGCAACCCTACCCCCCATCCTTTGACAGTGGCCAGGGAGGACCTAGCAAACCTACTATGGGCCTGTCCCCCGTCCCCACACAACTCCTCCTGGGGGGTTGCTGGCTGCAGCTCGCAACCCTAATCCTGACTTCTAAACAAGGTCTTGAGAATGTCAGGTTAGACTTCTGTTTCTCTGTAGTAACTGCAGAGAAAAGCTTGAAACCAGAAGCTACTTTAAATTTATGCTTATTTTTGAGTCATTATTACAATTAATTAAACCAACCAAATGCCTTTTTAAAAATTGTGGGTTTTTTTTTGGTGTGCCTGTATGTGTGTATGTGTCTGTGTTTGCATGCCTGAAAGTCATGGTGACTTCTGGTGACCCCTAGTGGGGCCTGGATGTTTCAGAGAGGTGGCTTACTATTGTCTGCCTCTACGTCCTGAGCCCTGGTATTCCTTGGAGGTCGCCCTTCGAACTACTTGCCAGGGTTGGCCCTGCTTAGCTTTTGAGATCTGACAAGATCAGGCTTGCCTGGGCTATCCAGGTCAGGGCAACCAAGTGCCTTTTTGAAAACATTAAGTTAACATTAATTAAAATTAATTAAACCAACCAAGTGTAGTTTTTAAACAAACTTTGCAATGTCTTAAAAGTGACCTTGTCATTTTTTTTTTAAAGCTACTCTTTCTGTTCAGATATTTATACCCAAAGCAGCTTACAGTATCACCCTCCAGTCTTCCCTATTTTATCCTAACAACGGCCCTTTGAGGTAAGCTAAACTGACAGAGAGTGAAGAGCCCAAGGTCACCTAGTAAGCTTCCATGGCACAGTGGGGATTTGAACCTGGGTTTCTCAGCACCTAGCCTGACACTTTAACCTCTATTCTGGAACATCTCTTTTTTGGAGAGATGCAACTGGAAAAGCCTGTGGGCCAAGATCAATTTCTCATTTGCTCTTGGTTGATCTATGCACATGGTGTTGTGTTTCTTTGAAAACATTTTCCAGCCACCCAAAGTCGTCCACACTAACCCAGTGTTTTAAGTGATTTACATGACAGAACCTCATCTCTCTTATTACATAAAGGTGATTATTACATTATTATTATTACATAAATAATTACATAAAGGTGGTTCAGAACGCTTAGGCACGCTTTCTAAAGGAAGGCAAATGAATCAACAAAAGTATATTTTGAAGGGAATCTCCCCTGTGGAAACGAAGAAAAACTAAATTAAAAATTAAAGACGCCTAGGCCCATTAAAAGCGCTAATTATGGTGATTAAGAGCTTACATGATGTATGATCAATGACCCATTTATTTCACACACTTTGCAGAGGTAAACCCAGGCTTCAAACTAAGTGTACACTTAGCAGACAGTTGCAACCATTTACAGCTCCCTTAAGCGTGAACCTCTACAATAAATATACTTGCTACTTTCATGGAAGGGCTATGAATCATGAGCTTATTAAAGCTCAGTTCCATTTCCACTTCAGCCACAAGTAGCACAAGCAAAAACATTTGCTGAAACCACTAGAACAAGGGACATACAGCCATCACCTGGTGCAATTCTAAACAGAGTTGCACCTTTGACTTTAGTGGATGAACACGGTCTAGGATTGCACTGTGTAGTTTTCTGCCTCCTCGAAAAACTCAGCACCTTGCCCATACAGTAGTCATCATCCCTATTTTCAACCTAGTGACTGTATTACATGTTACATGGGAGATCGGGGATTGACAGTGCAATCAGAAGTAAATCCGGTTGCCCTTCAATGGGACTCTCTCCCTAGTTAGTGTGCTAAAGACTGCAATGAAAATCACAAAGGAATAACAGTGTACAAAACAAAAAAAGCAGTTGCTGAAAAGCACCACTGCAAAAATACATCTACACCATACTAATATATATGTTTACACTTTGTGAATATAAAACGCAATGATGAAACAAGAATCCGGCAGTCTTCCTGTTTCAAGGAGAGCCGTTGTCTTCAGCTGATTTTTGTGATGGTATCAAGAGACCTTTACATCTCTGCATATGAAGCAATATATAACAACATGGGCATGCTAAATTAAATCTGGTGTGCAGAAAAATCCTAAAAGTTAAAAAAAACACTTTTGGGGGGGATATTTAAATCCCCCCAAAAGTTAAAGAGCATTCCCTGCACATGCGCAGGGAACACTCTGGGAACTGCCGGGGCAAGCAGGGGCGGGGGGAAGAGAGATTGGTGAGGTCTGCGGCTCTGCCCCGCACGGGCCTCGCCGGGGCAGGGGGGGGAGAAAGGATGGTGAGGCCCGCACAGTGCAGAGCCGTGGGCCTCGCCAGGGCAAGCCGGGGTGGGGGGGAGAAAGGATGGCTCCTTCTCTCCCCCCCTGTGGATCCCGCGGGTCCCGCCTCTTGTTATGTTATAATGTATTTAGTGATAATACATTATTAAAGGGTTCAGTGTTTTAAGTGTTGTTAAGTTTAACTGACTACCCAAATATGAGGATAGTTCTATCTACTGTAACTGTATGAAATTGTTTGTTCTTTCATATACTACAGGATTTGTTTTCTACCTTCAACTTCCCCCCCCTCCCCACCTTCCAGCCAGCAAAAATTAAGATCCATGTGCTATGGTAGCATAGGATGCAGCAGTCTGCAGTTCTTTCTCTATTGTATATGCTCCCAAATTTTCATACAGAAAATGAAGACATTTATATTTTTAAATTCCATAAAAAGGCCAAATAGTACAATTTTGTATGCTGTGTCATAAATGATGTCATTTTGTTAAATCAGTGAACTGTTTAGGTTTCATAGGAAAGTAAATACTGAATATGTTTCCATTCCTCCCCTCTAATTCTCTTTACTTAAAAAAAAAATCCTGCACACATTCCTCCTCCCCAGGGTTCCGCCTCCCCCACCCCCCGTGGCTTCAACATTTCCAGAAATTTTCTGGAATTTGTTTCACAGTCTGGGAGCTAATTTAGAGAAGAACAGACCCTAGTAGACACCAAACGGACCATCTTAAGCAGGGTAGCAACTAGAAGGCAGCGAATCACAGGTATCCTCTTCAACTGAAAAAGCATTCCAAGCTATGTCCTACCAAACCATGAGGGGACTGTGCGGGGGAAGGGAACTACATAGATTTCTTGAAATGCAGTCTCCCTACCCAGGTCATTCTTTGTGAAACCCTTTTCTTTGTGAAACCCTCAGTACATTTCCGATACAGAATCCCCAGTATTTCCTAGAACACACTATTAAAAACCATTGTAACCACATCATACGGCTCCCTAGGTCCAAAATCGCAACATGCTCTTGATTCCCCTTTGAGCCTCATAAGACTTTCTTCTGTTAACTTTATCGTGAAACAGCCAGCAAAAGCTTTTCATCACTGCACAGTTAAATATAAAGTGACATTTCTCGATGCCATATGGGAAGATGCTGCAGAGAGCTTTGGCACTGTCCCTGAGATAATTTGCACAGAGCCCACTTCTCCCTTCTGTTGTAATCACTCTTCAATGGCTTCTATTTATTGAACATTTTTAAATGTAATTTTAGAGCAAATCTAAATGTTAGGTGAATAAGATGATTATCTCCCTAGCACTGGGCAGCTTGCCTCATAACATTTAGAACGAGAGAACCTTTAGCGTGCCCGCCAGCATTTGTTGGAGGAAAATAAGTACCAGGGTTGTTTAAGATGTGCACAACAAATTCTTAGAACAGGTAGGAGCGGGAAAGCCAGATGAATAAGCAGTATAGTCTGGTCTCCTTTCTAATCAGAGGATTTAGAAAATGGCAACTAAATTCATTTTTCTACAAAGGCAAATGCTTTTGGGGGGGGGGGGGAGCTGTCAACCAATTAAAAAATTTTTGGGTAGGTGAATCATCTGCCTTTTTAACCAATTAGGTTTAAATAATTATGAATGTTACCAGTGTGTTAACACAGTTGCCCTTTTAGAAGGACCCACTATTACAGGGAAAGAACTGAATCAAATATTTATTATTTTATTTATTTATTTGGATTTATACCCCGCCTAGCCAGCAAGGCGGGGACAGGAGAAGTAGTACTAGATCTAATTGACAGGATGCTCATAAGTAACAGGGACTGGATGGTAGAACCCTGAGGGTTCTTAAGGTATTTAAATGGGACATCTGTTAAAAACAGATATGCAGGTTGCCTGTAAAACTGACCTCCCTTCCAAGGGACTAGAAGGTGGCTAATGTTAACACCAAGTTTTAAATACGGATCCAGAAAGGTAAAGCCTGCTTACCTAACCTGTTCTGGGTGGAACAGAATTATTAAGCAGCATAGAGAAGCAAACCCTACCATGAAAGAATTAATATAGCTTCCATGAAGGGATCTCTTACCTCACCAACCTTTTAGATCTCTTTGAGGATGAACAAACACTTGGACAAGGATAACCTGGTAAACATTATATACTTCGACTTCCAAAGAGCTTTTCAATAAAGTCGTTTACAAAAAGCTCCCTAGTAGTCATAAGATAAGAAGAACAGCCTGTCACAGACTAGGAAATGGTTACATGACTGGAAATAGAGATTAAGAGTTCTGTCTTGGACAGTTCTCTGAAAGGAGGAATGTAAGAAGTGGGGTTCCACAGCAATTGGTGTCAGAACCAGGGCTATTTAATTTGTTCATAAATGATGTGGAACTGGGGTTGGGCAGCAGCCAAGTTGGTGGAGGAGACCTGCTTATTCTGGATGGTGAAAGCAGACTGCTAGGAATTCCAAAAGGATCTCTCCAGACTGGGTGAGGTTCAAATGTGACTACATATAAAGGTTCAGTGTATGTACAAAACAACGGACACTGGGGTGGAAAATCCTAACTGTAACTGTACGAGAATGGCATTTGAGCCAGTAGTGATATCTTCGGGCCATGGTGGATAGTTTGATGGAGATATCAACTCAACGGCTCTCTGCAGATGCTACACTGATATTCTGTTAGTGCAGTGGCCAGCACTCTCATATGTGCAGCTGATGGGCTCCCATATCGTGTAATGGAACACTAACATAATATCTACAGAGGATAACCGTTTGGCAGTCATGAAAATGCTTTCATTGCACTACAGCCATATTTCACCTCCTGGATTGTCTTGCCCACACAAGAAAAACCAGTTGCAAATGATCACTATGGTGTATCACAACACAATACCCAACAAGGTGCAGCCACAGCCTTGGCTGGCTTTGAAAGGGTACTAGACAAAGTCATAGATGGCTGGCCGATGATCATTACAGTGGAGCCACAATGGAATCTCCACGTTCAGCAGCATTAACTTAATGAACACCTGTGCTGCGGCAGCAACATAGTGAAGGCCAGGGGTCCGTTGGGGCCGGAGCGAGGCGGAGCAAAGCTCCGCCAGCTCTGGACTGGCCACTAGGGCAGCCATGGGCTGAATCAGATTCTCTAATCTGATTCAGCCCGCTGCCGAATTGCTGCCGAAATTCGGCGGCAACTTTAAAAGCAACTGGAGGGGAGGGGGTTTGAGGGAGAGGCTCCAAACTTGCAGGGTAGCTGCTGGGGCCTCTCCTCGAAATACCCACCACATTTCAAGAAGATTGGACCAGGGGGTCCAATTCTATGGGCCCCCAAACAGGTTGTCCCATCCCCTCCATTGTTCTCTATGGTGGGGAAAAATGTTACCTTTTTCCCTCCCATAGAGAACAATGGAGGGAATGGGGGCAACCTGTTTGGGGGCCTGTAGAATTGGACCCCCTGGTCCAATCTTCTTAAAACTTGGTGGGCATTTCGAGGAGAGGCCCCAGCAGCTACCCTGCAAGTTTGGAGCCTCTCCCTCAAACCCCCTTTCCTCCAGCCCCTCATATACCCTATGAGTTTTTGCCATTGATTTCAATGGCCCATAGGGTATAATGGGGCTGAAACTGATATTCCCTTTCTGACACACTTCTGGTGATGTCAGGGGACATGACATATGCTAATGAGGTATGCTAATGAGTTATGCTAATGAGCTCCTGCACCTCTTTTTCTATGAAAGGACCCCTGGTGAAGGTTTAGACCTTGTTGTAGGTCTTCCAGGGGAATTTGGCTACTGGTCTGAACTAGTGCAGGTGCTCTTACGTAAGCAAAGGGCAGTTTTCCCCATTTTTACTCCTTAATATTCTAACACACGACGGCCAAAATAGCTTCAAAGAAATAAGCAAGCATTTCTTTAACGGGGCCCACAAAAAAGCAGCCATCACCATTTCAAAACTGGCTTCCCAAATGATAATCTTCCAGAGCTGCAGTGGGTTAATCCACCAATTACTGTTTAAGGGCTTGCAGCCCTTATATTTTTTTCACATATAGATATCACATGTTTCTCCCCTTTCCTGACACACAGCATCTTGCAAAATGCCGCAAATGTCTTCAGGACTTCAAGGTTTAGTAAGCAGCCGCAGAGCCGTGAAATCCAGTTCACAAACAGAGCAGATTATATTTGGCCACCCAGATAGGAGTGTCACTACATGGCCAGTCAGCCACAGCACTGGGCCACTTTGTTATGGGAATGCAGCAAGTACGCTCAGAAGGAAAACAATGGCCATGTCTGTAAAATGGGTACATGGGGGGGGTGCACCCTTTTGCTGGCAATGCCCACATATGGATATGTTACCTAACTCCAATGGGTGAAGTTCCTTCAAGATTCTGCCTACTGGTGCACACACATTAAATACAAAATCCAGTGTTCCTGTTAAAGAAAATAATTGAAGACCCTGGTGCATTCAAAACCGTGCACTAAATCCCAACTGCATTAGGGTGCTCTGATGTTGCTGCATGAGGGTGCCCCTATAGTTGTCAACCAGGTGGGACCTGGAGCCCCCTCCCCAGAATTACAACTGATCTCCAGACTACAGAGATCAGTCCCCCTGGGGGAAATGGATGCTTTGGAGGGTAGATTCTATGGCATTGTGCCCCATTGAGGTCCCTCCCCTCCCCTCCCCAAACCCTGCTCCCAAGCTCCACCTCCAAATCTCCAGAAATTTCCCAAGGCAGAGTTGGCAACCCTAGGCACCCCAACTCCTTGCCTTGCTTACAAAGTCTGTTCCAGCAAACAACAGTGAGAAACTCAAATGTCACTCAACTCAGGTATATGACATGCGTCACCGCAATGCTGGCTAAACTCCTGTAAAGTCTATTAAAGAACTGCAGGAGAAAATGACAGTATTCATCAGGAAGGGAGACTGCAGCAAAAACAGAGCATGTGCAGGATCTCATTGTGGGAGGGAAGGAGCCAGTAGCAACCAAAATAGGACGCAGGAACCCAGGGGTCATTTCATAGAAAAAGAGGTGCAGGAGCTCATTAGCACAACTTATTAGCATATCTTATTTGCATATCCCACACCCCCTGACATCACCGGGAGTGTGTCAGAAGGCAACACCCACCACTCAGGCTCCACCCCAAAAATCTCCAGGTATTTCCCAACTCAGAGCTGGCGAGCCAGCTTTACACTTTGACCAAAGACACTTTAGGTTTCCTTCGCCCTTGCAGGGAAGCTACCCTACAACAAGCATGAAAATACAGATCAAGTTAGTATGCTTTTGCTTTTTCCCACAGCGTTTCATGATATGTGCCTGCTCCCTGGCTTGTTACTCTCAGAATGGCGCTCCTGCATGTTCCTGCTTGAAATGACCCCTGGGAACCAATTATGTAAGAAATGGAAAGGTAAAGGAATAAGGCAGGGGAGAGAGAGGATATTACAATGAACTCAGCACATGCACCCAATTCAGAAGTATAATCAGGAAATAAGGTTGGCTCTATACTTTCAACAGAATGGGAGGATAAAACAGAGGAGGGATGAACCATGCACATGAGCTGTAACTCACAAAAACCTCATACCAAAATAAACGATGTCAGTCTTTAAGGTGGCCAGTGGATTTTTCTTTCATTCTGCAACTGCTACCAATTAAATAAATAAATCCCAAGGTGGTATAATGATGGGGTGGAACCTCTAGCCCTATTGGGCTAGCTCTCTGATTGCAGGAACGGCTGAGTGGGGTGTGTCTGGGTGGGTGTATTCTTGCTGCAAGTGCTGATCCAGCCTATGGGAATCAGCAGGCCTTGCTTCCATGCTACTGTGCAACTCAGTCTCTTCAGGCAAAGAACTGGAGCAGTAAGGAGAGACACGCTCAAGAGACAGGTTAGTTTTTAACAGTTCCCTCTGTGGCATCAGTAATGTTGCCAGGAGGGCATTCCAATTAGTTAATGCCTTCACGGACTGGCAAGTGTGGTAGACCCATGTGGTTTCCAGGAGTCAAGAGGGAAGAAATAATAGCAGTGCTGTGTGCTGTTGCGTTAAAATTTAATCAACGAATCCCTTGCACAAGGCGGGCACCTGTCCTTGGCTTAGTGACCTTCCTTGCTTCCTGGAAGCAACTGTGTTCCTGGAGTGGTCCATAAGAGAATATAAGAGGAGCCATGTTGGATCAGGCCAGTGGCCCATCTAGTCCAACGCTCTGTCCAGAGCAGAGGCTTGGTTCCAGAAGGAAGCATAAGGGTTACCCCTTCCCCCTGGCACTGAGGTCAAGACCCAGCTTTCAGTTCGCCAGTGGAAAAGCAGCAGAGAGGTTGTGTCACAATGTCATCCAGCAAAATCTCAGCTCAGGGCAGAAACAGCTTAAAGAGGACAATCTACCCTGATGCCCCATGACGTCCCTTCGTGCTGTGCTGGAGGCTGCTGGAAAGTCGGCTTAGGAAAGCAGGCATTGAAACTGGCCTGTAAGCAAGCAACAGGATGACTGCACACAGTTGTGCCAGTACCCTTTACAGCATTCTCACAAGCAAGTGTCAAAAATAAAATAAAATAAAATAAAATAAAATAAAATAAAATAAAATAAAATAAAAGCACCAGGTCTCTTGGGCTTGGGGTCCTGGCAGCAAGGGTGATCTACGCAGAGTGAGGGAGGAAAAAGGAAAAGGACAAAAAGGGGGGGGGAGGGATGGGACTGGGGCCTGCTAGAGCCCTGGGCCACTTTTGCCAAGAGAAATGAGCAGGGCACTGCAAGCAAAAATAAACAGCCAAGTAAGAAAGTGAGAGAGCATCCATATGCACAGCGGTTAGGTCTGAATGACAGATTCTCTCTGCAAAACTGTGTTCATAAGCATGTGTCTGGTGTGGTCATGTGGGGCCAGAGAGAGACATGAGCAGGGACAAGCAGCAAGAGAGGGCTTAATTTCCCCCAACACTGTCTTCCTTGAAAAAAGCCCCCCCCCCCTCACCACCACCACCATTTTTTATCCTATCCCTTTTCGGATGAGAATGAGCAAGCCTGCCCAAGGGGAAAAAGCAGCCCTGGGGAGGCATTTGCAGGTGGGAGGAGGGGGAGTTTTATCCTTCTGGTGCCGCCAGCTCTTCCCTGCAAATGCCTCTCTGCTTCAGCAAAGCTTACATCTAATTTGCAAGCTCAGTAGGAGAAAAAAACGGGCCTAAAATGACATCCTGTTCTCTCCTGCAAACATACCTTTCTCCCCAGTTCTTGCATTTCCGTTCTGAGATATTTACCTTGTGCCACTGGAACAGAGATGGGGACAGAGGACAGAGCTCCAAGGCCACCTCTGAACTGTCATTTTCATCACTTGCTTGTCCCTGTTGCTTCAGGGTTTGCCCCCCTCCCCACCCCAGTGTATTTTGCTCTCTCTAGTAGCCCCAGAGGGAGCAAAATCATGTGAAAAAGGGGGGAGGGAGGATCCAAAGTAATAGGGACAAAATAGTGACAAAAATGACAGTGTGGAAGTAATTGTTTAGAACAGGGGTGTCAAACATGTGGCCCAGGGGCCAGATCAGTTCCCGGAGGGCTTCTAGCAGGGCTGCACTGGAACTAGCCATCTCCTGCTGCCAGTTCTGTTGCTGCTGCTGCATCTTAGCTTGCTTCGCCAGACTCTCTCAATTGCTCAGCCATTTCATGTTTTCCCCTGGGTCCTAGACTCAGAACTCTGAGCGTGAGATTTCTGTGGTGAATGTCAATAAATCAAAAGTAGGTTTGCAGCTTACAGATACACACCTGAACAGCATACTCAAGATTGCAACATTACATTCATTTTGATGGAATAATTCAGAGCAAGAGGTGTCAGTTGTCAGAGACTATTAAATAAAGAAAATATTGCAAAAGTGCTAAAGTTTTAAGCATGTTTTTATTTTAAGTAAAAAAAATCTTTGTGTCTGTGTCCTTTATTAAGTTTATATCTCCGCTACCTGGCATTACATTTTATAACACACATAGTCCGGCCCAACAAGGTCTCATTTATGTCATATCCGGCCCCCATAACAAATGAGTTCAACACTCCAGATTTAGTAGAAGGCGTTTCAGCAGCCCCACCTTTTCTTGTCTTTGTATGCCAAGTTGTGTCTGCCTGCTCCATCTCCACTAAAGGAACTTTTCCCTCTTTTATACTCATACTCAGAGAAAGGGGGGGCATACATGAAAACCAGGTTGGTGATGTGATTAGACTATCAGACAAAGACTTGGGAGACCCAAATTTGAATCTGCTCTGCCATGGAGCTTGTTGGGTGACCTTGGGCCAGTCACACATTCTCAGCCGATCCTTCCTCACAGGGTTAGTGTGAGGATAAAAGGGGCATCATGGGACAATGTATGCTGGCTTGAACCCCTTGGAGGAAGGGTGGAATAAAAAAGGTGATTATATAGCTAGCTAGCTAGATGGCGAGCGAGCTAGCTAGATAGCTAGATAGCTAGATAGCTAGATAGCTAGATAGATCTAGGGTTTCCAGGTTCCCCCACCGGTCACTGGTAGGGGATGGGGGGATAGGGTTGCCAGATCCAGGTTGGGAAACTCCTGGAGATTTGGGGATGGAGCCTGAGGAGGGCAGGGATATCAGTGGGGTACAGTGCCATAGAGTCAGCCCTCCAAAGCATCCATTTTCTCCAGGGGAACTGATCTCTGTAGTCTGGAGATGAGCTGTAATTACAGGGGATCCCCAGGTCCTGTCTGGAGGCTGGCATCCTTATGCCGATCCCATAGGGCAAGCTGCAGTGAAAGATGGAACCTTGGCCTAAAACTGACTACATTCGTGTTCTGATTACCCAGCTAGATGCGAATGGACATCCAAGGTACAAAGCAAAGGTGTGTTCCTAATTTTTATTATAAACAGAGGCACAAGGCTGAGGAAGCGCTAGAAACCCTGTCCCCTTATCTTGCTTCAGTTCTCTAATAAAGTCACCATTTTTTTGGCCCAGCACAGCACAGAAACCAGATACAAGCTGGGGAAGAAAAACACTTAAAGCTACGCAGGGCAGGAAGGTCGGGGAGAAGGACTTTGCTCCCCTCATCGAGGCACTCCTTTTTTGTGAGGAAAATAATCTGCTTTCCTTGTCAACCAGGAACGCATGACTCAAATGCACATGGATCTGGCATCAAAGAGCCAGTTTGGTGCAGTGGTTAAGTATGCGGACTCTAATCTGGGAGAACCGGGTTTGATTTCCCACTCCTCCACTTGCACTGCTGGATGACCTTGGGCAAGCCGTAGTTCTGACAAGAGCTGTCCTTGACAGGGCAGTTCTTGAAAGAGCTCTCTCAGCCCCACCTACCTCACAGGGTGCCTGTTGTGGGGAGGGGAAGGGAAAGGAGTATGTAAGCTGCTCTGAGACTCTGAGTGAAGGGCAGAGTAGAAATCCAATCTCTTCTTCTTCTGCTGCTGCTGCTGCTTCTTCTTTAATTTGGCCTTTAGGTAAACCACATCAACAGCCCCCCCTCCTGTAGCACAGGGACCAGTCAGAATGTGAGCTGGAAAGCCTCCAGTTCTGATCTCACCTCTGCCACAAATTAGTCGATCGATAGGTACCAATATGCTTATAGCCCCGACTGTAGTTATGTATACACCCTACAGAAGCATGGCACAAAGTGGAATTGTTTGCAAGCCTTCCTCTCCCCTCCTCCACCCCAGGGGAGATTACTTCAATGGAAAGACAAAAGATGAAAGGAGACCGGAAAGATTGGCAGCGCAGGGGCAGGGAGATGGCTCTGAAGGCCTTCGGAAATCGGGACCAGTGGCCGATCTTGGCATCCATTTTTTAAAAATCTGATTACATTAAAGCACAGATGAACAAACACAGGCAGAGAAAGAGAACGCGGGGGGGGGGGGGGGGCTCTCTCTTCTCACTAATGGACCAGGGATTGCATTACATGCAAGCGAGTGTGTTTCTTTTAATCCCTACCCCAACTGTCTGCCTTGTGCTGTATTTAGCTGAAATCAATCCCTGCAGTTCTCTAAGTTCCTTTGAATCTCCTCGTTAACACAGTTGCAGCCCCCCTCTCCACCCTCATGCAGGGCTGCAGGACAGGATGCTGCCTCCCTGGATTCCACAGGTCAGAATTTTCTGAACAACAGGTTCATCAGGGCTCTTCGCTCCGCTTTCTGTGTGGCTGACCAAGAATCTGTTCTTCCCTGTAGTGGGGAAGGGTACAAGGGGAATGCAAAGTAGGCCTGCTCTCCACACCTGCAAGCACTTCAAAGTTTTCCCCTGATGTCCTTTTCGCCTCATTCTTGGACTTCCGACCTACCACTATTCTGTCCTGCTCCACTGTCTGTATCCACGCTCCTCTTTCCTTCTATCTTTAGCCACAACAGTTCCTGTTGATCAGAGGTGAATAATTTCGGATACTGCATTCCCAAAGGATGTCTGCAGTCATGATTCCACAGCTGCCATGAGAATTCATCAAAGCACTGGTGACTTCCCACAGCAGGCACAGCCCAAAGGGAAACAGAGGCACCTGACTTTGTACAGCTTGATCTCACCTCCCTGCATGGAAAGTCCCCCCCCCCTTTTTTTGCAATATACAGAATTGGAGCAAGGCAGACTTTATCAGCACATTCAGGTACAGCCTTTGAAGCCCAGAGTTTGTGTGCATACTGAAACATCAAACTCAAATAAGATGCTGCTATACATCTGGCATCACATCTTCCAGTACAGTCGGAGGGTGCTACTCCCGTTTGGGGGGGGGGGGGGGCAGACAGGAACCAAGGGATAAACTGGATAAACAGAAACAACCTCTTTTTTTAAAAAAAGGACAAAGCCATCACAGAGACAGAGAGAGCAGACAAATTAAATATAGATCGTGCATTTCCAATAGACAGACAGATACAGAGACTCAGAAGAGATACTCACTGCCTTTGACCTGTCCTCGCGTTCTGGAGGTCTTTGCCAATCGTGTGGTCAGAGAGGCTCTATGGAGAGAAGAGAGTAATCTCTTGAGAGGGGGCAGAAGCCACACACACAGACACACCTCCCTGTCTCTCTTCCCCCCTCTTCTCAATTTCCCCCCAAGCAACAGCTCAGCTGAAAGCTCTCATCCCCTCTGCATATCACATCCAGTAAACACGAAAGCATTCTAGCTGAGCAGGCTCCAGGCTTGGCGAGCACTGCAGAGCCGGCTCATTGGTAGGATTTGCAAAGTGCCCACCTGATCGGAGCATTTGGGAGTATCCTCCTTCATCCTGTTCCTCCTGGTTCACCTGATGGCAAAATTTCCTTCTCTTCTACTAAATTAAAGTAATAATCCACCGCCTCGGGGGATGCAGAATACACATGTGGCAAAATGTTTGCAAGGACAATTTCAGTTAGGATTCCCTTGCCCTTGTAAATATCCCTTCTGGGGTTTTGCCCCCGGGATTGTTAGAATGAAATGCGAGTCCACATTGTTTCAAGATACACCCTGGCTGGGTTCATACACCCCCAAGGATGTCTCGGCTAGGCAGGCAACCAGTGGAGTGAGGTGGGTACAGAATAACATCAGGGAGCTTAATTAAAGAGCATCAGTGCCAGCGAAGTCAAATTGCCTCGATTAAATGGCAAGGCAAGTTTTCTTATTGGGTGCAACGGTGTGATAAATGCACGGCCAAAAAAAGCAACAAGAGTTAAAAACTAAAATAGAGAGGTGCAAATTCCTCTTCCACCTCGACTCATCTGGTCCGGGCGCAGTCTCACATCTCCTCACACATCCCCTCACCTGGTTATCATCCTCCATCCGGATCTCCTGCCATCCCAAGCGCACTTCCTTCTCACTTTCTCGTCTCCCTCCCCCTCATCCTCGCCCAGGATTCAGGTAAATTCTACAGCGAGAACAAACTCGGAAGGCCACCCTTAAAATAACCACCCACTCCTGTTCCTTAAAATAGCCACCCAATCCCATTCCGTGTGGCAGTTTCGCTCTTCCCAGCATGGACTATGGCTATGCCCTTTCTGTCCAGGACCCGTTTCACAACAGTCTTTTGCCAGTGGGTGCCCCAGTAGAAGCAGTCAGGGGGGGTTAGGAGATCTTGTGAGGATTTTTTATTTCCAAGAGTTTTCCCCTAATGTGACACCAACGAGTCATTTGGCTACTTTGTTCTACTGATTTATGTTATCCAGGATGGACAAAAGGAAACACATTTCACACGGGGAGTGGTTAAAACGTAGGATTCCCTGCCAGAGGATGTAGTGATGGCCACAGGAATAGACAGCTTTAAAAGGGCATTAGATAGAATCATGGAGAATAGGTCTATCAGTGGCCACTAGCCATGGTGTCTGAGGGGAACCTCCACATTCAGAGGCACTAAACCTCTGAATCCCAGTGCCAGAAGGCAACATCAGGGGAAGGTCTTGGCCTCTATACCCAATTGTTGGCCCTCCAGAGGAACTGGTACGCCACAGTGTGAGACAGGATGCTGGACTAGATGGACCACTGGTCTGATCCAGCAGGGCTCTTCTATGTTGGATGCAAGTCCAGTAGCACCAGAGACCAACAAGAGTTTCGAGGTACAAGCTTTCAAGAGTCAACGCTCCCTTCAACAGACACAAGTAGGAATGGAGATTTTGCATTGTTGCTTAAATAGCATATTTGTGTTTTTTAAAGGATGCTGATAATTACTGGGCTCTTTTTAAAGTTATTTGTGTCTTCTATGTATCATAAACCACCTTGAGCACCTATTTGTATGGAAAGGTAATCTAGAAGTATTATAAATGAATAAATTAAAGCCAGGAGAGTTGTAGCGGCTGATGTCAAACTAGGATCTGGGATACGCAGTTCCAATTCCCTCCTTGTCTCTGAAGCTTGCTTGGTGACTTTGGCCTGGCAAGCGTCATTGTAACCTACTTCACAAGGTTGTTGTGAAGAGAAAATGGGAGGAAAGAGAATGATGATTTTACCCTGAGCTCTTGGAGGGAGGACAAGAGAAAAAATATGATACATAAAATGACCTTCTTTGCATCTGCTACCAGCCTGCGTGGTTTATTACCCTTCCAGGCCTCTGCTTTGGGTCCCAGTTGGCTGGAAGATACATGAGACAGCCTCCTTGCTGAGTAGGTCTGTGTTTCTTCAGTGCTTTCCTGGGAGACTTTCTGGGAACCCTTTCATATGCCGTCCTCAGGCTCCCCGCCAAAAATCTCCCAGTATTTCCCAACCCAGAGCTGGCAACTGTACTCCTGAGCCTACAGGAGAGGTAATCAACTTGACTTCTGCCTACGGCTCAATCCAGGAGCCTCATACTACCTGCTAATCACAGGGGTCAAAGTCACCTACTGCCAGGGCTATTTTTGGGCAGGAACACACAGGAACAGAGTTCCGGCTGGCTTCTGAGTTGGCCACGCCTACAGCTCCTCAGGCACCTCGCAAGCCATGGGGTGCCTGGGGAAGCCAAGCCGATCCAGAGAGGAAGCCAAGCCGATCCAGGCAGTTTAAACTGCTTCCCCTTCTTGGGTTCCTCAGGCACCCCGCAGCTGTGGAAGCCAATCCAGAAACTGCCTTCTTTCCCTCGGGTTCCCCATGCGCCCCACAAGCCACGGGGCACCTGGGGAAGCCGATCCTGGGAGGGAGCTGTCCTGTCAGGGGTGTGGCCTAATATGCTAATGAGTTTCTGCTGTTGGGTGTGACCTATTATGCTAATGACCTCCTGCTGGGCTTTTTCTACAAAAAAAAAAGCTCTGTCTGCTGCTATTCCCTTTTGATTCAGAAGAGAGCTCTAAGGCCTGAACACCCACAGCCAGGAGTCCAGGACCCAAGATTAATTTCTCTGGGTGAAGCAAAATTGTAACATGGGTCATGATGGGAGAAAGGGGAGTAAGCGAGGGAATGATGTCCAAACCCGACTGACACTTATAACGTAGGAATCCCCTGAATCTCTGTCCAAAAGGCCATAGATAGCAGTTTGGGAAGGGTTCCTTGACATCGCCCATCTCTGCCACTTCCAGATTTGAATGCAATCCCTCCACCCCACCCCTGCTGGTTTCCCCTGCAGCTTCCTTTCCTATACTACCTCCTCAGTGGCTGTCTCTCCTCCCCCAGGCCATTGGGTTTTATCATATAGAACCCCCCCCCCCATCAACATAATATTGATATACTGTTAGAAAACTATTGTAAAGGGTCTCTGAATTCCCAGCTTTCAAGAAAAACTAAACTAAAAAGCCCAGGGGTGGGCAAACTGTGGCTTGGGAGCCACATGTGGCTCTTTCACATATATTATGTGGCTCCCGGCAGGGCTGCTGGGGAAGCTAAATATAATTAGCAAACAAATATCATTGAACAAATTAATATCATTATCAATATCTACTTTTACCCCTTTTGTTATTATTTTTGGCAGTCTCATTTAATGTTAATAAAAAGCAAATGTGCTTATTTTCCAATAAAAGCAGGTAATATTTGTTCATGTCTTGTGGCTGTCAAACATCTGATTTTATTCTATGCGGCTTTTATGTTAAGCAAGTTTGGCCACCCCTGCTCTAGCCCCTTCAGTTGTAGAGGTATGTCTTTCCCCTTATATCTCTGCAAGACTGAAGCTTACGGTTTTAAAAACAAAAACTAGGAACTCTGAAGAAGAGAAGAAGAGTAGGTTTCTATACCCTACTTTTTTCTACTTTAATGGTTTACAGTAACATTCTCCTCAGCGTCCCACAACAGGCACCTTGTGAGGTAGGTGGGGCTGAGAGAGCTCTGAGAGAACTGCAGGGGGACCCTTGCTGGGACCTGGGACTGGCAATCCTCCTGGCCTGCTTTGGCAGGAACCTTCTGCAGTCCAGATTTAGGGAAACTGCCCCTCACAGGAGATACCCCAAAACTCTCTCCAGTCTGGTTACATGTCACATTACTCGCATCTGGTACCCCCAGATCGTGTTTCACAACATCTGTCCATCCTGTCTCCCTGGCGGTTGAACAAATGGTCGTCTCCAGGCTAAGACTCATCTCTGCTGTCTCCTGGTGCGTTTTATTGCCCAATTCCTTGAGAAAAGAAACAGCCGCCATGTGTCTCAAACCACCTGATATCTCTGAATCCACAACAGAGCAGATAATCCATGTGGAAGTGGTCAAAAGGTAGAGTTGCCAACCTCCAGGTGGGACCTGGAAATCTCCTGGGATTACAACTCATCTCCAGACTTCAGAGATCTGGTCCCCTGGAGGAAGTAGCAGCTTTGGAGGGCTGACTCTACAGCATCATCTCTCTGCTGGATACCCTCAGGCTCCACCCCCAAATCTCCAGGGATTTCCCAAGAGAGAGTTGGTTTCCTTACCAAATCCTCCTGTAAGAAACAATTCTATTTTACTTCTGAAAGAACATTAATGTACCATATCATGGTAATGGGCATGGAGCCCTGGCCAAATCCCCACAGACTATTTGACCCCTGTTCAGTATACCTAACTACCCTTCCTTACTTGGGCACCAACCCACAGTCCCGGGTACTCCTTAAACTAGATCCGAAATTTGTGATGACACCTCCCATCTTTTAAAACTTCTATAAATAGCAGCTGCAGAGGGTAGTGTGGCTTGGGGTGTTGTCCTGGGCAAGGGGGAGGTCTCCCATCCCCCGCATCCTTTCCCTGATGTGAATCAACCCTCTAGAAGTACTTTTTGCTCCTGCAGTTTTCTTGTTAGGTCAAGTAGCACCTCCAGGGGGCTTATTCACAGTAGGGAAAGGGCAGGGGTGAAACACTCAAACACATCCTTGTCCAGCACTGCAGTCATAATTCAAATGGCCCCCCTGTGGCTAGTATTTGTAGAAGTTTATTTTTTGCTTTTGTCATCAAGTCAGAGCTGACTTATAGTGACCCAGTGGGGTTTTCAAGGCAGGAGACACTGGGCGATTTCTGCATCTAGCATTCACTCCACATTTTCTCAACTGGGAGTAAAAAGTGCAGCTCAAAATCACATTCAAATCCCTCGGGGCAACACCTACTGACTGCAAAGTCACCCCTTAACTGCCATAAAAGAGCCATAAATCAATGCAGAAGGTACAATAAAATCCGAGGATCAAAGAAAGCGAAAGCACATGGAAGCTACCATAAAAGCCAATGGTCAAAGGAAGTGAAAGCAGCATGCAATGCAGAGGGGAATTTCTGATCCAATGTGGGTTTCCTCAAACAATGGAGGGAAAAGCCAATGCAGAATCAGCCATTAGGAGGTGGTTTACCGTTGCCTGCTTCTCTGTCATCATGACCCGACTTCTCCCTGGTGGTCTCCCATCCAAACACTGACCAGGGCTGACCCTACTTAGCTTCTGAGATTAGGCTAGCCAGGTCAGGGCAGAAATGTAAATAGGCAGGAGATAATCATTGACTTCTGATACCCATTTTAGCCCCCTGGTTCTGGTCTTCCATTGGGTTTCAACAGTACAAGCCTTGGAGCCCCTGACAGCAAGTTACTGGGTCCCTAGCAAGCTTGGAATCCAGGCTAAACTGGTTGTCTGTTTGTTTCCTATCCATTCACAAATCGCTTGTCAGTCCGCCCATGATAATTGGTAGCTTGAGTGGATTGTCAAAACAATCTGATTCAGCAGAGATTCAGAGCTCAGGGCCAATCTGGTTGCCCACGTCCTGCCATACTGTAATATTTTGCCTCCAAAAGTTAACATTTGGGTACTGTTTTCTGTAGCTGGATACACAGAAAAGTATTTCTTATGAGTGGATAGTACATTCATTTTCTTTGCTTCTGTTCTGCTAAACTAAAATCAACAATCACAAGCATCAGAATAAAATCAAATACATAACCACGTAAAATCACAACACAGATCCTTCCTAATCTGGCTTCACTAACGCAGGCCCTGATGTTTGATAAAAATGCTTGCCTGAAGAACTCAGCTTTGCAAGGTAATGGGCAGCCAATGAAGGGTTTACAACGGTGGTGTAACATATGCATTATACTTTACTCCTGATAGTACAAGCACTGCTGCATTTTGAATTAAGGCTGCAATCACACACACTAAATAATCCACTTTCAATCCACTTTCAATGCACTCTCAAACTGGATTTTGCCCGTTCACACAGTAAAATCCAGTTGGAAAGTGCATTGAAAGTGGATTGAAAGTGGATTATTGAGTGTGTGTGATCACAAGCTTTTGGACTGCCTTCAGATCCCATGAAGAAACTGTTGAAATAGCCTAGCCGCAGAGTTACTGCAGTATGCATCCGTGTAAAAATGGAAGAAGGCATTTTTCATAGCAACCTCCACCCTGTTTTCCCAGTAGCACAGCATGGTCTAATAAGAATCTGCCTGGGCTAGCTGAATCCCATCCAAAGTGGGGAGAACAAAACCCTCCAAGGCCTAACGTTCTCATACAGCAGAACAAATTTAGAATCCAGTGGCACGTTTAAGACCAACAAAGGTTCAAACTTATAGCCTTTCCTGCCATTCTAATGTATTTGATAAAGCGTGCATGCACATGAAAGCTCATACCTTGAATAAACCTCTGTTGATCTTAAAGCTGCCCCACTGGGCTCTAAATTTGTTCTACTGCTGCAGACCAACACGGCTGACCATCTGGATCTATTGTCATCCAGCATCACCTCTGCCTTGTCAGGACTCAGCTTCAGTCCATTTGCTCTTAGCCACTTGGCTGTGGATCCCGAAGTTTTGTTGAGGTGTTTGGAAGTACAGGTTGGCATTAGGGGTTTGGTATAGTGGTTAAGTGTGCAGACTCTAATCTGGGAGAACCGGGTTTGATTCCTCACTCCTCCACTTGCACCTGCTGGATGACCTTGGGCAAGCCATAGCTCAGTACCAGCTGTTCTCTCAAGGACAGTTGTCTCAGAGCTCTCTCAGCCCCACCTACCTCACAGGGTGTCTGTTGTGGGGAGGGGAAGGAAAAGGAGTTTGTAAGCCGCTCTGAGACTCCATGTGAGTGAAGGGCGAGGTATAAATCCAATAGCTTCTTCTTCTGTGCTGAAGCAGGTCCTTGTTGGCTGCATGCAGAAGGCTGTTGTGGGACAGCAAACGTCAGCGCTGTGAGATCTATCCTACGGAGCCCCACAGGGTTCAGTCTTGTCTCCTTTATTGTTTAATCTTTATGTGAGGCCCTTGGGGATTTAGCATCCATGGTTCTGAGACTATCATCAATACGCTGGTGACACCCAGCTCTATATATTTCACTTTCTAAACCATCGAACAGGGCAGTCTCCATTCTGAGCCTGTGCTTAGCAGCTATAATAACAACGCCCAGAATCCCATCAACATCCACTGGCCTAATTAAAATGAATCGATCCCAAACTGAACCAGGCTGCACACCAGACATCTGTGCTACTGGATCCGCTGAATAAAAGGCATCCTGGTTGAAGCCGTTTTGAGCGATTTTATCAGCACAAGGAAACTTTGCAAAAATGTCACAGCTAATAGCCAGTTCTTTGATGACTCACTCTTTGAAATCAATAAATGCCCCTCCCCCAAGGCTTAAACGATTGTGTTGGATTTGCAAGCTGATTGATGCAGTGGTACAAAAGAAAGTATGTGCTGCCATCACTGTCACCTCACAGCCCTTCAAGTCGTCTCTCCAGGATGCTGTGTCTGACTTGGCCCACTGGTGTTGATCTCGCCAACCCTCCACTCTCTTTACATTGTTAAGCAACTTCCTAGCAGGCAGTATGGTAAGCTGCAGCTGGATTCCTGAATCTCTGCGTTTGTCCAGTTCTTCACCACCCAATTGTGTGCAGATAGGGTTGCAACCTCTGGCTTGGGAAATTTTTTGTAGATTTGGACATGCATCCCGGGGAGGGCACGGTTTGGAGGGGGGGGAGGACAAAGCTCTCAGCGATCCTACGTGCAGACAACCAATTCAGGTAAGATGATCAGATATATACATGTGTGAGGCATAGCAGCTGCAAGGTGTGCAGAGCGCGAAACAACCCTCTTCAACGGACAGAAAGTGACGTAGTTTGCTGGTGAAACCACATGTGACATCACAGTACCTGGAGGCTACGTGGGCAGCGCTGGGGAGAGCAGGGAGGTCATTTGGAGCTGGAAAGCATTGGTCTCTTGAATAGGGTTGCCAGCCTCCTGGGGGCACCTGGAAATCTCCTGCTATTACAATTAATATCCAGGCAATCAAGATCAGTTCCCCTGGAGAAAATGGCTGTTTCAGAGGGTGTATTCTATGGCATTATACCCTGCTGAGGCCCCTCCCCTCCCCAAACCCCACCCTCCCCAGGCTCCACCCCCAAAATCTCCAGGTGTTTCCCAACCCAGAGCTGGCAACCCTACTCTTGAAGGAGCTGGAAGGCTCCTTATGAAGGCACTGCGATTACACTGGCCTTTGGAATGGCCCTTGTCCTTGGGAATGGGTGGTTGGCCCCAGGGGACCCTGTCTGGCATGAGGAAACATGGAGGAACCCTGGGAGCCCTTCACTGGGGGTTACTTCAGTTGCCTGCAAGCAATTTTGGTTAAGAATCTAGAGAGATTATTAGGAAGTCCCTTGGGGTACCCTGGAGAATTAGAGCACCCAGAAGTCACTAACTAATGACTAGAGATGTACCCTCTGAGGCTCCTTACGAGCAGGTTGGCAAATGGGACCTGGAGATCTCCCAGGATTGCAATGGCCCCTGGAGAAAATGGCTGCTTTGGAGGGTGGACTCTATGTCATTATACTCCACTGAGATCTCTCCCCAAGCTCTACCCCCGAATCTCCAGGAATTTGCCAACCCAGAGATGGCAATCCTACCTAAAAGAGGAGATGCTCCTGAGTCCCAATACTCAAGAAAAACATTCCTAGGAGTTCTTTGCCTGTCTGTAAAATATTGAGTTCAATCTGATCCAGAAATGATTCCAAAGCTGTTTCATTGTCCAAGGGTGGAATAACTTTTTGGGGGGTCAAAAGTTAGAGTGGGGTCTTTGTTATGTCTGCTGACCACCACTGGGTGGCATACAGTCAGAGCTTGACTCCGAGAGACAATACGGGTCAAGGATCCCAGACAACCACTAGCCCTCCAGTAAGAACTCTGGTGGGAAATTCAAACCCGCCAATAGGACTTTGGGGTGTGTCCTAGGAGTTGTATATAGTTGGCCATCTTGGCCAGTATTGCATGCTTGTTGTGCAGTCAATAAACCAATGCTGATCACTATATCGTAGTCCGAACTTACTATGTGTCGAACCCAGTATGCAATGGTCTTCTTCCAGGGTTTGCATCCAGCATCATCTGGTACAAACATATTTACCAACACTGACCACTGGATCAGTGACTAATAGAGTTGCCAGGACTTCCCAGCTTACTGGTGGGGGATGGGGGGGGGGGGTAAGGTCGCCAGATCCAGGTTGGGAAACTCCTAGAGATTTGGGGAAGGAGCCTGGGGAGGACAGGGACCTCAGTGGGGTACAATGCCATAGAGTCTATCTTCTAAAGCATCCATTTTCTCTGTAGTCAGGAGATGAGCTGTAATTCTGGGGGGTCATCAGATCGTACCTGGAGGTTGGCATCCCTAGTTCTTGCCCCTCTGCTTGTGACCCAGAAGTTTAAAGCGACATATATGTACTAATGGGAATGGAAAGGTGTATTGATCTCATCACACACACTAGCCAATAGGCACCCATCACGAAGAAGCTTAAAAACTACAATACTGGTTTATCAGTTTTGGTTGTTCTAAGGCTGGAAAAAGTTGTAAAGATAGTGAAGGTGTTATTGAACAGCTTTTGCTAACCTAAAAACATCTGTCTTTCCTCCATCTGCTCTTGCTGCTCCATAAAAACGTTCCGTAAGCAGCATCCATTTTCCCTCTGTCCTAACTGAAATAAGAGTCTCGCCTCCTTTGTTTCTGACCGATGAAGGGCCTTAAAACAAGTCTGCGTAGCACAGTCAGTGCAAGAAAAGAGGATCATCACAACCAATTATGACTCTGCTAAAAAATATATTGTCAAGTAGCTTTGAGAAGCAACATGTCACTGCTTTCAGCAGCTGTTTCTGCGGTAATTGAGCATTATTGAAGAGAAAGGATTCAATATTTCCTGGCTCGGAACACAGTGCTCCTGGCTTTATGTACACCGAGTGGCGATCCCTCTTTTATCTCAAGCTCTGGGCGGATAAAGCATAATAGCTTTTGTACATTTCCTCTCTCAAAGCAGAGTAAGAAGATACAGCAAGGTTCGGTTCTGTCCACGTGCTGAGCTCTTGTTGGATGAAGAGGAATAGGGTTAGTTTCCTGGGACTTCTGCCTCGTTTTCACTTTTTTTTTTCTTTTTCCTGCTGCAGAAAAACTAGGGACAGTCTTAAACATGGAGGAAATGTCCTTGCTCCAGGCTCACACACGTTCTTTGTTTCCCATATTCTCAGACTCTTTTACTTACAGATCTTTACCAGCCAGGATAGCCCTGACCTGAACAGCCCAGGCTAGCCCGGTCTCATCAGATCTTGGAAGCTAAGCAGGGTCAGCCCTGGCTAGTGCTTAGGTGGGAGAACTTCAAGGAAGTCCAGGGTTGCTACACAGAGGCAGGCAAGTAGAAGTATAGAAAGTCTGCCCGGTAAAAATATGGGTGTTGTTTAATCTCATGAAACGATCTGCAAGCTCTCTATTGGATAATCAGTATCTTCGTTGATGAAATGCTTTGATCACGTATGCAGTTATTTGCATGTTTATTGTAGGTCTTCGCTCTTTGTTTTCAGAGGGGAAAGAAGCCATTATAGTTTTAGCCATGTAATCGTCAAGATGTAACTCTAGAAGCTAAACGCATTTTCTTTGTTTTACCTCCAAAGTTCCCCTCCCTTGATTTTAGTAGCGATAGAACATTTACTTTTTAAGCAAACACAACAGTATTGGCTCTTAATTGTATACTCTGCAATTTAAACAATCAATACAGTGGCAAACCACCTCTGAACAGTTCTTGCCTTGGGAATCTTACAGGGGTTGCCCTAAGTCAGGGGTGTCAAACATACGGCCCATTTACGCGTTTATGCTGGGGGTTTTTGTGCTGTAGCTCCAGTTTTACCCTGTATGGATTTGTATTTTCCGATCTGTATTTAATTTGATCTCCTATTGTATGTATACACATATGCCAATAAAGGCTTGCCAACAGAGTATATCTCTGGTACCTGGCGTTACAATTTATGGCACACATGGTCCGCCCAACAATGTGACATTTATGTCAGATCCAGCCCTCGTAAAAAATTAGTTTGACGCCCCTGCCCTATGTGGGCTGCATTTTGAAGGCACTTCCTACCACCACCAGCCAGGGGAGTTCCATTCTGTCGGACATACAGGTCTTTCTCTTCCTAGAGTGTGCTTCTCTTTCATTTTATTCTCTGCCACAGTTCTTATTACTCCCCCAGCCTGTTCTTAACCCCATCTTCTCTGTATCTTCACCAACTACATCATCTAGGGTTGCCAGGACTGGGTTGGAAAATTCCTGGAGACTTTGGGGGTGGATCCAGGAGAGGGTGGGGTTTGGGGAGAGGAGGGGCCTTGGCATGGTAGAATGCCATAGAGTTTACCCTTCAAAGCAGCCATTTTTTCCAGAGGGGCTGATCTCTTTCAGCTGGGGATCAGTTGTAAGAGTGGGAGATCCGCAGGCCCCATCTGGAGGCTGGCAACCCTGGCATCATCCTTCACCAGACTTTGGAAGATCAGGGCCCATAAACATTCAGAACATCGTGCTGAAGCAATCCAAATGCTGTGCCAAGAAAACCTTGAAGCCCAATTACATTATACACATGAAGCAAATTTGAATAATTTATGCTGCTTTTGCTACTCATAAGGAGAGGCAAGCATCTGTACTTGTTCCTGAGCTGCTTAAACTTCCCACCCCTGACAACTCTGCAGTGGGTAGGAAGTCTCCCCAAGCCCTATGTATAATTCATCCTCATTACTTCAAGAGCAGAAACACACGCCAGGAAATTGGGCATCCATCCAGCAATGATAGGACTAAGGAGGTAACAGCTACAAGGCTCAGAGATCCTGGAAGCAAGAGGGCCAGCAGAGCCAGTAAGCTGAGAAGAAACACTGAAAAGGGGACAACAGAAATGGCTGGACTCTGGTGAAGGAGAAGCAAAGGAAACAGAGAACTGGGAGAAATTTCCCATGTGGTTATGAGTAGGGTTTCCAGATCCGGATTGGGAAATATCTGGAGATTTGGAGCGTGGAGCCTGATGAGGGCAGGGTTTGGGAAGGGGAAGGACTTCAGTGGAGTATTATAATAGAGTCCATTTTCCAAAGTGGCCATTTTCTCCATGTGATCTCTGTCGCCTGGAGATCAGTTGTAATCCCAGGAGATCTCCAGTCACCACCAGGAAGCTGGCAATTCTAGGTTATAGATGAAAGAGATAGGCTATAGGCCAAAGCCTAGCTGAAGAGTTCAACCCTCATCAGGGCTATACCATTTCAGGTTGTAAGAGGAAGCAAACCTTCTGTCTTGTTCCACACTTGGGCTACTCTGTGCCACTCCATCTTCCTGTCAAGCAGGCTGTTTGCTCACTCCATTAAGGCCTCAGCTGTGGAAAGGAATAGGGACTTGAGATACACCCCATTGTCTCCCTCCCTTCCTTGATGCTCTGCGGCCTGGAGCCAAGAGAGGCATGTCCTCAGTGGCGGCTCTCTTGCTTTTAAAGGACAGCCTTTAGAGAGGGATGGATTCCTCAACAGCTTCCTGGTTGGGAAATTCCTGGAGATTTGGGGGTGTATTCTGGAAAGGGCAAGGTTTGCCCTCAGTAGACCTCAGTAGAGAATAATGCTGCAAAGTCCACCCTCCAAAGCAGCCATTTTCTCCAGGGGAACTGCCCTCTGCAGTCTGGAGATATCTCCAAGCCCCACCTAGAGGTTGGCGGGCTGACTTCCTGAATCTCGTGGGTAGACAGGCCTTCCCCTTTCCCCCCACGATCAGACAGCTGATTGGCCAATAGGTCCAGCTGACTTCTTCCCTGTTGTAACCCTTTAACTACCCTCCCAATGTTAGGCTTATCCCTGCCAAACAGCTGGGTGGCATCTGTGTTGATGCTGCCCAGCTGAATAGCAGGCAGGGCTCCTGTTGGACTCAGAATGTGAGCCCCATGGTTAAGAGTTGGGAGGTGTATTGCTTTACTGACGAGACTAACATTTTATCCAAGAATTCGAAAGAGACGTAAACACTGGGTACCATTTATTATGATCTGGAATGAGAAAGTTAGTGATAATATTTATCCGTTAGCTTTTTAGAAATTGTTGCAGGTCATTTTTGTGTGACTCTTTTTTTTCTTTTCTCTGTATAAATGTTGTATGTGTGTGCGCATGTGTATACACAATTCTTAGAAATGAAGAGTTGGGATACTAGGACTAGGGTTGCCAACCCCCAGGTGGTGGCTGGAGATCTCCTGCTATTACAACTGATCTCCAGGCCAGGAAGGATCAGTTCGCCTGGAAAAAATGGTTGCATGGAAGGTGGACTATACCTGTAGACTTCATGTCATTCTGAATCTTGCCAGAGCTGGGTTGGCTCCATCACTAAGAAAAGCAGCCTGATGAAGCCCTAAGAAACGGCAAAGCAACCGAAGTGTGCCATCACTCCTCCTTTAGTTCATACTACAGCTAGTCTTGAGGCCATGCCATCTACTGCATGTTTTCTTTTGGAAACTCTTCTCTTCTCTGCATCATGAAGGTGACTGCATCATTCTAAAGACAGACTTGAACTTTCAAGGACTATCAGGTCACTTATTCAACTGGTGCAGATGTCATTTGTGCATAGTGGCAAAACCATTTGTTATATGTATTATTTATGATTGTAAGCAGAACTGTATTAGAAGACAGGAGTCTCAAGTGTGATTTGTACAGCGTGACAAATTATTCTGGTTATTTGTTTGCACAACCCGCAGGTGGTGGCTGGAGATCTCCAGGTGAGAAAGATCAGTTCACCTGGAGAAAATGGCCGCCATGGAAGGTGGACTCTATGGCATTATACCCCATTGAAGTCCCTCCCCTCCTCCAACCCTGCTCCCCTTGGGCTCTGTGCCCAAAATCTTCACATATTTCCCATCCTGGAGCTGGCTAACTTTAGCTATGACCTGCCCATCCTGAAAACTAATAGGAGAAAACGAGGCTGAAAGGCCAGAACTCACTTACTTGTTATTTAGCTCTCTTTGTACAGGAAACTTTTTTAAAATGGAGGAGCACTCAGTCATTCAGCCTGAAGTGGTACACTCAAGGGCCAAAAGTGCAGAGTGAAGATGCTTAATCCCCATTCCCCAATCCCCATTCAAATCTGGCCCTCACGTGCCTGGCAGTTGAGTTTTACAAACTGCTGAGAGCTCCAAACATAGAATTCTCAGCAAACATCTGATTTGGTTCTCAAAGGTTTCCTTCTTCGGGCAGAACAAGGCCTGAGGAGACAAAAGGGTGATGGGACTGAATCTGAGGCAAGGATATCAGAAGTCCCATTTTATTCAATGGTGTTTACTCCCAGGAAAGTATTCGCAGGATTGATTGTAGCTCAAGGATCTGACTCAGCATGAGGCAGCTTTGTTTGTTCCAACTGACAGTAGATCTGGAACATAATAATAGCACCACCATTTCTAAAGCTGAACAGGCTAAGCTATTTTTATTTCAAAAGCTTTGGTGGATCATCATACCTATTGCTGGGTTCTTTTGATTCCCTGAGTGCAAGCTGTTAATGAGAAAGATCATTCCTCATAAGGAATCCCAAGAACTAATTTGGACCAATGTTTTCCAGGGTCAGAGAGATCACATTATGTCAGGAACGAAAATGCCATTTATGTATTCACAGAACCACAGCCGCAGACATAATTAAATGGACAATAAAGAGATTTCTATTTCAGAAGGGCCAATATTTTAGAAAGCCTCTTTGAGGCAGGAGATTTATGGAAAATTCCTTCTCAAAACACCCCCAACACTTTTCGATTCCCCCCCCCCCCAGCATGCTTTGGGAGCTTGGCTGCTATTTAATAGCTTTTAATAAAAGTCATTTTGATATTAGACTTGAATGCCATCCAAAAAATTTTTAAATCTCTTTACATTTATCGTTTTAAAGTAATTTCCTAGTGACCTGATAAACCACCAGAAGCATAAATTATAAATATTCACAGCCCTGAAATGAAGCTGAAAGTGAATTTCAAATTACAGAGAAAACAAAGAATGTGTGTGGGGGTTCCCCCCCCCCAACTTGATTTCCTCTGCATTTATACACCCCTGGCTTCCCCGATATCCCTCTGTCCGTTCTCTGAATGTGAACAACAGTTTCTGCAGCTCCCCTTCTCTGCTTTCTGCTCTCACTCTGAATTCACACCAACCCTTTCTTCCCAAAGATGCATGCAATTATTTTGGTCAGAGGGATGCCAGCCTCCAGGTGGGACCTGGGGATCCCCCAGAATTACACCTCATCTCCAGACTACAGAGATCAGTTCCCCTAGAGAAAATGGCTGCTTTGGCAGGTGGAGTCTATGGCATTGTACCCGACTGATGTCCCTGTCCTCCTCAGGCTCCATCCCCAAATCTCTAGGAGTTTCCCAACCTGGATCTGGCAACCTTACACTCCATCCCCCACCAGTGGCTAGGAGGGACATGGCATTGGCAACATTAATTGTGGGTTTTATTGGGAGTACAGTGTCAACAATCAAAACTTTATACATATGCTAGGAGCCAGCCATTAGAGGCACCTGAGCACATTTAAATCCACAAACAGATCCTGAACTGTAGCTGGGTCAGGTGGGAATTTGATCTATGTGAAACCAACCAGCCCTGGTCAAAGGAAGGAAATGCAGGAACAACAACTGCCTGCCAAGGTCATTTTTATTGATGTATTTATATACGGCCTTTCAACTGAAAGTCCCCATGATGTTTTGGAATACAGTACAATACAGTAAAATCAATAAAAATGAATGCGGTATAATAAACATTAAACTGAAAAAAACAACGAGTAAATCAAATTTAATAAGTATCATAAATGTCCTGACCTGGATGGCCCAAGCTAGCTCAGTCTCCTTAGATCTCAGAAGCTAAGCAGGGTCAGCCCTGGCTAGTACTCAGATGGGAGACTACCAAGGGAGTCCAGGTAGGGTTGCCACTTCCGGTTTGGAAAATACCTGGAGCAGTGTTCCCTCTAAGCTGAGTTAGTGTGAGCTAGCTCACAGATTTTTAGCCTCTGGTGCACACATTTCAGGAAGGATGGTTCCAGAGCAAACTAATTTATGCAGTGGCCAAATCGCTCGCTCACAACTTTAATGCCAGTAGCTCACAACAGCTGACACCTACAGAGCCTCTACTGCGGCTAGTTCCCAGAGGAATGCCCCCTGGACCAATCTCAAGTCACAGATTGGTTGAGGTGACTAGAGGTGGTCATTCAGGTGCCAAGGAGGCATGCTGGCATCAACAGGCCAAAGTAAGGCTGGCTGGCCCTGCTATAGCAACTTTTGCCCTCCTAAAGAGATACTCCCTAACCTATATGCAAGCTTCATTCATCTAAGCAGCTACAAGAGCTGCTTTTGCGGTTATGTGTACCATTGTCTTGCTTCTCTTCTGCCTTTCCCTCACCTTTCCCTCAGTAGCATAGAAGCCACGGCTGACATTGGCTGGGCCACATACAGTCCCTTGAGTGATTTCACTCCCCCCCCCCTCCAGCTGCCAACTTGTTGTTAAGTCGGGTACGGAGGTATCGGTGCCTTTGAGAAAAGAACTTTGTGGCTGGCTGCTGGGGGAGGAGTGTGGATCCCTGGTCCATCCCCTCTTCAAGGTGGTCTTCCAGGAAAATCAGCTGCTTGCTCGGAACATCCATATTCCATCTAAGCTAGGAGCCTGATGAGTGGAGCATCTCTGGGGCCTCTTTGCATCACATACTACCTGGAGACCCCAGAGATCGAACCTGGCACCTTCTGCATAGAAAACAGATGCCCTCCTCATTCCAAAGCAAAAAGACTGCAGCTAATTTCCTCTCTGTCAATGGTTAAACTTGCTGGCTGGTGATGCCACTGCTGGACTCTGTTCTCTTGAGTGCTGCAGCAGTACCAATCACTTCCCCCTCTGTGAGACATCCTGAGAGGCAAAACCTAATCCTCCACTCCCTGACTGCCATCCTGCCACCCCCACACCAGGCAGCGGGGGCAGTGCGGACAAATGTCAGATTCAGATGCTAAAAATGGAGTCTTGTTTCCTTCATTTTAGCACATTTTTGTATTGACAGTGGCTGTTCCGGGTCGCCTCCCTCAAGGATGGTGGCTAGACTGCGCAGAGATAAATGAATTGACGTGTAGGTCTGCCGACCAGCCAGTGTGCACAGAACAGAGACCGCGTAGCGTAACGATCAAGCCTGAAGTTGAGCTATTCTGCACGATATTAGCTTCTCCCTGCAGCTTCCAGCCTCCTTGTTGTTGCGGCTGCTGTCAATACATCAGTGTCTTAAATGCAAACTCCCTAGGGGGGAAAAAGGAGCTTGTTGTGAAACATCTGAAAGATCTTAAATTGGGGGTTGTGTTGCAGAAGAACTGAAGGGTCTTAAGCCTTGATTCTATTTGAAGTCAGCTGGCTACAATCCCTTTCAGACTGAAAGAACCAGGTTTTGGGGGAGGGGGTAGTTATTATCATGGCTAGCGTTGCCAAAAGTATCAGGGGCACGGCTGGTTTTTACCCTCTGGGCTATTTGTTGTTACTAAGCGGATGCATTGCATTTTGCATTGGCTCCTATGCTCAGAGATGCCCCAAACTGTTCGCTTTTGCCCTCAAACCTGCCAAAGCTGTAGGATGTTGCCCCTTGATTCCAGCCCAAATTATTCTCAGCTTTGCCTGATGATCCAGTGGGCACAGCTGCCAGGCCCTGCCAAGGCACCAGGCTGTCCTTATTGCAAAAAAGGTGACAATTTGAATCATCAGGTTTACCACCCTGCTGTTTCCCCCATTTATTTCACCAGGGATTATGGGGACACTGAGTCCTGGCGTGTAAATAGCCATTCAGTTACTCATCTGTGCTGAGCAAAGACTGCCTCCAGCTAAGCAGGGAAAGGATTTTATTATTATTATTTGCCTGAGTTGCTGATGTGTCACAAATGATTTATGCTAGTCTGCATTGGCAGGAGGGCTAATAAAACAGGTGGATGAGCTAGTAACTTTTCTGGATTTATGGTCCCATATTTTATATTCATTTTTATGCCCTTTAAGGCAGCCCGTAATGCCTGTGCTAGAGAGCGGCGGTGGAAAGTGCTGTTGAGTTACAACTGACTTATGGTGACCCTGTGGGGTTTTCAAGGCAAGAGACACTTGGAGGTGGTTTACCATTGCCTGCCTCCATGCCATGCCCCTGGTATTCCTTGGAGGTCTCCCATCCAAATACTAGCCAGGGCCATCCCTGTTTAGCTTCTGAGATCTGAAGAGATAGGGCTAGGCTGGGCTATTAAGGTCAGGGCGTGTTAGAGAGTATCCACCAGTATTTAGATAACAATAATACTCAGCATTTATATAAAGGTTTTTAAGGTTGCAGTCACACGCGCCAGAAAAAAATGGGGGAAGGGGAGCAAGGCGATTTCCACCGGAGGAATTTGACCCGCAGTTGCACAATCACACCTCCCTTTGAAGCTGCAGGGGCAGTCCATCAGTGGGTGATCACATGCAACTGTGGGTGAGTCTGGGCTTTTTGTCCCCCCCCCCCCCCCCCGGCTTAAACGAGGGACCGATGAATTGCACTTCCGCACTGAGGGCTCCCTATGGAGTTTGTGATGATGTGCATACTGCGAAGGGGGGGGGGAAACAATGGCACGGAGTCAGGATGGCCCGATCAGACCATCCCGATGCCATGAGAGCGCACTGGAGCAATCAGACGGGAAAGTCCGCCCATGGCCCATCGCAACCCATTTACTACCGAATTTTCCCCGGTGTCTTTTAACTCAGAAGCTGAGGCAGAGCAAAATGGGTTGCCAACGGCTGCGGGGCGCTTCCCAGATATTGTTGTCTGATCGCGCCCTTTAAATCCGCCCGGCATTCGCACCTATGCTGAGTCTAATTGTGTGTATGATTGCAGCCTAAGTGAATTCCCCACCTCTGCCTGCCCCCCAACCCAGGTAGCAGTAGCAATGTAGAGCAAGGTCAAATTAAAATGCTACGATCTGAGCCTTTTTCATTTGTTTTGGTGAGTTTCATCATTTCAAAAGGGTTGCAGCAAAACGTTTTGTTAGTTTGTTGTAGCAAAATAAAAGAGAAGTAGCATCTTTAAGTCTAACCAGGTTTATTCCAGCATCGCCTGTTGAAAGCCCCATCTTCAGATGCATATGAAATCAATATTTTATAGATATTTTATAACCAAAGTCAGAGCAGAAATATCCATCTTCACATGCATCTGGAGAAACAACAAATGCAGATGAGGTGCGGGCTGAGGATGAAAGCTGCCACTTGAGCAGACTGCTTGAATTCATGGCAAAAGTGAAGTTTGAACCTGGAACTTCCTCTTTCACAACTTATACGCCAGCTCCTGAATTCTAACTCCATCCATTTGGACAAAACTGTTACACAGAACAGTATCTGCTGCTGACCTTCCCCTGGAATCTCTTCCCTCTGGCATCTGGAATTCTTGGTCCATTCTGATGACTATTTGGGTGTAGAGGGAAATGGGGGAAATGCCTAAAAGGCTGCGGTCACACGGTCCTTTAAAGCGGGAGGAACTGCTGTTTCCTCCCACATTTAAAGGGACCGTTCAGACCGGCCGGGACAACTCCCGCGCCGAAGCAAGCTCAATCGTGGGTTCCTCCTGTGTTTTCCGATTCCCGGGAAAATGAAGTATTTTCCCGGAGGTCGTGGGAGGAACACACGATTGAGCCGATCTGGACAGCCCTCTCTCGCAATGATTGCGAGAGGGGGCTGTCTGATCGTCCCTCCTGGGTTTTTCCCCCCCTTTTTGCACTTCGGCGCTTGGGCACTCAAGCACCCAAGTGCAAAAAGGGGGGGAACCACCCCACACTCCGCTCCGGGCCCCAAGCCCGCCGCCTGCCACCACCTGCCCCCCCCCCCCGCATGCTTCTCCCGAAACTTACCAGGTGGTGACTGGCGGGGCCCAGAGTGGAGCGTGGGGTGAGCCAGCCAGCCAGGATGGGTCTGGCGGTGGCAGATGGCAGCAGCGGCAGCAGCGGAGGGGGGTGTAGAGCGCTCTCCTGTGAGCAGGAAGGGTGCCTCCTCCTCCCCCCCCCCCCCGCCACTGCTACCGGGATTGGGATGTATGAACATCCCAACTCCAAAGAAAAACACCAGATAAAGTCCCAGCGGGACTTTATCCGGGATTCGGGTGCTGTGTGACCCCAGCCAAAGTCTGCAAATACCAGCTTCCAACCCATGGAAAGCTAAGACTGCATCCACCTGGGGGGGTTTTCTCTACCTTGGCTTCCAAATTGCATCAGGGTGTTCCCTCCCCCCACCGAGCATCCACACAACATCATCCTCTTAACTGTCCATGTTCCAGGCTTCACCCATCCTCAGAAGTTCTTTCTCAGACTTGATCTGTTCCAATTATTCCAGAAAGAAAGTAGTCCAAGTGCGTTAGAAAGCCATCTGCATGGGAAGGAGAATATTCTCAAACGTTCCACCTGTATTGGTACCATTTTCCTTCCATTAGACCCTCATGGCCACCATTTTGCCCGACGCAACACAGGAGGGCTTTTAGGAACAAACAAATCAGTAACCGCTGTGGTGCTATAGCACCATGATGTTGCTACAGTCTATTGCCACAGTCCACTAGTTCCTCTGAATTTCCAGCTCTCATGTAAAAACGAACTAAGTCTCTAGCCCTTTTGTTTGCAGAACTGATTTGCTAACTCCACCCCCCATGGTTCTTTTGGCAGTTTCAAGCAGAAATTCAGCAGATACAGGTTTTCCCAAGAGGCACAGAAAAGGGATGGGGAAGCTCTACCTACTGTTTCTTGCACACCTATTAAAAGCACAGGAGCAGTAGGAGAAAAATTAGCAGTTCTAAGGGTGGCCTGTCCTGGGTAGCCCAGGCTAGCCTGATCTCATCACCTCTTGGAAGCTAAGCCGGGTTGGTCCTGGGACATGGGAGACCACCAAGGAAGCCCAGGGTCGTTACACAGAGGCAGGCAATGGCAAACCACCTCTGAACATCTCTTGCCTTGAGTTGTGACTTGATGGCCATAAAAGAGAATTCTTTTGTGTGAGGCTGGCATAGAATTCAGGAGCAGGCAGTGGTCCCTTTGGGACAGTCTCTGCCTCACTACTCACTCTGGAAAGGGAGCTGTGCTTTTTCTTGCTTCTTGTACCCCAGTATGAACACACCATACCCACCAGCTGCCGGACAGCCAGCGCAATAAAACCTCAGTCCCTTTGGCCAAGCAAAGCAGTTTCCCATCGGCCTCATACCTTCTCTTTATTATTTGCAAGCTTCCATGCTTTGCAGCCTTTCCAGTCTATTAACACAAACACACACACACACACACACAAGTTCATGATGGTGCTAATCCCACTATTTATTACAACAGTGTGGAACAGCCAAAATGCCAGTGGGGAAAAAACAAACAGCAAATGACCTTCTTCCCACAGAAATCTGAAAGAAGCTGCTACAAAGTGCAGGGAAGGTGAGCTTGCGGACGGCACCATCCTTGCTGTCACCGTCCCTCTTATTTTGTGGGAAAGCCTACAACTGACCTTGTGGCAACAAACACTTCCACGAGAAGCAGGGTGGCCGGGCTTTAAAGGAGAGGGTGCAAAGCGGACAACCCCTTTCTCTCCCTGGAGATATACTGACCAGTTAGCATGCAGAGAGAAAAGCACCCCGGTGGTGCTAACAGGGGCGACAGTTGCAGGAGGGCAATGTACCCCCTTCCTGCCCACTCACAATGCCCCACAGAAGAGGAGGCCAAGCTAAAACCCCAGAGCCACTCCTGAGGGGATTAAGTCTGCTCTGAGACCGGAGAGGCCTACAGCCCCATCACGAAGACCCCACCGCCATCGCCGAACCCACCCCAGCTCTTACCTGTCTCTTAGGTGTCCACACGGCAGTGGCTGCCTGGGTGGGGCAGCTGCTGGATGGGCATGGCCCCCCGAGGCCCTGAAGGACGGAGTCTGCAGCCTCCTGGTACATTGGAGAGCTTGGGAAATAGCCAGCCTGACCACGGGGATCTGTCTAGAACAGCCTCGCTGACATTCTGCTCAGGCTGGCTTCTCTGAGCGGTGAGGTTCATGAAGAGCTGGTGGAATGGGAGGGGGGAGCGGGGTGGGGGGGGAGCGCCAGGGAGAGAAGGGGGAGAAGAAGAAAGAGTGAGGATGCTCTCCCTCAGATGTGTGCGTGGAGAATTGAAATGCACAGAAGCTGGGGCAGGACAGCGGAGGCTCGCTCAGCCTCTGCCTCGCTCTCATTATTCCAGCATGCTCACATTATTCCAGCAGCCTGGCTTCGGCCTCAGGCGCTCCCTTTCAAAGTCAGTTGTTTCATGAGTAATTAGGGTAAGGAAAGGGAGGGGAGGTCGGTCCCATCAGGAATCACTGGATTAAGAGAATGGGCGCAGTGTTAGGAGATCACCTTTCTGCTGGCTGGCTGGCTGGCTGGCGTGTGTGTATGGGTTCTTGTTTACCTCCACCAGGAAAAGCAAAAGACGTGAGGGTAAACAGAAGTGGTTTGATGCATCTGAATCATCTTTGCTGAGGTGCTGCTGCTGGAATCTGGATTATCCTTTGAGAGTGCAGAGGGAGGAGTCTTTGAACCCTGTTCCTCCTTGGACCTATAGAGGGAGGAATTAGGCCTGCCCTGTAGGGTTACCAGCTCTGGCCTGGGGCTTTTAGAGGCACTGGCAAGAGGGATAGGAGGGGGGCTGAGTGGGAATGTGGTATCACCCTAAGACTTACATTTCTCTTAAGCACTGCATGGAATAACATACAGTCTCCCCTATAAACTGCCATTTCCTTTGGGGGACTGACCAGTGTAGAGTTGCCAACCTCCAGGTGGGGGCTGGAGACCCCCCAGAATTACAGCTGATCACCAGATGACAGAGATCAGTTCCTCTGGAGAAAAAATGGCTGCTTTGGAAGGTGGGCTGTGGCATTAGAGGAGAAGAGAAGAGATTGGATTTATACCCCACCCTTCACTCGGAGTCTCAGAAGCGGCTTACAGTCTCCTTTCCTTTCCTCTTCCCACAACAGACACTCTGTGAGGTAGGTGGGGCTGAGAAAGAGCTCTTCCGAGAACTGCTTGTGAGAGAACAGCTATGAGAAAACTTGTGACTGACCCAAGGTCACACCAGCAGCTGCATGTGAAGGAGTGGGGAATCAAACCCGGTTCTCCTAGATTAGAGTCCACACACTTAACCACCACACCAAACTGGCTCCGCTGAGGTCTGTCCCCTCCCCAAATCCTTCCTTCTTCAGGGTCTACCCCCAAATCTCCAGAATTTTACCAAGTGGGAGTTGGCAACTCTAGATCACTGTAGTTTAGAGATCAGTTGTCATTCTGGGAGGTTGGTAATCCTGCCTGCATGAGCTCCAAATCAGTGAGTGCTGTCAGCAGTGTCCTTTATTACGATGATGTTTCACATAAATCTGACTAGCTAGTACTTCTGCATTGGGAAATTCCTGGCGATTTTGGGGGTGGAGCCTGGGGAGGGCAGAGTTTTGGGAAGGCAGTATAGGAATGTCATGAAATCCAAGCTCCAAAGCAGCCACTTCTTCCAGGGGAACTGATTTCTGTTGTCTGGAGATCTGTTGTAATTCTAGGAGATCTCCAGGCCCCACCAGGGAGTCGGTGACACTATGTTATACCCAAACACTGGGTGATTCTGCATCTGGCACTCGCTCCACATTTTCTCAACTGGGAAGAAAAAATGCAGCTCAAAACCACATTCGAAAACCCCGGGGCAATGCCGTACTGACTGCAAAGGGGAATTTCTGTTCCAAGGTGGGGTTGGTAAAGCAACGGATGGAAAAGCCAGTGCAGGATCACCCACAGTTCCATCTTGCCCTCTACTTGGACCTGGGAGCAGTTCTCCAGGATCTCGGGCAGGGTGCTTTCTAACTTTGTCTCATTTTAACAAGAGATGGCAGCTTAAACCTGGGCTGGGAATACCGCTAAATTATACCCCCTCCCTGGTTAATATTATCGGGGGGTGTGGGGGCAGTCACTGAAAACATGACATTCTGGCCACATCAGGTTGACTCCTACATGCTGATGTGGCTGGGGTGGGTGCAGACTGACTGAAGACCTTGGAGGCCACAGAGTGAGATCGTGTGTCAGCCCTATCTCTTCATATTTACGTTACCTTTAAGACTCTCCTTGTTAATCTCCTTTTTCCTCCATTATCCCATGACATGTAAACCTGTCACCTTCCCTCTTCACTTCAGCAGCATTTACATGAGGACCGGGCGTTAAAATGCTCCCTTGACACAGCAGCAGCAGCAGCAGCAGGAGCAGGGAGGAGGGTGGGAATGTGTGGGGATAGCATGGCCACATCCTGTCCTTGCATCGCTCACTGCTGCTTCCCCCTCCCCTTCCCCTTTTGCTCCGTTGCATCTGCACAAAAGCAGAAGACACAATGGTAATCAAATAAGCGTGCGCACACACACACACACACACAGAGCAGTCTGGAAGCCCCCCTCCACTCCACTCCCCGCCCCTCCTCTCACTCTTCCCGCTAAATGGAGCTCTACCTACACCACAGTTTGGTTCGGAAAGTGAAAAAAGGTCTTTGAAGAAGAAGAAGAAGAGTTGGTTTTTATACCCCACTTTTATCTACTCTAAGGTGTATCAAAGCGGCTTACAATCACCTTCCCTTCCTCCCCCCACAACAGAACCCTGAGGCAGAAGAAGAAGAAGAGATTGGATTTATATCCCGCCCTTCACTCACTTAGAGTCTCAGAGCGGCTTACAAACTCCTTTCCCTCCCCCTCCCCACAACAGACACCCTGTGAGGTAGGTGGGGCTGAGAGAGCTCTGAGAAAACTGTCTTTGAGAGAATAGTTGGTACAGAGCTACAGCTTGCCCAAGGTCATCCAGCAGGTGCAGGTGGAGGAGTGGGGAATCAAACCTGGTTCTCCCAGATTAGAGTCCGCGCACTTAACCACTACACCAAACTGGTAGGTGGGGCTGAGAGAGTTCTGAGAGAACTGTGACTGGCCATAGGTCACCCAGCTGGCTTCATATGGAAGAGTGGGGAATTGAACCTGGTTCTCCAGATTAGAGTCCGACACTCTTAACCACTACACCATGCTGGCCGTCAGGATGGTTTTGAAGGATCAGAGGGGAGCAGTGAGCTGCCCAGTGCTGTCCTGAAAGTGGAGCTTGGCTCCAGCCTTCTCCCCATAGTGGCTCTGGATGGACACTTCACCTGGCAGCCACCCTGAAGTTCCCACTTGGAACCAAATCAAAGGGGTGTGTGTGATCCAGTTTAAAAAGGAAAACCCTGAGTATCTCATTAGCTATGTTCAGAACCAGCACAATGTCATGGGGATGTTATCCTTTAAATTTGGGGGTAGCCTTCTATGTTCCATGTTTTGGGGGGAGTCCGTGTATGGAAGCAGCCATCATTCATCTGATGAAGTAGGCTCTTATCCATGAAGATCCACACTACAGTAAACTACTTAAGGGAGTTCCCCACATTCAGTGGCTCTTGCTTGAATCTGATTTGTGATGCAAAACCAAGATGGGGAGGGATGCTCATTTGGATTACAAATACCTCTCCTCCTTTGTTTTTTTCTTTTTGTTTGTTGTTTTCTAAATCATGAACAATGGTCCAGCTCAGAAATTAGCAAAACTTTTGAACAGGACAATTAATAGTATGAAAGAGCCCCATGTGTGAAGAAGAAGAGATTGGATTTATATCCCGCCCTTCACCCACTTGGAGTCTCAAAGCGGCTTACAAACTCCTTCCCCTCCCCCTCCCCACAACAGACACCCTGTGAGGTGGGTGGGGCTGAGAGAGCTCTGAGACAACTGTCCTTGAGAGAACAGCTGGTACAGAGCTATGGCTTGCCCAAGGTCATCCAGCAGGTGCAAGTGAAGGAGTGGGAAATCCAACCTGGTTCTCCCAGATTAGAGTCCACGCACTTAACCACTACACCAAACTGGCATGTGAAAACACATGCCTTTTAGAGATCAGTCCTAAGCAGGTCCGTTCAATGGGGCTTTCTCCCAGGAAAGTGTCCTTAGAATAGCACTGCTAGGACATGATGCAAACCATAGTGATTCTCAGCTTGCTTTGACCTGGATAGCCCAGGCAAGCTTGATCTCGTCAGATCTCAAAAGCTAAGCAGGGTTGATTCTGGCAAGTACTTGGATGGGAGACCTCCTTGGAATACCAAAGGCAGGAGGCGGGGGCAGGCTTTATTCAGCCACCTCTCTGAATATCCTCCAAGCCCCCAGTAGGGGTCAGTTATCAGAGGTTGCCATGACTTCCAGGTGCACACACACTCACATGTGCATGTGCGCGTGCACACACACATGCACATATGAAAAATACAAATAAACACCTCCAACCCCACCCCACCATGATTCTCAACCTGTGGGGCAGCACTGATGGAATTCAGGGTGGAGAGAGAGATGATCTTGCAACAGACTGGACAGGATTGTCCTGCAGCAGGCTGAAGCTAACAATGCAATCCTAAACAGAATAACACCTGTTTAAGTCCACTAGAGTCAATAGACTTTAGAAGTGTGTGACTTTTATTAGGACTGCACTCGCCTTCCAGCATGCATCCGACATGGTATACTCATCATGGAAGATGCAGAGAGCCGTAGGAGCATAGGAGAGATTTTGGGCGCTTTCAGACACACTAAATAATGCACTTTACAACTGGATTTCTCTGATTGAAATGGCAAAATCCACTTGCAAACGGCTGCTGAAGTGGATTGAAACTGCTTCATTTAGCATGTGTATGGGTGCGTTCAGACGGGCAGCTAATCCCGCCATTGGCCCGGCTGTAATTTGATCTAGATCTTTTTGATCCAGTGCTGCACGACCAGACAGCTCCCCCATGAAGCGCTTTACTGCGCATGACTCCGTGGTGGGTTGTCTAGATGGCATCTACCATAAGGACCCATGCAGTCAGCTTTAAAAAAAAAAAAAACCTGTCTGCGCATGTACATATGCGCCTCACCGTATAATTGTTTGTCCGCACATGCGCAGACTAAAATGGTAAAAGCACTGCCAGTGGTACCTTCCTCTAGGTACCATTTCAGTTAATAAAGTTGATAAAGTTCAGGGGACCGTCAGAAACATAAAATTGTTTGGATCATTTGAGCGGAGCTCTGGGGACGTCACATGTTTAAGCGGTTATGCACGCATTGCTAAGATTTTTTAAAATGGCAGCTGTTCGAGATGGTGTGGAGACCATCCCTATGGGCTGATTGCGTGCTGGTGGAACAACTAGATGGGGGAAGTCTGCTATTAACCTGTTGGCCAGCTTAGGACCGGACCTTCACCACTATCTTTTAAGTACGGATCCCCAATGGGGATCGACGGGCTACTAACGGAAGTGGCACAATTCCCAGATGTTGTGATCTGGACGTGCACTTTAAATCCACCAGGTACTCATGCCTGGCGCAGCTCAAAAGAGCTGTCTGAACGCGCCCTGAAAATGCCCTCTGACTGCAATGACCTCTTCCACTCCTTTCCTGGCTGGCTAGTCTTAGGAAGGAGTTGGAGGGGCAAACAGATAACGTGCTGGGTGTTCCAGCTTCAGAAAATAAGAAACTACCAGGTGTGCAGGGACCCAGGTCAATCAGTGCGGCTCCTTTCCGGTAGATGCATCCTTCATTTCAGCTCTGTGCTGAGAAGATGGGGGATTCAGGTGTCTTTCAGAGCCTTTATTTAAAGATAATGCCGGCAAATGGGGGGAAATTGCTTTGTTTACAGTGAAATACAGAGCTCACAAGGTTTGCCTGTTCCTGACTGGATGGCACAATAGCCTTGTGCGTTATGTTCCTACGGCTCATTGGAAATTTTATTTTAACTCACAACAAATTAAGAATAGCCAGAAACATGGTGAGAAAGATGATTGCCTTGAAGTGTCACCGCAGCGTCCTGTCCACATATATAATTGTTCATAGTTTAGTAATTACACTCAGAGGGGGATATATTTTAAATGTTCTTGTCCTGAATTCAACCTTGATTCTGAATTACAGGAATATATTCTTATTTTATCTTCTTCTCTTTTTTTGCACTTCTCACATATATAGTAGACTGTGCAGAATAGCTTGGTTGGACCACCGCCCCACTTGACCTTTTGGTCATGTACCATCCCAGTGTTCCTGCAAGGAGGGAACATGCCCCCCCCAACTTACAGAATTTTAAATATACTGATATATGAAAGGGTCGGGTGGATTGCTGATGGTATGTTATTATGATTAACTTTGTTTATAGTCCACCTTTCTTACTGAGACTCAGGGCAGATTACAAAATGTGAAAAACAATTCAGTCAGGTTTATTCATTCATTCATTCAAATTTATACCCTGCCCTCCCCACCAAAGCAGGCACAGGGCAGCTTACCTTCTAAAACCATACAAAATTATAATATTATAAAGTGCAAGCAGGATCTATAGTTAATATTGCTTAAAAATGATGGTGGCAGTCATATTAACATATCCGGTGACCAGTGTTCCCTCTAAGCTGAGTTAGTGTGAGGTAGCTCACAGTTTTTTAGCCTCCGGCTGACAGGTTGCAGTCACATGCATGAGATAAAGCGGGGGAAAGAGAGGAAATTTCCTCCAGCGGACCCACAGTTGCGCAATCACACAGTCTTTTGAAGCTGCAGGCACAGCCCGCCACTGTGTGATCAGACACAACCGTGGGTGAGTTGCATTCCCCCCCCGTTTGTCTCCGATGCACTTAAACAAAGGATTGATGATTTGCACCTCAGGCCTGAGGGCTCCCTATGGAGTGTGCAATGATGCACATACTGAGAAGGGTAAAAAACAATGGCATGGAGTCAGGATGGCCTGATCAGACCATCCCGACTCCATGAGAGCATGCTGGAGCGATCAGACAGGGGAAAATCTGCCCATGGCCCGTAGCCACCCATTTGCTACTGGACTTTCCAAGGTGTCTTTCAACTCCACTTGTGCAGCGGAGCAAAATGGGTTGCTGACGGCTGCGGGGCGCTTCTCAGATGTTGTGTGATTGCACTCCTTTAATCGGCCTGGCATTCGCACCTATGTCAGGGCTAATTATGCGTGTGACACACATGTTGGTCTTAGCTCAGGAAGGATGGCTCCAAAGCACATTAATTTATGCAGCAGCCAAATCGCTCAGTCACAACTTTAATGCCTGTGGCTCGCAAAGTAGAAGTTTTGCTCACAGGACTCCACAGCTTAGTGGGAGCATTGCTGGTGATCTGTCTTGTTGGTCAACTCGTTTGCCTTTCCATATGTACGCAGCAAGCACAGACTGTAGATGGCGAGGACCAGGTAATTACATCTTCAGGGCTGTATTTCTTCCAGTTGTTGTTGGTGGTGGTTGTTGGCAGCGGCTCCTTAATTAAAAACCTGGCCGAAGAGCTCCGTCTTGCAGGCCCTGTGGAACTGTAAAAGGTCCTGCAGGGCCCTGATCTCTTCTGGGATGGCAAAAACTTCCCATAAAACAGTGCAGTAGGACTAGTAGGATTACAGAACTGGAAAACAATGCAACGAAGAATGAAAGGGATTTGCATAGGTGGAGGATGGTGGAGTTGGAGGACTTTGGTGCTGTCTCCTGCCTCAGGCTTGAGAGATGGCACCAAAGAGTTTAGATTGATAGAGAGGTCAGGACACATAGAGCATCCTTTCCTTCCTGCTATCCGATTCTTTTCTTTGAAGCAGAATGCTACTCTGACGGGCAACTTTCTCCATTTCCACTCTCCCACTCTTTTCTCTCACAGGCACACAAACAGGGTGCATGATCCCCCATCTCGCACCTTGGAGACTGGACACACATCTAGCATCCAGCACCATCGAGTTAGCTAAAATAGATCATCTATATATCTAATTCCGAAGTGGCCCCCTCCGTGCGGATATCTAAATCTGCGCGGGGGGGCACTGGGGGTACAGGGAGGTTTTCCTACACACGTGGAGGAGTCTCCACGTGTGCAGAAAAATCCTAAAAGTTAAAAAAAACTTTGGGGGGGATATTTAAATCCCCCCAAAAGTAAAAGTGTTCCCTGTGCACGTGCAGAGAACGCTTTGGCCATTTGGGGGGGCTCGGCAGGTGGCGGGCTTCACCACCACTGCTGCTGTTTTTGGGGAGGGCAGGGGGAGGGAGGGGAGAGAGGCTCACCTGCAAGTGCTTCCTCCTCGACCTGGAGCTCCCCCCCCCCCACAAGTATCATGGGTCCTCCTGCTTGTCTATATCCAGGGCTCTTTTTCGGCCGGAACACACCGGAACAGCGTTCCGGCTGGTGTCCGAGCCCACCCCACCCCTCCCCTCCCCGCCGGCGGGAAAGGCAGGCTTCTCAGCGCTGCCCAGGACTGCCATTTTGTGCATGCTCAGAAGCTCTCCGTCCAAAGTCCCCACCTTGCCCAGGATGACACGAGTGGGCCAGAGCGCAAGACGGCTAAGTGCCGCCTTCCTCCAAGCAAGCAGGCCCGCCCGGCTGGAGAGCCCCAATTGAAGCCAGTGGGGGAAAAAAGAGCCCAGGGGGGGAGAGAGAGAGAGGTGGAAGAGGTGAGAGGCATGGTACAGCACTGCACGGCAGCGCCCCAGCGAGGCTGTCCGAGATAGGAGCCGCCCACTGGGCCTCTGTAGTACGCTCCTGGAAGGACATGTGTGCCATGTCTCCTCCTCCGCCCGGCGCAGCTTGAAACTGGGTCTTGTCATCAGATCATGCCTCTGGAGGAGGGAAGGCTGGCTCCGGACAGCTGCTCCGGACAGCTGCTGGTGCACGTTTGGAGCCGGTTTCGCTCAGCTGAGCGGCACCATCTGGGGTTCCAGTCCTGCCTCTGTGGCAAACTGGCTACACGGCCTCGGCCGAGCCCCTCACTCCGCAGCATCCGAAGGCAGGTGGGGACCTGTCTTACTGCGTTTTGTGCCGTGGGCCAAACGCCATGCTTGCAGGATCTCCAAAACTCAAACGTTTGCACGCTATTTGATGTTGTTTTCGTGGGTGCTGATTTTTTTTAAAAGCGCCGGACTGTTCAGTGTGGACTTTGCTGTGACTCAGGATGACCTGTAAGTTTGGTCTATGAAGCACTTAAATTTTAGAGGTCTCTAGGGGATGCCCAGGCTAGAGTGTCTCTGATCTGGCCTCCCCACTCGAGTGGATTCTTGGGGAGAAGCCACACAACATTATCCATTGTTAGGCTGCCGATCTGCAGGTGGGCAGGGCTGGTGCTAGTTTTTTCTGTACACTAGACGAGGCTACCTTCTCTCCCCACCCACCCCACGCCCACCAATTTTCAAACATAAATGCATTGTGGAGGTATTTGTGTGGAGGGGGAAGCATTTGTGAATTTCCTGCATTGTGCAGGGGACTGGACTAGATGACCTTGGTTGTCCCTCCCTTCCAACTCTTATGGTTCTAATTTAAACAGGTCTCAGCTGCTCCGCAAACTACTGTGCCAGGAACTACTATTTGAAGCAGGGGTTTGGCTTCAGGCAAATCAATGATTAACCTGCTTCGAGCCCCCCACCCCTGCCTTTTCAACCACTGTCATCTGCAAAAGGGGACAAGAGGCACAGCACATTTTTCAGCAAGGAAGGGACATCCTGTTGGGGCCTCAGTATACCCCTTCTTGCAGCTGCATTTATTGGTTGCTAGAAAATGTCAGTCGCATCTCCTCAAATCTTAACACAGAGCTGCCTTCTACTGAATCAGATCCTCAGTCCATCAAAGTCAGTCTTGTCTACATAGACTGGCAACAGTAGAGGTCATTCACATGAACTACATAACAAATTCTTATAACCAGAAACCCCAGGAATTGAACCTGGGACCTTCTGCAATAAATGCTGTACCAGTGAAGAGATTCGATTTATACCCCGCCCTTCACTTGTAGTCTCAGAGCAGCTTACAAACTCCTTTCCCTTCCCCTCCCCATAACAGACACCCTGTGAGGTAGGTGGGGCTGAGAGAGCTCTGACAGAAACTGCCCTTTTTCAAGAACAGCTGTGCCAGAACTATGGCTTGCCCAAGGTCATCCAGCAGGTGCAAGTGGGGGGGGGGAGTGGGGAATCAAACCTGGTTCTCCCAGATTAGAGTCTGCGCACTTAACCACTACACCAAACTGGCTCCTAGGGTTGTTCTGCTAGTGAACTAGGTTGCCAACTCCGGGTTGAGGAAATCCCTGGAGATTTGGGAGTGGAACCTGAGGAGAGTGGGGTTTGGGGGAAGGAGGGACCTAAGCAAAGTATAATGCCATGGTCTCCCCTTTCCAAAGCAGCCATTGACTTGATCTCTGTAGTTTGGAGCTCAGTTGTAATTCCAGAAGATCTCCAGACCCCACCTGTAGGTTGGCAACCCTAAAAATTCATATTCATTGTACTAGTTCTGCAAGAAGGCAAGCTGATTTCCATGGGAACCTAACCTTTAGGAATTGATTCCAATCCAGTGTGGGAATAATTGTTGGACATAAGATATTGATTGGTTCACGCAAGATTTTGTATAGATGGGACAGAGAATAATGTTTTTATTGGTTTTGTCAAAACCGTTTTGACAACAAGGTAAACAGAAAAAGAAGCAAAAGGTGGATGTGGCTGGATGACCACTCTTCTGGTAACATTGGGTGCGGCCTAATATGTTAATGAGCTGCACTGTCAGGGGTGTGGCCTAATATGCTAATGAGTTCCTGCTGGGCTTTTTCTACAAAAAGAGCCCTGTCTATATCCAGGGGTCCTTTCATAAAAAAAGAGGTGCAGGAGCTCATTAGCATAACTTATTTGCATATGCCACACCCTCTGACATCACCGGAAGTGTCAGAAGGCCACACACCCCTGACGTCGCCGGAAGAATGCTGAGAGGGGGAGGGAAGGGGCTTCTCCTGAGTCGGCGGCGCTTGCCACGTGGCCCGGAGAGGATCTGCTGGGGGGGGAGGGAAAGGGGTTTTCCTGGGCCGCGCAGCAAGCGCTGCTGGCCTGGGAAGGGTCTGCTGGGCGGGGGAGGGAAGGGTGAGCTGGGAGGGAGGGAAGGGGCTTCTCCTGGCCGGCGGCGCTTGCCGCGGGGCCTGGGAAGGGTGAGCGCAGGAGGAGGCTTTCTTCCGGCTCCGCGCCGAAGCGCGGGCCGGGAAAGCGAGCTGGGAGGTGGGGCTTTGTCATGTGCCCGCCCCCCGGCCTCCTCTCTCCCGGAGCAGCGCTCTGGCACACCCCGGCCCCAACAGAGCCCTGTCTATATCTATCTCTTACCTGCACTTTCCTGAATGTATTTCCTTTAATAAAGGTTGCTTATTCATTCTAGAACTGATTGCTGACTCCTGTGTAACTTTGTAAGACTGCTGCCACACCTAGTCCCAGCTTTGCTGCATTAAAGACTTTGAGCACCCTGCTACTTTTCTCGTGGTTCCCTGGCAGTGACGAGTCCAGAGAATCCAACAGAGGACACTGTAGTAGCAAGGGAGGTGATACAGTGCATTTATTTATTCAGTTCATTTATACCCTGCATTTTCCCCCAATGGGGACCCAAAGTGACTTACATCAATCTCCTCTCCTCCCTTTTACCCTCACAACAACCCTGTGAGGTAGGTTAGGACTGACAGAGTGTGACTGGCCCAAGGTCACCCAGCAACCTTCCATGGGGATTTGAACCTGGGTCTCCCAGGTACTTATCCAACACACTTTATACCACACCTGCTCTCATGAAGTAAACATTGCAATAGACAACAATACTATTCTGTATAGAAGCCGACTCCATTATATTATGGTTCTACTCCATTTAAAAATACCCTCCTGAAGGTTCCTGTTTTACACATTCTGTGGAATGACAGATGGGCAGGCCATTCCATAAGATTAGGGTTGCCAACCTCTCATCAATCCAAAAAAATCTAATATACACAAAACAAAAATACTGGATCAACTCTACAAAATCTCTACATCTGCTGGCCTGGCGTGTCAAAGATAAAAGATCCTCGCGTCATATATTAGCAGCAAAAGACAAAACAGGCAATCTACACACAGCCTCCTCAGAAATTAGCAAAATATTCGCAGACTATTACCAAAAGCTCTACACGTTTTCTAACCCATCTGAGAAGAATATCCTCGACTATCTTAAAATGAATTTAAATATACCAATACTTTCAGAAGAGCACAGTGAATTGCTGGAAAAACCTATCAGAAATCAAGAAATTCTAGATGTAATAAAAAAGCTAAAGAACAACAAATCAACAGGACCAGATGGATATCCACCAGAGTTTTACAAGAAATTCTCCAGTTTACTTGTTGGACCACTAACTGAAGCCTGCAACAACATACTGATTACTGGTCAGGTACCTCCATCATGGAGTGATGCATCAATCATAACGATCCCAAAAGCAGGTAAAGATACAACTAAACCAGAATCATACCGTCCAATCTCCTTATTAAATCAGGACTACAAAATTTTTACGGCAATCCTAACTAAGAGATTAAATACATTCATTCCACAATACATACATCAAGATCAATCGGGCTTTATACCAGGAAGAGACATTACAGATAATATTTATAAAACTCTAAATATTATTTCGGCAAATGAGAAATCACAACAAGACTCTATCTTAATATCACTTGATATCGAAAAAGCATTTGATTCCTTGGAAAACACATATTTGATACAATTACTGCAGCACATGAGATTTGGCCCTAAATTTCTAAAAGCAATCAAAGCGATTTACTCGAAACCTACAGCCTATATCAAAACAAACGGGACAACATCAGAAAAGATATCGCTCACCAGAGGAACGAGACAGGGCTGTCCCCTATCACCAATTCTATTTGCCGTAGCACTTGAACCCTTAGCAGCCGAGATCAGACATAACAAACAAATCTCAGGAATAACTTATAACTCACATGCCTTTAAACTAAGTCTATTTGCAGATGACATGTTGGTTTATATCACAAATCCGAAAGAGTCTCTAAGACATCTTCAATCAACTTTAGGAAATTTCAGTAAAATTTCAGGCCTTAAAATAAATCAATCCAAATCATGTATAATGCCTCTTAAAATTTCAATGGACACTGAAACCTCTCTTAAAAAGGAGTTCGAATACCAATGGACCACTTCAGACCTACCTTATTTGGGAATACGCCTACCAAATAAATTATCCAACCTATTTAAAATCAATCACTCATCCAAAATTGATGAAATAAAAATAGACCTACAAAACTGGGGAAAACTAAATAACACATTCTTAGATAGGTTAAACCTTATTAAATCCTTTGTTCTCCCCAAAATGTTGTTCCTATTTCGGACGATCCCAATCACCTTATCAAGAAACATCCTCAATCAATGGCAAGAAACATTAAACTCCTTCTTATGGCAAAACAAACGTCCAAGAACAAGCTTTCATGTACTAAGACGTAGAACATCACAGGGAGGAATGAACTACCCAGACATAACACTATATTACAAATCAGCTCTGATGCTACCTGTCGTCAAAATTCTCAAATACCACAAGAGCTTAGACTGGATTAAACTCTTTCCTACATCATCAAGCTCGATCAAAGAGATTATCTGGAATAACTCATTTTACCGACCAAAAATAGCCCAAGACAACATTTTTTTGTCTGCCATATTAAAAAACTGGGACTCGCACAGATCACAACTACTCCCAAAATTCTCTAGATTTACATCCCTATTCAATCAAGCATGGTTTCTTCCAGGAAATGATCCAATAATGGCCGCAAATTGGAAATCAGCCAATATATATTACCTAAAAGATATTTTAACAAAGGAAGGTTTACAAACTAAAGCAAAACTAGAAGAAAAAATACAAAAGCCCATACCATGGTTTTTTTACCTACAATTAAATCATATGACCAATTACCTTAACCTACAATATATACTCAAAGAACAGCTCACACCCTTTGAAAAACTAATCAACCCAAATAATCAAAACGCTAAAGGAATAATTTCATCTATATATGATATTATGATCCGTCTTCAAGGAGACAAACCACTAAGATACCAACTCCAATGGCAGAAAGATTGTGAAGCGGTTATCTCAAGCCAACAGTGGTCGACAATCTGGACTTCAAAACTAATAACTTCTCCTGTGTTATCAACAAAATTGCAAACTCATCGTATCATCTCACGTTGGTATTTGACACCTGAACGCCTATCTAAAATAACCTCATCACATTCGCCAATGTATTGGAAGAAATGTGGAGAAGTGGGGACATTCGCACATTGTTGGTGGAAATGCAAACATATACAGGAGTTCTGGAAAGATGTATTAACTCAAATAAAACTTATCACAGGCCACGACATTCCATTTGAGCCTACCCTAATATTTCTTGATATTTGGAAAACAAAGGACATACCTACAACACAACGAGATCTCATCACTAGTCTATTAGTAGCGGCCAAAACATCTATTGCAGCCAGATGGAAAGAGGACAAGGCACCCACTATTTCTTCCTGGCTCAACAAGGTATGGGATCATCTAATAATGGAAAAAATTACAGACCATCTTAAAAAGTCAGAATTATATCCTAGACCCTCTAACTTTAAGAGGAAATGGAACCAGTTCATGGAATTTATCTCAGCGGCAGATATCCAGCCGCAAAATAATACATATCTAGCCCTATTGCAACAGTAAATCAAAAAATATTAAGCCCACAATACACAACACAAAATACATAGTGTACAAAACCCACACAACTCTCACTATCAATCTGAATACCTCTAATCTTTACCTCTAGCACATAGTTCTTATATTCTATAAACCTCACATATAATCTTTGATAGCATAAAGTTGAAATAGTTTGGAATAATATTGTTATATTAAGATTGTTGCACTGTTAACAAAAAAGTTAAATCAAACTCAGACGAAGTTAAAAATACTTGTTGTTCTGTGTAATTCAACAAACTTCAATAAAAAATATTTGATTAAAAAAAAAAAGAAACAGCACATGAAAACTTATAAACATTAAAAAAGGGTTGCCAACCTCCAGGTGGCACCTGGAGATCCCCTGCTATTACAGTGGATCTCCAGATGACCAAGATCAGTTCTCTTGGAGAAAATGGCTGCTTTGGAGGGTGGACTCTGTGGCATTGTGTCCTATTGAAGTCCCTCTCCTTCCCAAACCCCGCCCCCCTCAGGATCCACCCCCAAAATCTCCAGGTATTTCCAGGCCCAGAACTGGCAAGTCTACAAAAGGTGGGAACCCTCACAGAGAATGCATGTGAAGAGGTGGCCAATGATCTTACTTATTTAAAGGGTGGCACCTTGACAGACGTGAGTAGGTTTCTGAGTAAATCTTAATTGTGAACACCCACTATCAGTATCTTTATTTTAAAATTTTGACCCCCCACTGTTCCATACACTCAGAGCAGCTAGCAACCCAGAAGTAAAACCAATCACAGAATCAATAACATTCATTTAAATGCCTGTCAAACAAATATCAAAACATCACTCATATACCAATTACAGGAACAAAAAAACACACCACTGTTTTGCCACAGTTATATGTATTACAACATTGCCCAGAGAAACATTAGAAAAGACCTTCTGGGAAAAAGCCAACTTTACAGAAACACTCACGTTGCCTGGAGCCCCATGTTCCACAGCAGGGAAGGTTCTGCAGAAAACTCCTGTTCTCTAGTCCAGGGGTGTCAAACATGCGGCCCGGGGTCCAGATGAGGCCCCCGGAGGGCTTCTATCAGGCCCGCAATGGAACCGGCTGTCTTCTGCTTCTTCTTCCAGCTCTGCTGCTGCTGCATCATTGTAGGTTTGCAGTTTACAAATACATACCTGAACAGCATACTCAAGATTGCAACAGCACAGACATTTTGTTGCAACAATTCAGAGCAAGAGGTGTCAGTTATCAGACACTGTTAAATCAACAAAATATTGCAAGTGTGTTAATGTTTTAAGCATGTTTTTATTTTAAGTAAAAAACAAACCCTTTGTGTTTGTGTCCTCTATAAAGTTTATATCTCCGCTACCTGGCATTACATTTTATGACACACATGGCCCGGCCCAACAAGGTCTCATTTGTGTCAGATCTGGCCCTCATAACAAATGAGTTCGACACCCCTGCTCTAATCGATCAAATCCCTGCTCTGCTGCAGAACCCTGCTAGGTGACCTTGGGCCAGTGACGCTCTCTCAACCTAACAGGGTTGTTGTGTTGATAAAATGCAGAACAGCAGAATGGGATAAGCCGCTTTGGGTCCCCACTGGGGAGAAAGGCAGAGTATAAATGAAGTAAATAATTAAAACAAAATAACAAATAAATAATACACACGTGGATGTGAGGGAACAACTGACAAAGGCTGTTGCACAGATCTTGACTTATGGATTTCTTGTCTTGTGAACTTCTGAGCCCTGCCTCCCATAGCGGATGGATTTGCTTTTCCCTCTTCGGATTATTTGCTCCCTAGATGCTGGGTCTCCTGCACTGAGACTCGTCAGGACTCCACTAGAACCTGTGTGGGTTGATAGCTATAGCCGTCTTTGCTTTCTTGCTTGCTGTATCTCTTTGGCCTTTTGCCTCACAAATTAAATGGCACAATTTGCATATTGTTTGGATGCCTGGAGTCATCAGGCACTGAGGCACACAGCTGTTCAGACAGCATGGAAAGGTGCACAGTCAAGCCAGAGGGTCAAAGTTCAGCAACAGATCTGTAGGTCGCAGCAGAATCAAACTCAAGATCAGACCAGAAGTAGGGTTGTCAGTTCCTCTCTGGCCACTGGTGGGGGTGGGGGTGGGGGGGGAGGGGAGGGTTCCCAGCGCCAGGTTGGGAAATTCCTGGAGATTTAGGGGTGAAGCCAGGGGAGGATAGAGACCTCAGTGGGGTACAATGCCATAGAGCCCGGCCTCCAAAGCATCCATTTTCTCCAAGGAAACTGATGTCTGTAGTCTGGAGATGGACTGTAATTCCAGGGGATCCCCAGGTCCCACCTAGAGGCTGGCATCACTAACCAGAAGTCATCATCCATGTGGGGCAGTCAATGGGACCTAACAACATATCATTTTTTTTTTGCATAAGTTCACGTGGGACAGGGTCCCCACTCTGATTTTAACTGAGTTCCTCTCTAGAGCCAGTTAGGTGTAGTGGTTAAGTGTGCGGACTCTAATCTGGGAGTACTGGGTTTGATTCCCCACTCCTCCACTTGCAGCTGCTGGATGACCTTGGGCAAGCCATAGTTCTATCAGAGCTGTTCTCTCAAAGGACAGTTCTGGACAGAGCTCTCTCAGCCCCGCATACCTCACAGGGTATCTGTTGTGGGGAGGGGGAAGGGAAAGAAGTTTGTAAGCCGCTCTGAGACTCCGAGTGAAGGGCGGGATGTAAATCCAAATCCAATCTCCTCCTCCTCCACCTCCTCTCCACCTCCTTCTTGGAACCTAATTCCCAAATCCCAAGGGCACACAGGCCTGATTCAAATAAGGACTACAATGTAGGCTGAGAAGGGGATTCAGCTAGCGTACTCTCTGGCACCATTTTCCCAACTTGAAACATCCCCCAAGGGTATGACCTGTCGGATCCTACATGTCCACTGATGGGGTACACACGGGTTATTTCAGGTCAGTTGGGGAACAGCGGAAGCCCCTTCCCCATGCACTGAAGTCCCAGTTCCCATTGGGCTCCCACTTGTTTGGAAACTGCATTCCCAGCAGGAAATTCACAGATGATGTCTGACTGAAAGTCGGAATGGAGAAGCCAGACAAACCCACAGAGAAGCTGCAGCATTAGGTCTCAAGATTAAGCAGAACTGGTACCAAGGTGAGGAAGGAGGTCAGAATCCACATGCAGTCTAGGGTAAGATCACCAGCCTCCAGGTGGGGCCCAGAGTTCTCCTGGAATTACAATTTATCTCCAGACTACGGAGATTCCCCTGAACAAAATGACAGTCTCAGAGGGAGGACTCTGTGACTGACAACAGAGACTGGGAGGAACATAAGTCCTTGAGTGGCATCACCTTGCTGATGCACCCCCCCCCCCCCCAAATCTTCTACAGGTACAACCTACAGATTCCCCAACCCAGAGTTGCCAACCCTAGCCAAGACTGAAGGAAATTATGGCGTTCAAAACAGGCAGGAGTCAAGAATCCATGGCCTCCTTCAAGAAGATCAACAAATCCAAATCAGCTCCTGACAAAATTAAAATACAACCATGTAGAAAGATCCCATCACGCCGATGCATCTGTAGATTGCATGAGAACAGGATGTGAGGCTGAAGAAATCTTCTAGTGTACAGTATTTAATTTATGCACATACTTAGGTGAAAGAGCTCGGCAGGGATCTTCTAGGTGCGTTTTACCACATGTCCTACTGGTCACATGGTCAACAGCACCTTTTCTGTCCATTACAACTCAAAAAATGCTTCTGTCTGCCAAAGACACTTCCTTGTATGACAGCAAAATTTTCAGTTTGTCAGTCTTTATGTGTGTATGTGTGAAGGTATAAATTTAGAGCAAGACATTAATACAGGAACAGTTTTTTAAAAAGGAGAGTCAGGATGTTTATGTAACTGTGAAAAGTCACAGGAAAAGCTCTGGACCACAAAGAGAGAAATCTAACAAACCCATTTGTGTGGTGGGGTGTTTTACATACTATTATATTTTAACTTTGTTGCTAGCAGCTTCAAACTTGTTAAAGTCGCGGGATACAAATTTTGAAATAAATGTTTGCTGCTCTCAATTTGGAAATAAAGCATTTTATTTTATTTAGTTACTTTATATTCCCAGTTTTCTCCACAATGGGGACCCAAAGTGACTTCCATCATTCTCTACTCCTCCCTTTTATCTCACAACAACCTTGTACGGGAGGTTAGGCCGAGAGTATGTGAGTGGCCCAAGGTCACCCTACAACTTTCAGTGGCAGAGTGGGAATTTGAACCAGTGTTCCTTCTAAGCTGTGTGCATGAGTGACTGCTCATTAACACAGGAAGCCTGTTGCGTTTTGCAAGTGTCATCCCTTCAGTCATGAAAGGGTTAAACTGAAGTTTTCGTGGGCTAGTAAACAAGTTTAGCATAGGGCCAATTATGCCTTAAGTAGAATCTTCCCTCCAGAAAGGGGGAGGTCTTATTCTTAATGAAGTGACTTTAAGGTTGACTATTAGCTAATCAATATATTGGAGATAGTACATGCCATTCTGCAAAAAGGCTGAAGCCTCTGAAGGAAAACTTCAATTCCTTTGTTCTTCTGGTATGTGAGAAGACAAGATGGAGGTTAGAACTAGAAAGATGAGCTAGTTAGGCTGTTATTGTTTTCTCTCCATGTAACCCTAGAAGAAGAAGATTGGATTTATGCCCCACCCTTCATTTGGAATCTCAGAGTGGCTTACAAACTCCTTTCCCTTCCTCTCCCCACAACAGGCACCCTGTGAGGTAGGTAAGGCTGAGAGAGCTCTTTTGGGAACTGCTCTTTCAAGAACAGCTCTGACAGAACTATGGCTTGCCCAAGGTCATCCAGCAGCTGCAAGTGGAAGAGTGGGGAATCAGACCTGGTTCTCCCAGGTTAGAGTCCACGCACTTAACCACTACATCAGACTTAACCACACCAAACTTAACCACTACACCAAAATATCCAACCCTGCTCAGCAGCAATCTGGAGCCGCTCAGGGTCTTGCACTGCCCCTATTACCCATTTTAAGACTACAGCAGTTATATTCTGCTCAGGATGTGAACTGCTCTGCTCAGAAGGGGGGGGGGGGAATTAGTGGGAACAATGATTTGAACCTCTGTCTCCCAGATCCTAGTCTCAAACTCTAACCACTACATCACACTCTCTCTACTGCTACAGCATCTGAAAGTATATATTTCTAGAGCTGGGACCTGAAAAGCCAGAGCTATAACTGAACAAGAGTCCCATCCAGTGTTCTGGTCTAGAGTTTCATTGCCATAGATGGTGATGTAATCTCCCTAACGCGGGAGCCTGCAGCTCCCAGCAAGCGTGCGGCACGCCAAACCATTTTGCTCAGGACACAGGGCCAGTTATCTGTCCAGGCCAATGAGATGAGCCCCAGAGACACTGGCAGGGTGGGTTCTGAAGGCAGAAAGTTGCCAAGCTCAACTTGTGGCAGGGAATGGGCGATGAGCAGTGGGCATCCACCTCTACCCTTGGACTCACGTGGGGACCAGGGGCAACCCAAGGCCTGGGGCAATACAGTTTTAGGGCCTTCCTCCTACCCCCTTCTTATGCTGTCTGTACATAACACAGCATATTTAATTATATAGAATATCAGCATTACAAATGCATAGTGTTTCATAATGTTTAATGATGATAGGACTGGAGGAAAAAACAAATTCAGGGATATCTAACTTGTGAAACACGTAAGAAGAGCCCTGCTGGATCAAACCAGTGGTTCATCTAGTCCAATATCCTGGATAGCTCAGGCTAGTCCGATCTTGTCAGATCTCAAAAGCTGAGCAGGGTCGACCCTGGCTAGTATTTGGAAGGGTGACCTCCAAGGAATACCAGGGGCATGATGCAGAGGCAGGCAATGGCCAACACCTCTGAAACATCTCTTGCCTTAAAAACAAGTCTGGCTTGCCACCTAGTGGTGCATAATGCTAAAACAGCTAGAACTTCTGACTGCCAGACAATCAGGTTTTGGCTAATACTACACAATGCTGTTATATAATAATTAATTTCCTGTTTTATATAGTGGCCAATGTGGTTGGTTGCTCTGGAGGACCAACAAACAGGACATAGAGACCAAGGCTTTCCCTGATGCTGCCTTCTAGTGCTGGTATTCAGAAGTTTGCTGCCTCTACCTATGGTGGTTCCCTTTGGTCACCATGGCTACACCATCATCATGAGAGACAGGTTTCTATTACAGCTCTTTAAGTCAGACACCTAGGCATCAATACAATTTTACGGAGTTTTAAAAAAAATCATCATTAGCTAACAGGCTAGATCTCAGCTGTTGATCCTGGAGTAACTTCATATGAAAACCCCCTTGGGTAAGACAATTTGCTTCCCCAACTTATAGAAATGAACCAACAATGTCCAAGATGAACCAGTTCTGCCTTTTTTAATGTTCTGAAATATCTGTTTAGCCTCCTGTGATCTCCTCTCTCATGTAAATTCAACTTTTGTTTCAACTCTTTTGTTTCAGTAAAACAAGGCTGTAATTATCACTTTAGAGGGTTGCTGGCTTCTAGCTTCCTGGTGAATTCAAGGTAATTGGTGGTGCAGCATTGTTTCCCAAGTGCTTGGGGGGGGCAGTTTTTTTCTGGATTAAAATTGAAGACTATCAGCTCAGAACAATGAAGAGGAATCTCATCTATGCAATAGCCCATTTAAGGTTCAGTTCAGACATCATGTGAAATCACAGAAGGAGAAGGAGGAGGATTTATACCCCGCTCTTCACTCAGTGTCTCAGTGAGGCTTACAATCCCTTTCCATTCCTCTCCCTACAACAAACGCCCTGTGAAGTAGGTGGGGCTGAGAGAACTCTGAGAGAACTGCTCTTGAGAAAACAGCTCTGAGAGAACTGTGACCGACCCAAGGTCACCCAGCTGGCTGCATGTGGAGGAGTGGGGAATCAAACTCAGTTCTCCAGTTTAGAGTCCACCACTCTTAACCACACCATACTGGCTCTAGGTAGACTGAAGGTAGACTCTGTGGCAGTGCACCTGTTAAATACTGGGTTCCTTCCCCAAACTCCACTGTCCTCAGGCTCCACCTCCAAAATCTTCAGGTATTTTCCAACCTGGAGCTACCCCCCCCCCCCAAGCAGCATGTAGGGGCAACAACATATTCTTTGCCAAGCTGTTTTCCTTTGGAACCTTCCTCTTTCCCATGGCAAAAGCAGCAGTGCTTTGCAGTGGATGTATTACCACACATAGTAGAGTTGTATACACTGTGCTGTTTTTGACAATGAGATGAGCTAAATGACTCCCAGCAGGATTACCATATTGGCCTGCTACAGCCAAAATATCAAAGAGTCCTGTGCCGCTTTAAAGACTAACAAATTCATTTCGGCATAATTCATGCGTCAGTGTCCACCATCATTTGACAAAAAATGGGCTCTGGTTTATGAATACTTATGCCGCAATAAATTCATTTTGTTAAGGTGCCACCGAAGGAGCTAGTGCCCATTTAAGTGGCATTACTTAGGGCTCAGTTGGAGACATGTTTTAATGATCAAGTTCTGAGAAGGAACCCGCCCCACCCCCAAAAAAAAGATGGGAGGGAATTCAGTGGAAAGCAATGAAGATGAGAAGCGGTTGGCAAGTGCAAGAAATTATGGGAATCGTAAACATTTCACAATTGATGGAATAAGGAAATTATTTACAGTTCTTGGGAAAACTGGCCAGCTTTAAACAAGAAAACCTGTTTTCGTATAGTAAGTGCTGCTACTCGTGATAAATGTTTTCATAGAAGATTACCTTTTGATTAAAAAATTTCTTGTTCCAGCGCAAAGTCTTTCCAGGAAATGTCTCCTGGGCAAAACGCCTTTTTGTTACACTGCCTTCAGGGAAAATATACTCGGAAGTCTTTCAAGGGCCCTTTGAGAATATCTACTTGGAAGGGTGCCACTTCTCTGTAATTTTTAGAAGTTTGGGCTTTTGTCGGTTCAGCCAGTGATGCTATCATCCCGAAAAGGTCAGAGAAGTTTTCTTTTCAACTTGCTTCTTTTAAAGTCACAGCTGGCTTCCTTTCATCAGCATCGATTCCTTCCAAAAGGCTATAAAATCTGTTTGGGTGCGACTTTCCTTTCAGGGCTTCCTTCATGATAAAATGCACGGCTATAACTCACATATTGAATGCAACCCAAGGAAAAAAGACAGATTTTAAGAGAGGCAGAGGCAGCCTGATAGCACCTTTTTTTGCTACTCTGGAAACAAATGGTGACCACTAGCAATTCTGTCTGCACCTTTCATAATTTTCTCATCTTTTAAATATCTTAATTCAGTAATTTAGATATTTATGGGCTGAAATCATATGTGCCTTTAGATCTCACATAGCTGCAGATGCCTGACAAATCTAAAGGGCATGATCAGACATCAACAGCTGGGGAACATCCCGCAGTTGTCAGCAACCCGTGCTGCTCCATCACAGAAGTGGAGTTAAAAGACACCGGGGAAAGTCTGGCTCTAACTGGTTTTGATGGGCCACAGACAGACTTTCCCCTGTCTGATCGTGCAAGCACACTCTCATGCTGTTGGGATGTCTGATCATTCCATCCCGACTCCGTGCCATTCCCCCCTTTCACAGTATGCGCATAATTGCATACTCCATAGGGGGCCCTCAGTGCAGAGGTGTGATTCCTCAATTATGCACGTGGGAAACAAATGGCAAAAAAAACCCTGACTCACTCACGGCTGCGTGTGTCTGATCACAGAGTGACAGGCTGAGCCTGCAGCTACAAACAGATGTGTGATCTTGCAATATCCTCTCCTCCCCTCCGCTTCAACTGGTGCATGTGACCGCAGTCATACATCACTTTTCTCCCCAACGGGAACCTGAAATGGCTTACAGCATCATTCCCCCCACCTCCATTTTGTCATCACAACAACAACCCTGTGAGGGAGGTTATGCTGAGAGGGAGTGACTAGCCCAAGGTCATGCAGGCAACTTGAGTCTCCTAGATCCTTGTCTGATATGCTTTCTACAGCAACACACTTCAATTAAAACCAAAAATATCTTTGTCTGGGTCCCACCTTAACTTTTAAAAACTCTGAGGCCCAAGTGTTTCTGTGCTGCTAATGGAGTGTGGCCCAACAAAAGCATAATTTTCCTCAGCCTGGAATTGATGCCAAACTAAATGCCAGATACAGAAGTAGGAAACCAAAGCTGATTCCTGGACTCCGGGATTATACTCTCCTTCCTTACCGTGGGAAAAGGAGACTTTCCTTAAAGGGAGATGGGCCAGGCAAGACCTTTCTTGTCTACTTTTCACCCTCAAGGAAACAACCAGCTTTAAAACTTGTTTAAAACTGCTCATCACCCGCTAGGGTTGCCAGTCTCCAGGTGGCACCTAGAGATCTCCTGCTATTACAATTGATCTCCGGACAACCAAGACCAGTTCCCCTGAAGAAAATGGCTGCTTTGGAGGGTAGACACTATGGCATTATACCCTCCTGAAGTCCCTCTCCTCCCCAAACCCTGCCTTTCCCAGGCTCCCCCCCAAAAAAAGTCTTCAGGTGTTTTCCAATCCAGCTGGCAACTCTATCTTCTGCCCTTATCTATATCCTGAGCAGCTTTCTTCTATCGTTGGCCTGCATCTCTTTGAGAAGATTCCCTTGCTGTCCTTGTTCATGGCAGCATTCTCCTCACAAAATGGATATTCTTTCCTTCTTGCTCATAAACTGAAAAAGCAGATCAGTGTTGGCCTGTGAAGTTACAGGAACAAATTGACATACACCCGCCATAATTTGTTTTGCTTTCCACTGAGTTTCCACCAACCCCTTCACTGATATTTACATAAGAGCTGCCAGTTAAACATCAAAACCTTCAGTGGAGTCAGAAGATAATATGGTCAAGTGTTTTGTTTACTTGTGCGTGTGTGTGTGTGTGTGTATGTTTTTCCTTCTACACTTCTTGAAAGCCTGGGTTGAATGTTAGCGTGACATGCCTCACAGCCATTGTGTACAATGGGCGCATACATGAAAACAAAAGGACATCTGCAGATGTTACACTGCAGTTCTGTTCTGGCGAAGCAGGAGCTCAACAGCTGTACATATTGGGAGCACGTAGGTCAGGTCTCCGTGATGCACCCAACAAATGTGGTCACCATATCATGTCACTTGGGCAACGCATGGGTATTCCATGTGGATACAGCTTCTATTTACATAAACCAGAACTCTGATCACAAAAACTGTGCTCCCCGAACACATGACTGCTGCTGGCGGCGGCGGCACTGGAGCACCCATCAAGAGCTGATATCATGCAGCAGTGAAAGATTGTGTATCAAAGACCTGGGTTGCACCCCATCCAAAAGCTCACAAAAGTCCATGTCCTAAACAAGTCAGCATTACCTTCACCACAGCCCTCACCCTGTGATATAACCATAATAATAGTTATCAGAGCCAATCCAAAAAGGGGCTTTTTTCATTAACGTGTCTCAAAGTGATAAGTGTTTTTCAGCAATTCCTTCAAAAGAAATCAAAGGCAGTCATCTATTCAAGAAGCATCACCCTTGCTCAGAATTGGCTTTGTCAGTGATGTCAGCATGTATCAGATCTGACTAACTACCTGCAGTCAGTGTCCCCTCTAAGCTGAGTTAGTGTGAGCGAGCTCACAGTTTTTCAGCCTCCAGCTCACACATTTCTGTCTCAGCTCAGGAAGGATGGCTCCAGAGCAAACTAATTTATGCAGCAGCCAAATCGCTGGCTCACAACTTTAATGCCAGTAAGCTCACAAAGTAGAATGTTTGCTCACAAGACTCCACAGCTTAGAGGGAGCATTACCTGCAGTGCCATCCTAAGCAGATTTGGAGTGTGATCACACGCACAATTCACCCCAACATAGGCACAAATGCCGGGCAGATTAAAGGAGCGCGATCAGACACCAACATCTGGGAAGCATTCTGCAGCCGTCAGCAACCCGTTTGCTCTGCCACACACATGGAGTAAAAAAAACACCTCAGAAAGTCCAGTAGCAAATGGGTTGCTACAGGCCACAGACGGACTTTCCTGTGTCTGATTGTGCCAGCGTGCTCCCATGGCATCGGGATAGTCTGATCTGGTAAAAAAAAAACCCGACTCACTGGCGGTTGTGTCTGATCACACAGTGGCAGGCTGTGCCTGCATCTACAACAACCCGTGTGATCGTGCAACGGCGGGTCAACTTCCGCTGGAGGAAATAGCCTCGCTTCCCTCCCGCTGCTTTATCTCACGTGTGTGACCGCAAAAGTCCACTGAAGTCATTGTTCTCAGAAAGGTGCAACTCTATTTAGTTCCATAAGATTAATCTATTCACTGCATGACCATGAGTCCTCAATCAACTGGGGTCACCCATGTGTTTAGTCAAGCCAAAAGAAAACACAGTAATAAGAAGGATGAAAAATGGCATCTCCTCAGAGAAGCAGTGGATAGGAAAGGAAAGCAATGCTATTGCATTGTGTCAGGAAATGCATCTGCCAGTTTAAAAATGCTGCTTATGACTCCAAAAAAAATAATAATCAAAACTGCAGAATATTTGGTGCAAAGCAAACCTAATGCTGACTTATGTTAGGGTTGTAAAAATGTTAATTTGGGTCCTTTTTCACCCCAGTGGGTAAGGCTGCTTGGCAGCATAGACATAGACCTCAAGGGTTTAACGGATACAAACCCTAGTGTTCTTTTATGTGAACACTTAATGTGAATTTTTATATATAGTTTTATTTTTTCCTGTTTCCTTGCCTTTCTTTATTACACACTTATTCAGCTGCATCGGTAGCTTATTATTCATAGCATACACTCTTTAATTGGTACTGCTGATGTCATAAATTTCCCATACTAGCTGCCAAAAGGCTCTGCCCCACATCACTTCAGGCTCTATCTCCTGATTTGTTGCTCTAGCTCCAATGCTCAGTCACAAGGTCTGAGCCTCAACAGAGTTGGTAGGCCTAGTCAGAACAAGCAAAATGTTGCTTTTCCATGTCCTACTTAAAATCATCCCTTTCAGGTGTAATGGTTAAGTGCGTGGACTCTAATCTGGGAGAACCGGGTTTGATTCCCCACTCCTCCACTTGCACCTGCTGGATGACCTTGGGCGAGCCATAGTTCTGGCACAGCTGTTCTTGAAAAAGAGCAGTTTCTGTCAGAGCTCTCTCAGCCCCACCTACCTCACAGGGTGTCTGTTGTGGGGAGGGGAAGGGAACGGAATTTGTAAGCCGCTCTGAGACTTCCTTGGGTAGTGAAGGGCGGGGTATAAATCCAACCTCCTCCTCCTCCTCCTCCTCCTCCTCCTCCTCTTCTTCTTCTCTTCCCCCACCTGGAAACTAAATAGCGATGCCAGCTTCCAGATGGGAACTGGGAATTTCTGGAATCACAGCTCATCTCCAGACTTCAGAGATTAGTTCCCCTGGAGAAAATGGCTGCTTTGGAGTGTAGATTCTATGGCATTGTACCCTACTGAGGTTCCTGTCCTCCCCAGGCTTAATCCCCAAATTTCCAGGAGTTTCCCAACCTGGATCTGGCAACCCTACCTCCCCTGCTGGTGGTTAGGAGATGCTGGCAGCTGGAATACTAAACCCAATTGTAAAGCAACCTCCCAGCTCTGTAAAGACATTGTACTGCACTGCAGTTCTCCAGAGAACTACATGCATTGGGAATCTAAATGTACGCAGGCCTTTAAGCAGATGTTATAACCAACACATGAATGCCAGGGAGCCAGAGGTGGAGGACAGAGTACAATCAATATAGACAGGTAATAATTGGAAGTATTTGATATGTGACCAATGTTGTATTGGGATATTTGGTCCATAGAGCAGAGTTTTGCCCAGTGACAGAAGCGTGATACTGAGTGCAATAAATAAATCTCCCGAGAAGCATATTGCAAAAAAGGTAAATTTACATTTTTTTCAGGTAGATCCAGTTCACATTCAGGTTGCAGTCAAAAGGGGAGAAAGGAAGCCTAATCTAAAGAGTGCTTCCCCTATCACAAACGGCCAGCTTGTCGGGCATCATGTCTGTGGGAGTATTAAGGCACTGTGTCTGCAAGAGAGACCTGCAGAGACATGTGTCTCCATGAAAGGCCAAGGAGAGAGAGGAGGGGTCAGAGGGCAGCTCCCAGGTTAAGACAAAGAGAGACATCCCATTCAAGGAGATAACACCTATACACACTTAGAGTAAGGTAGCACACACACACACACACACACACACACACACACACACAATGTCCAGACATGCTGAGGTGCTCACTCCAGCATGCTGAAGGTGGGAATACAGCAGAGCAAGGATCATGAGTCTAGTGGTTTAAGGACCAGATTTGTCCTCCTTCCCTCAGTGTGCCTTCTCCTACCCAAGAGGTTTACAAGCATATGTCTGTTAAGTGCTGTCAAGTTGCTTCCAACTCATGGCAACCCAATGAATGAATGACCTCCAAACCATCCTCTCACTTCAGACTAGCTCAGGTCTTGCAGACTGAAGGCCGGTGGCTTCCTGTAATGAGTCAATCCATCTCATGTCGGGTCTTCCTCTTCTCCTGCTGCCTTCAACTGTTCCCAGCAATTTACAAGTCTATTTCCCTCCATTTTGGCTTTGCCTCCTTATTATGATGCTTCTTACCATCTCTGTGAGTCACTGATCAAAGCTATAGCGTCAGCCATTTCCTCAAGCCAGCTTTCTACTCATTCCCAGTGTTATGGAACCACTGGAAGTGCAGTTACCTGGCAACAACCGCATTTTATTTTTTTAAAAAACACAAATGCCAACCCTCTTTGGCATCAGAGCCCAAAAGGTCTATGAATAGCAATTCCCGAAGAGACTGATCTAAAGACAGATTTCAGATTCTTGTGTCATTTGCCGGACCCTTCTAGAAATGATTTTTTTATCCCTTTCCAGTAAACACAGCTGTATCCCCTTCCGGGTTTGGTGGTCGCTGAGCGTTGTCAGTTTACACGCAAAGAGCTTTGCAGTGTGCCCTTAGAAGAGAAAAGAAGAATGACTTGTTGGGTGTTAACAACGCAAGCCTGTTCTCAGTTTTCAAGAGGGATTTATTGTTAAGGGTTTAGTCTTATAATTTCTTAGGAACAGTTTTACAGTGTAACAGGAGTCTCACAAAGGTGTCTCATTCATCCTCAGAACAAACCTATGAAACAGCATCATTCTGTAGACATTAAGAGTTGGTTTAATGTACCCTGCGGAGTAGTATATGGAACCTGTCTCTTCAAAAGACAGGCTTCGGTCCTAAGTGGAACTCCCTCTCTTCACATGAATGGGCATGTCTTCTGGAATATGCTAATCAGAACTGGGTTGTTGATAGTTAGGACTCCAGCCCTTGCTAAGTCCAAGTTTTTCCCTGCCTTGCTGTTGTGCACAGTAAAGAAGGTTTTGAAGACATCCTGCCTGCTGCATCTCTCTGGCCTTAGGGGAGACAATTTACCAACCTCTACAGTCAGTACACTTTACAGAGGAGACAGACACCACAAGTGGCTTAGGACGTAAACTGGGAAGCAAGCCATCTCTCATTCAAATGCTGCCCTCAGCCACAAATTCATTATGTGATGGTAGGCAAATTACTGTTCTCTCAGAGGCTAATTATAGTTTTCATGTTCCTCTCCACCCACCCCCATGCAAGGCCAAAATTTGGTGGGCATAAGTCAGCTGGAGGGCCCTTGTAGCCAGCATCGTGCTGCATCGGCCCGAACCTCTTTCCAGTAATTTTTGATGCAGTTCTGGCTGCAGCTACTAGGGGCACAGGAAAGTCTGAGCACAGTAAAAGATGCTCTAATATTGACTAGACTTCCCTTTCTCCAAGACTGAAGCAAACTTGCCTAACAGATCATGCTAAACTCGTCAACTAATCCAGCATCTAGGAGGCATCTGTTGGTCCTGGAACATAGAAGCAGCCTTTAAAGGCACTGACAAATTCATGAGACCTTGCCCAATATGTAAGAAACTGAATAATATTAGCTTGTCAGGAAATGGAAGGAGATTTCCTATAGTTGTTTTTTTCCTGAGGAAGGACCAGAAACACTGAATACCACCTGGGAAAAGTGTTGGATATTTATTTTCTATATTTAAACTTTTGGAGTCTGTATTTTCTCTTTATGGATTTTGTTGACCTTTGTATTCTCCCATGATGGATTATAGAGTTATTTCAGATTAGATATATTGTTCACTGTATTGAAGTCTCCTTTTGTATATCTTTGCGGGATATTCAGCTCACAGTTGTTTTCTGTGGTTTTTGGCATTTTCTATAACAGCCTAGCCTTTCTCTCTTTCTTTTCCTTGCACCGAGCTCAGCGAGATCTTGCAAAGCAGTAATTAGGGTGTTGCAGAAAGATAAAACAACCTTTCCCTCTCTTTTCCTTAATTTCTCTCTCCCTTTTTCATACTTTTCTCATTCATTTCTATCTCCACCTAATTTTTCCATGTCCCCCCCCCCCCCCCCATTTTCACTTCTTGGTCTCAAGACTTTGTCTCTATTCTGCTTGGTGACAGAAGGTACTTAAGAGTAGTATTGTAGCAAACCTTTATTAATATTACGAACAGAAGGGGGTGGAGTTAATATTTCCCCATGATCTAACAAAGTAGTAAACGGATGCTTCCCCTCTCCTCCACCCTTTACATGCATGGTAATGAAACATTAATCTGTTTTAGTGGTTATACATGTAGAACAGAAGTTACAGCTCCCAGTTCAGGCACTGGGTTAGGGTAGCCAGGTCCTCTTCTTTTGCTGGCGGGGGTGGGAGGGAGCTCTCTGGGAGTGGGGGTCAGGGCGATGTCGCCGCGCACAATGCCCCTGGCGTGACGACATCACGCGGAAGTCCTTTCAACCAGACATGATCTAGAAGTTCCATGCTCAAAACTTACTTCCAGACACACGGTTTAATTTGGATTAGAACTGGGTAGGTATGCCAGGTCCCCCAGCCACCAGTGTGGGATGAGAGGGTAGGGTTGCCAGATCCAGGTTGGGAAACTGGAGATTTGGGGGCAGAGCCTGGGAAAATATCACCAACAGTATCGTAGAGTTTGAGCTTGAACACCTTGTATGAATCCTTCTGTTTGGCAAAATATGGTTCTGGCTCTCAAATCAGCATATGGAGACTATAGTGACCTTTGAGAATGATCATTCCTGGGCTACAGCATGTTTGCTCAGTAACTTTGAGGACTGCTGGCTATCACATACTAAGCACACATAGCAGTGAGGTAGCAGCTGAGACAAGTGACCTGCCTTTGGGTGTAGATATGAGTATGTGTGAGGAGAAGAGAGTCTGAAATCTGAATCTCCCGGCTCAATGAGAAGCTCTAAGTATATGATTCATAGTGGGGAAAATTGATGCAAAATACCAGTACTGTTTGTCTGGGTGTTTGCTTGTTCTGTCGTGCTCAGTCTGTCTGTATGTATACAAATCACAACAATGTAAGAAGCGTTACTACTTTCTCACAAGGAAAATCCCCTTGAAAGCTAGCATGCTGTAGTGGTTAAGAGTGGGGGACTCTAATCTAGGGAACTGGGTTTGATTCCCCACTCCTCCAACATGAAGCCAACTGGGTGACCTCTCTCAGAACTCCCTCAGCCCCACCTACCTCAGAAGGTGCCTGTTGTGGGGTGTGGAACACAAAAGCTTATACCTTGAATTAAACTTTGTTGGTCTTAAAGGAGCCACTGGACTCAAACTTTGTTCAAATTTTGGAGGATTATTGTACAATGGTAAAAAAAAGTAATTTTATGCTTTGTGCTTCTTCCACAAAATGCAACAATCCTTTGTTTATTGCTGTGTTTTGTCAGTGCTCTGGACTACAGGAAATACATAGAGGTGAAACCACTTAAACTTAGCCAAGCTGATTAGTTTGTGTGTTTCATGTTGCTGTTTCTGAGTTTGCTTAGATCTGAATGTCCAATATAAATTTCATATATAATTATTGTTGGTTGCACTCAGGGGTCATTTCGTAGAAAAAGAGGTGCAGGAGCTCATTAGCATAACTCATTAGCATAACTTATTTGCATATGCCACACACCCTGACATTACCGGAAGTATGTCAGAAGGCAAGAAAAAAAGGAGAGAGAGAGAGAGAGAGAGAGAGAAAGAGCTGGCAGAGAGGGACAGCTACTAATCCAGGCCTCAGAAATACCACTATTCTGAGAAGATAGCTTCAGTGGTGGCTGAAGCCTTCAGAAGGCTGGTTGGAGGAACAAGGACCTTTTCAGGGGACGGGGTCATTTTGCTGCAGCCATGACACAAGCCGGGGGGGGAGGGGGCTGGCACCAACTCTCGGACCTGCGCTCCCCTGAGCTCCTGCTCAAAATGACCCCTGGTTGCTCTACAGACAGATAACCAGTATCATCAGGAAGAGAATATGCCATTGTGGGCTGTCTGGAACACTACCTGCTTTGTCTTTCATTTAGCGCAAAGAAACCAAACCAGATGTGGTACTAGTAAACAGATCTTCCCAGCATTATTTAAATAGGAAAACAGCTGTGTTGTGGGACCCCAACCCGGATTGTAGGGCATGGTAGGGGGGAAGAGGTGATATAATCGCTCTCCCCTGTGTGCTGTTGGCAATCAAAACTTGACCTCCCCTGTGCTGTTCTTGGTCCCGAAAGCGGAAAAAAGCGAGGAGGAGGGTGTCTGTAGCAAACCACCCACTGATCCTTCTGTGTTTTTCCAGGCCTTCAAGATGACTCCTTCTCATCCAGCTGGTCTCCCTTTCAGATTGTCTCTTTAATTAATTAATTAACAGTCAGACACAAACACATCTTGTTGGCAAGACAGGTTACATAATTTTCGCAGCAATAAAAAAAAAGGAACCGAGCCCTCCCATATTAACCAAAAAGCCAGTCTCTGTAACCCACAGAAGCTCAGAGAAGCCCTTGATAAGGAAGGGGTAGGTTTTCTTTTGAGCACGGTGCCTTCCTGATCCAGTGACAGAGTGGATAATTAACAGCATTGTGTAGCACCTCTGATGTTTCTCTCCTCTTTTTCTTTCACGGGCGATGCAAATGTTATTGCAGCCTGTTGACTCCTGGGGTCTGCTCACAGGAGCCCGGTAGTGCATGACCTCATAGGCTCTGGTCCAAGAAGGTTTATGCCACAAAGGAGATAACTTTGCCCTGTTTTTCATGTTTATTCAAGGAACTCCCAAGCGGTGGTATAAGTAGTTCTCCCCACCTCCCTATTTGATCCATGCAACAATCTGTGTGAATGGCTGGCCCAAGATCACCCAGAAAGTTTCATGTCAAGCAAGGATGTGAACCCGGGTCTCACTAGTTCTGGTCCAGCAGTCTAAGCAATACACCCCACTGGCTCTTGAACTGCCAGCTATGGGCTGAGAAATCTCTGGCGATTTTGGGGGTGGAGCCTGAGGAGGGTGGGGTTTGGAGAAAGGAGGGACTTTGGTGGGGTATAATGCCATAGAGCCCACCACAGTGTGGCTATTCTCTCCAGGTGATAAGCAGAACAACATCTATATGATAGAACAAGAGCAAAAGAAACTGTAGCTGAAAAGCACACTTAAATCAATAAATCATATAACAGAATAATGCAAGAATATTGTGAAGCTTTCCCTAGCTATGTATAACTTTGCATGAATACTTCATGTATGATTCCAGAATGAATAACTGACTGAATTGACTGTGTTGGAATAGTCTGATTTTAAGGATTGTTTTCTTGGATATTGCTTTTTGTCATTCACAAAGTCATATGATGGTCCTTGCCTGATGAAGACTGCCAGAAACGAATACACCTACCGGATGTTTCATTGATGATTCTTGGACCCCTGTTTGTTGTATTAAATTGATATTCTTGCATTATTCTGTTATATGATTTATTGATTTAAGTGTGCTTTTCAGCTATAGTTTCTTTTGCTCGTATTCTCTCCAGGTGAACAGATGTCTCACCTGGAGATCAGTTATATAATCCCAGGAGATCTCCAGCCACCACCTGGAGGTTGGCAACCCTATTTTCATTCATGTTTCTGTAGGATCCAATCCATTAAAAATACAGCCACACGCTAAACAAGTACAGCAGAATAAAAACAACAGGTGAAAATAATAGCACCGCTGTATGTACAAAAGCCCGCGTGTGGGGAGGGCGGGGTATAAAATAAATAAATGAATGAATGAAAAGCACTTGCTCCACTGCTTAGAGATCACACAAAGGCATAGTTTTGTTTCAGCATTAAGTTCTAAGTGGGGTTGCCAGGTTTGGATGCTGGTGGGGAATGGAGGGGGGTAGGGTCGCCAGATTCAGGTTGGGAAACTCCTGGAGATTTGGGGATGGAGCCTGGGGAAGACAAGGACCTCAGTGAGGTACAATGCCATAGAGTCCACCCTCCAAAGCATCCATTTTCCGCAGGAGAATTGATCTCTATAGTCTGGAGGTGAACTGTAACTCTGGGGGATCCCCAGGTCCTACCTAGAGGTTGGCATCCCTAGTTCTAACTGGACTGCTTTGTTCAGCCAAAATTGGGTTGCACATGAAACTGCACTTCCAGTTAATAGCCATTTCTAAAACAGGTTGTGTAGGTGCCGGAAAGAAAGTGGAAAGTGCCTTTAACTCAACATTTCTGCTGGGATTTAATCCAAATTGTGTGCAAACATCCATATCCATTTTCCTCTTCCTTTCAGTATCTCCCCCCCCCCCCCCAAGTTTTACACCGTTGTGGAGAGTTCTAACAAGACAGCTGGCTCCCTACTGGTAACAGCTCTTTATTGTCCCTGAACAGTCAGAATTTCCACCCCTTCATACATACATCGGCCCATAACCGCAATGGTACAAGCCAGTCACTGTTTACGCTAAATGTCTCTAGGCAAGGGACTGCTCGGTTCTTCGATGGCTGCCAAAAAGGAAATTCTAAACACAAAATTACAATAGAACAGAGACGGCCCCCGGTTTCCCCTTGAGCCTTTATTTTTCCCTGCTATATTCCTGTTACATTTGTGGGAAATTCAATTCAACCAGCCAGTATATTGTCCTCACTGAGGTAGGCTGCACCATGTGTTCTCACAGAGAATCTGCACCACATCTTTTCGCTTGCCGTTTTCCCCCATGGATGCTTCTTATTAGTGAGAAGGGGTGGAGCTAAACTCTGACTTCAAAATGGCGGAGCTGAGTTCTACCTTCCAGGGTTTCCACCCTCTAGGTGGCACCTGGACATCTCCCTCTATTACAATTGATCTCCCCATGCCAAAGATCAGTTCTGGAGAAAATGGCTGCTTTGGCGGGTGGACTGTATGGCATTATACCTTGCTGAGGTCCAGCCCCTCCCCAAATCCTGCCTTCCCCAGTATCTACCCCCCTCAATCTCCAGGTATTTCCCAACCCAGAGTTGGCAACCCTACTTCCTCCCTACTTTTTAGACCTTTAAAGGGTTTCTTCTTTTCCCCAACTGAGCTGTTCTGTGGTTTTACAGTACAACTCAGCTGTGAAAGGAAAATGAGGGAGATCTGGCACTTTGCCACTGACATAATGGAGGGAAAGGGGAACAGGTGTGAGATGGGGCAGTGGAGAGGGCTTGGAGAGATTTGCCAACCTCCAGGTGGGGCTTGGATATCTCCCACTTTTATAACTGATCTCCAGACTGCAGAGATCCTTTCCCCTGGAGAAAATGGCTGCTTTGGAGGATGGACTCTATGGCATCGTACCATTTTGAGGCCCCTCCCCTCTCCAGGCTCCACCCCCAAGTTCTCCATGTATTTCTCAACCCAGAACTGGCAACTGTAGGGGTCGGGACATGTGGAGAGTGTTCCCACCTGTTCCCACACGCCTTGCTACTGTCACAGTGACAGTGCGTTTTCCTTTGCAACTTCCACTCAGCTGTTCCTCCCCACAGCTGGGGTCCCAAGATCCATGTTTATGACATCAACAAACATCTGGTATGCTGGTTGGAAGGGAAAGAGGCAGAGAATTGGGTAATGCAAGGCTTAAGCTCTCCTGCCTGCCTGCAGCTGGTTCTCCCCTGCAGACCACTGGCTCCCGATGCTGATAGGGTTGCCAGCCTCCAGGTGGGGCCTGGGGATCTCCCACTTTTACAACTGATCACCAGCTGACAGAGATCAGCTCCTCTGGAGAAAACGGCAGCTTTGAAGGGTGGACTCTATGACATTGCACCATGCTGAGGCCCCTCCCCTCCCCAAACCCTGCCCTCTCCTGGATCCATCCCCCAGATCTCCAGATATTTCTAACCCAGACCTGGCAACCCTAGATGCTGATGAACAAAGCTGAAGCTGTTCCAGAGATCTGGAAATGTGGCTTTGCCAGACTGCTTACTTATTTCAATTATTTCCATCCCTTACTCTCAATTCACTGGATTCCTCGAGCCGCCTGAAGTGTGACTTGTTGTGGAACAGCTTGGGGGAGCAGAGAGGTGACAGGCATGAGCCCCTCCATGGTGGAGGAAGCTGGTGGCAGCAATGCTCCCTCTAAGCTGTGGAGTCTTGTGAGCAAAAAATCTACTTTGTGGGCTACTGGCATTAAAGCTGTGAGTGAGAGATTCGGCTGCTGCATAAATCAGTTTGCTCTGGAGCCATCCTTCCTGAGCGAAGACAAAAATGTGTGAGCCAGAGGCTAAAAACTGAGCTAGCTCACACTAACTCAGCTTAGAGGGAACACTGGCAGCAATGTAGGTACAAGAGCTAGCCCTGTATAGCTGATGCAGCTTTCTGCCACCAAAGCAAGGGAGGTTGTTGCCAACTTTTTTCCCATTCCCCCCCAAAACCATTTAACTCCATTAGCAGCACCAACATCCCATAATTACATGCAGTTTGAAAGAAGGCTGCCATGTTCTCACTGTTACTTGTTAAAAAATAAAACTGCCAGTTATTTTGCAGTGTGTTGTAAACAAGAGAACCGACTCAGTTTCAGAGCAAAAACAGTAACATGTCAAAGTGACAGCCACAGACTGACAGGAACACAGTGTTTAAGAGGGGAAAGATGAGCTGGAATCGTTTCCAAATGAACATCTTTATATGCAGGTTTAATTAGCTGTATCTCTATGGGTGTGTTATTTTGGAAACCAGGGCAGCGTCTTCCCAGGGGGACTCGGCTTTATCAGTGGAGAAATTAGACACGAGATGTTTCAAAGGAAAAGAGAAACATAAAAACAAGTGGCAGACAAAAACAGCCCCATCTACCTCACAAGGTGCCTGTTGTGGGGAGAGGAAGTGAGGGCAATCACAATCCGCTTTGAGACTCCTTTGGGTAGAGAAAAGCGGGGTATAAAAACCAGCTCTTCTTCTTCAACTCCCATGTTTTCAATATCCCCCAAAATCCCCCAACATTTCCCTGTTCCAGACAGGCTTCAAGCCTATAGCACACGGAGGACCAAATTACAAGTTCCTCACGTATCCCACAGATCCACTAACCTATCTGATATCATGATCATCTTCTTCAGGGACCCTATTTTGGTGTGATGATGGCACTTAAGAGAACATAAGAGAAGCCAATGTTGGATCACACAGTGGCCAAAAACACCAGGTGCCAGCAGGGAGGTCCACCAGTGGGTCAAGGACACTAGAAGCCCTCCCCCAAGCACCAAGAATACAGTGCATCACTTGCCCCAGACTGAGAGTTCCTCTCTGTGCCTTGTGATTCATAGCCACTGATGGACCTCTGCTCCATATGTTTATCCAATTCCCTCTGGAAGCCATTCATGCTTGTAGACACCACCACCTCCTGTGGCAGTGAATTCCATATGTGAATCACTCTTTGGGTGAAGAAGTACTTCCTTTTATCCGCTCTAACCCAACTGCTCAGCAATTTCATTGAGTGCCCATGAGTTCACCCACTTAGCAAGTGTGTCCTCTTCTGCCATCATTCCCACCTGCCTTAGCTGTGTTATGAGGAATCTTTGGGTGCAGGCACAGACTATTCACCCTCCTTATGGTTGCCAACATCAAGGCGGACTATGGAGATATCCCGGAATTACTACTACTTTCCAGATGATAGAGATCAGTTCTCCTGGAGAAAATGGCTGTTTTGGAAGGTGGCCTCTATGGCACTATACCCGGCTGAGGCCCATCCCTTCTCCAAACCCTGCCCTCCCCAAACTCCATCTCCAAATCTCCAGGAATTTCCCAAGCGGGTGTTGGCAACCCTGATCATCCTTTCTTTCCTTCCTCCATTCCCTTTCTTGATTTGTAGTGGAATATTCAACGTTTCCTGGTTCCTTTCCCCACTGTTGATATTACAGGACCCACAGTGAGCCCAGGGAAAATAGCCCATCCAGGAAGTATGCTGTTTGGACATATTGATCACAAAAGATGTAGAAAATGAAGGCTATGGGGCAGTTCTGACCTAATTTTTCTCCAATCATACCTATCATCAGAGCTCCGTTGGGGCCGGGGCACGCCAGAGCACCACTCCGGGAGAGAGGAGGCCGGGTGGCGGGCACATAACCAAGCCCCGCTCCCTAGCTCGCTTTCCCCGGCCCGCGGGAACGCACCCTGAGTAAAACACATACAGTGTAACAGCCTCCAGGTGGTGGCTGGAGATCTCCTGGGATTACAACTGGTCTCCGGGTGACAGAGATCACTTCACCTGGAGAAAATGGCCACTTTGGAAGGTGGACTCTATGGCATGATACCCCACTGAAGTCCCACTCCTCCCCAAACCCTGCCTCTCCTCAGGCTCCTCACCCCAAATCGCCAGGTATTTCCCACCCCAGAGCTGGCAGCCCTATGAGAAGCTGAGGTGGTTTGCCATCGTCTTCCTCTGCAGAGTCTTCCTTGGAGGTCTCCCTTCCAAGCACTGACCCTGCTTAATGACTGAGATCCAATGAGGCTATACCACGCTGCCTTCTGTCTCTTTTATAAATGTGACTCCTGCTTTCCAAAACATTGTTTTTGAGTGACGCTCAGTTCGTCCACCATTTGGAAAGTACTAAATTGCAAGTAGCCCATACGCCTCTTAGTAGGTCTCAGTGCTGGCATTCCTCTTTCCTGCCTTGATCGCAACCCCCCCACCCCCACTTGGTGTAAGAGGAGAAAGTAATTTCACTAGAATGATTTGGCTGTGACTTGGGAGCATTTTTTAATACCAAAACCTGTTAACTGAGGCTATAAAGTCATGATTTAAGAAGAGAGGTGGATGTTTACAGCCAGCCAATTAGAACTGCTGCATATACAGGAGGTCATAAACTTTAGTCAAAATTATTACTTTACCACTCCCATAATTTCTACTTACACTTCAGCCCACAGGAGATGTTTAATGATAATTTATTATCTGCACAGGGCAAGACTTGCAGATATATAGATATAGATATAGATATATACACACACATCTATATACATATATACACATATATATACATATATATATGAATCATAATGCAATACAGAGGGTCTGAAGTCTTCAATTAAAAAACACTCCACCTGTAATAACTAACTGAAGCCAGGATAAATTATGCACACTTGCACAAGAGAACAGTCTTTTTATAAAAGAAAAAACAGACAGCTTTGATTGTGGTGCTTCTCCAACTATTTCATGCTGTGTGATGCCATCCATCTTGTTGATTTCCAGAGCCACTGACAATAAAAATAAGGTTATAGGGGTAATATCTCTTTTTTATCCAATGACACCTTCCCAAATATTTTTGGACATTAAATATAATGCAATTGAGTAATGGCAAACTGTCAAAGCAGAGAAATAAGATGGCATTATTGTGGGGGAAAGGCTCTGTTGGCTTTTAACGCTGTCAGGAAGTTGTAAAAGAGGCATCAACTGTTCTGAAACAGCCTTTACCACTCACAGTTTAGAAGAGCATTCCATACCATCTGAATGATGCATTGTTCTGTTCTTTTCTCCATGCTACCCACATCAAGGGGCACAAGAGGGGAGGGCTGTTATCTTCTTACCTTGCTTGTAGACTTGTTAGAAGCGTCTGATTGTTATCAGGATCCTTTCACCCCTGTGCTGAAAGAGGTGCACTAGTTACCCGTCAGTTTCTGTTGGAGTATTGCAAGTTCTCTCCCTGCTGTCATGAAAGCATTAACCTGTTTGTTTGTGTATGGTAATTTGTGGTTGATTAGCTAAGAGAACCTCTGAGATGTGAAGTGTCCACACTAGAAGGGGATGCCCTGCTGATATACCTGATATACCTGATATTCTGCATGTAGGCAATTTTAGGGTTTCTTCTTCCTCCCTAATAGGTAGTTATGAGCAAACCCCCCCCAAGTTTTTAAAAATTAATTTAATTTATGTGGATGTTTAAAATTAGTATTGCTTTTTTAACTTAATTCTTCTTTAAAAAGTATAGGCATTCCCTTCTGATGCTGTAAGACCTGAAGAAGGCATCAGAAATGAGGTTACACCAGTTCTCGTAGCCTTGCAGTTCTTTTGCTGTCTTCAAAGATGTCTAGATTGTTGGGGGGGGGGTTGGCTGTTTTCAAGACTGTAATTGTTGTTATAAATTACATGTGATATTCTTGAAGAAAAAGTTACTACTTACTAGTTACTTACCACTTACTAGTAGTAAGTACTACTAGTAGTACTTACTACTACTACTAGTACTAGTAGTGCTAGTGGTAAGTACTTACTACTTACTTACTAGTTACTTACTACTTACTACTTTCTTGAAGAAAAAGTTACTAATTACTTACATAATTGAGATTATATATATATACACACACAAAAATAGTTTAATGTATCTGCTGATGGAAATATAAAAACAAAAAATCTAAAGTTTGACTTTTATATTGGTAACAACTTCTACACGGTGCTGTTGTTTTGATATTTGCTCTAGCTGGGTGGCTCTTCTCTTATGAGTTTTTTAAACATTCAATTATTTCCCCCCAAATTACCCCCCCAATGTTCTAAATGCAGAGAGTTATCACATTAAGAAAGGACTGGGGCATGCAAAGCTGGCCAGATCTTCTATGCTTGGACAACAAAGAGAAATGCAATCTCTGAGCTAGATGTAATTTCATGTAACAGTCCATTTGCAACCACTGTTACATGGCTGGCCGATATTTCAAATGCCCACCCTTGTCCATACCACTCAGTGAAGCCATGCCTCAGATGCCTACTACTAAATGCTCATCTGCATCCACTCTGCAATCCATGGCTGCGGTCACATGGGACTTAAGAGCAGGAATTAGAGCTGTTTCCTCTCGCCCTTTATGTGCCCGTTCACACAAATCCCGCTCCGATGCTCGCTCACTCGCGCAACTCTTCCGCTTTTCTCTCACTTTAAAGGACCCCTGGAAAAACTAATATTTTCTGGGTCTTAGCAGAAGGGATGCACGAGTGAGCCAATCTGAACAGCTCTCTCTCGCAATGTTTGCAAGAGAGGGCTGTTCAAATCGTCCATCCCTACCCCCCCCCCCCATTTTTGCAGTTGGGCGCTTGGGCTCTCAAGCACCCAATTGCAAAAACGGGGAAAAAACCCGCCCCATGCTCTGCTCCTGGCCCCAAACCCCGCCAGCCGCCACCGCCTAGCCCCCCTGCCTCTCTTACCCAAAACATTAGCAGGTGGTGACCGGCAGGGCTTGGAGCCCGGAGCAGAGCGTAGGGTGAGCCAGGAAGCCAGGACGGGTCTGCTGGCAACAGCGGCGGTGGTTGGCGGAGGGGGGTGTAGAGCACTCTCCTGTGAGCAGGAAGGGTGCCCCCCACTGCTGCCACCGCCACCGGAAGGAAAAAACCCGGTTAAAATCCAAGTGGGATTTTAACCGGGAATCCCGTGCAATGTGACCTCAGCCCATGCTTCTGTCCATGTATGTCTTGTTTGGTTAAGGTGAAATGTTAAGGATTTTACCAGAGGTAAGCCAATGAGGATCAAGCCAGTTACGAAGTTATTTCTATATTAGACTACCCTGGGCATGAGAACAGTTAACCAGACATCTCTCTCTGACAAAATGACTTCTGTCGGGAGTACTTGGAGACATGTTTTCTTAAAACCGAATCGCTTTCATTGTCAGAGAATCCCTACAGAGACAAAAATACTAGTCCAAGAAACAGGCATGACACTTCCTTGCAAATATAGAAACCCTAATGGCTCGTTCCAAATAATGAGCTCAGGGAGCATTACCTTGTCACAGTACTGCAAAAGGAAGGAATATTGATGTCATTCATATCTGCAAGTGACAACTCCAAATCTCTGCAGAGTGCAGCTTCGGCAAGGAATGAGGCGTCAATAGGAGACTTTTCTCAAACGATAGCAGTTTTCAGAGGCCTTGAGCTGCAGACCAGAGGTATTTTCTCCCTGCTTAGCAGGTGTGAAGAACTAGCATGGGAAGGGTGCGTTTGACTTTTAAAATCAAACAGTTCCTTAAAAGCACCTATTCTGTTACACCAGTTGAGATATTTTAAAATAGAAGTTATTATATGATATTATACCACAGTGTTAGCCGAATTGCTTTAATTTAAGTTTAGCAATTGGCAAAATACAGGGTTCTTGCCAGCTATACCAGGGTCCCACCCCTCCCGGGAGTTCTCCAGGAAAAAGGCAAGTGAGGCAGATGGCAAATTAAATCCTGTTTACTGAATGATGTTGTTAAACCACACAAAACAGATTCTCACACACATACACACAGGTCTAAGGAAATCTAGATAGAAAATAGCACTGTTGCATTAGCAGGAGTTTCATTGATGGATGATACTTTACCTATCCTGGAGACGGATCCTTGTTCCAACAGAAGATTAGAGGGATTGGAAAGGAAAAATGGGGGAGCATGATCTAAACCTGCAGATACACGCTTCTTCCTGGCTGCGCAAACCAGGGATTAAAGATGGAGGCAAGGTAGTGGGATAGCAAGCTGGACATAAGGGGGGGTGTGAAGCAAATAGGGGACGATGGCTCAAGAGACCGATTGCCTCTGTGCAAGGTCTTTTATTAGGTGGTCTTGAGGTGGGCTGCGCAGACCACATCCCACTAACACACCTCTTAGGCGGTCCATCCCTTTCTGGCCCTACCATAGGTTAAAGGTGAACAAAAGGAGGAGGGCCGGGGAGTAGACAATATTGCAAAACTATGATCTCACCAGGAACTGACACTTTGGGCGAGGTCTGATGACTCACCGGGGCCACTGCATTGTCTATTAATGGCCCTAGGTCGCTGGATGATGGCCCGGCCATTAGTTGCCAGGTAACCACGTTAGCATAATCTGCTCAGGTATGTTGGAGGGGGCAGGGGTTGACCAGCGTAGTGTGTCAGAAAGAAACCTCATGGCAGAAGGAGTCTTTGTCTCTGTCTTTGTGAACTATCGAGTGTGCCAGCCTCCTGGCGTGGACTGGAACTTTCCCCTGCAATGGAGAATGCACATGGCCCTTCCAATGCTAGCAACCCAAGTTCAAGCTTATGAATCTTAAAATCCATAAGAGCACTTAAAGTGCCTTGCTGGCCAACAATAGGGCCGTAGTCTAGAGAGAACAGTTGAATCTATGACTGAACTACACAAAAATAGTGGGGATGTAAACAGAAGATGCTCTTGGGAGGAAAGCAACAGCAAACCTAGACAGCATGATAAAAAGTAGAGACATCACCCTCCCAACAAAAGTCTGAATAGTCAAAGCAATGGTATTCCCAGTAGTAATGTATGGCTGTGAGAGTTGGACTGTAAGGAAGGCTGAGCACCGAAGAATAGATGCTTTCGAATTATGATGCTGGAGAAGACTCTCGGGAGTCCCTTGGACTGCAAGGAGATCAAATCAGACAATCTTAAAAGAAATCAACCCTGACTGTTCCCTGGAAGGCCAGATACTGAAGCTGAAGCTCAAATACTTTGACCACCAAATGAGAAGGGAGCACTCACTGGAGAAGACCCTGATGCTGGGAAAGATTGAAGGTTGAAGAAGAAGGGGATGGCAAAGGATGAGATGGTTAGACAGTGTTTTCGATGCAACGAACATGAATTTGAGCAAACTCCAGAGGACGACGGAAGACAGGAGGGCCTGGCATGATGTGGTCCATGGGGTTGCAAAGAGTCGGACTTGACTGTGCAACTGAACAACAACAACAACAAACAGAAGAGAACTTTTCCCAAATGGTGGTGGTGGTAGTGGTGGAAAGTGCCGTCATGGCAACCTGGTAGGGGTTTTGAAGGCAAGAGACATTAAGAGATGGTGTGACATTGTCTGCCTCTGCATAGCAAGCCTGGATTTCCCTGGTGGTCTCCCACCCAAATATTAACCAGGGCCAGCTCTACTTAGCTTCCAAGATCTGATAAAATCAAGCTAGTTGGGCCATCTAGGTCAGGGCTCATAGAAGGCAGAATTATTTAAAGATCAAAAAGTGCTGGTGGAAAGTTATACAAACATGTAATAATGTTGCTAGCTGTCTATTGTATCCTGTTATTATCCTCCTCAATTACACACCTCAAAGGTCACAATAAAAAAAGCCTTATCAACTTACTAATTGCAAAAATGTTAGCTGCTACAGAAATGAAGATCATTACAAATTCCATACATTGGCAAAGGAATGATCTAATAAATAGTGCAACTCTGCACAATTAAATTAATTTAATATATCTGTTAAAAATTACTCCAAAAAGGACAATTTTTATCAATTGTGAGGTTCATCCTGGAATACACCCCAATCCACCTGTCGGCGTGACAAGGGGACCTAGTAACCGTAGTGGAAAGCTATCACTGAAGACCAAAACAGTAACATTTGATTTCAAAAGAGGGAACTTCAAAAAAAATTAGGAAACTAGTTAGAAGGAAACTGAAAGGGAAACTCAAGAGAGTCAGATCTCTAGAGTTGAAAGTTATTATGACCACACTAACTGAGGCCCAGATAGACTATATTCCCCAGGTTAGGAAAGTTACTGCCAAGTCTAAGAAGACCCCTGTGTAGTTAACAACTCAAGTCAAGGAAGCCATAAAAGGCAAAAAAAACCCTGGAAGGTCTGTCCCAATGAAGTGCACCAAAGGTACCACAGAGTCTGGCCAAAGAAGGGTTGATAATCATATAAGCAAAAAGAGAATTTGAGGAACAGATTGCTAAAAGCATCAAGGAAATAATGAACATTTCTTTAAATATATCAGGAGCAGAAAACAGGCCAGAGAGGCATTTAGGCATTTGGTTGACTGAGGAATAAAAGGATTGTTAAAGGAAGCTGCCCTGATCCAGATGGCCTAGGGTAGCCCAATATCACCTGATCTTGGAAGCTAAGCAGGGTCAGTCCTGATTAGTATTTGGAAAAGAGGCCTCCGATGAAGTCCACTTTTGATATGAAGAGGAAGGCACTGGCAAAAATCACCCCTGAATGTCTCTTGCCATGAAAACCCCATAGGGTCTCCATAAGTTGGCTGTGACTTGAGGGAGGGGAGGTTGGGGGAGGGTAGAGAAGCTAATGAATTCTTTATACCTGTCTTCACTGTGGAAAGTATGGGGCTGTACCCAGGCCAGAGCAATTATTTTCAGGAAGGGAGTCTGAAGAACTGAGTCAAATTGAGGTGACAAGAGATAAAGTCCCAGAGACCCATTGTGAAAATTTTAAAAAGTCTCCAGATCCTGATGGCTTACACTCAAAGGTTCTTAGGGAATTCAACACCTACTAACCAGTATATGTAACTTGTCGCTAAAATCAGAGAAATGGAGAGTAACAAATTTTACACTGATGCAATGATCCCTTTAAACTGTGGAGTCCTGTGAGCAAAAATTCTACTTTGTGAGTTACTGGCTTTAAAGCTGTGAGCAAGCGATTTGGCTATTGTATAAATTAGTTTGCTCTGGAGCCATCCTTCCTGAGCTAAGACAAAAATGTGTGAGCTGGAGGCTAAAAACTGCGAGCTAGCTCACACTAACTCACCTTAGAGGGAATACTGGTCCAGAGGGGTACCAGGAAATTACAGGCCATTTAGTTTATCATCAATTACAGGCCATTTAGTTTATCATCAAATTATTAGAAACTGTAATTAAATATAGAATTATTAGGCACACAGAGAAACAAAATCTGCTGAGGAAAAATCATCATGGCTTCTGCAAAGGGAAATCCTGTCTCACCAATTTTTGGGAGTTCTTTGAGAAAGTGAACAAGCATGTAGATTACGCTGACCCGGTAGAATATTATATACCTGGACTTTCCAAAGGCTTTTAACAAGGTACCTCATGAAAGACTCCTGAGTAAGCTTACCAGTTATGGGATAAAGGAAGGGTCCTCTTAAAGATTAAAAATGGTTAAACAGAGGAAGCAGAGAGTAGGAACAAATGGACAGTTCTTACAATGGAGGGAAATGGCATCCCACAAGTACTGGAATAGTGGCCAGTGCTATTTCGTTTATTAATAAATGATCTGGAACTGGGGATGAGCAGCATAGTGGCCAAGTTTGCAGATGACCCAAAATTGTTCAGGAAGGTGAAAACCAAGGCCAATTGCAAAGAGCTCCAGGAGGATCTCCACAAATTGGATGAGTGGGCAGCAATGTGGTAAATGAATGTAGGTGATATAATAATATAAGGTGATGCATATTGGAACAACCCCCCCCCCCAACTTTAATTAGGTCTGAACTTCTTGTCCCTGAGAGGGAAAGCAATCTTGTAGCTGTAGTGGATAACTCAACGAAAATGTCAATCCAGTGTACTGTAGCAGTGAAAAAGGCAAACTCTGTGCTGGAGATTATTAAGGAAGGGACTGAACATTAAACAACCAATATTATAACTCCCCCAGTACAGGTCTATGGTGTGGCTTCATTTGGAATACCATGTGCAGTTATGTCCAAGTTGTATGCTAATTTGCTGTTCACCTATGTAGAGGCATCAGTTTGTATGTGTGTGTGTGTGTGTGAACTGTTAACTTCCATTTCAATGTATCTGAAGAAGTGTGCATGCACACAAAAGCTCATACCTTGAATAAAACTTTGTTAGTCTTAATGGTGCCACTGGACTCTAATTTTGTTCAAGTGTAATTATGGTCACTGTATCTCAGCAAGGACATTACAGAGCTGGACAGTGTACAGGAGATGGGAACCAAGATAATCAAGGGGTTAGAGCACCTTTCCTATAAGAAAAGGCTAAAAGAGACAGGGACCGATTTCCCACTAGCACTGCCCCGGTGTTCTTCCTCCATTTGCCCCAGTGCTGTGCTTGAATTTCACACTATTTGCCGCGGGTCGCATTTTGACCCGCAGCTCTGCCCGATCTTCCCTGCGGTTTCAGTGATCCTGTTTTTTGAGGATCACTGAAGCCATGGGGAAGATCGGGCGGAGCCGCAGGTCAAAATGCACCCCGCGGCAAATAGTGTGACATTCAAGCACAGCACTGGGGCAAACGGAGGAAGAACGCCGGGGCAGTGCTAGTGGGAAATCGGTCAGGGACTTTTCAGTTTAGAAAAGAGATAACTAAAGGGGGATATGACAGAGGTTTATAAAATCATGCACATGGTAGAAAGAGTTTCTTCCTTTCACAAAACACTACAACTCAGGGGCATTCAATGAAGCTGATGGGCAGTAGATGGATAAAGGAAATACTTCTTTATTCAACAAGGGATTAAAATGCGGAATTCACTACCAGAGGATGTAGTGATGGCCTCAGTCTTTAAAAGGGAATTAGAGAGATTAGTAGAGGATGACAACTAGCCATGGTGACTAAAGGGAACCTCCACTTTCAGAGTCAGTAAACCTCTGAATACTAGTGTCAGGAGGCAACATCAGGGGAAAGCCTTGGCCTCCGTGCCCTGTTGTTGGCCGCCCAGATTAACTGGTTGGCCACTGTGTGAGACAGGATGGTGTACTAGATGGACCACTTGTGTGAATCAGCAGATCTCTTCTGATGTCCTTATTGCAAAGCTGGAAAACCTAATATACTAGGGTTGCCAAGCATGGCCTGTATATGGGGGGGGGGGGGGGGGGAGCCTGATGTCACTTTGGGAATGGGGACCCAGAAGTGATGTCATGACTTTTTAGTAATTGCTGGAATCTCTATGGTAAAACCATAGAGATTCCAGTGATTCTTAGAATGGACTGATGTCACTTCTGGGTTTTCCCTGGAAGTGATGTCACACCATCACCTGCTGGTTAGATTATTTTGCTCCTGCTGGCTGCCAGAGCTGCAGTGGGAAATAAAAGCCAGGGGTGGAGGAAAGCTCCTGTCCCCAGCAGGAAAATGGCAGTATACTCCAGTTGTCTGGGTGGCCAGGTGGTTTTGTTTTGTGTCTTTCTTATATTCCATCTATTGAAAACTGAACAACCAACCATCATCACCTTCTAACACATCCTTACAGAATTCTGCATTTTTCACTTGAGACCAATTTTGAAGTTATTTTGAGTTAGAGAGAGTCTGATAATGTCCTCCAGTCATCTTGATAATAAGGAACTTAGTAAATCTACAGAAACAGTATACCAAAGATGCACTATTCCTTGGAGAAACATTGGCACCTGGGGTAATAAAATTAACTTTAATGCACCATCATTAAACAGAAGCCAGTATGGTAAGATTGACATATAACTGGCCCAGTTTTTTGATAAACCCGTAGAGACATAACTAAATGACAAATTTATGAAACTGTTTCCCCGCCGCAGCAATTTTATATATCACAATATCTAATAGTAAAGTGGCTGGCTTTTGTAGCAATCACAAAAGCCAAAAATCTAAATTTTTACTTATTTTACTTCATTTATACCCCACTCTTCTCCCCAGTCGAGACCATTCTCCCCTTCTCCATTTTATCCTCACAATAACCCTGTGAAGCAGGTTAGGCTGGGACTGTGCAACCAGCCCAAGGTCTTCCAGCAACCTTTCGTGGCTGAGTGAGGGTTTGAACCTGGGTGTCCCCCTATCCATAGACAGTAGAGTAGCCATAGACAGTGTTGAGGGTCTCTACACAATAAAGCCAAAGGGGGGGGAACATGTAAGAGCCCATAACAGCCTGATAAGGACTGAATATCTTTAGGAGGCACAGAAGGTTGACAGCTCCTGAACAATCAGCTGAGGAAAAGTAATGGGAGTAGAAATCAGCCTGCTCACACCTCCAGAGAGTATATAAAATATTGGAGGGAGAGATCTCTGAATTGTTCCCGACTTCTTCGTAATTCCTTGCGAAGCCTAGGGGTTGCCAGCTCCAGATTGGGAAATACCAGGAGATTGGGGTGGGGGTGGGGTGGAGCTTGAAGAAGGCAGGATTTGGGGATGGGAGGGACTTCAGTGGAGTATAATGCCGTAGGAGGGGCTGCAGCTCAGTGGCAGAGCATCTGCTTGGCATGCAGAAGGTCCCAGGTTCAATCCCCAGCATCTCTAGTTAAAAGGATCAGGTAGGAGGTGATGTGAAAGACCTCAGCCACCATTCTTACATTCCAGTGGAGGCCCGTTAGTCAGCTGTATTAGTAGGATTTATTGTCCATGATTAATGAATGTTATTGTGATTGGAAGCACATTGTGCAATTAGAAACAATTTGTATTAGTCACCTCTGAAGAAGGACTCCAAAACCAAGTTCATATCTGGATTCTTGGTTCCTGTTTGTAACTTCCTTGTGTATTTCATTGTTCCAGAGACTATTGTTGTGGAATTGTCCCTGATTATTGTATTCTTGATTTATATAAATTTACCTAGTTTAGTGTTGTAGTGTTATCTGCCACACAGCTTTGCTCATTGTACAGTTCTGGTTTTACTGTGTGATCCACTTTGACTTTGCCAAAGTAGGGCTGCCGGGTCCCTCAGAATTAGCTTCTACCATAGAGTTTTGTCCCAAAACCAGAGGAAACCCCCCCCCCGACATCCCCAATGTGCTTATGTCACTTCTAGGTCATGTAGGCATGTTGTATTTATTTTCGGTGTTCTTCCCTGTTTTGTTGGGGGGGATTCCCGCCCCGGGCAGCTGGCTGGGGGTGGAGAGGGGCTCCTGAAAGTTGGGCGGGGGCTGCCAGGGGTTCTGGCATCCCTTTGCCAAAGCAACTTAAAAAAACCTGCATGGCCATAACCAATCAGAAGTTTTGCAGGGCAAAAGGCCTACCTGGTTTCACTCACTTCCTAAAAACACTTGGCAAGCACCAGAAAAGGTGTAACGGGCACCATAGCTCCCACGGGCACCACGCTGAGGACCCCTGGGTTAGAGAGTTGGAGTAGGATCTGGGAGATACAGGTTCAGATCCCCACTCTGCCATGGAAATTCGCTGGGAGACTTTGAGCTGGTCCCTGTCTCTCTCAGCCTGGCCTACCTCAGGGAGTGGCTGTTGTGAGGATAAAATGGAGGACGGAAGTACGATGGTATAAACTGCTGTGGATATCACTACGGGGGCGGGGGCAGGGAAGCAGGGGATAGATAGATGGCTGGACTGGTCCCTTCTTCGTTATACCACTGATACCAGCTGGTGGGGAACCAGCTGCGGTCCTCTCAAACAAATCCTCTTCCATGTTATGCGGCAGGAAGAGTGTGAGGTAAGAACCAGGCAACAGCCAAAGTGAAGGTCAATTCAGCCCCTTAGGGCCAAAATAAATTGCATCCCAGCTCTGGTAGACGGAGAACAATCTGTCCCTCACATAAGATTAAGGCTCAGGACATACTCCTGAGATGCTTTTATTCATTGAGTATATTTCTGTGTTGCCTCTCTGAAACAAATCCGCCTGAAAGTCTCACAATGACAAGTAAAACAATATAAAATCAAGAATAACTCATAAAATAATTTAAACCCCAAACATTTATTTTATGTTTTATATCGTATGTTTTAATGCTATTATGTTTACTTCATGAAATATTGTGACCCACCCTGAGCTTGCTTGTGTGGGAGGGCAGGATATAAAAAGAAAGAGAGAGAGAGAGAGAGAGAGAGAGAAAGGAAGGAAGGAAAGAAGGAAGATCAGTAACAATAACACTATAAACAAAAAATCCAAAATACTAAAAGACAAGAATCAACAAATCAGGTGTAAAGGCACAAACAGAATCAGCACAAAACTATGTCTAGAATACAATAATCAGTTGAATAAAACAGTCCCAAACTGTACAGAACAACACAGAGAATTTAGTTTTACTCAAAATATTGCTTCATAGTGCCTCAGATCAAAGGGGAAGTCAAGAAGAAGACGAAGATGAAGACGAAGAAGGAGAAGGAGAATAAGAAAAGGCTTTTATACCCCACTTTTCTCTACCTTAAGGCATCTCAAAGCTACTTACAATCATGTTCCCGTCCCCTCCCCACAATAGGCACCTTGTGAGGTAGGTGGGACTGAGAGAGTTCTGTGACTGGCCCATAGTCACCCAGCAGGCTTCATGTGGAGGAGTGGGGGAATCATGCTAGGTCTCCAGATCAGAGTCCGCCGCTATTAATCACTACACCACACTGAAGAAAATATTACCATGGCCAAGAAGCTGGAATTTCATAAAATCAGCTAAAAACCTCGGCTAGTAAAAATGTCTTAATCTTGAATCTTAAGCCAAAAGGGTAGGCAGTGTTCCCTCTAAGCTGAGTTAGTGTGAGCTAGTTCACAGTTTTTTAGCCTCCAGCTCACACATTTTTGTCTTAGCTCAGAAGGGACTGGCTCTAGAGCAAACTACTTTATGCAGTAACCAAATCGCTCACTCACAAATTTAATGCCAGTAGCTCACAAAGTAGAATTTTTGCTCACAAGAGTCAACAGCTTAGAGGGAGCATTGGTAGGCACCAGGCGTACTTCCAAGGAGAGAGTATTCCATAGTTGAGGTGCCACCACTAAAACGCCGTCCCTGTTCCTGGTTGCCACCCTCCTCACTTCCACAGTATGTGGATCAGAGCTTGTGATGAAGGTCTTAACAAATGGGCAGGGCTATATGGGATGAGATGGTCCTTCAAATATTCAGGTCCTCACAGTACACACCATTCCTAGATCAACCTATGTAACCCAGACAAATGTGCCAACCCACTACAGGAAAATATGAAAAGCCTACAAGATTACTAGTTCTTTAACCAGGGGTCATTTCGAGCAGGAGCTCGGGGGAGTTGGCGCCAGCCGCCCTGCCCCGTGGGGGAATGCCTACATGTATCATGGCTGCAGCAAAATTACCCCATCCCCTGGAAAGGTCCTTGTTCCTCCGACCAGCCTTCTGAAGGCTTCAGCCACCACTGAAGCTATCCTCCCAGAATAGTGGTATTTCTGAAGCTTGGATTAGTAGCTGTCCCCTCTCTGCCAGCTTTCTTTCTTTCTTTCTTTCTTTCTTTCTTTCTTTCTTTCTTTCTTTCTTTCTTTCTTTCTTTCTTTCTTTCTTTCTTTCTTCCTTCCTTCCTTCCTTTCTTCCTTCCTTCCTTCCTTCCTTCCTTCCTTCCTTCTTTCCCTCCCTCCCTTCCTTCTGACATACTTCCGGTGATGTCAGGTGGTGTAGCATATGCAAATAAGTTATGTTAATGAGTTATGCTAATGAGCTCCTGCACCTCTTTTTCTACGAAATGACCCCTGTCTTTAACCATTCCTAAAATCTGGGAGCAAGACCCACTGAACCAACATGAACAGAATACTGAGTAGACCTGTTTAGGATTGCGCTGTAAATCTGCAATAATGAAGACCGACTGCAGCATCTGAAACTTAACTCCTCTTTGGTTGTGGGGTTGTTATTATTCAGCATCCCTCCCTCCTCCAGTGGCCCACAGTGCCCCCAAAGGCCCAAAAGTACACTATAGGGGCATCAGGTCAGATGTGCTGTAATGGTGACAGTGTTGCACTAGGACCTGGGAGGCTCAGCTTCCAGTCCCTTTTGTAGGGTTGCCAGTTCTGGGTTGGAAAATCCCTGGAGATTTTGGGGGTGGAGCCTGGAGAGGGCAGAGTTTAGGAAGGAGGAAGAACCACAGCAGGATATAATGCCATAGAGTCCACCCTCCAAAACAGTCATTTTCTCCAGGGGAGCTGTTCTCTATAGCCTGAGGATCGCTTGGAATTCTGGGAGATCTCCAACCACCACCTGACCACGCTGCTCGATGGGCAGTCATGGGGCAGACACTCTTTCTAAACCTACTGTGCATGCATATCAATGGGTTACATGTACATCTCCTCAACAGGGCAAATAGCGACTCCCCAGGACTGTTTTGAGTCAGGAAAACTATGCAGTGAGGAAAAACTGAAGCTTCTTTCTCCACACCATGGTCCTAGGATTGCCAACCTCCAGGTGACCCCTGGAGATCTGCTGTTACACTTGATCTCCATATGACCAAGATCAGTTCCCCTGGGGAAAATGGCTGTTTTGGAGGGTGGACTCTATGGCATTATACCCTGAAGAGGTCCCTCCCCTCCCCAAACCCCACCTTCCCCAGGCTCCACCCCCAAAATCTCCAGGTATTTCCCAATCCAGCGCTGGCGACTCTACATGGTCCCAATTGAAATCATGGCCCAAGGTGATTGAAAAACAGGTTCCCTTGCTCCTGACAGCTGACAGTCAACATCAAGGTCAGGTTGGGGAAACCCTGACTCTGCATGTTACAAATCATAAGGTTTAGTTTGGACTAAGTCAAAGGGCAAGGATTATTTCTTATTTGTAATGTAGGGGTCTCTACAGGTGCCTTTGCAGCTAGTCCCAAGGACATGTTTGTACACCTTCATATATCACCTCTCCAAAGTGAACAGCAGTGATGGTATACCATAAGTCATTCCCGGAACAAGAAGCCCTTCAAGGTCTCTTTTTATATGGCGCATTCCAGATGAGTCATCACCAACTAATCCCGAGAAGCCCTTGAAGCTGAATCTATCAATTCAGAACCAGAATCTCAAGCAGAAAATAAAATTATAGCTTGTCACTTCTTGTTCCATCAGAAAGCCCTGACAGATAAAAAGGGGAGAATATACAGGGGAAGAAAATGGTGATTAAAGAGAAAGGAGGACTTTAAATTATACATTCTTTCTTGGGGGGAAATCACTGGAATGTATGCAACACGCCATCTGTTTGACTCAGGATGGCAATGCTGATCTTTCTAAAAATAACAATTTGTCAAGACAACCATGTCCAGTCTTTTATTTGTCTCTGCTAATAACTGCATTATGCACATTTTTTATTCATTTGCCTTTGAGTGTTCCTTTCTGTGGGGGGGGGGGAGGTGTCAAAATAATTTTAAACCTGTTATGCACTACCCATTACCCTGAACAGTGAGAAATTCCAGGGTGATGCTACCTGGGTATTATTTCTTTGTGGATACTTATGGTGTCAAAATGGTAATATTCATTTTATTTACAAATATACTAGAAAGGTACACATGTAGAGCTAAAAAGGCTCTATTTAATGTAGCCAATTTGTACTCCAGAAAGAGAGAGAGAGAGAGAGAGTGCTCTTCCAGCTAGGGCTGCCAAATCCAGGTTGGGAAACTCCTGGAGATTTGTGGATGGAGCCTGGGGAGGACAGGGACCTCAGGGTGGTACAGTGCCATAGAGTCTGCCTTCCACAACAACCATTTTCTCCAGGGGAACTGATCCAGGGGAATTACAGCTGGAGATGAGCTATAATTCCGGGGGATCTTCAGGCCCCATCTGGAGGCTGGCATCCCTGTTTCCGGCTAGCAGTACTGGGATGTAGTTTTCTCTGTCTGCTTTTCTCCCAAACTGCATTAACTCCTGTCTTAAGGCTATAACATCTGCTGCCTCTCCTCAGCAGAGAAGGGTGACCTTCTCCAAGCTTCTGTTAAAGAAATCAGAAGAAGAAATCTCTTTTCTCTTTAGAAAATGACAAAACCAAGTCTATCGTACTTAGGTCACATTATGAGAAGACAAGAATCACTGGAAAAGACAATCGTGCGAGGGGGGAAATGGAGCAAAGAAAAAACTAGGGACCACTGAAAAAATTGGAGGCAGTAGGAAAAGATGAAGACCCATCACGAGATGGATTAACTTAATCAAGAAAGCCACAAAGGCCCTCAGTTTGCAAGACCTGAGCAAGCCTGTGAACGATAGGGCATTTTGGAGATTGTTAATTCATAGGGTCACCATGAGTCGGAAGCGACTTGATGGTACTTAACACACACATAGGCAGGGGTAAATCTGGAAAGGACTGCATTAACCATCAAAACCTAGAAACAAGAGCCATATTTATTTCTTCTGGAAATTAGTCATTTGAGCAACATCTGCAAGTCGCCAGAGACATACCCAGCCAATATGGGGTTCTTCTTACCCCTGATGTTATGGCATTTCCACACACATGACATCAGAAGCTCTTTTTTTGCATTTTCACATCTGTGATTCAAAGGAACTACTGCTATCTTTCGCCTTTTCACGTGAAACTGCATCAGCTGTGATTTATATTTTGGGGACTTGGGAACATTGGCACCAAGATCCTTGCTCGTTTCACTCCATTAGAGGCCCCCAATTAATAATTAACACATACCTTATTAGAATGGTAAGAATAGCTATTAATCCATCTGCTTGCCACAGCAAGCCGCGCACAAGGTATCTATTTAAAATCTGATTTGCTTTCCCAGTCCCCAGCGTGTCTGGAAACTTCTCTGCATAACTACAAGCACCCAATTACTTAATTTTTGTTCAATGCCAACTAAGTTAACTAATTGGAACTGGTGTCTCTCCATACTTGTCACTAAGTAGGAACAAAGAATATGGAAAGGGCACTGACCAGTCACAGGCAGGGGAGAACACAGGACCAATTCCTGTTGGGGTCTTTCTCTTTCCCTGGGGCTCTGGTCTCATATTGGAGACTCCCCCTTACCCCACCACAGTGAAGTTGTTTTTGTTTTGCTTTCTGTCATTAAGTTGCAGCCGACTTGCGGCAACCCCACAGAGTTTCAAGGCGAGGGGTGTTCAGAGGTGGTTTGCTCTTGCCTGCCTTTGGGTAACGAGCCTGAGCTTCCTTGTTGGTCTCCCATTCAAATACTGACCAGGGCCAACCCTGCTTAGCTTCTGAGATCTGATGAGATCAGGCTAGCATGGGCTATCCACATCAGGGCACAGTGAAATAAAAATTATGAATTACCAACATGTCTTATTATATCTCATTAGTGCAACATTTAATGGTGGGAGTATGAGATAAGGGGAAGCATCCTTTAGTTTATTTAAGAATTGGCAGCTCTGGGTTGGGAAATACCTGGAGATTTTGGGGGGGCGGAGCCTGAGGAGGGTGAGGTTTCAGGAGGGGAGGGGCTTTAATGGAGTATAATGCCATAGTGTCCGACTTCCAAAGCAGCCATTTTCTCCAGGTGAACTGATCTCTTGTCACCTGGAGATCAGTTGCAATAGTGGGAGATCTCCAGCCACTGCCTGGAGGTTGGCAAGCCTAAGTCAATTTGTTGTATGCATAGGAATATCTGGGATTCAGGGGCTGCCTGGGGTTGCATTTGTGGTTGAAATGTGGAAGGGTGCCTGGACAAGTCCTCTCCTCCAGTAGTGGTAGGGAAGCATTAAATTAAGTTATTCTTCACCTAGGTCAAACACAACCTCTCCCGGGAAGTTTATAAAACTTTCTGAAGCAAATAGGAACCGTTATGGATTTTAGGAAGCCCCTTCTTCCCACTTACAGTGGGGTTTTGACAGTTGCTACCTTGTGCTTTTTCACACGAACCGACCTGGATCATAGTTAGAATGTAAGAGATGGATTGGAAGCACCATCTTATCAGTCTCCTATGCATAACTTTAGATTTGTCTTTCAGTCTCACTGATACGGACTGGATCATTCACAGAGATCATCCAGTTTAGAGTGCTCACCTGCCCCGATGTATAAAATCCCAGACCCTAGTTCTTTCCCTCCCATGTCCTTAAAAAAGTGTCAAATGGCCAACAGGAATCAAGGTTAACATTAAGGAGTTGGCTGATGAACATCACACACAAGAGTCTCATGCATGCATGAGATCTGCATATCGTATGCATACCTATAGAAATAAAGTTGCTTTTTTAACTGGAGGTTTGGTTTAATGCTCTAATATTTTACTTTAACACATATGAAGACATATGAAGCTGCCTTATACTGAATCAACCATGGGTCCATCAAGGTCAGTATTGTCTATTCAGAATGGCAGCGGCTCTCCAGGGTCTCGGGCAGAGATCTTTCACATCACCTACTACCCAGTCCTTTTAACTGGAGATGCCCGGGATTGAACCTGGGACCTTCTGCATCCAAAGCAGAGGCTCTTCCACTGAGCCACAGCCCCTCCCTACTTGTGGCTTGGGGGTGGTATTCAGTGGTTACGTTGCATATTGGATGGCTGCGGTGGATTAAGGGTTAAATGCCACTGATTTAATTCTCATTGGGGGGGCTGCAAGTGGGAGACCTTTAAGAAGATGGCGGCAGACCTGGGAGGAACTTCAAGCACCCTTATATATTTGTTAAGACATCAACTGCTATGGCTTATTCCATTCCTTTATTTGCACAGCAACAGAAGCCTCCAGACCCTAACAGTGCTATTAATGGAAATTTATATTCATGTAAAGATTAAATAGAATCAGCTTAAAGCCCTCAGTCTAAACCTCTGGCAGGCAATTATGGATCGCCTAATTGATATGCACAGCCCCCAAACAGAGCACAGAAAAACTGCAGCTTCGTGACAGATTGCATTATGGGAGCCTGGGAGATCAGAGATGCAAGTTCTGAACTTGAGAATATTCCTCCCTCTTTAAGGTGTCCAGGGATGCGAGGAACATTCAGCTGATGTGGCTGTTCTCACCTTTGATCTCTGGCCACTTCCCTATGACATCTTAAGCACTTGCATTGCATTTTCTGCCTCTACGAATTCATATGTCAAACTGCATTCAGTTTAAAGATGACCTGCTTTCTGCCCTGCATTGCCAGTGTTCATATGTGCACACAAATTGCATGATGTGGTGATCTGAGTGCAGGAGCAGGATCTACAAGAACCAGGTTTGAATTCCCATACTACCATCAAAGCTCATTGGGTGACATTGGGCTGATCACATACCCTAGGCCTGACCTACCTCACAGGGCTGCTGTTGACAGCCAGTTTGGTATAGTGGTTAAGAATGGCAGACTCTAATCTGGAGAATCAGGTTTGATTCCCTGCTCCTCCACATGCAGCTGCTGGGTGATCTTGGGTTGGTCAAAACTCTCTGAGAGCTGTTCTCTCAAAGCTATCTTAGCTCCACCTGCCTCTTGTGGGGAGAGGAGGGGGAGGAGATTGTCAGCCACTTTGAGACTCCAAGTGAAGGGTGGGGTATAAATCCAATCTCCTCCTCCTCTTCTTCTTCTATGCTGTTATAAAGCCACTTTGGGTTCCCAGTGAGAAGAATATCAATAAAACATCCAAGAACTATCAGAAACCATTTTCAAAAGTGCCAGAAACAATTAAAGTGCAGAGCGGAAATTCCTAAAACCAACCATACCACTACTTAGATATTGGTCCCGATGGTATTCTCAGTCGGCTCAATCTGATCGAATAATTTATGCAGCGAGACAGACTGGCTGCAAAAAGGACTGAAGGTGGTAGAACCAGGCTGCAGGGTCACTCCCCAATGTTTAAGGCGGCTCCTAATCAAAAGCCTGGTGGTGGAGAGACTTCCGGCAAGACTTGCGAGCATGGCAGACGTGCTCCTCCGCATTTGCGGGGAGCGCGATCCGTACCCGGCGGGAAGAAGGGGCTCTGGACTGGTGCCGAGCCCCCAGAGACCCCAGTGAGGGGGCTCTGCCTGGGGTGGCCCGAAGGGGATCTCTCCCTACGGTGGCGACCGAGGGATAGAGATCCCTTTTCATCACCCCCATAGGTTCCCCCGCCGTGGGAGCCGTATGGCTGAAAGCGCAAACCCGAGAAGCAGCAGAGAGTGCAAAGCAATGAGGCTGGAACTGACAGTTACACATGGAGAAAACGTGAGTCTGAAGTAAGAAAAGCAGAACACAGCGGGAAGACGGTGGGAGGAGTGAACCCCCCCCCCTCCGGGACTAGCGTACTTACGAGACTCTTTACGTGGTGTTACTGCAGGAATAAAAGCCCATCCGCCTTGCTAGATGGCAGCATCGCTCACTTGGAGATATAAACTTTAGAAGGACATAAGCGCTGTTTGAAAATTTGCTCCTTTCGTTCATCTTATCTATCTATAAACAAAGAGCGAAGTCTCAACCATGACGGGGAAACCGAAACCTTCCCCCAAACTAGGAAGTACAGCTCCGAGTTCAAAGGTTGATACCACGGAGATGAGTGCGGTGTTCTCCTCATTATTTCGACCTCTAGTGGACCAAATGACAGCTCTCAACGTTAAAATGGACAAAATGCAGCTAGAACTAAAAGAGTCGAATAAATCCACAGAGAAGCTGCAGCGAGAACTTCTGGAAGTAAAAACTTCAGTAAAAAACCAAGACGCAAGACTACAAAAGGCAGAGAAGGAAAAGGCCTTCCACCACGATCAGCTTTTGAAACTACAAATGGATAGATCGAATTTTTTCCTAAGACTTCAGAATGTGCCAGAAAACACAGGAGAAGACCTTAAAATTTGCTAAGTGAAGCACTTGAACCAGTGACAGGCATGAAAGCAGCGGATATAAAAAGCGATATGGATATGGTTTACAGAACCTATCCAGATTACACTAAAAAGAAAAGCCTGCCTGGTGAAATTATGATAAGGTTCTCCAAAAAATCTACAAGAGACGTGGTGCTTAGGACCACAAACAAAGCAGCTCTGAAGATCCTGGGAGAAGAAGTAAAAGTGATGAAGGATATCCCATTTGAAATAAGGAAAAGAAGGAAAGCCTATGGAAAATTGACATCTTGGCTCCAGTCTGAGTCTATCATCTATCGTTGGAATACTCCAGAAGGACTATGCTTCAGCATCAAAGATAAGAAGTATAAGATTGACTCTGTTCAACAAGCGAAAAAATTTCTGGAAAAAAGCAAAGAGCAGAAAACTGGGAGAGACTCAGATGGTTCACTGGCCTCGCAAGAAAGCATGTATGGATTTGATAGCTCAAAGAGTGAAGAAGAAGTGTCTGACTCGGAAAAGGGAGCTGCAGCTCCAAAAATAGTTGAGACTGTTAAGACAAGAAGAGGACGAAAGAAGAAATAGTGATTAAACTGTTTTATTAAGCATTGCACTTATGTATTATAAATGGTTTAATTAACCATATTTCTCTAGGTGGGCGTGCCTGCCAAATAGTTTTGATAGCTTCTATAGTAGCAGTAACAAGTAATTGAAATTTATCCAAGGTTCTAAATGCTTCATAATTATATTATGTAACAAGGTAGTATTAAGCAAATGATAAAGTACTCTCTGTATAAGGTATATGTAGCTTAGATTGTAGCGTTATAGTTGTAGTTATAGAGAAAAATCAATAAAAAATTTATATATTAAAAAAAAAAAGCCTGGTGGTGGAAGAGCTCCATTTTACAGGCCCTGCAGAACTATAAAAGGTCCCGCAGGGCCCTGGTCTCCTCCAGGAGCTCATTCCACCAGTATGGAGCTGCCACCGAGAAGGCCCTGGCCCTGGTTATCGCTAGCCTAGTGTCTTTGGGGCCTGGGAGAGCCAGCCGGTTTTGAGCCCCTGAACACAGTGCTCTCTGGGGAGCATATGGGGAAAGGCGGTCCCTCAGGTATGCTGGACCCTGATCATAAAAGGCTTTAAAGGTCAAAACCAGCACCTTGAAGCAAATCCAGTATGCTATTAGCAGCCAGTGCAATGCTTTCATTGGGAAAGGTTGGGAAATTCCTGGAGATTTTGGGGGTGAAGCCTGGGGATGGCAGGGTTTGGGGAGGGGAGAGACCTCATCAGGGTACAATGCCACAGAAAAGTCTATCCTCCAAATTTTCTCCAAGGGAACTGATCTCTGTTGTCTGGAGATCAATTGCAGTCCTGGGAGATCTCCAGGCCCCACTTGCAGGTTGGCAACTCTAAGTGGAGAAGGGAAGAGGGTTGTGACCAGAGTGACAGGACTCTTGTGTGACACATGCACCATCTGGGGATTTGAATCTGCCCGATTCCTCAGCTAGCCCAGCTTGGGGTGGGTGGGAATCATCTTAGCTTTAAGGTAAAGGTTTCCCTTGCTTGAAAGCCAGTCGAATCCGACTCTAGGGTTGTGGTGCTCATCTCCGCTTCCAAGCCGAAGAGCCAGCGTTGTCCAAGGACTTCTCCATGGTCATGTGGCATGACTAAATGCTGAGGCACACAGAACGCTGTTACCTTCCCACCGAAGCGGTACCTATTTATCTACTTGCAATTTCTTGCTTTCGAACTGCTAGGCTGGCAGGAGCTGCGGCCAGAGACGGGAGCTCACTCTATCACGTGGCACTTGAACTGCTGAGCTGCCGACCTTCCAGTTTGCAACTCAGTGTCTTAACCTCTAAGCCACCACGGCTCCCATCTTAGCTTTACTCTTGTACTATCTGACAAAGATCTAAAGGAGGGGTGTTGAACTCATTTATTATGAGGGCCGGATCTGACATAAATGAGACCTTGATGGGCGGGCCATGTGTGTCATAAAATGCAATGCCAGGGGGCGGAGATATAAACTTTATAAAGGACACAGTTTTTTTTAAAAAAACTTAAAATAAAAACATGCTTAAAACACTACCACTCTTGCAATATTTTGTTTATTAAACAGTCTCTGATAACTGACACGCTCTGAATTATTGCATCAAAATGTCTGTGCTGTTGCAATCTTGAATATGCTGTTCAGGTGTGTATCTGTAAGCTGCAAACCTACTTTTACCATTCACCACAGAACTCTCATGCTTAGAGTTCTGAGTCTAGGACCCAGGGGGAAACATGAAATGGCTGAGCGAGTGAGAGAGTCTGGCGAAGCAAGCTATGATGCAGCAGCAGCAGCAACGGAACTGGAAGCAGGAGATGGCCAGTTCCAGTGTGGGCCTGATAGAAGCCCTCCGGGGGCCGGATCCATCCCCCGGGCCACATGTTTGACACCCCTGATCTAAAGGAATAACAAAGGTAATTGACTTGCGGCCCAGTGATGAACACTGACTAAAGCCTGTCTTGGGCTACCAGAAAGGCCAAAAAGCACAATCTACCTTCAGAGGCCTTTTGCTCTCCCTAACATGGAAAATGGACGCCTCACGAGTTTTATATACTGATGTATATTTTGTAAGGTTCCTTGGGCTTTTCAATGGGAAAGATACAATATACATCAGGGGCGTCGAGTTTGGAAAATCCTGGGGGGGGGCTCTTCCGAGCATGCGCGCTTTGCGTGCGTGCCCACCAGGACCATGTCCCCGCTGCCGCCTTCCCCCCTGACCACTCCTGCTTCCGTCCCTCCCTCCGTTCACCAGGGTGGCCCCTGGATGGACGGAGGGAGGATGGAGTGGCCAGGCCGGGGGGGGGAGAGACGGCGGCGGCGGCCCTAGGTAGGGCCCAGGGAGGCGCAGCGGAGAGCGCTCATTTTCCGGGGGGGGGCTCATTCCCCCCCCCCCGGGAAATTTCAGGGGTGGCTCGAGCTCCCCCGTAGTTAGGCCTGCCAAGTCCCCCGCTTGGGCGGGGGAAACACCGATTTTTAGAGCTTACCTCCCGCTTTTCCAAAGATGGCCACCGGGGGGACTAAATGGCTGCCTTAAAAGGGAAATGTCTGCAGAGAGCCTGCCCTGCAGTAAAAAGCCTCGCCAGACATTTCCCCTTTAAGAAGTCAGCAAGAGAGCTTCTTCCACAGCAAGAGAGCCCCGCCCAGAGATTAAGGAGGGACTGAAGGAGCTGCTTTTGCATGTGGCTGGCAAGGTGAGTTTCTCTTCCAGCTCTTTTCATTCTCTCTCCCTCTTTCTTTTTTCTGTCTGTCTGTCTGTCTGTCTCTCTCTCTGTCCCCATGCAGCAGAGGTCTGTCAGTGGCTATTATTAGCCACAAGGTCTAAATGGAACCCTTTGTCTGGGGCAGTGATGCTCTGCATTCTTGGTGCTTGGGGGGCAACAGTGGGAGGGCTTCTGGAGTTCTGGCCCCGCTGCTGGACCTCCTGAGGGCACCTGGTATTTTTGGCCACTGTTGTGACACAGAGTGTTGTACTGGATGGGCTGTACTGAATGGGCCGATCCACTGTGGCTTCTCTCCTGTTCTTATGATATGAAAATCATATTTAGCACTTGTGTAGCACTTAGGGCTTCATATTCTGCCGAGATGAGGAAGGATTCAGTAGGGCCGTTGCTCAGTGATAGAGCATCTGCTTGACATGCAGGAGGTATCAGCCTCTTCAGCTAAAAAAGGATCAGGTAATAGGTGACATTAAAGATCTCAGCCTGAGACCCTGGAGAGCCACTACCAGTCTGAGTAGTCAATACTGACCTTGATGGACCAATGGCCTGATTCAGTATTAGGAAACTTCATGAGTTCATGTGTCAGCATGTGGAAGCAACATCACAGGATGTGACATCACAAAATGATGTCACTTCCTTTCTCCTGGCTCCACCCCCAAAGTCTCCTGGCTCCACCCCCAAAGACCCCAGATATTTCCCAAGTTGGACTTGGCAGCCCTACCCGTAGTTGACGCCTATGATATACATTTTTACATAAATACAAGTGAATGTGTCAAGAACAATACAGAACAAACTGTAATGTGATGTCTTTCTCTGAAGTACTGAGATATCTCAGTCAAACACACTGCTTACACTTAAGACATAATTCTCTGTTTTCAAACCAGTTCAACACCCAGCAACCTGTCTTTAAACAAGGGAGGAAAGTTGCAAGTGATGTCTAATTAAGATCTCTCATTTTTTTCTCTTTATTGGAGTGCTCTGGTAGGGCTCGAAATTTCCTTGAATGTTAAATTTCTTTTTGAAAGAATCAAAACCAGAACCCTTAGTAGGACAGATCTAGTTTCAGCGGTTTATTTCTGCTTGTTCTGTGCATCTACTGCCCTCTAGTGTTAAATCCTTTCACAACTTTCTAAATAATTTTAGCAGACAAAATGGCTCATTTCTTGCAGGTTATCCAAGTATCTTTCCCAAAATGGGGGACCAGGCGCGAAGGGTTCCCCTGCTTCCCCTGGGCCTCGGAAGGGTCCCTTTAACTGCTAACGGGAAAATGCGCCCTTCGCGCCTGGGCCTCAGAAGGGTCCCTTTAAGGCTGTGGTCACACTGACCTTTTGCCATGCTCTCCTTCCCACTGTTGTTTTATCCACAACAGTTTGTATTGGGAGAAGATTGTCACATGTCCCTCTCTCAAACCACTGTGATCGCGCTATCCACTGATCAGACAGCCTCGCTGCTCCTTGTGGTGGTGCGAGTTTTTTTAAAAAAACTTAACTGAGCATGCGCTTATGCATATGGGCAAATCTCTGCCCCTTGTTAGTTGTATATAATCCGCAGCCTGCCGTGGTGCTGGAATTTTTTTTCTAAGCGCTCAATTGTGCACGTGCATGGGCAATTCAGCGCTCCTATCGTGTTGTGTTAACGGGCAGCCGAGAATCTCTTCCTTTCCACCATTGCCACTGCCACGTCTGTTCAGTATGGATCCTCAAAGCAGTCTTTGGACCCTCCTTCTGCTAGCCATCAGGGCACTGAGCACGGTCATGGAAGAACAACAAGAAGAAGAGGAAACAGTATCCTGCACAAGAAGGAGGAGGGCAATTCTGTGTAGATGCTTTTGTGCAAGAAAGCAGCACAATTCGCAAGTGAGGTCCCTGCTAGTAAGTCTGGCCGAGACCGCTGGGTATCGCCAATGGTGGGTCTACCCTCAGTCTACACAGTGGTGGCACACCTTCGTTTTGAGAATCTGGGATGATGAGCAGTGGCTGCAGAACTTCAGAATGACTCGGGCCACTTTCCACTGGTTGGTAGAGTCCCTTTGTGGAAGGATCGAGCGCCAAGGCACAAACATGAGGCTGCCTATTCCCATTGAGGAGCGCGTAGCCGTAACCATATGGTGGCTTGAAAATAGCAGCTGTTACAGGGAGGTCGGCCAGCAGTTTGGCCTGGCATGTTCAACAGTTGCTGGCATTGTTGTGGAGGTTTGTCTGGCCATGGAACTCGAGCTCCTGAGAACCATCATCTGTCCAGGACCACCAGGAAGCGTAAGCAACACTAACCTCTCACCACTCTAATCTATGTTCCTTTTAATTCTTCTTGCAGGAATGTTCAATATTCAAATAATTTAAAAAATTGCATAAATTTCTAAATTTTAAATTCTTAAATTTTAAATTTCAATTTTAACCTTAAAAGGGTTTTGTTTTGGGATTTCGATAATAGCTTGCACTAGCTCAAGTTATATGTTTCTCATTTGTAATGGTGGACCCTGGTGCAAAAAGGCTCATCTGGAATATGTGCTGTATGTGGAATACCAATAGGAATATGCCAAACTGTGGGATAGCATTCTCTAAACAATAACCACTATAAAGGGGTGGTCACACCTTCATGTGGAATCTTGAGTATGCTTGCCTGGGGTTTTTTTGATTGGTGGATAAGCTGGAGGAAAGGGTAGGGTGAATGCATTTGCATTAATGGGCGTGGTTGAGAGGGGCAATGCATTTTCAAAGGAATGTTCCACTAACCCAATTTTTCATTTGTTCTACAATTTCAGGTGTTGAACGGGTTTGCAGAATTTGGATTACCCCACTGCACTGGAGCAACTGACGGCTGCCATATATCACACCCCTGTTCGCCAATCCGGGAAGTACATCAGCAGGAAGGGGTTCTTCTCCATGCTTCTTCAGGGAACAGTGGATGATCGAGGATGCTTCATTAATGTTCGGGTGGGGCACAGCGGCAAAAATCATGACACATATGTTTTCTGTTCTTTGAACTTGTTTAAAGGCATGGACGCTGGGGTCTTTGTGCCGGGTAACCCCACAATCACCATAGAGGGTGTGGTGATCAGTGTTCCCTCTAAACTGAATGTGTGAGCTAGCTCACAGTTTTTTAGCCTCCGGCTCACACATTTCTGTCTTAACTCAGGAGGGATGTCTCCAGAGCAAACTAATTTATGCAGCAGCCCAATTGCTGGCTCACAACTTTAATGCCAGTAGCTCACAAAGTAAAATTTTTGCTCACAAGACTCCGCAGCTTAGAGGGAGCATTGGTGGCGATTCCCCCACTCATACTGGGGGATGCAGCCTACCCAATAAGGAAATGGCTAATCACTCCTTATACCGGAGCTCTGAGTCATGAGCAAGCTGCCTTCAACAAGGTACACTTTCATGCACGCAAGGTTGTGGAGCATGCCTTTGGGCGGTTGAAGGCCAAGTGGTGTTGCCTGTCACTGAAGCTGCCAATCCAGGAGGAAAATATGGTCCCTGTAACGTGTGCATGCACCGTTTTGCATAATATTTGCAAGAAGCGTGGCCATGGGATCATTCCACAGGATGAGGACATGGCCACTGAACCTCCTCCTGAGGCTCCTCCTTTTCCAAATGAAACTCCACGAGTGAGTGAGGAGAGGCAAAAAAAAAAAGAGGGGCAGGCAGTCAGAACAGCCTTAACACAGTGGATGCTCAGGCAGCGTGCCCGCTACTGATTATATTTTTCCATGGTTTATTAGTTTATAAAAGTGTATAAAATATCTTTGGTTTTGTAAGCGCAAACAATGTATTGATGTTCTTATATAGCAGTACTTATGCACCTGTAGTAAGGTTCTTGAAATTGCAATAAATACCATTGACGATAAAAACAGTGTGATTTACTCCAATCCCAACCACATCCCCAGCCTAGACACAGGGGTGGGGTTCATGGCACGCCATGAGATCTCTAGGTACAAACATGCAGCATGATGCAGTCAGGATGATGTTCCCTGTGGTATGCAAGAGGTTTTATTTTGGGAACTAATGGTAGCATGGGTGTGGTTGGGGTGCTATTATTTCATCTGTAAGGACGGTACCTGCCCCATGGTCATGCGTTGCCTATTCCTTGATGAGCAACAAAGCACCACAATCATATGTGTGTGGTGTTGTACAATCCTTAAAGAGTTTTGATCCATGTAGACATTGCCCTGCTTAGAGAAAGGCCTGGTCTGGGTAGAGTGGCAAATGCCTTGAGTCTTTGGGGTTGGAACTGTGAGAGTGGGATTTCGGGAAGGAGAGGATCATCAGCATGGTTCAGTATTTTAGAGTCCACCAATTAAGGCATCCATTTACTCCATAGGAGCTTTCAGTAAGCAGGGGAGTTTTTTAAATTTAGGCGGTCTCCAGACCCCAGTTGGAGACTGGCATCCCTAAGTAATGGCCAGGGCTATTTTTGGGCAGGAACGCACAAGAACGGAGTTCCGGCTGGCTCCTGAGTTGGCCACACCCAGCAGAAACTCATTAGCATAATAGGCCACACGCAACAGCAGAAACTCACTGGGATTGGCTACATTAGGTTATGTGGCCTAACACGCAAATTAATTCCTGCTACAAAAAAGCCCTGGGTTTTGACAACAAACAAGGTAAACAGAATAAGAAGGAAAAGGCGGGTGTGGCTGGATGACCGCTCTTCTGGTAACATGGGGGTGTGGCCTAATATGCTAATGAGTTTCTGCTGTTGGGTGTGGCCTATTATGCTAATGAGTTCCTGCTGGGCTTTTTCTACAAAAAAAGCCCTGGTAATGGCAATCTACGGCGCACTGCCTCTGACCAGGAAAGTGAGGGGATGAGCACCACCTGCCAAAATGTTATAGAAGTTCTGTACGGCATCCCTCCTTGCCCATTCTTTTAAGGATTACTTAGGATTCCTCGCAGAAGAAAGGAAACATAAACACCCACTTACCTCAAAAGAGCCAAATAAGCCAAATTTTGATGTATTAATGGGACAATTGGCTTGAGAGGGGATTTAGGGCAAAGGATCTTAACAGTGAAATTACATTTGTAGTTGAGCTGGAACAGCTGTTGTGGGACAAAAGAAGGGGTGTACATATGAGGACAGTTTGCAGGAGACCCTATAGATCACTGTGATAGCTGCAAAAGGTACCTGTGCAAAGCAAGCTTTACTTTTTAACTACCAAAGTGTGTTATGCCATTAAACAGCCTCGTTTGCCTTTCCCACAATTGTTGTTTCCACCCTCGAGGGTGGGGGGCAGAATGAGGTTAGGATCTACTACCCCGGGGGAAGGGGGAGAGTGGAGCTCAAGCAAACGAGTAGGAAACCCTGATGCAATAAAATGGATGGTGCTGATAACCTTATTTTCTTGGTCGTATAAATGCCGTGGGTGGGCTGCCGTCCTCCAGAAAACATTTACAAAACTACTTCATTCCGTGCCAAGCAATCCTCCGTTGTGCAATGGAATGGTCCGGTTCAAAAATCCCCTATTGCAAGCGCTTGGTACTGCAAGTGCTCAATCGATCTCCTGCTTAACGCAATCATGTCCTCCAGCCTTGGGGTGTACTGGCAGGAGGACAAGATCGAAAAGATGCTCGAGGTCCTGTTCCAACTGGAAGCAGGACCTCGAGTGATGCCCAGTACACATCTTGAGACCATATCGATCTTTGAGCAGGTCTCAAGGCAGCTTTCACGGGAGGGCTTCAACAGGAGCACCTCCCAGAGCAGAGCAAAATTCAAGAGAAGGGGGCATTCTTTGATGCCCTTGAAGATTGGGAGGCCTCCAGGAACCATCCTCCCCATTTCCACCTCCTTGCCCACCTTTGGGAACAGGGTGGGAGGCTGAGCTGGAGTCGGAGGCGTTACCCGGGTAAGTTTCCCATGACATTGAACCGTGGGCACCAATGTGAGCTGTTCCTCTCCAATATCCCCTTATTTCACGGTACCCTTTTATTATAGTCCTTTTTGGTTAGACAAAGAAATAAATGCAGGGTTAGTCTCATATGCTATGCGCAAGTGTCCCTCCTTAACCTCCTGTTTACAATCATACCCAGTTATTCCCAGTGTTGCAAGTTGCGGGTTAAGAGATGCTGCAGTGATCCACAGATTCCAGACATGTCAATACCTCCATAGTAATGCAGGCAGAAAACAACAGGGGATGGATTTCATCCTTACCCCTATGTAGAACTGAAAATGGGCTACCAGTGTTCCATAACATAACTGATACACCTACAGTGACTGGGGAGTCAAACCTGTTTCGCACAGAGCCAACTATTAAACTATAACCATTAGAATTATGAGACAGTTTTGAGCATGTGTTGTTAGGGAATGTTGGGTTCACCATTAGCTTACCCAATGCATGCATGGATCATGTTGCTCACATGCACACATGAAACTGCCATGAAACTGCCATGAATCAGATTCTGGCACCAGTGTACTCAGACTTACAGTGACTCACCAGGATCTCAGGTTGAGGTCTTTCACATCAACCACTACCTGGCCCTTTTACTTGGAGAAGGCAGGGATCAAATTAGGGACCCACTGTACGTCCAGTAGATGCTCTGCAGTGGAACCCCCCCACCCCTTCACCATTATGGTTCCTACAGGCTATGCAAAACTGCCAGCAACATTCCAGGAGACGTTCTGAGGCCAGGGGAAAAGATAGGCCCAGTAACCTTGTATTGTAATTAAAAAATTGCATTACCTTTCTTTCTCCAGATCCCAGACAAATTAATTGAACCAAGGTACAGTATTAACCCAATGCCATTTATCACTCCCTCTTTGGAAAATGAGGCAAGAATGGAAAGGTATAACTGCATCCATACTCTCGATGCAGAGGAAGTGCAGCCAAAGGAGGAGGAGATTGGATTTATACCCCACCCTTAGCTCAGAGTCTCTGCTTACCATTTCATCCTTGCCACTGTGTAGAATTGAAAGTGGCCTCCCAGTGGTCCTGAAAATAAGTCATACACCAACACTGCGTGGATATAGGGAATGTTAACTGCAAAGTGTTGTTGTACATTCAAGAACTATGGGTGGCTATAGAATGGGACCAGCACGTGAGGCAGTGGCACCACCATCGTCCTCCTCCTCCCAGGAGGCTCAACAGGAGGATCCTGGAGAGGGACCATCCTCAGGTGCCTCAACTATTTGGGCACCCACAACATACATACATGTGTGTGTGTGTGTGTGTGTGTGTATAGTTGCCTCATAAGCAGGGCTTTTTTTTTGTAGAAAAAGCCCAGCAGGAACACGTTAACATAATAGGCCACACCACTGACAGCACAGCTTATTAGCATATTAGGCCACACCCTTGTGTTACCAGAAGAGTGGTCATCCAGCCACACCCACCTTTTGCTTCTTATTCCGTTTACCTTGTCTGTTGTCAAAACCCAGGGCCTTTTTTGTAGCAGGAATTAATTCGCATGTTAGGCCACATGCCCCGAATGTAGCCAATCCTAATGAGCTTCTGCTGTTGGGTGTGGCCTATTATACAAATGAGTTCCTCCTGGGTGTGGCCAACTCAGGAGCAAGCCGGAACTCTGTTCCTGTGCGTTCCTGGCCAAAAATAGCCCTGCTCATAAGTAATGGCTTTAACTTATGGCTACACTTATGCCTTTCCTTCAACAGCACTTCAAGAACAGGCGGGGGCTGAGACCTATGAGATCATAACATAGGGGGAAGGTGAGGCGGACCAACACTTCACCCGATTAAGTACAACTCAGGCATCCCAAGTAATTTCACTTGTCTACAGTGCTAGACAGTAACAATGGGTGTGCTGCTCTTTAAAAAAACAGGAAACATTCTAGGTTAAGCCCTGCATGTTTCCTAATGCACTCAGGGACTCGTTCTGTGGAACAGGTCCACTCATATAAACTCTACCCAACACAGGTCCACTGTCCGAGAAACATACGGAGGAGGGGGGCCAATCTGCGCCAATAATTGTCGCCTCCTCAGCCGAGTCAATATTGGGTAAGATCATCCTGTATTAGCTTACTTGGGGCTTTACATCATGGCCTGGGTCTTACTTCCATCGTGTTTTGCCTTAGGGCCACCTGCTTCATCGCCCACCCACCAAGAGACAAAGTCCTGTTGAAGGTGCCAGGCCCAGGAGAGGAAGCTAGCAGAGTTCTGGGAGACTGTGGACAACCAATGTAAGTGGGATGCATTAAGGGTATATGGGGAACTCTATACAGGTATTGTTGAGGGCTTGTCTGCCACCACCAAGTCACCAGACGGAGCATTCAAGGCCTGTGGCTACGAGCTCACGGTTTCCATGAGGTCCAACGTAAGTCACAAATGAGTGGGCGACTCATAGCAGTCCAACAAGGATGCTATTTGGACATCAGATTGGTTTGGGCAACTGTACTTCCTTTTTTAATCCCCCCCCCCCCCAGTTAATAATGTCATCTGGCTGATAACCCTCTGGCGCCAGGCTGTCAGAAGACTGCGGACAGACTTTGCCAGGCTGACGCACCAGACAGAGGCAGCCGCTGAGGATACTTTGCCAAGCTTGGCGGCTGATGAGGACCAGGAGTGAGGCACAGTTTGTACATTGTTTGTTAATGTTGTTTATTGTTGTTAAATTGTTGCTGTTTATGATTAAAAACTAATTTTTGAAAAAGTTTTTGGCTGAGTCCTGAGCTAGAGTATTAAATTGGTAATGTCCCAAAATACTTTTTACATTACAGCACTGGTTCATAATGGTAAAATTCAAACATACAGTTTATTACCTAATGAAGACAGCTGCAGTTAAAAAGCTAAAGTACCATCCAACAAGAGAAGGTTTCCTTTGCTTACCACCCTGAAATGTGGTTACATGTCCCAGCTTGTGAGTAGGGAGCCCAGAGGTAGAGGTTTACGTGCTTTCTGACCCCAAACTCTTAAGATATAACTACATTAACTCAAAATAGTAGAACTCAAACGTAAAAATTAACTACTGAAGGCGACTTTAGTTACAAAATAAAGTGATGTCCAAAGAAGAAAAGTTGTACTGGCCAGACCTCCCTGAGATGTGATGCCTTGTCCCGGTTTTGGGGCAGCGAACAATGTCACGGGCTAAAGGGAATTTTTGAGGGGTGTGTGTGCACGCACAGCCCATTTGTCCACAGGACATGTTTTGGCATGTGCATTATGTGCCCTCACAGCCTACTAGGTCCCAGGGCTGTCATCCCCAGAAGCCTGTGGTCTGGACCCGCAACTGCAGGCCGAGGTCTTCCTGCCATGATCACCCCTCCCCTGGGTGATGACCTTGGCTAGGTCGCTTAGCACCTGCAGGGTAGATCGAAGAAGTTCTCCCCAGGCCTTTTTGGCCTCTCTCGCCTCCTGTCTGGAGGCTCTCATTTCACACATGAACTCTTCATGCTCCTGTTTAGCGGCCTCCAAATACACTGCCTGCTCACGTGCCGCAGCTCTTAGAAACTGCTCCCCAACCCTTTGCACTGCAGTAACACGTTTCTTCTTAGCTCTAATAAGAGTCAGGCGTTCTGCTGGTGACAGTTCGGCACCTGTAGGAGAAAGACAATCAGTATTGGTCAAGCGGAGACCCGCAAGAAACTTGCGGGATGGTTGTCCCTTTCCTCACATTTAATCCAGGGGAACTGACCTCTGTCACCTGGACAACAGTTGTAATTCTGGGTGCTCTCCAGCCCTTGTCTGTAGGCTGGCAATGGTAGTTCAAGTGAAGGAAGTGGCTGGTTTGGAGGGTGGAGCCTATGGCATTTTACTGGTCTGTAGTCCCTCCTCAAATCCCACCCTACCCAGGCTCCACCTCTCAAATGTCCAGTAATTTCCCAACCTGGAGTTGGCAACCCTATTTCCCTCCTACCCAACAGCCAACCTACCTTTATCTGTCTTCAGCTGTCCATCTCAACCCCCCTCCCCCGCAGCCTCTACCTAGGAAAATTACAGTCTTTCTCCAGAGTGGGGACTAAAGCAGTTTACATTATTATTTCCTCCTCCTTATCTGCACAACAACCCTGTGAGGTTGGTTAGGCTGAAAGTATGTGACTGGTCCAAAATCTCCCAGTCAGCTTCCACTGCAAGGTGGTGATGTGAACCTGGGTCTCGCAGACCCCAGTCTGAAGCTCTAACTGTTACATCCCATTGGCTTTCATAGGGTGGCTGCTGCTGAACAGTAGCAAGCAGCTGGGCCTACCTGAGTCAGGCAATCAGGTGGTATCAAGTCACACAGAGGGTGCTGCCTAGGGTTACCAGCCTCCAGGTGGGACCTGGGGATCCCCTGGAATTACTGCTCATCTCCAGACTACAGAGATAAATATCCATGGAGAAAATGGATGCTTTGGAGGGTGGAATTTATGGCATCATACCTCACTGAGGTCCCTGTCCTCCCCAGGATCCACCCCCAAACATCCAGGAGTTTCCCAGCCTGAATCTTGATCCACTGCTGATGGCCGGGGTGGGGCTTGGCAACCCTAGACTGCTTCCAGTAAAAACCCTGCCTTTTACTGACAGAAAGTCATACCTCCCCCCTCCCCCGAACATTCTAATCTCTCACAGTTGATGCCTGGAGTTAGAGATCCCTGCGAAGGCCATTTCACAAGTTATTGGGGGGTATTCAACCGTCTCTGAAGTTTTTAAAAAAACTTTTTGGATTTATCTGTGAACTGAGAAAGGACCCTATTATGTAGGAAAAGCTTTTGGGGGAGAGTGAGCTCTCTTTTTGCAGATATAAGTATCCACACTGGAAAAAATACTCTCGGAAATAGTATATAGATGGGTGTGCCTCGACCAGAAAGAAGAAGCCAGTACCTTTCCTTACTCCTGCAAACAGACTGTATCCTAAGAAATGGGCTTCTGAATTTCACACTTTCCAATGGGTTTTCTAGCACGAATGACAACACTGCTGTTGTATGTCGGATCATTTGCAGTGCTGCATTTCTGGCAATGGGTCACCCTAGACCATCCTGCAAGGACAGTGGCAGCCATAAAGAATTCAAAGGAAATCCTTCCCCCCACCAAAGACATGGGGTGCTTTCTCACCTTCTGTCTCTCTCCCTCCAGAGTTTGATTCTTCTTCATCATCTGGGGTAGATGTGCCGGGTCCTGCAATGCATCGTTTGGAAACATACATTAGAGAATTGGTGGCGGTGGCCGTTACATGCATAGTAGAGGTACCAAAGAATTATTGATATCACTATACCCAGTAGTTGGTGAAAGGACATACGTACAAGTAGGCCATGGCCTACACCTGCCTTGACACAGCAGTACTTACCAGTATCTAATGGGGACCCAAGGTCGGTATCCTGAGTGCCTGGAAGCTGCTCCTCTTCCCCCTCCTTAGGAGTGGATTCTAGATAAAAACAGGGTGGGAGATATTAGGCACATTTTCCAGGCCCTACTGACACATGCAGTGCTGTCAAAGGCACACAGTTCCAGCCAGTCCACATTGCATTGACCTCATGCGTGCATCGTGAGAGGAAGGGTGTGCAGGCATTCACTAACCTGGTGCCAGAAGACAAGTCACCAGGCAAAGGGATGTAGGGATAGGGAGGAGGGAGTTTGATAGACATCTACACAACAAACAATACAGATGGAAGTTTGTTTGGTTGTTAAACCTTTATTAACGCGGTTCCCCAACATGGTGCCCCAAGGGCACCATGGAGCTATATATTCCAATTGCTTGCCTTACTGGAATATCAGCTTAAGTTTTCATGATTTCTGTGTACATTAAAGGCATTAGACTGGAAGTTGAGTATGGGAGTATTGAGAACAGTCCAACAGTATGTTAAGAAATGTCCAGCCAATACTTTACCTCTAAATAGGAAAATTAATTAGAAACTGTAAGGGAGAAGTTGTGAAATCAACATCAAAGATGGACCCTGGACTTTCCTTTTTAGTCTCCTGACAAAGTAATGGCCAGGGCAGACCCTGCTTTGCGTCCAACTTTGCATGGTACTGGGGCAGACATTGCCTGCCTCTGTGTGGCAGCACTAGACTTCCTTGGTGGTCTCCCATCCAAGTACTAATCAGGGCTGACCCTGACTCGCTTCCAAGCTCCACCAAGATTGGGCTAGCCTCGACCATCCTGGCCAGGCTGCCTTCCTAAAAGGATGAATTATTGATTTAATGACAACATTTATATGCCACCTTTCTACCCAAAGTCTGGCAAACAAGCAACCTAAGGGCCATGTTCTTGACTATCAAAATAAAGAGAAAGCTTCCTTACCTGATGGACTGTAGGAATCCCTTTTAAGACAATCTCCTTCTTCAATTGGCTCAAGGACCACTGTAAACAACTCCTCGGAGCCCTTGGCTGGTGGGAAAGGAACCTGCAGGCCTATGATGGTGGGAGCATTTGCTACAGATGGCAGTTCGAAGCTGTCTGCCATGCGCCGAGGTTTCACACTAGGGTCACCCTTCAAAATGCGATGAAGTTCTTTATAGTAGGGGCAGAAGATCCTGTGATTACCAGAGGTATTGTTGTGGAGAAGAACTCGTTTGTAGTCTGCTCGCAGTCCCTTTGTCTTGTTCCGGCATTCAATGGCCGAACGCCGATGGCCCCTCGCTGCCATTCTCCTTGCTATAGCTTCGTAGGTCACCATGGTGCGGTGAGACTGCCTGATTTCATCCTGGACCTGCTGCTCACCCCACAAAGCGAGTAAGTCCAAGACTTCTTCTCTTCTCCATGAGACACCTCTGACTCCCGCCATTTTGTCTTCCCAGATGTGAAAACAGGAAGTATTGTGCTGGAAACATTTAACTCTCGTCCTTAGGTCCTAGGGACTATTTTAAATAGAGAATGGGTAGGATTTAGAGAGAGGTTTGTTGTTTTTAATCCACCACCCCCCAAAAAACGGTGAACGGAAGTGTACTTGCAAGGATCCATTGAGCGCGGTTTCACACTTGTGCGTTTGGGCATTTTAAAAATATAGTTTCTTAAGCGCTTGGGTGCGCATGCGCATAAAGCTGACCAGGAAAGGGGGGGGGAAGGAATCACAATCATTGCAATATGCCGCCCAGATAGGGGAAATTGCGGAATCGCGGTGGGAAGACCCGGAAAGTACTCGTTTTTCCCGGTGTCAGAAAACGCTGAAGAAAACCGGGAGGATTGCAGGAGTGAGCCCGCTTCGGGGCAGGAGCCATCTGATCAGCTAATTTAAAAGCGAGAGGGAACAGCAGTTAATCCCGAATTAAAGGACCGTGGGACCGCAGGCCCGTTTAAATCCGGGATCCCTCCCGGATTAAAGGGGCCGCGTTTTTTTTAAAAAAATTTTCCCCCTGGTTTACACTTGGGCGCTTGATCGCCCAAGTGTAAACCGGGGGGGGGGGGGGGGGGGGAATCTCTCATTGTGGCTCTCACAATGCTTGCGAGAGAGGGCTGTCCAGAAGGCTTGAACGCGGGTTCCTCCTGCGACTCCCGGGAAAACACTAGTTTTTCCCGGGTCGGAAAATGCGGGAGCAACCTGCATTGGAGCCCGCTTCGCCGCGGGACTCCCTGCGGGCCGTTCTGGACCGCCCCTTTAAATGCGGGAGGAAGCAGCCCTTCCTCCCGCATTAAAGGGCCGTGTGTGGCAGCCGAAAATGCGTCCTTCGCGCCTGGCCAAGTACTAACCAGGGCTGACCCTGACTAGTTTCCAAGATCCTCCAAGATTGGGACCAGGCGGGAAGGGTTCGCCCGCCTTCCCCAGGCCTCGGAGGGGTCCCTTTAAGGGCAAACGGGGAAATGCGCCCTTCGCGCCTGGTCCCTCAGCGGCCTTGCCTCCCCCGAGCCTGGGAGGGGTCCCTTTAACCGCTAACGGGAAATTGTACCTTTCACGCCGTGGGCCGTTCTGACTTAAAGGGAAGCCGGGTGGGTGTGAGGGAACCGCTGGGCCTCAGAAGCCTTCAGGGTCCCAATCCTTTGCTCAGCGGCGGGACCTGCCCCTTGCACCTGAGTTCGGGCTCCTCTGAGCTGGAGGAATTTGGAGGGTCCCTTTAAAAGCTTCTGCCCTGCGGGACCACCTGAGCCGCCTTGCACAAGCGCCTACCGGGAAGCTTCCTCGCCGCTCAGTGTGCAGGCGCGCGGCGGGCGGTTTTCCCTCTCTCTTCCCCCTTGCAGGATTTAAAGGGCCCCACAGCCGGTCGGCGGTCCCTTTAAATCTCGCGGGAGTGGAGGGACAGGGTGGCCGCTGGTGATCATTCTTCGGATCTGGGCGGGGGGCGGGGACTTGTCCATCGTCACGTCATCACCTCGTGGACGCCTCGAAGCCCTCCCCGCTAGAGACGAAGACGGACCCGGGAACCATAGATGTCTCCTTTTCGCCCCGCCGCCCCTTCTCTCACTGGCCAGCAAACCTGGTGTCCGGAAGCAATTTTTCTCTTGGCCGGTTTGGCCGGGGATCCTGGGGGTTTTATGTCATCTTCTGGGCATGAAACAGCGGCCATTGTGGGTATTGGAGGGGGAGGTATTTGTGAGTTACCTGCCTTGTGCCGGACTAGATGACCCTGGAGGTCTTTTTCAACTCTATGATTCTGTGATGCTAATCTCCTCTTCTCCAGACTGAACATTCCCAAATCCCTCAGCCTCTCCTCATAGGGCTTGGTCTTCTTGATTTCCTCATAGGGCTAGGTTGCTTTTATTTGTTACATTTCTTCCCTACTTGCTAGCCCAAAGTCTATATTTTAGAGCCTTTAAATGGGAGGAGACGAACCCGCTTCTCAAATTCAGCTATTTCATTACTCATTAGTGCGGTTTACTCAGATTCCTGAACTTTCAGGAAGCCATCGGGAGGAGGAGCCAATAATCTTAACGTTTATGCCGGCTCTCTCAGATTAAGGTCCAGTTTGCCACTGAAGATATCTTCTTTTCACACCGCCCCCCTCTGCCACCGGCCAGCAAAGCCCTGCAGCAGCCAGCACTGTCCCAGGGTTTCAACTTCATATGTACATTTTGAGCATGCTCGGGGCTGCTGGGCATGCTCAGTGATTACACACCAAAAACCGGATCAACATTTTGAATCAAGGGCTCGAGTTGCCCACCCTCGTCCGGGTGAGAAAGAAAGAGGACTTCGTTTTGGGGCGCTGCGGTTACAGGGGCAGGGCTGGCTTTTTAAAAGAAGATTTAGGGGAAAGGAGGATTCGAGGTGCAGGGATAACTACGGAGGAAGGGGATATCGAGATAAACATTAAATTTGACTGGAAAGTAGATCTGCTTTGAGGTTGGTTTTTCCTTTTTTCCTTTTCTTGTTAAGGACGAACCACTTCATGCTTGTGCTAAAGAAATGGCTCTGTCGGGGTGTGTGTGTGTTTACTGATTGGCTGCCAAGCAGTAGGGTTAAAAACCTTTCCAAATTGAGAGTCAAGCATTTGGGAAGTTTGTGCTCAAACCACAGCCTTCTAACTGCGGGTTCTCCAGCACCAGCTCTTCAGAAATCTGGTGTGATTTGCAAAGACTTTTGGTGACCAAAACCGCCTTGTGCGAGAAATTGGTAGTCATTTAGTTAGGATTCTGCTCAAACTGAGCAACTCTCCAAACTTTTGGGATCCAAAATAGTTCTTGTTTTGTTAGTACTGGGGATAATTAAGGAAACTTTTTAAAGGGACTCTGGCTGCAATCCTAAAGACACTTTCCTAGGAAGTCCGATTGAATGATGCGGGGCATTTCCAAGTAGACCCTGATAAACAGAGGGAGTAATTCTAAGGTGGTCTACTTGGAAATAAAGTCCAAAGTTATTTAGTGGGGTTTACTCCCAGGAAAGCATCCTTAGTATTTCAGTCTTACAGGGTAATTGTATTTATTGTTTATTTTATCTAGGATATTTCGATTCTGTCTCTTCAGGGTCCTTCTCAAGGCAGTTTACAGTTAAAACAATGTAAAAATATAAACCAGTGGGTTTAGATTGGAACAACTCTGCAGAAGATTGTGCCATTTGTGTACTTGTGATTTAAATCTTGCATTGGTGTCGGGGATTGCGAAGACCAAGTATTGTTCTTCAAACATGTTTACAAGTTCTTTGTGTCCTGGAATTTTCTTGTGAGGGTTTGGTATTAACAGAGGTCATTCAAAGCAAACTTATTTTCCCATTCCAGCTAGATTTCTCTTAGTCTTTCTCCTGACCTCACACTCAGCTACTTAATGGCACCTCAGAAGAAGCTGCAAGGCCTTGTAGCGGCCACCATCACTCCAATGACTCAAAATGGGTAAGCCTTTCCTTGACTTATAAAAGGAAATTATGGTTTGGGGGTCTCTTAAATTACTCTAGTGTTACATTAATTTGTATTGTTAACTGAAATCTAGGATTGTTTTACAATTTCCTTGCCTGCTCAGTCTTTTCAGAAGTAGAAGACAAAATCAAATGGGCTTCTGAATGGCAATGGTCAATTAGTGCTCTTTTCATAATCTGAAGCAGCATTTGGCCCCTGAAGTATATAGCCTGACTCACTCTGAGCCATCTGTTTGTGCTGATTCAAACATGGTGATACCTTATTCCTTCTTACTCTTTTCTCGGGGTACACACCAGACTATGGACTAAAGAATGCTAGACTAAATGGTCCTAGGCCTAGTCCTGCAAAGTATATACTTGGGATTATTGTGCATTGATCATTTATTACCTAAGCATTAAGGTATCTTGAAGATGCACTTTTCTTTGTAAATTTAAAACCAATTAATGGACCATAGGAGTTCTTCTACAGTAAACTAAAACAAGTCGACTGTGCAAGACTGAAGTCGGCCCACATAGGTTGGCTTTCCTATTCATAACAGATTCTTGGTGGTTTCTGTGCTCCCCACCTCTGCTTCTTGAAGTCTTGCTCAACATAAGAAGTGAAGGTCATGAGTTGAAAAGACAACTTCAGAAGAGTACAATCCAGTATCTGCTGGGAGAGGAAACCATAAAGCTGTGTTGAAATAGCAACGCTGTTGATTATCCACACAATTTTTGATTCTTCTTAGAGTAAGTCTATCATTGCCCTCCTGAACATGAGTCTCTTGTTGCCTCCGTAAACAAATATATTCTGTCTTCGCAGATTAACTAGTTTGCTTTAGTCAGCAAGTGCAGAGACACGCTGATAATTATTACCTCAGAGCAGGAGAATGTGAAGCAATAATGTCTTGCCCTGGTGCTTCTGTGCTTGAGTCAGTGATCTGAAAAGAGGCAGAAAGGACCACACAAAATATCTGTGGGTCAGGGGAGTATCCCAAATGGCACTGAAACAAGAGCCTCCCCACACACACACACTTGGGTTTCTTGTTGCTCACTAGCAAGAGGCACTGCTGAGGCAGGATGGAGCTAGACAGGATGGAATTTCTGTTCCCTAGCAGATGGTAGAACTTTGTGGCATCAGGCATGGAACTGCACTTCCCTGTTGCTAAGGGTAGTTACCCTGAGGTACAGAGTGCAGAGGAAGAGTGGTTATAAGGACTAGAGATGAATGTGTGTGTGTGAGAGAGAGTATGTTAATGCTCCAGTAAGGAGGAAAGACAGGAAATATTTTCTACATTTATTTCTTAAAGACACACCAAATATGAGCTACAATACATTCACAACTAAAATCACTTCAGTACTTGAGTCTGCTCCTTCTTTTGTTTTGTTTTTTTCCCAGAGTGCCACTCGGTTATGTCTTAGAGCCAAACTATATGTTGTGGCAGCCATAGGTTTGACCTGTGGACGCCAATGTCATCTTACATAAACATTTGATCATTTAAAAAATGCCACAAAGGGGGGGGAGAGAGTGCTAGGTGATTTTATTTCTGCCCCCACACCCTTTCAAGTACTAAAACAGCCATAAGGGGGGGCTGGCCATTTTGGCACCTGAAAAGGCCTGGGGGGTAGGAACAAGAGTGCCTGGCCCCTCCTGTGCTGCAAGCCTGAACAGAATTCGGTCCTCGTGGCATTTCTAACGAACGGTGCTGGTGGCTGTGGGTCAAACCCATGGCTGCTGTTATGTGTGGTTTGGCCCTTAAAGAGGCAGTAACATATAAACAATTAAACACAAAGCTTGCAGGAACTATGACTACCTTTAATGTGTGCATGTCATAGAGAGCAATGCCCCTCTCGCCTTTCTTAAAAAGAACCCTCAGGTCTATCTCCAGCTAGATAAGGAGATTTCCCTCCCCCCTCTTATTGCCTCTATCAATGTCTGTCTGATTTATAGTGGCCAGGGAAGCTGGGCCACTGATTAGCTACGAAACCTTTGCCTTGTATTTGTTGTGCAGCAAAATCTCAAAGCCCAAATCAGCTACTTTCTTTATCATCCTCACTCTGAACCATTGACTGCATAATTCACAAGCTGACCTTTTTCAGCTAGTCAGTATGTTTTGGGGAAAATTAGGAGCCAGTTATGGGTTTTCCTGACTACCAGTCTTGAGTACTTTGTGATAATAAAAGAGGAGGGTAACAGAGTTCTGTTTACCTAAAGGCTATATCTCCTAAGTCTGTTGTTTGTTTGCTTGTTTGGAAATCCTGCTACAGCAGTCACACACCATATGTGCTGCTTCTGTGTTTCCTAAGATACAATACAATACAATACACAACCTTTATTGGCATACACCCTAAGATAGATCCAGAAGTATTCCTGAGAGCTGGTTTTGCATTTGCATATGAGTGGGAGGATTATCCATATGGCCAAAGCCAGTTAACATGTTCTTAGGCTACATTTAGGTTAGAGGTGAGAGGTTAAGCCATAGGTTTTATGAAAAAGTTGGTTTTAAGTAGCTAAGCGGCAGAGAGACTGGTGCTGGAATAGGGTTGCCAAGTCTACAGAACTCACCGACGGGGGGGAGTCCTCCTCCATCCGGGAGTTTCTCTGGCGCGCGCCCCCGGCAACGTCACCGGAAGTGACGTCAGCACGTTGGGGGCGTTGCCAGGGTGACGCTCTGGCAATCGCCCCAAAACTCTATGGTATCATAGAGTTTTGGGGCGATTGCCAGAGCGTCGCCCTGGCAACGCCCCCAACGTGCTAACATCACTTCCGGTGATGTCATTACGTCGTCCGGGCTGGACGACTTCGGGGGTGGGGTTGGATCGGGAACCCCTTTAGTGGGGGATCCCCTGCCCCCCAGGCTGACTTGGCAGCCCTATGCTGGAAGGTAAAAAATTGATCAAAGCACTTTCTGTAACTGAAGGACAATATAGTCCAGTTATCAATTCAGCATAAAACTTCTAATCTAGCAAACTTTCTCCCCTATACAACTTCTTTGCATGAACAGAGAGATGCAAGGAATTCCATACACAATCATTTCTACTGACTAGCATGCTTTTCTTCTAGAGAAATCAACCTGTCTGTGATTGGTCAGTATGTGGACTATCTGGTAAACGAGCAAGGTGTCAAGAATGTATTTGGTAAGTTATAGTCTTTTGTGACTTGTGCCCGGCTTTCTAACACTGCTGTGAAAACTGGTATGGTTCCAAATATAGCCATAGTCATACAGACCAATCATGTCAAGAGGTTAAAAGGCAGCATTTCTGTGTTTTTATCTGGACCGAGGCAAAGCCCCTTTGCATCTTAAAAGACAGGTTTCTTACAGTGCCAGGCTTTGAGAGCTAGCTTGGTGTAGTGGTTAGGAGCGTGGACTGTAATCTGGAAGAACCAGTTTTGATTCCCTACTCCTCCACATGCAGCTGCTGGTGTGACCTCGGGTCAGTTACAAGTTCCCTCAGAGCTGTTCTCACAAAAGCTGTTCTCGAAAGAGCTCTCTCAGCCCCACCTACCTCACAGGGTGTCTGTTATGGGGAGGGGAAGGGAAAAGAGATTGTAAGCCGCTCTGAGACTCCTTTGGGTAGTGAAGGGTGGGCTATAAATCCAATAACGTCATCTCTCCTTCTCCTTCTGGAAACAGAAGCCTTTCCAAAGCAAGGCCTTGCCTATGAGAATTTACGCTGCAATAGGTTAGTTAAATAATGCCACAGGTAGCTAAAGCCTTTGTGTGCACTGCAGCAATTAAAGTGAGGTGTTATAGAACTACCCAGTTAATTTTCTCCAAGAAACAGGGAAGTAAGATCACACGCAATTCAGATCACATATTCAACACAAACTTCATGGCCATTTCCTCTTCAAAGGCAGGCCTGAAAATTAAATGACATAAAGAGTCTCTAATGGAATGTTCAGCATCTCAGCTGACTACAGCTCCCAGGATTTGTGGGGGGAAGCCTGATTGTTGTTGCAGTGGCAGTATAGGGCTGTAGTGTACAAACATTCTGTTTTAAGCAAAGACTGTCTCAGCATGGCTATATTTGCAAACAGTTCCTTTAAAAACTTATGAGGAGTTTCTAAATCAGAAGACCAGTAAAGGCAGAAAAACATGCATGTCCAACTGTTTGCCCATCACTGTCCATCTTGTTCTACAGTGTACAACTCGGCTCATGCAGCCATTGATTAGGCATGTTGGTCATCCTTGTTGTCTTGCTTGAACTGAACTCAGCATGCGCCCTAGGATGTGCTCCCAGCCCTGCGCCCTCCCAGACGTGGGTTCTGCAACAGAGACTATTGAGGAGAGGTTCCCTGACAGAAGATATGAAAATGGCTGCTTTACAGGAGCAGACCGGGACATGACTTGCTGGGAGATTCCCAGAACCCTGCTAGGAAAGACAAATCCAGTGGTCCAGCCTTCTTCAGACCATTGGTTGAATTGGGGTGTGTGGGGGGGGGGAAGTCCTTAACACTCAGCCCAACCTGGGTTCTCTATGGTGGTGAGGTTGACTATAAAAATAATTTTAAAAGTGACAATCCCAAAACGGTCAAAGAAAAACCAGGTCCTAGCAGAGTTAATATAACTAACCTCTATAGACACCCAAAAGGCTCTTTTTAGGAGTTAAGATGGTGACGTACAAAAGACTCCAAGGAGGAGTCCAAGGGGGCCTCTGTAGGAAAGCTTCCATAATGAGGACTTGGGTTCCAGGGTAGCTTTCCACTGTAGGAGGGATTTCCGTCAGCAGAGCAGGACTTCCTTGCTTACTGTCACAGCTCCAAATGCCCCCTGAAGTGCTGCTCCTGCAGGGGGCAGGGAACCCCCAGAAACAGCAGGAGAGAAAGTCAAACGACAGAAATTTTCCAAGGTATCCAACCCACAGGGTTGCCAGCTCTGGGCTGGGAAATAATTTGAGATTTTGGTGGTGGAGCCTGGGGTTTGGGGAGGTGAGGGACCTCAGTGGGATACAATGCCATAGAGTCCAACTTCCAAAGCAGCTGTTTTCTCCAGGGGAGCTGATCTCTGTAACCTGGAGGCCAGCTGTCGTTCCAGGAGATCTCCAGCCACCACCTGGAGACTAGCAACAATGGACCTTGAGTATATAGGATATACAAGTCAAAACCAAAAACCCCAGGTCCGGCTGTATGAAACTCGTGCATAACAGTCTAAATGATTGTTGCAGTATTTTCTGACATTACATGTTTACGTAATAAAAATAAATGGTAAAGAATTTTAAAGAATGAAATTTGTGAAGTTAAGTTATTATTTAAATACACCAAATCAGAATTGCAAATACCACCTTAATCTCATAGACAAACCAGGGCACAAACAAGTCATGTATGAATCTGATCACAAATAAACACAAAGAATGCCAAATAATATGAATGAATAACCTTCAAAAGAACATGTGGTGCATCTTTAATAACCCAAGTTGTACGAGCCCCGGTTCAGTCGCTCGTTTTGAATTAGATCTTCTTCAACGCTTTGTGTTTGACGATTACTCTTCAAAAGCAGTAATCAGGATGCAGGGGATGCTGTCACTCGGTGAAAGAACTTAACAATGTGCAGTTGGCCTTGAAGCCTAAACGGCGCGTGAATGTTTTCCGATGGGAATCACCACTCCTAATTTTACTGAATAAGTCTCCACTCTCCAAGGTTGGCATGAGATAGGCTTCCTTATTTTTTAAAAAGAGACCTATTTCACCTTCTTGATGTATTCTCAATTTTTAAAAACCTCTCTTTTTTTGTTAACAGTGAATGGGACAACGGGGGAAGGCCTGTCCCTGAGTGTCCAGGAGAGGAAACAGCTGGCAGAGGAATGGGTAGCCAAGGGGAAGGATAAGTGAGTAATTCTGGGGAAAATGTCTGTGAAAAATTATTGCCTACTGAAGCAAGGACAGTTAGTCAGCAAATCGGCATCCGCTGTTTACTTCCTTTGGGGGTTTAAAGGGGAAGGTTAGCAGGAATGGTTTATGAGAATTCTGCTGATGTTACAATACCCTCATATTCTACTCTTGTCCACACTGCTCACAGGAAAAGAAAAATAGACAGTGTTCCTGTAAATGAACAGTTTCTGCCATTATGCCTAAACTTCATATCAGCAGATGGAAATAAAGAGGGAAACAGAGGTTAAATGTCGCCCTCTTAAGAAGGGATTCTTCATCTCCATTATGAGTTGATCAGCCGCTCAAGTCTAACCTGACCTCTACAGCAGCCTCTGTCACTCCTAGATTACTTTATGCCCCCAAAGTCTACTAGTATAAATGGCTTCTCTGTGGGACTGCCGCTGAAACAATGTTACTTTAATCGGCACAGCCGATTAGGTCTCCAGTGGCCAATCAGAAGTCTTGTCTGGCGGGGGACCCACCTGGCCCGCCCCCTTTCTAAAAACCCCTGGCAGGCACCTGGAAAGGTGGGTTGGGTGTCCCTGGACACCATGTTGGGGACCCCTGTTACTAGGATTACCTAATTAGAAAACAATAGAAACAAAAAATTATATAAGGCATGACATGCCATAATGTAAAAAGTGGGTTACAGAGGGAGAAGATAATGCAATAAAAGCAAGGTGATGCATACCATAAACATTAAAATAGACTTCAAACCTATTTCCTTGCAAAAGCATCCTCTTGAGCTGTTTTGTTATTCTACAGTTCTAATTCCCTTACAAAAATGCCCTGCTAAACATGTTTATTTTGCATCTTCCGTGAAAAGATCTCCTCAGGCAGGCTGTTTCATAAGGTGGGAAGTACAACAGAGGATGTGTATTTGTGGTGTGCTGATCTTCCCTCTTTGCAGGCTGGCAAATTGGCCTCTTTTTGATGTTTGTATTGCATTCTTTGTGAAATGAAACTCTGAACTGAGTTTAAGCTGCTCTTGAGTACTGTTGATTGAGAGGAGAGAGGGATATAAATATTTTAAATAAATTAAATAAAATGATGATATGCAGTTGCAGTGTTGTGGAACTGACTCGTCTGGTGCTTTCTTCACTGAGCACCCTGTAGCCTCCAAGAATAGGTAACCATGCAGAAAATGAGATGGGAAAATATTGGACTAAATATTTTGCAGCATTCTTTGTTCTGAGTTCCAGTTTAACTATCTGCCTCTCTCTTGAAATTCACACATCTCTCTATATTATAAAATGAATTTGGGGTGGCCCACATAAAATGTGCTGAGGGAGCCACCACTCACGCCACCCACACTGGCCACTGGCCATGGTCTCCGGCGCCTGCCCACAGAGGTGCCGCTGGGGTGAACGTGCTCCGCCATTCGAGGAGCGAGGGCGGCGGACAGTCGGAAACTGGCCCAACAGAGGGGGATGAGGGAGAGGAGGTGAGGGCACTGCGACCACGCTCACTGTCGCCTCCCCGCTGCCTCCACTCGCCCCAGCCACAGCGCCAAGAGAAGAAGGAGCAATCGGAGGGGCCTTGCCCCTAGTCAACATCATATAGATAATCCCCTTGTATTGCACAATGAAGATGTCTTAAGTGCATTGAGTCTCTGTTGCCATGTATTTGTATGACCCTGGGGGGGGGGTCTTACTACAATTTATACCTATTAGAGTGCACCAACTCACCAGTGTGATGCTTAGAGTGTTAGGCTAGGATCTAGGAGCCCTGGGTTCAAATCCCCGCTCTGCCATGGAACTCACTGGGGGAACTTCAGCCTGGCCTGCTTTGCAGGGCTGTTGTGAGGAGAAAATGTGGAGGAGAGAACCATAATTCTGCTCTGAGTTCTTTTGAGGAAGGGAGAGATGATGAAGCAGATGGAACATTTTGAAAAGAAACAAAAGCTGCTTTGCAGAGTAAAGGCTGCCCTACTGTCACCCCATCCACCTTTGCAACACTCCAGATCAGTCCCCTCAAAGGACTCCCCTGTTCCCCACTGCACTGTGTCAAATGACTGCTTGTTCTTGTGATAAGCAGCTGAGCGGGGAGATTGGAGAGAAGGAAGGGATGCCTCCCTTCACCCCTACTCTTTCTCTCGCAACCACCCCCTTTTGCAGTAGTACTTTTTTAAAAGAAGGAAGTCTGGTGTCACTTGCTGTAGTTAGCCTTGATAATCAGCAGGTTCATGCGTCATGTGCATGCAGTCAGATGGATTATGCAAAATGCATGTTGGCACACAAGCTGTCAGTCGTATCCCTTTCGTCTCCTCTCTCTCCCAGCCCTGATATAAAAACATAAAGCTGTTTTCCCTTTGTTACAGGCTGGATCATATCATCATTCATGTGGGGGCATTGAGTTTACCGGAATCGAAGGGATTGGTGGGTGTGTTTGCTTTGTTTTTTTGGTTCTTGTTGAGACGGTGTTTATCGCGAATGCAGCCTCTTATGGAGTATGACTTCTTTTCCATGGGGGTCATAATTGCAAAGTAGTGTAAGGGGGGGCATCATGTCATTTACACTGTCACTACCTGCATGCCTGTCAGCTGGTTTGGGTTGTTCATTTCAATAGGTACCAGTTGGCTGAAGTGGCTTATGGTGTGGGGGGGGGGAGGTTGCTTTGGATTACTGGGAGGTAGGGTGGGATAAATTTCCTTTTGCGTATTGCAATCAGAGTCTGAAAAGCTTTTTACATGGCTCACTACAGCATAGCTTCCTTTGGATTCCAGGAAGTATTTATGGAAGACTTTCAGGAGACAAAATGCGCTGGAACTGATCCAGTCTCAAAGAGCCATAGTGTTGCTTCTCCTCTCTTTTACTCCTCCTCTGCCCTGAGCTGGCAATACATGCTTGAAGGACCCTCGCTTCTAGTATATACCCACACAAAGTGGTGTGCTGGTAAATGTTAAACAACCGGCTTTCTGGAAAAAAGTATGTATGTATATATGTGTGTATATATATATATACACACACATATATACAAAAATAACTTCATTATAAATTTTACAGATGCAAAGGATGTGTCGCGTAAAATTTACCAATAATAAAATAAGCAGTACTATTTATTGTAAATTCCATATATCCAATTGATTCTCACAGAATGCTTTCATTGATTTTTGTCAAACTCTTGTCTCTGTAGCCCAATGGGGACCCAAAGCAGATTACAGTGTTATTTTCCTTTCTCCTCCATTTTATCTTAACAACAACCCGGTAGGATAGGGTCAGAGAGAATGATTGGCCCAAGGTCCATGGCCAAGTGGACCCTCAAACCTGGGTCTCCCAGATCAACAGGATTCTTTGGAGTTTGGAGGAGGGGATCCATGGACTGTATTCACAAGCAACAAATTTATTGTCAAGAATTTGTATTTTCTCAGCACAAAACCCTTGCAGCAATAAATGCAGTTGTGATCATGGCACAAAATGAGAATGTGTCTGTCGCACACCCCTGAGCGCCTACGGAACATAAACACAGCCAACAGAGTCTGGGATAAAGTCGCTGAGCACTTTAGCCAACATATAATGTGTCATAGGCAAGCTAAAGCTTAAAAAAAAAGGAAATTGAGTACTGGGGAGTGATGGGGAAGTGATTGAATGGCTCTTGCTGCGTGGGATGCCCTTTCTTGGACAACACCCACTGCTGTCAGTACAACTTTCTGAGACCACCTCATAAAAGAGTGGAGGAGAAAAGAAGTACTTGCGCCTAGCACAATGGCATAACCCCCCTTTCCTTGTGCCATTTTGAGACTGGTCTCCCCCCCCCCCCTTTAGCAAAGCAGCCTCCTATTAGTCTTACAAAACAAACAAGGGAAAAGAACAATCTTTACTAACATATTTGAGCGGGGGGGAAGAAAGCTTTTCAGTAGCACGCCCTCCCTGGAAACTAGCTCAGGGTCCTGAGGCAGGTTTTGGAAGCAGCCTACTGCGCAAGGATTTGGGTTAAGGATGACTGACTAACCCACTCTCCCTCATGCTCTCACACATGAGACGAGAAACGACCATCTCCTTTCCCCTCCCAAGCCATCCTTTCCCACAGCTTGGCTCCCTGAGGTGCCTGCGTGTCACGCCCCCCAGCCAGCATCTTGCATTGACTTCACATGTTTACCCTATTCCACCTCTGAGAATGTGAATGTGTAGGAAGGAGAGAGGCATCCCAAATCTCCTGATGACCCTTAAATATCATATAAATATCATATAATGCTGGATTTTCCTTATGTTACAGGGCAATAGACTGGTGCACGAGTTAATCCGTGGGTCACACATAGGAAATACATAATCTATTAGTTTATCATGGAGTATATAGAATAATACAGGGTTTTTTTTTTTAAAGATGAAGTGTTCTGTGTTACTCAAAAGCTTGCGTGCTGTTACATTTAGAAGCCTTTAGTCTATTATTGTATCCATCTTGTGTCCCGTCCCCCCATGACTGACCTTACCATAATGGTCTATATCAATACACATACATGCCTCTGACTCCTGATATTTCTCCCTTTCCAGGCAAAGCATGCTGCCAAAATCAGAGCAGATGGCATAGCTATCATTGCCCCGTCCTTCTTCAAACAGGTGAACAAAGGTTGGTAGGCACCTCCCTGGCTGTTGGATCTCACTAATTGTGTTTTCCTCTTCCACCCCACTGTCTGGGACTGTGTATTTGTGGTCAGGGTGTTAAAGCAGTATGGACACGTGTAACTGTCAGGATGTATGGCCAGTTTCTGCTAACTGCTGTGGAATTAATACTTTACTCATCGTTGGATGTTGGAAGGCATTTCCAAACCTACACTGCCTAACTGGAATTCCTTAAAACCCACGTAAAGCATGCAGTATGTATCCTGTAAGGTGCGGGAAAGCTGCTGAATATTTTATTATGTACAAATCGAACTTTGTGAGAGTCTTGGCTTTCACCTTTAAAAAACAAACAAACCAGAAGCAAGAAGCAATTTTGGGCATTTATGATAAGATGTGCTGGAAGGGGTGTGTAAGAAAAACCTCAGAAGGAAACCAGAAAGGTAGCCAAAGGAGGTTTTCAGTTCTCATGGGGCAATCCTTTGCTGCCCTGTGTTGCTCTTTGCCCTTCCTCTTGACTGGCAGAGGAAGCATAAAGCAGGTAAGGTGATCGTGACCGGTGCAGCTTACTTAAACAGGCTGTGGAATGCAGGTACCTTGGCCAGAACTTTGATTTTGTGGTTTTTCTTAAGTGCAGAGTACACACAGTCTTGTCTGTAGGAAAGCAGAAGTTTCCAATTACTTTCCTTGCTTCACCTCTCTCTCTCTCAGATGGGCTTGTTGCCTTCTTGCGTGACGTTGCATCTGAAGCTCCTGACATCCCATTTTATTATTACCATATTCCTCCCCTGACTGGAATACAAAGTAAGTGTTGCTTATCCAAATCATCCTCAGTTACATCTAGGAGAAAAGGCTGGCTTAGGGTTTCCAAACACGTTAACCTGTGGCCACTTTTGGAAGTGTGAAAACAGGTGTGGGCACTCCAATAAAATAATTTTGGACCAGAGGTTATGACTTCCACTGGAGAACCCTGGAGATCGTAGTTTGTTGAAAATTCTGTTGGACATCCCCCATGCCTTTCTCCACCCACCCCACTAGGCTATAGTTTGCAGGGTCCCTTTACCTATAATTCCATATTTTCTCATCATGGAAGGGAGTCCCTCCTGGGCCTTCTTCCCACATGTTTACTGCTCTGAAATGCGAGACTGTTTGCAGTGCACCTTGGAATAGAATGACAACCGGCACCATGCTGTTCTGCTGCCAGCATCATAAATACTAAATCTAGCGTTAAACCTTGCCCAGGAAGACTTGAACATTTGTGACTCATGCCCTGACCTGGACAGCCCAGGCAAGCTCGATCTCGTCAGATCTTGGAAACTAAGCAGGGCTGACTCTGGCAAGTATTTGGAAGGGAGACCTCCAAGGAATACCAGAAGTGGGACACAGAACAGGCTAATCAAGCCACCTCTGAAAAATGTCCAAGCCCCCAGTAGGGGTTGCCAGAAGTCAGTAATGACTTCCGGGCAACCACACAGACAATTTTTTAAAAAAGAAAAATTGTGACTCATCCATCCTCTTTTTCTCCTTTTTCTCTCTCTCTGCAGTTTGTGCTGAAGAGCTACTAGATGGGATGAAAGAGCAGATCCCCACTTTTCAGGGCTTGAAGTTCAGTGATAGAGACCTCCTCGACTTTGGACGGTGTATCAAGAAAAAGAGCCAAGGCCAGTTGGTGCTTCTGTATGGTGTGGATGAGGTAAAGGATTTCTATACCATCACTTCTTTTTTATAGAACTGCAAGGAAGCTATGTAAAGAACAGGTGCCAAAGCAGTGTTTTGGATCCACTGGAATGCTTCTGCAGATGGAAGAATTTCTGCCGATGGATTGTGCCTTTCTCACCTTCATTCTCCTGCTACAGCTCCAGATGCCCCCCCCCCCCGTCATTTAAAGGGACATTTTGAGCTGCAGTGGGAAGAGGAAGGTAAGGAAGTCACACTTCCATGGGCAGAAATCCTTCAGGCTGTGGAAGCGCTCTAGTGGATCCAAGCCAATCTGTCTTGTGTTAGACTTGTATAAGAAGCTGCCTTATACTGAATCAGGCCATTGATCCATCAAGGCCAGTATTGTCTACTTAGGCTGGCAGTGGCTGTCCAGGGTCTCAGGCGGAGGTCTTTCACATCACCTACTACCTTGTCCTTTTCAACTGGAGATGCCCGGGATTGAACCTGGGATCTTCTGCATGCCAAGTAAACGCTCTTCCACTGAGCTGCAGCCCTCTCTAAAGAGTAAATCTAGTGTCAGGTGGATCCCAAGCTCTTCTGGTGGCCAAACCAGCAACGTGTAGTTTTTCTGAATTCAGAGGCTCATTCCACATGAGGAACTTATCAGCCATCTGAGCTGGAACTGATCAGCTACTTGACAGCCTGTGCCAGCCCTGGGGAGCCCTGGGTAACTTTAGCGTGAAGATGAATGACTGGGAGAAGAGCCTTTGGGGGGGAGCCCAAGCAAATGGCGGTGGTGAGAAAGGATAAATAGCCACTGTGGCAAGAGCGGGGAGGGAACCGTGAATGTAGGGAGCACAGCACAGACAGCCGGCCTGCCCCTCCAGTGCCTGCATTTCCTCAACTCTTCTATATGTGGCCGGTCTTACCGGAGCTATATTTCTTCCACTGAGGGTGAGAATGGCTTTCCCACTGTTCTGCTGGCGAAGTGAGCTTATGCCGAAATAAATTTCATTAGTCTTTAAGCTTCCATGGGACTCCTGTGTTTATTATGGAAATTTAAAAGAAAAACCCTTTTCCTCCCCAGCAACTCTTGAGCGCACTGATAATGGGAGCAGATGGGGCAGTTGGCAGGTTAGTCTCTTCCGCTTTCTGTCTCTTGTGTGGGGGATAAAAATGCTGCCTTGATTTTCTGGGTTGCACCTCCTGTGTTTCGTTTTCCAAATACTGTGTTGATTGCCCTAGTGTCTACCTAACTGCAGACCTTTTCTGTCTACCCTAATCTGATAAGCTGTAAACATTTCCTGTTGCACCTCTTCTCCACTAGACCATCTTTGGAGTAAGTAACATTGTGGCTCAGGGATGGTTTGCATGTATCTGTTCATCAGGGTTCACCAGTTTGGTGTAGTGGTTCGGAGCGTGGACTCTGGGAGAACTGGGTTTGATTCTCCACTCCTCCACATGCAGCTGCTGGTGTGACCGTGGGTCAGTCACAAGTTCTCTCAGCGCTTTTCTGAACAGAGCAGTCCTCGAAAGAGCTCTCTCAGCCCCACCTACCTCACAAGGTGTCTGTTGTGGGGAGGGGAAGGTAAAGGAGATTGTAAGCTGCTCTGAGACTCCTTCAGGTAGTGAAGGGTGGGGTATAAATCCAATCTCCTCCTCCACCATGTGAAGAGTTTCCCCTGAAAAGTCTCCTGTTTGAATTGGCTTTAGGAAGATCAATGTAGGAACTACCTCTAAGTTACTCTCATTATCTGTTGCAAGCCAAATCATTCAGACAGGATTTAACTGTAGCTGAAGTCTAACCCTCACCTGCCCAGCAGAACACCCCAGGTATGTGCTAATACTGAAGCCTGGAAATAATTTCCTCACTTTTCATTGCTCAAGCCATCCCACTTTTTTTAAAAAAGAAAAGCTTCAAGGAGCGCAGCAAGGTACACACATATATATTGTGAATCTCTATTTTGTGAACTTTTGTTTTTTATTTCATTTTATTTGCTCGTTATGCACCCCACTCCTGCTATGCTGGAACGTGCATGTGGCCACATTTTTTTTAAAGCATCCATAAATCCAATGTGGATGTGTTATCAGCACCACAGAAACTTGGCTTGGGGCTTTTGGGAATATTGCTAATGTTAAAGTGCAGTTGATGGGCTGCATAATTTTAATTCCCGTGGGAAGGTCTTAAGCAGAGAGCTCACCAGTGCAAAAGTCCTTCAGGACCAGTGTTCCCTCTAAGCTGAATTAGTGTGAGCTATCTTACAGTTTTTTAGCCTCCGGCTCACACATTTTTGTCTTCGCTCAGGAAAGATGACTCCAGAGCAAACTAATTTATGCAGCAGCCAAATCGCTCGCTCACAACGTGAATGCCAATAGCTCACAAAGTTGAATTTTTGCTCACAAGACCCCACAGCTTAGAGGGAGCATTGTCCCACATTTCTTGCCAGCTATGTGAAATATGCAGATTTTCCAGTGACTGTAATTGAAAGGGTGGCATGGGGGGGGGGGCTGGTTCTCTGGGGTCAGCTGAGATGAAACTCTCTTATTAACTGGATGCTCGGACGGGACACCTGTGACTGGCAGCAAATAAAGGACATCAATGTAGGGCATTATCCATGCCATTTCCATACAGAATTGCTGTCCTCGGTTGGTCTATTTTAACTGTTGTGAGAGTGCCAGCACATCTTCTGATAGTGTTTTTTCTCCCTGGATTTTCTTTACAGCACATATAATTACCTGGGCAGGGCAAGTAACTTGCTTCTGGAAGCTTTCAGCAATGGAGATAACGTCTTAGCACAAAAATATCAGGTATAACATTTCTGTGTGAAGCTTATTATGACTGAGGCTTATGTTTTTTTTCCCCTTCCGTACCCTCTGATCGTGTATTTGAAATGAATGTAATACATATTCTAACCCCAGAGCACATAACTCCATAAATGTATCCCGATAAGCTGGAGACAATCAGCTTGTGAAAACAGGCATGTATCACTCACTGGACGAGAGCTGCGTGCTCCTTGTCTCGTCTGGTTGCCAGAGGTACCTGTGCATTTTAAAACGTTGAAAATCTATTTCATATGGAATTGGAGGAGCTAGATCCAGTCCTGTCTTCCCAATGGGATTGCTGAGGTGCCATCTTTTGAAAAGGATAATAAACAAGAGCATCCACTGTGAAATATAGCACTACCAAAGTAAATACAAAATAATGTTATAATTAAAATATTCTGAAAAGGGGCATGCTATCTACTGCCCCTCCATATCTCCTCTGTTGGATTCAAAAGATGGAATGTAATACAGTGCAGCAATATAAACCTTCCGATGTTGTTCTTTTTTTTAGTTTTCTATTCAAGAATTCCTCGGCTTTGTAATTGCACAAGGTAGGTACTATACGCTTTCTTCTTCTTTGCCCTTTCTGCATGTCTCAAATATTATAATGCAGATTGGAATTCAGATTCAATCCTGCAAGTTCTTGGGTTTCCATCAATCAAGAAATTTCCTGGTTAAATATGCCCTGTTAGGGCTCTCTTTAAGTTTTTTTTTTTGTCCTTTAAAATATTCCCTTTAATATTGTCTTCTGGTTGCTATGTTCCTCATTTCTCATTCTTCTGACTTCTTTGCCCAACTGCATCCTAATATTCAGGACCTATAAGGCATTTAAAATTAAACAATGGTGCATATATTTAGCAACACTTTAAACATAAAAATGGTGTACATTTCTTGAATGGTCAAGGTACTGCCTGCCCCAGTGTTAAGAACAGCTCTGGAAGGAGATTTCTTGCATAATATATCCTGTAACTCTTTGTTCTATGTTACCTTGGTGATTTCCATAGAATTTTGCTGAACTGCAAAAGAAACACTCTTTTTGACAAAATTCTTTTTGACAACTCTTTTTGACAGAAACATCACTAAATTTATTATCGATGTATTTGTTGCCAGTGGTTGATTTTTCTGGTAACTGGTATAGCACGGCAGCTTAAGGGCCGAGCAGCGTGTAGCAATATTTGTCGTGTTGTGCTGGGGTTCCTCCAGCATTACTTGTAAACAGTCAGTCACATGTCACACTCATGGGAACAAATTTCTCAAATGTGTGGGGTCCTGATCAAGGTTAGGACTATGGTGCAAGGGGATAAGTCATTTTAGTCTCTTCCCCCCTCCCCCAATAACACAGTCTTGACCTAAATCAGGGTCCTTACGCATATGGAGAATTAGTTCTCATCAGTGTGATGTGTGACTGATCGCTTGCAAGTAAGATTGCGGGAACCCTAACATGACTCCCCACGTATTTGTAACATGGCTTGGTCCTACATGTAACATTGGTAATATATGGTCTTGCCTCTTCTATAAACTTAGTCAGTCACTGTCTATAGGCCCCCTGTGGTATGGTACACAGTAATGATGACCTATCTTGCAGTGTGGTTGTTGGGATTGCGATGTACACAAAGCATTTTCAGCACTGAAAAGCATTCTATAAATGCCAAATTCATCTTGCATCAAGTGCAGAAATGCTAACTCAGTGGAAGGAAAGGGGGTGGAGGTGGCCACAGTAGCAAGTAAGCAGTGTCAGAGTGGGAGTCATTTGGCTGCTGTCCTAACACATTTCTACCCTTCTGGCTCCCACTTGCATAGCAGGATGACTCTTCCTGCCCCTGTGGAAGCAGCCTCTTGTGTGGGCTAGTGAGGATACGGAGGAGGGAGTCATATCTTGAAGAGATTATCTGTCTTTAATGACTTCTTGTTTGCATTTGTTTTTGCCTAGGCTTCGGCATTGCACAGACCAAAGCAGTTATGACCTTGGTTTCAGGGATCCCAATGGGTCCTCCACGACTTCCGCTGTTGAGTGCCTCTGAGGAATTTATTGCGAAAGTAAAAGCCAGACTGGAGAGCATGAGGAAATGCCCATATAGTTAACATCAGCGTGGTAATATGACTGGGTCATCCAGTATGGTTTGAAATGTCATCTGTGAGATACGCACTGACTTGAACAACTTTCATGAAGGAATTTGTTCCTGTTCTGGGATCCCAATGGGCATCTTTTTAACCTTGACTATAGGAAACAACCTTACAGCGTCGGTTTTGTTGCCCATCAGGGCAGGGACAGTTCGCTAACAAAGACACTAACTTCTCTGAAGAAGCACCCTCAACTGAAATCCTAGAATTCTTCCACAAATTGGAAAGGGGGAATGCAATGAAGGCTGAATTGACCAATTCTTATGTATTTCCTGCCATTTTATTTGAAAACATTGGGCAATATGAATGTGATTAGATTTAGTAGGCCTTAATCTTGCTTTGTATCTACAAAGCCCATAACTTCAAGAAGCACCAATAAAAATGGACAATATCTAGACTTCTGCCTGAATTTACGAGGTGTGTTGTCTTCCTGAATGTTTTCGTATCCAACTGCAGCATCTCCCATGGCGAATAAATGCTATCTGCTGAGTTAAGATATGGAATGTGTGTTGAGGGCAGGCCCATAGCCAGGTTTTTTTTAAGTTGGGGACATTTAAATTTCTTAGGGAGGTACTGGCTAATTGAATGTAAGGTAATTTAATTAAAGTTAAATAGGCTTTTGGGGAGAAATAGAGAGGTGCTGTCTGGCCCCGCACTGCCACCATAGCTGTGCAGACAGCTGTGCAGGAATACCCAGCTTCTTCCCTGTACCCGCCACCACTCGGGGGCCCTGGGCTGGATGGGATGTTGGGGGGGCCTTGCCAGTAAGTTGGGGGGCCCAGCCCCAAGATGCCCCACTGTAGCTACAGGCCTGGTTGAGTGCAGGGCTAAAGAACACACATGAAGCTGCCTTATACGGAATCAGACCCTTGGTCCATCAAGGTCAGTGTTGCCTATTCAGACTGACAGCAGCTTTCCAGGGTCTCAGGCAGAGGTCTTTCATATTGCCTGGTCCTTTTAAACTGGAGTTGCTGAGGGCTGAACCTGGGACTTTCTGCATGCCAAGCAGAGGCACTACTTCTCCCATGAAAAATTGTGGCTATAGTCCTGAACCAGTTAGCTGTGAACTTCCATCAGTTTAATTTCCAGTTGATTTTGTTCCCTTTAGGAAGTTTTTCATTCCTTTCTTTAAAAAAAAGAAAATCATGGATGTTACCCGAATTTAAACACGAAGTGCTTGACATGCCTCTTCTTTTCCGTGGTGATCTTCAAGACTATGGTCAAAGTCCTCTGAAGACCAAGACACCATGATCATATAGAGATGGAGCCTCAAACTGCTTTTCACCCATTTTGAAATGAATATCATGAATAGGTGTCCCTTTAATTCTAACAAACGCAATATTAAAAATATCATCAGCTGCATCTGTTGGTTTAGAGAAGTTTGAACAATATTCCTCATGTAGTGCATCCTGTTGTCACCCAGGTGTTGTTTAAATATTTAGCAAGCATTGCAAATAGATCAATTATCACACTGAAAGTTTAGTTAAGAGAAGCTGCTCATAAAATCTCTCAACCATCTTTTGCACATGGCACAATACCCCAGAATGGGGCTTGCCACCCTCCAGGTGACAGTTGGAGATCTCCCAGTATTACAACTGATCTCCAGATGACCAAGATCAGTTCCCAGGAGAAAATGGCTGCTTTGGAGGGTGGACTCTATGGCATTATATCCTGCTAAGGTCCCTCCCCTCCTCTGACCCCGCCCTCCCCAGGCCACACCCCCAAATTCTCCAGGTATTTCCCAAGCCAGAGCTGGCAACCCTATCCAAAGGTGTAGCCTGATCCCAGGGGTCCGTTGGAGCGGGAGCACACAGGAGCGCAGCTCCGGGAGTGAGGAGCCCAGGGGGCGGGCACATGACCAAGCCCCACCCCAGCTTCCCCGAGCAGTGCAGAGGTGCAGCGCCCCAGGGAAAGCCCTGCTAGGGTCTTTATTGTTCTTAATGTTTTGTTTTAATATTGATAATTTTATCATTGTTCCTTTTATGACTGTGTGCTGCTTTTCCAGAGACTTGCTCAAGGTGGCATATACATTTTCTAAGTATACCATTTTTTATCTGGGCACATGGCACATAAGTACTGGAGAAATTTCACCAACCCTTCAGCAGCTTCCACCTTATCAATTTGGTGTAGTGGTCAGGAGTTGGACTCTAATCTGGGAGAACCGGGTTTGATTCCCCACTCCTCCACATGCAGCTGCTGGTGTGACCTTGGGCCAGTCACAAGTTCTCTCAGAGCTGTTCTCTCATGAGCAGTTCTCAAAAGACCTCTCTCAGCCCCACCTACCTCACAGGGTGTCTTGTTGTGGGGAGGGGAAGGGAAAGGGATGGGTGATGCACATGTCCTGGGTATCTCAAGTCTACTTGAAATTTGGTGGTTTCAAGGGAGCAGGAAGAGAATGAGGGTGTGTTCTTTACGCTTATTTTTATTGCACAAAGTATTGGATGGGAAAGGGAATGGGGGAAGAGCAGGTCAGTTTCACTCACCTGTGGAGTGGAGCCTGAGGGGTGGGTGCTGCCTTCTGACACACTTCAGGCATGTTAGGGGGTGTGGTATTTGCAAATGTGGTATTTGCAAATGAGTTATGCTAATACGTTATGCTAATGAGTTATGCTAATGAGCTCCTGTACCTCTTTTTCTACGGAATGACCCCTGCCTGATCCTATTCACATTTGCTCTGCGTTAAGGAGCCCTACGCTCAACATGTCTTACTGCTAAAAGGGGATAAAATTGCAGCACTCTATTGTAAGAAGGATGTACCACGACCCACAAATGGGGTTTCTACCCTTCCCTATATTAGCGACATCCGCTAATCCTCCCTTTCTTCGCCACGAAGACGCTTTGGCTCGTTAGTACAGCAATACCACTTCTTGCCATGAGAGGCGCGCGAACGCTCAAGGAAGCTTCCTAAAGCTGTAATCCAAACTCCCTGTCAGTCGCTCTCATTTTGCGCACGCGCGAAACGGCCGCCATCTTGTAGGTACGGGTTGAAAGCGACGGAGGGGCGTCCGAAAGGAAGACAGCTGGTGGGCAACAACAGAAAAAGGCACTACTGGTTGGCACTTAAGGTAGAGTTATCTGCAGGGCAAGGTGACATATACTAGAGTTACTTTAATTGCAGGCTTGTATTTATTGCTATGAGAGGAACGGGGCTGTTCAGAGAGATTTGGGGGGCGGGGGTGAGGTAAGGGATAGGAGCCAGTAATGGGCAGGCGCGACAATGAACTGCGACAGAGTTGCGCATGTCCAGGACCGGTGGAAGATTCCTCCGAAAGAGTTTAGGGATGAGCGCATGCGCCCGAGAAAGGTGGGAGGAGGAAGCGCGCGCGCGTGCGCAGTTGTGTTCTCTGAGGTGTTCCCCTTCGTGCCTCCTTCCAGGGCTCATCCCCGGCGCTCTCACCATGGGGGACGTGAAGAATTTCCTCTACGCCTGGTGCGGCAAGCGGAAAGTCACGCCGGCCTACGAGATCCGCGCCGTGGGCAACAAGAACCGGCAGAAGTTCATGTGCGAGGTGCGTTTGGGAAGAGGGGGTTTGCACGCGCCCCGAGGGGGCTGGTGGAAGTTGCCTTGGAATAATACACTCATCACATAATAGGAGGGAGCAGGAAAAGGAAATGGGGGCGGGGAGAGAGCCGGCTGGGAACGGGATGCGGCCGACAACTGTTACGTTTGCATACACATTCAATCCCTCAATTTAGCATCCATCTCCCGAGTCTTTCCTCCTGTGGCTGAGCCTGGGACACGTCATTTAATTCACTGACTTTTCTCCCTGATGGTGGCTCAGAGTGGCTTGCATCGTTTCCCTCTCTTCCATTTTATCCTCACAACAGCCCTGTGAGGTAGGTTAGGCTGAGAGTCTGACTAGCCAAGGTCACCCAGCAAGCTTCTATGGCACAAGTGGAGATTTGAACCTGGGTGTCCGAGTTACTAGTCTGAGATCAAAATATTAGCTTTGTTAGTATATATGTGGCAGTAGCAAAGAGCAGGAATCCAGTAGCACCTTAAGGACTAACAAAATTTGTGGCAGGGTCATACCCAGTCCTAAACTTCGTTAGTCCTTAAGGTGCTGCTGGACTCTTGCGGTTTTCTACAGCTACTACTCTGATACTCTTAAGCAGGCCCGTAGCCAGACAATTTTGGTTGGTGGGGCAGGGAGCAGGGAACTTAATTAGATTAGATTAGTTCCCTTCCTAGCAGCTGATCATAGGGGAGTGAAACTGACCAGAAGTGGCAGGGCAGCTTCTCTGTCCTTCCCCAGTCTCCTTACTGCTGCAGTGGGCTGGGGAAGGAAAGTGAAGCCAACCTGTTGTTTCTGGTCAGTTTCACTCTACTCTGATCAATTGTTAAATTTAGCAGCTGATTGGAGGGGAGTGAAACAGACCAGACAGCTGCAGGACAACTTTCCTGGAAAAGTTGGAGGAGCAAGGGTAGGGAGCATGGCGCGCGTGTGGGGGGGGACCTAGCATCCTCACAGAGTGGGGGCTCTGCCCCCAAATGCCCCACCAGGGCTACGGGCCTGCTCTTGATCACTGCAGCTGATGTTTGGGACAGCTTTGCTGAAGAGGGTCCCTGTTTCAATCCTAGGCATCTCCAGTTTTTTTTTAAAATTTAATCTTCAATTTATATCCCCCCTTCCCCGCAAAGCAGCCTCAGAGTGGGTTCCCACCAATGTTCCCTCTAAGCTGAGTTAGTGTGAGCTAGCTCACAGGTTTTTAGCCTCTAGCTCACACATTTTTGTCTTAGCTCAGGAAGGATGGCTCCAGAGCGAACTCGTTTAATCTAGCCTGGAAGTGACCATTGCATGGATCACCACAGCCAGGTCACAAGGGGCAAGATATGGAGCCAACTGCCTGACCTGCCTCAGATAGAAAAAGGCTGATCTGGCTGTGGCAGTGACCTGGACCTCCATAGACAATGAGGCATCCAGGAACACTCCCAGGCTCTTCACCTTTGGCACCAACTGGGCTCCACCAAAGGCTGGGAGCCTGATGCCCATACTTGGCCCCCCCCACGAGTTGTAGATGACATAAGACATGAGCATGCTGCCTTTTGATCTAACAAGGTCATATTGTTTGTTCTGGGTGGCTGTGGTGGTCAGTGGTCTCAGCCTGATGTCTTTCACATCACCCTACTGTCTGAACTTGTTAACTAGAGATACCAGGGATTCATCCTGGGAACACGCAAAGCAGGATGCTCTTCCATTGAATTGCTGCCAGCAATGTTTTATTTATTTACTTCATTTATACCCCGACTTTCTTCTCAGTGGGGATCCAAAATGGGTTACAGTTGTTCTGCTCCACTTTATGCACTCACCTTGGTAGACTAAAGGTCTGATTCAGTGGATAAGCTTCTTGTGTTCATGAGCAACTCTCTAAACCTATTTGCCAGCTATGCATGTGTACTGTTAGCTGCTATTGCCAAGGAATGGTTGAGGAGGACTGGGCAACAGCTGGGAAGAGATGGACTTTGGGCCTCAGAGGTGCCTCCAGGACATCCAAAAGTTTCTTGTGTTGGCCAGTAGTGCTTTGGCCGGGTGTTGATCATCATCTGGGATCCCCACTGAGTGGTCGTAGCACATCCTCTGTGGCTTTCTTCTCCTCACCCCCATTCACCGCTTAGCACTGGCTGCCAAGTGGTGTCTTCTGTAGAGAACAATTGTATACTTTTATAATGGAAGCAATAGGGGAGCTTCTGGCAAGTATAGCTTGTCTTGTGAAAAAGAGAGAAAAGCCATGCCTGATGAAGTCTACAGCAGGAGCGCGGTCATCCTTCGGCTTTGTTGATTTTCTTAATTTTTTCATTTTGAGAGTTATTGTGCTGTGGTGGTAAGAGTATTGGACCAGGATCGGGGAGACCTAGGTTCATACGCACGGTCATGAAGTATGGGGTGACCTTGGAGCTGTTATCTTCTGTCAACCTGACAGGGTTGTGAGGCTGAAATCAAGGACGGGGCAAATAGTGTTCATTGGAGGAGGGGGCAAATAGTGCTGATTTTTAGTAGATCGTTTTGCTTAAGTATTTAGCTCACCAACGGCCAGTCCATGGCTTGTGTGCCACAGGTAAGGCAGATAGCAGATTTGTAGCACCTCTTGATAGGAGCAGAAGAGTCCATGAACTTGACCGTCACATAGACTGAGACTTCTACTCCTGCCTGCTCCCCTGAATTTAGAAGGCTAAAGGCAAAACTAGCACAAGACTGCACATGTACACTTGTAGTGAACGTCTGAGTAGCACTAACTCATGCTTTGAGCTTGCCATATGCTTGGCTTAAATGTTTTTAATGCTGTTTTGTTATATTTTAGATACTAGTTCAGTTTTTTATTCCAGCCCACAGGCCATTCAGAAGCTAAGTAAAAAGGGCAAAAACATGAATGTAAAATTACCTGCATAATCCTATCACTCATCATAGTATTTTAGATACTAGCCACTTTGCAGGTCTACTAAAGGACAGAGAGAGAGAGAGAGAAGAGGGCCTTGAAATACAAAAAGCCTTTCTGATTTCAGTGAGAAAATGAACTTTCAGTCACACTAAAAGCAAAGAGGCTTAGAACTGCTGCACTATTTAGTTGTTTACTTGTTGCATTTTTATCTTGCCCTTCCTCCACAAAGATGTGCAGCATGCATGGTTCTTTTGTCCTTTTATCCTTGCAGTAGCCCTTTGAGGTGGGTTAGGCTGGGAGAGGTTGACTGGTCCAGCATCACCCAGTGACCTTCATGACACTTTGAAGCCACATCTCCCCAATCCAGCATGCTAACCAATCCGCCATACCTATTAGTCTGTGCCCTAAATAAATACAAAATATTTGCACTGGTAAACCTCTACAAGTAATGGCTGAATCAAATATTCTGTTTACCACCTCTTTTTATTTGTTTATTTGTTTTATTGATTTCTACCCCGCCCATTTTGGCCTAGGCTGGCTCAGGGCGGCTCACAACAAGGTAAAACTTTCAAATACATAAAACATATACATCATATTTAAACAATGTTAAAATCAACAATAAGAAAGGGCTAGTAATTCCAGTGTTTACAGTACTTAATTGGTCTGCTTCAGTTGTGAGGAAGGGGGGGGGGGATTAGGCCAGGCAATAATCACAGGGACCCGTGGTCTAGGGCTACACCACAGTTGTCAGATCTAACTACTAGTGCTACCACTAGTTATAGCTGTAGTGGTGGCAGTGATGGCGATGGTGACGGCTCCAAAGGCCTGGCAGAAGAACTCCGTTTTGCGGGCCCTGCGGAACTGGTCTCCAATGGGAGCTCATTCCACCAGAGTGGAGCTGTCACTGAAAACACCCTGGCCCTAGTCGTTGCCAATCTGGCCTCCTTAATACTCGGGAGGACCAGTCAGCTCTGGGTCCCTAAACGCAGTGCTCTCCGGGGCATATACAGGGAAAGGTGGTCCCTGAGGTATGCCGGACCCTGGCCATAAAGGGCTTTATAGGTAAGAGCTAAATATAAAGACTAAATATAAATTCCTTTAAAAGTGTAGCATTATAGAAGAGTTCAGCCTTTAGAGACCTTGTCAATGTTTTACACCTTTAAGAAAGGGAAATTCAGCATGCAGCTTCATGGAATCAATCAGAATACTTTTTAGAAAGTTTAAATTCCATTTTGAGAGGTGGAGAGCATTTGTAAGTCTATTTAGAAGGCTTCTAGCCGGGAGAAAAGAGGACTGATGTATGCTTCTACCATGTACTACTGGAGAGCAACTGAGCCAGCAACTTGAGACAGAGAGCATTTACTAGCCTTATAAAAAGAAGAAGGCTTTCAGCCAGATATTAAAGAAAAGACTGGTTGCGACTTTCAGAAATAAATTAAATGGCTTGCTCCTATTTAAGTACTTCAGATGAAACTAAAAGTAAGTTAAAGGTTAAAAATTATTAATTATTTCATAAATTATAACATAACAACATTCCATTCAGCTACATGTTCCCCTTAATTCTAAATAACCATGTTTGTTTTAGGATAATTTGATGAAAACTGAAAAGAAGCTAATTTCAAATTGGATCCAGAAGATATGAAGAAAGCTAAAAAGAATTTAAGCTCAAAAAATTTGAAGAAAGTATAATAGAAGTAATGCTGTATCTAGAGGCTGACACCTTTTACTCAATACAAGACTACTCCTGAGGAAGACTGATGAAATGAGTATATAACCGGGTGCTCATTGAGGATGTTGGACTTTTCTTACAAAAGAATTGATATTTATAAGAGTTATTAAATGTTGTTGCCATTTTATCACAGGGATTGTTTGTTTAATATATTTCCTGTAACTGTGATCCCTGCTTTGGTTTACCCGAATTGAGAGTCCCATCACTAGTCTGGCCGTGGCGTTTTGCACCAGCTGCAGCTTTCGGATTTGTGACACGGGCAGCCCCATGTAGAGGGCATTACAGTAATCCAATCTTGAGGTGACCATTGCATGGATCACTGTTGCCAAGTCGCCGCGTTCAAGGAAGGGGGCCAACTGCCTTATCAGCCAAAGATGGTAAAAGGCTGACTTGGCAGTGGCTGCAACCCGGGTCTCCATTGTTAAGGAAGCATCCAGGATCACCCCTAAACTCCTAACCTCCGGCGCTGGCACCAGAGGCACCCCATCGAAGGTTGGGAGCAGGGTCCCTACCCCTGGATTGCAGCAACTCGAGCACAGGACCTCTGTCTTTGTCGGATTCAATTTCATCCAGCTCAGCCTAAGCCAACCTTGTGTACCTTTCCCTGAGACCCCTGAGGCAGTACAACGAATTTCAAACCTCAAAGCTGATTGAGAGTGCTGTTCACACAGACAGTGAACTGATGGTTGGTGAGAGTTTTTTTCTTCTTCCTGAGCATGTGTCCACTTGTCATCACAGGTTCGTGTGACAGGCTTCAACTACACTGGGATGGGCAACTCCACCAACAAGAAAGATGCCCAGACCAATGCCGCTAGAGACTTCCTCAATTACCTCGTTCGGGTGAATGAGATCAAGAGTGAAGAAATCCCAGCTTTTGGAGTGAGTGGTTTTGTGTCATGCACGCTATGTGGTATATTTTGCCAAGCTTCATGTTTGTTTCAGTTTTGTGGCTAAAGGAAAGCATGCTTTCCATTCAAAACACGTTTTTAAAAATCTATACAGGGTAGGCAGTATTCTCTACAAAATATTTGTGCTGAGTTGCATGTGTTTTATTTCATTTGCATGGTAGATTGCAATGAGATAGCTGGTGCATTACAATGTTTTGTAGAATGTTTTCAAAAGATTGGCATGGCTAAAAGCCAGAGGAGAGGAACAAGAGACACTGAAGGATAAGGATCTGAGTATATCTGTGCATTCCCAGGTATATTTATTAAGGAATAAGATGCATTCAGTTTAAGCATGCTTCCTTGCCTGTTAGAAGCCTTAGTTTTTGCCAGTCATCTTTTGCCTCTTTTAAGTCTTTCTCGCCGGAGCCATATGGGCTTGAATCTTGCTTAAGACGGTAAAAGCTTAGCTTCCTAGGGATGCAGGTTCTGTGGTGCATGAACATGTGCAGATATACATAAGTGCTGCGCAAGGAACATGCTGAACTCAAGTAATGTTTTGTAAGATGCATCCAATGTACAAAGATTCTTGATTGTTGGGAAGAATTGGCTGTTTGCGTGAGGAGTGGCAGAATTACCATTTACAGACTACTCTTGTTGCTTAGGTAGGAACTGGGGGTGCTCCTGGTGGAGGCCCAGCTGGAGCAGGAGAAGCTGCGGATGGAGCTGATGCTCCTCTGGGAGGGCCACCTCCTCCTCACTTGGCTATCCAATCAGAAACAGGTAAGATCTTGGACATCTGCTGCCTGTATGTGTATGCTTTGTCTCGTGGGTCAGAGGGTATGACTGAAAGTTGGGAGGAGTCTATCTGTTTTTTTGTTTCTTTAATAAAAGTATTCTCAGGGTGCGTGCTTCAGCTGCTAAGAAACCTTTGCATTTCTTCCCCGCTAGATGGTGTTCATCCTTATGCACCCGGAAACTCTGGCTATAGTGGTGCTCAGTGGGACCGTGGAGCAAATCTGAAGGATTATTATTCGAGGAAGGAGGAGCAGGAGGCCGAAGCAGTAAGCCCTTTCCTTCATAAACTCTGATTGGCTGACTTCAGAAGTCGTTACAGTTCCCAGGCTTCTTGGAAATCCAGGTTGCCGCCTCTTGATCCAGGGAAGATGCTTCTGAGCTGAGTTTGTGTCTTTAAAGTGCAGCAAAGCAGCTAAAATAATTTGGCAGATAACGTTCAGAAGTGCTACATTTTGTTTCCCTCGTATCAAGAAAGAGGTTCGTTACAGTTACAGTCCCCCGCAAAATTATCTACACTTTGAGGGGGGAGTGGGGTAATCCTGATAGAGTGGGTTTTGTGGTTTGGACCTGGTATGCATGTTCTGAACCCCTAGTGTGTACATCCACGTGGTCATTTGTTTAGGACTGCAAAGCTTTAAAAGAAAGATTGTTCTGTTTTACGCCAGCATGTCACTTAAGAGCGGCGCTTGGGAATGTTAATTACAAACCAGTTGTTTCTACTACTAGACCTTGGAGTCAGAAGAAGTAGATTTAAATGCTGGCCTTCATGGGAACTGGACCTTGGAGAATGCCAAGGCACGCCTGAACCAGTTTTTCCAAAAGGAGAAGATTCAAGGAGAATATAAATACACCCAAGTGGGGCCTGACCACAACAGGTTTGCCAGTTTTTCTCCCTTGTGTTGGTGATTAGTATTAGGAATGTTTTTAGGAAGAAGCTCCTTGTGGCTGTCCCAAATAGCCAGTATGTACTGTATACTTTGAAAAGTGTGGAAATTGTGTCTCAGTCTTGGGAAATTTGAGAACGGGGAATAGGTACTCCCATAGAAAGGCTGTGCTGAGGCCACTCGCAAAATGCTAGGGAGGCTGCAAGCCAAGCATCCCCTGTACAGTGGAGGCGGGTGTTTCTCAGTGGTTTTTGGAAGGTCCTGTAGATAACCATCTTGTAGACAACTAACACATCAAAAAGATCCCTTTCTCTTTTATATGCCTGTTTTCTACGTGTGGGTTTGTTTGTTTTTTTAACATTTTTTTAACATTTTTTAACATGGTTAATTTAAAAATTCACCTTGCCCCATTTGTATCAGAAGTTCTATAGTCACACAAGAACTCTCCCTTGTGACTTGCTGATCAGTCCTTAGAGCAAAACTGTTGCTGTCAAGGGTGATGCTAAGGGTGATTTTGTTTCTGGTTATTTCTTTCCAAAACTTTCCCTGTGACCACGTGAAATAGACTGGCAGAGAAGTGTGCAGAAGGTGGGTTGCCCATTCCCTGTCCTGTGCAGCTTCTCTCTCTGCCAGTCCTCCCAGCCACTTTCCATCATAGCTCAACAATCCGTAGTATGTTGGTGTGGCAACTGAGAGCCCTTCCCAGCCTTAATGCTGTTAAGGGGGGAGACAGAAGAGTCAAGGGGTGGATATGATATTGTGCAGTGCATTGATGATACATCCAGGCAAAACCCTTGATGTGGTGCATTACCATAGAGTTTTCAGAATGTTGGCCAGCAACATATCTAGGTTTTCACTCGGATGTGCTGTTGATGTGTCTCGCAATATCACTTCTGCTCCTCACTGTTCTCTTGCCAGCTCATAGATGAGGGCAGATACCCAGCTAGCAACAGAACACCAGCAAGAAACAGGCAAATGGCATGCATAGGACAGCAAATAATAGATTCCGTTGCTTGTCTTGGAGGTGTAGTTGCTAATTGAGATGAGCAACAAATATCATGCTGTATTGCATGTTGTTCGGGCTGTTTGAACTGTCAGGTCTCAGCTGCTGAATTTAAATGCACATCATTTCATTTTTTCCCTTCCAGCTTCCACTGGGGGCATTTCTTTTTTATATTGCTTTCAACATGTAAAACATTTATCAGTAAGATTTTTGCTCCTTTCCACTGGCTCCGCTCCTGTGTGTCTATCAGCAGCTTGACTTGCAGCAATTGAACCTTCCCCCATCGGTCAGGAGAAAATTTGGCTGCTAAATTCTGCACATTGGGCCGCTTCTAAAGACTTAGGAGCAGGGCTGGTTGAGCTGGCAGTCCTCATGAATATTGTGGATGGCATTAATCTCAGAAGATTGTTTTTTTCTCTCTCCTGTAGCTATGGAAGTTGTCCCTGTTTGGAATGAGGGCTGCTCCTGGAATAGAAGGCTAAATATCCATTTGCTTGATGACAGTTGGGGCAGTTAGGTGACGGTATGTTTCTCAGCCTGCTTGTTGGTTTTTTCCCCCAGAGAGCATTCCGGGGTGTAGTATTTATTACTCCCAGGAAGGCTCAGATGGATCAGTCTTGAGCTTTCAGAGAAGAAAAGACTGGTGTTGGATTGGAAACATGCTGCGCTGTGTCTTATTGATTAGATTCCTCCAAAGCCGTTTGCTAAGCAGAAAGTAGGTGGTTAATCAGATGGTAAATCTCACATTGCAATCATCTTGCAAAAGATGGCTGTAGTTATCGCAAGCAAGATTTTTAAAATTTTACTTTAATGATACTGCTCATTTAGCCTACATGCCTTGAGCAACAAGATTTTCCTGAGAAGGCACAGGTTCCATTGTCCCGAGGACAGACATGTGTGCCATTCAGTGTTTCCCTTCTTATTTCAAGCCTTAAATTTGCAATTGAAGATTCTTTGCAGCAAACAAAGCCAGCAGCACCTGGCAGTATATAAATGCAACCATTTTTTCCTGGTGCTCAAGACACAGGGCGTTCTAGCAAAAGGTGTCACGGGAGGGCAGTTCTACAGCAGCATTGCAATCTGAGTTCCATGCTGAAAGGGGTAGCTGACGGTGACACCAGAGGCCTTTTCTCATTCACACATGTGCTGCTGCTTAGGCTGAACTAAGCAATCACATGGGAGTCTATCGTAAATTGACTTCTGGTGTCGCTGTTCCCCCCCCAGGTGGAGGACAATGAATTGAGTGCTGAATATAAGCCTGGCTGAGAAACATACCTGCATCGGTGTCATTAATGAAAGGGTGGCTGTGTTGTCCCTGAGAGCCAGTGGCCTTTTGACTCATGAAGCCGCTGTGCCTGCAGGTCAGTTCACTGGTGGTTTAGGAAGGGGCCGAAGAACAAGCTCTGACTAACCTGTCTTTTGTTTGCAGTGAGTCATGAAGACTTTGTCAGTGTTTCTTCCTGCAGCATAATAGAAATACTAAAGTTGAAGTACTGGTGGAAGGGAATTACATCTCTTAAAATCTAGACTGATACGTCTTTGGATTGCATTTTGCACCTCTCAAAATCATGGAATCACAATTTGGATTCATAACTTCCCCCAAACAATTAATTTAGAAAGGATCTGAAACAAAACTTTGTATCCAGCTCCATTGATGTTGTGCGTTCACTTCAGAATTTACTTTGAAAACTCTGGTCTTTTAGACTAGTCTGAACTGCATCATTAACAGCCCAATCCTCTTGCACGCATATTTAGTAGTAAGTCTCGCTGAGGTTAAGTAAGATTGGCTCCCTAATTTGCTGTGTAGTGGATTGCATCTAGGGTCTCATGGGTTGCAGTGGCACCCACTGTGAGATAAACATGCTTAAGAACATAGTCTTGTTCGAAAGAGGTTTAGAAAACTGAGTCTCCTTTGCCAAATAAAGTGATCGCTGTCTGCAGACCAATCCCAGAACAGTTGAAACAAGGTTCTCATGGAGCTGACCCTTGTAGATTGTTATTTTGGAGGTCAGTCACAACCTCAGGTACATTTTTCCTCGCTATATTATTCACATGAGTGCTGCCTGTGTTGAGAGGTATGTATGTTACCCATCTTCCCAGTCAAGTCAGACTTTGGGCTCCTGTTGGCGGGAGGAACCTGTGCTTGGAGCAGAAGTTCTGAGGCAGAATCTTAAATGGGGGGCGGGGTTTAAAAATGGGATTCCCTCTTAGGTTTGGGTGATTTAAAATGTGCAAAGCGATACTGCAGAGCTCTGTTTTGACTCTAGACTGAAATTTATTTATCTGTGTATTTGTATTATTTGGGAATTTCCAAGTTCATTTGCTGTCTTACTTCAGAAGTTAAATCATCCTTTTAAAACTGTCATAACCATATAGGGTATGATTGGACATAAATGTTCATTTTGCAGTCTTTTCAGATTAAATCCATATTTATAATGGGAGTCTTATTTCAGTGTGGCTGTATTGGGCATATTTAGCTTGATACTCCTCAAAAGCTAGAAGGTCTAATGCTGGACTTGGGGTGTTGTTGTTGTTTGTGTATTGCAGGAGCTTTATTGCAGAAATGACCATTCATGTCAAACAGCTGGGCAGAAGTGAGTATTTGTGTTACTGAGGGCATGATTTGTGCAGACTCAACTGGAGGGTGTTTCATTTGCTGCTTCACACTTGCTGGATATCATAAAACAGCATCAAAGAATTGGCTGGTCATCTCAAATCATCTTGGTTGGTGTCCCCTCTGTTTCTGGCATTCCTTTAAGAAGTGATCGTCTTTGTTCCTAGTCAGGGAGATGGCCCTTTTCCCACTAAGGTGCTTATTGTCCTGGTAGAAGAAGCCCCATAGATGCTGCGAGCTGCATGAAAGTGATTGAGAACACTGGAGTAGAAGCATTGCATGCAGATGACCTGTTCAGAAACGTGTGCTCCAGCAATATACACTTCAGCTATTCTCGAATGCTGAGTCTTCCCCAGAGGGTTAAGAGCTATTTTCAGTGTGTCTTAGGTCGTGTTCAGACAGCTCTTTAGAGCCGTGCCGGGCACGAGTGCCTGGCAGATTTAAAGGGCATGTCCACACAGCAACATCTGGGAAACGTGCCACTTCCATGATCAGCCTGTGGATCCCTGCCAGGGAGCTGTACTTAAATGATAGTGGTGACCGTCTGGTCCAAAGCTTGCCGACAGGCCGATGCCAGACTTTCCGCTATCTGGTTCTTCTATTGTGCAATCAGCCTGTTGAGATGATCTGACTCCAGACCATCCTGAACGGCTGCCATTTAAAAAAATTCTTAGTGATGCACGCATAACCACTTAAACATGCGATGGCTGCAGAGCTCTGGTCAAACAATCCGGACAGTTTCATGTTTATGAAGGTCCCGTGAAATTTATGAACTGTGTTAATTGAAATGGTACCTAGAGGAAGGTACTGCTGGTGGTGCTTTTACCATTTAAGTCTGCGCATGTGTGGGAAAAAAAGACAGTGAGGCACATATGCGCATGCACAAACAGATTTTTTTTTTAAAAAACCCAACCGCATGGCTCCTTAAGGTGGATGCTGTCTAGACAATCCACTGCGGAGTCTGTGCGCGGTAAGGCAATTCGTGGGGGAGCTGTCTGGTCATGCAACACTGGATAAAAAAGATCTAGATCAAATCAGAGCTGGGCTAATGGCGGGATTAGCTGCCTGTCTGAACGGGACCTTACTTATTTTAGCCTCAACCTGTTTGATCTCATCCTCCCTCTAAAGAGCTTAGGCGGGGGTACATGGCTCTCCCTCTTGCATGTTTATTCTCACAGCAAACCTGTGAAGTAGGTTAGGGACCTCCATGTTCAGAGGCATTGTATTTTTGGATGACAGTTTTTTGGGGGGTTAGGATGGCTTTGGTCTGTGTGCCCTTTTTGGGGCATCTGGTCAGTCACTTGGGGGAACAGGATGCTGAACCAGACACACTTTTGGTGTGACTGAGGAGGCCTGTTCTTAAAAGGAGTATTGAGAGAGAGAGGCCAGTATGGGTTCTCTGACAACATGCTGGTGTGGGTTCCCTGACATGATCCCCTGGTTTGTATTATGCAGCTTTGATGGGCTGTGTGGCCCAAGTGTGTACAGCAGTGTGTGGGGTAAAAAGCTTACGGTCAGATTCAGAATTTGCTGTCTTAAGATTGTAGGTGTGAGCGGAGAAGCATCAGGGTGATTCAGCCATATCCTTCTGTCCACTGTCTCTGATCATTCATAGGTCTGTTTTTCTGTGGGTCTCTGAACTTTACCCACCAGAGAAGAACCTACATTTTGCTTACATGGTCACTTATCCTTACTGGGTAGGCGTCTAAATTTACTTAACCCTTCAAGACCTCCACCAGAGCACCAGCTGCCTGCTCTGCAGGGCTGCATGCAGCTGCTCAGGGTTGCAGAAAATTCCATGAGACCCTCGTTGAAGGTGCTGGCAGTAGCAGTCATACTTTGGCCAGTAGGCAGAAGATGGCTTCACTGGCCTTAGTGTGCTCTGCCTCCAGGTGTGTGTCACCGCTCTTCACCTCACGCACACGTGCTTTACACACCTCAAGTCCCTAGCCTTATAGCCTCTTGTTGGATGACGTACTTAATCCAGCCTTTTACTCTGCCCTTTTGTTGTTTAAATCAGGATTTGAATGGCTGATGCCTCTGTCATGACCCCTTGCGGGTTGCCACCTTCTGCCGCCACCACCCTGAACTTAGGGTCTCTTGAGAAGGCCCAGGGTAAGCCCAGCCAAATGCCCCCTTTTAACCAAGAAACATAGGCGTGATGACCAGGCAGAGAACAATTAAACAAAAAGGGGTTATTAATACAGTACTGGGCAGGGAAAACGAGACAAGGTGCATTAAAATCAATAACAGTGTTTAAAGGCAAAATAACTGAATCTAACACGACTAACTATTTCACTTAACTGTTTACTACTTCAAGGCCCATTGTCCTTATACCAGGCTTGTGCCTGCACTCACTCTGTCCCAAGTGAGGGATCTTTCTCCCAGACCGGACTGTCCCTTCAGCTTGACTCTGTGTGAGGGAAGGCCGCAGAAGAGAAAAGAATGCCATTTTACATTTCACACAGCTAAAGTTCAGTCTCCTCACACATTCCCCAAACTCCCATTGGCTACTGCCGCCGCTAAGCATCATAGGAATTGTAGGCTGTCAGCTCTTTACCCCCCCACAGGTCTCTTCTGTGCCTTGGCCGCACTAGGCCTGTCTCCCCAAGCAGGCACAGATCATGACAGCCGCTGAACCAGGTGACTGATTGTATAAGGCCCTGAGCAGGACAGCGCAAACTTGGCTTAGATGCTCAGCATGCCTCCCTCGTTCTGCAATCTAGTTATAAAGGAATTAGGCTGTGCCACACTGGTGAAATGTCAGGTTCCCAGTTTTCACTCGTGGTGGTTGTCGTTGCTTTTAATCCTTAAAAAAAAAGAGAGAGAGAAGAGAACCAGACCTTCTTTGCCTTGCGACCCTCATCCTAAGTACTTCTGTTGCAGGAATCTTTGCTCGTGAGCATGGATCAAACAAAAAGCTGGCAGCACAGTCCTGTGCTCTGTCTTTGGTCCGGCAGCTCTACCACCTGAACATCATTGAGCCTTACTCTGGGCAGACCAAGAAGAAGGAAGGTGAATCGGTGAGTCTACTGGGCAATGCCCTCTCAGTGTTCCTTTTCATATATAGTATGTATGCTGAAGTCCCCTTCTAAAGCTGTGGAAGTGGCTAACTATCACTGCATCCTGTGGTATATAGGTATTTAGGTTAAGGTTGCCAGCTGCAGGTTGGGAAATACCTGGAGATTTTGGGGGTGGAGCCTGAGGAGGGTGGGGTTTGGGGTGGGGTGGGATGTAAGCCAGCAAGGTGCTGTTTGTGCTCTTATGAATAAGAAATTCATAAGTGTTAAATGAATGGACAATAACGTCAAGTGTATGAGAGGACTTATGATGCTGAGTATGCAGAAAAACACAGGCCAACTGCAGACAAACGCTATCCTATGCCAGGAAACGACAGTCCAGCAGAAGCCCACTGTTGTCATCTCCCAGAAGCCTCTCTGAGTACAAAAGCCATCTTGGGACGCTGGTTCATCTCATGCTTACAGAGACTTGTCCAAACATGTCCCCACCAAGTCGCAGGACACAGTTTCCTCCCCCTCCAACAGACATTGTTCTAGCTAAATAAAGGCTTAATTGCCCACTTCACATGGACTACAGATGCAGCCATTGGACATTCAGTTTCGGCCGGGTCAAGAGTTTAATTCCTTAAGCAGAGAACAATGGCCTCACCTATGACTCATCTTCCCCCAGGTCCAGGTGTCTCCAGATGTGATTAGGTCATCCTTTCTCATTGTCCACTCCCATCCTATACCTTATTGGTTAGAACTTTAGAGGCGGATCAGCCCAGAGGAGGTGGCTTGCCAAGCCAGCCCCCAGAGATGCCCCCCTTAAGAGCAGTCTCCCCAGCTTCTTTTAGTTAGTTCTCTTGCTATCTCCCTCCTATTTCGTTCCCAACCTCCCTCCTGCACCACTAGGGCCCGCCATGTGCTTCTGCTGGTTCAGAGCATGTGATCCTTTTCCCCCCTTCCCAAAAACACCCTCCATTCTTCTAGCAGGACGGAAACCAGACTTCTGGATAGGCAAATATCACCCTGACGGATACCATCGATATTCCTGCTCATGCAACCATCTTCTTAATTCTATCTTACTTTTTAGGCCTGTATAACTGCATGTATGATTTTTGCAACATCTGAATGAATCACTCGTATTATTATTGAGTAAACGAAAGACTCTTTTTAACCTTGATTCGAGTCTCCGTGTCTGTTCTTGGGAGGTCTGAGAGAGGCCCAGCCTCTATACATAGGTGCTGTTCCGTTATTGCTGACTGCTGATTGTTTAGAGCTAATATTCCCCCAATACTGATAACAGAATAAAGCAGTCAGGCTAACAGGGACTTCAATGGTATAATGCCATAGAGTCCACCTTCCAGGTTTTCTCCAGGTGAACTGATTCCTGTCGCCTGGAGAGCGGTTGTAATCCCAGAGGATCTCCAGCTACCACCTGGAGGCTGACAGCCCTAATTTGGGCATTTATATCCTGCTTCTCTCCCCAGTGGGGACTTACCTCTTATTCGTTTTATCCTCATACCAACCCTGTGAGGGCTGAAAGATTGGCCCGGGGTTATGCAATGCGTGTCTGTGGGAGAACAGGAATTCGAACTGGAGCCTCCCAGATCCTAGCCTGACACTCTTAACCACTACACCGTACAGGCCAGGCTCTTGGTAGTGAGTTCCACAAATTAATCATGCATAATTTGAAAAAAAAATGTTTTCTTTTTTTCTGTCCTGAACCTACTGCCCATCCGCTTTATTGAGTGGCCCAGTGTTTTATAAGGGGGATAAAAAGTTCACCTTCTCCCCACCATGCATAATTTAACCTCTCGTGTCTGTTGGCCCTGCCAGTTGCCATTCCCCCCCCCCCCCAATTAAGAATATTCCATAATTTTCCTTTCTGTGAGTGTATTGCTATGTCAGTGCCTTTTGCGAGCAAGTATTTACTATCTAGGTTTTTGCCCATCTCTGTGTCACTGCCTCGTACGCTAACCCACGTTAATTCTGCAGATAGAGCCCTATCAAGTAAATCTCAGTTCGGATTTGGAAAGTCAGCTGCAAAGTCTTGTAAATGACATGGGTCTTGAAATTGTTCCACCGGTGAGTGTGACACTGTGTGTGGGGGGAAGGCTGTTTTCTCCCTTCTCCTCCTCCCCCCCTTCTTCCTGGTCAGGTTGAGTTTGGTCAGTTTTCACACAGCAACCTGTCGTTTCTCGAACTTCCAGCCTGAAGACCCCAGCTACCCTGCCGTCCTGAACATTGGGAAGCTGGCCCACTTTGAACCCTCCCAAAGGCAGAACCAAGTGGGAGTTGTGCCGTGGTCTCCCCCTCAATCCAACTGGAATCCGTGGACCAGCTGCAACATTGACGAGGGTCCTCTGGCATACGTGAGTCTATCCTTCGCAGAGTCTGACAAACCCTCTTTCTGATTTCTGTTGCATTCCTGTTTGACAGAAGCGTCTTGGGATTTAGTTGTATCAGCTTTCAAGGAATACATTTCTTAAAACTGCTTTTTTCTCCCCCACCCCAGGCCACCCCAGAGCAGATCAGCGTCGACATAAGAGGCAACCTCACGTATCAGCTGGAAAACGATCAGGAATTGCAGAAAGTGAGTCTGAGACTAAATTCTTGGCACGAAGGGTTTTCCTTTGACTGAGCTGCAATTGCTCGGATGGAGTTTGCAACTCTTAATGCTGTGGGACCGCTTGTGTTTCAGCCAGAATGCCTACAGGGTCAGGCCGTCCCAGAACTTAAATACAAAACTTAAATACTAAAAGTAACTAACTGCTCTCTAAATTTGAGGTCTGGTTTGAGTTTGTGGCCCGGGCCCTTTTGGCTCCCCCTCTGACTGGCCCCGGAGACAGCCGGACCATACAAGCCCAACTTCCGTGAGATGTCTTTCCCCTCAGATCTCTGTCGTCGTCCCCCCCTCCCCCCAACGCCATTGTCATGTCCTGGTTGCTGCTCTGTGCACTAGAGACTCTCTTCACTGCCTGGTCGGAGGCAGGTTCTTTGGCCAAGCATTTGACCGGGAGAAGAGAGGCTAAACTTAGGAAGACCTTCCTAGTTTCTGCCTCTTTCAGGGAAGCTTGTAGGTTTCAATATTGTCTGCAAGGGGAGGAGGAAAATCAAAGAACACACTTAGGTCTCCTTATTTCCCCCCTGTCTCAGGAATGGGGGTGGGGTGAGCGAGGCCTGGATAGAGGGAGTTATGTGCAGTAGGGATGGTTTCAACCACTTGACAGGGCCTAGGTTGGTAATCCCTGACCTGGATAGCCCAGACTAGCCTGATCTTGTCAGATCTCAGAAGCTGAGCAGGGTCAGCCCCAGGCCCGCAGCCAGGAATTTCTAAGTCGGGGGGCATTTAAATTTCTCCGGGGGCACTTGGCACTGGCTAATTTAAATAATTTAATTATTCAAAGGCGGGAGGCAGAGCTGAGCCCTGCAGATAAAAAGGGAAAGGGGGGGAGGGGAGAAGAGGAATGGAAGCAAAATCATGGGCTCCGAAGCCAAGGGAGGGATTGGGCAGTGTGGCACTTGCTTGGCCGGCTTGGGAACTGGAGGGATGAAGGCAGTTAGGGCTTGCCTTGCTGGCCAGTGAGCGATGAGAGAGAGAGAGAGCAGAGCAGCAGCATGGGATAATCCAACCCAAGGGGCTTGACTTGCCAGCTGAAGAGAGGCAAGAGAGAGCAGCAGCAGCGTGAGATTGGAGGCAGGGCTTGCCTTGCTGGCTGGCAAAAAACAAGAAAGCAGCGGCGTGGGATAGGGGGGCGGGAGGGCAGGGGACTTGCCTTGCCCAGAGAGAGCAGCAGGCAACAGAGGGCAGCACAAGGCTTGTCGGTGGTGGCGACGAGTGCAAAAGATTTAAAAATTGGAAGTTGGGGGGCCTGGGCTGGGTGGTAAGTTGGGGGGCCTTGGTGGCAAGTCAGGGGAAGCGGGCCCCAAAAGGCTCCAAAGTAGCTACAGGCCTGGTCAGCCCTGGTCAGTATTCAGATGGGAGAACATCGAAGGAAGTCCAGGGTCTCAAAACAGGCAGGCAATGGCAAACCACCTCTGGAAAGTCTCTTGCCTTGGAAACCCTACAGGGTTGCCGTAAGTTGGCTGTGACTTGACGCCACTTTCCACCACCACCACTAGGCTGGTAGTAGTTGCAGGGTATTCGTGACTGAACTGCTTTCTGCCCCAGATTCTTCAGGAGAGGGACACTCTGCCTGTGAAGAAGTTTGAGCAAGAGATCCTGGCAGCCATCCACCAGAATTCCGTCGTCATCATCCGCGGAGCTACTGGTTGTGGCAAGACCACCCAAGTTCCACAGTACATCCTGGATGAACATATCTATAATGGAAAGGCTGCGGAGTGCAACATTGTTGTGACTCAGGTGAAAAGCATATGCCAAGCTGTCTCTGTAGCTTTTACAGGGTATTCAGCAATAACAAGGTCTATTATTAACCAAGCCACGGGATGCTGGATTCTTCCATTTTATATCGTAGGTGCCCCTACTGTGCCTGTGACCTGGATCCGCCACTTGCCTGTGAATGTGTGTAATGACTTACCTGGTTGATGGCTGAGCAATATGGGGAGAGTTTATGCATAGCGATGACCCCTCAGGCTGTCTCCAGGGGGAAAGTTTGTCTTGGTAGTGGTAGACTCGGTTTTATTTGTCTGCTAAGGCGAGCTGAATTCGAGGACAGCAGATCAACTCCTTCCACTCACCCTGCAAGCAGGCCTGTTTGAAGAGGGCAGGATAATGTCCCTTCTGGTGAGGGGAGGCTCCCAATTTTGCTCCTGCCTGCTGTGCTGCACAAAGCTGGTTGTTTGGCTCCTATCGTTTCAGCTTCTGGAAAAGTCTTTTGATTCATTTCTGCCTGTCTTGAACTTGAATAGTCATCTTGGGCAGGAAGCACTTTAGGTCCGGGTCCCCCTGTCCTTGAGAAGCGCTAAACCTGCAGGCAACATGGATGGAGCCGCTAACGTAGCCACTACGTAGATATTTTTTTGAGCTGAAGCATTTGCTTGTATGTCCCATCAGTATCATGGAGTCCAGACAATCAGTTCATTTCCTTAATTCCATGGTGAACAGGGTTTTTGTGGTAGTAAATGCCATCTCTGGAGCAGCATTTCGGGTTTTGAAATGCAAGTATAAAATTTGTAAGCCCTGCCAAGGCTCAGAGTTGGGGAAAAAAGGACTTGCAGAATTGCAGATCAAATCATTGGGCACCTGGCTATCAAGATACTTGGAGACTCCTTCCCCCCACCCCACCCCACCCAATCCTTGATAGAGGAGATATCTCAGTTCCAGCACTACAGCAGACGTGTTGCAAAGGGACTGCTGTTGATGAATCGGTGCAGTTTCCTTATTTCATCTGAAACCCGTTTCTTCCCACAGCCCAGGAGGATCAGTGCCGTTTCTGTGGCAGAACGGGTCGCCTATGAAAGGGCAGAAGAACCTGGGAACAGTTGTGGCTACAGCGTCCGATTTGAATCGGTGCTCCCCCGCCCCCACGCCAGTGTGATGTTCTGCACTGTCGGTGTGTACTGCTTCTCTGCTTTGTGACTTCTAGGGTAGGATGGGAGAGAATCGAGCTAAACAACAACCACAAGCAGCAGCCTCCCCACAAGTGGTGTTACCCTGGCTGTGGAGAGTGTGAAAAGTACTGGCAGCAGTGGACACTTTCGTTTTCTGGATGTCCTTTATCTGGAAGCCTTTAACACTAGCATGAAAGTGTTTCCTCCGGTGTTCAGTCTCTGGGCTCTTTAAAATGAGATGAGGTGGTGGGTTCTGAATCCATGATAACAGCGAGGAGGAGCTGTGGAGATGTGTTTTTTTTTTTTTTTAATGCTGCTCTCCCTTTTTCCCATTATGGAGAGGAATCAGCAAGAGATTTAGACAGTGGCTATATGCCGTGCGTCATGCATCACCTCCCCAGAGAGCCTTGGTGAAAGGACCACTTGCCTGGTTACCATCTTCCCTAATAGCAGATCTGCTTTTTTAAGGCGTCCTCCTGAGGAAGCTGGAAGCTGGGATCCGTGGAATCAGTCACGTGATCGTGGATGAGATCCATGAGAGAGACATTAATGTGAGTAAGGTTTGAAATGGTCACCATCTTATTCTCCTTGTAGGTTTTGTTATTGTTGTGAGATGTGGAAAAATGTTTTAATTATGCTTCAGTGTGCTCTGCCCACGTGAGGCTGAATCTGGTCAAAAAGATCTGTGTGCATTTGGGGGGGGGGGGGGAGGGAATCCTCCTTCCTTTGACAGACCTGCAGTTCTTCCCTCATTTTGCTCCTGAGGGTCCCCTGTTCAGGAGGCATCTAGGGGTTGCTTTGAGCAGCAGGAGGTGAACAAATTGTGCTTCCGTGCATGGGATTTAAATGGGACCCAAGCCTTCAGGTCTTTGCAGCATCAAAACCAGGTTAGGTTATGTTAAATATTTGTCTCTACTAATCACTGCTGAAGGTCATCTTACAACTGCCAGGATTTAAATTCAATGTTTTCTTTTTGAGAATCATTTATGGAAGGCAGTTCTACAGCTACCCATTGGTAGCCATAATCTTGGACAGCCCAGAAAGACACTTCTCAAGTCTTTCTGTATTCATCTGCTAGGAAGAACCTGGGAGTGCCCAAGGCCTCTATTATTTCCATTACTAATGGTGGCTTGGATGACACTGCTCCTTCGTTGTGGCATGGTTGCTAGGAAGTCAGAGTTGCTGATTTGAGTATTATTTCTGCCAGAAACTAATTGAATGACCTTAGGCAAGCCATGCGTTTTCAGCCCCGGCTGCCTAACCTCCCTCCTCACCATCTTCAGCATGGGGATAATACTAATCTGCCCTACAGGGTTATTGTAAACACACTGGAATTTTTGTGAAATGCTTTGAACTCTCTCGTGTATCATATTCATGTTGCTTATTCTTAATTCAGGTCAGCACCTCACTTGGTTGTGCAGCAACTAAAGCATCATGTAGTGTGTGCTCTAGTCCATAGTTTGTTAAATGTGCTTCTTAGCCTATGAAATTCCCTAGTGTTCTCATCCTTTTTTTAAAAAAAACCCCAAAATTGACCTGTTTCTCTCTACAGACTGACTTCCTGTTGGTAGTTCTGCGGGATGTAGTTCAAACCTACCCTGAAATCCGGGTCATCCTCATGTCCGCCACCATTGATACCAGCATGTTCTGTGAATACTTCTTCAATTGCCCCATCATCGAGGTCTTTGGTAGAACTTACCCTGTTCAAGGTGAGAATGATAGTCCAGTGAAATATTTGGAAAAACAGCTCGGTTTATTCTGTGCAGAATGGAAGGGAGCAGTGTTTGGTTTTCAGGTGTGTCCCGGTGAACAAACCACCATGTCACATTCTGAAATTATTTTTAGTTGTCTTTGTGCAGTGTACGTGACTGTGTTGCAAATGACAAAAATAGAGCCAGAAAGATAGATTTTAAAAAAATACGTTTTGTCTGTGTGTGTAAAAAAAATAAACAGCAGATGGGACAGCTGTTTGCATTGTACTGGGGGTTGCTTTTGTTGTCTTTTCCATTCCATCTTCAGATCTGAAGAAAGCGGGCTGCTGCCCAGGAAATCTGTGAAATCTCTTGAACTGGAACCTCCATTTGACGCTTCGGAGCGGTTAACTTGACAGTTCCTCCAGTAACCAAATGTTACCTGTTGCAGAGTATTTCCTGGAAGACTGCATCCAGATGACAAGGTTCATTCCGCCGCCAAAGGAGAAGAAGAAGAAAGATAAGGACGATGAAGGGGGTGAAGACGACGACGTACGTCATTAGGGATTCCTCCTCCTACTGTGTTTTAATTCCAGCAGCGCTCACAAGAACCAGATATAAGACTACCTATTTTTGCCCTGCCTCTCAGCATAACTGCTCGTAAGGCAGCCTTCAGCACAAGAATATTAACCTAAAATATTTCTATCTTGCCATCAGTCTGGTGGTTCCTGAGGCAGCTGCCATAGCGACAAAACGACAGGAAGTGGGGAAGCTGTGAGCTAGAGCAGAAAGAATAAGAGGCCAAAAATGATAAAATCAACCAGCAATGAAAAGTCTGCCAGTTTTTTAAAAATGTATACCCTGCTTCATTAGCAGAATGTTGCCAAGACAGCTTCCAGCAAGTTTAAAAATACATTAAAGGCTGCAGACCACCCTCACTACCGGGAACCCCGCTTGTATCTTCAGTGTTGGTGATGCATGGTAATATTTTCATCAGTTCACGAGTTCTCTGGAGTCCTTATTCCACTGGGATGATAGGTCAGCCCTTAACGTATGAACTTTTGTGGGTACTTAAGGATGCTTACAGGGGGATGAGCCAAGTGGCTAGATACTGTAAGGTTATAATTTTGGCACCAGATCACATAAAACGTATTCCTGGAAGCAGGGCCAGAAGGGCGCTCTCTGAGAATGGAGCCTGCCAGTGCTGTCCTTTCTGTTCAGGGTATCCATGCCTCTTTCTGCATATCCGACCTCTTGAGAGCATGCTGCAGAAACATCTTTGAGAAGAGGCATTTTAATCTGGTTATGCCTGTCTTCTTTTTTACAGGCCAACTGCAACCTTATCTGTGGGGATGCGTATGGCCCAGAAACAAAACGCTGCATGGCTCAGCTGAATGAAAAGGAAACCCCTTTTGAGCTCATCGAAGCCCTCTTGAAATACATTGAGACTTTGAATGTTCCGGGAGCAGTCCTCGTCTTCTTGCCAGGCTGGAATTTGATATACACCATGCAGAAATACTTGGAGATGAACCCACACTTTGGTACAAACCACTGTCAGCCCTGACTATTCTTCTATTCCTGGGGTGTTCATAAAAGTGATAAAGATCTCCCTGCATGCGAGGAAAGAGTAAATGGCAGCATTTAAAGTGTGAGGGGGGTGCACAGGCACCTTAAGTGCTTACCTCTCTTTATTCTTATTGCAGGAAGCCAGCGGTACAGAATTCTTCCTCTGCACTCCCAGATTCCTCGAGAGGAACAGCGCAGAGTGTTTGATCCGGTGCCTAACGGTATGACCAAGGTAAACCTCTCTATATAATTTGGTAAGGAGGATATTAAATAGTATGGGTAAGCCTGGAATACTTGCATGGGTAAATTTGTCAGAATAGAACTGACATGCCTGTTTGTCTTCACAGGTAATTTTATCCACCAATATTGCAGAGACCAGCATAACCATCAATGATGTGGTCTATGTTATCGACTCCTGCAAGTGAGTTTTTGATGCTGCTTTTTGTTTCGTTCATCTACAAAAGGGGTTTTGTAGTGGTATTGTGTCTATACCCTGCAAGCCAGAAGGCCTAGGGTCAAGCCTGCAGAGCTCTTTGTTCTCTTTTGCAATCATGAAACACCGGGCTAAAATACACTTATTGGCCAGTTGGTCCATCTGCCTCGGTAAACTTCCCTGGGTGGTAGGAATCCTGTGTGCCCAGTGGTCTGCTCATCTTTTCTGACTTTGTAATGGGGACTGGATGTGTGAGCTGTAGAGAACAAACCCACCGTCTTACATTGTGATCACTGAATAGAGAGGCAACATTTTGGTGTTACTGCACACACCGAGCAGGGCAGACTCTGGCAAATACTTGGAAGGGTGGCCTCCACGGAACACCAGGGTCGAGACACAGAGGGAGGTAATATCAAAGCCACCACTCTGAAACGTCTGAGCCCCACTAGGGGTCGCTAGAATTTACCATGACTTCCAGGCTCACAAGCACACACACGCTAAACAAAACAACCCAAAAAAAGAGAGAGAGATTGAGTTCTTCCCTCCATGCTGTAGCTTACAAGATCTCCAGGATTTCCTCTAGCACCACGTCTTGAAACTCAGAAATTGTAACGATTTGAGGCCCATGACCTGTTCTCACGAGGCTACTTTTCAGTATCTGAGGACACGGGAAATGTTTGACCTGCAGTTTTCACTTGGCAGGCAAAAGGTGAAGCTGTTCACTGCTCACAACAACATGACCAACTACGCGACTGTGTGGGCATCGAAAACGAACCTGGAGCAGCGGAAAGGGCGAGCTGGTCGTGTCCGTCCCGGGTTCTGTTTCCATCTTTGCAGCAAAGCTCGCTTTGAAAGGTAGGGTTGTATTCTGCTCTAGAAATAACTGAATAGTTTAACTGGATGAGTGTGTGTGTGTGTTTATTCATGTTGCATAGGGCTTGCATTGAGAAAAACTGCAGCCTGCATTAACAGCCAGCGCTGGTGTCATTAGGTGAAGCTGGAATGCAGCAGCATGAACTTCAACGTAGAACTAATGGTTGGGCCATATCTGCCCTCATTAAGAGAACGGGTGTGCATGAGAGAGAGTGGAATAGACATCTTGACATACAAGTGCTGGCTCACCATACTTCACATTTTGATTCCAAGGATAAGTTGGCTTGTGGGGAGCCTGAGATTGTTTATGTTAATGAAAGTAAGTGCACCAGAGGGCACTCGTTGGGCTACACATAAAGCAACTTGGGCTGCAATCCTAAGAACACTTTCTTGGGAGTAAGCTCCATTCAGTAAAATGGTGCCTACTCTTGAGTAGCCCACTTTTAGGATTGCTCCATGTTGGCAGGAGTAGAGCATTTAGCTGCTGTCATCACCTGTGCAGGTAAACATTGGGTTGGAGCCTGCCAGTCTGTTCCACTCCTGTCAGTAGAAGGATTTGTTGCACTGGCAGAAAGTTCTCTGCACCAAAAGAACATGCTGGCACCAGTGTGACAGAATAGTTGGAATCAGCCCATACAAAATGCAACTTTTTAAATTCTTCCCCCCCACCCCAATGTCTAGGCTTGAGACTCACATGACCCCGGAGATGTTCCGAACACCACTGCATGAAATCGCTTTGAGCATCAAACTGCTACGGCTGGGAGGAATTGGACAGTTCCTGGCCAAAGCTATAGAGCCACCCCCGTTGGATGCAGTGATTGAAGCAGAGCATACGCTAAGAGGTACCTGCCTGACCCTCACCTGCCCTCAGGCATAGAAGGTGTCCTCGGCCACCTTGGTCATTAGTCTGTGTTGATTCTGAACGGCGTAGTTCAGCCTTGCAAATATGTCTGCCGTTTTAAGCATACAGGACTCTTCCCCCACCCCACCCCGTTCACCTGCCTGTTGGTTTCTGTACTGGTAATTTGTGGCCCACATATCTGATAGTAAAGGGGGGGAAAGGAGCATTCATTTAAGGTTTCCTGCCCTGGTCTCCTAGAGGAACATCTTACTCCAGACAGCCAAATTTGCAAGTTAGGATTCTGCTTCTGCTCAGTACTCAACTCTGATCACTTGCTGGTGCTCCTGTTTGTAGTTGACCCTCTCTGTATACTGAGGATCTGATCAGAGTCCTTTGAAAGCTCCTTTAGGAAAGCTGGAATAAATACCAATAAAGTGATTTTCATCTTGTTTACTATTCTGCAACTTTGCTCAATAGCAATAGGAATAATTTTTCCTGCTACCCTAAAGCCAGACTTTAAAACAAGCACCTTCAGAAAAATCCACAGAAGTTGGATTGGAGCCATCTGTGGGTCTGGGTATTCCAGCCCGGCCTCAGGGTCGAGCCGGCCATTTTCTGTCCTTGCTCCTTGACTGGCTTGCTGGATCCAACCCGATGTCCATGATAGTCTGGCATTGTGGTTTGAATGGTGGCCAGTCCAGATTGCCTTAGGGAAGCTTACAAGCTGGGCAAGAGGGTGACAGTCTTTCCCTTGTGTTGCTATCGGTATGATTTTAAACGCTTGTGAGGACAAGTTTAAAAACCACGTGAACACATTTCGCTGACACCATCACGGCTTTTGTTTCAGAGCTGGATGCTTTGGACTCAAACGATGAGTTGACCCCACTTGGGCGAATTTTGGCCAGGCTCCCCATTGAACCTCGCCTTGGGAAGATGATGATAATGGGATGCATTTTCTAGTAAGTGCTGTTTGCAAGGTTAGAAAAATGTGTGAGTAAGTGGAGTCCTGATGGATGTGGGCAGTTCATGGTGGAGATGAGCGTTGTTGTTTTTCTTTAAAGCCAGGAGACCAAATATTTACTCAAAGAAGGAGATGCATGTAGACAGTATTAAAGAGTTAGGAATGTGTTCATTCTTGTTTGTTTATGAGAATAATGAAGGCCAATAGTGGTACGATGCCTCCTATCTCTGCTTCCGATCTCTAACATCCACACTAATGATGCATTCTGCTGTATGCTTTTGAGGATTCAGCTTGTAGTTAATGTATTGAGATTCATTGAAATCAGGCTCTGGAGCCTGGTTCAAAGAGCAGGCGAAAATGGATTTTGTGGTCTCTGTTTCAGTGTGGGAGATGCTGTATGCACCATCTCTGCCGCCACCTGCTTCCCGGAGCCTTTCATCAGTGAAGGGAAAAGGCTTGGCTATGTTCACAGGAATTTTGCCGGAAACCGTTTTTCTGATCACGTGGCCCTGCTTTCGGTCTTCCAGGCCTGGGATGATGCAAGGTAATTTTGGCTGTGGACAGTTGGCATTCCACTTAGCCGTCTCATGGAACGGTTCTATCAGTTGGTTACAAGTCAGCCTTCTTTCCGTTTTGTTTTTCCCTTTTGCAGAATGGGTGGGGAAGATGCTGAGATCCGGTTCTGTGAGCACAAGAGGCTCAACATGGCCACACTGCGAATGACTTGGGAAGCCAAAGTGCAGCTGAAAGATATCCTCGTCAATTCTGGCTTCCCGGAAGGTAAGGTGGCGGGGGGGCGGGGGAGACATGGGCAGTTTTGGTGTTGCTTTTTTTGGAAAATATTTGAGAGGTGGTCCAGTAAATGAATGTTGAAGGTTCAAAGAAGAATTTCTTGCCATAGTTGTGCCCTTACTCAGGAGTGTTTTGCAGGAATGTGACCCTCATTTTGTATTAGAAATACTAACAGTTTTTTTTAAAGCTACAAAATCCAGGAGACTGTGGCTATTTTGATGCAGGAGGCCACTTCCCGCTGTTACATCTTGTGTGGAAGTGGCTGATGACAGGAGGAAGTGTGTGGAAAGCATACAAAAATTTAAGACTTGGCTAGAGCTTCTCGTCTTCCCTCCAGAAATCGTACAAATTCTTCCTTGGTTGCTTCCACCATTTGCCGTCAGAGATTAATTTTGCAATCATCTTAATCCCATTTTTGGACAGAATACCATAAACACACAGTGGGTTTTAAAGATACGCAAGGAGCTGTCTGCATGCACAGAGACAAGCTCTGTCATTTGCTGCCAGGGGAGGTCCCAGCTGCACTAGCTTCCATCTCCTTGTCTGGGGAAAGGGAAAGTAGTATGTCTGTTCATTTCTAAGAGTTTGATCTTAAGAATAATGTAGACATTTAGACTGTTCATTGCAGTCTCCTATATTTAAAGGATGCCAAGCTCTTCAGAAGCAGAGTTGCAAACTGAAAAGACGGGCCTGTAAGGACTAGCTAGACTTTTTAGTTGCTCTGTGCACAGTGCAGAGAAAAGCTAAGTTTCTGTTCTCTTCCCAGACTGTTTGATGACACAGATATTTAACAACACTGGACCAGATAACAATCTGGATGTTGTTATCTCTCTGCTGGCCTTTGGTTTATACCCCAACGTCTGCTTCCACAAGGAGAAGAGGAAGATTCTAACCACTGAGGGGCGCAATGCCCTAATCCACAAATCCTCTGTCAACTGCCCGTTCAGCAGTCAAGACATGAAATACCCGTCTCCATTCTTTGTTTTTGGAGAAAAGGTAGGCAGGCATGAAACAAATGTTGAATCATCTTGTTCCTTTGGAATGTACTTCTCACCCTGGTGTATTTTTTTCTAATGGAAATCTTTTAGTTGAAATGTGCTAGTTTACCAGTCCTGTGTCTGTATCCTTATAGTCAGAAGATCTCATGTGCTATGCAGCAGGGTACCTGAATTGCGTGACCTGCACCCTGGTCCAGTACTATTAAAAACAGCATTCTTTATTATTGGGAAATGACTTCTCAACCTTAGTAGGCTGAGGTCAATTGTCACTCAATTTAGTTGTATTGCGTTACCTTGAAATCAGATTTACAGACATTTTGAAGCCAGGGGAGAAAAAAATTTGTTTGCCAGGTAAAACCAAAATTTATGCAATGATTTCATGTCAAACATAGATTGCTTAACAAAAGAGAATGCATCATTTATAACTTAGCTTATAAAATTGTAGTATTTGGCAAATATGTGGAATTAAAATGGTTTTCTGCAAGAAAAATTGCAAGTATACCCCAAACCTGACAAAGTGTTGCAAACTGCTTAACCCTGTGCTACCAAAGCACATATATCTTGATTTTTGCCATATGAGAGGCAGGAAAAAAATAACAGTTGAAGGTAGAAATCAAAAAGAAAGTGCATTATTTGAACGGAAACACTGTCACTATGAGCAAATTTGTATATTGTAAACATAACATTGAAAATTGGACTCTTTAGTAATATATTATTAAACACATTATAACACATTAATTGTTGCCAAATTTCATTTCAACAACAACAAAAATTTGTATTGCAGTATACATAGGGTTTATCATTATTTAATGCTGTAGATTAGGGGCAGGAGCCATGGCTTACTGGTAGAGAGTTTGCTTGGCAAGCAGAAGGTCCCAGGTCCAATCCCTGGCATGTCCAGTTAAAAGGATACGGTTGTAGGGGATGGGAAAGACCTCATCTGAAATACTAGAGAGCTGCTGCCAGTCGGAGTTGACCATACAGACTTTGATGTACCTATAAGGCAACTTCATGAGTCCATTGTCTTTCACACAAATTTTTATAATACTAATTTTGAGTAAAAACCTTGTCTTTCATTTCACTCACTCCAAAAAACGGGAAAGAAGGGTTTTATTCAGCACTGCAAAATTTCCAAAATTTTTGTTTTTTTCTGGCGCTTCACATCTTTAGCTTCACATCTTTAACTTCACATCTTTAACCTGAGCTGTATAGCATTTCTGCAGTTCTAGTTTGCCAAATACCATGTTTTTATGCCCACAGAAAGCAACATGTGGTTGGTTTCCTAGGATAGCAAACGCAAAGCAGTATATACTCTTATCAGTACTTTGAGACATATCTTGTATGTTTTTGTATGCTGCTTGAATAACTGGGAGTCCAGTATGTGGGTTTTCTCCCCCAGAATGATAAGATCAGATGCATTTTAGGATGGTAGAGTTAAAGTTGCGGGGGGGGGGGGGGAGAAGAGGCTAGTTATTGATAGGGCAGAAATGGGGCCCAGTATTTCAGTGCTGGGAAGGTTTTAGTCTCTGCTATGACCGCAGCATCTAGAAACTTGTTCTTTGAAATGTGAATGCTGCATGTCATGATTTCATGCTATGCACCAGGTCCCGTGCTTGCGTGATGTATATTTGTTCCATTTGCAGATCCGGACACGAGCCATTTCTGCCAAAGCCATGACCTTAGTGAGCCCTTTGCAGCTGCTTCTGTTTGGCTCAAAGAAAGTGGTGTCTGATGGCAGTCTTATTATACTGGATGACTGGTATGGACTTCTGGCTGAGAGCTGAAGTGAAATGCATGAGTGGGTGCTGGGAGGTACAGCAGCTGGCTTCTTGGCTGTATAAGTCAAGATGTGGAAAAACAGAGGAATTTCATCAGAATGTTCTGTGGGGGGAAAGAGTGTTTCACAACTTCCTTCAGTTTAATCAAAGTCTTGTATTGGATGAATCCTAGAGGACCCAATATGAACAAGAGCCACTGTGCAGGAATTGTGAAAATTTTGCCCTTTTTTTGCCTCAATCAAGATTGTAATAATCCTTATCTAGGAAACCCTTCTGCTCTCACTATTTATTTATTTTATTTTATTTTATTCAGTTTATATCTTGCCCTCCCCGCATAGCAGGTTCAGGGTGGGTTAAATCAGATTTGGTAGAAAAATACAACATCATCATTTAATCCGGTGCAAGTTATTGTTAAAAGCAGACATTTGTATTTTCAATAGTACTGGCTGGCCTCTGTTTTAGAGTTTGCTCCAGTTCATTTGCAGCTTAGATCTTAGGCCTAATAACTGACTACATGACCAATATTTATGGCAGTTTTGGTGCGTCAGATATGGCAGTAAGGGAGAAGAATGCAGCAGTTTAAAAAAGTATGTTGCATCTGACGAAGAGAGCTGTGTTTCTTGAAAGCTAATGCTACAATAAAGTTTGTTAGGCCCCGTCCACACTGTCACTTCTGATGCTCATTTCTCCCTATTGCTTCAGGTTCCCCCACCCCCCATATGTTTTGTTCTCTCTAGTAGTCCCAGAGGGAGCAAAACACATGTGGAAAAGGGGGAGGTACCCAAAGCAATAGGGAGAAATGAGCGACAAAAGTGACAGTGTGGACGGGGCCTTAGTCTTAAAGGTGCTACTGGGCTTTTTACTATTTTGCAGCAACAAACTAACATGGCTAACTCCTCTGGATCGATGGCAATATGGAAAACTTAACACACTTCTTGAGGTGTCTTCTTCCTCTTTTCCCGCTAAAAATGCTGGGGATCTCTCAGAACCCTTGCCCTATTACTGTTGCTTTTGAGGACAGTGAATAAGTGTATAGAGTTAAATCCTTCTATTAGCCCAGTCTGAAAAAGTCAGGGTGGTACAACAGATAGGAACCAACAGTTCCCATAATAAAATGGAAATAAAAGTATGGTTTGTGTTGACTTGTAGCTGGCAACTAGAAGTCTTGGTTGCTTTGTGGAATGTCTTCTTCCCCAACTGAGTGATACGTTAATGGCGGATATGTTCCTTCTGAAACTGCCTTCTCCACTTAGGATCAAGTTGTGTATGCCACACAATGCTGCTGCCTGTATTGCTGCCTTGCGAGCGGCAATGGAAGCCCTTGTGGTAGAAGTAACCAAGAACCCAGAAATCATCAGCCAGCTGGACCAGCTGAATGAGCACATGCTGTCTGTCATACGGCAGATCTCCAGACCCACTGCTGCTGGCATCAACCTTACAGCAGGCAGTACAAGGTCAGCACCAGCATGCCTTGCCCAGAAATGTGTATCCCTTGCTGCAGTTGGTATCTGTAAGCATTTTCATTGGCTAGAGCTCAGAAGGCAGATGGGTCTTGCTTATCATTTGGTTGAGAATGCTATATCCCAACTGGAAAGATGAGAAGCCATAAATTACAATTGGGAGATGTGCGTTTTGCAGAATTGGTAGTTGAAAATGATTGTATGATTTATTCATACGGTGGGGAAAATGTGAAATGTTGGTACTAATTATACTATTGTGCCTTACTACTGCATACCGTTTGGTTAAGAGAGGAAGCAAAGTCAGAAGAAATGCCCTGTCTAGATAGAGAACTATGCTAAATATTTGTATTTAACAAATAACCTGAAGGTGAGATGGGTCAGCCTTATGAATTGATACGAAAATGTTCAGGGTGGTAAATAACGCAAAGTGCAGACCTCCATAAGGGCCTTACATGACAGTCCAGGCAATAAAATGGTAAGATTCAAGTGTTAAGGGCAAAGGAATGTATATGGTGAAAGACGTGTACGCTGATGGTTTCCTGATAGCTTGTAATTTCTTAGGAAGGGCTATTTGAAAATATTTCCCCTGACCTGGATAGCCCAGGCAAGCCCGATCTCATCAGATCTCAGAAGCTAAGCAGGGGAGACACTGGCAAACAGTTGGATGGGAGACCATCCTTGGAATACCAGCAGTCGGAAGGTGGGGGCAGGCTTTATTCAGCCACCTCTCTGAATATTCTCTAGGCCCCCAGTTGAGGTCAGTCACCAAAGGTCACCATGACTTCCAGGTGCACGCGCGCACACACACACACATATGAAAAAAACAAAAACAAAATACAGAAAAGATTTCTCCCTATATGCTGCTTCGGGGAAAGGGTAAACACATGTTAGGAGATAAGAAAGGAAGCCCAGAACATTGTGGTAACTCCAGACAGGCCAGGGTATGATGGAGAGCTCAAAAAGGTACAAAAAAGGGTACAGAGTGGGAAGCCTTAAATCTGTGAGACTCCTTTGGGTAGTGAAGGGCGGGGTATAAATCCAATCTCCTCTTCTTGTTAAAGGCTTTAAAACACGAAGGGGTTTTTTTTACATACATAGTTAGAGGGTGGAGGGTACAGGTGTCTGCAGTGACAAGTGGTATAAAGAAAGAAAACTTGTCCTCAGAGCACTGTGTTGTTAAAACTTTTTAAAAGTTCCTTCTGTACTCGTAAGTCACCAGTGTGAAATAATGATTTCTTAACACAAGAGCCATAGTTGTATAGACATTGCACAGAAGTTTGTATATGCATGAATAACGGCTTTAATTTTGTCCCTAGATTTGGTGATGGACCTCGCCCTCCCAAAATGGCCCGATATGACAATGGAGGAGGCTACCGAGGAAGAGGAGGCGGTGGCTACAGGGGTGGCTATGGAGGTGGCTATAACTCTTTTGGAGGAGGAGGAGGAGGATATTCAAGGGGTGGAGGTGGCTATCGGGGGGGAGGAGGAGGTGGTGGTGGTGGTTTTAGGCGACCTGTTGGGGGTTTTCGAGGTGCAGGTGGAGGATTCCAGAGTGGGGGAAATAGAGGAGGTGGGTTCAGAGGAGGGTGGGGTGGTGGTTACTGAAGAAACCAGTAACAAGCACAAAATGATGCATGCTCTTGTTTTCTTCCATAAAATCATTTGTAATGTAGAAGTGTTCCTACTTCTGAGTTTCATTTTGAATTCTGATATGTATGTAAAATATTCTGATTGTTGTAATAGTATTACATGATGTGTTCAGTTCGATCCTAATAAAACCATCTTTTCTTTTTCAAGTCCTGTCCTGGACGATACTTTGATTTTGTTTAGTACTTTGCCTGGAGGCAAACGGAAGGAGTCACAAAGCATATCAAGCATGCAGTAAAATACTGACACTAGAATGTCCAAAGCCGTGTACTCCACTCGAGGGCAAAGAGGTACCACAAGAGGCAAAAGTAGGAACTGATAGCTAATGATCAGGGCAGGTTCCAGGCCAAGGTTTAAATCCCAGAGTAATAGACCGGGTATTTGGACAGCCAATAATCCAGTGGGCACAGCAGCAAAGAGGCACGGACACATAGTTGGTGTCAATCACTGGATTTTTCCACTCACAAGATATCGGTATTCTTGGGCAGGCGGCAAGCTCAGTTTGGAGCCAGGTTCTGGTTACAAGGCTAGAGGCTTAAGTTAAAGAGGAAATGTCTTCGAGTAAAGGAGGATTTGTGCTGGAGATGATCACATTTACTGCACTAAACTCGCTCTGCGACGGGAAATTGAAACCAGTTCAAATTGGATCAGTCTGAACTAAAACATTTTAAATAGGAATTGCAAGTGTGTATACAGTGCTTTATGTGGTGTAGGGGTCAGGCTAAGGCTCATGTTTAAATCCCCACTTGACCATGTCGCTCAGTGGATAACCTTAGTGCGCTCTCTTAGCTTGGGGGAGAATCCTGCATGCTGCTGAACTCCTTGGAGAAAGGGTGAAGTATAAACATGCTTGATGGATACAAATAGGAATGTGAACGCAGCAGGATCCTTTATTCTGTAACTACTGTAGTGGCTTAAGAGCACAGGGTAACTAGCCTGATTTCCCAGTTAATGGGACAGGTCAGATTTCTCTCTAGCTTGTTCTTTCCTAGTAACAGTGATTTGATTAGGTACGGTTGTACTCCTTTCTGCTTGCTCTCATTCCTTGATAGTTCTGCAGGCCAGAAATTCTGCTTCTTGATGTCAGGTAACTAGCAAATAGGAGGTGGTTCCACATTCTCAAGATGGAGAAGAGAGGAGCAGTAAACCAGCCAATGCAAGCTAAGCCAAAGGCTGAACAAATCACTTCTGTGGAATCTCAATACATTCTGAACAAATTAAATACCCTTTTAATAAACATAATCTATAAACTGCAGAACATTCCCATTATAAACCATAGAAGAACAAAGGCATTTTTGATGTATTGTCTTTATCAGTAGATCCGTCACAAAATTTTATAAATACTACTGTACCACAAGGCCTAATGTATTAAGTGCAGCTAAATGCTACTGACAGATAGTACATCAAAATGTGTTTGGTCTCTTTTGGTTTTTTTAAAAGAATTATCTGTAGTCTTGTTTGGATGATGTTGACTCCTTAGAGTGGAATAGATTTTATTTATATCTTTGCTCCTCAACCCTTTTTGGTTCAGGCTGGAGGGACCAACAAAAATGGATGTTTGATGGCAAGAGAAATATGCCTGTGTGATATGATCCCAAAACTGAGTACTGGAAACTCTAGATCTGGATAGATCTCGTTTTGACTCTGGTCAAGGACGCAAGTCTGGATTCTTCGTTAGAAGACCTTGTTATCACTTAAGATTAAGAAGTGTGTTTGCACACGAAAGCTTATACCTTGAATTAAATTTTCTTGGTCTTAAAGATGCCACTGGACTTAAACTTTGTTCTTTTGTCATCACTAAGGAAGGGATCCATCTCAGTTGTCACATATGAACTGGTTACAAAGGACTCTCAGGAAGCCATATAATGAATTTACTTTTATGAATATGATGTGAATGATTCTCATGGCCTGGATGAAAATGTTGGAGGTTCAGGTAAAGTAGTAAGAGCTGTACTTGAAGAAAATCCTAATGGAGCAGACACCTGTAAGGACAAAACCAGATACCAAAGCAACCTACTAGTTGATAAGGGTCTCATTGGCACAGTGCCAAAGCATCAATTAGCTCTATTTATATCATACAGTAAATGGAAGTTTTATGATGTCCACTATGGAAATTAGGATCTCTCTGCAGGACTGAAGTTCACATACTACTGCAGGCTTTTCAATCAATTGATCCGCCTTGTACAGCCTCACCAGTGTGTCTGGAGATGGGGGTGAACCCCAGCCCCACAGACCCAGCTGCGGAGGGGACTCATGACCCCAGGGGACTCATCTACTGGTAGCAAGGGTCAAGGAAGGCACACTGGTGGCAACTCTGACTGGCATGGAGCTGAAGATGCCGGCCAGGTCAGCTTGGTTGTGGCAGCCAGGCTAGGAGGCGGCAGCTTCCAGCATTGCACCTGGTAGGTGCCTGCAAGCAGGGGCATTTCCTGCCAGAGGAGATGCTTGGTGTGAGTGGCATTGACCCCCCCCCCCTTAGGGAGCAGCAGGTCGCCTGGAACACAGGTAGACAGGTGAGACTGGCGTGAGGGAGGGGTGGTTGGCAGAAGCTAAGGGGACAATGAGAAAACAGCCCCACGGAATGGCATATGACCTACTCAGTGGCCATAGGCCAAGGGAGGGCAACACTGGGGGATAGGTGGTGGGGGTGGTGGCACAGACTGGGGAATAAAAGCAGGTTCCAGGAAACAGTGGCTGACAGCTCCAGGCTGCAAGGGAGTTGTGTCCAATCAGGAGGAACCAGGTGACACAACCCTCTCCCCTCCCATTCAGAGGCCTGAGGAAGTTTGCTCTTGGCAGTAAGCAAGATGGTGGAGTGTAAGCTCCCCTAGGGTGAGCAAGCAGGGCCTCACACTGGGACAAGGATGCCTGTGAAATACCACTCTGTGCCTCTCTGATGTAATGGAACTGTTATGTGCAACCAGTACCTGATCTCTCGTACCCTTTGGGATAAAGTACATCACAAATTTTCTCTGGGCAAGCTTTAATAACTGGTATGGTATGAGCTTTTACAATTATATCTATGAACCTAACCCATCCTTGGATTATCTTTATAAATGCTTTTGGTAACATCCAAAGTAAACTATAGTAGCCGACTGTATATGGGGTTGGGCTGTCTGTGAAGTTGTCAGAAATTTCATTTGATACAACAAAACACGAGGATTTATTGATATTTTTAAAAATGATTATATCAAACCATTACTGCATCAGCTACATTAGCTGTCATTTGTTTATGGGATCATTGTGCTGGTTTTACTCTTTAAAAGCACAGAAGAGAGGCTCCTAAAGAATTAATTATTCCGACTATAAAAACAAACAGTACAGATTTATATATTTCCATTTTGGTTTTTCGTCATATTCTTCAAAGAAACTTTCAGACAAAACATACTTCAACAACTGACATTAGGAAATCTATAGGCAATGTACACCAGAAACTTTTGTTTCCTCTGCTTCAGATACATTTGCATCAGATACAGTTTCTTTCTCAGGACATGACTGAGGTCAGCACAAACAGTAATCGTGTATCTTACATTGTATAGAAAGTGAATTTCTATGTAGATACAAGAGTTTTCTATCCTGTTGTACCATTTGTTGGAGTGGTTTTTTGCCTGGAAGGTTTCTTAGGAATCTGATGAACTGAAAAAAGAATGTAGCTGGGGACTTGGTGATTTTTAACTTTCTATACAGATGGTACTTTTTTATGCTGGTGATACATTTGTTAACACTTCATGGTCCATTTTGTATTTGGCTTCTTTTGCGGACCTGCTCCTGGCTTTGTTGTCCTTTAAAAACCTTAATGATTAGGATCAAAGTCACTTATATAGCCACCTCCACCCACAGTGACCTGCCTGAGAAATCCAGATAGTGGTTTCATGTAGGAACTAACCTCCCTTAGTTGGCCAGGAAGGTTCTGTGTGGCTTTTCAGCAAATGGCCCAGAAGCACGGCACACAATGTCCCTGGGGACATGAGAGCAGCACTATTCCTACAGGCCTTCTGGACTAAGTCAAAAGTGTTTTCAGAAAGCCTTTGAGATGCCATACCACAATCAGTCAACACAGCTCAAAAGCTTTCTGAAACCTATTGCTTTTAGTACCATACTAAACATTTTTCTGCAGAAATAATTTTAGTTTGTACTTATAAGCTTTAGTGTGTATTTTTTATCATTAGCCACCTTAAGGGCCTTTCTAAACTGGAAGATTACATATAAAAGTGCTAAAATAAATACACTAGAACCAGCCTCCCTCCTGCTTGGTTCGGTGGAATTCAGGAGGATCCAGTCTTGTTCTGGAAGCGCCTGAGTTGTTGTGATGAGTGCCTAGGACCGCTTTTGGATCTCCTCCTACCTTTAGGCTGGGGTCAATCTGACCATGTAGTTGGGAATTACAATGTCAATTTAACTAGGAAATTAGGTGTGTGAAAAAAGCAGGTGTTTTGGAGATGAAAATGAGATTTGAAACAAATTACAGAAGTAATCCCCCCCCCCCCCCCCCGGTAAGGAGTTTAATGTCTGGCTTTTGAAAAGTTGTCTTATTGGAGAGCATCAGGTGACTGGCCAGTATCCATCTGAGCCAGAGTACTATCCTAGCTGCCATTCCTTAGTCTATGGATTGTGCAAAAAATCTACCCGGACAGAGGTGAGCATCTGTAAGATACATTACAGCTCCAGTGAGGTTTCTTATTCCTTTCAGTCAGACTCTGGACTTCACCGGTTAGAAGAATAATGCTCTTGAACAGAAATGGCTTGCCACTTGAAGCCTTTGGGTTAAGAGGCAGGTTACCGGAGGGATGAGCAGAAAAGCCCATCTCCTCAAAGCAAGAAACAAATGAGGAAGACAGGTTCAAGCAAACAATCCTTTCCCTTTTTAGTTGGGACCCACAAGAGGGATCAAATCTTTGCTACTCCAGAGCCCAGGGAGTATTGTCCCTTTTTAGTCATTTCCTAGAAGGGGATCTCATTAAGGTCATATCTACCTGTTGGAAGAAACTGAAGACATGCTTTTCCTCCTCCATAGTATGATGGACTGTCTGCTAAACAGAGCAAACCTCTGCTTCTCAAGTTCCTTAGAGGAAGATATACACTGGTAACTAATTAAGAAGAATTAGCCTTGCCTCCAGATGCTGCTTCTGAACAAGAAATTTCCAACTGTATAGCAATAACTTTCTTGGGGGTAGGGTGATTGTCCCTGTGGGCAGCATGGCATCAGCTTCTCTGAGAAACTGCCATAACATGTTGGGGCATTCTGTTCTGTAGCTGGACTGGCGGGGGGAGGCACAATGTCCTACTTTGTGGAAGGAAATTCTTTCACTTGCAGAAATGCTCCAATGGATCCAAGCCACTGTCATACTTAGTAAAGTCTTACAGTCAGTCGGCTTGGAAGGGTGTATCTCTGCTTAGGACTGCACTGTTAGTCTTGAAGACTACCCATGGTACAGTAAAAATGGACTTGAGAAGAAAAGTCTGTTGATGCATCAATAAATCTGTAGGGTTTTTTCCCAAGTTTATGCCTAACCCTTAACATCGCTTTCCCCACAATAGGACTAGCTGGAATAAAGGATTTAAAAAAAATAATGCCTTACTGAAAAAGCAAAATCTATACATTTTATTGTAAACTTTTGATCTATATGGCTATCTCCTCTTAGCTTTAGCACCTGCTGTAGAGGACTAGCAGTACAATCTTAAGCAGCATTACACCCTTCTAAGTCCACTGAAGTCAATGGACTGAAAAAGGTTTATCTCTGTTTAGAGTTTCAATGTAGACATGCTGTCTGTGCTTAGTGATGGAATGGTCTCTCAACTCTTATATGGTACTTATGGCATTCTGTGATTTAACACACCACCCACAGCAGAACTTTTTAGTGATGCCTTTTACTGAAGCATATTTCCTTTGTACTATAGCAAGGAGTGGCTGAAACTTCCAAGCATACAGGCTCAGTTAACTATACCAATGTCTTTAGTAGTCTCTTCCAGCACATTTTTGTTTATCTCAAGGTTCAATTCCTGCATTAGTTTGGAAACAGAATCTTCTCCATCTCCTCCTGCAGCGCATTCCACTATTCCTTCCGCTGTAGCACAGAGCTGATCGGAAGGCTTAATAATGGTCACTGCATGGCCATTATTACTGTAAATATGATTGTTCTTCATCCTTAGTTTGGGAGCAGGAAGGACCTGTAAAGGAATCAGAATATTTTCGTAACACCTTTGATTGTTTTCAGCTGATACAAATGGTCTAGTTAGACTTCAAAAACCATCTTCCCAGCCTCTCTTCTATAATATGATTTACACAAATGCCACAATATAGCAACCCATTTCCTACAAAGATTTTTACCTTAACGTTTATTCCACCAAAGCTACCACGTGAACCATTGCTGGTCCTGAAGTTACTGCAGTGGTGAATTTTGTTGCCCTCCAAGACAGCTGTGCTTCCAGGATACAATTCAACTCCAGCCCCCTGAATACAAAGGTAAAAATCATAGTTTCATTTTACTGTAATTAACATGAATAATACTATGTATAATATTGTGCCTCACTTTTGAATGAATGCAGGACTGATGCAAAACATTTAGAGCCTATAAGCAACTTAGAGAAGAGCCACACGAAACATGCACAGAGGGAAGTGAGCCACCACAGCCCCACTTGGCTTTGTGCAGCATGAATGCCATCAAATGTTGTTGCCCACCATACCCAACATGGGCTCAGAAATCAAATTTCCTGTTTCCAGTATACTAGAGGATGACTCTAATGTTCTATCCTTGCTTGTAAATGAATAAAAACAACAGGGGGTCATAAGGATACCAGCAGCAGAATTCGGTAATGAGTTTTTCACTGGACTTAAGGCGTAAGGGGATGGGGTGGGGGTGTATTTGAATGCAAACAAAGCCGAAATTATTCACACAAAGAAAATAAACATTTGTGTCTAAAAGTTTTTGCCTGGTACTGAAGCGTTCTATACAATATGGAGGTACCAGGTACAGAGGAGAGGGGAGCTGCACAAGTCAGCTATCACTACAGAACAGACCTGCTCTCTCATGGCCACCCACTTCACGCCAGCAAATCGGAGCATGCTCAAGACTTCTGATGCAGACCTTAATGTTTGCATTGTGAAGGGAGAAGGAAGGCAGTCTTTATGATGCCCAGTTAGATTTAAGGGGCATCCCTGGCCCTCTGAATTGGGGTGGATTTTAAAAAACCGAAACACTTGGGAGAATACACCATTGTGCAGATTTATCAGTTGGCAGCCTTTATCACTGTCCCAGAAGAAAAATGAAGAGCTAAGCTTTATTTTGCAAAACTTTCACTTGTCTCTCTGAGTTAAACCAGATCAAGATTTGTAAAGTATTCTTGCTGCTTCATGCAGGCACGTTAAATTTTCATATATGGAGGTTAGATCCACATCCACTTGAACAAGGGATTTTTCAGTTCAGTAGTATGGACTGCTTAGTGACGTTAAGAGCTGTGTGTACATACACACACACTGCGAACTAGAGCTTTTGGTTAGTTTGGTTCATTAAAGAGTTTTTTTGGTCCCATTTCTGCTTTCTTTTTTAGGGTGCAAGTTGTTTTGTTTTGTTTTTCAGTTACCTTATCTATAAACCACTTTGAGCATTGTGGGAAAGTGGTATACGAATACTGTAAACACTATACAAGGTACTGAACTGGAACAAAGTACCTGTGCTCCTGTAATCTCACTTTTTAAAATGGTCAGAGAAGCCCCAGCAAGCACACAGACTCCGGTTCCTTCACATTTCAGGACACAATTTTCCAGAACTGTGTGTCCAGATTCAACTACTATAATACCATCAACAGTTCCTTGCTGTATCAAAGTAATGTTCATTATTTTTATATTTTGGGCTCTGGAGACTACAAAATTCTCATGGGTAGGGTTTGAAACAATCATTATTTCCTCTGGTCTTCCAACTCCTAAACAAAAAGGGGGGAAAGCCCTCATTAAAACTGACTAAAATGTATTAGTACACATAAAAGGGAGAGGCAAGAGGAGGAAATACAAACTGAAATAAAGGAAATGTATGAATAAATGGCTACGCAACTTTGCTAGGGACTGACAATGAGGTTTTTAAGTATTCCAAAACAGACAACATTTGGGACACTCTATTACGAGATGTTGTAATGAAAACATAGATATGACACAAATCATCTATTTCTTTTCTAACCTTTAAAAGTCATCCTCTATCCCTGTTGAGCTCCCATGGACAGGACCTACTCCAAGAGAGAGCAACCCACCACAAACCACAATAGCCAAAATGTGAGCCTTGCCATGAACAGTCTTTGTCAAGGATTTCCTTTGTTTTCATAATCGATTTATTAAAAATTACAGAAGCTATTTCTAATCTGATAATGATATATGCAAAGAAACAAAGTGTAATAGCAACCTTTAATGGTAATATCTTCAGTTAACATTGAAAGATTTGTGGCTTTATATTCTCCTGGGAAAATAAGCACAGTATCTCCACTGTAACAATAGTCCAAAGCCAAATTTAAGTTATCTTCAACAGCATGATGTGTGTCAATGGATAATTCTTTAACCTGAGACACAATAAAATAAAACAGGAATTATTAATCCTTCAATTAATCTGTCCTTTCTATAGAAAGACTGCTCATTGGTCCCTTTGACTAACAGAATATCAGCAAGTCTGTGCAGTTCAGGATTCGTGGATGGTATTTGAGTTATTTTGGTGCAGATTTTATTCAGGATATTTTTATACCACTTTCCCACTACTATAGCAGGCAGCCATTCCTGGCAGGATACAAATCCAGCAACAGAGTGGTCAACTTTTCCAGACCTGGAACTCACGTTTATGTGGCAGAATGTGACCCACTGAGCTGCATGCATCTGCCAGAGTCACACGACAGCAGTCCTTTAATGTTACGAGTCACATGACAGGGAGAACCAGAGTTATGTCAGCCATTCAGAGCCACTGATTGGCCACTGGGTGAAACAATGCTGGACTGATCTATCAGGGTACCTCTTATGTTCAAAAGACAGGCATTCATTCTATGTGAGCTGGGGTAACATAGTAAGGGACTAAGATATGAATAAGAAAGTCGTCTCTGTGATAAACTCATTTAACTGACCATAAGCAAACCTTTCTTGTCCCCCTGCATTGGCAATTCTCATCTACTTTACAGGACTGAAATACAACAGTGTTCAAAAGAGCTATATTAATTATCAAAATTAATAGGTTGTATAAGAAATCCATTTGTTCCATTCAGGCATACAGAGCAGCACTCAGAAGGGAAAGGTCACAAAGCATCCTTCTGTAATCTTTCTCTATTAGCAAGAGAGTAGACTGCATCTGTTATTAATATCCTACCCAAAGAAACACTGGATTTAAATGAAAATTAAAATACTTAAGAAAACTATGAAAGGAACTCGGCAATAAAACGAACTGTCCAGAAAGATTTTACAATATTTTTTTCTTTAACATCTTTCAAGGAAACTGCTTGTAGTTAGAAGCAGCACCCTCCAAATTAAGTCCAAGCAAATTTCTGTTAAAATGGGCCTCTTACTTTTCTAGCTCCCAGCTCTGAGAAATTAGTGAGGTTTTGTTTGCTTGTTTATAACCAATTTTTGCTGTTCTCATGTGGACTTCTTCCACAAGCCTTGCAAGTTTTGCATATTGTTCTCTCTGTACGGTACACATGTGTGCCTTCTGGTATTAAACTAGACTATTATTTGCATTTGATTGGCTTTAGCATTTCAAAACATAACTCTGTACAAAACTTGGGCACATTCTGTGAGAAACTAAAGTACATGGGGAGACTTCAAATCATTTTTTTTAAACCCAGATAACTGTTGAAACCAGGACCAAGATGAGAAACAATAGAACAGTGATATTGAAACGCTGATCCTCATTCCCTTCATTAGTACTAAAGCATGTAGCCACCTGTGAAGGCAGACAAACAAAGCAAAAGTCCCTACAATGTACACAACAGATGGTATTCCAACTGTTCCAGCTATAAAGCTTCCAGGAGCTGGCAACAGCTACGTCTGTGTTGCACCTAGGGAAGACAGCTCCACGGCTTACAGTCTGAGAGAGGACGAAACAGTCCTAGTTGTCTGGCAGAAGACAAGACGCAGCAGTCATGGAAGGAGTCCCTTGGTGAATTCTGCATGCAGCTTTCACAGCCACAAACACTAGGCCATCCCTGCCCACTCGTGTTGCCTTATGAAATGAAAATTTTCGTACCATTTCCACTGTTGTCGTTTTTGCAACAACGTAAGTTACAGTTTTCCCATTATCTCTGTGTCCTCTCCTACGTCTCAATATTCTTGGGGTCAGAGGTCCATGAGCCCTGAAATTTAAAATGAATTCTGAACTACAATGAATGTTAGACAAAATATTCCGCAGATGTACGTGAAGCAGACTGACATCAAGCAATACTGCATCTGTTTCAGATTTAAACAGTTACAGGCATTTAGGCCAAAACAATCTCCCTATACACAAGAAAAAATACCAGAAATATCTGGCACTGTAAAGCCTTCAAACTGAAAAGTGGACAAAGATGAAGTATTCAGCATTTCTGCTTTTTTTTTTGTCAGACAACTACATTTACAATTGAAACAATACACTGTAGCCCCTAGAAATGTATGACGTAGTTCTTGACTTACAAATGTATGAGGTAGTTCTTGACTTACAATTTGAATTTCAGCTATTTAAGCAATATCCAAAACATAGCTAGTTTTAATTTTAAGGATGACCAAAAACATCTTGGCATCAAAGCTGCCTGAATGCATTCTCACAAACTGGAATTCTAAAGGCGATAGATTCCATATTGTCCTCCCTCCAGTAATTTCCACTATTTCGTTTTAGAGATGTTGCCTCTGTACTTTCAAATATTGTCAGAAAGACAAAAAACATGGAATTGAAGTTATAATGCACATTATTATTATATTATCATCGACTCGACTTAAGTCTACCAGTTGTTATACCTTGGGAGACTGCAGACCTAATGTGGAATTCTGCTGTTCCACAAATAATCCTTTCTAACCCTCGTGGTTTTTGTTGTTCATTCCGCAATGAAGGCGGAATCTACTGAAATGCATTTTATTATATTTGATAATTATGTGGTTTTATTTACCAGTGTGGCTCATCCCTGGATTACTACTAAAAATCGGCACAGCAGTTAGGGTGCATTCCTAGAAGCAGCTGAGTTCAAGCTACCTTTACCTGCAACAGAGGTACTTCCTGTCCCTGCTGCCTTAGATCCTTCAACCAGAGATTCCAGGGAGTATATGCATAGAAATAATTTACCTCGTGACTTGAGCTGTGAGTCCTTTCCCTTCAGCAAACTCCTGCACTGTTTCAAGGAAGCACTGAGATGGAGGAAACTGCACCACTGTTATGGAAACTATCATAAACAACCACTTTTATGAGCTCTTGGATCTCTGAACAGATTCTACTGAATGACCTAATGCTAAACATATTCAGGTAGATTCCCACCAGTTTCAATGGAACTAGCTACCTGATAAGTGATCATTCCACTGAATTTTGTATTCATTCAATAGTTCTAATGGGGAGAATAAAGAAAGCAGGCATGGAAAAACGAATAATGGGACCTAGTGGTCCAGTCCTGTGAGCTGCTGTACAAGACAGCAAGTGTCATAGTAAATGTGCATTTGCTGCTATCAAGCCAGCAGAACTGCACAGAAGGATACAGTACTTTAGGACACATGGAAGGGTTTTCAAGCAGTAATATGTCAAATGAAACTACCTCAGGTGTAGATCTTCCCATATTTTCAATAATCCACACAGCATTATTAGTTCATAGTATTTTTTCCAACATTCAACAACTTCTTCTGCTGTGGGCTCTTCCTTAATATTACTTTGGTAATGAATCAATTCCAAATGCATGCTCTTATACTTCTCCAGGTTTCTTCTAAAACGGTGCGCAAGTGGAGCAGGGATAATCCCATTCTGAATGTCACACCAACTAAGAAGGAATTAAGACAGTTACAAATTCTTTCTTTTGAAATTTTACAGAGGAACACGAAAGTGTAGTTTGCATCAAATGCCAATGAGGTGATAAACGTGTCACAACAGTGTCAGTTCATGATGGAATGCTGCCACAATAGAGAGAGAAAAAAACATTGTAATTTTCTATATTCAGGAAAGGGGGATTAGGAAGAAGTATTTCAACAGCTGATTCTTCAGCTTTAAGAAGTCCGAAGTGAGGACATCCAGCCACGTTTTCTACTTCACTGTGTCACTTGTGAGAATTAGGGCTAAGGAATATACTTACATTTTGATTCTTTCTTCTATCAGTGCAGCATAGGTTTCATTGTTTTCATCATCATCCCATTCTCTCCAAAGGAAGTCATAGTAAAACCTAAAGAAAGCCCAGACTAGCATTACAATCAAATTGTTATTTTATAGTACACAAGTATATGCCAGAACAAAAATCATGGACAGTCTCTTCCATGTAGCTTACAGTCTAGTGAGTATATTATTTAGAAGGCAAAATAAGGAAAAAGCAGTACAAAACTTTATAAAATGCTAGTGGATTCTTACTTTACTGCTACAGATAGACTAACATGGCTACCCATCTTGATCTTTATAAGATGCAATTATTTCAATGTTGCTACAATATATCCCCATGCAGAAAAATTCAGTATATTTATGGATCAACTGTTTTTTGATGTCAACTTTTTACTTGCTCATTCGGATCGATTTACTAAAAAATGCTTTATTAGATAGAAAATATTCTTGTTTTGATCTTTTATCAACCAGATTATCTCTTTGCTAACCATAACCTTTTTTTGGCAGGACTGCATCAGCTAAAATGTATTTTCTTCTTTTATGCCTGATAATCTGTTCTGTTTTCCCTGAATGGCTTGCTTTAGTAAACTGCAAGTGGGGGCCCCACAAGGACTTGTGGGGGACATCTCGCCACCCACTGGCTTTTCTTTCCCTTCCCTGAAAGCCCCAATAGCCTCTCTTCTTTTGTTGCTTCTTTCTAACCCACCAACAAGCTTATCCATCTTTCGTTCTGTCTTCAGCTTTCCCTCCTTCCCTTCCACTGGCAGCCTCTACCCAGGAGGATGGGGAACCCACAAGGACTAGCACAGGGTACTTCCTTTTCCGCTGCATCCCCTTTCCCATGCTATTTCCTCTTTCCCTCCTCCTGGCAACCCTCACATCATCTTTCCTTGCTTCCTTTGCTCCTTCCCAACAACCAACTTTTACCTGCCCCCTCCATCTTCAGCTGCATTTGTTAATTCTTAATTCATTTACTTCATTTACACCCCACTTTTAAACAAAGTAGTTTACATCAGTATCCTCTCAATTTTATCTTCACAACAACCCTGTGAGATAGATTAGGCTGACAGTGTGTGACTGAACCAAAGTTACTCAATGAGCTTCTATGGTTGAGTGGGAATTTGAGCCTGGGTCTCCCTGATCCTCTAATAGCTACACCATACTGGCTTTCCTGGAGCGGCTGCTATTGAACAGCAGCAAACAGCCAGTCCTGGAAGTTATGCAAGTAGGTTAATAGCAAGTTGCTCAGAACTGCTGGGCCTGGCCCCAATGACTCCTTCCTCAAAGGCCCAATAAACCTTGTAAAGCCCTTCCCCTCCCCTTGCCTTTTACTGACAGAAACCAAGGCTGTGGTCACACGGCACGCGACTTGTGGATAAAATCCTGCTGGGATTTTATCCAATTTGTTTTCTTCTGGGTTGGAATGTTCATATATCCCAACCCCAGCAGCAGTGGGGGGGGGGGGGGAAGCACCCTTCCTGCTCGCGGGAGAGCGCTCTACACCCTCCTCCGCCACTGCCAGCCGCCAGACCTGTCCTAGCTGCCTGGCTCGCCCCGCACTCTGCTCTGGGCCCTGAGCCCTGCTGTCGCCACCTGGTAATTTTTTGGGTTAGAGAATGCGAAGGGGGCGAGGCGGTGGCACCCGGTGGGGTTCAAGGCCGGGAGCGGAGCACGGGGAGTCCCCCACCCTGTTTTTGCACTTGGGCGCTTGAGTGCCCAAGCGCACAAGTGCAAAAACGGGGGGGGGGGGGGACAGGGAGGGACAATCTGAACAGCCCTCTCTTGCAATCAATTGTGAGAGAGGGCTGTTCAGATCGACTTAATCGCGGATTCCTCACGCTAACACCCAGAAAATACTTGTTTTTCCAGGGGTCCTTAAACACGGGAGAAAAGCGGAAGGGTTGCGCGAGTGAGCGAGCTTCGGAGCGGGATCCGTATGAACAGGAGATTAAAAAGCGAGAGGAAACAGCACCAATTCCCATGGTAAAGTCCCGTGTGACCGCACCCCAAGACTAGGAGGCTGGCAGTACTGCTGTGGTTCCCAAGCAATGACCAATGAGGGCATTCATTGCTTAAAGCTATAGGCATTGTTTCTGTTATTGGGGGGGTTCTTAATCCCCCAATGTACTTTTTCAGATTTCAGGTTTTTCTGCAAACTCTATGTTTTCAGTAGAAAAGAGTAAGAGTCCAGTAGCAGTAATTAATTTTTGCATTACTCTTCCCAACTCTGCTTGTGTATGTTTGGCTGACCAATCACTCTAAACACATGAATACTTTATAACACATAAAGTAGTAATACCTGAAAAGATTCCAGAGATTGAAATCAAACAAAGAAATCACATAAAATATAGCCAGAATTTATTATAAGGAAGGCAGTCACTCTTTGATTGGTGGAATAGCAATTGTTCCCCTAGCTCTTCAACTTCTCAAAAGTAGGAGGATCAGTTAAGTGTTTTATGCCAATTTTTTTTTATACAGACAAAACTTAGATGAAATAGCTTACATTTAAAACAAAAATTAGTCTGTTTTTATTGATAAAAGTACAATGTCTGCTGAGAATCTTCTGAAAACTATATTTTATTTAAGTGATATGACCTTCACGTCAAAGTATTTGACATATTTAAGGAACTTGCCATTCCAAAGCAAAAAGCACCAAAGTAATGATAAGACTCAAAGCAAGCCCCCAGGGAAATAATGTTGCTACGTCAGCTATGGCTCCACATGACAATCCAGTGAGACAACACAGATCTGAGATAAAGCACTTCAGTCTTCAGGAATATAAAATTGAAGCAATACTCACAATTTCTGGAGACTGCAAGTTTGTAGTAACAAGACAAAGCATTACAGCCTAAAAGTTTAAATACTTTTTTTTGGGGGGGGGGGGGAGATATAGATCAAAGGCTGCATAGCAAACTCATCAATATGGAAAATCTACTGAGAGAAGACAGAAGTCATTTGGTTTCTAAACTATTGCCTAATAAATGAAGGAGTGCTAAGATACCACAAGTTGTGTTAAAAAGCAGTTCTTTGGGATATACAATACATACTCAAGTATGGCAGTATGTGACATCATTCGGCTCAACTTTCTGAATCAGCATGATATTCCATGATACTTTGGTCAAGATGGTATATCAGTGGCACTTAGGAAGTATATATCACAATCAAGAAGGAAACTGTTGGTTTTGTGCTACTGAGAAGACTGAGTTTTTCATGTGTTGGACCTGCCCTCAGGTTTACCAATTCTGGGAAATAGTTAGTACTGCATTATGAACAGGCGTCAATATGACAAGTCCTCATACTCCAGAGTTTTGTCTTCATTATGTGGCTCCTTTACTGCAGGATAAGCAGTTTATTCATAGCTCACTTTTCTCACTTAAGACCAGGGGTCCTTTCGTAGAAAAAGAGGTGCAGGAGCTCATTAGCATACCTCATTAGCATATGCCACATCCCCTGACATCACCAGAAGTGTGTCAGAAAGGGAATGTCAGTTTCAGCCCCATTATATCCTATGGGCCATTGAAATCAATGGCAAAAACTCATAGGGTATATGAGGGGCTGGAGGAAAGGGGGTTTGAGGGAGAGGCTCCAAACTTGCAGGGTAGCTGCTGGGGCCTCTCTTCGAAATACCCACTAACTTTCAAGAAGACTGGACCACGGGGTCCAATTCTATCGGCCCCCAAACAGAGTGTCCCATCCCCTCCATTGTTCTCTATGGAGGGAAAAAATGTTAACTTTTTTCCTACCATAGAGAACAATGGAGGGAATGGGGGCAACCTGTTTGGGGGCCTGTAGAATTGGACCCCCTGGTCCAATCTTCTTGAAACTTGGTAGGCATTTTGAGGAGAGGCCCTAGCAGCTACCCTGCAAGTTTGGAGCCTCTCCCTCAAACCCCCTCCCCTCTAGTGGCTTTAAAAGTTGCCGCCAAATTTCAGCAACAATTTGGCGGCGAGCTGAATTAGATTAGAGAATCTGATTCAGCCCCTGGCTGCCCTACTGGCCAGTCCTGAGCTGGCGGAGCTTTGCTCCGCCTCGCTCCGGCCCCAACGGACCCCTGCTTAAGACTCAAGGAGGACTTTGTCTTGTACATGTTAATGACTGCCAGCTTGTTTTCTGGAAAGTTTGGAAACTTAAAAGCCATTCCCAGGAAAGATGGATGGCTGGGGAAAGTTATTCTTTTTCATGGTATTTAAACTCATAGCTTTGCAAATATACTATAATATCCTTAAACTGGTAAAAGTTTGGAACGAGGTGATCATTCAGATGGATACTATGTAAATATATTTGATGTTGTATTGATAGTAGATGACTGTTCTTTTGTGAAGGTTTTCTATGTTTGTATGTTGGAAGATTTGTAAGCCACCTTAAGCTCCATATGGAAAAAAGGCAGCTAATAAATGTTTTAAATAAACTTGGGATGATTTTATTGGGTTTTAAATTGTTATTTAAGTATGATCTATTTATTGAGTAACATGCTTTTTAGGAATGTGAGCCACCCTGAGCCTGCATTGCGGGGAGGGCAGGGTATAAGTAGAATAATACAAAATAAATAAATTATCAAGCTTAGACTGCTTAATGCCAAAGACCTCCCTGTTTTCACTTGATTAGCAGCCTGTGAGTGCTGCTGGCCTTTGTGGAAAAGAATCATGGATTACAAAATCACTTAATTGAGCCCACAGAGACCTGTGAAGCTCTTAGAAGAGAAGAAAAGAGAGTTACTTCTGCAGAAACTTCTCAAACAGGACTGGGACCTTATATTTAAAGATGCCAGAAGGAAATGTTCCCGACTTTATGTGGGAATCAAATACCCAGCTGAATTTGAAACCCCACAATATCTCCACAAGCTGATGGTTTCCAAACAGAGGCAGTCATATATGACAGCATGCTGTAACGCACTGCCCACAGCTCAGTTGAAGGGTTGCTTCCTTAGGATGCCTCCAGAACAGCACTTTTGCGACTGTCCCTCGTTGGTGGTCAATTCATTAAAGGATGTCTTTCTCTACTGTCCAAAATATGCTGCAGCAAGGGAGAAATTCCTTGCACAGTGGCTTTTTAAATATTCAAATACTTCAGGGGTTCACAAATTAATATTATTTACAGCAAAACTTGCATAACTGATGTAGCTAAATGCAGCTTTGTTGTTATTTCCAGTTCCTAAATGCACCTTGGTTTATGGCCTATGGCTATTAAGTGAATAAAGTGTAAGTGTAAAAATTTTTTTTTACTAAATAAAATATTATTTATTATTTATCATTATTTAATATTATGTATTATTTATTTATAATTTATTATATTTATAAATTAAATAAAAATTATTTATTTAGTTCGATTTTTATCCCACCCTTCCTGCCAAGGCAGGCTCAGGGTGGCTTACAGTAAAAATTAAAACACCAATGCATTATATGAATTACAAAAAATTATCTTCTACTGTATTTCTTTAACCTAACTGCTGAATGATAATGAAGAATCATCAGGATGTGATGAATGGCTAGGATCTGTTAACTGATCGCCATCAAGTTTGTTATTAAGATTTTATAACTTCAGTAAAGAAACAATTTTGCACAGTATTGACATTTCACTTCAGCCACACGTAATCTTTAAATCAATATTTAGTACTCATAACAATAAATCCCTTTTTGGCATATTAACTGTGGAATATCAAATTTGAGAAATATGTACCTCACAGTTTCCAAAGCCATGGCTATATCAACTACTACTATATCCTGCCCTTCAACAGGGTAGACTTCCAGAAGAGGCACACAATGATCCATTTCCTCCAGAACTTCTTCAACCAATTGTCTCGGAATATTTGCAATATTGGAAGAAAATGGTTCAGCTACAGCTACAGAAACTTTGAAATTAGCAGAGGGATCCTGTGGTGGTTTGCAAGTAACCTAAAAAAATTACAGGGGGGGGGAAATTAAATGTCACGTTTATGCATATCTTCCCCAAGCTTTTGATGACAGAAAATGGAAGTTTAGTCATACAATTACACATTAAGACTTTAACTCTTTTAAACACACATTACTTCTCCTATACAGCCTAGAGTACACTGCTGTTCGTATGTAGGGAACATGAAGAGTGGAAGGTGTAGTGAGGTGACAGCAGATACAGAATGAAATTAATCAATGTAAAAAGGAACAAGAGAAGTAAAGAATCCAATAAACCATAAGCAGGACATATTTCATTGCTGACTGTTGCCCCAGGAGGCAACATATACACTGACATCTCCTTTATGAGGGAGAAACGGTCAATATGTAATCAGTCCCAGCAAGTAAGTCAGGCTAGATCACACAGCAAGGCCTCAGAACTACAGAACTCCCAAAGAAATTACATCTTACAGAATTGTGGCAAATTATTATTTACAATAGCTTCTCTGTCTGTATATACATAAAGCATCTAAACAATAGCATCCCTGGTATTATGACATTTACAGAAAAAAAGATTGGGGGGGAAGAGGGTTAAAACCCCAACATTTGTGCATCCACAGACAAACTTCTGGTGACATTTTGAGACACTGCTGAAACCCAAAATGATACCTGATGTTGCAGTAGCAAGCAACTGTGACCACTGGGAGGGGGGCAGAACAGAAGGGGGTGAATGACACCACTTGGTAACTGGATTTAAATTATGGGTGGAAAGGTACCAGCTGGACATTAAGGAATTTTTTTTTAACAGTAAGAGTAGTTCAGCAGTGGAATCAGCTGCCTACAGAGGTGGTGATCTCTCCCTCACTGCCAGTCTTCAAGCAGCAGCTGGATGAACACTTGACAGGGATGCTCTGGGCCATGGGTTTAATCCAGCCCACAGCCCCCCCCCCCCCCAAAGCTCAGGGTTCCCAGCTCCCTCTGCCTTGTCTTTGCCTGCTTCGGCAGTTCTGAGCTTGCACAATTGCAAAGAAAATGCAGACTGGATTTTCCATTAAGGTATCTGCGCCTAGTTAGATTAATCTGGAACTGTTTCTACTGATAGAAACGGTGCTCTGGGACTGGAATGACAGCCCCCAGAGTAGAATGATGGTCCCTAGGAATAAAATCTGTGTTCTGGGACTGGAATGACAGGGCACAGAGTGGAATGACAGCTTCTGGGAGTAACAGCAGCGTTCTGGGAATGGAATTCCACTCTGGGGGTCCTCATTCCAATCCCAGAATGCTTCTGCTACTCCCAGGGACTGTCATTTCACTCTGGTGGCTGTCATTCTAGTTCCAGAGTAGTCCATCCGGGTCCAGAGACCTTAATGGAAAATCCATCCCGCACTTTCTTTGCAACTTTGTGTTGCAATGTATTTAAATAGAGTGGAGATCAAGTAGTTTTACTTTCCAGTGTTTGTATGCTAGCTGAAGCTGTTGCTTGCTGGAGTTGTCTCCTTGCAAATAAATGGTTGATGTTTTGAGCCAGCTTGTCTCTGCTGAATGGATCTGAGAATAGGTGCCTAAGTGAGTACTCTAACCTGGGAACCCACAGCCAAAGGGGGACATTACACTGGAGAGTCACTGCCACTCTGAGTAGACCGGGGGGGGGGGGGGGAGAAGCTTGCAATGCCCAGCCATTTCATGTTTTCCTAGGCTCAGAGCATTTAATATTTTTAGTTTATATTTTTAGTTTCTGCTGTGATCTTTGTGCTTTTTTTGATGTTTTATTTTAAAAACTGCATTGCCAAATCCCACTATTCCCCTACCTTTCCATTTTAGGCAGGCATCTTTTTTTGGGGGGGGGAAGGTTTGGGAGGTGTCAGTTATCAAAGACTGTTAAATAAAACATGGCAAGAATTTTAAGCATGTCTATATTTTAAGTAAAAAAATAATATCTTTGTGTTTGTCCGTATCCTTTATAAAATTTATATCTCCGCTACCTGGGTTTACATTTAATGACATGCATGGCCTGGCCCAACAAATTCCCATTTTGGCTACATTAGCGGGGGGGTGGCCTAATACGCAAAGGAGCTCCTGTTACAAAATGAGCGCTGCACCTCAGTAAACTGACAGGGCCTTGCTCTGTGTCTATGCGCTTATCTACGGAAAGGGAGGAACGTATGTCAAGACACTTTAAGACATACAGGGATCAGGGCATTTAGTGCTATAAAGGACCAGAATCAGAGCTATAAAATATTTTACTGTATGTTTATAGAATACTGCCTTACTGATTTTTAGTGTGAACATGGATGTATTTTTCGCTTATTGTGAGTTACTAGGAAAGTTCAGGAAAAAAATGGATAAAGGTAGGCCTCAGCCTTCTTTTAATGAATTTTCTTTTAATGAATTTTCAGACCAAACAACTGGGATAAAGTTACAAAATGGAGAAGTCAATGGGTGGAGGTTTAGCTGCTACAAGGCTGCATCTCAGACTCAAAACAGCAGGTCTATAGAAGTTTTCTAGAAAGGCTCGTAACAATTCCTGATTGATATTAGTATTCAGGCTTTTAGCCACTAGTGACTAGCAAAACAGCCTTTACAACTAACACAAACTTACTTAAGATGAAGTAGTAAAGACAGATGAAGTTACCTCCACAAGCACACCAACATACGGTACAGAAACTTCTTCAGAATTGACAAAAAAAAGTTCTGGATTGGTCTTCCAGACTCCAAGCCACTTCTCTTTCATCTTCAGCTTCTCCAAAAGGTATTTACCAATAGCCTCGTTGGAATCTTCTGCCTTTCACATGATAGAAGGTAAAATGTACAGCACATCATTTTAATCGCTCCTCTTTTTAAGCATTAGAAATGTGGTTGGCTAGTTTCAAAAACTAAGAACAAAACATTATCTTGCATTATTCATCTGGACAACATCTGACCTTCTACAACACATCATGAGCTCAATTTAAGTAATAATCTATTAGTACCACTGAGAAGCCAAGTAGAAACAAGAGGGAAAGAAAAAACTCTACCATCATACAATGATGAACTTTCAGATAGGGACAAAATCCTTTTTGAATCTGTCCTTTTCTCAATAGGTCTCCAAAATATTGCCCAGATATTACTACTTAAACTGCACCTACCCTCAGTCTTCTAAATCAAGCATTGCTTTATATTTCTTTCATCATCATTCTTTAGCACCATTCCCCCTATGAACTGTATATACAAGAGTTTAACAGAAAATATACACCATGATTGTGTAATAAAATACTATATGATGTATACAGAGAGCACGATTCAATTATGTGAAGCTGGCTGGCCTTTTTAAACTATCAGGTAGTGGATATCTGCAAGTTTAACATTTGAAAAATAGATCTCAAAACAAAAACAAGGAGAAAGGTAAGTCTAGCCCTTACAGATTAAAAACAAAACAATAGACAAACAACTAAACCCAAGTCAACAAAATGGAACAATATTAACATGTTAGACAACTCACATGCATATATAACAGCACAACAAATATGTGCTATTATAAACATTTATCAAACTGCCAGGAGCCATAAATCAATAATATATACATTTAATCACAATGTAAGAAAGCCTTCACTCATATTTCCAAAAACCGAGTAATTTTTGTTCAGAGTCCCACAGCCTAATGCAGTGCTTCATCAGTTCTGTAAGCAATTACTGTTTTCATTCATCTTTTCCAGAAAAATCTGTATATTAAGGTAGTTTAATTGTGATGGTTGAGGATAAATTACGAAGCTGCCAAGTCCTGTAACATGGCTTGTTACAGATTATCAATGCTTGTGAATTTGTGATTAAGGCACTTTTTACAAACTGGTTGCTGAAGCCATCTTCTGTATGAAGATGTACCGGTCACATGACTTCAGAAACAAGTTCATTCTTCAACCTGATTTTCCCTGGGAGTTTTCCACACCCACATGTACAACCTGTAAGTTGGGAATTTGCTCTCTGGATGTGCCCTTGGCTGTTTTTAATACACTTCTCTTTCATCTTCAGCTTACCTTATTTGCTTCCCCCTCATCTTAACATTTTATACATAGTAACTGCTACTTAAAGCCAGCTCTCACAGTTCACTGATGAAATTAACACACACCAGAAATGCAAACACAATTCAAGATTTCCAACAAATATTTCAGTACGTGGTTTGCAAAATCCCCTTTAAGGATGTACAGCAAGTGTCTTGAACACTGTAAAGTACTATACAAATGCCAAGTATTATCAAATCTGTATTCACATTTACCATGAGATTAGTAAAGCACAGTATTGGGCACAACATTCCTCCATGGTATGGCTAGTCTGAAACCACTGCTTCATAATCTATAACCTATTTTTACAGGAAGGCAGTAAAATTATTGATTCTGGAGGTGCTGAAGAACAGCAAATATACTTTTAGCTTTTCTTTCCCCCATAGACAGATGTGCTTTGTACAAAGAGAAGTAATTTTGTATAACTTTCATTGCATTTTTGGGTTTGGTACTTGCCTAAATTTCTAAGTCCATATCTGATAATCATGAGAATTAAAATTATACTGCTAGATAGCAATGCTTACACTGTGACTGCAATGAGCCCTTTCAGTACCCTATTTGTTTTGTCTCACCAATGAAGTGGATGACTGAACTGTCCATAACTTGTCAATTCAAGAATTTGTTGTAGGATGTATGATTATGCAGAGTACTAGGATAAGGTTGAACAGTGGCACAGGTGTACTGTTGCAACTGTGCGAAGAGCACCCTGTCCAAGGAAATGGGAGACATTTAATTTATAAATGTCTCTTACATTACGTTTAATATATGTACAACTAAGTGTGTAACACAAGCCCTACTTAAGGGTTCAGGCAGTCCTACTACGTCTCCTGAAAGAAAACCCTACTTCTTAATGTTAAGTGTAATGGTGAGTCTGCAGCTGTTCAGAAATGAAGGGAAAGCACTCTGCATATGCTCCAAACATATCCTTCTTTATTAACAAAAAGGCATAATCAAAGAAAGACAAAAGGGAGGATGCCCAAGACCAACTGTATGTACACAGTTGGAGAACTTTGCAAACCAGTTTCTGGAATTCTATTTGACATTGTCCTGAATTGTGGTTTAACTACTGCAAAGCAATATTTCTGCTTGGAGAGCAGCCTGCAAAAGTCCACCTTAGAGATTCCCCCCCACCCCCCGTTTTACCTCCTCTGAAGGACATAATCCTGTAACACATTAAGCTACCTTACATGAAGATCTGTACTGCTGACTCTGGCAACTGCTCTCCAGGGACTCTGGCAGGGTCTTTAACATCATTTCCCACATGATTCTTTTAACCAAAAATGCCTGGGATTGACCTGCATGCCAAACAGATGGGTCTGCCAGTCAGCCTATCATAGGGTTGCCAGCTCTGGGTTGGGAAATACCTGGAGAGTTAAGGGGTGGAGCTTGGGGAGGGCAGGGTTTAGGGAGGGCAGGGACCTCAGCAGGGTACAATGCCATAGAGTCTACCCTCCAAAGCAGCCATTTTCTCCAGGGGAACTGATCTCTGTTGTAACTGTCCAGGCCCCACCTGGAAGTTGGCAGCCCTAGTCTGTCCACTCAAAATGGGGCCACACTGGCAGCTCTAGCAGTCCCCATGATCCAGCCTCTCCAGAGCTGTACTGCAGGTGGATATATCTAGCCTAGATGTGAATAAGAACATAAGAAAAACCAATGTTGGATCAGGCCTATGACCCATCCAGTCCAACATAAGAACATAAGAGAAGCCAGTGTTGGATCAGGCCAATGGCCCATCCTGTCCAACACTCTTGTCACACAGTGGCCAAAAACACCAGATGCCACCAGGAGGTCCACCAGTGGGTCTAGGACACTAGAAGCCCTCCCACTTGGTGCCCCAAGCACCAAGAATACAGAGCATCACTTGAAAGTTCCTATCTATACTTTGTGGCTAATAGCTACTGATGGACCTCTGCTCCATATGTTTATCCAATTCCCTACTGAAGCCGTCCATGCTTGTAATCGCCGCCACCTCCTGTGGCAGTGAATTCCACGTGTTATCCGTTCCAACCCGACTGCTCAGCAATTTCATGGAGTTCTCGTATGGCCCACAAGTTCTTGTATGGTGAGAAAGGGAGAAAAGTACCTCTTTCTTTCCCTGTTCTATCCCATGCATAACCACCCCGCAGCCGTCGCTTCTCCAAGTATCTGAAGGCTCAAAACCCCGGGGGGGGGGGCACACAGAGGAAGGGGCAAACCAGGAGGATTGGATTCTGAACCCAGAGTAGGGATGGCGGCTGTTTTCACATAGAGTAAAATTTGGGCGCGGGGAGAGACTGCGTTATCTGTCTTCTTTCAACGACGTCTCGTCCCCCGAAGCCAGGGAGGAAAGCGGGGGCGCCCCCACCACACCCCACCCCTCTGCCGGGAGGTTCACCTTGCAGCCCTTGAGAATGTCTCCGCAGTACAGCTCCACCTTCTCCCTGCCGGTCAGCGCCCCCAGATGCGACGGGCACTCCAGGGGCAGAGGGCCGGCCTCCTCTTCGCCCCCGTCCTGGCTCAGAGAGCGAAGACGGTGGCGCTGGGAGTTCCGAGTCGAGCCTTCCCCAGTGCTCAAAGCCTGGGCCTCAGCTCCCCGCCGCTCCTCCGCTCGCGCAGCCACGCTCGACGACGCCATGGCTGCCGAGCGCCCCGCACGAGGCCCGTTGGAGGGTGTTTTTACGCGCCCGGCCAGAACTACTTCCGCGAGGGCCGAGCGACAGGCAGCCAATGGGAGAGGCGGTAGGTCGCACCGGGCGTCACAAACGGTCAGCTTTCGCCCTCGAAATGGTCTCGTGTCGGAGGTTGGAGGAGTCTGCTGATCGCCTTCCGCGGCAAGTATAAACGACTGGAACTTTGGTTGAAAGTAGTACCATCGTGGACCGACCCCGGACATGCTATACAGACCCTAAAGTGGGGTTGCCGACCTCCAGGTGGGGCTTGGAGATCTCCCGGAATCACAACCGAGCCCTAGACGGCAGGAGAACATGGCTGCTTCTGAGGGTGGACTCTGTAGCAGTATGCCCTGAAGTCCCTGCCCTCCCCAGGGTCTACCTTCACACACAGGCAAGCACAAGCTCTCTTCATATGTTTCATAGGTGTAGTCTGTGTAAGTTCTTCCGTATGAGGTCTATACACATGGTACTGTGAATGTGTGTAGAACCCATGTTCAGTTTATATATCAGCCCCATATACCCTGTTACTGTGAAAATGTGTATAATCCATATGCAGGGTTCACATGGTTATTTTGTATGACCGCTGGGTAATTCTTAGGTTACGTTTAATATAAGGTAAAAGTTTCCCTTGCTCGGAAGCCAGTTGAGTCTGACTAGTGGGCGGTGCTCATTCCGTTTCCAAGCCAAAGAGCCAGCGCTGTCCAAAGACCTTTTGCATGGTCACGTGGGCCAGTATGACTAACCGCCAAGGCGCATGGAATGCTGTTAATTTTCCCACCAAAGCAGTACCTATTTACTTGCAATTTCTTGCTTTCAAACTGCTAGGTTGGTAGGAGCTGGGGCCAGAGATGGGAGCTCACTCCATCACACGGCACTCGGGTCTCGAACTGCCGAGCTACCAACTTTCTGGTCTGCAACTCAGCATCTTAACCTCTGAGCCACCGTGGCCTTTCATTTAATATATGTACAACTAAATGTGCAATTTAAGCCCCACATCCAGCTACTGGTCTCTGGTCTCAGTTGTAAACTGAACACATGTTGGCTCTTTCAAATTATGCACGTACGTGCAAGATCTGCCCTGTATTGTGTGCTCAGAGATACTAATCCCAGCTGAACTCCCTATCTGTTAAGTGGGGTACAGAGCCTTCCTTTGGGTAGTGTGCCACCGCCTCCTGATTTCTGACCCTCTCCTTTCTCTTGGCCACTGCCAGGAGGCACAGTGCTGTAGGACTACATTTGCATAATGTGAGCCTGCAGCTAGGCCATGGGTAGGAACCACATTTATTGCTCCAGGGACAACTCTAGAGTAAGTACAGTTTCAGGGCTAGGATGCAGACTAAGAAAAGAAAAGGAACACAGGAAGGTTGCTAACTGACTTCCAGCAAGACTTGCGACCATGGCGGACACGCTCCTCCGCATCTGCGGGGAGCGCGATCCGTACCCGGCGGGAAGAAGGGGCTTCGGACTGGTGCCGAGCCCCCAGAGACCCTAGTGAAGGGGCTCTGCCTGGGGTGGCACGAAGGGGATCTCTCCCTGCGGTGGCGATCGAGGGATCGAGGTCCCCTTTCATCACCCCCATAGGTTCCCCCGTCTGTGGGAGCCGTATGGCTAAAAGCGCAAAACCGAGAAGCAGCAGAGAGTGCGAAGCTTTGAAGCTGGAACTTATAGTTACGCACGGAGAAAACGTGAGTCTGAAGTAAAAATAAACAGAACACAGCGGGAAAGGTGGGTGGAGCAAACCCCCCCCCCTCTCGAGACTGGCGTACTTACGGGACTCTTTACGTGGCGTTACTGCATGAAAAAACGTATGTTCGGCTTGCTAGATGGCGGCATCGCTCTTTAGAAGATATGAACTTTAAAAAGATATAAGCGCAGTCGTAGAATTTGCTTCTTTCGTCCATCTTATCTAACTATCAACAAAGAAGCGCAGCCTCAACAATGGCGGGGAAACTGAAACCTTCCCCCAAACTAGGAAGTACAGCTCCGAGTTCAAAGGTTGATACCACAGAGATGAGCACTGTGTTCTCCTCGTTATTGCGACCTCTAGTGGACCAAATGACAGCTCTCAACGTCAAGATGGACAAGATGCAGCTGGACCTGAAGGAGTTGAATAAAACTACAGAGAAGCTGCAGCGAGAACTTCTGGAAGTTAAGACTTCAGTAAAAAATCATGATTCAAGGCTACAAAAAGCGGAGAAAGAAAAGGCCTTCCACTCTGATCAGCTTTTGAAACTACAGATGGAAAGATCGAATTTTTTCCTAAGACTTCAGAATGTACCAGAGGATAAAGGAGAAGACCTTAAAAATCTGTTAAGTGAAGCGCTTGAACCAGTGACGGGCTTAAAAGCAGCGGAAATAAAAAGCGATATGGATATGGTTTACAGAACCTATCCAGACTATACTAAAAAGAAAAGCCTGCCTGGTGAGATTCAGATAAGGGTCTCCAAAAAGTCAACAAGAGATGTGGTGCTTAGGACCACAAATAAAGCGGTTCTGAAGATCAAAGGAAAAGAAGTTAAAGTGATGAAAGATATCCCATTTGAAATAAGGAAAAGAAGGAAAGCCTATGGAAAACTGACATCTTGGCTACAGTCTGAATCTATTATCTACAGGTGGAATGTTCCGGAAGGACTGAGCTTCAGCATCAAAGACAAAAAATACAAGATTGCCTCTGTTCAACAGGCAAAAAGTTTTTTGGAAAAAAGCAAAGAAAAGAAAAAAGAGAGAGACTCAGATGGTTCGCTGGCATCGCAAGAAAGTATGTATGGATTTGATAGCTCAAAAAGCGAAGAAGAAATTTCTGACTCGGAAAAAGGAGCAGCAGCTCCAAAGGTACAAGAAGAGACTGTTAAGACAAGAAGAGGACGAAAGAAGAAATAAGGGCTGAAATGTTTTTTGAAATCGCACTTATATATTATATATAATTTGTATAATTAAGCATTCCTTCAAAAGAACATGTCTGTCAAACAGCTTTTTTATTTTTCATATATCATCAGTAACAATCTTAATTGAATATTAACCGAGGTTTAAAATGCTTCATATGTATTAATGGTAAGGTAATATTAAGCAAATGTTAAAGCACACTCTGTATAAGGTAAATATAGCTTAGAAAAGTAGCGATGTAGTAGTAGAAATAGATAAAATCAATTAAAAAAAAAAAAAAGGAAGGTTGCTAACTTACTTGAGATTGACAAATCTCTTGCCTGCTTGAGATACAAATGGGTGTATGCGTACAGAGGATCCGTTCCTTGGCACATCCAGCCACACATCAAAGGAACATCTCCTTTCAGATTCTGCCCCCCAGATGTTTCAAAAAGGCCTTAGCACATCTGGGCCTCAGGTTCTGGAGCAGAATGCCCATTGGCACCTGCTTAGCCAATAAGGAGGCATTAACCTATCAAAGTGATGCCATCTTTTCACTCCCAGCTGTAAAACCAGACCATCATCCTTCCAAGTAGATATGCATAGGATTGCAGCCCCTTGCCAGATATTTTTGGCTGGTGGGTCAGGGGCCAGGAAGCGGGGCACTTAATTAGATTACCCAACAGCATGTGGGGTGAGGGGTAGCGAAGGAGAGAGAGAGAGAGAAAAGGCATGCCTTCTCTCTCTCTCTCTCTCCTTTCCCAGCCCCCCCACCCCCACAGGGGCAGAGAGGCTGGGGAAGGAAAGGGTAGCTGCCTTGCCCCTTCTGGACAGTTTCACTCCCCTCCACTCCCAGAGTGAAGTTGACCAGAAGTGGCAAGGCAGCTTCCCTTTCCTTCCCCAGCCTCCCTGTCACTGCGAGGGAGAGGTGCACCGTGACCCCTCCAAATGAATACATGAAGCTGCCTACAGTGAATCAGACCTTTGGTCCATCAAGGTCACTATTGTCTACTGAGGCCAGCAGTGGGTCTCCTGGGTCTCAGGGGGAGGTCTTTCAAATCACCTGCTACCTGATGCTTTTATCTGGGGATGCCAGGGAGTGAACCTGGATGCCGAGCAGATGCTGTGCCACTGAGCCATGCCCTCTCTCCAAAGCTGTCCCTCCAAAGCTGCAATTTCTTCCAAGGGAAGTGATCTCTCTTATCTGGAGATCAGGTAGAAAAGAACAAGAGTCTGGTAGCACCTTAAAGACTAACAAAATTTGTGGTAGAGTATGAGCTTTCGTGAGTCACTGCTCACTTCCTCAAATAGTATCTGAAAAAGTGAGCAGTGACTCACGAAAAAGCTCATACCCTACCACAAATATTGTTAGTCTTTAAGGTGCTGCTGGACTTTTTTCTACTGCCACAGTCTACATGCCTACCCATCTTGATCTATCTCCTTGGAGATCAGGTGTAATTCTGGGAGAACTCCAGGTCCCACCTGGAGTTTGGTGACCCTCATTTTCATATCTTATTTTACTACATTTTAATCCCACCTTTCTTTCTAGGATCTGAGGACTTAACTGTATGTTAAACTGTGTATGGACCTGCTTCAAAACTTGCTGTCTCTTGTTCTGCCTAACCTGAAATGACCTCAGGGAGCCAATCTTTACCCCACTGGGAAGCTTACGTGCACTTATCAGCTATACATGTATTGATGGATTACACACAGGTTTCCCCAGTGAGGCAAAGGAGGGCTTCCTGGCCATTTCAGATCAGATCCCCCCCAGAGTGGAGGGAAGGCTAAGCACCCTCTTCCTGTAGTCTTGATCCAAATTGGGCCCCCATGCCCTTGAGAATATCAATTGCAAAAGGGAACATCCATTGCACATCTGTTTAACAGGCCACAGGATGGACCAATAAACTGTGAAATGTGCAGTTAAGCCACGAAGAGTGCTGGTTTGACCTGAGAGTAGCCCTGTGAAGTTGATTGCACTAAGAAATAATTGCTTGCCTAAATATGCTCAGTGTATTTTATACATGAACAAAGATTTAAACCCGGATTTCCCACACCCACGCTTAGTGTGTTAGCCTCATTCTCTTGACCATATTTCCTATCCTGGTGGTCTGGCAAGTTTGGTAGGTTATGTTACTTTCGGATCCAGACTCGTACAATCTGTATGACATTTTGCACAATATCCTACATGGGGCCACTGTTCATATGTTGTTGTTCTTCTTAATTGTCCAAAATAGTTTGACAGCAATTAGTATTGTTTAGATATTTCTTTAGTTGGGCTAATTCCTAGTTAGAACCTTAAATCTAAAGAAACTGGCAGTCATTTCACAATGTTCTGAGAAGTGGAATAACAAAACAGGATAACACCTGCCGTCTCATAGTCTCATCTGGAGGGAATCTTTCAGATGCTATTTGGACTCAGTATGAGAAACTTATGAGCTGCATGTTGTAGTAATGTACCTCATGGGAGCTGTCAGTCATGTGTTTGTCCTTGTAACTGAAAATCCAGATGTTAGACAGCTGGCTCTCTTCTCTCTGAAATAAGAACTAATCACTACTATTGCGTTATGGTTCTGTATTGTTCTGTCCAGAAAGAAATCAGGTGACCCCCAAACCTCACTCCCAACCGCCTGATTTTATTCTTACTGCTATACTCATACAGGACCTGTTCCAGCTTCTGTAAAACTTTTGCAGCTCAACAGTTCTACTGCTGTTTGGTCCTAAAACAAGAGAACAACAAACAGGAGTGGAAGTGGATATTCTTGCTGCTTTTAAAACACTGTATTTTCTTCTAAACCAGTATTGTGTGATAAGGTACTGCCTTTTCTCTGTACTATACTGAAAATTAACTCCACTTGGTGACCTCAAGTTCTTGCTGGAGCTAGGGGACATTATGAAACTGCTGTTCAGAGGATCCTTGGGCTTATTCTAGGTCACATGATCAGTTTACGTAGGATGCTGGCTTGTTGGGCCTGACTTCATGTGAACATTTTAGGACAACTCAACATACTCCAGTTGCTGTGCATTGCAAGAGATCAATATGTTACCTAGAGTAGGCAGTCTCCACTTAGTTTGGGGAATTAGCTTGGAGATGGAGTGAGAGGCGGGTAAATGAGATCTCTACCTATGTATACGGGGATTATTCCTATGAGAACTCTTGAAAATAACCAGGCAGTTTTACAGGAAAGGTTTTTTATTGGAACAATAGAAAACAGGATAAATAAAGCTACACACAGAAGACACGTGCAAGAGCTAATGACGAAAATCAGGGAGAAAAGGGGAAAGCGTTGTGGAGATGAGTGATAATTAACTGTCTTGAAGAGGCCCGTGGAAGCAGCAAAGTCAAAGAGGAAACAGCCAGCATTTCAGGAAGTGAGAGAGGACCCATGTTTAAGTGAGGGTGTGAGGGGGATCCAAGAACATGCACACACTGCTGGGGCAGCAGTGTGACATATTTATAAGGTGAAATGTATCCTGAAGCAAGTTGACTTACCACCAGAGGACAAAGAATTGATAGTTCTACTGGAGGTAGACAAAAGAGGTGGGAGAGGTTTGATGGCCCTACAAGCACTGGACAGAAGGGCTGATAGGGAAGGTGAATAGACTTAAGCATTGATTAATTGACACTTAATGAAGGAATTTTTTTCAAGAAATTCAAATATTTACAGGCCTGAAAGTAAATATTGAGAAATCTAAAATTATTCCCATTTGTATTAAGAGCAACATCATAAAGAAACTACAACATAAACTCCCATATAAATGGAACTTTTCCTCCTGGAGATGCTTGGGTGTTATAATACCAAAGGATCTAAAAGACTTAATATATTGTAATTTTCATGATTTAGTTCAAGAAACAAAGAGGAAGACAAAGCAATGGCAGAAATAGGATTATTCCTGGGCAGATAAATTACACCTCATTAAAAGTTTCATTTTGCCAAAATACCATTTTTTATTTAGAGCTATTCTGGCTTATATTGATAACAATTAACTAAGTGGCAAAAACAATTAACAGAATTTTTTTGAAATTTTAGAAAACCGAGAATAGGATTTAATATGTTGAGACGTACAGCTAGGACTGGGGGTTTAGATTTCCCTGATTTAAGACTGTATTATGAGGCAACCCTCCTTTCAAATATAGTTCGAGTGTTTGCTACATCATCAAACTTAATATGGCAATCAATTGAGGAACTGGAGGACATCTCTTTATCAGAATTATATTGGAATCCTCCTAAAGTTACACAAATTAATGCCATACAAAATGAGTTCCTAAGAAATTCTTTAATTAAGTGGATCAAATTTAAAAATACTTTGCTCCCCAAAATGTCCCAATTTTCAATTTATATTAACCAGGACTGGTTTATTCCTGGTAAAGAGAAAAGCTACTTTGTTCATTGGGAAGAGGCAGGTATACGTCGGCTTAATGATTTTTTGGCGCAAGGTAATTTATGTACAAAGGAAGAGCTAGAAAATAAAGTGGGAGAGCCAATTCCTTGGTTTAGATATTTTCAAATTAATAATGCCCTGCAAAATCTTAGGTTGCAGGAGGTATTTTCTAAACCATTATCAGAATTTGAAATAATTTTTTAAAACCAACAAGGAGAGTTAAAAGGTTTAATCTCTAAGATGTATAAACTATTGGTGAAGCAACGCATAACTGCAGTATTACCTATGCAAAAAAAATGGAATGCAGATTGTAACCAGGTTATTTCAAACCAAACATGGAATATAATCTGGTTGTTGCCTAACAACATATCCAAAGTGTTTAATATCTGTTTTAATACATTCAAAGTAATAAGCAGGTGGAATTTTACCCCCCAAGTTCTTCACTGGATCAACCCCAAAATTCCAGCTAGCTGCTGGAAAAAATGTGGATACTTGGGGGATTATGCCCATTCTTTGTGGTATTGCCCACAAATTCAACCATTCTGGGAAAGCATTTTAGTACAAATTCATTTAATTACCAGACAGACGCTGATCTCATCACTTGAGTCAATTGTACTGGAGTCGGGTTTGATTTCTATTGAAGAAAAGAGGACAAAATTACACGTGTCAATACTTATAGCAGTAGCAAGAATAACGATTGCACAATTTTGGAAAAATGAGAAAGCACCATCTTTATATTGTTGGCAAAATAAACTGTGGGAATATTTTATATATAGCCGTATTGCTGGCGTATCAGGAATAAATGAAACGAAGAGGCAGAACGAGTTTCAAGATACTTGGTTCCCCATTATGTTATTTAACAGAGTGTAAGATAGACCTTAAGAATCCTTTTTATGGAAACCTGTTATATTTTTAAGATGTTAAATATTGTGAAACGGAGTTAAACCGTAATGTAAAGTAGAAATTGTGTATTACTTCCCTCAATACTGTAGTGTTCTCTGGTTACAATTATTATGCTTGTTTTGTTGTTGTTTGTATTTTTGAAAAATAAAAATTTTATTGGAAAGAAAAAAGGGGGGCTGTTCAGCAAAGAAGATGAAGGGAATCCTGAGGGTGGGTGAAATCGTCATAGCATGACCAAAACATTGTCCCATGGAGCACCTGAGGGGTTGTCCAAGAGGTGTGGTCGAGACCCAAGGGTTGCACACAAGCAGAAGTTACACAGAGCTGAAAACCAAAGTCAGAAGCCAGTCCAGCGGTCACACTAGTAGAGAAGAAGCTGCAATGACTTGTTGCTTCCACCTGTGTGTATGGGTGACCCATTGTTCTGAGTCACACATCTCGCCAGGGCAAGGAGGGGGTAGTGACCAGCCAGCCTCTCTGACTTGCACCTGGCAAACTGCTTTCCCAGGCCTCTGCCTGACTGGCGTCCATCTTGGTCTACTTTGGCCCAAGCAGTGCCCTCTACTTAGGGTATTGGAATGATGTGTAGAGGAGTGTTTCTGACTTTTTAACCTATAAACTCTCCCCTAGTGGGAAGAGGAGGTCTGACTGCTCACAAATAGGGGTGCAAAACTTTTCTCATTGAAGAACCTGTCATAAGCTTGGGTGGGGGGGTTGAGATGAGGAAGATCTTCCGAGTTCCATCTTACCTCAGTTTGTCTTCCTCTCCCTGCAAGTACTATAAAGTTTTGGCATGGCAAGAGGCTCATGGTCTTGGACATTGGCCCTTTGGCTCACTTGGTGCCCTTGGAGGAACCAGGTATTGAATCCTGACGAGCCCAAGGTATATGGCCATTTTGTTTGTTAGGTTGGTTTAATTTATGCTGCATTTTAGTTCTTGTAAGCCACTCTGTATTCTTTTGGGAAGAAATTCAGGAAATAAAAGCTCTAAAGAACCCCAAGAGTTGGAAAAAATTGTCTCCCAACAAATGAATATATCATGGGAATGCGTAGTCTGTTTTCAAGGAAAGCTTCACACATGGCAAACCTCTGGACCAGACAGCATTTCCAAGATGTATGCCTGCTGTGCATGGGGGGGGGGGGATGTGACTGGCATGGATTTCCTTCCTAAAAGGTGGGTTGTGTGACCTGGATAACCAGCTGGAGAGGCAGAGCTAGCTAGCTCAAGGAGAAAGTCTTTGACATAGCCAACTTTCCTACTAAGTCCTTTCCTTGTTCTTTTGTCCCTTTCTTAACCGGGAGCCTTGTTCTGGTGCCAGGTTTGGAACTGTGCTTGTAAGCCACTACATTTCAAACTCTACTGAAATGAATGTTACTCACTTTCACATGATGTGCTTAAGGTCAGGGTGTTAAAGAGATCAGCCCAGATGTTGGAACAGAAGTCACATTAATCCCTGGAGATGGGAATGCAACTTCATAACAGGGAGATCAGCTCATCTGGCACTAACTTCAGGACTTTTTGTCTCTTCTTCTGTGCATCTGGGCTGCAAGAATTCTGCCCTCCGGTACAGAACACTTGTTCCATTAAGATCAGCTTTCATGTTAGTGCTAATGGCTAGACTTTTTAAAGCAATAAATATTTTCAGAGTCGGAAAAGCCACAAATGAGAAGATTTAGTTTCTCACCTAAACTTTGGTCCAGGTCTATTCACAAGCATAATGTCAATGGCAACTTGCAGCAAAGTGAGCCTAAGGTTAGCCTGCTTACCTGATCCCTCTAGGCTTGCTTTGACTTAGATGAAAACCTGCTAAGTGAAAACACCTCTTCAGAAACTAGGTCTTCCTCTCTGCAAACTATAAGATATTACTAACTGGTAAAAGAAGGGGAGATGGTATGCTCCTGGAGTTTCAGCAGGAACCAATGAATTACAGACAGAAGGTCTTTTTAAAGCCATAGGTAAAAGTAAAGGTTTCTCTTATCTATTTATTTATTTATTTTTGGGATTTATATCCCGCCTAGCCAGTGTGAGCCAGCGCTAGGCGGCTTACAAGATTCATCAATCTCCATATAAAACACAGCTAAAATATATATCAACAAAGAATCACAAGATTCCACCAAATTTGGCAGCCAACATTACTTTCAGGCACAAAGTACAGCAGATCTCCAGGCCCAGATACCAGAAGCTTTCGCCAATGGTACATTTTGGTGCTTCCGAGGGACCCCCTTCCCCCCAGCAGCGGCTCCTAATTATAAGCCTGGTGGAAGAGCTCTGCTTTACAGGCCCTGCGGAACTGCATAACGGGAGCTCATTCCACCAGTAAGGAGCCGCCACTGAGAAGGGCCTGGTCCTGGTGGTCGTCAGCCTAGCCTCTCTGAGGCTGGGGAGGGTCAGGCGGTGTTGGGTGCCTGATCGCAGTGCTCTCTGGGGTATATACAGGGAAAGGTGGTCCCGTAGGTAGGCAGGCCCCTAACCATACAGGGCTTTAAAGGTTAAAACCAGCACCTTGAACCGGATCCGGTACGCTATAGGCAGCCAGTGCAGTGACCTCAGCACAGGCTGGATGTGGTCTTGCACCAAGAGACCCATCAACAGCCTGGCCACGGCATTCTGCACTAGCTGCAGCCTCCGGAGCTGAGACAAGGGCAGCCCCCTGTAGAGAGCATTACTCTTGCTCGAAAGCCAGTCGAATCCGACTCTAGGGGACGGTAGTCATCTCCGTTTCCAAGCCGAAGAGCCAGTGCTGTCTGAAGACGTTTCCGTGGTCATGTGGCTGGTATGACTAGACACCTAGGTGCACGAAACGCTGTTACCATCCCACCAAAGCGGTACCTATCTATCTACTTGCAATTTCTTGCTTTCAAACTGCTAGGCTGGCAGGAGCTGGGACCGGAGACGGGAGCTCACTCCGTCACGCGGCACTCAGGCCTCGAACTGCCGAACTACCCATCTTCCGGTCTGCAGTTCAGCCTCTTAACCACTGAGCCACCGCATCTATTAGAAGGTTGAAAGTTTGTACAGTCAAATTGATGTGTAATCACAGCAACTGTACGCTTTATACAGATTTACATTTGTGTAGTGTGTAGCATCTAGGAGACCCAGGGTTGAACCCCAGGTTTTGCCGTGAAAGTGCGCTGAGTGACCTTAGGCCAGTCAATCTCTTTCTCAGCTTAGCCCACCTCGCAGGGTTCTTGTGAGATTAAAACGAAGGAGAAGAGTGATGTTAACCAAGTTGGGTCACTGTTGGGGAGGAAAGTGGAGTATAAACAAACATCAAAATATCTCAGGGTGCATCCTAAAGAGAATTACGGTACGCCCTTCTAATCTAATTGACTTCCATGGATTTAGAAGGGTGCAGTTTTCAAGACTGTACTGTTAAGTTCCCTGAACAACATTCCTGGGTCTGCAAGTGGCATTTTGCTAATCAGTTAATGGGGCTGAATAAACCCTAGTAAGGTCAGATGTATGTGACAAGGGCTCCAATTAAACATAAAAATATGAAATTGTACTTTGGAGTATTGTTTATAGCGCAAAGTACAACTACATTGGGACTGCATCTATCACCTTCAGTCCCCCCCCCCACTGCCAGGGATGCCAGCCTCCAGGTGGGACCTGAGGATCCCCAGGAATTACAGTTTATCTCCAGACTACAGAGATCAGTTCCTGTGGAGAAAATGGATGCTTTGGAGGGTGGACTCTGTGGCATTGTACCCCATTGACACCCCTGTCCTCCCAAGGCTCCATTCCCAATTCTCCAGGAGTTTCCCAACCTGAATCTGGCAACCCTAGGTGCTCATCCTCCACCAATGGCCAGAGGGGACCTGGCAATCCCACCCACTGCTAATTCATATGGAAACTAACAGTCTTTTGATACTTTACTCCTGCGCTTTCTCTTTCACCTAGGATTGCCAACCTCCAGATGGTGGCTGGAGATCTCCTGGGATTACTACTGATCTCCAGGAGACAGAGATCAGTTCACCAGGAGAAAATGACCACTTTGGAAGGCAGACCCTGGCTTTATACTTCATTGAAGTCCCTCCCCTCCCCAAACCCCACCCTTCTCAGGCTCCACCCTCCAGAATCTCCAGGTATTTCCCAACCCAGAGCTGGCAACCCCACTTTCACCTCAAAGTCTCCTACACATGAAGATGAAAGACAAATACTGAATGGTTATCACACCACCTTATCTTAACAGCTGGATCAACAGCAAAGTAGTCATTGTGCTGTCAATTGCTAAGTTTCCCTTATTTTGGAGTCATGGGCAGTGTAATCCTTTTCTGGCCTACTCAGAAAGAGGTCCCATTGTGTTCAGAGTTGCTTACTACCAGGTAATAACTTCAGAGAAGTAGTGATTTTAGTCGGTTGCAACAAAGTTAAACAGAAACAGGAGTCCAATGAGACCAACAAAATTAATTCCACCGTAATCTATCCTGAGTCAAAGCTTACTTCATCAGATGTGTGCATATATCCATAGCCAAGGCCATATATTTTTGCATCTGATATAATTTTGCGACCGGGTAAGTGTGCATACTGTAACCACAAAGCTAGGCTATTGCAATGCATTCTGCATGGATCTGCCCTTAAAGTCAACTCAGAAACTCCAGTTGGTAGAGAATGTTGCACCTTGGTTACTATCAGGAGCTAGGTGGAGCATGCATATTGCACCCATTTTGTAGTTCATTCCAATGAATACTGAAAAACTACTGGTCAAGGTACTGGTCAACACCTACAAAGCCCTTTATGGCCTTTCCTGTTATGCTCTGCTGCATGAGTTTTGCTTATCTGAGCAAAGCTAAGGGTGTTACCCTACAAATGGATAAGATAGGTGACTGCCCACATATGTGGGGTTTTTGTGTGTGTGTGTGTGCTTGCATGCCTTGAAGTCATGGCGACTTCTCGTAACCCCTAGTGGGGTTTGGACATTTCAGAGAGGTGGCTTGATTGCCTAGCTCTGCATCCCGAGCCCTGGTATTCCTTGGAGGTTTCCCTTCCATTTACTTGCAAGGGTCGGCTGTGCTTAGCGTCTGAGATCTGAAGAGATCACGCTTGCCTGACCTATCCAGGGCAGGGATACATGTGTATTTTTTATTGTGACTCCTACGTTGTGGAATGGCCTTCCTGAGGAAATCAGGAAAGCCCCATCTTTTCCCAGCATGTGAAAATGGAAATGTTCAGAAGGGCATTTTTATAAAGAAATTAGAACTGTGCTATAACGGAACAGTTCAGGAGGAGGCTTTTATAAAGGAGTAGGATTGTTTACTGTACTTATCACCTTGCATTTACTGCATTGTCTTCTACCTTTGTAATTCATTTTCTGCATTATGGAATCATGTCATGCCTTAGGCAGGTTCATATTTTTCTGCATTGTTGTCCAGTTCTTTAATCCTAGTTGTATTGCATTGTTTGTTAGAGGTGTTGGAGAAGTGACAGCTTGCTGAGAGTCTGGTTAATATAAATACTACTAAAAGAGTTGTTTAGTCCACTAGTACCTTAGGAGAAGCTGGGGTGCATTTGCTAGTTTCCAGAGTTTGTTGAATGTTTTCTCTTGCAGTTCAGCCCACCTCTTGTTGTTTCTTTCTCTGCTGTGAGTTAGTATGTGTTAATGCTTGTGCTCCGAAGGCCTCTTTTCAGCTGCAGAGTGGCCTGCAGCCAGTTATTGTCTTTGTGCAAAATGGTGTTGCAGTAAAAGTCATTGAAAGCAAACCCCAAAATGCGGATTGTGTTGTTTCCCAGACTCCACCAGACTTTTATGCTGTTTGATTGAATTGTTTTCTATATTTTGTAGGCTGCCTTGAGTCACAGTGACAACAGTGAGCTATAATTGAAGGAAATAAGTAGGATTGCCTCCTTAAACGTACAATATTTTGGCCATACAACAGTGTTCTGTTATCTGGGGGGGGGGGAACTGACCCCAATGTCCTTTAAATTGTCATTGTTATTATTTTTTTTAAAAAAATAGCATACAATGGGAGAGGGCAGTGAAAACATGACAGAATAATCCACACATCTATTTTAGAAGTGACTCAAGTTGGGAAGAACACATACATATTTTATATGCTGTTGACCTAAATGCCATCTTTGAGCAACTTGAATTTAGGGGATGTAGACATCTGCCTATAGTAAATTATGTGACAATTTGGGATTGAAGGGAATAGCGGGCCAAGCTAAAAAAAAAATATCCTCCTTCCAGCACTGAAGCCATGGCAAGGGCTGGAGAATTACCAAGAGAGACTCGTTTCTTGTTCCCTGAGTTCCAGGTGCACAAAGCCCTGGGACAGTACTAAGGCCAAAGATTCTCCCCTGTACCCTCCAAAGCAATCACAGAAAGGGGTAGAAGAGTTGAATGCCTCAGCAGTAGGGATGGGCACAAACTGAACTACAAAGGAAATTTTACCCTGTTTGTGGTTTGGAAACTAAAGTATGTGATGGGTCCATAGTCAAAGATGTCCATGAACTTTTAAGGCAGTTCTTGGGTTTCATGCCGGTTCCTGGTCAGAGCAGACTGGGTCTTTAAACCCCTGCTTTCTGATCCAGCAGAAAGCGTAAAAACAGCTGAGCAGCTGGGAGCACCCCTGATGCTCAGCTGTTTCAGTCTTTTCTTGTGTAATCCCTTTAAACGTTAAACTCAGGGACCACAGCTCTTCCAGTGGCAGCAACAAAGCTGGGCCCAGCAGGATGTAGGCTGGCCATGGGGGATGCCCAACCCTTGTGGTTCTCAGGCTGGTCCTTGTGTGGTCCCCAGGCTGGAGCAGCCTCCTTCCCTGTCGGCACCCATGTCGTGGCCCTGTTGCCACTGCGCAGCTTGCCACAGCCATCTCCTCCACCAGCCTCCTCAGCTGGCTGCCCCTTCTCTGCTGCCAGCCTTTTCCTCCACCGGCCTCCTGGGTGAGTTCCTGATGGGAGGTCGGGGAGCATCCTCAGGCAATGGGGGGGAGGGGGGGTGAATGCCTGGGCTCTCCTGGATCACTGGGTGATGGATGGGGGCTTCCCCTGTAGAAGTGGTGCCTGACCCCAGAGAAGCTGCTCCCCATATCCCAGTTTTCTTGTGCAGTCCCTTTAAACTTTAAAGGGACTGCACAAGAATGCCTGAAACAGCTGAGCAGCTGGGAGCACTCCTGCTGCTCAGTTATTTTTGCTGCTTTGTGAAAACCCTGTTTAAAGGGACTGTGGTCCCTTTAAACAAGGTTTGCTAGGACTGCAAACCATGAACCGAACTGGGTGTGGCCATGAACCAAACCACATTTTTGTGGTTCATGCCCATCTCTGTTCAAGAGTCTCCAATGTAAAGAAACATCTTGGCCCATTTTAGCACATTTCATGTCTTTCCGCAGGACACCTGTTCTATAATGCAGTATTTATGCTCTAGCTAAGTAAACTACAATTGGGGGTTTTAGATTATGAAGGACCTCTAAATGCAAAAAATAATTTACTAAAAATGAGTAAATTACCAATTGGGGGGGGGGGGGTTGTAATGCTTGTCATAGCTTAGGATATTGGAATGCATTAATCTAGCCCTGCTTGAGTTTTCAGACCGGTACAGCCGATTATAGCTGTGACAAGATCTAAGAATAGAAAACATTCTGCTTTGAAACTGAGGACATTTTGCTTTACACTTCATTGTGTATAAGAAGACTTCAGAGCAACATCTGTCCTGCAGATCACTTTATTTGCTGGCACTTGGAAAGCCAACAAGGGGAATCTCCTTTGAAAAGGAAACGTCTATTTTTAATACACTTGTACAGCTTTCTTTCCACAGTTAGCAATTCTCACTTAAAAGCAACATTTCCTTCCTTCATCTTGTCAAATGGAAAAATGACTAACCAGATTTCTTGTAGTAAATGCTATAATGGTAGTTGGTTCTTATCTAGCATTTTGCAAAGTGTTTTCAAGTCATTAAAACTGGACAAAAACAGGCAAGACAGGTTCCAACATGAAATAACTTCTTTGTGTGTGCAAATTAAAACCAAATTCCAAAAACTTCAGAGGTTTATAGTTGTTAATTATCAGATACTGGGATCCCTTATATCATTTGTTCTAGATCATAGAAACAGAACCTATTTTATGTTATCATATACCCATAAAGCCCGGGGAAAGTTGCTGTGTTGGAGAGGAACTCCATTGCAGGATAATACTTCCTGGGACCTAATCAGCAACTAGTTCAGCTAGAGGATCACTTTGTGGAGAATGTGGGAGATGAAGGACCCGATCCTTTCCCCTTCTCCAAAACGTTTTGTGACGAGAGTGGTTGTTGAAATCCCATTCCTTGCCTCTAGATTCACCAATGGAAATCTGTGTGGACCCTCCTCAGATGGTCAGTTTTCACCTGGGGATCACCAGCTGCTGATCCCTGTCATGAGGACAGAATTATTTTTTTAAAAATCTTGGATGAAATTAACTCCTGCAGGAAATAGGTGTATCTGACGAAGGGAGCCTTGACTCTCGAAAGTTTATACCCATCCCCCAAATCTTGTTGGTCTCTCAGGTGCTACTGGACTCGAATCTAGATGCATTTCTAGCTAACATGTTGCGTATGGGAGCTTCTTTTTAAGGAGCGTTTTTTTCTGAATCAGCCTATGCTGGGGCAATGTCAGCAGCTTTTTGATTTCCCTGTTTATGTGAATGAAGGGCTACTATCCCTGTGTATATATAGCCGCAGAAGAGAGCCCATCACTTTTCATGCAGACCTGAATAAATGGCGCAAACAGCCCTTTGCAGTCAACATCTCAGCACTCTGATGTATATGGAAGAATGAAAGGAATGTATCTGTGGTAGGGCTGTTGTCGATGCCTTTCTGGAAGGATTAAAGTTTTATGCATCAGTATTATGTGAAAATACTTGCAATGGAACCACCAGTTTATACTATTTTAGGAAGTAAAAGCAAATGCAACGTTATACATAACCCTGGGCTTGAAAAATCAGTAAGTTCCAGTCCCTTTAAAGAAAACCCAGATATGATCTGTAAGAGAGAGAAATTCAGTTCCCTGTAGAAGTTATTTTCACCCAAAGGGGTTGCTAGAGGGCTGGAATGTCTGGCACAACAACTCTTCTGAGATTTCCCAGAACAAATTCTTGGGTTGTAGTAAGTGTGTTATAAGCAAAATCAGGTAAGTTTTAAACACAATTTTAAAAAGACTGAGGAAGATTCATTGTAGTCCATGTTTATGCACAGGCTATGTATTGTTGTGTGAGATAGGCAGGGATAGACTTTTAATTTTCCAGTCCTGACATTTCTGTGCTTGACTAGGAAGGATTTATTTACAAACCTGAATAGTGGATTTGGGTCATGCACCCCCCCCCCCTCACACACACCCCACCCCTGAGCAATACTCAGAATTCACCCAAGACTATTCTGTGGAGCTTACTCCTGGGAAGGTGTTCTTAGGATTGTACTGAAGAGGTATCACTGCTGCTGACAAAACAGTAAGATATGACATCCAGTCTGTACACAAAAATATTAATCCAAGTTGGGTTGAATAACAAGCATCTTACTAGCCAGACATTTGGAAGGAACTGTGTGCATTAGACTTCTTTCTTGTAAAATTCAAAAATGGTTTTTAGTATACTTTGTCTAATACGTACACTGGTATGTCAAGGTTAACAGATGTGTTCATAATGCAGCTGGGTCTGTGAGAAACATAGTTCTTTTTTTAATTGTGAAGTCATACAAAGCTAATGTATTTAAACCACCCTGTGGCAGGTAAATTGATTATAGCTCGTACATGGAGAGCAGTGAGCCCTCTCAGAATTCTAATGTGGTGATTAAGTGCATAGGACATAGTTGTAATGGGAAAGATAATGCCCCGCCAAATTAAATTCCATCACATTAGGGACACACAAAATTATTTTACTGTCTTAAATGCTACCTGGAGAGGGAAAGGATCACCAGCTGCAGACCAGGTGTTTAAAATATTGATCATTCTTTTTATTACTAAATTTGCTGTCTATGATTCACTGACTACATGTTCGTAGTTTCATTATGCATTTCTTATAAGGTTTTAACATGCTGAAGCGAATTCCACTAAAAAGGTATATGAGGCTCACAGGAGCCATTCAGATAAGGTACTGGTTCCCTATTGAAGCACAAATCTGTGCTTGCGTGACCCCTTTGCCGAACTGGAATCACACAGTTGGAGTCCAGTGAATTAGATGAATATCTATTTAATGAATTCATAACAGGGAATACAGGGCTGATAAGTGCCTTAGCACTCCAGCAATTCCAAAGCTGTATTCTGCCATAACCAGGAAGGGCAAAAGGTCTTATACCCCAAATGACATCACATATAGTTACCCACTGAAGAATCTCTAATTGGTATCAAGCGGTTACCATCATACAAGCATCATTTTACTTTAAGCCTTACCACTGGTCTCTCCTTATACTGGTCAGTTATGTCAGTGGTTGTCTTCTCTTATCTGGTTTCCAGGATAATAGGAACATTAGGGAACAGTGTGTTCCTTCCTGATCTGCATACAAAGGGCTAACTGATTGGTTATGAATTGCTTGTGGTGTCCTTGCAGCCTATGCATTCCATTTCTATTGCATCCTGATTCCATCTACAGAGGCTTTTAATAATACTTTTGCTTAATATGGATTCTTATACAAAAAATGCAATTACAAAATATATATGTTCTGCTATAAGTTTCTCTAATCAGAAGCTTCTTGGTCACATACCAGGATCTGGAGCTGTTATGATTAAACTTTTGAAGGCACAGTGACAGCTGTCAATATATGTATATCAAGGAGAAAGTGTCAGAAGTCACATTTAGAGATCACATTCTGAATAAAAGATAAAAGTAGAAGAGGACAATGTTGTAAGTCACTTTGGGTCCCCCTAGGAAGAAAAGTGAGGGGCTGTGGTGGCTCAGTGGTTAAGACGTTGAACTGCAGACCAGAAGATCAGTAGTTCGGCAGTTCGAGACCCGAGTGCCACATGACGGAGTGAACTCCCGTTTCTGATCCCAGCTCCTGCCAACCTAGCAGTTCGAAAGCAAGAAATTGCAAGTAGATAAATAGGCACAGCTATGCTGGGAAGGTAACAGCGTTCCATGCGCCTTGGCATCTAGTCATGCTGGTCACATGACCACGGAAATGTCTTTGGACATCACTGGCTCTTTGGCTTGGAAACAGAGATGAGCACTGCCCCCTAGAGTTGGATTCGACTGGCTTTTGAGCAAGGGAAACCTTTACCTTTAGGGAGAAAAGTGAGGTATAAATATAAGTTCATTTGTGGAAAACCTGATTATGCATGCAACAGAATGAAGTGGAGAGATTCTGAGATGGTAGAATGAGCTGTACCACTTCCAAAAGTAGGTGAGGAGAACCACATTGCTCAGACTCAATTATGTAAAAAGTTTGAACAGATTAAAAAGTAGCACATTAGGGGAAATTTTTCTGGTCTAGCCCTTTGCATGCTTACGCTAGTTTTCAATGTACAGGGAATTATTAATGTAGTGGGAGAACTGTGAAAAGGTAATCCTTCCCCTGCATCCTGAAGTGGAACAATCAGTTCTACCACTGCAGTATTCTGTCCCTTTTCACAGCATGTCAAGGAGAGCGCAGATTATATTTTAAAAAATTGGAAGTCACTTTGAGAAGGGGGAATTTATAGGCAAAGGGGCGGCATGCCTTTTGTCGAGTCTAAATCACTTCTTCAAGCAAGCATCCCCCTGCACCCCTTTGGGATAAAAGGCTTGTCATCGCAACATGTGACTGGAATGAAAAGTCACTTGGGGCCCTAACTTGGATAGCCCAGGCAAGCCCGATCTCATCAGATCTCGGAAGCTAAGCAGGGCCAACCCTGGCAAGCACTTGGAAGGGCAACCTCCAAGGAATACCAGGGCCAGGATGCAGAGGCAGGTAATATCAAAGCCACCTCTCTGAAACATCCTAACTCCACCACGGGACGCCAGAAGTCACCATGACTTCCAGGCTCGCAAGCACATGCACAGTGAACATTGGTTGGGAGGTAACCTTTGGCTAGTCAGTTTGGTGTAGTGGTTAAGTGCGTGGACTCTAATCTGGGAGAACCGGGTTTGATTCCCCACTCCTCCACTTGCACCTGGCTGGATGACCTTGGGCAAGCCATAGCTCTGTACCAGCTGTTCTCTCAAGGACAGCTTGGGAAAGAGCTCTCTCAGCCCCACCTACCTCACAGGGTGTCTGTTGTGGGGAGGGGAAGGGAAAGGAGTTTGTAAACCGCTCTGAGACTCCAAGTGAGTGAAGGGCGGGGTATAAATCCAAACTCTTCTTCTTCTTCTAGTCACTGTGGTCCATTTGTGGCTTGAATAATTTTTTCACAGTGAACATTGGTGGGGGGCAACCTTTGGCTAGTCACTGTGGTCCATTCGTGGCTTGAAACATTTTTTCACTGTGAACACTGGTGGGTTGCAGCCTCCAGGTGGTGTCTAGAGACCTCCCATTATTACAATTGATCCCCAGGCAACAGAGATCAGTTCACCTGGCGAAAATGGCTGCTTTGGAAAGTGGATTCTATGGCATTGTACCCCATTCAAGTCCCTCCCCTCCCCTAATCCCGCCTTCCTCAGGCTCCACCCTCAAAATCTCTGGACATTTCCCAACCCAGAGCTGGCAACTCTCCTCTGTCTTCCCAATTTATTGCTAAGGGATGCTGCCAGACGTGCTCCAAGAACATGCCAGCTTTTTTCCTCACAGTATATTGTTACCATTGTCCAAATTTAAAATAAATAAACAAAGGGGGGGAAATGATGACTCACAGAGTGTCCTTTAAAATCACTCATGTTGCCTACAAGAAGTTCTATGACTAATTGTCTTTGGCATTACTATGATTTTATTTTGTTGTTTCTGGTAACTCCAGAGAACTCTGTTCAAGCCAGCTGGAACTGCATTTCACCAATAAAAAAGTTTTAAATTAAAATGTTTCAAACAGAAGTTCCAAGTACAGCCATACCATATGTGATGATACAACCTTTTCTGTTCAGTCTGGGGAGCTCTTAAGGGCTTTTTAAAATGCTGGGTAAACAGTAGCTAATTTATAAGGTATGAGTACTACCCTACCAAAGTTAATCACATTTTAAGCCCCATTGATTTCACGGGACTCATTAACCATGTTCTTGAATCAACAGGACTTAATGTGCTTGCCTTTGGCTGGCTCATGCCCTTTGTTTCTTATTCACCTCAGCTGTAGCAGTGCAAATAGACAGATACCTGGAGAACAGTGCATATGCCGTCTTCATTTTGTTACGATTTCAGAACTTTTATCTTTTAGTTTAGGTTATCTTTCTAATTGCATAGAAACTAGTAATAATTTATCCACATTTGTTCGATAAGTTTGAAGCAGCACTACATTTCTAAAATAGGGGTTCTTTTACCAGCTGCTCTGAGGACAAAAACAGATTGTTGCTCGACTCCCCTAACTTATGAGAAGGTGCAGGTCTGGAAGATGGTCGCATGAACTTTGGAACTCCTTCCCAGAGGATGTACGTTTGCCCCCACCCCTTCTTACCTTCAGAAGGCAAGGCAGAGCTGCCAAGAGGCACTATAGGCTTAGGTTTGCCAGCTCTGCTTGGGTGGAGCTGGCTACCAGAGAGCCAGAAGGGTAGACAGGGGTCATTCCGAGCAGGAACGCACAGGAACACACAGGAACACCATTCCGGGAGTAACAAGCCCAGGAGTGGGCACATATGGTGATGCGCTGTGATAAAAAGCAAAAGCATACTAACTTGATCTGTATTTTCATGCTTGTTGTAGGGTAGCTTCCCTGCAAGGGCAAAGGAAACCTAAAGAGTCTTTAGTCAGTGTAAAGCTGGCTCGCAAGCTCTGAGTTAGGGAATACCTGGAGATTTTTGGGGTGGAGCCTGAGTGGTGGGTGTTGCCTTCTGGCACTTCCAGTGATGTCAGAGGGTGTGGCACATGCAAATAAGTTATGCTAATGAGCTCCTGCACCTCTTTTTCTACAAAATGACCCCTGGTCTGCCTCAAAATGTCTGTGCTGTAGCAATGTGGGAGGGGGAGGTCGGAGTCAGCCCACTGCAGGGAGCAGAAGCTTGCCTATCTATCTCCCCTGAGTGTCTGAAAGAGTCTGGGAAAGCAAGCTATGATGCAGCAGCAGCAACAGAACTGGAGCAAGAAGCAGGAGACAGATAGTTCCTTGCGGGCCTGATAGAAGCTCTCTGAGGGCCTGATCCAGTCCCCGGGCTGCATGTTTGACACCCCTAGTGTAAAAGATTTGCTGCTCGTGTTCATTTCTATCGCATCTGTCCATCTGCAAGGGGAGTACCGTTTTCTTATTTATTTTAAGGCCACGGTCCTCGGGATGAATCTGAAGGAGTTTAGCTTGCCCTGGCAGTCAATCAATTTTCTGCAGGGCTAAGAGTGCCATTCTAAACAGAGGTGTCCCCTTTAAGCCTGTTGACTTCCATGCGTTTAAAAGGCTGTAACACTGCTTAGGGCAGCACAGTGACATTACACATTCAAGGCCATCGAATACTCACTAGAATTTTAATACCCTCTAGCTAACACATTTCTTCTTCTTCTGTGGATTACTTTTGCAATGCATAAGCGTACATATAGATAAGGAACAAGACTAAATTCCACCAATTCCCCTTCCTGCCGTAGACCCTCTCTCTTGACACTCCTCAGGGCCCTCTGCCCCCCCCCCCCCAAGTGGAGCATTCTGTGAAGATCTCTGGCTGCAGTCAGAAGGAAGAAGCTGGAAAGTTCTGCCACTGGAAGAATTCAGCCTGGATCCAGCCCTCTGAAATCAAATTCCCATCCCTGTTGAAAATGGTCTTACAGTACTGATTCCAGGCAGCTGCTCCCATTTATATGAGGCCTGGATTTGGAGCAGCGTATTTCTTGCTGGACCAGAATAGATCTGCTTCTGCAACAAACTCTATGTACTGTTTGGTCCCTATCCTAATGCTTGTCAATGAAATACTAGTCAGAAGCGGAGAAAGAGTTTTAACTGCAGTGTGAGTTGTTTCCAGAAGCCTGTCCAGAGGAGCTTCAATATGATTTTCAATAAACCTTGCCGGTAAAAAAAAAAGCCACAGAAAAAAACCCTTTGCAAGCTAGAAGGCTTTAGCTGCTTTCAGATACATCTGAGTTATTTCCTGTAATTAATTTCCTAGGACTTTAAGAACAGGACGGTAAGATAAGTAACACAGCCGAGAAGGGGAATATATCATTTTAATTTCACTCCATGCAAGTGATCATAAGCATAAGCCAGATAGATACATTTACTTTATGTGCACTGGAAACGGAACATAGTAATTACCTATTGGACTTCCACAAGGTTATTTGTGCAGGGCAACTTACAAGATTCCCTAAGCACAAGAGTTTCCTGCCCGCCCCCAGATACTTAGAATTTAGATTTCGGTAGTGGAGTGGGACAAAAGAAAGAGGAGAGGGACGTGTAAGGAAAAAGAATAGGGGAGAGGTGAAAGGAGCCTGAACACCAAGGGGTAACTTTAATTTGGTGTGAGAGTCTGGATAGAAAAGAGAGAGAAAAGGTATGATATGAGAATGTTTCAAAACTACATTCGTGTTTTATGTGACTCACTTGGGAGCACCGTACACCAGTGGGGTCTTGGGAAATGTGCTGTTAAATATTTCACTTGATATTTCCCAATGTTGCTAAAGCTGCTACAGTTGACTAGAAATAATTTATTGTAGGGTTGGCCAATAATCAGTGCAAGCCCCTGTGCACCCAGATCTGACGCAGATCTGTTCCAATATGCATCTACATTACAGTGTACACTGACATCTGCAGGAGGTGCAAACAGATATTATAGTCATGTGCTGCACATTATTGGAGGGGGTGCATAGTCCCATAGAACTCTGCTGCTAGGCACATACAGTACATTTTCTGGTGCAACTATACCTGCTTCTGGCTTCTGTTGACTCCAGCCCATTATAAATGAAGCATGCTACGATCTTCCCCATCCTGGATTCCCTTTCTTTGGCCACATCCATCCTTTGCATAGCACCCGTTGGGCTATGGCAGCTGTTTGCCACTGGACTTCTGTTGACAAGACAATCTACAATAGCTCAACAGAGGCTGCAATCCTAAAGGCACTTTTCTGGGAGTAAGCCCCACTGAGTAACATGAGACTTACTGCTGAGTAGACCCTCTTAGGTTTGCTCCCAGAATACTGGAAATTGTCTTGAATATATAGATTGCATTTCAGTTTGATTCTCACATTCTTCTTTTTTTTCCTGATCAGACATTTGTCTCATTAGTCTTATAGGCAGAAATGTTTTTAAAAGTTAATACGAAACATAAGCTCTTGGTTGCTTCTGACATTATTGGTGTATGAAAATAAGGGAAGTGAAGAAGAGAGATTTCCTTTCCCACCGTTCTCAGTCAACTCATCCTCCTAGGCATTAACTTGTCTGAGATTCTTAGCACTGACTTAGATCAGTCCTCCCAGCCCCAGCTAGGGACCTAGGACCACTTCTGATTGATGGCTCTGAGAATGAGACAGCTATCACCATGGGATCTCCATGGGCCTTTTGAGAGTCAGGAATGCAAACAAAGGTTGGGCTTGCTCTTGGGTAAAGGCCTGGCTGACTTTTAGGGAGGAAAGGCAAGCTTACTTCGACACATTCCTTTGTTCTGCCAACAATCATGGAGATCCTAATTGATGTGGGAAATGAAGACCATGTGTCAATTTCACTTTAGTTATGTCACATGAGGCAAAAGCTTCCCACTGGCAACTTGAATGCTCCTACAGGCAGTGGCAGATTGATTCTTAACGAGGATACTGCATAGGAATAAGCGCACATGAAATATGTTGTGTCAAGCGTTTTTATTTTAGGAGCAGGAGAATTCAGACGGTTGCAACATATTGGCTGACCAAAGTGACTTGCTTATACATACAGTTCCACACTTTATGCAGAAAATATGAAAACCGTAGGTATATCTACATACACCGTACATTGATCTCCCCTCACCATACAAACACATCCTTAAACACCTGTGTATGCACAGGATTTTTAAGGATATGTATCTGTCATTCACATTTGTTATTCCTATATGAACACCGCAGGTCAGATATTTGGAAATATTTATACTCTGATTTTTTCCTCTCAGTTTTTTCCCTTAAGGGCATGCAGCATCTTTCCCTGCCCTCCATTCTATCTTCACAACAACCCTGTAAGGTATATTCAGCTGAGTTTATGTGACTGGCCTAAAGTCACCCAGTGAGCTTCCATAGCAGAGTGGGGATTTGAACCTGATTCTCCCAGATCTTAGTCTGACACTCCTAGAAGAGATTCGATTTATACCCCCCTTCACCTGAAGGAGTCTCAGTGCAGCTTACAATCCCTTTCTTTCTTTCTTCTTTCTTTCTTTCTTCTTTCTTTCTTTCTTTCTTTCTTTCTTTCTCTCTCTCTCTCTCTCTCTCTCTCTCTCTCATATCCCGCCCTCCCCGCCTCTCGGCAGGAAAGGCATCCCTTTCCCTTTTTCTCCCCACAACAGGCACCCTGTGAGGTAGGTGAGGCCAAGAGAGCTCTCTCGAGAACTGCCCTTGAGAGAACAGCTCTGAAAGAACTTGTGACTGATCCAAGGTCACTCCAGCAGCTGCATGTTGAGGAGTGGGGAATCAAACCTGGTTCTTCCAGATTAGAGTCCACGCTCTTAACCACTACACTACACTTAAGTACTTTACCACTACCACACTGGCTACTAGTCAGCTGTGCAGACTGCTATATAAACAAAATATTGCAAGAATGCTAATGTTTCAAGCATGTTTTTATTTTAAGTTAAAAAAAATCTTTTTGTTTGTGTGCTTTAAAAAGTTTATATCTGCTCTGCGCTTCCTGGCATTACATTTTATGACACACATGGCCTGGCCCAACAAAGTCCAATTTGTCAAAGCTGGCCCTCCATAACAAATGAGTCGGACACCCCTGTTCTACACGTTTATGTGGGAGTCAACATCATTTATTTCCTTGTAAAGGTGTAAATGCTATTCCTTATTTTTCGTAAGGGGGGGGAAGCACATACACAACCCAATGCAGAATCTTCATGAATTCAGCGGGATGTGCTTTGGAGCAAATGTGCATATAGGTTCACACATTGACTTGGTTGAAATAGAGCCCTTTTGAAATCAGCGGGACTTACTTGCGAGTAAACACGCGTCAGAGGCCTAGGGTTGCCAGCCTCCAGGTGGGGCCTGGGGATCTCCCGCTTTTACAACTCATCGCCAGCTGAGAGAGATCAGCTCCCCTGGAGAAAATGGCTGCTTTGAAGGGGGAACTGTATGGCATTGTACCATGCTGAGGAATCTCCCCTTCCCAAACCCCAGCCTCTCCTGGATCCACCCCAAAGTCTCCAGGTATTTTCCAAACCAGACCTGGCAACCCTACGGAGGCCATCACATCCATAACCTGGGCGAAATTCAACTAGGCCTGCAACGAGTTGTATTTTTATTTTATTTTTTTAAATTTTTGGTTGCTGTGATTGCAGATAGCTTAAAAAAAGAAATCCCTCAAGCCCGCGGCGTTGCAGGAAGTTGAGCTTTCTCTCTCTCCCTCCCTTTCCCAGAGGGCTCTCTCCAATCCCCCCCCCCCCCCATGACGTTCCCATGCGGGAATTCCTCTCCATTCAAAGCATTCCGCGGAAGAGGAGGAGGGTCCCTAGCCGAGGTCCCCAGTCAAGTCCCTCAATCCCCGGGTTTTTTCTCCCTCCCCCTCCTCCACTGGAGGGCTGAGTATCCCGGCGTGCAACGCGGCGCCCCCACCCTTTTTGCAAAGAGAGTGGCGAGTGTGTGTGTGTGTGCCTGGTGCATGCAGATGTGACTGTCGCCTTCCTCTTGCAACCCCGCCGGGCCCGCGTCCGCTTTCCCTGGAAGGCTGCACTACCGAAAGGAGGGAGCGGCGGGGGCAGGCTCGGTCTTCCTCTCTCTCTCTCTCTCTCCCCTCCTTCCTGCGCGAGGCTAGGCTCCGAGGTGGCGAGCGTCCCTGCCGGGGGAAAGGAAGGAAGCGGGGAGAAGCAGCAGCAGCCGCGGCGGCCAGAGGAGGATGAGTGCCCGGTGGCGCCTGGGGCTGTCGCTGCTGCTGCCGCTGCTGCTGGCCGGGCTGTGCGGCGGCGCCATGGACGAGTGCGGGGACGAGCCGGGCCGGCGTCCCCAGCGCTGCATGCCGGAGTTCGTCAACGCCGCTTTCAACGCCACCGTGGTGGCCACAAACACGTGCGGGAGCCCGGCCGAGGAGTACTGCGTGCAGACGGGCGTCACCGGGGTCACCAAGTCGTGCCACCTGTGCGACGCCTTCCAGCCCCAGCTGGAGCACGGCGCCGCCTTCCTCACCGACTACAACAACCAGGCCGACACCACCTGGTGGCAGAGCCAGACCATGCTGGCCGGCGTCCAGTACCCCAGCACCATCAACCTCACCTTGCACCTGGGTGAGTCAGGGGCGGGGAAGGGCCTGGGGTGGGGTGGGGTGGGGTGGGGTGGGGGAGCCACTGAAGAAGCCCACCGAAGTAGATGCTCCCCCCCCCCCCCCAATGTTGGTTCACTTTCTCACGGTGCGTTTTTAGTTTAGTGCATTTGTATTGTGGGCTTCCCTCAAGGAGCTCAGGATGGTTGTTCCTCGTTCTCAGCTCCTTTTTTTTATCCTCATGGCAGCCCTGTGAAGTAGGTTAGGCTTTCCAGAGAATGATGCTCTTGTTTGATGGTACTGTAATGGACCAACATCCTTTATACTTGTCTAGTGAGGATCCTCTCATAGTATCTGGGAAAGTGGTTTCTAGCCTCTTATGCTGACACACTGTCTTGAGTTCTGAGTGTTTAAGGAGCTGCCAGACTCTAGTTTATTTCTGCAGCAACAGACTAATGCGACTCCTTCTCAGGAATGATAGGGGTCTTGAAACCAGAGATCTGACTCCAAGCATGAGGCCTGCCTTGTTCGGTCAGATTCCCTCAGTCCCCATGTGGCTGTTCCCCTTTCTGTCATGCCTTTTGAACACAGAGCTCAGGGTGCTTACCTCTTCCATTTTTGCCTCACAACAATCCTGTGAGGGGGGTAAACCAAGGTCACTCAGCAACCTTTCTGGTAGAGTGGTTGGTTTGAAACCTGAGCTCCCTGGTTCTGGTAATTTTTGTCTCACAATGTGCACTCTAGTCCATGAAAGCTTGTGCTGGGATAGAACCTGGTTTGTTCTAAAGGTTCCAGCTGCTAGGCTCACATTTAGTTTTGCGTCAACAGACTAACACCATTACTGCTCTGAAATTATTATCAGTCTTAATCTGAAACTCCACTGTACTTACTATACATCGCGCTTGGTTTTCCATGGTTTGTTTCGATTTGTACTGCTCTCTTTGGGGTCTCATTGTCAAGAAATAAATTTTAGGCTCCTCAGGGTAGAGGCCTTTCCACTGTGGTCTGCGAACTGCCATACAAATTGTTGGGATTTCATAATTAGTAACTACAACCAGATGCTTTTGGAAATTCACAATGAGGTGGTGGCTCTTTCCTGGCCTCACCATCAGACACTCTGAGCTCTGCAACCTCTAAACAGGGGAGTTAGATTTAGCTTCCTTGGCCAGTGCTTGCTGACAGATATTCCCTCCTTGAATGTGTCTGATCCCTTCTTGAAAGCTCTCTAAAGATACTTCTATTATCACGTCTTGTAGTGGAGACTTCTGCATTGTGCCCTTATCCACCAGTCCCAGATGCACAGGAGTGCTAAGAGAACAATCAGTTCTGTGTATGCTCCAGAAATACTCTACTGTAGGTCTGCAAAGCTCCCAGGCCAAATTTAAGACTTGGGTGTATGTGCCTTGCAGCTTCATAGCAGTAAAGGTGATGGGAGAGGTTCCACCTACTTCTCCTCTCCCACTGGGTACGATGCTTTTCCTCAAAATGTTGAGAGCTAAGCCAGGGCACCGGAGTCTGTGGCCCTGAAATGTGTTATCACTTAGCACCAAAGCAATTTGTGTAGTAGTAAAAAAAAAGAGGGTGCCCCTGAACCATGTGTGTAGGTTTACAACTAATGCCCTGGAAGCTTTCCTTCTAACATCCAGAAGAAATGACTTTCAGGCATTGCTGCTTTGTAAAATGAGGGTCCCCAAATGTCATTGATGTAGTCTTTTAGTCATGGCACCCCAATGTGGAACGCCCTTCTGCTCAACTGTCTAGCGTTCACCAGATCTATTAAGCTTCTAGTGCCAGATGGTTTATTTCTGTCCTTGACTTCGTGGTTGCTTTGATGTTATTACCCTGTTCTGGGTTCCTGAGATTTAAGTGTTGTTTGAGGATATTCTAAGGTATGTTGCTAGTTTTTACATGTATTTATGCATTTATTACATTTTGACTTGGTTGACATGTTTTGTGCTTGTAAATTACTTTGGGTATCTTCTTATATGGGGATAGAAAAATAGTTTGAGTAAATACAGAGAATATCTATGCTTTTTGTTTGTTGTCTTCCCCTCTAACCTGGTCCCATCGATGCTGTGTGTTCACATTGTAACTCTCTGTGAACTTCTTCTGTAGTGACACCCTCCCTGCTCCAAAGAGACAAAGCAGAACTGGCTGGTACTGTTGGTGCAGGTTCGGCATTCATCCTTGTCAGCTGCCTAAATGGATGTGAGAACCAGGCTCTGGCTTGGAGCATCCCAGATGCACTGACTCAGCAGACACTCCCCTAGTTAAGAGAGGCATTTGGACATGTTATGACTTGCTTTGTCCAGTGGAAGAGAGATTACTGGTGTAAATGGCAGCCTTAGTCATTGCTGGCCATAGGAAATGATAACTGATTATTGCTCAATATCAGCAGCTGTCCTTTGCTTATAGAAGGAGAATGCTCTGGCTTTGCCCTACAATTTAAGGAGCAGACACCAGTTCTCGGTCCACAGTGGTTTTGACAACTTTTGGAAATGGTGCAGCTTTGTCCCCTTTTTATAGATTGGAACTGGAGTGATGAGGCAGAGTCCCCATCAAGTCACAGCTGATTTATGGTGACCCTATAGGCCAGTGGTGGCGAACCTATGGCATGCGTGCCAGAGGTGGCACCCAGAGCCCTCTCTGTGGGCATGCACGCCATCGCCCCAGCACATTTGCAAGATTGGACAGCAAAAATCACATTAATTGTTCAAAAGCATGCCAAATGCAAACTTTTACCTTTCAATAAAAAGTTGTTTGTATCATTGAAAGCTCTGTTATTGTGTTTTTCTTTTAAGACAAAAGATGTTTATGTATGAGTTGTTTTTTTCTAAAACGAAAACTTCAGTATTCAGGTCAAATTGCCATGTTGGCACTTTGCGATAAATAATTGGGTTTTGGGTTGCAGTTTGGGCACTCGGTCTCTAAAATGTTCACCATCACTGCTATAGGCGTTTCTTTGTTTGGTGTTTGCCATTTCCTGCCTCTGCCTAGTGACCCTTGGAGGTCTTCTATCCAACTACTAGCTAGGGCCAATCCTGCTTAGCTTCCAAGATCTGATGAGATAGGGCTAGCTTGGACCATCCAGGTTAGGCTTTTTTAGTGAGCCCATAGGATTCCAGTTGATGTGCACTGATTCTTCATGGTGCTGTGGTTTGATGAGTGGCATGTGATAATCTTAACCTTTGCAACAGCAGTGACACAGCTGCACCCAGTGCAGTCGCTCCCTTCTTTTACCCCATAATACATTAAGCTGTGTCAGTCTATTTATTTTGATCCGTTGTTTGGTTTTAGTTCCACAGTAGAATGACGCAGGTGCTTGTATGCGCTGTACCGTTACATACATAGAGTCGCAAAAATTCTTGTTCCACAAACTTTCCAGAAGCAGCATGCCAAAATGGGGTGGACAGTGATTGTTTCTCCCCCACACAAGTGCAGAAAGGGTTTCTTGTGATGATGAGAGCTAGTTTCAAAGGATGGTGAGTGGGTGCCACTTTAGCAACACTTCCAGCCCAGTTCTGTACATTTTTGCTTTGAAGTTGGCTGGCCTCATTGCATAGCACTGCCTTCTTGATCTACTTTAGAGGGCTGAGGAGTGCAACTTAAAAGGATTTTAATACTTGTCTGTTTCCTGAAACCTGTGCTCCTGCCGCAGCTGCCTTGTGCTGGAGAAGGAGGGAGCTTTAGAGTTAGCATCACCTGCCTGCTTATCTGCATCTAGCTAAGGCCGTACCTGCAGGCCTGGTTTCTTTCACCACCTATGTGTATTGTGCAACTCACTGGAACCTTGTGCCTAGACTGACACTGTGGGTTTCCTTTTCCTTGGCCAGACAAAAGGCTTTCCGAACTTCCCTCCTCTCCCTTTACAACCCCATATTTAGTAAGTAGTCACATATCTGGCCTCTGCATTTTTATTCTTGGATCATAAAATCTGCGCTCTCTGGATGTGTTCCACAAAGGAATGGTCTCCTCCGCACCCTTCCCCCCCCCTTTCCTGTACATGCATTCTTCCTTTCCCCATACAAGGACTCTGTTTCCTCTTCTCACTGTACTCCTATAAAAGTGGAATGGATTTCTCCTTCCTGATTCCTCAGTGCAATTCCAAACACTTTGAGAGACAGTGGGCGTCTCGCTCTGTGTGTGTCTCTCTCCTAACAAGGACCATGTCTGCATCTCCCTGCTGAGGTTGTAATATTTAACTGTGGGGGTGGGGGTCACTTTAGTGGGCTGAAACAGCTGGGTTTAACAGGTCAGTGGATGAGGAAGGCAGAAAAAATGATAATAATCCTTTAGGAGGAGTGAAGTTATAGAGAATGTGCCTAGTACACAGTTCCGTGTTTCCTTTGTCTACCTAGAGACTGGGGATAACCACTTCAAAGGCGTGATTCTATCTGAGAGTTAAATTGTTGCTTTGTGGTGGTCAAACATAATTTTAAAAGGTCACACAAAAGCAGTTGCATAGTTAATCCCATCGCACACAGAGAGAAAAGAAAATGGGCCGGCTCCAAAAGGTAATAAATTGCGAGGACTGATTTGTGTAGTATTTTAACAGATTATTCCTCACTGGATTTGTTCTTTCTTTGGTTTTCTTTTAACGGAGTGTGTGGCGGAGGAGGAATTTTGAAGTCAGTGCAAACGTCTCCCCCCCCCCCCCCCCAATGAATCGGTTGCTTTAACGATGACTTGTCGTTTGGGGTAATGCTCTTGATGCTTTCTAGTCACAAATGGTTGAATATTTGTGCACCTGTGATGTGGTAGGTGTCAATTCTAAGGCCTTTTGTATGAAACAGTAAAGGGGGCAGGCAGTGAGTGTAGGGAAAATTTAATTTGCTTGCTTGCCGAGGGGGCTGGTTTGGCAATTACACTTCAAGTTTGGAAGAAGGGTTAGGTGTGCGTACTCGCTGTCTAGACTGCAAAGCAGGATAGGACCAAAAGTGTCGGTGATAGTCCTTGTATATAAGCATGGTGGTGCCTTTTTCAGTGAGGAAGGTGGGGCACGCACAGTCAGGTGGAGACTCTTTTTAATTTGGCTGACTTTATGTGATTGGTGTTTACGTGTGGAATTCAGACCTGAACCGTTCTATATCGTGGTCAGGCTTTGCTGGTATAAGAACTGCTTCTTTTTGAAAAGATCATTTCAGAGGGCAGCCGTGTTGCTCTACAGTAGAAGAGCTGGATTCGAGTTCAGTGGTACCTTGGGGACCTACAAGATTTTGGGATATAAGCTGTCAGGAGTTAATGCTCCCTGCATCATTATCTTAGAGATCAACAAGATTTTTGGGGTATAAGCTCTTTATATCTTTATATCCCCCAAAATTTGCTGGTCTTTAAGGTACTGTTGTTTTTTTTGTATTTGTGTATGTATGTACATGCCTGGAAGTCATAATTGACTTCTGGTGACCCCTAGTGGGCTTTGGACGTTGCTATTGCCTGCCTCTGAATCCCGGCCCTGGTATACCTTGGAGGTCTCCCTTCCAAGTACTTGCCAGAGTCAGCCCTGCTTCGCTTCCGAGATCTGATGGAACTGGGCTAGCCTGGGCTGTCCAGGTCAGGGCAGTCTTTAAGGTACTATTGACTTGAATCTAGCTCTTTTGCTGAAGGACCAGCAAGATTACCCTCTTTTTCAGTTCAGTGTATTTGAACTGGGTCAAATTGTACTAGCTCGCTGTTTTGTGAAGTTTTGGTTTACCAGTTGGTCTCTCTTCTTATTTGGAGGTGGTGTTAGGATAACATGAAACTTGTTCCAGGTGTTCAGCATCTCTTAAAAAATGCCCCTTCATTTCAGTAGTAAGTGGCTTATCCGCGGTTTGGAGGAAGCCCTTGGGGACAAAAGGAGGGGTGGAGTAATGGAGTGGTGTTACTCTATGTATTAGCCCATCAATTTATTAAGAAAATGAAATCTTTGAAACTGTCTTAGATAACGTTTAAAGCTGTGGGGTGGGAAGGGCTACTCAGTTTTATCTATTTTAAATGGTCAGTTATATCAGATTTATATAGGCACGCAAAGACACTTTTGTGTAAAGGGGTGGGTGTGGTAACCACCTGAGGTGGTTTTTTTTGTGTGCTTGGAGATACAAAGGTGTGTTTAAAATGTTGATTGACTCTTTATGCATATTCGCATGCTGTGCATTTGACGTGAAAGGCCTTTGTAACTGGGCCATGCCTCTTTCTAGCTAACTTGCTTTCAGGGTGTTCGGCTGAATCAGCAGGCAGTAGGATCCTGCCGAGGAGAGATTATTCTAACAAATGCTGCTATTCTAACAGAAGCAGCCACCCTGTCTAGAAGTGGTTGAAGCTATTAGGATATTTCCTGGAAAACGACTGAACTCTACAAGTCCCTACTGATTCAACATGAATTGTTAGGAAAGCTAGTGTCTCAATTTTTGAACTTTGGTTTAATATAAAGACATTTCAGTCCATACAGGATGCCCCATATACATCTTCTTTCCAAGGTAATTAGGGGATGCCTTGTTCCCCCTTCTGTCATTTACTGTGATTAGATTGGAGAGGGTGCAGGGGAGGGCCTTCTGTGCTGAGGTTCCCACTTTGTGGAAATCCCTCCCACTGTCCCCAGCACAGTTCTTGGCGTCTGCTGGTGTTAAAACATCTTTATTTTCAAAGTCTTATGCTGAATGCATATTGCCGTTTTGTTACTGTAACTACTTGTGTTGTTAGAAAGTCAGTATTTTTAGATGAATGTCACAGCGAACACGTCTTAATTATTTAATTGTTTTATTTATAACACTAACCTTTCGCAGCTGAGGTATGGAAACTGTCTCTGAAACAATTAGCATGTTTCTTTTTATATGGTATTCCATTGGGCCGGCTGTTTTTTAATAGGAGACAGGGGTGTGATGCCATGGTTGCTTTGTTGTGGGTTTATTTTAGCTGTGAAATGTTAACTGTTCAGAATATGTGTGTTAAACTATCTTTTTAAATTTGGGTAAGAGGGGTTTTTTGGGGGGGGGGGGTTCCCCCAGTTCTGTGCAGTTGTGTTTTTGTGAAGAGCAGAAGGATGACTTTATGATCTCTATCTGTCTGCAGTCTGAAAAGTTTACAAATCAGTAGTTTTGTAGAATATGACTGGTTGAGGCAGATCTCTTCTGTATGGGCTCAGTGTTGCCTGGAAACGGCTTTATTTGCCCAGTTAATACTGAAGAAATTTCACCGTGTTTATTTCTGAATATTTTTTAATCTAAACATAGTTCAGCTTGGAATTTGCAACCCAGCGTTCATTAAGCCAAATCGTTCACAAGGCTGCTAGGACCTTCTTTGTTTTGAAGGCAGTGTAGGATGTGGTTCACCGGAGTTCTTGGACTCTGAGTGGGCAAGAACCCAACTGAACACGCAGAAAGCCTTGATTGTAAGTATGTGCGATCGCCACGCACAGTGTTAGAAAAGACGCTGTAGAAACAGAGAGAGAACTGGAGACCAAGGTGTGTGTGTGTGACAATTGTTTTTTCTGCAGTATTATGCAAGATACTTAGGTCTCCTTCTACAAAATGAAAGCAGTGTGTTGCAGTCTTATTTCTACAGAACGTAAAATCAGAAATCTTTCCCCATGGGTCCATCTCTCACAAAAGAGCTGTACTTATTTATAGAACTTAACATGATATAAAAAAAAGTTGGGAAAGCTATATCATCTGCCAGATATGTCTTTTGCATTGAGCAATATTCATAAATGGCATAACGGGCACAAAATATAGACCATTGGCCTATTGAGTCATTGTTGTCTACTTCGACAGATAACAACAGCTCTCCTGTGTCTCAGAGGTTTTCACATCAGCTAGTACCTACCTGTTTTGCCTGGAGATAGCAAAGATTGAACAAGAGGCGTTTGACATGCAAGGTAGATCCTGACCACTAAGCCATGGTCCCTCCCCAGACTGTGTTTCTTCCCCCACCCTCCATCTCTTGTGCCTGCCCTACACTTTGAGGAAATACTGGTGAATATATTGTGCAAGGGTGATTTGGCCAAGTCTCGTTTATATTCCCATGAATTATAAGAAGTTATTATTTTTCTCCTTGTATACCTTTTGACTGGAATACCTCATTTTATCCATACTTTTGTACATTGAAAGAGCTATCTGAGCATTCTCTATACTGAAAGTTATTAAAAAAAAAGATGGTAGTTTTTGCAGTTGGCTTAAGACTTTTGACTGAAGTCTCTTACTACAGCCGTGTGAATTGAGTCCACAGGTTACTGGCTCAATCCTTCCTTTGCTACTCATCTTGTAAGTATAGCCCTATTAATCTTTTGTGGCCAAAAAGAACCTACTTCTGTGGTGTTTCCCAGGAGATAGTTCTCTTACGCTACAGGTGACCAGATGGCAGGGGGTTATAAAGCCTGAGATTCGTCTGTGTGTAGTTGTTCTGTCTGACAGAAGCCAAGTGGAACTGGAAAATGCTTGCCCCTCCCCCAAGCCACAGCGTGTGCTTTTATAAGGAGGCCCATCTCATGGTTTCAGAAATGTAGCTTGAAAAGGAGGACAGAACATGCAGCAGTTCCTGGCAAAGATGTAAATCCATTTGGCAGTTATGTTACTACAACTGTGATGTTAACTTTTTGGGGAGTGGTGCAATGACATTTGGGTATGCAGAGGTTGGAGCAGTGTACTGGAGGAAAAGGCTGAATTGTGGAGTATCAACTGATCATCCAGATTACAGCATTAGGGGGCAGACTCTATGGTCTTACATCCCCTCTCCCGCTATGGCCTCCCATTCCCCCAAGCACCACTGTACCCAAATCTTCAGCAATTTCCCAGGCTAGAGTTGGCAACCCTAGATGCTATATAAACATTAAGTAGTATTTCATGTTGATGGATTCCCCCTCCCCCCACACCATATGCATTTTTAGATCAGTGGTTCTTAATCTTTTTGGGGTCACAGGACCCCTTTGAGAATCTGACGAAAGCTATGGACCACCACCCCAGATGGCGATGATGATGACTGTATTTTACCTGAACATGTACAGTAATATCCCATGTCCTCCTACATTTGTATGGAGTGAAACATTACTGTAATAACATAACAAAGAGTGTTTTTCACAAAGTTTTCAAAGTAATAGGAAGGAAATCAGAGAAAAGATAATTTTAGATATGTTTTCCTCATTTAAATACAAGGGGGGGGATTTAAAACTAACATTATAACTGTTTCTGTAACCATACATATTGGCTTTCAAAGCTAAGCGGCCTACAGAATCACTGTGTTGCATAAGAAATACTAATTGGAAACGCCTTTCAGTATTTAGTAAGTGTTATTTTGAGCAGTCATCATCAGTGTTCATTACAATAGAAGACTTCAACTTCTTAAAAGTCACAGGTGTTGGGAGATGGGACATCTTGCTTGTGCTGTTAGAACTGAGGAGGTGTCAGTTTTGAATTATGTACTGCCTCTGTCATGAGGGGTTAACTTGGTTGTAAATCACTTGTGTAGGAATCTTGAAATATAAGAGCTTCATTAGGGTGTGAATCTTTTTTAAATAAATGAGTTGACTGTAAGGTAATGGGTATGGGACTGAAAATGGCTGTCAACAGTGGGTTATGATTTTTTAGACTGACTTCTTCCTAATTTGTATGTGGGTCCATGGAAAGTAGGCCTGCAGCCAAAAATGTGCCTTTCTTTTAAAAAGTTAACTTTTGTTCTTATTAACCTATTTTTTCATCCATATTCATATTTTGCCTGTTTTAGTTCTTCTGCTATCATTTCCCTTGAACCTTCTCCATTTTCTGTCCATCTTCTGGACCACACTCTACCCTAATTTCCAGGATCCTTCTTTCCTTTGGTCGCTTCTTTTCTCATCTCTTTCCTCCTTTGGGCCATCGTTTCTTCTGCCCTTGCTTCTCTAGGCTATTGGTTCCCAACCTTATTGATATGGTGACCCACAAGTCCAAATGTATTGGCTTGCAGGCTCTGAGTATCAGGTGCCAGAAGTCAGGCAAAGCAGAGTCGTTCAGTCCAAGGTCAGAGGTCCAGAAGTCAGGCAAGGCAGAGTCAGTGGCTTAGTGTTGTGTCCACATCTAACAGCCTCTCTTGGCTGGTTTTATAGCCCCACGCCTAAGGGTCATGCTTGCAACCAGTTACTCAGAAGCAATCCTGCAACCACTCATCTTCATTATCAGTAAGCAGCTGGTGTTGGAGGTGTGCACTTCGCTGTCTTGTCTGTAGGTCTGTTCTTAGCCTTTGTCTGTGGTGCTCTAAGGGTGTAGGTGATACCGGTGCTGGGAACAGCCAACTCAGGTTCACCTGCTGAATCAGGGCTGGAGAGTGTCCTGGTTCTGCACCAGCTGTTGGCTGTGAATCCTGACAAGCCTGCAGCTCATTTTCCTGCTGGTCAGCATCTCTTGTTAACTCAAGGCTGGCTACATGGAGGCTCTTCTTCTTCTGAGGAGTCCTTGCTATTCCTGACCCCTGGCTGACCCATAACACTACATTTACTTGGTATGATGACACATCCAAGGCTGGCCCAAGATTTTTTGGCACCCTGGTAAGCTATGACCTTGACACCCATCTATTCCAGTGTTCCGTTTTCTACAGTGGCTAACCAGATGTTTTTGAGAAACTAACAAACATAGTACAAAGGGTGCAGCTGCCCCAACTATGAACCCCAAACAAGTGGTCTTCCAACATACACAGCCTTTGTATATGGAGGCTACATTCCAGCCTTTGACCACCCTCACCTTCTCCATTACACCCTCCAATTTGTCTGAGATTCAAAGAAGCTCACTTTAGTAACCATGAGGGCATGTTTTGCTTGGTCAACGACTCAACATGTATATGTAATGAAGAAAAATGTCAACTAATGTATGATTCAGAAGATACTGTTTCCGGGGTCAGATCTTGATTTCCACAATACAAAACAGTGTAATGGAAAGGGTAGGGGTGGCTAGTAGAGATGACCCACTTTCAGAGGCTTTGTGACCCACTTTTGGGTCCCAACCCACAGGTTGGGATACACTGCTCTATGCCTTCTGGCTTCCTATTAGCTTCAAATACTCTGTACAAATGCTGAAACTATAACAAAACCACTGTGGTTTTGTTACAGTTTCCGCTCCAAACCCTCAGCTTCCGGCTGCTGTCACCACAGTCAAATCACATAAAACAATTTTTGTACATTGCAGTGCACTTTTGTACATCAGCACATGGCACCTTTTGTTTCTCATTTATAAATTTGCTTGGTTCTTTTGCTGTATTCTTAATGCAGTTTGTCACATTTTACAGTAGTTGTGGTAGTGGTAAGTCAGTTTAAGGGTAAAGGAGAAGATGGGCGGTGGCTAGAGTTCTTGACTAAAGGAAAGAACTAGGCATAACTAATAGGATAATTATGGCTGAGGAGCTTGGCATTCCAACTGCTACTTCTGTCCACAGTTGCAAATTGTCTTTTGATATAGCCCCACAATAATGAAGTTTTGCAACTTGCCTTTGTGGCTAAGCAATAGAACACTTCCTTTGCATGCACAAGATTTCAGGTTCAATCCCTGGCATCTTCATTTAAAAAAAGGATCAGGTAAGTTGGTGGTGTGAAGGACCTGAGACCCTGGAGAGGCACTGGATAGTCCTGAATAGACAGTACAGGCCCTGATGGACCATTGGTCTGGTTCAGCATAAGGCAGTGTTGTGTATTCATTTGTGTTTTTATGGAATAAAAACATGATCTGCCTGATATGGTATTCTCCCTTTGTAGAAATGGCACATACGAACTAGCTCTGATTTGACTACAGTGAAGTGAACCATTTAACCATGACATCAACTTCTGTGCTTTAATGAGCGCTGCCTGTAACCATTCTTTTAATAGAGATTTTGTTTTAGGCACCCAAGAAGTGACGATTAAACAATCTGGAAGAAATCTCTCTCGGTTGAGAACTGTGACTCTAACTGTGAAATTTGTCAGGAAATCCTTTGGAGACTTCGTTCAATCAAGGTCTGGGAATAGCTTACTGAACACTTCAGTGACTTCACTGTGGTATTTGTGGAGCCCTGAGGGGGCTCTATTTTCGTTAGTCTCACAAAGGCTTGATTTACATTTTGCAGGTTTCAACTTGAGTAGTTGAAGGAGCCTTTAAAAAAATACCCAGCAGTTGTTCAGCACAGCTATATAAAGTTGCTGTAAAGCTCTTTATCTGTGCCTTCCACTCTTTAAACTCTCAGATTTTCCTCCAGTTCCTTTCTCCTTGAATCCCTTTTCTGGAGCACTGGTGCCACTGTGGGAGACACTAGGGAATACTATACATGGCTGAGCATTTATTTTAAGGGATGGAAAGGTTTGGAGCCTGTGTGGCATTTTGCAGTACAAAATAGCTGCTATTTGTGGTCTAGGACAGACTTGCCATGGAAGGATTTCTCATTGGTGCTGGCAGTTTCCATCAGTTGTGCACAGCGTTTAGTATTTATTGCCTGGTCTTAATGCATTGTCATTGCAAAGGAGGATTTGAGGGGGGTGGAGTCAGTATACCAAAGGTGGCACTTCAGAGGCTCTGTTCACACATGGTGCTAAACTATGGCTTGCCTGAACTGTAGTTAAGAATCCAAGTAATGATTGGCTCTTCCGAATATGGAAAAATGGTGGTTACATCCCATAGACTGTTTCCACTTCTGTTGGTGGGGTAGGGGGTGTAACTTTAGCCAGCTGCCCTCTTTCACTGCAGGCCCCCACATTGTGCCCAATGATATGCCGGGGGAAGGATCCTCAGTCTGTTGGGTAGGATTTTTTTGTGGAGGGAGTCTGAGCAAAGGAACTACTGTTCCGCAATCAGAACTTTGTTTGCAGTTTAGGGTACAGTCCTGCAATTTGGGACAGTTTGTTTGCTGTCGTTTTTCAGCCGCTTGGTACTTGTGTTTCAGTTTTATGGTGCCTCCAGAGACAGGGCCATGGCTGTAACTATGGTTTGTCAATTCAAGCAGTGCCAAACTTTGGTTAGTTAGTACACACCGAACTTTAGTTAATGCAAACTACAGCTTTGCAGGCCAACTTCACACCATGGTTTCTAATTTTAGTTTCCTGGTCCATTGCAAACTATGTTTATTTTTCCCCAGTTCAGATATCACACCAAACAAGAGCTAAGCTTTCTTTAATTGTATTTTATTATAATATTTGAAGACAGAGTGACACCACGTTTAAAGGATGTGTCTGGGATTGCAATTTTCTTCCAATTTTCTAATGATGGTCCAATGAATCCTGGTCACTAGAAATGTTATGCAAGCACTTCTCTGGTTTCTGAGGTTCTCTAGGTGCTCCATACACACACACACTCATTCACTCTCACGCACGCATGCGCACACACCCACACGCCATCAAACCCATGTCTTCAGCATTATGGGACTAATTGTTCTGTTCTTGTTCAGTATCCTCTTCTACTTTTTCTTTGCTTACAGGAATAGTAGAATTATGACAGTTCCTGAGGTGTTGTACAAATGTGAATGGATGTCTGTTCATTTCCATGTGAGCACTGTACAGATTCTGGCGAAAGGGCATCTAGATTGGAGCATAATTTTAATAGACTGGCCCTTTTATAGAGCTGCAGACCAGGGCTGTCGGTGAGGTGGCTGCCTGCAGCCTCCGTTGCAGTAGAGACCATGGTTCCATTTGTTTTTTTCACTGGGTTCTTTTTAATGTCTGAGTTAGTACTGCTGTATGCTTAGCCATGGAATGAGAAATTTCCCTGGTGCTGATATCTTAACACTGATGCTGTTTGGTCACTCATGGGGCCCAGGACTCTAGAATAGTTTTGTTCAGTGCCTTCCCCATAGTATTCTCTGCAGGCATGAGTTAACTGATTAAATGACATTACACGAATCACTGCTCCTCTGCTTGTTAAGCAGGCTGGTTATACACACATCTGTACATATGCACAGCTACTTTCTCACACCCCCACTAGTATTCCCCCCCCCCCCCTCAATTGGCCTGCTTCCTAGCTGTCTTCTGGGATGACACATTGGGATATGTTTAGTGTGTGTATGTATTTTGAAGAGGCTTGCTGGCTAAAAAGAGTGGTGCTTTTTTGGAATACTTTTGGAGGATTTTAGGTGGATTTTAAGTGTGTCAGAAACCCAGCTGTGCTGATGAGCAAAAAATACCCTTTAAAGCGTGGAAGTAGTTGTGGGTGCTGATGTTCCAAGTCAGATGTAATTAACCTTACCCACACAATTGTGGGGGGGGAGGGAGGATCAAATGAAAAATGGTAGCTTGATGGCATTACAAATGTTATCTATGTGGGGGGGGGGGGCAAAATCCTTCATGTGTTTGTGTTTTAAATCCAGTAGCAGGAGGAATGACCACTATTATCTCAAACTGGTTTTCAGTAAACCGAATTTTAGCACCTTGTTTTATTGACTTCAAACTAGGGTGGCATTGTGGCTGTGTGAATGAACGACAAATCTGGAAACCCACACTTCAGATCTCACCTCTGCCATGAACTCGCCAGGTGACCTTAAGCAAGCCACTCTCATCCTGAATAACCTGGGGATAACACCTTTCAGGGGTGTTGTAATGTATCTGGCGCCCAAAAGCATTATGCAGATGTTTATTTCAACATGTCTGTTTACTAGATGCAAATATGAGATGGGGCCAGGTTCTGTTTGGCTGGACCAGACACACGATTACTGCTCCCTTGTTCAGCTCTTTCCCAGTGTCCAGTTGTTTTCCATCCACCCTCACCCTTGTACATGGTTCTGCTGAAGACTGAAATTTCCCAATTCCTTTTAGTTTTTTTTAATTTTTAAAATAAAAAATGCAACAGTAGATAATTAGATCCAGTATACAGGGCAAACAACATGCCTGATTCACAAATTAAAACCAAGTGAAGGAAGAAAATATACAGAGTCATAATTATTCATTTTTATCCATTCACTTCTAACTGCTTAAGGATTTGTTTTTAAAATGCAGCCCAATGGTTGCAGATTTTTGTTACCTAAAATATTCTTAGAATTTTGAATTGCTGTTTAATTAATGGGTGATAACAATTCCCACACCTTCAAGAACTGTTCTAATTTGACAGGCAGCATTGATGTGCAAATACCAAGGAATTTCCAAATTCTTTTGGAAGAAGCTCAGGATTTATGCTAGTAGAGCACTCAGCTGAAGGGAACAGCACAGAGGTGTGGACCCAGCTGTCCTCTGAAGAGCTTTTCTTTCAACTCAGTTGGTTCTTCTGTTGGAAGAAGACTCTTTAAACTGGAGGAGGGCTTCAGACTTTGCTGAGTGGAGTGGTAGGATGGGATTAGGATCCACCTTAATGGGATGCCGGGGGTGGAGGAAACATGGGCTAGTCAATGACAAAGCTGCCTGAGGGCTGAAGAATCAGCCTGTCCCAGAAGGGGATGAGCTTGCCCAGAAGGCACAGATTTTTGTAGATTAAAGATGCTGCCAGATCCTCACCTGCAGTTAGCGGTTTAGCCCCGTGTTACAGAGCACCTTTTATTCAGCTTCAGTTGGTACTCCAGCTTCAGTTTGTTCCTCAAAAAGCATGGTTTGGCTGCAGCAATCCATTTTCTGATCACATCCAGGTTAAGTTGCTGTAATGCACTTTGCTGTCTAAAAACTTCAGCTTGTGCAAAACACTGCAGCTAGGCTGCTGTCAGGGACGGGATACTGAGATAGTATCACCCTTGTGGGTGCTGGCCATCTACGCTGGCTGTATGTTCATGGCCACAAATTAAAGTGCTGGTGCTTTAAGGCTCTGAACAGCTTAGGGGTGAGGGTACTTGAAGAACTGTCTCTTATACTGCCTAGCCTACTAGTTAAGGTCTTCTACCTAAGCCCTGTTCTCTCCCTGCCCTGAAGGGATGTAAAGTGGCGGCCAGAAACAGGGCTTTTTCAGTGGTGGTGCCTCATCTTTGGGCTGCTCTCCCCCTTGAAGCTTGTCTGATGCCTCCCTTACTTTCTTTTAGAGACCAAACCAAGTAATTTATCCTCCTAGGAGGCATGGTAGGATAAAAATGTAGTGAATAATGGAACTCTTCATTCTAAGCTTCTTCTGTTTTTAGCTAGTAGTGGAAATGTACTGTTCCTAGTTTTGGAAGACTTTAATGTATCACTTCCCAAATACTCGTTAAAAGCATTCTGTGAGCAAGCATTCTGGATTGCCTGCTAAGAAGCTGTTGTGAGTGAACCTATTAGAGACCAGTTATAACTTTTGTTGGCCAGGACAGAATTTATTGGCTCTTTAAATTGAACTCTGAAGCAAACTGGCAGCCACTATAGTTTTTAAATCCATGGGAGATGTTCCCATTGGCTGCCTCCTGACAATAACCAAGCTGATGCCTTTTAGACCAGTTGTAGTTTCCGGGTTGTCTTCAATTCTGCAAGGGATGTTCTTGCTGAGGAGTATAAAACCTTTCCACATTATCTACCACTAGACGTTTTAGAGCTGTCTTAAAGGATGTATACATTGGATTCTGGGCAAGCATGGAAAAAACACCAAATGTGGTCTAGTGTGCAGAATTTAACTTCTAGAGAATCTTGTAGCACTGTCCTAAACAGAGTTACACTCTCCTAAGCCCATTGACTTCAGTGGATGTAGAAGGCTGTAACTCTTGTCAGGATTCCACTGTTTTCTTTTTTACCACAAATCTCTAGCCTTTACAGCTGCAAAGACACAGTTGAATGAATTTCCAGTGGTTGGCTTCAATGCTTGTAAGTTTCGTTGCCCCTTTATATGGCTAGCAAAGGTAGAATATAAATCTGAAAAATAATGCCGATTTGCAAAAGTCATGCAAGTACATGATTCTACTTTTCTTGGTAGAAGAAGAGATTGGATTTATACCCCACCCTTCACTACCCAAAGGAGTCTCAAAGCAGTTTACAATCCCTTTCCTTTCCCCTCCCCACAGCACACACCCTGTGAGGTAGGTGGGGCTGAGAGAGTTCTCTCTCAAAAATTGCTCGTGAGAGAACAGCTCTGAAAGAACTTATGACTGACCTAAGGCCACACCAGAAGCTGCGCGTGGAGAAGTGGGGAATCAAACCTGGTTCTCCCAGATTAGAGTCTGCGCTCTTAACCACTACACCAAACTGGTGTATACTCTGAATTGTCTGTTGGCAGAATTCTTATTGTAATGTAGAGTTCACTCAGCTTGTTTCCCCCCTGTTGTTGGGAATAAATTTATTTTGCTGCTTGAAATGTAAGAAGAGGACCATGAGATGGCTATTGCACAAATGTGGTGGCCTTTGAATCTCCAGTTAAATAGTAATTTTCTTCAAGGCTGATGTTCCAGTTATTCTCTTAGCAACTAACATCTGTAGTATTTCAAAAGATTACAAAATTCCAGGAAATAACTTACTGAGTTTGTTGAATACCGCACTCCCTTAGAGACCTATTCACTTATTTGATTTCCCCCCCCTTTGCCAGCATACAACTGTTATTTACAAAAAGAGAGAGAGAGAGAAAGGAGATCCTTCCCCCACATAATAGTGTAACAGTAAAGGGGCCAATTCGTCAATTTAAGCTGGGTATAGTCCTTTTGAATTCAGTCAGCCCCCTTCCACTTCAGCGAAAACCATGGTTGTTGAATTCATGTGATGTGGTTCATTGACAGGCCAATTAAAAACAGATGAAGAGCAAAAAGGCTAGGGCTGTTTGCGTTATGGTATTTAGGGAAATTAAAACATGGGTTTTTGTGAAGGAAAGACTGGCGTTCTTGTTCCTACACATAGCACCCAGCTCTAATCTGAAATCTGTTTGGACCAGCTGTGGTGCAGCTGCAGGAATATCTGTCTACTTTTGGTAATGTGGTTTCTGTTAGCTTCGAATCCTGTTTACAAGTGTCACAGAGCTGTTTTGCAAGCTGTTGCTGGTTCTCTGGGTATAGAGTTTTCACGAGGGCATTGACATGGAACGTTTTATCTTAGGGAAGCATGACTGTGTTAGGATGTGTTCACACTTAACCATCCGTCTCCCCCCCCACACACAAGTGTCATTATTGCCGTCATTTTTGTACACCCTGCATAGGGCCCCAGTTCTGTGCAGTCCTCTTCCTCCTTCCATGCCCTCCAGCCAGCTCCAGCTAAATTTGTTTGGGCCTTTTAAAGGGTCCAGATTACTGATATTGCAAGATCTCTGCTCAGCTATACTGTTCTTGCAGTTGTGCAAAAAAAACCATCCAGGTCTCTGAATTTTACCTCCAGTAGTCAGTGGCCAGCTGTGTTCCAGCTGTGTTAAGCTACAGGCACCCAACCAACAAAAAGCTGCAACATTCCCACTTTGCCGCTGAGTAAGAAGGTATCAGTTTGTTTTTTTGTCTGCCATACTGAAAATGTGCTTCATTATTTCATCCAGGAGAGAAAGCACATAATTAATGCAAGTTTAATAACTGTTGATGTGTTACCATGATCTTAGTCTGTTTATCTGCTCTTGTTCCAGTTGTGCTTGTTATAGGTTCTCCAGTCACCCCCACCCTGGTTACAACTACAGCCCACTGTAATTACCAGGAAGTCCTGAGTCTCTGGAGGTATTTCTATTTACCACCCGAAAGGAAAGTGTAAAGAACTGGTAATGTTTAGGCAACCCAGTTGTTCACATCCCATAACATTATCTAGTCATTTGCTCCATCCTTATGATAGATTTCTGTTTGAGTGCTCCTAATTCATGACCTGTTGGGGATAGTTATTCTAAGGGATGGTTTAGCCTTGTGAGTGGACATGTAGATGAGAATGGGTTTTGGAAATTCCATTGTTGCTATCCTGAATGAAATATAACCCCAAACATTAATGTACTTAAAATGGCACCCCCAAGGGTACTTTCCCCAGTATTAAATTATTTGCCCTTTAAGAACTTTTGTGCAAGAAATTTCACATATGCTGAACGTTTGTCACTCCAGAAACTTTGTTTTACTACATTTATATGCAGTGAAATGGATTTACATGTGTCTTGCTTAAAGCTGTACATGTAGACTCCCCTTATTCTTGTGGATAACTACCATTCAAGCTGACTGAGAACTGTCAAAGGAAAATCACAATCTCCCAACCCCCAGCCTTGCTACATCTAGGTTTCCAGAAAGCCAAAGAAATAATTAAGCAATGGATGTGGGACCTGGCCCTTCAGTCCAATAAGACCTGCTTGCGGAGGTACCCTACTTCAGGATACTAAGAATTTTTCCCAGCAGGCTATCTAACTGCCTTAAAGTTTCCTAGCTACGGGAGAACCTGCACTTTGGCGTGTTTCAGTGCCTTGCCCTCAGCTTCTCTGGAAGACAGATATCTTCACATTCCTTGTTTCCAGTGGATTTGCTCTTGTCAAATGGGAAAGGTTGAGATGGTTGATCACGTATTATTCTGCCCCTGCTATAATGGTATACGTTCCTAATATGTTACGTCAATTTCAATAAATTCCCCAGGAAGATCAAAACAATTCTGCACTCTCCTTGTTTCAGACTCCTCTAAAGAAATTACTTGTGATGGAACAAAATTTTGTATAGTGGCTTGCGTAATGTGAAAGCAGATGGCTGAGTCTTCAAATAACTGACCCCCTCTATTGGGACATGTGTGTGAGAATTTTGATATGTTGGGTTATAATGGCACATATGAATCTTTTTTGTTGGTCTTGGTATTGTACATGGCAGTTTTTTATTGTTTTGATTAATACTTTTTGAGCTGATCATGTATCCGAATAAACTGAACTGAATGTGTGGGATTCCACAATGTGTGAAGTACCCCAAAATAATAATTCTGGAATTATTTGTGTGGCACCTTAAGGATCAAGGTGTTTTTATTTTAGTATGAGCGTTCGTGGACTGGAGCCCACTTTGGCAGATGCATGCATTTGATGAAGCTGGCTCTAGTCCATGAACGCTTATGCTAGAATATAAACCTGTTTGTCTTTGTGTTGAGACTCCTGTTTACTTTAACCCAAAGTAAGTAATTCTTCTGCTTCAAAAAGATGGTTCTGATTGGTGAAAAGTGACTGTATCAAATCATACAAAGGCTGAACAGGGTTATGTCATTGTATGTTTTTCATGTAGGGTGTGGAAGGGAATGATTGGAAGAGATGTTTTGTTGTAGAATGACAAACTCGGAACATGGTTCCTTCTGCCATTAGCAAGATGTATGACAGTATTTGACCTATATATAGCCAGGCCCTGTCCATATAGCCAGGCCCTTCTGACATTCTCAGCCATGGTAGAAACTGCAATGGCTTTTATCCTTACAAATACATAGCTGACCAAAACATTTTTATGTGAAAGCTAGTCCTTGTTTCAAAAAGAGAACTCTTCTGAGAGAGGATTTGCCACCTTGATTTTGCTGAAAAATCTCTGATAAGCATCCAAGGAGCCCCGGGGTTTGAACAGCTAGTCCTTAGATGCAGCATCAACTCCGCTGTTGCGTGGCAGGGCAGAAAAGAGGGCTTTGCATTTTTGCCAAGCGTTAATATCCATGGTATGCTAAGTTTGTTGCATCTCAGTAAAGCTTCATAATTGGTGTTGAGTTTTAGAAGGCAGGGAGCATTTAAATCTGTCATCCTGGTATCCAGATATCATGCAGCTACTGTTGTGTGGAAATTCTGTGCATAAACAGGTGCTCCCAGAAGATTTCGTAGAAGATAGCCAAAGGCATTTGTTGGATCCTGATCTTGCTTGGTATATAGGATGTCTTAGCAAACATTCATGTTGCATATTTGTATCTACAGGGAGATTTGAACTTGGGTGTCTCTGTACAATCACTCTGCATAATTCTAACGTCTTCTTTTTTGCCGTCGAATCACAATCAACTTAAGGCAACCCCATAGGGTTTTCAAGGCAAAAGACATTCAGTGGTAGTTGGCCATTACTTGCCTCCGTGTCTTGACCTTGGACTTTCTTGGAGGTCTCCCATCCAAGTACCAACTCAGGCCAACCCTGCTTAGCTTCTGAGATCTGAGGAGATTTAGCTAGCCTGGGCTATCCAGGTAGTGTGAACCACTTCTTGGGCAGATGCTGCATTTCCCAGCAGTTTAACCATGGCTGGTCCATTTGGTTCCTGTCCTCCTTCCCTTCTCTGATCAGTATGGGGCAATATGATGTCTGTACTGTCATTAAAACAATTAGTTAAACAAGCTGGTTTGTAATCCTTGTTTGGTGCTAACCGTGGATAGCGTCAGTGCAGCCACAATGCTTTATCATGGTTAACCCTGGGAAGGAGAATTCATACAGAGGAGAAAGTGTATAGCTCAACGCATACAGTAGCTTTTCTTGGGTTTTATGTGAAACACAGAAGTAGGTGGTAGGTTCAGCGCATATAGCAAGTCTGAAAATGTGCTTTGTGTCTTTAAGGTGTAGTCTTCGGCTACATGAGCTCATTTTGCAACCATTTCAAGTCTGTAAGTCTTTATGCTTTGGTAGCACAGGCAAACAACGCGGTTGTTAGACTTTCACCTTGGCAATCTCTGTTTCAACCCATCTGCCTTAACTGTGTGTGTGTGTTTTTAAAATATATAAAAGAGCGAGAGGCTTTAGTGCAAGTGGGTGATCTGCTTTCATCATCAGGCTTTGAAAAACTAGGCTGTACGTTTTCTTAATGGATTAGGATTTTCAGTAGTGATGAGTGAGATATAAACCAACAAAAAAACCCCCAACAAAAACCAAAACTGGTCTAGGTGGCAGACAGGCATTAGTTGTATAAGAGAGTTATACAGGCTGCAGGAGAAAACAGATAAAAGCTGAAGGTGTCTGTTGTCTGGACGGTTTCTGTTCTGTTAATTAGCAGAGCACTTATTCAGTGATGTCAAGTTAGCCATCCTCTCATGCCTTTGTGCAGAGAAGGCAGGAAAATGTCACGATGGATCTGTCATCAATAGACTGCATAGTTTTAAATTAAAATCTGGCCTCTACACATCAATAGTTCTTAAACCTTTGCGAGAGACATGTCAGGCTACAGTGACCCAAGTACCCAACCACCGGGGAAATGACCTGTTATTTATCTCTGTGTGACTCACATCTCTGACTCTGGCAAAAGTTTACCACATCTTTGAGGGTGTTCATACTTACCAAACTAGACATTCAGTGGGTGTTCTGTAATGAATCTTAATGGGGGTCTGATTCAGATTGGGGTAGTGGGGAGAAGGAAAATGAAGCCCCTCTGCACCGTTTTTAATGACCCGAAATGAACCTGGAGAACTGTTGTTTTCCTGTTGAGGACACTTGTGTGTGTTGACTGGTGACACTTAAGCCCTAGTTCTCAGGACCTAATTACTTATCTAAGGTAATGGTTGTTGTAAGGTTTGAACTGGCGATCTCTGACCTCACACCCATAGCTAAAATAACACAAACAGCTTCTAAGACAGCTTATTAATATAACACCATAAAAAGATGAATAGAGGGAGCATCTTTCAGCAGGTAATTATGGATTATGAGCATATATTTTATCTTTGGAAATAGTTTTGCTACATGGGAATCTGTTGGCATTAGGGTGGCAGTGGGAGGCTTACTGGGATGCAGAGGTGCTCGGGAAGGTGGAATGGTGTCATATGATGCTGTGATGTCACTTCCAGTCAAAAATCTGGAAGTGGTGGTTATTGTGTCACGTCCGGTTTGTTTGTTTTTGCACCCCCTGATCTGATGTTGCATGGCTCTGGCTTTACTCCCACTTTTTCCTTTTCACCAAATTTATTGGCAGAAGGCGATGGGATGCAGCAGTAGGCAGTTGCCTGCTGGCAGCGGGCACTTGGCAACCCTAGTATTTATTTATTTTATTTATTTACTTAAACTTTTATCCCTCTCTCCTAGCCAAGGCCGGCTCAGGGCGGCTTACAATTAATAAAAATTCGACAATCCCAGAACACTCAGTATAAATACAATATAAAATTCAAATCAGTATAAATACAATATTAAAATTCAATATTAAAACCACAGTAGGTGCTAGTTGTCATAACATCAGCTCTCTTCAAGTACAGTACTAATAATTGTGACACTGACTCGATTCAACTTCAAGATATCATAGGTCCAGTCAACTTTGGCTATCATACAGTGCTTCAGATGTCTTATAAAGAGGGCTTGGCTTGGGCAGTAATTAAGGGTCCCATAGACCAGGGCTCTTCCATTATAAGATGTCAATTGCTATCATTGCTAGCAATGGTAGTCCTGGTGGTGGTGGTTGTAGTGGTGGCTCGAAAGGTCTGGCGGAAGAGCTCTGTTTTACAAGCCCTACAGAACTGTAAAAGGTCCTGCAGGGCCCTGATCCAGGGCCGGCCCCAGGTTTTTTTGCACACTAGGCGAGGCTACCTTCTGCCCCCCCCCCCCCGGTGCACCCACCAATTTTCAAAAATAAATGCATTTTAGGAAGAATAACAAACACAAAATTTGAAATTGCTAATTTATCTTTCTTTTTTTAATTGTGAGAACAGGTAAAACAATCACCAATTCCTTCAGGTCAAGCTTCAATTGAAATAGTTCCCAAATCCACTCTATCAAGGTAAGAGGCTTAGCTGGAAGGAAGCCTTTTTTGCAACTACATTAACTTGCTTCTCCAGCAATCCTGTGGGTCTAGTAAAAACCTGAGGCTACAAATGATTTGGCCTTAGGGTTTCACATAAAGGAAGAGGAGTATAATGGGTGGGGAAGGATTCACTTGCTTTCCCCCCTTGCTCTTTTCATCATCTCAGCAACCCTCCAGGTGATTTATTTCTTTTTAAAGTCTCTCAGGTCTGGGGGTGGGGGCGGAGAAGAGAGAAGGAAAGCTTTGCAGGGCTCAAGAGGCAAAGGAATTTGAGTCTGAACCCTCCACAGCTTGGGCTGTGGGGGGGGGGGAATAAGTCGTCCCAAAACTGAAACCACATGATGCTGCTTCCTTTTCCTCCTCCTCTAGGCCCCCCCCCCACTTCAGAGCTGCTTGTTATTCATCCCGGGAAGGCTGAGAGGAGAGATGGGGGGGTGGAGGAGAAATGGGAAACTTTGCTTGGGCCTGCCCCCCATCCTCTTTGGCAATTCAGAAGCGAACCCCTCCACCCACCCAACACACCCAGAGGAAAGGAGCCTTTCCACTTTCCTCCCCCCCCCCCCCCCGGGCCTCTCTAGCAAGCTGCTCTGTTGGTTAGGGCAAGCATTAAGCTGGGCTGAACGAAGGAGGGTTTCCCACTCTTTCCCCCGCCGCGCCTGCAGTTGTTTCTTCTGCTGCTGCCGCCACCTACCCACCCTGGCCTGCGTGGACAGATGCCGCTGTGTTGCATGGACAGTAGCTTGCTCACCCTGACTTAGCTTAGAGGGGACACTGCTTGGGACTCCGATGCTCTCCCCACCCGATGCGTGCGTCCGAGGGAGGGAGGGGACTGGCTGGATAGGGGGGTAAGCACACGCCTGCCTCTCTGAGACCCGATCATTCTCTTACCCCTCTGACTATGTGGTAGAGCGGCCAGGTGGGGGGGGGGCGCCACTCCTTCTCTTCCCCTGGAGTCTGGGGACCAGCCTGCCCATCCGCGGGGTGTTCTTTGATGCTTTCAGCAGACGAGTTCCGTGCTCACCACCAGGGGATGCCCTAGGCAGAAGTCTAATCTGCCTAGTAGGTGGGCTGGCCCTGCCCTGATCTCCTCTGGGAGCTCATTCCACCAGAATGGAGCCGCCACCGAAGAAGCCCTGACTCTAGTCGTTGCCAGTCTGGCCTCCTTAATACTCGGGAGGACCAGCCGGTTCTGGATCCCTGAATGCAGTGCTCTCTGGAGTACATATGGGGAAAGGCGGTCCCTCAGGTATGTAGGTACCTGGCCATAAAGGGCTTTGAAGGTAAGAACCAACAACTTGAAGCGGATCCGGTATGCTACAGGCAGCCAGTGCAATGCCTTTAACACAGGCCCCATCAATAGCCTGCCCGAGGCATTTTACACCAGCTGCAGCTTTTGGATTTGCAACAAGGGCAGCCCCATGTAGAGGGCGTTACAGTAATCCAGTCTCGAGGTGACCATCTTGTGGATCACTGTTGCCAAGTTGCCGCGTTCGAGGAAGGGAGCCAATTGCATAATCTGCTGAAGATGGTAAAAGGCTGACTTGGCTGTGGCTGCTACCTGGGCCTCCATTGTTAAAGAGGCATCCAGGAGCACTCCCAAACTCCTAACCTCCGGCGCTGGCATCAAAGGTCAGGAGCGGGATGCCTACCCTCGGACCACTGCGGCTCAGGTATAGGACCTCCGTCTTCATCGGATTAAATTTCATCTGGCTCAGCCTACGCCATCCAGCCATGGCTTTTAGTGCCCGGTCTAGATCTTCTGGTTTGGAGTCGGACTGGCTGTCCAACAACAGATAAAGCTGGGTGTCATCCGCATACTGGTGACAACCCAGTCCCTGCCTCTGGGCAAGAGGGCGCATATAGATGTTGAAAAGCAATGGGGACAGCACCGTCCCTTGGGGCACTTTACATTCCAATGGGTGCCTTCGGGACAGCTGGTCCCCCAGTGCCACTCTTTGTACCCAGTCTTGGAGAAAGGAAACAAGCCACTGCAAGGCAAGTCTCTGAACTCCAATGTCGGTGAGGCGGTGGGTCAGTAGCTGATGGTCGACTGTGTCTAACGCAGCCAACAGATCTAACAACAACACTACCGTTCCTCCCCGATCCAGATGCCTCCAGAGGTCATCTGTGAGGGTGACCAGTGCTGTCTCCATCCCGTGACCTGGACAAAAATCAGACTAAGAAGGGATCTAAAAGGGAAGTCTCATCCAGAAAGCCCTGCAACTGAATTGCTACTGCCCTCTCTATTATCTTGCCCAAATAAGGGCACGTTGGAGACTGGCTGATAGTTGGCCAATTTGGTTGGGTCCAAAGATGGCTTTTTCAGAAGGGGGCGCACCACTGCCTCTTTGAGTGTCTCTGGGAACTGCCCTTCTAAGATGGACTTGTTGATAATCTCCTGCAAGGCACCCCGAAGCCCCTCGCAGCCAGCATTACCGAATGGTCAGATGAATTATGTAGTTAAATCGGTGATTTATAAAATTCAAACAGACAAAAGCAAAATAAGACAATTTAAAATCCTTTTCATTATATGTTCTGTATGCAAAATTTGAGGAATCTTGAGTTTTCCATTGTAGTGTATACTTATTGTGAACTTTTTTTGGGGTTGGAGTGTCTGTGTTGTCAATTTCTGACTGTGATTGTACTCATGAGGAATGTTAAAATAGGACTTTGTTTTCACTTTTTGAAACATACTCTGGCCATACCCTTTTTTCAATCTCTGTTAATTTATGGACAGTTGTGTAGAAGCTATGAGTCATCCGTTCGCTGCCCTCAAGGTCATGAAATACCCTGTTGAGAACACCGGAGGCGGTCTGAAGCGGAGCCTCGACCTTCACTGTCTATATAATCGTGGGAAACTAAGAAGGAACACCCTTGAGCCATGCATTTTTCTACAGTGTTTATTACGTGCCTCTGGCTGTGCTGGAGGCAGGTACAATATGTACTTTTATGTTACTTCGGGAGGGGGGATGGCCTCTTGAGGATGGAGGGAAATACCTAACAGGAGAAGGTGAACTCTTTTCTTAGGTCGGGTGGTCATGTGACTTTTCCTGCTGGCTGGGGTGGGATGGGAAGGCACATAACTGCAGATGTAGGAAAAAGCTATTTTTATGGTGGAAGATGCCAAAATCCAAGTACCTTCCCCTGCAATTTCATTGAGCAGCTACTTTTTCAATTCCAGACTCTTCTTTTTGTGTATTTTGAGCTGTGAAGATGATTTAGTTATTCCTCCATTCAAACCTGTGTATTGTTCACATTATGGCTTTGCTTTGTTGAGAGCTTTTAACTACCTGGAGCAGCCAGAGGGCGCATGGGTTGTGGTGAGTTCCTGTATGGGTTTTTAATGTCCTGCTACCATTTCCGTCCTAGGTGTCCTGAGGGGGGGCTGGATAGGTTGGAACTACCGCTTTGAAATGTTCTCTGGCGGGCTCCAAATATAATCTAGAATTTGTGAATCTTGTTATAGGTACTGTGGTTATTGGTATGCTAAAAAAAAAAGTTTTCTGGGGGATGGTGTTGCACTTTGTAGGATAAAATCTCAGTTCAACATTCCAAAATCCTTTTGTGTTCTGTATGCATCCCCAAATGATCACTTGGGGACAGATCCACACATTGTGATCAACACTGGTATTTCCAGCAGCAAATGACTAATGTGTTCATGATGCATGCAACTGTAACGCATCTTTAGACACCGGTATGCCTGTGTTTCCCAAATAGGCATTTTGTGATATGTTTGTGTGATGTCCACACATTCCATTGTTGATGCAGGAACACACCAATTTAGTTATCTCTAGTGAACATAATGAATTAACCCGTGGGCTGAATTTCAGACTCTTTGCAGATTTCTGCAGTGGAACTGTGGTGTGTATGCGAGCATATTTGGCATTTTTAAAATTCTGTACTAAGAAAAGCCGAATTGCGCTCTGCATAAATGTATGTAAATTAAGTGTGTGCACTATTCTTTCAGTTTGCATAATTTATTCTGCAGCCACAGAGAATGAGAAGGAGTTGTACAGGAGGACACAGAATCTTTCTTGCTCATAAGATTTTCACCAGGCATAGCCAGTATGTTTTCAAGCATGTCTATGCATCCAGGATGTCTAGAAACCTTTTTTGAGTGGAAGCTGAATTTTTGCACCCATTGTTTCTGTCTGGCTCCCTCCCCTTCCCCTGTGAAGAATTTACACAGCCGTAGTGGCACAAGGGGACAGGAAAGAAAGGCAGGCCAGCCCTACAAAACTGCTTGTTTAATTGTGTGAGTTCGGCTCCCATCATTCATGGCACACTGTCTGGTGTGATTTACTCCCCTCCCCCACCATTGTTCTGTGTCGTACTCATGTTCTTTTAGCCCTGTGCTAGCGTGCGTGCTTAGCTGTGTCAGAGGAGCTCGGCTGTTGCCCAGTATTTGAGAGATGATTTTGACACTGAGACAAAAATGATGTAGGGGAAATGAGCTGGAGTTGAGTAGCAGGAGAGTTAAGCACTCCACCCATGCCTGGTTTGGTCCTTAAGCTGAGCACATGTGCGTGTATATTGACTTATTTAGATGCAGTCATCATGGCAGGTCTGTGTTCGGAGAGATACTATATGAGAATAAGTGCAGTTTGGACCTTGAATTTGGGTCATTTGAGAGGCAGTTTGGTGTAGTGGTTAGGAGCGCGGACTCTGATCTGGGAGGAGTTGTTGTTAGCCATTCAGTTGTGTCTGACTCTTGGCGATTCTATGGGCCAGCTCTCTCCATATTTTCCGATCTTGTACTGTTTCTTTGAGTTGTTCCATGCTCAGGCTGGTGTTGACTTTTATAGTATCTAGCCACCATGTTCTTCGGCGGCCCGGTTTCCTTTTGCCGCTAACCAATCCAAGCATAATTGCTTTTTCTAGTGATTTCGTCCGCATGACATGGCTAAAATAAGTCTGTTGCAGTTTTATGATTTTTCCTTCCAATGACATGTCTGGTTTTATGCACTCCAATACTTGCTTGTTTGTCACCTTTGCTGTCCAAGGAATGCGCAGGAGAACCGGGTTTGATTCCCCACTCCTCCACATGCAGCTGCTGGTGTGACCTTGGGTCAGTCACAAGTTTTTTTCAGAGCTGTTCTCTCAGGGCCAGTTTTCGAGAGAGCTCTCTCAGCCCCACCTACCTTACAAGGTGTCGGTTATGGGAAGGGATTGTAAGCCGCTCTGAGACTCCTTTAGGTAGCAAAGGGCAGGGTATAAATTCAATCTCTTCTTCATACATTGTAATCAACAAACGCTCTCTGGGCTATAAAGTACTTTTGTAATGGAAAAGCAAATGAGGACAGCAAGGGGGATATGTGAAAGTATAAAGAAATCACCTGCTCTGCTTTACCCATATATTCTCCCTCTGAGGTGGAGGCCATCTTGTGGGTGATTCCCACCTATCTCCAGGGAGGCAGGATTAAGTAAATCTTCTTCCTGTTTCCTGTGGTGGGAGTCACCCTCAACTCAGTTTCGTTTCCTGCCTCAATAGGGAGAGCAGCTGGAACTTTTGGCTCTGCCAACTTCCATTGCTAATTCTTTCTCAATACCTATTTTATCTACTTATACTTTCTCTTTACTATTCCTTACTTCATTCTACCTCTCTCAAAAAAACAAATAACAAAAAAAGAAGCCTTCTTCCCTCTTCTCCGATCCAGCTTAAGGGGAAGGGCCCTCCCCCCCCCCCCACTGCCTCTTTCTCTAGCTGTTCACTCAAGCCAGCAGAAAAGCCTCATAGAGAGACATGGATGGAGCGGAGTGTGCCTCCCGATGCTCCAGGAGCTGGCAGCTACAGAAAATGCCCAGCCGCAGAGGAACGCCGTGGGGAGGCCCACAGCGGCGGCGGCACTAAAAAAAGTGCGCCAAAACTGGCCATCTCGGGGCTCTGGAAGGCCCATCGACAGCGGCGGCCATTTTAGAAACATTGGGCCGAGTTTGACAAGTCGGGAATGGCTCTGAATGCCCCCCCCCCCGGCAGTTTGACAAGTCGGGAATGGCTCTGAATGCCCCCCCCGCACTCCAACTACCCCCGGGCCCCAGGCCAATCGGGGAAGAACAGATCCGGCTAATCCAACAAAGTTTTGCCGGTGGCATGGAGGAGGAGGGAAAGTATGAAGGCGAGGCTCCGGAGGACAACTTGGTAACGTACAAGGCGATTTACCTTTTTCCCCTGAGGCAATGGCTTTTTCCAGAAGAGCTATGTGGGATGAGATGACCCGTTTTTGCTCCTCGGGGGGGGGGGTGTCCTCCCTCTAGGTCTTTGTCCCTCTTATCCCCCCCTCTCCAAATAGGCCCCCTCCTAACCGGAGTAGATGGCTCACTAAGGCAGCTCAGAAGAGCAATGCCAAATATCATCACATGGCATATAATTACCCAGAGGATGATGACGTTGTATCCCATTTTTCTATTGAAAAGGAGGAAGGGGAATTTTCCTCTAATGAGGAAGAAGGGGAACCTATTCCAAAGCCTCAATCTGCTAAGGAACAGGCTTTTAGATTCCTTAAGCCAGAGGATCTTTATTATTTGTTTCATAAAACCCTGGCTGCCCTCCAAGTCCAGGGCAATCAAAAGGCAGTCAAGCCCAATCCCACACCACAGGATCAGGATGAAGGCTTAGATGTCTTTGATGAATTTTTTCCTCCTGTGGATCCTTTGGAAATAGCCTTTCCTTTTCCAGGTTTTTATGTCAGGAAGGTTAAAGCAGAGTGGGAAAGGCCCTTGACCTCAAAACCCTTCCCGGGTTCCACCATAAGGCTGTACCTTTTTCATTCATCTGCCTTAGATTTATTACAGGTCCCCGTGATTGACGCGCCAGTGGCAGCTCTGCAATCAACAGGCGTAGTTTCAGAAGATGGTCACGGTACCTTGAGGGACAATTTGGATAAGAGAGCTGAATTTGCATTATGCAGGGCTCACGAGGCTAACACTCTGGCAATTAGGGCTTCCTCTGCAGCTTCCACAGTATCTCGAGCGTCCATAGTCTGGATGCGCAGACTCATTCAGATGCTGCGTGAAAGCAATCGGGGACTACTGGAGGGAGCCAACAGATTACTCAAGGCAATCTCCCTTATGGCAGACGCCACCCTGGAGTCCATGGTTTTTCTGCCAGGGCAACCTCTACAGCAGCAGCTGCACGACGCACTCTCTGGCTGAGAGCATGGCCAGCTGATTACCAATCTAAAGCTATGGTGTCAGCATATCCTTTCCAAGGGGACAAGCTTTTCGGGGACCCCTTGGAGAAAATCCTGGTGGAGACCCGAGACAAAAAAGACACTGCCCAGAACCATCCGCACCGGAGATAAGAGACCCGGTGCAACATCTTCCTTTCGTCCCTATGGTTCTTCCTACCGATCTCGACCAGATACCAGACGTTCTACCTGGACACAGAATAAACAGCCTTTTCATAGAGGAGGATTCCACAGCACCAACAGACAAGACCAACGATCCCAAACCTTCCAAGGCGTGACTATGTGGACTTGGCTGTGGGAGGTCGCCTACTTCTCTTCAGTCAAAGATGGCTGACCTCCCAACCAGACTCCTGGACCATGGACGTGGTGTCCATGGGCTACAAGATAGTCTTCAAATATCCACCACAGTTGCATTTCCTTTCCTCTCCGGTTCACAAAACCCCGATAAAAACGGAACAGAACACTTGGTGCGATAAGTCATCTACTTCACATATGGGCAGTAGAACCAGTGCCTCAGGAAGAGTAAGGGACAGGGGTGTACTCAATATTCTTTACAGTGCCAAAAAGAACAGGGATTGGAGGGCAATCCTCGATTTGAAGTTCTTAAACAGATTTGTAGAGCTTAAGCACTTTTGTATGGAAACGCTTTGATCAATCGCAGAATCCCTTCAGGCGCAGGAGTTCCTAACGTCAGTAGACCTGACGGAAGCGTATCTTCATGTACCCTTTTTTCCTCCACACAGAAGATTTCTTCATTTCTGCGTTGGGGACACTCACCTGCAGTTCCGTGCACCCCCCTTTGGTCTGTCTACAGCTCCTCAAGTGTTCACAAAGGTCCGGGTACATCCCGTGAGCATCCTTCGTCAGCTTGGAATCCATGTCCATTCGTACTTAGATTACCTCCTGATTCGTTCGGCGTTGGAGGCTCAAGCATTCAGAGATGTTACACAGACTATTCAACTCCTAGAGGGCTTTGGCCTCTTGGTCAACTAGACAAAGAGTCACTTAAGACACGCAATGTCTAGAACACCTAGGAGTGATAATAGTCACGAGTTCTTGCAAGCTTCTTCTACCCTTACCCAAGGTGCAGAAGATCACGTCTACAGCAACCCAAGTCATCACAGTACGCACGTCATCTCTTTCCCTACTGGTCAAACTGATGGGCTTGATGGTTTCCACCTTTGACACCCAGCAATGAGGTTGTTTCCATTCCCAGCAACTGCAGAAGTTCCTACGGCCCTTCCAGAATATCATAGCCCTAAAAATGGACATGTCAATGAAGGTTCCACTACAGGTAAAATCAAGCCTATGCTGGTGGACCTTCCGTCACAACTTGACTCAAGGAAGATTTTTCTGGATTCAGAACCAGGTCCAGATCTTCATGGACGCCAGCCTATCGGGCTGGGGGTCCGCCCTTCTTTGTCATCTGATTCAGGGGATGTGGTCGAGTGCAGAATCCAACTTACCCATCAATCTCCTGGAACTGCGGGCCATTCGATTGGCCCTAACTCACTTTTCACACAAGATACAAGACAAACATGTCATCATCAGGACGGACAATATTTCTGCCATGACTTACTTCAGCAAGCAAGGTGGTGTAAAATCCCCGAGACTGGCCAAGGAAGCACATCTCCTCCTAACCTGGGCAGAAACTCATCTGTCTTCCCTTACCGCAACTCACATTCAAGGCTCAGCCAACATTCAAGCCGACAGGTTGAGCCGACAGGCGATCCAGGAAGGAGAGTGGTCCCTACATCCAGAGATATTCCAGCTCATTTCATTGGAGTTGGGAACCCCGAAGGTGGATCTCTTCGCATCAGCCACCAACACACAGCTAAAAAGATTCTTCACGAGATTCTTCCACCCAGAGGCAGAACAGACGGATGCACTACTGTCTCCATGGCCTCACGAGCTCCTGTACGCATTTTCTCCTCTTCCAGTACTTCCCAGACTTCTAAGAAGGATTCATCTCTTGCGGGCGGAAGTCATCCTGGTTGCCCCATACTGGCCACGTCAACCGTGGTTCACGTCTCTACTAGAGTTAGCAGTGTCTCCTCCTCTTCGACTGCTGGTCCGGGAAGATATGCTCCTACAAGGTATCTGTAGATGAAGTGTGCAGGGCGGCCACCTGGTCTTCCTTATCTACCTTCATAAGGCACTACAAAATCAATACCTATGCATCCACGGACGCTGCCTTCGGTCGTCGTATTCTGCAAACTATCCTGCAAGAGAATGACGATCCCCCACCCAAAACATAGGACCACTGCTCTGGGAGGTCCCACAAGATGGCCTCCACCTCAGAGGGAGAACGACCAGTGGTAACTTACCGTGAGGGGTCCTTCTCCTCTGAGGGTTGGAGGACATCTTGGCCCTCCTCAGATCGTCACCCACAGGTAGGGGCACGCATACTGACTGAGAGAGAGGTGCATGGGTGATATTGATTATGGTCATCCTCATGGTACTGCACTTTGATTATCTATGAGAGAGTACCTTCTTAACTTTGTCTTCCTGTTTCTAACTGTTATATTTGAGTTTAGCTTTTTCTAGCTGTCGGAGTTACCGAAACTGAGTTGAGGGTGACTCCCACCACAGGAAACAGGAAGAAGATTTACTTAATCCTGCCTCCCTGGAGATAGGTGGGAATCACCCACAAGATGTCCTCCAACCCTCAGAGGAGAAGGACCCCTCACGGTAAGTTACCACTGGTCGTTCTGGGCCAGCAACCAAATTGAAAAATTGGGGAAACAGTTTGTCAGTTTAAGATACAAACGTCAGTTTAAGATACCAAACATATCGAAGCAGTTACTCATAATCATCCTGCTGCTTGTTGAAATTAGTGGTTGCCAGGATTTAGTTTGCAATCTTGGGGGCAAGTGTGCTGGTTGTACTTCAGGAACTCAGCTTCCCGGCCCAAGGTGTCATCTCCACTCAGGGACCTTGCTCCCATTCCAGTGGCAAACGGTGAGGATTCTGGTTTAAAAAACAAACAAAAAGCACCATACTGTGTATGGATCTGTCCTTTCATGCTGTTTGCCTGGCTCTGAACACAAGGAACAGGTGTTCTGTCAAAGAACAAACTAACCTGCATCTGTGAAATTTAGAAGTGGAGAATATATGCAATAGTAGGGTAGTAATTAAACACTTTTAAGTGAAACAAATAAGCTTTAAAGGAAATCAGTTACTTCTAGCTCTACAGTGGTAACTGATGTGATTGTGGCTGTTTTTCTGTCTGAAGAACAAACAGATCATCAAGAGCCGAAAAGGTAGGAAAAAAACCTGGTGGAGGTCCAATAGCTGAAACCTTATATAAACTTATTATAAGTAAAAATACATGTATTTATTTTGAGAAGTTAAAAAACGTATAAGGGCCCAATGAAAGTTAACAAATACAAATGACATGTACACAAGGAACAATGATTGTGACCTAATGTGTTTCGGCCCAATCAGGCCTTCTTTAGAGGTCAAACAATATGAGGTACAATATGAGGTATGAGGATCATACCTGATATAGTTTAATCTAGAACAGTTTCAGATGTTCAAGCAGCCCTCTACCTGGCTCCTCACATGGTTTCTTGCAAGTGTGAATGAACCACCGAACACTGAAGTTTGATATCACCTGAAACTTTGTGTGTTTAGTATTTTGTGTGCTCAGGTGAAGAGAAATCAAGCCAGGCACACAAATGTGCAAAACATTGCTCAGAAGTGACTGAAATCTGAACCTAGGTGGGTAGTGTGTGTCCTTCCAGAGAACTCCTTGCATGCCTCTGAGTGTCATGAAGTAAGCACCAGAGTACTAAGGAAAGAAAAGAATATGTAAATTATAACTCATTTGACTTGTAGCTTTGAAGGCTGAGAAGTCAATTTGGGTCTAGAGCTTGCATTTCAAGATTAGAGCTTGTTGTGTCATGATGGAACTGGAGTATTATGGCTGTTAATAGACTGAAGGAGAATTTTTAGACTGTACCTCTCCAGATTGCAGGTGGAAGGTGAGGGGTTTTTTTAAAAAACAAACCAACGGACACCTTCCTGCATGTAAAAAACATTCTTCATGTCATAATCTACTGTTTGGTGGAAGGATTTTAGTGTGCCACTGTTTATAGCAGGTTATGTGTAACATATTAAATGGGTGGCAATATTTTTGTCGCGAGCAACTCCGGTGTGCTACTGTAGCATAAACTGCAGATAAAGCGCTTCTTTCCTCCCCCTCCCCAGGTCTTTTTATAGCTGCTGGCTGTATTTTTCACAACTGTTTACCCTCCAGTAAAAGGCTGACCAGCACTTTTGAACTTGAGTGTATCCTGTAAACAGAGGGGTAGATGGGGTTACCTCTAAGAAGCGCACTTCCTTTGTAACCTAATGCGCATTCAAATGCAGGGTTCAGCATGGATTCTGCTCCCCCCCCCCCTCCCCGGCTACTGGGCTTACAGTTTATGCATTTACATGCTTGGCAGTGCGATGCTGCAAGAGAGTGTATGTTTGAAATAGCAGCTTGGAGTACTTATGCGTGGCAGCCAGATACAGTTACAGAAGCTACGTCATTGTCTTAAAGTAAATACAGTATTTTTAAAAATAGCGTACCTAAAAACTGCTTGGTAATTTCCCCCCTGTTCTACACAGCTGCTTCTGTATGCCACGTGGTCATTTTGCAGCAACCAGGCCTGTGACAATATCTTTACTGCACCTTCCTAACAAGGTATTACCTGTGTCTTGAATTCTCTGTATGGTGTATATATTTATAGCTCTGGTTCCAGGGGGGTAGCCATGTTGGTCTGCAGTAGAACAGGTATATTCAAATCCAGTAGCACTTTAGAGACCAACAAGATTTCCCGGGGTATAGGTTTTTAAGTGTCAGAGCTCAGGTTGCCAGATAGTATCATCAAATGGTATCTGATAAAAGGAGCTGTGACTCTCAAAAGTTCAGACCCTGAAAATGTTGTTAGTCTCTGAGGTGCTACTGGTGTACTGATGTAGCTTCCCCAGGAGAAATGGGCTGGGGTCCAGCAGGGCAGGTCACAGGCAAGATTGCAGAGAGGAACCAAAGTCCAGTCCAAAAGTCAGGGGTTCCAGAGAGCAGGTTTACCAAAGTCCAGTCTAGGGTAAAGGAGTTCCAGGCAGCAAGTCCAAGGCCAGTCTGAGATCCAGGATTCCAGAAAAGCTGGTTATCAGGTCTAGTTCAAGGTTGCAGAGGTCCAGTAGCAGCAAGGTTGATGGCTCAGTAGCAAAATGTACTTGTTGCATCCACAACCTGCTGCTTCTCCCATCTGAATTTATAGCCAAGTCTTAGCAAGCCAAACTCCCAAGCCAGTTCCTTGGCAGTCATCCTGAAACTATTCATTTGTCTCTTCAATTGACAGCTGATGACGGGCCATGAGTCTTGCATTTCTTCTCCTTTCTTGCAACTGTCTCTGACAGTGTCAGCACTCCAAAGATGTGGTTGAGCTAGGTGGGCTGGGAGTGGCTTCTGAAGACTTGTTTACTGCTTCAGAGCTACAAGGTGTTGGCATGGTTTCAGCTGTAGGCTGTGACTCCTGATCAGCTGGTAACCTGATCTCTTGTTGTTCCCCTTCTGGTTCAGAGCCAGTTGCAGCGGGCTGTTCAGTTACTGGCTGAGGGCTAGCAGGTAGCTCTTCATCTGAGAAGTCTGAGCTGTCACTCAGCACAGACTGACTTATGACAACTGGACTTGAATCTAGCACCTCTGGTTCCCTGGCTGTGGGCTGCTGTATGGGTCAATTTCGGTACTCAACGTACATTTCAGTTTCCGCCCTCCAGTGATAACCTCTCTCTCTGAAATCTCTGTATTGCCCCCCTCCCTTATAATGACCAAGCCCCTCTCATCTTCCCCACCACCAGTTTTTTAAAAAACAAAACTCCCCTTTAGTGGGTGGGGAAAGAAAACCCTACATGCTCTGAGGCACTTTGGTAATTAAAACGGTTATAAATTATTGTTTAAGTGGTGATCAGGGCATACAATAATCATGTGGCTCTTTTGGTTGATGGGAACTGGTTGATGGGAATTGTAAAAGTGACTCTCTGTAAGCCACAAAGTGAGTACCTCTGCCACAGATGTATATTGGTTTGGATGTATATTGGAAAACCAGTTTGGTTTTAGAATGGAAGTGCCCATAAGGGCACTGGCCTGAGGTTGTATTACCTTGAATGCGATAACTTGTATGACTTTGCATTGAGCTTTTTTCTTGAACCCTGGGCTCCTGTTCAGAGATGCTTGTAGTTAAACCCTGTGGCCAATAGGAAAAGCTAGGTCTTGTGGCTTCAATGGAGTGGGGAAAGAAGGCAGAAACTCTTTGGTAACAGTTCCAGGTATGGGTGACTGCTCCTAAAAGATGCAGGCAACCCACTCTTTTGTAGCTGGTTGGCAGGTGGCATCAACTCCTGCTATCGCTGTGAGATGTCCCCACGCTATAATGAAAAAGGTAAGCTGCCACTTCTGTTAGGATGTGCACAGTACCTTTGTCATCATTTGACCGTAGTTAACCAACAGGAGGCCGGTTCATTTTTTTTAGAGACCATATTAGATGCTCAGTTGTTGGCATTCCAAATCCTCTAGACTACTGTGTAGGGTAAAGCTATATAATAATTGCTCTGTGACATCGATGCCTTGTTCGGTCTAAATTTAAAAATGGTTTCCCCTGCCATAGCTGATAAAGAGGCTGCATCTTCCCTCCTTGCCTCCCCCCTGCCCCGCCCCTTCCTCCCATTTCAATTATGACCGTTTGGCTCTATTAGTTACATCTTAAGATATCACTTTACCATGTAAGCTAAGTGTGGTGTGTGTCATCGCATAACTTCTGCTGGAGTAGCCCGTCTAAGTTGTGACAAGTGGACCTTGAGGCAGCTTCCTTATTAAGACAGAATCCCTCCCAACTCTGGAAAGAGTAGGTTGGGAAGGGCCCCTAAGTGTCATGTATCCAAAACACTGTGCCTTTAAATTGTTCACTTAACAAGTAACGCTTGATGGTCGTACCTTTCCATTTAGCAATTAGGAAGAGCTAAGAACATGATCGTTTACTGAGGCCCCCTTCTCAGTCTTTGTGTATTAATTAAAACTGCGAATAGGCTGTTCTGCGGTTAAACAGGAAATAGAGAGCTTGCTTGGCTTTTTATGGCAAGCCTGAGTTACGGATGTGGCATTCTGCAGCCAAAGGCAGGTGCAGGCTAAAACTAATGTTTCTTGGTAAAATAACACCCAAGTGACTGCTAGTCCACTTGTGTCAAGAACGGCAGCTTTCATTATGTGGTGTAGAGGCTATGTTATGCAGTTTGCTGAACATTGTCTTGTGGCTTTGTGGGCTGCATAATGAGTATGGGTGGTTTTGGGAGGAAAAAGGAAGAGATGGGTAAGACTGTAGTTTAGCAGCGAAGCACATGGTTTTGAATGTGTGAAGTTCCAAGAACAATTCCTGGCGTATTCAGTTAAAATAACTTTTGGTAACAGGGCTTGCGTAAGGTGCTGGAGAGCAGAAGTCATTGGGGGCGGGGGAGCCCTTTCTGACGGGAATGGGAGCTGCTGTGGCATCCGTGTGGTTTCTCTTGCTGCTGAAATAATGCTGGAGACCTGAAAATCACATAAGGCTGTCACTAGCCTGCCTATTTGGGAACTGGGGCAATGCTGATGTGGGAAACTTGCTCATTCTGTTGGTGTCTTCCATACCGGTTCATATTATCTCAGTAGAGGCATATGGGAGCAATGGTGCGTCAGTTCCCAAAATACTAGGGTACTGTCGGAAGGAGCCCTGTAAAAGATCAGTCACTGAGTGCGTTCTGAGCCCTGGCTGTGGTTAATCATGAGAAAGAATGACTGGCTTGAGTGAAACTTGTTTATCTTCCATTAAAGGCAGCATTCTGCGGGGCTGCCAAGGTACAAGAAGTTGGATGAGCTGTTGTGACATTACTCATTCCGGGGGTCAAGATTGTCCTAACACTTGGGCATTCTCAGAGATTGCTGGCACATAAGCTGGTGCATTTACTCTGCCTTTTATGGACTGGGTTTGGAAAAGAGCCCAATTCGACTGCATTTGTGGTCTCTCATGTCTCTTCTGCTTTCTAAAATATTGTTCATCCCCCCCCCCCTTTTCTGCAATGCCTATAGATGTCTGACAATTCCTTGGGGTCAAGCATAGCAGTGGAGACCCCCATTGCTGCTTCTGTTTCCAGTGCTGAAGTTTGACTGTGCATTAGTTTGAGAATATTAGCTGAACAGATCTTCTTGGCCTGGTTGAAACATTCATGTATATTAATTTGTTATTGTGTATGATTACTGACAGCTAAATGGAATTGATTCCATTGGAAAGCATTGTCTTTGAGACTTAATTAAGAAATATAGATTTTTGTCTGCTGGCTCAATAATACATACAGGCCATCATCACTTGATCTCCTGCAACATCCAATGAGCATGCATGTGTGCAAATCAGGCCATTGTGATGACCAATTGTGACCCGTTCCTTTGAAGAAGAAGAAGAGGAGATTGGATTTACACCCCGCCCTTCACTACCCAAAGGAGTCTCAGAAGCTGTTGATGTTTTGAAATATGGCTTCTGATTAGAGAAAGGTGATGCTGGTATTTTGAAGGATTATTAAATGAGGCACATGGGTTTCATGTAGCTAATTTTGTCCACAGTTAATATGGCACCCTGGCTGTGTACAGGTATTTTATTTATTTGATTTATACCCCGGCCTGCCCACTGGAGCAGGCTCAGGGTGGTTCAGGTATCATGAGCAAAGCAGTTTGTCTTGTTGGGATGAAGTCCAGCATTCCTATTCATACCACTTCCTCCATCCCCTCATTCCCTGAGGTGTGAAGACTTCCATGGGGGGGGGGGAGCACTGTGTGAGTTAATTTTATGACCACCAAATTCAGAGGGTTTGACAGTTGTGTGACCATAGCAGTGTATCTACTGGGGAGGGGGGAGGCAAGTTCTCTATAAGTTTTTTTTAATGCACAGATCAGGTACAGCATAGTAGTGGTGAAGTGTGAGCTTAGGAGGGTTCCTCCCAAATCTTCAATATAAGGGATGATACTAGTACCTTTCATGGTGCTGTTGTAAGGATTCTTGAACATATACGTGAATTGCTTGGCTTCCTTTAAAATGCACTGTAAAAATGTGAAGTACTTCTTACTAGAGCCAGTTGTTGCCAGAGGTTCTGTCTTTACTCTTGGGTAGCCCCAATTGCAAGGGGCACCCCACTTCTAACTTGAACCAGAGACCCACAAAACTCAGGCCAAGGAAGACACTCCTGGTCCTGGAACATAGAGCAAGCCATAGCTCTGGAAACAGGGATTTCACATTCAGGTTTCAAAAGGCACCCTCAAAGCAAACCTCCAGTCTTCCCCCTCCACCCAGGAGAGATTATGCTTAAGAGATAACACTGGGTTCCACCAGGTGAAGTATCTACATTTCTAAAGGCTATCCAGAGGCCATCTGGCAAATAGTCCTTCTGTCTCCAGAACCTCACCCAGCCCTTTTCTTGTGTCATCTCATGTCTGTGTGTGGTACTTCAATCACCTCTACTTCCTTAGTTCTGAATTGTGTGTCTGAATGTTTGATTATTGTTTATAAGGACTTAAGAACTCTTCAGTAAAGAGATCACTTTAGTCTATTTCTGTGACCTGATAAAGTGGGACTCTGGTATATAAAGGCCATGATCCTGTAGTTATGCCAACTGCACAGTAATATCATAATTCCGCAACCTTTTTAGAAAGCAAACAGAGCAATTTGGCTAACACAGTTTGGTGTAATAATTAAGTGCACGGACTCTAATCTTGGAGAACCGGGTTTGATTCCCCAGTCCTCCACTTGCAGCTTCTGGATGACCTTGGCAAGCCATAGTTCTGTCAGAGCTGTTCTCTCAGGGACAGTTCTCTCAGAGCTCTCTCAGCCCCACCTACCGCACAGGGTGTTTGTTGTGGGGAGGGGAGAGGAAAGGAGTTTGTAAGCCGCACTGAGACTCCAAGTGAAGGGCGGGTTATAAATCCAATCTCCTCTTCCTCTTCTTCTACTAGGTCTCTGACCCAGCTAGATTGAAAAATACTTGTATGAAAAAAGAAAAAAAAATGACTTGGCTGCTTTTTAATATTAACAGACACTGAGCGAAGAAGCAGCTTGTGTGCCAGCCCCCCCCCCCCCTCACAAAGTTACCCAGAAATTTAGTTTCCTCAGCTTTCTGGTTTTGGAGTTCATGGGTAGGGATAACAAGTGTTTTGCAACATGCGTACGTAGCTGTGCCCTTAGAGTGGAGTCAATACAATGATCTGTTCTTTCCATGGTGGTGTTCAGCCCAGCGCCCACTGGGACTTCTACACTGAGAGAGCATTTTCTAGCTGCAGCTGTGATGAACGGGAAAATAAAATAAGAGGACAACTTGTGCTTTATCGGAGGTTCAGACACTGCACTGGCGAACAGATGTAGCAGATCTGGTTATAAGAGTGTGAACTTGGCAGGCCTTCTGTGGAACAGTCCCCCCCCCCCCCCCCCCTTGGTTTAAGACTAATGATTTGTCCTGCTAGTGTTGTTAGAATGGTGATTTATCTGTGCATTGCTGCTTCTGACCATTTTGGAAGGCTCTGAACCAAAGCTATTAAAAAGCCTGTTTTTATTTAACTTAGTTTTTAATTAAAGCTAGCTAGGCCTTGACCTAGTTGGCCCAGGCTAGCCCGATCTTGGGGCAGGTACTTGGATAGGAGACCACCGATGAAGTGGTGAACCATGCTGCGCAATTATTATTATGTTTTAAAGTATTTTATTATTTTCCACATCACATGTTTGCAACACAAATATCATACAACTTTGGAATGGTATACAAACTATTCCATTTGATTATATTCTATTACACTGCCAGTGTCTACTTAACATAACTAAGATTTAATTGCACAATTAAATTTTAAGCCCGATCTGGTGGTGATGGTCACTGACTAATTTGTTTTCTGCCGTGTGGTATACATCAGTCTGTGTAAACCACCATGAGCCATCATTTGATGGTGGGGAACATGAGGTATAAGTGTTTGAATAAAAATAACATGCATTTCAGGTATGAGGAAGGAAGCAATTCTTTATGTGGCCTTTTTCCTAAACCTGGCTTCTGAGGTGCTTTTTTTGTGTGTGGTGGGAATATAAACCTGGAGGCATTGAGGAACCGCTGTCTAAAAGTTGACAAAGTTTGGTACCATTCGAATGGATATTGGAGAAGGAATTAGACAAATAAGGAATATTAGTCTGCCAAGAAGGCCTGATCCATATTCATTCTGAAGATGCACTCAAGAGCCAGATTTCTAAAAAAAAGACCTTCCCAAGCAGTTCACCAGGTAGTCTTAGCCTAAGCAGAATTTTGCAGTGTGCCCCAAAACAAATAGTAAAGATTTTTTTAAGTATTGACAAGATACCATAATTCTTATGTGTATCAGAGAGCCAGTTTGGTGTAGTGGTTAAGAGCACGGACTCTACTCTAGGGGAAC